>BSBM01000761.1:12912500-15412500 GCA_027924585.1 Larix kaempferi
CTGGATATTCATATTGTTTTCTAAATTATTTGAGGCCGACTTGTCCAAGTCAAATTCATCATGTTTTCCTAATGGTGTAGCATTCCTAGTACCCTTACATGGGGCAGTAGTAGCATTCCTAGTACCATTCATACATTGGCGATGTCTTCACCTGGGACATTAATTTAGTATTTCAGGTGGAACTCATTCACCCGATTTGCAGTAATGGAACTCAAATTTGTCTAAAAAATAGTGTTGGAGATAGAGCTAGTATTGGTAGACCCTAAATGGTTGCTTGTGTTGATTGTTGAGATAGGGTTTTTCCCTCAATACCTATGAAAGCCCGTATGGTATTGCTAGAAGGAGATATGCAATGTATTTGCAGAGTTAGGGGTTGTCCCTTGTTTTAATTTCTAAGTATTTTGTTGTAAGTATTTGTCAAGGTAGGGTTTTTGTTGAGGTAGGTTTTTTCTTGTGTTATGAAGGAGGTGGCATAAAAATTTTGCACCTGGTTTCGTTTACTTAGTGTGTGGTATCATCTACTGCCAACTATAGATATTTGTGTTGGAGATATAGTCCAATCATGAATTGACTATGAATGTGGTGGTAAATTCCATATGGCAACGAGTAGTTTTACAGGTTATGCTTGGTCCTTTGTTATTACAAGTGAATTGGTAGGATTGTTTCTCTGTTATGAGGGAGGTTCCATAAAATATTGCATCGGGTTTCCGCTGCTTAGTGCATGGTATCGTCCTCTTCCAACTATTGATATTTGTGTTGGAGATATGTCCAATCATGAATTGATTATGAATGTGGTGGTAAATTCGATATGGAAATGAGTATTTTTATAGGTTATGTTTGGTCCTTTGTTACTCGTTATGCTTTGGTAGGGTTTCTGCTATGTTATTAGGGAGGTGCCATAACAATTATGCATTGGTCTTTTGTTCCTTAGTGTGTGGTATCATCCTCATCCAACTATTGATATTTGTATTGGATAATTGTTCCAATTATGAATTGATTATGGATGAGGTGGTTAATTCGATATGGAAATGAGTTAGTTTACAGGTTATGCTTGGTCCTTTGTTGCTAGTTATGCTTTGTCCTGGTACTAGTTATGCTTTGTTTACCATTACTGTTATGTAACTGGTTATGTTACTAGTATTATATAGTTAGTAATTTCAGCGTATAGTGAATGATATGTTGGAGATTTGGACCGATTATGAATTCATGGTATATTCCATATGGCTTTGTGCTTCGTTATTGGTTATTGAGGGAAAAACCCTATCTCTAATATGTCAACAATTATTGTAGGTTGATTGCCTTAGACTAGCATCTCCCCACTAGTCTATATGTAATCATAATCCCCAACATCAACCAACTGAACATCTATGAAAGCACTATTCTCAACATCAACATCTATATATGCTAGATCTTCATTTCTAATAGTAGGTTCAACACCCATAGGAAGACTGTAAGATACCATAGCCCCAGTTTCAGTAAGAAATTCATTATTAGCATGCAATTCCAACTCAGATGATGGAAATTCATGAACTTCATCAGGTGTACATTATGTCTGCAAAAGCAAACTCTTGTCATTATTAGCATCTACAACACTCTTGTCTCCATCAACATCTACAAATTCTCTCTTGTTACTTCTAGTAGTAATTTCATCACCTGGAGGGAGACTGTAAACTGAAGTGGGTCCAGTATCAGCCTGAAAGCCAATATTAGATGAAAACTCTAAAATAGAAGATGGAACTTTGTGAAATTCAAGTACAAGATCACTCATGTCACCATCAATATACATAGATGCTCTCTTGTCACTATCAACGTCTACGGACACACTCTTTTCACTTCTAGTAGTTAAGGCACCCAAAGTCAGATTGTAAGTAGAAGTAGGTCCAGTATCAGTAAGCAATTCATTGGTAGAATGCAATTTCAACCCATAATATGTAACATTTTGTGCCTAGGACACAAAGTTGTTGATTTTTTAATTATTGTATTAAAAGAATAGAGCTCATGTTATTTAGATGTTGATGGATTATTTAGATGCTGATGGATTATCAATGTTTACGAGCCTTAACTAAGGTTGTCTCCATCATGGACAAAGCTGAGGCTGGAAACATTAATTTCAAATCCCTTTTCAAAGAGCTGTTAGAGGAAAATATTAGGGAGATCATGAAAATTAGTCGATTGGCATGTCTTCTCCAATGTTGTCATCATCCTTCGAAAGACTTGGCATTGGTTTGTCAATCAATGTTCTTTGTCATTAATGTTGTCATAAATGACAATCTTATTCATCATGAGACTATGAACATGGACTTCATTTATTCTTTGATTGCATGGTGTTTTTGAATTATCAAAATTGAATTATTAGGAGCCCATGTTATGGTTGTCCTTCACTATTTATAGTTGCACACTATTTATTGGGTGTTAGTCATGGTTTGGTTGTTTCCAACACTTATATCTCTTGTTGATTCACTTAAGTTAAGGCTTAAATTGTCAAGGATTTTAACATTAGTATTGAAGACAAAAAGGCAGATTTACTGCTGATGGAGTTGTTCTAATGCATGATTTTCTATGTTTTTTGCTCCATAGAGCACATCACCATGGTGGGATTGTTTCTGATGGTATATTATTAAATAATAAAATTCAGGAGGAAATAAACCTTGGTACACTAACTCATTCACTCACTCATGTCATGCACTCACCGCTTAGCTTTGCAAGGTGACGAGTGATCACTGACGACTACGAGGTACTAGCAATTGGGATTTGACTCTGAATCCTGATTCACCTCGGGCTTAGATCTAAGGTGTTTTAATGTGTCAATGACTATGGCCATGACATTAAAGAACCACTACAAGGCCCAAAACAAGGCCAAATAGAACCACAAACCAAGAAGAGGTTGATTTATGCATTAACATAGAGAGGTGGCACTAGGCACACAATATGGAGAAACAATGAGTTAGGAAAAACATTTGCACCAAAGTACCACAATGGTTACTAATAAGATAATATTTGACACAGGAGAATGTTGTTAATTTTTAACAAGCGATCCTGGTGCAAGCGAGCACGAGGCAAGCGAGCGTAGAAGGTCAAAGCGGAATCCAGTGGGCCCATAACCCATAAGTAGTTAAGCTCTTTTCAGACTCCCTAAAATTGAAAAGATTGCCAAGTGATCTTGACTCTTTTACACTTGTAAAAGTATTTGAAAGGTCGTCTATTCGGTGATAGGTTACCCCTTTTTCGGCCCGTCTAGACTATTTACGAGAAAGGTATACTTCAGTCAATCTCGGCTGGGAGAGTTCTCTCGGGAATTGTTTTACACTTTTTCGGGATCGAGGGACTAAATTTACGAAAAAGTACATTATGGAGCTTCCTTTAAGTTTTTCAGGCTCTCTAAATGCGAAAAACTACCGAGTTTTCCTTCTTTGGACTCGTTTAAAATTCAACATCGAAGGACCCACTTTGGGACGAACCCCTCCTTTCTCAGGTTCGTAAAACATGTGATATTGGACTCATCTATGAGATGAGTTACACCGAGCATCTGCTATCCTCCTCAAGCTCGTAAAACAACAAAGAGGTACTCGTCTATCATGTCGGGGGAATATGGGGAGACAAGTCAAGTTTATCTATGGCAGCTTGTCAGTCATTACCTTTGAACATGGCATGTGTCCGTCCCTTGTCTATATCTGGGTATCTATTCTTCACTGAGTTATGGTCATCATCCTGAGTCGTCTCCTTGGCCACGAGCCTACTCATCCGATGTCTATCCTCTGCTATCATTAATCCCTACTGCCAAGTCCCGTAACATGTCGTTATATGTTCAAAGGGTTGCATTGTTCAGAGTCGTTCATTGTGTCGGACCTCCGCTGTGTCAGTACATCCTCCATTGTTTCATCATCCTATCGTTCGTACCGATTTCGTGTCGATGATGTGGGAATCATTATGGCCCACCTTCGACGAGTTTATTCCCGTCGATGCCAAATCACTATCCGGGAATTAGACTTAGAGATCAACCAATGGTACCTTGGTACCTGCATGCATCAATGGAAGGTTTCCTCGTGTTTGACATTAGGTTTACATCATTGGCCTCTGATCAAACAATCTCTCGGATGCTCGACATCAACTCATTCATTCGCATTCCGTTGAGATGTACCATCGATACCTTGGGAATCATCGTCATCATTGGTGATCTCCCTCGCATTTGTTAACGGTTCACATCATTGACCGGTAATCAAATGGTTTCTACCATGTTCGACTTCAACACCTTGTAATCACATGGCTAGATTCATATCTTTTGCGATCGGGTAGAAGACCCTGGGCACACCTCCACATTTTGTTTGCGTCCAGGTTACGATGGAGATGTCATTTGTATTGTCACACAGATCCACTTATTGTATTGGTCGTGGCTGTGTCATTATTGTCTCATGGATCTACGATTGTTCATAGTAGCTATGATTTGTCCGCAGTCTATATCATCTCAGTATTCATGGATCTGCAATGTATTGGTCGACAACCATGCTTTGAGTCATTTGTTTCCGAGCATGGGGATGCCCGCCTCGGTGGTATCTAACACTTTGTTTCTGTCTCAGCTCCTTGTCGCTCTCCTCGATGCTATCTCTGCACAATATTTGTAAAGTCTTTTGGCCATCAGTCCCTTCTGACCTCACACTTTAGGGGGCATCTGTTATACCTCTATATTCCACAGTGTCGCATCTCCACCACAAATAGAGTTGACGACACTTCCCCTGCTGTTTGAACCACCCAGAAGATGAGTGAACCTGGAAGGTGAATCTACCCTGACAAGTTCTGACCTAGCTGAGACTTTATTTACATACACTGCCGCGCCTTGCTCAGTTAGAGGGGAGCGGTGCTCCACACTACCGCGCGATGATGTTTGCACAGAACGTGGTAGTACCGCGTTATGTTCAAACCACAGGACGCGGTAGAATGTTTATAGACTTTTTTCCATGGCTTTTGGGATTTTGGATTTTCGAAGATAATGGAAGATTGGGGTCTCTGATTCGATCTCAACTCATTTCCCTCGATTGGAAACTCTGATCCACTTATCTCTCCATATATCCACCCATCTCTCTTGTTGGTTAACCTCACCATTCATTATAAAAGAGAGGCATCCCATGGGGAAAGGGGAGGACTCTTGGTAGTACCAAACTTATGGTCTTGCAGCATTGTGGAGATAGCTAGAGGAGAAGACACTTGGAGCTAGAGGATTGGCTTGGGCATCAAGCACCTTTTGTAAGTATTCTTCAAGTTGTAATAAGATAACTTGTCTTGTCTTTCCCATTTCATGTGTATTGTTTAAATCTTTAGCATGGAATGTATCTAATCTGGATTTGGATCTAACATTTACATTCAAGGTATTTGGAAGCTGGTATGTTTGTTCTTTGATTGATCTTAATAGGTTCTTCATCGGAGCACTTGGATCAAAAGGCTGGAAGTGGGACAAACGTCGAATTGAAAGGTATGTCATGTCTCTCATCTGTTTCTGAATGCATATAATCTTGCTGTAAAGGTTAATTCAGGAATCTCAAGGTAGCATTTGTTTAGGCTTGTTTCTTGCTTTAGAGTTAGTGAAAAGTCTACTTTAAAGTTAAGGGAATTTTGACTTATCCGTAGGACAGAATTCCACATTAACAAGAATGGCGACTCCGCTGGTTTTGATTACTGCTTGATTGATTCAGTTCACTGTCATTTATCTCTTGACTGTGAGTTTTTGTTGCACTTCATACCAGTTTGAATCTTGGTCTTTTTTGACCTTTATTCACCCCTCCTCGCAGTATTTGTCTCCCTGTTTTATCACTCAGTCCCCTGGGTCAGCAACAACCCTGAAAACTTCATCTTCTTTTCTGAAGTTGTGCTTTTTCCTTACCTTGCCACAGTACCGCGCCCCCTGATCTGCTTACAGTGCGGTAGTACCGCGTTCTCTTCCTTAGTACCAGAGCAGTACTGTCACAGTGCCGCGCTCCTGTCAGACCCTGACACGCGGTAGTGTCTGCAAGTGTTTAAATTTTTTCTTTGTTTTATCTTTGCTTGGTTTCCTGAGTCTCTCTCTGCCTTAGGTCGTGCTTACTATTGCCTGTTAGCATCCTGGTAATTTTACAGTCTGCGTGGTCTGATTATTTTCTTGTTATGAGCTTGATTTGATTGAATTCAGTGGCATTTTTTGACATATTGACCCATTTTTCCAGTTTGATTGCATTGGCTTGATTTTTTCACCCATCACTGTTGTTCTCTGTTACTGAACTCTGTAGCTTTTACGGTCACATTATTATTATCATTTTCAGTAAATTAAAAGATCATTATTTGAGAACAATTCTGTTGTTAAATTGAAAAATCAAGTAGTATTGTGCATTGAAAAATCAATCGTTGAATTTGCCATAGAAATTCTTAGTTTTTGAAGCAGTTTAATTGTAGAATCAGTGCATTGAAACGAGTGTTTACTTTGGTTTGGCTTTGTTTACAAAAATAAAAAAGAAAATCTCTTGCTTTGAATGCTTGCTTGTGAAAAATTTCATGCATGTTTGATCGAAGAACTCTCTCCCTTCCTCAGCTAGATTTCATCGAAAATAAAGGCTTGTTTTTGATTCATTCTCATTTGCATGGTTTGAGTCGTCATAACACCATCAAGTTTCACGTCCACAACTTTATTGAGTAAAGACAGCCACTAAAATTAATCTCCCTAATCAAACCAACTTTAAACTCACTTGAGGAAATCAAAAGAATTTGGTAGTTAGGTAGGACACCGGGGATAGGCATCAAAATAATTCCGCCTTGTCGCTTTCATCTGAGACATAGTCGTTGTCTTTAGGGAACTAAAATCCTCTAGTACTTATTGACACGGTCACAGCCAGTTTGTGGAGGGGCCTCCTGACTGTTTTTAACTTTCAGGGGTTAAACAGCCGCGAGATTGAGAACCGGACAGACTCTGTGGAATACCGCACTCCACTTAGCCCTAAGGCAACATCGATCGCTGTCTTCTTCGGAAGGCTGAAGTGCCCAAAACCTTTTCCGACGTGTCATGAACGAGGTGGCTTAGTTTCTATTCTACTAGGGATCTTTTACCCAGGATCCCTTTCTGTAGAGGGATATCCTTCTTATATCGGTCTCTCATGTTGTATTGTTCGACTTGGATTTCATCACCTTGCGAAGGATACAGCCTGTTGAGGTCTCCAGCCCTTAGTTAGGAGTTTGCTTGCTATCTCATCTTTGTAGAGGGTCATTTTTTCTTTATAGGGACTGCTTGTTGGCATCCTGGCCATTTTTGTTGATCAACTCGCTTATTGAGACACCGGTCTCAGTATAGATTTTAGAGCTTGCTTTTTTGGCCTGTGAGCCTTGCTTTTTCTAGCTCCTCTTCTGCACACTTGGCTGCATTAGAGTTTTTGAGTTCTTTATTTACGACACTGCCCCCAATCTTCATTTTCCTGTCATCATGTCAGATCTACAACGAAGATCACGAAGACAACAGGGCCAGAGCCCTCCACCACCACCACCGCCATGGACTACTGGTCCGCCTGCATCACGCATTCTTGCTCCTCCTGGACGCAGTGCTGGTCGAGGGAACATTCCACCACCGATACGTACAACACCTTCAGTTCCACCCGTAACTGCCACTCACAGCACAGTCTCAGAATCTATTGCAGCTTCTGCAACCACCAGTATACCTGAGACTTCCACTGTCATTACACCCACTGTTCCAGATTTATCTACTACAGTGGAAACCAGTACAGCGGCTAAATCTAGTACAGCCCCAATTACTAGACCAGAGGTCATACTCTTACCTAACGTCAACACCTCCTGTCCATCAGATACTTTTCACGACGATACTGACGGATCTGTTGGCACCACTGACGAGTCTGACCAGGATATCCCTGGCTTGATTTCAGTCCCAGGCGAGTACGTCGAAATCATTGAGGATACTCGACTTCCTGACACACCTTTTGAACCTGATTATGGTTTCATTGCTTCCCAGGCGGAGCCTCCGCCTGTTATCACTACGTCTCCCAGTGTTCATCCCCAGGAAACGAGTTCTTCTAGCAACGTACCTCGTACTATATCTTTACCCAACCTTCCTCCGGGACATGAAATCATGGCTTCCATCCAGTCTAGTATGGTTAGCCTAGCGAACTCCCCGCTAGCATCGGCACGGTTTAGACGCAGCACAGAGCAAATGCTCTCGTCAGCTTCTCGATATCCCCCTGATACTCGCCCTTCTGACTATCGGGATCCCAACTTTCCGTCTAGCATCGAGTTACACTACTCACATGCAGACGGTTCCGGACCTTTAAACGTTATCATACCTAGGTCCCTACCGGATCCCCGAAACCTTTTCCAGGACATGAACTCGGACCCAGTTTTCGATGGTCCTCCTATTATTGAACACGTTATGGACGACGCCGATACCCCTGGGCTAAATTCCCCGCATTTGTTATCATCACCTATGTTTGGTGCACATTCCATGAGGGATAACCCATTTTTCTCTCCATCCTCACCTGTTCAATATGGGCGACCCCCTCCACAAATCGGTACTTTCGGTGCCGTTGGCCAATCCACATTATCATATTTGGCTAGCGGCGGAAGCACGCTTAGTCACACTGCTGGATCTTCCGGTTGGACCGGAGGATCACCTTCGGCCACTATTTATACTATTTCAGGAGGTGGACAACCTTTTGTTGGGAACCCTGTTCCAACTCAACAACCTCCACCTGGTGGGCCATCAACCCAACCAGTTGGAGGACAACCTTTTGTTGGGAACCCTGTTCCAAGTCAACAACCTCCACCTGGTGGGCCATCAACCCAACCAGTTGGAGGACAACCTTTTGTTGGGAACCCCATTCCCAGTCAACAGCCTCCTCATATAGGGCCATCCAACCTATCTGTTGGCGGACATCCTATTGGCTCGATCCAACAAGCTTCCCAACCAGCAGCATCTACTTAGTTCGATATGTTCAATCCACCTGGCAGTGGGCCACCTTATTCCAGTATCCCAACCAGGCCTTACTTTCAACAAACCCTGTCAGGCATGCTTCCTTCTTGGGATACTCAAATCCCACAGAGTGGGGGGTACTCACTTTTTGGAAACTAGAACCAAGCTGGGGGGCAATCTTAGATTCCTCCCAACTTGAATTCTAGTTTCCCTTACCCTTCAGCTGCTACAACTCCATGGAACCCATCACTTCAATTTCCACTCGTTCCCCAAGGAGGAATGAGCCTTCCATGGACACCACCGTCGCAGCCACCCCCCAACCCTGCTATGGGAAACCCTCCACTTACACAGTACAGTGGTAACCTCCCTGGAACGCAACAATTCCAAGGAGCATTTCCCCAACAAGGAACAGCAACCATTCCTGGGTATCAACAACCCCAGGGTACCATACCCACTCAGCAGAGCACCTACCAACCGGTTTCCTACAACCAACCGGTTAACCAAATGGCTTACCATCCACAGAATTTCCAGCAGTATCCCCCGGGAAACACATATGGGCATAACATGCAGCAGCATGCTATGCAGGGACCTTCAGGTTTCCCTGCACCACATGGTTATTACTCATTCCCGCAGACCAACCGACAACTTCCCTTTTTGGCCACACTTGATCTACCTGATTTGTCGAGGCTTATCAACGATCCTATATGGCATGAACCTCACTGGTCACCTATCCCAGCCAAACTACCATCGGACATTCCCAAGTTCGATGCCAAACTCGGGGAAGACCCCAAGAACCACGTGATGACCTTCCATCTTTGGTGTTCTTCCAACTCCTTGATGGATGATTCCATCCGACTTCGGCTCTTCCAACGCACACTTACCGGCACGGCAGCAAAATGGTATATCGAGCTGCCACAACACTCCTTTCATGATTTCAACACTTTGGCTATGCAGTTTCTGACACATTTCCAGCTCCCTATCCGATATGAGACTGGAAAAGAACTGCTAACTTCACTACGTCAAACCACTTCTACTCATATTTCGGATCACATCCACGAGTGGCGAAGACGCCGTAGGTTAATTAAGGCACCTATTCCGGATCAGCTACTTGCTGATTGGTTCACAAAATCCTTTTTGCCTCCTATAGCCAGAGATATCGCTATGCGCGGGCCGGTTACAGAAGAACAAGCCATCTCAGCCGCACAGTACATGGATTTAGTATATACTCAATCCGGTACTTTACATGAACTTCTTCCACATGCCTCCCGCGTTCACACTGATCCAACAAAGCCTACTAATGAACCCCCCATTGATGGTATAGTCGGTTCAGTCAAAGCTCAGCCTGCTACCAACCCAACGGGACAACAAGCTTCTGCTTCCCCCGCTTTTACCCAGGCCGCTTCAAAAGCTTCTACCTCTCCTGCTGTCTCCTTCGAAGTGAACGCAGTTCAGTCTACGTCACAACCATCCGGAGGAAAGAAGAAAAACAATCGTGGTAAATCCAAGAAAAACCAGCAGGAGAACCCCAAGCCACAACCCACCCAGAATGACCAGAAACCATGTCGAAAAGCTAAGTTCCCCTGCCTGATTTGTCAAGATGATCATTACACGCGTGACTGTCCCTACAAGGATGAGGTCAACAAGTTCGTTAAAGGATCCTCTCGGACGGCAGTGTTAACTGACCCTTTCCCACAACAGCAACAGTAGATGGTTGCCCAAGAAACCCCACAAGGGGGCAACCCGACCAATCCCACCCGCGGACAGACGTCCACAAACCGCGAAATCCTAATGACGAGTAATGAAGAGGTTAATATCACCACTCGTTCTAAGAATTACGATAGCCCTCCAAGTTCAAACAAACAACCCGAGATAGCCAAAGGCAAATCTCCTGTTGAAGATCCGATTCCTATTCCCCCTCCTACCGGTCATCTCCATATCGAGAGACCGCTTACGGACATAGTGCTCCGCCCACCCAAGGGCACCATACGAAAGGCGACATTCAATCCTAATGCACGAGCTGCCCAAAACTACAACATTATTGAAGATTTGGCTCAAGCACCTTGCGCCATGTCGACTCTCGAGGTTCTCCAACACTGCCCCACGCAACGTAGAACCCTACTTTCAGCACTGGGGGCAATGGACCCAGATACTTCAAACTCCATCATGTTTAACTTGGAGCACGCTAAACCTAGGATTTCTCACCAGTTAGCCTTCCAGGTGCATACTGAAATCCGTGGAAATGTCATCCATCGCACTGTGTTAGATGAAGGTGCTTCCATGTCGATTATGTCTTTGAACTGATGGAGAGCCTTAGGCTCACCGGAGGTCACAACTTCTCCCACCACTCTCAGGGCGTTTGATGGACACGGCTTTCAACCGTATGGACTCATTCCTTCAATTGGCGTTGAACTGGGGGGCAAAACAGTGTCCGTACACATTGAAGTCGTAGATGCACCTTTGGATTACAATCTCCTACTTGGTCGGAACTGGTTCTATGCCATGACCGCCATAGCATCTACAGTCTTCCGGATTGTACAATTTCCTCATGAAGGGAAAATTGTCACTATTGATCAACTGGATTACTGTATCCCAGACTCCCATCCGAACTCCACCAATACCGTTCCGTTATTGGATCAACCTCGGTACCGGTTCCAAGACATAGGTGTTGGTCTCATGAAGGATTCTTCCCTCATTGGAGTTTTTCCAGAGCTGGGAACCCATCTTCAACCATTCAACATGATTTCATCGCATGTCACCCCTTCCAATGATTCATGGGTGATTCCGAGTCCAACTCAGATTCAAGGCTATGGCAATTCCATGCCTTTGAACAGAAACCTTGCAGCATATGACGCGATCCAATCAGCCACAGATTGGGTCGACTGTTCTACTTATCACACCGTGGCACAACTCTCGACTGAAACTCATCCACACCCACCATTTTTTGATCCTCTCAACTTGATTTTTCCCACTGACGAATCAATCATAGAGGTTATGTGCGGTGATGAGCCACCATGGGGGGATTTTCATCATCGATCTTCATTCCCCACCATTCAGTCACTTGAGCCTGAGACCAAATCCAACGTTTCACTTGGGATGGTTCAAACCAAGTTCCCCACTTCCCTCGACCAGGTATTTTCCGAAGGAAACTTGGCCAATCTTATGGCAACCACTCCCATCGATATTTCAGTGAAGCCTGGTATCGTGGAAAACGTACATATTGGCAAAACATGTACTCCCCTTGAAACGGAGTTCTATAGTGCCTACTTTAAAACTTTTCGCGATGTTTTTGCTTGGAGTTATGAAGAGATGCCAGGAATTGACCCCTCGATTGTGGTCCACGAAATTCCAACTTTCCCTGGCGCCCGACCTGTTCGGCAAAAGCTTCGACCCTTTCATCCTCGTAAGGAAGCCTCCATTAAAGCAGAAGTTGAAAAACTTTTGCGTGCTGGTTTTATCTATCCTGTCCCATTAACAAAATGGGTATCCAACATCGTTCCCGTAGCCAAGAAACAGGGAACGATTAGAGTCTGTGTTGATTACCGTGATTTGAACAAGGCTTGTCCCAAGGACAACTACCCAACTCCGTTTATCGACCAGATCATCGATAACTGTGCCGGAAGTGTTATCTATTCATTTATGGATGGCTTCTCTGGCTATAATCAGATCGATATCCTCCCAGCCGACCAGCACAAAACGGCCTTTATATTCCCTTGGGGGATCTTTGCATATCGAAAGTTACCTTTTGGCCTGAAAAATGCCGGGGAAACTTTCCAATGGGCGATGTCCTACGCATTCCATGACATCAAACATATCGTAGAGCCATATCTTGATGATCTTCCCGCTCATTCTCGGACTCGGGAAGACCATCCAGACCACTTGAGTGCCATTTTCGAAAGGTGCCAGCGCTACAATATACGTCTGAACCCGCATAAGTGCGTCTTCTGTGTAGAAGCCGGAAAACTGTTGGGCTTCATAGTCTCCAAAGATGGGATACGTCTAGATCCCGCAAAGGTAGCAGCTATCATAGCCCTGCCTTCACCTACCAATATTCCAGAACTTCAATGTTTGCAAGGGCATGCAAAATTTCTACGCCGTTTTATCTGCAATCTGTCCGAGATAACAAAAGGCTACATGCGACTTCTCAAGAAGAATGTTCCCTTCATATGGGATGACGAAGCCCAACGCTCCTTTGACAATTTAAAGGCAACCTTAACCAAAGATCCTGTGATTCAACCCCCCAATTACACACAGGACTACATCCTTTATCTCGCAGCCTCGATTTCCACCATTGGTATGGTGTTAGTCCAGGAAGACCACAACGGCATAGAACATGTGGTGTACTATCTCAGCAAGAGTCTTCTTGACTCTGAAACTCGCTACTCACATGTTGAAAAGCTGGCTCTGGCAACAGTAATTGCTGTCCAGAGATTCCGTCACTACATCTTACTCCGCCGGACCACCGTCATCGCCGATTTCAATCCAATGTACTATATCCTCACACGACAAGTGCTCGGCGGCAAGTACTCCCGTTGGATTGTCATCCTTCAAGAGTTTGACTTGGAATTTGTCAAAGCCAAGTCTAAGAAATCTCTGGTCTTCGTTGAGTTAATTTGTAACCTGCCCCGTGCTACTGAGCAATCTGAGCCCATTGATTCTCTTCCCGATGAATCATTGTTCCTCATTAGCACGTCTGATCCATGGTATGGGGATATTCTCTTATATATCCAAACCCAACGCTTTCGTCCCGATATCACCCGCGATGAACGGCGACGTATCAGACATCACGCAAAATACTACCTTATAGGGAATGATACTCTGTATCGACGTGGTGTCGACACTGTCCTTCGACGCTGTTTGACCTTAGATGAGGCGGAACGCGTTCTCAACGACTGCCACGCTGGAGCATGTGGTGGTCATCTCTCTGGGATGGCTACGGCCCAGAAAATACTGCGAGCGGGATACTTCTGGCCCTCAATTTTCATAGACTACATTGAAACAGTCAAGAAGTGTCTGCCATGTCAATTCTTTCATAGCAAAGCACGCTCGCATCCTGCTCCACTCCAGCCTGTCATTGCCATCGGCCCCTTTTCCAAATGGGGCATCGATTTTATGCACTGTAAGCCCACTTCAGCCGGGGGACATAGCTATGTCATAGTAGCTGTCGACTATTTTACAAAATGGGCTGAAGCGATGCCTACATATGCTGAAGACGGCAAAACAGCAGCGTAGTTCATATTCAATCATATCATAGCTAGATTCGGTGTCCCACAGTCTATTGTAACCGATCATGGTTCCCATTTCAGGAACCATATGATCGAAGAACTAAGTGCCAAATTGGGTTTTCGCCACGAAAACTCAACCCCGTATTACCCACAAGCTAATGGCCAAGTTGAAGCCATTAATAAAGTCCTGAAACGAATGATTCAGCGCATTGTGGGTACCCAGAAATCCAATTGGCACTCAGCTCTGTTCTCAACACTGTGGGCATACCGAACCTCAGTGAAAAGTGCTACTGGGTTTACACCATTTCAACTGGTGTACGGCCTAGAAGCCATTCTCCCGATTGAATGTGAAATTCCATCACTCAAGATAGCCATAGAGCTACTTCCGCACACTACCTCCGAAGAGGAACGGTTTCTATACCTAGCCAAGCTGGATGAAACCCGCCACGACGCTGCTCTAGCTAATGAAGCTCACAAAAAACACGTCAAAGCTCAATATGACAAATCCGTTCAACCTCAGATATTCAATGAAGGTGACCTCGTACTTACATATGACCAAATGCATGATAAGCTTGGAAAAGGTAAACTTGAATCTATGTGGTACGGCCCCTTTATTGTAAAACGTGTCTTAGAAAAAGGAGCCTATGAACTCATTGATTGTGATGGTACGCCGTTGGCACGACCCCGCAACGGGCTATACCTCAAACGTTTCTACGCGTGAGGTTACCCTACACGGGTTACTTGTTGTACATAATGTACTTAGTTTGCTTTTACTCTTTTTGGTGTGCGCGTGGACCTTATGTATCCAACCTTACTTTGACTTGTAATTTTATGCGCAGATGTCTGCCTACTTTGGATTCACCGACGGTGCAAGACGACATACCCGGAATCTCGCTTCCGCAGCATGGGTGATTTATTCTCCCACTGGCGAGTTGATTTCTTCAGGAGCCAATTGTTTAGGTCCTGCAACCAACAATATCGCAGAGTACCATGCAGTCATTGGTCTCTTGACAAAGGTTGCTTCACTCGGAATTGACTCCTTATCAGTCTTTTTAGATTCCCAACTCGTGGTTTCTCATCTAAACCGTTTTTACACAGTCCGCGATCCTATACTACTTCGTTTATTTCGGAGAGTACGCCTCTTGGAACGATCATTTGATTTCATTACATATCAACACATACCAAGAGAATTCAATTGTATAGCTGATTCATTGGCTAATTACATTTTGGATTGGCATCTTGCCCACATATAAACACATCATAAAAAATAAAATACACAAGTCATTGTAAATATTTAGATCATAAATAGGTCCATATCACTGTATATAAGAGTGTTTTTTCCAAAATACATAAAGTTTGTGTCAAAGACAAAATTGGGGATCAAATCCCATATACAAAAATTGGCCCTCAAAGCCTACATATCGTGTACATGCCGCAAAAAGATCAAAAGACCATCTATGGAGATCTAGGAGACCTATCATGTCCCTTATCAGACTCCTCCCGCTGCTGGTGGTAACACACTACAGCTCGAACCACCCTGCGAAGAAGTCGACTGATACGACCAAGTACACCTACAGTATGCCGCTGGAGGTGGTAAGGGACGTCATCCATCCTCATAGCAAGGATACCATGGGTCAATCCCTGCAGGTTCCTCTCAATGTCCCAAACGCCTCCTGCCTCGTCTTCATCTTCCTCTTCGTCAGGAACAGCTTGACGATCGACACCACCACGACGTAGTGGAGAGTACCCAGCTGGTCTCTGTGGTCCACAGTCTGCAACATGCATGCGAATATACATTAGGCATCTTTTACACATTCTAAAAAAGCAATAAAAATTAAATATTCAAAAAGGAAAAAATACATATCCATGAAGGTCATACCAGAGTCATCCCAATCATCATCCTCTAGCAATTCCAAGTCGATGTCCTCACGGAAATCTACCCCTGAGTAGGGATAGTCATCAATCATAACTATCTCCTCTTCTAGCCAAGAGAAAAAGTCCTCGCCAAAGGCTAGCCGCTGAGGTCCCCCGAGGCGTCCCGCAAAGTCACTCCATCGAGCCATCCATGGCTCAGTAGGTGGACGAGGGCGCATAGATATCTGTGGACGCAGTAGTGGCACCCTCGCCAAAAAGAAAGTGACCAGGATGCTCCCATAGCCAAACTGGGTATTTTTCCCTGTCCTACACTTGTGCACTTGTTCTTTCATATTGGACAACACTGCCTCGCACCAGTTGAAAATTGTTCCTCCCATGCACTCTGCTGCGAGATTCACTTGTGTGCGGGATGCCTGATGTGGACTCATGCTTCCTGCTGCACGCGTGATAGTGAATAGTACGGTTTTTACAGGAAGATTTATGACCTCCTTTATGGCCACCTTCCCACTTTTCTTACTCGAACCCGCGTGGCAATACCGAGCAATCAAGTCATCTGTGCTTGATTCTGAAGCTGAGTATCCAGTAAAGTTCACCCGGGCCCCTCTTTTCGAGAGGCCCGTGAGGAAGTAAATATCCTCAAGTTGGATTTCAAGCACATGCTCTCCCACTCGGAAAGCTCGAATGTCAGGGTCCCACAATTGGATGAGATGAGTGAGAAGCTTGGGTTGCTGACGAATCCCTTTGGTTTTGAAGAACTTTAGCAAACCACATTCTCGCAATGCGGTCACGGTTGGCAAGTCATTTTCGGCTGCAAAATCATCCGCTTCGTGCTCTCTTTCCTTCCAGCTTACCATTTTGCTCCGAATAAGTTGAAAATCCCTGCAAAAGGTCAAACAAAGCAATTAGTAACTATTTAGCAACTTAGTTCCAGCAGAAAATTGGAAAAAATTTGATTTTTTAAACTAAAAATTCGCCTTTGCCGCGTCTGAGGGATATTCTACTGTGCGGCAGTCCACACTACCGTGCCTCAGTTTCGGGATCCAGCGCGGTACTGTTAGACAGTACCGCGTTTTTCGATAGAGCCCCCACGCGGTAGTGTGAAGGGCGATTCTTGCCCAAAAGGGCTCGCTAAAAAATCAAAATTTTCCTGTTGAAAGCAAAATTTTTTTACATAAAATGAAAGAGGGGCTCAAGCACTCTTACCTGGCGCAGACGGCTGTCGAAATGGTGTCCCAGAACTCCCGATATGGATCCTTGAAATCTTGCTCCTAAATAGGTGAAAATGTCTCCTTTGGGTAAAAAACACAAATGAATAGTAATTTCTATTTTTTACTATTCCTTATATAGCATTTTTTCACTTTTTTTTTAATTAATTAATTACTATTTTAAATAGTTGAAATAAACCCTTGTTCACATTGCTAATGTCCAGTTTTTGAGCATTTATTGACAGGATCCTCGGTAAAAATGTGATACATTCACGCTGGTGTTTATTCATGACTTAACCTTCATTTTGAGCCCACTTTATCTTTTTCGTGCTCTGGATTTAAAACTTGAAAAAGATTCCAAGCGCTTTTTCACCCATGTCGTGCTTGTCAAACTTAAGTAAACGGTGTCGAGTACGGTAAGCTTTACTCATGCTCGTTAAACTATGAGAAAAGTATTATCCTGGTTGTATTTTATTCTTTTTTCGGGCCAGAATAATTAAAAATTACGAGAAAGACCATAGGAGTCCATAGTTAAGCTCTTTTCAGACTCCCTAAAATTGAAAAGATTGCCAAGTGATCTTGACTCTTTCACACTTGTAAAAGTATTTGAAAGGTCGTCTATTCGGTGATAGGTTACCCCTTTTTCGGCCCGTCTAGACTATTTACGAGAAAGGTATACTTCAGTCAATCTCGGCTGGGAGAGTTCTCTCGGGAATTGTTTTACACTTTTTCGGGATCGAGGGACTAAATTTACGAAAAAGTACATTATGGAGCTTCCTTTAAGTTTTCCAGGCTCTCTAAATGCGAAAAACTACCGAGTTTTCCTTCTTTGGACTCGTTAAAAATTCAACATCGAAGGACCCACTTTGGGACGAACCCCTCCTTTCTCAGGTTCGTAAAACATGTGAGATTGGACTCATCTATGAGATGAGCTACACCGAGCATCTGCTATCCTCCTCAAGCTCGTAAAACAACAAAGAGGTACTCGTCTATCATGTCGGGGGAATATGGGGAGACAAGTCAAGTTTATCTATGGCAGCTTGTCAGTCGTTACCTTTGAACATGGCATGTGTCCGTCCCTTGTCTATATCTGGGTATCTATTCTTCACTGAGTTATGGTCATCATCCTGAGTCGTCTCCTTGGCCACGAGCCTACTCATCCGGTGTCTATCCTCTGCTATCATTAATCCCTGCTGCCAAGTCCCGTAACATGCTGTTATATGTTCAAAGGGTTGCATTGTTCAGAGTCGTTCATTGTGTCGGACCTCTGCTGTGTCAGTACATCCTCCATTGTTTCATCATCCTATCGTTCGTATTGATTTCGTGTCGATGATGTGGGAATCATTATGGCCCACCTTCGATGAGTCTATTCCCGTCGATGCCAAATCACTATCCGGGAATTAGACTTAGAGATCAACCAATGGTACCTTGGTACCTGCATGCCTCAATGGCAGGTTTCCTCGTGTTTGACATTAGGTTTACATCATTGGCCTCTGATCAAACAATCTCTCGGATGCTCAACATCAACTCATTCATTCGCATTCCGTTGAGATGTACCATCGATACCTTAGGAATCATCGTCATCATTGGTGATCTCCCTCGCATTTGTTAACGGTTCACATCATTGACGAGTAATCAAATGGTTTCTACCATGTTCGACTTCAACACCTTGTAATCACATGGATAGATTCGTATCTTTTGCGATCGGGTAGAAGACCCTGGGCGCACCTCCACATTTTGTTTGCGTCCAGGTTACGATGGAGATGTCATTTGTATTGTCACACAGATCCAATTATTGTATTGGTCGTGGCTGTGTCATTATTGTCTCATGGATCTACGATTGTTCATAGTAGCCATGATCTGTCCGCAGTCTATATCATCTCAGTATTCATGGATCTGCAATGTATTGGTCGGCATCCATGCTTTGAGTCATTTGTTTCCGAGCATGGGGATGCCCGCCTCGGTGGTATCTAACACTTTGTTTCTGTCTCAGCTCCTTGTCGCTCTCCTTGATGCTATCTCTGCACAATATTTGTAAAGTCTTTCGGCCATCAGTCCCTTCTGACCTCACACTTTAGGGGGCATCTGTTATACCTCTATATTCCACACTGTCGCATCTCCACCACAAACAGAGTTGACGACACTTCCCCTGCTGTTTGAACCACCCAGAAGATGAGTGAACCTGGAAGGTGAATCTACCCTGACAAGTTTTGACCTAGCTGAGACTTTATTTACATACACTGCCGTGCCTTGCTCAGTTAGAGGGGCGCGGTACTCCACACTACCGCGCGATGATGTTTCCACAGAACGCAGTAGTACCGTGTTATGTTCGGACCACAAGACGCGGTAGATTTTTTATAGACTTTTTTCCATGGATTTTGGGATTTTGGATTTTCGAAGATAATGGAAGATTGGGGTCTCTGATTCGATCTCAACTCATTTCCCTCGATTCGAAACTCTGATCCACTTATCTCTCCATAGATCCACCCATCTCTCTTGTTGGTTAAGCTCACCATTCATTATAAAAGAGAGGCATCCCATGGGGAAAGGGGAGGACTCTTGGTAGTACCAAACTCATGGTCTTGTAGCATTGTGGAGATAGCTAGAGGAGAAGACACTTGGAGCTAGAGGATTGGCTTGGGCATCAAGCAACTTTTGTAAGTATTCTTCAAGTTGTAATAAGATAACTTGTCTTGTCTTTCCCATTTCATGTGTATTGTTTAAATCTTTAGCATGGAATGTATCTAATCTAGATTTGGATCTAACATTTACATTCAAGGTATTTGGAAGCTGGTATGTTTGTTCTTTGATTGATCTTAATAGGTTCTTCATCGGAGCACTTGGATCAAAAGGCTGGAAGCGGGACAAACGTCGAATTGAAAGGTATGTCATGTCTCTCATCTGTTTCTGAATGCATATAATCTTGCTGTAAAGGTTAATTCAGGAATCTCAAGGTAGCATTTGTTTAGGCTTGTTTCTTGCTTTAGAGTTAGTGAAAAGTCTACTTTAAAGTTAAGGGAGTTTTGACTTATCCGTAGGACAGAATTCCACATTAACATCTACTGTGATTGATATCGACTCTCCATATAGAGTTAGATGACCTATAAACAGGTTTAATACTGATAGACGAAAGAACAAATCTATATCTTCAGAATGATGAAATACTATGCATGTCCAACAATGGTGGATTTTAGAGGTATGCCTGCAATCGTACATATTTAAGGCTAAGAAACAGAATATGGGACACACATAAAGGAGCCAGTGTAAACGGAGCTCATATTGCCTTAGTTTCGTTTTTTAAAATTTTGTTTCCAAGTTGAAATATATTCCCCCAAAAGTTTGTCCTGACCACAAAGTTGTTGGCATCGTAGAGTCTTGAATTGGGTGATAGTAATTGGATATATGGTCCTTTTTGTTGATCAATCATTTGTTGTGGGTTGCTAGTTTCCAGTTAACTTTTATGGTCGTTATAGTTTCTTCCATGACTGTAGTTGTAGTCCCATGGCTCTCAGATACAGCCAAGCCATAGACCTAATTGTATTTCTCCAACTTGTCATAATGTCCAGAATGTAAAATAGCACGGAAGATGAACCATTGCAACAAAACAGTGCGGAAAATGAACCATTGCAACAAAATAATAACCATTATGGAACCAAAATGTCAATCATTGTGATCGGTAGATAGGAATTCATCTACGAATTCATTGGTGGTATTAACATAAGTCATCAAGCAAGCTACAACCTGGAAAAACAAGATGGTTGTCTTGAGCGATCTAACAAGACTTGTCCAGCATAATGCTTCTCAAGACTCAACTCAAAGCATCTCTGCTTGTAAAGTCTGATATTATACTTTTGTATCATGGATGGTCTTATAATATAAAGTAGAGTTTTGTGGATATCATATTTGTTGACCTTTCTTGAATTTGTTGTTCTATTGTCATCACATGTTTGATGTAGTTGATTTTAATTGATGTTGTAATACATTCATTCTCGTCCTCAGAATGCCTCAGAATCCTATGTTTCCCCCCATTCATACACTTAGATTCTTAGATTGCTATAAGCCTACCTGAACTCCAAATCTTGAATAGATCCAACCCCTTTTAGATTGACACGTGTAGTTCACCTGTTCACTTAAGTATTATCAGAAACCTTCAGACTGAGTATGTAGCAGTAGAAATCGCTTCGCTCCATGGCATTTTGTCCTACCATCTATCTCAAAAATTAACTTTTTACCTGCAGTGCTCTTGCATAACTCCTCAGGTAATACCTTTGCCACATTACTTGTTTGAATTTTTTCCAAATTGTGATGGATAGTTGTCCATGGACCTTGCTGTCTTTGTCACTCATTAAATTTTTACTGTCACAATATTGTAGGTAGCGTTCCGTGTTTCTTTTTTGCTTTAGCGCTCGGTCAAAGCAAACTGGTATACAAGTGCTTGTTAATATGACATTAAGAGGGTCGTTTCTAATCTTACAAATCATTTTGTCAGTGAGATTGCTTTGTGTTTTCTCAATAGCCTAAGATGGCCGTCCACTCTGAGCACTTTCTGTAGCTAACGGGCAACGCCATTGTTTGTCTTGACTACACTCGCTGGGCATACTATTCGAGGATCTTGCTTGGCAAGTTGAGGGTTTGTTCCCACTGGCCTCGGGTTTCGACTGACTACCATATATCATATGAAGATATAATTTGTCAGTGCTGTGATTTTTATGAGATTGAGACCTTAATATGTGTCTTCCTGTAGTGAGGTGATCACTCATGCATGCTAGAGCGTATGGACCATATCCAGTCCCAATCCTACCAGACTAGTCATTTCTCTTTCTTGCCCATATATTGGGGGGTTAAGCATATTATAGATACCCTGGCCAGAGATGAAGAGGACATCATGGCATTCTGACAATGCACACCCTCCCACACCCTCGGGACATGTTCCACTTACATGAGTTTTACATGCACTGGTTTGTTCCAGCACATATACACCTTTGATTCTGGGTTGAGCTGTTAGATACCCATCACTAGATTTTTCTCTTTGGACTTAGATGTTACAATATCTCCAGCTGGTTGGGATTATTACAAGATCACCCAACCATGCCCTATTTGTCCAGGGAATTCCCCAAAGGACACTTAATGGTTTTCATTGCTTCACCCACATTCATGGTCTATGTTGCACGATTTTCTGGAACTACGGAAATAGGGGAAGGGATGTTCGGAATGGCTAGATCATACCACTGAATTTTTCAGTGGACCACAGATTGGGGATGGAAATAATATGTGTGTGCACACACAAACACTTTTAAAAACCAAGGAAAACCTTACTAGCACCCCCCAGTTCCCTGGAATATCTGGATGGAGGGTGGTTCAACTGCCAACCACTATAAGAGTGAGTAACCCTGTGGGGCTTAGATTGATTAGAACTGGAGACTTCATGATGAACTCTACCTTGAAATAATATGTTTGAACTGATTGAGCTAATCCACCAGGCTACAAGGATACAAAGTTATTTATGGGGATTTAAGGTTAATCTGACGGATTACCTGATTCAAGGATACAAAGTTATTTATGGAGATTTAAGGTTAATTTGATGGATTACATGATCCTGTCAAAGAAAGGGTAGGACAATGTGTCTCAGCTAAATAGATTTGGGAAAAACTAAAGGATCTATACTCATCCGAAGGATAGGAAACTGAAGCCATTACTATCAAAGACTTGATGCAAAACTCAATCAACCATGAAGGTAAAGGCTCTCCTGAACACTTTGTCTGTAATAACTCAGAATGTGATGATTGCTCTCATGCGATTGAAGAAGTTGATGAAGTTATTGTGGATCGAGAGGCTGAACTCACAAAAGAACTACAATAAATTCATAAATTGAGGCAGATCACCAAAAGACAATATGAGGAGATCAGGCAATTCAAGACTCAATTAGGAATGGAAATTATGGAAATTAGGAGAAGAAATTATGGAAATGCCAAGAACATGATAAGATGTCGGAGATGAAACTTTATTGGACACACTGCAAGATTCTGCTACACAGTAAGATGTTACAGGTGCAATGCATTTGGTCATAAAGCTCAAACCTGCAGAAAATCAAAATTTCCATTGACAAGAGAGAATGTCTCACACAAGTCCAAGAAGGAATCCAACAAAGTCTGGAAAAGAAAGAGTGGCAGTCAAATGGAACAATAAGGCACTCACATTCATGAAGAAATTGCAGATATTCAAGGAAGTCAAGATTTCATAAAACAGGGAAAAAGAAGAGACTAAAATGTTGAAAAGGTTACAAAAGAAAAGGATTGTGCCATTGGTACTTCATCTTGGTACTGAAACTTCTCCCAAATTAACAAAATTATCATGTACAAGGATCTGTGAATTTTTCATCATCCAGAGGATATCATTTGGTGTTGATTTTAATAGTAATAGGTTGGCTTCCAAAGGGAGGGATCAAGACCACATTGCAGAGGACTTCTTGCAAACCATTTCTTAAAGGACCAAGTCTTGTGTTCTTGAGAATCGTTGAGCCAAGTTATTTTGAGTAACATATAAAATGTTTTGAGACAAACATAACTAGGTTGCATTCCAGAAATCTAGAGAATGACATAACTGTGCATAAGAGTACAGGGACTAAAGGCTTGATTATGGTGGCAGAGCTAGAATCTGCTTACTGAAGCTACATAAACCACCACCCTTTCTAGTGCTTATGGCTCTGCTCCTATCTTTCCCTCTTCTTTTTCCTATTTATCTACTAATAAACTTAGGGAATACAGGGTAGCACAAAGATGAAAGTGTGGTGAGCGCTACATTTATTTGGGAATACATAGCGCACTCCTTTGACCTGAGTGCTTCCTTCCTTCCACTTACACCAGAACAACTTCCTTACCCACCGATAGGTACCATAGCAGTTCATTCTACAACACTGCTATTTTCTCCTTAAGTTATTTTTTTATGTTCTTTGATACCTCTATTAGATTCTGATGATTGATCTTTCAACCTGTAGGTTATGGGTTCATTTTACTCGATCTCCCCCATTAGAGGAAGTCTCAAAATGTCAAAAGTTGAAGGCCCTTTCATCAGATGTACCATTTGTGCTTGCTTGAAGCATTGGCTCTCAGTTAAGTGGGAGATGGTGAAATGTTTGTATCATATAGGGTATTGATTGCTTGTTAGAGGCTGTTGAATTTTTAATGGCTTCCAAAGTTACCCCAAATAATTGGTTAATTATCAAGACTGATGAGTTTATATAGCAGCTGGCTTTTGGTGAGTCACTTGTATTTGTGCTTGCCTGAAGCATTGGCTCTCAGTTAAGTGGGAGATGGTGAAATTTTTGTATCATATAGGGTATTGATTGCTTGTTAGAGGTTGTTGGATTTTTAACGGCTTCCAAAGTTACCCCAAATAATTGGCAAATTATGAAGACTGATGAGTTTATATAGCAGCTGGATTTTGGTGAGTCACTTGTATTCTACAACACAACCTATGCATTCTTTATCTTTGATTATTTGGCTGCTTGACATTATTGTGAATAGAGAATACAGATTGATACTTTAGGACTGGTGAAAATCACACGAGACATTCATTCATGCGTTTCCTGGAAACTTTATGTAAGAATTAGAATGCTACCTTTTTCTCCAAGGAAAAAATCTCAACTTTATATTTCAAGGAGACAAATGGTTACATTTCACAAGTGAAACAAGACATGTATACAGAAACCATTTAGCCTGTCAGTCATAAACAACTATCATCCATTGTCGAACCATCTGATCCTCCCTGTGTCCTACTAGAACCATGTATTTTTCAGAAGCTTCTGAACCATGCTTTGAGAGGCTGTTAGCCCGCATGTTGTGTTCCCTATATACAAGAGTGAAGGAAATGAATTTAAATCTTCCAATTGGAAGCTTTATCTCATCAAGAACTTATTGAAGATAGATATATACCCATTCAATGATCAACTTTGAATATCCATAAACCCAAAGGCTAATCCTTTCTTCACTACAATTCTGAACAGAGCTGCCAAGGCCTTCATTTCTGCTTAAATATCATAACCCTTACCATACCCCAACTTTGAAAGAGAAACCAATGGAATGTGAAAGAAACAATGCACTTCCAGCTCTACACCTCCCAGGATTTCCTTGACTTGTTTTGTCAATGAAACATCTTGCACTAGATATGTCAATATGTGATGTCCCTATTTGTCTCAGGTTTATTTTTAGGAGTCTTCCTAATGTCATTATAGATATATTTGATAAAAGAGAAACTTCCAATGGAAAGTAAGCTTTATCCTTGAAGAGACAAACATGGAAGATGATTCGTCTTTAATATTGGCCTTCCATGCACAAACTATTGAGCTCCTCAACTGCATCAATATGTCATGTCTACAATAAGAATAACTGCACTATGTTATGAAATGCATATAACATGATTGAAATTTGTGTCTGCAAATTGTATGCAATTTTTTTGAGCATTTTTGTTGTTTTAGTAAGCAATCGAAAAGTTTGGAATTATAGTTCTTATGCCTTGTGAGGATTTCAAAGAGCAGGTTGCTCTTGCATGATAATCTGTAGATATTTGGGTACATGTGTATATCCTGTTACAATCATCTCCTGAACATTCTTATTGTCTTTTCTTAGACTTAAAATTAATGCAATATGGGTGTTAATGTTGCTCGTCTCCCTAACTCTTAAAGGGTGCTAGCTCAATGGTAGAGTGTATTCCTTACAAGCAGGAGGTTGGTGGTTTGATTCCTCCGTACCCTATTGATATTGAAATATTGGTATTTTTAATAAAATATATTTTATTATGATTTATTATGGCTATAGAGGTAGCTATAGGGGGGGTTCTAAACTGATATTGTAGGTGGCTATGAGGGGGGTTCTAAATTGACCTTGTAGAAAACTATGAGGGGGTTTTTAAACTGCCCCCCGTAGCTTGCTATGAGGGGGGTTCTTAACAACCACTATAGGTGTCTATGAGGGGGGTTTTAAATTGATATTGTAGGTGGTTATGAGGGGGGTTTTTAATTGCCCCTATAGCTTACGATGACGGGGGTTCAGAACCCCCCTTGTAGGTCTCTACATGGGGGGTTTAAACCGCCTCTGTAGGCCTCTACGAGGGGGGTTCCAAACCGCCCCTATAGGCCTCTACGAGGGGGTTTCCAAACCGCCCCTATAGGAATCTATGAGGGGAGTTACAAAACCGCCCCTATAGGCATCTACGAGGGGGGTTCCAAAACACCCCTATAGGCCTCTATGAGGGGGGTTTCAAAATGCATCTCTAGGCCTCTACGAGGGGGGTTCAAACCCGCCCCTATAAGCCTCTACGAGGGGGGTTCTAAAATGCCTCTATAGGCCTCTACAAGGGGGGTTCCAAACCGCCCCTATAGGACTATATGAGGGGGGTTCACAACCGCCCCTATAGGCCTCTGCGAGGGGGGTTTGAAACCGCCCCTATAGTCCTCCACTAGGGGGGTTCCAAACCGCCCCTATAGGTTTGTATGAGGGGGATTATGAGGGGGGTTCACAACCTCCCTTGTAGGTATCTATGAAGGGGGTTCAAAACCGTCCCTGTAGGTATCTATGAAGGGGTCTACGAGGGGGGTTTAAAACTGCCTCCGTTGACCTCTATGAGGGGGTCACAAACCTCACTCATTGTGTAATCTAACCTCAAAGTGTAACCTATTATCAATAACCTCATCTCTCTGAGTTCATCGTGTGATCGTATCATGTCATTAACATGCCTTGTGTCACCCTCCATGTGCATTTGTAGGAGTATTGGAATGTATTATTTCCCTCGCAATATCCGTACAATTGTTCCGTTAGGGTAAGTGAGCTGGGGAATTATGGGGAATATGTGAATGGTGGAATGCGGATGGGGAATGCGGGCGTGTTGTTGAATCTGTTGAATCTGGTTAATACATGTTGTGCTTTGGTGACATGGACTTGGGTGGATGCCTTAAGCATATTGGGCAGGTTGGCAGTGGACAGTGAATCGTCTGTTTGTTCGTTCGTTGGTAACACAGACGTATTTGAACGTCTCCTCTCGTCATGGGGGCAAGTGGTAGCAATTGTAATTGTGGGGGAGTATGCTAGGATTCCAACTTGCACATACACTGGTGATAGATCAACCGACATGGGATCGAGATCTTAAGAAAACGGATGATATGGATTGGCTACTTAATATTTTACCAGGAACTCTACTACTGGTGGATCGCTATGAATCTGGCTTTTACTCTGATTCTCTGTGTTGGTGAATCTGTTTACTCTACTGGGTCAATTGCCTTATTTTTATTCCTTTTATGCTAAATAATTGAGTCAACAAGATCAGGTTATAAGAAGGATCTGTCACTAGTAATTTATCAGTAATTGTCATCTAGCAAGATGAAGAAATTATGATCTTGAACTAAACAATGATGCTTGTGCAATTTGTGTTTTTTACATTTTTCTTTGTGATGTTAAGAGATTGAATAGAGATCTATAAAATATACAAATAAAAGTATTGGCATAATTAAAAATGGATCATTATCTATTTTGTAATGTATCTTGGTACTCGATAGGTGGAAAAATTGAAGCTATTGGCTTGTAGGGCCCATTTTATGGGTAAGTCCCGCTTTGGTTATTTGGGGTCCAAAACCTTCCAAATCCCATTTGATGCCTTAAACAACCTTTTTTTGTCAAACCTTCAAGAAGATTAAAGAGGGTCCAAAACCTTAACACTAATTGGGGGTTGAGGCATGTATAAACCCTTACCCTAACACTAGACTATGTTTAATACTAGGCCGCTAGAAAAGCGAGCTCCATTATTATTGTATTATTTATTGTTCTATAGTAGAACAAAGATCTAGGAGTGGGATAGTGAAGCATGAGAGAGGAAGTAAAAGATCTTATCGCAATGATTAAGGCCACAATTTCCATAACAACTCCATAGTGAGTGCACTTTATTTGTACTTGCATTTATAATTGAGAATAAAAAAGAAAGAGAATAGGCCTCACCTTCTAGTGAGGCTTTTCTCATATTGGGTTTTACCAAAGTACATTTTGTGTTCATTGTGTAAATGGTGTGTTATTTGCTTAACTTCTTTCATTTCAATTTTAGTGATCTCAGTGTTTTCAGACATTAAACTAGTAACATTCAATCTACAATCTACAGTAAAAACACTATATGAGAAAAGATTGTAGAATATTATATGATCTATTGTTACAAACTGTTCTAGTAGAATATCCACAATAGTTTACAGAACATTGCATGTGAGTATCTGAGATGGAAGTGCTCCATTTATTCAAGGTACAAATGAAGGAATCAAGTACGTTACATATTTTTTATTGGAATTCCCTTTACCTTCCAAGGTTTCCTAAAGAGCTTTGAGAGGTAGTTGTGTAGAGGGTTTACAAAAAAATAGCAAAATGGATGACCAAACTCCTAGCCTTCATGAGTCAATTCCAAATTTGTAGTGCAATCTTGGTTGTCACACTATTTATTCCTCTTCATGGTGGGTCCCTTCCATGAAGGCTTATGAAAATCTAGAGAAGGCCCTGCAAAGTTTTCAGTGGACCAACAACTCTAGCAACAAAGGCTCTCACAAGCTTAACTATAATTTATATTTAACTCCAATAAAATGTGGAGGTACAGGGATGCAAAACATTCACATGCAGACCCAAAGTCTCTGTGACAAATTAGTGATTCGAGCTTTGGAAAGAAAGAAAGAAGCCCCGAAAGGTTCTACTTATAAATTGTATATCTCAATGAAACCCTATAGATAAAAGAATTACTTGCAAAGGGCTTAAAT
Source organism: Larix kaempferi (assembly GCA_027924585.1). Taxonomy (NCBI): domain Eukaryota; kingdom Viridiplantae; phylum Streptophyta; class Pinopsida; order Pinales; family Pinaceae; genus Larix; species Larix kaempferi. The sequence continues at coordinate 12,941,508 of BSBM01000761.1, forward strand.
TTCATCCTTAGTAACTACCCTGTAATGGTTCAAATGAAAAGTTATTTTGTTATTGAAAGCATTTATAAGCCCTAGAAGGCTATAAAACCCTTAGTTTGGAGGGACCAATGGTTTACAACCTATATTTATTTTAATTTCATTGCCTCCGATGGATGTTTTTGTTGACACGATGGGGAGATATCTTCATTCCTAGGAGAGGAGCTGAGGCTAAACATGGGTTATGATAGCACTACTAGTATTATAATCCTTGGATTGAAGGTGTTCACCGACTATGACGAAGATACCCAACAGGCCACTCCGATTGATCGCCTTAGAGCAAGAATGAGGATAAGGCCTTGAACCCAATTATTATGATAAAAGGGTCCCCTCGGGATCCACTAACAATGAGATAATTGAACGGTACAACTCTATTGCTCGCAAGGTTCATAACTACTATAGTTGTGCCGAGAACATGAACCGGGTCGGATAAAAAAAAGGAAAAAACCTTGAGGTTAGATGCACTACTAAAAAGGAAATGGACAAACTACCAAGAGGATCCATACAATGAGTGGCCCTCAAGATATCCATGGCAAGTTTTACAGGTTCCAGAAAGGTATCCAATCTTCACTTCTAGTTACCTCCTAGTTACTATGAACCCAGTTCTGTATCTAGTGCCACCAACTCTCCTTAATAATATAATATGGCTCTATCATCCTTTCTTCCTGGAGAATAGGATGCCCATATATCCCAATACCATATCATTAGAATCAGAATACAACAAAAGGTTGAGGAAGGATTTTTCAAATGCTGAGTTTCAGGTCCTAAGGGTGAGGTCAGATGATAGGTTCCCAGGAATATTCCAACCAAAGTCCGATTTCCAAAGGATAGTCCAAAGGCAGAGTGCGAGTTCCCGAAAAGGTGTACCAAGTGGGTATTGATGAGTTTAAGGTCCAACCAAAGATGAGAGTTTCCAAGTCAGCATAGGTTTCCAAGAGTCCCACCCAAGGCGTAGGTCTGATGTATAGGTTTTCAAAGTCTATTCCCAATGATTTCATTATATACGTGCATATCCAAAAACAAAAAAAGCAAAGCACAAGCCACCTCACACTAGTTACTTCGGCATCTTAACTTCGTCAACTTCACATCCACTTAAGCTCAGGTTCGGTAAGCATAAATATTTTATTTATCCTCCAAACAACTACTCGTTCGGTAGCACTTCAAGCCTAGATGTTTCATGCTTACTTAGCATCCTGAAGTGCAGGAAAGAGGGGGTAGACCCGCGTGCAGGTCTCCTCGGCAGGCATAATGCAACCAGAAAGCAGCATAAAGGAATCATTATGATAGGACTTTCCTTAAAGCAGACACATAAAGTAAGGATGGAACGTACTTCTTAAAGCGGCCATCATATATGCTCAAAGAAAGCTTACATTACTAGGTCCTTTGGTGGCCTATATGGGATCTATCCACTATATAAAGACTCAAAAGGCGTATGGCGAATAGTGGCTGTCAGATAGTTATAGGTCGGAAAGGTGTCCAAAGGTAAGGTGGTATTCGTCAAGTTTTGTTCATAGGGATTTAAGTATAGTTGAGTTCATATGCATGGCTGAGTTAAAGTTCCCAAGGCTGAGGGTAAATGTATGAGGTTTAAAAAAAGGTTGAGTTATTAGTATGTAGGTAGATGGGTAATATAATTAGTAAAAGGTTTTTACCGTAACTAAGTGTTAAGCTGGGGCGCGTTCATGGGTAACAAATGTAAAGGGCTCGGTAGTATTATCGATTCGTTAAATTGTTGACCTAACAACAGCATTCTATATTTCCATATATATGTGAAAACACAAAACCAAAAAGGCTATTGCACCATTAAAATTTATTATGATTTATTGATAAATCTATAGCAATCATCCTACCAAATCTATGCAAAGTAGTAATAAATGTTTCTTTAGTAGCTATTATAAACCAAATTTGTAACTCCTAAAAATCTATGTAATTTACCATATCTCTAATTAGCTATTATAATATTTCTTCAGTAAATCTATGTTTAATTGTCGATTTCTACCTCAAAAAGTTCAAGCCTGCCTTGATTTTGAATGGCATGAGAGCAATATTTAGAGGTGTGTGGCTTCAATTCGGAACTAGGTGATAGTAATACTTTAAAGCTTAAAATTAGACTCAGTGGATGAGGCTTGCAATTGGAATGGAATCTGTCACAGGTTGTATGCTTTTATTGTCAAGGCTCTATTTGCTTCAAAATCAATTGCATGTCCTTTTCTTACTCTTTAATGGCTTGCATGGTGTAGGATAATGGGAAATATGTTTCAGGCATTCATGTCCTACTAAAGATTTCCAAATGCATACATTTGCAATTGTATTGTCATGGAGGGACGAGTCTTTCAATCTTTGTAGTATGAGCCATAGCTTCCTCCCATATTTTGTTGTATATACATGGCGAACAACGGTGTAGAGATGGTAGGTGGCAATTCAAAGATATCGACAAATTCACTGTATTCCCAAATACTTAATGTTTCAATTGAATAGTTGCATTGATAGGTGTTTATATTTTACAATTTGGTGTAGATGAAGAAGGGTCCCCTTCCTAGATCGCAGGAAGATACCATTCCTTCTCACAAATATACATATTAACCCACGTTGAAGGAATAACCCTCGAGAAACATGTGTAACAAGTAACTAGATGATAAACCACAACAGAATAACGTGGAGGATCACTATTATAACCCATCAATTATATACAAATAAACTACAACAAAGACATGACTGCACTGCACTGTAAACCGAACGATTAAGAAACCTTACCACGAATATTTTGGAATATGGACTAGAATGTGCGCAGAATCGAACTTGAGAACACCTTCAAAGGGAAAATTCTAGAAGCACCAATTGATTGAATGAACGGAGGGGCAGAAGCGACGAGAGTTAAAGTCCATGCCTCGTAAAACGTTTGTAATTAAGACACGTGGGCATGCATAGGGTACATATGTCGGAATATTATTATTCAAAGGTAACAAATAGCAAAATCCATCTCGCTAACCACGTAATTAAATTATGGTCAAAATATCAGTTATCTCACATAGGTGAACATACTAAACATACGATATGGATAAAAAAGGAGTATGAGTGATCTACTATAGCTATTGATCTTTGTCTTCCTTTGTTCTTTTAATCTGAATGTAAAAAGAAACCAACCAACAAATCCAGCGGAACATAAGAAGAAAATCAAGAATGTGTACGAGACATAGTAGGGCTGGTAGTAATAGTTATTACTTCATCATCGTGTCACTCCCCTGTATACAGAAATAGTCATAGAATGAACCACCATTACTTTTGAATGGTCTTGTGGAAGTTGATAGACTATTTGGTTGCGCCTTAACATTGAAGTGTGTTGTGGACGACCAGGGTATGGAAGGGCTGGAGTGTGGCTCGCAATCACGAAAATTTGGCCCATATCCAACACCCTTGTCAGGTCAGCAAATGGCTATTTTTTTAAGTTTATTTTCTCATAACAACGCCGCCTACAATAACATGAAAGGTTGTCATATCTTGGTCATGTTACACATTTAGCGAATTGTATAGTAGATAAATAGTCTTAAAGAATAGTTAAAAAGATATTTTTTTTGAATTATAAAGTTTAACTTTAGGAACATAGATATAATTTCGTTAACTAAAAATAGTCAATGCAATTTGACCATCGATGGATTGCTATATATCTGGCGGTGGACACCAAAACACTAACTTATGTAGTCTATGATATAATCTCTAACTTATCTATTATCTATTAATATTTTTAGTTAAAATACACATGGTCATAAAGAAACCTATTTAACTTGTATTATATTAATATATATATTTTTATATAAAAAATGTAATATTATATAATTAATTATGTCTTAAACATGCCTCGCAAATATGTTATAAAGTTGAACTCTACAACTTTAGAATTAATGATCAAATTTTAAGGGTGGGTCTTAATTTCAATCTGATTGGCGTATATTCATCTAGCCTTTAAAAGACGAAGAGCGATATAAATAATTGCACTTCAATTAACAAGTGTAAATTAACTAAACCCTTAAATAAAATGCAAAAAACAAATGTTTCCCTTCCAAATTTTTACAATCTAAAACAATTGAACACTCCATTCATGAAAAAATGGTAAATTTTCAATGAAACCAAAGAAAAAAACGAAATTTTCTTTGAAATTAGTAAAGTCCTCAAAATTATGATTATGTTAGATAAATGAGCAAATTACAACAAAAAAATAAGAAAACATATTTTTTCTTCGATTCATTTGATATTCTTCAAAAGTATTGCGCTTAAATCATTGAAAACATCAATTTATTTTCGCAAAGGAAGAATCTTTCTAGTTTTCATATAATTCCATACATCATAAATATCATTCCAATCTACCCCATTTATACCATGAGTTAAACTAAGAGAGTGAAACATTAACATATATGATGGTGGCAGAATCCACTCGAGGAAGTGGGTTTGCCGATCAAAGCACGCAACATAAGCACAAATAGATACCCACACACTCAACATTCACACAACACAGATGGTGCCACCAATAATGGCTTTCTATTTATTACTGAAAATCAAATTGCAATGATATGATTACATTCAAGGTGAATTCCTTGTTCATAATACACAATTTTCACTACTCAATTAAAGTTGGTGATTGTTTTCTCATACAAAGGCTAACTCTTTGGCCTGCGGTCAAAGTTTTTACCAAAAACAAAACCCTTCTTCAATGCTTCGATATGTATTTATAACCTTCATCCATCACCTTAATCTCCCTCTCCTACAGCTTCTAGAAGCCTCTCGCTTCTTGTTGAATTCTCCTTGGCATGTTGTGCAAACTGGCATCTCCAACAAATGTTGTTACTCTACATTTAATGCTACAACTACTCTTGCATCGTGGCTTTTCCCTTATGCGCTTCGGCTCTCCAGTCGATCGGCATCTCGAGAGAAACTTGTTCTCCTCTCAGTCGATCTCCTGCTGCAACATATATGATGTCGATGTCCTCTTAGGCTACATCCCAAGCTCTCCTCTTCACCTCAAACTTTTTTCACTGCTCAACTGATCCTCATCAGCACCTTCTATCCGTCGGCCAGCTTCCGACTCTAATACTACTTGGAGCGATCCGACCGGTCCTTGTCGGCACTCCTTCCTCTATCTCTGCGTCGGCTTTAAATCCGACCTCCCTTTAACTGCCAGTTGTTCTTCACCCGCCTCCTTCCAACTACCTCCTTCGACAAGACCTAGATTCGACCTTCCCCTTGTCAACTTCCATATACCTATCCTATTGCCATGATTTTCGTCGTCAATTCTCCTTCCGTCGACCCTTCCATTGTTGAGACCATTCTTCGATTGGTCCTTCGCCTCTATCACGACTTGGTAAGTTTCCTCCTTCTCCACGTGTTCCTCTTCTTCCAAGTCAGTTGATATTCCCTTTGAATGCTCTTTGAGTTGTCTTCTACTCGTGTCCAAATCAAGCCCAACTTCTCCATTTCAACCAGTCGCCCTTTCCTCCAACTGCTTTCCTTCTGTCGACTCCACTCCACGATCATCGAATTTCTTCACCATCTCATTCTTTACCTGCTCAACTGCTTCTCTCCAGTCTACACATTCTCTTTCCTTCACTTTTGGCTACCCATTCAGATAGCTTCTATATCCATCCTCGACTAGATCTACCCACAACTCTGATCATCTTCATATCCTTCGGTTGCTTCATAGTCGTCGTCGCCACCTATGTCGGCTATCTTGTTGTCATCATCATCATCTCGTCAGTCTCTCTGCCGACTCTCCTAGTTTACAGATTAGCTTTCTGTCTTCACTGTGACTTGGTTGGATTGACTCAAGTTGGCTTCTAGTCTTCCCCGACCTTTTTGTCCCAAATTCCCATGCTCGTGCTGCGGAAGTCTCGACTCTTCCCAACAATTCCTCTTCATTTTGTTGCCATGGATAATGGCCCCGATGCTCCTACACCAATATCCAATGTCACTAATGAAAGTCCTAATATTTCATTATTTATAATCATGTTTAATTTTGAGAAGCCTCTATCACACAATGTTGTACTTGCTGGAATTCAAAGATAGCTTTCGACAATCACATCAAATGGGGAAAGCCTTAAAACCATCCAGGTCCGTCTCGACATAGATTCCATGTTCCAAACATATGCATTTTAGATTATGATTTATAAATCGTACAAATAAATTAATCCATTTCAATGAAAAATTTAGTGGTATCCACAATAGGTGAGTCCCTAGCATTAAAATGTTCACATAAGCATTTCAACCATCTTTTTGTTTTAGAGTCTCTATCCTCCATTTGTTCACAATAGTATCAAGGACTGAAAAACTTAGCAACATTAAATATAGGAAGATATGTGAACCTCCTATCTAGAGATTCAATCACCTTCATCACAAAATGTTTTCCTAAAAGAATGCAATCATCTAGAGTCCTTGTTTTTTTTTATCTTTGAAAAGCTTTCAAACCTCAATGGATGTAAGTGTACCATACATGTGTAATCTGTCTCCAACAATCTAACCTTTAAATAGTATCCCATGACACTAAAAGAATTTTGTGAATGGTAGGATCCGAGAAAGTTCTATTCCTGGGCAATTAAGAGCACGGGGCTCTAGGAATGAAATCCTTAAGGTTTGTATAAAATTTGCTAAGAGTTATCAATAAGAAATATCTCTAATTAGTTATTATAATATTCGACATAAAGCTATGAAAGTTAATATTTAACGTCAAATTAGCTAATAAGATAATGTTCAACAAAATTTCCTTAGTCACGTGAGAGGAGAACACATCTCTGACTTTGTAATGGTTTCATTCATTCTGATTCTACTGAAAATATACCTTCAAGCAGGGTCCATATATAAAATAAAAAATTCAGGTTTCATACGTTCTGTTTCTACTGAAAATATGCCTTCGAGCAAGGCCCATGGAAAGACTCATCACTTTCCAGGTCTACATATGATATATGATATAGAGTTGTTCTCCTTGTGATATTCCAGTTATTGTTATTATATCTGATATTAGCTCATATTCGCCTTTCATTTCAATAAGGGGGTCATTGAAAGGAGGGACCACCTTGGACTTCATCCTGTTGTGATAACCACTCCACCTCAACTAACTAAAAGGATGGGTCAAAATAGCAATGAGGTGGAAGGATCTATCTCTCTTGTGCACTACGTCACCATTAATTGAGTGGGTGAAATTACTGTATAGACTTAGCCATTGCACGAGTGGCATCTTACTGATGCCTTTTAATGACCCTTCTATTTCTTAATGGTGTGCTTGAGTAAGTGGACTAGGCTTGGATATATATCTTCTCTTTATTTATTCTCTCTCTAGTTAAATGATCTAGTGTGGTATGCTTTCGAAGATATACTTTGCAGATGGAGAGACATAAGAAAGATTACATAAATATTGTTGTTATTGGTGATATTCTTTCCTTTTATGTATTTTGATCTAGTGTGGTCTTCTTTCGAAGTGATACTTTAAATATTAAGAGACTTAATAAATATTATATAAAGCTTTCGTTATTGGTAATATTCTTTCTTTTTATGTATTTAAGAACGAACATGTAATTATACGATGAATCCTACCCTAGTGATCTATCCGGATGAAACCTACCTGCCCAAGAAGTAATTTAGTGTATGACCCCCCAATACACAAAATCTCTTAAATGACCCCAAAAGTAGTTTAATGCATGCCCCACAATACACCAATTCTATTAAATGATGTGGACATGCTCTGCTTGCACTAGAGGGTGCTCTGTGTGAAAATCCTCACAGCAGATTTAAGAGATGATGTATACCTCACAAAAAAGTAATTGATTAAGCAAGAAAATAGAAGAAGAGTGGTCAATGCAGTATAATGAGCAACATAATCATAATACAGTAGAACTCGGATAGAAGCCAAAATACTTCACACACACTAATTAATTAATCACAATATGGACAAATAAATAGTACAATGCATGAGGATTCCAATGCCTAAGGTGGCAATTCGAATTAGCCTTCATGGAGTGATCAAAAGATCATTGGAGTGTCATCGGAGCACAACTAGTAGTCTATCTCATCATCAGTGGAGTCATCAATGCTCAAGTAACTGTCAACCATCAATCAAACTGAGTCTAACTGAGTGTGGTAGGTGTAACTAAGTGTAATTGGAACTAACTGAATGAAGGAGACTTAGTGGAGGGCACATGAGGATCTAACTAAAGTTAGAATGGGCAGTCAAGTCTCACTGGAGGTCCATCGGAGTGATACAGTCAGTTGAGAGTCAGTCAAGATTGAAATCAAGGAGAGAACTGAAGATAACTGAAGATAACTGAATGGTAGGTAAGGAAGGGCGCCTTTCTCATGCAGTAGGTGAAAGGAGGGTGCACTAAGCTCTAGGAGGGATGAAATTGAGTGGAAAGAAGCTCCGGGGGCTAGCTAACTAAGAGCTAGGTGTTGGGATTGATGATTGGGATGCATGCAAACCCTAAATAATGCATGCAAACCCTAAAAGTGCATGCATGACTGAAAATGCAAAGGATGGAAATGTTAGTAGGACTAGGATGGCGTATAGAAATATCCTAACACCCCCCCCTTAGTCCATCCTGGGCCTTGGTAACTAGGACTGAAAGAGAAGAAATTTGGAGCATGAGTGTAGAATCTGCAAGTTCTTCTTTTTTGTGGACAACTTCAATATGAGATGTGTTTGATACTGGTTCATGATCAATGAGATCATCAAGGAGGGTGAATGCATCACTTTGCTTTCTCTTAAAGGGGTTTGGACCAAATCCTTCATTCTGTTTTCCGAATCTTTCATCCAGATGGGCCCATAGCTCTTTTGGAGTTTCAACATCATCAATGATTTGGTACATTATGTAATCAGGCATAGCAAGCATCATCCTTCCAAAGGCTTGGTCACCTTTATTCAACCAGTCAATCTTCTCTTCAGAGGATTCGAACTCTCTTTCAAAATAACAATCAAAGAGATCATGGCTCTTAAAATATGCTAATCATTTTTGGTTTCCATTCATCATAGTTGAATGAAGAAAGAGGAGGGATTTCTTCTGAATACATTGAAGCTGTAAAAGACCTGCAAAAACAATAAAGAATATCTGCAACTGCTACTGCTGTAAAAATGCAGAAACTGTTGCACTCGAAATCTTGATAATAACCTGCAAAAAACTCTCAGGAATGGAGATAAAAAATACTCTCAACATGCTCTGATACCATGTGAAAATCCTCACAGCAGATCTAAGAGATGATGTATACCTCACAAGAAAGTAATTGATCAAGCAAGAAAATAGAAGAAGAGTGGTCAATGCAGTATAATGAGCAACATAATAATAATACAGTAGAACTCGGATAGAAGCAAAAATACTTCACACACACTAATTAATTAATCACAATATGGACAAATAAATAGTACAATGCATGAGGATTCCAATGCCTAAGGTGGCAATTCGAATTAGCCTTCATGGAGTGATCAAAAGATCACTGGAGTGTCATCAGAGCACAACTAATAGTCTATCTCATCATGAGTGGAGTCATCAATGCTCAAGTAACTATCAACCATCAGTCAAATTGAGTCTAACTGAGTGTGGTAGGTGTAACTGAGTGTAACTGGAACTAACTGAATGAAGGAGACTCAATGGAGGGCGCATGAGGAGCTAACTAAAGTGAGAATGGGCAGTCAAGTCTCACTGGAGGTCCATCGGAGTGATACAGTCAGTTGAGAGTCAGTCAAGCCTAAAATCAAGGAGAGAACTGAAGATAACTGAATGGTAGGAAAGGAAGGGCACCTTTCTCATGCAGCAGGTGAAAGGAGGGCACACTAAGCTCTAGGAGGGCTGAAACTGAGTGGAAAGAAGCTCCGGGGGCTAGCTAACTGAGGGCTAGGTGCTGGGACTGATGACTGGGATGTATGCGAACCCTAAAAAATGCATGCAAACCCTAAAAGTGCACGCATGATTGAAAATGCAAAGGATGGAAATGCTAGTAGGACTAGGATGGAGTATAGGAATATCCTAACACTCCGTTCATTGGGTTTCTTCCTTGCGCCATTTATTTCATGTAGGTTGATTGGTTGGGACAACATTACGAGCAAATCTAATTCCTTTCTCGTCCTAGCTTCGTAGCATCATTCCCGGGTTTCTCGTCTAGGATGCGAGCCCGACATGCCTTCACAATCACTAGGAACATCCACACCAACAACCTTTGCGACTCGCCTTTTGTTTCTCCTTTACTACATTCCATCTCCTTTGTGGGTATACAAAAACTTTGAGAAAACTCTTTGCGTGTGCTTAATAAAAACATAGTGGGTTGGTAATGACAACGATACTTTCTTTCACATGCTTCTTGCTGTGTTGTATGTGTAGCTTACATCTTATGCATGGTGGGATGGTAATGGCGACGATAGTTTCTATCACATGCTTCTTGATTTGTTGTGAGTGTAGTTTAAATCTAATGTATGGTGGTGCCTTGCCTTGCTTGTTTGCTGAAGTAGTATTGACAATGGAGAGGATGACATTGAATAGGTTGATGTGTTAGTAGCGTGTGCTAATCTTTTTACACTTGAAATTCTTTCTTTGTTAAGTTGGGTTTCGCTTTTTCAATTGGACTTTCATGGGATAGTCATTGCTTTGTCAAAGTGCATGATACAAGGAAGTTATCATGAAGGGATAATGCTTGTTGTCTAACAATAAATCCTCTTGTTGATTTGAAGTCCATGTTGATTGCAAGAAAGGATTTCCTCTTCCCACCACAACAATAGAGCAAGTGATTTACAAATGTAGATAGAGGTTGCGGCCCATCTTTTGCTAAACTAGGTGGAGAAAATGCAAGGAGCCTTAAACTCTGCCAATATTCCGAAATCACATAATAAAGTATTAAAATATCATATATAGTCACCAACAAAAACATTTTTTATTTTTTATTTTTCTATAGTAACCATATAGTAACTCTCATTATAAGTTGTGACCATCCTCTTGCGGATTTGGGTGAAGAAAATGTAAAGATGCTTGCACACTCAATGTTTTGACCTCCCTACTTAGTGCAACATAAGCGCCTTCACCCTATACACACAAGAGTCACAAGGTTGAAAACAAGTTAGAAACTATAGTGTGAGTCATTTATGTTTTTCCTATTTATGTCTCAACAATCCATTAATTTATTATTAGGTTTAGTCAATTTGTTATGTAGTTTTAAAGTTGTTTATGCATTTACAAAGTGAGTGTGAAATAGTTTTACCTTCTTTCAACATAATATATTTAACTTGAATGTCATGTTGTTTTTTAGTTGAAAACATGTCTCCTTATATTTCTCTAACTATATTTATTCTATCGGTTGAATAGGTATGTTAGATTAAGCACATTGAAATTATAGTAGCATCCATAGTTGTCTCCACCTTAAATAGCTAGGGATAGGTCCTGTGAATGTCAATATTAGAGTTTGGAGGCCAACTTTTAGGTAATCCACTACCACATTTGAGTTGGAGACACATAGATAAGTGGACAATGAAGTATTTCTATAACATAGGATGGATTTACTTTATTGTGGGAGAGAGATTAGGATCCAGGCATGAGGGAGAGGACTCGTAGGATTCCCACCAACGCGAGAGAGCATTTCTATTTGCACTAAACATATAAATTTTTCTTTACCCCAAAAAATATTAATAACATAAATCTCTTAACATTGATCCTTAGATTATTAGTTTTAATAAAAATTAAATTATTTTATTATATATCTTAATCATATATAATGCGAATATTCCTTTCCATTAATCTTTCCTATAAACTCATCAACCAAAACAAGATCATAATGGGAATGGAAAGCGAGGTGCCCTCTATATTTGTTAGCTTAAATTTTTTAATTAATACAAAGTAATAGTAAATTAATGTGTTTTTATTATTAAAAAATGATATATATAATGTTGAGAGGTGCCCTTTAACCTAAATTTTTTAATTAATATAAAGTAATAGTAAATTTAATGTATTTTTGTTATTATTATTATTAAAAAAAAGAGATATATCTGTTTAATATTTTTTATATCAAAATATGTATCGTTTGATATTTTTATGTTTTTTTTTCTAAAATTGTATTCAATGAATTTGATGCATGTACCATAATTATTAATAAATCAAATCAAAAAAGAGGAGTCCATCAATATATTTCCAATCCCGAATCCCGATCGGTCCTTGTGTGGGCGACGTGGTGGTTGGCACTAGCAGCTCTCCATACGACCTTGGAAAATTCTGGCGGAAGGACAAACCCTCCCTTCCCTCCCTTGCCGAGTCCCGAGTCCCTGACAACACACTTCAACTCACTCGCATGTGAACTGCCACGCGGCCATTCAAAAGGGAGTGGTACGACGATGAAGTACTTATTATTACCAGCTCTCCCGTGTCTCGCACACAATCTTCATTTTCTGCTTCTGCTTTTCACTTACAGACTAGAAGGACGAAGAAGACCAGTTGGTTGGTTGCTCTTTACCCACAGACTAACAAGAGGGAAGGAAGGCCAGTGAGTGAAGCAGTAAATCACTTCATTTAGTGGCAGTCTGGCACGATGGAAGAAGCTGCTCGGTTTCCCAGGCGACTTTAACAGGTGTCCAGTTCGGCCTTGCATCGTCCAGAGAAATTGTAAGTGAATGCACGAAATAGAGAAGAGTAGAGTAATGGGAACTTGAAATTGTAAGCTAATGCACGAAATTCTGAGTCAAATAATCTATTTTAACTCTGTTGAAACTCATTTTCATGCCAATTCAGTTGGAAACCACCCTTGAACTCTCAATGTTAAGAATGTGTGTATGTAATTCAAGTTAAAAACAAAATATAGCACTTGTTTTTTCATTTTTTGGTTGGTGGTACTCTTTTTAACCAGTTATCAGCCTTAACAACTCTCTCATTCTTGGTAATGAGCAACGTTAATTTTCTTGTTTTGAGCATTGAATATTCTCGACAAAACCTGAGGTGGGGTTAGTTGGGGTGGGGTGGGATGATGAAGGTTTAATAAACTTGTTTGATCAATTCACGAACTAAATTGTTTTCCTGGAAAGTTTACACCCAAAGACTAAATAATTGACATTGTATGGGAAAGGGCTATTTTGTTGAAAGACAGAAACCAGGCACAATCCAGGGTCATTTCCCCAAAGTAGAAACATGCATACATTTTAACAGTGGACCAGAGAATTGCCAATTCCACAGTAACTCTAAAAATCAGGGTTGTTGTAACTTCTCTGAAGTTTCCTAGAAATTTAAAATTTTGTACATCGTCTTCATCTTTTAGGTTATTGCAATAGGACCAGCCTTGCTTGTTGCATCACTAATGTGAAGGATGGTGTCGTCATCGTTGCAGATAGTTTAGACTACAATACGCTTTTTTTTTCCATAAAGGCAGTGAATTCCGATAGCTAGTATTGAGTTCTAATTTCACCATAAGATGTTTATAGTTATTTAATCAGAAAGGTTTAACGCGCATGAGAGTATTACTTAATTGGAAGCCATGTTTTAAAATATAAAGGATGGTGCCACCATTGTCGCGGATAGTTTAGACTACAATACGCTTTTTATTTCATAAAGACGGTGAATTCCAATAGCTAGTTAGTAGTAAGTTCAAATAGTATATTCCTAGTTATGTATACCTGTGGATTGATTATTGTCTTTCTGCAGATCTGGGCAATGGCTATTGGCAAGAATACAGAAATGCTGGCAACTGGTGGCAGTGATTCTCTTGTCAATTTGTGGCATGATTGCACTGCTATAGACGAGGAGGAGGCTCTGCTCAAAGAGGTATGCTGGGTGATTATCAGTTTCAAATTTAAGAATGCTAATATGCAATTTGTAAGTATCAGAATTGTAGCAGTGATTTTGATGATGGTGAATTTGTCCTACTTGTGTGGTTTCTCAGAGTTGTCTTTTCTGAAGAAAGACATTGATTCTTGTTATTTTGTTGTAGCCTTAGTCTAATATGCAATCCTTAACTTATTTGTCTGGTACATTTTTGTTAAAAGTATACTTCTTGATATATGCTTCTCTGGTTCAGGAGGAAGCAGCATTGAAAGACCAGGAACTAGTAAATGCTCTTGCAGATACTGACTATGTGAAATCAATTCAACTTGCATTTGAATTAAGAAGACCTTATAAGCTCCTTAATGTCTTTACTGAACTGTATGCAGAGAATGTGATCTCTGTGAATGAGATGCTTGCTCCTAGATGAAAGATTGTAAGGTTTCGACCTTTTTAATCCACTAAGAATTCCATGCAATTTTATAGACCCAATGGAAATAATCTATGATATTTTTAACTATGAAAAGGTTTTATACACCTATGCATCACATTGACTAGTTTCATGGAACCATGTTGACCTTCATAGTGGAAATGATACCATGAATTCGGGCCTTACTGCGCTGAAGAGTCATAGCATCTTTCCACAAGCATATTGGTATTGGATAGGAGCTGGTGCTTTGTTGGGGTTTACATTACTCTTCAATATGCTTCCTCCTGACCTCCCATGAGTTGAGGATAGAGGAAGTCCATGTCCATGAATTCCAAGTGCAACTTACAAGCAAGCCACTAGCGATGCCAAAACAACTATACTGAAATTTACCAACTAATGAAGATATCCATACCCAGAAGTTACCATCTTGAGGGTGTGAGGTAAATGGTATTGGTGCTTGATGCAACATGGATGATGTTGTAGGTTATCTTGTTATAGTTCCAATGACTCCCTTGCGAGTTTGATCAACACCCTAAATCAGGATAATGTCCTTAAGTGTCCACATTCTTGGTGTACATGAAGTCAAATTCAAGGTGTCAATTTGACATTAAGTTTCTATGTATAGCTCTGGATTTATTAATTCCTCCATGAACCTGTTTTTTACCAAACTTCAACTTTGCAGAGTGAAAAATGTATTCTTGAAATTTGTGTCGCTCAACTAATATATGCAAAATGGATGCATGATGTCAAGGACATAATAATGTCAGAAGGTTGAAGTTTGCGTCAGGTCAAAATGTATATATAATCAGTCAACATGCTTATAAAAATTTCATCTTACTTGAAGCTGAGTTATATGGCTCCTTCTGAGAATATCGACAAGAAGGGGAACTACACCGGATTGAATGACTGCATAGATTGGAGGATTAATTACTGCACAATAAGTGCTGGATAAAATAAAATCATGAGAGGTGTAAGTTTTTTTTATTAAAAAAACAAAAAAAAACTGACCGATAGATAACATTTTTCGTAGGTGAATTGCAGCCGTCTTCTTTGCTTGAATATCTCTGGCCAAGTCTGAAACTCCACCAATAAATATTTTGCATCAATCTAAACCTTGCATTTCAACAATAACATGACAGTAATAGATATAACCCCACAAAAAGGTTATTAAAGTGCTCATCAAAGTGATGTTTAGATATTACTATATATATTCTATCTCCCAATAGTTGTTATAAAAGGTATAAAACCATATAATGAATTACAATATTTCGGAAGGAGGAATATTTTATGGTCTTAGAAACTAAGACAATAATATAAGTGTCTAGTTCTCTGGCATGCCTTCACAATCACTAGGAACATCCACACCAGCAACCTTTGCGGCTTGCCTTTTGTTTCTCCTTTACTACAATCCATCTCCTTTGTGGGTATACAAAAACTTTGAGAAAACTCTTTGCGTGTGCTTAATAAAAGCATAGTGGGTTGGTAATGACAATGATACTTTCTTTCACATGCTCTTGCTGTGTTGTATGTGTAGCTTACATCTTATGCATGGTGGGATGGTAATGGCGACGATAGTTTCTTTCACATGCTTCTTGCTTTGTTGTGAGTATAGTTTAAATCTAATGTATGGTGGTGCCTTGGCTTGCTTGTTTGCTGAAGTAGTATTGACAATGGAGAGGATGACTTTGAATAGGTTGATGTGCTAGTAGCATGTGCTAATCTTTTAACACTTGAAATTCTTTCATTGTTTAGTTGGGTTTCCCTTTTTCAATTGGACTTTCATGGGATAGTCGTTGCTTTGTCAAAGTGCATGATACAAGGAAGTTATCATGAAGGGCTAATGCTTGTTGTCTAACAATAAATCCTCTTGTTGATTTGAAGTCCATGTTGATTGCAAGAAAGGATTTCCTCTTCCCACCACAACAATAGAGCAAGTGATTTACAAATGTAGATAGAGGTTGCGGCCCATCTTTTGCTAAACTAGGTGGAGAAAATGCAAGGAGCCTTAAACTCTGCCAATATTCCGAAATCACCTAATAAAGTATTAAAATATCATATACAGTCACCAACGAAAACATTTTTTATTTTTCTATAGTAACCATATAGTAACTCTCATCATAAGTTGTGACCATCCTCTTGCGGATTTGGGTGAAGAAAATGTAAAGATGCTTGCACACTCCATGTTTTGACCTCCCTACTTAGTGCAACATAAGCGCCTTCACCCTATACACACAAGAGTCACAATGTTGAAAACTAGTTAGAAACTATAGTGTGAGTCATTTATGTTTTGCCTATTTATGTCTCAACAATCCATTAATTTATTATTAGGTTTAGTCCATTTTTTATGTAGTTTTAAAGTTGTTTATGCATTTACAAAGTGAGTGTGAAATAGTTTTACCCTCTTTTAACATAATAGATTTAAATTGAATGTCATGTTGTTTTTTAGTTGAAAACATGTCTCCGTATATTTCTTTAACTATATTTATTCTATCGGTTGCATAAGTATGTTAGAATAAGCACCTTGAAATTATAGTAGCATCCATAGTTGTCTCCACCTTAAATAGCTAGGGATAGGTCCTGTGAATGCTAGTATTATAGTTTGGAGGCCATCTTTTAGGTAATCCACTCCCACATTTGAGTTGCAGATAGATAGATCACTAGACAATGAAGTGTTTCTATAACATAGGATGGAGTTACTTTATTGTGGGAGAGGGATTAGGAGTCAGGCAGGAAGGAGAGGACTCGTAGGATTCCCACCAATGGGAGGGAGCATTTCTATTTGCACTAAACATATAAATTTTCCTTTACCCCAAAAAATATTAATAACATAAATCTCTCAACATTGATCCTTAGATTATTACTTTTAATAAAAATTAAATTATTTTTTTATATATCTTAATCATATATAATGCGAATATTCCTTTCCATTAATCTTCCCCGTAGAATCATCAACCAAAACAAGATCATAATGGGAATTGAAAGCTCTCTTACAACTTTATTTTTATGTCCTAAGGTTCTTTCTTCAATACTCTTCAATACAACAGTATAATGTTGAGAGGTGCCCTCTATACTTGTTAGCCTAAATTTTGTAATTAATATAAAGTAAAAGTAAATTTAATGTGTTTTCATTATTAAAAAATGATATATATTAAATTTGGCAAACATAAACACAATTACAAATACAAAGTATATCTCGTTTGATATTTTTTTATGTTTTTTTTTATATCAAAGTATGTCTCGTTTGATATTTCTATGTTTTTTTTTCTAAAATTGTATGGAATGAATTTGATCAATGTACCATAATTATTAATAAATAAAATCTAAAAAAGGTAACGATAATAAAAATAGGAGTCCATTAATATATTTCTAATCTCGAATTCGGATCGATTTTTGTTTGGGTGACGTGGTGGTTAGCACTAGAAGCTCTCCATACGACCTTGGAAAATTCTGCCAGAAGGACAAACCCTCCCTTCCCTCCCTTGCTTGAGCAACACCGCCGACGACACAATTCTACTCAGGTGCATGTCAACTGCCACGCAACCATTCAAAAGCAATGGCGGGTCATTCTATGCTTCTGTCCATATACGAGGGAGTGGCACAGCGATGAAGTACTTATTATTACCAGCTCTCCTGTGTCTCGCACACAATCTTCATTTTTTGCTTTTGCTTGCTTTTCACTTACAGACTAGAAGGACGAGGAAGACCAGTTGGTTGGTTGCTCTTTACCCACAGACTAACAAGAGGGAAGGAAGGCCAGTGAGTGAAGCAGTAAATCACTTCGTTTACTGGCACGATGGAAGAAGCTGCTCGGTTTCCCAAGCGACTTTAACAGGTGTCCAGTTTGGCCTTGCATCGTCTAGAGAAATTGTAAGTGTATCCACGAAATATAGAAGAGTAATGGGAACTCGGGTCCTTGTTTACAGCAATTCTGAGTCAAATAATGGTTAATGGTTAATGGTTAATTTATGTTAGGAGGCTCACCTTTGACACTCAAAAGAACATACGACTAAAAAATAAACCCTTACAATAGAGTTAGCACACAATGCAGCCCAAGTTAGACCTATGGCCTTTGACCTGTAAGATGATGGATTCTGACTTTTCCTCCCCACAGTAGCCCTACTCTTATGGTTAGCACTACTTATGGTCCCCACCATTCCATAACTTACTATGGTTCATTTGTCCTTCCATACACTTGATCATCATCCAATGGGCACATTGAATGAATCCTTAGCGCTCTTGAGCCCTCTTATCAGTCGTAAGAATTAAAAGTTTAGTATGCCAAACCACGCTTGAGATTGCTTAAACAAGTACAATGATGCGGCTCATGCCAAGTTAGGCATGGGATTTTTCCTTCACCCTTAGCAAGAGTTTCTTGTTATTAATGCAGACTTCTTTGATCCTGCTTTAATCATAACCAAGGGTTAACGATGTATATGATTTGTCATAAACCATGCATGAATTGTATGTACAATTCCCAAGTATAAAACATGTATGACATCAATGACTCGTACTCATGCTATGTTCTCGTCGAGTGTAAAAATTTATTATGGTAATCATGTGCAAACATTTATGCATTTCCACCGAGCATTTGTAGCTTATCAATTTCGTTGTCTTCCGAGTGAGTGCTTCATTTATGGATTTAGTCCTTTGATTGATGTACAATTTCCTTTATAGACAATTGACTTAATGGAATAGAGCTTGTACTTGTTATTTGAAGTCGTATATTTCGTTAGTATTTTGAAGATTTTGCTAAAGGGTATTGAATAATTTGGTCCTCAATTGGACATTTTATTCTTCTTGAATTAATTGTCTCGAGGACAAACCAAAATTCCACATTTTGACTTATCATTCAAATTTTGTGTAGGTGAACCATCTATTTGCTTTTAATTGAGGAAATATATCAATGCTAATTTTCATGAATGTTGGTTAAAAACATTGCAGAGTTATTTTCTCATTATTGTTTTCCTTTCTTTTGTAAATCATTAATCTGTTTAGTTATTCCTTAAATAAACACTTTTTACTACTAGGTATTTGTTTGGACCTTCAAATTTGTGGTGGCTCTGTTCTTCATATTAGTTTTACTCTTTCGACTCATTTAGTTAGCTTTATACCCTAAGTCCTTTTGTCACTTATAATATTAAAAGGGGAATATTCTCAATAATATTTTGAATTTTAATATTGTACATTAGTTGCTCTTCAAAGTGACGGTGTTTGCATCAATTCACATAAATGTTTTCCAAATAGTCAATGATAAAATTGAGTACATGAAATATGATATAAACAATAAAAAAGGTGAACCACTAAGGTTGTGAGGAGTCATTGATAATGGCATCTCAGGTATGTGGAGCTAATATGGTGTATGAAAGGGTACGGCAGGAGACGTACCCAAGTACTCGGTTCTCGGGTATGTGGAGATAATATGGTGTATGAAAGGGTACGGCAGGAGACATACCCAAGTACCTGGTACGCATACGTGTACCCTACCCTTGGGTACGGGTACCCATGCTACATAGCCTTCTGTGTACTCTCTCATAAGGATCAACACCCAAGCATGGTTATAAATGTACTTGGCTATTTGAAAGACCTATTTTGATATAAATTTCTTGATATAAAGATAAGCCAAGGTTTCAATGAAGAGAGTTTCTACAACTTCGAGGGAAATGTTCCCAAAGCTCAGGGCTTTTAACATAGATAGAATAAATGGCCATTCAATACAATTGTAAGTTTTCTAAAACATAACGTTGATAAAAAGTGTATACATACCAAGGGTACAAACCTAATTCATGCATTTCCAAAGTTTCAAGTCATTGTCCAAGTGCATACATACCAAGGGTACAAACCTAATATGGTGTATGAAAGGGTACGGCAGGAGACATACCCAAGTACCTGGTACGCGTATGTGTACCCTACCCTCAGGTACGGGTACCCATGCTACATAGCCTTCTGTGTACTCTCTCATAAGGATCAACACCCAAGCATGGTTATAAATGTACTTGGCTATTTGAAAGACCTATTTTGATATAAATTTCTTGATATAAAGATAAGCCAAGGTTTCAATGAAGAGAGTTTCTACAACTTCGAGGGAAATGTTCCCAAAGCTCAGGGCTTTTAACATAGATAGAAAAAATGGCCATTCAATACAATTGTAAGTTTTCTAAAACATAACGTTGATAAAAAGTGTATACATACCAAGGGTACAAACCTAATTCATGCATTTCCAAAGTTTCAAGTCATTGTCCAATCACATCTCTAATTTAAATTGGGCTTCAACAAAGAGAGTGCCTACAAACCCCAAGGAAAAAGCTCCTTAAGACCAAGGCTTTTAAGTTTTAACATATCTAGAATAAATGGCCATTCAACTTGATTTTGAGATTCCTTCAAGCCAATTCTAATAAAAGTTGCATCCGAACCAAAGGCATGGATCTATTCTAAGAAATTGTCCAAATTAATTATCCTCTAATGACCTCTATTGACTTAGGATGGACTATCTTAGGTAGAATATGTTTTATGTGGATTGTAAGGGTTTTGGCCAAAATATGGTTAGAAATGCTATGTTTTATGTGTATTGCAAGGGTTTTGGCCAAAATCTTGTGAGAAACATTAAGTAAAGTTATTGGTGTCTAGTTTGTAATCCTCTTAGGGTCATCTAGTTTCCACATGGATTTATTGAAATCTTAGTTGACAATAGCACTTAAGGTTTGCTTTTTGACAACTTCCTTAGACACCCTAGAGAACCTTGGACCACAAATATCCATATTGCTCCTGTAGAAGTTGCATCTGAGTGACGTGTCATCAATCCGAGTGACATGTTATCAATAATTTTCATCAGATTTGTTGTTAATTGATTAGTGAGTTAATGCCTCCTCACACACCATCAGTCCAAGAAGCACCATGCAATTATGTCTAAGACATATTTTCATGGCCATTCTACATTCCACTATAGGCCCAAGCAATTGGAGAATCATTTTTATATTGATTTACAACGTCCTCAACAATTCCTCTTCTTTATCGAACAACCTTAATTATAAAATTTTCTCCATAGGTACCTTAATGGCCACGGTTTTGATGCATTGCTACATCAATTTGTCGCCAGTTTTAATCCAATGCAATTGGGTCCTTAGTTGAGTTGTCTCTTTGGCTCAACAAACCTATTTTTAGTGGGTGACAAAGTTTGGTATCTTAGGCTTGTTTGTCCTTGTCACATGGGTAAGAATGGAGCAAATGAGGAATAAACAAAGTTCATTTTTAATAGCCTTACAGTGCTCATGATGCATAATATTTGTCTTAATGAATGTATCCAAGGAAGAAATCCATTTAGCATGTGATAGCGGCCTCCCACTAAGGTATCCAACCCTCTTTTCCATCTAGACTTGGAAGAAGATTCCAAATTATTATAAAATGGTTGATACAATTCTAGGTTTTGAGACGTGAGAAATTCAAAATGAACATGATTTTGTGAATCCTTGTTTTTTTGACCAAGAGAATGAATGGAAAATAGGTTAAGTGAGAGTGCCCTCCCCCAACACCTAAATATGCCTACTTTCGATGCAATCAAAATAAAAGGTCTTTTGTTTAGTCAACATAGCAAGTGCTCATCTTTTAAGGCCCTTTTTCAAGCCCTTATGAAATTTGGACTAGGTAAACCATAACTCTTCAGAATCTCTGCATCTGAATGTGTTAGGAACTTAGGATATAAAACCCTAATGTGGCATTTAGAGCATTCACTGTAGCTTTTTCACCCTGAGGTAGTTGAAGGGGCAGTGATCCTTCTTTGTCATCCTTGCCTATTGCATGAAGTTAGGAAATTGATTTGCAACAATACCTCTCCATTGTGGTGAGATTGAGACAATTGGACACTTATTTTGGAACTGCATGTATGTTTAGTATTGTTGGGATTTTGTTTGGGACATTGTGCATCATCTCTTTTTTGGTAAGATCTCTTGGAAATCAACATTGTTAGGTGATGCCAACTCCATTGGTCCTATACATTTCATAGTTCTTGGCATTGTATATTTGTCATGTTATATATTTTGTGTTGTTTTTGTGGTAATTTGTTTTCTATTCCCTGTTTGGGACACCTTGCATCATCTCTTATTTGGTAAGATTTCTTGGAAATCAACATTGTTAGGTGATGCCAACTCCGTTGGTCCTGTACCTTTCATAGTGCTTGGCATTGTATATTTGTCACATCATATGTTGTCATGTTATTTATTGTGTTGTTTTTGTATTAATTTGTTTTCTATTGCCTCTGTTAAGCAACGCCTTCTTATGGAGGTATGTTTAGAGCAGTGTAGTTAGACTCAGACTCTACAAATACTCAGTTGGATTGGGACTCAATAGACTCGGCGACTCAGATAAGACTCGACAAATATGAAAAAATACCATATAATGGTATCTTCTGTGCACAAAAAACATACATAATGACATTTTTAATCCATCTAAGTTATAAAAGCAATTATATGCAGAAATTCATTAGATCATCTCATAAAAATTGATAATACAACATTTGACGCTCAATATTTGTATGCAAAATAGTGAACTGAAAGATGATTCCTTGAACACATTCCAAAATAGTACCAAGTTCAAATAATAACTCAAAACATAACTAGAAAAAAAATAAAAAATAGTGTCTCCAATTCCAAACTCGAGTCTCGTGCATGACTATGAGTAGTAGAATGCCTACTAGAGCTAGTGCCAACATCACTAGACTGAAAAATCAACTGTGATGCAGGTGTGTTTGGCATTTCCATTTCAGAAAATGGTACACCAAAGGGACTCTTGGTCTCTTCATCAAGCTGACCCAAATCAACAGGAGTTTCATCCTCTATTACCCAATAAGAGACTAGATCAATCTGATCCAATAAAATTGGATCCAAATCCTTTGCCTGCAACTGTTTTGTGAGCATCCGAAGGTTGTAGTATATGCAGACCAACTTCTCTAACCTCTCATGCTCCAACCTGTTGCGCTTTTTGGTGTGGATGTGCTTGAATACTAACCAATTGCGCTTACAACTTGAAGCACTACAAGGATGACTCAAGATTCTGATGGTGAATTCCTGTAGTTGTGGTGCCTCGGTGCCATAATCTAACACCAATGGGCTGTTATAAAAAACAAACAAACAATGATTACTAGTTTTTCATTGTCAAACTTGAAAAATAAAACTAGCAAAATAAAATTTAACGATTTATGAATTGAATCTTACATGGCATTTTCTTCTCTATGAGACGTTGTGTTGAGCTAAATCCAAACATACCAGATAATTCCTTGTACAAATTTCACCGCATATTGATTTGGTCTTGAGTCTCTTGATTGGGGTACATCCTCTCAATGCATATCATTGCACCTCTCATCACCTCAAGATCTTTTTGAATTTTAGACCCATCATTGAGATATGCTCCTGCTACATGCAATGGTGAATGTAGCTGCCTGTCCCACCTGGAATCAATAATATACCATATAGGGAGAGATTTAGATTCATCCCCTTTATAGAAGACCTTGATGGCCTCTTTGGCTATGTCCAGCCCCTCATAAACATACCCAATTGGTGGTTTGTCACCATCGATGATCCTCAACACTTTCACAAGTGGTTTTGTCATGCTGACAATCTCAGTGACTTCCTTCCATAAACTATCTCTACGAACATACAAACTCATAGCCATTGCATCTGGTTTTGTGTTGTCCTTATAATGTATCCATTCCCTGCTACTAACCATCTGTCTCAATGCTTGGTACTCATTAAGAAGGCTTTGGAGGGAGAGAAAGTTTGTTGCAAACTGTGTGATAGTAGAGGGCGACTGAACTCACCTTCTGTCTAAGTTGCCAAGAAACTTGGGTACGGGGACGGGGGCGGGTCTTTCATGTCATAGTCACATTATACATGCATATTTCAGATTTCTTCATAAATTATGAATCATGATTCATAATTCTAAATTCAATGATTAATTGGACAAGGAACATTCACGTTGAAAATTTGAAAAATCATAGACTCATAGTAGATATCAAGTGGAAGACTCAAAGTTACATAAAATTTGATAAATCACTGTATTATGTATTTGTAACAAATAGTCATATTGTAATTTGAAGGTACACTTGAAATCCGATTTTAAACACCTATTTGTACTACTGTTACAGGCAATAAAAAGTTGCAAATGTATTACTGGGTTGATGTGAGTGTATTTATTAGTATTAAATACATATGTATATTTTTTATGTGCACATTTGGTAGTTCAATTATGTTCCATGAGTGCTGAACAAAAAACCATAAAAAACATTCCTTGTAAATCAATGCAAAATCGGTCTACCAGATTTGGACAATATTCAGTGGAATTTGAACAGTGTTGTAAAGTGCTTGACATAAGTCCTCAGCCAGACTCCATACGCAGTTAGCAAAAATTTAGTTCAGATTTGGTTGGGGGTCATTATA
Organism: Larix kaempferi; assembly: GCA_027924585.1. Classification (NCBI taxonomy): domain Eukaryota; kingdom Viridiplantae; phylum Streptophyta; class Pinopsida; order Pinales; family Pinaceae; genus Larix; species Larix kaempferi. Next base: position 12,966,152 of record BSBM01000761.1, read on the forward strand.
TTTTCCCAGTGCCGCACCATTTAGCCTATATGTACCCCTTTTTTTATAATGGCATCTCTGTTATGTGGAGCTAATATGGGGTACGACAGGTTAAGACAGGAGACGTACCTTACGCGTACCCAAGTACCTGGTACGTGTACGCGTACCCTACCCTTGGGTACGAGTACCCATGCTACATCACCTTCTGTGTATTCTCTCATAAGGCTCAACAACCAATCATGGTTATAAATGTACTTGGTTATTTGTTTGCACTCATGAACCACATCTTGCACCCACTCCAACTTCCCGATGTCCTCCAAAATCAAATCTATATAGTGGGCAGCACAAGGGATCCAAAAAATAGTAGGGTATTTTGCACAAAGCAATTTACTTGCTGCCACATAATTTGCAACCTGGAAAGATTGTTTCTGATCTGTCCACCCATCTGGAAAGATTGTGCAACCTGTAAACTCCCATGAGCTTTTAATGCTCTCAAACTGTGCCTTGACAAACTGCAACTCCTCATCTAGATCTTCCCCCTAAGTGCACTATAAGAGGGGCCTTTGTATCCAGAGCTAGCACTAGCAATAACATCTACCATGGGTTGATAAAAAAAAGACCTTGCAATGTTGAATGAGAGGCTGTCATGGTACCAGAACCTTCTAACTACCATATCTGCCTCCTTCCTTTTCCTTTCATTAAAGCTGTCCAAGGTTGGTCGAGATCCCGAGGTAGTATGAGGAAGGAAGAAAGGAGAGGTGATAGATGGACTTGGTGCAAAAATTGATGAGCAACTGCATGGAGGTCCCATTGGAGATCTACCCCTCCCTGCTGTTTCAAACCTCAACCTCGATCTCTTGGTATTTTGTTCTTTCATTCCTACCAAAGGAATGTGCATTTCCACTGTGACTTCTTCAGTGCAGCCATCACAAGCTACAACATCCTTGCACACAACTCGAGCTAGGTGGTGTTTTAAGCTGTTTATGCCCCCATACATAGTTGTTGGATAGTAGTTGCACTTTACTTGATTGTCTTGCACTGGGACCACCTGGACACAATGATACCATGCTTTATCAAGAGGCCTTCTAGGTCTGCCCTTAGGTGCCATGGATCTAATAGTGGAAAAGGAATAAATTAAAATGATTTTAAAAAAAATAAATTAAATTTAACTCATTTTTGGCAGGCTTGTGTAGGAAGCCACAAGGGAGCCTACAAGCCTGTAGGTTGTGATGGCAGCCTACACGAGCCTGCCAAAAGCCCAAAATTTTTAAAAATTAATACAAAACTTAAAAACATTAAAAAGTTGAAACAAAAAAAAACCAACTTGAACTTTGTTGATAGTTGAACTTCCAGTTTCCAAATTAGCTATTAAGAAGTTGATGACTGTGTAATTGGAAAGTTTAGATGTGTATGTTCAGAACAATTTTGAAATTGGAAGATGTGTACCAAATTTCCTTAAAAATTCATCTGATATGAATGTTTGAAAATACATTGAGTAGTAGGGAAACGTGATGAAAACAATCAATACTTGATTATATTCTAAATCAAATAACTTTTTTTCTTAATTTTTAATTTTTACATATTTTTGTTTAGAGGAAAACCTCACAAGATTTTCCCCCACCTCTTTCCTAGAATTTGCAGATGGAGGGCGGCTCAACCACCAACCACAATAATAGTTGGTAAACTTGAGGGACTTAACAAATTTGAGCCTACGACCTATGGGCTTCTTGTCAACAAGATGCCTTGGGTAGTTTAGTCGATCGAGCCAACTCTTGGGCTTATATTAACTAATTCTTACAAAAATGGCGTAGTGGATCAGATAGATTAGATTTATGACAGACACGGATGACAATTGTCCTTTCAACTAATTTGAAGTCTTTAAAGTTAAGACTTCATAATGATGTCCTCAGTCACATTGTGGCTTAGTAGTTGGGATGGGGCATTGTCATGCAGACAACTCAGTTCTAACCCTGATGGGTTTAGAGTGTGTGTGTTTGTGTGTGAGGGACAGTGTTTAACCGCTTGGAGTTAGTTCCAATCTAAAACATGTTCCACAAGCCAAATTACTTTAAGTGGATGATAATAGAACACATTATCCTTTTATATTCCATAAAGCAAGTCATTTTAAAGTAGACCCCTTACATAACCCAAATGATTTGGTAACGAGGACTTTTATAGAAGTTGCTAAAATTAGTTCTCCTAAGATCTTTTGGGATGGGGTGCCATCACGTAAACAGGAATAATGCCTTGTGTGTGTGTGAGGGAAGGTGTTTGACCTCTTGGAGTTGGTTTCCCTTTGTCATAAAAGTGATTTAACACATTTCCGACAAGCCAAATTGGTTGAAGTGGATGACAATACGATACTGTAAGTGGACGAGAATAGGATACTTTATATTTTTATAGTTTACGAAGTAAGTCATTTATTAAAGAACCACCCCCCTTACATAATTCAAATGATTTGAATTTGCTAAAGTTCATTCTTTTAAGATCTTTTTGGGTGGCCACTGCCAAAGATGATCTGCTGCTGAAAGCAACCCCCTTAAATAACTCAAATGATTTGTTAATGAAAGCTTTTATATAATTTGCTAAATTTCATTCTTTTAAGATCTTGTGGGGTGGGCAACGTGATGAAAACAATCAATACTTGATTATATTCTAAATCAAATAACTTTTTTTCTTAATTTTTAATTTTTACATATTTTTGTTTAGAGGAAAACCTCACAAGATTTTCCCCCACCTCTTTCCTAGAATTTGCAGATGGAGGGCGGCTCAACCACCAACCACAATAATAGTTGGTAAACTTGAGGGACTTAACAAATTTGAGCCTACGACCTATGGGCTTCTTGTCAACAAGATGCCTTGGGTAGTTTAGTCGATCGAGCCAACTCTTGGGCTTATATTAACTAATTCTTACAAAAATGGCGTAGTGGATCAGATAGATTAGATTTATGACAGACACGGATGACAATTGTCCTTTCAACTAATTTGAAGTCTTTAAAGTTAAGACTTCATAATGATGTCCTCAGTCACATTGTGGCTTAGTAGTTGGGATGGGGCATTGTCATGCAGACAACTCAGTTCTAACCCTGATGGGTTTAGAGTGTGTGTGTTTGTGTGTGAGGGACAGTGTTTAACCGCTTGGAGTTAGTTCCAATCTAAAACATGTTCCACAAGCCAAATTACTTTAAGTGGATGATAATAGAACACATTATCCTTTTATATTCCATAAAGCAAGTCATTTTAAAGTAGACCCCTTACATAACTCAAATGATTTGGTAACGAGGACTTTTATAGAAGTTGCTAAAATTAGTTCTCCTAAGATCTTTTGGGATGGGGTGCCATCACGTAAACAGGAATAATGCCTTGTGTGTGTGTGAGGGAAGGTGTTTGAACTCTTGGAGTTGGTTTCCCTTTGTCATAAAAGTGATTTAACACATTTCCGACAAGCCAAATTGGTTGAAGTGGATGACAATACGATACTGTAAGTGGACGAGAATAGGATACTTTATATTTTTATAGTTTACGAAGTAAGTCATTTATTAAAGCACCCCCCTTACATAATTCAAATGATTTGAATTTGCTAAAGTTCATTCTTTTAAGATCTTTTTGGGTGGCCACTGCCAAAGATGATCTGCTGCTGAAAGCAACCCCCTTACATAACTCAAATGATTTGTTAATGAAAGCTTTTATATAATTTGCTAAATTTCATTCTTTTAAGATCTTGTGGGGTGGCTACTGCCAAAGATGATTGCTGCTGCTGCTGCTCTTTCCATGGTTTACTCAAGAAAACAATATTGGTTGTTTTCAATCTTTTCTTTTAAAGACTGTTGATGTTTTAGGTGAAAAAGCTTGTTAAATATCCATGTGGTGCTCCTCTTTTTTGTTTGTGATTGCCATGGAGAACTTATGTTTGCAAGTGACAGGTTGTTATAAGAAATGTATCCTCTCGGATAGCGCTTTCACTTTCTATAATGGTTGTTAGATATTTACAAGAAGAAAATTTATGGGGAGATTTAAGTGAATTGATCAAGCATAGTGCGTAATTTATCAGAAATTGTTATATATATGTAATTATAGTTAAGAAATGTGGATTTACAACATTATTCTGGAATTTTGTACCTTAACCAATCTTTACTCTCTGCACATATTTAAGTCCCACTTTTATTTTGGTATTTGCAGAGTAAGGTGTCAGTCTACGGAATGTCTTCTATTCAACATCCAACTCAGCTTGTGAATGCTCGACTGGGACTCCCGGTTAAGTCTGGTAAATGTGAAACATGTGGAACTGAGAAGCCCGATGAATGTGATGGTATGTACTATGCAGTATGGTTGCAAAATTCTCAATCATTTGATCATTCTATCACAATATGTTCACGATTATATTAATTGGCAGAAAACCTTCACTCTAAATGCAGCGTGATTTACTATTTCTAGAAGTTGAAACTGTTTTGCAGGTCATTTTGGACACATTAGACTTCCAACACCAATTTATCATCCTTCTCATGTGGAGGAGCTTAAATGAAATCTTAGCAAAATATGTTTAAACTGTTTTTGATTGAAGGAGCTAAAGGTAATCATTTGACTAAAGTAGATATGAAAAGATGGCATGACAATTTCTATCATTCTTGTTTTGTCATTTCCTTTGTGTTTTTTCTAGATTTTTTATTTTCTTTTTTTTTATTGGAGGAAGGGTAAAGTTATACACATTTAATTGTTATGGACTGATTTAAAGCTCAATTATGTGATTCATAATGATTTCTTTTATCTTGCTTAATGTTTACAAGACATGATAATATATTGCTTCACGTTATTCTAACCAAGATGGCATTCAAATTTCAATGTACATAGGCACATGTAATTTAATTTTTCAAGAAGTGGTAGTGACTACATATGATGGATGGCGGCTTTCAAAATAAAAATGATATAAATGTCTTTTAAATTCTATATTTTTTTGAACTATGACGTTAACCTCTTTAAAAGAAACAAGAGAGAACACTACCACTAATAGCATACAATTGCGAAACTTCTTAAGGTCGAAAGGAATTGTCGTCACCTAGCATGGCCACTTATAAGTGGATCCTATTGAAGAATATGCTTCTCCAATTACTTCTAATGAACCTCTAGATATGCATCTCTAAATCTACATGTTGAATGGCATCTCTTGCCTCAATGTACGCAAGCATCATCTTTGAACCCTGTTTGTGACAGATGCATGTGGATGTTTTATCGAGGCATGCTTTGACTTGAAGGCCTTCGTTTTGGCCTTTAGGTAGGCAAGTAGGCACAGTCGTTTTCACATTATATTGTCCTTGTTCTTTCTTAATGTAAGTAGCTTTTAAAAAAAAAAAATATTATATTTTCTTACATTTTTTATTGTTATATATAACTTTTGCAATATGATTTTCTCATATTTCGAGGCCTAGTATTGAATTGTCTCTCTTTTGAATTTGTAATTATATTTTGGTTAGAGATAATAGACATCTTTGTCTCATGTTCCTTTAGAATAAATACAAAGACACCTTCATTAGGGTCAGTATCCCTCATTGAATTGTGGAATCTCTTTCTAGAGACAATTGCACCCAGTGTAAAGTTCTATCAAATAGGAGGCTCACTAAATCTCTCCTCCTTACGATATCCATCCAACTAAGAGAGAGATTGTTTTCGTTCCTCTTGTTATTCTTGATATGCCATCCGCTAGAAGGACCCTTGTTTCGAGGTGTGTGGAAATCATGCCCTTGACCTTGTGGGACGTGTTCCCATGGAATATTGGACAATATTTGTTGTCTTTCAAGATACTAGGTAGATTGTGTACGTTTGATGGCTCAAGGACTTGTGGATGAGAGAGTGAAGGATCAAGTGCATTATCTTTGAAGTAACTTCCTTGTTGAGAATGGTGATACATGCATGCATTGTTGGATCTAGATTGTTGTGGTTCGAGGACACATTGTTTTTTGGATTGTCTTCATTCAATGCACATTTTTACTTGATGGAAAGCAAGACTTTGTATTACTTTGTCCTCATTAGATTTTAGTTTACAGATACTCGATTGAGTGAAAACACCGTTCCTATGTGCCCTTTGGGAGTGAATGAAGATATTCTTATCGCCATTTTTATTGGAGAGCTACATCAATGGTTATCGAGGCTAGGAGGATCAAGGCAAAGATGTAGAGCAGTAGAAATTATCTATTCTAAAATGGTCCTTTAATGGTTCCATATCAATCACAATTGGTTGTACCAAAACATAACCATCTTATCCAGACCAAGTAAGTTGTAGAAACTATTTGCAACTTGACTTAAGTAACTTAACCAATCAATGATAGAGTGAGGTTCACAACTCCCCATTTTGCTGTCTTATATATGCACCACACACTTCTCTTTGATTGTAAGATTTGTATCGAACATGGTTGATTTTGATTTTCCATTCTATTAATTGATTTGATTATTTGTTGACACTTGTTAATTGAATTAGAGTCAATGATGTTGAAAAATTTGAACTCTTCTACCATTGACACAAAATATGTGTTTGTTCAATAAAAATGTTAAATTTTGAGTATTAATTCACAATACTATAGGATCTTTGCTGAGAGAATAACATCTACAGTATATCAATGCATGACAATCATAATATGACAAGCATCACAAGCATCACAAGAATCAAAATCATAGAGACAAGAGACACAGAGTTTCCGTGGGGAAAACCCTAAGGTGAAAAACCCCACAACTTCCTCAGAGATAGAGAGAGCAATGGCTCAACCAAAATACAACCAAATAACACTGAGATAGTCTCCTAGCAGATGATCCTTCTCCTCCTCACTAGTGCGCCACTTTTCAAAGAGAGAGATAGTTACTTTTCCAAGTGATTAAAATAGAGATCTCCTATCTCTATTTATACTCACCTTTTTGCCCAGTGACCTACTGGGGCCGACTTGTCTACTTGAGTACATCCACATTATAATATATATTAATCAGGGCCGACCCCATATGGTGGTCTAATAACCCATCGACAAGTACACATACTTGCGACACTTGTCAATCCACATGACGACACTTCCTTATAGAGGAATAACACATCTCTTATAAGGGTACAATAAATATATATATAATGCACAGATGAAATACATTCCGAAGTTACATATACATCAACAAAAAACACATTTTCTACATCTCGACAGTGCAATAAAACTTATGTTGAAACATGAGGACTTTGGCCCTTCCCCGAGTTGTAAATATTTCAACCTATTTGTGTACCTCACCACCCTTCATAGGCCTTTTTACTCTATTGACCAAATTGAATTCCCATGGCTAGCATTTTCTTGTCTTGCTTTTTTGTAGAAACAACTTACACTCAATTTTTTCCGCATGCTATTGTTCTCAAGACTTTTCCACAACAATAAATAATCAAAATAAATCTTCTCTTGCTTAAATTCCCTTCTTTTATCAATGGAGGAATCTTCTCCAATTCCACATCCTTTTAAACTTTGGTGTGCCCGAACCATAGTCTAATCTCGATTGCTCGAATCGGTTCATACGTGAAGGTTGAATCAGGGTGGTTTTGATCCGTCTGCTCCCTCATTTGGTCATCTTATCAATTAATATCAATCATTTATTTTCAATATTTTTTATATATATTGTAGAATTCCTTTGTCATTCTATAATAATAGGAACTGCCTATTACATTTGGTATCAGAGCCATTTATTTGGCCAAATTTTGTGAGTTAATACCTAAAGCTGCCAAATCTAAAAACCAATAATTCCATACATCCGTCCTTGCGGCCGTCAAATTAGTGTTTGTATGATTCATTGAAATTGTGCTCTATTCGTACACTTGTACACATTTTTTGGTTGTACATTCTGTCATCCTCCAATTATCTACCCGTAGATAGTATGATTCCTCCCCGATACAACCACCAAATTGCAACTTGTACTATGTTTGTATGATTTTAATTCCACTGTAGCTGCCCGTACATTGTACTACCAAGGACAATAATCTTGTAACAGTCGCATTAATTAATCCATACAACGGTGACAGATCCATACGATTCTGTACAACCACCACTCATATTAATTCTTGTTTCCGTTGTTTGTGGCTTCCGTTGTATGCCCATGCATCCATACAATTCATTCATAAATTAGTCTGTCGCTATTGTACGACACCACCACTAGCTGCAATGCGTGCTTCTGTTGACACAGATCAGTTCAAACATCTTATCAGCTGCCATTCATTCGTACAACCACTCTTTTTTGTGATATGTTGCACCTCAACTATTATTTTATCTTTTTGGCCTTTTATAATTGAAAGTGTCTCGGTTATAAGTGAAGTTATTTAAAGAAAGAATAAATTAAAAACTTAAAAAATAAAAAAAGGAAAATTAAGTGGGTCCCGCAAGGAAGCCACTACTAAAAAGAGTTATTATGACAGGGTGCAAGAAGATGACCATCTTTAATAAGATAAAGCCAATTATGTGGAGTTGAAGATAGAGTTGGGAAAAAATCGACAAAATTGTGGACAAATTTGACAAGTTATTTGAAGATTCCTGAAGACAATGGCTAGAATTAATGAAGAATGCAAATATTTGCGTCAAATGCAATAAGAGATTGATTCCAAGACATCTATGGGAGTTAAAATCCAACAAGGATAAGGTGTAAATAATAATTAATGAACATAGAGGAGGGATTGACCAACCAACTGAAAGTTGAGTTGAGTTATCGATAGAACTTGAAACTTACGAAAATCCAGCACTAACTTCGAACTCATCGACCACAATTGATGAAAGAGGTCAGGGTAGAACGAGTCAACCCAATATATTTAAGACCAAAATAACAACTATTGAAAAAGTATCACTAGCATCAATCTCATGCACACTACCAAATATGAATGAAAATGATGTGTCTAAAAAATGAATTATAAGTCTATTTATTGAAAGGAGCAAATACAAGAACCACCTAGAAAGTATATTCAACCCATATCAAGAAGATTGACAAGATCTAGGTCCCAATATAAGGGCAAAGCAAGCCTACAGTTCCACTTGCAACCATGATTGCGAAATCATAACCCAATATGTTGAAGCTAAAAGGAATCATTAAAAGTAGAAGCATAATGATACTTGTATATTCTGGTAGTACTCATAATTGTATAGACATCAATGTTGCTAAACAACTAAACCTTTTTGTGTACTCCACCAGGGACCTCACACTTACGGTCACTAATGGACAAAATTTCAAGGAAGTAGGAAGATGTTATAAAGTCTCAGTTCAGATACAAGAACTAGAACTACAAAGAAGACTCTATGCTCTACCACTCGAAGAAATGGATATGGTACTAGGTTTGGAATGGTTGATGCAGTTGGTCACATATTCCACCAACCTTGAAGAACAATTCATGGAGTTTATGTAACGTCCCCCTCACCCTATCCGACCATCGGGAGGGGACGTTGGCCAAACCTGGGCTTTCAAATTTTGCCCCAAGTCCATAATACGTTTTTCCAACAAATAAAATGTGTGTAGAACATAAATAAACATGCACAACGGAATTAAAAACCTTTCCACACACATCTACCATTCAATTACACAATCACAACATACAGGCATGAAATAAAAATGTGTAAGAATCAAATGCATAAGATTACTTATCTTTATCCAACGCAGATCCAAGCAATTGGCTGTGTAAGAGCGCTTTTCCACCCAACCATAGAACTTGTCCAACCTGTACTATTTTAGCTCCCAAGTTCACCCCCAAGCTGGGCTATGAGTCCACCAGGGCGAAGGAAACACCTGTGGGCTTCTATCTCTCATCCCACAACCCGTTCTGCTCTATGTGCTTAGTCAAATTCTCATACAGAGCTCTTCAGGGGTCTCACTCAGCCCTCCCAGCCTTGGCTGGTGACTTCTCAAGCACCTACGAGCAGCAGTACTCTATGGGTAAGGTTCCTAGCTTGCCCAACCTCTTGCTCACATACAACCAATGAATTTCCCTTCCGAAAAATGCAGCTTTGTCCTCTAATTCAGATTTCTGGGTTTAGCATACAGTCTAGTCATGGACATGAACAACAATGGGAAACTCTCCGTAGTGTAACAACATGCCTGACCGGGAATAAGAATGGAATGGAATGCCCTCCAAAGAGTGTTGACTCCAAGGATTTGAGGTAAGAGTGAAAATATAGTTGACATGTCTTCTGACCATAGAAGGAATAGGACAACTGACAACTGACATAACTGTCACAGCCCCATGCTTCAATAACTGCAAGAAGTGACTTTTCCCAGTAACCCCACATGTGCCTTAATGATTGGATAAATAGTCAAAGAAGGAGATAATTGGCTTATTCTCATCACATGGCAGAATTTAGGTGTGAGTTCTAAGGTTGACACATGGCAGCATAGGATTGGGTTTCCAATAAGCCCCCTTCCTCTTCCCCTCTGGTGGAATCATAGCCCCTTTGGTGCTTTTTACACAGCCATTGTTGGACCTGTTGTCCGCTGAGATGCACACCAGCAACAGAAATCTTTCGAAAGCTGTCTCTTTCACTGGAAAGTGGGGAGAGGTGTGGCCTTGGGGGCAAGCAATGAGCCAGGTACTGTCACCTGAATCCTAGCTCCTCCGTTTAGGCTAACTCCTAACGAAGCCAAGGGGGGTAGTCCCTACAAAGAGTTTTACTAAGGCTCTTGTGTTTTTTAAGTGTCTTTGGTGAAATGATGCGGATGGGTGTTGTTTAGGAGTTTATTATGATGAGACCAATTAAAAGATGAGATAAGCACAAGATAAGAAAGCAATCCACGTTGCTAAAATGAAAAAACGAGATTAATAGTGTATTTCAAGACTTATGATCAAAATAAAGCATTCACAACATGAAAATTAACACAAGGACAAATGGTCCTGATTAAGATATAAAATGCAAATACCAGTGCCTTATGGATTCACAGAAAAGATGACTGTGATGCTAAATGTGTGGGTCTTGAAAGAAAACTGTTTGTGAGATCGTTTTGAAAATTATCTTGGTAAATTGGATATTTTAATGGTCTTGATTATTAGGCTAAAACAAAGGATATCAAAAGAGTGTCCGGAAAAGACATTCTAAGCAGCTCCTTTAAGAGACATGATGGACCTGTCTGGATCACAGCGAGGTGTGCAATGCTAACCAGCCACTGTGTCACAGAATGGGCAACCCGACTCCTCCCCTGAGAACCACATTGAATACTTTTTGAACAACGTCGGTTCGTTGGTTATGGGGGTGAAAGTTTTAATTATGTTATCACTTGTAAGTTTAGCAAGTCCTTCACCTTTCTGAGTACTAGTCCAACCGTTTCTGGTTGGCAGAGCATATGGGTGTTGGACGAATGACCAAAGTAAATTAATTAGGGGGAAAGTGGATTGAAGTATTTTATTTGTTAAGAGCACTTGTTCAACTCTCCGATAAAGAGCGCTCTTGACTTAGTCTTAAGACCACAGTTCAAGAGACTTTATACTCTAATATGCCTAATGCAGGGGGGAAAGTGCAAATCTATATGCTCTTCCGACAGAGAGTGCTCTTGACTTGGATTTGGCCAAGTTCAAGAGGCTTTGTTTATTTTAATGAGAAAAGGAAAAAGTTGTGAAGAAACAAAAATGAAGCTTTGTAAAATTAAAACATATGATAGCTCAAATGATGCAAAATACAACTAGCATGCTACTTGCGAAATAAAATAAAAGACTTAGTGTTCTACCAACAAATTTAATCTAAGGTGGGGTCTTCCTCCGAACAAGGTCAACCACTAAGAACCGCTAGTACTTGAGAACTTCCCAGCTAGCTGAGATTTCGACCAAGCCAACTAACGGGGAGAGAGGAGTAACCACAAAGTTATGTGGTCCTGCCCTTGAGATTTCATCTCAAGGATACTACCTCAAGTAAAAACTTGGAAGAGAGTATGAAAAATAGAGATTACTCTAAAACGGAAAATGAGAGATCTAATCTAATCAATCACAACACTCTTCCCCAAATGGGGAAGAAAGCCAAAAAAGTGGAGGCCTCCTCCACTTGAAATTTTTATTAATCTTGTACAATTGCCTTGGGTTTTAAAACCTTGAAGGACTTTGGAATGAAAATAAAACTTGAAAAATTTAACCTAGCTCTTGATAGCTATTACAAAGGATAGCGAGTGATAGATTTGTATATTGGATCCTCCTTGTATTTGGTTTGAGTTCTTGCTACTTTAGCTTGTATCTCTTCACTTCAAATTTTTCGAATCTTTTGCACTTCCAAAGTACCTACAAGAAAGCCAAAACTCAATGCACCCTTCAGTGTTAGAAAAATAAAACAAACTTTGAATCTAAGTCTATATTTGCAAAATGAGATCTAAAACAAGGAAATACATAAAAAATGGCTCTAAAAAGTTAAGATGGGAAAACGGACCAGCGAACAAAAGTGGCTTAAAAAATGCTAGAAATGAGATCTAACTATCTTTCAAAAATGGAAACTAGACTAAACAATGCAAACTATATTATTGCAAAAGAAGAGATCTAGGATGCACTAAGGCTACTTTTCCAATGCATGAAACTTGTATGAGATGCAAAAACTTTGAGATCTAAATCTAACAAAATACTTTTTCAAAACTAAGAAAGAAATTACAATTAACTCTAACAAATTGTTTTTTGGAGTTTTGTGTGTTTTAGGGCTCTTTATGATGGATGAATCGAGCCTTGAAGACAAAGGTAGAATGGAAGATGAGCTTGGGAAGATGGGAAAAAAACAAAATGGTTGAGAAGATGATGGATTTAGGGCAAAACGAGTGGATGAATGGGAAAAAGGGGAAAACGAATGGGTGAGTGAAGCTAGTTCTAATGGGGATGGGCTTGAAGATGTAAGCTTAGAACAAGTAACCGAGAAAGTGTTGAGAAGTTTCTTGATGGAGGAAGAGATCAAGACTCTTTAGAAGTGTTTCTTTCCTTTGAACAATGAATCTTTTGGAAACCTGCAAGAAAAACTTTGATTTAGGAGCTAATAACCATTTGAATACAAAAAGCAACTTGATCTCCAAGTCATTCTCTTCCCTAATGAATCCTGCAAAACCCTTAAACCAAACAAGTTTCAACCGAATAATATGTTGATGTATATGTAACTTCGGAATGTATTTCATATATGTTGTATGTACTCCTATAGAGATGGTATTATTCCTCTATACGGAAGTGTCGTCATTTATATTGTAAGTGTCGTAACTTATACTTGATGGGTTATTAGACCACCTTGTTGTGGTTGGCCCTGTATAAGTCATGTGGGTCGAAGGGTTATTAGACCACCCTATTGGGGGTCGGACATGTGGGTCAAAGGGTTATTAGACCACCCTATTGGGGGTCGGCCCAATCAGCTTATGTTATGTGGTTAAGTTCGAGCCTACATGAGTTAGGTAAAAAGGCAAGTCAAGTCAAGTATAAATAGAGTGCGGGAGGCACTCTATTTACTCACTCACTTCTCACACATGCACTCAAGGAGGAGTGGCGCACTTATGGAGGAGGAGGATATGCTACTAGATATTTCTATCTCTTATGGTTGGTTGTATCATTGCTTTATCTATCTCTGAGGAAGTTATTGGGGTTTTTCACCTTTATGGTTTTCCCCAAGTAAATCTTTGTGTCTCTTGTGTGCTTGCATTATTGTCTCCATGATTGATATGTTGTAGATATGTTGTACATGTTGTTCTCTCAGTTAAGATCCTAGATCAGAATGAAGTAAATTCTGAAAATTTAACATGGTATCAGAGCTAGCCTGAAAGAAGGCATGATATGGCATGTATGACACTTGTTGCACTTACGATGCTAGGGCTTGATATAGTAAAAACCAGTCGTCGTAGCACTTTCGCTATAAATCCGTTTTGGCGAAGTTTTCGGATCGGAAATATTTATAGGTCTAATTTTAAATCTCCAGGTACCTTGTGTCCAAAGGACAACCTCTAATTCGTTGTACTTTGTGATTTATGATCTGTACAATATAGGGTTTCTGCCTTTTCCAGATCTGAGTCAAAATCAGGTGACCTTGGGAAAAAGGTCATAACATGGGCTAGGAAGCTCCAAATGAAATTTCGTAAAAAGTTGCAGGTAGTACATAGAATGTACTATCTCAGAAATGTTTTTCAGAGGCCGAAGTTGAACGAGTGACACGTGGCACGTCGTACAAGTTCGCTCTCTTGTATTATCCCATAAACAGGTCACGTTGCGACACTTGGCATAACTCTCTCTCAGAGAGTCCAATTGAGGTCAGACCTGTCAGGATGGAAATATGACAGGCCGAGATATCCTAGAAAAAGTTTTCAGGGGCCGAAGTTCAAACAGTGACACGTGGCACTCCGTACAAGTTCGCTCTCCTGTTTTATCCCAAAATAGGTCACGTTGCGACATTTGGTATAACTCTCTCTCAGAGAATCCAATTGAGGTCAGACCTGTCAGGATGGAAAGATAACAGGTCAGGCTATCTCAAGAAACTTTTTCAGACCCTGTGGATCAAAAAGTTCATAGTTACACCAGAAACAATCAAGTACATATTTCTGTCAAAACAGAATTATTTTTTAGTACCTTCATTCATGGCTTCCGGAATTTAGGGCTTTGGAGAAAGTTAGAATTTTTGTAATCGGAGACCACGGATGAATGCTACTCATCAAAATAAAAATTTAGAGACCAATATCAGAATTTTTGGTTGGGCAAAAGGACGGTCTTGATCAAACCCTAGTTCGAGACTTTGATCAGAAAAGTGGAAAATTAGGGCTTCTGTAAAAATGGGAATTTTTGAAATCTGTGACCACGGCTGGAAGCTCCTCAGAAAAATAGAAGCTTAGAGCTTTGGATCAAACATTTTGATTGGGTAGAAGAGTGGGCTTCATCAAACCCCAGTTCAGTGTCACGTCCAGTGAACTTGGAAGTTTCAAAGGCAAAATTGAGGAGTGAAACTTTGCGGTTTTCAAATTCTGAATATACCAGTTTGATTAGTTCATCAAGGCGCATATTCCTAACCTTTCGGAAGTTTGAAATTCAAAGTTTGAATTTTTGGGGTTTCTCTGACAAACCCATATCCAGCTCCAAGTCCAGTTCTTGCAAATCAAGTGGATTGGGTTAATCCTAGAAGAA
This sequence comes from Larix kaempferi, assembly GCA_027924585.1. Taxonomy (NCBI): domain Eukaryota; kingdom Viridiplantae; phylum Streptophyta; class Pinopsida; order Pinales; family Pinaceae; genus Larix; species Larix kaempferi. Next base: position 12,981,216 of record BSBM01000761.1, read on the forward strand.
GATGGATTGGTCACTTGCATAAGTGAAGAAGTTCCTGTTTCAGAGGGAGATGAGGCTAAGGCCTTACATAAGAAGATTACAAGTGATCTCGACAGGTATGACTCATCGAGGTATGTTTTGAGATTTTTTTTTAATTAAGTTTATGGTATGCTTGTCTTCATGTTATCACGGTTAATACAATCTTGATTTTGGACTTGTCATATCACCTTAATAAAATTATGAATGCATGATAGAAGTCATTCATTTATTAGGAGTATGAAACTTATGTTTGTACTAACACATTGTGATGTTGTATGAGTTTTATGTTGTCTACTAACATGAAAGGTACACCAAGAAGACAAATCATGTTCTGGTTCAAGAACATATGATCATGATGACATGAGGACAAAGATTCATCCATTGTCATGGATCTCATAAAAGATCCATTCACGAGGTATGTATAACTTGGTTTTATAATGGTTAACTTATGAGACATGCAGGTTACTAGCACAAGTCACTGAAGAGAACCAAAAGACATTATGCGGGTATGTTAGACATAAAGTAGCTAGCATGCTAATCCAGGTATGTTTTTCCTATATCAAGCTAGAATCCTACCTTGGGTTAGGATCTTATACTATCGCGTTGTTGATAATGATTATTCATGAAATATTAAGTTTGAATAATCATGGGTATATGTATATTATGTGTCTTACCATAATTGATGATATGACTAACCAGAAGAATCATGAAGGTAATCACAGGTTTTATGCATATTATATCTCTTATCTTAATTGATGATTCAACTAACCCGAAGAGTCATATGTTTGAGTAATTATAGGTTTAGACATGTTATGCTTCTTATGGTTTGACTAACCATAAGATTCCTACATAAACCTTGAATGCTAATGCTTATTATTTCTGTTTGAAATGATCATGACTATACATGCTTGAGATTATTGTGTTTTAATAGTATACTAATGAATGTATGATTTTATATGAGATCACAAGGATAACACAATCATGATACTAATAAGCATGCATAGGGACCAAGGATGAATGTAAGTTCAAGGACAGGTAATCCAGGAAGCAAAGATCAAGAGGGAGCACACTCCAGTTGTTCCTGCAAAGAAAGCAAAGGAGCACACTTCAGTATCTTCTGCAAGGATGCAGATATTCAGAGGGAGTTGAACATCTTCCTACATTCCACAACAGAAAGGTGTAGAAGAATCTACTTCATATTATGACTCCAGTATCTCCCGCAAAGAAGCAAAGACTCAGAGGGAGTCCACCCAACGAACAAACAAAGATAAGTATTTTAATTATCATTTTATGCATATTTGTTTGTTTAAATAAAATTGTTCAAATGATGTATATGCTCATGTTCCTAGACTTAGGATATGTATTGTGCATATTAGAATAGTTGCATTGATGAACAGTATACTACTAATATACATGGGTAAGTGGCCTATGGCACTGTACAACATTCCATTGCTACTTATCTAGAATGAAACCTCTTTGCTGACATGTTGGGAGTTGTGCACACTCTTAACAATGTTCTGGTAGAGATTGGAAGGCATCTAGAAAGTTACGGAATATGGATAAATGTTGTATTGAAGCATTGGCTAAGATAATTGCATGACTGTATGACATATTTATTTATGTGTAAGAATTTGTTCTGAAAACTATGAGATGTTTTCTAATCATGCAATTTAACTTGTTGTGTAGGAAAGATCATATGCCATCTCCTACAAAAGAAGAACTACAACATTTGTTCCAGCAACAATGATATCTATTGAAGATATTGAAGTTCCCAGGATTTGGGATGGAATGCCATGATCCGTCGATCATGAAGAATAATGTTTGGGATGCAATCCCAAGAGCTAAAGGGAAGTCTGTTGTGACTTCCAAATAGAACTATCAGATCAAGCATGTTGCAGATGGCAGCATTGAGAAATACAAAAGTGATGAAATAAAAGATGCACAAGATGGATTTCAAGACAGCATGGTGTAGTCATATATGTGTGCAGAACTTGATATGGTAGGATAGACAGCTTTCTATCCAGTTTGGGCTTTACCAAGAGTAAAGCGAATTCCAACCCTTACTACAAGGTTGAGGAAGGAAATCTAGTGATACTACTTTTGTATGCAAATAACCTGGTTGTTACAGGTGAAAATAGATTGATTGCCGACACGCAGCGGAAGCTTACTACCGAGTTCAAGATGAAGAACTTGGGGATGATGCACTATTTGTTTTTGGCATGGAGGTGTGGCAGAGTGCAGATGGAATCTTCCTTGGACAAGGGAAGTATGCAGTAGAGATCCTGAAGAGGTTCGGGATGATGGACTACAAGGCTATGGCCACACCTATGGCATCGAATCTGAAGCTTCTATGCGATGCTTCATCTGAGCCGGTTGATGACTCTACGTATCGTCAGATGATTGGGTCCTTGATGTACCTGACGAACACGATACCAGATATTTGCTTTGCTGTGAACACATTGAGCCAGTTTCTGACGGATCCGAGGAGTGTTCACCTGGTTGTTGTAAAGCATGTTCTGAGGTACCTGAAGGGTATAGTGGATTATGGGCTCAAGTATGAGGCGAATCAAAAGTTTAACCTGCAGGGTTATGTTGATTCAGATTGGGTTGGCAGTGCTGCAGATAGGAAGAGCACATCTGGGTGTTGCTTCAGTATGGGATCAAGTGTGATCTCTTGGTTTAGCAGGAAGCAGTCCTGCGTAGCACTGAGTACAGCTGAGGCAGAGTATGTTGCAGCCTGTTCAGCTAGTTGTGAGGCAGTATGGCTACGGAAGCTACTGTCTAAGTTATTTGATCTCCCGTTGGAGGCTACTGGTATGTTCTGTGATAACCAGAGTTGTGTGAAGCTGTCCGAGAACCCAGTGTTTCATGACAGGTCGAAACACATAGAGATCAAATATCATTATATCAGGGATATGGTGCAGAGAGGAGCTGTGAAGCTCCTATATGTTGCGACGGACGAGCAGATTGCAGATGTGCTGACGAAACCACTAGCCAGGGTGAAGTTCGAGTACTTCAGAGAGAGGCTTGGCGTTCTTCAGATCGAGGACACTTCGAGGAAGAAGTGATGGACACATTTGCTGAAGCCATTCCAAGCATGTTGGAAGGAGGATCCTTCACATGGCTGTGGATGTAAGCGCTGGATGATGAGCATCAGGATGATGTTCTGGTTTCTGCTTGGATATGATCAGTTGGATCATTTTTACGCATCATGTGGATGCTGGATATGATCAGTTGGATCATTTTATGTATGTATGTACGCATCATGTGGATGCTAGATATGATCAGTTGGATCATTTTATGTATGTATGTACGCATCATGTGGATGCTGGATATGATCAGTTGGATCATTTTTATGTATGTATGTACGCATCATGTGGATGCTGGATATGATCAGTTGGATCATTTTATGCATGTATGCATCATGTTGGATGCTTGGACCATGTATCTGTATATGTATCAAGTGGATACATTGTATGATCAGGTGGATCATGTATGGTGATATGTATCATGTATTTGTATTTGTATCAGGTGGATACATTGTATGATCAGGAGGATCATGTATGATGATATGTATCAGGTAGATACTTGGTATGCATCAGGTAGATGCATTGATGATCAGGTGGATCATGTATGATGACATGCAGCAGGATGTTGCAGTGATGATCAGGATGATCATGGATGACGAGCTTCAGGATGTTGCTCCAGATGACATGCAGCAGGATGTTGCAGTGATGATCAGGATGATCATGGATGACGAGCTTCAGGATGTTGCTCCAGATGACATGCAGCAGGATGTTGCAGTGATGATCAGGATGATCATGGATACATCAGGATGATGTATGGTGAGTATCAAGTTGATACTCTATGGCCGTGGATCAGGTTGTGCAGATGAGCATGTAATCCGGTGCCCTGGGAGATTTGCAGATGGTCTTTCGAGGTTTTGCCTATGGCATGTAATATCGGTGCCCTGGGACATCTGGCAAATGCTCTTTCGAGGTTTTGCTCTGGGAGGACATGTAATTCGGTGCCCTGGGAGATCTGCAGATAGTCTTTCGAGGTTTTGCCAATGGCATGTAATAGCGCCCTGGGATATCTGGCAGATGCTCTTGCGAGGTTTTGTCCTATGGCATGTAATAGCGCCCTGGGAGATCCGATAGGTTGGGCTGTGTGCTCGTAATCAGTCCTGGGATGCTCTTGCGAGGTTTTGCCATGACCACATGTAATAGCGCCCTAGGAGATTTCAGGTCGGAGTTGTGTACCCGTAACATCCTGAGATGCTCTTGCGAGGTTTTGTGGTGGACCACATGTAACTTGTGCCTTGGGAGATTTCAGGTCGGAGTTGTGTACCCGTAACATCCTGAGATCCTCTTTCGAGGTTTTGTGGTGGGGTCACATGTAATGGAACCCTGGGAGACCCTACAGGTCGGAGTTGTGTACCCGTAACATCCTGGGATGCTCTTTCGAGGTTTTGTGACGCACGTAATAAGTCCTGAGGATTCCACAGTATGGCCAGTGATGATGAAGACCTGCAGGTGGTGGGCCTACATCCAGTATGAAAAAGGACTGGCTCTGTAGAACTTCCTATGATGAGTAGATTCGGAGATTGATTGAGATAGCAGCAGCAGTGATGATGATGATGACTCGATGACGATTATCTAGTGACGATGATCCAGAGAAGATGACTTGTGCTAGAAGAACTGTGCTGAGAAATACCTTCCTAGTTAAGAGGGAGTGTTGATGTATATGTAAATTCAGAATGTATTTCATATATGTTGTATGTACTCCTATAGAGATGGTATTATTCCTCTATACGGAAGTGTCGTCATTTATATTGTAAGTGTCGTAACTTATACTTGATGGGTTATTAGACCACCTTATTGTGGTTGGCCCTGTATAAGTCATGTGGGTCGAAGGGTTATTAGACCACCCTATTGGGGGTCGGACATGTGGGTCAAAGGGTTATTAGACCACCCTATTGGGGGTCGGCCCAATCATCTTATGTTATGTGGTTAAGTTCGAGCCTACATGAGTTAGGTAAAAAGGCAAGTCAAGTCAAGTATAAATAGAGTGCGGGAGGCACTCTATTTACTCACTCACTTCTCACACATGCACTCAAGGAGGAGTGGCGCACTTATGGAGGAGGAGGATCTGCTGCTAGATATGTCTATCTCTTATGGTTGGTTGTATCATTGCTCTATCTATCTCTGAGGAAGTTATTGGGGTTTTTCACCTTTATGGTTTTCCCCAAGTAAATCTTTGTGTCTCTTGTGTGCTTGCATTATTGTCTCCATGATTGATATGTTGTAGATATGCTGTACATGTTGTTCTCTCAGTTAAGATCCTAGATTAGAATGAAGTAAATTCTGAAAATTTAACATAATATACTTCTATGATTTATAGAACATACATTAAATATTGCAAAAAACTTGATATGAGAGATAGGGTGAGAAGAATATCACCAAGAAATGTGAAAGCAATCCCCAAAGCACTTGTGTAGACCTCCAAAGTCAATATATTATTCAAAAAAGTAAACAAATATTACAATTGTATTTTGGCAGAGTGTTCATGCTCAAAATCTCCATGAAGAACAAGCCTAAAAGACCTCTCTTATATAGCAAAGGCTAGCAACTAAAACCCTAAGTCGAATTGGCATGATGGAAGCCAATGGCTACCTAACCTAAATTGAATTCCTATCACATCTAGTCTTCAACCAATCGAATTGCAAGATCTTGGAGTTATATCCAATCACAAAGTCGAGTTTAGTTAATGAGATGAGGAGGTGGCCTCCACCTAGGCAAGGTGCCCCTCATCTCTACATTGGAAACATCTCCATCAAATAATACCATGCCATGTGGTAAACTCGAGCTCTCAAAGAGGTATGACGTGAGCAACTTGGATCTAGCGTGAGCTTTGAGGTAGGTGCATGGAGTTCTAACTAGGATTTGATTGCAATCATGGTAGTTGGGAGTGGGAGGTGGCCTCCACCTAGGCAAGGCGCCCCCACTCCATTAAATGCAACTCCATACCAACCAAAACTCATTTAATTTTTAACTCCACATCATCAATTCGACCTTGCATGCATGGAGGGCGAATTCACTTGAAGAGACTTGACTTGTGCTAACTGTACGGTTGACTGAAGTTGCTTGGAGTTGATTGGAATCTTCATTAATGCCAGGTGCCATTTCATTTAGCCTTTTACTTTATTCATTTCTGATTATTTTGGAGAGATTTGGATTTCTCCAAAATATTCAAATTTATTAATTTAATTAATAATTTCTCTGTAAATGGCTTTTTAGAGAAAATATTAATTACGAGGTTGAAATGACATCCGAAAGTTGGGTTTAGCTGGTCCATAGGTCATGTGTGATTTTTGGCTTATGAAACGAGCCATCAATCACTGAATTCAGACCCTGGACGACTAACATATTACAAATTAATATTTCTCTATTTAAACTATAGAGAAATTTATTAAATTTAAAAATAATTAAAAATCCAAATTTCGACGGACCCGATAAAAATTTTTCGAAATTTTTTCTGAGGGTCCTAGAGACTTGGGACATGACCAACACCTATTCTAATAGTGTTTAGTAGGCTTATATACATTAGTTGGACTCTAATAACCCCCCATGGCTAAAATTTTCAAAATCGGGCATTCCAGCTTTGGAGGAAGCGGGAGAAAACCTCATTGATTATAGCTCGGCTATAGGCAAAGTATAATTGATAAGGGAAAAAACTCCCTGGAATACCTTAGTTGCTTAATCAAGTCATGGGGAACCGAGACACTCAGATCCTACTAGCACACTTTATTACAAATCCCATGGGGCCATGGTCATGTCGACTCAAAAACAAAACTGGCTAGTCACAAATGCTGGATCATCTGATACACTGGAGTACAAACATTCATCATGTTTGTCAAATGGCGGCTCTTCAGATAATCCAACTATGGTACAAACAAGTTGGTAACAGGACCATTTTATTATTTATGCACATAATATTTACATGTACTCTAAATCGACATAAAATCCAACCAAACACTCCAAACATCACACATTTCTATCCATTCACCAGTCGGGCCTTGGCTTTGAGCTCCGCACTAGGAATTCACACCAGCATATTTTCATCATTTACATTTTAATGCAATGGGGTCAAAATCAGGATATTAGAGTTTAACTGGGAAGTCAACATTATAAATGATATGGTGTTGAAGGGCCCACTCTCAAGAAAGGTGAATTATAGCTAAAGAAAAAAGCGCAAGAAGTACATACAAAGTTACGAACATTCAACAACGGAAGCAAGTTAGGTATGTACCAAAGAAGCATCAAGGTTTTGCGATAGACAACCAGGTCAAACAACTTCAAGATATGATTCAAACAATACAAAGGAACTGTTATCACACAACTCGTAGTTGTCCCTAAAGGTATCCCATCCGAGATGGCAAAAGGTGTTGGACAACTAAAGAGGTCACCCAAGAGATGCCATGGTTCCCAATGCAAGCTGGGTGTCACGATAACCGAGGAACTCTTCACTTTAGTTCAAGACCAATCAGGATCAAGGGGGCGATGCTAGCCAATCAATGAAGACTAGCTAACCCAAAGACTCCTAGGGAAATGTGTAAAATGAAAGAAGGATATCAATGGTGAGTTAGATCCATGAAGATTAAGTGGACCCAAGGGTTAAGGTATGATTGAATAGGCTTAAAGAGTGACAAATGATTCAACCAATTAAAGACAAGGGCCACTTCTATCACCAACTTAGAGCCGAGACACAAAACAAACATGGATGCAATCCTTTATGATTTGAGATTCTTCTTTTAACCAGAGAAGTGTTCATCCTCTATGCAAGCTCACTGTTGAGAATTTAACCATATAAGTTAAGAAAAGGAAACCATTGCAAAATTTAGCTGAGTTCCTGGTTCTCAGGATGGCAGTGGAATCCAGTGTTGTAAAGAGGTTGTTGCTGTGCTCATGATAGTGCAGGAATCAACATTGTCACCTTTGTTTGGTGTAAGCTTCCTCATAACTGCTATGTAATTTGAAGCAATGCTTAGCGGTTTAAATGTTATGATGATCTAATGTACTCTACTAAGAGATTGTCTCAGCTAGTATTTGTTCTTAAAACTTCTGAAATATGTGTTTATTCTACAAGGAACCATTTTCATCCTATTCTAATGTTGCTTATTTGAAACCTGCAACAGAAAGAGCCAATTCGACAACTTAAGGTTAAAGATGGGGTTTGACAGGGAGCTAAGGTCGAGTAAGAGGCACAGAGCTGAACTGATATCCTCAGATATTTTGTTGATAAACTGCCAGTTACCTGACCAAGCCACTACACATGAAGGACAACATCATTCAGGATCTGTTAAAAGGAGGATGCCTGATTGCAAGACAGGTGTAAGCCATTAAAATAATGATATCGAAGATGAAAGGAAGAGTTCCACCAGAAACATATGTGGTGAAAAGTCTAAAGCTCCATTTGGAAGGAAAAATTCTAGTACAATAAAAGCTAATCAAGGGAATGAAACTAATGGAAAGTCAGAGATCATGGAAATGAACCTTGTTAAACAAGAAATGGGAATAGGAAATGAATATGCATCTGATGAATTGTCTCCTAAGCAGAAGCCATTTCCTGGTATGAAACCTCAGAAGAGTAAAATGCTTGTTTCATCACTGGAAGAGGTTTCTAATGCATTCTTTAATCATCTAAACTCTGAGAGTAGTGAGGAAAAGTTGTTGAAGTATAAAATGCAATTATATGAACTGGAAGAATTTGTAGCTAATCAAGGTGAAACTCTTGGTCCTGGCTGGAAAGTACAAATAGCTCGCAAGTTCACTTATTTCATATCACCTGACAAGAAAATATCCAATTCAATGATGTTTGTTACAAAACACCTTAAAAAAAGAAAAGATTCAAAGGGCAAGGAAATAAGTTAGGTAAAGAAGAACCAAATGGCGGTCTGTCTAGCGCTTCTGTTTGTTTGAATACTAGTGGCCCTGAAGGAGAAGCCGTGCTTGGAAATTCGGCAGTGGATCAATTTCCCGAGAGTAATGATTTGGATGCCAAACAATCTTCAGTAGCAGAGGTTTTAGAAAGAAGCAAGAAGAGACGACCTCTGTTATAGTAGAGCAAAGACCAAAAGTGGGTGGCAATTTGATTGTAGGGGTATGTTCAAACATTATAGTAATGTTGAAATAATTATAACTTGTAGAATCTAGAAAGAATACCCAGTTTCCTTTCTGGCATTTTGTTTGGAGTCAGTTGAAGGGGTGGTGGGAAAGGGAAGGGGAAAATTTTAAATATTGCATTTGTTGTCTCTCAAAATGGCATGCGTGTTGTTGAAGCCCAAAATGTAACACACCAGCTGGATGACAACTCTCTCAAGAGAGAGGCCAATGTCACCACACTCCTCTCCTCTTCGCTTCAGGTTGGCTCTTCTCCAATTCTAGGGGGGTATTCCTAAGATAGGATCGCTAAGGCAGGTACAATAAGCGGGCAAGGTGAATTGAAGAGGCTTCCTTAGAGAAACAGATGTAACAGAAAGATGTATTTTAAATGGGTGATGGAAAACACGGGAGGATCCGTCCTCGAGGAGAAGGCCAGTTCCAGTACCAGAAGGGAGCATGGAGTCAAAAAGAGGACTCAAGAAGGCTTTGCGCTTCATAAAAGTGAGATTTGATCTAATACGTTCCATAAACAAAGACTAGGAGAATATCAGTATAACCGACTACAGTCTATTACTCCTATGATCGTCTAAAAACACAACGTCAACAAACAACTTGAACCCAAATGTTTGCCCAATGGACTAGAAATAGCCTTCTATGTTAGATCTACTCTACAACTTAAAATGGAAACACGCAGCCATGCAAAGAGAAGCCAAATCTGTCCATAAACCCAGCATGATATTTTTCATTAAGTCCCATGGGAAAAGAAGAACTCCCAGAAAGTTTTCCATGCTCAGAATGAGGAGGCTAGCTCCTTTTTATAAGCCAAAAAAGCTCTTTTAAAACTAAAAGAAATAAAATAATAATAAAGAAAAAGTGGGTAAGCTCCACTTTTCTCTCCAATGCATGACTAAGAAAATAATGACATAACTAAATGGAGCCAACTCCATGTAACCAAAGCTGCCGAGAACAAAAGTCGACCTGTTGTATGCTCGGCTGAAGTTGGTAGACACGCAAATTGCCAGCTAATGAAGAAAAACAAAAACGCGGCCCTAGATGCTAATGCCACTGAGCTACTGCCCTGTAAATTTCCTCCAAACTTCACGTTAACTCAGTTGGTGATTTAGCTTCACGCGGACTTCAGTCAGATACTCGGCTGTCATCGAAAGTGTGGGACCTGTTACCCCGCATTTTGGCAGGGGTATCCATAGGTGTTCCTTCACAAGGAATTGCAGAATGAGAGGCATGACAGGAAACATACGATAAATGAACGTGGCAGTAAATTACAGGGTGTACGCAGGAAAATTATTTAAGGGGTGAGAGCTACATTTTTACAAACCAGCAGAAGTGCAGTCCTCCAAATTTCCATTTAGCAGAACTTTTTCAGACATAGACAGAGCATCATTTTGCAGCAGTGATGGCACTTTGTTTTTGCAGCTATCAGAGGTGGAAATTAATGGTAAAAAAAAAAAACACTTAAAGAGGCAGATGACCATTGTTTTCTCCTATTTCAGTGAAGTTCAGAAAGCCTGGAAAGTTGCATTCACATTACAGACAGATTTGAAGATAGGGAGAGAGTTGACAACCATTGAAATCAGAAGTGCACTACTTCCATACTTTGAAGATCTTGCCATAAAACATGGAGAACAGTTAATTGATTTCTTGTTGTATTTTCCAAATACTCCTTCAAGGCAAGAATACACCAGGGATGATGCTAGATCCACATCCAAGAAAGATGGTATTTTAATGAAACTTGCTAGATTGGAAAGTGGTGGTCATCTTCATCTTTCCCTGGCCTATCTTCTCACTTTTTGGCTCAGACCCTGAACAGGTAAAAGTGCTCGTGGGAAAGTTCCCAACCATAGTAAGTTACAGTATAGAGGGGGAAATAAGGCCAGCGATTGAACTCCTATTGGAACTGGGAATTCCTCAGTCAGATATTCACAAAATCATGTTAAAGAGTCCACAACTCTTTGGCCTCGATCTGAATGACAAACTTGAAGCCAACGATAACCTATCTTGAAAGTCTTGGAGTTGAGAAAAGTTGTTGGTCAAATATTATTGTAAAGATTCCAGCACTTCTAACTTACAGTGAAAGGAATGGGAATACCATCATCTGATATTGAGAAAATATTGACAAGATATCCTCACATTGTAAGTTACAATTTTGAAGACAATCTCAGACCTACAGCGGCATACTTCAGGCTTTTAGCATAAAGGATATCTCAACAAGGGTTACCAGAATTGGAACCCTATACACATACAGCTTAGAAGAGAGGAAGAGGATGCAGTTTGCAGAATTTGTACACTCAACCAATCCCGAATGCAACGAAACTGGAGATGGTTTCGACTCAGCATTTTTATTTGACAAACAGTCGTGGAAGCATAAATCCCCAACCTCGAGAGCCTATGATTGGACTTCTGTATGCTTGTATGTCAAGTTTTTGAGAGAGTCCATCCGCGTAGAAGCGTTAAAAGATCTGAATGCATCAGTTTCATACATTTTGTTGGCAACCAAATCGCCAGTTAGCTGATGTAGAGGGAACCGTGATTTACGGTCAATAGATAATCGGGACTCACGCTGTCAAATAGCCGGGCCACTGCTAAAAGCATGAAATCGTGTCCATGACACACGGAAATCTCATGATAGCTCTAGTTCAATAAAACGCTGAAAAATCACAGGAACACCGATCGGGGGTGACATTCAATTCAAGGCCAGGTCATCGGCTCACTGACAGCCGATTTCAAGTGAGGAGCAAATTTCGCGAATTTGTATGAAGCCGCCGATTTTTCTGAAGCAATGTTACATCCAGAGCTCGGCGATTCAATCTACAGCATGATGGACAGAGATAGCGTCGGGGGGATTCCGCATTGTCATCAACAGTTAAAGACACTTTCTTGGCAGCCAGTGCAAGTTGTTGAGCGTAGTTCGTTGAGCATTCAAGGCAATATGCCTGTCACGTGAAGTTTTGGAGCGCGAGTAGCTCATGGTAGTTCCACGTTAAAACCGAAGCAGCTAGCACTGAGTTACCCTAAATATTTAACTCGGCATTCAACGATCCCATCAGCACAGCGAAAACTACACTGATCAGAGGTCACAAAATGGAAAATCTGCATCATCACTGACAGTTGAAAACTTTTTTCCTGCATAGCCGATTGATGTCTCAGCTATTTGAAGTCTTAGAGCATTTCACGGCTAATTTCATGGTTTCGGTAAGTGGAGTTTCCGAGAAGCTATTTTTGAACACATGTCGAACTCATCTACTTTTTTCTGGCAGCCGATCAATGGGTCAAAGTCTTGGTCGTCATCTTCTACTACACGTTGGGTTTGGAACCAACAGCTGAGTGGAAATTCATTTTAATAAACTAGGAGTGGTTATGTAGTTGAGGGGGTAGGAAAAAGTAGGTCTGAGATAAAGACCTTTTTCACTTTTTCTCTTTTAATTTTATTATTTTATATTCTGAAGTAGGTGAGGGTTTTGGGCCTATAAAAGCCAGACTCCTTCAGTGTAACCTGATGAAAAATTTGGGGTTTTCTCTCCCTATTGAGCTTTAATGAAAATATCAGCTGGGTTTGTGGACAGATTGAGCATCCTTCATGTGCTTGTGTGATGTATTTCAAATTGTAGAATGAATCTAGCTTGTGAGGGATTTATAAAGCACAATAGATTATCCATTTAGGATTAAGTTGGTTAATTATGCTTGAACAATTAGTTTCTCAATGGACATCAATATTCGGTTGTACGAAATGTTGATTAAGATTTGATTGTTTATGCATTCTAGATTCGTCTCACTTTTTATGAAGCATAAAGCCTCCATGAGCCCTCTTTTGACTCCATTTACCTTTCTGGTACTGGAACTGGTCTTTCCCTGAGGATTGATCTTCCCTTCTTTTCCATCACCCATTTAAAAACTATCTTTTGTTACATCCGTTTCTCTAAGGAAGCCTCTTCCATTCACCTTGCTCGTTACTGTACCTGCCTTAGCGATCCTAGTTTAGGGATACCCCCCTAGTGTTGGAGAAGAGCCAACCTAAAGCGAAGAGGAGAGGAGTGTGGTGACATTGGCTTCTCTCCTGAGAGAGTTGTCATTTCGGCTGGTGTGTTGCATTTTGGGCTTTTAAAACGACACGCATGCCATTTCGGAGGACAACAGGACCCCCGATTATTGTATGTTGCGTGCTGATCATACTACTAAACCCTGAGATTCGGCATTTTGATTTTGATTTTTATTTTTTAACTCCACAGTTCCACGTAATAGAGGGTGTGGAAATGCATTAGCCATCGGAGGAAATCATGCTGTAGATGGGCGTTTAAAAGGTGGACATCCATACTAATCAAAATATAATCCCAATCATGATCTTCGATCCCATCAATTTAGATCTGCTGGTCTGCGGTTGCACTAACGGATTGGTTGCTTTCTAGCTGCTTTCTGCTACTAATTTACTGAGTGCTCGACCTCGTGAATTGCTCCAAAACTTCATGTTAACCCGGTTGGCGCGTAGTTCAGACCAATACTCGGCTGCTGAGAGGAAACCGAAAAATCAGGTTCATGTTTTACGCGAAGAGGTACGCTGATGCCATCTCGAGTTTTTTAGAGTCACAGCTTCCTTCAACAGCAGCTGAAAACGATGATAGTAGTAGAACAAAATGTGATGGGTTCCCATGAGCTCTGATGATCTTCTAAAAACTGATGTGCGCTAAACATTATTGAAGCCCGAGCTTTGAATGTAGCCTTCTGAATCAATAAAATCTGCCGCCAGTGTAACCTCGGTTGTCAAGGAACTCGTGCTTCCGGGTGTATTTTTTGTCCAAGCGGAGTTTTAGAAAACGGATGTCAAACGGAAATGTGGAGTTCAAAAAAATTACCTGTTGCGGCTCTGATCATCAATATGCTCGATATCTAATCCAATAAACCAGGATCCTGGAGATACATCTTCATTGGCATATCTATGATTAGTTCTTGAAATTGCTCTCTTGTGGTTGATCCCATTCGATCAATTTTGCTAGCCACGACAGTAGTAAATTCAAAACAACTTCATAATCTAACTATATAAGTTTGGGCCTTCAGAGATTAGTGAATTTGGCTATTTTCGTGCTCTCATCAGTTACTCCAATCTTTGATGCAACCACATGCCTGTTCAATACCATTTCCCTGCTCTTTGCATATGATGATGACAAAAATGTATCATTCATGCAGAAAGATATACACATTCTCCTCAACTTGCTTGAAGTGCAATCTTGCACCTGATTTTTATGATATATATTTTTCTTTACAAGACATTGCCTTGATGACTTCTTGTCCAAGGATGGCCCCTATAATTGCACAAACTAGAGGGAATTCTCTCGTCCTGGCATCAACAATTCTTTCCAAGAGAATACCTGGTATTCGAGATTCAGGTAACCCCTTTCTTCACAGAGTTTCTTTGGAGGCTTAGCACAGATTCCAAATTTGCAGATGATACATGACCTGGTTGTCGACCCTCAACCTGCTCAAACTCTTCTAAAATTCTTAGATTAAAATAGAGCTTAGTTGCTTTTTTAGGCAGGCTACTCCAGCGAGCTGACATGGACTCCCCTAAGCCTGGAAAGAAAATTTGAGAATCAATAGCATCTTCCTGCTTTTTTCACAATAATTGAGGCACGCCCAAGAACAACAACATCAAAATTGTCCAGAAAATTGGCAGATATATGTCTTTCACACTCCCTTTTTCAACAGAGACATGAACCATATGATTGGAATCCCTAAATGATTCCCGGAAGACTTCAGCAATCGATCTTCCCTTGTGATTTGAATCCTCAGCAAAAATAAAAAAATTTGCTGATGAAGCTTCTGCTGTGTATAGGTAATGAATGAGTGGAGAACCTTATTAGCCAAAATCTGTAATCTTTATTGTGTGAGTTCTGTTCTCCTGTAGCTTTCCTGTAGGTGTCATCTTCTTGATAATTTGTGAAAGAAATTACATGTAGACACCCTTGTAATAGTGGGGAGCTAACATCTGGCTCCAACTGTGGGACATGTGCTCACCTTGGTGAGTGCACGAGAACCTCAGATCCTCTCGGTTATTGCAGATCACATAAAAACCAAAAATAGTGTGGTGGGGATGGCTTGATTCACACCCCGTGACCACGCTTTATTACATAAAAATGGCAGAATTAAAAAATAAGTAACAGCAGCAAATGATTATGTGTGAGCTTTATTCTTCCTACCTACCTACACTAATATGAGACAACAGCATGCTATGTATATTCATACAACCAGTGTAACCAATCGAGCATCTTATCTCTGCTATTTCTCATTTCTTCGTGTTTGGTTCTAGACAACAATGATGACAGAGTCACCATAAAATAGAGATGTTTTAGAATCTACTGATGAATAAGATTGAATATCATATTGTCAAAACAGAAAAGGTTACTGAAATTTTGGCCATAGGTATCAGTAAGTGCACAAGAGGCCTCTATCCATTGACTGATAGGACTTAGAGACATAACTCCATCATAAATCTGTTCGGGCTGATCTTCAAAACAACTATCATTATTTTCATTGATGAAATGAATTTGAGGTAGACTAGCATCTTCATCATAAAACTGTTTGTGGAAATCTTTGGTAACATAAACTTGATGCAAGTCTGAATATTTATCATGAAGCTGTTCATAAACCTGGGGCAGCTTCACATTGCTTTCTATTTCAGTAGTGTCATGAGGCTGTTCAGCTGTATCTTCAAACAAGGGCTCTTGTAATTCTTCCTCAATCGAATTATCTATGATACTTTCTCCAAGCTGCTTTCTTTGACCTTCAACATGTTCTTCAAACTGTTGCTCTTTTTGTGCAATGTGGACCCTAGGGATGAGGGCATCGTACTCTCTAGCAAGCTGTTCAATCTCATCGACAGTTCCATCATGCCAACGGAGGAGAAACCTTTCAAAAAACTCTGCCAATGAATCTATGGATTCATCCAAAAGACCATAGAACCAATTTTCTGCATTTCTTTCTAAAGTTAAAGAAAAAATGATCATAAGGTCATCCTCACAATAAACATTTAAATCAACCATCAATTTGCAGTAAGAGGCAGCGTGATAGATGGCTGAAATCTCATCATTTCCATGGAACTTTGGGAGAATGTCATGCACCTTTTCATGGTCATAGCAGTCATTAGGAAATCCACAGATATTCAAGAAATCCAATGGCATGAAAGCTTCGAGCATAAAAGACATCGTGCGGAAGCTCACACACTCTCTCCTTATTATTATCCATAAATCAAACAATGAGGTACCAAATATGAAACATGCATATAACCATACTTCATACCAAACTGTGGAGTCGCCAAGGTGAGCTTGAAAGCCCTCCAATGGGTGTGCTCACCTCTACACCCAATAGGATCTTCAAATCTGCAAAAGGACAAGGGTTTTGTACCTTCGTGGAGTCACCATGTGAGAAGAAGAATATGCAATATAATCTCCCACAAATGTTGTCAATGAAGCATAGTCTTCAAATTTCGGGAACTGGGCTTTGTCCCCGGCAAAAGCGCCAAAAATGTTGTCTCTCAAAATGGCATGCGTGTTGTCGAAGCCCAAAATGTAACACACCAGCTGGATGACAACTCTCTCAGGAGAGAGGCCAATGTCACCACACTCCTCTCCTCTTCACTTCAGGTTGCCTCTTCTCCAACTCTAGGGGGGTATCCCTAAGATAGGATCGCTAAGGCAGGTACAATAAGCGGGCAAGGTGAATTGAAGAGGCTACCTTAGAGAAACATATGTAATAGAAAGATGTATTTTAAATGGGTGATGGAAAAGACAGGAGGATCAGTCCTCGAGGAGAAGGTCATTGCTAGTACCAGAAGGGAGCATGGAGTCAAAAAGAGGACTCAAGAAGGCTTTGCGCTTCATAAAAGTGAGATTTGATCTAATACGTTCCATAAACAAAGACGAGGAGAATATTAGTATAACCGACTACAGTCTATTACTCCTATGATCTTCTGAAAACACAACGTCAACAAACAACTTGAACCCAAATGTTTTCCCAATGGACTAGAAATAGCCTTCTATGTTAGATCTACTCTACAACTTAAAATGGAAACACGCAGCCATGCAAAGAGAATCAAAATCTGTCCATAAACCCAGCATGATATTTTTCATTAAGTCCCATGGGAAAAGAAGAACTCCCAGAAATTTTTCCATGCTTACAATGAGGAGGCTAGCTCCTTTTTATAAGCCAAAAAAGCTCTTTTAAAACTAAAAGAAATAAAATAATAATAAAGAAAAAGTGGGTAAGCTCCACTTTTCTCTCCAATGCATGACTAAGAAAATAATGACATAACTAAATGGAGCCAGCTCCACGTATCCAAAGCTGCCGAAAACAAAAGTCGACCTGTTGTATGCTCGGCTGAAGTTGGTAGACATGCAAATTGCCAGCTAATGAAGAAAAACAAAAACGCGGCCTTAGATGTTGATGCCACTGAGCTACTGCCCCGTAAATTTACTCCAAAACTTCACGTTAACTCAGTTGGTGAGTTAGTTTCACGCGGACTTCATTCAGATACTTGGTTGTCATCGAAAGTGTGGGACCCCCGATTATTGTATGCTGCGTGCTGATCATACTGCTAAACCCTGAGATTCGTCATTTTGATTTTGATTTTTATTTTTTAACTCCAGAGTTCCACGTAATAGAGGGCGTGGAAATGCATTAGCCATCAGAGGAAATCGTGCTGTAGATGGGCGTTTAAAAGGTGGACAACCATACTAATCAAAAGATAATCCCAATGATGATCTTCGATCCCATCAATTTAGATCTGCTGGTCTGCGGTTGCACTAACAGATTGGTTGCTTTCTGGCTGCTTTCTGCTACTAATTTACTGAGTGCTCGACCCCGTGATATGCTTCAAAACTTCACATTAACCCGGTTGGCGCGGAGTTCAGACCAATTCTCGGCTGCTGAGAGGAAACCGAAAAATCGGGTTCATGTTTTACGCGAAGAGGTACGCTGATGCCATATCGAGTTTTTTAGAGTCACAACTTCCTTCAACAGCAGCTGAAAAAGAAGATAGTAGTAGAACAAAACGTGATGGGTTCCCGTGAGCTCCGATGATCTTCTAAAAACTGATGTGCGCTAAACATTATTGAAGCCCGAGCTTTGAATGTAGCCTTCTGAATCAATAAAATCTGCCGCCAGTGTAACCTCGGCTGTCAAGGAACTCGTGCTTCCGGGTGTATTTTCTGTCCAAGCCGAGTTTGAGAAAACGGATGTCAAACGGAAATGTGGAGTTTGAAAAAATTACCTGCTGCGGCTCTGATCAATCAATATGTTCGATATCTAATCCAATAAACTAGGATCCTGGAGATGCATCTTCATTGGCATATCTGTGATTAGTTCTTGAAATTGCTCTCTTGTGGTTGATCCCATTCGATCAATTTTGCTAGCCGCGACAGTAGCAAATTCAAAACAACTTCATAATCTAACTATATAAGTTGGGGCCTTCAGAGATTAGTGAATTTGGCTATTTTCATGCTCTCATTAGGTAATCCAATCTTTGATGCAACCACATGCCTGTTCAATACCATTGCCCTGCTCTTTGCATATGATGATGACAAAAATGTATCATTCATGCAGAAAGATATACACATTCTCTTCAACTTGCTTGAAGCGTAGTCTTGTACCTAATTTTCATGATATATATTTCTCTTTACAAGACATTGCCTTGATGACTTCCTGTCCAAGGATGCCCCCTATAATTGCACAAACTGGAGGGAATTCTCTCGTCCCGGCATCAACAATTCTTTCCAAGAGAATACCTGGTATTCGAGATTCAGGTAACCCGTGTTCTTCACAGAGTTTCTTCCGGAGGCTTAGCACAGATTCCAAATCTGCAGATGATACATGACCTGGTTGTCGACCCTCAGTCTGCTCAAACTCTTCTAAAATTCTTAGAGCAAAATAGAGCTTAGTTGATTTATTAGGCAGGCTACTCCAGCGAGATGACATGGACTCCCCTAAGCCTGGAAAGCAAATTTGAGAAGCAATAGCATCTTCCTGCTTTTTTCACAATAATTGAGGCACGCCCAAGAACAACAGCATCAAAATTGTCCAAAAAATTGGCAGATATGTCTTTCACACTCCCTTTTTCAACAGAGACATGAACCATATGATTGGAATCCCTAAATGATTCCCGGCAGACTTCAGTAATCGATCTTCCCTTGTGATTTGAATCCTCAGCAAAAATCAAAAAATTTGTTGATGAAGCTTCTGCTATGTATAGGTAATGAATGAGTGGAGAACCTTATTAGCCAAAATATGTAATCTTTATTGTGTGAGTTCTGTTCTCCTGTAGCTTTCCTGTAGGTGTCATCCTCTTGATAATTTGTGAAAGAAATTACATGTAGACACCCCTGTAACAGTAGACAATCAATCAAATATGAAGGTTTTGTTTTGGTAGGAGCACTCTTTATTGCCAAAGTCATATAGAGTCCTTATCTCAAAAGAAATGGTATTTTGGCACTAGACGGATTGGTCTACAAATGCACTCTTCACTCATTGCAGCAATCTATCAAAAACAACTAAAGTTGTCCAATGAAGCTAAATAGGTGCATACAGCAGGAGAAATCATGAATTATATGGCGATAGATGCTTATCGTATTGGGGAAATTCCCTTCTGGTTTCATCAGACTTGGACAACAGTACTCAAGCTCATATTTGCTTTAGGCATCCTCTTCCATGCAATTGGATGGGCCACACTTTAAACCTTGGTAGTTATCAGCATTACCATGCTTTGTAACTCTCCATTAGAAAAGTTACAACATAAGTTTCAAATTGAACTCATGTCAGCCCAGGATCAGTGGTTAAGGGCCACCACAAAAGCTTTGGTGCATATATATGGAGGTTAAACAAGGCCAAAAATTGGCAATTTGTGGAGAAGTTGGATCAGGAAAATCAACTCTTTTAGCTGCAATACTTGGAGAAGTACCAAAGTTGAGGGGAAGTGTAAGTAAGAATTATTTACCCCCTTACCCTAACATTGTTAACCTTTTAAATTGATGGATTCTCTTTCTCATGTTCTCAACCCTACTTCTGTAGTTACAAGTTTGTGGCACTCTTGCATATGTCTCTCAGAATGCATGGATTCAAAATGGAACAGTACGAGACATCATAATATTTGGGCATCCCATGGACAAGCAAAAATATCAGGAAGCTATCCTCAAGTATTCGCTGGATAAAGACCTCCAGAATCTTCCCTTTGGTGATCAAACTGAAATAGGAGAAAGAGGTGCCAATCTCAGTGGTGGCCAAAAACAATGGATACATCTTGCCTGTGCTTTATATCAAGATTCTGATATTTATCTTTTGGATGATCCTTTCAATTTTGTTTATGCTCATGCTGCTAATAGCTTGTTTAAGGTTAATATCGTGATTTCCTTTTGATATAAAGATTTTCAGATTATTATGTGCCTAGCACTTTTGTATGTTGCCCCTTTCTATAGTAATGATTTTCATTTTGTCTTAGCGTTCTGATATGCTATTAATCATATATTTTGATGTGTAGGAATACATAATGGGAGCACTGTCAAAAAAGACAGTAATCCTTGTAACACACCAAGTTGATTTTCTCCCTGCATTTGATGCTATTCTAGTTAGGAAACAGTTGTCCTAGTCATTGAAATATGTTTGTTTGCTTGTATGCAACTTTTTGACAACGTTTTTCAATGGATGGCACATGATTATAATTCTTGTAATTTTGACATATTTACTGTTGATAGTTTTGGCAAATTTTCTTTGAATTTCTACACTAAAATCTCTCTTTTGCAGTTGATGTTGGATGGGGAGATTCATCAAGCTGGGCAATATCAGGAACTACTAGTCTCAAGTGAGGCATTTAGGGAGCTTGTGAATGCACACAAGAACACTGTTTCTTAGCAAATCAGTAGTTGATTCAACGTCTGGAGGTATTGAGTGCAATTGTTCTTTGCTCCTCTGTTCTTTCCCTGGTCCTGCTCCCAAAGGGTACTATCAATCATGGTTTGCATAATAAAACTAAAGGTTAACTGTGGGAGATTCTGCTATTACTGGGTGTTTATTTGTATAAGATAATCATGCCTAACAATTTGAACTGGTGTAGGTTTTGTTAGGATAGCCATATCTTATGGTGTCTCATTGGACATATCATTGGTATTTAGTATTTAAAACCAAGGCACACTATCAAACTACATTGTGTCTATAGAACGCATCGAACAGTACATGCACATTCCTAGTGAGGCACCAGTAGTTATAGAAGATCTCAGGCCACCAGCTAATTGGCCCTCGCATGGGAAGGTGGAATTACAAGAATCGAAGGTGCCTAAGTTCTTCTTTTTGACAAGATAACTGTGTTAACAATATTATTTTTTGAATTGAAATTTGCATGGTTATTGATGATTGCAGTCAAATATATTCGTTATGCATATTAGATATAGATCCAACAACGCCCTTGGTCTTGGGAATTACATGTACATTTGAAGGAGGGCAAAATATTGGCATTGTTGGTTGAACAAGAAGTGGGAAGACCACTCTCATTAGTGCTATACTCTCATTAGAACAAGAAGTGGGAAGACCACGTTGGAGGCCAACCATACTTACTGATAAGCATATGTGTGGAAAGGAACCTTTCCACAAGCAAGCTGGAGAAGAGGATGCAAGTCAAATGAAATATTTCCATGAGATCTCCAGTATCAATCAGATATATGTCTTTGCACTTTTTCATCGAAGCTTTAGTTTTGAATTCATTTGTTTTGCAGCGTCTGTACTGTTTTCAATCAAAATTTTATTTTGGAGATTTTAAAGTTGTAATCATGCCCATATTTTCAGATATCAATGTCCCCATTGACAATTGAGGATTTCAACCTTTTTGCTTCACCAAGAAAACTTTGTTGGACTTTACAACAACAGTCTTCCTATGAATCTTCAAGTGTGAAAGGGCATGCTAGCAAACAATGTGAAAATGACAAGTTGGACACTTCAAGCGACGAAGACTCGAGTGAAGCAGATGGCCTGACTTCCAACCATACTAATTATGAACCAAGTAAGAGAATGCAAGGGAAGCTGACTGTTTCTCTGAAAGGTGGGGCATTGCAAACTGTCCAAAGAACTGAATCTATGTCATCAACTTTTTTTAGTCATATTTGCATGGATGAAATCCCAGAACCACAATTAGCAAACGTCATGCGAGTACATTCCCTTGAAAGAAGTGCTGGACAAAGAGATGCCAGCCTAAAAGCAAAGAGCCTTACGGTTATTTTGAGATCCATCTTTGCTTTGTTGTTTTTTTCTGCACTTCTGATGATTGTAAAGCACTTGCAAACACGAGGAACACCATCTCTTGGTTCAAACATAGAAGACTGCATGCAGATTTTCGGACAGATTCTCTGTATTAGCAGATTCAAAGTCTGCTTAGTCTCTGTTTCTGTGCAATTTGTTAGGACACATTGTACCTTATTGATGTTCTTGTCATCTCTAATGAGGGGCCAATAGAAAAGGTTTATGGCATGTTTGTTATTTCATTGATATAATTGATCCATGATTTTCAGTATTTCCAAAATACTCCTTTCAAATTTCTATTTAATAATCATTAAGGTATAAAGCACATCACAGAAAATGGCAGCAAAGGCACATTGCCAAGAAGTTGCAAAAACTTCAGAATTGGTGGTGTGTAATACAAAGTCCAAAATGCTATAAAAGCAGTTGTGACCCCTATTAATGGAGGAATGACACAAACAATATAACATAAAGCATTAACCCTTGGTCAGCCAGGAAGCTCATTGCAAAAATTCCACTTGTGCATTGTAATGGTGGAATGTAGAATAGTTACTTAATTAAGTCAGTCAATCTTGAATCATGAAATATGGTTTATAGTTTATATGTCTTGGACTTGATGATTAGCATATATGTTATTTTATTTTTTAAATGGGGAACGATTTCTGAGATTGTATTATCAAATCTTTCATGTCCATTACTGCATGAATAGCTGAGGAAAGCCTGCTAGTAAATGTTGATTATTTAAAAGAATTAAGAGTCAGGACACTTCATCATCTTCTGCAATATGGTGGCAATGGAAATGAGGTACATTTGAGTTTAGCATGAGATATCAGTAACACAGATTATACATTTCATATAAAATTATACAAATTATATTGGGACTTTTATTTCACATATGTTATCCATGCTACAAATCCCAATTAAGTGCCTGGAGTAAAAGAAAATTTTGGATTATAGTTCACAATGGCCAACCATATATGCATGTGATGCAGGATCAAAACATCTAGGAGTTTGTTACAGAGATATCCCAATATGTTTTAGTGGGCCATTAAGAGGATAGACTTGAGTTTCTATATTTACAAATCAGTTGAAAAATTGCACAAGTTTGTTAGTGAGTTGGACGTAACATTGCCAAGCAGAAATTTGCAAGCCGGTGGGCATTTCAAGGTTCAGCTTGTTAAGTTAGTTAGTCTGAGGATCGATTGATCACACACATAGTCGAAGTAGGTCGGGGTTTCAAAAGTATGTACAATTTTTTTTATGAATGAGGAAAAGATAAATTCCTGCTATCTCTGGTGTTGGTGATTCATTGTGCTTACTTATGTGTTATGAATGCATGAGAATCAAATAGTAAGCTTATTTGAATTCTATACATAACCTGATAAAAATGCAGAGTAGTTCTGTAATTGTGTGATTGTATATTGATTGATTGTGTGTCTTGGTTGTGGCAAATAAAGTTACACTTAAAATGCTATGGGGATTACAAACTCACGATAGGTTCATAGACAATGTTGTTAGCACCTGGTGCATCAACATAAGGAGATTAAAGGCCCTGTTAAATAAGTAAATAATTGTTTTGATATGGTTGTATTCCCATATGCCAAGCAATTGCTCAAGGTGATTGGCATTATTGCAAATAAAGGGGATGATTCGGTTGCAAATTCATTTAAAGTATGGGTTCCAAGATATGAAACTTCTCTTTTAGATGATTTAGTTTGTGCAAGCAACATCTACAAAACATGTCTGATATGACTCTTCTCTTTATAGCTTGTTGTGGCAATTCTCTGGAAGAATTCAAATTGAAGAGTGAGATTGAGGATAGAGATTGGTATCTTTCTCATCCATTTCCACCAATCAATTATTCCCCAAGGATTATGGTTTGAAAAATGAGAGAGGACCTAATTGGTAATTTTGTCCAAAAACTTTTCATCTCTGAAATACAATGTGTATGTGCTTGCATCTAAAGTTTTAGACATGAACATCAAGAGTATGGGTTTTAAGGAAAACATGAAAGCTTTGCAAACAAATTGAAGATTGACTTGCATACTTGGAGTTTCAAGATTTAAAGGCATGATGAGTCTCAGTTGATAACTTGGAAGAGAAAATGGAAATATGAATGGGATAAGATGCTGAAAACAATGAAGATGCCAGCGACAATTTAACATAATCAACACAAGTAACTAGTCAATAAAGATGATAATGAGGGGTGCTCCTGCCAATGCATGTGGAGTGGAAGTAATCAGAGGGTTCAAATTAAGTTGATACCCTTATAGCCAAGGCCTTTCTTCTCATCTTCTGAGTGAAGTCCTGAGAGTGTGAACCGTCGCGATCGAAATTTCTAAATGGCCAGTGCAGACTTCCCAAGCCACAGTGAGAGTATGTAGGTTCCTAATAAGCACACACAATTAAGTTGGATCAATGAGCTTTGACAACAACTCAAAATCATAACCAAACTTGAATGGAGTGAAAATTTTTCCTTTATTTCAATACTCTTGTACTTTTGTCTATTGGTTTGTATATCTGGCCTTGAGGTAAAAGATTGATGAGAAATTGTATATCTCGCCTCGATGTAAAAGATTGATAAAAAGAAAAATCCTGTGTTGTTTCATTCTTTTTTTTTTGCGAACTTTATATAAACAGTGTAATCCGGGCAGTAATTCAGTTATATATTGTGCATGTTACAAGTCTGCATTTTTTTTTATAGAGATTTCCTTATGTATTTTAATTTATTTCTTGCTTTGAACTCTTGAGCTATGGTTGAATTCCACCCAACAACTTTGATCCAAAGCATTTTGGAAATCATTGTCATTCTTAGAGAGTGCCATCAAATTCATATTCCAATACAGTAGATAGTGAGGCCTTACTAAACGTTGCAAGTTTAAATTCTTTCTCTCATGCACTTGAATGGTCTCTTTCAATCAACAAACAAAAAATAACAATACATTAGTGATGGAAATTATGTGGACTTAATATCACATGTAATGTTTATTCTATAGCTTAGTGCCCACTAGATAAATCTAGTTTCCTCCAAGCTTATAATAAATATTCTCCCATGAGACAAGCATGCAATTCCCAATGTGATCTTCTGGTAACCAAGAATCTTCAAGGTTTGATGATGTTTCGGTTTCCTCCACTTCAGGCACATAATAATTTGAAAACCTTTATATCAAAATGAAATCACTATATTAAGCTTAAACAAGCTACTAGCAGTATGAGCATCAACAACACTGAAAGGATTATCCAAAAGATAAATATCAGAATCTTGATATAAAATGCAGGCAATTTGTATCCGTTGTTTCTAACCACCACTGAGATTGACACCTCTTTCTCCTATTTAAGTCTGATCACCAAAGGTAAGATCCTAGAGGTCCTTATCTAGCGAAGACTTTAGGATAACTTCATGATATTTCTGCTTGTCCATGGGACGCCCATATAGTATGTTGACTCGTACTGTTACAATTTGAATCCATGCAGTCTGAGAAACATATGCAAGAGTGCCACAGACTTGCAACTGCAAAAGAAGGGTTTAGAGCATGAGAAAGAGAATCCATCGCAGGGGATTCAATTTAAAAATGCAGGGGATTCCGTTTGCGGGAAGATGGGGTGCAGGCATTCAAAAAAATCTCCGTTTAAAAATGCATTAATGTTGATGTCAATGAGCTGACATATCCAGATGAGCGGACGAACCTGTCAGCCCAAGCCGGCGGAGGGTAGATGGGGTCTCGAGTCTTGATGGGCCCTCAATCTTTGAGAGAAACGTCGACAAACAGAAAAGGGAATGGAGTAAATGGCGGGAGGAAAAAGCCGTGAGGTGGCTCGACTCTCGACGGTGCAAATCATCGAGAGAATAGCCCACTCCTTTGTGTTCTTATCTTACCGTTAAAGAACATTATGCCTAAAGTTGTGGCCTTCAATAATGAAGTTTTAATGAGAATTAACCCTTAATAATAAAATTTTAATTATAAATTACTCTTTCATAAAGTTTTAAGTTAAAACTACCCTTTTAACTCATGGTTGTTAAAATTCAATATGCTAAGACAGAAAATAGCAGCATTACATTCCATTTCACAATAATAGCATATACAGGATCACTGAAGAAACAACAAGCATAGCATAAACACAAGAGACAGAGATTTATCCTGGGAAACCCTCATGGGGCAGAAAACCCAGCAAAGCTTCCTCAATATAGATGACTAGCAATATACAAAGATGAAACCCTGAGACATGATCTCCTCCTCCACAATAGCAGACCTCTCCTCCACAAGTGCGCTATCCTCAAGTGAGTGAGTGTGTGGAATGAGGAATACACCTTCTCTATTTATACACAACTCTGACTTAACTTTAACACGGAACATGTAGGCTCGTATTTAACCAATGGGTTAAATACCCCACTACAACTGACTGAGCCGACCCCTCTAGGGTGGTCTAATAACCCTTTGATCCACATAACACATACAGGGCCGACCCCCACTAGGGAAGTCTAATAACCCAAGTTACCACATTCCGACGGAGGAATAAACATCTCCGGATATACAATAAGATCTTCACGGAGGAATGAAACATCTCCAGAATAATAAAGTACAAATATAATATTCTTTGAAGTTACAATATCTCAACACTCCCCCTTAACGAAAAGGATATTATAACAACATCTGCACGACCAAGGAGTCATCAACATCATACATGATACATCTATAAATCATTGGAAGCTTTCTCAACATCATCAGTAACTCAAGCAGTTACTAGAACATCTTCAATACTGGAACATCAACATCTTCAGTACTGAGTCTTTATCTTCTGCAGCACATGAACAGCTACAACAATATCATCATCTGGATCCTCACGATCATCAGCATCGTCATCACACGATCATCATCATCGTCATCACACGATCATCAGCATCGTCATGACACGATCATCAGCATCGTCATCACACGATCATCATCATCGTCATCACACGATCATCAGCATCGTCATCACACGATCATCAGCATCGTCATCACACGATCATCATCATCGTCATCACACGATCATCAGCATCGTCATCACACGATCATCATCATCGTCATCGATATAGGTATCCAAAACAATACAAGTATCCACATCATTAGTACAAGTATTCATGCCAATACAAGTATACACATCATCAATACAAGTATCCATACCGATACAAGTAACCATATCATCAATACAAGTATCCATACCGATACAAGTAACCAAATCATCAATACAAGTATCCATACCGATACAAGTAACCACATCATCAATACAAGTATCCATACCGATACAAGTAACCACATCATCAATACAAGTATCCATACCGATACAAGTAACCAAATCATCAATACAAGTATCCATACCGATACAAGTAACCATATCATTAATACAAGTATCCATACCGATACAAGTAACCACATTATAAAAAAAAATCACTTTCTCGGAGACCATCCGTCTACGGATCAATTCAGGGACCAAAGTCCGGGGATGATACAATCTCCATTTCTCGGAGACCACACGTCTACGGATCAATTCAGAGACCAAAGTCCGGGGATGATACAATCCCCATTTCTTGGAGACCACACGTCTACGGATCAATTCAGGGACCAAAGTCCGGGGATGATACAATCCCCACTTCTCGGAGACCACACGTCTACGGATCAATTCAGGGACCAAAGTTCGGGGACGATGCAATCCCCTACCTGTTCATTCAGGACTTCATTATCGGAGACCCAGTCTACGACTCAATTCTGGGACCTCAGTCCGGGGAAGATACAATCCCCTACCTGTTCATTCAGGGCTTTATTATCGGAGACATCATGTCTACGGCTCAATTCTGGGACCTCAGTATGGGGAAGATACAATCCCCTACCTGTTCATTCAAGACTTTATTATCGGAGACATCATGTCTACGGCTCAATTCTGGGATTTCAGTCCGGGGAAGATACAATCCCCTACCTGTTTATTCAGGACTTTATTATTGGAGACATCATGTCTACGGCTCAATTCTGGGACCTCAGTCTGGGGAAGATACAATCCCCTACCTGTTCATTCAGGACTTTATTATCGGAGACATCATGTCTATGGCTCAATTCTGGGACCTCAGTCCGGGGAAGATACAATCCCCTACCTGTTCATTCAGGACTTTATTATCGGAGACATCATGTCTACGGCTCAATTCTGGGACCTCAGTCCAGGGAAGATACAATCCCCTACCTGTTCATTCAGGACTTTATTATCGGAGACATCATGTCTACGGCTCTCTTTAGGACTGAAAGTCCAGGGATGATCCAATCCCCTCAACTTTCCATTAAGGACTTCATTCTCGGAGACCTCACATCTACGGCTCTCTTTAGGACTGAAAGTCCAGGGATGATCCAATCCCCTCAACTGTCCACTAAGGACTTCATTCTCGGAGACCTCACGTCTACGGGTCTCTTTAGGATTGAAAGTCTAGGGATGATCCAATCCCCTCAACTGTCCACTAAGGACTTCATTCTCGGAGACCTCACGTCTACGGATCAATTCAGGGAACCAATGTCGAGGGATGATACAATCCCTATCTGTCCACTAAGGACTTCATTTTCGGAGACCACACGTCTACGGATCAATTCAGGGACTAAGGTCCAGGGATGATACAATCCCTATTTGTCCATTAAGGACTTCATTTTCGGAGACCTCACGTCTACGGATCAATTCAGGGAACCAATGTCCAGGGATGATAAAATCCCTATCTGTCCACTAAGGACTTCATTTTCGGAGACCACACGTCTACGGATCAATTCAGGGACCAAGGTCCAGGGATGATACAATCCCTATCTGTCCACTAAGGACTTCATTTTTGGAGACCACACGTCTACGGATCAATTCAGTGACCAAGGTCCAGGGATGATACAATCCCTATCTATCCATTAAGGACTTCATTTTCGGAGACCTCACGTCTATGGATCAATTCAGGGAACCAATGTCCAGGGATGATACAATCCCTATCTGTCCACTAAGGACTTCATTTTCGGAGACCACACGTCTACGGATCAATTCAGGGACCAAGGTCCAGGGATGATACAATCCCTATCTGTCCACTAAGGACTTCATTTTCGGAGACCACACATCTACTTCTCTCTTGAGGATGATGCAATCCTATCATGTCCACCAAGGACTTCATTCTCGAAGACATACGTCTACGGCTCTCTTGAGGATGATGCAATCCTATCATGTCACCTTAGATCCTGTCTAAGGACCATCCACCAACCTCTCTGTCGGCATCACTAATATAGGTATCCTTATCATCAACCTCACTGTCGATGCAGGCAATCTCATCATGAGTTATCACATCACTCCCCCTTTCGAGGAGGGTCCTTCTGAACTATATTAAGTTTGTTTCGGAAAACTTTACTTGAGGTAGAGGTTTGGTTAGTACATCGGATTGGTAGAAGTTTGGTTAGTACATTAGTAACTTGTTACAAATTTGAACTTTAGAGTTCCTTTATGCATCATATCTTGTTAGATCCCTATGTTCTTTGACTTATCATGGAACACTGGATTCCTTGTCATCTTGATACAACTCTATTTGTCACATAGGATCACAGTTGGTTCTATCTTTAAGTCAAACAATCCTGAAGCCAAAATCCTTCATGACTAGCAGAGAAAGAAGCCATATATTCTGCTTGTGCTAAGAGCCACTCTAGACTGCTTCCTGCTAAACCACAAGATCATGGTTGATCCTAGACAATAACATCCTCTCGATGTGCTCTTCCTGTCTGATACAATTTCTGCCCAATCAACATCAGTGTAGCTATCTGAAGTCATGATCTCTAAGATAACATAGATCAAAGTCTATCGTATCCTTTAGGTGCCTCATCACATGCTTTGCAACTATCAGGTGAACACATTTAGTTTCCACCAGATACTGACTCAAGGTGTTCACAGCAAAGCATATATCTAACCTACTATATGTTAGATACATCAATGACCTAATAATTTGACTGTACAGAGTTATATCCACTAACTCTGATGGGTCATCTCCTAACAACTTCAAGTTGGAATCCATAAGAGTGGTCATTCCAACACCTCAAGTCCTTTTAATATTTCTTGGCATGCATTCCTTGGTTGAGAAAGTTTCCATACTTCCAGACCTAGGAAGAAATGCATCAATATGAGATCTTTCATTTTCATTTCTGTAGCCATCTCGTCAGATGGGTCTACTGATATAAACCTCAACATCATTCGAAATTTGTGGTGAGTTCCTTCTTGCATCCAGTTCATCTGTGTATAGAAACCATATTCAACCTTGTAGCAAAGGTTGTGATCCACATCACCCATGATGATCATTAAGCTCATCAATTGACTATCGATCCTGGGTACCCATACAGAACCTAATTCACACTTCTTCTTTAATTACACTATTAAGAGAATGGTCTTATCTAGCCACTTGGAGCAAACATCCCGTCATGATTCTCTTCTTCTTTCTAAGAGAATCTTCTATCCACGAGTCTTCTATATTTTGTTTGATTTGTAAATCTTCTTGTTGAATATCCATCACTTGTTCGGTGTTCATCATTCTTCATGATCTTTCCTACAAATCAAAATTAAGTACATGATTAGTAATGAAATCATGTCGACATAATAACCTGGTATGCATATAGATATCATTTACATAGTTATGCAACTATTTTGACCAATACTTTGGCACAATACTTTCCCATATCCCGTATGCATACAGTGGCTATCTAGATGCCTTCCATCTCTACCAGAACATACTATCGAGAGTGTGCACAACTCTTAGTATGTCAGCAAAGAGGTTTCATTCTAGACAAGCTACAATGGAATGCTTGACAATCATATGCATATTAGTAGTATATTGTTCAATGCTCTATGAATGTTTACACTCAGCGTGATATATTCTAAATATGCATATAATCTATTACAAGCAATATCATTTACTGTTTTAAATAACAACTCAAATACTTATCTTTTATGTTTGTGTGGTTGCCTCTCGCTTGGTCTTCTAAATGTCTTTTGAACTTCTATTCATTCTATACCACTGTGCATGCTCAAGTGTGCAGTAGTGTTATCCTCATGATCTCATACACAAACATACATTCATTCATATATTATAAACATTATAAAAACATCTAAATAGTCTTGAATATGTATAGTCACGATCATAAATAATAAACATTAGTATTCAAGATTTCAGGGAAGACTTCTTTTACTCATGTGTATCATCAATCAAGATATAATATGCATAATCCCTTGATTACTAACTTTATGAATAAGCATATCTAATCATGCCAAGTATACTTATATAAGGGATCCCAATACAAGGTAAGATTCTAACATGACATAGGAAAACATACCTGGATTAGTATACCTGCTTAGTTATGTACAACATACCTAAACAATCTCTTCAATGATTTAGAGATCCTGAGCTAGAACCTGCATGTCTCATAGGTTAAGCATAATATAACAAAGTTATACATACCTCGTAAGTAGAACACAGATTATGGATGAGTCTTTGTCTTCATGATGTCATGGTCATGGAACTTGATTTTTCTTTTGTGATGTACCTGTATCTTGTTAGCAGACAACATCAACCTCACACAATACCATAATGCATTAGTACAATCATATAGCCCTAATCAATGAATGTCTTCGATCATTCACATGCATTCATACTGTTACTAGGGTGATAAGACAATTCTAACATTGATCAAGATTGTACTAATGAATAACATGAAGACAAAACACATTATGAACTTAATCAAGAATCAGATTTCAAGACATACCTGAACCTTCTTAAGTCATACCTGTCGAGACTTCTTGTAGTCTTCTTATGTAAGGCCTTAGCCTCAAATCCCCCTGAAACTTGATCTAAAGCTTGATTATGGTTTGCTGGAGAAACCCTAAAATTTCAATCTTTGACTTTCACACTTCTGAATGAATGGAAGGATGTGTCTTGCTGGGCTAATCAAACTGGCATACTTTAATTTTGAAATCTCCAAAATTTGACCCCTCAAAATTGCCTTTGAAAATTCTGGATCTTCTGGACAAGATCCCGAACTAGGGTTTGATGAAGCCCACCCTTCTGCTTAATGAAAAGGTTTGATCCAAGGCTCTAAACTCTTATTTTTCTGAGGAGCTTCCAGCCGAGGTTACAGACTTCAAAAATTCCAACTTTTGCTAAAGCCCTAATTTTCCATCTTTCCGATCAAAATCCCGAGCTAGGGTTTGATCAAGCCCGGTCTTCTACCCAACCAAAAAATTTGATCTTGGTCTCTAAATTTCGATTTTCCTGAGTAGCATTCAGCCGTGGATTCCGATTCCAAGAATTCTAACTTTCTCCGAAACCCTAAATTCCAGAAACCATGAGTAAAGGTGCTCAAAAAATAATTCTGTTTTGACAGAAATATGTACCTAATTGTTTCTACTATAACTCCGAAATTTTCACTCCACAGGGTCTGAAAACTTTTTCTGCGGTAGCCTGACCTGTCATCTTTCCATCCTGATAGGTCTGACCTCAATTGGATTTTCTGAGAGAGAGTTATGCCAAATGTCGCAACGTGACCTGTTTTTGGATAATACAGGAGAGCGAACTTGTACGGCATGCCACGTGTCACTGTTTGAACTTCGGCCTCTGAAAACTTTTCTGGAGATAGCTCGCTCTTTTATATTTCCATCCTGATAGGTCTGACCTCAATTGGACTTTCTGAGAGAGAGTTATGCCAAGTGTCGCAACGTGACTTGTTTATGGGATAAAACAGGTGAGCGAGCTTGTATGGCATTCCACGTGTCACTGGTTCATCTTCAGCCTTTGAAAAAAGTTTCTTGAGATATTACCATCTGTGTACTACCTGTCACTTTTTACGAAATTTCATTTGGAGCTTCGTAGCCCAAGTTATGACCTTTTTTCCAAGGTCACCTGATTTTGACTGAGATCTGGAAGAGGCAGAAACCCTAACTTGTACTGATCATAACTCATAAAGTACAACGAATCTGAGGGTTCCCTTTGGACACAAGGTACCTGGGGAGGTTATCTTCGACCTGTAAACTTTTCAGACCCTGAACCTTTGCAGAAATAGATTTATAGCGAAAGTTCCACGATGACTGGTTTTTGCTATGTAAAACCCTAACCTTCAAATTGTCGTAAGTAAAACAAGTGTTGTAAGTGCCATACCTTGTCTTCCTTCAGGTTAGCTCTGATACCATGTTAAAATTCAATATGCTAAGACAGAAAATATCAGCATTACATTCCATTTCACAATAATAGCATATACAGGATCACTGAAGAAACAACAAGCATAGCATAAACACAAGAGACAGAGATTTATCCTGGGAAACCCTCATGGGGTAGAAAACCCAGCAAAGCTTCCTCAATATAGATGACCAGCAATATACAAATATGAAACCCTGAGACATGATCTCCTCCTCCACAATAGAAGACCTCTCCTCCACAAGTGCGCTATCCTCAAGTGAGTGAGTGTGTGGAATGAGGAATACACCTCCTCTATTTATACACAACTCTGACTTAACTTTAACACGGAACATGTAGGATCGTATTTAACCAATGGGTTAAATACCCCACTACAACTGACTGGGACGACCCCTCTAGGGTGGTCTAATAACCCTTTGACCCACATAACACATACAGGGCCGACCCCCACTAGGGAAGTCTAATAACCCAAGTTACCACATTCCGACGGAGGAATAAACATCTCCGGATATACAATAAGATCTTCACGGAGGAATGAAACATCTCCAGAATAATAAAGTACAAATATAATATTCTTTGAAGTTACAATATCTCAACAATGGTTATTTTAAAATTTCCTATGATCTTTCTGAAATTTTATATGCATACATTGACAGATTAAAACATTTGTATTCTAAATACGATTATCTATTCAACCTTTATAATTTCACTTTGATTTTATGGCTTCTTTGTGAAAGTCATCTAGTAAAATATTAAAATGGAATATGTAAAAAGTCTTGATGTGAGTTATATAAAATTTATTATTTTAATTTCAAACTACAAAAGATATACAAAATACAATAAATCTTCCTTAAAACTACAAAAATAAAAACTAATAGTACAAAATAATAAAAAAACAAATACAATTTCCTATAAAAAAACAGTTTAAACAAATCAAAGCAATTTTAAATTTATCAAAAGCTAAAAGATATCTTATTGTAAATTGTAATCAGCTAATGTCAAGGGAGATTAGTCTACTCCTTTGCCATCGAAGGATATCACCTTGAAGCTGTCTGCAAGTCAAAGTTGGGAGTGAGGGAAGGAGATCACCTTGAAGCTGTCTGTAAGTCAAAGTTGGGAGTCAAGGACTTTCGCCTGATCAAGTGATTCTGAAGTTCGATCACAGTCTGGAACACTATGAATTTCCCATTAATCCGACCAAGCTGATGAGATTCCTCGTTATATAAACTTTTTTATACTACTATCTTTATTCAAGTGCCCGACCTCTCCTCTCATAGGATTAGCACTTTCAATATTGATTCTCCCGACTCCTCCTTGCTTGTATTGATTGCTTTGGGCAAACTCTATCTCTATTTCCCTAATGAGAAAACTCTCTGCATCAAGAGAATAGAGGCCTAGTAGATAAATGGAACCTTGGCCAAAGTATTGACGAACTCGCTTAACTTGACTAGGAAATTAAAGTGATTGAACAAACCAACCAAAAAAACAGGCATTTAAGATCGCTCCTAGGAAAGAGTTTCTCCCCACTTCAAAATTTTTAGTCAAGTAATTCAATAAAGCATTCAAGTTGAGGAAATGTCCCACTGGAAAGTTGGTTGGAAGGTCAAGGAAATAGAATATATCCCTTTGGTCACTGGACGCTCTGTCTATTTGGGGAAGAATGACAACAATGGCCTCAGGGCTGACTAAAATGACCTTCTCACAAGGTAGTTTTTGCTAGATAACCCCGACTGATTCCGTCCTAAAGGATTTTACACTGGAAGGAGGTGATAATAGTTGGTTTACCTTGGGACGGAGAGGGGCGAGCGTGAACGGTCCCCTCTTAAGAAAGGGATGGCTCTCCACCCGTTCTTCAAAAATCAGTGATTGAAATTATAACATAAATGGGGGTTCAAGTTTCTTCAACCAGTGCTTGGCTCTGAGATCTTAGGTCCTAAATACTATAATAGGTAGCCACAAGTTTTCTAAATGGTCCAAGACTACGGATAAGCAGTTGTTGCTACAACGTTAATTCTAGCATAATGCGTCATCTACAACATTTAGCCAAACCAACTAACAAGTAACACTTAATGTGGCAGAGTGGATGGAGTTAATTTTATCATTAAACACCCGTCTACCGCTAGTACAACAATGGTGTTACATAGTCCGTATAGCCTATGAGATATGTCCATTAAAGTTTTGAATTTGGGATTGCTAAAGGGCCAATTTGCCAACGATTGGACCTTTTACCACACCTGTCAATCATTGATTCCAGAAGCTACATCCTCCCGTATCTGTTGATCCCATTGTACACTTGAAAGGAAGGAGGTACAACCAACTGATCGAGGAGACATGAATTTAGCTGATGGTTACAGTGATATGATTGAGGAGACCTGAATTCATCTGATGGTTAACGTTGCACTTATCTTATTTACTCCCTTCGCTCCCATTTTTTAATTTGATAAAACTTACCATGATTCGTATTCGTGAATTATCATTTCAATGTTCAAGTTGCCAACTGTAACACTTTACAATCCTGGTGGACGGACCAGCAATAAAAGATTAATGACGGTTATGAAAAATTATCAAACGTAAAAAATACTTGTAAACAAATTGTTTACCCGTTCGGTCCGACATGTTCATAAAATTTTTAGGTGTATTTGACGGGCAAAATGCCCGTCAAATTCCAACCCTGCGAGGACCCCATCTCGTCAGATAGATCTATGTGAACCTTTGAACCTCTAGGCTCTCAGAGCGTCTCTGACAACGGAGTTAATTATAAAAATTGTTTATACATATTAATATTATCTATGATAATCTATGATAATCTTAGTATTTAAATTTTTTTTTTTTAAATAAGTGTTATTTATAATTTATTAGTTAATATTAAATATTAAAAATATTTTAAAAGTAATGTGTTAATTATAATTAAACATAATTTATATTTTCATGAAATATATATATATATATGAAAATAGATAAATATAAAAATATATTGACATAATATATATTATGTTTCTTGGAATTATGATTAACATAAATTATAAAGAATAATATTTGAAGTTTTGGTTAGTAATTAGACATCTTATCATCTATAAGAATTATAATGAATTCTCATTGATGGTTATGATATTGATAGTCATGATAGGAAGAACTCTGATGAAGGAACTGTGATCCATTCTATTGGTACGTCTACTTAGATATCTTAGAAAAGATATTGGATTGACGAGGTTATTGGCTTGCTTACTTGAATAAAGACATTCTGTTCTTTTAGCACTTAAATACTCTGTGTTGGCACAACCATCGTTGATGGATGACTGAGGCACAACCAGATTATGGTTCTAAATGGCCTTCTCTTCTCAGCATCACTGAGGTGATAAAACCCCTTAATGATTAAGGAAACAACTATTTATTATTAATCCATTGTTGAATGCCGAATGAAGACCCTTATTAGTTGAAGAGAGATAATACTTGAAGTTGCTCCCTCCATTGTTGAAGTTGATGCCCCTACCTTATCAATTCTCTTGGCTTGTAGTGGGTGTACCTCTTGTTTCATCTATGCATGCGTTCTGGTAGGGGGGAAATCATGGGTATATAAATTTGGACATGCATTTGAAAATGCACTAACATCCAACCATAATTATCTTAATTTTTCATTCAGGACCATTGTACTTTTCCCCACAGTGGCAAGAAATTTGGAGAGGCTTCACAGTTTCCATCAGAAAAAATCCCTTAAAAGCTAGTCACCTCTAATGAAATAATTGCTATCTGGCATTCTCATAACAGCATTAAAACTGAGCTTAGATTATAGCATCACATATGCGTTGGTTTTGCTATAAAACCTTGAAATGGTCACAAGGACATAATGTCCTAACAATTTAGGAATGGGTCAGCTTACTAAGAAGATATAATTATAATGAGTTCCCATTAAATTCTCCATGAGTAAAATGTTGGATGCTTTGATATCTCTATGAATAATAAGTCTTTAACTCTCATGAACTTAAAGAAGACCTAAGTAAAATGTTGGATGCTTTGATATGTTGTGCCCAAAGCAAATTTGTACTGGATGTTCCAATCTAGAAGATGAGACTTTGTGACTGGATAGAACAATCCAAAAAATTATAAAGCAAAACTAATGAATACAGGAAGCGAAAATACAAGTATTGATTTTGTTAAGAGTATTTCTCGTTCTATAATAACCTAACTTTATACATGCCTAATCAGAAGTAAATATCAGAATATGAACATACCATATGATGCTAAGCTTCCATGGGGGAAAATTAAAAAACAACAGTGCAGTCCACTTTCAATACCAAAACCAATAAGACGAACTGTGTTGGGATGGTTAACATGCACAACTATCCCATGCTCTGTCAGAAATTTATTCACCCTCTGCTCCTCTTGAAATTATACACCAATTTAAATGATATAAGAAACTCCATTAAATCTTAATATTCTATTTTCGAGACTAATTGTCTTTACCATTGAAATTATACACCAATTTAAATGATATAAGAAACTCCATTAAATCTTAATGTCTTAATGTTCTGTTTTCGAGACTAATTACCATAATACATTTTCCGTGATATTAACATTACAATGAAAAAAAATCCATGAAATCTCAATGTTCTATTTGAGACACTAACGCTCAAAGCTTATTTATTTTTTGCAGTTTACTTAAATGAAAAAGACACGTTTATACCTATTTATATTTTAAAAGAAATTCAGACGAACACCTAATAACCGGATTCCCCAAATGACTCATTTTAAACTTTATTGTACTTGCAAAGTCAACATTGACTTTGCTTGTGTCCCAACCAACCGGGAGTTGAGATTAGTGCATATAATATTAAATTGGGAGTTGAAATTATTTTAATTTATCAATTTTCTTCCCATAAAGTGATACCTTTTACCAAATTCAAAACAAAATATCATAAATACTGGGACCTTATGGATATATTTGGAATGATTGAAGGTGTAAATTTTAAATTTAAATTTTGAATAATTGCCATAAGATTAAGATTGAGCGAACTAATACCAAATTTAAAACAAAATATTACAAACATTGGAGCCTTTGGATATATCGGGAATGATTGACGCTCATAAATTTTTAAGTTTAAATTTTGAATAATTGACATAAGATAAAGATTGAGCAAACAACATTGCCAAGCTATTTATTGAGATTGAAAAAATGAGGCAATAATGCCATATTATTTATTTTGAAGAGGACTGAAAAGTATATTAAAAAAAAAGTGGGTGAAAGAGATTGTTGAGTAACTAATAAAGTTATTAAAGGAAACGCAAAATTTACCCACACCTGATGACCCAATTCCGAACATAATAACGCCATGCTCAACAAACCTTGTCAAATTAAACCTAACCTGCCTTGACTAGATAGGTTAATGCATAAGTCCAACTCTACCATGCATCCTTTTTATTTCCCTTTGCCTCCTCGTCGATGTAAATCTGAATCATCCGAATCATATAATATAAAAAAAAAAAACCTAAAAATTGTAAATATAATGTAAATCATCTGAATCATATAATATAGGAAAAACCTAAAAAATTGTAAATCTAATGTGCAGTCAATCATATACTTAAAAACCTACCAAATCTAATTTTGAAAAACCAATAAAATCTTAATCTGAATGGGTGAATAGGTGAATTTTGGTCAGAAAATATAATAAACCTACAAAATCTAAAAATCTAAATATGAACATGATAAATTTAGAAATCTAAAAAACCTACAAAATCCTCATTCTAATAGGTCATTAATTACTAGCAGTTCTTATAATGGTGGTGGTAGCCCATTTTAAATTTTCTATATTTATTTCTTAAAAGGTGGAAGTCCAAAACAACCAAATTCTTATATGAGGTAGTCTTTTTCATTAACTATAATGTAAATATATGTCTTACCATGATCCCCACAACCTCTGAAACAAAGTATCTTTAAAAGAGAGAAACTCAAAAAAACAATCATAATAGAAATTAATTCATTTTCTAAAAGTAGCAATAAAATTGCTCTCTAAGTCAGCTTCCCCACTAGCAAATTATAATTGTCAAATTATCATCATATGCTAACCTAAAGTGCTCAAGGAAAGGTAAGTGTCATCATCTTATTTGACAATTAATTAGGATGAACTTGAAAAATAAAGATTATGGAGAATTGAGCTACTTTGTATAGTTGTATGTGTTATCTCAACTCAACTAAGAGTACGGATTAATCAAAAGAGAAAATTGAGATTGAGAATATAAATTAAAATAATCATCAAATATTATATTATTTTAATAAAAGTTTTGATAAGAGAAAGTTGGAAAACTAAGAGTGTACATTTGATTGCTAACTTTTAACAATTAACTATGAAAGAAATAAAAAATATAAATTATTGGACATTGGCAAAATCAAGTTAGATACTCTTTCTAGCAGTTAATTGTTTATGTCATTATTTGTCTTGAAGGCACTTTCGTCCTAAGTAGATAAGAGCTAAAAAGAATGTACGTTATTAATTAGATTTTTTTTAGTATATAATTAATAATTTGAGAGTTGCAAAAAAATAAGAAAATAAAAATAAAAGAAATAAATTAGTGGTGAGCAATAAAAAATAAAGGTAAAAATTAATTGAAAAGTAATATAATAAAAATCTTCAAAAGGAAGATGCTTCTAGCAATAACATTCAAAAAATTGTGAAATGGGTAGATGTGATTATGAGGG
Source organism: Larix kaempferi (assembly GCA_027924585.1). Taxonomy (NCBI): domain Eukaryota; kingdom Viridiplantae; phylum Streptophyta; class Pinopsida; order Pinales; family Pinaceae; genus Larix; species Larix kaempferi. The sequence continues at coordinate 13,021,576 of BSBM01000761.1, forward strand.
CGTCCCAATCCAACGTTAGTTAGGAACCATTTTCCAAATAATATAAACATGTTAGGAAAGAGATATAAACATGCAACCATGGGCTGTTACATATATGCTACATAGATATAAGAGTTTGTTTTGCATATAGATCATTAATAAAGGCAGGATTGTAACCATAACCTGTTTGTAAGGAGTTTGATTAGTTTCACAAACATCAAAATTTAATCGATTTATATAATCGTTGTATTGGCACTTTGGAATCTATATATAGAAAAATATACAAAATAGTCCCAAATTAATAAATTGTCGTGAACTAACTCATCACAATCAAGTGCTATTATATCCTACACAAATCCTAAGGTCAAAATAACGTACACATATAACTGCTAAAGCTGGGTTTATAAATAAATCATATGCTTACGAGTTTGTAACTAGTTTTACCCATGTTTTAGAAGATTATGTTCATTGATCTTTTATTAGATTATATAGAATATTATAATTAATTGAATCAAACATGATTTAAAGAAACTAGTATACTATTTTTTTAATAACATTTCTCAAACTAAAAAATATTGATTGTATTTATAATTTATATTTGTCTTATGTTTATCATTTAAAGTTGTAAATTAAAAATAAATTAAGATTAATAAAAAGGAAAATAATAATAATAAAATATATATAGTGTAAAATAAAATAACATAAATCCATTTTAATGTATAATTTTTAAAACCAATAAATTTGTATTGATATTTTTTTTAATAATTTTTAACACTACACTTTCAAACTGTAACAAATAGCTAACTACATATTATTTGGAAAAAGTATTGTAAACAACCTAGCCATCTCTAGTTCAAAGCCGACACCGAAGGATAACAACATGAACTTTAATCAAGGTCTATTCCATATATACTCTTTTCACACTAAACTTTCATTTTCACAATGGTATTTTATTTCATTTTCCCGATAACATTTCAATGATTTCCATGATGGCATTTCATTGACTGAGGTGAGTCATTGACTAGTGAAATTTTATGTACATCAAGAAAACACTCCCATTTCATTTCAAAATAGATGTTAGAAATACAAGTCCTTCTCATTGTAACATTCCAATTCCCGATTGATGTAGGTAGTGGAAAAAAACAAAAAACTATAGAAACTGATGGACGTAGGATGTAGGTAGTGGAAAAAAGCAAAAAACAATATTAACCGTTGGCTGTAAGTAAAATGCATATCGTATGAACCGTAAAATTTGAATGCAATGCAATGCTTTGATCTCATGTAGGTGGACACTAATGAAAATGTTACCTGGTCTTTGTTTGTCCTTCCTCTTCTTCGCCCAACGGGTGGCAAGTTTGTTTTGGTGTATGTTAGCCTGGATTTTCTGGAGAGAGGGAGAGCGTACCTGTTGTCATTTTTTACGCTCCATGATTTCCCCATGTTGTAGCTTTAATGAATGTTTATTTGTGCAAATGATATCGTCTTTCATACTCTCATGGTATATACTTTGCTACTATGAATTGTTTCTCATCCTCTCAAAATTTGCAGACGAGGATGAGGACGAAGATGAGCAGTCCCAATAGTCCATCTTCATCCGTGACGAGGATGAGCGCCCCAAGATGGTTACAACAACTTTAGCAAAGATATTCCCATCATCTTCCTCGTGGGAATTGCCGGTGAGGAAAGGGGTCACGTGAGAGATGAGGTGAGCAAGGCCTATTCTGAATGGGAAATATTCCAAGTGGTTGATCATGGTATTCCCAAGGAGTTGACCTGAAGTCCATGACGCATCTCTATAGGGAATTATTCACCCTCCCAGTCGAGGAGAAGCTCAAATATGACATGAGAGGTGGAAAGCATGGAGGATTTGTGATAAAAAATCATCTCCGGGGAAAAAGTGTGGAGGATTTGTGGTCAACATTCATCTCCAGGGTGAAAGTGTCCTCAACTGGAGATGACTGCTAATCACATATCCTCCTCTTTAATAAGAGATTTTATAGTCATAAAAACTATTAGAATACAACAAAAACATACATATTAAATTTTTCTTTCATATTTACACATCCATACAACAAAAAAACAACACCACAATTTTCTTAACTAAAAATTAAAACAAAACCCTCAATAAATATGGAAAACATTTGATAAATTTTTTTTGCCAAATTTATATAACTTATCACCCAGACATAAACTCAAAGGGATGACAACATGAACATTAATCAATGGATAACAACATGAACATTAATCAAGGTCTATTCCATATATACTCTTTTCACGATAACATTTCGATGATTTTCATGATGGATTTCATTGATTGAGGTGAGTCATTGAGTAGTGAAATGTGATGTACATCAAGAAAATGCTCCCATTTCATTTCAAAATAGATTTTAGTTACAAGTCCTTTTCATCATAAAGTTCCAATTCCCAATACAAAAAGCAAAAAACAAAACTATGCAAACCGATGGATGTAGGTAGCAACAAAAAACAATATTAACAAACCGATGGATGTAGGTAGTGGAAAAAAGAAATATTAACAAATCGATGGATGTAGGATGTAGGTAGTGGAAAAAGGAAATATTAACTGTTGGTTGTAGGTAGGTGGCATATGAATTGAACCGTACAATTTGAATGCAATGCAATGATTTGGTTAGTAGTCATCTCTAGGGAAACAACGTCATCTCCACGACGAAAGCATGGAGGATTTTTGGTCAACAGGGAGAAAGCGTCCTCGACTGGAGAGAGATCTACACTTGTCTTATCCTCTTCACCATAGGGATTACAATACGTGGCCTTCCAAGCCTGATGGATGGAGGTACACCCCATCCATCCCCTGCATGCCAGTATAAATTGATTTCTACTTTGTCTAATACTAATTGAACACTAATTGATGTATTTTTAGGAAGACTCTGGATAAATATAGAGAAACCCTCATGGGTTTGGCATGCACTCAAACACAACACAAAACATAAAAACAAAAAATTGTTCTTTCATACATATTAAATTAGAATACAACACAAAACATACATATTAAATTGTTCTTTCATATTTATACATCCTGTACAACCAAATTTTCTTATAGAAATTAAAACAAAACCCTCAACCAATATAGAAAAAAATTGATAAAATAAAATTTTCCAAAAATATATAACTTATCACTCGAACATAAACTCAAAACCTACATTTTATTTCATTTTCAAAATAACATTTCGATGATTTTCATGATGGAATTTCATCAACGCTCCCATTTCATTTCAAATTTCAATACAATTTTTCATTTTATTTTATTACATTTTTTCTAAGTTTCTATTGGACAATAACCATTGATGGGACTTTTTTTTATCATTGAGCACATTGTTTAATATTCAAAAAATAAAAAAAATACAATACATTATATTCCTTACAAATCCTTATAAATATTTCAGTGATGTGACTTATCTGCAATTTCCATAGCTGTTAGCGAACATTTAAATTAATTTGACACCTCCAAACCTCCTTCAATTGGCACGATGCTCATATGAAGGTTTATTGTATGCACGTGGACTTCCACACCTCCTTCAATTGACACGTTTCACACCTCCTTCCTTCAATTGACATGATGCTCACCTGGTTAAATCTTCATTCTCACATCGGACTTTATTAAAATGTGGCTAAACCAGGGTATCCTACCTAAGCTCTTTAGTTGCAGTCTACCTAAGCTCTTCAGTTGCAGTCTGTTGAAGTCTCTACATGTACTGATCGACTTAATAGCTTGCTCGTATGTTGTATTTTAATTGACCGTATTTATTTGTTAGTAGCACTGGTACTCACATGCTTATTCAGTTTTCCTTGGGGTTTCTTTCAATTCGCAATGCTCTTGGAAGCCTCACGAGTGAGGGATTTTTGGTTGTTCATGGAGACAATGTCAAGAGAATCTGAGACACAAAAGTCTCCATCGAAAGTAGTAATCATTTATACCACTGATTTTGTTTATTAATCATTAAGTTATTGAGATATCTTTTTCAGGAAGGTATTGGTTACCTCTGTTAGTATGATTCATGAGGATTTTCTGCAGTGCTCAAGCTAAGTCTTGTAGCATGTTCGAGTTTATCAAAAATGAAATTCTTTCTAAAATCTGAAGCTAGTGATACCATCTTCGTTGAGATCTGTTACAAGATCAGTTCTCTTCTTTGTGCAGATCCCAAAGTATCAATCCAGTGGATCATGATTTGAAGCTACCCAGACCATTTTCATTGAGATCGACGATGAAATAACTAACATTCAAAAATCAATGACATTTTCAGGTAGAAACTTCATAATAGATGACATAAGACTTTGATCCTACTTCAAGTTAACTGTAGCCTCATATTTTATGCTAGCATATGTCCTTTATAGTTGTTGCAGATATATAAATACAGATTTTCTAAACTATGTCTGCAATAGATTATCTAGATTATCTTTGAATTTTTTTATAGCGACTTCAACTATTTTGACAAACTTTATTCTATGTTTTTTCGTTCTTCAACGTCACTGCACAATCTCTAAGTATGGTACAGTTCTCACCTTAGCTAATAGGTTGCAAGACTAATAAGCATAGTCCTGTTTATTAAATTTGTGCTACCAAGTCAAATCGAATATGGTTACTAAAGCATTTAATATAATTAATAAGTCTATTTCCTTTGTTTCGATAATTTTTAACCATACATAGTGCACTGCCATCATCTTACCTTGTGAATCATAGTTTACCACTACGCGTTTTATATTAATCACTACGACCTCTGATTATTGTTTCATATACTACCGATTACATAAGCAGTATCGATTACACCCTGAACTAGTTTAGCTGTTATTTATTGTACCGATAAGCATGATTAATCTGGTACTAAGCTGCCTCATAATTACAGTAAGGACTAGTACTTATCTCCGGTTTGCTTCCAGACTCAGAAGTGGCTCTGGATTCTATTTATTTTTGGTATGTCATGGGCAATCTTTTCTAATTACTAAGAGATATATCAGCATTCTTCAAATTGATAAACAAAAAAATGAAAAATGCTATTAGTACTGTGTTTAGTTATGGTGAGCAAGAAATAATTGCTTGTATTGAATTCGATGGGTGTGTCACTCGGTAGTTATGGCCACCCAAACTATTAAATTATTATATGTTTTCTGTGGAGATCTTTGTTTTTCATATGTTATTTCTGTATGTATTTTCTAAATTTTTATAATGGGTCTTCAGCTTTATAGAATGTACACTCATTCTCTACATTTTGTTTCTGCTAGGTCTGCAATGTAGAGATACTGGTTTTCTTCAACTAGGTTTATGATTTTCTTTGGTATGCCTTATTGTGCTGTGCTATATAGACTGAGTCTTATATTTTAAAATTAAGTTAAATTTTATTATTTATTATTTAGTTTTTTTCTTCCAGTTTTCATATAAAACAACCTTAAAAACAACATCATGGAAATTATTTTTACTTTCCATATACACATAGTATTATAGTGTAGTGTACTGTTTTTTAAATTTCTGAGCTCTATGAAATTCAACTTTATCGAAAATATGAAGAAATTCAACTTCATCCAAAGTATATCGAAAAAGGGGGGTTGTTATAATTAATTAGGTATGGTTATGCTTGGGATGTAGTTGTATCGTTGCCTTTCCATCTCCTATCTTTCCATTTTCTGTAAAGGCCATGGTAAATCCTTGTGAATTCTGACGGATTCTATCTCACATTGTAAAGAAAAATAAGTTTCTAGAAAGAAATCATAGCGTTTCCTTACGCAAAAAGTATAACACAGCTCACGAAGTCTTGTCCTAAAAACAAGAATAATAAGGGTTTGGATTTCACATATAGTATCTAAAGAAATTGAATAATTTGAATGTCATAAGAGTATTTGTATATGATGTTTTGTTTTTAGTTTAAAGAAAAATAGTATAAACTATTAATAAATTTTCATTTTATAAAAAATAAAAAATAGAGAATATACATATTAAATTTATGAAATGTTCTTGACAAAGATTAGTTTTTATTTATGACAAGTATGGAGAATTATTTTAAAACTTCATTTTAATTAGTTCAATGTAGTGCTATTTATTGTTTTAATACCAAAAATTTGGTAATGTTGAGTTACATTATGTATTCACTTTAACCAATATATGATATCCATAGGAAATACAATAATATTTTGGAAAATAGCAAGAAAAAAAAGTACTTCAAGGTTATGCAAAATACGGAATTTGAACAATGTCAATTCATTAACTTTGTACTTATATTTTTGTGAAATCGTGAATAACAAAATGTGAAAAACATAAGTAAGAAGGGATAACCTATTAAATAAATATTATATGTTATCTAGCGAAATCCTAATACTTGATGGGAATTCTACATAAAATAATAATAGAATAAAAAATTTAAACACTTCCAAATCTATTTACAAAAAAAATTTATATGTTATATGCCTAATCTATTTAGAAATAAAAAAACTTAATTTAAACACTTCCAAATTTAGATTTTACAAAAAAGAATTATTAGATCCTAACCAAAACCCACCATAAACTATTCCCGTTTCAAATATTTAAAACATAAATATTTCTTATGTATACTTATTTCATGACATACAGATGATATATTCATATTTTAAAACCGAGTTATTTAAGTCAACTTGTTATGCTTTGTGGAATATTAGTATATGCAATGAAGTTTATATTTTAATTTGCATTTTTTTTAAATTCTTAATATTAGAAATTTTGTAAAAACATTAAATATATACAATTAAATATATATAGGAATTAATATAAATTTTTCAAGTTACCATCTTATTAAATACTTTTCAACATGTTACATTTATTTATGACATTTTACAACTTTGTTAATTTTTTTGATTGAAGATAAGTTTTAACCTTAATTCTATTGAAAATAAGTACACTTTAATTTTTTAATTTATTGAAGGAGTATTAAAAGATCTTATTATTATTATTTGTGTTTTTATATTAATACAATTTTATTAACTAAATAACATTATTAATATAGATATCGATTAAATAACATTAATTATTTTCATCCCTAAACTTCAAAAACTTCCTCCCAAGCATTATAAAGTTAATAACTAGCCACAATTAGTGTGCAATTTGCAACATTCAATAAGCATGTGGCACTGTAATTGAAACCATTACACTATTGAGACAAAGTGCAGAAAGAAGAGTTCTTGAGTGTTAGGTGTGCAACAGAGTGCTCTAAATGGAAAAAATTGGGATACGAGAATTAAGTTGTCTAAGTGGGTTTTTGACTCAGTGACCCAAAATCTTAGTACATTATCACGAGGCCACGATCCTAGTACAACATCACGAGGCCATGATGGGTGTTGCATTTTGAGATTTAAGGTAATACAGGACGCAATTCCTAAATTTTTAAAAACCTAAGATCTATTTATAGACACACGTATCACAATACCATATTTGAAACCTATGTAAAATTCAATAGATTCAAAATTAAAGGGTAACAATAAATATTCAAAAATACATTTCTCGCACCTAGTTAAATAAAATATGTAAAACATTAACTAACATCAAGATTATTTTCCATATTAAACTATAGAAACAACTACTTAAAACTTTACATGAAAAAACATTTACTTAAAATCACATATCACAAATTAAAAAAATGATAAATTTGAATTTTTGCATAAAAAACAATTAAAAAATAAAATCACACATTTCACATAAAAATAACAAACACAATAACCTCATATTTCTTGTGATCAATATCTACCTAAATTCACATATCACAGAAATATGTGCCCAATAACATTATATTATGAACTTAGACAAGCTGTGAATGGAATCAAAGACCTGCCCTGGCTAGTGGAATGTTCTGCAACTGAGCTACATGTCTAGTTTATAATGGGTAGCCTTGTTTGAATGTATATATTAATAATTAACACTAGCCCTCAAGGCATACTTGGCTTACGATATGTTAGCCACTAAACCAATTTAGCTATGTTATCATGTTTAAATTTAAATACTAAGACTATGATTCAAACCAAGGATCTGTACCCAGTGAGTGTGAGTGTGCTGCTCTACAACTAGGCATGCCATTTCATGAAGGAAAAACTTGTTTTTTTATGTGCTATGTTATCATGTTTAAATTTAAATACTAAGACACTAGGCATGCCATTCAATGGAGGAAAAACTTGTTTTTTTATGTGGATCTCTATTCTAATATGAATTCCATCAATGTAAAAATAACCATTTGAATTTAAACCTAGCAAAACTTGCAATGTGCTAAGAAAAACAAATATTTTTTTGTAAAGTTTTATTGGGTCGCCAATATTGAAGCATCAAATTATTGATAGGAGAACCTGTAAATGATAAATGGTTGATTTTGAATCTTTAAAAGACATGTTTATTCTTAACAATGCAAAATTTTCATAATGCCTAAAAACATGCACCCATAAATTTTTGACACATTTGAAAATGCTAAAATCGAAACATGCTTTGGAATGTACTTGATTTGGAAGTAAGTACTATATAAGTTTATATTGAAATTTTTTACCTTTATTCAATCTGGATAAATATGGAACTTTATATCATATTGGGGTATACTATATATCTTCAATAATCACTAAAATCCCTTTTGAATGCATTTGCATTGGAATGGAATTGTTGTTTCATTGATGGTATGGAGTTATAATTTCGATATTATTGGTTTTCATTGATAAGAACATGGGATTAAATCAAATGTTTTTGACCTTGACAAGCTGTAGTGGCAGTGTTAAAAGATAACATGAATATCCATAGTTATTCAAACAATTGCTTGCATCAGATGCTTCCCATTTCTTAGAATGAACCATTCAGGGATAAATCCCAAATTATAATACATTGTCTGCATCATTGGTGAGTTCGAGGTTTCATTTGAAAACTATATAGAAATTCATACACTATATTCTTAAGCCGCCCTTTAGGAATTTATAAACTCTACTTGCTATGTGTTGGCATTCTTCTTTGCTTAACAATTATGATCCATTGCATGATCTTCCATTTACAGCAATAAGTAATTTTTCCTTCTTAGGATCTAGTGGTTCCATTGTAAGATTTTATTGAGAATCTCTACTGTGCGAGTCGTATAAGTCCAAAAACTGTATGGAAATGAAGAAAAGAACAAGATAATATGCACAAATTCTCGTGGTTAATAAAAGCTAGGGAGCGCATGATGAGAATTGAGACTTGTGCATAGTTGATATTAGTGTTGAAAATATTGGATAGGCTAGGAATTGAACTCATGACCTATGGGTTGGATTTATCACTAAGTCACATACCCTTTTTATGAGGGAATATTAGTTTGGAATGTGGTATGATATGCCAACACTAAATTTATAAGTTTTTTTCAGTGATTTGCAGCTCACCAATGTCTTCTTTTATTGTTAAAAATCAAAGCATGATAAGCAAACTCTGTACTTAAGAAATTAAATTTAAATCCTAGATGGCTTAAATCTAATTTGTTTTTTTTAAAATAGATTCAAACTACCATCAACTTTGTAACAGCTTGCAATGTTGCTTCCCTCGTTAGGGGAACATCTAAGCGTTTTCTCTTTCATTCGAGTGTTTTCATATAAAAAAAATTCTTTGGTCATAGACCTTCAAGAATTTATACTTCTCTCTACACAATTGTCGTTATCATCCCTACTTTTGTATATTGTTGTATTACAAAATAATATTAATTTTGCAATAATATTAATTTTGTAATATTAATATCTATTTGTGCATTAATTATATTATTATTGTTTTTAAGCTATAAGGCAGCGATTTACTTTTTCAATCTTTTTTGTGTTTAGGTCTGAAAACAATAATGTTTACATAAATGTAAAGTAGAATCAAATATATATATATTTATAAAACAAATATATTTATTAAAATTTTATAAAGATTATATATCATTATTTCTTATAAAGCTATAAATCATTATTTTTCATAAAACTATAAAGTCCTTCTCATTCCAATTCCCAATGGATGTAGTTATTGCAAAAAAACAATATTACAGCCCTTATATATATATATATATATATATGTAGTGCAAAAAAGCAATGTAATTACCATAATTATATTTAAATGTGTTTAAACATATATATAATAGAGTTCTTGGATTCTTTATTATTTTAGTGGTGTTCCAATGAAGGATCTCAAGAAATAACTTGAAATCTATTAGTTTCTCGGTCAACCGATTGAAGTAGGTTTCTTCATTGAGATGGCCTCATGGATCAATCTCAATCTTTGGTTTGAAGCACTCGCTAAACGATCCTTATGCTTTTGTTATGCTTTGGTTTGAATCTGGCTCAACTCTCCCTTGCTTCTTCACGTAAAGTTCTTTGTACTTCACATAGTGTCCAACTTTATAACCGCTTTCCATGTGTTGAGATCTTTCCAAAATAAAATAGAATATATAATCACTTGCTAAGTGTTTCAAGATGCGTCATGCAAGTTGAAGAATATATGGAAGAACATAATCTGACATGACATCGATCACAAAATCAACTACTCTCTCACATTGACAGTCACTTTTAAAAGATAATAGCTCACTCTGAACAGGAACACAAAACATAAACAAAAATTGTGTGATGGGCAAACATAAATCCAAAAATCCAAATTCCAACCCTGGGTCCCCGTCCAACGATCCAGTAGATTCTTCTTGCAATGGGTGTCAGCGTGTGAACTTCTCCATCAAGCGAATCCTATCAGTGTCAATATTAGTTATCCATCGTTTTCAAAATGATTGTGCTGTCAGATTCGTCCAAGTCCCCACATCGCTCCAACCCCTAGTCGATCCAAATTATCTAATGCTTCGTTTTCAGCTGATCTTCTTGATCGCCATAATAATCTTCTTGATCGCCATAATTGGACACCTATGCAATGAAATTGAACACCTATGCAATGAAATTGATCGATATAAAGTTTTCAAATGTATACTTGCAATGAAATTGAACACCTATGCAAGTTTTCAAATGTATAGGAGTTGGAAGGAATCATACCTTTCCTACTCCGCTGTGTTTGAGTTCTATCAATGGGTCCCCATCCAATGATCCAGGAGATTCTTCTTACAATGGGTGTCGGCGTGTCCTATCAGTATCAATATTAGTTATCCATCGTTTTCAAAATGATTTTGCTGTCAGATTCGTCCAAGTCCTCACATCGCTCCAACCCCTAGTCGATCCAAATTATCCAATGCTTCGTTTTCTGCTGATCTTCTTGATCGCCATAATTGGCAATTAATATTTCGCATACAACTATGAATTTCCCTACAATTCTCAGGCCCTCTGCCAGTGCTCAGAATGTAGTTGGCGAGTTCGAGGGGGGTTTCTCTTTCCGGGCGTTCGCAGAGAATGGTCAATTAGGGGGTTGCATTAGCTACTCCATTCTTTTCTCGATGTTCAAAATCCCCAAAAGAAGAGAGGGGGAGAGTTGGAGTTCACGGAGCATCTGATGGCCGCATTTTCATCTGTGAGAGAGAATGGAGCATCTGGTTTAAGTGGTTGTTTTATGTGCTATGACATATGCGCTATTGTATCCATTGTAACCGATGGAAGATTGAAATGTTTGGGTATCGTCCGCTCAGGATCCACTCCCCCTTTAAACATCTGGTGCGCATGAGAACGGTTTCTGTTTGGCATGATAATAATAATTTTATCATTTTATGTTTCGATTGAATTTGATGAAGCCATAACAGAAATCACTCGCTGCAAGAAAATGATGGCCGATGCCCTTTTGCCAAAGAACCTCCTTCAATTTGTCTTGCAGGGCGTACTGTAGTCTGTAATATCTCATTTCTTTGGAGTTGGATATATATATCTCTGCTCTCATATATTTATGTTTCTGTATTTGCTTTGCAGAAGAAGGATGATCAGGGAGCGTTGCGATGGCAGAAAACAACAGTCAACGTCGATGACCACATATTTATTCCAGAGTTTCCCCCTGGCCAGGAATCATACGCCTAGGTGGACGAATATACCTCTAAATTGGCCCTCAGATCTCTCGATCAATTTCAACCTCTGTGGGAATTCCACCTTTTGAATTATAAAACGAGCAAGGCTGGAGCCACCTTGGTTATTAAGATCCATCATTCCCTCGGAGAATTCATCTGGTGCCATTTCGAGTTGCAGGGAAATCACGGGGTTTTGTAAACCATATTAGCTCTTTGGGTCTGGGTAAGTTCTCTTCGTTGTCTTCTTCTTATTATTATTATTAGCATTCAGTACCATGTTTCTATTTTCCTCCTACAATGCATAATCCAATTCTGGAAATATTTAGATAAGTAGGTGGGTCTGTGTGAAGGTGTATTTGTGTGCACAGGTGGTGTATCTAGACCCCTCTATGCCATCCTCGAGGAAGTGGGGAACTTAGATATTCAATATTTTTTGATCTATGGACTAACATGCATTCTAAATTTAACCATAGACAACCAAAATCGAAATGGGCCATAATCACAACTGGTGTGTGCCATCTATGCAATTTTAAATATATTACGTCATATAATTTTCAGCCGACAATGGTAGATACAGTATTCATAGCATTGAACATGGTAAATTACCACTCATCTATAATTTTTGTTGAACCACATGGAATAGGTGTTGGAGAACAGGTTTCCTACCAACCATAGGAAATTCTATGCAAGTTCACACTCTAGGCAATGCACCACAACTTTGTACTATGCTTTTGTTTATTTTTATTTTTATTTTAGATCTTTGATATTATAGATTAGAGATGCTTTTATCTTGTTTTTATAGGATTAGTTTTTGCACTCCCACTTTGTATTGATAGTGATGTACTTAGCAGTCCCATCTTATCTCATAGGATCGAAACTCATCTGCAATCATTTTTGGACATTAATAAAATTATCTTACCTCATAGGATCTAAACTCAACTGCAGTAATTTTTGGACATTAATAAAATTATCTTATCTCACAGGCTCAAAACTCAGTTGTCAACAACTTCACTGTAGGAAAACTATCATCCTTCTCAATGGAATGGGAGAGCATAACATCTCTTCACCACCATTCAGCCACATATTCAGAAAGAAAACAATGTAATATCAAACCCACCCACTCTGTTAGAGAATACTTTGTAGTAGCCCTATGTTATCTCCCATATCGCATGGGTGTCCACTTGGGGTTTTTTTGTCACAATATTTGTGAGCAAACATGTACCTATGGATTGGACAGTATCTAATAGGTTGTTGGAACTATTTCATGTGCCCTAGAGCTTTTGGGATGGTAGGAATATTTTTGGTTCGAGATCAAAGACAAGGTTTTCCAGGGGGACAAATAAGCAACACATTTCCAGGCCTGTGCAATTGAATTTGTCATCTGCAAAATGGGTGTTCACATTGGCCTTGAGAGAATACAGATCTTTGGAGGTTGCTTTCCTCTTTGAGACCTTATGGAACTCCGCAGTATTCTTGGTCTTGCAAATCTCTATAGGATTTTTGTACTCAGATTCTCTCAAGTTACATAACCTACTAAGCATATTTTAAAAGGTAAAACTTCCTTAGCAGAAGGTTTCAGAATAATTAAAGAGATGCCTTTGTTTATTGTGCAACTGACTGTGTGATAGGAGTTATCCTTGTAGAACATGGTGTCATGCATAGTTTGAAAACAATTGATATATGAAATGGGTGACATAATTTCATTTGGTCATCAATAATAAGAAAGGATTTGAGATGAGGTATCAAATTAGCTTAGTTGAATCTTAGTGTTGGTACTATCTAGAGTATTGAACTCGAGTCTACCACTCTTTGCTTTAGTCAATAACTAGTATTTTTATGAGGGATAGTTTGTGTTGCCTAGATGTTTCTTCGACATTTTAATATACACAACATAGCCTCTTCAAGATACCGAAGTAGGTTATGGTGGGTACAGTGTGCAAATGTCACCAAAATATTTGTAATAGATTCATCATTTCACATAAAAGATTGAAAATACAAAATCCATCCAAGCAAGTTATGCTGGGAGATAAAGTAAGATTGGAAAGCGATCCATTTCAGTTTTTAAACTGTAGCTACACATTTTAAAGCAAAAATATTACGGAAGTCCAAGAATTCGACAACCTTCTACAAAGACAATCTCAACTACAACACAGGCTAAATATCTTCCCAGCTGGCTGTTCTGTACTAGCTAATACTGTATAGGTCTGTTATGCTGTACTCTAGACTGTTTTCTATCATTGCAAGAGATCGGGTTGGTTTTGACCTGACTTGGACCATTGTTATTAAATCTACATGGATTCAGCTGACAGATATGGAGAACCAAATAATGTTCTCTCATGTGCTCTGGAAGCTCCAATCGTTAGGTGACATTTTTTATCTTCTCAAGTACCTTGAATGGCCCTTCAAACCATTGCAGCAAAGTACTAGCCATGCCACTTAGTGTTTTTAAATGTTCTCTTCCCAACTTCAACAAGACCATGTCACCCACATTGAAATATGGTTCCCTTCTATCATAGTCTACCCATCGTTTAATCCTCTTAGTTGTGTTTATTAGTTGAACACAAGCCATTTCCAACCTGCCATGCCATTCCTTCATGGATCCCATGGCTGATAGGTTTTTTCCATAATAGCCTTGCAAAACTATGTTTGGAGCCAATGGTCGCTTTTTCATGTTGTAGTTGATGGGGCGGCGTCCAAAAACTCTAGCCAGTTTCATTGATCTACCTGCACAAAATGCCTAAGGTAGTATTCCAAAAGGCCATTTATGCATTTTGTTTTCCCATTGGTCTATGGGAGATAACTTGAACTCATTAACAACTTGGTTCCAACAAGCTTGAACAACTCTGTCCAAAGCTTCCCAGTGAACCTTGTGTCTCTGTCTGACACAATACTTAATGACAAACCCTAGTACTTCACAATATTCTTGAAATATAGCTTCACAACCTCTTCTACAACATAAGAGACCTTCATTGGCACGAAGATTGAATACTTGGAAAACCTATCCACGATATAAAAAAATCCCATTGTACCCTTGTGAAATAGGTAGATGAGTGATGAATTGCATAGAGATACTTACCCAAGGTCTCTCCGGTACTATCAAAGTTTATAATGGCCAACCTTCATTTTGGTATCTACCTTGTCTTGTTGGAACACAAGACAAGTATTGGCATTCTCCTTTGCATCCATTCACATATGCTCCCAAATTCCCAATAGTAGCCTCTATCCAACAATGCAACCATTCTCCATTGTCCTAGGTTCCTAGCGCAAGGTGAATCGTGACACTCCTTTAAGAGATATTTCCTAAGATTAGATGACTTTCACACATAGATGCAATCACCAAAGTGCAGAAGTTCGCTATCTACCCAAAACTTCATCATCTGGCCTTCCTTGACTACTTCATGATGTTCCTTGAGGAGGGATCCAACTAAAACCCTTCCTTTATCCTCTAATGCAAGTTGGTAAAAACCTGCACTTGACTTCATGTCAACACTAACAACTTGTCCTCCTCTCAAGGATTCAGGTTGTGCCTTTCTTCTCAAGGAATTGGTAACTACGTTAAGTCTACATACTTGGTACTCAATGGTCATGTCAAATTCTACCAAAAATTCCTTCCACCATGGCCGCTTGGGTGATAGTTCCACCTACATCGTGAAGTAGAAGCTGCATCTTTGAAATTCATATTCCACTCTTTGCAGTTAGTGTTCAAAATACCTATGTTATAGATGAGCTAGAGTGTCAAAGAACAAGACATAACATTGTCTATACTATTTTAGCCCAACTACTTAATACAAGGCCCCTTAATTGAAACATAGGTGAGGGATTATGCCCTTTCAATACTCATATTCTCGGGCTTGTGTTAGCTCTTTCCATGTCTAACTCAGATTATCAAGATGATCTGCAATGAAGCATATATAACCAAAATGGAAATAAACTCAGTTTTCCCCACGCTGTCATAATTTCCTCACTTAATTTTATTTTGTTGCTAATTTATATGTGTTTATTAGTTGTGGATAGGTTTAATTCAGAGATGTCCTAATTATCCTTGATGTATTGCCATAGTACCTTTTCTTTTATTCTCCTCAATTTATGGTTGAATATCACAAACTTATGCTAATTGCTTTGATTTCCATTCAAGGTATTCATAGGCTGATGGACCTACCTGTGGATGCTCAGATATATAGGAATTCCATTATATAGGAGACTATAATTCCTCCAAAGAGGGTTTGTCAAACAATATTTCCTTCATTATGCATGTTGTGAGGAAGGCTACAAATTTGATGATATTAGTTTCTTGTACGCCTCTTTGTTTAGGCATTCTGCCTTGTGCACAAGCTCAAAAATCCTATCTGAATTCTTCAACAAAGATGCCCTGATTGTAGCAAGTCAGATATGTGAGTAGTTGGTCCATTGGATTTTTTCTCCATAGCTGATGCTAGAATGAATTTTTTGAATATATAGGGTGGTAACCTGAAAAACCATTATTGTCCATATGTATTGAGAGAGTTAAAATATATTGGATATGACTACCATTTTCATTATGTTCTATATCGAAGTTTGCACCAGTGGACTAGGATTTTGTGTTTGGATTTCTTTGAAAAGGGTCACCTTTGTTTATTATTGTTATTATTAGCATTCAGTACCATGTTTCTATTTTCCTCCTACAATGCATAATCCAATTCTGGAAATATTTGGACAAGTAGGTGGGTCTGTGTGAAAGTGTATTTGTGTGCACAGGTGGTGTATCTAGACCCCGCAATGCCATCCTCGAGGAAGTGGGGAACTTATATCTTCAATATTTTCTGATCTATGGACTAACATGCATTCTAAATTTAACCATAGACAACCAAAATCGAAATGGGCCATAATCACAACTGGTGTGTGCCAACTATGCAATTTTAGCTCTTTTCCATGTCTAACTCAGATTATCAAGATGATTTGCAATGAAACATATATAACCAAAATGAAAATAAACTTAGTTTGCCCCAGGCTGTCCCATCTATAATTTTATAGATACATACATAATTTTTGCATGGAAGAATTTTCAAGGAGCTATTCTAGGGTGAAACAATGCATTTTTAGCAACACTGTTGAGAGTGTATATAGTTACTGTTGAAATTGTTCTCTGCATCTTGAAGTTGAAATTGGTGGACTTAATTAATGAGACAAAAAGATAAGCATCATGTAAAGGAAAATATATTTTCTGCAAATAGTTTTTGTATTTGCCTTGTTCATTCTAGTAGAAATTCACTGGCATCTCTTCTCCTAGGAAATTGTAAATGCTCTATTGAATATCATTCCCCAATATAAAAAACAGAATATTATAAACTATTGAATATCAGTGCATAACATAAAAAATACAGGTAATAATCCACCTGCTGTAAGTTACATAGACCAGATCAATATATGCTAGTTTTTTCTCTTACAAGATGCTTCATATTATCACCACTAGTGCCTCTTCCACCAGTAACCTTGAAACTTGGTGGAGATGTGAGATGAAACAGGCCCTCTCCATCCTGGCCCATTCACATTATATAAATTTCACTATCACAAAAAAACTAAGGCTGATGATCAGGTGAGCCTGATTCTCTTTGTGGGAAGGAAATTCTCTGATTAGTTCCTCTGCTAGGATGATTGTTATGGATAGGAGAAGGGCGAGATGGAGGAACCTGACCTTTGGGGAGCATCTGAAACACGTTCATAACAACACGGGAGTACCTTCTGCTGTGCAATATGACATTCTAGACATGATGGATATCTTGAACCCTATTGTTTCCAGACCCATTTTGTTGTTCTTGTCTTACCATGAGATTCTGGACATGATGGATATCTTGAACCTTGTTGTTTCCAGACCCAATTTGTTGATCTTGTCTTACTGAGGATCTTGAAGATACAAGATCAACATTAGAGACAAGAGACCTTCGACCCTCTGCAATCACCATGGCTGGGAGAACCAAAATGAAAATCATCTCCAACCATAGAACATTGTAACAATGGAGCACCATTGCCATAAATATCAGTCCAGTGCAATTATATGAAAAACTGGCTTCTGCAATTCCTTTTTCGTTCTATAAATTCCTTCCTACTGAGAAGAATTCTACAGAAGTGAAGATATGAGACGTAGTAGACAAGCATATTGATTTGAACCAATGCAATGAGCGCGTCTGATATAGATACAGATATATAATCATTATACTCCCAATAAAGACCAGTATAGTTCATTGTGTATTTTCAGGACAAGTGTGGGTTGGTTGGTTCCCAGAAAAACATGTTTTCTTATAACCTGTAATCTATTTCGATGATACCCTAAGAATCATAATCACAGGCTCAAAACCTAAAATAGTCTTTGTATTTGCCTTGTTCATTCTAGTAGAAATTCATTGGGAATTCCATTTTCAATATAGGTGACTAATTCATCCCACAGGTATCCAAAGTACTTAGTATGAATTCATTTATCATGTAAATATAAACTACTCAGGTCCAAGAAGACAAAGATTTGTTTCCTGTCTTGTGCTATGTGGTACTATTAGATTAATGCTTATTGTATTATGATGGAAACAAAGACTGAATATTATCAATTTTGTGAGTATGGTAAGGTGACAAAGATGTACATTATGTCCTAGGATTTGAGCGTTCCAAAAGTGGAGAAATTGATCATGGTAGCTGGACTTTAGGAACTTGAGAAATTAAGATCTTTATTGTTGTTCTTTACCTAAAAATTTCCCAAACTTACTTATTGTTGCTGGTTTAGGCTAAATCAAGGATGCCACTACAAGGAAGATTCCCACATTATACCTAGGACCGATCTTACTGCTGTTTGGAGGGTTGAGACATTGTTAAAACATACCCAGAACTATCAGAATGACCCAAAACGCTAGGAAACAACCTAGCATGGAGTGTTGCTACAAGAATTAAGCTGCTTGATTTAGGGAGGAGTATCTGTAAGTCTCTAAGGACTTCGAAGCCTTGCATTTTTACTTTTCTTGTGTTGAGGGTAAAGTCTAGTAGAGGGGCAATCACTACCAGGCGGAGTGGGGCAATCACTACCAGGAGGAGTAGTGCAATTCTACTATCTAGTATTAAATGTTTAGCTGTTGACACCTATAAGCCCTATGGTTTGGTCCCTAAGTCCAAACATGTATGCTATCCATGTATATCTGGACCTGTTAAGTCTAACCATCCTTATTTGTGTTCCTTTATGTGGTTATGGTAACGTGATAAGTACTTGGATAACTCATAAAAGCTCTTGGAGACAATTCACTCTATGATGATTATGTATACTGACATTGTGAGTGCCTGGCTACACAGTTGATACTGTGAATAGAGAATAGGATTATGTCATATATTTAGGCATTGAGTTTTACAAAGTGATTGACAATTGTTTAAAGCATTCAAGCTTTTGAAAGTCCACATCCACTCTTTCTTGATTGCATTTTACTGAACTTGACAGGATTACAATGAAATTTCATTAGCGTATCGGCCCTCTCATGCGGATGCCACATATGAATTCAAATATGGTGTTCGCTTAGTGCAGGTATACATCAGCATGCCTTTATGCTGAGTCATGCCTCTCTTAAGGTTTTGTTGATTTTAAACATACAACTTAAGTGATTTATATGTTATGATTGCGTTTCTATAAAATGTAGGGAGGTGGCAGATCTTCAGCACACGAAACTATTGGAAGAGTAGCTACTGGGGCTGTAGCAAAGAAGATGCTTCAGCTGAAAGCTGGGACTGAGGTACGGTCATACTATCTTAGATATTGTAATTTTCATAAATATATTGAGGCCTATATACTTTTTCTTCCCTCATGATGAACTCGACATTTTTAAATACTGGAAACAGTATTCAACTGATACCATAAAGATCAATTCATTATCTTTAAATTTACAAAAAAAATATTGTACATAGTAACTCATTTAAGTTGCAGAAAATTCCAATTATTGCAAGTAGTGTTGTGCTTGCTATGTCAGACTGTTTTCTCTGCTGGTATTTATGCAAAAATGGCGATAGATAATTATTAAAGGATTCATGATAGGCATGTGGTAAACAATATCACGTTGAGTCTTGAGATGTGTAATGATTGTTAGGAGGTAAGAATTTTCTTTCTGTAGTTATTCATAGGATATGACCAGAAAAAATGTTTTAAGAATGGAAACATAAGATCTGAACTCATGAATTTTACCATGCTCAATTTTATGTATGGGGCCTAGGGAATACCAAATATCAAGGTGGCTTTAGTTGATACCTTAATTAGAAAACTTAAGAAATCTAAGTGCTCTAAACCCATCAACATGTAGCCATCCTCTAGTCATGACTCACACCAACAAAATGAATCAATGGAATAACAGTGGAAAATGTGAAAACTAATGATGATCTATGTTATCAACATGTCCAATCTGATAGTTTGCATGTTTATTAAAATTGTCCATGGTGGCATCTAAATCGAGGGAAAACTCTTTATCCAAGGGCAGCAGACATGCTGGACACCTGTTACCTGTCACTTATGCCCTAATCAGCATCCTTGAGTTCTTCAAGAAACCCGATTGTTGAGATAGAGTTTGTTCCAGGCTACAACATCGATGGTTCCCTATTTCTTGTTTTAAATGTTTTATGGGTTGTTGAGGTTGTTGCATCAGGGTCCCGTGGTTAATGATATCAAGCCAGTGTGAGTGGTGTTGTAGTTTCCGCCTCAAATGCAGGGGAAATTATATTGAGGAGATAGCTAAGAGGCTAGGCATTTCTGTTTAGTTTCTATATCTCACATGCAGGCGCACCATGTAATATCATTTACAATTAACTGAGAATCTGAGCTCGATTTTCAAGTTAATGATAATCGGAATGTTAATGCATTTCTTGAATTTTATTGCATGCATTTTTCAGTTGTCCTGTTTTCACAAGCTGAAGGGGTGTATCTATCATTGGCATAGTATTCATTAGAATGCCTCTTCTTTCAGAGTTGTTTTTGACCAGTTTGGAATTGATCAAATTCTAATTTCATTAGTCCTTGTTCTCAAAATCATGATCTTTTTTCCTTAAGAATTTCTGGGATTGGCAATGGTATGCTATGCAATATTTTAAAACTCGGACTTGGATTTGGAATCAGCCAAGGGTCAATTTGGACTGGTTTGAATATTATGACTTGGTTTACTAAAAAATACATCAGATATTAAAATTTTAACGAAGAAAATATTTTAAAGATTTCCAAACATGATTCCAAACCATTAGAGACAAAACATGCAGAGTCTGGTAATGTCTAAACCATGTAAGGGTGAGTATATCAAAATGACACCGAGTTCAATACATTTCTGAAAAAAAATACAAAATCAACAAGGTCCTAAATGGCCTCTAGAGTCCAAATAACAACATTCTAGAAGCTATTGGACTACTACATATCAATGATCACTAATCAACATGATCAAACTCATTACCACTGCTAGAAATGGGATCCATGGCATTAGCTACAGGACCATCCTCTGGCTCGGAGTCCTCGGTCTTGTCGGACTGCTCAGGCACTTCTGTGATTGTAGTAGTAGTATCATCTGCTTTTACTGTTAAGGGTCTTAGAAATCAGGTTTTAGGTTTAAAAAATAATTTTTCCTCATGTCACAGCTTGATTTAGCACTTGGGTGGAGTAGTCCCAATCCACTAGTGCTATTAAGGAACAACTTTGAAAGAATGCACCACTGTCACCTCATTGCAAGCTTCCCTCTCTTTTGACTAGCTCTCAAGGACCAAGGTTCAGGGGGGCTTTCTTAGGGTTGATTAGGAGAGCGAAGGGGAGTGAAATGCAACTTAGATGTGTATGATAAGACAAAGTTACAATTCCCCAAATAGTGCTTGAACATATAAAAAATAAAAATGCCAAATACAACAAATACTTAAGTTATCATTTGAACAAAAATAAAGCCATGGATATTTCGATCATGAACTCTAGAAACTTAAAGATACTTGCAGAAATATAACTCACAATAGATCAATGTCACATATGTTTAAACAGTGGGTTTTGTTATCACACAAACTCTAGTTGCTAATGATGAATGTCCCAACAGGGATGGTAGAGGGTGATCAGCTAGAATGGTGTAACCTGCAGTAGCCAGGTCCTCCATTCAGGGAACGGAAGTCACACCGGACAAGGCCACTGTCACTTCAGACAAGGCAAGTAGCCAAGTCAGGGGGGAGACCCCACTCAACCAGTGATGGTTGAGACTCAACAATCAGACACCCAAACCCAAACGATCAAGCAAAGCAGGACACAAGGTGAATGCCTAAGTGTGAGATTTCCTGTAGCCTAGTGAAATCAAGACTTTGAATTGGGAAAATAGACTATGTGAAGTGATATCAGATCTGATTATGAGTGTCTAATGATGAATAACTTGAAGATTAGAAGGCTGGAAAATAAATCAGAAAACAAAAATTGAGTAGAAGACTGAGCAAAAATTCTGCCAATGGGAAATGAAGCTGACTAAGACTACTCAAACATGGCAGCAGCAGATTAGGTGATTAAGACACATCTTCTAGCAATTCTACATTGAATAATAGCTGATTTAGAACAAAAGAAAAACAGAGCAGCAAGAAGTGAAGTGAAACTGCCCAAGGGAATGAGTTAAGTAGTGGATAAAAGGACCTAGGGCAGTGAATAATTAGCGTTAATAATCACTTCCAGCCAACGATACTTGATATCATTAGGTAAAATGGCGTTCTAAAACTGAATCTCAAGTACCCAGAACCCAAAAATTTACCCAACAGCGTGGATGGCTGAAATGCCCAAGGAGGGCGAAATCAGTGGAAAACTAGTGCCTGGTTAAGTGGGTAGATGGAGTCGGAATTAAATGAAATTTAAGATATGGAGTTTTAAGGGCATTTCATTAGTGGGTTTTAAATTAAAACAAAATCTAACGGTGAAAAATTAAGTTTTGTATTTTTTTGGGGGTTTTTACATGAGATTTCTGCTCAACACACACACAATGAAATTTAAATGCTAGAGACCAGCAAGAAGGACCTACTTGGGAGTGAATAGATGGAGGA
Organism: Larix kaempferi; assembly: GCA_027924585.1. NCBI lineage: Eukaryota > Viridiplantae > Streptophyta > Pinopsida > Pinales > Pinaceae > Larix > Larix kaempferi. Next base: position 13,044,525 of record BSBM01000761.1, read on the forward strand.
GTTTGCCGAAGACTAGCCTTCCAAACTCAGTTGCAGAGCAGCAACGTGTTTCCTTCACGTTTTGAGCTTCCAGTGGCCAAACTCGCCCTAGGTACCTGCCACAAACAAGATCAAGTCAGTGATGCAACAAATAACAAGAGAAACCAGCAAGTAAAATGACTGAAATGAGAGAATTGAAAGGCGAAAAATGCAATACCAACTCCCTTGTTTATTCTCTGAAGAATTTGAGCAGTTGGGGGTTCCCACTCCCAAAACTATGCCCTCCTCCAACTGAGCTCTTCATCTGCAAGTCTTTAGCCAAGGACAATATGGAAACAATGCACTAGCTACTCAATAAAGCTATGAAAGACTAGATATAAGTCAAGCAACACATAATCCATCCATGAACTCTCAAGAAGTGTGGAAGAATGGCTCTATATTATCAAAAACTCAAGTGTAGAAATGTGCCAAGAGAGGCAACAATGGAGTGAGCTCATTCTCTTATAGAGATGGCTCAAAACCTAGCTTCATTTCCCCCCAAAACCTATGGCTGGGATTGACTTTCCCAATCACCAAATCGAGGGTGGATATGAGCTCATGGAGGGGGTGCGAATTGCCCAAGGATAGCGCACAAGTGGAGAGGGGGTCCCCTACAATACATAAGATGATGTTGGGGGGTGTCTATAGGATGTTTTATCCACCCAACTCAATACAATGAGGTCCCACATACCATAACACATGAAAAACGAATTTGCCAATCGAGGAAAAACTCCCCCCATGGGAAATTGGACCCATCTAGTGAGCTGACCCAATGGAGGGACCCAAAACCAAAAATACAATGCCCAAACATTACCAAATTACCTTAGGAATCACCATTTTATTTGCCAGGCATTGAATTTTTCCCTTTGCTATAGTTGCCTTTGTCAATTTTTGATTTTCCATGTATTTTACTGCCGGTTTTTATTGCTGAAGATGTAATCTGGGATTTTGACCCACCTAGAGTGCCCGGATTGTCGAACCGTCTGCTGCAATGTGATCGCGAAGCCCAAAAATAGTAGGAATGACCACTCGAACGACCCCGATCCATCACTTAGGCATTATTTGCCCAAAATCCATGTTTTTTAATTAAAACACGTTATTAATGACCAATAATAATTAAAAATCTCACAAACGCCTCGATCTTTTTGCATTCTGTCCCTTGGAGGCTCATATGGGACCCCTGTAGATAATAATTGACCAAAATCGAAATTTCGGTCGCAACATTTTTGGGGCCCATTTTTGGCCTAGTCAACCTAGTTTGACCAAGTCAAATCTGGTCAACAATGGTGCTAGCTAAATACCTGTATGCAATCATGAAGTCAAAGGCTTCCTTATACAAGTTAGTACATTACTAAACAATATGACAATAATATGGTGATCCAAAAATTGCATTAAATATCGGGAAAAATACAAGGCCCCAGGTGAGGTGGGCCCACCACATCCAAAATACTCAACTGCTATGCACAACCTATAGACTTGACCACCTAGCTAACTTTGGGTGATGTGGAATACATGGCGAAGGATAAGGGATGACAAGGATGAGGATCATGTGACCTTTTGGATAACTCGGGAAAGCGGGGTCCACTGAGATAAGTATAACATGACAAAACACGGGGAAGGGCGGTGCCTCACAAATGGGTATAGTGCAGGGAAACCGCCATTGGTAATCTAACAAGTATCTCACAACTCACATCCGTGCCCGAAGAATCTATGAGGTTCTTTTCTAGAGCCGCCAAACTGGGTTTCCGGCAAATCGTAACTTGAGACTCTAGGGGACAATCTTGAGCTTGTCCCTTGCTCCCTCTCACCTCCTTGCCCCGCAGGACTAGGTGAGGAAATAACCACTACAAATGCTGACATGTATGGCTGACCTGTGTCCATTTGTGTTTACAAACACATTTCATGGATTTTACAATGAATTTCATACTCAACCCTTTTCTGGCTAGATTTACATTTACAAAAAGCCTTTTGGCTTGCTTTACATTTCTGCATTTCTTCAATTTACATCAAGGCCCTTTTGGGATACATACATATCTCAATAGATATAATCATGGTGCTCATACTGCAAAGTAATGGGGGTGAGCAATACATGCTTCGATGACAAATGGGGAGCACCCGGTGAGGCTACACAATCCTAACTGCATTGCAACATCGAGGGCAACCGACAGGAGCAAATCCCAGGTTTGAGAGTGCATCTCACACACTAAAGAGCCGAGGCGCAATGGAGAGGGAATCATGGCATACTCGGAGATCAGTGGGGAAAGGGATCCTCAAGGTCACAAATCAGAATCCAAGTCGGGAAAGTATATCATGTATGAGTTGGATGGATGGAGAAGGTGAAGGTGAATCCAGAGTCATCTGCCTAGGGGGACTAAATGACCAAGTCTATACCAAGAGTAGGGGTGTAACCCGGTGTGCATATAACAGGAGCCTACTAGCAAGGGGTGGACTGACATCACCAAGGGCCAAGTCACATATCATAAAAAAAATAGCTAGATCACCAAATCAATCATCATATGTAGAGTTAGTGTACTATCATGTATAAACAAGTCTAAGCATCAATCATGAGCAATATACATCAAATGCAATACCTGCCGTACCATATACCTACTACTGAAGTTGTCTCTGAACTGGATCTCTACTGAATCCAGGCACAAATAGTAAACTAGCAATACTCTGTGATAGTCTCAATCAAAATAGGACTAGGAAACTGTCTCAATGGGCTCATATCAAATCCTGGCATGGAAGGGTGACCCTGTGGTAAATGATAAGTAACATGTCTGTACCACTGTACAACCCTCTGTCCCCTCTAATACATCTGCTCAGGCAATCTGAACAAAACTGTGTGCCTCCTCTGAAGGCATCGGATCTTTGATCTGGAAAAAAAAGTACTATGCGGTCCTCGGCCGCACAGTCTGCAGTATGGTAGCTCCAGCTAACATAGATGTGATAACAGGTTCATTTAGTGCATAAAGTTTAAATGCAGTCCAAAATTGACATTGGAGGTGAAATAAGTTGCCCAATTTATATTTTAAATTATTTGAAGTTATGGCTCAAAGTGAGGCCTTGCTTGAGAAGATTCTTGAAGCAAGGTGTCACTCAAAGTATTAGATTTAGTTTTTTAGATGATATTCCAGATTTCTTGAAGTGATGAGAATCACTTTTCCAACATTGACTTCAGCAGAGACATTGAAGCAAAGCAAGGGTAAGAATTTTTTCACTGATTTGGTTTTTACACATACATTATGGAATACCATATTTTACATAAAGAGAAACAGTCTTTTGACCTCTTTAGGAATTGAATTGCTTGATACTAAATATGCCAACATGCTTAAATTGCTGAAATGTTTGTGATTTTTATTGGCAGAATCCACAAGTAGACTTAAATGGTGCGGTTTTCACTGTTGGACGGAGCAAAAATTGCAATTTGTGCATAAAGGATCCATCCATTAGTACAATTTTGTGCAAGTTGAAGTATACATTGGTAATCTTTGTTGTATCTTCGATACTGTTGGTTTGTGTACTTCAAGACAAAATGACATCAACTGATTATAATCAGTAAATTTGTTGATAATTCTTTTAGCAAAATAGTTGGTGTCAGAAGCATCAGTGCAATGATCTGCAATAATTCTGTGGGATTTTTTAAATCAATGTAGGCTTATGATTATGTGTCAATATTCTTGTTTTTGTTTAGAAAATGTCAGAAGTCTTCCTTGAATGCTAAGATGTGGTACTTATTTCATGGACTGAATTGGATTAAAGGGATTGACAATACAGTAAGGAATCAGTATTCCTTTTCTATAGAAACAGATGTCCATGCCCTCCAAATTGATGACACTTTCGCATCGTCAAAACTTATTTACATGGAACTGTAATTTTAATGTTAAGGGATTCATGGAATTCAAAAGCCCCATTGGAGAAACACACATGTGAGATTTTTACTACAATTTGGTATAAGACAACATGCACTCCTGAGTCCTATGGTCCGAGGTCCCTAACCCATAGAGCTAACTGGAATTATAAAAATATTTAATAGATGCCAAAATGCGGAAGCTAGTAAAGAGAATAAATCCCAATGGGGGAGGGATGTTAATAAGAGAGATCTAGAGCACAGAAAGGTGAATAATGTAATTTCATGGTCCAATGATCTCTAAAGTGTTGAAATGATGTTTACAAAAAAGACAAAGCTATCATAGTTGGCCACCTAAAAAAATTGTGGAGGATTAAATCTAATAAAATATGTGGCTTTCAAGGATGAGAAGCCAATGGAAGCCTGGGTTGGAGCCCATGAAAGCTATTTTTATTCGGTCCTTAATCATGGGTAGTTTCCCTATAGATAAGACATTAAATCCATTAGGATTATAGAGACCTAGTTCACCTAGTTGTCCTCATTGTGAGTGGCTTGAAAGCCTTATGCACCTCTTCTGGTTATCTCATCCAGCCAAGCCTGCATGGGCCCCAGCTTAGACGAAGTGTTTTTTGGTCAACAGCTCCCTAATCCATATCCTGAAAGGAAACCCTTCTAGGAGAGAAGTTGCCTTCAGCATTAGACTTTCATTAACATTGGTTGCTTGTTCGTGTTGAAATCTTGTTTTGGTTGTGGTAAAAGAGAAGTGAGGTTGTTATTTAATAATAAGGAAACCTCTAGATGCTTTTCCTGGTATGGCAACTCCTTAATACATGCAAGTTTGTCCTTGTAGATCAGTGTACAGGTACAAAAGATCAAAATAGAAGTGTCCCACTTGCTCCAGCTTTTAGAGTTTTGTCAGGGCATACCTTGCAATATGAGCTAGGAGCCATCTGGCACCTCCCCCACCCAATTATAAGATATCAATTGTCTGAGAGAGATGATGATAGGCCCCAACACCATGTGGTTTGAACTGTTAGAAAGAGACATGAACGAAAGCAGAGTGAGCTTCCTCCTCCCGTGCAAAATGAAAAATTTCCAACACTTGCACTGTCATATCTAAGGAGGATGTTGTTTGAAGTTGGAAATGATTGTTGGGAATTGATTATGGTTTAGGAAGAACCTGTCCACCACCCAATTATAAGATCTCAATTGTTTGAGAGAGATGATGATAGGCCCCAACACCATGTGGGATGAACTGTTAGAAACATACATGAACAAAGGCAGAGTCAGCTTCCTCCTCCCGTGCAAAACGACAAATTTCCAACACTTGCTCTGCCATATTTGAGAAGGATGGTGTTTTAACTTGGAAATGATTGTTGGGAATTGATCATGGTTGAGGAAGAACCTGTTACAGGTTGCTACCACAGCAGGTCAGGTTACAGACACAGTATCTAGCAAGTTCAATGATTTACTTGCAGATGATGAGGGGGAAAATGAGGATGAATTTGAGCCATTTACAGAGCAGCATGTATTGCCTAGTGTTGTAGTAGCATTGTTTCAGTGGACAAATGATGGTTCAGATTGGTATTGCACAGGTATATGACCCAGTAGGTATTATTTCTTGTGTTATGGTTATTATTGCTTTTATATTCATTTTTGTGACATGTCTTGACATTTAGTATCATGATTTGGCGATCATATAGATATGTGGACCTGGTTGTACTGTTATATTATGTATACTTGTCCCTACTCAGACTTAGAAATTCTTGATCTATACTCAATGGTTTTACCCTCCTTATGGAGATTAGAGGTGATCATTCCTACCATCTTATGTCTTGCTAGTGTTGGTCTCATTATTCACTGTCTCCACCCATCCATTACCTACCTGTTTGGTTGTTACCTTGACTTACTACTTGACTAGTGGCATGGAGGACTTTCCCCCCGCTATAGCCTCTTTGTTGAATGAGCTTCCCCTTGTTTATTGTGTCTCGGCTCTGAGTTGCCTAGGTTGTGTTGGCTAAACCTGAAAGAGATAGTGCTGCCATGAATACAAAATCTAGAAATGAAATGTATATCTTGTGAAATGTAAAAGCCCGTTCTGGAAAGTGTTTATCAACACCCGTGAATGAGAATCCAAGCCAAATGAAAATGGCCAAGAAATGAAATGTTATATCTATTTGAAATACGCCCATTCTAGAAAGTGTTTCTCAACACTCGTAAATGAAAGGCAAGATAGACCTAATGAAACTTTCCATAAAATAAATGTGAAATGAAAGCCTTATATAAATGTAAATCTATGCAATGTGTTTGTAAACACACATAGATCAAAGGAAATGGAAATCAAAGGCCCAAAAAAGCAATGGTTCTTAAACTCTATATCTGAATGGTTGCTGGCCTCATTTGTATTATGGATTGTGAGCATCTGCTAAGGTGAATAAGCACCTCTAAAAGTAACTTACCCATTTGTGAGACACGGCCATCCCCTGTGTTATTGCTTGCCCAGCATACGCTAGAGTGTGTATTCCCTTTCCATATACGAAGCGTCACAAAGTCAAGTTTGTAGTCATCCCTTTAGCCTATCCTTGTCAATTTTTAGTCTTCACCCTTCACTAGCAAATTGATCACAACTATGAAGTGAGTATGGTCTTGAAAGTCTAGTCTGAGTCATAATTATTATTGAAAACCTTTATTAAAATGTATTTAGATTGCTAGAGAAATGATTACTCTTTGTTATAATTGTTACTTGAATGAATTGTAGAGCATGTTTTAACCTTTGACACTTGCAGCGACTTGATGATGTTTTGGGTCATATGATTGGTCATGTTGACTTGGTCAAACCTAGTTTGACTAAAGTCAACTACAGGACATGAGGTGGATAGACCTCAGTTGTTACAGAGATATGATATGTGGTATAGTACATGTCACCAAATGGTTCTATGCAGTGGTTTCAGGCTTATGATGGACCATGCAGAGGTCCATAGGGTGTATGAGTACACACCTTAGATGGATTTGGGCTCTCTGAGTCCAATGAGATAGTTTGTTTTCAGTTTCAGGCAGTTACAGTGATGATTTTCCTCAGTGTACCTTTCTGGTGCAGTTTTGCCATGTCGGATGGCCTGTCAGAGTAGAGGATGGATATGACTGGTTTGCCTAGGGCGCTGTGCATGGAGGGGGTTTTCCAGCCACTTGTTATTACCATATTACCCCCCTTCCATAGAGCCTGGTGGGCTCACCTTGACAGCGTAGGCACTCCAAGAGGTAGTTTGGGCGGGTTCACATTTCCCGAGGCAGATTAAAAATGGTGAAAATGGCTACTGATGAATTCGATTTGAGATACTGAGGCAAGGGATTGGCATGGGATGAGTCTTGACGATGTGTGTGATGTCTTCCACACCTTCCACAGCAGTTTCAGCATTCAACGGTGCCCACACCCATCTCTCTGGCACATTTTATCAGTTTCTAGAGCCTTTGGACTCTTGGAGGCTCACGACTTTCCCAGGGAGGCACGATTTGGTGTCTAGCTTGGTTATCTTATGTTATTGTACCATGGTGATTGACTAGGGAGGATAGATATTGCCCCCTAGACCCACAATGAGCTAGTTGTTATGTTTATTCATTGACATTTGGTGGGACCCCCTCTTATTGGGTGATTTTGTCCATTGTTATATTATATTATTGAGTGGATCCATGTACTTTATTGTTGAGCTCATCTCAATCATTGATTAGATCATGTTGATCTTTTAATCTTAGCTATCCATTCAAAAGGTGGTTAGGGTTTTGGTATCTCTCCATCCTAATTCAAGGAGAGAGCTTCTCATTGTAAAGGGACTTTTGGCTTTGGATTAATGGAATATAAATTTTATTATTGCATCTATCTGTCTTGTGGTGGTGAATGCTTTTGGAGTTCGTTCGTTTGTTCTTCCTTTGCACTGGGTTATTGGAGAGTATCTTGCTATCGATTTTGGTCCATGTTTTTCTCATCTATAGGTGGAGGCCGAATTGGTTCAATGACGCATTGGTAGGGGAAGACTCTCCCTGCCTCGTCTTTGGGTTTCTTCATTGGTAATAGGGAGTACTACTGTCTTAGTACCTTCTACTTCATGTTATCATTTTTTTTTCATTTTTATTTCCTCGATTGTTGCTCAACTGATTGAAATTGTTTTCCTTGGTTGACAAGAAGAGGAGGGCGCACGTGTGGATCTAGGGCATCAATGTTTGGCAAGACAAATCAAAGATTTCTCATTTGATCTCTGTGGGAGCATTCCTCAACTACATGGAAAACACTTCCATCACACAGGTATGATCTCAAGGGAAGTTTCTCATTCCATTGGTTTACCCACCTATCAAGTTCATTAAAACCCTCATTTAAAATCAACTAAAATTCTCCTAAGAAATTCTATTGATCAAATCCCTTGGTCAATTGGCAAACCACATCTGGGTATTGTAGATCGGACAAATTGCAAAGTGGGTTCTTGAAAACGTCTTACTTGGGTGACTCCATAGGCCCAAACCCCAAGGCGCTGATCTCCTCAAGCCCTCACGACTTTCCTGGGTTGTCCAAATTTCCTATGTTTTGATCTCTGTTTGGTTGCTTGCAAACTTTGACATTGTCATATCCCTTCATCAAGCATAGCTAGAAATCCCTAACTGTCAGATATACTCTTTGGGGCAGTTTCCCTGTTTTAAGGGACACGCTTCCCAAGGCAGTTGATTTTGACCATTTTAAACTAACTTTGAATCCTGGAATCATTCTTAATCCTGGAATCATTGTGCTTAAGATATATTCATCAAGTGATATCACTCCTAATCATCCACGGTGGTTTCAATTCCTTAAATCTAGGGTTCCATACTTGTCACCTTACGTACCTCATTTATCTGATCTGATCTGGTGATTGGGTTGATCTCTCCTATCGGGAGTAGATCTGGGTCTCCCCCTTGCTATCTTGGCTTTGATAGCAAAAGCGAAGAGTGCCTTGGTTGGCGTGACAACCATCCATTTGGGAACTAAGGCTCTTTTGATTCACCACTCTAGTTTCCTATCCCCTCTACCATCCACCTTTAGGGGCAACTACGAGATTGGTGACAACATTTTGGCATCGTTGCCAGGGAGGTAGAGGATTACCTTCGGTGTCTGCGAGTGTCCGTGCGTTAATCCATATCTTATCGCATCCGGTATTTTTCCTTGGTGATTGCACTCCTAATTCCTTAATTTTATCAATCACCATCTTAATTCACTCATCTCACCTCTCCTACGACATATTTCATTTCGGTGAATTACCTGTGTGGTTCACCTGGCGACTCCACCCCGTGACTCTACTGAGGAACGAACCCATCGTATTAATCCTAAGTTCATAGAGCATCTTAATCTTGAAGGAACCCCTATAACTTATATTCGGAACCGAAGACAAATTAAAGAGAACTCATCCAATTTGAATATTTCTAATCATCCTTCGTCACCAAGTCATCTTTTTGGGTCTCCTTCATCTCCATCTATTCCAATGGCCGGAAAAAACACTAATCAAAATGTTCCTCCACCACAAAACCCTAGGATTTTTGGAAGAAAGGCAAAGCCATCTCCTTTAGATTTTTCCCAAATCTAGGGAGCCCCCCATGACATGCCGGAAGAGTATTTTGAGAAAGTTCCCAAGTTTGATGGAGTGTCTGCTATCTCCATTGAAGATCATGTTGATCAAGTTTGGGAACAAATGGAAGCATATGGAGCATCTGATAAAGATGTTTTCATGAGGGGCCTCCTGGCTTCTTTGGAAGGAGATGTCCGGAAGTGGTTTGACAGGTTTCCTACCTCATCCATTGATGGGTATGATAAATTTGTCACAAAGCTTAGTAGTGAGTGGTCATGAAAGTTAGATGGGAAATTTCTTTTACATCAACTTTTCGATATTAAGAAGAAAGAAAATGAAACAGTCCATGAGTTTAACATACGATTTGACAAGACTGTAACAAATATCCCTGAAGAGATTAAACCAAAAGATCAAGCAATTGTCATTCATTATTTGAATGCATTTGAAGGATGGCTTGGTTATCACTTAAAGGATAAAAACCCAAATGAATTAAAGACCGCTCAATTTAATGCAAAGATGGTTGAGCATAATGCAACATCTATGGGGAAACAAGACTTTTTCAATCACTTTCCCCCATCCACTTCTAGATCTGACCCTAAGCTTCGAAAGCCCAAGGACCCTGTGAGTGATCCGAAGGAATCAAAGGACACGTTAGAGACTATGCAAGAAATGATGAGACAACTAACTATCCTAACTAAGAATGTCGCAAATTTGCATGATCCTAAGAGACATAGGAGCCCTTATGGCCCTAAACCTTATTGGAACAACAACAGAAGGCCTGAGGGGGATAACAATAGACGACGACCTGATTATCCAGAAAATTCTGAGAAAAAGAATGTGAATTGGTGTGATGTGTTGATCTTTTATCCTTTCTCTCTGGGCAGACCCGGGCTGGCGGTATTCTTTTAGACCAACAGAACCCTTAGCTCACTGGCCCTTTCGGCAACAGGTCGCAGAAGCAACCTGAAGTCTCACCCGAAGTGATTCTAATGGGAGGCAGAAGACTCAAGTGTCCTCAGCCAAGTTCCGAGGCATCCAGGGTGGGTAAACCCTCCTTAACCCCTTTCACAGAAGCTGTCTATCTCATTCCATTACTCCGGCTACGCCTCTGTCTTATCGCAGTACGCAGGGAATGCGATAAGTCTTTCCCTATGTGAAACCGTCTAGCGATACCCAAGATATCGTAGGTGCAATATCTTCCCCTTCTAGTTCCTGCGGCAAGCGAACTTTGACCGCTTCCCGGGTTAACAGGTGGTCTTAGCTATTCTTATCCTGGTACTGCAGTTAGCAACAGCATTCAGCCTACAAGCCTAACCCTCACTACTGAACTCGACCCTTGATATCTCGCAACACGTAACTAGGTAGAACGTTACTTTGCGCAATGTCTAAATAAACCATTCATGCCTCATATTCAGTTCTTATTCGCACATTAACCTCTGTTTAACAATTATCTAGTTCGCAAAGAGGTTAGCTACGATTATCGCACTTGTTATACATCATTCAGAAGTTAACTGACGACCATGTACATTACTTATAACAGATTGAAGCATTCATATATAGCATAAACACGTGAATGAGAACAATGGCTACACAATTACAATAGTGCTACTTAGATAAGCACATTGATACTCCCAGGGCAAAGACTACGCCCAGGGGAACTGCGGTTCTTGTTTACAACTCTGGGGAATGAACACAGCCCCGTTCCACTCTTTACAATAGGGGTCTTCTGGGAAACTCCACCTCAGTGGGAGCCCTTCTCTATAGACCTCTTTTCTCTTCTTGCCTTTACAGTGCACTCTCTTCCTCTCGCAATCCCTGCGGATTGCACTATCTCTCAACAGGTCGGCCCTTGTATTCTCAGGGATGTTCAGACTTGCAACAACAAAATACTTGACTAGCATCTACCTGATGTCTCTATCGCTATGTGGCCAACCCCTTATCCTATAAAAAGACTACTATATATAGATGGCCCGAAGGTCTCATCGCAGTTACAAAACTGTGGGCCTTATCCCAACAGTGACTCAACCCTAACCACTTACGGTCAACTGGCTGTACTTCCATGGCCGCCTTCTGTCTTGTCGCCGCTTCCTGCAGTCCTTAGTCTTTAATGCATCGGCCCGTCGCTTCTTCTTGGTTCAAGCAACGCCGACTGTGGTCCTTCTTCTTTAATGAGGGTAGCTGAACCCTCTCTTCATCTCCGGCGCCTTTATTGCGGTGGTTGAGCTCTCCCTTCGGCCTCTTCTTTGTACCACATGCTTGACTTTTCTGTACCTATCGCCGTGATTCCCGCCGGAATTTGCGCTACGGCGATATCTTTGTCTTACCGCCAAAATTGGTACTTTCCCTCCAAAATTAGTTATCCTTCCCAAAATTAGCAGCTTCCTAACTGCTGCGGAAGTTCTCTCCAACAACTCCCCTAACACTTACTTGTGGCTCGTCCCCGAGCCACTTGCAACAACAGCCTGATTCATTTGCCTAAGCTTATCCTTTGTTGCTCGTGAGATTGCTGCGAATTGTGCCTTAAGCGCTTTAATACTTTCATCCATGTGTGTTACTTCTTCCTGCGCTGCGCTGAGCAGCTCAGCGGTTACCAAGGAGTCCTCTATGCCCTCAATGACTCCTTTACTTGAGGTGAAGCTTTTCACCTTTTGCTCCAGTTCATCAACCAGATGTGCGATGTTGCTTTCATGCGGGCTAACTTCGTTAGCCAGGTTGATCTGCTGTTCTCTGTATTTCTGCACCTGCTGCTGAATTTGTGTGATTTCTCCTTTCTTCCTTATCTTCGCAAGAGCACTCAAGCCCTTGTACTCTTCTTCAGCTCTTGCTATCGCATCTTCATAGTGCTTAATGTGCTGATCGAGCTGGGCTTTCTGTGGGAGCTCCTCTAGCTCCAGCCATGTCTTTGATGCATCTTCCAGGATGGCCTCTGCTGCTTCCACCCGACAGTGCATCTGTGTCTGTACAACTCTGAAAGCTTGCACTCGTGCTTCTTGGATTTCCTCTGGAGTAGGTGGCTTATTTGCTTCAAGTGCAGCAATCTTTGCTTCGTATTCTTCCTCCATCTTTCTCTTCTCTTCATCTAGAGCCTTTGCTCTTTCCGCTATTTTTCTGATCTTTTGAGTTATCTCTAACTCAGGCCTGATATCGCACTGCGGAAGCTCTGCTGCGATATTCTTTAAAACAAGAGAGACATCCTGCTCTCGCTGAACATATTGCGTCAACTGGGCACTCTCTGCCTCATGCTGCGCAATGAGCTGCACATTGTCGTGAGACAGCAAAACATTTTGCTCATATGTGACTTGTTCTCTGTGCCTCAGCTCCGTGCCTATCTGCTGGAAAATTTCATACAACTGATCCATAGGTACTTCTGGTAGGTTCACCTCAAGAGGATGAACCATCTGCACCTCCATAGGTACAGGGAACTTAATACTTCCTGGCGGTATACGAACAATGTTCGTGCGGTCCCTTGCAATTCTTTCTTCTCTGCTCTGCGAAGGGGGCTGCGAACTTTCTGCGACTGTAGTTGGAGCTGGCTGAATCTGCATGGAAGCAGTCTTCTCAGTGATTGCCTTCGACTCTCGCAATTTGTTGTCAAGGCTGATGCGCATACGATCCTGCGATAACTGAATCACAGCGAATTTATCCCGCATCTTCTCCTGTATTCGGCTGGCGATGAGATCATACTCATCCTCTGTCATGACTGGTGCCTGCGGTTCGTCGGAAGTAACCGCCTTTGTTCTCTTCTTCTTTGCTCGCACCGGAGAAGGGCCTTCAATAGCCTTTCTCTTAGAACCCATTGGTTCTTTCTCTTTGTCTTTAGGATCTACCTCCTGAACATCTTCTGGATCCTCAGCTGGGGGATCAACTGGAACTAGGCCAGAGGATAGATCATCATACATTTGTTTCATGTCCTCGTCGAAACAGTTCTTAATGGTATCTTCGACCTGCTGGATTTCCATGCGATATGGGCCGGGGGCCCATTCGTTATGTTTCCTGAACCCTTTGGGTCTGATGTAGGTTTTATCCCTGTCGACTTTAAATTCCAGCTTGGACTGATAAAGATCAACGACCGGCGAGTCGACACGCGGAATCGTTGCGACGGATTCAAGCAATAGCGTATAATATTCATGGAATACCATTGCGTTATTCTTGTGCTTCTCTGGGTGATTACTCGCCCAAAGATTGGAGTACCTTGACCCTCTGCACGCCCCTGGCGCCAGCTGTGGAAACTGCGAATTGGGCGGCTCTTTCCATCCAATGAAAGCCATAAGGATCAGCAGCCACGAGAAGTGGAAGCTGTGAAGTGGATCCTGCTGCGCCTGCGCACAGTCTTGAAAGAAACTATTTAACAAAAATAAACTCCAGTTGTAAGGTTTACCGTTTATGACTTCGATCGCTAGGCGGATAACTGAGCCTGTGACCTCCTTCGGCCTCACCTTGAGAAGGAGTTTTCCGGCCAACAGACTAACAGTAAACCGCAAGGCGTCATCCTGTATTGAATTGACATCGTAGGCGCGACCTCCTCTTTGCAGCTTATACTCCGCAACCTGCTTGGTTGAGAGCCTGGTATCCTTTGTGGCGCCATCAATATTTATCTGTGGGTCAAAACCAGTCTTCGACAGACCGGTAATGCGGTGAATGAGGTCAACATTGACATCTATTCGGTTACCCAACCATAAGTAACCACCATGCACACATGAAAGTAGCGTCCTCACCACAGCATTGACCTCCGGGCCCCGTCCAAAGTGTGGGATCTCCAGGAGATTGAGCAGTCCCGACGGTACTAAATGGCTTACATGGTCCATGGGGACGAACTCATCGTGCTGTGTCCTTGGGTTCCTCTGAATCGTCATATAACGATCGCGGCGGAATTGTGGGTACAGCGTATAATCTCTCAGATTATAATCAGTAAACTTAACAGCATGCATATTCCCCCACAAGTTACCTTCTTCCTTCACTCGGTTATCCAGCAGCGGGAGTATGAGTTCATATTTAAAGTCTCTTGGAAGGACGATCGCTGGCGCATTCTCTACTCTCGGTGGGAAGTATATGGTAGTGACTGTAACTTCTTCCGGAAGTTCCTGCTCCGGTTCTTCTGACTCTGTGCTATTCAGGGTCTCGCTACGTTCCATATTAGCTAAGGTTCTCGGCGACTGGCGTATGGTCGAAGAGCCAGCAGCAATTTTCTTTCCTTTCTCCGCCACAACTGAAGTCATCGCGCACTCAATTCCACCCCTTTGGAATCTCTGCAACACGTCTTCGAGAGGCTCGTCTGGCGCGAGGCGCCTTCCCCTGTGGTACTCTGGACTTCCTATGATTGCTAATCTTAATGCAAATCAGAGTCTGCAACTGTTTCTAGTTTCCCTGCTCAGGACTCTGCTAAGAATACGCTTGGCTCGGCTCAACTGCGCTCAACTCTTTTAGTGAAAATGACCAAGTAGCCCCGTGCTTTGAATAGAACATGTATTTATCATAAGGCGGAATTTCAAATGGCAACGGACCAGTGACTGGACCCGTTGGCGGTATTTAATGCATAGACAAGACAGCACCCCGCGCCTATTTATTGCAAACACCGTTTGAAATTTCGCTGGGAAACTGTGCGCCGGAGTGATGTCGCATCGGATTTTCCAAATCTAGAAGAATCATCGTACTGCTGCCAAATCTTAGTACAACAGATACTTGTCAGCCGTGCAGTTAATGCTTGTCAGATGGCGAAGTGACTAGCCCTCTGATCAATTCAAAATTTGATATCGCATCAATCTGTCTTCTGTCCTCTGCGATAAGATATCGCATCGTCTGGAAGTGGAAAGTGCCAAAAACTCGCCTCATATCAAAATTGTCGCAACCACCAGGAAAACTGGCTGCGAATTCTTACCTGAAGTATTTCCCGGTGTAGACTCCTTAGGGTGCGATGCTTCATTTCAACTACACTGAACATCTGCACCATTTGCTTCCTTTCTGGGCTAGGGCTAGGAGGTGGCATGGCCTTCGCGATACAGCTTAAGCCGACTACCATTGATCAAGGTAGGAAGAAACTCCCCACTCATAGTACGAAGCTGTATAGCACCTCCATCTGTTATTTGCTGGATTTGATATGGTCCTAACCAATGAGTTTTGAATTTTCCAGGGAACTTTATAAACTTACTGTCATAAAGGAGTACCAAGTCTCCAAGCTGAAAGGTTTTGTTCTTGATATGCCTATCATGCCAAGCTTTTTCTCGTGCTTTCTGCACTTTTTGATGGAATCCTGCGATAAATCTGTCTTCCTCCAGATTGAGCAGCTGTGCCAATCTCTCCTCTAAAGTATCAGAATCAGCCATCTCTGTAAGCTGAGCAATCCTTAGACTGGGTAAGATGTATTCCATAGGCATAACAGCCTCTTGTCCATATACCAGGCTGAAAGGTGTGTGCCCTGTTAGTTTCTTACACGTGGTCCTGTAAGCCCATAATACAGCATTAACTCTGAGGTCCCAATCATCCCTTTGACTGTTACAAATCTTTGTAAGAGCATGTTCTAATATCTTATTGAAAGCCTCCACCGTACCATTAGCTTGAGGGTGGTAAGGTGTACTCTTATGGTGCTGTATTTCAAATTCCTCTGTCAAGGCTTCTATGGTGCTATTCAAAAAATGTGTGCCTTGATCACTCATCAAAGTCACTGGGCCTCCAA
The DNA here is from genome assembly GCA_027924585.1 of Larix kaempferi. Lineage (NCBI taxonomy): Eukaryota > Viridiplantae > Streptophyta > Pinopsida > Pinales > Pinaceae > Larix > Larix kaempferi. Next base: position 13,060,645 of record BSBM01000761.1, read on the forward strand.
ATCTAGTGATGATGTTTTCAAAAATAAATTGTGCTGCTGTAGCAGCATCACAATTCCTGACTGCTTTTGCCTCAGCCCACCTGGTGAGGTATTCTGTTGCTGTAATTATATATCTCGCACCAGTTCGTTTTCCTGGGGGGTTAATAGGACCCACGAAGTCTATGGCCCACTTATCGAATGCGCGTAGCGTTATCTGTGGTCGCAACGGCATTTCATCTCTTCTGGAGGGCTTTCCTGTCCTTTGGCAGATATCGCATGATCTGCAAAACTCTTTACTGTCTTTATGTAATGTAGGCCACCATAGTCCGGCTGCTAGGATCTTCTGAGCGGTCGGCTTCCCTGCGAAATGGCCTCCTGCGATGCCCGAATGTGCTTCCTTAAGAATGGTCTGTTTCTCGTGGGGCATAACGCATCTGCGCAAGATTTCATCTGGTCCTAACTTATATAGGTGTCCTGCAATCAGGGTGAAGTCTGCTGCTTTCACCACTAATTGTTTCTTTTGTTGCTTGGTAAACTCAGGTGGTGCCCACCCTGTAGTAAGGAATTGAATTATGTCTCCATAATATTCATCTGCGACCTGAATAGAGAATAATTGCGCATCAGGCAAGTTGTCCTCTAAATTACTTGGTTCTTCGCCTGAGTCTAGCCTTGACAGGTGATCAGGTCCTGCATTTAGTCTTCCTGGCTTAACAATGATTTCGAAATCATATTCCTGGAACAACAATAGCCATCTACATATTCTTCCCCCTAACACTGGCTTATTGACCAAGTACTTTAATGCAGAATGGTCGGTGAACATCTTGAACGGGGCACCCAATAAATAGTGCCGAAATTTCTGTAAGGCATACACCATTGCTAACCCTTCTCTCTCTGTGGTGGTGTAATTCTTCTCAGCTGTCGATAGTCTCCTGCTCGAATATGCGATAGGGTGGTCAATACCCCCTTCGCCTGGTTGCGTGAGAATAATGCCCAGTGCGATGCCAGATGCATCCACATGAACATGAAAAGACTTGTTCCAATCTGGAAATACCAGAATAGGTGCTGTAACCATTTTTTCTTTTAGAGCGTCAAGACTCTTCTGACATTCCTCATTCCACTGAAATTTGATATCCTTCTTCAATAATTTCTCCATTGGTGCGGTAATCTTGGCATAACCTTTGATAAACTTTCTGTAATACCCAGTATGACCAAGTGTAGTTCTCAGCTGCTTTACTGAGTTAGGTGCTGGTAAATTGACGATGATGGCGATCTTCGCAGGATCTACCATCAAGCCTTGTCTACACACAATGTGACCCAACAACGTACCAAAAGGCGCACAAAATATACATTTTTTTAAGTTAAGGGAAATCTGGTGCTGTCTACATTTTTCAAACATTAATCGCAGGTTTCCTATGTGCTTCTTGACTAGTCCAAATACAGTCCAATCATCAAAATAAACTTCTAGAAATTGATGGATGTATTCCTTAAAGACAGCAACAACTACTCTAGAAAAAATTGCTGGGGCATTCTTAAGACCAAAGGGCATTACCGTATACTGAAAGGAGCCCCATTCTGTCGCAAATGTGGTCTTGTGCCTGTCGTCTGGATGGATTCTTATCTGGTGATAGCCTGAAAAGCCATCAGTAAATGAATAGATTTCTTGTCCTCCAACATTGTCTAAGACTTCATCAGTGAATGGTGTCGGAAATGGGTCATGCAGCGATGCATCATTCAATTTGCGCAAGTCGACACAGATCCTGATGTCTCCTTTTGTTTTCTTTTCTTGTACTACCATGGGACTAACCCACTCACTTTCTTCAACAGGTTCAATGATGCCTGCTGCTAGCATCTTATCTATTTCATCTTTTACTTTTGCTTTATACCGCGGATTCAACCTGTATGGGCGTTGCTTAACCGGCTTAGCGTCCTCCTTAAGTGGTATTCTCATGACTCCGAGGTCACCCACTATTCCCTTCATTTCTGTAAAGTTGGTAGGAAATAGGTCCTGATACTCATGTAATAGGTCTGTGATTTGGCCAATTGTCTCATCATCCCAATAATCTCCAATAGAGGCAAACTTAGGGTCTGTTTCTGTGCCAATATTGCTCTTTCTAATCTTTACTGGTTCTGTTACAGCTGGGATTTCTAAGTGCGGGCCTTCAACTTCACGTGTACCTTCTGTTTCTGCGATATTGATACTGCGAGGATCTTCATCCTCATCGCTTGAGTCTTGTGCGCAGTTGTAACATTCTAGTGCATGTTCCATCTGGATAGCCCACTCGGGTTGCGAATCCGCTGGTAATGGGCAATCCTCAAATATTTTAGTCTTTATGATCTTCAAGGCCCGATCAATGCTTGGATGCTCAGATTCAAAACTGAACGTGACCAAAAAGTTTTCAATCATAATAGGCCATGAGATAGTTCCTTTTCTTAGCTCTGTTTCTGTATACCAGTTCCGTGGAACTGTATCCAGTGTATGGATAAACAAATGAACCCATTCTTCTGCTGGAATCTCTAGCCAACTCTGTTCACAGTTCATAATGTGTGCTCTGGGATCACTCTCCCCTGTATATTTCCGCTGTGTACAGTCTCTTTCTTTAGAGAATCTAATGCGCATCAATCTCTTACAATCATACCATGATGCGATATGTTCCTTGTGTGTGTACCACCATCTTGCAGGTGTGGCTCGAACTGCAAGGTCAAAAACCTCCATCCTCTGCTCTTGAGGAATCTCTTGTTCAAACTGCTGCAAAAAATCATTGACATCTGCTAATCCATCAAAAGTTGGAATATACCTGCTTTCTGTCCCAATCCATCGCAGTGATTTAGTCATGAATGCGCATCTGCGAATAGAGACTTCATGGAGTCTATTTGGCCAATTTTCTAAGCCAACATCTGAATCTGATGTGCAAGAGCTATCACATCTCCAGCTGATATGTCCATCAGCTGTAGGATCAATGTAGTCTGTCTGATTAGAAGTCATTTGGTACAAATTTTCCATGTTATGCACCTCCTCTTCTGCTTTGATTGGCTCAATGTAGCGAGGACCCTGTAAAGGGTCTAATGGTGCGATAACCCGGACTTGAGCATCTTCAAATGTCATCTGCCTTTTCTTTAAGTTGATAACAGCCTTGTTATCAAAAGCCCAATCAATACCTAATAGAGCTGGATAGGGTTTGGTGTCACCAATAATTTCTATAATCTCAAAATCGGCATATGTGTGAACTCCGTCGATGTCCACTGGGACATGCGATAGGCGACCCATCGGTGATATTCTCTGTTGATTAGCTAGTCTGAGATGGATAGGGGATCTGCTTAGTTTTGGACTTCCCATCTGTTCCCATGTCTGTTTAGTCAAGACATTTACTTCTGAACCTAAGTCTAGGATAACCTCATCCATTTCAAATAGTCCGATCTGCGCTGTGAGCCTCATCTCTCTTCCTGTCCTTGTATGGCCCATTATATGGTGAATGGTGCGCTGTGTATTGCTCGCAGAAGGGCTCTGTTGACATTGGTCAATAACTTTCTGAAGTTCCTCTACAGCTTTCCCATTTCTTAGAAGTTTCAAACAACTCTGCAAGAAGGACTGTACACTCCCGGTCAATTCCTCTTCATCGCATCTGCCAGATGTGCTAGCCTGTGGTATCTGCGTAGTACTAACATCCTGCGGTGGTTTCCGTGGTATACCCTGAGATGGTAATAATAGTGATCTGGGCGGTGTCTGTTCAGCAAAGGAAGTCTTAGTTTGTTGAAATGCCTCCTTATTCTTCTGTAGATCAAGTGGGATAGGTTTTCCTGGAGCTTTGCGCACCCACTGCGTTCCTGTCGTTTTTTCCACGTCCTGCGATATGTTGCTCGTGGAGAGGCCACTGCGAGTTACAATATTGACCCGTGGTTCGGTTTCGTTCTGCTCAGCAGCGATAAACTGGATAGTCTGATTGGTTGCTGGCTTGGCGTCCTTGATCTTAGCTATCAGTATGGGACATTCCTCTATTGTGTGATCATAAGATTTACAATACTTGCACGTTGTAGTAGGGTTTTGACAGTCTCTAGCGTAATGTCCTGTGCCTCCACAGTTATAACAGGTGATAGTTCCACGGCCACGGCCAGATTCATAGCCTCCTCCGCGTCCTCGGCCTCTAAAATTTCCTCCACGGCCTCCCTGATTCGGATCAGTTTGTGCACGTACTGCTGGTCCGGATGCTTCTGACTGAACTCTGTAGAGGTCGTGCTTCCTTTCTATCATTAACTCATAAGCTCTACAATTGTTTTCGTCATGTCCCACAGATTTACAGAAGTTGCAATATAGGTTCTTTGGTGTCTGCACATATTTCTGAAGGAGAGGGCATTCCTGAGGACTGTGTCCTCTGGTTCTACAAATCTCGCACCATGGCCCCTGGTTCTGCATCAACGGGTTAGGAGCTCCACTGGCGATATAGTCAGCAAAGACAGGGCAGTTATCCTTACTGTGTCCCTGTGCTTTACACTTAGTACACCAAATTTCATGTGCAACCTCCTTTCCTTTCTTAATTTCATGCAGCTGTAAGGTGAGGTTAGCTAGCTGATTTTGCAGATTAGTGATACCGGTGCTAGTTTCTGCTAGAGGTGAAGCCTCTAGTTTCATTGCCATTTCTAATGCTTCATCTTGTGTATTTAATTTCTGTTGCATTAGTGGAAGTCTGATGTGTGGTAATATTGCTGCGATAAACCATTCTTTATGCTGTTGAGGCGCAAGCTCAAAGCTTACCTGATCAATGAGGGTCTTGAATCTCTGGTCAAAATCCCAAACCGTCTCCGTAGGCAGTTGTTTAATATCTTTAAGTTCTGCTATGCATTGTGACTCGGATTTAGGTTTTTTAAACTCTTTAATCATAGCAGTTCTAACCTGTGCAAGCGTTCTGTTATGGCCAGTGGTATACTTCATATACCAAGTTAATGCTCTTTCTCTAAATGTGGTGGCCAGCTGGACAAGCTTGACATTATCATCTTGTATTTGCTTAATGGTCCATATGGCTTCGCATAAGAACCAGTGTTGCTCAGGGTCCTCCGACCCTGTACCTTTGAATGTTGGTAGCTTCATATCATCTCCCATTCTGCTTCTAGATGGTGGGTTCTGGTTTGCTGTATGACTACCACTCGGCTGTGTAGATGTGGAGGGTGTAGCGGTAGTATTCGCTGTATAAGAGCTACTGGAAGGGGTTCCTGCGGGATTATTTTGAGTTCCGACTGGCTTTTGAGGAGTCCTAGGATTCTGACTCTGCTGTCTCGGGTGATCTGAACTGTCTTCTTCAGAAGAAGATGACTCGTTGACTCTATATCTTTTACCACTACGTGTATGTCCAAGATACTCGTAATCACTTTCAGAGTCTACTGACATTACAATATCATGCTACAATTCATCTGAGAGTATATCCAGTACTCCTTTTTCATATAGTAATTGCTTAATGGACAGACTTAGAGAATTTAGGTACTTACCGCGATAACCCTTGAAGAAGTACCGTTCTGCTGCGCTGAAACTCTTTCTCTGATCAACCGCGAACTCTGTGATGAAGCCGTCCAGCAGACTCGTAAGCCAGAAGTCTACTGCGCGTGAGATGGGGTTATCGACACCCTTCAAGGTCTGAATCAGCTCTGCTGTCCAGACAACTTCTCGACTCTTCTTGACACCGCTGTTGTCAACAAGCTTTGATAACCAACCATATAACTCAATAGCATAAGTTACGAAGAATATCTCGTGAAGATCTGTAAAAATGTGCTTCTGTAGCCAAGCCTCAGTGCTCAGTCTAGGATTCTTGTTTTCTTTTGCAGCAAACTCTCTTTCTTTTGACTCAACCCACTGGTTAAGTTCTTGCTTGGTAGGATGCCAACAGAACATCAGCTCAATGTGTTCAAACCGGCAACGGAACCATTTGTTGATCTTTTATCCTTTCTCTCTGGGCAGACCCGGGCTGGCGGTATTCTTTTAGACCAACAGAACCCTTAGCTCACTGGCCCTTTCGGCAACAGGTCGTGTTGAGCCCAGAATTGGCCCTTTTTGACCATCATTTATCACTGTCCCTTACCTTGTCTCACACCAATTACCTTGGCAATTCAATTTATTGTCCTTATATATTCCCCCAATTTACCAAGGTATGGCCGATTATTGTTTTATTGTATTAATACTTATGATTGTGATGATTTAAGCTGTGCATCTCTTAATTCGTGCTAACATGATGCAAATTATGAAGGTAGTAAGATAAAGGGACTGCAGGAAGATCGGAGCTGAACGAGTCACGGAGGAAGGGACGTCCATTGCTTAAGGAAGGTTCCTTGGGGCTCAATTCGTCAATCAAGGCACAGTCGTGGCAGGACAGCTGTAACATAAAGTTCTATCTTAAGTATGTCGCTGCTCAAATCCAACTGTGAGCTGGAAGGACCGCCACTCTTGGGACAGTTGATAACTCCTCGTATATTTGGATATTTCAGTTCTGCCACGCATTGTAACAGCTAGATTATTTAGGGCGCCTGAAGATCATAGATCTTCATGGCCGCCCAATTATAGGTTTAGATGTTGCAACTTTATGTATAAATATGTGGTATTACCTCGATCAAGGGGTTGGACAGCAATTAATTAATTCATCTTGTATTAGCAGTCAAGCTGAAACTATGTACTCGTCCTTCTGTTAATATAAAGAGTTGTTTCTGAGTTAAAGAGAGCGTTGTTCAACCAGCGTCTCTGTGTGAAGACTGGGCCCGTCTTCCACAGAGATTGCTGTGTTAATTTAGGATTTCATCTTTCTGTTGTGTGATGATTTGATCTTTCGTTTGTACGCAGCAGCAATATTCATTGTGTGGATTTCTCAGTAAATGATTTAATCGTGAGATTGGGAATGGTATCAATAACAGTCGACTGAGTCAGGTTTGTTTTATGTAATTCAATTTCTGTTCACACTGTTGTGCTCATCCTACAGCTGAACGTAATCCCAGAAGCTCCTAGGAATTAGCTTTCCTGTTATGTGTTGATTGATTTATATTTTGCAATTCAGTATCTTAGAACAGTTGCATCAATCTCCTTTATTAAATTCTAGAGTAATGTTCAGGTAATGCTTCATGATTCTCAGCTTGATTTCATTAGACAGTTGATTACTTTAGAATGCAATTGAGTTTTCCTTTCTGCAATCGTTGATTAGATCTGATATTCGTTTTGCTTGATGCATAATAGAAAAGGATTGTAGTACAGCAGTTAGAAGGCAATTGGGATTGCGTAGATTCTTGGGATGAACATAGATGATAGAAGATAAAAGTATTCACTTCTGATGGTTTGTGTTTAAGCATATATTGTGCACTTGTCCTTTGAAATAAAAAGACTTTCTCGGGTTGACAATAAATTTCATACGCTCTGTGTGTTGATATTTAATTATCTGCAATTAGAGTGCTTGACATTTTGGCGCCGTTGCCGGGGAAGGATAAAAATTAAACACTAGTCATTAGTTGTATCTGATAATTGCTTTCAGTCAGTCTTTTGGTTGTTTTTGAAATGATCTGCTTCGCATGAACACGAGGGGGGTAAAACGCGATCACCTCCCGACCCCCAAAACCCCACAAATTACTAACAGTACAGGTGGTTCGGGTCGTGGTCGAGGTCCACCGCTGGGCAGAAGAACATTCATTGACGACCTTGTTGACAAAACTGATTCAGCTGCTAGATCTCGTCAACAGGGGACTCCTATCAAAAGAGGCCCTACTGATCCTGGAGCGTTAGCATCAGGATCTACAGTGGAAGATACAGGAGCAGCGGTGATTTCTGCATATACTCCTGCTAAAGAAGGAACAGCTGATTCGGCTCTTGCAATTAAAGAGTACGCAGTTGTTACAACTGAAGAATACGCAGCCGCTACAACCGAAGAATACGCAGCCGCTACAACCGAACAATACGCAGCTGCTGCAACCGAAGAATACGCAGCTGTTACATCCGAACAATACGCAGCTGTTACAACTGAGGTAAGGGATAAAGGAACAAACGAAGGAGAAGATACAGAAGAAAAGATGAATAACAGACATGAGAATGAAGAGGAAGAAGCAGTGGTACAATACCATCATGAAGATAATTCCCCGCCGGAAACTATGGCTACATTGCAATTCCCAATACAGCAGCTCGAGGGGACAGCTCCTATGAAAAACATCTCACCGTCGGTGTTACCCCGCTTCCATGGCAGGGCGGCAGAAGATCCAGACGAATTCCTGTTTGAATTCGATATCCTCTGTCGCAGCTATGATTATGTCACAGATGCTCAAAAGTTGAAGCTTTTTCCTGCCACCCTGAAGGACAATGCATTACGTTGGTTCATGAGCCTTGGGGGAGGAACTGTTGCTAATTGGAACAAGATGAAGCAAGTGTTCCTGGAAAAATATCAAGAATATTGCAACACCAGGGACAAGAGGGAGGAGTTATTCAAAATGGTACAGAAGGAGGACGAAAGCTTGGAAGATTTTGTAGAGAGGTTGCTGTACAATGTGCAGAGAGCTGGACAGACGAACATGGGACTAGATGTGCTTAAGATAATCCTGCTCCGAGGAATCAGGGACGATTGTTTAGACATGCTCAATTTATTAGGAAAAGGGGATATCTCTAAAGAATCTTTTGAGACAATTGTGGAATTATGTAAGAGATATTCCAGGGGATCTTCTAGGCATAATAAGCAGAATAAACGAAATAACCTGGAACGTGATGTCTTCGACAGAACTCAGAAGTCATCCAATGGGGGAGCTACACGTGCAGAGATAGGCAATCTTCTTGAAAACTTTAAAACAGAAATGATGAGCTCTATCTCTTCAGAGATTGACGTCTTGAAGGCCAAGCAAAGACAGGCAGTGGAGGATCTCACACTAGGGGTATTTTGTCCCCGATGTAGAAAGACTCATCCACTGAAAGAATGCCCCCTTGACAAAGTTCAAGTATGTCAATTGTGCGAGCTGAATCATGATATGAAAGAATGCCCCACGCTGCCCCAAGTGAAAGCTGTTCTGCAGGCATCAACTCCAGAGGTGGATTCAGCCTACTTTATTGCACAGAAGAAACCCTGGCAGCCCCGGAATCAAGGTATGTCTCCCGATTCATTTCCATTTTTGAATAATTTGAATAATTGGAATACTAATATGCAAAACGTGAATACACAATTCCCTTCAAATTATGCTCAGTGGAATTCTCCTCAACCTACGATGCAAGGTTATAATTCATGGAGTCCTTGGACACAGCCACCTCATCAACCTACTTCATGGTCTCCTGGATGGAGGAACTTCCATCCTGGGAATCAGTTTCCTCAACCACCTCCACCTCAACAGTTACCGTATCCTCCATATCCTCAATTTCAGCAATATCCTCAATACCTACCTCAGCAGTCGCAGCTGCAGCTGCAAAATAATCCTGTGCCTAACATACCAATACGGCCTCAGCTGCCTGCCCAACCTAACCTTAACCCAAATAATAAAACAGTCCAGCAACTGGAAACTCTCAATATGCCAGCCTACTCTCTCTCCCCTGTACCTTGTAATGACATTCGCTTACGGTCTGGGAAGGTAGTAGAGCCTATAACTTCAGAAAATATCCCACCAACCGTGTATGACAAAGGAGAGAGTTCCCAGCATCCTGTTGAATCGGTTCCTATCATTGAAGATGCTGAGCATCCCTCAGATGGGAGGGCTGAAACATTGAACGATGAAGTGGATAACACGCAGCCCGCCCAGTTGGTAAGGCAACCACCTTACCCTGAGAGATTGATGCTGCCACAAAGGGGGGGGCAACCTCAGTTCAATCTCTTAGGAGAATTGAAGAACCTTTATGTTAAGATTCCCCTCTTACAAGCTCTTCAAGATGTACCTATCTACGCTAGAACTGTTCGAGACCTGTGCACTAAAAGACCGGGAAGGAAACCCAGAGATCCTCCTACTGTTCATGTTATAGGGAATTTATCCGCTTTAATGACTGGAAAAACCCCTGTAACTAAGTATGAGGATCCCGGCAATCCTACTGTCACTGTACACATAGGACAAACGCAGATACCCAACGTACTAGTGGATTTAGGAGCTGCGATCAATGTTATAACGATGGAGACTGTAAAAAAACTCGGATTCACCAATATTAGACCGACCCCTACTATCTTAGAACTGGCAGACAGATCCACTATCAGACCTGAAGGGATTTTGGACGACCTTGTTATTTCAGTAGACTCGTGGGAATACCCTGCCGATTTTCTGGTATTACAGCCAAAATCACAGCTAGGGGGACATCCATTGATTTTAGGGAGACCTTGGTTGGCTACCGCTGATGCTTGCATCAGCTGTCGATCAGGATCTATGACTATATCTGATGGCATGGAAACCAAAAATCTTACCCTGTACCCTCCAGCAAGGCCGAGTCTAGAAACTGAAACCTCCCTTTGGATAGAACAAGAAGAAGAAGAAGATGTTCAGCCATTACTAACAATAGGGAAGGCACTAACTTTCAAAAACGAAACAGAAGACGATGCCATTAATAATTTCATTAGCGAACCTGCTTCTGTAGACAAGGAAGTTTATCAACTTCTGAACAGTACCCTCGGCAAAGAAGAACAAGAACAGCTTACGGAGGAAGCACTAGCCAATGACGCAAATATAATCCCAGTATTGAAAAGCTCGAGAAGTATTTCTATTGAGGTAGAGCCTGGAAGAACTTTGAACATCAATCCTGCTCTCTCCTCAGAAGAACAAAAGCGCTTAACCAATCTCTTGAAGGAACGAAAGGGGGCATTCGCCTGGGAGTATACAGACATGAAGGGTATTCCTTCTAGTCTGTGCACTCATCATATCTATATTAAAAACGACTCCCGGCCTGTATGTCAACCCCAACGACGCATGAACCCCAATCTGAGGGATATAGTGAAGGAAGAAATCCAGAAACTCTTGGAAGCAGGATTCATCTATCCTATTTCAGATAGTGAGTGGGTTTCCCCACTTGTAATTGTACCCAAGAAAAACGGTAAATGGAGAGTCTGTGTCGATTATAGGGAGCTGAACAAGGCTACACAAAAGGATCACTTTCCTCTGCCCTTTATTGACCAGGTACTTGATAACTTATCTGGGAAGAAGTTCTTCTCCTTCCTGGACGGATTCAGTGGGTACAATCAAATCCAGATTGCTCCAGAGGATCAGGATAAGACTACCTTCACCTGCCCTTGGGGAACGTTCGCTTACAGGGTGCTTCCCTTTGGGTTGTGCAATGCACCTGCAACGTTCCAAAGAGCTGTGATTGGCATATTTTCTGAATTGGTAAATGATAGCATGGAAATTTTTATGGATGATTTCACTCCTTATGGCAGGGATTTTGATGAAGCGTTGGAAAATTTGAAGAAGGTTTTAATTCGCTGTGAACAGGCTCGCCTCTCACTGAGCACTGAAAAATGCCACATGATGATGAGTGAGGGGGTGGTATTAGGACATTTCATCTCTACTAACGGTATTCAAGTGGATCCTTCAAAAATTAAGGTGATAAAGAATATACCAACCCCTTCAACTCAGAAAGAGGTGCGAAGTTTTCTGGGACATGCTGGGTATTACAGGAGATTCATAGAAAACTTCTCCAAACTGGCTTCTCCTTTGTTTTCATTGTTAATGAAGGATGTGCAGTTTGCATGGAGTACAGCATGCCAGACAGCATTTGATAAGCTTAAAGAGAAACTGTCCACAGCCCCTATTTTAAGGGGACCTAATTGGACCATACCTTTCCACATTTCTTCAGATGCTTCTGATACCGCCATTGGAGCAGTACTAGGACAGCAGGATGGTCAAGTACCTTATGCTATTTATTATGTGAGTAAAAACTTAGCCCCTGCTGAACTAAATTATACTGTTACTGAAAAAGAATTTCTTGCTATTGTTTATTCTATTAATAAGTTTCGGCATTACATTACTGGGTATCCTACATTTGTGCATACTGATCACTCTGCCATTAAGTATTTAATGAATAAACCTGTCACTAATGCCAGAGTAACCAGGTGGCTTTTATTATTACAAGAATTTGATATTACTATTATAGATAAACCTGGAAAAGAAAATGTTGTTGCTGATTTTTTATCACGATTTACTAACAGTGATGACAGTTCACCTGTTGAGGATGCTTTCCCGGATGAACATTTATTCGCACTCTCAGCTCATTCACCCTGGTATGCAGATGTTGCTAATTATTTGGCTGCAGGGAAACTTCCGCCACATATGTCTAAACGAGAGAAAAGAAAAATTATTCAGCAAAGTGCCAGGTATTGTTGGCTTAAAGGCCATCTCTTTTACACAGGACCTGATCTTGAAATTAGAAGATGTGTAAGGGAAGATGAGATCTTTCATATACTGAAGGCCTGTCACGATGAACCTTGCGGAGGACACTTTGCAGATAAAAGAACAGGACATAAGGCGTTGCGGATGGGCTATTATTGGCCGACACTGTTCAGAGATGCTAAAAAATATGTTCAGTCCTGCGACAGCTGCCAAAGGATGGGCCAACCTAATAAGACAGACCAGATGCCTTTACAGCCCCAAGTGGTACTAGAACCGTTTGATAGATGGGCATTGGACTTTGTTGGTCCTATCAACCCTCCTTCCAAACAGAAGGTTTACATCTTGGTGTGTACAGACTACATGACTAAGTGGGTAGAAGCTGTAGCTTTGGCTAAGGCAAACGACCAGGCGGTGATTGATTTCCTGTACAGTGAAGTTTTTACCCGATTTGGAGTACCAAAGGAAGTAGTTACTGATGGCGGACCACAATTTATTTCACATCAATTTGAATCCTTGCTCCGGAAGTATCATGTGCAGCACAAGATAACTTCACCTTATCATCCCCAGGCCAATGGTCAGGTGGAAAGCACTAATAAGGTTATCGAAGCAATCCTTACTAAAACAGTTAAAAGCCATCGAAGGGATTGGGCTGACAGACTTCCAGAAGCACTGTGGGCATATCGCACAACTTGGCGCAATACCACGGGCTTTTCTCCCTATGATCTGGTGTATGGTAAGAGTGCCATCTTTCCAATTGAATTTGAGATCAAGACCCTGAAAACAGCCATTGAAATGAACCTGGATGTAGCAGAAGCTCAGAAAAGAAGACTGAATCAGTTGAATGAACTGGATGAGAAACGATTAGCTGCGGTAGACCAGACTGTGCTACTTCAGCAACAGAGATCTAACTGGCATGACCGATTCATCAAGAAGAAAATCTTCCATGAAGGAGACTGGGCACTACTGTACGACTCTAGATTCAAGAAAGATTTTAAGGGGAAATTACGCACAAGATGGCTGGGTCCATATTTGGTTGACAGGGTATTTGACAACGGCACTGTTCGCCTGATCACCATTGATGAAAACCGTATGCCATTACTTGTTAATGGCCACAGGCTGCGACTGTATCGGAAGCCCATTTCGAAAGATGCATTCATTTCACAGATTGCTGCTGATCCAAACTACCAATTGGCACCAGAGCAGGAACATTTTTCTACCTTTCCCAAATCTTAAAATGAAAATCATATTTGCTGTACATAAATAATTTCTTGCTGTAGCGTATAATTTTCGTTTTCTTTCTTTCTGCATTTGATCTCTTTGCTTGCTGTTGTCTTTTAAGAAAAAATTTCAGGGAGTGCCAGGAGAATGATCAGTTTGGGGCCCATAATGAAAATCTCTCTGTGCCGTCCTTGTGTTAAAAAAAAAAAAAAAAAAAAAAAAAAAAAAAAAAAAAATTTCGGCAGCTGCAACATATTTTCCGGCAGCTGCAACATATTTTTCCGGCGACCGTATTCTCCATTTCCCGGGAGCCGTAAATGCCCTTTCCGGCAGCCGTCAATCTTTTTCGACAGCTGCAACTTTAGCGGCTGCAACATCGGCAGCTGCAACATCAACGGCTGCAACATCGGCAGCTGCAACATCAGCGGCTGCAACATCGGCGGCTGCAACATCGGCGGCTGCAACTCCATCTTCCGCGGCTGCCACCTCATCTTCCACGGCTGCCATCTCATTTTTCCGCAGCTGCCATTTCATTCACCAGCTATGGCCACCTTATCTTCCACGGCTGCCATCTCATTTTCCGCAGCTGCCATCCCATTTACCAGCCACAACCGTATTCTCCATTTCCCGGTAGCCGTAAATTTTTCCCGTCCACCGTCAAATCTTTTCCGATAGCTGCAACTCCGGCAGCTGCAATCCCGGCGGCTGTAATTTCGGCGGCTGCAACATCTTTTTCTCGCAGTCGCCACATCACTTCCCGGCCGCCACCTCATTAACCAAGTCACTTCCACACCACAGCTGTCATTTCTTTCCAGCGGCTGCGACATATTTCCCATATTCGAAAAATCTTTCCCGCCAGCCGTAAGTCTCTTCCGACAGCCGTAATTTTTCCCGGATATTGTGAATCTTTTTCCGGCTGCCACGAATTCTTTCCCGATGGCTGTAACTTCTTTCTTGTCAGCTGCAACAAGCTTTTTCATCGGCCGTGTGATCATTTCTTTGGCAATTTGCAGTGGTAACTCCCGTGTTAACAGAAGGATTGTTTAAACTTGCTAATTATGACGCTGATTCAGCCCAGTCCTGCCGGCGAACTCATCATTTCAACCCGGAGGATGCGACGCCTTGTGTTTTACCGGCGAAGGAAATCAGTGCCTTATCCGAGTCATCATGATTCCACGTCTGATTGTGCACGCGTTCGGCTCCACGACGTCACCAACTCCATGCTCCACCAGTTTCCGCAGCCTTCCGACGCACAGTTTTATGAGGTATGGCTTTCATTTATCACGTGACTAAGTATTGATATCATGTAAACGAGATTGGCCGTACCTTCACTCGTACCACCATTTATATCCGATTGAACCTTTCCCTCGTACGACGTAATACTAATAACTGCCACCTTCCCCAATTCGGCATGAAAATTTTAAACTCCTCTCTGCGCTTAACTTTCCGAATTAGTTCATTTGTTCAACGTCTCCGCTCAACGATTCGTGCATTCTCCGCGCTGCAACTTCTATTCTGGATCCTGTACTCTGTCGAAACAGCACTTCTATCTTGCAGCCAGGACCATGGGCATTCCAGTTCGCCATGAACCTTTCAATACCCGGGAACTTAGACGGAATTTGCAGGTTCTGGCCATTTTTCAAGCCGCTGGCTGGGTCGAGTTCTTTGAACGATTGGATGGATTCGACCGGGACGCAGCCCTGCAATTTGCATTGAATCTCACTAAAACACACTCCACGGTGTGGGGGCTGTGTATAGATGTTTCGGAGGTCATTATATCCGAGGTTACAGCTATCCCATTGGTGGGAAAACCTTGGTTTAACCGTCGAGTTCCTGCAACAGCTGCACGGGAACAATTTTTACTTCCAGGGGAGCAAGTTGAAGCATCCAGGAGAGGGATTGCATTGAAGTCACTGCCGCAGCCATGGGACCAGGTCGCTATCTTCCTCAAGAAATACATAACTTGCGAAGGCAGATACCAAACTGTGTACAACTCTGAACTTCCTTTGCTTTCTCATCTCCGTCATGGCATTTTGTTAAATATTCCATTTTATCTATTGCATGATTTGCGCCATATGGCAACATTCGTTCAATCTGCAAAACACCCATTATCCTCCCTCACACACCATGGCCTCATCAAGTTAATTATTATGAGAACCCTGGCCCAACATAATATAACATGGGAGCAATTCATCACCCGGCCACAGCAACCTGTTCCCTTGAGGGTTATTCCATTACAGCAATTACCGGTTCCGCCACAACAGGAGGACCGGAGTTCCTCCAGTGAAGTTGGGGGGAGGGATGAAACGGAAGAAGAACCACAGAGGGCACAGGCAGGACCATCCGGAAGGGATGAAACGGAAGAAGAGCAACAGAGGGCACAGGCAGGGACATCAGGGGTTGACAAAACCACAGAGGAAGAACAGCCCGAGGCACAGGCAGAGCCATTTGAAGTATATGAATCCCCAGCACAAGCAGAACCAGTGGGGGATGACACTGCATCTGAAGGAGAGCGAGGGGAAGCTCAAACAGAGCTGCCAGGGGACAATGTAGATGAAACCCTCGCGGAAAACCTAGATAACAGGGCAGCTCCGACAGCAGAAGGTGAAATTGGAGCAGCATCAAAAGCTGCGACAATGGAACCTGAAGATGACGGAGCTAGAGCAATGGAGGACGACATTGAGCTGGTCACAATCGAGTCTTCACCGGAATGGGCAGGAGGAGCAGCTGTGATTGAAGAAGAACAGCATGGGGGGCAGGGAAATGTTCCTTTGACTTCAGTTTTGCCTCCCTATGTTCCAGCTCCACGAGAAGAAACACTACAGAAAGGGAAGTCACAAAAGAAAACGCAGCAGAAAAGGAAGAGGACCACCAATGAGTTTGATTTAGTGGCACCAATTAGAAGGAAGCGAACTCGGTCAATTACAGCAGCAGAGGCAGCTAGAACAAAATGGGAAACCTTAGAGACACAGGTTGAACCCCCAATCCTTACACCAAAGCCGAGGGATGCTCCACAAAGGCCAGTAGAAGAAGAGCCGGGAGTTGAGGGACTCTTGTATGAGAATGCAATGCTGAAAGAGGACCTCCAAGCACTTAGAAAGGAGCTGGAAACATGGAAGGAAATCTGCCAAAAGTAGGGTGGAAGAAAGATGTATACATTAATAGAGGCTGCAGACCAAGTGGAGGAAACAGCTTCTGCTGAAGCTGGAGAAAAGGATGAGCGAATACTCTGCCCCACCTGTGGGGAGATCTTTGAGGAAGCAGGTCATAAAATTTTACTTAGCACCTATTCAGCACAACAGCCTGCAGCCACAGAAGGGAAAGCAGTGGAGAAAGAGGATGCTGTAACACAAGAACCAGCACCTTTAAACATCCTTGCTGCAGCTGCTACTTCCCATGATGCAGAAGTCATAGAACGGATGGGAGAAGAACAGGGAGTGGAGGATGCCCTGGAAATTTATAAGGAATGTATGGCAATTCCAAAATGCTCCCACAACATAGAAATCATAGAACAAATGGGAGAAGAACGGGAGATGAAGAATGCTCTGGAGCTTATAAAAGAGTATGGCGAGACCCCAGAGTGTTCTCATGACACAGAAATCATGGAGCCAAAGGATACCCTGGAGGATAGTGAAGAATTTTGTGCTGTAACCCCAGAACGTTCCCAGGACACAATAATTTTAGAAGGGGAAATGGAAATGCAGGACAGTGACAAGTTGAAACAGGATGCTGCAACACAAGAACCAGCAATCCTGAACTTGACCGTCCAACCGACTGAGCAGATAGAAGAAAAAGCTGGGACAGAGGATATTCTGGCATTCAACGATGAACTCTGGGTGGTGACCCCAGAAAGTTCTCATGATACAGAACTCATGGAAGAGAAGCTGCAGCAAAATAAAGATGAAGATGTAAGCCAGGATGTTGTCACACAAGAACCAACATCCTTGGATGCTGCAGCAAGAATCCCTGAACTGCAGTTGGAGGATAACCCGGGAGTAGAGATCATTCCTGATATACAATGGAGTGATGATGAACAGGTACAGACACCCTGCTCAGGTGACACTGAAATCTTGGAGGAGGAGCTGCAAATCGAAAAGGATATCCAATCCCAGCAGCCAATTGACAAAGAAGACACTGTTACACAAGAACCAGTGTCTCCAAAAGCAATAAAGGCAGCTGCTGAAGAAGGTTTAAGGGATGTTGCTGTTACACAAGAACCAGCAACTCCCTTGATAAGATTAGATGCGCTGGAAGACACTGTCCCACAAGAACCAGTGCTTCCACCTCCTACAGGTATTATTGAATTGGATTCAGATTGAGTGTGTCTTTTCAACTTCCCCAGGCAAAGCATAAGAGAACTGCAGATATTAGCAAGTAGTGGGGGAAGGGGAACAGTAAAGTTGGGAACTGCTGGGTTGCTCACAGAAATTTTTCAAAGGGATAGAAGGGATGCCTGATTTATCTACATTCTTTCCTCTTGCCTGGACAAGGTTCAGTACAATATTCAGCTGCAGGTTGTTGCATGAGGACATGCAACAGGATAGTTGGGGGGATATGTTGAGCCCAGAATTGGCCCTTTTTGACCATCATTTATCACTGTCCCTTACCTTGTCTCACACCAATTACCTTGGCAATTCAATTTATTGTCCTTATATATTCCCCCAATTTACCAAGGTATGGCCGATTATTGTTTTATTGTATTAATACTTATGATTGTGATGATTTAAGCTGTGCATCTCTTAATTCGTGCTAACATGATGCAAATTATGAAGGTAGTAAGATAAAGGGACTGCAGGAAGATCGGAGCTGAACGAGTCACGGAGGAAGGGACGTCCATTGCTTAAGGAAGGTTCCTTGGGGCTCAATTCGTCAATCAAGGCACAGTCGTGGCAGGACAGCTGTAACATAAAGTTCTATCTTAAGTATGTCGCTGCTCAAATCCAGCTGTGAGCTGGAAGGACCGCCACTCTTGGGACAGTTGATAACTCCTCGTATATTTGGATATTTCAGTTCTGCCACGCATTGTAACAGCTAGATTATTTAGGGCGCCTGAAGATCATAGATCTTCATGGCCGCCCAATTATAGGTTTAGATGTTGCAACTTTATGTATAAATATGTGGTATTACCTCGATCAAGGGGTTGGACAGCAATTAATTAATTCATCTTGTATTAGCAGTCAAGCTGAAACTATGTACTCGTCCTTCTGTTAATATAAAGAGTTGTTTCTGAGTTAAAGAGAGCGTTGTTCAACCAGCGTCTCTGTGTGAAGACTGGGCCCGTCTTCCACAGAGATTGCTGTGTTAATTTAGGATTTCATCTTTCTGTTGTGTGATGATTTGATCTTTCGTTTGTACGCAGCAGCAATATTCATTGTGTGGATTTCTCAGTAAATGATTTAATCGTGAGATTGGGAATGGTATCAATAACAGTCGACTGAGTCAGGTTTGTTTTATGTAATTCAATTTCTGTTCACACTGTTGTGCTCATCCTACAGCTGAACGTAATCCCAGAAGCTCCTAGGAATTAGCTTTCCTGTTATGTGTTGATTGATTTATATTTTGCAATTCAGTATCTTAGAACAGTTGCATCAATCTCCTTTATTAAATTCTAGAGTAATGTTCAGGTAATGCTTCATGATTCTCAGCTTGATTTCATTAGACAGTTGATTACTTTAGAATGCAATTGAGTTTTCCTTTCTGCAATCGTTGATTAGATCTGATATTCGTTTTGCTTGATGCATAATAGAAAAGGATTGTAGTACAGCAGTTAGAAGGCAATTGGGATTGCGTAGATTCTTGGGATGAACATAGATGATAGAAGATAAAAGTATTCACTTCTGATGGTTTGTGTTTAAGCATATATTGTGCACTTGTCCTTTGAAATAAAAAGACTTTCTCGGGTTGACAATAAATTTCATACGCTCTGTGTGTTGATATTTAATTATCTGCAATTAGAGTGCTTGACAGGTCGCAGAAGCAACCTGAAGTCTCACCCGAAGTGATTCTAATGGGAGGCAGAAGACTCAAGTGTCCTCAGCCAAGTTCCGAGGCATCCAGGGTGGGTAAACCCTCCTTAACCCCTTTCACAGAAGCTGTCTATCTCATTCCATTACTCCGGCTACGCCTCTGTCTTATCGCAGTACGCAGGGAATGCGATAAGTCTTTCCCTATGTGAAACCGTCTAGCGATACCCAAGATATCGTAGGTGCGATATCTTCCCCTTCTAGTTCCTGCGGCAAGCGAACTTTGACCGCTTCCCGGGTTAACAGGTGGTCTTAGCTATTCTTATCCTGGTACTGCAGTTAGCAACAGCATTCAGCCTACAAGCCTAACCCTCACTACTGAACTCGACCCTTGATATCTCGCAACACGTAACTAGGTAGAACGTTACTTTGCGCAATGTCTAAATAAACCATTCATGCCTCATATTCAGTTCTTATTCGCACATTAACCTCTGTTTAACAATTATCTAGTTCGCAAAGAGGTTAGCTACGATTATCGCACTTGTTATACATCATTCAGAAGTTAACTGACGACCATGTACATTACTTATAACAGATTGAAGCATTCATATATAGCATAAACACGTGAATGAGAACAATGGCTACACAATTACAATAGTGCTACTTAGATAAGCACATTGATACTCCCAGGGCAAAGACTACGCCCAGGGGAACTGCGGTTCTTGTTTACAACTCTGGGGAATGAACACAGCCCCGTTCCACTCTTTATAATAGGGGTCTTCTGGGAAACTCCACCTCAGTGGGAGCCCTTCTCTATAGACCTCTTTTCTCTTCTTGCCTTTACAGTGCACTCTCTTCCTCTCGCAATCCCTGCGGATTGCACTATCTCTCAACAGGTCGGCCCTTGTATTCTCAGGGATGTTCAGACTTGCAACAACAAAAGACTTGACTAGCATCTACCTGATGTCTCTATCGCTATGTGGCCAACCCCTTATCCTATAAAAAGACTACTATATATAGATGGCCCGAAGGTCTCATCGCAGTTACAAAACTGTGGGCCTTATCCCAACAGTGACTCAACCCTAACCACTTACGGTCAACTGGCTGTACTTCCATGGCCGCCTTCTGTCTTGTCGCCGCTTCCTGCAGTCCTTAGTCTTTAATGCATCGGCCCGTCGCTTCTTCTTGGTTCAAGCAACGCCGACTGTGGTCCTTCTTCTTTAATGAGGGTAGCTGAACCCTCTCTTCATCTCCGGCGCCTTTATTGCGGTGGTTGAGCTCTCCCTTCGGCCTCTTCTTTGTACCACATGCTTGACTTTTCTGTACCTATCGCCGTGATTCCCGCCGGAATTTGCGCTACGGCGATATCTTTGTCTTACCGCCAAAATTGGTACTTTCCCTCCAAAATTAGTTATCCTTCCCAAAATTAGCAGCTTCCTAACTGCTGCGGAAGTTCTCTCCAACATGATGAAGCAGAAGATGAGCCTTCTGACACCAACTATCATGATAACCAACCTGACAATATCAATTTTATAAATGATCTATCCTTTGATGATGAATTTGGAAGAATCCTTCTAGAAGAAGAGCCATGGGAGCAAGAAGAAATAATTGAAGAACCTAGTTCCTCATGTTGTGCCATTAATATCCCAGAAGCTAATGAACAACCAAAGTATCCGATATATAAAAGAAGAAACAATTCCCAACAACCTTCTTTCCTTGACAAACTCAAAGAGATTAATGAAGATAAAAAGGAAGAAGAAGATCTTGCCATAGAAGACTATAACATGAATATTGATATGAAGAAAGAGTTAAGCAAGATAATGTGTAATATCCCTGTCACTGAGTTGATGAAAGTGCCCTCTGTTAGAAGCCAAGTAGAGGAGTTCTTTGATGGCATTGGCCAAGAGAAATCTCCTAAGGTTGTCTTAGAATCCTGTCATATATAGAGCCTTAGTGGAACACAGTCTAGAAAAGTTGAAAAGGATCCACCAACTAACATCCATTCTGCAATTTATGAAAGAAAGAATGGTGATCACCCTCCCTTTTACCTCACCTTGCACATTCAGATTATGCTCCTTCATAACTGCATGTTGGATTCCAGAGCTGCCATGAATGTTATGCCTTTACATGTCATGAAGGAAATGGGATTGGAAGTAACTAGACCTTATGGGAATGTCTGTGGTATAGACTCAAGACGAGTGCAATCTTATGGTTTGATCAAGAACCTTAGGGATGATCTTTTTGCATGTTCAGACATTTCCACTATGATGGATGTAGTTGTCATTGACTTGCCCCCAGCATATGGAATGCTTTTTATCTAGGAAGTGGGTAGTTGGTTTAGGTGGATACCTTATCATGGATCTCTCATTCATTTGTGTTCCAAACTCTGATGGAGCTTTGATTAGGGTGAACAGAGAACCTTGCTATGAAAATCATTTAGAGACTTTTGAGGAAGGGATAAAAAACACATATGGTGATAAACTGTTAAATAATGCTAAAGCAAATATTGTTGAAGATGAAAATGAAATATGGGAAGATGATCAAGTTGATAATATGTTCATGGTTTTTGGAGATTCTTCTGACTCTTCTCTTGAAGAAGATCATATAACCGAGCTTGCTAGAAGGATCAATTTGGATTTACGTAGAGATGAATTTGCTGAAGAAATAGAAGAATTGAGAAGAAATGAGAATCAACCTCAGGTTCAGGAACAAAGCAATGTAATAAATCAAGAACAAATTATTGAAAATCAAACACCTGAGGTAGTTGATGATTTGGATGATATCAGAAGTGGTGAACATTTTCCCAGATCAGTTAGAGAACTCAATGCACTTATTGATAATAATTTATTAAGAACGATTCGAGGGCTTGAACCCAATATCCCATGGGTAAATCATTATGAGCAAGCAAATATTGAAGAAAATAATCATGAAGTTAATGAGAACCCTATGCATGAAGTTGATGAATTTGAAGACATTAGACGTGGTGAAAGAATTCCTAGGACTCTAAGTGAATGGTTTTCCTTGATTGACCATAATAGAGAAAGGGAAAGCCAAGGGATTGAGCCTATCCATCCTTGGGAAAACCATCCTAAGTTAGTTGTTGTGGTAGAATTCGATAGTGAGTCTAATATATCCCATTATTCTGATGTTGATGATTCTTTGTCTCACCTATCCTTAGAAGATGGTAATTTAAATTGAGTTCATGATAATTCTTTAAGTTGGGAAGAGGATGCCTTAATTAATGATGCACCTGAAGGAGACTTTAACTTAAACAATCTTAGTATCTTTCAGAATCCTTCAGATTCTCAAAACAATGTTTTATCTGCATATCCTCTTGTCCCTGATTTTCTTCTACCACCTGAGTCATCTAGTCACCATAGTCATGATCCTTCTCACATTCCTAGTCCTTCAGTATCTCATTCTGAGTTAGTTTCCACCAGGTTGGAAAACATGCATATTCCAGTTCCTTCAGGGGAAGGCTC
Source organism: Larix kaempferi (assembly GCA_027924585.1). Classification (NCBI taxonomy): domain Eukaryota; kingdom Viridiplantae; phylum Streptophyta; class Pinopsida; order Pinales; family Pinaceae; genus Larix; species Larix kaempferi. Next base: position 13,083,572 of record BSBM01000761.1, read on the forward strand.
TAGTCATAATATTGTCATATCCCATGTGCCATCTCCCTTGGAAGAACATAGAGATTTTTGGACTGTAGGTGAAGTTGTTAAGAGTGTAGTGTCTCCTCATGAGGATGAGCCAAATGAAAGAGTCCAAGAGATGAGAAGAGAGATTAGAGAAGTCCTTGTTTGTAGGATCGTTATTTCCATTGATGGTGGCCCACCCAGAGTTAATGCGATTCCTGCTAGCAGTAGCTCAAGGATTGTCACACCGAAACTGCAAAACCCTGCTAAAGTTCACCCTATGCCTGTTCGCAATGTTGTCCTCCAATATGCACACCAGCAGCAGAAATCTTTCGAAAGCTGTCTCTTCACTAAAAGTGAGAGAGGTGTGGCCTTGGGGGCAAGCAATGAGCCAGGTACTGTCACTTGAATCCCAGCTCCTCCGTTTAGGCAAACTCCTAACGAATCCAAGGGGGTTAGTCCCTATAAAAGAGTTTCACTAAGGCTCTAGTATTTATAGTGTTTTTTAGGTGTTGTGATGCAGATGGGTGTTTTTTAGGAGTTTTAAATGAAAGACAATATGAGATTTAAATGTAAAGCAAGATAGTGCAATCCACGTTACAAATACAAAATGAAAGATACACTTGGACAATAAATAAATCACTTTTCACGTAAATAGAAGCAAATACTCCAATGTTGATACTTAAGCAAGCAAGATATATGATGAAGGGCCAGTGCCTTATGGAGTCAAAAATAAAAGTGATTGTAGAAAGGTTGATACAAGTGCTTGAAAATAGAAGTTTGTGAGAACGTTGTGCAGCTTATCTTGGTAAATTTAAGATTTTAATTGTCTTGATTATTATGGCTAAGAACAAGGTATCAAAAGGTAGTGGAACCTTATCCAAGAAAACTACTGGCAACCCTAGGTGATAGGTCGGAAGCACCCAGATTCAAGAGGATAGGTGTCCAATGTTTGAACCGCCCCCAAGTCTGACCAGTGGATTCCCGGCACCACCTCTTGTGGGAAGAACAGTAATTTGTCTTGGTTGAGGTTTTTGGGTAAAAATTTTGATTAAATTATCACTTGTGAATTAGCAAGTCTTCCACCTTTCTGAGTACTAGCCCAACCGTTTCCGGTTGGCAGAGCATACGGGTGTAGGACAGAAACCAAGGTAAATTAATTAAGGGGCGTGTGGGTTGAAAAAGTTTTAATTTAAGAGCACTTTAGTTCAACTCTCCGACAGAGAGCGCTCTTGACTTGATCTTATGATCACAGTTCAAGAGACTTGCTACTTTAACAAATGCCTAATGCAGGGATAATGCAAAACTAAAATTCCCTCCGATAGAGGGTGCTCTTGACTTGGATGTGGCCATGTTCAAGAGACTTTGGTTCGTTTTAAACAAGCAGAAAGTAGATTGTAATAGCAATAGATTTCAGCTTAAAGTTTGATTGAACAATATGACAAGATAGGAAAGATATGGAATATTACTTAACAACACTACTTGCGAGATAAAATGAAAACTAGAATCAAACTAGTGTTCTACCACACAAAATTTAATCTAATGGGTGGGATTGATCTCCGAACAAGATCAACCACTAGAAGCGCCTGCACTTGAGAACCTCTAGCTAGCTGAAAGCTCTACCAAGGAAACCGATGGGGAAGGAAGAGTAACCAAAAAATTATGTGGTCCTGCCCTTGAGATGAAATCCCAAGGATACAACTTTCGGTCAAAGGCTTTGGAAGAGAAATATAAGATATTTTAAACGGAAAACAAAACTAATCTACCCAAGAGTCTCTTTCAAGTCAAAGACCCTACTCGGGAGAGCATGGGGGTAAGTAAATATGGAAGATAACTTATTGAAATAAAACTAGCATATAACGGATCTAAAGCTAAAAGCCAAACCACTCAATGAGATGAGACCACAAGGCTTCCCCAAATGGGGAAGTGAATGTGGGGGCTTAAAAACCCCACTTGCAAATTTTATTATGGAGATACAATTGCCCTTGGGAATGAAACCCTTGTAGGGACTTTTTCGAAATGAATAACTTGTAAAACTTGAAATAAACTAAGATCTATTACAAAAAGGATAATATTGATCTTGTTTTTTTTTTGTCCTCTTGTATTCTTGATGGCTTCTCGATTGGAAGCTTCTTGACTTCTACTCTCTGAAAAATTCTATCACAAACTAATAGCTCCGCTACCCATTAGCATTAGGAAATCAAATAACAAATTGATACTAACTAAGTCCTAAATCCACAAACTACATGCAAGCAATAATAAAACAAAAATTACCCTTAAGATGCAAGTGCAATTACTTTGAAATTTAAACTATTTGCAATGTTTGAATAAAAAAAATGAAGTGGCAGCCAATGAATGTGAGTTTAGGACAGTCAAACTAATGTGTAAGTGGAAGCCCACAAATGTTTTGGGCAGCCAATGAATGTTTTAACAATCAATTCAAGGTAAATGGCAGCCAATAGAGTTTTTTATGACGGTCCAACCAAGGTAAATGGCAGCCACTAAGTTGTTATGACAGTCCTCACACTGTTCAAACAATCCACAAAATATAAATGGCAGCCACTAAGTTGTTATGACAGTCCTCAAGTAGATAAATGGCATCCAATCAAGTTTATGAAAATGAAGATCAATGGATTTGCATGTTACAAAATTTGAAGCTAGATAATACTAGGAAAAAGATCTATAACAATTATTTTGTAATAAAATGCAACTAGCTATTAAACTTTAAAACTAACCACTAACTCTAGCATAACATGAGATATAAAGTACCAACTTTGAAATGCAAGTTAACTATTTAAAACTTAACAAACTAGCTACCAACTACTAGATCCTAGCACTAACTACTCACTAACTAAGTATGAAATTAAACACTAACTCCTAACTAACATCTAACACTTACACTTGCTTGTTTTTGTTATTGTTTTTTGATGTGTTTAGGGCGAAGAAGGAGATGGACAAGAGGGGACCTAAGGGATGGGATGAATGCAAAAGAAGGGAGGACGCTAGAAGGGGATGAGAGGAGGAATAAGATGACAAGAGGAAAGGCGAATGGGATGGAGAGGAGAGGCTAAAACGAAAGGTAAGTAAACTAGCAAGGTAGGGAAACGAAGCTAGGAGGAGGAGGTATAATGAGGGCTTGAAGAGAAGAGGATGGAAGGTGTACGAAACTAGGTATGAAGAGAAATGGGCTATCAATTCAAGGGGAATGAGTTCAAGGAAAAAAAAAAATAACAAGTAACAAGTAACCAATGTTTTGAAAGTGAAGTTTTCGATGGAAGAAGTAACTTTTCCGCTTTGATGCAAAACCCTGGATCTTGCTCCCTTGGAGGTTTCCTGAAAACAAAACTATTAGCACAAGTTTTTTGTTGGTGGAGAAGAGGGAGATACAACCGAGTTCATCTCATCTCAACCATTTGAGGATCTGCAATACATAAACACTCATACAAACAATGCTTGATTAAACTTAGAGAGTTAGACAAGAATATAAAAAGAGACAAGGTAGTAAAACCGATTACAATTTGTACTCTTTAAACCATCCAAACCTAAGCCTAGCAAACAAATTGGACCATCAAATGCTTTCCCTATGCTCTTAATAAAGAGATCCAAGCATAAATTATAATCAAGATTGAAATTGCAAGAATGTAAAAATCATAGATATTACCTCAACAATGAACCATTAACTCATGAACCAATAGACATGCACACCATTTGCCTCCAAAGCCAACTTTATTTCCACAAGCTCTTTACAAATATGAGCAGAGTAACTTTACAACAATTTTCCATGAGATAATAACCCCAAAGGGCCTCTCTTTATAGCAAAAGACACTAGCTAAACCCTAGGTCGAATTGGCAACAGGTAGGTAGGTCGAATTCCAATCAATCAAGGGCTTGGCATGTCAAACAAAGGTCAAAGTCGAGTTGTTGGTTGGTAGGATTTGGCATGTGGAAAGGCTCAACTTTAAGGTAGGTGTGAGTGGTAACAACAACCAATCAACACACTCCAACAAGGATAGATGCGAGCTATGGTAGGAAAGGCGTGAGCCTTGGTAGGGTTGACGTGAGGATGTGGAGGGGCGAGTTAGTATGGTGAGGAGACAAGTGTAATAGGTAGGTACTAACTCGAGTCTAATGAGAGCCAAGCTAATTAGTGATTGCACTAACCAATAAACAAGATCCAACTAAGGTCCACGTGAGAGAAAAGAGGATTGACGTGAGGGTATGGAGATATGCGAGCTAGCATGGTGGAGACATGTGGTAGTAGGTAGGTACTAACTCGAATTAGTCAAAGGGAGCCAAGCTACGAATTTGGTGAGTCATGAGGGTGCCCATCTCTAACATTAATGCTAACCACCAACCCAATTACAAATTGACAACACACTAACTCGAGTTTTTGCATGAGGAGGGCGAATTGCCTTGAATGGATAACACTCTAGTGACTGGATAGTTGACTGGGAAGACTTGGAGTTGATTGGAATCTTCCTAAATGCTCATTGCCATGTCATTTAGCCTTTTATTTTAATCAAATTGATTAATTTTGGAGAGATTTGGATTATCTCCAAAATATTCAATTTTATTATTTTAATTAATAATTTCTCTGTAAATGACTTTTCAGAGAAAATATTAATTATGAGGCTGAAATGACATCCGAAAGTTGGGTTTAGCTGCTCCATGGGTCATGTGTGATTTTTGGCTTATGAAATGAGCCATCAAACACTAAAATCGGACCCCGGATGACTGACATATTACAGACTCAAATTTCTCTATTTAAACTATAGAGAAATTTAATTAAAATTTAAATAATTAAAAAAATTAAAAACCCCAATTTTGACGCGTCCGGTAAAAAAATTTTGAAATTTTTTCTGGGGGTCTTAGAGACTTAGGACATGACCAAAACCTATTCTAATAGTGTCTAGTAGGTTTATACATTATATTTGGACCCTAATAACCCCCCATGGCCAAATTTCCAAAATCGGGCATTCCAACTTTGGAGGAAGCGGGAGAAAAACCAAGAGATTATATCTCGCCTGAAGCAAAGTATAATCTGACGGTGAAAAAACTCCCTAGAATACCTTAGTTGTTTAATCCAATCATGGGGAACTGAGCCACTCAGACCCTACTAGCACACTTTGATACAAACCCCCATGGGGCCATGGTCATGTCGACTCAAAAACAAAACCGGCTAGCCAAAACTGGCTAGACCCAAATATATGAAACCCAGGTACTCTGGAAGTGAACACTGATGTGTTCCAACACTGGCGGCTCAATAAGGTTTCAACTATTGTACAAATCAGTTGATAACATCTGGCTCCAACTGCGGGACGTGTGCTCGATCTGGAATTCATGCAAGGAGAGAATACGAGAACACCAGAATCTCTGGTTTATATATATAGCCTGTAAAAACATCTCAACTTGACAGAAAACCTTCAATAGCACATATGTTATGAAAAAACCAAAATGAAATATCAACTATATCTTATTGTTTGAAAATGAATTCTAGGAAACCTGAAATGCAGAAGGTGAATTAAATCTTTTCCTATTCTAATATAATACAAAAGAACATGTTAAGTATAATCAGAAATCCAATGTAACCATTTAAGCATGTAATCAATGTAAAAATAACAACTTTTTACCTTGTCTCTGGTTACCAGCTAGGACAAGAGCATGCTTATCAGAAAGTGCAAACCTGCTTGGATCTTCTGAAAGGGAGGGCTGGATGGGGAATCATAAGTATGTAATAAATATTTGAAGTGCTCCCCAATATAGCAAGAAGTCTTTCTGCAGGCACACTCTATCCAGAACAGGATAGGGAGATGAAATTCAGGATGACAAGGCATTCCTGGTACCTTATCATATTCTTCCAAGAGGCTCTTCCAATAATAATTTTCCATCAAAGTGCATGCCTCGAATTGCCCTAATATACAAGGGGCTTCCGATGGGAAAGATATATGCTCATATGAAATAATTTCCTTCTTTTCCTCTATGCTCAACTGTTCAAAATCCAAACTCCTGTCAAAAATTGGGGAGTCTTCATGAATTTTACCATATTCCTGGCCGTATGTATCCTCATGCTCATAAGTGGGATTGTTAACAAAATTTCCAAGGGGATTTTGTTCATCATTAACTTCTTCGGACACGGCATAGATAGGGTTCTCAAGAGAGGTCCATTCATCATTGCCAATATCTATGTCATCCATGATGGACTCATCATCACCTATGTCATCCTTTAAGCTATGCCTATCCTCCTCAACTTCATAATAATCTTCCTCAAACAGATGTGTTTCAAAAATATCACAAGGGACCCAAATTTCTGAATATTCACTGCCATGTGGAGAACAAATGGGAGTGTCATAAAACACACTACTACTTTCATGGATTTCTTTATGAATGTTGATCTCCGTAATGGTTTCTTCTAAAGATGGGTCAGAAGTACATAAATGTTCATCATCACTGAAGTAGTCTTGAAAAAATTCCCACTCCAAAGTGTCTTTTGTTTCGATGGCATGAGGAGGGTCTTCAACAATATCCGGTATTTGATAAATCTCTATGATAGGATCATCAGGAATCTGATGGGAAAATGTTATATTTTCTGTAATAGGTTGATCCGACTGATCCCAACTCTCTTTAGGAATATCATAAGTATCACCTACATAGTTTATGCACTCAAGCTCACTTGATGAAGACTGACCAACAAACCCTTCAGGAAACCCATGCTCCTGGATATAGCGTGTAAGGTGACAAGTGTTTTCTTCATGGAATTCCTGACATGTACCACAGAATGGTGTGTAAGGTTCAACCCTAGGAATGCCATAGATATCTCCCACATTATTAATGAATTCAGGCTTGATTGTTGATGCACTAGGACCACAACCTTCAAGAAAACCGTGTTCTTGAATATAGCATGCATGGTAGCAACCAGATTTTTCGTGGAAATCGCTGCAAGCTCGACAAAAGGGCTTGGCATACTCAACCATGTTAGCAGTCTCTAGCCGATGAGGAGGCCTCTACTCATGGTTAGGAGGTTTCCTTTGCCAAGTAGGTCTAGCAGGAAATTTCTAGGAGCCGGTTGTGTGTTGAATTTGCTGAACTTGTGTTCTTTCCATGTTGATGATCTTGTTTTGTAACTCTTTTATCTGACTTACATGTTTCTATTCTGCTTTCTCCATTCTCTCACATATTTCTATCATTTTATTTTCATAAGAGTTTTTCATAGGCTCTTTGTCTTTATGCTCAATTGGTTTTGAAAGCAGTTGAGATCTAGAGTATCCTTGGATATTTGACTCTCCGGAAGACTTCATGTTCCTATCAATCTTGATGGCCAAAGCTTGAGCATCAAGCAAGGTAGATGGTTCTTTATCCCTGATCTGGTATTGGACCTTGCCACTTAATGCTTCTATGTAGTAGTCCAACAAAGACGCCGCAGGAGGCGCATAGGTGTTAGGGATGGAATTGGACAACTCCATGAATGTAGTGTTAAATTCATCCATAGTTTCATTCTCAGTCTTCTTCATACTAGTTAGAGATGCAACTAAATGTCTAGGTTCTTTTCTACAACCAAACTTGTTGAGGAAGGACGTCTTGAAGGATGCTATGGTGGCAAAAGAGTTGTCTGGCAGATTGTCGTACCAGTTCCCTGCCTTACCCTCCAAGGATAGGGAAAAAAGAGTCATGTAAACATCTTCATGTTTATCAGCTCCCCTGAGATGAGCACTACACAATTTGGTGAAGTTTCTAATATGTTGTTCAGCAAATAATGAGGCATCAGTGCCATTGAAATTTGTGATTTTATCAATAGCCTTCTCAGGAATGTCATGAGGTTGACCTGGTATCTGAGTAAAGTTGAGTTGAGTAAAGAACTCACCCATTGTGGAAAGGAAACAGTTATTATTTTCAGAATTTGTTTGATTTTCTAGATTTTCTTGAAACAAAGAGTGGATGTCTAAAATAGATTCGGATCTAAGATTTTCAAGAATTCTACGAGCAACAAGCTTGTTCAGTCTCCTCCTATAAACCTTTTCAGGCTCAGGGATAAAACTAAGCAAGCCTTCAGAGTTTCTTCTAGTTGAATGCCTTGATGTGTTAACTGACAGTGGAGTCGCCAGGTGAATCCAAGTCTAATTTCAGAGAGTGATTAAACTAAAAATCTACAAAAAGTAAAGCTAAAAAGGTGAAGTGGAGTCACCAGATAGATATGAAAATCTATCAAAAGGTAACACAAACTAGAAAAAACTAAGGTCGTCCAGGAACAAAAAGATTTGTCCCCGGCAACTGCGCCAAAGATGTTGTCCGCCAATATGCACACCAGCAGCGGAAATCTTTCGAAAGCTGTCTCTTCACTAAAAGTGAGAGAGGTGTGGCCTTGGGGGCAAGCAATGAGCCAGGTACTGTCACCTGAATCCCAGCTCCTCCGTTTAGGCAAACTCCTAACGAAGCCAAGGGGGGTAGTCCCTATAAAAGAGTTTCACTAAGGCTCTAGTATTTATAGTGTTTTTTAGGTGTTGTGATGCGGATGGGTGTTTTTTAGGAGTTTTAAATGAAAGACAATATGAGGTTTAAATGTAAAGCAAGATAGTGCAATCCACGTTGCAAATACAAAATGAAAGATATACTTGGACAATAAATAAATCACTTTTCACGTAAATAGAAGCAAATACTCCAATGTTGATACTTAAGCAAGAAAGATATATGATGAAGGACCAGTGCCTTATGGAGTCAAAAATAAAAGTGATTATAGAAAGGTTGATACAAGTGCTTGAAAATAGAAGTTTGTGAGAACGTTGTGAAGCTTATCTTGGTAAATTTAAGATTTTAATTGTCTTGATTATTATGGCTAAGAACAAGGTATCAAAAGGTAGTGGAACCTTATCCAAGAAAACTGCTGGCAACCCTAGGTGATAGGTCGGAAGCACCCAGATTCAAGAGGATAGGTGTCCAATGTTTGAACCGCCCCCGAGTCTGACCAGTGGATTCCCGGCACCATCTCTTGTGGGAAGAACAGTAATTTGTCTTGGTTGAGGTTTTTGGGTAAAAATTTTGATTAAATTATCACTTGTGAATTAGCAAGTCTTCCACCTTTCTGAGTACTATCCCAACCGTTTCCGGTTGGCAGAGCATACGGGTGTAGGACAGAAACCAAGGTAAATTAATTAAGGGGCATGTGGGTTGAAAAAGTTTTAATTTAAGAGCACCTTAGTTCAACTCTCCGACAGAGAGCGCTCTTGACTTGATCTTATTATCATAGTTCAAGAGACTTTCTACTTTAACAAATTCCTAATGTAGGGACAAGGGGGCACTACTTACGAAAAAGGAATACTCCACCCAATCATGACTGGAAGAGTCCTCTCTCGCGTTGTTTTACCCTTTTTTGGGCGAAGAGGCTAACCTTACGAAAAATGACCTTTGGAGTCTTCTTTAGTTCTTTTCAGACTCTCTAAACATGAAATGATTCCGAGTTTACCTTATATGGACTCGTTAAAACTCAACATTGAAGGGCCCGCCATGGGACGAACCCCATGTTCGAAAAACGTTTGGGATTGGACTCATCTATGAGATGAGCTATACTGAGCATCTGGTTACCCTCATCAAGCTCGTTAAAAACACATGAGGCACTCATCAGCCATGATTGGGAAAAAGGATTTTTTTTGTGTTACACCTTTACCTGTGGTAGTACTTAGTCTCTCTTGAACATGGCACTCATTTTTCATTTTCGTTTAGTACTTGTCCTCGAGTCATGTTAACTTTACGAGTCTTGCTACTCCTTTGGGTCGTCCAAAGAATGCTTCCACCACCAGTTGCATTAGTAGTTGGCGTCGTTCTTGTCATGTCAATACTTCCAAGTCATGCCATGCCCATGTTCAAGAGATGTATTCACCACTCATCATTTGCAGTCAGTACACCTTCCATCATGTCGGTCTACACTGAGTTAGTCTTGCATATTACTGTACCATCCGATCTACTCCAAACATCTATTGTCAAGTTTTGTGTCGATGATGGGGAATTCATCATGGCCCTCCTTCGATGGATTCATCCTTGTCAACTTCAACACATCATCCGAGGACTGAATCTAGAAACCAATCAAGTACCTTGGGCCTGCATGCCTCAATTTCAGGTTACCTCGCTTTCGACATGAGTTTACATCATTGACTCTTGATTGGAAGATTTTGTCAAGCGTTTGACTTCAACTCATTCATTCGCACTTGATGATATGTACTATGATACCTTGGGAATCATTGACATTAATGGTGATTTCCCTCACACTTGTTAACGGTATACATCATTGACCGGTAATCAAGTGGTTTCTACCATGTTCGACATCAAGACATTTGTAATCACATGGATAGATTCGTATCGTTGCAGGTTCGACTTGAAGACCCTGGGGAGTCATGTTTTACCCAGGTTGCGATGGAGATTGTTTGAGTCATATTACACGGATCGACTTTTGTATTGGTCATGGTTGTGTTATCATCTCATCATGGATCTACGCTTGTGTCTAGTAGCCATGATTGTGTTCAATCGGTCATTACTACCATGGATCTGCAATGTATTGGTCGGCAGCCATGTTGTGCATCATATGAGACTGTGTTCTTAGAGTCAGTTGTACTACAACAGCATCTTCTCTCCAACAAGTCCTTGCCATTCCTTCTATCAAATCATTTTACCTGATTAGTTTTACCAGCTTCACGGTTTGGGGGCATTCTGTTACACCCAAAATATCACCATCATGAGACCTATGTAACCTTAGTGCCTAAATACCTGAAGTCCCAAGATCAAGCTAGTCATTTATAGCAAGTTGATGACCTTTATCCACACTCCTAATTAAGCCGGTGCATATTATCTTTGAGCAAAGTGCGCCGTCGTAGGTTGCATTCATGCAGCATGCGCTAGAGTCAGTTTCATGAGATAAAGGTACCTTTCAAGCGAATTCTAGAAGTTGGATGAGGTGGATCCCTATCCCTAACTACTAGGTGAGATGGCCTTCAGTTCCTAACCTAATGGGAGGATCCCTTAACCTTCTACCCATGATCCTCAACCTACTCTATCCACTTGGTCCTATAAATACAAGCACCCTTCCCATTCCAAAGGGAGGAAGTCTATGGTACTCTTATGCTGGTGAAATTAGCTCAGTAGTTCAGCACCTTAGTCTTGGAGGCACCTACTTCTCTCTAGGAGCTTTGGTTTGGCTTGTCGAAAGGAGATTGCGGCGTTGAGGCATCGGTTGTAATAATCTCTTCTATTGCATCTCCCATGTTTTATAAAGTAATATAAATGCTTTGCATAAATGTTATTGTGTTGATGATATTTATAGTTTACCTCCTCAATTGTTTACTTAGACTAGTTAGTGTTTAGGCTTGTTTTACTGCTTGTATTGTTCCTATGTGTTTTGACAGCTCTTATAGCCATTGATCTGACGACCGCGGAACTCGAAACAACCACGAGGAGAAAGATCTACGAATCTAAGGTAAGATGCTTAATTCACTGATCTCTAACTAGATCTAGGAGAGTAGTTTCATATTCTGTCGCATGTGTTCTAGACTTACATTGAGCTAGAGAGATCATGCCTTAAGTCCGATTTTGGTAGATCGTTTGTTAAAAGCAGTCATTCATTCAAGTGTTGGATTGGGGGAGGCAATGTGATGGTACAACATTGTCCAAGGTTTGGTGGCGATGCGGTGAACTTCTTTGCCTACGGTGAAACGAGCTCTTGGAATTCCACATACTCTAAGGTGTCTGGCTTAGGTTTAGGGAGGCTGGTTTCGATGAGGTGTAGTCTCGGTGATACTTGCAGTTGATGGTCATGCTCAACTAGCAAGATCACATCGATTTCATGCGATGACTAGGTTTTCAGACTGTATGGGATGCTCAAGAGGGAAAACAAGTCTAGTCCCTTGACATATGGTATCAAATCCACATTCGGTTATTGGCATACATGGAAGTGCCTCTTCACCACCAATGCCCCTTTCATCGGATGTGTGGATGGATCCATGTTGATGAGGACGTCAACATATTTAAGTGGGGGAGATTGTAACGAGCCTATGTGAGTTCCATTGGTAATGACATGATGGAGGGTGCATTGAGATGCATTATTTAAGGATGCACATTGAGTCCATATGATTTTGGTATCCTTGGCGGTCGGCTAATGGTTGTTGGCCATGAGACAGATAGGATGGTGTACTAGAGAGTAGGCTCTCTAAGAGGAGAAGAAGAATTACAAGGTTATGCTAGATGAATGAGCTTGGAGATCATAATTCTCACTCTCTCATCTCTACCATTCATTTCCCTCATGCTTACCTGAGCTTCTTCGTCAAGGAGACAAGTGTTCTTCATTCACCATTATTAGAGAGAGATTTCAAGAAGGAACATGACCCATCCCAAGTAGAATGTTAGATGCCACTTAATTCCAATCACTCTTACAAGGTGACATCACTTATTTTTATGCTTTTCCATTGGGCTATATATAAGTATTGTTGTTTCTCTCTAATTTTTGTGTCTGGATGGCATTATTGTAATTAATTTTGTAGAATGATTGCTTGCAAGCTTCTATTTGTTTATTTCTATTAAAATACTCTTATTCTAGTCTCACTACTAACCATTGTCTATTGTCTAACTTAGGATCTTGTTTTTAAAGGTTTTTTTTTCTCACCAATGCAACAAACCCACAAAATAGATTGGGGACTCCATTTGGGTTTAGATTCGTTTAAATATTACTTTTTAGGTTGTTCTCATCTATTTTCTAACCTATGGTGGCTTGTAGGGTGAGACATTGGCCTATAATTTCACCAAGCAGTCCTTAAGAGGAGCTAGGTATTTTCAAGTTTCATTTTATGTCAGCTTATTGTCTTGTGCAATTGTTTTTATATGTGTCACACAAATGTAGCAGAGTCCCACCGTATAGCCACAAAAGTATACCTTGTAGGAGTTTCTACTACTTGCTCACATAATTTTTTTAAGTCCCACTATATTTTTGTGAAAAACATTCTTGTGGGAAAGTCAACAAATACCCGAAGCAATTGCACTAAGTCCCACCAAATTTCCACACAAAATTTGATCACGGGTAGGTCCACTACTTGCCCCTAAGTAATTCTACTAGTCCCATCCAAATACCCATTTAATTTTGTCTCAAGGGTGACTTAACGTTTACTCTATGTAAGTTATGTGACTATCCATAAAACAACCCATGCAAGGGGGACACAAAACATTTTTTAAGCCATTTATCGATGATTTCACTCAAGTTGAGGGGGTGCGAGTGATCTAGGTGGATATTGCTAGCCACCCGCCTATTCCACTTGGGGCCCCAACATTGTTCTTTTAGTTTCCTTAATTACAACACAACTTACTATTTTTAGCAGTTTTTTCGGGTCCTAAACTTCCGGATCCGTTTTGAGGCCTTAAATGACGTTTTTGGGAAAATCCTGTTTCGGCGAATGTGAGTCAAGGACTCAATAATTACTTGTGATTAAACAACTTGACATTGGCTATCATCGGTGTAGTCCTCAGATAGATCTTTCCAAGGAGGTATCATGTGTGTCAAACAGAAATCGTATGCCAAAGTTACAACGCCGGGAAATTGATGTACCAATTTACCCCAATGGGGCCCATAGTTTGGCATTTTCATCTCCTAGGGTTAGGTTTTTGGATGTTTAGGGTTTTCCTTTGTTTCTCGATAATAGATAGGCTTCGAGCCGCATTGTAACTCAGATTTCAGAGGTCGCTGGCCGCCACATCTCTTCTCAGAGATAAGCTACCAACGCCCTAGCTAGTTTTTTTCCATTTTGTTTGTAAGCATATTTCCATTGTGTGATATTAATGAAATGAAGTCTTACTTCTGCTTCAACTCTACGTTTAGGTGTATTTCTCTAATTCCTTGGGTTCCTTCATAAGTCCATATCAGTGGTATCAGAGCGGGTCTGCTCTTTCCCGATCCTTCTTTGCATGTCCCCAACGAGGTCGGGGTATAAGGACTTAGGGCTGGACCTGGTTGAACCCTTGCAAGATCAGCCTCGCAAACCCCGATGACCGCCCATGGCGGACAAAAATAAATATGAGGGAGCAGGGCCTATCAAAATATTGCTTGAGGAGGCCCTTGAGAAACAAAGGAATGCGATGATGGATAACTTAGCCCAGATCCTTCAACAACTTCCTAGCAACATCCATTTTGGAGGCGTAACCCCTTTTAAGGTACAAGTAAACTTTGACATTCCCATATTTGAATTCCAAATAGATGTAGATGTCGTAGATAGATGGTTGAATATGTTAGAAGGGTACTTCTCGGTGCATAAATTTTCCAACCGGGAAAGGATCAATTTTGCACTCCTTAAAGCCGCCCCCCATGTCAAAGATTGGTGGGAAACCTACTGTGAGCAGACGGATGAGAGGGCATCCTCTCTGTTCTCGGCCGCACCCACTTGGAATTCTTTTTGAGACGCCATCAATGAACAATATTATCCCGTGGGAATCTATGAGGACAAGTACATACAATGGACTACAAGGCGGCAACAAAGGGATCAATATGTGCATGAGCTAACGCATTTGGTCCATACCTTGCGCACAAAATTGGGTATCAAAGATTCGGAGAAACATTTGGTGATGAAGTACCGTAGTTTTCTGCACAGATACATTCAAGAGGAAATGGAGTTCCTCGACATCTCCTCGCTTGGCACAGCATATCGGTTGCTGCCAAGATTGAGAAAAACTTCAAACATAAGAAGCGAGACTTTGGATCTGCGAATCAGAAGCAAGGGAAAGGTGCCCCCAAACTACAGAACAAAGGACAAAGCCAAGGCGGGGCGGCCCATGATAACCCACCAAAACTGCAAGTAAAGAACAACACTGTGAAGGCGAAGAAGGACATGGGAAAGTGGTGTGAGTTTCATAAGAGCTCCACGCACAACACAAGTGAGTGTCGGGCCAAGCAGTCACTAGTGGCCGAGCTAAAGGCTTCTGAATCAAATGCATGCTCCGACTCTAAACCAGAACCCGAAAGGGGCAATGACACGGGGGAGCATATTATCGATGCGGAGCCCAACGCCACTGTTGCCACCACGAAGGTCCAAAAGGAGGAACTAGAAGATCCAAAGGAGGGGGAGCGCCTCTTCCATTCCTAGATGTGGGTAAAGGGTTCCCCGCTACAGTTCATTGTCGACAGCGGGATCCAAAAGAACCTCATTTCAGAAGAAGTTGTGAAGCGGTTGGGCTTGCTGACCATAACACACCCACAACCGTACACCATTGGGTGGCTTCACCAAGGATGGGAACTCCGCATCAACCAGCAGTGTTGCCTTCCCTACAGCATCAAGCCCTTCACGGATGAGGCCGTATAATGTGACATTGCTCCTCTTGATGTTTATGATGTATTATTAGGCCAACCATACTTGTGGAAGCGACATGCTGTGTATGAGTCCCGACCTCGCGTTGTTATTGTTACTCTAGGAAATAAATTGTATAGGATACCGGAGGTAGCGTCGCTTGCCGCCATCTCTTTGGTTACTGCAAAACAATGCAGTAAGATCATTCCCAAAACGGGGAAATTTTTTTCCTGGTAATCTGTCCTCATGGCAAGAATAAGACTGTGGCCAGAACCTCCAGACAGAGATCCTACGCCCGACAACAATAGATGGACAAGGTCGTGGAGGAGTACAGGGACATCTTCACCTCACCTGCAGGGGTGCCTCTGCACTGTCTGGTCAAGCACCCCATCGATCTGACCCCAGGTGCACCACTTCCCAATGGATCAATCTATCAACACTTTGTTCTGGAGAATGACGAAATCAAGAGGCAGATTTAGGAGTTGTTGCAGAAAGGGCACATCCGACCAAGTTCATCACCCTGTTGGAGCCCGATCGTGTTGGTGCAAAAGAAGGATGGGACTTGGAGAATCTGTATTGACTATTCGGCGCTGAATAAGACCACTGTCTAGAATAGGTACCCGATCCCACGGATTGATGACCTTCTGGACCAACTTAGGGGGGGGGGGGAATATTTCAGTAAGATCGACTTGAAGTCCGGGTATCACCAGGTACCAATTGAACCCACGATGTGTGGAAGATTGCCTTCAAATACAAGGAGGGCCTTTTCGAATGGTTAGTCATGCCTTTCGGGATGACAAATTCTCCCGCAAACTTCATGAGGATGATGGACGACATCTTGCGGCCATTCACCAACTCATTTGTAGTAGTGTACTTGGATGACATCCTGATCTTCAGCCAAACTTGGGAGGAGCACCTCTAGCACATCCTGTTGAGGTGTAATTATTGTCTTAAAGAATCACCAACATATTTAATTATCAACCAGGGTTGGTAATCTTAGAGTTGTGGCACAGTATGTGTTGAGATAGAATGGGACCTTAGTTTTGGCTCGGAAAACCTTAGAAATATTTAATAAAGAAAACATCGAAAGATCTTTCAAAATGAAAAACCGAGTCAAACTTCAGAAAAACAACGAAGGAATTAATTAAACCTAGCTAAACCAACAGATCAGAAAAGTATCAAGCTATACTACTATACTCTATGATTAAACAATGGGAAAAAAAAACAAATACTGATAAA
Organism: Larix kaempferi; assembly: GCA_027924585.1. Taxonomy (NCBI): domain Eukaryota; kingdom Viridiplantae; phylum Streptophyta; class Pinopsida; order Pinales; family Pinaceae; genus Larix; species Larix kaempferi. The sequence continues at coordinate 13,100,104 of BSBM01000761.1, forward strand.
AAATCAAACTACTTTTTATGAAAATGGAAACCACTTGACTTGAAACAAAAACTACAAACTACTTGGTGAATTCAACAAATATTCATGCATTCAATTAATACTTCAAGACTACACTAAAGTATCTAATTCTATTATCCTTGATGTTGTACATCAAATGTGATAGGAACTGGGGTGAATGTATCATAATGACTTTCGAATGTAATAGCAAAACAAAATGGAAGTAAATCTAACCTAATTTCTACAAAGAGATGTAAACTACAAAGAGACCAATTACAATTAATTTTAAACATTATGATCTATCTTCTATCCATAAGAAAAATGAATTGGAACTAATGAAATCTAAAAGCAAGTAGAAAACTTAATAAAGATATTTACTTGGACTGAATTTGATTTGGAAGCAAGTAGAAAACTTGATAAAGATATTTTATATAGAAGCAAGTAGAAAACTTGATAACGATATTTATTTATGAACCAAACTCTATTTCATGAACATCTTCATTATCTGTGTGAGTGAGGAAAACTGATCCTATGCTTAATGAAGAAACTATCAAAATTAAGATATCTTGGAGAATGAAATTATTAACTCTAATCCGAAATAAACCTTAAGAACATATAATAAACTACACTAAGAATGAAACTGATGGATTCTAGAACAGTAACCTATTAACAGATCAAACATGAAAAACATAACTTGAAAGATAGTTAAAACAAAGTTAAGGAAGATGAAATGGAAACTAAGAATAATGATGAAACTTAATCAAAACTCTATGCAGTGGAAAACAAGATCTTAATTACATCTAAGACTGCTAATTAAAAGCAAGAAATATTACAGTTAAAAAGCCTAAGAAATTGGATTCTAAACAAGCATAAGAACAATGCAGAAAGTATTGAGGTCCGAATGACAATCCGGATGACAGTCTGAAAGACAGTCCGAATGACAGTCCAGATGGAGGAAAACGATTTAAACTAAGGAAGAAGCAGTTTGGATGATATTAACTACCAACTGGCTGATGCATGTGATCCTATGGTGCAAGGAAAGCAATGAATAGAGTATTTAGAACCTAAGATAACAAGAATTAACCTATTCTAATATTTGTTTAAAGAAATAAACTATTTCTATGGCCTAATCAAACAAAACTGAGATATGAATAAAACTAACCTACAGCTATAGGAAAGGAACTGACAGAACTAATTCTAATTATAAACTAAACCTGAAACAACAACTAACTAAACTCTATCTGATTGCAAAAGACTGAAAGCAAACTATAAACGCTATGCTTATCCGGCCATTATCAATTCTGAAAAAGTAAATTAAGTTAGCAACAAGATACAGATTACAGAGAAATAAGGAAATGGCATATATAGGAAAACATAATTAATTACATACACTGGAAAATGAACTATTTACTTGTAGAAAGGAAAATACAAGAATATACATAAAAACCTCTGGTTGATGAGGGGCCCTTCCCAGCAATCAAAGATTGAAACTAAATCAACTTAGTCACCAACAGCAGAATATCAACAGTAAAATTCAGGAGCTTCCATTAACTGAGAAAATTATACAACGTTTCTTTAAATTACTGATAGCGTAAATGTCTATATCTACTCTGTTATATGTCGTCTACGTTTCTCTAAAGGAGGCATCTATATATAAGTTTACAATGGGAGAGAAGGTCGACATAGTCGACCTCTCTAAAAATAGAGGTCTTTAATGTCTATACAACGGTTGCATGGTGGTTTATGACAGCGTACAGGCTGTCCACCTGCTTCACGGCGTCGATTCTCCTTGATGCGAATAGTTGCATGTTAGTTTCCTTTAATCGTGGGCAGAAGCATGCGCTGGCAGGCTGAGCGTGGGAGGATGGATCTGTTGGAATGTCGACGTGGGCATGAGCATGTGCTGGCGAGTTGAGCGAACAGGAAAGCGAATCTTCTAGAGCATTGACATGGGTAGATTCATGTGTCGTCGAGCTGAGCAAGCAAGGAAGCGAATCTTATAGAACAGGGACTCACCAACCATAACCACCACGTTGCTAACAGAACCCATATTTATGTTTTTTGTCTTTAATGGGAAGGAATATGCCAACACGAATATGCCAACCTGAACACGAGTCTGAACGGAGGTCCGTTTGAAGCCCATAGCCTACAAGTCGAAATCTATTTGCCAAGTGAGTAAAAAAAACATTAAATTAATATTAATAAACCATGAGAATAATGATATTTAGCCAAGATTCACGTGATATGTAAATACGATCATACTTGGGTCTGATTGACGGTCTGAATGGCAAGAGGAGTGATTTATTATATCAGAACAATGAAAATAACGCCACTCGGAGTATATTTGATGATAAAAATGGTGACAAAATGGACACCAACATTCCCCCAAATCAGAGATATGCCAGGTCCCACTGAGCAAAAGGAGAAGAATTCAGGAAGAAGACTGAGCTGCGATAGCAGCTGCCTTTGACTTGGAAGCGGAAGTGGACTTAGCCCTAAGCTTCTGGAACTGATCCTTCAAGGAATCATAACTCATCCAGAGAGAAGTATGGGGCGTTGTTTTGGCATTGACCAAGCATTCAATGCTTCTTACTTGTGTGCACAGTACCTTGTTTTGTTTATGAAGCTCAAAGATTGTTTCCACATAGTTTTGATTCTGGTTTGTCAACCGTGCTATCCCTTGGGTCAACCTATCCACTTCCTGCTGATTCAGAGTTGTTCTATGCGATGTTCCAGGTCCTTTTGAGGACTCAACTCTCTTGAAAGTGTTTCAAGCTCAATAGTATGTTCTTCAAGAACTCTGTCTTCATTGTGTGTGGGAGAACTTCTAGCAACAGGGACTTCACACAATCGAGCAGATACATTGGCTAATGTGAGGAGGGGTTTTTCGAGGGTATGTTTGTCTGAACGTGATGGCTGAATGACAGTCTGGATGACAAACTGGTCGACAGACTGGTCATGATTTTTTTTCCTAGATTTAGTGGGTATTGATGAAAAAAGTGGGGGTTCCGAAGTAGGGTCACCAAAGGAAATATCAGGAGAAGGCGATGGGTGGAAAATGTGCACATCTCCTGAGGGATCCTCATCAAACCACACACGCTTAGTGTCTCATTCTGCTTGTGTAGAGGCTTGGGTAGGCTCACTAATACTGGTTTGGAAACGATGGTGTTTTCGAGAAGCAGAGGGTTTGACAATAGGCTTCTCGATCAAATTAGGGTTTAGTGTTTCAAAGACAAAACGATCCCAGGTTTTCCCTCTCTCTTCCAACTGGTGAATGATTAGGATTTTAATGAGACAGTGATGGTACAAGCTACCAGAGGAATTAATAGTATTCTTCCTAACCTAGCTTGACATTTTCTCTAAACTTTTCAAGAAATAGAATGGGAAATTGAGGGTCTGATTGTTAACAAAATGTGCTAGCAATCTAAAATGGTAGACTTTAAAAAAAGTAAACTTGCCCTCACAAGTGATCAGATGGATGATGACAGTCAAGGGATCTAGGTATTTCGGCTTGACCCACTCCCGATGGAATCCTTTTGTTCCAGCAACATGTTGATATTCGGCCTTCAAAGCAAATTCGTGATCCTTCCGTGGAAGGAAGAGATGTTTGTGCCAATGGGCACCCTCCCTAGGAAGCTTTGTGGCCATTGCAATAGATTCTTCCGTCATAGAAAAAGTGAGATGGCCAACTTTGGTTGTCTTGCCATCGAATCCCTTAGCAAAAATCAGTGAGATTTCGTGGTCGTGGCCTTGGAGAAGGCAGAGAAACGGACCCCATCCGGCTCGAAGGAATACCTCACAGCACACTTTGACCTCAGGAATGCGAAGTAAATCCTGGTAACTTCTAGGTTCATGACAGATCGACATAATTGGACAGAGGTCGAGGGATGCAGATAGGTACAGGGATGCAAGAGATGCAGGAGACGCAGCTTAACATAAAAGATGGAAAGCGAACATAATGGAGCGAAATTCATGCAGTCGTTAGTTTAAATTGAAGTCCATTTGAATGGTTGAATGATCATAGGAGAGGACTTAGCATGCTTGAAAGATCACGCTTATCATTCAAAGATCTTGAATTGAGTGGCAACATAGAAATGCGTGAGTTAGTGAATACGTGTGGTTATGATATATTCACCCATGTCCAAAGTCAAACTTTGGACAGGTTGAATGTAATTCTCGAAAAGAAATTATAGACATGGACTACATGTGAGAGATCATGATGAATCGATTCATATGATGGCAGATCGTACGATAGGATAATTAAGACCATATGGCGGTCATGTAATGATTCTAAAGATCGCGATGATGCATAATCCATTCGTTTAATGGAGGCGAGATGGATAAGGGAATGAGACCACGTGCGAAATTGACATTTGATTGATTCCTGACATAATTGGCCAATTAGAATTATCAATAGTATTCAAATTTGGATACCTTGGCATATTTAATAAAGTCATTATAAGTTATGGTTTCATTCGGCACTCAATTCAGATCGTTGTTCGTTTTCCTCGTTCATCACCTCATTCGGATCGGCATTCGACCCTTCATACAGACTTTTGTCTGTACAAGATCTGCTTGCTGATGCTGACTGAAGCTGATTTTGCAGAGAATTTTTGAGGCTGTTAGTGCACAAAAGATGCTATAAACTTTGCTTTTCTGTATCTTTCAGTTGTGTTCCTCTTTATCTATCATTGATTAGGACAATCCTCCTTTTGCTATTTCGCATTATTCCTGAAAACACCTATCATTTTGTCAGAGATAAATAGATTTTTGGTAAATAATCAGAAAATAAAGATTGTTATGAACCTCCCCCAAACCAAAAATATGGTGTGTCCTCAAGCCATCAAAAAAAAATTGATTAATATTCAAATATTTTTTTCGTAAAAAAAATGAAATATTAACTAATAAATGTAGATGATTCAGATATGTACATTCATAAAAAAGAATACAACAGTGCTTAAGAAGACCATATGAAGAATGATAGTATAATTGATATGAAAATACCATAGGAAAACTAGTCATCCATGACTCATTTTAAAGATCTATTGTCATCCAAAGAATATAGATAAGGTTCACCGTAGAGTTTGTGAGATTTCTATGGTTATGGGTCCCATTTCTAGGATAGTCATATCCTAGGTATTGTTTGAATTAGATGACAGGGTCCAAGTCCAACTTACAACCATTCTCTAATGACAGTATAAATAATAGGCCTCAACATGTATTCATATACTTAGGTCTTTTATGAGCCATGTGCATAGCAATGCATTAACCGACCTCTTTTACTCGATATTGCCCCGCTTCCAGCAGGCATGTTCAGTACCCTGACGGGTTTATCTTGGTACCATGCAAGCATAGCCCCGCTTCCAGCGAGCCTGTTCAGTACCCCAATGGGTTTACTTGCATTTACCGAGCTTCCTTGTTTAATATTTTACTTATGATGGACCCGCTTCCAGCGAGCCTGTTCAGTACCCCGGCGGGTTTGCCTCGTATAATGATATATATATATATATATATATATATATATATATTGAAGGAATCCGGTTGGCACTAAAGTGTGCTAAGCCTGCTAAACACATAACTCAAAATTTTAGAACGAACTTTGTGAGTAACTTTATTTAAAATGGCCTAGATCATAGATCATGTCAAAAGATAATAACCTAAATCTATTCTTTGACCTCTCAGTACATCCTATTCATAAAAGATCAGTAATGTTCCCCACAAAATAGAAATATCACTCACTTTTGGGATACCTTTTAAAAGTGCTCAAGAGACAAGTTTTGATCATGAGTCTAGGATGAGCTAGTAGTCCATAGGTGTAAGATAGAGCTTTTGAAGATCCTAGTAATCAAATTAGGTCTTAAGCAACTGTTCTAATGATAAATCAGAAATGTACATGTTTGAATCAAATACCATATACAGAATCATAAAAGAAAGTGGTTAAAAATGATATAAAGAATGCTTTAACCTTTCACTATAATTTTTCAATTTTCAACAATAAGCGAAAGAGAAGGAGTTAGGATATATTATGATTTTCTTTTGGAGCACTTCCCTTCTCAGTTAATATTCCCTGATTGATTATAGTGATAAGGTTCTAGTAATTGACTGTAAAACCACTTGTTAGATGATTCAAATTTATTCAAAACAAAAACATATGTTCAAAGAAAGTTATGTAAAATTTTCAAAGTTAAGAAAAGGAAAAGAGTCTTCCTGTTTTAATTGACAAAATTTTATAAGCCGATCATAATAATGAATTTCCTGCAAAAATGCAATCAATTGTTAGAAATGACTCTTATTATTGAAAAACAAAAACATATTTACATATATACAAATGAAGATAACCCAAAATAATTCAAGAACCAGGGGAAGGAGGAATAACTTCCTCTTCTACCAGTTCCATCTCTTTCTGTTGTAAGGCATTCTGCACAAAATCTTGTTTAGATATTGGTTGATGATAAAGTCTAAGTCTATGTCCATTTACAACAAAGGAAATTTGAGAATCGTCAATTGTCTTAATTTTAACAGATCCATTATCAAAAGTTGTAACAATTTCATATGGATCAATCGAACGAGTAGTTAATTTAACTTTAAAGTTTTTGTATCTTGAATCAAAAAGTAATGCCCAGTCTCCAGTTTTGAATTGTTTTTGTTTAATGTATCTATCATGCCACTTTTTGCGTTGATTTTGAATTAAAATTGTGCGTTGAATAGCATCTTGCCTAATCTCGTCTAATTCATTTATCTGTAGGATTCGTTGTCTTTGTGCTTCTTCCAGATTCATCCCTAATTGTGCAGCCATATGAAAGGTTTTGACTTGAAATTCAATAGGTAGAAGAACTTGTTTACCATAGAACAAGTTCATAAGGTGTGTGGCCAGTGGTGTTCCTCCAAGTTATTCTATAATCCCACAAGGCTTCTGGAAGCCTATCTTCCCAGTCTTTTTGGTGTAACTGGATAGTCTTAGTCAGGATGGATTCTAATACTTTGTTGGTGGACTCTACCTGATCATTTGCTTGCGGGTGATATGGTGAATATTTACAATGTCTAATACCATATTTGTCAGTAACCTCTTTCATCAACTTGGAGGTAAACTAAGATCCTTGATCGGTTACAATCTCCCTAGGTATACCGAATCGGGTAAATATTTATTCATATATAAATTCTACCACAGATTTCTCTGTGGCTCGGAATAAGGCTTTAGCTTCTACCCACTTGGTGACATAATTTGTATAGACTAGAATGTACTTCTTCTTGCGAGACATAGGGGAAATTGGCCCAACAAAATCTAGAGCCCATTTCTCAAAAGGCTCAATCATAACTTGGGGTTGTAAAGGAATCTCGTCGGATGGCGTAGGTCTCCCCATTCTTTGGCAACTGTCACACCCCTTGACATACTTGGCAGCATCTTTAAAAATACCTGGCCAATAATACCCAGAGTGCAACACTTTGTATGCTATTCTCTTGTCAGGAAAATGCTTGCCACAAGGTCCACCATGAGATGCATGAAGGATCTCTACCATCTCATCCTCTTGTACACATCTTCTAATAATAAGATCAGGACCAGTACGAAAAATATCATTGTCCACCCAAGAATAATTAGAACTTTGAACTATGATCCTACGTTTCTCAAGTGGAGAGAGATGGTTTGGTAGCTTTCCAGTTGCTAAATAATTGGCTATGTATGCAAACCATGGGGTTCGAATAGACACAATGAACAAATGTTCATCTGGGAAGCTATCATCGACAGGACTATCATTATCGTCAGTTTGAATTCGAGAGAGAAAATCTGCTACCACATTCTCTCGACCGGGACGATCGGCAATGGTGATGTTAAATTCTTGTAACAAAATAGTCCACCGAGTCACTCTACCATTGGTGATAGGTTTATTCATTAAAAATCTAATGGCAGAGTTGTCAGTGTGTATAAAAATTTCATATCCTGTGATATAATGACGAAACTTGTTGATGGCATAGACTATTGCTAGAAACTCTTTTTCAGTAACAGTGTATTTCGATTCTGCAGGAGTCAAATTTTTACTAGCAAAATAGATGGCATGTTATGTTTGTCCCTCTTTTTGACCTAAGACTACTCCTATAGCTAGGTCGGAAGCATCAGTGGATATATGGAAAGGAAGGGACCAATTAGGCCCCCTAAGTATTGGTGCCACTGATATCTTTTCCTTCAAAGTTTCAAAGGCATATTGACACGGTTCAGTCCATTGGAATTCTGTGTCTTTCATGAGTAGCTTGAACATAGGTGCAGCTATCTTAGTGAAATTTTCAATAAAATGGCTATAATAGCCTGCATGGAGAAGAAAAATTCTTACTTCCTTCAGACTTTTTGGAGGAGGAAGATTAACAATTATTTCTATCTCGGCAGGATCCAACTTAATACCTTCAAGAGAGACATGATGTCCTAAAATTATGCCCTCATTTAGTAGCATCTTACATTTTTTATGACTAAGGGCTAAGTTCGTTTCTTGGCACCGAATAAGAACTGTTTAGAGGTTATCAAGGGCCTCTTGGAAGGTATTACCATAAACTGTAAAGTCATCCATATAAACTTCTACACAATCATGTATAAGATCGGCAAAGATTCCTAATACTGCACGTTGGAAAGTAGCAGGTGCATTATATAGTCCAAATGGAAACACTTGATAGGCATTTGTCCCCCAAGAACAAGTAAAGGTTGTCTTGTCTTGATCCTCAGGTGCTATTAATATTTGATTGTATCCACTATACCTACCAAGGAAATAAAAGTATTGCTTCCCTTATAAGGTATCTAACACCTAATCAATGAAAGGCAAAGGGGAGTAGTCCTTAAGAGTGGCCTTGTTCAATTCTCGAAAGTCAACACAGATACGCCATTTCCCTATGACTTTTTTTGGAACTACTACCAGAGGAGACACCCATTTACTGTTAGAAACTGGGTAGATGAAACCATCATTATGGAGTTTTTGTAATTCATCCTTTAATATATCCTTTAGGGTTGGATTCATTCTTCTCTGGGGCTTCCTGACAGGAGGTATGTTTGAGTATGTGTAAATGTGGTGAATACTTTGTGTATACCATTCATATCGGTGTATTCCCATGCGAATGCTCCAGTTTGACTCTTGAGAACTTTTAGTAATTGTTTTTGCTGACTCTCATCTAAACCTGCATTTATATGTAGAAATTTGTCGAAACTAACCTCACAAGGTATGGTATAGGATCCTAGATGTTCTTCGATTGCGAAGACACAGTGTGTACTTGTAAATGTTGAGAGGCCCATGTTTTCTTGAAATTCATCTCCAAAGATCTAGTCAAGTTGGGAAAAATACTGAGGAAAGTCTATACATGTTGTGGAAGAGATAAATTGGTTCAACAAATTCTCGCTATTTTGTTCCTGAAGTGCTCAAGAGAGATCTCTAACAAGGGAAAGTTCTTCCAAGTTCTCATCCCCGAAAGGACAATCTAACCAAAATAGGTTTTCAATTACTGGCTGTGTTGGTGGGTATAAAGTTAGTTTTCTTTTAGATAACCCATCAAATATAATCATCTCTCCATCCCTACATCCTATAAATGCATTGGCAGTAGCCAACCAAGGTCTACCCAAAATAATGGGATGACCTTTGGAAGGGTCTTTTGATTCTCGAAAGTGTCTTCTGATGTCTTTCGAAAGTGTCTTTATGATATTTTGTTCCTCATTCCAAGAAATAATGTCATTTAATAATTCAAGGAGCAATTTAATGGTTCATTAAAGTGAAGGGGTGGCTTCAAAAATTAGTCCAATGTATCCTCCCCACAATCAATGTAAAAAATCAGAGGTATTAAAACCATGATTACACCCGTGAAAGCACAATTAATTGTTAGATTGCAAGTTAAATATGGACGTGACCTTTATGAAAGTTAACTCCCCAATAAAATATAGCCATAAGATGTAAAGAGGAATGATGGGTGGAGAATCCATTGCGCAAAACCAACATGATCAACCTTTACCTAATGAAATTTCCACTCGGTAAATCAGACCGTTCGCAGCATCAAGGATCAATTGTCAAGATTTATTGTGCAAAGACTCTCACACAAATCAGTGAAAAATGGAATTGCACAGATATATCTGGTTGTTCATGTAGATTGAAATGACACTTGTGATCATGCCATGTTTAACTCTTACAAATTTATGTGACACAATGTTGAGCATTTATTTATGGGTACTGATCCAACAGTCAGATGAGTTACATACTATTTTGATGTCCTTTAGAAAAGATAAAGCCCAAGTTTAGATGGGTGGATTGTTGAGTTCTTTATTGGTTTCGATGAGTTATTGGAGAATGATTTGCTCAGAGTGATCGTGGAGGTTAAAATTTTTGGAATGGTTCAAAGTTCCCTAAAGACAGTAATAATGGCTTTAATATCGAAAAAGGACAAGACATAGTCATTGGACGAATATGGGCCTATTTCCCCATGCATTTTTGTATAAATTATCTCAAAGGTCATGGCTATCGGGGTCAAAAGTATTTTCTTAGATGTTAAATCACATGAAAAATTTGGGGTTTTAGCATAAAAGCAAATTTATGAAGCAATTGGGGAAACAAAGGAGGGTACACATTCCATCAAAGTTAAAAATCTCCCACATCGATATTTAAATTGGATTTGTCGAAAGCATGTGATTAAACTAGTTAGCTATACTAAAGACTTTTGGTTCTGGCATTCACTTTCCTTATGGCGAGGTGTATAATGGAGTGCGTCTCTTCAACATCTTGAGTTCTTCTCATTAATGGCTTAGTTGGGAAATCCTTCCATCCACCATAAAGTCTTCACCAAGGTTGTCCTTTATCTTCATTGTTGTGCCCTTTGGTAGTAGCGGATCTAAACAATGTAGTAGGGAGGAAAAAATAATTGGTATTATTATAGTAGTGAGGATAGGTCATTCTTATAATCTTACCCACCTCTTGTTTGTTGATAATATCTTATTATTTATAAATGGGACCTTCGGAGAATCTACTAGGTTGAAGTAAATTTTATATCTAGATGGAAAAGCCACAAAAATGGAGATAGATTTGCAAAATCCAACATATGTTTCAATGGTTTGGAGGTAAGGGTTGTTCAAATATTATTGTTGGACTTTCCATTCAAATAGATAAATCCAGGAAGGAGTTAAATATTTAAGTTTTTTAATAAAAACCAATAGTTGTGGCAAAAGGTAGCAAGGTTGGGTAATTGGAACCCATAAATCATTGGAGTATAAATGGCTTACAATTGGTGATTGGTTGACTATGGTTAAATGTGTGCTAGATGTTATCTTGGTTTTGTGGAATTCACTCAAATTTATTCCCAAAGGTGTTTTAAAGGCCATAGGAAAGATGTGGATAATTTGTATGATCTTCAAATTGTAAAAATTATTGCACCGCATTAGTTAAATAGAATATAATTGCAATTGCAAAGGAATATGGGGGTTGGGATCTTAAATATGTGCATTTTGTTGGTCAATCTCTAGCATTAAATAATATTTGGAAGGTATCGAACTAAAGGGGTTTTTGGAGAGATGTTTTAGAACAAAAATATATCGCTTTGGGTTCTTCTATGGATTGGATAAGAAATCCCAAAAAATCCATAAGAAATGCATCTAACAAATGGAAAGCTTTAGTTGTAAAATTTTGAAATATAAGTGAGCTTCTAGCATGGAACATAGGTTCCGAAGAAAAAGAGAGAGTAGGCTTAGATGTTATTATGGACTATGGATAGGGTTATTTTTGACAAATGAATCTATTAATTATTTACATTATAATGTCTCATGATCTAAAATAAATTTCAACAAAAAATGAATGGTTGTAAGACTTGATGTCCCCAAGCAATTCAATAATTAATGAGGGTTGAAGAAGAAGAAAAGACGGTGCAAGCACTAGAAACAAGTAAAATAAGTGAAAGAAAAGGAGAAAAAAAAAATGGGAGAGAAAAAAACGAGGAATGGGAAACAAAAGGATGAAGATGCTTGGCCTTTCCATTACCCAAACTCTACCTATATCTTCTTGCAATTTGAATCAAGAAGGGTCTTTTAGCAAAGGGGAAGAGGAGGAAAAGGAAAATCCTTGCTAGGTAATTTGCCTAATGGTCCAAAGATCCACAAGTTTCATTATAGTTCCTTGCAATTGTCAAAAAATAAAGACTGAGCAACCATTCAAAGTTAGTCTCTCGTTTGGTTTTCGAGGGTAAAATCTATGTGATCATTGTGATTAATAGATGTGTGAATTCCTTGTCTGCTTCGGTTTTGTTGATTGTTTCAATTGTTAGATACTGTGCAGGTTCTCATTAAATTATATATTCGTGCAAAATTGTAATTCATTGATTGAATCATTGATGGCATGTAATGGTTGTTCAATATTGAGTTTGATTGAAATGCATCACCCTATCTCAATTGTATGATAGTTGGTGCATTTACTCATTAGCCACAGGCATCAGTTCACAAGGATGCATTGCATAAAATACTGATTTTCAATTGTTTTGTTGTTGTAGAAAGAAAAGAAATTTCCTTATACTTGTTGGCTTCTCATTCCATAAGAGGTAATGAAACTCTAGATCAAAAGCGAAAACATAATCCAATAAAACACCTCTTTGTTGGAATGAGGGATGAACCTTATACACTGCATGGATAAATTTACCATGAAAATTGAATATAGTCTCATATTTTCTCTTCTTGATGTGAGAGAGCTCCACCATCAAGGATTCATATCCTACATCCATTGTATGTACTCAATATCCATTAACAAGCATGATCTATCCACATATGGAGTTGCTAGGGGAGACTCGGGTGGTCTACCGTTGTGTTCCAAAATATATATCCAAGTTTATCAAGGCCTGAAATTGTGCCTTGTGCAAGTTCAACTCATGGATATATTCATTGGTTGTTTGGTGTGATAAAACCCTACATCAATGGAGTTTCCAAGTGAGATAAGAAAACTATAAAGCAGATAAAGAAAACCTCACTAATGTCATTTTGATTTCCTAGAATTGAAAAAGTCCTCGGCAATAACACCAATTTGTTATAACACAAATATGCATTAGTAAACCTAGAAAATAAAAACATTCAGGTCACCCACCCATGTCACCACTAGATGCCTCTCTGTTTAAACTAGTGGTTTTCACAAGGGGATGTCCCTAAAAGGTGCATGCTACCATCTAATCAATAAATCTACACAAAATCCAAGATGATCAACACAAAAGAAACACTCTCTTGGGTTGTCCATAAACAATCAAGAGTGAGGGTATGTTTCAAATGGTTGGGAGTAAATTCTAAAGATAGTTGCAAAAACGAATTGACGGAAATGAGTGGAGTGAATGTGTTCCTTGGGTGAAATAAATTCAAAATTAGTGCATTGTTAGCTACCGAAACACTGCAAACAACTTAGAGATTCAAAGAGTTAGAACAAATAATAACTGTACCTAATCACATATAACCCAAGATATTGATTGCATCATAGTGATTCATGCGTTACAAGTTGCCATGGATCTCCTTGCTTACAATTCAAGTAGCAGTCTAAAGCCGTGGAGATGGACGAGTGAAGAGTTGTCCACTACTACAAATTATCTAGAGAAATTAATATTCCACCCTTCCTCTTGTTCTTAAATATGTATATATACAACCTCAATTCATACTAGTTGCTTTCGAAAGAGGAAATAAACTCATTAAGGCAAAATCTCAACATGTAGACTAGGCAAGATCTCCTTTTTTGCTTTTGGAATGTTTTTCCCTTGTTGTGTGACCTTTTTATCGTTTTAGGATGCTTTTTTCTGCTTTCTTTGTAACATCTTTATACCTCACCCTTTCTTTTCATGCAAGGATAATATTCAAAAGTTAAAATCAAGCTTTTATATTTTTAACAAATGATGGAAAATGCCAAATATACCCAAGAGGTCAAACTAGGTTTTGGAGTGGTCAAATTTAGCATATGGAATAAAGGTTTGGAAATTAGCTTGGTAAGAATGGCCACGAGGGAAAATTTTAAGGATCCATAATTTTCTCAAAGTGTAGAAACCTTGGCGAATCTTACTAATTCTTAAATTTGCAACCATAAAATGTTTGTCAATTTTCTTTAAAAAATATTCAAATTTCTAAGGATTTTATATAGTTTTTTGGATAATTTTGGCACTTTTTAGAGAAAAAACATATTGTTCCGTGGAATTTTGGCGAATCATCATTTAAGTCAAGTTTCGTTATGCATGTATGTGTCTATGAGTCATATGTGTGTCCTCAATGTGTTATCTATAATTGATTTGTGTTGTTTGGCATTGAGAGGTGGAGGCATGCCACTACAAAATGCTCCATCTCCCTCATGTCTCTTCATCTTTGCAACTATCTTGTTAGTAATTCCTCACCAATGTGTCTATTGCTGTAATGATCTCCTTATATCTATCCTCTAATAACATTATCTAATTGAACAATTTGTACCCATTGTGTTATATGGGCCATCCTCTTCAGTTGATATTTTAACGCTTCACTTCCATTTCATCCACGTGTTTTGATCTAGTGGTTCAGAAATTTCTTTACCTTCTTCCACGATCTCTCTATAATTCCCAAATTCCAATCCTTTTATGCCATGTGTCATCGACATGTGATCTACATTATGCCCCTTCTCATCAACTCAATGAGGCCTTTACTTTTATGCCCACCATGCATTATACATCTATTAGGATCACTTTGGTCCATCTATACTTGATGCCTCTCGAACCCATACTTTGTCATATATTGTTCCATTTCCTTTGTGCTTATGTGGTGAGCTTCAAGGAAATTGTATCCTCAATGCATCATCCACTTCAACATCCTATAAATATGTTGAATCCCCCTTGTTTTCTCAAATTTTTCTATACGTTAAGCCTTCTTTCTTTGAAACTATTCATGTGCCCTTTGTGAGTTCACCATTCTTGGATATATCTCTCGGAAATCCTCTCACACTTATAATTTGTCTTGAAGTCCAAACCATCCTCAATATGTACACTCATGTCATCCTTGGTGTTCTAAAACTCGGTATCAAAGTAACTTCATGATCTTGCATTATAGTCCTCATGCTTAAGTGGCGTACTGGTGGCAGGATGGTGAGCTAGCAGTGTACCATCCAGGACTAACAAACTAAATCAGGAAATCCATAACTGGAATCGCAACCAAATGAGTTGCAACCAGTTGAGTTACAACCAAATGGTTGCAACCAGTTGAGTTACAACCAAATGAGTCATATCCA
This sequence comes from Larix kaempferi, assembly GCA_027924585.1. NCBI lineage: Eukaryota > Viridiplantae > Streptophyta > Pinopsida > Pinales > Pinaceae > Larix > Larix kaempferi. The sequence goes on from BSBM01000761.1 coordinate 13,115,310, forward strand.
AATCTGGCCTTCTTACCAACGTGTCGTTACTCCACCCATTGGGAGCAGTCACAACCAAATGTTTAATCCTTGAGCACTTGGCATGAGTTTACGCCTTGGTTCATTGTACGGGCTAGACGGAATATGGCTCTAAAACTCAGCACCAGGTCATGTAACTAAAACTTTGGCACAACGGGGAACCAAAGCACCCCTGCTCTATCTCTTCAATTACAAAGAGATTGTCCTCTACACAATGGCATCTCCCTCTCTGTTGATGGCAGACAGTTTCCATCCGAAAGAAGAGACGACTCGTAAAATCACTCAGGAAGCGATTATTTCACAGTTGTAACACATGCCATTTATTTCACCAACACCGTCAGCTCCTTCCAATACACGACCACCATTCACACGAAATCAAACTCATAAGCACTTGTATCATTGGTGAGCTTGAACCCCGTTTACAGGTTCTTTTCTTTCGTACTCCGACGGTGACAACAGGGATACTCTGCAGCTTCATTCATACTTCAACGCAGATATCTAAATCTACTGTTTCTCATTAATGTTGTCTCAAATATCTGTTGCAGCAACGCAATACCAGGATGTTCTCCACGCAAATGCCATCAATGCGATCTTGGAAATTCTTCCCTCAAATCAATCCCACTATCGATTTCCCCAAGGGTTCATTCCTACTTCTTTAGAACTGGAATTTCTTGCCCAGAGCTTCTACCCAACCCTCTGCTCTTCACGAAATCAAACGTTTCATTTCAATAATTTCATCAAAGGCAAAACTACTCTGCTATCCGGGCACACATAGTCAAATACAGAAAATGAAGCATGGTTTTTCCTCTTTTTAGCATTCATTAGACACATATGCATACACACAGAAAGAGATCGATTCTTCCTCTTTCATTCATCATCCAAAAATATACAAAATCAAAAACGTAATCTATTCTATCTATCTCCCTTCTTCTTGGCCTTCCTTTCTATATCAGTGCCCGTAGGCTTACATTCCTTTTCTACCAGATTGAGCTTCCAGCTCATTAAAATCAACTCTCCCACTCACTAGGCTGTTTTTCCAGATTTAAACAACAGTCCCTAAAAATAGCACGTCGAGCCTCTCTTACTAATGACTCGTCGAAACAAACTCTCATCTCTCCTCGAGTCACTCCTAGGAATCAGTTATCATGACTCAACTTACATTGACACCTAGTAGATTGAATTTCTTATGCTTAGGCTCACTATCTATAAAGAAATTAAACACTTTACAGAAGGTTTACAATGGTTTTACAATAACCCCCCCTTTGGCTAGTGTCAAGACCTTAGGGTCTAACCAAACTTAGAACCTTGACTTGGAAGATAATGCTCCTGCATCAGACTCCCAAAGTAGAAAGAAAACATAACCACCTGATCATGTGTCTTCATTCTCTATCTTCCTGGATCCCAGACTTTTGTTTGCTACTGTTCATAAGCTTTACTGTCATCATTTCTCCTTGGTTGTAACCTTCCAGGCTTCCAGACCTTATACTGCAATGCTCCATTGTCTTTACCTTCGTCGTTATTCACTTTCAATCCAACCTCACAATGGGTTGTAAACTTGATTCTTCTGTAGCTTTTCTTAGGAACGTGCATCAACTCCCATAGTTCATTTAATCCATCATGCAATTCTGCATTCTGTTGTAGATAATCTTCATTTTCATTACCCGGTCGATGCATTTCTGTTTCACACACAAGGATATAAACATCCTTGATCCCTTCTGTACTGTTGTACATCTCCTGAAAAGCATTGATAACACATACTTGTCTCTCCCACTGCTTTATAACAGATCCACTTTCACCAATATCATCAATCCCACGTTCAATCATCTGGGCAATAACCAATTGCATAAGATCTTCCCTCTTCTTCAACTCTATACTTTCACCTTCAAGCTGTTGGTTTCTCTCTTTGTTTTCTGCTTTTTCTTCGATCACCCATACATCCTTAATGTCCTTGAAGACATTTCCCTCTGCAACACTCATTTGTTGTTTCTTACCTTCAAATTTACCTTCAAGAAGTAAATTACCTTTCAGCTCATTAGCTGCAGTAACAGACTCATACTTACTTCTCTTATGCTAGCCAATGCACTATGAACTTGGAAATTAGCATATATCTTTGTCTCAATCAAAGCTTGAGAGACTTCTTCATCACGGACTGCAATCACATCCTTAGACTCATGTTCCTCCAGCAAATATTCCAACAACTTATCTTTGACTTGATATTCCTCAAATATTTCACCATGATGCTGATCATCATCTTTAGCATGTCTTTCTTCCTTTTTCTTGACAACCTTCAGTAGTTGTCCTTCATCTCATGGACTAATTCTAGTAGTCAATTCAGCTTTGGTTAGTCCAATAACTGTCTTTGTTTCAGTATGAGACATATCTTCCCCATCTTCCTCTTCATTGCTATCCTTCTCTTTGTCACTGTTTTATGGCACTTCCATCTGTCTCTCTAGGCTAGCTGAGTCCCTGCCATTCACCTCTGTTCCTATACATGCTTCCAGAAACCTCATTTCCTCATCAAAATCACTAAAACTTAAATCATTTACCTGAGGTCTCAATTCATAACTTGACTCAAACTCCCATAGTCGATTTTCTAGTAACAAAATCTCTTTATCAGCTTCTTCAAGCATTGCATTTATATGCTTGATATCTTCCTTCTCTTCTCCACGCTTTTGGCTATCAATATGAACCAGACTTCCTCTGCTTTCAGCTCTAGCAGTATGCTGAAAATCAATTTCTTCCTTCAATTGTGTGTGAGCTTCCACATGAGGCCTTGCTATCTCATCCTCCTTCAGAACGGAATTCAGATTATGTCTCTCCTCTTTCTCTCCTTTGGCAATACCAAAAGATTGTTCATCATGAGACCTCTTTCTCTCCTTTGGCAATACCAAAAGATTAGATTTAAAATCATGAGACCTCTTAGCCTCACTTGATGCTTTAGTCATCAAGCTTTCTTGCTGCTCTGAACCTTCCACATGGTTCAGAATTAAAATCTTCAATAGTCTTCTCCTCAACATCTTCATTACTGTCGTCAAGCAATGAATCATATTCTGGTACACACACCAAAACATCATCTTGATACTTGTTTACTTAAAGTAAATCTTCCTTCCATTGAGCATCCATTCTCTGCTTAAGCTTCCCAAGCTCTTATAATAACTGAATCTTCATCCTATATCCCCTCTTCTCTTGCAGCCTATGCCACTTCATCTTCTTTCTCATTATGTAACCATATCTATGGTCTTCTTTAGACCTCTGTAACAGCTCCATCAACAAATCTAGACGGACTCTTAGCTTAGCTTTCTCCCTATCATACTCTTCATCACTCATCTGCTTCCATATGCCATTTTCCTTGGCACCTTCTCTCTCTCTTTTGTGGCTTTTCTCTGAACCTCTGTCATGACTGTCAGTAGTCATATTCTTCCCCATTTCCATGAGTTTCTTCACATTCATTGTGAGCTGCACTAAGCCTCTGCAATAGCAATCTACTCTGCTACAACTACCTCACCAAGCCTCTCCTCTGTACTTGGTCTTTCGGCAACACTGGTTCTCTTTATGGAACCTTCTGGGAACTCCTCTATGCTCCTTCTAGGTTTATACCCTCAAATCACCTTTTCTTAAGAACATTTACTTGTTCCCCTGCATTCCAACCTCAACTGGAAATATTAGGTTCTGTTGCCACACTGCTCCTTCACTTAGGAACCTCTATTGGCTTCCTTCATCACCGCTTCAAAGTTGTGATCTGCTTGCTGAGATACTCTTCAACTGCTCCTACCCATACTTTAACACTGTTAGAAAACAAAGACCATTTACCTTTTGGATCTCAACATATCTGCTCCTTCAAGAACCTTGCATTCTTTTCTATCACGCTTTCAAAATCCTGCTGCTGCCAGCTACTTAGAAAGGATCTATAAACCATGTTCTTCAAAATGTTGGTTGTAGGAAGTTCCTGCACTTGCAGTTTATAGGTTCTCATCACGTCCCCAGATTCATCAATATGCGTACATTCTCACATCAATCTTACCCTGCTACAAGTTTTTATCCACAAGTTCACAATCATGTATATGATCTTCAACGCATCCAAATGGGTGATTCACTCAATAGCTGAGAGCCAACTCAAATTCTGATGCTATCTACAACTGTTGTATTTCCCTTTGGCACTGTCGGAAATGATTGGATCCATCTGACTTAATGAAGGTTCAAAGGCGATTTCTACCAAGAATTTCAACTTGTATTTAACATCATCAATCTTCAACAATTTCGTTCTTCTCTAATATCCCACGATCTCTGCCATCGAGTATCCACTTCCATTAATAATGCCATCATTCAGAGTTTGATTGAATGCTTGAATCTGTTGTATTTTTTTAACACAATATTGGTTATTGCTTCCTCAATGCTATGTCCTACATGGAGTGTCACACAATTTCTACACATAAAACGTGTTCACCTTTAAGACAAACTTTTATGCAATGATTCAACAAAAGAAGCCTCCAGAGCATTCAATAATGAATGTTTTCACCAAAGTAACTCAACTCAGAGTGATCATTTCATAAACCAAGACAATACTTATCAATTGAAACGCGGAGCATCTATCATTTGATCAAATCGATCAACATAAAATGAACAGAAAATGATCCATCCATCTAGCCTCAATTTTCATACAGGACCTCTATAATAAAGCCCCAAAACCCAAGTTCACTTATTCTTCATGCAGAGTTTCTTGATCTGAACACATTAACTTCAAGTTCAATAAACTTTCATCCAATCAACATTCAGAATTTACTTATAGGTGAACAAGATTTCATTTTGTGGGGACGATTTCCCGCTTCTCTATTTCAACACAGATTTCATCAACGTTGCACAACTTTCAACACATTGCTCCTTGGAGATTGTCCTCTTTCCTTCTCAAGAGCATTCCCACTCCGATACCAAAATTGGTGGCAGGATGGTGAGCTAGCAGTGTACCACCCAGGACTAACAAACTAAATTAGGAAATCCCCAACTAGAATTGCACCCAAATGAGTTGCAGCCAGTTGATTTGCAGCCAAATCTGGCCTTCTTACCAACATGTCGTTACTCCGCCCACTGGGAGCAGTCGCAGCTGAATGTTTGAGCCTTGAGAACCTGGCATGAGTCTACGCCTTGGTTCATTGTACAGGCTAGACGAAATATGGCTCTGAAACTCAACCCCAGGTCATGTAACTAAAACTTTGGCACAAAGGGGAACAAAAGAACCCCTGCTCTATCTCTTCAATTACAAAGAGACTGTCCTTTACATAATGGCATCTCCCCCTCTGTCGATGGCAAACGGTTTCCATCCAAAAGCAGAGACATCTCGTAAAATCACTCACACAGTGATTATTTCGCAGCTGCAATACATGCCATTTATTTCACCAACGTCATCGGCTCCTTCCAATACACGAACACCATTCACACGAACTCAAACTCAGAATCACTCTTATCATTGGTGAGCTCGAACCCCGTTTACAGGTTCTTTTCTTCCGTACTCCAACGGTGACTACAGGGATACTCTGCGGCTTCATTCATACTTCAACGCAGATATCTAAATATACTCTTTCTCATTAACGTTGTCCCAAATATCTGGTGCAGCAACTCAATACCAGGATGTTCTCCACGCTATTGCCATCAATGTGATCTTGGAAATTCTTCCCTTAAATCGATCCCACTATCGATTTCCCCAAGGGATCATTCCTACTTCTTTAGAACTGGAAGTTCTTTCCCAGAGCTTCTACCCAACCCTCTGCTCTTCATGAAACCAGACGTTTCATTTCAACAATTTCATCAAAGGCAAAACTATCCTGCTATTCGGGTACACATAGTGAAATACATAAAATGAATCATGATTTTCCTCTATTTAGCATTCATCAGATGCATATGCATACACACAGAAAGCGATTGATTCTTCCTCTTTCATTCATCATCCAAAACTGTACAAAATAAAAAACCTAATCTATTCTATCTATCTCTCTTCTTCGTGGATGTCCTTCTTTTTATATCAGTGCCTAGGATTACATTCCTTTTCTACCAGATTGAGCTTCCAGCTCATTAAAACTAACTCTCCCACTCACTAGGCAAAACTACCCTGCTACCCGGGCACACATAGTCAAATACAGAAAATGAAGCATGATTTTTCCTCTATTTAGCATTCATTAGACGTAGTCAAATACAGAAAATGAAGCATTATTTTTCCTCTATTTAGCATTCATTAGACGCACACACGCATACACACAGAAAGTGATCGATTCTTCCTCTTTCATTCATTATCCAAAACTGTACAAAATAAAAAACATAACTATTCTATCTATCTCCCTTCTTTGTTAATTTTTCAGAATTTACTTCAATATGATCTAGGTTCTTAACTGAGAGAACAACATGTACAACATATCAATCATGAACACAATAATGCAAGCACACAAGAGACACAGAGTTTACTTGGGGAAAACCATAAAGGTGAAAAACCCCAATAACTTCCTCAGAGATAGATAGAGCAATAATACAACCCAAGTACAAGAGATAGTCTTCTCCTAGCAGCAGAACCTCCTCCTCACAAGTGCGCCACTTTCCGAATGAGAGAAGTGTGAGTAATGAGTGATCAAATAGATATCTCTCGATCTCTATTTATACTTGTCTTATCCTGCCCAATAAACTAATGGGGCCTACTTGTCTAGCTTAACCCATGGTTAACTTAATCTGGGCCGACCCCACACTTGGTGGTCTAATAACCCATTTACCCACATGACTTATACAGGGCCAACCCCATCAAGGTGGTCTAATAACCCATCAAGTATAAGTTACGACACTTACAATATAAATGATGACACTTCCATATAGAGGAATAATAACATCTCTATAGGAATACAAACACTTCCATATAGAGGAATAATAACATCTCTATAGGAATACAATACACGTGGGTAAAATACATTCCGAAGTTACATATACATCAACACTCCCTCTTAACTAGGAAGGTATTTCTCGACACAGATATGCTAGCACAAGTCTTCTTCTCTGGATCATCATTAGCGAATCATCGTCCTTGAATCATCGTCGTCATCACTGCTACTACTATCTCAATCAATCTCTGAATCTACTCATCATAGGAAGTTCTACAGAGCCAGTCCTTTTTCATACTGGATGTAGGCCCACCACCTGCAGGTCTTCATCATCACTGGCCATACTATGGAATCCTCAGGACTTATTACGTGCATCACAAAACCTCGAAAGAGAATCCCATGATGTTACGGGTACACAACTCCAACCTATTGGATCTCCCAGGGCACAAATTACATGTGACTGTCATAAAACCTTAAAAGAGTCTCTTGACTAGCAAGAACCCTAAAGATCATCTAAGGCCTTTTTCATCCTGTTCAGATCTCCAGGACTTATTACATGTGACCCCCACCACAAAACCTCGCAAGAGCATCCTAGGATGTTACGGGTACACAACTCCGACCTGTAGGATCTCCTAGTGCACAAATTACATGTGGTCACCAAAAAAGCTCGCAAGAGCATCCCAGGATGTTACGGATACACAACTCCGACCTGTAGGATCTCCCAAGGTGCTATTATATGTGGTCATGGCAAAAACTCGAAAGAGCATCCCAGGATGTTACGGGTACACAACTCTGACTTGAAGGATCTCCCAGGGTGCTATTATATGCCATAGGAAAAAACCTCGAAACAACATCCCAGGATGTTACGGGTACACAAATCCGACCTGAAGGATCTCCCGGGGCGCTATTATATGTCCTCCCAGAGCAATGTCTCGAAAGAGCATCCCAGGCTGTTACGGGTACACAACTCCAACCTATAGGATCTCCCAAACATGCTCATCTGCACAACCTGTTCCACGGCCACAGAGTATCATCCTGATACTCACCATACATCATCCTGATGTACACATGATCATCCTGATCATCAACACTGCATCGTCCTGTTGCATGCTATCTGGAGAAACATCCTGAAGCTCGTCATCCATGATCATCCTGATCATATAATGCATCCACCTGATGCATACACAGTATCTACTTGATACATATCATCATCCATGATATACCTGATCATACAATGTATCCACCTGATACATCTACAAATACATGATCCATCTGATCATACCTGATACATATCATCATACATGATCTACCTGATCATACAATGTATCCGCTTGATACACACAGATACATAGTCCAAGCATCCAACATGATGCAACTGATTATATCCATCATCAACATGATGCATACATACATAAATGATCCAACTGATCATATCAAGCATCCAACATGATGCATAGACATATACAGAGCAGTAACTGGAGCATCGTCATGATGTTCATCATCCATGATCCTCCTGATCATCATAGCATCATCCTCTTCAGATCATCTCATCGTCCATGAAGCACAGCCCAGATGCACATCATCTAGCACTTACACCACTCACATGGGAGAACACATCTACCCCCATGTGAAAAATGGCTTCATCCCTTACATCTACACCATGGGAGAACATATCTACCACCATGTGAGAATGGCTCAGCAATTACATCACGACCATGGGAGAACACATCAACCATGTCAGAAAAGATCATGTGCATCTGCATCTTCTGGACTCATCACTTCCCTTTGGAAGGAACCTCGATCTGAAGTGCACCAAGCCTCTCTTTGAAGTACTCAAATTGCACTCTGGCCAATGGCTTGGTCAATACATCTGCAACCTGCTCATCCGTCGCAACATACTCTGCTTCGGCTACATGTTCGTGACAGAAGACAATAAATGATTGTAACATTTCTTTATTTATTATGTAAATACTCTCCAAAATATCATAATAAAAAAATTATTATTTTGTTTGAAGGATCTTTTTAGCCCCTTCTCAATGCCCTTAGGAATGAACCATGGTCATTCTTAAGGGTTTGTGCACTCTCTTTTCTCCACTTTTTTTTTTCAATGTTTAAAAATAGTTTCTTTCAAGCAATTAAAAGTAGTTTTTTAAAACTTGATAAATCTTAAATTAAAACTATTTAATAATACATTAATATAAATTATGAAATATAATTGAAAAAAATATAAATCAACTTGTTAATTGGCTTCAAATATATTAAATTTTCTTAATATTTGTATGTTTAAAAGTGTATTTAAAATGGGTTGTGTTTGTGTATTAATGATATTTTAATGATTGATGGTATTTTGTATTTTGTTTGTGATTGGTGATGATGATATGTTTGTTGTTTGATGACATGTGTTTGTTTGTGTATTCATTAGTTTTCGATAATCGGTGATAATTTGATAATGATGATATGTTTTTGTTTGTGTATTCATGATATTTTGTACTTTGTTTGTGATTCTGATTGATGATATGATGATGTATTTGTCATTTGATGACATGTTTGTGTTTGTGTATTCATGTTAGTTTGTACTACGTTTGTGATCGGTAATCATAATGATGTGTTTATTGTTTGATGACATGTTTTTGTTTGAGTATTCATGATATTTTGTATTTTGTTTGTGATTGATAATGATAATGATGTGTTTGTTGTTTGATGACATGTTTGTGTATGTGTATTCATGAGATTTTGTACCATGTTTGTGATTGATAATGGCGGTTATGCATTTGTGTATTCATGATATTTTGTACTCAATTTGTGATTGATAATGATTACGAGTGTTTATTCTTTGATAACATGTCTGTGTCTTCCTAATATTTGTACTATATTTATGATTGAAAATGGTGATGATATGTTTGTTGTTTGATGGCATGTTTGTGTTTCTAGATTCATGCTATTTTGTACTATGTTTGTGATTGATAATCATGATGATGTGTTTGTTGTTTGATGGCATGCTTGTGTTTGTGGATTCATGTTATTTTGTACTATGTTTGTGATTGATAATCATGATGATATGTTTGTTGTTTGATGACATGTTTGTATTTGTGTATTCATGATATTTTGTACTTTGCTTGTGATAGATAATGATAATGATGTGTTTGTTGTTTGATGACATGTTTGTGTTTGTGTATTCATGTACATGTTTGTACTATGTTTGTAAAATATTTGTACTATGTTTGTGATTGATAATGATGGTTATGTGTTTGTGTATTCATGTTATTTTGTATTCAATTTGTGATTGATAATGATTGATGCAGGAAAATTTACCTTTCTTGCTAATTCCTCTTCTAAGGTCAGCAGTTTCAATAAAGACCCAACCTTAGTACAAATTTTACCTTGAGTTCCTTTTATTCAAGAAATTACAAAGTTGAATCCTCTGAAAAATTGGGCGTATCATTCATATATGCAAACCATATTTATAATGCTAAACAAAACATATAAAAATATAATAGAATTGTGTGAGCACTCATTCTCTCTCTTCCCACTAATCCTTTCTCATGGCTAAACACTCTTACGATACCTTCATATGGTTCATAAGGTGTATGATGTTTTATATCATGAATATTCCACTCTGGACTCGAGCCTTTTCTTAAGAAAATTATTTTATGCATGCTAAAAGCAACCACGCCTTCTGGCAAGTTAATTCCCCTGTTTCCAAACCAATATCATTTCCAAAATTTCACATTGGACTATGATTTTCCAATATATCAATACATAGCCGTTAATATTTCAATATGACACCATCTCATTATAATCCCCAGCTGGCACATTGGTTAAATACTCACAATATTTATAGCCATCAATTTGGGACCAATTCTGAGCGCACTTCATTCATCAATCGTCAACATTGTACGAGTATTCAACTCTTACACAGAAACCCTTTGTCTCTGCAACTAATGCCTCAACATAAATCTCCACCATAATTTCCGCAAAACTCAAGACTTCTTTAAATTGGAATCTATTATAGATTCTACCCCATCCTCTTTGAACTGGAATCTCATATACATAGATTCTACCCCGTTTCTTCTTCTTAAATGAGTTTTAATAGTCTTGTTTGTCTCCTAGAGTCATTCACAGAGATTGACTATATTCCTATCAGGGCTCATGCACAAAATAGTTAGTCATCCCCATTAGATAACTTTCACCAGGTCTCAAATACGTTCATACATAAACATGCATAAATACACATAGCTATACAGAGTAAATGGATGAATTTCTAGCTTTCATTCATAAACATAAACTGTATGTGCACAAATAAAGTCCTGACCTATTCCTCAGTAGCCAATTTTTTTTTTTCAAGGCCAACTGCCTAAGCTTTCCTGTAGGCTTATAATATAAAGAAAACACAAACAACTCTAACTCCTCAACTACCTCCTTGTCCATTCGAATTCTAATTCCCCAAAACTAGGTACTATCCACCTCTTCCACAAATAGAGGAACTTGTTATTACTAGGAAAACTAACTGCTACAAACTAGGAACAAACTGACCAGATGGCTTAGCCTCCTCGCAGGGAGCTTTAGACTGCCATCTATTCCTACTTTGACTCATAAATTGACAACGAGCAAAACTAACAATAATTAACCACTTAGATTAAAATGCTTTGAAAATCAAAGTCTTCAATCCTTAGGACTGCTAGTCCTCTTCCAAAGCCACAACATGTGACCAATGCATCACATTGTTGGTCTTTCCCTTGATGCTCCTGCATCAGACTCCCAGAGTAAGAAAATTATGACCTCCAGGTCATATGCATCCAATGCCTACTCACCTGGTTTCCAAACCTTGTACTGCAACTCTTCCCTGCCTTCACTTTCATCACATTTCAGATCTAGTCTCAACTTACCAGGCTTCCACACTTATGTTGCAATTTGTTATTGCATTCACCCGACACTTCTTCTTCAACTGATGAATTAAAACAATTCATCTCTCCTTTCCTCATATTACACATTCTTCTGAATTGCTTTGACATCACTATCCACAATCCATCAAGTTTCTCATCCAACTTCATTCTTTCACTTTTAATTTGTTGATTGCTTAACTCTACCATCCTTTCATCCTTAATTTCCTTGTGGACACCTTTCTCTAGTTCACTTACTAATTCAAGTATAAAAGGATACTTTATAGATCTATTTTCTTCATTGTTCCTCAAGACAGTTTGTTGTTCATCATCACTATACTGTAGCAACATAACTTCATCATCATTGTGATACTTTAAAGCTTCACTTCTCTCCATTCCAACTTGATCTTCAAAACCAATTTCCTGTCTTGAATTTACTTCAGATTTCATCTGTTTCCACACATAGATTTGTATCAAATTTACACAAATCCTCATACACAAAGTCTTCACTGTATTTGTTCAAGAATTCAGATTTCTTGACTGCCTCTTTTCCAGATTTGTCATTGGTGACAATCTCCTCATCTCCACTCAATTCCAATTTCACAATATGAATGTTCATTCTCCATTTTGCTAGTCTATTCTCCAAGAGACTTAGCTCATGCCACAAATCTGTCATCTTATTTGGAACTTCTTCCAAAAGCTCTACAATTTCTTTATCATTCTCTTCCTCTGCATTAATTGTCAACCAACCTTCTTTGTCTTGGTTGTCTTCAAGGTTAAAATCCTTCAATAATTGATGATCACCCACCGCAACAATCAACAACTGCTCTTCTTTGGCTTCAGCTTTCCATAACTGTCCAATATTCACAGAGCCTTCCACAACAATATCTAGTAACTGTTCCTTTTCCTTTCTCACACGATTATAAAAGTCTTCTTTCATCTCTTGAAAAGCCTGAGTTTTTCTTTTCTCACCTTCCATGACAACATGCGATAGTTGTCCTACTTCAATAGACCCTGCATTCACATACAAAACATTAGTTTTAGAATCATGAGATTCCAAGATCTCTTTAGATGATCTCACCATTAGTCCTTTTAGATGACTTCCATTTTCAAAACACTTCATTAAGTTCTTCTTGAACTCTATACCCTCTTCATCAATTTTCCAAAGGAAAATTTCTTATTCTTGTCCACATGAATATACTTCTTTCTGTTTTATCATTCCTTGCTCTAGCTCAGCTTTCTTGAGCTCTCTATATTTCCTCAAGACTAATGATTGTAGTCTCTTCCTCTGTTGCAATGCAAACCATTGCACTCTCTTTCTCTTCATCACCCATCCATAATATTTATCTTCATTTCCTTCTTGAATCAATTTTTCTAGTTTACTGAGTCTTTCCCTGATCTCAGCAAGCTCTTTATCATTCCTCTTCTGACTTGTATTCTGAATGTCCTTCAGCTGAACATCCTTCTTCACCTGACTGTGGTCCTTCTCTATATTACTCATATGAACATGATTATTTACTTCATGACAGCATCAAGAAACTATCTTTCATTACCCATATCTGAGCAATATTCATAGCCAAATCCAACCATCTTCTTCTTTACTTGTGTGACAGTTCTAAGTGACTGTCCAACATATCTCGCGCTTGTCTAGCCTGCAGACATCCACCAATTGTTAGTTTCAAAATCATAAGGCTTCAAGGCCTCTTTTGTGGTCTCAAACATCAGTTCTTCTAACTGATTTTCCCCCTTCCAAGGATCCATGGAACCATTAGCTAATCTCATGTCTTCATCACAATCATTACTTTCACCAAGAACGGATCCTTGTTCAGGTTCGCATCAGTAAACCTCTTCCTTAGTACACATTCTATGTTGTGACTCAGCTCCTCTGAGATCTTCTTCTAACTGAACTCTTGTATCATACTTCAGTCTCCTTTGTAATTTAATCCACTTGATTATTTTCCTTTGAAGAACCCATCCATAGATTTGGTTCTCCATATTCCTCTATACAAATTCTCTCATCACTTCCAAATGCACTTTTATTTCAGCCAATTTCCTATCAAGTTTTTCCTAACTTGATCTTCTATGGCCCTTTTCTGAACCTTCACTATGATTATCAGTAACCATAGTCTTCTTTCCCTTATGAACTCCTCTTTGTTCATCATGGACTACAACTAATCCATCACTACCAGCTGACTTCAACAACTTGTCTGTAGATACCACCCCAAGTATTCTCATGCTTGGTCCTCTACTAGCATCTCTGTTGGTTTCTCTTTTTGATTGTGACTCCTCCTGGAACCTCTAAGACAACCATCAATGGTCATCTCTTCTTTCCTCTATGGACTCATCCTGTTCCACCCCGCAAACAACCTCGTCTATCTTTGAGACAAGTACAACACTTGTTCCCAGTCCCAAGTCATATCTTGGTGACTCTGCTTCTTCTTGGCTCTTCACACAGAACCTTCCCTTGAGCACTCCTGCTCTTTAGCTTTCAAAGCTGATAGGTTGTTTCTTTACACCTACTCACCTTCCTTGGAGAACTACAGTTAGTCTCCCTTCTCCAGCAATACACTTTGATGCCTTAGTTCATTCACAATCTTCTTTTGCTTACACCTGCAAGCAAGTTATCTCTTCGTATGAAAGCCAATGAATATTGAAATCCTTGACTCTTACTTCTTACCAGTATCTGCTTCAGCCAAAACACTGCTGCAACTTCACCAATCCTGCTAGCTGAAATTCCTGAATCTTTTCCTCTTCTTTAAGAGATTTGCTTGCTCTTCTCCTTCATATCCTCCAGGCTATGATTCACTATCATACTTTTCCCTTCATCTCTTTCCTGCCAAGAACACATGCATATTATCTTATACAATCAAATGACAAGACATAATCACTTACCAAACTTCCTCAACCTTGCCTAGCTGAAACCCTTCTTGTTGTCTGCAATTTCTTCTTTGCTGTGAATTCTTCATAAGCCATTGTCCACAAATATCTCTCGCAGAGTCCTCCTTTGTTCTTCCCAAAGAACCTTTTCTTGCTCTGATAACAAAATGATGCAATGCATGCTAAAGGCAACCACGCCTTCTGGCAAGTTAATTCCCCAGTTTCCAAACCAATATCATTTCCAGAATTTCACGTTGGACTATGATTTTCCAATAAATCAATACATAGCCGTTAATATTGCAATATGACACCATCTCATTATAATACCCAGCTGGCACATTGGTTAAATTCTCCACGGTATTTATAGCCATCAATTTGAGACCAATTCTGAGCGCACTTCCTTCATCAATCGTCAACGTTGTACGGGTATTCAAATCTTACACATAAACCCTGATGTCAATTTCCTTGAATAGTGAATTTAGTTTCACTAAGTCTTCGACAAGACCTCTCTGCCAGCTTTACACACACAGGCATCTACTCTGCATTCTTTATTTTCCAGTAATAGGGTTATATAGGGAGATAACTTCTTCCAGGAAGACTCATGCTCCTCTGTTCCAAAGCAACTTCCTTTGTCTCTACAACTAATGCCTCAACGTAAATCTCCACCAGAATTTCCGCAGAACTCAAGACTTCTTTGAATTGGAATCTATTATAGATTCTACCCCATCCTCTTTGAACTAGAATCTCATATACATAGATTCTACCCCATTTCTTCTTCTAAAATGAGTTTTAATAGTCTTGTTTGTCTCTTAGAGTCATTCACATAGATTGACTATCTTCCTATTAGGGATTATGCACAAAATAGTTAGTCATCCACATTAGATAACTTTTACCAGGTCTCAAATACGTTCATACATAAACATGCATAAAAACACATAGCTATACAGAGTAAATGGATGAATTTCTAGCTTTCATTCATAAACATAAACTGTACATGCACAAATGAAGTCCTGACCTATTCCTCAGTAGCCAAATATTTTTTTTCAAGGCCAACTACCTAAGCCTGCCTGTAGGCTTATAATATAAAGAAAACACAAACAACTCTAACTCCTCAACTACCTCCTTGTCCATTCGAATTCTAATTCCCCAAAACTAACTACTATCCACCTCTTCCACAAGTAGAGGAACTTACTATTATTAGGAAAACTAACTCCTACAAACTAGGAACAAACTGACCAGATGGCTTAGCCTCCTCGCAGGGAGCTTTAAACTGCCATCTATTCCTACTTTGACTCTGAAATTGACAACGAGCAAAACTAACAATAATTAACCACTTAGATTAAAATGCTTTGAAAATCAAAGTCGTCAATCCTTAGGACTGCTAGTCCTCTTCCAAATCCACAACATATGACCAATGCATCACATTGTTGGGCTTGCCCTTGATGCTCCTGCATCAATGATGATGATGTGTTTGTTCTATGATGACTTGTTTGTGTTTGTGTCTTCCTAATATTTTGTACTATATTTGTGATTGATAATGATGATAATATGTTTGTTGTTTGATGACATGTTTGTGTTTGTGTATTCGTGATATTTTGTACTCTGTAATTGATGATATGTTTATTGTTTGAGTTCCATTTGTATAGATGGGTTGGGGGAGTGATGAGTGTAGTGTAATTATAGGTTAGAAGTGAGGGGGGGGGGTGCAAATGAGCTTCCACCTTCCCGTGGTTGGCCTCATTAGTAGAGAATGTGTGATTCTCAAAGCTAAGAGAAGCTATTTTCAAATATATATATTTATGTAATTTATTATTTTGGGGTAGTTATAAAAATTTGAAATGTAATGTTTGTTTCTTTCATTGGGTGGGAAGGGGGAGGGCAGGGACGAGCATGAGGTGGTCAAACAAGTTTCAATTTTCTCATGGTTGACCTCATTAGTAGAGAATTTATGATTCTCAAGGTTAAGAGAAATAATTTCTCTTAACTTTGAGAATCATAAAATTTTGAAATGCAATGTTTGTATGTTTGTGTATTTACAATTTTTGTCTCTAAAGTTTGTATTTGTGTATTTGCAAAATATCATGTGTACTCATGATTGTTTAAATTTCATATGTATGGTTGTGTTTATAATTTGTTTGTGTAATGATTAATATTCGAGATGTAGTACTTGTATGTTTGAGTATTGCAATATTTTTGTGTATTGATCAAAATTTGATGTGTATTCATGATTGTGTACAAGAATGTTTTTTTATCTGAGTTTCATTTCATTTTTATGTTTGTGCATTTACAATTTATTTGTGTTTAATGTTTATATAGTTACAAAATTTGTTTTGTATTCATGATTGTTGTTTGAATTTCATATGTATGGATGTGTGTTTGTATATTTATCAAATTTCATGTGTGTTTGTGTATTTACAATTTCTTTGTGTATCTAATGTTTATATATTTACAAAATTTGTTATTCATGATTGTTCTTTGAATTTCATATGTATGGTTGTGTGTTTATAATTTGTTTGTCTAATGATTAATATTAGATACCTAATGCTTGTATTGTTGTGTATTACAATATTTTTTTAGTATTAATACAAATTTGATGTGCATTTATGATTTACAATTTCTTTGGGTATCTAATGTTTATATATTTACAAATTTTGATATTTATGATTGTTATTTGAATTGCATATGTATGGTTGTGTGTTTATAATTTGTTTGTGTAATAATTAATATTTGATACCTAATGATTGTATGGTTGTGTATTACAATATTTTTTTAGTATTGATACAAATTCAATGTGCATTTATGATTGTGTATAACAGTGTTTGTTATTTGGATTTCATTTTTATGTTCGTGTATTTACAATTTCTTTGTGTTTAATGTGTAAATTTCACTTGATGAAGCTTAATAACTACATATTTTGATTAAAAAATTCAAATGGAACATTTATAAGTGTATTTACAATTTATTTGTTTGTAATGATTGAAATGCAAAATGTTTGTATGTTTATGTACTTAAAATTTGTTTGTGTAATGAACATTTGATGCTTAATGATTGTATATTTGTGTATTACAATATGTTTTTTAATATTGGTAAAAAATTGATGTGAATTCATAAATCTATAACAATGTTTGTAATTTGGATTTCGTTTCCATAGATATTTACAATGATTATATATGGTATGTTGATATGTGCTTTAAAATAAAATAAACAATATGGTTAGAGTAGATGTAAATTTATGTGTAAAATGTGGAGTGGACAAATAAATTTCTACCTTTTTGTAGTTGACATTATTAATAGAAAAATTATAATTTTGGAATTAAGAAAAACTCTTTTCAAATATATATATACAATTTATTATTTTGTAGTCGTGATAAGCAATTGAAATATAATATTTATATGGTATTTAATTCATTGTGTATTTACAATTTAATACTAAAAAATATAAGAACATTGCAAAACCTATATCATTCATTAATAAAAATATCTATATTTATAATTGGGAATTTTTTATTTAAAATATTATATTTTAATTAAAATACTTAAAAGAGGTTATGAAAACTAATTTAATTTCATAATTCTTAATATAATATTTATTGAATATAATTTTTAAAATAAAATATATATAAATTTTATATTTTTATAATATTTATTTTTTAATTTTAGTCAAATATGCATTGTAATAATATTTAAAAAATAATAATAATATATTTTTTTAATTCTTTTTATACTAACAAATTGTAAATATATAACCATCAAATAACAATTATAAATATATATCAAATTTTATAAAATAATACACAAATAATTGTAAATACACAGACATAAAAATGAGGGTAGGATTGACTAAATGAATTTCCAAATAATTATAGTTAACCAACATAGATACATAATATATGCATTCATTCATTCTAAGATGATAAGAGAAGAGTTTGGAGAACTTATTATATTGTTGCAAAGAATTTAATTTCATATTTTTTAATTTCATATTATTAAATATATTTTACAAAATATAAAATATATAAATTTTAGATTTGATTTTCTGGATTATTCATTTTTTAATTTTAATAACATGTTATTTATATTAATTTAAAAAGAATAATCCTTCTTATATATTTTTTCTTACACTACATAACCATCCAATAGTTCTTAATAAAATATTTATTAAATATATTTTTCAAAATAAAAAATATATAAATTTTAGATTTGTTTTTTTTAAATTATTCATTGTTTAATTTTAATAAAATATTCTTTGAATTAATTTGAAAAGAATAATTATTTTTATATGTTTTTTTTGTACATGATCAAATCGTAAATACATAACCATTAAATAATAACAATTACGATGGATTCATTTATGTACATTGATATGTATTTTAAAATAAATTAAATGATAGCGATACAAATTTGAAATGCAATGTTTGTATTTTTGTGTAATGACCCAAAATATAATCGAAATTATGATAAGACATTCATTCGTTTGTAGTGTATATTGAATAAATATTTGTGTATTGATAAAATTTGATATGCATTGATGCATTCATATGTTGCATGACGATATGTATTTTAAAATAAATTAAATGGTAAGGTAAGGGGTAGCAATAAAAATTTGAAGCAATGTTTGTATTTTTGTATAATGACCCCAATACAATGTATAATATTTGTTTATGTATTTACTAATTTTGATGTGTATTTAGGATTGTTGATGACATGTTGAAATGTGTACATTTCATTTGATGATGTTATGTCAACACAAATTTCAAATGGAACATTTATTTGCGTGTATTTACAATTTCTTTGTTTGTATATTGGTGTGCTTACAATTTGTTAATGTAATGATGAATATTTGGTGCTTAAAGATTGTATGTTTGTGTATTACATCACCAAAATAATTTGCAAGGACTTATCAAGAACAACTCTCTTAAGCTTATTTTTTCCAATATATTTGTGTATTGATTAAAATTGATGTGCATTCATAATAGTGTATATCAATATTTATTATTTTGATTTCATTCATGGAGTTAATGAATCCACATTTGGATCTAGTTGTTTCTTGGCCACTTCTTGGCCTATAAAAGAAATCCATGGGAATGCATCTAGAAATGATAAATTAAAGCAAGGTTAAGTTGTTGGAATTGTGTTGGAACTTCTTCCACCTCTTCCCATACCCATCAACATCCACTAGTACAAAATGAGAGATAAGTGACTAGGTGACCAAAAAATTTGGTCACCACGGCTTTTTCAAGGGATAAATGACCAAAATTGAGAAATTTTAAGTGAGCTAACTAAAAATGACCAAGATAAATGACCAACTTGGTCACGTGATAAGAACTAAACTAAAAATGACCAAGATAAACAACCAAATTGGTCACGGCATAAGAAATAAACTAAAAATGACCACATAACAATTGGTCATTTTTAGTTGTGTCACTTCGACAATGGAAAATTATAATTTTGACAATGAATTTGTACATTTTACTATTTTTTAACACTTGCATATGGATTTCAGTGTTAAAATTAGTAAATTGTAGACCCCCTCATTAAATCATTGAATTAGTCCAAATATAATTAATATTCCCTTGACTGATGATACAAACGGATGGCCCATGAACATGTTTAACATAGATCACAACTAATGGACTTATACCCATGTATTATACATATATGTATCTGATTATAAGCCAAAACCTGCTCAATCCATTGTAAAATTACAAAATTTGTAGTTTATTAAATTTTAACACTGCAGATAGATTCAGAGACCCCCTCGTGCAAAGATCTATGAATCCATCCGCAATGTTAAAATTTACTGAAAATTGTAATTTTCTATTGTCTAATTCCATCAAATAACGTACCAGAAACGAAAAATGCTACTCAAAATTGGTTATGACTAGTTCTATTGAAACCTGCCAATTATAGGCCCCTCGCCCTAAAAAATATAATATATGCATTCTATCATATAATATAATATAATATTAATGTCTATAATATACTAATATTAACCATTTTTAAAAACTCGGACGGAATTATTAATTGGGTAAAATGAAAATTGGGAATTAAAAATGGGGGAAAATGAAAATTGGGAAGCATACTATAAATTTTGGAGGAAATAGAAATTGGTGGAAGTAGAAATGGGGAAATTTTTCTTACATGCCCAAGCGAGCAAATATGAAATTCCTAATTGAGCAAATCTGGAATGGCCATGGTTGATATTCAATATATTATTTAATTTGCAATGGATCTCTGATCTCTGGAGGGTCTTGGTTAAAGGTAAGCATTTGGATTCAAATTTTTGATGTAAGCATATGAATTCAATTTTTTTATGTAGGGTTTCTATCTATTGGCCGAGGAAATCTACTCCCTGTCATGAGTGTGTCTACGCCCCGCGAAATGAATTGAATAGAACCCTTGTCAACCAACTACCAACACCTTCACTAATCACCTGCTGAGACCACTAAGACATATCCTCTGCAGGATCCAAGTTGTCCCACCAAACTGGCAACTAGCCTAAGTGCTGTGAAAACCCAGGACATAGAGAAGCGAACTTTGGAAGGGTAGTGAACCTGTATCTCTCATGGAGAAGCTGCGGATTGATAAGGTGAGAATACCGGAGAAAAAATAAAACAATTGTCCAAACCAGTGAAACCACCAATTGTCATAATCTCAGGCTGTGATAGACCATTTAATAGCCTGCTCCTCATATTAGTGCATTGTGTATCGCGAGTGCATGAGGGTGCTTTCATTACTAGGATTTATGGAGCTATACCGAGTTGCAACAGGATGGAAAAAACATATTCAATATATGATTTACTTTGCAATGGATCTATGGAGGGTCTTGGTTAAAGGTGAGCATTTGGATTTAATTTTTTGATGTAAGCATGTATGAATTCAATTTTTTTTATGTAGGGTTTCTATCTATTGGCCGAGGAACTATAATCCCTGTCACGACTGTGTCTACACCCCGTGAAATGAACTGAACATATCCCTTTTCAACCATCTACCAACACCTTCACCATTGCCTGCTGAGACCACTAAGACATATCCTCTGCAAAATCCAAGTTGTCGCACCAAACCGGCAACAGGCCTAAGTGCTGTGAAATCCCAGGACATAGAGAAGCGAACTTTGGACTTAGGATAGTGAACCTGGAGCTCTCATGGAGAAGCTGTGGATTGATAAGGTGATAATAATAGAGAAAAAATAAAACAACTGTCCATAAATCATGGTGACAAACCTCCATCTTCCTCAAACCAATTAAACCACCAATTTTCATAATCTTGGGCTATGATAGATCATTTAATAGCCTTCTACTTGTATCAGTGCATTGTGTATCACAAGTGCATGAGGATGCTTTCATTACCAGGAGTTATGGAGATATATAGAGTTGAACCAAGCTGGACAAAACTCATCATAGCTTGCCCCTTCAACTTGCCTTTCGTGTGTCCAAGTCGTGATGATCAATGTCATGATCTAAAACTCTTGCCTGACACCCCATATGGGTGGTAGAGTTGGCTTCATTATCTTTTTAAACTGATGTTTCCTATTGAATTGACATTACCTGCATGCCCTACAATTCTCCCTTTTATAAGAGTTAGTTCTCACCACTTTTATCTGCAACCATCTTAAAATCGGAATTTTCTGAGGCTTGTGATCACTGTTACTTCTCTGATACCATTTTTGTTTTTCTAAGCTACATGGATATGAGAAGATGAGAAATTTCACACCAAAATTTGATGATTTTGTATATAGTCATCACCCTATAGGCTACCTAAGTTTCTCACACCTAAATTTTTTGTGTTGGAATTTATAAGACATATTACAGAGGTTGATGACCTCCATTCCTTGAAAGCCAAAAAGAAAGGTAGGATGGCCTATCTTATTTCCACGAGAAGTTAAGTTGTCAATGAAAAAAGAGGCACCAAGGATGCTATTGTTGCCTTGAAGTAGCTTAACCTCCCATTGGAAAAAATCTAGAGGTATGACCAAAAAGTGGGAGTGGAGAAGGGGAGGAAACAACCAAATCCTTAGGACCATGAGACAGCCAAGCCTAAAATTGAGAGGTTGTCCAACAAAGAGACATATGAGGAAGCATATGCCATTATAGGGATTGAATCTATTGCCTCCAAGGATGAAACTCAATTATTCCTAGATCCTTAGCCAAGAAATCCGATCTACGCGATGAGCCCCCCTATACTCATCAGGAGGTTGTCGAGGATAAAGTCTGTTACACTCAAGGGGAAGCCCCATTTTGTGGACTTTAACATGGTTCCTACAGGTTGGGGCACCGATGTCCACCCCCTGCTGGCTTCCATGGCGGAGGCATACCCCTGGTTGGAAGAAATCAGGCTTAAGCGCATGGTGGTCATCGACGAGAGCTTTGAGCTGCTCGCGCATTCTTTTCCCAATTTCCAGGTTCTTGCGCTTACCAGTTGCGACGGCTTAAGCACGGACGGGCTCCCTACCATTTCCGCGCACTGCAGGTACTAGCCTTGTCTCGCCTTGCTCCCTTCCTTGTTCATTTCTTTTCAAAACCGTATAAATTGGAAGATTCGTTTCTTTTCTAGCCCGTAAAAATTACAAGATTTGCTTAGCAGCGGAAACAGAACCCTGGTCTAAAGGTTATTTTACTCCGCCTTTTGTTTTTCTTTTGAATTTTGAAGCTTCATTCTGCCAGATTTTACATCCTTGGGGTTTCCCTCTAAAGTAGCTGTCAAGCTTATACGTATCTCTTTAAAAAAAAACTTACTAATGATGAAGTTCTGGATTTTATTTTTCATATTTTATTCCTATTCCTTTATCTCCGGTGAAGGTCCGATTTGCACGCATTTAAATCACTAATATCTCCCAGCTATTTTCAGATATATTAAACTACACGAACATCCTGCAACCAAGTAAGTACTCCATGGCTGCTTTAGAAAATAAGAAATCAAAGATTTTAGCGCCGCTTATCTTTTGATGTAATGCCATGTCTGAGATCATTAAGTTTATTCTGTAAAAGGTTCGCTCTGACTTTCCTATAATATCTTTGTTCACGTGTTAATCAACATAGGCAGTGTCTAAGTCCTGTAGAATCATTGAAGGTCGTTCTCAGATGCTTCATTAAACAAATAAGATGGACATATTTAGATAATTTTGACTTAAGCAATTTTTTTTCTAGATCTTTGCACTAGCATGTGTCACCAGGTTCGGTTAAGGACAACCCTATCCATCTATGGTCCGAGTTTTCTTTTTAACAGAAATGGGTAGATTTTATATTAATGAGAAACCAACTGCCTCAACACTGGGTAAGTTACAATTTGCTTCAATGGCACCAGCATACCCACAGCTAACAAAATGCTGATTATACATCTGACAAAACAAAGCTTCTTAGCTTCCAGAACTCTGGCTATTGCCAGCCTGCTAACTAAGCATATGATACATACAAATTGTTTCAATAAGATGCAAAAAAAAATGAGATATCAGTTTTAAGTTAAATAAATTGAATTGGCCAAATCCTGTAGCCTGAAGTTGACTTGAGCGCTGCTTCTTCCTTAGAGTCAGGCGTATATTCCTCTACTCTTATCAACCGAATCATCGAATTCCTTGATCCTCTTCTCCTCGGCCACATCCAAATCCCTGAGATCGGTGCCCTTCTCCATTACTCCCAGACAGAGGCGGATCAACACAGCATACTTCATGCTAAGGGATTGGATCCTTTCCATCAACCTCACCAGTGTTGAGGACGCCCTGTCCAAGTCTCACAGCTCTATTGGCCTCCCGGTTAGCATCAACGTTGTTGTCTCTGAGCACATGGAAGAATTCCAATGAGTTAAAGGCCCGACTGAGATTTTTTTATCCTGTAGACAAGCCTGTTCAGGTTCATGTCTTTGGAAGTTGAATTTTTAACCAACATCCTGATGAGGTTCTGCGAGTCACCCAAAATTTTGGCACTCTCAATTCCCAGCTTTTTGAGTTGTCTAAGCCCCTGAAGGAGAGCCAAATCCTCTGCCTGATTACTGGTAGTGGTACCCAATCCCCAAGCGTATTGGATTACAATAGTGTCATCAGAGTTCTGGATTATTCCTCCCCCTCTTGCATCCCCAGGGTTCCCTTTGGATACACCATCAAAGAAGAAATTTGGTAGGCCTGAATTCATCCTCCATCTGATTTGGATGACTCGCAGAACTTGGATTTGGTCAAGTTCAAGAGGCTTTGTTTATTTTTATTGCAAGAAATAAAGCATTTGTGAAGAAACAAAAATGAAGCTTTGTAAAATTTAAACATGTGATAGCTCAAATGATGCAAAACACAACTAGCATGCTACTTGCGAAATAAAAGAAAAGACTTAGTGTTCTACCAACAAATTTAATCTAAGGTGGGGTCTTCCTCCAAACAAGGTCAACCACTAAGAACCGCTAGCACTTGAGAACTTCCCAGCTAGCTGAGATTTCGACCAAGGCAACTAATGGGGAGAGAGGAGTAACCACAAAGTTATGTGGTCCTGCCCTTGAGATGAAATCTCAAGGATACTACCTCCGGTCAAAACTTGGAAGAGAAGTATGAAAAATAAATATTACTCTAAAATGGAAAATGAGAGATCTAATCTAACCAATCACAACACTCTTCCCCAAATAGGGAAGAAAGCCAAAAAAGTGGAGGCCTCCTCCACTTGGAAATTTTATTAAACCTTGTACAATTGCCTTGGGAATGCGATCCTTGCAAGGTCTTTGAAACAAATAACTAGAAAAATAATATGAAGCTTCTTTAAGAGCTTTTTTACAAAGGAGAGTGAGTTTTAAGTCTTCATCGTTGACATCTTCTTGGTTTTACAACTTAGTTTCGTCCCCTCTTTGCTTTTAGATCTTCCCTTTGGTTTACTGCTCCTCTTCTTCTTGGATCTTTCTTTTAAGAGCCTACAACAAAGATCAACTTCAAGCACCTACAACAAAGATCAACTTCAAGGGCCCATTATTTTGTTAATCAAAACAAATAAGATATGAAAACTACTAAGTCTAGTATAAAAATTTAAAGCCTAAAACATAAAAAATATGAGATTTTTGTTTGAAAATATTACTATGGGAAAACGGACCAGCGAACAACAAACTCTTAGAATGCAATGGGAAAGAGATCTAAAGTAAAAAAAAAATGGAAATTTTTTTATGAAAATACTCTATCTTTCAAAATGGAAACTAGACTTCAAAAATGCAAGCTAGACAAGTATAAAAAAGAGATCTATGATGCTTTTATGACTACTTCAATGCATGAGATCTAACTAAATAACTCTTTTTAAGCAAACCAACTCTAACCAATGACTTTTTCAAACTAAGAATGAAACTATGATCAACTTAAACAATTCGTTTTTGGTTTTTTGTGTGTTTTAGGGCTCTTTTTGGGAGAGGAGCGAATGGAGCTAATGGCGAGGAGAAGGGAGGATGATGGAGCTAGAAATGGAAAAGGTAATAAGAGCTTGAAGGGACAAAACGAAAGGAGGCAAAGAAGGTGGATCTAGGGAAAAACGAAAGGACAAATGAGAGAAAGGGTAATATGAATGGGTGAATGAGGCTAACATAATGGGAATGGGCTTGAAGAGGTAAGTTAAGTAACCAAGAAAGCTTGAGAAGTTTGTTGATGGAGGGAGAGGCTAAATACTCCTACTTGAAAGTTTCTTTTCTTGAAGTGAAGAAAAGACCATGAAGACCTGCAAGACAGATTGATTAGATGCCAATAACCACTGTTAAAAGAAGAATGACTTAGTCTTTAATAAGCCCTTCTCCACCTTGGGAAACCCCTGCAAAAATCTTGTTATGAAACATGCAAGAACCGAAAGATATATTTTTAATTAAAGCTAAAACATACATCTAATATTGAAATTGCATGATCAATTGACAAAATGAAAGAGATATCACCAATAGTAAGAAGTACATCCCAATTTGCTCCAGCATGGACCTCCAAAGTCTAAAATTTATTCAATATTAAACAGATATTACAACAATATTTTGGCAGAGTGTTCATGCTCAAAATCTCCATGAAGAGAAGGCCCAAATGGCCTCTCTTATATAACAAAACACAGTGCTAAAACCCTAGGTCGAATGGCAAGAGAAAAGAGCCAAATCCCAACGAATTCCAATCAAGGGTGAGTCAAAACTTCAACAAATGGCGAGCTTGGCTTACAACTCGAGTTTTGAGGTTGGTGTGAGTGGGGAGGTGGCCTCCAACTAGGCAAGGCGCCCCCCACTCTTCATTGTAAACTCCACCACTCCAATGCGTGGATGCCACATGAGAGACGTGAGCAATCAAAGGAGATGCGTGAGCTATCAAGGAGAGAGCTTGGAGCTAGAGGTAGGTGGTAACTTGTGATCACAAGGAGCCAAGCCCATGAGGTGGCCACTAGACTAGGAAGGCGCCAACCTCTTAATAAATATTTGATCAACAACCCATTTAAACGATGCCACATCATGAAGTCGTGAATCCTCAAGAAGAGAGGCGAATTTCCTTGATTGAGATTACTGGTGCTGACTGGATAACTCACTGAATGCTCTTGGAATTGATTGGAATCATCATGAGTGTCTGCTGCCATGTCATTTAGCCTTTTACTTTATTCCAATTGGATTATTTTGGAGAGTTTTGGATTTTCTCAAAAATAATCAATTTTATTATTTTAATTAATAATTTCTCTGTAAATGGCTTTTTAGAGAAAATATTAATTACGAGGCCTAAATGACATCCGAAACTTGGGTTTAGCTGGTCCATAGGTCATGTGTGATTTTTGGCTTATTAAATGAGCCATAAATCACTGAATTCGGACCCCGGACGACTGACATATTACAAATTAATATTTCTCCATTTAAACTATAGAGAAATTTATTAAATTTAAAAAATAATTAAAAAATCCAAATTTCGATGGACCCGGTAAAATTTTTTCTAAGGGTCCTAGAGACTTGGGACATGACCAACACCTATTCTAATAGTGTCTAGTAGGCTTATATACATTAGTTGGATTCTAATAACCCCCCATGGCTAAAATTTTCAAAATCGGGCATTCCAGCTTTGGAGGAAGCGGGAGAAAACCTCATCGATTATAGCTCGGCTATAGGCAAAGTGTAATTGATAAGGGAAAAAAATACCTGGAATACCTTAGTTGCTTAATCAAGTCATGGGGAACCGAGACACTCAGATCCTACTAGCACACTTTATTACAAACCCCATGGGGCCATGGTCATGTCGACTCAAAAACAAAACTGGCTAGTCACAAATGTTGGATCATCTGATACACTGGAGTACAAACATTCATCATGTTTGTCAAATGGTGGCTCTTCAGATAATCCAACTATGGTACAAACAAGTTGGTAACATCTGGCTCCAACTGCGAGACGAGCACTTGCTCGATCTATGGATCAAAGAAAGTGTTCGAGAATCCCAGAACATCAGTTTCCTACACAAAAACGGTAGTGTCTTAGTCCAACATTTTCATGATAAATAATGCCAAAATGAAATACCAACATAATATTTTTTTCTTTTTCAATAAATAAAAGGTACATGAAAATGAAATTTTTTCTTTTTCAGCATATATATGAAGTATGATACGAAAGCTAACATGTAAAAAACTATGATACATCAATATGGTACATAAAAATACATAAAGATCAACAAGGATGGGTTCAAAGATGTCCTGAGATGACCCCTTGGTCATCTTGGAGGTTGCTCCGATAAAAAAGCTTCAGATGTTGCCCATTTCTGGGTAGGCTTTGTTCTTCTCCTTCCATGGTGTTCAGTAAGAAAGAATTAGTGCCAACAATTGCACGGATGATAAACGAGCCCTTCCAAAGGCTGTCGAATTTCCCATGTTTCCCAGGCTTCTCCCTCCTTTTGTCCCATAGGAGAATAGTATCTCCTACCTAGAAAGGTCTTGGCTTGGCTGATTTGTCAAAAGTACCCTTCATACTTTCCTGATGTCTCAAGGATTGATCAAGGGAAACTCTTATGGCTTCATCTAATTCTATGATCTGATTTATCCTCTGCTCCATTTCCAATTTTTCCGTCCCATACTTACTTATTAATCTGAAAATTGGAATCTGCATGCTAACCGGAAGGGTGGCTGTGAGACCATACACCAACTCAAAGGGGGATTTCCCTGTGGAGTTTTTCTTGCTTATTTTGTCAGCCCATAAAGCATATCTAATCTTACTGTTCCATGCTTTCTTATTATCACCCACAGTTTTCTTAAGGATTCTCATTAGATTCTTATTAGTGGACTCAGCAAGTCCATTTCCTTGTGGGTAGTAATCCGAGGAATGGGATAGGATGATGCCATATTTGAAACAAAAGTCATTTACTTCTCCAGAACTGAAAACCTTGGCATTATCAGTTGTTATCTTTAAAGGGATCTCGAACCTGATGATGATTCTTTCTTCAATGAAGTTTATGAAAACATTTTCATCGGCTTTCTTAGTAGGTATTGCCTCTACCCATTTGGTGAAGTAATCGGTTGCCGTAAGAATCCAGCAAAATCCATTGCTAGATTTATCTTTGAATTTGACGATAAAATCAAGGCCCCATTGTTGAAAAGGGGCAAGGACCAAAACAGGTGTGAGGGGGAGTGCAGCCAACTTCTGCTTACCAGTGAAGAGTTGACACTCTTGGCAACACTTAACATGTTTGTGAACATCTGCGAAGATGGTGGGCCAATAGTATTTAGCTCTTAGGATTTTGTGAGCAGTTGTATTTGCTGCATAGTGACCTCCACAAACTCCCGAGTGAAACTCAGTCAAGATTCTTTTGGAGTCCTGTTCGTTCACACACCTAAGTATGATGCCATCTGGGTTTCTCCAACCCAGACCTTATTGGGTAAGGCAATATCTAGTAGTTTTAAGTCTCAAAGCCCTTCGCTTGTGACCCTTGAGGTGATCAGGACAATTGAAGTGGAGGAGGAAATAGATGATGTCAGAATACCAGATGTTGTCAAGTTCCTGGAGGGCATGAGTCATGGAAGGTTGGGGAATGCCATTTTCAGCAATCATTTCAATGGCTTCTTCATTCTTTTGAGTGAGCATTTTAGCAATCCCTTGTCCTTTGATTAACTTGGTGGGCTTTATCTCAAGGTCATATTCCTGAATTTTGGAAACCCATGTACCCCTTATTCCTAAACAATCCTTTTGAGAGAGGATGTCTTTCACCGCAGCATGGGGAACATACCCTATGACCTTGGAATAGCCTATATATGTTCTGAAGTGCTTCAAAGATTTGACTAAGGCATATGCTTGTTTTTCCATGATTGTGTATTTCAACTCGGAGTTTTGCAATGCTCTACTCATAAAGGTAATTGGTTGCTCGAACCCTTTGAAGTTCTTCTGGAGCAACACACCAGCAATTGTGTCTTCTGAGGCAAATGAAAAAATCATGAAATCTTTATTGTAATCCAGGCTGACTAAGACAGGTGCCCTAGTAATGGAATCCTTTATGGTGTCAAAAGCTTATTTTCCTTCATCCGTCCAATTGAACTTAGCATTCTTTTTTAGGAGAGCTTGCATAGGTTTCATGAGCTTGGCAAGGTTGGGTATGAATCTCCTTATGAAGTTTATATGGCCATTAAATGTTTGGAGGCCTTTAACATTCCTAGGAAGGGGAATCTCCTGGATAGCTTTGATTCTCTCGGGGTCAATCTTGACCCCATCTTTGTTAATGATGTGACCCAAAAGATTTCCCTCTTCAATGCCCAAAACAGACTTAGCCCGATTCAGGGAAATACCAAACTCTCTTCATCATTGAAAAACTTGTCTAAGATGGTCAACATGGCTAGATCTTTCTTTGGAAAAGACGGTTAAATCATCCTGGTATATTTCTATGATTTTAGCCATCAATTTATTAAAGGCATAATCCATGGCCCTCTGGAAGGTGGCCCCAGCATTTGTGAGACCGAAGGTCATTCTCAGATATTCAAAAGTTCCCCAAGGGGTTGTGAATGTTGTTTTGTGCCTATCTTCTTCTTTGATAACCACCTGTTTATAGCCTGAAAATCCATCAAGCATGGACATCATCGTAGATCCAGTGACCCGTCAAAGGAGGGTCTCCATGTTAGGGAGAGGATAGTTGTCTTTCTGGCAGGCTATGTTCAGATTTCTAAAATCAATGCATATCCTAATACTCCCATTCTTCTTCCTTACCACAACCAAGTTGGAACACCATGACGTATGTCTGGTTGGTGCTATAATTCCTGCTGCCAGCATTTTTTCTAATTCCTGTTTGACAATAGGAGCCAACTTAGGATTTATTTGTCTGAGTTTTTGGTGGAAAGGTTTTGTATTTATCATTTCTGGTTTCAGATGGATGGTATGTTGGAAAACATCCTCCCTATAGGCTTTTAGCTCATCATATGCAAATGCAAAAATGTCTCTATACTCCTTTAACAGGCTTATTAGAGCATTCCTCTCCTTTTCAGAAGTTCCTTTTCCTATTTTTATGATTTTCAGATTTGTTTCCGATCCAATGTTTACCTCAATATAGTCACCAGGTTTCAATTGGTCAATGTTATTTTTCTTTCCATCCTGCCTATCAAAATTGTTCTCCAGCTTATTTGCTCCATGTGACATGGGGTTTAGGTTTTGGCTGTCCTACGGATACTACTTTCCTTCTTCCTGCCTATTTATCTTGAAGTCTGAGAACTCATCCAGGTTATGTATAGACTTCAGAATCTGTTCATCATCTTTGAAAATTTTCCAGTGGTTTATGTTGTCTGGGACTGATGGCCTATAATTTATTTCAACGGTACAGTCTCCGTTCAACATTTCCTCTGAAGGCTGGAGGGTAGATGCCGCAACTGCCAACCTATCCACCACACTGTTCTCTTTCCTATGGACTGCTTTTATGTTTAATGCATCAAACTACTCCATGGTGAACCATACTGCATTCCTATACCTCTTAAGTCTTTTACAATGGCATGCAAAATTACCCTTGATCTGTTGCACAACTAAGTCAGAATCTCCTTTGATACTAAGCATCTTTATTTTCATGTCTTTAGCGATCTCTATGCTTAGTAAAAGTGCTTCATATTCTACAACATTGTTTGTGGCTTCAAATTCAAGTCTGAATGCAAAGTTGAAGACCTTCCCCTCGGGTGATATCAAGACTATACCAGCACCTTTGCCAGCTCTAGAAAAAGCACCGTCAAACTCCATTTTCCACAACCCATCAATTTTCTTATCTTTTATTTCTTTATGAACAGGATCTAAGAAGGTGGAATTTACCTGGTAGGTTCCTATTTCATCCGTATTGTCGATGTATTCATTTGATGGTTTCTGGGGATTTTCAACATGGTATCTTCTTTCTTTTTCAGAGTGAAGTTTGACAAGAGAATTTTCAGATGTCGGAACAGTTGCATAGGATAAGTCTAATTGTAGTGATCCACCCAAAGAAGCACCCCACTTTCTAGAAAGAAGCATCCCCCATTTATCGGGCACATCTATGACAAGGATATCCATGGTGACATGGATGTCTGGGTACTTGTCCAATCTGACGGTTTGATTTTGAATCATGCCCTCAGCTTCAACAGGTCTAGAATCCATGGCACATACATTTCCATAAGGTATAGTGGTTTTTAGATTAAGTTGTTGCATGACTTTTTTGGTCATCAGGCTTGCACCAGATCCCGAATCCAACATAAAATTATGTAGAAGAAGGTCACCTTGTTGATTAGGTTTTCATTGATGCCAACAATGTCTGGTCATTGATGCCAACAGTTAAGTCTTGGTGCCCCTTGTGGAGCCCCTGAGGGTTAGTATTTGATTTGTGGTTGTCTGTGTCAGACGAGACCTTTTGACTTTGTCCAAGCCTAAGCTTGAAGCCCTTGGAGGCCTATGGACATTGGAAAAAGCCCTGAACACCCTTTAGAGTGTTTAAGTACCCCTAAGTTGTTTCCTTGATCCCCCGTACCACAACCTATGCCCTAGTACCCTAGGAAGTGTCCTTGTTGGGTTGAAGAAGTTCTGAAGAAGTCCTTGGTTCCACACTTAGTGGATTGATGACCGTGCAACCCCTGTTGAAGTCATGGATCTCTTGTATGTGATGATGTCATAAATGACTTAATAAAGTCATGGAACCTTTGTGAAGACCTTGATGCCCACTATTTGCAATTAAAGAGGTTAAGGAACCCACATCGCCATATGGAGAAGCCCTTGATGGGGTCATGAAGTCCACACACTTGGAAATGAAGGTACCTTGATGTATCCCATGATCTTGTGGATGAGAATCCCACACACATGATGAAGAAGCCCTCAAAAATTTGAGGAAGCCCATACAAATGGTGGTATGTTGGTGTTCGTGGTGCCCTAGGAGGATTGGGGCTTGAACCATGGTGATGTATGGTCCTATTTGTGGTTATATAGCTATTGGGATGTAGATAGAGGTAGATCACACGGACGTGCCTTGATATGTTGAAGAAGACTTTGAAACTCTTGTAGTTAGTGGTATGGTCTTTGGCACCCTCATGTGTGGGGTCTTTGATGTCCTGAACACATTGAATAATTTAAGGGTATTAGACCAAGAATTTGCAAATAAACCCATCATAGGGAGATGTCCTCGTCAAGCCATTTCCATTGATATGTGGAGCATCTTCTAACTCCTTATGGTTGAAGAGATATGAATTTTTGAAGTTGGTGTACCCCACATTTTTGGGTGAGCCGACCTAACAAAAGAAAATTTAATAATTTATAATTTTGAATAGCAGGTCGGCCAGCTAAAAGCATTTATTTTTCCTCCACGATTTTACATATATATACACGAGTTATTTACACAAAAGGGGAGTGTAATTTATGGGTGAAGTGGAGCTCTGAAAATTCGGGTGTACAGTGACAGAGGTTGCAGCAGTAATACAAAAGAACAACAGTAAGTCTTTCCTCATTGATTTTTGGGTGGCAGTAGTTGAAGTTTTGGTTGGTGACCTTAGTGCTAGAAGACTGACCCTCTAGGGTATCCAAACAGCAGAATTCGGCGGTACAATTTTGAATGAGCTCTGAAATTCGCTGGAATAGAGAGAGCCCTAAAATTTGGAGAAGTCTGAGGAAGTTCGGGTACTGTAGCAGCAACAGTAGACTGAAATTTTTTTTATTTTGGTATGTGGAATTTGTGTGGAGGAAGAGCTCTTAATTTCGTGGGTCTCTGAAGCAGCCACAGTAAAATCAGGTGTGCATTTTATTGTTGAAGATCAAGCTCTGTTGAATTCGGATTGTTTGCCACCTTTAAAATTCCGCCAGCCTCAGAATTTCGGACTGTCAGGCTACTTCAAAATTTGGACTGCCTTCCTTCTGATAAACTCAGGCTGTCTTTTCTCTATTCTGGACTATCTCTGTAAGATTTTTGGGTTGCTTCCATGATGATTGATTTAAGAGCAGACTTTGACAGTGTCTGAGGGTGCTTTCTATGTCCTCTAATCAAAATCATGGGATTGATATCTTCAAGCATTCTGCTGCCATGTTTGTTGAAATCACAATTCAATGAGGAACAACTCTATGGGAAAGTTTCATTGTTAATTACATTGTGACTGGGAATTCCTTTTGCAAATCGTAGTAGTGGTTATGGTGTTACTAAGTGCAATGGAGGACTGATCTTTCACTTTTATTGAAGTTTGGATTTCACTCTTTGTTAGGACAAACCTCACACTCAATCTTGGGCACAAAAGGCTTTCAATTTAGCTCAAATGAACAATGGGCACAACAACCATAATCTTCAGATCTGAAATCACCATTAAAACGCCATTGTATGCTTAATCTGCTACAGAATTCAAAGTTGAGTGTCTTATTATTTCTCCTAAGTGTACATCATTCGTCTGGGAAACAAGATTACATGATTGGGCTATCCCTCCTATAAGGACGCATTCATGGTTAACATACTGATTGGAATAGTCAACTTCCAGATCTGAACTTTCTCAATACACTGTTGCAGAGAATAATGAAGTAATGACAATGCACTGGAAATATTAAGAAGTAATACCCTGGCAAGCAGTAACATGGTTTGACTAGCATATCGTATTGAAGTATTTAGAAGACCCTTGAGAACTTGACATGAGCATATTTTTATGACTTGAGCAGACGTTTGATTGGGTTGATTCCTTTGATAACTGGGAACACCCTCGATGACTTGGCATGATGAGTATGAGCAGATTCTTGAGCAGCAAGTTTGATAGGATGATGACAGGGACAAGTTGATGACAGTTGTTGGTGCAGAGGTAATGAGCAGCAGATGATTGAGTGGCAGAAGTGTTTCTTGATTGGCAAGTTGAGCCTTGCAACCTTGGGGATTGGATGCAGCAATATATTTGGTGATGATGAACACTATGATAAGATACTATATGATGATGGTGCATACATGATATTAATGGTACCTTGCATGCCATACATCTTGTACACCTTGATGATATGGAATTATAAATGATGCAATGACGACAATAGTACAATGATGAATAGTGGTAATTAGGAGTGAGTACATTGGTTCAGTTGAGCAGCATTAGCACAGGCTACTACATGTGCATTTGGTCTGACTCATATTGGCTGAGTTGTATGAGCAGTTGGTTTGACTCAGGTGGACTGAGTCTCATGTATGGTTGGTTAAACTCAGATTGACTAACTCGAAAAATGTGAACAGCAGATTGATTTATGTAGACAGATTGATTGCTACAGCTAGATCAGACAGATTTATTGGTACAGCTAGATTGCACAGATTGATTGTACAGGATGATGAACAGTGTGTCACAGTTGTGATGAGCAGTGGTCAGTTAATGAGAAGTGAACAATTGAGCAGTGAATGAGCAGTGAAAAATTGATGACAGTGGTTGAGCAGTGTGGTGCAGGTGTTGGTTAATAGGTCTGCAGGATCAGTGTGGTTGTGATTCAGCACTATATATCTTCATATCAGTGTGGAAGGACGGGGCAAGGAAATCTAGGGAGCTAAGGCTTCCTTCAGGTTGTAGCCTCCTTCCAATTGTAGCTGGAGAATTGAAGTCTTTGTAACAAAGGGGGTTGTTGCCTCCTTCCGGTTGTTGCTGGTAAATTATTATTATAAAGGCTTCCGTGGTTTTTCCCCCAGGACTTGGGTTTCCACGTAAAAATATTGTCTACTATGTTTTGCTATGCCTCCTATGTGATGATGATATGATGATAGGTGATGATGAGCTGTAATTGTTAATAATGTTGATGATATAATGATGATGTGGTAATACATTAATGAATGATGTATTGAAGAAGCAGTTGATGATTGTTAAAGTTGAAAAAGTAATAAAAAGCTATACACACTGTTCACCCCCCCCCTCTCAGTGTGCTCGGTGTGTCCAACACACCTATCATCAATGATATGTAGAAAGGAGGGTGAGCTTCTCTTCTTGTTTCCCTGGTATGTAGGACTATAGGGGGATCCCCAAAATCATTTTTACAACTCGTTGAAGGTTCCTCTTTAGTTTCCGAGAAAGTTACCTTTTTAGGGGTAGGGGGCTTTGCAGGTGGAGGAGGCTTTTCAGATGCAATGGGTTTAGGAATAGCAGGAGGATTTTCAGAAGCCATGGGATTAGGAATAGAAGGAGAAGTACCATCTGCATGAGGCTCTAACATTTTCAAAAGTTTCTCCCTTTGACCAGGGAATTTACATAGTTCAAGTACCAGGACTGGGACCTTAGTGTTGGCCAACCAACTACTTAAATCAAAATTTAAATCAACAGACTCCTTTTCATTATTAATTTCTTGAGTAATGTGAGGAACTGTTACCTTAGGAGCAGTTTGAGTGGAAGGTCCCTCCTTCAATTTCTTTTGATATGTTGTTGATGCTGGGTGGAATCTCACCGTAGAGTTGAGTCATATAATCAATCTGTTGATAACCTTGGTTGGCTTGAGTCACATTAAGATTTTCATAGTTATTTCCCACATGGTTGATAAAAATAGGCTCGTCTAATGAAGTACTAGGGCCACATCCCTCAGGATAACCATGCTCTTGAACAAAACATGCCTAGTGGCAACCATATTCCTCGTGGAAATCTCTACATGCCCTACAAAATGGCTTGTATGACTCGACCATGTTAGCAGCCTCTAATTGATTTGGAGGCCTCTGTTCATGGTTGGGAGGTTTTCTTTGCCAATTCTGCTTTGTAGCAAAAACCCTAGGTTGAGGTTGAGGTTGGGTCCTTTCAACATTTATAACCCGACTTTGAATTTCTTTTAGCTGAGCAAGGTGCTTTGCTTCATCTTCCTCCATGTTTCTCTTCATTTCTTTCCTCATTTCTAACATCTGTTTCTCATGAGTCTCTTTTATAATTTGTAAAGGATTTTTATCTTTTGGCTCATTACTTTTTGAAGGTATTGAAGCTCTTGAGTAACCCTGAATGTTGGACTCACCGGAAGACATCATGTTTTTTGTCAATCTTGACAGCTAAAATCTGAGCTTCGGCCAAAGTAGTAGGTTCTTTATCTCTCAGTTGATATTGTATCTTACCACTCAGTGCCTCTATGTAGTAGTCCAATAATGAAGCTATAGGAGGTGCATAAGTCTCAGGGATGGAATTTGACAACTCCTGGAATTTAGTATTGAATTCATCCTAGATCTCTTTTTTATACTTGTTTAGCTTGCATTTTTGAAGTCTAGTTTCCATTTTTAAAGATAGAGTATTTTCATAAAAAAATTTCCAATTTTTTTTTACTTTAGATCTCTTTCCCATTGCATTCTAAGATTTTGTTGTTCTCTAGTCCATTTTCCCATAGTAATATTTTCAAAAAAAAATCTCATATTTTTTATGTTTTAGGCTTTAAATTTTTATACTAGACTTAGTAGTTTTCATATCTTATTTGTTTTGATTAACAGAATAATGGGTCCTTGAAGTTGATCTTTGTTGTAGGTGCTTGAAGTTGATCTTTGTTGTAGGTGCTTGAAGTTTATCTTTGTTGTAGGCTCTTAAGAGAAAGATCCAAGAAGAAGAGGAGCAGTAAACCAAAGGGAAGATCTAAAGCCAAAGAGGGGACGAAACTAAGTTGTAAAACCAAGAAGATGTCAACCATGAAGACTTAAAACTCACTCTCGTTTGTAAAAAATCTTTTAAAGAAGCTTCATATTATTTTTCTAGTCATTTGCTTCAACGACCTTGCAAGGATCCCATTCCCAAGGCAATTGTACAAGGTTTAATAAAATTTCCAAGTGGAGGAGGCCTCCACTTTTTTGGCTTTCTTCCCCATTTGGGGAAGTGTGTTGACTCCTTTTCATTATTAATTTCATGAGTAATGTGAGGAACTGTTACCTTAGGAGCAGTTTGAGTGGAAGGTCCCTCCTTCGATTTCTTTTGATATGTATTTCCCTTGAATCTATGGCTGTTGTTGATGCTGGGTGGCATCTCACCGTAGAGTTGAGTCATATAATCAATCTGTTGATAACCTTGGTTGGCTTGAGTCACATTAATATTTTCATAGTTATTTCCCACATGGTTGATAAAAATAGGCTCGTATGATGAAGTACTAGGGCCACATCCCTCAGGATAACCATGCTCTTGAACAAAACATGCATAGTGGCAACTAGATTCCTCGTGGAAATCTCTGCATGCCCTACAAAATGGCATGTATGACTCGACCATGTTAGCAACCTCTAATTGATTTGGAGGCCTCTGTTCATGGTTGGGAGGTTTTCTTTGCCAATTCTGCTTTGTAGCAAAAACCCTAGGTTGAGGTTGAGGTTGGGTCCTTTCAACATTTATAACCCGACTTTGAATTTCTTTTAGCTGAGCAAGGTGCTTTGCTTCAGCTTCCTCCATGTTTCTCTTCATCTCTTTCCTCATTTATTACATCTGTTTCTCATGAGTCTCTTTTATGATTTGTAAAGGATCTTTATCTTTTGGCTCATTACTTTTTGAAGGTATTGAAGCTCTTGAGTAACCCTGAATGTTGGACTCACCGGAAGACATCATGTTTTTGTCAATCTTGATAGCTAAACTCTGAGCTTCAGCCAAAGTAGTAGGTTCTTTATCTCTCAGTTGATATTGTATCTTACCACTCAATGCCTCTATGTAGTAGTCCAGTAATGAAGCTGCAGGAGGTGCATAAGTCTCAGGGATGGAATTTGACAACTCCTGGAATTTAGTATTGAATTCATCCATAGTCTCATTTTATGTCGTCTTCATGCTAGTTAAGGTTGCAACTAGGTGTCTAGGATCCTTCTTGCTGCCAAACTTGTTGACGAAAGCAGTTTTGAAAGCTGCTATGGTGGTGAAAGATTTGTCTGGTAAATTGTTGTACCAGTTCCCAGCTTTTCCCTCTAAGGATATGGAAAAAAGGGTCATGTAAACATCCTCATGTTTATCAGTGCCTTTGAGGTAGGAACCACAAAGTCTATTGAAGTTTCTGATATGCTGTTCAGCAGAAGTAGAGGCATCAGCGCCGTTGAAACTTGTGAGTTTGTCGACAGCTTTTTCAGGAATATCATGGGGTTGACCTACTATCTGAGTGAAATCTAGTTGAGTAAAAAACTCAACCATGGTGGAAAGGAAACAATTATTGTCTTCAAAATTTTCTTGAAACAAAGAATGGATGTTTAAAATAGACTCAGATCTAATATTTTCAAGGATTTTATGAGAAGCAAGTTTGTTTAATCTTCTCCTATAAACCTTTTCAGGCTCAGGGATAAAACTAAGAAAACCTTCAGAATTTCTTCTAGTTGAATACCTTGAGGTGTTAACTGATAGTGGAGTCTCCAGGTGGATCCAAGTCTAATTTCAGAGAGTGATTAAACTAAAAATCTACCAAAAGTAAAACTAAAAGGGGCAGTGGAGTCGCCAGACAGATTCAGAATCTATCAAAAAAAAAAAAAAAGGTCGCCCAGGAACAAAAAGATTTGTCCTCGGCAATGGCGCCAAAGATGTTGTCCAGCAAATTGCACACCAGCAGCGGAAATATTTCAAAAAAGCTATCTCCTTCACTGGAAAGTGGGGAGAGGTGTGGCCTTGGGTGCAAGCAATGAGCCAGGTACTGTCACCTGAATCCCATCTCCTCCGTTTAGGCTAACTCCTAACGAAGCCAAGGGGGGTAGTCCCTACAAAGAGTTTCACTAAGGCTCTTGTGTTTTTAGGTTTTAAGTGTGAATGATGCGGATGGGTGTTGTTTAGGAGTTTAATGTGATGAGACCAATTAAAAGATGAGATAAGCACAAGATAACAAAGTAATCCACAATGCTAAAATGAAATAACAAGACTAATAGTATACCTCAAGACTTACGATTAAATAAAGCATTCACAACATGAAAATTAGCACAAGGACAAATGGTCCTGCATAAAACACAAAGTGTAAATACCAGTGCCTTATGGAGTCACATAAAAGATGATTGTGATGTTGAATGTGTGGGTCTTGAAAGAATACTGTTTGTGAGATCGTTTTGAAAATTATCTTAGTAAATTGAATATTTTAATGGTCTTTGATTATTTGGATAAAACCAAGGATATCAAAAGAGTGTCCGGAAAAGACATTCTAAGCGGCTCCTTTAAGAGACATGATGGACCTGTTTGGATCATAGTGAGGCGCGCAATGCTAACTAGCCACTGTGTTACAGAATGGGCAACCCGATGCCTCCCCTGAGAACCACTTTGAATATCTTTTGAACAACGCCGGTTTGTTGGTTATGGGGGTGAAAGTTTTATTAGTTATCACTTATGAGCTTAGCAGGTCCTTCACCTTTCTGAGTACTAGTCCAACCGTTTCCGGTAGGCAGAGCATACGGGTGTTGGACAAACAACCAAAGTAAATTAATTAGGGGGAATGTGAATTGAAGTATTTTAATTATTAAGAGCACTTGTTCAACCCTATGACAGAGAGCGCTCTTGACTTAATTTTAAGACCACAGTTCAAGAGACTTTCTACTCTAAAATCCCTAATGCAAGGGAAAAATGCAGATCTACAATGCTCTCCGACAGAGAGTGCTCTTGACTTGGATTTGGACAAGTTCAAGAGGCTTTGTTTATTTTTATTGCAAGAAATAAAACAGTTGTGAAGAAACAAAAATGAAGCTTTGTAAAATTAAAACATGTGATAGCTCAAATGATGCAAAACACAACTAGCATGCTACTTGTGAAATAAAAGAAAAGGCTTAGTGTTCTACCAACAAATTTAATCTAAGGTGGGGTCTTCCTCCGAACAAGGTCAACCACTAAGAACCGCTAGCACTTGAGAACTTCCCAGCTAGCTGAGATTTCGACCAAGGCAACTAACGGGGAGAGAGGAGTAACCACAAAGTTATGTGGTCCTGCCCTTGAGATGAAATCTCAAGGATACTACCTCCGGTCAAAACTTGGAAGAGAAGTATGAAAAATAAAGATTACTCTAAAACAAAAAATGAGAGATCTAATCTAACCAATCACAACACTCTTCCCCAAATGGGGAAGAAAGCCAAAAAAGTGGAGGCCTCCTCCACTTGGAAATTTTATTAAACCTTGTACAATTGCCTTGGGAATGGGATCCTTGCAAGGTCTTTGAAACAAATAACTAGAAAAATAATATGAAGCTTCTTTAAGAGATTTTTTACAAAGGAGAGTGAGTTTTAAGTCTTCATGGTTGACATCTTCTTGGTTTTACAACTTAGTTTCGTCCCTTCTTTGGCTTTAGATCTTCCCTTTGGTTTACTGCTCCTCTTCTTCTTGGATCTTTCTCTTAAGAGCCTACAACAAAGATCAACTTCAAGCACCTACAACAAAGATCAACTTCAAGGACCCATTATTCTGTTAATCAAACAATTAAGATATGAAAACTACTAAGTCTAGTATAAAAATTTAAAGCCTAAAACATAAAAAATATGAGATTTTTGTTTGAAAATATTACTATGGGAAAACGGACCAGCGAACAACAAACTCTTAGAATGCAATGGGAAAGAAATCTAAAGTAAAAAAAAATTGGAAATTTTTTTATGAAAATACTCTATCTTTCAAAATGGAAACTAGACTTAAAAAATGCAAGCTAAACAAGTATAAAAAAGAGATCTAGGATGAGATCTAACTAAATAACTCTTTTTAAACAAACCAACTCTAACCAATGACTTTTGGAAACTAAGAATGAAACTATGATCAACTTAAACAATTCGTTTTTGGTTTTTTGTGTGTTTTAGGGCTCTTTTTGGGAGAGGAGTGAATGGAGCTAATGACAAGGAGAAGGGAGGATGATGGAGCTAAAAATGGAAAAGGTAATAAGAGCTTGAAGGGGCAAAACGAAAGGAGGCAAAGAAGGTGGATCTAGGGAAAAACGAAAGGACAAATGAGAGAAAGGGCAATATGAATGGATGAATGAGGCTAACCTAATGGGGATGGGCTTGAAGAGGTAAGCTAAGTAACCAAGAAAGCTTGAGAAGTTTGTTGATGGAGGGAGAGGCTAAATACTCCTACTTGAAAGTTTCTTCTCTTGAAGTGAAGAAAACACCATGAAGACTTGCAAGACAGATTGATTAGATGCCAATAACCACTGTTAAATGAAGAATGACTTAGTCTTTAATAAGCCTTTCTCCACCTTGGGAAACCCCTGCAAAAATCTTGTTATGAAACATGCAAGAACCGAAAGATATATTTTTAATCAAAGCGAAAACATACATCTAATATTGAAATTGCATGATCAATTGACAAAATGAAAGAGATATCACCAATAGTGTGAAGTACATCCCAACTTGCTCCAGCATGGACCTCCAAAGTCTAAACTTTATTCAATATTAAACAGATATTACAACAATATTTTGGCAGAGTGTTCATGCTCAAAATCTCCATGAAGAGAAGGCCCAAATGGCCTCTCTTATATAACAAAACATAGTGCTAAAACCCTAGGTCGAATGGCAAGAGAAGAGAGCCAAATCCCAACGAATTCCAATCAAGGGTGAGTCAAAACTTCAACAAATGGCGAGCTTGGCTTACAACTCGAGTTTTGAGGTTGGTGTGAGTGGGGAGGTGGCCTCCACCTAGGAAAGGTACCCCCCACTCTTCATTGTAAACTCCACCACTCCAATGCGTGGATGCCACATGGGAGACATGAGCAATCAAAGGAAGATACGTGAGCTATCAAGGAGAGAGCTTGGAGCTAGAGGTAGGTGGTAACTCGTGATCACAAGGAGCCAAGCCCATGAGGTGGCCACTATACTAGGAAGGTGCCAACCTATTAATAAATATTTGATCAACAACCCAT
Source organism: Larix kaempferi (assembly GCA_027924585.1). NCBI lineage: Eukaryota > Viridiplantae > Streptophyta > Pinopsida > Pinales > Pinaceae > Larix > Larix kaempferi. Next base: position 13,158,061 of record BSBM01000761.1, read on the forward strand.
TTAAACCATGCCACATCATGAAGTCGTGAATCCTCAAGAAGAGAGGCAAATTTCCTTGATTGAGATGATTGGTGCTGACTGGATAACTCACTGAATGCTCTTGGAGTTGATTGGAATCATCATGAGTGTCTACTGCCATGTCATTTAGCCTTTTACTTTATTCCAATTGGATTATTTTGGAGAGTTTTGGATTTTCTAAAAAATAATCAATTTTATTATTTTAATTAATAATTTCTCTGTAAATGGCTTTTTAGAGAAAATATTAATTACGAGGCCTAAATGACATCCGAAAGTTGGGTTTAGCTGGTCCATAGGTCATGTGTGATTTTTGGCTTATGAAACGAGCCATCAATCACCGAACTCGGACCCCGGACGACTAACATATTACAAATTAATATTTCTCCATTTAAACTATAGAGAAATTTATTAAATTTAAAAAATAACTAAAAAATCCAAATTTCGACAGACCTGGTAAAAAAATTTCGAAATTTTTTCTGGGGTTCCTAGAGACTTGGGACATGACCAATACCTATTCTAATAGTGTCTAGTAGGCTTATATACATTAGTTGGACTCTTATAACCCCCCATGGCTAAAATTTTCAAAATTGGGCATTCCAGCTTTGGAGGAAGCGGGAGAAAACCTCATCGATTATAGCTCGGCTATAGGCAAAGTATAATTGATAAGGGAAAAAACTGCCTGGAATACCTTAGTTGTTTAATCAAGTCATGGCGAACCGAGACACTCAGATCCTACTAGCACACTTTATTACAAACCCCATGGGGCCATGGTCATGTCGATTCAAAAACAAAACTGGCTAATCACAAATGTTGGATCATCTGATACAACTGGAGTACAAACATTCATCATGTTTGTCAAATGGCGGCTCTTCAGATAATCCAACTATGGTACAAACAAGTTGGTAACAACTTCAAAGTAATTTCAGCAGCTACAATAAAGAGTAAATAAAAGTAGCTCCCATTAATATTCTTTTTGACTCTCTTTGGTAAATAAATCCGAACTACCAAAGCATTCGTTCTTCCCATTGCATGCATAGAATATGTGTTTGGATTGATAGAATCCCGTGACTTTATTCTCCCCACTAATGGAGATAGTTATTGAATGTATTGACAATAGTTTATGAAGGCATAAATGAAAACCCTACCAAGCAGAAAGGAATTTTTATTTACTGTACCTCCTGCAAATGACATAGCTGGCAAATAGCTGACAAATCCTCTCCTCTTGTGGGATATAATGCTCAGACTTGATCCGGAGCAGTTGAGATCCAAGAAAAGAGTGTTTTGATAAAATGCAATGAGTTAATTTCTGTAAATGTAGAAATTCAAAGATAAGTTGGCCTGAGCTATAAAGGTTCAGGCCAACTTTTGATCCATTGCGTTACATCATTCAACTGGTTCACTTTTACATCTAGAATGAATATTGCATACTCATATTCCAACAAGTTTTGTGGTTACATTTGCAACCGTGTAAGTTCTAGAAGGTTCAGGCCAACATTTGATCCATTGCATTACATCATTTGACTAGACCAATTTTGCATCTAGAATGAATTTTGCATACTCATTCCAACAAGTTCTGTGGTTATATTTTCAACCATGTAAGTTCCAAAAGGTACTGGTGCATTGTAACATTATGCAATTCAGTTCATAAAATTCATATTTTCTTGATTTGATATCCAAATGCAGCACCATTGTTCTGTAGTGTTTGTGATGTATATTCCAAAGGTTGACTGTTGAAATCAGATTGAGAACCTTTGTTCTTTGTCTTTGTTACATTATATATTCTTTGAAATTCTGCAGCTCTTAGCAGTTGAGGTGTTGGTTCAAATTTCTTGTTGTTGGAGTTTATGTAGGGTTGTTTTAAATGCTAAGATTCTTCACTTAGCATAGAATATTTTTTTGGAATATTTTCTCTCATGCTTTTCCTGTGTGCCATCTCTGTGTTTTGACACCTTAAGGATGTTTGTCCAACCATCCATGCAGTCAATTAGGTGAAAGTTTCAATCTATTAGTTTAGCATCTTGGCATTCACACTGACATTGAATATAACTGCTATCTTCTGCTTTTGTAGGTGGGTTAGCTGCACTATTTGATTCTGGTATAATAAATTTAAAGTATTTCTGTGGTTTCAAGGAGTTCTACATTCATGTGTTAAACATCATATGTTAGTCAGGGTACAGGGATATACCAAAAGGGTAATCCTTTTTAAGGTTAGACATCCTTCTAGAAACAATCTGTGTTGTATACCTGAACATGTTTGTGGCAACTGCACAATATTCATTGTGGTCAAAGATAGCCTTCTGAAGTGTGCACAATAGGTAGCTAATATATTCCAAGAATCTAAAAAAATGCCAGTGGACAGGGAATTGCGATCTAGTAAGAGGTAGAGATTTGAATAGATAGGGACTATTGATGTTTCTATTGTAAAGTCTGATTTGTCAGAATAGGTTTTTAATTGTAAATGACAAAAGTTGGGTCCATAGTTAAATATGCTCATGTCAGATGGCGAGACACATAAACATATTGCTAATATGGATTCTGCAAAGGAAAGTGAAAATAATTGCAGGAAAATATCTCCAGAGGCTTCTGAAGACAACATAAAGCAATTAAGTTGTAAGTCAGGTGCAAATGAAAGCGATGCAACTAAGGACGTGATGGATGCATCGTCTTTTAAAAGGGAGAGGTACAAGGGAAGTAATGAAGCCTCAAGTGAATTGTTTCCTGAGCAAAATGAGAAGCTTGCCAGTACCCTGCTATCATTAAAGGGAATGGATGGCTCTGCACCCAAAATTGAGTCGTTTCCAAAGGCTCGTCGTGACCAATTACTAGATTCTAATGTTTCGTGGGTAGCTACTAATTTCTTAGACCCAGAAATATGTAATGAAAAGGCTCTTGATGTTAATGAATTGCATCATATTGAGTTGGAAGTACTAGCCAAATTGAAAAAGAACATAGATGCAAATGGTGGATCTATAGGAGATGGCTGGAAAGTACAAGCTACAAAGGGAAACAAATGTATTTATAAGGTTTACCTTTCTCTAGAGGGGAAAAGATTCAAGTCAATGAAAGAAGTTCAAAGGTCTCTTGGAATTCTTCCTAATCCTAAGAGGAACTACTGGTAATGAAGAGGACCTAGATAATGCAGAAGCAAAAGTGGACAATGCGAATGCCCCTCAATATCATCAAGTAAATGGAAATTTAGGCGGCGATCAAATTTCCAAGGGAAGTGCAAGCATGGTGAAAGAATCAAGAAAGTGGCATGGACTTTCAACCCCTCTAGTTATACAACATGAACTGAAACAGGCAGAGCTATGCATTTTAAGACAATGTTGAAACTATAACTATGTTGCAAGTGAAGGTTATTTCATAATCTATATTCAATCAAGTCAAATGTATTTTTTGCTTTGCAGATATCATCACCTTAGACCTGAATGATTTATAATTATTTTTGAAAATTTGAATAATTTAATGCATGTTTCTTTATTGAGAATACAATCTTATGCCGGTCATTTCCTGTCACTAGGATTCTTCTATTGATGGATTCTTTACTGGTAAATCACTTAAGACTTCCACTGTTACAAGTAAAAATTGCTTTTTAACATAGCATAGCTGAGCAGAACTTCATATTCCTCTATAAATATTTTGCCTGATCTTAATTATGCTTTTACGTCATCCTTTTTTTTGGCATTTTCCAGAGTTTGTTTTTCTAACCTTTAAGGAGTTCGAAGCAAAAAGCTATATGTTTGATTTATAAACAACAACAAGTAGCAGGAATAGTAGGGCTTCTTGCGGGATCACTTGTAGAAAGAAAATGTATCTTAACTGTATTGGGACCAAGATATTTGAACAGAATCTAGGAAATGGATGTGAACATTTTTTATTGTTGGGGATAATTAATATGAGGCACTACTGTAAACTCAGTTACTAATGGACATAGCACTTGCACAAATTTTAGTGCATCTATATAATGCAGATTATGTTATCATAATTATATAAAGATGAATGTGTGATGTAATGTTTCTCTCTTGGCAGGAGGTTGCTTACTAGGGCCTGAATTACTGCTGATATGGAATTTGCTTATTTACAGTGTGAACATTGAGTGCAATAAAAGATTTCTTGGGGACCCACTTGTGTTATCAATAACAATTGAAAAAGTGGTTTTTAACTTTTTTATAAATAATATTCTTCTCATTCTGAGGATGGTACCTAGGGTATATTGTTCAACAACTTTCTGTGAACTTATGATATTTTATTCTTATATCTGTGATTTTGGGTAGCATCCTGCTCCACAAGCTCACCTAGCAAAAATCCCTCTTGCATCATGATAAATAGAATGTAGGTTTTCAAAGTTGTATGCATCTGATAAGCTTATTCATGCTTTATTGACATAAGTCAGTCATAATTGCATCTATCCTAACTCGTATATATCTAATTATATGCTGCATACTTTATGAATGTATAGTGGCATTGTCCTTCTAATTTGGCTTTTTCTGAATTGTGTCAGAGCTTTGGGGCTCCACAACCATCGTAGGTATGATCTAAATGTATTTTTTTACTATACGTCCATTTCCTTTACTTGTTGTAACTTGTACTCCTTGCATACATGAAAAATTCTTACTACTTTCATGTGGTCTAACTTTGACATTTTGCAGCCTCAGCCTGTAGTTTCACCACAATCAGGGCAGAAATATATGCCTCCAGCAAACCATCAGATTCACCCAGAATTTTTTTCCAATATGCAAGGTACACTATAGACAACCGTGGGCATGTCTCCATCAGTTCAACCACATCTTGCACAGTATATACTCCATAAGCTCAGCAATTTCCTCTTCTGCAATTGCAACAACCACAACCTCCTTCTTCATAAGTGATTTATGTGCCCTTACCTCAGTAGCCTCCATAGGCTTCTTTATCACAAGTGTTTTTTGCACCTTATCCTTAGTAGCCTCTATTAACACCTTCATCATAGTTTCCTTCTGCATCCTATTCTCAGCAGCCTCAACCAACACCTTCATCACATGTGCTTTCTTCAACATATTCTCTGCAGCAAAGGCCTGTTATTAATGGGCATCTACCTTCTCAAACTGTCAATGTGCCTACTGCTGCTGGTGTATGGGGTTTGAGAATGCCTACATCATCACCCTTTACGGTATAGTTTTTCCTTACTTTATGCAAAACAAAGTAGTTATTATAGGTGAGTTATCTTTGTTTTTTGTTGCAGCATGGTAGCTTTTAGCACTTATATTACATTTTTTACTAACTTGGAATCCCTTTATTTTTACATTTTGTGACTTTCTTGCTTCTTAGACAATCTTGGAGCACACTCAGTGCAAATGCACTTTCAAACGAAGCACCTACTCAATCTCCACATATTCCTATGCATTTTGTGTCTCTGATCTCTTCAACACGTGCTAGTCCAAATGATGTTTTTGGTCGTTCTCAAGGAGTTTATAATGGAGGAAAAATTGTGGTTGGTGCTACCACATTTCCTGTAAGTTTATTTAAGATGTTTTTGTGGTTATACTTACTAGTTACCTCATGTTAAAGTTCAGCAAAAATTCCTTGCAATAGCAATTATATGTCACAACTCATGGTGGCTTACTATTCAATATTTATACAGTTTAGTTTTTGTTCATGGGCGGAAAAAATGAACTACTTTATCAGTATGAGAGACAACTTCTAGAGAAGGAGCATTCAGGTTTCCATGCCCTGCTAAGAGATGACAAGGTGACATGGCATATTCATTTGATTATTGTTGTGTTTTTGGGATTTCTGAACCTGTCTTTTCAATAGTTTCACTAGTCAACAAGCTGACTTCCGAATTGCATTTTTTGTATAGTTATATTATCTTTCAAGGATGTATAGGTTGTTTTGTAGGACACCTAAAGGCTTGGAACTTGTGACTCAAATTTTTAAATAGGTAGACACCAATTGGTGCATATTGATTGAAAATATCCTAGACTGGCTACTTTCAAAACTTATAGTGAATTTTTGTAGGAAAAAGGTTTTGTTTTTTCTTTGCCTCCTCCCTAATCCAACTACTTTATATATCATTGTAGCACATTACTGGTAAGGGTACATCATTAGTCAAGCATGTAGAATATGCAACAAGCAATAAAAAGGTAATTTTGATTTTCAAGTTGTTAGCTAGTTTGACAAGTATGGCATGCCAATTAAATCAATTATTTGTTATATATGTTTCACCAGATATGGCATGTTTCTCTTTCTATTATAGAAGTATAATAGTTTTACATTTCTAACATTAGGAGCCTCTCTGATATCTTTATTACTTTGAGTTGGTATTCAGGCAGAAAAAAAAGGATGCGGTTGGTGCACAAGAGCAGGTACAATCTTATTTGTAACTTTCTTTAGCTGTAATTCCTTCTCATTGATAGACTTAATATCCTTCCATTTGAATGCTCTTATAGTGAAGGTAAATTTATGACCTTATGTATTATGTACGATTGAGGGTTATTTGGCACATTACTATATTTCGGTAAATGATTGCAAAACATGATATGTTAAACGTTGCACAAAACATTAAGCCTTCGAGGAGATCATGGGTTCTTAACTTGAAATTTTGTTTCACTAACATGATTGATTTTCAGGCATTTGTGAGGAAAGTTATTGATTTGCATGGTAAGTACTTGCAATATGCTTCTCAGTATTCTTGTTCATTTTGGGGACCTCCCATGCTCTCTCACTCCTTACAGGACTTCAAGGGTACTAGCTCAATGGAAGAGCACTTACCTTACAGGCAGGAGATTGGTGGTTTGATTCCTCCATACCCTATCTACAGAAATCAGTGAATTTTGCATATAAAATGGCTAAAAAAGACTAAATTAGTGGCCAAAAAATGAGAGATAAGCGACAAAAACAATGACCAAAATTCGCATATAAACGACCAAATGACAGTTTTGGTGGCTAATTTCCGGTCTCTCATGAGGTGACAAAAAATGTGGTCGCTTTTAGTTGTGTCAGTTATAGCCTGTTTGTGGTCATTAATTTGGCCATATTTTTGGTCGCTAATTTGGGCCTGACAATTAATGACTAAATATATGACCACAAGATAAGCTATAAATGACCAAGCTAAATATAACCACATTTTTGGTCGCGTGATAAATGACCGCTAATTTGCTGCCAGTGGTCACCAACTCAAAAGTGGTCATTTATATGCAGATTTTGGTCATTTTTTTTGGTTATTTATCTCTCATTTTGTACTAGTAATTTGTAGAGAGTACGTTCACTACGCTCACCATTGTCTACTTATCCCCGATTGCCAATAGTTGGTGGAAGACAAGAAAAAGATAGCCATGAATCCCCCTTAAGTGCCTAATCCTCCACAACCCTAAACCCTTGTCTTACAACAATCCTTTGCAAACCAAGGGGTCGTTATTCAGCAGCAGGATCCCCACCCCTTCGTTAATGCCTCCTTCCAGAATATCTACAAGAACACCACATATGTCAACCTCCAGACTCGAGCCAAAGGCTATGGTGGGCTTGATCCCCCACAAGTGGAAGACGTACCTATCCCTTCTGGGGTCCCTTTGCAAATACCATGCCCAAGTGGTGAACAAATCCCATGGATCCCAAAGGTACCACTTAGGCGTACCCCTCGTAACCTTCATATGAAATCCACCCATACTTATAGTATTGTGGATTACTTGGCTCAGTCACCAACTGCCATGTCCACGTTAGAAGGTGCTACAGTCTTTCCCAACCCAACGAAATGCATTACTGAATGCACTTGGTGCAGTTAACCTTGTTGAGTCACGGCTTATGACCTTTGATATTAATAAAGGTGAACTGCGACTACCCTTATTAGTCACATTCCAAGTCCTCGTTACAGTTAAAAGCATTATAATTCATTGGTGCATCATCGATGAAGGTGCGTCCACATGCATTATGTCCTCTAATGTCTGGAAATGGTTGGGTTCACCTGAGTTAGTCCCCTTGTTTATCTCTCTTCGTACATACAATGGGAGACCATCACAACCCAGGGGATTGTACCAGAATGTCCCCATCGAGCTGAGAGGAAAAATGGTAATGATCGATATTGAAGTAGTCGATGCCCAGCTTGACTACAATATCATGTTGGGTCGTAGTTATATGTATGCTTGTTACACCAAAATCTCGTCATCATGAGTTATGTGTCCTTCACTTGCCCTGATTCCTAAAGCATTGACCCTAGATTGATTGAGGGAAGAGATTTTTTATGGTTTTTTTCCCTTATGTTGTCATGCTGACGCACCTTGCACCTTGACAAAGTGTCTCAGACCCTTAACAAGTTATACAACTTGACGAGAACCCAACATTGCTTTTGCCCCCGTTTCAAAAAGTGTGTATATTGGTAGCAACATTTTTTATTTTGACCCATTCTTTTGTGATTTTGAAACTTCTTGTTCATAAGAAAACTATAACTTTTATTTACAAGGGTGTTTTTTCAAAGTTTACTAAAAACTATACATTTAGTAGCTACTTATAATGAAAACACATATACATTTTTGAATTTTGTTAACATTTAAAAGCTAGTTAGAATGAAAAATATATACATTTTGGAAGTTTTGCTTTAAACTTTTCTCTTAAATAAGTCATTTTTTGGGCAAATTTGTAAAACAAAAATGAGAAAATAAAGACATTACAAACCATTTTTAACATATTTTCAGCTATTTTATGTTTAAAAGTGATTCTATTTAACATTATTTTCTATAAAGTGTTGATCCACATAAGCTGAACAAAAAATATACAATATATTTGTAAATAACATATTAAAAACATAATATTTACTCTCAAAATAAAATCTTAAAGTCAAAACATTACAAAAATATATTCTCAAAAATTTGTCAAGTTTGACATTTTCCTCAGAATCACGCCGCCCATTGGAGCGACGCATTGGGTGCCCAAAGAACGCTTAAGGGAGGAGTAGAGATTTCCCCTGAAGCTCAAAGGGGCCTGGCACAACAAAATAAACAAATTAAAATTTCAAAAAAGAAATATGAAAAAACTAAAATGAAAAAACAAAGTAATTTTTTTCGAAAAGGTAAAAAAATATAAAAATTTATAAAATAATTATAAATTTATAAAAAAAATTATAAATTTTATGAACAACAATTTCTAAACAATTTTTTTTACAAAATGTAAAGAAAATTTAAAAATAAATATAAAAAGTATATATATAAATAAAATCCAAATAAAAAATACCTAAACAAATTTTTAAAAACATTTAAAATTTATAATTTTTTTTTTTATAAAAACTTAAAAAAAACAATTCTAACAAAAATTAAAATTTTTACAGAAAACCAATTATAAAAAACTTAAAAAAAAACATTTTTTTTTTTAAATTAAAAAAAAACTAACATATCTACCCCACCCCCTCTCCTTCCTCCCCTCCCCCTCCTCCTCCCTCTCTGCTACCTGTCACCTCCTTCTCTTTTTGAGTATAAAGTTCTCATCAAGTTGTATAACATGTTCCATGACGACACGCTTTGCACATGGACAGAGCGCGTCACTTACACATTTAGCCTTTGAACAGAGTGTGTCACCCTTAAATGGCGCATGTTGCCTATATACAAAGTGCATCATTGTTAATTAAAAGAGAAAAAGAGACGCTTCGAGTGTCTTCTAGAAGGAATATCTCCATGGAGGCTTAGCCCAAGAAATCAACCAAGGTAGCATTCGATCTCCTACCTTCTTGGGATGATCCCTTGGTCTTCTCCATAGAATCCTCAACCCCTTCTATCCGTTTTGTTACACCAAAATCTCGTCATCATGAGTTATGTGTCTTTCACTTGCCCTGATTCCTAAAGCATTGACCCTAAATTGATTGAGGGAAGGGATTTGTTATGGTTTTTTCCCTCATATTGTCATGCTAACGCACCTTGACAAAGTGCGTTAGACCCTTGACGACGCACTTTGCACATTGATAGAGCGTGTCACTGACACATTTATCCTTTGAACTCACCCTTCAATGGCGCCAATTACTCAGCCAATCACATTTTTTTGTTGGAATTTTTTATTTTTTCAACTCTAGATTTTTCCTGACGCACCTGGGTAGTATCATACCCACATCTCTGTGATTTTGGCACACTATGTCTTAAAGCAGACTGCGGCACTGATTCATTTTACCAGTGTGCAGACAGTGTCACTGGCATGATTTCCTTGTGTGCAGACCGCGTCAATGAGGCTCTAACGCCCTGGTGCATGCCAACAACACGTTTACCCTGTGAACTTGGTGTCTAGGTTTGGATTTTCTCACAAAAATACATTTTGATTGGTTCTCTGAGATCTGTGTATTTCTTATCTTAGGCTTAGTATTTCTAAGATTTGGATTGCTTCCTTCCTTGATTTATTTTGAGATTTGGAGCTTGATTAGATTTCTTGGCAGTCCTAGGTAGTCAAGCAGTTGCTTCCTTGGTCTTGGGTGTCCCCAATCCCTCGCAAGTGCAAATAGTATTGTGACTTGTTGAAGATCCCTAATCTATTTTTGCTTCGAATTCTAAGTCTTTGAAGAGTTTATGTTGTTGTGGTTTTGGTACAATTGGGTTTGAATTTTGGGTTATTACACTGTTTGGGTGTTTAATTTCTCAAGAAATTCCGTTTGTTTGAAGATTGCAGTAGAGAGTATATCTCATGTTTTGAATCAAGATAGAGGAAATTGCATTATTGCTACAATTATCGAGTGCATTAGTGAAGAAAATCAAATAATTTTTACTCTCTTCACCTTGAGTCCATTGCTTAAGATTGTTGAAAAAGAGTGTTTGTGTTTTTTTATAATTGTTTAAAAGATTATGAAAGAGTTGGAAATTGTGCATGTTTATTTCTTCTGAGTTTTAAAAGAGTGCATTTCGTCTCTCCAAAGATTAAGTGGAAATTAGATCTTCTCAAAGCTTTTTGAGCAAGTTAAAAACACTCTCATATTCTTTGGATTTCTCTCTACCCCTTTTTGCTCCTTCATTAAAAAATTACAAGTATTGCAATCATAAGAAGTTCATTTTTCATTAAAAAAAAGAAGAAAAAAAAAACTTTTGGTTTAGTGTGTTATTTTTTGGTTTGTTGGATTGTTCGAAACAACTTGCTTGCATATGTCTTTTAACTTCACTTAGGGAGAATAGTGAAAAGATAGCATCGTATTTTTGGTAGATTTTGGTTGTTTCAAAAGAAAAAAAGATCTCTCCTTCCCTTAGATAGTTTTCATCAAAAAGTAAAAAATTTGCATCTCATTTAGTTAACTTATGCATATTGGTTCGAGCGAACATTTAATGCATTCACCTAACCGTACAAGATAAAATTAGTGTGGTAGCTTAAGTTAAAATCCTTAGAAACTCGTGTGATAGGTTAGAGATGTGTTCCGGGGTCTTAAAATATATCAGCTATTGTTATTTTCCTGGACTGCATCCCGCGGGCTTGTAGTTCTTCCACGTGCTAGTCGATATATTGAACGACCTTTCATGAACCTTCGGGTATATAGAAAGGTACTTCACATACTTATGATATATAAGAAGGCTCATGTCGTATGGTTGTGCATTAGAAAACACTACTACGGATTTGAGCTCTCATGTTCCTGGAATATATTGGGAGACCCCACTAGGATCCTGGAACCATCTGAGTCAACCCTTGGCCGTCTTGGCGTGTCAATACACCGAGAACAACACTCGGTGAGCTACTACGCACGTACTGTCAGGTAGTCGAGTAATATGGTCAGGGGTACGGTCCTAATCCTCCCTGGTTAGTGCTCTGAAAGATTGGGCCGAGTATTATTGTTGGACCTTGTAGTATATCGTGAGTTGCGATGCCTTGACACTCCTGTGAGGATCTGTATTTCAAATCCCTCATATCATATAAGTTTGCTTGCGGCTTTAGCTTGAGTATTGCTTGAAGTGTGTTTTTCTTTAAAAGACTCTTAGGAGAATACTTTCATCAGCCATTCTGGCTAAACAACCCTTAAGAATATCCTATAGAATACAAAACTTGCCACTTGAATATCCTCTCATCGGAAAAGGAAACACAGGGCATATATGGACCAACCCACCACAACTGGATCACGCGAAGAAGGGATCCCTACCACTGAACCAGGAGGAAATTTTTCTCCTCTTGTAAATCCGCCCATCACTGATCCTACGGGACCATTACTGGTGGAACAACCTTCTTCACATGACATTAATTTTCATCACTCACTTGAAGGTCAATCTCATGCCGTCGATTGGATATTCATCGACCCCCAAATGACCCGATAGCGACTGCTTTTGGTCCAACAACTTCGTTTTGGGGGACCTCTTTAGGGCATGTTATTTTTTATTTTGGTTCACCACCGATTATGGAAACACCACCACAACCTCCATGCCCTACCAGATTTCCTACGAATGCAGAATTTTTACGACCATTTCAAGAAACTGTGGCTCGTCTATAGACACTTGGAGAGCGTCTAAGTCACCAAAGTTTCCAATCCCAATCCACTCCGGAAATAGCACATTCCGAACACCATTCCCCTATGCATCCTTTTACTCTTCTTTCACCGGGAATGCCTATGCCTCACATGATCTTTTACAAACCAGACCAACCATATTTTCCACCTGGCCCACATTTGGTGGGTTCTACACCTACTTTGACCACAACAATTGGGGGGCAACCATCAACCACGGTTAATTTTGTGACTGGAACACAACCTTCACAACAAAGTATGGTCTAAAGTCACCCCCTAATTAGTGGTCAAAATTTGACCTAAGGGAAACCTATGGTTAGTGGCCAACACATAATCACGAGGCCAACCTTGGTTAGTGGACACAATCTAACTGCGGAGCAACCTCTAGTTAGTGAACATAATCTGACTAGGGGGAACCATCTAGTTAGTGGACACAATTTAAGTGGAGGACTACCTTCGTCCATGACCTATAATATGACTGGAAGTTCACTCCTGACCATGGGACAACCTTCGTGGGCACATCATGCAAGAGGACCATCTGTATGGGCCCAACCCCCATGGATTTATACTTATCTGGGTAATCACAATGTAGCGTTGAGTCAAATTTATCAAACCACTCCAAGGAACCTATATCCTGAAATAACTTACCTCGAAAATACAAAATCCCCATGGGGACATCATGCTTTTCCACCGACTGGACCCCCACCCGGCGACCCACCTCGTCCCCCACCACCTGTCCCACCTCCACCTCCTCCCATTGTCCCACCTCCACCCCCACCATCTGGACAACCCCTTCATTCGGGAGGACCCCCTCATGGGGGAAGAAGACCTCCATCCGGTCCACCTCCTAACGCGAGAGGTCCCCCACCATATGGAAAACCCTCTATGGGAGGACCTTATGGTCAATTGATCTATGTTCCTACTGGTACACAAATACCTTACGAATACTACCAGTATCCGTAGCCAAACCAATAGTTACCATTTCTGGCTACTTTAGATCTATCACGTTTGACCAATGATCCCATTCAACATGGCATGAATTGGACACCCATTCCCATAAAGTTTCCATCGGATATACCCAAGTTTGACGACAAATCCAACGAGGATCCCAAAACCCACGTAATGACATATCATTTTTGGTGTTCCTTGAATTCCTTAATGGATGACTATCTGTTTGAGGTTATTCCAACGAACCCTCACCAGCATCGCTGCCAAATGGTACATCGAGTTACCACCACACTCTTTCATCGATTTTCAATCCTTGTCCATGGCTTGTCTTACACATTTCCAATTGTCGATCCACTATGAAACCAATACGGATATTTTAACCTCCCTCCGACAATATATCTCCACTCACATTTCAGATCATATTCACAAATGGAGGCGGAGACGCCGACTTATTAAAGCTCCCATTCCGGATCAGTTAAGGGAAACCTATGGTTAGTGGCCAACACATAATCACGAGGCCAACCTCGGTTAGTGGACACAATCTAACTGTGGAGCAACCTCTAGCTAGTGGACATAATCTAACTGGGGGGCACCCTCTAGTTAGTGGACATAATTTAAGTGGAGGACTACCTTTTTCCATGACCTATAATATGACTGGGAGTTCACTCCTGACCATGGGACAACCTTCGTGGGAACATCATGCAAGAGGACCATCTGTAGGGGCCCAACCCCCATGGAGTTATACTTATCTGGGTAATCAAAATGTAGCGTTAAGTCAAATTTATCAAACCACTCCAGGGAACCTATATCCCGAAATAACTTACCCCAGAAATAAAAAATCCCCATGGGGACATCATGTGTTTCCACCGACTAGACCCCCACCTGGCGACCCACCTCGTCCCCCACCACCTGTCCCACCTCCACCTCCTCCCATTGTCCCACCTCCACCCCCACCATCCAGACAACCCCCTCATTCGGGAGGACCCCCTCATGGGGTAAGAAGACCTCCATCTGGTCCACCTCCTAACGCAATAGGTCCCCCACCATATGGACAACCCTCTATGGGAGGACCTGATGGTCAATCGATTTATGTTCCTATTGGTACACAAATACCTTACGAATACTACCAATATCTGCAGCCAAACCGACAGTTACCATTTCTGGCTACTTTATATCTGTCACGTTTGACCAATGATCCCATTCAACATGGCATGAATTGGACACCCATTCCCATAACGTTTCCATCAGATATACCCAAGTTTGATGACAAATCCAACAAGGATCCCAAAAACCACGTAATGACATATCATTTTTTGTGTTCCTCGAATTCCTTAATGGATGATTCTATCTGTTTGAGGTTATTCCAACGAACCCTCACCATCATCGCCGTCAAATGGTACATCAAGTTACCACCACACTCTTTCGCCGATTTTCAATCCTTGGCCATGGCTTTTCTTACACATTTCCAATTGTCGATCCGCTATGAAATCGGTACGGATATTTTAACCTCCCTCCGACAATATATCTCCACTCACATTTCAGATCATATTCACAAATGGAGGCGGAGACACCGACTTATTAAAGCTCCCATTTTGGATCAGTTATTGGTTGATTGGTTTAATAAGTCATTGTTACCTATCATAACTTCAGACATCTCTATAGGAGGGGTCGTTACGGAATAACAAGCCATTTCGCGTGGCCAGTACTTGGACTTATTCTATGCCCAGTCTAGCACGTTATACAACATAATTCCCAATGCCACCCACCTTACATATGATCCAACCAAACCTCCCATGGGATCACATGTCGATGGCATCATTGGTTTCGTTCATACCCAACCTCCTACTCCATTGGGTGGATCACAGAACCACATCAGTTGAACCCCCTCCTCGTCACAGGCTGGCAATAACACCAACCAATCACCCAATCCTGCTTCCACTATGTAGGTGAATTCAATCCAATCTGCTTCATCTTAGAAATCCAGTGGTAAGAATAAAAACAAAGGGAAATCCAAGAAATTGTTGAATATTGTAACTTCAAAGAATATTATATTTGTACTTTATTATTCCGGAGATGTTTCATTCCTCCGTGAAGATCTTATTGTATATCCGGAGATGTTTATTCCTCCGTCGGAATGTGGTAACTCGGGTTATTAGACTTCCCTATTGGGGGTCGGCCCTGTATGTGTTATGTGGGTCAAAGGGTTATTAGACCACCCTAGAGGGGTCGGCCCAGTTAGTTGTAGTGGGGTATTTAACCTATTGGTTAAATACGAGCCTACGTGTACTTGTGTAAAATACATATCAGAGTAGTGTATAAATAGAGGAGGTGTGTTCCTCATTTGACACATTCACTCACTTGAGGATAGCGCACTTGTGGAGGAGAGGTCTGCTATTGTGGAGGAGGAGATCATGTCTCAGGGTTTCATCTTTGTATATTGCTGGTCATCTATATTGAGGAAGCTTTGCTGGGTTTTCTACCCCATGAGGGTTTCCCAGGATAAATCTCTGTCTCTTGTGTTTATGCTGTGCTTGTTGTTTCTTCAGTGATCCTGTATATGATATTATTGTGAAATGGAATGTAATGCTGCTATTTTCTGTCTTATCATATTAAATCTTAACATGGTATCAGAGCTAACCTGAAGGAAGACAAGGTATGGCACTAAAGACACTTGCTTTACTTACGACATTTGAAGGTTAGGGTTTTACATAGCAAAAACCAGTCATCGTAGCACTTTCGCTATAAATCCGTTTTGGCGAAGTTTTCGGATCTGAAATTGTTACAGGACAAAGATAAAATCTCCAGGTACCTTGTGTCCAAAGTAAAACCTCTAATTAGTTGTACTTTGTGATTTATGATCTGTACAATATAGGGTTTCTGCCTCTTCCAGATCTGAGTCAAAATCAGGTGACCTTGGGAAAAAGGTCATATCTTGGGCTAGGAAGCTCCAAATGAAATTTCGTAAAAAGTGACAGGTAGTACACAGTCTGGAATATCTCAGAAAACTTTTTCAGAGGCCGAAGTTGAACCAGTGACACGTGGCACTCCGTACAAGTGCGCTCTCCTGTATTATCCCATAAACAGGTCACGTTGCGACACTTGGCATAACTCTCTCTCAGAAAATCCAATTGAGGTCAGACCTATCAGGATGGAAAGATAACAGGCCGCGCTATCTCAGAAAACTTTTTCAGAGGCCGAAGGTCAAACAGTGACACGTGGCACGCCGTACAAGTTCGCTCTCCTGTATTTTCCCAAAACAGGTCACGTTGCGACATTTGGCATATCTCTCTCTCAGAGAATCCAATTGAGGTCAAACCTGTCAGGATGGAAAGATAACAGGTCAGGCTATCTCAGGAAACTTTTTCAGACCCTGTGGATCAAAAATTTCGGAGTTACACCAGAAACAATCAGGTACATATTTATGTCAAAACAGAATTATTTTTTGGTACCTTCATTCATGGCTTCCGGAATTTAGGGCTTTGAAGAAAGTTGGAATTTTTGTAATCGGAGACCACGGCTGGATGCTACTCATCAAAATAGAAATTTAGAGACCAAGATCAGAATTTTTGGTTGGGCAAAAGGCCGGGATTGATTAGACCCTAGTTCGGGACTTTGATCAGAAAAACGGAAAATTAGGGCTTCTGTAAAAATGGGAATTTTTGAATTCTGTGACCATGGCTGGAAGCTCCTCAGAAAAATAGAAGCTTAGAGCTTTGGATCAAACCTTTTGATGGGGCAAAAGAGTGGGCTTCATCAAACCCCAGTTCAGGGTCACGTACAGTGAATCCGAAAGTTTCAAAGGCAAAATTGAGGAGTAAAACTTTGCAGTTTTCAAATTCTGAATATGCCAGTTTGATCAGCTCAGCAAGACATATTCTTTCATCCATTCAGAAGTGTGAAAGTCAAAGTTTGAATCTTTAGGGTTTCTCTAGCAAACCCTAATCAAGCTCCAGATCAAGTTTCAAGGGGAGTTGAGGCTAAGGCCTTACATAAGAAGACTACAAGAAGTCTCGACAGGTATGACTTAAAGAGGTTCAGGTATGTCTTGAAATCTAATTCTTGATTAAAGTTCATGATGTGTTTGCCTTCATATTATTTACTAGTACAATCTTGATTAATGTTAGAATTGTGTTATCACCCCAGTAACAATATGAATGCATGAGAATGATCAAAGACATTCATTGATTAGGGCTATATGATTGTACTAATGCATTATGGTGTTGTGTGAGGTTGATGCTGTCTGCTAACAATATATAGGTACATCACAAAAGACAAATCAAGTTCCATGACCATGACATCATGAAGACAAAGACTCATCCATAATCTTTGTTCTACTTACAAGGTATGTATGACTTTATTATATTATGCTTAACCTATGAGACATGCAGGTTCTAGCTCAGGATCTCTAAATCATTGAAGAGATTGTTTAGGTATGTTGTACATAACTAAGCAGGTATACTAATCCAGGTATGTTTTCCTATGTCATGTTAAGAATCTTACCTTGTATTGGGATCCCTTATATAAGTATACTTGGAATGATTGGTTAGTAATCAAGGGATTATGCATATTATATCTTTTATCAATGATATGCATGAGTAAAAGTAGACTTCCCTGAAATCTTGAATACTAATGTTTATTAACTATAATCATGACTATACGTTTTCAAGATTATTTAGTACTATAATGTTTTGATAGCATTTAGAATACACTAATGAGTGTATGTTTGTGTATGAGATCATGAGGATGACTCTTGAGCATACACAGTGGTACAGAATGAATAGAAGTTCAAAAGACATACAGAAGATCAAGCGGGAGGCAGCCACACAAACATAAAAGATAAGTATTTGAGTTGCTATTTGAAATAGTAATGATATTGCCTGCATGCATATTTGTATTCCTAGAATATATAATGCTGAGTGTAAACATTCATAGAGCATTGAACAGTATACAACTAATGTGCATATGTTTGGACAAACATTCCATTGTTGCTTGTCTAGAATGAAACCTCTCTGCTGACATGCTGAGAGTTGTGCACACTCTCGATAGTATGTTCTGGTAGAGATGGAAGGCATCTAGATAGCCACTGTATGCATACAGGATATGGGAAAGTGTTGTGCCAAAGTATTGGTCAAAATAGTTGCATCACTATGTAAATGATATCTGTATGCATAATGGGTTATCTTTTGATGATTATGAAGTATTACTAATCATGTACTTAATTTTGATTTGTAGGAAAGGTCATGAAGAATGATGGACACCAAACAAGAAGACTTACAAATCAAACAAAATATAGAAGGCTCATGGCTAGAAGATTCTCTTAGAAAGGGGAAGAGAATCACGACAAGATGTTTGCTCCAAGTATGGTGTAATTAAAGAAGAAGTATGAATCAGGTTCTGTTTAGGTACCTAGGATCGATAATAATTTGATAAGCTTAATGATCACCATGGGTGATGTGGATCTCAACCTTTGCTACAAGGTTGAATATGATACACATATGACATGGATGCAAGAAGGAACTCACCACAGAGTTCGAATGATATTGAGGCTCATATCAGTAGACCCATCTAACGAGAGATGGCACAGTTAGATATGCAGAAGATCATTCAATAATGAAAATGAAAGATCTCAAATTAATGCTTTACTTCCTAGGTCTGGAAGTATGGCAAGGCTCAGAAGGAATATTTCTCAACCAGGGAAAGTATGATGAGAAATATGACTTGATTCCAACTTGAAGCTGTTAGGGGATAACTCATCAGAGTTAGTGGATATAACTCTGTACAGTCAATTTATTGGGTCTTTGATATATCTAACATATACTAGGTTAGATATATGCTTTGTTATGAACACCTTGAGTTAGTATCTAGTGGAAACTAGATGTGTTTATCTGATAGTTGCAAAGTATGTGATGAGGCACATAAAGGACACGATAGAATTTGATCTATGCTATCTTGAAGATCATGACTTCAGATGGCTATTCAGATTCTGTTTGAGCAGGAAGTGTATCCGACAAGAAGAACACATCGAGAGGATGTTATTGTCTGGGATTAGCCATGATCTCGTGTTTTAGCTGGAAGCAGTCTAGTGTGGCTCTCAGCACAAGCGGAATATATGGCTGCTTGCTCTGCTAGTTGTGAAGAAGTTTGGATTTAGGATTGTTTGACTTAGAGATAGAACCAACTGAGATCCTATGTGATATTTAGAGTTGTATCAAGATGACATAGAATCTAGTGTTCCATGATAAGTCAAAGAACATAAGGAACTAACAAGTTATGACACAGAAAGGAACTCTAAAAGTTTGATTTTGTAACAGGTTACCGTTGTACTAACCAAGCCTCTACGTCAAGTGAAGAAGTTTCCAACCAAACCTCTGTCTCGAGTGAAGTTTGAATACCTCCGAGACAAGCTTGGTGTAGTTCAAAAGGACTCTCCTCGAAAGGGGGAGTAGTATAGTCACTACTGATGAGATTGTCTCATCAAACAACAAGGTCGTTGATGAGGTAACCTGTTCTCTACACTCAGAAATATTTAGATTTAGGACTCTCTTACTTAGAATACTTAGTTTTACTTATACATGCTTTTGATGTTAGATGTATTAGTAAGAATACATGCTAGATGTGATGTATACATGTTTTGATGTATTAGTAAGAATACATGCTAGTTATGATGTACACATGTTTTGATATGTTTTGCTTAGTGATGTATACATGTTTTGATGTACACATGTTTTGATGTGATGTGTACATGTTTTGATTAGTGATGTATACATGTTTTGATGTACACATGTTTTGATGTGATGTGTACATGTTTTGATTAGTGATGTATACATGTTTTGATGTCCACATGTTTTGATGTGATGTGTACATGTTTTGATTAGTGATGTATACATGTTTTGATGTACACATGTTTTGATGTGATGTGTACATGTTTTGATTAGTGATGTATACATGTTTTGATGTACACATGTTTTGATGTAATGTGTACATGTTTTGATTAGTGATGTATACATGTTTTGATGTACATATGTTTTGATGTGATGTATACATGGTTTGATGTGATACATGATTGTACCTGTATGGATAAGAATACAGTTGAGGGGATTGGATCATCCCTGGGCTTTCAGCCCTAAAGAGAACCATAGACGTAAGGTCTCCGAGAATGAAGTCCTTAGTGGACAGTTGAGGGGATTGGATCATCCCTGGGCTTTCAGCCCTAAAGAGAACCGTGGACGTAAGGTCTCCGAGAATGAAGTCCTTAGTGGACAGTTGAGGGGATTGGATCATCCCTGGGCTTTCAGCCCTAAAGAGAACCGTAGACGTAAGGTCTCCGAGAATGAAGTCCTTAGTGGACAGTTGAGGGGATTGGATCATCCCTGGACTTTCAGTCCTAAAAAGAACCGTAGACGTAAGGTCTCCGAGAATGAAGTCCTTAGTGGACAGTTGAGGGGATTGGATCATCCCTGGGCTTTCAGCCCTAAAGAGAACCGTAGACGTAAGGTCTCCGAGAATGAAGTCCTTAGTGGACAGTTGAGGGGATTGGATCATCCCTGGGCTTTAAGTCCTAAAGAGAACCGTAGACGTAAGGTCTCCGAGAATGAAGTCCTTAGTGGACAGTTGAGGGGATTGGATCATCCCTGGGCTTTCAGTCCTAAAGAGAGCCGTAGACGTAAGGTCTTCGAGAATGAATTGAGTGGATTAAATCATCCTTGGACAGTAAATCCAGTAATTCCGAAAGGAAGGATAGTCCTAAATGAATTGTGGTTGGATTAAATCATCCTTGGACAGTAAATCCAGTAATTCCGAAAGGAAGGATAGTCCTAAATGAATTGTGGTGGGATTAAATCATCCTTAAACAGTAAATCCAGTAATTCCGAAAGGAAGGATCGTCCTCAATGAATTGTGGTGGGATTAAATCATCCTTCGACAGTAAATCCAGTAATTCCGAAAGGAAGGATAGTCCTAAATGAATTGTGGTGGGATTAAATCATCCTTGGACAGTAAATCCAGTAATTCCGAAAGGAAGGATCGTCCTAAATGAATTGTGGTGGGATTAAATCATCCTTGGACAGTAAATCCAGTAATTCCGAAAGGAAGGATCGTCCTAAATGAATTGTGGGATTAAATCATCCTTGGACAGTAAATCCAGTAATTCCGAAAGGAAGGATCGTCCTAAATGAATTGTGGGATTAAATCATCCTTGGACAGTAAATCCAGTAATTCCGAAAGGAAGGATCGTCCTAAATGAATTGTGGGATTAAATCATCCTTGGACAGTAAATCCAGTAATTCCGAAAGGAAGGATCGTCCTAAATGAATTGTTGGACTAATCATCCTTAGACAGCAAATCCAGGAGGGATAGTCTTAAATATGATTGTGATTGGACTAATCATCCTTAGACAGCAAATCCAGGAGGGATAGTCTTAAATATGTTTGTGATTGGACTAATCATCCTTAGACAGCAAATCCAGGAGGGATAGTCTTAAATATGATTGTGGTTGGACTAATCATCCTTAGACAGCAAATCCAGGAGGGATAGTCTTAAATATGATTGTGTGATGATGATGCTGCTGATCGTGTGCTGCTGATCGTGTGATAACGATGTTGCTGATCGTGTGATGACGATGCTGCTGATCGTGTGATGACGATGCTGCTGATCGTGTGATGACAATGCTGTTGATCGTGTGATGACGATGTTGCTGATCGTGTGATGACGATGCTGCTGATCGTGTGATGACGATGCTGATGATCGTGTGATGACGATGCTGATGATTGTGTGATGACGATGCTGATGATCGTGTGATGATGATGCTGATGACGATGCTGATGATCGTGTGATGACGATGCTGATGATCGTGTGATGACGATGCTGATGACGATGTTGATGATCGTGTGATGACGATGCTGATGATCGTGAGATAAACGATGCTGATGACGATGCCGATGATTATAGTGATATCGACACTATTGACATTGATGTTCCAGTAACTGGTTGAGTTACTGATGAAGATGATTTGAAGAAAGCTTCCAATGATTTATAGATGTATCATATATGATGACTCATTGCTCTTGCAGATGTTGTTATAATATCCTTCTCGTTAAGGGGGAGTGTTGAATATTGTAACTTCAAAGAATATTATATTTGTACTTTATTATTCCGGAGATGTTTCATTCCTCCATGAAGATCTTATTGTATATCCGGAGATGTTTATTCCTTCGTCGGAATGTGGTAACTCGGGTTATTAGACTTCCCTATTGGGGGTCGGCCCTGTATGTGTTATGTGGGTCAAAGGGTTATTAGACCACCCTAGAGGGGTCGGCCCAGTTAGTTGTAGTGGGGTATTTAACCTATTGGTTAAATACGAGCCTACGTGTACTTGTGTAAAATACATATCAGAGTAGTGTATAAATCGAGGAGGTGTGTTCCTCATTTGACACATTCACTCACTTGAGGATAGCGCACTTGTGGAGGAGAGGTCTGCTATTGTGGAGGAGGAGATCATGTCTCAGGGTTTCATCTTTGTATATTGCTGGTCATCTATATTGAGGAAGCTTTGCTGGGTTTTCTACCCCATGAGGGTTTCCCAGGATAAATCTCTGTCTCTTGTGTTTATGCTGTGCTTGTTGTTTCTTCAGTGATCCTGTATATGATATTATTGTGAAATGGAATGTAATGCTGCTATTTTCTGTCTTAGCATATTAAATCTTAACAGAAATATTCTAACCAGCAGGAACCCAGGAAAAACCTCAACCCTCCTAACACAAAACAACACCGGAAGACTAAATATCCATGCTTACTGTGTGGTGATGACCACTTCACGAAAGAATTCCCACATTGTAAAGAAGTCCAAAAGTTCCTCAAGGGAAACCCTGCACCTGCAGTTTTAACGGACCCCTTCCCCACACAATAGTAGTAAATGGTTGCTCAACAACCAACTCCTCCTCAAGGAGGACCATCCAAAACCGCTCATGTTCTCATGATGCGTAGCGAATCGGTCAACTTATCTGCTAGGACATGCACATATGAATCTGTTCTTAATAAGGAATTTGATGGAGGTAATACTAACAAAACCTCCACATCTGTGTTCACTACTCCACCATCACAAGGTCCTTTGACCATTGACAAACCTATAGCATATGCAATTTTGCGTCCACCAAAAAGCACACTCCAAAAAGCAATTTTCAATCCCAATTCCTGGGCCGCTGAAAACTACAATATTGTGGAAGATCTAGCCCAGGAACCATGTGCTATGTCGACCCTGAAGTCTTACAAAATTGTCATAATCAGTGTAAGACTCTGTTATCTGCTATTAGAGTAGTGGATCATGATTCCTTTAATACGATCATGTTTATATTGGAATACTTCAAGCCGAGGTTTTCCCACCAATTGGCATTTCAAATCATTACCAATGTCACTGGGAAAAGTATCCATCATACTGTTTTAGGCGAAGGAGCCTCTACTTCAGTAATTTCACTGTCCTATTGGAGAGCCATTGGCTCTCCTGAATTGAACCGTTCCCCTACCACACTAAAAGCATTTGATGGATGTGGATTCCAATCACACGGACTTCTACAATATTTAGCCATCGTGTTGGGAGGCAAGACCGTTTCCATTAATGTGGAAGTAGTCGCGGCCCCATTGGATTACAACTTATTGCTTGGTCGAAATTGGTTCTATGCCATGACTGCGGTTGCCTCATCTGTCTTCCACATAGTACAATTTCCCCACCATGGGAATATTGTCAATATCGACCAATTATAGTTTTGTACACCGGACACCACAACTCATCCTGCAGATAATGTCCCTCTTTCAGGACACTCTTCGCAAATATATGAGAATGTGGGGGTAGGAATCCTAAAATATTCATCCCTAATGGGAGTCTTTCCAACACCTGATCCCCCATCCCATGTTGCTACGGTGAACATGATCTCATATGTGATCCCATCCTCCTCCAACTTGATGGATACTTGGATTGTCCCCGATGTCATTGATGTTGATTCGATTGGAGATCACATGCCTCTCAGCGTAGCTGAAGCCACTTATGAGGCCATCCAATCGGTGTCTGAATTACCTGATAATCACCATGTGGTCACATCAAACCCAAGTTCTCTTCCATCTCATCAGAAATCATCATCGCTATCATTCGATCATCTCCTCCAGAATTTTGACTTTGATGAATCGATCATGGAAATCATGAGCTTAGATGAGCCTCCATGGGAAGACAATCACCATCGATCATACTTTTTTCCACCGTTAGACACGGTAGAGCATTCTATTTAAACCATCGTTTCACTAGATGTCATTCCCAATCCTCAAACTCCTATTCTCACCCAGGATACGGTAACCGAAGGAAATTTGGAAAACATCATGCCTACCACTACTATTGACATATTGGTAAAACCAGACGTCGTGGAACATATCCACATTGGCCAAACTTGTTCTCTTGATGAAATGAAGACTTATACAGCCTTGTTTAAACGATTCTGTGATGTATTCGCATGGATCTACGAGGAAATGCCCGGGATTGGTCCTGCTATTGTTGTGCACTAAATCAAAACTTATCCTGACGCTAAACCCGTCCGGCAAAAATTCCGTCCAGTCCACCCTCGAAATACTGCGACTATCAAAGTAGATATTGAGAAGTGGTTGAAAGTTGGTTTCATTTATATAGTCCCCTTGACAGATTGGGTCTCTAATGTCATTCTGTTTATGAAGAAACAAGGAACCATCAGAGTTTGTGTTGATTACAGGGATCTAAATAAGACTTGTCCTAAGGGCAATTACCCCATCCCGTTTATCAACCAGATCATTGAAAACTGTGCCAGTAGTGTCATATTTTCATTTATGGATGGCTTTTCAGGCTACAATCAAATAGAGATCCAACCCGCAGACCAGCAAAAAACCACATTCATCTTTCCATGGGGTACATTTACATACCGCAAATTACCTTTTGGCCTTAAAAATGCTGATGCCACATTCCTTTCACGATATCAAGGATTTTGTGTAACCCTACCTCGATGATTTGCCTACTTATTCAAACCATTGTGAGTTTCACATCGATCATCTGATGACCGTTTTCCTCAGATTTCGACGGTATAACATCCATTTAAATCCTCACAAGTGCACATTTTGTGTGGATTTCGGACGACTCCTTGGCTTCATCATTTCTAAAGATGGGATCCATATTGATCCCCTTAAGGTAGAGGCTATTCTAGCCCTACCTGCACCTACGAACATCACCGAACTTCAAAGTTTGCAGGGGAAGGAAAACTACCCATGCCGCTTCGTGTGTAATTATGTGGAGACACAGGGTTACATGCGATTGTAAAAGAAAGACCTCCAGTTTATCTGGGATAACTATGCCCAACACGCCTTTGACACTTTCAAGCATGCCATCACCCACCTACCCATGTTACAACCACCTGATTACACCAAGGATTACCTCCTTTATCTTGCTGCCTCTACCTTGACCATTGGTATGGTTTTAGTACAGGAAGATAGTAACACGCACGAACATGTGATATACTACCTTAATAAGGGTCTTCTTGACTCTAAAACCCATTATTCACATGTGGAGAAGTTGGTTGTGGTAGCGGTCATCGTCGTCTAGAAGTTCCATCATTATATTTTACTTCGTACAACCACTATTATTGTCGATTCCAACCCTATGTACCACGTCTTAACTTGTTAAGTACTAGGGGGAAAATATTCACGATGGATCATTAATCTTTAGGAATTCGATCTACAGTTTGAAAAGGAAAAATCCAAAAAGTCACTGGTGTTTGCGGAGCTAATTTTCGATCTTCCCTGTACTGATAACGACCCTGAGGCCATTAACTCTCTTCCCGACGAGTCATTGTTCTTGATCAGTACTTCCAATCCATGGTACGAAGATATCACATTGTATCTCCAAACACAACTATTCGAAACTCACCTATCCCACAATGAACGTCGTCGTCTCCATCATCAAGCCAAATACTACCTGATCATTGGTGATATCCTCTATGGCCGTGGCATTGATTCCATTTTACGACGATGTTTAACTCATGAGGAGGTCGAGCATGTATTGAACGATTTCCACTCGGGGGCATGTGGTGGTCACTTTTCTGGGATGGCTATAGCCCAAAATATTTTACATGTTGGATACTTCTGGCCATCCATATTCAAAGATTGCATGGACGCTGTTAAGAAGTGTCCTCCCTGCCAGTTTTTCCACTCCAAAAAGCGAACACATCCTGCCCCTCTACATCTCGCTATTGTTGTTGGTCACTTTGCAAAATGGGGCATTGAATTCAATCACTGTAAGCCTACCTCGTCTAAGGGGAATCCCTATGCGATTTTCATTGTTGACTATTTCACCAAATGGGCCGAGGCTATGCCTACATACAATGAAGACGACAAAACAACCACACTCTTTATGTTCAATCACGTGATTTCTAGGTTTGGGGTTCCAAGAGCCATTGTCAAGGACCATGGCTCACATTTCCATAAAAAAATGGTGACTGAACTGAGTGTCAAGTTGGGTTTTTGTCATGAACACTCAACCTCCTACTACCCTCAAGGGAATGGTCAAGTAGAGGCCATAAACAAGGTCTTGAAAACCATGATACAATGCATGGCAGGGACCCATAGATAAAATTGGCACTTGATGCTCTTTTCATCCCTTTGGGCATACTGTACCTCAGTCAAGACTGCTACTGGGTTCACACCTTTCTAGGTTGTGTATGGAATGGAGGCAATATTTCATTATGAGTGCAAGATTTTGTCCTTGAAGCTAGCCATTGAACTCCTAACGAACACTACGGCTGCGGAAGAGATATTCTTATACTTAGCTAAACTTGATGAGACTCGTCGTCATGCTCCTCTAGCCAATGAAGCGCATAAGAAACACATCAAAGCCCAGTATGATAAATCTGTCCAACCTCATATATTTAACGAGGGTGACTTGTTCTTGACATATGACCAAAAACATGATAAGATGGGGGCAGGAAAATTTGAGTCCATGTGGCACGGTCCAGACATTGTAAAACGTGTCTCGGAAAAAGGAGCATATGAGTTGGTCGATTACGATGGAATAAATTTAGGGGAGCCTCGAAATGGGATCTACCTAAAACGATACTATGCTTAGTTATCATGCATTAGTACTCTATATATATTGTATATAATGTGTTTTTGTTTGGTGTGACACTTTCATTTTAGTGTGTTAGGGTCTTATCTCGATTATCGCTTATACCATGTTCTTCCTGGATGTGCAAATGGAAACATGTTATGGATTCACAGATGGCCCTAGCCGAAACACCCGAAACCTCGTCTCCGTAGCATGGGTACTCTATTCCCCTACCGGTGAACTGATAAAATCAGGGGGAAATTTCCTAGGTCCTGCAATAAATAACATTGCCGAATATCACACGGTGATTGGATTGTTAACTAATGCATCTTCCCTTGGTGTGGACCACATTGTCATCTATCTGGATTCACAACTTGTGGTCTCCTATCTGAACCGATTCTACTCCATCCTTGACCCCACACTACTTCACTTGTTCCAACGAGTATGTCTCTTGGAAATGTCGTTTGAGTTCATTCAATACCAACATATCCCAAGAGGTATGAACACGATTTCCAATTCATTAGCTAACTTTGTATTAGATTGACACATTGCACATTTGTAAACATTTTATTAAGGATGTATAATTAGCACGACATGCAAATTATCCATTGATATAAGAAAACATACATAAGACCCTCATTCATCATAAAGACACATTGTATAAACCACTAGATAATATTTTATATAGAGTCTAGCAAATGTTTTTTACAAAAAGGTATTGGTACAAAAATATGAAGCCTGTAGCTTTCAGTGGATCACATCTACAAAAAATATGAATCTCATAGCTTTCAGTACATCATCGCATATACATGCTATCACTAATGGTGCTCATGGTAGCATATGATGGCCCTAGCCACCTGGTGTAGTAATCGACCAAAACGACCAGAAACTCCAGCTATCTGATGCTGATAGTTTCGTGGTAGGTCGTCTATAGAGATATCTGGAATGTCTGTGGTTAGCCACTAGAGGTTCTCTTCAAGCTCGTCGAGCTCCTCCATAGCCTGTCAATGAACCGACGCCATCTCACGTACTACCCCTCGCCTCTCAATAGGTGAGGACCCCTCCGATATCGAAGGGCCAATATCTGCATAAGCAAGGTATAGGGTATCGGTACTACAAAAAAAAAAAAAATCATAAAACACATAAAAAATGAAAAACAAGAAAACTATTCTTCTTACCAAGGTTGCCCCACTACTCTCCCTCAAGAAGCACTAGGTCCGGATCTCCATGGCAATCCACTCCAGCATACGCATAGTCCTCTACCATGAGGATATGGCTACACAACCACCTGAAGAAAGTAGGTACATAGGTGATCATGCGCCCACCTCCACCATGATGGGCCATCACCTTAGCCTATCGCTACATACGTGGGTCTCAAGGGTCGAGATCACTCATCTCTACCTGTGGACAGAGTAGGGGGACCCTCTCCAAGAAGAAAGAGACTACGATCGAACCATATCCAAACTGTTTCAGCTCTCCCTGCCTGCATTTGGTCAACTTTTCCTTGAGGTTTGTGAGGAGACCCTCACACCAGTTGAAAACCATGGGTGCCATTCACTCGATGACATATAGAATATGGGCCTTGGTATCCTAATGCGGGGCCCTATTTCCCGTTACCCTTTCAATAGTGAACAAAATGGTCCTCAAGGGATGATCTCGCATGTTTTTTATGGGAATCTTCCCACATAGCATTTTAGTTCCAGGAGTAAAAAACTATGCAATTAAGTCCTCGATGGTTCTATATCCTCCCCTAGGACCGAATAACGATACTAGGTCCCCCTGCCTTGACAATCCCATCAAGAAATATATATCCTCAATGTCCAGTGTGAGGATGTGTGTTCCAACCTGAAATTGTTGTTGGTCTGGATCCCACATTCAAATCAAATGATCCAATAATTGTTGTTGGGACCTCATCCCTTGCACATGGAATATTTTCAGCAACCTGCATTCTCTCAATACGTTGACCGAATGAGGGTCATTGGCCGCTTGAACATCCTCTAATTCATGTTCCCGTTCCTTCCATTGGACCATTTTGATGGATAAACCTTGCATAAACACCCATTTAAGAGGTATTAGGTCCATCTCATTCCAACAAAAATCAATATTTTGCTTACATTTTCTAGTTTTTGGGTCGCTATGTGCCGACGCACCTCGTCTTTGATGACAGGGCATCAGTGATGTACTTAACCTTTATTGGAGGTTCATCACCACTGAGTGATGTACTTCCCGAAAGGGAGAAGTGCGTCGCGTAGTTTCTCCCATAAAATGACCTGAAAAACCACTAAAACGTGCATGGAAATGAAAATTTCAACCATGAAAATGAAGGGAAGGAGGAATAGAATTACCTGGTCCTGACGAAATGTCAAATGGCCAACCGATGCTCCCACAATCTTCACCACAAATTCAATCTAAAATGGACTATTTTCACCCACAACTTGGTAAAAACTCAAATGGTAAATAATTTATACTTTTTCCCCTTTTATGCATTTGAAATAGAATATTTTAATGTTTTATTTCATTTTATCCTAAGTTCTTTTTACCAAGTCGATTATATGTTGTGTTTTAAGCCCGATGATTGTTATGACACTTGCCGTGAGGCTTGTAGGTTGAAATAAATGACTTTTGCCTATGACGGAGTTCATTTTTTACTTTTTCATGCTCCTCATTAACTCTGAAAAAAATTCTGAGTGCTTTTAACACCATGATTGTGCCCGTTAAAAGCCTAGAAAAACTGTGTCGAGCTTAGTCTTTGTTCTTTCTCGTGATAGTAAATACATGAGAATAAATCACCAATTTTTCTTTTATCTCTTTTTCGGGCTCGTAAAACCATCACGAAAAGGGAACCTTCTCAGAGTTTTCTTTAAGCCCGTTTCAGACTCCCAAAATATGAAAAGACTGCCCACCGAACTTATCTCTTTCACGCTTGTAAAAGGATGTGAAAGGCGTCTCCACGGTGATAGTTTACTCCCTTTTCGGACCGTGCAGACTATTTACGAAAAAGGTATACTCTAGTCGTTTTTGAATAGAAGGTTCTCTCAGGTATCATTTTATTCTTTTTCGGACCTCTGAGACTAAATCTACGAAAAAGTACATTATGGAGTCTTCTTTAGTCTTTTCAGACTCTCTAAACATGAAATGACTCCGATTTTTCCTTCCATGGACTCGTTAAAATTCAACATCAAAGGGCCCTTATAGGGACAAACCCCTCCTATCTCAGGTTCATAAAACATGCGAGATTGGACTTGTCCTAAGGACGAGTTATATCGAGCATCTCTTATTCTCCTCAAGCTCATTAATAAACAAAAAGGTACTCCTTAATCATGATGGGGGATTAGGAAAGAATGTGTATTTACTTGTGTTAGTGGAAACTTATAGTCATCTTTGAACATGACACTTGTTTTCTTTTCATTCAAATAGCTTGGGTAATCTTCTTATCTTTGAGTCTTACCATTTATTTGAGTCACTATACTCCTTAGGGTCATCCGAAGAATGCATCGATCATTAGTTGTATTAGGTTTTGGTGTCTATCTCATCATGTCAATGCTGCCAAGTCATTCCATTCCATGTTCAAGGAAAGTCTATTTTTTGAGTCAACCTCTATAGTCAGTATACCTTCCTTCGTGTTGGTCACCTCTGAGTCAGTCTCAAATTTCACTCTACAGTCCGATCTGCTCCAAAATATCTTTGATCATGTTTCATGTTGATGATGGGGGAAACATTATGGCACTCCTTCGACGGATTTATCCTTGTCGACTTCAACACATCATCCAAGGATTGAACCTAGAAACCAATCAAGTACCTTGGGCCTGCATGCCTTAATGGTAGGTTACCTCGATTTCAATAGTAAGTTTACATCATTGACTTCTGATTGAAAGATTCCACTGAATGTTCGACCTCAACTCATTAATTCACATTCAGTGGTATGTGTTATGATACATTGGGAATCATTGACATAAATGATGATTTCCCTTGCACTTGTTAATTATTTCTGTAATTGACCAGTAATCAAGTGGTTTCTACCATGTTCGACTTCAGCACATTGTAATCACATGGTTAGATTCGTATCCTTCCGGGTTCAGGGTGAAGACCCTGGGGTATTTTTGTTATGTATCTTACCCAGGCTGCGTGTAATGTACCCAATTTGACCTTACATGACTCATGCCATGAATAAAACCTCTTAAAATCCCCCAAGTCTGTTACCCTTCATCTTGAACTCGAATTGGTGAGAGAATCATGCCAAGTGTAGTGAGGAATCTTGCCACATGTGGGTCCCACAACTTCTTATGTGCCCTCATGATCCAATGCCACCTTATTTTATTTGTATTATTATTTAATTGACCCATTTAATGTGAATTTGTAAGTCTAAGGCCATTTTGGGTCTTGTAGCTCCTTTACTCCAACTTTAAATGCTTCCACCCCCAACCTAGGGAACTAGTAATTTGCCTCCATGATAGTTCATTTGGATGGGAAATATTACAAGCCAATACTTGGGAATTTTCTCTTGATGTGACCCACCTGTCCATTTGGATCTATTTTTGCATTATTACCAACGTGGACATCATGATTGGCAATTATTTGACCCTTAGCATCAATTTAACAAACTATCATGACTATGGTCAAGGGGCTTAGGCCATTGTGACCTAATGCATTTTTTTGGGACATGACACTACGATGGAGATATTTTTGGAGTAGGTTCCACATAGACATCATGATGGAACCATTATTCTGTCACATAGATCCACATTTTATTGGTCTGTGGCTATGTTCAATTCGTCTCGTAGATCCACCGTGTATTCTCTCGCGGCTACGATCTGGTCTTTCCATGGATGTATGGATCCATGTTTGTATTCCTAGTAGTGGCCATACTTTTATTCAGTATTTCGTGGATCTGCAGTGTATTGGTCGGCAACCATGTTCGAGTTATTTGAGACACATGTATTAGAGTTAGTAGTGCTGCATAAGTCCTTGTTCAACTATGTAGAGGAGATAATATTTGGAAGTAATGATAACAGACTAAGCCAAGAATTTGCTAAGAACATGCAGAATGAATTTGAAATCTCAATACTCGGAGAACTGTCCTTCTTCTTAGGACTCCAAATATCTCAACTTGATGATGGTATATTTATATCTCAAACCAAGTATGTAAAATAAATGTCGAAAATATTTAATATGGAATATTGCAAGCCCATATGTACCCCCATTATTATTGGTTGCAAATTAAGTAAGGAAGATCAAGCAAAGCAAGTAGATCAAAAAATTTCCTGATCAATGATTGGTAGTTTGTTGTATGTAACAACTCCAAGAACAAACATAATGCAAGATATAGGTATGGTTGCAAGATTTCAAGCAACACCTAAGGAAACACATGTTCAAGCTGTGAAACGAATCTTCAGATATCTGAAAGGGACTTTAGATTTTGGTTTATGGTATCCACGAAGTAATGAATTGACCTTAGTGGAATATACAGATGCAGACTAGGAAAGAAGTATCGATGTCAGAAGAAGTATAAGTGGAGCAAAATTCTTCTTCAGACCCTGCTTAGTGTCCTGGTTGAGCAAGAAACAATCCATTATATCACTATCTGCAGCAGAAGCAGAATACATTGTACTAGTGATCCGAAAATGGGTAAAATCACTTTTCTTCCATTAACGAATACTTAATCGAACTTCTCAATTCCTCATTAGTCATAAAGAAATTGGCATAATAATCAATTTTGATCTTTAACAAATTGGATATTAACAAAACAAGCACATGAAAAAGATATGCAAACCATAATTGTTAACGGAGTTCGTCAGGCCTCCTAACTACGTCTCTGGACTCATTGAAACTTTGAGTCGCTTGATTATCTCCTTCAAAGATATATTGCTTTCATAAGTACAATTGCATGATAGTCACTTCAAGTGGCTCATTCCCATCTTGGGATGCCTTTCCTTTCCTCACCAAGAATAACTAAGGCTCTCACATGAACTGAACTGCTTCTCCCATTTTGGGATGAAATTTCTTATACAAAGCTTACTAGAAATATTTCTCCAACAAAGCTTACTTTCCTTGTCCAAATGAGAGGTATTTATAGTTTTTCCATGGATGATTACTAATCACACATGTTAAGGAGAATATATCTCCCATGATCCCCTAAATTAGGATCAGTAGTCACCTTAAAGGATAGGTGGAGAAATGGTCTCATCTTTCTCCATGAAGATCTCAACACTCCCTTAAAACTAGGAAACCAATTGGTGAGGTGTATTCTCACATCTATTTAAATTTCCTTTATAAAATTAAAAGAGAATTTGCATGAGCACTTTCATATTTTCCCTTTTACATAGTTTTCATTGAACTTTCAATTTTAATGTGAAATACACTTTGTTCAATGTCTTGTGAACTTTTGTTGGAAAATAGCCTCCTTTTTGTCCGTAATTTCAACCTACAATTTCTTTCACAAACGAAGTTCATTCGATCCCGTTCGAATTGCATTAGGAACCTCTCTGCTAGCTCTTCGTCGATTGAATACCTTTGGTGATAATGAAAACATTCTGCATTCTTCGACTACGGAGATACTCCTGGATCAAGTAGCATCCTGTTGTGCGCAAGTTCTATGGATGAAACAAACACTAAAGGATGTTCAAGTGGAATTTGATCAACCTATATTGATCATGTGCAACAACACAAGCACAATCAACATCTCCAAGAATCCTGTGATGCACTAAAAAATGAAGCATATTCCAATCAAATGTAATTTTCTGAGAGTTAAAGTTACTGAAAACATCGTCAAAATAGATTATGTGGACACCAAGTAACATATTGCAAATATATTCACAAAGACTCTCCCAAGAGATAGTTTTAAATACCTTAGACATAAACTAGGAGTTTTTTTCACTCCACCCTAGTTTCATGCATGGCACAACATAAAAGAAGCAACAAGGAAGAAAGGGAATGAAGCATAAAGACAGGGGGAGCATCACTTTTCCATTCATGTCAAAGGGGGATAGATACTAGGTAAACGATCTTGTAGAGAAATGTTGAATCAATAGTTTGCACAGGAATACTCAAAGGATCAATTGGCATGTTGTGCCGAAAAGAATAGCGCACACTCAATGGGAGATCAGTGTTTGGTTAGTGTTGACATCAATTCCAAAGGGGATATTGTTAAACCTTGGCATTGTCATTGATGTCAAAGAGGCTATTGGACTTGGTGTCGAAGTTCCAGTTTGAAGAAGTATATAAAAATATGTGCGCAAGTCCTTAATTCCACCTAGTCATGGTACTCTAGTGCAAAAATACCACTAAGCCAATGAACTAGTGTGCGCAAGTCCCACTAGGCCAATGAACTAGTGTGCGAAAGACCCACAAATTCATGGTACCCTCATTCACGCAAGATGAGGCAAGTGGTAGATGCTTGGGTAAGCTTGAACATAAAGAAAGGAAGAAGGGGTGTTACCGTTTAAAGAAGCCCCAAATTATGGACACATTGTTTGAAAGGATGAATGTTTGTTTTATTTGTATTTATTGCTTGATGGCCTAGCCTTTAGTTGACCCTATTATGTTGTACAATACCTTTATTCATCCTTCCCTTGGGTTTACATGTGCTTGTGACCTTGGTTTTGGGGTCGGGTACACTACAATAACTAAATTACCCATACACGTAATAAAACATCTCTTCACTTTCATTTAATTCTCAAGGAATTCATAAGTGGACGTACAAACACATGAAAATTCACAAGAATATGGAGATCAACTTCCCCAGTTTCATTAATACATGGATACAATTACAAATTACATACATTAGGTACTCATCCCTTAAAATCAACCACTTAAATTTTATTTAGTATACTATATTCTAATATTCTAATCCAATTGTGGGTTCCATATACCACTACCACAAATCATTGATGCTAGGGAAAATTTTATGGTAGCTTACAAAGGCTCTATGATCATTCTTCAGTTTCAAGCTCGTTGACCTCCATCTCTTTGTGCCTTTTATTATTCAACTTTACTTATCTGTAACAATTTCTCATGGCTATTTACTTCCCTAATTCTTTCCTCTTGTTCTTTTGCTACTTAAAATGATCCAACTTCTCCCCACGACTCTTCATATTGGTCACTATCGTGATGGTCATTCCTAATCCATGTGTTTATTGTTTCAATGCTATCCCTCTCTTCATCTTTCAGTAACATTTTCTAATAAAAAAATTGCATGCATACTTAGTGTTATCAAGACCAAGCTCTTCCATTGGGATTAACAATTCACTTCCATTTCGTGCATGTGTTATTATCTATCTTATTTCAAGAAGTTTCCTTTTGCATACTCCGTGAACTCTCTAAAACTCCTTAACTCCAATCCTTTTTTACTAGGTGTCCTCTTCTTACAGTGCATTGTTTTCTTTTGGGAACTACCCATGTCCTACAATAGCACTTATCTTCATAACGCTTTTCTATTGCCATATTTTCTTATATTCCAATCCACTTCAGTTATTTAACCATCATCGCCCTATTATATGTCATGTGCCTCTTCTCATCATCTCAATGATGCCTCTATTTTGATGCCATTCAACATGCAATCTCTTCTACCAGGTTCTCTTTATTCCACCACTCCTTGATGCCTTTCACAACCTGTATTTTGTCTTATATCATTCTAATATCTTTGTGCTTATGTGGTCACATCCAAAGGAGTGTTATCTTTGATGCATGCATCCTCCATTTTGACAACCTATTAATATGTCAAAGTCTCCTTGTATTCTTAATACTCAATATACTTCAAGCCTTCTCTCTTTGAAACTATTCTCTTACCCTTTGTGAATTTACCATTCTTGGAGATATCTATCATTGATCCCCTCACATTTATCATTTGTCTTGGAATCCAAACCATTCTTGGTTTGCATGTTCATGCCATCCTTGGTGTTCTCAAACTAAATATCGCTAGAGGACCTTCGATGCTATTGCATCATAAAATAGTTTCTATAAATTTAAAAATGTCCTATCATCTCCTCCTATATTTATTCAAATAGATTTAACAAATGCACACCGTCATTTTATTAGCTATTATATAAGGAAGATTTTTTTTGGCCCTTATTTGAATTCTAATTGATTCTACGTCCCTATGAGTAAACTAGGATGACATAGATTATGTTCCTATGTTAAATATAGTAAGATGATGTGAATTGTGTTTTTGGTATCTAAATGTAAAAGCTCACTTCATACTCCTCCTTTGGAAGATGGATATTTTCACATTGTCCAATCCTGCCCCTCCATTAGAATCACCACTAGCATTGTTTGAAAAATCAACTAAGAATTTTTATTAAACATAGGGATTGGCATTCGGTTGGATGGAAAGGCTAGTGCAACAATCCAAAATAACATCATTTCCATCTCTTTCCTACTAAATTTAACTATGGGTGTTTCTAATCAACTATGCATTACTCAAGCCTCTTTCAATGTGGATCTTATCATCCATGACCTGATAAACATCCTTGAGCAAAAACATGTGCCCCTTATCTCACATTATCAAGGATCTTGGATCATAAGCGTTGTGGATAGTCATGATATGGAATCTATCAAAATGGTTTTGGATGTCGCATACAACTACGTTTAGCATTATAGAAATGAAAGGGCTTACATGGAAACCTCTTTTACATTGTCAAGAGAGTTGAACACAACAAATCTCTCTCATGCCTTTTTCTTGACACCTTTGTAATGTGTTTCGTTGATAGAGGATGGTACCTCCTAGCAATGTTCTCTTCTTCCTATCTCTAGATCCCCCCCCATGTAGGCTCAGGTTCTGTCACTGAGAGGGGGGGGGTGAATTAGTGACACATATTTATACACAATTTTTACTTTTAGAAAACATAAGAACAAAATTGAACACAATAATTTATCGTGGAACCCAATAAGGTAAACCACCAATACTTTTCTATTATTTGCAAAACTTTGTTTTTAAAATTATACAATAGAAGAAGATATTTTAGATCAGCACCGACTGATCGGGATGCACCCACACCCTTCTTCACCAGCACCAACTGATATGAGGCTACAACCCCCTGTTTAGTCAGCTATGACTGACAAGGAAGCACCGACTCCCTTTTGCAGGCAGCAACCCGCCCTTGCACCACCCTGCCACCCTTCAGATAATAATTCTTCACAGGCTTCTAGGATTGCATCTCTTCCTTTGGCCTAACTTCTTCTTCGAGTACTGAGATGAAGGACTGAGAGGCACACTTTCAAAATGACCTTGTTTTCTCAATATATAATTTTTCAATAATCATGTGTACTCTTTGGAAATAACACAACTCTTCAAAACCATCACACACACCTCTTCAAAACCATTACACACCTCTTAAAAAAAAAATGTTTGCAAACAAATATAATGCATTTTTAATTTAGTTTTATCCTTTAATGTTTGAATGATTCTAACTATGTCTTCATGCAGGTTTTATTAACTTCAGTGATTCTTCATTTTATCATCCCGCCAATTTCAACAATCCAGATATTTTGGCAATCTTCCATAATTGGTAGTATGCCTTAAGCCCTCGGTCATTCTTGTGCTATCCTCCAATACAGTCTTCGTCATCTGAATGCTATCGTGCCAACCGAAATGGACTTCTTCCATTTGGCCAAACTCTTTAGCACTTGAACATATTACACATGACCTTAACCTCAGGTCCTAGCCCTGGTCCTTATCTCATTTATGAAATTGTCACGCTGTCCATCTTACTGACATGTCACTGTCCACCTCAGCGCCACATCTACAACACATCACTGCCATGTCCGCAACATCTCAACACTGTCACATCACCATCCACGTCGAACAAAGATGCCACGTGTAGTGTCATATCACCATCCACGTCGAACAGAGATGCCACGTGTAGCAAAAGATAGGGGACCACATAGGCATCCCAAGCTCAAGGCTGTTGTTCTTCTCACGGAAAACCAAACACCCAGAGTTCCCACAATATTTTCACTATGCATTAATGAGCATTAGTGAAGCCTGCCATTATAAACACATAAAATACTTTTTACACAATCAATGTGGGATAATTCCCAAAATTCGAATCAATCTCCACCATTGATCATTTGATCAAACGGTTCCTAAGACATCTGTCTGTAATACCGCTTGTCTCTGCATTGCTTTTGGCTTAGATCCTTCATGCATGAACGCATCATATATTTTATGCAATATCCTTTTCTGAAGAATGCTTACAAACTTGATCAACCGAGATTTTTCTATTCTACAAGTGTTTGAAGATAGGGCTTAGTACTCACTGAATATTTTCGAGCACGGAGATACAAGGATTGACCATCCCTTTCTAATAGGTTCGTAACAACAAAACCTTGAGACTTCAATGTTATCAATTTACCAACGAACCAATACCCAATTTCTACCTCATTGTCTTCATTTACAATCAATCATTGTCAGATTGAATTGATTTCCCCACACATTTCTCTTTCCTTTCAAAATGTCTGCAATTGTTGTGCTCTCAAAACCATGTTCTTCCAAAACGAGCAGGAGAAACAGACTCATAACGAGCTATAATATTAGATCTCCAAGATGGCTCGGCAACACGAAGATGCTGCAGAAATGAATTCTTAAGAATACCTCCATGAACCGAAACTGCTCGACATGCACCTTTCATTTTAACTTAAAATGACGGTCTGAGAACGTGAAAACAAAAACTCTGGAATACTAACAAAAGCCTCTGTAATTGTAATCATGTCCAATTCACTTCCCAAGATATTTTCCATATTGCCAACAAAGTCACATTCATTTATAAATCTGTCATAACTTCTCTGGCGTGCATATTTTAGACCCTGGCGTGCATATTGACCCTACTGCTTTGAGTAATGACAGTATCTTTTGCAACCCTACTTGTTCAAAAAGCTTGGCAATAGTGGGTTTATGTCCATTTGCTGCATCTCTTACAAGTTCCAAAAGTGTTTCCTCTTCAATTTTTAAGACCTTCCAACTCTGCAACCTGGGACAACCTTGTAGCCATCTGTTATTTTGTTGGCTTCCTGAAATTCAGAGGAAGGCGATGGTTAACAAGTAGCAATCATTGTAGATACAGATGATTGGAATTTTGCTTATTTTAATGCTAGTTATAATATCTGACACTCCTCCGCTATCTCCTCCAAACATGCCATCAACCTCATCCATAATTAAAACAGACTTCCTACGCTTGACCCATCCATGAAGCTGCCTCTATTGAGAGATTCATTGCTAACCTGTCTCATCTGATTACCATTTCCTGCATGGCCTGCTACATGATAAGCTGCCCTCATCATTCTACTTGCTGCTTCATTTATTGCTCTGTCATGGCTAGTTTCCACTGCCATATCTGATTGCCATCAATGACAATCTATACTACCATATTGCCAACACCCCATTCTTGTCATCTGCATGTGCTAAATCCAACTTTAAAAAAAGTTAAAATCTACTAAAAATGGATTTACTAGGGGTTGTGCATGCTATATAACTCATAATAGTGTGACCGGTTGAGAAGAATAATTGCTCACTTACATGACTTAATCACATTGATATTGAAGGGAATGATGCATGCATCTTGCAACTAGTCAACCATTATGTTAGCGGAAAGGCCACAAACTATGTGGACACCCCCATTGTCATAATGATCATGGCATGTTAGCGTTTATATGTTGCAAAAACCTAGACTCTACAACTAATGTGGAATACCACACGAGGAAATGCGAGAGCAACAAGTTACCTACCATCATGAGAATTTCATGTTTTCTTTATCAATATGTTGTTTTTCTTTTTGAATGATTACAATATCCTCTTAAATCAAATTCATTTTTTTACAAGTCAATATATTGTCCACTATGATCTCCTATCCATGAAGGACTTTCCTCTTGAAATATATCACTTTTCAAAGAGTGATTTACATATAGGGCTTCGATTGTAGTGTGTAACTAATGCAAGATTACTAGACCTTCTATTCAAAATAGGACTATCTTTGAGCATGCAACTCATTCTTGTCACTGCTTTTTTTTTATTGTGTACATGATGAAAATAAATATAAACAACCATACTTTGTAATTATTCATGTGAAGCATCTATTCAAAGGTTTTTGTAAGATATTGCATATTTATTTAGTTTATGGACCTACATAAATAACAACCTAACTATTTAAGAATTACTTTTCAATTGGAAACCATGAGTATGTATATTAGATGGTATAGGGGGGTGAATCATCTAACCCCCTTTTTTTAATAAAAACATATATGTTTATTTGGTCATTC
The DNA here is from genome assembly GCA_027924585.1 of Larix kaempferi. NCBI lineage: Eukaryota > Viridiplantae > Streptophyta > Pinopsida > Pinales > Pinaceae > Larix > Larix kaempferi. The sequence goes on from BSBM01000761.1 coordinate 13,198,791, forward strand.
ACATCAAATGCTACTAGAGGTTCCTTCTCAAGATTCTTGGATGTAATCTCATGCATGTTGTTTCTCATTTTTATATTTCACTGTGCATTTTAATCAATAGTTTGAGCATATGCAATTCCACTTGGAACACATGTTCTTGATAAAACCATACGATTAAGTGAAATATTACATTTGCACATTGTTTTTAAAGCTTCCCCAAACTCAATATCCTTATATTTCTTCAATTCAAATTAACCACTCTATAATACATTTACCTTCTCCTTATTCTATCTTCTATAATTATGTTGTCAATGTAAATATTCATACCCATATCTAATAGACATCAAGGTAAAACTAAAATCAAAGATCAAAGGTAAAATTTATATAGTCCTCCCAAAAACTAAAGGAAACTAGTTCAAAGTATCAACTACAAAAAAAGTACATTTCCAAAACTTAGTGATATTGAACTCATGCTCCACTCTATACCTAGTAGAATAAAACTTGACTAGATAGCCTAGGATTTATAAACACATCTCCTCACTATGATGACATCCTCCATGTTGCATGGTACATCCTCATAGTGCACGACCATGGTGTTCAGGCTCTCTCTGTGCATGAAAAAAATAGAGTTCATGATTCTTGTGACCAACCCTTTCAACTCCAACCCAAAAGACTTTTAAAGAAATGTGCACACCACACATGCAAAAGAATGATCCAAGCTTTGTCTATAGTGTACCACCTCAAGGTAGTTGTATTTTAGCATTTCCTACATATGACACCCACTACTTGCCATAGTTAATATATATTAGTATGCATGGCATGCATGTTTTACTTCTCCACACGACAAGCCATGTGTTATCAATCGAGGTCCGTGGAAGTGGTGTCCGAGAAGGAGGATATTTGTGAATGAGGATGGAATCAAATTCATCTATGTCTTTTCAAATGAACACTAAAATGTTATGACAACCATTGACTGCACTCTCAATGAAATTTATCCACACCCATCTCTCTTATTCCTTATTGGGGTATGCAAATGTTGGTAACTATAAAAGAGAAAAATGTTTTGGCCCTTATTGTAAATCAAATCACTTCTATTTTAAACATTAATAGCCAAGATGATGGTGGATTCATGGATTCTATATTGAATGATGGTGGATTGTACTTTGTTGTCTAACTTGTAAAAGTTCCTACATCCTTTGTTGGGTGATGAATCTTTTCACATCTTGCAATCCCATCCCTCCATCTATAAAAGAACTGTCAGTCTCTAATATATCAATTGGTAATGTTAGAGAGATAACGGGTAGTGCATATCAAACAAGGGAAGTGGCACTAGGATAGGAGGGCATCACAACGGTCCATGGAAGGGTAGAAGGGTAAGCCATGTGTTATCACTCAAGTTCCATGGAAGTGGTGCCTGGGAAGGAGGATATTTGTGAACGAGGATGAAGGATATTTGTGAATGAAGATGAAATCAAATCCATCTCAAGGTCCATGGAAGTGGTGCCTGGGAAGGAGGATATTTGTGAACGAGGATGAAGGATATTTGTGAATGAAGATGAAATCAAATCCATCTGCTTCTTGTATATGGACACTAAAATGACACAATAACCAATGAGGAATAAAGGAAAGTTAATGATGAAAATAAAAAACACAATGACACTTAGTGAATGTCACTCAGTGCATTCTTTGATTAAATCACCAATGACCACCAACACTAAGCCTCTAGCTGGAATTTTGGATATCCAAATTTTAGTTATTATGAAAGGAAAAATAAATTATGGACTTTATTTTCCAATTACTTTTACTTGACTTCTGTTGCAATGTATCCATTGGGAATTCTCTTCTTGATATACAAATTCTAATTATTATGAAAGGAGAAAATGTTTTGGCCCTTATTGTAAATCTAATTACTTTAATTTAAAATTTTGGATTCTATCTAAATTTTAGTAACCAAGATAATGGTGGATTCTATCTAAATTTTAGTAACCAATATGATAGTGGATTGTGTCTTAGATGATGGGTGGATTCTATCTCAATCATAGTGGATTCTGTCTCAATCATAGTGGATTCTGTCTTAGATGATGGTGGGTGGATACCATGGATTCTGTCTTTGATGATGGTGGATTGTGCTTTTGTCTAACTTGTAATTTCAATCCCATCTCTCCATTCGTAACAGAATTGTCAGTCTTTAACAAATCGATTTGCAGTTTCAGAGATAATTCGTAGTTCTTATCAAACCGGGAGTCGGAGATACATATACTGGGAGTCGGAGATAATATGTAGTGCTTGCAATCCCATCTCTCCATTCGCAACAGAATTGTCAGTCTTTAACAAATCGATTTGCTGTGTCGGAGATAATTCGTAGTTCTTATCAAACCGGGAGTCAGAGATAATATGTAGTGCTTAGCAACGGTCCATTGATGCTTTTCATTGTCCAAATTCTCTTTGGCATTGGCATTCCCTCGCCTCTCCTCCTCCTCTCTGGCTGCCTGCGTCTAGTGTGGTCTGTATGAGTCTGGTCTGGAGCTCCATGTTATGTTTTCTTGAGTCTGTTCTGTCACGCTGTGTTGTTATGTCTGTATTGGTCTGCCTGTGTGTGTCATCTGTCTGGTGTGGGTATTCTCTGAGAGGTGGAGGCAGGCAGCACACAAATGCATCAACAGAAAACGCCTTGATAGATCGTGCCAGTGCAATCGATAGGGATTTATTTGGAAGCAAGAACAGGATATTTTCAGTGCTGTGATCTACAACTACTGAAGACAATTGCGCATGGGATTGGACTGGTATAGAGCAGAGCACTGTGGTCTCCACATTACAGGTACCCACTGCTTTATTTTCCTTATATAGCCATTTAGAGATCATCTCTTTCCCATTCTATTGCCATTTATTTTTCCAACCAACTCTCCATCAACCAAAGAAAAAACCTCATGCATCTTAATATCATTCCCCAGTACTAGCTTAAACAAATTCATTTTTAACCTAACACCAGATTTGTTGAAACCCTAGCAAGAGACCCTCGACTAGATGAGAGACCATCCTCCAATAATTCCTCCAAACCCTCTTTGGTTACACAAGAATTCCCTTCAACATCCAAAAGTGAATGGATTTTGAGATCAAATTGTCGGTCGAGCCACTAGAAATGCAATCTCCAATCGCTGGAAAAACCACAGAAGATTTATAGGTAGGATAAACAATAATTCCTATCTTTCTCACAAGCCTTATCAACTTGTGCATCAACAATAGATAGTATTAATGAGAAGTACCCACCTCCAATAATGTTACCCTTCTCAACATAGATGTTCCCCATGGAGGCCTTCACTCGCAAAGAAAGCAGAGAAACCAAACCCTCGGTCACCAAAGAGCATAATGGTCGAGGATCTCTCTCAGGCCACGAAAAAGGGGATGACAATCCTGAAGGAACCATTAAATTGAGATATACAGAGGAGGGAAGATGTAAGGCTGATACAAACTATCTCTCCTCCCTAATAGTGAAGGAGAAACTCAAGGATATGAAACCATCACCGCCATGATTTTTGGGAATAAACGTCCAACTAAAATTTTCTCAGAGAGAAGCAGGTGGCATCCTTCAATCACAGAGGAATAAATGCAAGTAAAGAGATAAACTAAATGAATATGTGGGCCCCAAACCGATGATTTAGAGTATTCATTGTTAAATAAATCCAAGAGTCTACACCAACTCAGCACTTCGTATAGTTGCACTCATATTCTCCCATTGACACTTCAATCCTTGTCTATCGAGCTCTCAAAGAGGACGCTCGTTCTGCTAATACAGACGAAAATTTTCAAAACATGCCCCACCATATCAATCATCCATCGCCTCGCTCTGCTCATGGGGGTGACTAAAAAGATTTTGAAACCCTAGTTGTTGTCCACAAAATGGAAGATCATGGAACATGTTGTTGTGAAGTTGTCAAAACTATATGATTCTTATATTGGGGATCGATATTTAATTTATTTTAAATAGAGGAAAGAAATGTATTTTTTTTAAGCTTTTTTGTTTTAATTTAATTTGAAAAATATTATTAGGTCAATGAGAATAACAAGTTTATAAGTTATAATTGATTGAATTGAACATTTTTTATAGAGCCAAAAGGTAAAAAATATTATAATCTTTTAATTTTTTATATTGTTTAAAATTTCCTATAAAGTTATATAAAAAATAGAAATTATAAAAAAATTATTATTATTTAATTTTAATATATATATATATATTTAATGATTAGTTAATTTTATAATAATTAATTTTATATGATTTTACACATAATTATCAAATGAAAAAAATTATTGTGATTTATTGTCACAAGAGGTGCTTTCCCTGGAAGAAGACTCCCATATCTGTACCTAGCCTTTTTTATTTGGCAATGGTATACGACCTTGCAGACATTGTCAACAACCTTGATCGTGAAAGAGGCTGTTGCTAAATGCTGTGCATCTATACAGTATTTCCCTCTTGCTTGCCAAAATTTATTTCCATAATATGTAACATTAGAAGGTTTGCCACTGTTGCTATTATTTTCTTCATTTGTTTCCTTCCCTTTGCCTTTAATCTTCATCGCAATCCAATAGTATATTTGATAAACTTACCATTTCTTACTTATGCTACCAATGTATGATTCATTGCAAGCAGACAGTTCCACAAGAATGTTTGGCTCTCATCCTATGTATCTCAAGATTATTTTCAGATTGGTCTCATTCCTCCACAGGATTTGATCTATAGGTGACTCAGCGTTGGGAAGAGAGCGGTACCATTCCCTAGCACTCTGCTCCTTAGAGGAGAGTGGTTCTGTGTGCCTTCCCCTTGGATGACAATGGTGTCGGTTTTTTAAGGCATCTTTGATCCTCCAATCTATTGGCATTTCTATTGATTGCTCTCCCCTATTCAAGTACTCTTTTGATGCTCCTGTTTACCTCTTGCCTTCAAAGCAGGGGTTGAGTAAGGTGATAGGAGAGGATATTAAATATTTATGGGCAATATATTTAGGTCCTCAGTCACAAAGATGGCTCTTTGTTTTAAGAATTCCATGCAAATGAGTGATGGCTTTATTGCTAGACCCATGTATAGCCTTGGGATTCTTTGGATAAGTTCGCAGTTTGTTCACTTCGACTTTGGATTCAGACATATCATTACATTCGGAGATCCGAGAGCACTTATCTTTTGTTGCATTGTGTACTATGAGATCAAGGGGTGGTTCCATTGTCTTTACAGCAAGCCAAGAGGACCACTTACTATTATATTTTGATAATTGGACCAGAGGTTTATAGCTCTCCTTGAGGGGAAGTAGTGGGATTCAGGGGACATGTTTTACAAGATCCACAAAGGACAAAGACTATCAGGCTAATCACTTCCTTGTTTCCCTATCTCGGTGATAGATGCTTGTAAGTGGCATACTGGACTGGGGAGACATCTTCTCGACCTGCAGCCAGTAGACTTGTCCCCACTAGGTTCTTGAGGTTATAACATACGTTAGCCACTCGCTCCTCCACCCTCACAAATACCTGGAGTTCAGTCACCATGTTCTTCTTGTTGACATTGAGTGTTAAAAAATCTCTGATAGATGTTCGATTTCCACCCAATCCCCTCAGTCCAGAGTTTTCTCCAAAGGAGATTATTGGAGAGTGTATTGGCTCTTGCTGTATGGTTGATGAGTCTGTTGTAGTGTTATCTCATTCTTCCTACCCTCATTCTGCTTCTCTCTCTAATCTTCCTTGAGATGCTCCCTTGGTACCCTTTTCAGTTGGAGATGGGTAGTTGTTTTAATTTATCATAATCATATTTGTTTGACATAGACATTGACATTTTGTTGATCCTGGTTATTGTTGTTTCTTTCCTTGGCTATTTTGCTTTAATGTGGATGAGTGACGGGAGTTGATTTTGCATTCCCACTATTTAATTTTACTGGATTCCAAAATTACCTCCATAAAAGCTATGTTTTTTTTTCAAACACCACCTTACAATATGGTATCAACTTCCAAGACAAACTCTGTCCTGTGATTTTGCTGCAGAATTTTTTTTTTTCCCTCTATATCTACCAAACACTCTGTCCTGTGATTCTGTTGCAGAAAGATATTGTTTCCCTCTATATCTGCCAAACAATCACCGAAGGTCAAATAATTATGCACAAATTTATGGAAACTTTACGATTGGAAATAAAATTTGGAACCAGCCTGATGTTTTTTCTTTTTATTTCTAGAGAAATCTTCCCAACAACCTCTTTATACTCTTCCAGAAAGTAGACTGGACTTCTGTGAGGATACGAGTGCAGACATTCTCTAGATGCCTCTTCAATTGGGGAACCTGCAATTTTCATAGTGAAGATTAAATGTTTAAACCACTTAATACATAAGATGAAAATGAAATTTTTATATTGTATAGTTAATATTGAGATTAATTATTTAAGTATTTTTCAACTTCAAACTGTTAGTCTATTTTTTCAAATCAGCTCTTTCACGATCATTGTAATGGTATAACAGCCCTGAAGTTATGAGATAACACCTTGTAGACATCGTCAACATCCATACAATTGATGGTAACTAGAATATTGGTTGGAGCCATTTGTAATTTTTAACTTTTAGGTTGGTTTGTTTCATACCATATCTAAATAGTTTGTTTGAGCTCCAAGTTGGTTGCACTATGGTCTAGAACTAGATCTAGCTAGCTCATATTAGATTATCAATGCATTTTTCATGAGATTTGCTTAAAGTGTCTTGGATCAACATGTTTCAGGAATTTGGATCTTGCTCCTGCTGAAATTGGGTGGCTTCTTGGTTTTGCTTTATTCTCGACTTTGGCTTTGGAGTATGGTAAATAGCAGTTACAACTTTATATTGGTTGAAGCCGTTTGTAATTTTTCACTTTTAGGTTGGTTTGTTTCATACCATCTCTAAATAGTTTGTTCGAGCTCTAAGTTGGTTGCATTATGGTCTAGCATTAGATCTTGTTAACCTAGGTTAAATTATCAATGTTTTTTTTTATGATATTAAGTGTCTTGGATCAACATGTTTTAGGAATTTGGATCTTGCGCCTATCGAAAATTGGGTGGCTTCTTGGTTTTGCTTCATTCCTTCCTCGAGCATTGGAGTATTGGCTTACAACTTAGTATGGTAAATAGTAGTTGCAAATTTATATTCATAATCATTAAATCTATGTATTTGGTTAGCATATGCTCTACATTTATGGCAATAGGAGACTCCTGATTTGCAGAAATAGAGATAGAGGGTTTACTGTTTTTTATTTATTTATAGTGGTTGTTATAGTTCATTTGAGAGTTTACTGATTTTTCATTCAGAGTGGTTGTTATAGTTCATTTGGATTTGCGAATATTGATCATTATCAATCATGATGGTGAGTAACTCTCTCAAATCAAAGAAATGGTACATCTCCCTGCTCTTAAGAATAATTTATCTCCGATTACTTATTTTCTTTTCTTCGTATCTCACCCTCAACATGGTCGCTTGTTTTGATTGCAGGTCAGCTGGTGATGTTTAAGCCATCTCCAAAAGAATGAATCACATAATAAGCTCCAATCCTCTTCTCCTATGTCACTACAACACTCTCAAGGAGTGAATTCAAAGGTACATCCTTTGTTGGGTGATGAATCTTTTCACATCTTGCAATCCCATCCCTCCATCTGTAAAAGAACTGTCAGTCTCTAATATATCAATTGGTAATGTTAGAGAGATAAAGGGTAGTGCATATCAAACAAGGGAAGTGGCACTAGGATAGGAGGGCATCACAACGGTCCATGGAAGGGTAGAAGGGTAAGCCATGTGTTATCACTCAAGTTCCATGGAAGTGGTGCCTGGGAAGGAGGATATTTGTGAACGAGGATGAAGGATATTTGTGAATGAAGATGAAATCAAATCCATCTCAAGGTCCATGGAAGTGGTGCCTGGGAAGGAGGATATTTGTGAACGAGGATGAAGGATATTTGTGAATGAAGATGAAATCAAATCCATCTGCTTCTTGTATATGGACACTAAAATGACACAATAACCAATGAGGAATAAAGGAAAGTTAATGATGAAAATAAAAAACACAATGACACTTAGTGAATGTCACTCAGTGCATTCTTTGATTAAATCACCAATGACCACCAACACTAAGCCTCTAGCTGGAATTTTGGATATCCAAATTTTAGTTATTATGAAAGGAAAAATAAATTATGGACTTTATTTTCCAATTACTTTTACTTGACTTCTGTTGCAATGTATCCATTGGGAATTCTCTTCTTGATATACAAATTCTAATTATTATGAAAGGAGAAAATGTTTTGGCCCTTATTGTAAATCTAATTACTTTAATTTAAAATTTTGGATTCTATCTAAATTTTAGTAACCAAGATAATGGTGGATTCTATCTAAATTTTAGTAACCAATATGATAGTGGATTGTGTCTTAGATGATGGGTGGATTCTATCTCAATCATAGTGGATTCTGTCTCAATCATAGTGGATTCTGTCTTAGATGATGGTGGGTGGATACCATGGATTCTGTCTTTGATGATGGTGGATTGTGCTTTTGTCTAACTTGTAATTTCAATCCCATCTCTCCATTCGTAACAGAATTGTCAGTCTTTAACAAATCGATTTGCAGTTTCAGAGATAATTCGTAGTTCTTATCAAACCGGGAGTCGGAGATACATATACTGGGAGTCGGAGATAATATGTAGTGCTTGCAATCCCATCTCTCCATTCGCAACAGAATTGTCAGTCTTTAACAAATCGATTTGCTGTGTCGGAGATAATTCGTAGTTCTTATCAAACCGGGAGTCAGAGATAATATGTAGTGCTTAGCAACGGTCCATTGATGCTTTTCATTGTCCAAATTCTCTTTGGCATTGGCATTCCCTCGCCTCTCCTCCTCCTCTCAGGCTGCCTGCGTCTAGTGTGGTCTGTATGAGTCTGGTCTGGAGCTCCATGTTATGTTTTCTTGAGTCTGTTCTGTCACGCTATGTTGTTATGTCTGTATTGGTCTGCCTGTGTGTGTCATCTGTCTGGTGTGGGTATTCTCTGAGAGGTGGAGGCAGGCAGCACACAAATGCATCAACAGAAAATGCCTTGATAGATCGTGCCAGTGCAATCGATAGGGATTTATTTGGAAGCAAGAACAGGATATTTTCAGTGCTGTGATCTACAACTACTGAAGACAATTGCGCATGGGATTGGACTGGTATAGAGCAGAGCACTGTGGTCTCCACATTACAGGTACCCACTGCTTTATTTTCCTTATATAGCCATTTAGAGATCATCTCTTTCCCATTCTATTGCCATTTATTTTTCCAACCAACTCTCCATCAACCAAAGAAAAAACCTCATGCATCTTAATATCATTCCCCAGTACTAGCTTAAACAAATTCATTTTTAACCTAACACCAGATTTGTTGAAACCCTAGCAAGAGACCCCCGACTAGATGAGAGACCATCCTCCAATAATTCCTCCAAACCCTCTTTGGTTACACAAGAATTCCCTTCAACATCCAAAAGTGAATGGATTTTGAGATCAAATTGTCGGTCGAGCCACTAGAAATGCAATCTCCAATCGCTGGAAAAACCACAGAAGATTTATAGGTAGGATAAACAATAATTCCTATCTTTCTCACAAGCCTTATCAACTTGTGCATCAACAACAGATAGTATTAATGAGAAGTACCCACCTCCAATAATGTTACCCTTCTCAACATAGATGTTCCCCATGGAGGCCTTCACTCGCAAAGAAAGCAGAGAAACCAAACCCTCGGTCACCAAAGAGCATAATGGTCGAGGATCTCTCTCAGGCCACGAAAAAGGGGATGACAATCCTGAAGGAACCATTAAATTGAGATATACAGAGGAGGGAAGATGTAAGGCTGATACAAACTATCTCTCCTCCCTAATAGTGAAGGAGAAACTCAAGGATATGAAACCATCACCGCCATGATTTTTGGGAATAAACATCCAACTAAAATTTTCTCAGAGAGAAGCAGGTGGCATCCTTCAATCACAGAGGAATAAATGCAAGTAAAGAGATAAACTAAATGAATATGTGGGCCCCAAACCGATGATTTAGAGTATTCATTGTTAAATAAATCCAAGAGTCTACACCAACTCAGCACTTCGTTTAGTCGCACTCATATTCTCCCATTGACACTTCAATCCTTGTCTATCGAGCTCTCAAAGAGGACGCTCGTTCTGCTAATACAGACGAAAATTTTCAAAACATGCCCCACCATATCAATCATCCATCGCCTCGCTCTGCTCATGGGGGTGACTAAAAAGATTTTGAAACCCTAGTTGTTGTCCACAAAATGGAAGATCATGGAACATGTTGTTGTGAAGTTGTCAAAACTATATGATTCTTATATTGGGGATCGATATTTAATTTATTTTAAATAGAGGAAAGAAATGTATTTTTTTTAAGCTTTTTTGTTTTAATTTAATTTGAAAAATATTATTAGGTCAATGAGAATAACAAGTTTATAAGTTATAATTGATTGAATTGAACATTTTTTATAGAGCCAAAAGGTAAAAAATATTATAATCTTTTAATTTTTTATATTGTTTAAAATTTCCTATAAAGTTATATAAAAAATAGAAATTATAAAAAAATTATTATTATTTAATTTTAATATATATATATATATTTAATGATTAGTTAATTTTATAATAATTAATTTTATATGATTTTACACATAATTATCAAATGAAAAAAATTATTGTGATTTATTGTCACAAGAGGTGCTTTCCCTGGAAGAAGACTCCCATATCTGTACCTAGCCTTTTTTATTTGGCAATGGTATACGACCTTGCAGACATTGTCAACAACCTTGATCGTGAAAGAGGCTGTTGCTAAATGCTGTGCATCTATACAGTATTTCCCTCTTGCTTGCCAAAATTTATTTCCATAATATGTAACATTAGAAGGTTTGCCACTGTTGCTATTATTTTCTTCATTTGTTTCCTTCCCTTTGCCTTTAATCTTCATCGCAATCCAATAGTATATTTGATAAACTTACCATTTCTTACTTATGCTACCAATGTATGATTCATTGCAAGCAGACAGTTCCACAAGAATGTTTGGCTCTCATCCTATGTATCTCAAGATTATTTTCAGATTGGTCTCATTCCTCCACAGGATTTGATCTATAGGTGACTCAGCGTTGGGAAGAGAGCAGTACCATTCCCTAGCACTCTGCTCCTTAGAGGAGAGTGGTTCTGTGTGCCTTCCCCTTGGATGACAATGGTGTCGGTTTTTTAAGGCATCTTTGCTCCTCCAATCTATTGGCATTTCTATTGATTGCTCTCCCCTATTCAAGTACTCTTTTGATGCTCCTGTTTACCTCTTGCCTTCAAAGAAGGGGTTGAGTAAGGTGATAGGAGAGGATATTAAATATTTATGGGCAATATATTTAGGTCCCCAGTCACAAAGATGGCTCTTTGTTTTAAGAATTTCATGCAAATGAGTGATGGCTTTATTGCTAGACCCATGTATAGCCTTGGGATTCTTTGGATAAGTTCGCAGTTTGTTCACTTCGACTTTGGATTCAGACATATCATTACATTCGGAGATCCGAGAGCACTTATCTTTTGTTGCATTGTGTACTATGAGATCAAGGGGTGGTTCCATTGTCTTTACAGCAAGCCAAGAGGACCACTTACTATTATATTTTGATAATTGGACCAGAGGTTTATAGCTCTCCTTGAGGGGAAGTAGTGGGATTCAGGGGACATGTTTTACAAGATCCACAAAGGACAAAGACTATCAGGCTAATCACTTCCTTGTTTCCCTATCTCGGTGATAGATGCTTGTAAGTGGCATACTGGACTGGGGAGACATCTTCTCGACCTGCAGCCAGTAGACTTGTCCCCACTAGGTTCTTGAGGTTATAACATACGTTAGCCACTCGCTCCTCCACCCTCACAAATACCTGGAGTTCAGTCACCATGTTCTTCTTGTTGACCTTGAGTGTTAAAAAATCTCTGATAGATGTTCGATTTCCACCCAATCCCCTCAGTCCAGAGTTTTCTCCAAAGGAGATTATTGGAGAGTGTATTGGCTCTTGCTGTATGGTTGATGAGTCTGTTGTAGTGTTATCTCATTCTTCCTACCCTCATTCTGCTTCTCTCTCTAATATTCCTTGAGATGCTCCCTTGGTACCCTTTTCAGTTGGAGATGGGTAGTTGTTTTAATTTATCATAATCATATTTGTTTGACATAGACATTGACATTTTGTTGATCCTGGTTATTGTTGTTTCTTTCCTTGGCTATTTTGCTTTAATGTGGATGAGTGACGGGAGTTGATTTTGCATTCCCACTATTTAATTTTACTGGATTCCAAAATTACCTCCATAAAAGCTATGTTTTTTTTTCAAACACCACCTTACAATATGGTATCAACTTCCAAGACAAACTCTGTCCTGTGATTTTGCTGCAGAAATTTTTTTTTTCCCTCTATATCTACCAAACACTCTGTCCTGTGATTCTGTTGCAGAAAGATATTGTTTCCCTCTATATCTGCCAAACAATCACCGAAGGTCAAATAATTCTGCACAAATTTATGGAAACTTTACGATTGGAAATAAAATTTGGAACCAGCCTGATGTTTTTTCTTTTTATTTCTAGAGAAATCTTCCCAACAACCTCTTTATACTCTTCCAGAAAGCAGACTGGACTTCTGTGAGGATACGAGTGCAGACATTCTCTAGATGCCTCTTCGATTGGGGAACCTGCAATTTTCATAGTGAAGATTAAATGTTTAAACCACTTAATACATAAGATGAAAATGAAATTTTTATATTGTATAGTTAATATTGAGATTAATTATTTAAGTATTTTTCAACTTCAAACTGTTAGTCTATTTTTTCAAATCAGCTCTTTCACGATCATTGTAATGGTATAACAGCCCTGAAGTTATGAGATAACACCTTGTAGACATCGTCAACATCCATACAATTGATGGTAACTAGAATATTGGTTGGAGCCATTTGTAATTTTTAACTTTTAGGTTGGTTTGTTTCATACCATATCTAAATAGTTTGTTTGAGCTCCAAGTTGGTTGCACTATGGTCTAGAACTAGATCTAGCTAGCTCATATTAGATTATCAATGCATTTTTCATGAGATTTGCTTAAAGTGTCTTGGATCAACATGTTTCAGGAATTTGGATCTTGCTCCTGCTGAAATTGGGTGGCTTCTTGGTTTTGCTTTATTCTCGACTTTGGCTTTGGAGTATGGTAAATAGCAGTTACAACTTTATATTGGTTGAAGCCGTTTGTAATTTTTCACTTTTAGGTTGGTTTGTTTCATACCATCTCTAAATAGTTTGTTCGAGCTCTAAGTTGGTTGCATTATGGTCTAGCATTAGATCTTGTTAACCTAGGTTAAATTATCAATGTTTTTTTTTATGATATTAAGTGTCTTGGATCAACATGTTTTAGGAATTTGGATCTTGCGCCTATCGAAAATTGGGTGGCTTCTTGGTTTTGCTTCATTCCTTCCTCGAGCATTGGAGTATTGGCTTACAACTTAGTATGGTAAATAGTAGTTGCAAATTTATATTCATAATCATTAAATCTATGTATTTGGTTAGCATATGCTCTACATTTATGTCAATAGGAGACTCCTGATTTGCAGAAATAGAGATAGAGGGTTTACTGTTTTTTATTTATTTATAGTGGTTGTTATAGTTCATTTGAGAGTTTACTGATTTTTCATTCAGAGTGGTTGTTATAGTTCATTTGGATTTGCGAATATTGATCATTATCAATCATGATGGTGAGTAACTCTCTCAAATCAAAGAAATGGTACATCTCCCTGCTCTTAAGAATAATTTATCTCCGATTACTTATTTTCTTTTCTTCGTATCTCACCCTCAACATGGTCGCTTGTTTTGATTGGAGGTCAGCTGGTGATGTTTAAGCCATCTCCAAAAGAACGAATCACATAATAAGCTCCAATCCTCTTCTCCTATGTCACTACAACACTCTCAAGGAGTGAATTCAAAGGTACATCCTTTGTTGGGTGATGAATCTTTTCACATCTTGCAATCCCATCCCTCCATCTGTAAAAGAACTGTCAGTCTCTAATATATCAATTGGTAATGTTAGAGAGATAAAGGGTAGTGCATATCAAACAAGGGAAGTGGCACTAGGATAGGAGGGCATCACAACGGTCCATGGAAGGGTAGAAGGGTAAGCCATGTGTTATCACTCAAGTTCCATGGAAGTGGTGCCTGGGAAGGAGGATATTTGTGAACGAGGATGAAGGATATTTGTGAATGAAGATGAAATCAAATCCATCTCAAGGTCCATGGAAGTGGTGCCTGGGAAGGAGGATATTTGTGAACGAGGATGAAGGATATTTGTGAATGAAGATGAAATCAAATCCATCTGCTTCTTGTATATGGACACTAAAATGACACAATAACCAATGAGGAATAAAGGAAAGTTAATGATGAAAATAAAAAACACAATGACACTTAGTGAATGTCACTCAGTGCATTCTTTGATTAAATCACCAATGACCACCAACACTAAGCCTCTAGCTGGAATTTTGGATATCCAAATTTTAGTTATTATGAAAGGAAAAATAAATTATGGACTTTATTTTCCAATTACTTTTACTTGACTTCTGTTGCAATGTATCCATTGGGAATTCTCTTCTTGATATACAAATTCTAATTATTATGAAAGGAGAAAATGTTTTGGCCCTTATTGTAAATCTAATTACTTTAATTTAAAATTTTGGATTCTATCTAAATTTTAGTAACCAAGATAATGGTGGATTCTATCTAAATTTTAGTAACCAATATGATAGTGGATTGTGTCTTAGATGATGGGTGGATTCTATCTCAATCATAGTGGATTCTGTCTCAATCATAGTGGATTCTGTCTTAGATGATGGTGGGTGGATACCATGGATTCTGTCTTTGATGATGGTGGATTGTGCTTTTGTCTAACTTGTAATTTCAATCCCATCTCTCCATTCGTAACAGAATTGTCAGTCTTTAACAAATCGATTTGCAGTTTCAGAGATAATTCGTAGTTCTTATCAAACCGGGAGTCGGAGATACATATACTGGGAGTCGGAGATAATATGTAGTGCTTGCAATCCCATCTCTCCATTCGCAACAGAATTGTCAGTCTTTAACTAATCGATTTGCTGTGTCGGAGATAATTCGTAGTTCTTATCAAACCGGGAGTCAGAGATAATATGTAGTGCTTAGCAACGGTCCATTGATGCTTTTCATTGTCCAAATTCTCTTTGGCATTGGCATTCCCTCGCCTCTCCTCCTCCTCTCAGGCTGCCTGCGTCTAGTGTGGTCTGTATGAGTCTGGTCTGGAGCTCCATGTTATGTTTTCTTGAGTCTGTTCTGTCACGCTGTGTTGTTATGTCTGTATTGGTCTGCCTGTGTGTGTCATCTGTCTGGTGTGGGTATTCTCTGAGAGGTGGAGGCAGGCAGCACACAAATGCATCAACAGAAAACGCCTTGATAGATCGTGCCAGTGCAATCGATAGGGATTTATTTGGAAGCAAGAACAGGATATTTTCAGTGCTGTGATCTACAACTACTGAAGACAATTGCGCATGGGATTGGACTGGTATAGAGCAGAGCACTGTGGTCTCCACATTACAGGTACCCACTGCTTTATTTTCCTTATATAGCCATTTAGAGATCATCTCTTTCCCATTCTATTGCCATTTATTTTTCCAACCAACTCTCCATCAACCAAAGAAAAAACCTCATGCATCTTAATATCATTCCCCAGTACTAGCTTAAACAAATTCATTTTTAACCTAACACCAGATTTGTTGAAACCCTAGCAAGAGACCCTCGACTAGATGAGAGACCATCCTCCAATAATTCCTCCAAACCCTCTTTGGTTACACAAGAATTCCCTTCAACATCCAAAAGTGAATGGATTTTGAGATCAAATTGTCGGTCGAGCCACTAGAAATGCAATCTCCAATCGCTGGAAAAACCACAGAAGATTTATAGGTAGGATAAACAATAATTCCTATCTTTCTCACAAGCCTTATCAACTTGTGCATCAACAACAGATAGTATTAATGAGAAGTACCCACCTCCAATAATGTTACCCTTCTCAACATAGATGTTCCCCATGGAGGCCTTCACTCGCAAAGAAAGCAGAGAAACCAAACCCTCGGTCACCAAAGAGCATAATGGTCGAGGATCTCTCTCAGGCCACGAAAAAGGGGATGACAATCCTAAAGGAACCATTAAATTGAGATATACAGAGGAGGGAAGATGTAAGGCTGATACAAACTATCTCTCCTCCCTAATAGTGAAGGAGAAACTCAAGGATATGAAACCATCACCGCCATGATTTTTGGGAATAAACATCCAACTAAAATTTTCTCAGAGAGAAGCAGGTGGCATCCTTCAATCACAGAGGAATAAATGCAAGTAAAGAGATAAACTAAATGAATATGTGGGCCCCAAACCGATGATTTAGAGTATTCATTGTTAAATAAATCCAAGAGTCTACACCAACTCAGCACTTCGTATAGTCGCACTCATATTCTCCCATTGACACTTCAATCCTTGTCTATCGAGCTCTCAAAGAGGACGCTCGTTCTGCTAATACAGACGAAAATTTTCAAAACATGCCCCACCATATCAATCATCCATCGCCTCACTCTGCTCATGGGGGTGACTAAAAAGATTTTGAAACCCTAGTTGTTGTCCACAAAATGGAAGATCATGGAACATGTTGTTGTGAAGTTGTCAAAACTATATGATTCTTATATTGGGGATCGATATTTAATTTATTTTAAATAGAGGAAAGAAATGTATTTTTTTTAAGCTTTTTTGTTTTAATTTAATTTGAAAAATATTATTAGGTCAATGAGAATAACAAGTTTATAAGTTATAATTGATTGAATTGAACATTTTTTATAGAGCCAAAAGGTAAAAAATATTATAATCTTTTAATTTTTTATATTGTTTAAAATTTCCTATAAAGTTATATAAAAAATAGAAATTATAAAAAAATTATTATTATTTAATTTTAATATATATATATATATTTAATGATTAGTTAATTTTATAATAATTAATTTTATATGATTTTACACATAATTATCAAATGAAAAAAATTATTGTGATTTATTGTCACAAGAGGTGCTTTCCCTGGAAGAAGACTCCCATATCTGTACCTAGCCTTTTTTATTTGGCAATGGTATACGACCTTGCAGACATTGTCAACAACCTTGATCGTGAAAGAGGCTGTTGCTAAATGCTGTGCATCTATACAGTATTTCCCTCTTGCTTGCCAAAATTTATTTCCATAATATGTAACATTAGAAGGTTTGCCACTGTTGCTATTATTTTCTTCATTTGTTTCCTTCCCTTTGCCTTTAATCTTCATCGCAATCCAATAGTATATTTGATAAACTTACCATTTCTTACTTATGCTACCAATGTATGATTCATTGCAAGCAGACAGTTCCACAAGAATGTTTGGCTCTCATCCTATGTATCTCAAGATTATTTTCAGATTGGTCTCATTCCTCCACAGGATTTGATCTATAGGTGACTCAGCGTTGGGAAGAGAGCAGTACCATTCCCTAGCACTCTGCTCCTTAGAGGAGAGTGGTTCTGTGTGCCTTCCCCTTGGATGACAATGGTGTCGGTTTTTTAAGGCATCTTTGCTCCTCCAATCTATTGGCATTTCTATTGATTGCTCTCCCCTATTCAAGTACTCTTTTGATGCTCCTGTTTACCTCTTGCCTTCAAAGCAGGGGTTGAGTAAGGTGATAGGAGAGGATATTAAATATTTATGGGCAATATATTTAGGTCCTCAGTCACAAAGATGGCTCTTTGTTTTAAGAATTTCATGCAAATGAGTGATGGCTTTATTGCTAGACCCATGTATAGCCTTGGGATTCTTTGGATAAGTTCGCAGTTTGTTCACTTCGACTTTGGATTCAGACATATCATTACATTCGGAGATCCGAGAGCACTTATCTTTTGTTGCATTGTGTACTATGAGATCAAGGGGTGGTTCCATTGTCTTTACAGCAAGCCAAGAGGACCACTTACTATTATATTTTGATAATTGGACCAGAGGTTTATAGCTCTCCTTGAGGGGAAGTAGTGGGATTCAGGGGACATGTTTTACAAGATCCACAAAGGACAAAGACTATCAGGCTAATCACTTCCTTGTTTCCCTATCTCGGTGATAGATGCTTGTAAGTGGCATACTGGACTGGGGAGACATCTTCTCGACCTGCAGCCTTCTCGACCTGCAGCCAGTAGACTTGTCCCCACTAGGTTCTTGAGGTTATAACATACGTTAGCCACTCGCTCCTCCACCCTCACAAATACCTGGAGTTCAGTCACCATGTTCTTCTTGTTGACCTTGAGTGTTAAAAAATCTCTGATAGATGTTCGATTTCCACCCAATCCCCTCAGTCCAGAGTTTTCTCCAAAGGAGATTATTGGAGAGTGTATTGGCTCTTGCTGTATGGTTGATGAGTCTGTTGTAGTGTTATCTCATTCTTCCTACCCTCATTCTGCTTCTCTCTCTAATCTTCCTTGAGATGCTCCCTTGGTACCCTTTTCAGTTGGAGATGGGTAGTTGTTTTAATTTATCATAATCATATTTGTTTGACATAGACATTGACATTTTGTTGATCCTGGTTATTGTTGTTTCTTTCCTTGGCTATTTTGCTTTAATGTGGATGAGTGACGGGAGTTGATTTTGCATTCCCACTATTTAATTTTACTGGATTCCAAAATTACCTCCATAAAAGCTATGTTTTTTTTTCAAACACCACCTTACAATATGGTATCAACTTCCAAGACAAACTCTGTCCTGTGATTTTGCTGCAGAAATTTTTTTTTTCCCTCTATATCTACCAAACACTCTGTCCTGTGATTCTGTTGCAGAAAGATATTGTTTCCCTCTATATCTGCCAAACAATCACCGAAGGTCAAATAATTCTGCACAAATTTATGGAAACTTTACGATTGGAAATAAAATTTGGAACCAGCCTGATGTTTTTTCTTTTTATTTCTAGAGAAATCTTCCCAACAACCTCTTTATACTCTTCCAGAAAGCAGACTGGACTTCTGTGAGGATACGAGTGCAGACATTCTCTAGATGCCTCTTCGATTGGGGAACCTGCAATTTTCATAGTGAAGATTAAATGTTTAAACCACTTAATACATAAGATGAAAATGAAATTTTTATATTGTATAGTTAATATTGAGATTAATTATTTAAGTATTTTTCAACTTCAAACTGTTAGTCTATTTTTTCAAATCAGCTCTTTCACGATCATTGTAATGGTATAACAGCCCTGAAGTTATGAGATAACACCTTGTAGACATCGTCAACATCCATACAATTGATGGTAACTAGAATATTGGTTGGAGCCATTTGTAATTTTTTACTTTTAGGTTGGTTTGTTTCATACCATATCTAAATAGTTTGTTTGAGCTCCAAGTTGGTTGCACTATGGTCTAGAACTAGATCTAGCTAGCTCATATTAGATTATCAATGCATTTTTCATGAGATTTGCTTAAAGTGTCTTGGATCAACATGTTTCAGGAATTTGGATCTTGCTCCTGCTGAAATTGGGTGGCTTCTTGGTTTTGCTTTATTCTCGACTTTGGCTTTGGAGTATGGTAAATAGCAGTTACAACTTTATATTGGTTGAAGCCGTTTGTAATTTTTCACTTTTAGGTTGGTTTGTTTCATACCATCTCTAAATAGTTTGTTCGAGCTCTAAGTTGGTTGCATTATGGTCTAGCATTAGATCTTGTTAACCTAGGTTAAATTATCAATGTTTTTTTTTTATGATATTAAGTGTCTTGGATCAACATGTTTTAGGAATTTGGATCTTGCGCCTATCGAAAATTGGGTGGCTTCTTGGTTTTGCTTCATTCCTTCCTCGAGCATTGGAGTATTGGCTTACAACTTAGTATGGTAAATAGTAGTTGCAAATTTATATTCATAATCATTAAATCTATGTATTTGGTTAGCATATGCTCTACATTTATGGCAATAGGAGACTCCTGATTTGCAGAAATAGAGATAGAGGGTTTACTGTTTTTTATTTATTTATAGTGGTTGTTATAGTTCATTTGAGAGTTTACTGATTTTTCATTCAGAGTGGTTGTTATAGTTCATTTGGATTTGCGAATATTGATCATTATCAATCATGATGGTGAGTAACTCTCTCAAATCAACGAAATGGTACATCTCCCTGCTCTTAAGAATAATTTATCTCCGATTACTTATTTTCTTTTCTTCGTATCTCACCCTCAACATGGTCGCTTGTTTTGATTGCAGGTCAGCTGGTGATGTTTAAGCCATCTCCAAAAGAATGAATCACATAATAAGCTCCAATCCTCTTCTCCTATGTCACTACAACACTCTCAAGGAGTGAATTCAAAGGTACCATTGCCAATATTATCATCTCATTCCATTTCCATTTATCTAGTGTCTAAAAATTAAAAAAATGGGTCCTACTGCTAACATAATAAAAAAATAGTTAGTCTAGATTCCAAAGACAAATAGTTAGTCTAGATTCCAAAGAAGTGTTTCTGCCCAATATTTATATGGTGCCTTTGTTTTCACTTACTAACAATGCATTAAACCGAACAAAACTTTCCCTAGACAAATAGTTAGTCTAGATTCCAAAGAAGTGTTTCTACCCAATATTTATATGGTGCCTTTGTTTTCACTTACTAACAATGCATTAAACCAAAGAAAACTTTCCCTCGGTGATCTCTGCTAAGGGATGGCCTCTGAATTCTTCTTTTCTTTATTTTGGCAAGACCATTCTTGTTACAGTAGGAAATGTGGGCATTGACATTTTATCTACCTTCCAAAATTTATCTTCGACTACAATCAAGGGTAGCATCGACCTCACCAACTTGAAAAGTAACAATACCAAGATAAGGGATAGAGCAAGAGGGCATTGTCCTCCACTCAGAATGCCATTGATCAAGGATATCTAGCTCTGCATTATTATACCCCGTTACCCCCCATTTTGGCAGGGGTGTCCACAGGCGAATTATTCAAAGGCTGAGAGCTACCTTTTTACAAACCAGCAGAAGTGCAGTCCTCCAAATTTCCATCAGCAGAACTATTTCAGACATAGCCAAAGCACCATTTTGCAGCAGTGATGGCACTTTGATTTTGCAGCTGTCAGAGGTGGAAATTAACGGTGAAAGTGGAATTGCAGATGTAGAGACTCAGCTACAGTCTATTGAAGCTGAGGCTTATACTTCCGAACAGTCTGTTCTTGGAAAAACAATTATACAGTTTCGGTAAAGGTCACTCATGTAGATGGTGAAAGAACTTGAAAATGTACAATCAAGTTTGAATTCTTCCAAAAATTTATGAAGTGCATAATACAAGTCATGCAAGAGATGTTGATACAGAACTGGAGCATACTGCTTCCCGCTCAGCCCAGTAGCATAGAAAACAAATATAAAGTGTATATCTATTTGCTGGATGTACTCATTGGTAGTGCAAGACTCCAACAGATGGTATCAATCTATTCGCTCTCCATCTTGAAACGGGCAAATCACGGGAATTGCAATATCTCCTATTGTGAAGAGTATTTTTGAAGATGAAAACTAGATCGTCGCATTCTGGATTGGATTGTGGGTCTTGTTAAGTTGGTTAATTATGCTTAAATGATTAATATTTGGATGGACATTAGTATTCAATTGTACGAAATGTTGATTTAGAGCTGATTGTTTGAGCATTCTAGCATTTCTCACTTGTATGAAGCACAAGGCCCCCCTTGAGTCCTCTTTTGACTCCATTCTCCCTTCTGGTACTGGCACTGGTCTTTCCCTGAGGAGTGATCCTCTCTTCTTTTCCATCGCTTATTCAAAATACCTTTTTTTGTTACAACTGTTTCTCTAAGGCAGCCTCTTCTTTTCACCTCACCCTCCGTTGCACCTGCCTTAGCGATCCTACCTTAGGGATACCCCCCTTGAGTTGGAGAAGAGCCAACCTGAAGCGAGAAGAGAGGAGTGTGGTGACATTGGCTTCTCTCTTGAGAGTTGTCATCGAGCTGGTGTGTTCATTTTTGGGATTCAACACACGCATGTCAGTTTTGGGTGACAACATACCCCATTGTAATGGCGATGCGAGTACAAATCGCCCCAACCATAGCAATGGAAACTCCCTATAGCACTCTGTTAGAACACCCACTTAAATTGTAGAATCCTAATCAACTCAAAAAATTTGTGTCCACGTAGGCCTTGGGCATTTCTCAATTGACCTATTCGCATCTGCATTGCTTTCTCTAGTGGGATTGGGATGCTGAAAGACATAATGGAGTAGTGTTAGAAGAGTCGTAACCAAAAACTAGAATCCAGAGTCCAGACAACTGGTTGGGGAACCTCAAACCCATAATGACATCCTCTTACTCCATGACAAAGCAGTCCTCATTAAGAAATGATGGTTCAAAACAGATGCACTGGTCCACCTATTCTTGGGATCTCTTTGAAATCATTTTCCTATAGTGGAAATCCTAGATCTGAGTGAGTGGAAAGCATTTTCTTCTGTGCAGCTTCTCCTAGCCTCATTAATTCAATTGCTGAATCTCCCTCTGATTTGTTGTACACCATCCCCATTTCCAATGTTCTAAATACACAATCCTAAAATTGCATACAATCAAATAGACCCTCACCCTCTTCAACCAAAATGGAAACATTTTGTTTGTTACAGAATAGTCATGCAATCTATATGTTGAATGGCTCTCTTCCAAACAACCTTCATAACATTTGAGAATGTTTGCGAAAGACATTTAAATGTTTTTCTCAATCAATATTTTGGATAGCAAAACTTCAGAAATGGGTTTTATTTATGTTTGTCATTGACCTTATCATGCTTTCCAACTGTTTGTATAGATTCTAAGCCAACAAATCGTAATCCAGTTTATTTTGAAGACCAATTCGATTGATTCTCAAACTGCTTAGGAATCATTGTAACCTCTACATGTTCTCCTTGGCCTGATTAGTAACAATCCTCCTATAAGCCAATCTTCTCGCATAAAGATGCAATAGAGAAGTCAAAATCTGACTTCCAAGGCAGAATTACAGCATGTTGAAACTTATGAAGTCTCTATCCTTACCCTCATTAACCCTGCTGCGTTGAAGCAGAGATAGTACCATAGAGCATTGATGAAGCTTATATTCTCAGTAAATGCTCTCATGAATCCCAGAACTATTTCTGAAGCCATGAAGGGAGTTTCTCCCCATTCATTGGTAAACTCTGCATTGGAATGGTGATGATCTGTGACCTTCCCAGATCAATAAAATCCCTACAATTTTCTCAGTAAACCCAACATATCTATGACCTTACCCTTTTCACCTGGAATGCCACAGAACAGATTCCTAGATTTCTTTCTGGCAAATCCGGATTGAAGAAATCGCCAGTAACATGCTAAAACTCCTGTCCTCTGGATATAGGAAGTCCGCCAAAGTTGCTGAAATATGTGGATTCATATAGCTTTCCAATGGACTAGACCATGCAGGGAAGCCCTTACCCTCTTCACGTGGAATGCCGTAGACCAGATTCCAGGATTTTGAAAATTCTCTTATGAAATTAATGAAACCTGGGAAGTGTGATGAAAATGCTCCGGTTAATACCTGGACAATTGCATTTCCAAGACGTGGAAACAAAAATAATACGATGAGATTGATTCGATGATCATCAGGTAGAAGGTTATCATTTGAGTCCACCAGTGAGAAAAATGGGATATAAACTAAGTCACCCTGACACGGGGACACGTAGGACACGAAAATACGAGAGTCCGACATGGACACGGTGACCCCCGAAATCAGGACACGTAGGATACATTTTATATACATATATATATATTTTTTAAAAATATATTAAAATTAAAAAATATAGACATATAGATCCAAAAATATTTAGAAACTAGAACATTTACAAATATTCAATATAAATTAGAATAAAAACACATTAATGATTACACATTTGTCATTCACAAATCACAATGAGACACAGATGCATGTCGGAACCGTATTTCTCATTAAGTCATCAAAATCAAAATGTATACATATATGTCGGAATGCCACTAGGCACTGGCAAATGCCAAATAGACTAATAGTAAATACAAAAAGGGGTGGATCAAGACGGGAGAATCCCATATGTCAGTAGTCCTCCTCCATGCCTGAATCAACATACTTGTCACTGCCACTGCCACTGCCCTGATCGTCATCCTCCTCCCCCTCCTCCTCCTCTCTGCCCATCTGACGATCTGCATCTGCTGCTGTGGAGGATGACCCCTCTATACGATCACTATCATCAAAAGTGACCGGCTATAGCACTGGATCATTAATATCCATGTTGGCTAATGCCAACTCAGTACTGCTGTCCAAACCCATATCATCAGGAAAGACATCCCACATCTTTGTCTTTCCCTTCACCCACTCCTCCCTCTTCCTGTAAATAAGACGAAGGTTGGAGTGCACATACACCATCGACTCTGCCCTAGACTGCTCAAGCCTGCTCTTCTTCACACTGTACAAGTTCCCATATGTGCTCCAATTCCTCTCACAACAAGAGGATGATGTAACTTGAGAGATGATCCTCAAGGCTAACTTCTGTAGAATAAGGGATGCTGCCCCATGAGTTGCCCACCAAGCATAGGGTTTCTTACCCCCCTATCTCTAAGCACATCATAGCCTCCAAATCTCCCAGTGCCAGTGGAAAAATCAACAAAGCTATCCTCCGCCTCCTCAATCATGTCGCTATCCTGAAATAGCCGTCTAAGTGCTATCTTCCTCCCATTTGCAATCTCTACATCCATGTGAGGAGGGATTCTCTGTGAGGCCCCCGATCCACTAGTGAGCCACTCCTGAGTGTAGAACTTGGGGTTCAAGGAGTGGGCCAAGCAATGCAAAGGTGTGCAATTCTTATCCCACTTGGAGATAAGAATATCCTGAATAATGGCCCATAATCTCTCTACTGATGTCCCATACTCGGGACACTCATTCTCCATGACAATGGACCTCGTGGACTCAATCATGGAATACCACCCCTCATAAACCTCTGCTAGGATGGGTTGGTCCGTGTTTGCAAACCGCAACAAAGAAATGATTGGCTCCATGATCTTAATGCTAAGATCTACCGTGTCCCACCAACCATCATTTAACACTGTGTCCTTCACCTTTTGTGAAGCAGCCTGATCCGTATTTCTCCAAAAAGCCCTAAACTCTGAAATCACCATGGACCCAAGAGCGGTTTTGACCTCCCTCAACCTCTTGAGCATGATGAATGAGGAAGCAAACCGAGTATCTGCAACCTTTAGCAATGAAAGCTGTGTGTACTGTTTGTAGATGGTGAGGGCATTTGTGTGGTTTTGTACAAAGTTACGGATATGGCGTGCATCCTCAATAAGGTTTCCAATCCATGTCACATCTGAAGCAATGGCTTTTAGTGCTAAATTCAAGGAATGGACAATGCAATGTGTCCAAAAAACCTGTAAGAGCAATAAAAGCATGTATCAATGACTCTACAACACTAACATTGCAATGACCAAATTCAAACAATGAGCAAATTAGAAATGAAAGGTGTCCAAAATGAACATACCTGTGGATATTTAGCTTCCACAATCATGCCAGCAGCCTTGCAAACAGGTGCATTGTCCGTGATGATTTGTACACACGAATCAACACCTACTTCTTCAATGGTTTTGATGAATAAATCGCCCATAAATTGTGCATCCTTGTATTTCCCAAGAGCATCCACCGCTTTCAAGAACAACGATCCATTTTGGGAAGATACCATGAAATTGATGAGTGGATGGCGTGCAGGATCTGTCCATCCATCAGAAACAACACTCACACCGCATGAGGGCCATGTTGTTCTAATTGGCTCAAGGATTTTATCTACCTCCTTCTTTTCTTTAACCAAAAATGTGGTTCTAAGCTTCTCTGAACTAGGAGGCACATAACCACTTGGAGTTCGAACCAAGATAGTTTTAACCATCTCAAAATACAATGGTGACCGTGCAACATTGAATGAGATGAAGTTGAGGTAGAAGAAAAATGCAATGGTAAGGTCTACCTCTTCTCGCGCCTCTTGTTGGAAAATCCTATCCATTGGATCACCGGTAGATTGCCTCTTTATTGTTTGATGAGTATCCCTACACCCATGTCTGCTAGAGCTAGGTGGAAATGGAGGCTTGGTGCTAGAGGGCTTTCTCAAAAATGGAAGAGGATCATCCTCTTTTTTCTTGCTTGCTGCTGCCACCTTCCCTAACCCAACATGATCCTCTTTTTCCATATTCCTCCTTTGATTAACACTCACCGCTTTGCATGAAGAAATCCCACAAGAAGGAAGGGCCAAAAAATGGCCCTTAACCCAAAAATATGTGCTCATGAACTCATGCTTGCAAAAATTGCATCTCCAAGACACATTACCTCCCCCACCAAGCTTTGCCCCGGGCCCATCTTTTCTTGTCACATACTTCCACAAAGGGTATTTTTTTTCTTGGGCTTGTTGTCTTGCTAAAATAGGGTTAAATGGAGCATGATCTTGAGCTCCACTAGCAGCCGATGGAGCACTTGACGGAGGAGGAGAACCGCTTGTGCTTGGTGGAATAGGAGGGGAGGCACTAGATGGTGCATTTCTCCCTCTCCTTTGCCCCCTACCTCCTGCCCTAGCTGATTGAGACATTCCTTTTGTTGTGTGATGGTTGAGCTTGCATTCCTCTCCACAAATCCACCGGAATGCACTTGGAATTGCTTGGATAGCCTTCAAATCGCCTTCAAATCGCCTCCAAATCTCCTTCAACTGCACATACAATCACTCTCAGCCAACTCCTTCCTTGCAAATGACAAAAAGAAACTCAAATTTTGGTTTTAAAACATACCCGGCTGCACTTTTCCGGTTTTTAGTGCACTTTACGTGTCCTGTTTTAGGGACGCGTGTCCGACAGTCGGGACACGTTAACAATTCGTGTCCGATTCGCTTCAACCATGTGTTCGAAAAAAGGATTCGATGAAAGTTCGAATCGGACACAACCTCAGGTTGAATCGTGTTTGATTCGATAGGGACACGACACGTCGAGGGTTTTGAATGAATCCTGTTTCGGGTTACCAATTTTTATATTAGAAGCTTTGTGTTCCACCTTGAACCCTATGCACTAAACCAATCACGTTTCTATTTAATGGATCGAATGATGACTTTAAAATAATTTCCTTTTCTACTATGGGATCCCTTACTTAACTCGATATTGATTCTTGGACATTGTCCCCCAACCTGTTTGAACACCTTATTGGTTCAATTTTATGGCAGAGGAAAATGCGGCCTACAGTATCTTTGTCTTCCACAGAGGCAGAGTATGAGGCAGCAGAATTCTCAGTGCAGCCTGTGAAGCAGTACGGTTGGGAAGGCTATTGGTAGACTTGAAGAATCACCATGACAAAAGAAAACGGTTGAGGTTAATCACCACGACATTTGACAGGTTGTTGATGATGAAGAGATTTCTCTTCATTACCGTATGGCGTAGGAGCAGATTACAGATGCACTTACTAAACCACATGGACCATAAATGTCTATCAAATTCAAGGAGAAACTTGAAATCGTATGTGGTTATGTTAGGGCATTCATATCCCAATGAAATTATTTAGAGAGGGGTTAGTGGGAAGTTATGAGAACCACCCTCTATCATATGTGGTCCTCAAGATCCAACTAAGAAAGGCGAAGCTCATATCTCTGCTAGAAGATTGGCGTCACCAGAGTATGTAGAGATACTTGCGAGAATATTGAAATAGGGGTCTCCATCAAAGTGAATGACAAATGATGAAGAAGCTGAAGGAGAACCTAGACCCTTTCGAAAACCAGAGCTCATTAGATGATACCTATGAAAATTATTATTACCTTACGAATAACTGACCATTTATTACCATTTTTTGGTGTTGTGTGCGATCCTCATCCAAGAGCGAATGGAAAGAGTGCATTTGGAAAATGTGCTTGAAATCCAAAGGTTTTGGTAGTTTACGAACAGTTGAGGTTGTTGGATTGGATTGGCGTTTCCTTTCGCCATTTTTGCCGAGCGAAATCCACAATAGGAGTCTTCTTACCTTTGACTGCGTACACCCACGACCCCTCGACTTGCTTCTATAGTCACATGACCGCTAAAATCATAGCTGGTTGTTTCATTCTTTATACTCCCATACTGTACATGAATCTCAATTTGTTTATTTGTGCATCCTAATGTCCCAGTAGTTTGCTAACATCATAAAGTTTTTGACCTTAGCCATGGGGCGGATTGCTTCTTCATAAAGGTAATCAGGGGTCTCCACATGTTCTTTCATTGGAGGTTCGTTAAGTAAAGTGATGTCTTTGCCTGGCCCCCTCGGGATGGTTGCATACGTGAGGTCCATTTAGATGTGTCCACCCAACTTAGCATCCCATTCTCTGGATAGGAGCATGCCCCAGACATCTGGGACGTCGAGAACGAGAGCATCCATGGACATCCCGATGTCGGGGCACGTAGCTAATTTCATATGGAGGTTTTCAATAACTCCCACTACTTCTACCGGTTGGGAGTCCATCCCACACACATTCCTAAAGGCCTGGAAGGGGTCAGCTCGAGTTGTTCCATGACACGTAGCAGCATGATGTTGACCTCAGCCCCCGAATCAAGCATGCAATTGTGGAGTATAAGTTGGTTTACCTCGAGGGCAACGTAAAATGGAGGGCACCCCTCAGAGTTACCGGATACACTATGGATGTTTATTGGAGGGTCAAGCGCAATCTCGATTGGTTTCTCAGGAGGGGTTCCCTTTGGTTCTATCCCCCAGAAGGTATGGGCTCTATCATGCATCTCAAGAATCCTCAAAATTTCACTTAGGGGCATGGGCATGCTGAGTTTGGACAGAAAGTTTCCTATGTCGCATTGAAAGGCATGTTGTTTCAATTTGTTAGTCAGGGGGGATCTTATGCCAAGGAATTCCATGATCTAAGCTTTGATGACCGGGACTTTGACCAACTCCTTAAAAGGCCTGGAAGGGGTCAACTCGAGTTGTTCCATGACACGTAGCAGCATGATGTTGACCTCAGCCCCCGAATCAAGCATGCAATTGTGGAGTATAAGTTGGTTTACCTCGAGGGCAACGTAAAATGGAGGGCACCCCTCAGAGTTACTGGATACACTATGGATGTTTATTGGAGGGTCAGGCGCAATCTCGATTGGTTTCTCAGGAGGGGTTCCCTTTGGTTCTATCCCCCAGAAGGTACGGGCTCTATCATGCATCTCAAGAATCCTCAAAATTTCACTTAGGGGCATGGGCATGCTGATTTTGGACAGAAAGTTTCCTATGTTGCATTGAAAGGCATGTTGTTTCAATTTGTTAGTCGGGGGGGATCTTATGCCAAGGAATTCCATGATTTGAGCATTGATGACCGGGACTTTGACCAACTCCTTAAAAGGGACGTGAATCAAAGAGTTGGACAGCTTGCCTGAAATGTTCATCTTAATGGGATCAAGGCTGTTGGACTCCTTACTAGAGGTCCCCTCGGGGCACTTGACCTCCCTCTTCCACCTATTAGCTTGCGAAGGAGTGGCTTCTATTTCAGGTTTTGGGCTAGACTTGGTCGTACCTTTAGGTACACACGTTTCTTTTGTTTGAGGATCGTTCCTCCCTCTAGTCATAATCTTGGGGTTTGGTTTCGGTATTGTTTGCCCCTTTGGGCTAGGTTTATCCATTCCTTGGGATCTCTTGGGACTAATACTAGGCTGAGGGTTGTTCCCTTTTCGGCTTTCAGGATTAACTTTGGTACGACCAAGGTCAGTTGGGCCACTTCTTTTCTTAGCCGATTGGCCCTGGGAAGAACCTGAGCGGAGGCGGAGGAACAGTTATAAGCTCCCTCGTAAATGTGTCGGATATGTTGGTCGTGTTCCCTATTATCTTCATCTTGTTGTTTTAGCAGGAGCGTGACATTGGTGACCACCTCGACTAAGTGAGATAGCACTTTCATGGTCATCCCGCATGCAATGTATCCTTTTCGGGAGCAAGCATACTCACGGGCGTGGGGGAGAGTTCTCAAAATCTTCGTCTAACGTAAGTGATAGGTGTGTTATGTGATGTGTCAGAACGATCAAGGCTACGAAGGTTGTACGGATGGGTTCGGCCTCCATTGGAGTTGCCGGGTGGAGTCGCCAAGTGAACTTGGGAACCTTGTTCACCGAAGGTGGAATGTCATGAAGGGGAAGTGGTGAATGAGACAAAAATATGTTGGCTGAAATAATTATGTAAGTGGAAACCAACCAACAGAGTTTTAAGTTCAGATGCGATGATAAAAGGAAAAACAAGCAAAAGACTCAAAACTCATGCAAAAACACGAGTAGGCCTCTACCTCCCCAGTAGCGGCGCCAAAAATGTTATCACACAAACTCTATCTGTTGCTGTAAGGTGTCCCAATAGGGATGGTAGAGGGTGAGAAGCTAGGAAGGTGTAACTGGAAATGGCCAAGTCCTCCGTTCAAGGAACAGAAGTCACACCGGACAAGGCTATTGTCACTTCAGACGAGGAACGTAGCCAAGTCAGGGGGGAGACCTCGCTCAACCGATGAAGGTTGAGAGACAAAAATACACCCAAATCCCAAGAAAGATAAAGAGATAGAAGTAGAGATTGAGTGCAAATAAACTCCTCAGACTAGTTTCAGCTAACCGATGGACACAAATGGTAGAATGAGAGTGATGCAACAGGTGACTAGCAATCAAACGTAATTAAATAACGAGATTACATTAGTGATGATATGGCTGAAAATAGTCTAAGGATGCATAATGAATTGGAAGTGAAATGGTGAAGTAAACTGCCCAGGAAAGTGGTTTAACAATGGATTAACAAACCTAGGGCAGAGAAAAATCGAGATTTAAACGCACTTCCAACACACGATAGCTTGATTTCTTAAGGTAAGATGGCGATTTAAAACCAAATCTAAACTACCCAGAACCCCAAAGTGACCCAAACCAGCTAAAAGAGAAAAACTCCCTAGAGGGGCGTTCTTGGTAAAAGGACCAGTGTTAATTCTATGGGTAGATGGATTCAAAAAGCTATGAAACTTTGGATTTAGGCGTTTAAGAACAAATCATAATCGGGTTTGGAAAGAAATTTCAGTTTTTACGGTCAGATTTTGAGATTTTAATTTTTGGGTTTTTGTAATGTGGATTTGCAGCTTAACACACAAAAATGGAATTGAAAGATATCAGACCAGCAAGAGAAGCATACCTGGGATGAAAGAGTGTGGCTGAAATGGCTAGAAGACTAACTCTAGTTCAGTAGTAGAGCAACCAACGAGTTTGTGTGGGCGTTTGAGCAGCTCTATGACCAACTTTTGCCTAGATACCTGCCACAAATTAGAGAAATCGGCATGTGCAGCAAATAAACAAGTAAGAACAGAAAATGAATGGCTAAAAATGAGGAAATTGACAAGCTAAATAGCAAAGACAACTCCCTTGTGGTTGTTTCGAAGAGAAACACTAGAATGGAGCTCCCACTCCAAGTGTAGCACCTCCCTCCAAATGGCCAATCTCCCTGTAATTCGTGTTAGTCATACATGGGCAACAAACTCACTGAAATCACTCCACTAAGCAATGGAAATCAGCTAACAATCAAGACCATCAACATCCACACAAGTTCTCTCAAGAAACCGAAAGAAGAATGTCTCAATATCACTCAAATGTACAATGTACAATGTGCCAAGCCTCTCTCAAATGAGTGAGCTCATTCTCTTATAGAGATGGCTCAAAACCTAACTCCATTCCCCCCAAAACCAATGGCTGGGATTGACTTTCCCAAACACCAAATCGAGGGTGGAGATGAGCTCATGAAGGGGGGTGCGAATTGCCCAACTATAGCGCACATGTGGAGAGAGAGGGGCCCATTGTGGGGCCATACAACAAATAAAACAAGTGTTAGGGGGTGTCTATATGATGTTTTATCCCCCTAACACATACATCCAAGGTCCCACATCGAATACATTATAAGCATGAAAATTTACTAAGTGGAAAAAACGCCCCATGGGCAAATTCGCTTCCTATGGTGAGCTAGGCTAGTGAGGGTCCCACAATACAAAATACAATGTCCAAACATTACCAAAATTACCTTATAAGTCACCCTTACATTAGCCAGCCTTTGATTTTTCCATTTGCCATAGTTGCCTTTGCCAAATTTTGATTTTTCTTTTAATTAACTGTTGGTTTTTATTGTTGAAGGTGTAAATTGGGATTTTGACCCACATATAGTGCCCGGATTGTAGAACCGTTTGTTGCAATGTAATCGTGGACCCCAACAATAATAGACATGGTCACTTGAACGACCACGATCCATCACTTAGGCACTGTTTGCCCAAAATCCATGATTTTAATTAAAACAGGTCATTAGTGACCCATAATAATTAAAAATCTCATTGTTGCCTTAAATTTTTCAAATTCTGATGCTGGGAGGTTCATTTGAGACCCCGGAAGATAATAATTGACCAAAATCGAAATCTTGGTCGCAACATTTTTTCGGGCCCATTTTGGCCTGGTCAACATAGTTTGACCAAGTCAAATCTGGTCAACATGGTGTTGGCTGAATACCTGTATGCAATATGAAGCGATAGGCTTCATTATACATGTTAGTACATTACTAAACAATATGATGCCAATATAGTAATCAACAATACATAATATCTCAAAAATACGAGGCCCTTGGTGACGTGGGCCCACCACATCCAAAAGACTCAAACTGCTATGCACAACCTATAGACTTGACCACCTTGCTGACTTTGGGTGATGTGGAAAACAAAGTGAAGGGTAAGGGATGACAAGGACAAAGATCATGTGACCCTTTTGATGAATCAGGAAAGCGGGGTCCATTGAGATGAGCATACCACGACAAAAAACAGGGAAGGGCAGTGCCTCACAAATGGGTATAGTGCAGAGAAACCGCCACTGGTCATCTAACAAATACCTCACAACTCACATTCGTGCCTTAAGAAGACTCCGTGAGGATCTTTTCTAGAGTCGCCAAACTGGGTGTCCGGTAAACCATAACTTGAGACTCTAGGGGACAATCTTGAGCTTGTCCCTTGCTCCCTCTCACCTCCTTGCCCTGCAAGACTAGGTGAGGAAATAACCACTACAAAGCTGATATGTACGACTGACCTGTGTCCATGTGTGTTTACAAACACATTGCATGGATTTTACATTACATTTCATACATAGCCCTTTTTGGCTAGATTTTACATTTACAAAAGCCTCTTTGGCTTGCTTTACATTTCTTCATTTCTTCATTTCCTTTTACATCAAGGCCCTTTTGGGCTACATACATATCTCAATAGATATAGTCAAGGTGCTCATACTGCAAAGTAATGGGGGTGAGCATACATGCTTCGATGACCAATGGGGAACACCTGGTGAGGCTACACACTCTTATACTGCATTGCAACATCGGGGGCAACCGATAGGAGCAAATCCCAGGTTTTAGAGTGCATCTCACACACTAAAGAGCCGAGGCACAAAAGACAGGGAATCATGGCATACTCAGAGGTCAGTGGGGAAGGGGATCCTCAAGGTCACAAATCAGAATCCAAGTCAGGAAAGACCAATCATGAATGAGTCGGATGTGTGGAGAAAGTGAAGGTGGATCCAAAGTCAGCTGCCTAGGGGGACTAAGTTACCAAGTCTATACCAGTAGTGGGGATACGATCCAGTGTACATTGACAAGAGCCTACTGAAAGGGGTGGAATGACATCACCAAGGGCCAAACACATCATAATGACAACTAGATCACCACATCAACATAATATATAAAGTCAGTGTACTATCATGTATAAAACAAGTCTAATCAACAACATCAGCAATAGAACATCAAATTCTATACCTGCCACACCATATACCTGCTGCTGAAGCTGACTCTGAAACCGGATCTCTACTGAATCCAGGCAATAAGTGGCCAACCAGCACTACTCTGTACTCTCAATCAAAAATATGGCTAGGCAACTGTCTCAATGGTTTTATGCAAAGCCTGGCAAGGAAGGGTGCCTCTGTAGGAAATAATGTATACATGTCTGGACAATACAATAAACCATCTGTCCCCACTGATATCTCTACTCGGGGCAATCTGAACAAAAATTTATGCCTCCTCTGAAGGCATTTGATCTCTGATCTGGAAATAAAAAATATAGTATGGTCCTCGACCACACAATCTGCAGCATGGTAGCTCTAGCTAACATCGATGTGATAACACTTATCATTTTTAAATTTCTCTTTTCCCAAAACATGTCCATCTAGGATGATGCATTCCATGTGTGGCACGCAACATACAATTGGATTTGTGTATGGCTTTAAAAAAGGCATAACCACTTCATAATACTTTTGAAATTGTTCTTAAGAGAAATCGATAATAGATGCTTAAGTTGTTAAAGCACCCTCTTGCATCATCTTCCTTCCATTTTGTAAAACATCATCTAGATTTCTCACTATACCATCTAAGTATGGTGTTAATATATGAGCTAAACAATTTATGTTGAATCTTGTCATTGCTGTATGCATTTCATGGTATGATTTTCCAGTAGCTTAAGTGGTTCACTAGTTTATTTCTTGATAAATGATTACATTTGTTCATTTAGATGCATGTTTTCTTGCTTAACACTATTCTATGATGTCTATTAGTTGATTATTCAACTGTAAGCATCACTTGTATATTTTTGATCAATTGTACACTTGTTGATATCTATTGCCTAAGCTTTTGTGATTCCATTTGCAATTTTGCACTACACCATACTGTCGAACTAATTTATTGCAGTGCGACCATTAGCTTGCCCTTTGTAATGGATTGATACCCAGTTGAGGAGTCTTCATATTGTGATTTGGAGTTGCACCATGGTCCAACATTTTGAAACCAGAATTTGAGGGCTTATGATTAGGCATTTCTCATGGGAAACCTAACTCCCAACTCCCAACTCCCTATTTGAAATAGAGCATGGCAGAATCATTCGATTGTCCAAGGCCATTGCTTCTGGGAGATCAGAGATGGCTTCTCTGCTCTCTTTTGGGATGATGCCTAGCAACAACTTCCTAAATTGAAAGATCACCAACAATTTTAAATAAAAGCTAAGAGATATTTTCCAGGCTAAGAACAAGACTCAAGTGAATCAATATTGGGCCAATAGCAATATTGAGATGAACTGGAGATCATGGAAACCAGAAGAGGCTTGGCTGGATATTATCGATAGCCTAGACTGGGAAAGTGTTTGGTCTGTAGTCCAGGAAAGGAAGGTCCATACAAACTGAGATGGGGGTATAAAGCTAGAGGGAACTTATCTTTAAAAGAAGCCTACCACCTGGCAGCAGGACACTCCAATGTACCCACTGAAAGGATTTGGGATCAGATGTGGATGCAAAAGTTATGGCCTAAAGTTTCGAATTTTCTATGGCTGATAGCTAGAAATAAAATATTAACCTGGGATCAACTAATCCGCCGAGATTTTGAAGGGCAGTCCATTTTCCATCTCTGTCATACAAATGAAGAGTCCATGGAACATCTCCTAAATAGATGTCCCTTTATCTCGCCCCTTTGGGATTAAGGAGAAACCCTCTTTAGACAGACAGGGATCGAAGTAGCATAAGATTTACCATTAAATAGTGGGGAAGATAGGCCTTCAAGAGTCCAATCCTCAACCGTGTTTGGAAGCTGTTTCCAGTATTTATTCTTTGGAAAACTTGCGTAATAAAAGGATCTTCAAATACTCTTCGATGAATCTCCAACAAATATGGCAAAGAATTCAACGAAACATGGAGACGCTGAAGATCAAAAATTGGCCCGAGGAGGACTAGAAATGCAAGGATAGTGAAAACTAATCCTGCAAGCTTGGGATCTCTCCTCTGATTACAGACTTGCTCTCCCTTCTACCAAGTAATCCCTTATTTCTATTCCATAAATTTGGCTTGCCCCTCCAATTGGTTTCTTTAAATTAAATTTTGATGGTGCCTCCAAAGGGAACCCAAGTCCAGCAGGGTTTGGAGGTGTATTCCAACATGATAAGGGATACATAAAATGGATCTATGCAGGCTTCCTAGGCATTGAGAGTAACAACATGGATGAACTTTATGCCTTGGAATTTGGTCTCTGGATCGTAATGCGACAAGGATATACCAGAACCGTTGCTAAAGGGGACTCTCGAGTAATCATTCACATGTTTAAAAAAATCCAGAATGTGTTTGCGATCAGAAGGGCGCCCAAAAACTAGCGTCTTGAGGAAGGATTGGATAAGATTGCTAAAACTCTTTCTTTAATACCCGTTGTAATTCCCTTTCATGTTCGGAGGACAACAAATAAGGTTGTTGATCGTTTAACTAATGACGGGGTGTCCAGAGGGTAGAACATCCTGGATGAGGATTGACAGTTTGTTTATTCAAATATCTGAACCTTGGACTATCTAGACCGGGCCAAGAAAGATTGCATTCCCTCGGATGGGGTACTAGGGAAGAGGGGGAGGTCCAACGATGGGACGGTGGACATGATGGGTGGCGGGATTGGAAGCTAGCGCAAAATCTGAGAGGAGAAGTGGCGGTGGAGGAGATGGGGACTTGAATGTGGTTTTTAATGTGGTCAATATGGCAATTGTTCAGTGAGCAAGTATCTAAGCTCAAAGTAATTACCCCAAGCACGTAAATCCCACCCCAACAAGCAATCCTTTTAAGGGAAAAATTGGGGTAATTAAGTATTGAGGGAAGAAAATAGGTCGTAACATATTGAAAGCCAGTAAGTAAGTAAGTATTAGTATAGCGTGGAGGTCATAAGGCTCCTTTCCTTACCAGAAAAGCGCTCAGATGCCTTCTTTCAGGCCTTTCCCGTAGCTTAGGTCAAGTTCTACCCTGAGGCAGTTATTATTCCTCTAGTTCGGGCATTGAAATCCCCCAAGAGGATGACATCCCCCAAATCCGAGTAGCGAACGATATTAGAATACAAGTCTTGGTATGGGTCCCTGTATGAGTCCTTGTAAAGAGAAAATCCTTATAAAGACGTTGAGGGAAGCAAAAGAATACAATGAAGGTGTCTCGAGGAAGCGAAGACATGTTGCTAATCTGGACCCACATGAATCTAGCAAAGTTGTCCAAACCAATCAAGGTAGCTCGGCCCTGGAGAGAATCCCAAACCAAAAAAGCAATGCCTCTTCCACCTCAAACCTTGTAAGAGCTCCGAGTATCTTGTAAACATATCTATAAGCAATGATATCTTGGTTCGATATAAGTCCTAACGGGACTCACATGGGTCTAATAAAGAAGAGGATATCCGATAAGGTCTAAGTGCATCGTAAAGTTAGCCTACAGAATACTAAAAAGCTCCATTTAAATTAAAACACCCAACTATATTCCCCGAAACACCACTCCCTTCTCGACGGGGCCATCATTTGGGACTAGGTGGGTCCACCCCCGAGAGGGAATCCCGAATAACCACTCTATTATCTCAAATAATCCATCATAATAGAAAACCTAAGAAGACACATAGACCTATGCAGAAGTACATATTCGATGCTACAAATGGTAACACTCCCTCTTAGTGAGGAAGGTATTCTGCACCACTCCAAGCTTGTCTTTGAAGAACACAAACTTCCCTTTCATAAAGGGTTTGGTGAGACTATATACAACTTGCTCATATATGGAAACATATTGAAGTTTCACTACTCCCTTTTGGATCATCTCTTTTATGAATTGATACCTAATCTCAATATGCTTGGACCTGTCATGTAATACTAGATTCTATGAGAGTTTGATACAACTCTAATTATCGCAGTATATCACCGTAGGATTCAACTATTGATCAAATAATCTTGTAAGAAACTTGTGAAGCCAAATGGACTCACAACGCACCATACTCACTTCCATATACTCTACCTATGCTAAACTGAATGCTACGGAAGTTTGATTCCTGTTGAACCATGTAATCGCAGTTAATCCCAAGATGAAGCAACACCCTGAAGTGCTCTTGTGATCTTCTGCACATCCTTCCCAATCTGAGTCTAAATATCCCTACAGCCTCACTCCATCACATCCAAGATACCTCAATCCGTATTCCACTGTACCTCTAAAGTACTTGAGCACATTATTTGATTCTACCCAATGCATTTGCCTTGGCTCCACCAGGAACTGGATTAAGGTGTTCACAACAAAACAAATATCTATCTTGGTGTTGACCAAATACATCAAAGAACCTCTTAGCTATCTATACATCATGGGATCTTCCAGTTCTGAATCTTCCTATGATTTTTATTAACCGATGATCCTACACAACTTTTCTTTGCCAAGCTACCTCCATCCACTTTTACTCCCCTCTCTTTGGTTTCCACTTTTGGTTTTACCTTTTTTGCCATAAGGGGCTTAACTTGCATACCCTATGGGGTGTGTTCCGCGTAGCTAGCCTGTTTTACTCACAACCATGGTATGCCCTATCTCTCGGTCCTTTTTGCATCCCCGAGTTCCTTGACTACAATGGGTTGCAACAACATTCAATCTATCGCCAAGGGTCGTAGGAGAATTAATGGTACTAATAAGCGGCCGAAGGGGAACATCGTGTGTGTGGATTCTGGGTTAATTGTATATTTAAGGGTTTTAAGGTTCTAAGGAGTTCAACATTTCTTGGTATCTTTATCTAGAGAGGAGTCATTAATGGCTTTAGTTACCGTTTTAGTGATTTTATTATTTTGGTTGTGGGTAAGAACATTATCAGTATTGGTTGAAAGGAGGTTAAGCATTTTAGCAGTGTAATTCTTAGTGTTCATAATAACCATAGCATCGTGTTTATTTTATTTAGGTATAACAAGATTTATATTATCATTGAGATGTTAATGGCTTCACATTAATCTTTGGGCAAGTTAGATTTTGGAGGTTTAGCAATTTGTAGGATCCGTCTGAGAGCAATCTTGTTTAATTTCTTCCCCTTCATGGATGGGAAGGGAACAAATGACCAACTCAAAATTACAAAGAACGTCTTCATATGAGAGGCGACGTAGGGAAAGGGTGTTATTATATCCCTTTTTTGTAGTTTATGGTTGTAGGGATCTATCTAAATATTGGCTAGAGGTTTATCACTATAGGAATGGGTGAATAGTGGGATAGATGAGATGAGATGGTAGTCTAATTATGGGGGACATGGTATTTACCATTATTATTATTGAGGAAATTTTAATTGAGATGGCCAAGTCTGAACTTTTGCAGACAACTTCTAATGCTCAAGCGTGTAGTGCATCACCAAGGCAGAATGTTAGACCTTGGTTAATTTGTTGGAATAGTATCACTCCCATAGATTATTATACTATGCGGCGATGTCTTACACAACCTCCAAATGCTACTCTCCCATTGACTACTATCCCTTTCATCCAGAGAGCCAGAGAATCAACCCTTGTCAGATAGATCCATACATTTTTATAGACCAAACAAATTTGCAACAATCCGCCATTGTTTTACCCTTTAGGACGACCACATTTAAAGGCCACCTTTACACTATTAAATTTACCACAGAGAATAAACCTGGAAGGTTAGGAGGGACAGATTTAGGAAGAGGGGATAAAACATATTTAGTAGGAGTGATGCAAGGAGAAAAAGAGAGGAAGCATTGTTGAAAAGCATTGAGCGAGAGGCCAAGCCAGAGGTGCACATGCAGGAAGAGGAGGTGCCATAGGGAAGCACCCGGAAGTGATGAGGTAGAGGTAGATAGCTAATTTGTTGGACCCTGGTGGAGATTGAGGTTAGAAAATAAATCAGTTGATGAAACGGAAGCTTTTTTAGATGATAATTATGCTCCAAGTGAGACAGAGGAGAAGTCTACATATAGTGAATATGATTTGGCCCTAACATAATTTATGTCTAGAATACATATAGGAGAAGGCTCTTCCATAAATAAGTTTTTGTAGAGAATGAGGTATAACATCCCCTTTGTAACCACCCCCCGCACACAGTTCATCTTGAGAAGAATAAATTTCAGTAGAGACAGAGTTTATAAATATAGTACAATATAAAATAGCAGTGATACCAGTAGAGGATTTGGAGTAACGATACCCTTAATTTTATAATGGCAAGAACTACAATAGACCCTGTTATAATACTCCCTGCATTCTATGGAACTGGGAAAGTTATATTTAATAGAACTGGTTCACCCGTGAGTTCATTTGGACAATTAACAGGATCACGGATTATGCAGTAAAGATTGTGTAGCTGGAGACCACTTTAAGAGATAGGGCTCTACAATGGTATATAAAGTATAAGATCAATGTACTCGTAGGACAGACTAAAACTTTGGCTGAGATAAAGAGGGACTTGCTTAAATAATTCCAGCAGCAGAAGTAAAAATACCATTTATTGCATATATTTAAGAGATAAAGCAACAAGTTGGTGAGACGGAACTATGATCAGAGATTTAAAGTTTTGTTGGATGGAAAAACCTTTCGAATAGAGTATGTCCAGCATAGAGAATGGTTTATTGTTGATTTACTTCCCCACATTTGGATTCCGTTCATTAAGTAAAATATTACCACTCAAGAAGAGGTGCTGGAGATTGCAATGCACCTGGAAGCTACCCCGGCCACCAGAGAATCGTAAGCTGGGATGGCATAAGTACAGAGTCAGTTTGCTACCTTAACAAATAAGTTGCAAGAGATATCTAAGGGGAAGGCAGTGCACAAACAAATATGGTGCACTATGTGCAGGATGGAGGGACATCATCATAATGAATGTACAGTACTGGGAAATGACACTGTGACAGGTGCACCAAATCCATTTTCCACTGGATAAAAACTGGATTGGTGCAAGATCTGCAGTCCTAGGAGCATGAGCCAACTCGGTGTCTGATGTTGCAGAAGTATCAGACAACTACAAATAATTTTTTTCATTTTGTAACTAAAGATCACTGGAGTTAATGAAGGAATGTACAGCTGATGGTGGCTTTCGAGTACAGGGGATAGAATATGGTGGTGGCAGAGGATGAGGAGGTTTCAGAGGAGTTTTTTGAGGAAGGAGACAAGAAAGATACGAGGCCCCACGATGACCTACTTTAAATATGGAAAGGTTAGACATATTGCAAGGAATTGCACGACGTCGACACTCTATGCATACTCTTATAGTACAAAGCATGAGAAAGAAGAATGCCTTGATTTTATCAATAAATTGGAAGATAAGAAAGTACACATGGTTACTACAAAACCTAGGAAGGAACAAGGAGAGACCCATCGGGTACACGTTGTTACTCGTGGAGTTGCAAGAACATGCCTGGATTTAGAGAAGATTTTATAAGGTAAGATCAAGAAGGCTGCTCCAAGACTTCCCTAGTTTTATGCAACGTAACAGAAGCAATTCTTGCATGATGCCATGGAATCTTTGAAGGAGACACTTGTCGGGGAAAAAGGGAAGTGTGCTAATATAAAATGAGAACTTGAACCTAAAGACCAAGTAAGTACATTCTTTAAATGTTTAATTAATATTTTGAACTCTATACCCGTCCTTGCCTGATACGAACAAGAACTTGCTTCGCCAAAGTAAGCGCGACTATCCCTTTGGCATCTACAGCAGCGACATGATGGCAGTGATAACCCTCTTATTTGATGCCTTAATTGACCACATATTACTTACTTACGTGTATCGTGTGTGGAGCGGAGCACTATGTAATAGTAATAAAGATAAGTGGTTCCTATTCTTCACTATGGATGGGCCGAGCCGCAATCAAACGGGGTCCCTGCCTACCTCTTCCCGTAGCGTAGGTATGGCCTTCGATCAATCCACGTACGTATTTCTTACGGTATATACCTGCCTGAGAGAGGGGAGAACCACCTGACTGGATAGAGAATAGGGTCCAAGTGTCAATGGTATATAGGATAGGGTAGAGCAGAGTAGGCGTGGAGAGATTTTCGCAGGGAAACCCCCAAACCATTGATTGTTGAACAACAATATTTCGCAGACATAAGATTGGCACAGGAAAGGCAGCCAGATATGTCGGTCTAGATTATGCCTCCTGTTATCACATATATAGTAGCCAGGCTACCATACATTATTTTTCTGATTCCAGTACACTATTCAGGCAGTTCCCTTACATTGAGATGCTAAGATGAGCATCTATATTGGATCACTATCAGATTTTGGACAGCAGTTGTATTCCCCATTGCCATGATTGAGTCTCAGGACACTCAGAGAGATGATCGATGTAGCCATTATACCATTTCTACAGAGCAATCAGTAGTGCCTAGAGTTGCAGTGGCAGTTTCAGAGGACAGATGATGGTTCAGATGATGAGTATTCAGGTATATGACTCAGCAGGTATATCATAGTGTTGTGTTTATATTGCTTTTATATTTATTCTTATAGCATGTCTTATCACTTAGTGTCATGATCTAGCGATCATATAGATATGTGGACCTGTTTGATCTTATTATATATATACACTATATTGTCCCTACTCAGACTTAGAAGTTCACTATTCATACTCATTGGTTTTACCCTCCCTAGGGAGAATAGAGGTGGAAATTCCACCATATCTTCGCTTGCTAGTGTTGGCTCCATTATTCATTGTATTCATCCATCCATTGCCTAGCTTTTAATTTATCACCCTGACTTACTACTTGACTAGTGACATGGAGGATCTTTTCCCTACTGTAGCCTCTGTATTGGATGAGATTCCTTGTTTATTGTGTCTCGGCTCTGAGTTGGTGACAAAACTTACCTATGGTGAGTTGGAGTTCCTTGTGAATTCCCCCTAGTCACTAAAGTTGTGTTGGCTAAACCTGAAACTTTTAGTGCTGCCATGAATACAAAGTATGGAAAATGAAATGCTATATCTTGTATGAAAAGCCCATTCATGCAATGGGTTTATAAACACACATGAATGAAAGGCATGCCAAATGAAAATGGCCATGAAAATAAAATGTTATATCTTTTGGAAATGTAAATACCCAGGTAAACAAGCTGTCTGTGACACACCTAGAAGTGCTCAAGTAAACAAGTGCCTTAAAACCACACCTGCAGCAGAAAGCCTAAAATAAATGTAAATCTATGCAATGTGTTTATAAACACACATAGATCAAGGCTATGGAAAATTCAAGCCCAAAAAGCAATGGAACTTAAATGCTATATCTAAATTATTGCTGGCCTCATTTGTATTATGGATTGTGTGCATTTGTTAAAGGTGAATAAACCCTCTTTAAACAAGTTATCCATTTGTGAGACACCGCCATTCCCTGTGTTGTTGCTCATTCAGTATATACTATGGTGTGTATTCCCTTTCCATTTGCCAAAGTGTCACAAAGTTAAGTCATTCAAGTCATCCCTTAGCCTAGCCAGTTATTTTAGCCTTCACCCTTCACTAGCAAATTGATCACAGCTATGAAGTGAGTATGATCTTGAAAGTCTAGTCTAAGTAATAATAATAATTAATGACATTATATATTTGGATTTAGATCGCCAGTAATGATTACTTTGTGTTATAATTGTTATTTGAATAAGTTTTAGAGCATGCATTAACCTATGACACTTTACAGCAGCTTATGATGGTGGTCTGAGTTATATTTGGTCATATTGACTTGGTCAAACCTAGTTTGACCACGGTCAACTATAGGACATGAGATGGTTGGACCTTGTGATGATATGGATAGATGATATATAGTCTATGTACATGTACATGATGATTCTATGCAACAGATACAGGGTTATGATGATGATCCATGGTTTACAGCATTATTTGATCATTTACAGATTATTATTATTTCACCTGTTCCGG
The DNA here is from genome assembly GCA_027924585.1 of Larix kaempferi. Taxonomy (NCBI): domain Eukaryota; kingdom Viridiplantae; phylum Streptophyta; class Pinopsida; order Pinales; family Pinaceae; genus Larix; species Larix kaempferi. Next base: position 13,242,546 of record BSBM01000761.1, read on the forward strand.
TATATTGGATATATTTTATGATCATGCAAAGACTCATATGCTGTATGAGTACACATCTTGGATGGATTTGGACCCTCTGAGTCCAATGAGACAGTCTGTTTTCAGTTCCGGGCACTTACAGTGATGATTGAGCCTCAGTAGGCTATCCCAGTGCAGTTTTGGTCTGTCGGAGACCTTGTCAGAGCAGAGGTGATTTTTATTCGGTTGACCTATAGGGAGTTGTGCTTGGAGGGGGTGGTCTAGCCACTTTTTTTTACCATATTATCCCCCTCTCGGACACACTGGTGCCCCTCACCTTGACAGCGCAGGCACTCCAGGAGGCAGTTTGGGGTAGTTTCACGCTTCCCGAGGCATTTCAGGATTGATAGAAATGGCTATTGAGGAATTCGATTTGGGTTACTGAGGCAATGTATTGGCATGCGATGACCAATGATGGTGGATTGATGTCTTCCACACCTCCTCCAGCAGTTTCAGCTTCATCGGGACCTGCATCCATCACTTATGGCACTTTCTGATGATTTTTGAGGTCTTTTGAGGCCTACGATTTGTCCATAGAGGCACGATTTGGTATATTGATGACTATTTTATTATTATTGTGCTATGGGGATTGACCAAGGGTGGGTAAAATTATCCCTTGGACCGACCATAAGCTTCTTATTATATTTTGTCATCATGATATGGTGGGATTCCCCTCTTCTAGGGTGATTTTGTCCACTTATGTTATATTTTATGAGTGATCCGTGTATTTTATTGTTGAGCTCATCTCAACCATTGATTAGACATTTGTATCTTTTAATCTTAGCCACTCATTCAAAAAGTGGTTAGGATTTTTATGCCTCTCCTTCCTATTTAAAGGAGAGAGCTTCTCATTGTAAGGGGTCTTTGGCTCTTGGATTATTGGTATAGAAAAACTTTCTTGTGGAAATTCTTGTGGTCTCCTTTGCATCCGGTGTTCTTAGATGGTGATTGGAAAGTCTTTTGCATCCTAGCATTTGGGAATTTGTGGTAAGATCTATCTTTTTGGAAATCATTGTCTTGTCTACAGGAGGGCGACTTCAATAAGGGCGATTTTGCAAGGCTTCTTCAAATCGACTTTCTTGGCATTTGCTTGTATCAGGGTATCATTAGTATCATTGTGATCTATGCTATCTTTTTGTTACTTCTCTTGTGGCATTAGTCTTATCTCTTGATTGCATCAAATCTGATATTGTTGACATTTGTTGTGCAGGAGAGAGGGCGCATTGGCTTCTTGGACTGAATCGACTTCATAGAAAACTACCTCAAAGCTTCTCGAATTGATCGGGTTTGCATATATCATCATCATTAAGGAATCTACAAGGTTACCCAGATAAGATCCACATGTTTTTTTCTTATATCTTGATCCAATCCATTGACATAGCACATAAATTGATAAAACGCTAATTAATCAAACCCCCATTGTTACGTTTTCTCAGATCTACTAAGATTTAGTGGGTTGTTGGGTATAATATTGAAAACCGACCTCTATAGTATCCACGGCATCCCGGATCTATAGTTTGGTGAGGATTGGCCTCCATTTGACCCCCTTCCCAAGCCAACTTAGCCTCTCCAAGTGAGGTCACACTCCTTGGGGAAGGTGAGTTACCCTAGATCTAGTTCATGGGTAGTTGAGACTCCACTTGTTTCATGATCTACACATCCAATAACCTACCCCCAGATTGTCACTTTTCTGATTTCTACCTTGTGGGTCCTATTCCACATTTTAAGAGATTTAATCCCTATTTTGGACCACTAGGTATCTTTAAACTCAGATCTAGTAAGATCTAGCCATCGGATTGCCTTGAAATTGTAGATCCACACTCTCACTTGACTAACCTACTTGGATCTAAAGTTTGGATGCCATTGGACTTGTCTTGATTCATTTATTCCACTTTTAGGCCTCCTCGGGTAAAGTCGCACCACCTTGGAGATTGGAGTTGGTCCACTTCTAGGGCATGGGTACTTGAGATTTTGGTGGATTTGGAATGGGCATAATTCAAAACGCAGGTCTAGTATGTCACTTCATCAAATCTTGCCTTGGGGATAGCATTCCTTGTTTTAAGGGATTGTGGTCCACTTAGGTCAAAACCTTGAATCTCTAGATCTAGACCAATTCATCCATCAAGACTTTAATTGCCCACTTGTCTCATGCAATAGGAGTCATCAACCACAAGTTAACTTCACTTTGACTCCATTATCCCAATTCCCAAGGCACTGATCTCTCTCCAAGTCAATTCGACTTTCCTAGATTGTTGGATTAACTTGTAGTTTGACTCTTGTGTGGTGAACTAAACCCTTTGGTGTCATCATACTTCATGATCAAACTTGTCACTTGTACTAGTTAGCCCCAATTCAACCCCTTAACTACCCTGCATTGGACACGGTTCCCAAGGCAATGGATTTTCTCACATTGAACTAGTACTTCAATCCTGGATCCCATTTCAAATACTATAAGTCACTATCACATCAATAATGAACCAAAGCTATACTCATTAAACCCCTCACTTGGCTTGTGACTTCATCCTTAGGTCTAGGATAAACCATACACCTTACTTCACTTAGAATTAACTTGATTTGGTGTCTTGGTTTTGATCTCTCCTATCGGGAGTAGATAGGGTCTCCCCCTTTGTTGTTTGGGCTAGATAACATAAAGCGAAGGTTGCCTCGACTGGCGTGACAACCATCTATTGGAGGTCGAGGTGATCGTGGTTGCACCTTTTGAGTTGCCCTTCCCTATTGCCATCCATTAATGGATACATCCACAGGGGTAACTACAGTTTAGGTGATAACACCTCCCTCCCAGCTTCCTCTTATTTTAATCTAAACTCATACATAGGAAGGAGTGTTCGATGACCTAGAAAGATTTAAAAAATAGAAAGGTAAATTTATTCTTGCTTGCCTTATAAACTACTTGAGTTCCCACATTTGTTAAAACAAGTAAGGATAAGTAATTTATTAAAGCAAGTAAGAAATAAGAAAGGTCTCCCCAGGTTATAGCCAATATATCCCCGTAGAATAGTATAGTTGGTTGCCGTATGAATTTTGAACTACTTCCTACACTAATTCTTTCAAAAAGCGAGGGAGGAATTCATTCAAGCTAGTAAGATTACCATCAAATTATCAATATTTCTTTAAATTCCATCAATTGATAATTACCTAACCTACTAAGGAAGAATAAGGAAAAGGTAAAACAAATGACCAATGCCAAAACTAAGGGAATCAAGGAAACCAAAAAACAGCCTAACAATGATGCTAGGCGAAACAAAATACCACAAACCAAAGTTAAGGCACTAATCCTCAATGCAAACAGGGGAATAACCCTAAGCTTCACACAAAGAAACCTTGCTCTATTTGTGGTGCTATGGACATTACACCCATGATTTTCTACTTTTACCTAAGTTGCTCAAAACTGCTATCAAGTTTAAATTGTCTTTGTTTGGATTCAAAAAATCCGATAAACTTGACATGGATTTGCAGTCTCCTTGTGTTGAGTGTGGTACTTCTACGCAGCATAAGCTTCCGATGGTATTCATTCCCTTCCATAACAACCAATGGTATTTCCTTTAGTTGTTAATATATGCCTTTAAAGTATTCATCTCTTTAATAATATTCACTCAACAAATCATGCGTGAAAGGATTAAGTTGCATCAGAATATTAACCGTTGCAATCATCTTCAGCGGGGGCGTGAAAGCATGGCTAGGATCAAAGCATTGGTAATCTTCCTTTTTAATTATTCATAAAACACTCATTGTTATGGCTTGCCCCAATGAAATATCTTTTCTTTTATGGTCATGGCATGCAATGGTGCTACTACTATTTTAAAAATTGCTATAAAATTCCTCGAGTATCGAGATACTCTCCTGAAACTCCTAACCTTTTTAAAGCTAGTTGGAATAGGTCATTAATTGATGGCTGCAATCTTATTTATATAAATCTACCCTCAACTCTCCTTGGCTGATCATGTGTCTAAGATAAATAAAGGATTCTTTTCCAAACTCAAATTTATTCATATTTGCAATCAGTTGATTCTTTCTCAATATCTTTAGTACCTGTATCACATGTGAGATGTGCTTTTTCCAACTATTGCTAAATATTTTTATGTCATATCGATATACTATTACAAATTAGTCAATAAATGGATGTAGCACATCATTCATTAACTTCATTAAAGTTGCAAGTGCATTACATAAACTAGAAGGTAGTACTAACCATTCGTGCAAACATTACCTCGTCTTGAATGATGTCTTCCACATATCTTCTGCTTTGATGCTTACTTGATGGTAACCTAATTTTAGTTCCAACTTGGTAAAGAAATTGGCTTGTTGAAGCTGGTCCAACAAGTCATCAATTTGTGGTAGTCATTATTTATTATTGACGATGACTTTGTTCAAGGCACGATAATCAATGCACATTCTCTAGCTTACATCCTTCTTGAGCACCATTATAACGGGTGAATTGCACAATGACGTGCTAGGCTTGATGACTCCCTACTCTAACAATTGCTGCAATTGCTTCTTTACTTCATATACTTCTATGATGGACTATTATATAGCTCAAAGTTTGGCAATGGAGACTCTGACAACAAATGAATCTCATGTTAAACCTCTCTCTTAGGTGGTAGCACTTGAGGTTCTTGAAACACCTTATTGTAGGCTTCAATTAGTTGTTGTAGTTGTTGATGTTGCTTGCTATTACCTTATTCCAAGGATGCCTTCATCTCCACTTCATTGCCATATCCTTATTGCTCCTTATCTCAAGAACACCAAGACAAAATTATTGGTATTGTCAATGATTCTCCACCCCTAAGGTGCGATGATTAAAAAGAGTTTAGCCTTGTCCTTGTGTGCAGTTATGGTCAAATCCTTCCCATATTTGACAAGTTTATACAAATTTTATCTCCTATTAAAGATGTAATCTCTCACTTATAAGTACAAGATTCCCAAGATAACTTGACACGTGTCCAACAGAACTACATTTGTAATGCCCCCATTTTCGGGTTCCCTTTCTTTGCAATTGGAGATTACTTTCAGGGTTTGTGTTAATGCTTAATTTCCACTAAAATAAAAATAAAACGTCAACTGAGAAGATTTTCTATATTCTTTTTCAACTAATGGTGCCTGCACTGAACCCGATGGGCAATAAATAAATCATAAGTGCTGTTGTTTCGGGAAACATACTCATTAATCGAAAAATGAATTTAAAAAATGAATTTTTCTTCCCTTCTACCCAAACCAAAAGATTCTGCATTATCCATTTGGATCTCTCACATCTATTCGCGAAGTATTGGCCAGGGAGTTAAATTGTGGAACGATGGTATGTCTGGTACTTATTGTGGTATGGCTGGTATGTATTTGTACGACTATGTACCTCCTGCTATATCTAGCTATGTCTGTTGCATGATCCTAAAATGGTGAATCAACGTATGTAAGCTTCGTCATTTCTTCCATCCAGTCCAGGTAGAAACATATGTTCCGTAGTGGTAAGTTAGTGAGGGGTATGTTTCAAGGAGGCTTCAGTCTCCTGTGGTGAATGGAATAAGGCTCAAGGATAGAGGCTTGGCAGTCTATGCTGAAGGCATAAGGTGAAAGGTTATAGTCATAAGAAGGTGATTTTGAATGGCTTGTGTAGCCCGCCCCTGTGTGTTCGTGGCTCTGGTATGGGTAATCCTAATCCTCTAGCTCCTTCCTCCTAAAACTCCTCAACATCTCCTTCCTAAGCTCCTCAAAATGGACTAAGTTCCTCGAAGGTATATCAACGTATATAAATCTCTGTCTCAATCAAAGCACGACGTCCCTCCCGTGCTCGAAGCGTCCACCTCATCTGTGTCGGGTTTGTTGCATGCACTGCATCCCTCCCTATCCGGGGGCAATCAATCGTGCACCTCGCCTCGCTCCCAGCCATGCACACATTCAATATAGCCAGCAAGCTCAATAAGTTGCCATCCAGCTAACCAGCCAGTCAGTTCCATACATATCCCAAGCCGTAGTTTTATTGGACCAGCCGCCAGCAACAGCCGGGTTCCTCCCTCTAGCAAGCCCACGGTAATTCGATCAACTAGCAGTTGTAGCAAGACTAGTGAGGCCAGCCATTCCCTTTTAACCCGACCAAGGATAAAAAGATAGTAAGCGTGGTTTCGGCAATATGCGTAAAAGTATTCAAATGTCGTTCTTCCATAAATCAAACGTAACTTTATCAGTTAAGTTGGGATCAGCCTCATATCAGTTTCAAAATGGAGGTTACAGTGGGATAAAATGTCTACCTAATTGTTATATCTCTAACTAACTTAGACCTCCCTGGCTATAATAAGTAGTTGATATAATAAGGAGGGGGGGTAAGGCTTGATGCAATTTCTGTAATAACCTTACGTACATTCAATCAATGAGTTTACTATAGCAAAATAGGAGTGATTTAAACCAGATGGAACATGCCTGTTGCGACCCTCCAAAACGAAACTTTGTTCATAATACCACCATTTTTAACCCTCAAAGCATCTAAGTAAGTTACAAAGAAACCCCCATAGAGCACAAAATAGAGTAAACCAAAGAAAGCCTTGCAAAAAGCCGAAAAGGAAAAGCTTATTATACCAATATACCCCAACCAAGAGGAATTGCCTCTAATCACCTAAAAAGGCATTGTGCCTTATTGAATTGCTCCTCGTTGATCGATCGTTAGATCTACTTTACTATTTATTTTTAACCCAAAGCCCGACGATAAAAGATTGCTGCTTTCCCTTTGGTGTTTGGATATTTCCTTCCTTATTAACCTCTTACCCCTTATTAGCTAAGCTAATCGGCGGAATAAAAATAGGTGTAAATACCTAGTCACTAAGTAAGCAGTTAGTAAGGGGCATAACGACTGGGCAATCCCTTCCATTCGTTCCCGCAAGTAGGAAGAGAGGGATGGGGCCAACAAAATACCTTGGGATAATTCACCAAGGCGCCTTAGGTGCTTAGGGAATCACTCAAGTTGAGTCAAAGTAAGGTAAGGTTCCCCTCTATCTATCGTGAAGCTCTCGCCACGACCCAAGCACAGAGAGTAGATCTAGGAGTTAGAAGCTTCTTCTGAACTAAAGCTATAAGCACCATATGGATTCAACGAGTTGTTTTATTTAGGGAATGGATAAGTAAGGATCACCTCTTTAATTAAATGGAAAAGTTAAAGGTAGATATGCGATAGCGTATATTAACACGTAGGGACCATATGGATTGAATGGGAACGACTCTTCCTGTATGGAGCCCCTTGGCAATGACTAGCGACTATGGGGTGGCTATGGGATGGCACTGTTGCCTGGAAACATGTACAACAATTCAGTTGTAGTGGATTTTATTTCTGGCTAGTATGGCTAGGCCCGCTGGTAAGGTCTCTTGGCGAGATCTCCTAGTCCTCCTTCGTGTCCGTGGTGCACCCCCTATCAATAGAGGCGTGTCAAATTGAATTGACAAGTTAAACGACCCTCTATTGATAGGGAATGGGTTTGATTATTCCCCCTTCCTTCTCTATTTGGCAAGGAATCTAGTTATCATATGTGAAAACTGGATCGATATCTTAAATAGACCTGGACATTGGAGGTCTCGAACCTTAGGTAGGGTCTGGACATAATAGAAGACTTGGAACAACAATAGGAGGAACTTGAAGAGCTTTGGAAATTATTTATGTCAACTGGGATAGTTCACTACGGCTAATTAGAACTATATACTAAATGGATTCTTCCCAATGGGGCAGAGTCTGCCTCTATCGTATTTGTATGACATAAAAAAGGGGTGTATAAAAAATTATATACTATGTAGCTCTCGTGTAACCTCATCATCGGACCTATATGTGGTGTCTTCAATGGTGACACTCTCTAGCTAACTCTACTTTGGTTTGGTAGCTAGAAGTTCTGGGTTCACAAATGGACTAGGAGCTTGAATATGCATCAACGTACGTATTGATTTCTTGTTACACAATAGATTAGTAAACATAAACCACTTGGCACTTGTTGGCATATTTACACTAGACATGGAGTAGTACCAGGGACATGGAGTAGGAGTAGTACCGGCAGTGGATAACCACCTACCTACCTGGTATCCTACTAGCATCAAACCTAGATCTAAGAGTTAAGGCCCCCCTACAGTCCATGTAGATATGCAAGTATTGGCCATATGATGGCAGGTATCTACTAAACGTCGTATATTTTGAATTTCCCTTGTTGATTCCCATTAGACACTATAGGAACCCCGTTGGGTTGGATTAATCCATCCCAATGCTATTTTATTTATCAACAACATTACGAATAAGTTCTTATTTTGTCCAACCACACTTACTCATTTGTGCCTCCCCAACAAAATATGAGGCCATGGTATAACCAACTCAATGTCTGGTGGTATAGAATCCACTGGTTTCCTTGCATAATATGCTAGGCATACTTTTAGAGAAATTAGCTTTAAACTTGCCTTTTTAATAAGGGAACTTACACTCCCCTATCAAGTTTTAAAGCTAGAGAGAACTACTCCCCTTATGGGTGTCACATTGTTGAATGAGATGATATGCAATATCGTCTATTATGTATGACCTCTCCCAGGTAATTATGATGGTGCTATCTATCTACAACCTCACGATAATACTATTTTATTAATGTATATGCTCTCGTTAAGTAGTAAGTTAGTAACCAATATAGCTCCAACCAATGTATGTCTTCTGGTTTAGATGATGGGTAACTCTTCTATGCTTCTTCCTCTCGGCACTTAAGTATAGAGATGTATTTATGGCAATGTAATCCTATATGCAATTAGCCCCATCCTCTCAAGTATCTCACATGGCCCACAGAGTCTAGGAGCTAGCTTTGCATAGTTCCTGAACATCAACAAACGTTTCTTCTACTTCACCCTAAATAATATATGGTAGCCAACTTTGAACTCCTATGAGTTACACTTAGGCCTATGTAACTTTTCTGCCCTTACTGGGGCTTTATTAAATTTATACTTAATTATTTAAATCTGAATCTCCTTGATCAACTTTGGCCCAAGGATAATCCCATCTGCTGGATTATTTAAATCTGTTCTTCCATATCCTTGATCAACTATGGCCCAAGGATAGTCCCATTTGCTTGAATATCCCAACTCATTGGAGTGTAGCACCTGCTGCCATACAAGTCTTCAAATGGACTCATTCCCAATTATGCATCTGCAACATGTCCTCAATGACCTAGTAAACCCTCTCAGTTTGCCCATCCAACTATGGATGATAGGTTCTACTCAACAACTGGGTGCCCAACACTTTGAACAAGCTCTACTTTAAGTTATAGGTGAACTTTGTGTCTCTATCTTATATAATTGCTCGATGCACAACAAGTTTCCTTACCACTTTTTCATAGTTATGGGTAGACCACAATGGAATAAAATGCGTTGCCTTCATAAATGCATATACCACTACCATGGTGGAGTCATGTTGCCTTGCTGACCTAGGTAACGCAATGATGAAGTCCATCATGTCCATATCCTATTACCACTCAGGAGGAGGCAAATTCTGCTTCGACCTTGCTAGATTGATAAGTTATGCCTTGAACTTTTGACATTCTAGGCATTTGGACACACATTTTTCCACTTTATTCTTGCATTATGGGCCAAAAATACTTTTTATCACCACAACAGCTGTGTTCTGTAACCTGGATGTCCTGCATAAGGAACATTTTGCCTTTCTTTTTTAATCGACTTCCTTAACTCTGTAGAGCTAGGTACATACATCTTACATTTATTCTGATAAGTCCACTAACAAGCTGAAATCCTTAATACTTGCGTTGTGCTTTATACATGCCTTTTTGCAATTCCTTCACTATAAGGTAATACTCATCTGCTCCAAGAGCTTCAAGTACTTTCTTTCTCACATTGGACTCATAAGTGTTTATGGCTGCTAGATGTATTCTTCTAAATGCATTTGCAACTGTGTTATCTTTTTCTTGAAAGTGCTTTATCTCTAAATCCTACTCGTAGAAAATCCAACCACCCTCTACGTCTGACATTCAGGGGTGCTTGAGTGAAGGGATATGTTAAAATGTTATTTTGTGTGTCTTAGCGGAAACTTTATACCAATGAGGTAGTGTCTCCATATATTCAAGGCATGAACCCCTGCAACAAGCTCTAAGTTATGCGTGGGATAGTTCTACGAGGGTAGGGTAGCGGGGTAGCAGCCATCGCTGATACCAGGGTGGGGTAGTGGAGTAGTGGAGTAAAATACCTTCACTTAAACTACATTTACTTCTACAGGCACTGATACATTCCATCATCTACATTCATTCCATTGTATAGAGTTTTTCCTCCTGCCTTTTCCCAACCACCTGACCTGCTTGGGAGAAGTTTTTGAATATGAAACAACCATTCCAACGTATAGCGGTATACATATAACATAGGGAAAGCTCAGCCATACATTCTTAATCTGCTCATAACTCACTATTTTCCCCCACTATAAGTTACAGGTATAACCTTCATTGATGGTACGGGCATGGATCTATCTCATTCTTTCACCGACGGTCAGTACTAGACGAAGCCACTATTAATAAGCATGTTTTTGGCATCTCTTTCCGCGCTTACTTTACTTACTTCTCTTTCCACCTTCTCTTTCTGCCATTCCCTCCATACATCCATCCATTCATTCATAAGGCATTGATGGTTCGTAAGGTGTTGATGCAGTCAGTACCAAAGCCACCATTCATAAGCATGTTTGCGCTTCGGTAAGCTTAGATAGATCCATCGGTAAGCTTTTAAACTTAGTAACTGATGGGTTTATGCTTTTATAGGCACCATCATTGAATCCATTTTAAACCTAGTAACTGATGGACTTTTGTGTGATGCCGATGCGTCGGTGTTGTGTGATGCTTGCCGACGATGTCAGGGTGCATCACCCGCCTCATGACCGATGGCACGTTTGAGGGAAGGAATGGCACTCGACCAATTATATGCCTACCCTAAATCCTACCCATAGGAGACATCATCTCGAAGCTTGCAGTGGTGTTAATGATGGCATTGATGAATAGGATAATAAAATTATTTAGGGTAGGCTGTATGGATGTCCCTAAAGTAAAAATAAACATGAACAACCCTAGTTTTCTTCATGAAAGGGACTATGTTGACACCCACTTTGAATAATCGATGGTGCATATAATGCTTGCATTGATAAGCTTGCGAATCTCATATGACCTTATTAGCAATATAGGATTCATGGATTGGTGTGGGCCCACCAAGATAACATCCTCATAAGTTATGATCATATGAATTACTCTGGAAGGATCCATGCCTTTCATGTACTCATACTCAAAATGTTTAGATATTCATGGAGAAGGGCAGATAAATCAACAATTATCTTAATTAATTTATCCTTACTAAGGCATACCTTGCTAAATAAATGTTTAAAGCTTTCTCTCCCTCTCAACCTGAAATACCGGATGTGCTACTTTCATTTTTATTTTAAAGGTCTCAAGGAAAGAAGTCTTCACGTAAGGTGGAGTAATTTGGGGGCATTGGAAAGACTTGTTCGTGGTGTTTTCAAAATGGTTCATTTCAGCGACTCTTCTTTATTTAATGAATGCCTCTTTCCGATAATAGACTTATGTGATAATGATCACTCGTTTCAATAGGGAAGGCAGAATCATTCCAAGGATCCGGACCAATCATAGAAGTAGTCCAGGGGAGGACAATAAGCCACCGATGATGCTTCAGAGATGAATAAGAGGAAGGATAATTACACTGCATCACGTTAAATTAAAATATGACCTTGAGATATAATATGAGGACAGGGGGGATTTTTATCCTCAGACTCCTATCCTACAGGATATTACTATAGCGCAAGCTACTGTAGCCAAGTGATGGAGGGCGGAAGAGATAGATATAACTACCACTAAGCCAAATGCCGCAAGGAAAGATAGGACAGATGATAAAAGATCAACATCTGATGATCCAAGATCGATTAAGAATGCCAACCTGCCTGAATGCCAGCCCAACCAGATTCCAATTTCTTTATTGATTGATACAGTGAGGGATTTATTCAGCCATTGAATCCCTACCCTCAAACAAGCGCCACCCACCAAGTAAAGAGTTGCATGGTTTTATAAACAACCCAAAATTGTGGCTGGTAGGAGGTAAAATAAAGAGCTATAAGGGGACTGACAAATTGGATTGGCACTAGAGGGGAGTGCTTGTAAAATTATTTGTTGGGTGTTGGAGGCATATTGATCCACCGGAGTTGAAACTCTTATTTCTAATTAGCCAAATTGATTAGCGGAGGCACTTTTGGAAAGTAATTCAATAACTTGCCTAACCTCAACAGTAGTACAAGTCCCTAAGTGAAAAGTAGGGTACAAGGGAGGCACGGAGCCGGTTTACCGCGATAATTACGTATTAAAAGCTAAAAAATAAGGCAAGGGGTCTGTAGTGGTTGGTATCCAGTGGTGGTGTTATCACACTATAGTAGCAGGGCTACTATCCTTGTTCAGTAGATATCTGCACATTCCAGAGCTTCCATTATTCCATAGCATGGCTATATATTCAGGATCACTCATGATCAGAGTAGTATATTATTCAGATTTATGTTAGACCTTGTGTCAAGGTTGAGCCTTGAGAGTTCAGATTTGATGACCGATGTGACCCTTTATCCCATACAGTTTCAGTTCAATGCTTAGAGATGTATTGCAGCAGTGTTTCAGATGGTACATGATGATTATTATGATGATGTTGTATGATCTATGGATATGTTATCACTGATTGTGGATTATTATCTTGTTGATTTAGTCATGTTTACAGCATCTGCTTGGTATATTATTCCTGATGTGGCAAACTGTTTAAAATGAACTATAAATCATAAAATGGACAATTGCTTGCACATTTAGGTCATTTAACAAAACCCATTGGTTTTCACCTTACATAGATATGGTCTTTCTTGACACCAGTTGTCTGCTAGTGTAGGCTCCATATTCACTGGACTCCATCCATACATGACTTTCCTATTTGACTTTAAACCTTGACCTGTCTCATTTGACTTTCTGATACTGAGGACTTCCCCATTTTTCTACCTCTGTGTTTGGACTGCATCCCTGTATATTCAGTGTCTCGGCTCTGAGTTGGTGACAAAACTTGCCTTCGGTAAGTTGGATTGTAGGCCTAAATCATTCTGGTCGGTTGTCCTGATGTTTGGCATTGGCTCGAACTCCCCCTAGTCACTTGAGATGTTGTTGGCTAAAACTGAAAGCTCATGTTCTACCTATGAAAACTTATAAATTCGCCCATGGAAACTAAAAAGGGCAAGAGCGATGAACAACTAAAAATACTCCTCGAAGAGTATAAGAAAGGTCCAAAAAGCAATGGTTCTTAAAAGTTATATCTAAACAATTGCTGACCTTATATATATTTGAAAACATGCCCTGGATGCAAGCTGCAACTAGTTGTGCTTATCAGCACATCTGAATTTCGAAGGTTATGTAGGCCAAAAAGGCCATGAAATAAAATTGAATGATCCTAATGAACCTGGATCAACTTGATGTAGACATGATGCCTAAGTTGAATAAACACTCTCTGAACAACTTATCCATTTGTGAGGCACAGCCATCCCCCGTGTTACTTTGTCCAGCACAGAGTTTGTAGCTTTCCCCTTTCTCCCAGTCCAAAGTATTTTTGAGTTAAGTTAGACAAGTCAACCCCTTTGCCCAACCTTGTTCCTAGCCTTCATCCTTCACTAGCAGTTTGACCATGTCCAATGGGTGAGTTTGTCATTTGAACTATTGTGCAAGTAATTTTATATAACAACGGAATATGCTAACTTGATTAATGCCACTGAATGGATGTTATACTTTGAGCTTGGCTGTGAGAATGATTAAAGAGGCATGTCTTAGTCTACTGATGTGATTTATCCTTGGTTGTATATTCTTGGGATCCGTGATGATGTGGACCATATATATATGCTTTTTGATGATGATTCATGGTCCCACATACTTGATGATGATATCATATGATGGACATATGATGCAGATGATGATTGATGCAGTTCAGCAGGTTTCATTATTACTTCAGATCAACGGATTATGCATTGTCCATATATGGTGGACCCTACAGCTAGCCCAATAGGGAAACCCATGGTGTATGAGTACATATTTCTAGTGGATTTGGGTCTTCTGGATCCAATGAGACACTTATCTTTCAGTTCCAGGCACTTCTGACAGTGATTGATGCAGTTCTACACTTGTTGACCAGATTTGGGGCTGATTTCCCAGCCTGAGCAGCAGGGGCCATGAGAGGCCATTTCACCTAGGGCGCTAATGATGGAGGGGGTGGTCCAACCACTTGTTTTTACCATTTACCCCCCCTTCTGGAGATCCTAGTAGGCTCAGATGGACAGCGTAGATGCCCTAGGAGGAAGTTTTGGCACTTTCACAGTTACCGAGGCAGTTAAAAAATGGGATAAAGTGGTCACTGAGGAATTCGATTTGGGAAATTGAGACAAGGTTTTGGCATTTGGTCTTCGTAGAGGTATTCCAGGGTGATCTCACTATCTTCCAGTCAATTTTCACCATGTGGGTATGCCCACATTTATCACAGGAGGTCTTTTACTGCTTGTTTGTCACAGATTTTGAGGACAGATTTGATCATTTATATTATCTTGGACATATTTTATTGTTTTATTGTGCCTTGGGGATGAGCTAGTAAGGATTGATGCCTCCTAGCCCCACCATGTGCTTATATTGTTATGTCCTAGTCACTATGAGGTGGATTTTGGTACTTATACTTCTCTAGTGGATGACGTCACCCCCTTTTTGTACCATTTAGTGGGGGCGCTATCAATATATTGGGTTATCCATGTGATGTATTGTTATGATTTATTGTTAGCCGTTGATTAGATCTTTTGATCTTTTAATCTTAGCCACTCATGTAAAAAGTGGTTAGGATTGTATTCTCTCCCCATCCTATTTAAGGAGGGAGCCTCTCATTGTAAAATTCATCTAGAGATTTTTGGCTCTTGGCTCTTGGAATAAAATTTCTATCTTTTGGAGTACATGATTGGATTGGAGTGGATGTTGGTTGTTTCGATTGTAAATGCTTTTGTCCATTGCACTGGAGGATCTATTGTAGCTATCTTGCATATTTTCCATATCTTATTTACAGGTTAAGAGGACGTTTTTGGACAAGTGAGAATTGGTGGGGAGGCTTGCCCTTCAAGCTTGGAGGAAGACGTTTTGGTTTGACAGGGAGTAGTTTTGCCTTTGTGTCAACTATTCTTTGTTTATATCTCTCTTGCTTGTATCTACCTTCAACATGTTAAACTAATTGATGCTTTGCTCCTTGGTTTTGACAGGTTAGAGGGAATCACATGTGGCTTGGGAAAATCGATTTGGCAAGAGGGCTTCAAGAATTCTCCATTTGATCTTTGGCAAAGTAATCCTCGTCTCAACTAGGATTCATCTCTTCATCCAAGTATGCTCCAAGAGGTATGATCTTCTTCTTCTTTGAATCATCCGTAATTTCTAAATTATAAAAACCCTTGTTTTTGGTTTTTCTTAGATCTACTTAGATCTAGCCTTGCTTTTGAAGAGATATTGAAAACCCACCTCTATAGCATCCACCCCTAGTTCGATCTATAGTTTGGTGGTGATTGGCTTAAAATTGACACACTTTTCAAGGCAAAAAGCCCTCTTGAACCCAAATCGCACTTCCTAGAGAGAGGCTTGTTTGGTTAGATTTAGCATGTGGGTAGGTGAGATCCCATTTGATTGGTAATCTACACACTTGATAACCTACCCCCAGATTCTTACTTTGGTGAAATCTACCTTGTGGACATCATTCCATGTTTTAAGGGGTTAAAACCCCCTTTTGAATTTCTTTGCACCTCAAAACTCAGTTCTACTAAGATCTAACCCTTGGATTGACTTGGTTTTTTGGGATCCACATAGATCGGGGCATAAGCTACTTGGATCTATAGTTTGGTGGCCATTGGACTTGATTTGGTCCACCAAACCCCTCTTTTAGCCCTCCTTGAGCAAAGTTGCACTCCCTTGGGTAGGTGAGTTTGCCCACTTTGAGGAAGTGGGTAGTTGAGATTTTTAGGGATTTGGAATGGCCATACCTTGAAACCTAGGTCTAGAGTATCATTTTGTGACGATCTGCCTTGGGGATAGAATTCCTTGTTTCAAGGGATTATGGTCCACTTAGGGTCATTTCATGAAAACCTAGATCTAGCAAGATCCAACCACTTAATCTCATTTAGCCCACTTGACTTGGCTCCTAGGTGTCCCGATCTATACTTTGACATATCTTTTTGACCCCATTATCCCATTTAACAAGGCACTAGTCCTCCTCAAAGCAAGTCGCACTCCTTGGGAATTGTGTCAAACCCTAGATCTAGTACATGGGTACTCCTAAAATCAACTTAGATCCATAGATCTAATCATTACCTAACCTCTAGTACCAATTTCACACCTTAGCTTCACCTTGTGGGCCCACTTAAATCCATTTCACACATCCCAAGAAAATAGGACCCACTTGTGTAAACATATGGTACTACACCTTGTCATCATACCATTATGTGGCCTAAATCATACATAGGTTGAACACTAACAATTTCTCAAACCACCTTCAACCATACCTCAACTTCTAGGTCCACTTAGCCTTGCATTAGTTTCCGTAACTCTTCATTTACTTACCCTTAGAAACCTTTGTTTGGGTCCAATCAACTGTGATTGGTTATAGGGTCTCCCCCTAGTTCTTGTTACACCCTGACCATAAAGCGAAGAGTGCCTTGGTTGACGTGACTCCCACCTTGCATTGGGAACCGTGGCATCTCTTAGGTCACCTCTTTAGTTGCCCATCTCCTTTACCGTCTCGGATGGGATACTACTAGGGGCAACTACAAGTTGTGTGATAACAGGTGGTTCTGTGTGGTGGGCAGTTTTCTATAGAAGCACAGAAGCTTATTCATCGTAGTCTGAAGAGACTTTGGGTTTAAAGGGTTCGTAGGCATAATGAATCCACCGGGGTATCAAACTCACATTTGTCATTAGGGAACTTGATTACTTAAAGAATTACCATAGTCTTTGCTTGGGCCCGAGTGCCAGAATCTAGTGGTATAAATAAATGGCATATATAAAGGTCCGCCTAATATAAAGAGTTGAGGCACGAAGTAAAAGATCCTCATCTGAAATAGGCACTAGGTGGGTGGATTACACCAGGTTGGGTTGGTTAGATCGATCTGAATGTCCCCAGATGCACATTTTAATAATAAAAACTTGTTTGTAGGGGGGTGAATACATAATCCTTCTAAAGGGATCGAGAACTATAATTTGGCTTTAGTAAACTGGCAATTTGAAGAACTCCACGTACCTCTGAAATTAAAGGTAGGGTAAAGAGGTTGTATGAAAAAGGATAACATATAAGAAGGGTTAAGGATTCATCCACCCATTCCTATAACTAAGGGTCCATAGCAATCTCGACTAACTAAGTGTTGCTTCATTAAGCAACAAGCGTCTAGGGTGGGTATAGGTTTTCAGGCGAGTAAAGAGGTGGTATGGAACCAAGGGGTTTTTATTCATAGCTCTAATCTAAGGCATTGGTACAGGGGTTACGGAGTGGGTGTACTGTATGTGAGGATGTAGGCTGGATGAATCCTATTCGGAGAAGAAAGATGTATAGTGCAAAATAAGCATGGATAATTCCAGTGGTATAGGAAACAGGTATAAGTCTTCGGGTGGGTATGAAGGGTGGATAGGAGGTCCTAAAAGGGTGTTCTCAGAGTTTATTATTATATTCCTAGGGAGTATTTGATAATTACTCATTAGTGTATGATCGGTACAATATTCATAGTGGTAGCCACCAGTATATAAATTAAGGCTTATAGGGGATACGAAGTGATGCTTTTATGTTATGGTGGGAAGTAAGAAAGGTAAGGATGCGAATGTCTGATCCCTCCCGTCTTGCTGATAGAGGGGACTAGTTGTACCTCCAAAGCATTCATTCAGCGTGATAGGGATGCTAACAGGTCTAGATCTTTGTTCATATCAGTTTATCCTTTGTGTCATCGCTAAGATTCAACTTCCCTTGGAAAGAAACACATAAGTTTAGTACCTAATAAATGGAACATTGAGGGGAAGGAATGAGGAAGTTCGCTTCAAGATGTTGTAGTTAACTAATACTAGTTTGGGACCCCCTTAAGGAAGGGCCAACAATGGTTGTTTTAATGGTTGAACTTTTATTGTCGGTGCTGCTATGAGGGAAAATACAAATTCATCGGCAATGCTATGAAGAGAGATGGAAAAAATGTTGGTTGATAAAAGTATGCTTGTCGGTGATGTTATGAGGGGAAATTGAAATTCGGCGATAATATTAGGGAAAATAGAAAGTTCTGTCGGCGATAAAAAGTAAATTGTCGGCGATGTTACCGAGGTGAAATTTAAATTTGTGTTGGCGATAAAAATTTTGAATGTCGACAATAATATGAGGAGAAATGACATTTTGGCGAATTGGAAAACTTTTGAAAATCATGCAAAAAAAGAAAGTTAAAAAGTCGAGGCCCGTAGGAGTTGAGCGGTTAAAAACATGCCTTAGGGGCCAAAGCCATTTCCCTCTTATGTGATGTGTTTTTTCTTGCTTACTCGGAACAACGCTTGGCGAGAAGGACGCTACCAGGGAGACAATCCAGGCTATATTTGTGGTGTTTGATCCGAGGCTGTAAGACTGTAGAGCTATAGGGAGCCTGGATGAGCGAAAATGGGGATGCTAAGCCTTTCCAAACGACTAGCAATAAATTTGTTTTCTGGATGCTGAGCTTTCCATAAGGCCATTGTTTATTTCTAACGATCACGAGTTTGTACATCCATACGTACTTCCCTCGATCGGGTGGGCCAAGTGGCAGTTTTAAATTGGAAACATGGCATTGTAGTCGGTGTTGTAAAGTCCCAGAACCAAATTATTTAAATCCTATGGTTTTATCCAATATGTGTGCTTATGTAAGCATCAGTTGATTAGGATATTAGGAGTACTCCCAAGCTATGTTTTAAAAATTGGCCAAATCGGAATCAGAATCAGCCGATTCACCAATTTAAGGCCAGACCGGTTTGAACCGGTTTCCAAATCGGATCAGAGGACCGGTTCGGTACCGAACCGGTCCGGTCCACCGATTTTCGACAAAAATCGGCCAATTTTTGGTGTGGGCCCATGGGCCATTAAAAAAGGTTTTTTTTTTATGTTTTTATTTTTATTTTTAACCTACACTACCCTCCCGAGCCCCCAACCCAAACCCATTCGCATTGTTTGTGTCATGTGATAGCAGCCGCAGGAGTGGAGTGGAATGGAGTGGAGTGTGCACTGTGGCAGTGTGGAGTCGGTGGATTATGGACAGCAAGAGAGTGGAGTGGAGTGTGCTCCAGTCTATGGACTCTATGGAGTGGGCCGTGTTGTTCGCCAGATTGCACACCAGCAGTGGAAATCTTTCGAAAGCTGTCTCCCTCACTGGAAGTGGGGAGAGGTGTGGCCTTGGGGGCAAGCAATGAGCCAAGTACTGTCACCTGAATCCCAGCTCCTCCGTTTAGGCTAACTCCTAATGAAGCCAAGGGGGTAGTCCCTACAAAGAGTTTCACTAAGGCTCTTATGTTTTATATGTTTTAAGTGTATGGTATGATGCGGATGGGTGTTGTTTAGGAGTTTTTTGTATGATGATGACCAATATTATAAATGTGATAAACAAGATAAGATGCAATCCACGTTGCTAAATGAGATAACAAGATGACAGTACGTTTCAAGATTTGATAATGAGATAAAGCATACACAAGATTAAATAACCACAAGGACAAATGGTCCTGATCAAGATAAAAAAAATTAAATAACCAGTGCCTTATGGAGTCAAAGAATAATAAAGATGTGATGTTGAATGTGTGGGTCTTGAAAAGTGTTGTTTGTGAGATTGTTATGCAATTTATCTTGATAAATTACAAATTTTAATGGTCTTGATTATTAGGCTAAGAACAAGGATATCAAAAGTAAAAAACCAACCGGGAAAGATACTGGCAACCTCTTAGATGATAGGTCGAGAGCACCCACATTCAAGAGGATAGGTGTCCAATGTTTGAATTGCCACCGAGTCTGACCAGTGGATTCTCGGCACCACCTGTATCAAGAAGCACCCTCAGTATTTAACGTCGGTTTGCTTTGTTGGGGTAAAATTTTATTTAGATTATCACTTGTAGAATTAGCAAGTCCAACACCTTTCTGAGTACTAGCCCAACCTTTTCAGGTTGGCAGAGCATACGGGTGTTGGATAAACGACCAAGATAAATTAATTATGGGGTGTCAGTTGGAATATTTTATTATTAGAGCACTGTTTCAACTCTCCGATAGAGAGCGCTCTTGACTTAGTCTTAAGACCAAAGTTCAAGAGACTTTAATTAAAACTAAATGCCTAATGCAAGGGAAATGCAACAACTAAATGCTCTCCGACAGAGAGTGCTCTTGACTTGGGTTTGGCCAAGTTCAAGAGGCTTTGTTCATTTTATGAAACTGAGAGCAGTTGTGAAAAATGAAGGAACAAGTGAAACTTAACTTACTGAAAGTAAATAAATGATAACAAGATATGATAAGATGCCTAAAAATAACTGAAAGCAAAACTTAGAATTCTACCAAACAATGTTGATCTAAGGTGGGATCTACCTCCGAACAAGGTCGATCACTAAAAACCACTAGTCCCTGAGAAAGTACAGCTAGCTGAGTTTCAACAGGGAGTCTAATAGGGAACGAGAAGCTACCACAAAACTATGTGGTCTTTGGGATACAATCCCAAAGTTAGCTTGCTCTAGTCAAAACTTGGAAGTGGAAAATTTAATCTAAGAGTAAGAAATGAAAGATTAATCTATAAACTTTGAAAAATATAAGATCTAAACTAAGCATGCGACAACACTCTTCCCCAAATGGGGAAAAAAAAACCAAATAAGTAGAGGACTCCACTTAACTTTTTATTAAGAGATTACAAGTGCCCTCGGTTGGAGACCCTTGAAAGGACTTTGATAGAAACTAAAACAAACTTATGAAAAGAAAAGCTTGAAACCCTTAATGGCTTTTACAAAGGATAAGAGAGTATGTATTGAAACTTTGTCTTCTCTTGGTTTGAAGTTTCACAGTTTGGATCCTTTTGTTTTTGGTACTTGGTTTCTACTTCTCTCTTTGGTTTGATCTTACTTTCCAAAAAGGTTCCTTCTCTTCCCACAACCTACAACAAACAATGAACCAACAAACTCATGCACCCATTAGTGTTAGAAAAATAAAACAAACTTTGAACTTATCAAGTCTAGGTTTGCAAAATAAGGTCTAAACCATGAAAGAGCGTGAGATTTAATTCAAAATTATTAAAATTGTAAAACGGACCAGCAAACAAAAGATGTCTAGAAAATGATAGGAATGAGACCTAAAACATAAAATTTTGAAATATTTTTGGTATATAAGATCTATCTTTTAAGTAGAAACAAAAATCAAACAAGTGCGAGCTATACTAATGCAAGAATGAGACCTAGAATGCTCAAAAATTAACTTTTCCAATGCATGATATTATTAATAAGATGTAAAGATTTGAGATCTAACTATCAAAGAACTAACTCTAACAATTCGTTTTTATGTTTTTATGTGTTTTTTAGGGCTCTTTTAAGGATGGACGAGAGGGGATTTGAAGGCAAAACGAATGGGAGGAAAGGAAAAAAGGATGGCTAAGGAGAGGGAGGACGAATGGAAGGAGGAGGAGGTAGATCTAGGGCAAAACAAAAGGGAGGATGGCTTGAAGAAAAAGAAGATGGGGAAAACAAATGGGTAAGAAGAGGCTTTGAAATGGGAAAAATGAAAGGAAAAGGGAGATCTAGGGTTACTAGGATGAATCTAGGGTAAGAAGGGGCAAAGCTATGGAAGAAATGGGCTTAGTAAGACAAGGGCAAAGAGGGGATCAAAGATCAAAGAGGATGGGCTTGAAGAAAGAAGCCCTTCAGAACCAAGGTAACCAATGATTGAAGTTTTGTTGCTTGATGGAGGGAAGGCTAGCCTCTAGTAGTGTTTCTTTCTTTGAGAATAGAAAGACTTGGAGAACCTGCAAAAGAACAAATTAGAGAGGAAAACCCAATGTATGAATAAAGACTAGCTTGATTTCCAAGCCACTCTCCACCTTGGAATATCCCTGCAAAACCCTTACATTCATGCACACAAATCTGAAAAAAGATATTTCTAACCTATGTTAGAACATATATTGAATAATGACTTGCATAAAAAAAACATAAAGTGAGAGGGATATCACCAAAACAATGTGAACCAAGTCCTTGAACCCATGCATAGACCTCCAAAGTTGATTTTTATTCCAATATCATAAAACAAGTATTACAATGATTTTGGCAGAGTGTTCTTGCCTAAAATCTCCATGAAGAATAGAGCCCAAATGGCCTCTTTATATAGCAAAGGCTACATACTAAAACCCTAATTCGAATTGGTATTGAAGAAAGCCAATAACATAGTCAAAAATCCAATCTCAGTCAATCCCAAGGCTTGGAGTGGAGCTCCAACCCATAACTAATAGACAACTCGCATTTTGGTAATGAATGAGGGTGGGGAGGTGGCCTCCACCTAGGCAAGGCGCCCCCCATCCCTCTCTTGGATACTTCACCATCGAATGATAGGCTTCCAAGTGTAAACACGTGAGCTCCAATGAGATATGCATGAGCTAGATGAAAATACACGTGAGGATATGGTAGGTATCACCCTAATTCGATTTGGTGGTAAGCTTGAGTTATACAAGGAGCCAAGCTTTTAGTCCTCCCTTAAATAAAGGTAGGCGCCTACCTAGCATTGAATACCAACTCAACCATCCATTAAATGCAATTACACATCACCAAAAACGAATTTGCTCAGTGGACTGTGTATTCCAATTTCCAACAAAAATTTGCCAAGGTAATTACAGTTTACACATAATTTTTTTTATTTTTTTTTTAAACAAAAATTTAAATTTAAAAAATTTGTGAATTACACATAATTTTTATATTTTTAATTTTAAACAAAAATTATGATTTCATTTTTTCTTATTAAAGAAGTTAAAAATTCATTTAATTTTTTCCTATTATGTTTGGAATTTTTCTCAAAATCCAGATTTGCAGTATAGAATCATGGCCCCGAAAGCAAAAGATCCTGCAGTGATCCATGCAGATGTTGTTTAAGGGGACATATATTGCAAGTATTGCAAGAAATTGATGAAGGGTGGGGGAATTTATAGGCTTAAACAACACTTGGCTACCATCAAAGGCCAAGTTAAGGCATGTGAAGCCCCACTAGATGTTATTGGACAAATTAGAGCTGAGATGCAAGAACATTTTAAGAAGTTTGAAGAGGGATCCTTCAAAAGAAGGCTCTTCATCTATCCCTTCTACCACTCTTAGGGATCCTTTCCAATTTGTTCCGCCCTCCGAGACTACACAAGATAAGGGCAAAGCCAAAAAGAGGGGTAGCATTGAAAGCTATTTCACACCTCCCACCACTTCTGCCAGTGCCAATGCTTCTCAGATGCAACATCCAACACATATTCAACCCAAATTAGATGACCACTGGAAGAAGCAGTACAAAGAATTTTCCCATGAGTACATTGCAAGATGGTGATATGATGCTGATCTCCCATTCAATGTTGCCCCCTCTTCTTATTACCAACCTATGTGGGATGTCGTTGTAGCTGCTGGTAAGGGCTTCAAAGGCCCTAGTATACATGACTTGGGGGGATCTCTTTTGCAAAAAGAGATCGTTTCCATAGAAGAATAACTGAAGGATTTCAAAATTTCATGGGTAAACACAGGATGCACTATCACGTCGGATTGATGGAAAGATCAGAAGGGCCGACACCTTATAAACTTTCTTGTCTCTTGCCCACGGGGAACCATGTTTTTGAGATCATGTGATGCATCTAATCAGGTGCAAGATGCAAATCTTTTATTTCATCTTTTGGATGAGATTGTTGAGGAGGTGGGGGTAGATAATGTTGTGCAATTCATCACAAATAATGCCTCAAACTATGTTCTTGCTGGTAAGATGTTAGAGGAAAAACATAAAACCATATTTTGGACCCCATGTATGGCACATTGCATAGACCTCATGCTTGAGGATGTAAGCAAAGAGGACTGGATCAAGTTCACTGTGGAGAATGCCAAAAGCATCACCAAGTACATCTACAACCATGGTTGGGTATTGAGCATAATGAGGAGACACACACGGGGCAAGGAGCTTGTTAGGCCTGCAGTTACTAGATCTGCAACTCACTTCCTCACGTTGCAATCTCTCCTTTCCCAATCACAGAACTTGGAGCAAATCTTTTCAAGTGATGAATGGAATTCATCTAATTGGGCTCGTACACAAGATGGAAAAGACATTAAGAGGAAAGTTAAAAGCTCTTCATTTTGGAAAAAAGCAACATAGGTTTTGGCAATTACTGAGTCACTTGTTAAGGTGTTGTGGTTGGTGGATGGGGAAAATTTGGCCATGGGATACATTTATGAAGCTATAGATCAGGCAAAGGAGCAAATAAAGGCAGCATACAAAGATAGAGTAGCCAAGTATGGGCCTATTTGGGAGATCATTGATAGGAGATGGAACAATCAACTCCATCGCCCTATACATGCAGCTGGGTATTTCATGAACCTGAAGTATCATTATAGAGTTGACATTGATGTTGACCTGAGTGGGGAGATATCGGTTGGATTGTATACTTGCCTTGAGCGCATGGTCCCAAATGAGGTGACCCAATTGGAGATACATCGACATATCACCTATTTCAGTGCCGCCACAGGTTCATTTGGAGAAAATGTGGCTAAGATTGCAATAGATGAGGGCCAACCAGGTAAACAATTCCATTGTTTTATTAAATTATGTTGTTTAACTTTAAAGATTAAATTGTAAATACCTTGATTCCTAATTTCTTAGCCAAATTCACAATCTAATTTGTTGAATTAACTGCCTTGACTCTTCGCATTTGCAGCACAACGGTGGAGGGAATTTGGTGGTCAATGTAAAGAATTGCAAAAGTTTGCAATTCGGGTCCTGAGTCAAACCTACCGTGCTTCTGGGTGTGAGCACAATTGTTCTTTGTTTGAGCGGATTCACACGAAGAAGAGAAACTGTTTAGAGAAAAAATGGCTAAATGATATAGTCTTCGTGCATTACAACCTGTGACTCAGACGCAACCAATTGATGAACAAAATACCTGATACGGATCCCCTTCTATTAGATGATATAGATCCTACCTCAGATTGGGTAGTGGAGACCGCAGATCCAGAGTTTGGTGATGATCTGGATGTTGAGATGGAGGACTTGCTACAGCCTCATATAGATTTAGATCCTCTATTGCCGATGCCATCAGTTCATACAGGTGTCAATCCCGATATTTCAGGCATGACAAGCACTAGTGGACCAGGACCTCGTATTTATAAGCGACGACGACGTAGGCATTCAGCCAGTACTACTACTGCAGTAGTAGATGACCATGCGCCTAAGCCTGAGGAGCCTGAGATTGAGCCAGATGTTGATGCCTTTGCCAGTCCTTCAACTTTTGGTTCTTTTGGTTCTAGTTCTAGTTCTACTCCTCGTCGTAGCAGTGGTGATGAGTTTGACTTTGATCATGATGATTGATCAACGACGATGTATGATAGACACAGTTGATGATGTTATGTAGTTGACTTGACTATATAACATGTTATTTTTTGGACTCTACTGGCCATATAGCCTATAGGCCTCATGGATTATGTATTTTGTTCCAGTTCCATTCTCCTAGATATGTATTGCACAGTACACTTTGTGTCATTTTGATATATTGACTCTTATATGGTATATACATGAGCAGACATTGGATATTTTGTTTCTAATGCTATGGAATCATGAATTAGAATCTTGAAAATGTTGTTCTTCTTAAAAATTTAAATATTTTATGTATTTTTGAGCAAACCGATTCATTAAATTCAAATCGACCGATTCATTACCGATTCTGATTCCGATTCCGAGTTGACCCTCGACTGATTCGGAGTCCAATTTCGATTTTTCAAACATTGCTCCCAAGCCAACAATAAGCATCTGTGGTATGGGAAAAAAGGTGTATATGCATAAGATATTTTGTGTTATCGGTTAATATGATACAGGGTGATCTAGGCTCCATGATGAATAAGAAAGGAAAAGTTCTATGCAAGTGATATTAGAAACACTTGCGTTTGGTACCGCCCCCCCAAGTACTTCCCCCTGCAATGGGTGTAAAGTGCCAAAGGTAAAAGGGAACCAGGGTATTGTAGGCGGTTTGGGGATAGTGGTATAACTCCATAAATTAAAATTAAAGGTTTTGGCGAGGTAAGTCCTGAAATCAAGGACTCTGCGAAGGTCCTGAAATCAAGGAATACCAAGAATGAAGTAAGATTAGTTGAATATTACTTTTTCCATTATTCCTCATGACTACTTGATCAAGTATGACCATTTTTCATCATCGTTTTCCATTTCATGCCACTACCTTCCACTTTTGACCACCAAAATTCAAAGGAGACTGTTATCACATATATAGTAGTCGAGCTACCATACATTATTTTTCTGATTCCAGTACACTATTCAGCCAGTTCCATTGCATTGAGATGCTGACATGAGCATCTATTATGGATCACTATCAGATTTTGGACAGCAGTTTTATTCCCCATGCCATGACTAAGTCCCAAGACACTCAGAGAGATGACCGATATTGCTATTTAGCCATTTGCATAGAGCAGTCAGTAGTGCCCAAAGTTACAGCAACAGTTTCAGAGAACAGATGATGGTTCAGATGATGAGCTTTCAGGTATATGACTCAGCATGTATATTATGGTGTTATGGTTATATTGCTTTTATTTCCATTTTCTTAGCATGTCTTAGCATTTAGTATCATGAAATGGCGACCATATAGATATGTGGACCTGGTTATACTTATATATATATCATATTTGTCCCTACTCATACTTAGAAGTTCTTGGCCTATACTCATTGGTTTTACCTTCCCTAGGGAGAATAGAGGTGATCATTCCCACCATACTTTGGCTTGCTAGTGTCGGTTTCATTATTCATTGTCTTCATCCATCCATGACTTACCTAGTTTGTTCATTACCTTGACTTACTACTTGACTAATGGCATGGAAGACCTTTCCCCACTGTAGCCTCTATATTGGATGAGCTTCCCTGTTTTTTGTGTCTCGGCTCTGAGTTGGTGACAAAACTTACCTTTGGTGAGTTGGATTTCCTTGAGAAGTCCCCCTAGTCACTAAAGATGTTGTTGGCTAAACCTGAAACTTTTAGTGCTACCATGAATACAAAGTATGGAAATCAAATGTTATATCTTGTATGAAAAGTAATCCAAATGAAAATGGCTATGAAATATCAAATGCTATATCTATTGTGAAATACAAATACCGAGGTAAACAAGCTGTCTGTGACACACCTAGAAGTGCTCAGGTAAACAAGTGCCTTAAAAACACACCTGCAGCAAGAAGCCTAAATTAAATGTAAATCTATGCAATGTGTTTATAAACACACATAGATAAAAGGCTATGGAAACTCTAGGCCCAAAAAGCAATGGAACTTAAACTCTATATCAAAAAGATTGCTAGCGTCATTTGTATTATGGATTGTGCGCATCTATGTAAGGTGAATAAACACTCTTTGAACAACTTATCCATTTGTGAGACACCGCCATTCCCTGTGTTGTTGTTTTTCCACTATATGCTATGGTGTGTATTCCTTTTCCATTTCCAAAGTGTCACAGTGTTAAGTCAGTAAGTCATCCTTTGACCTAGCCATGTATTCCTTAGCCTTCACCCTTCACTAGCAAATTGATCACAACTATGAAGTGAGTATGACCTTGAAAGTCTTGTCTGAGTAATAAATAATAATTATGACTTATTATATTTGGATTTAGATCGCCAGTAATGATTACTTCTTGTTATAATTGCTAATTGAATGGATTGTAAAACATGTCTTAACCTTGGACACCTTGCAGCAGCTTGATGACAGTTTGAGTCATATTTTGGTCATGTTGACTTGGTTAAACCTCAGTTTGACCAAAAGTCAACCACAAGACATGAGGTGGAAAACCTCAGATGTTATAGATAGATGATATATGGTCTAGTACAGGTAACCATGGTGGGATTATGCAGCGGTTTCAAGCTTATGATAATGATTTGTACTTTTCAGCACTTTTACAGATTATTATTATTTGGTCTGTCGGATATGATGAGTATTTATTTTGGACCATGCAGAGGTTTATATGGTGTATGAGTACACATCTTAGATGGATTTGGAACTTCTGAGTCCAATGAGATAGTATGTTTTCAGTTCCGGGCAGTTATAGTGATGATTGAGCCTCAATTGGCTATCCTAGTGCAATTTTGGTCTGTCGGAGGCCCTGTCAGAGCAATGATGAGATTTTCTTGGTTCACCTAGGGTGCTGTGCATGGAGGGGGTGTTCCAGCCACTTGTTATTACCATATTACCCCCCTCCCAGACTCATTGGTGAGCTCACCTTGACAGCGCAAGAACTCCAGGAGGCAGTTTGGGCAGTTTCACGTTTCCCGAGGTAGTTCAGAATGGTAAAAATGGCTACAAAGGAATTCAATTTGGGCTACTGAGGCAAAATTATGGCATGGGATGATCAGTGATGATGAGTGGGATGTCTTCCACACCTTCTCTAGCAATTTCAGATTCATCGAGACCCACATCCATCACGTATGGCATTTTCTGATGATTTTTGGTGCCTCCTAAGGCTCACGATTTGTCCATAGAGGCACGATTTGGTACTTTGATGATTATTTATTGATATTGTGCTATGGGGATTGACCAAGGGTGTCTAAAATTACCCCTTAGACCCACCATAAGCTAGATCTATTATTTTATCATCATGCTTTGGTGGGATCCCCTCTTCTAGGGTGAGTTTGTCCACTTATTGTATTATTTTATTAGTGATCCATGTATTGTATTGTTGAGCTCATCTCAACAATTGATTAGATTTTTTGATCTTCTAATCTTAGCCAATCATTCAAAAAGTGGTTATATTGTGGACTCTCTCCCTCCTATTTAAAGGAGAGAGCTTCTCATTGTAAAGAGGACTTTTGGCTCTAGATTATTGGAATAGAAAAAAACTATTGCATCTATCTGTTGTGTTGTGGTGAATGCTTTTGGAGTTCGTTCGTTGATTCTTCCTTTGCACTGGGTTCTTGGAGATTTTGTCTTGCTATATTTTTGTATCACGTTTTTGCATCTACTGGTGGAGGCCGATTTGGTTTGAGGAGGACGTATTGGTAGGGGAGGACCCTCCCTACTTCTCCTTTGGATCTCTTCATTGGTAACAAGGAGTATTACTGTCCCAGGACCTTCTATTTCATGTTATCATTGCTTTTCATGTGTATTTCCTCCATTGTTGCTCAACTGATTGAAATCGCTTTCCTTCGTTGACAGGAAGAGGAGGTCGCACTTGTGGGCTAGGGCATCATTTCGGCAAGCAAATTCAACAATTTCTCATTTGATCATTGCGGGAGTCTTCCCCATTCCTCATTTTGAGGGTTGTGCCCCACTTGGGTCACTTTGTGGCATACTCCAATCTCAGATCTACTGAGATCTAGCCATTGGATTGTCCTAATATTTTAGATCCACCTACCTTTATACCTCAACATTTCAGATCTATAATTTGGTGGACATCTGACTCCATTTGGCCCATTTCCCAAGGCACTGATCTTTCTCCAAGCCCATTCGACTTTCCTAGATTGTTGGGTAAGCTTGTGGTTTGACCCTTTTTTTGGTTGCTTGAACCCCTTGACATTGTCATATCGTTTCATCAAGCTCACTTTTGGTACTGGTTAGCCCCAATTTGGACCTTAACTACCCTGCATTGGACACGGTTCCCAAGGCAGTGGATTTTCTCACAATTCACTGGTACCCTAATCCTTGATCTCATTATAAACTTCATAAGTCAGTCACATAAACATGTTGGACCAAATCTACATTGTTTAAACCCCTTGATCCAACTTATCATTTACCTTGTGACTTCATCCATAGATCTAGCGTTTAACATACACCTTACGTACTTCACCTATACTTGATTTGATTTGGTGTTTTGGTTTGATCTCTCCTGTCGAGAGTAGATCTGGGTCTCCCCCTTTGTTGTCTTGGGCTAGATAACATACAGTGAAGATTGCCTCGATTGGCGTGACAACCATCCATTGGGAGTCAAGGCTATCTTGGTTGCACCTCTTTGGTTTCCCTTCCCTTCTGCCACCCATCTCGGATTCATCTCTAGGGGCACCTACAAGTTTGGTGATAACAGAGACCAAGCTCGCGTACTTGGGACACCAATAGAACCCTCCCACAAATAAGATCAGAAGGGCCACATCTCCAGCCATCTTATTTACAGGAAATATTACTGCTTTACCATTGGAAATAAAAAGTGCATATTTTCTTGACTGGGGTTTACTGTGGTCTATTTTTATCCATATTTACTTTTCATTGTCCGTACCCTATCTAGTTGAAAATTGCTAGGGTTTTGAATCTGCTAACCTTGACTATAGGTTTGCATCAACAAAATAGCAAATCCACTGGGGATCTGAATTATATTAAGGTCCCAGGTTGTGGGTAAGTGAGTTTCCTTCTTTTGGTCTTTTATTTGGAGTTTGTTGGTTGCTTTTTCTTTTTTGTTTTTGTTTCACATGTGCAACATGAAGAATAAGTTACAAAATACTTGGATCGGCAATAGGCAACAAAACCTAGCTCTCGGAACACTTCCAGGCCCAGCGGGGGTACAACTGTGTTATCCCAATGTAGTTTTCAGGGGCAATACCTAACTCTGAATACGGGGTTTAGGATCATTATCTGCATTGTGATCACGACTGCACAAATATTTTTTGCATTTTCCAGAGGCTCTATTTTGTGAGTTCTCAACATTTAATTCTATTGTCTGGGGTGCTTTCTTAGGATCTCCTTTGTTAGGTACCCTTAATGTAAACCTTTATGTCCCCCCCCCCTATTTGTTGGGATGTTCTGCATCCTCTCTGTTCCTCCCCCCCTAGCCCCCTAGGTCAAGTGAGTAGATGAAAATGAGACCCCAAACATTTAATTAACTTACAATGATACATATAGGTGCACCAGAAAGGTAGGTGCAACACAATAGGGGTGCCTACAACCTACAACATAAATAGTGCAATTAGTTTAAATAGTGCGATTAATCCTACCCTCTTAGACCAAATATATGTTTCCAGTGTCCCCATTGTCTCTCGCCTAAACCTGCCTACCTTATTGACTTACGAGAATCCAATCTACCGGAATCCTATCTTAGGGGTCTTACTTACTTACTTGATCTCTGTCTTAAATGAATATGCTTACTTAAGATTTTTACTTACAGTTAGTCCAGTCGGTTAAATTTTGATGTTGCACAGAATCATCATTCACTATAAGGATTTTTAGCTGAGGTTTGGTTACACAATTAGTAATAGTAAAAGATCATGAAAAGGAGGATTAGACAAATAGATCACTCAAGCATTTAAGCCCTCAAGTGCGGAAAATATAATACATCAAGCTTTTTTCAGGGATATATATTCTCTACCAGCTAGTCTCCATCCATCATAGGTAAGTGCAACAAGTAGGTGCAACTAGGTCTATTTCCTCACACTATAAAATAATCACTTCACCATTGAACAAGAGAGCAAACTTAGAAACATGCCGAAAATGTTCTCAATTGCCCTTTTAACACATTACATCACCGTTTGCGCTTGAGCTTGGACTCGTACCCTTCTTATCATCTGGCTTATCAATATAGAAAAATATAGAAATATGGATTTTCAGTCTCCATCTGTACGGTTTACCTTATATGAGGCTGCCTAGGATCTTGCTTCATCTTTCTCTCAACGGCGGAGTCAACCATATTACTTGAGCTTACCAAGCGAGGAGAATATTCTCTTTAGGACCTGTTATCACACCATAGTAGTCGAGCTACCATGATTACAGAACAGTCATCTGCATATTTTTGAGTTTTTCCTTTACACTGTTTCAGTGAGATCAACTATGATGAGCAATGTTATTTATGATCACTCACACATCAGAGCAGCCCTATATCAAACATCATGTAGACCTTATGCGAAGGTTGAGCCTCTTGACCTCAGATTTGATGACTGAGATGACCTTTTATCCCATACAGATGCAATGCAGTATTTGAACTTTAGTAGCAGTGTTCTTAGTGGTTACACTTTGGTCCAGATGGCAAATACAGGTATATGGCCTAGGAGGTATATGATGTGCATTGGTCTTATTATCTTACTCTTTTGGCCATTTTGATAGCTTGACTTGGTATATAGTGATCATGATCTGGAAGTCTATCTATATAAAAATGAAAATGGTTATCATTGATTATATATATGGCTGTATTACTTGCACTTAGAAGCTCCTGTAGTATACTCATTGGTTTTACCCTCTTAGAAGTGTGGACATGATCATTCCCACCGTTATGGCTTACTAAATTAGGCATCACCTTCACTTTCACCATCCATCCATTACCTTCCTTATCTTTGGTTTCTAACTTGACTTACACCTCAGCCTGTGATATGGAGAACCTCCCCATTTTTTTCCTCTGTGTTGGATAGCATCCATGTTAAGTTTGTGTCTCGGCTCTGAGTTGGCAACAAAACTTACCTCTGGTGAGTTGGATTTTATACCTTGATCACTCTAGTCAGTTGCCCCGATGTTTGGTCTTGATTGTGGAAGTCCCCATAGTTGCTTGAGTTGTGTTGGCTAAAACCTGAAGCAAATTGTACTACATATGGAAATTATTGTTATATGTCTTGTAAAGCCCAATGAAAAGGGATGTGAAATGAAATGAAATGTAAATGCACCCCAGACGAAAGCTGCGATTAGTTGTGCTTCTAAGCACATGCAAAATCCCAAAGGGGTCCTAAAGGCCTAAAAAGCAATGGATAAATGTATACTAAATCTAAGGATTGTTGGCCAAGGAAATGAAATGAAAGGGCCCAAATAAAGCAGTGGCTAAATGAATGCTAAATCTAAAGAACTGTTGGCCAAGGAAATGAAATTTTCCTCATTGATCCTACGGGTTATGATATGATATGGAGCAAGGGACAACTAATTCCAAGTGTCCCCTAGAACCTCAAGTTACGGTTAGCCGAGAACCTAGTTCACAACAGTTCTAGTAGTAGACATTTCGCCAAGGTTGAATAAGCACTTCTCTAAACAACTTACCCATTTGTGAGACATCGCCATTCCTTGTGTATTCTTTGTCCAACACATGCTTAAGTGTGTAATCCCCTTTCCTTTAACCAAAGTATCATAGTGTTGAGTCATTCAAGTCATCCCCCTTAGCCTAGCCTTGTATTCTTAGCCTTCACCCTATGCTAGCGAATTGATCATGTCTACAAAATGAGTATATTCTCGAGGTTCTTTTGTGAGTAAACTATTATTCAACTTGGTGATTTATTATAATTAAATGTTAACTGCCAGTGAAATGATACTTAATGCTTGAAGTCTTGCTATGAGAATGATTAATAGAACCATCATAAACCGGTATCTGATGCATAGAACCATCATGTACATGTACATAGACCATATATCATCTGTCTGTATCATCACAAGGTCCAACCATCTCATGTCCTATGGTTGACCTTGGTCAAACTAGGTTTGACCAAGTCAACATGACCATATATAACTCAGACTACAATAAGAAGCTGCTGCAAAGTGTCAAAGGTTAATGCATGCTCTACAACTCATTCACATAGCAATTATAACAAAAAGTAATCATTACTGGCAATCTAAATCCAAATATATAGTGTCATTAATTATTATTATAACTCATACTAGACTTTCAAGACCATACTCACTTCATAGTTGTGATCAATTTGCTAGTGAAGGGTGAAGGCTTAAAATAAACTGGCTAGGCCAAGGGATGACTCACTGACTCAACATTGTGACACTTTGGATATGGGAAAGGGAAAACACACCATAGCATATACTGAATGAGCAACAACAAAGGGAATGGTGGTGTCTCACAAATGGATAAGTTATTCAAAGAGGGTTTGTTCACCTTTAACAAATGTGCACAATCCATAATACAAATGAGGCCAGCAATTATTTTGATATAGCATTTAAGTTCCATTGCTTTTGGGCCTAAAGTTTCCATAGCCTTTGATCTATGTGTGTTTATAAACACATTGCATAGATTTACATTTATTTAGGCTTTTTGCTGCAAGTGTGTTTTTAAGGCACTTGTTTACCTGAGCACTTCTAGGTGTGTCACTGACAGCTTGTTTACCTAGGTACTTTACATTTCACAAAAGATATAACATTTTATTTCATAACCACTTTCATTTGGCTTGCCTTTCATTCATGTGTGTTTAAAAACATATTGCATGAACAAGATTTTCATACAAGATATAACATTTCATTTTCCATACTTTGTATTCATGGCAACACTAAAAGTTTCAGGTTTAGCCAACACAACTTTAGTGACTAGAGGAAATTCACAAGTAAATCCAACTCACCATAGGTAAGTTTTGTCACCAACTCAGAGCCGAGACACAATAAACAGGGAAGCTCATCCAATACAGAGGCTACAGTGGGGAAAAGTCCTCCATGCCACTAGTCAAGTAGTAAGTCAGGGTGATAAACTAAAAGGTAGGTAATGGATGGATGAAGACAATGAATAATGGAGCCAACACTAGCAAGCCAAGGTATGGTAGAATGATCACCTCTATTCTCCCTAAGGAGGGTAAAACCAATGAGTATGAATAATGAACTTCTAAGTCTGAGTAGGGACAATAGAATATATATAATAAGATCAACCAGGTCCATATATCTATATGATCGCTAGTTCATGACACTAAATGCTAAGACATGCTATAAGAGTGAATATAAAAGCAATGTAACCACAACACCATGATATACCTGCTGAGTCATATACCTAAATGCTCATCCTCTGAACCATCATCTGTCCTCTCAAACTGCTACTGTAACTCCGGGCACTGCTGACTACTCATGTACAAATGGTATAATAGCTACATCGGTCATCTCTCTGGGTGTCCTAAAACTCTGTCATGGCATGGGGAATATATACTGTCCAAAATCTGATAGTGATCCAATATAGATGCTCATCTCGACATCTCAATGCAAGGGAACTGGATGAATAGTGTACTGGAATCAGAAAAATAATGTATGGTCGCCCGGCTACTATATATGTGATAACAAGCCAGTTATACTATATGATGATGATCTATGGTCCTTGATACACTTGGTTGTGGTTCCATATAGTGGGCATAGTTTTTAGATGATGGTTGATGTATCTGTTATCACACAACTTTTAGTTGTCCCTAAAGGTGTCCCATCCGGGACGGTAGAGGAGATGGACAACTAAAGAGGGAGACCCTATGATCACTCAAAAGTGATTGGACTAAAACAAAGGTTCCTAAGGATGTGTAAATGACAAGTTACGGAAACCAATGCAAGGTTAGGTGGACCCAAGAGTTTAGATAGTGGTTGAAAAGGCTTAAGGAGTGAATATTGTTTCAACCAATGAATGGGTTGGGCCACCTATGAAGACCAAAAAGACAGATCTAGTACCATGAAATACACAAGTGGGGCCCACTGCCTTGGGATATGGAGATGGTTCAAATGGGGCCCACAAGGTAAAGTTATGCAAATGGTACCTAGGGGTATGCAAAGAGTAGATCTATGGATCTAAAGTGAAATTAGAGATACCCACATATGGGATCTAGGAAGTGACACTACTCCCAGGGAGTCCGAATTGCCCTAGGTGGACTAGTGCCTTGAGTAGATGGGCAAATGGAGTCAAAAGGATGTCAAATTATAGATCAGGACACCTAGAATGCAAATTAAGTGGGTTACCCAAGATGTGATGTTTGGATCTTACTAGATCTAATATTTCACTATGTGACCCAAGTGGACAACAATCCCCAAAATGAGGAATGATACCCCCAAGGAAGAAATTCACAAAGTGAGACACTATATGTAGGTTTCAAGGTATGCTTGTTTCAAATCCAATGATATCTCAACCACCCACGTCCTAGAAGTGGACAAACTCAAACACCCAAGGAGTGCGACTTTGCCCAAGGAGGGCTAAAAGCATGGTAAAGTGTGTCAAATCAAGTCCAATGACGACCAAACTTTAGATCCAAGTAGTTTAGGAAACTATCAATGTGGATCTAGAAAATCAAAGTGATCCAATGGCTAGATCTCCATAGATCTGAGATAGAAAATGCATCACCAAATTGACCCAAGTGGGGCACAACCCTCAAAATGAGGAATGGAGCCCACAAGGCAAAAATCAACAAGGTGAAGCACTAGGGGTAGGTTATCAAGTGAGGAGAGTGTGAATCAAGTGGGATATAACCTACCCATGTGTTGGATCTAACCCAACTAGCTTCTCCCAAGGGGTGCGATTTACCTCAAGAGGGCTACTTTGCCTTGAACAGTGTGTCAAATGGAACCCATCCACCACCAAACTATAGATCCGAATTGCCATGGATGCTATAGAGGTGGGTTTTCAATATCTTTTCAAGAGGCAAGCTAGATCCAAGTAGATCTAAGAAAAACAAAAAATGAGGGTTTTCATTTTAATGTAATTTTGACCAATGGGGTGGATAGCAAGCAAAATCAATACGTACCTTGTAGATCTTACCTCAAAAGCTTGCAGCCTCTTAGCATATGGAGAATTCTTGCCCTAGTTACAATTCCAAGATTGATCCAAGTGTCTTCAACCAATAGCATCCAAACCCTAAGAGGAAATATGTCTCATGAAAACCTGCAAATCAAACTACATCCAGTTAGATTTGATCTACAAATCCATAAGATCTAAGCATGTCATATCAAGAAAGCAATCAATGGACAAAGCACAATTGAAAAACTCCCTCTCTATGAAGACATCTTACTCATGGGGGATGTGAGCAACCCCTACAATCTTCCCACAAAGCAAAATCATTGAACTAGCTTGAGCAATTCGGCCTCCCTCTCTTGAAGTCGATTTCACCTGAAAAGCAAACAATGTCTAGAAGCAAAAGATCCAAGAACATATGCAAGAGAAACCCAATCAAAGCCAAGAAGTAGATCTCCAAAATATTCTTTTCATTCCAAGTTTTCCAGAGCCCAAAGGTGAGCTATATGATAGGGGGTCTCCTCCTTATATAGGATAATAAACACCAAAACCCTAGATCTCAAAACCACTTTACAACAAAATGAGTGGTTGAGATTAAAAGATCTCAATACATGATCAATGGCTAAGATGAAACATAACAATATAACACATGGATCACTGAAACAATGATGACGTCATAACTAAAAGATACTCATGGAGGGTGACGTCATCCACTAGAGGGGGAAAAAGTACAAGGGCCCACCTCATATGACTAAGACATGACTCTTAAAGCACATGGTGGGGCTAGGAGGCATCAATCCTTGCTAGCTCATCCCCATGGCACAATAAAATAATATAATATGTCCAAAATAAATACAAATGATCAAATATGTCCTCAAAATATGTGACAGACAAGCAATAAAAGGCCTCCTATGACCTCTGTGGACCCACCCAAGTGATGAAACTGGCTGGAAGATAGGGGGTTCACCCTGGAAGACCTCTGTGAAAACCAAGTGCCAAAACCTTGCCTCAATTGCCCAAATCGAACTCCTCAATGACCCTTTTATCCCATTTCTGGATTGCCTCGGTAACTGTGAAAGTGCTGAAACTACCTCCTAGGGAACCTACGTTGTCAAACTGAGCCCACCAAGCTCTCTAGAAGGGGGGATAAATGGTAATAACAAGTGGCGCGACCACCCCCTCCTCATACAGCGCCCTAAGTGAACTGGCCTCTCATGGCCCCTGCTGCTCAGGCTGGGAAATCAACCCCAAATCTGGTCAACAAGTGTAAAACTGCATCTATCACTGTCAAAAGTGCCCGGAACTGAAAGATAAGTGTCTCATTGGATCCAGAAGACCCAAATCTACTAAGAATGTGTACTCATACACCGTGGGTTGCCCTGATGGGCTAACTGTAGGATCCACCATATATGGACAGTGGTGCATAATCTGATGATCTGAAGTAATAATAAAACCTATTGAACTGCATCAATCTTCACATGAATCATATGTCCATCATATAGCATCATCATCAAGAGTATGTGGGACCATCCATTATCATCAATAGGTATATATAGCCCACACCATCACGGATCCCAAGAAATGACCATAGTCAAACTGGGTTTGACTAGGTCAATATACAACCAAGGATAAATCATCTCAACAGACTAAGACATGTTCCTCTAATCATACTCACAGCTTAACTTAAAGTATAGCATTCATTCAGTGGCATTAATCATGTTAGTATATTCCGTTGTTATTTATAATTACTTGCACAATAGCTTAAATGACAAACTCACCCATTGGACATGGTCTAACTGCTAGCTAAAGATGAAGGCTAGGAACAAGGTTGGGCAAAAGGGGGTGACTTGTCTAAACTCAACTAAAAGACACTTTGGACTGGGAGAAAGGGGAAACAACAAACTCTGTGCTGGACAAAATAACACGGGAGATGGTTGTGCCTCACAAATGGGTAAGTTGTTTAGAGAGTGCTTATTCAACTTAGGCATCATGTCTACATCAAGTTGATCCAAGCTCATTAGGATCATTCAAATTCATTTCATGGCATTTTTGGCCTACATAACCCTTTGGATCTCAGGTGTGCTGATAAGCACAACTAATTGCAGCTTGCATCCAGGGCATGTTTACATATACATATAAGGTCAACAATTGTTTAGATATAGCATTTAAGAACCATTGCTTTTTGGACCTTTCTTATACTCTTCAAGGAGTATTTTCAGCAGTTCAACGCTCTTGCCCTTTTTAGTTTCCGTGGGCAAATTTATATAAGTTTCCATAAGTAGAACATGAGCTTTCAGTTTTAGCCAACAACATCTCAAGTGACTAGGGGGAGTTCGAGCCAATGCCAAACATCGGGATAACCGACCAGAATGATTTACGCCTACAATCCAACTTACCAAAGGCAAGTTTTGTCACCAACTCAAAGTCAAGACACTAAACATACAGGAA
Organism: Larix kaempferi; assembly: GCA_027924585.1. Lineage (NCBI taxonomy): Eukaryota > Viridiplantae > Streptophyta > Pinopsida > Pinales > Pinaceae > Larix > Larix kaempferi. The sequence goes on from BSBM01000761.1 coordinate 13,281,676, forward strand.
TGCGGTCCAAACACAGAGGTAGAAAAATGGGAAGTCCTCAATATCAAAAATTCAAGTAGGACAAGTCAAGGGTTAAGGCCAAATAAGGAAAGTCATGGATAGATGGAGTCAAGTGATGGTGGAGCCTAAGCTAGCATACAAATGGTGTCAAGGAAGACCATATCTATGCAAGGTAGTGAACCAGTGAGTTTTGTCAAACAACCTAAATGTGCAAGTAAAATGTTCATTTTATAATTTATGATCAAGATAGTTCATTTTATAAAGTTTGCTGCATCATGAATTATATACCAAGCCAATGCTATGAACATGACTAAAAAAACAAGATAATAATCCATAGTCAATGATCAGGAATCCATTGGTCATACAACATCATCATAAGAATAATCATAATACACCATCTGAAACACTGCAGCAATACATCTCTAGGCACTGAACTGAAACTGTATGGAATAAAGGGTCACATCGGTCATCAAATCTGAACTCTCAAGGCTCAGCCTTGACACAAGGTCTAACATAATTCTGAATAATACACTGCTCTGATCATGAGTGATCTCAAAATATAAATTCATCATAGCCAAGCTCTGGAATGTGCAGATATCCGCTAAGCAAGAATAGTAGCCCTGCTACTATGGTGTGATAACAGTATCTTTTATTGATTATTATTTTCTCCAAACCACTATATTATTATTGTCCAGGTATGGTGGATCTTACAGATGATCTTACAAGATGCTATAGAGTGTATGCCTACTCATCTTTGGTATATTTGGGTGTCTTTGGATCCATTGGGACACTGTTTACAGTTTCAGACACTTTCAGGGATGATATGAGCATTTTTCCACCAGTTGACCAGTTTGGCCATGATGAGTTGGCCTGTCCAGTAGACGATTGGAGGCAAGTCGTTTCCTAGGGAGCTATAGAGGAAGGGGGTGGTCTAGCCACTTGTTATTACCATATTACCCCCCTTTCGAACATGATGGTACAGTCAGATTTTGTGCCCAGGCACCAGGCAGTTGTTGTCAGGCAGTTTGATGGATTTTCAAGTGGGATAAAAATGCAATAAAAAGGTCATTAAAGAAATCTATTTGGGAAATTGAGGCAAGGTTTTGGTATGAGGTTTGTTCAAAGGTCATCTATGGTGTATCCCACTCCTTCCAGATCAGGTTGCATCATTCAGTGGGGTCCACACAGTCACCGGATTCTCATTTGATGTATTATTCTCTCACTTGAGAGGGCCAGGATTTGATCATTTGTTCACTTGGACATGTCATTGAGTCATATGTTATATTATTGTGCCATGGGGTGATGCTAGTGAAGGAAAGTAATGCCTCCTAGCCCCACCATGTGCTCCCTATTCACTTGTCCTAGTCATCTTATGTGGCACACTTATTGTTTAGTCACTAGTATGTGGTGGGTGCGCAACCCCTTAGAGGCCTCTTTTAGTGAGTGCACACCCCCCCTCATGTGAGTGATCCATTTTTTATTGTATCGCTTCATCTTAGCCGTTGATTGTATTATGTTTATATTTTGATCTCCACCACTCATTTCAAAAGTGGTTTAGGGTTTTGGTCTCTCTCCTCCTATTTAAGGAAGAGCCCCCCCTATTGTAAAGGCATCTAGAGATTTTTGGCTCTGGGCTATTGGAATAAAAATTTATCTTTTGAGCATGCATCGATCTTGAAATGTTTTTTTGGCTATGATGATTATAAATGCTTCTCCATTGCATTGAAGGAAGTTCGTAGCTATCTTGTATCTTTTACCACTAACTCGATTTACAGGTGAAGAGGTCGATTTGGAGGAGTGCACATTGGTGGGGAGGCTTGCCCTGCAATCTTCTGTCAAATTTTGGTTCAAACAGTTAGTGATTTTGTCTTCGTACCTGTTATCAAATATATAGTAGTCGGGCTACTCTATTCCATTTTTCAGATTCCAGTACACTTTTCAGCCAGTACCCTTACATTGAGTTGCCGAGATGAACATCTATTATGGATCACTATCAAATATTGGACATCAGTATGATTCCCATGCCATGACTGAGTCTCAGGACACTCAAATTTGAGGACTGATGTAGCCATTTAGCCATTTACAGAGCAGCATGTATTGCCCAGTGTTGTAGTAGCATTGTTTCAGTGGACAAATGATGGTTCAGATTGGTATTGCACAGGTATATGACCTAGTAGGTATTATTTCTTGTGTTATGGTTATTATTGCTTTTATATTCATTTTTGTGACATGTCTTGACATTTAGTATCATGATTTGGTGATCATATAGATATGTGGACCTGGTTGTACTGTTATATTATGTATAATTGTCCCTACTCAGACTTAGAAGTTCTTGATCTATACTCATCAGTTTTACCCTCCTTATGGAGATTAGATGTGATCATTCCTACCATATTATGTCTTGCTAGTGTTGGTCTCATTATTCACTGTCTCCACCCATCCATTACCTACCTGTTTGATTGTTACCTTGACTTACTACTTGACTAGTGGCATGGAGGACTTTCCCCCGCTATAGCCTCTTTGTTGGATGAGCTTTCCCTTGTTTATTGTGTCTCGGCTCTGAGTTGCCTAGGTTGTGTTGGCTAAACTTGAAAGAGATAGTGCTGCCATGAATACAAAATCTAGAAATGAAATGTATATCTTGTGAAATGTAAAAGCCCGTTCTGGAAAGTGTTTATCAACACTCGTGAATGAGAAGCCAAGCCAAATGAAAATGGCCAAGAAATGAAATGTTATATCTATTTGAAATACGCCCATTCTAGAAAGTGTTTCTCAACACTCGTAAATGAAAGGCAAGACGGACCTAATGAAACTTGCTGTAAAATAAATGTGAAATGAAAGCCTTATATAAATGTAAATCTATGCAATGTGTTTGTAAACACACATAGATCAAAGGAAATGGAAATCAAAGGCCCAAAAAAGCAATGGTTCTTAAACTCTATATCTGAATGGTTGATGGCCTCATTTGTATTATGGATTGTGAGCATCTGCTAAGGTGAATAAGCACCTCTAAAAGTAACTTACCCATTTGTGAGACACGGCCATCCCCTGTGTTATTGCTTGCCCAGCATATGCTAGAGTGTGTATTCCCTTTCCATATATGAAGTGTCACAAAGTCAAGTTTGTAGTCATCCCTTTAGCCTATCCTTGTCAGTTTTTAGCCTTCACCCTTCACTAGCAAATTGATCACAACTATGAAGTGAGTATGGTCTTGAAAGTCTAGTCTGAGTCATAATTATTATTGAAAACCTTTATTAAAATGTATTTAGATCGCCAAAGAAATGATTACTCTTTGTTATAATTGTTACTTGAATGAATTGTAGAGCATGTTTTAACCTTTGACACTTGCAGTGACTTGATGATGTTTTGGGTCATATGATTGGTCATGTTGACTTGGTCAAACCTAGTTTGACTAAAGTCAACTACAGGACATGAGGTGGATAGACCTCAGATGTTACAGAGATATGATATGTGGTATAGTACATGTCACCAAATGGTTCTATGCAGTGGTTTCAGGCTTATGATAATTCATCTATGCATCATCACTATAAAGAATATATTACAATACTTTTTGGTTAAGATTTAAAAAATTCCTTATACCTTTAAAATCAACTTGACTCTGTATTAGGGTTGTTTCCCTTAAATGTACAGACCTGTTTTTCCTTGTAATTTTCTTGGACTTATACTAAGTTCAACATTTTTACAAATGTTTTCTGCAGCTAAATTATGGTTAATAATGTTTGGTAAAGCATTTTTCTTTCCCAGGTTATATTTTTATGCTGAACAGTTCAGCGATTGTGTATTGGAATTCTGGGCCAGTAATGGCCTGAATTAGAAAAGCCAAGGCAAAATTTTTCAAGTTTGGCTCTGATTTCTTCATTTAACTTAAATCATTTGTCCATGCAGAGTGGAGTGTGAGTCTTTTTAAAACTCTAGCCATTTGCAATGGAACAACAATGGCCTAGAAAATAATCTAAATCCTTGTGTCAACTGACCTGCTTATGTTTCTTTTTTCAATAGGAAAATAGCACCTTGTTTTGAGAGCAGGCTCCACCTTCCACTTCTATCTGCCATGATTTCAAGTGTTCCTATTTAAAATAGAATGGCACATTCCTAATGGTCATGGGCTCTACTTAACTAAAAAATATCTTGTCAATTTCCAAAAACCTATAAATAAAGGTTGTTTGTCTAGGAGAGAGTAATAATGCATCCTTAACCCAATACTATTGGTTGTTTCATAGTCTAACTAATTTCATTTTCAAATGCTGCTAGGTTTACAAAATTCAGAAAATGATATATAATCCAAAAATTGTGCATTTATAGTGAAGTTGACATCATCATAATGCAACCTTAGGTATACCAGCCAAAACTCAGTGATAGATTCAGATATTCCAACCCTTTTGTTAAAAACTTAATATATATGCTATCAAAACCTAACTGTTGATAGACTAGAAAATCATTTAAGAGTCATGTCTTCCAGCTCATAATTTAAGCTATAGAAGAGGCATCATGGTAGAAAATGCTAAATTCGGTTTGAGGATGGCAAATTTGAGGATTCTAACTCTAAAAAAAGCTGGTTTTATATGAAATTTTAATAAAAGAAAGATTGATTGATTCCAACTCGATAATCTAATGTTTGAGTATAATAAGAACCAAAATTGAAAGAAACGACCTATGAAATGGAGAGACAACTTATAACTGGGAGAAGTTCTTCAATGAAGATTTGCCGATTGTGTAATTTCATTAACACTAGGAAACTTCCTTATGATTAAACATACATGTGATTTTATTAAAATTTTGGGACAAAAACATATGATGTCTTTATTTCTTTTTGATTTCCTAACCATTTTTGGTATGTGCAGGAAAGTGTGACCTCTTCCAAGGAAAATGGGTGCATGACTCTCTTGGGCCTTTATATAAGAATGATTCTTGTCCAGTATTGACAGAAGCACAAAATTGCCAAGGTAATGGGAGGCCAGATAAGGATTATGAAAATTTGAGGTGGCAACCTACGAGTTGTGATCTGCCAAGATTTGATGCACACAAGTTTCTGGAACTAATGCATGGAAAAACCCTTTCTTTTGTGAGTGACTCTGTTGCTAGAAATCAGATGGAGTCAATGATGTGCATACTGTGGCAGGTTAGTTCTTTTCTTTTCTCTTGTTAGATTATAATTCAGTTATCGTTTTCAGCTAGATGCTAACATGAATAGAAGATAACAAGTAAATTTTTTCATTTTGGCTTACTTGCATATGCCTTTTTGATACATTAATTTGCAATCAAGTGTCATTGTTTTGGGCTTGTCTTATAAGTTATTCAAAAATTACCAGGTTATGATAAAGATGTATAAAACTAACTTGAATTGGTTTTGGAGATGGGGGAACGGTGGAGAGAGGGGGATGTGTCCCCGGGATGGCTAGAGCATACCCCCAATTTTTTCAGGGGACGGCATGTTGGGAACAACAATGATATATATATAGATTGAAACTAATAAATATTTAAAAAGTTTAAAAAGTTAGAATTCACCATAAACATTTGTAGTTGCTTGTCACCACAGTGGTCTATACTATATAGTATTATGCACAACCCTTACACTTGATACTTTTGAAAAGCTCAAGCAAATCAGAAAAGGGCTTGAGTGACATTCCATTATTGGCACTTGGACATGAGCAAAATGCAGTTTAGCTTTAGCAAACTTAAGTATAACTATTTTCAATTTGCAGTAAGGTCCATGAAGGGTATATGAGAAGAATGCTCATCTCTATAACAACTTTTCTTCGTTGTATTTCTTTTTTATGATGATTAGGTTAAAAGGAATTCCCTTCTCAATAGGTTTACATGTTTTAACAGCTGTGTTGAAAACCACTACAAAACACTTTGGGATATACATGCTTACATTCTGTAACGAGATTAGATTCATATTTCAGATTGAAAAGGATATTGAATGGGAATTTATTCAAACATTTAGTACCCAATCCAAGTCTTTACTATCCAATTGTTTTCACAGTGCTCGAGGTTGGGATGGGGGAAGAGCTGAACTTGAATAACTCCTGGACACCTATGTGCAATACGTAAAAGCTAAGATGACCGTACAAATGAGAAAAACAAGAGCAGTACCCAGAAGGATCAGACCTTTGGGTTGTTGCATTTCTTGGTTGGTTGACATGGTGGAGACTTTGCTGCTTGTAATGATGTTGCTGAAAAGACAATAGTTAAATTACTAGAAACCCAAGTCAAAACCCATCATACAACCCCATATTTTGAACTGCAACTTGTACAGATTCAGAATAATACAAAAAATATGGATGGGATAAATGATCATATTGTCCATCGTCGAAACTAAAGATACATGCCCGAACATCTCTAAAATCTGCCCGGGATATCTCTGAAATCTACTTGGAACGTCCTGAAAATCTGCCCAGAACAGCGCCGAAATCTGATGGGAACATTTTGGGCACAACCAGTAGTCCCCATTGAAGTCCTCGGTGGATTAAGGGATGTTTCCTAGGGGTCCCCAAGTCTCTGGGATGTGGCGACGACACTTTTTTTGTGGGGATGGGGGGGTGTCTCCCCATGCAACATAGACTTTATATGTATAAATGTTGAATTCGTTTGTTGTATGATCCAAATCTTTGCACATGGACTGAATGCTTAGTCATAGGTCTAAGACTCTAAAGATATTTTTGAGAGAAATAATAGAGGATTGCCTTGGAAACCTTGGATGTTGTTCAATAAATTACTGTTTACCTATTTGTTAACATTTATAATCTAAGGTAGACGTATTGTCATGTACCTGACTGCCTTCATGTCGATGTATTGTTGGAACCAGCTCAACCAAAATCCTACTGATACTCTTACATCAAACTTTCAACAATCCATTTACTTGCTCATAATGCATTCCAAATTAAAGATATGCATAATATTAAATTTAAGCTAAAACGAATTTGGCAAATAAATTTATCACGTGCAAACCATTACAATTCACCATATGGACACATCATATATATATTAATGACTGAATACTTATATTCACCAAATGTGAACATACGAAATGGTTTTGTAGGAGCGATTTACGACATAGGCATCCACTACATATGCCACCCTTGAGTTGGGCTATTAGGTGGTGAGGGTACGGCCATGCGTACTGATTATCTCTCTCAACACACCCTAGATAATGCCACATGATCCAAGCCAAAAAAATAGCAAATACCATGAATCCCAATGCTAAATCACACAACATCCTCTACCAACACTCACTCAACATATGATTATTTACTTGCCACCAACACTAGCACTAGCTTGGTCATTCCATTGTCAAGGCTCCTATTGCCCAAGGAGACATTCATAGCTAGACTACAAATTTGATAGAGAAATCCCAACCAAGCTACAATTATGGTAAGGGTTATGCATAGGTAACTCTGCTCACCAAGGTTCGCAATGCTAGACCTCCTATTGAGTAGATTCGAGCAATATACAAATCATAGGGATTGAGCCTCAATGCATGGTAGTAGGTTTATTGCAACATCTCTCCTAGGGTCTCATGCTGACAATAACTTAGAGGCTTTGTGTGTTCTTGTCCCCATGTGGCTCAAAAACAACATAGAATTCGTAACATCCACATCACATAACATCCAAACCACGAAGAAAAACACTATTGACAATCCCAAAACAAGGGAAGAGAATGGGATAAGAAACATCCAAATAACGAAATGAGGCTTATATAATGATGTGCATAGGAGATGCAATATACATTTATTGGCCAAGGTGGTATCTAGTGCAATCACCTCTTAATCATGGAGGAGTTTACTCATTGACACATGGCACAAACAATTTCCACCACCTTACCCCCTCCACCTCTTTTCACATCATAGCCCTCCTCTTTCTCCTATTTCCTAGCAATCCATTCCTATTTCGCTACTTCAGTTAAGAGACTGATTTTTTGGGGTTCTCCACTATTGGAGAAGTTTCTCCCTTGTTTTCTTGGGTTTGCGCTACTATTATCCGGATGTACATCGTTCTTTATTGGAAGGTCTGAGCTCGGGGGAGACAAATAGCTTTTCCTATGGTTGGGAGATGAGTGTTCTTATCATCATGGTTTAAACGAGCTCGACACTCATTTTGTTTCTGTGCTTTTCCATTCTTTTAGTGATCCTGGTTATGCTGCTATAAACATTAACAAGGTCAAAGCTCAACTCAGCTTAGGATTTGGAGAGCCTGATCAACTTCCATTGTTAGGTTCTGCCCAACATGCAGTTTAGAGGAGACTAGGGTTTCTACAGAGCGCCTCGATTAGATTGCGTTGCGGATTTCTATAGGGTGTTTATCATTCATGGGATTCATCTTCAGGTCAAACAACTATGAGTTTACCTTTTTTCTATTGTGCTTCGGATTCCCTCCTTTTTCTCTACTCTCGGTGGTCCTCTACCTGCACGATAGATTCCTGCAACCCACACTTAGTATCTATGATTTACTACATAGTTGCATTTACTCGCCGGACTGCGTTGGAAGCCTCCTGTGGGAAGATAACTACCTCTAGGACAATTGGGAACACTTCACCCAAACGTGTGGCCAGATATTACCCGCTTGTTATTGCTTTCAGTTCAAAGTTTTGTTTTATTTTGCATATGTATCAATCTTCCAACTTGTTTGTAGTTGCTTGCTTAGGATTTGGACTACCTGAACAAATTCCAGTGCCATGTCTCGGCCAGCATGAAGGTTGGAGGAGTATATGGTTTCTCGAGGTCGCCTCGGCCTCATCGCGTTGCGAATTTCTACAGGATGTTTGTCATTCGTGGGATTCATCTTCAAGTCATCCAATCAGGAGTTGATGTGTGTTGTAGATTTATACAGGGTGTTTGTTATTCTTGGGATCATCTTCAGGGTGGCCAACTAGGAGTGGTGAATAAAATCCATTCATAATTTTTATTCTATTCCTTTATGGAGTGTGTCGCATTGTGGGATGGTTCTTTTGTGGAACATGCTTATTCCCTGTGTTGGAATGGACCCTCTTATGATAGTAAGATGTGTTCCGACGTGATTATACCTCTCTAGCTAAGAGGGAGTGTTGATGACGTAAGCACCCGATGGACTGGGTTTAGCTGAGCACATTGTATTGATGCATGATAGACTCTCAGATGGACTATGTAGAGTTCTTGAGTTGATGCACGTGTGACTAACATATGGATAGCGCAGAGTCGTGGAGCTAGTGCATGTTCTCCAATGTACTGGATTTAGCAGATGCATGAAGATTGATTTGTTGACACTTCTCGACTAACTGTGATTGTGTCGTAAGACCTTCCTTACGATATAGAGAGGTTACAGATAACTATGATGGAAATATGATATCGAGATGTGTTTTAGTATGATAATGCTGATGATACCTCCATGGCCAAGAGGGAGTGTTGTAGTAGTAGTTGCATGGGGCATCACCTCATAGGTCGAGCAAAGAAAGAATAATATTAGAACACAGTGTTCGAAGGATACCCTCCTTGTTGAGAGGGAGTGTTGGAAATAGTGCAACTTCGGCAGTTATTGTTATTGTATTTCATATTGTTATTGTACCTCCTATGGGACAAGATTTCAATGTATTTGATCATGTAAAAAACTTGAAATAATCAATGTAAACCTAGGGGTGAAATCACAAAGAAAAGATTTAGTAAACGTAATTTTTTGTATTCCCCCAAGACAAGTCGGCCCTGTGGGTAAAATCCCCCAAAACAGTGGGCAATTTGTCCACAAAAATGGCCATAACTACCCCAATCAGGTCGGCGCAGTTAGGGAAAGTTAGTTTGTCCCAGTGAGGAAAAAAGTCACCCTTTGATGTGTATAAATAGAGAGTTCGACCTCTCATTTGGTCATTCACTCAAGCAAGTTCGCTCTAGCCAATACAGGTTCACTATTTATGTTAAGAGACTGATTTTTTGGGGTTCTCCACTATTGGAGAAGTTTCTCCCTTGTTTTCTTGGGTTTGCGCTACTCCTATCCGGATGTACATCGTTATCTATTAGAAGGTCTGAGCTCGGGGGAGACAAATAGCTTTGTTTATGGTTGGGAGATGATTGTTCTTATCATCATGGTTTAAACGAGCTCGACAATCATTTTTTTTTGTGCTTTGCCATTCTTTTGGTGATCCTGGTTATGATGCTATAAACATTAACAAGGTCAAGGCTCAACTCAGCTTAGGATTTGGAGAGCCTGATCAACTTCCATTGTTAGGTTTTTCCGAACATGCAGTTTAGAGGAGATTAGGGTTTCTATAGAGCGCCTCGATTAGATTGCGTTGCTGATTTATATAGGGTGTTTATCATTCATGGCATTTATCTTCAGCTCAGACAACTACGAGTTTACCCTTTTTCTATTGTGCTTCGGATTCCCTCCTTTTTTTCTGCTCTCGATGGTCCTCTACCTGCACGATAGATTACTGCAACCCACACTTAGTATCTATGATTTACTACATAGTTGCATTTACTCGCTGGACTGCGTTGCAAGCCTCCTGTGGGAAGATAACTAGTTCTAGGACATGTGGGAACACTTCATCCAAACGTGTGGCCAGATATTACCTGCTTGTTATTGTTTTCAGTTCAAGGCTTTATTTTATTTTGCATATGTATGAATCTTCCAAATTGTTTGCTAGTTGCTTGCTTAGGATTTGGCCTTCCTGAACAACTTGTAGTGCCATGTCTCCGCCATCATGAAGGTTGGAGGAGTATATGGTTTCTCGAGGGCGCCTTGGTCATTCATGGGATTCATCTTCAGGTCATCCAAATAGGAGTTGATGTGTTTTGTAGATTTATACAGGGTGTTTGTTATTCATGGGATCATCTTGAGGGTGGCCATCTAGGAGTGGTGAATAAACTCCATTCATAATTGTTATTGTATTCCTTTGTGGAGTGTGTCCCATTGTGGGATGGTTCCTTTGTGGAACGTGCTTATTCCCTGTGTTGGAATGGACCCGCTTATTATAACAAGATGTGTTCCGACGTGATGATAACTCTCTAGCTAAGAGGGAGTGTTGATTATGTAGGAACCTGATGGACTGGGTTGAGCTGAGCACATTGTATTGATGCATGATAGACTCTTCAATGGACTATGAAGAGTTCTTGAGTTGATGCATGTGTGACTCACCTATGGATAGGGAGAGTCGTGGAGGTAGTGCATGTTCTCCGATGGACTGGATTGAGCAAATGCATGAAGATTGATTTGTTGACACTTCTCGACTAACTGTGATTGTGTTGCAAAACCTTCCTTATGATATAGAGTGGTTAGAGATAACTCTGATGTACATATGATATCGAGATGTGTTTCAGTATGATAATGCTGATGATACCTCCTTGTCCAAGAGGGAGTGTTGGGGTAGTTGCTGCATGGGGAATCACCTCATAGGTCGACCAAAGAAAGAATAAGTTTAGAATACAGTGTTCGAAGAATACCTTCCTTGTTGAGAGGGAGTGTTGGAAATAGTGCAACTTCAGAAGTTATTGTTATTTTATTTCATATTGTTATTGTACCCCCCATTGGACAAGATGTCAATGTATTTGATCATGTAAAACACTTGAAAGAATCAATGTAAACCTAGGGGTGAAATCTCAAAGAAATGATTTAGTAAACGTAATTTTTTGTATTGCCCTTGTCAGGTCGGCGCAGTTAGGGAAAGTTAGGTTGGCCCAGTCAGGGAAAAAGTCAGGCTTTGATGTGTATAAATAGAGATTTCGACCACTAATTTGGTCATTCACTCAAGTGAGTTCGCTCTAGCCAAGAGAGGTTCGCTACTTCAGTTAAGAGACTTATTTTTTGGGGTTCTCCACTATTGGAGAAGCTTCTCCCTAGTTTTCTTGGGTTTGCGCTACTACTATCCGGATATACATCGTTATATATTAGAAGGTCTGAGCTCGTGGGATACAAATAGCTTTGTCTATGGTTGGGAGATGATTGTTCTTATCATCATGGTTTAAACGAGTTCGACAGTCATTTTGTTTCTGTGCTTTGCCATTCTTTTAGTGATCCTGGTTATGCTGCTATAAACATTAACAAGGTGAAGGCTCAACTCAGCTTAGGATTTAGAGAGCCTAATCAACATCCATTGTCAGGTTCTGCCCAATGTGCAATTTAGAGGAGAGTAGGGTTTCTAGAGAGCGCCTCGATTAGATTGCGTTGCGGATTTCTATAGGGTGTTTATCATTCATGGGATTCATCTTCAGGTCAGACAACTACGAGTTTACCTTTTTTCTATTGTGCTTCGGATTCCCTCCTTTTTCTCTGCTCTCGCTGGTCCCCTACCTACACGATAGATTCCTGAAACCCACACTTAGTATCTATGATTTACTACATAGTTGCATTTACTCGCTCGACTGTGTTGGAAGCCTTTTGTGGGAAGATAACTACCTATGGATAGGGTAGAGTCGTGGAGCAAGTGCATGTTCTCTGATGGACTGGATTGAGCAGATGCATGAAGATTGATTTGTTGACACTTCTCGACTAACTGTGATTGTGTGGCAAGACCTTCCTTATGATATAGAGAGGTTAGAGATAAATTTGATGTACATATGGTATCGAGATGTGTTTAAGTATGATAATGCTAATGATACCTCCTTGGCCAAGAGGGAGTGTTGGGGTAGTTACTGCATGGGGCATCACCTCATAGGTCGACCAAAGAAAGAATAAGATTAGAATACAGTGTTCAAAGAATACCTTCCTTGTTGAGAGGGAGTGTTGGAAATAGTGCAACTTCAGAAGTTATTGTTATTTGATTTCATCTTGTTATTGTACCTCCTATGGGACAAGATGACAATGTATTTGATCATGTAAAACACTCTAAAGAATCAATGTAAACCTAGGGGTGAAATATCAAAGAAAAGGTTTAGTAAATGTAATTTTTTTTATTCCCCCAAGACAAGTCGACCTAGCGGGTAAACTCCCCCAAAACAGTGGGCAATTTGTCCCAAAAAATGGGTAGAACTGACCCAGTCAGGTCGGCGTAGTTAGGGAAAGTTAGGTTGGCCTGGTCAGGAAAAAAGTCACGCTTTGATGTGTATAAATAGAGAGTTCGACCTCTCATTTGGTCATTCACTCAAGCAAGTTCGCTCTAGCCAAGAGAGGTTCGCTACTTCAGTTAAGAGATTGATTTTTTGGGGTTATCCACTATTGGAAAATTTTCTCCCTTGTTTTCTTGGGTTTGCGCTACTACTATCCAGATGTACATGGTTATTTATTCGTAGGTCTGAGCTCGGGGGAGACAAATAGCTTTTTTTATGGTTGGGAGATGATTGTTCTTATCATCATGGTTTAAACGAGCTTGACAGTCATTTTTTTTTCTGTGCTTTTCCATTCTTTTAGTGATCCTAGTTATGCTGCTATAAACATTAACAAGGTCAAGGCTCAACTCAGCTTAGGATTTGGTGAGCCTGATCAACTTCCATTGTCATGTTCTGCCAAACATGCAGTATAGAGGAGAGTAGGGTTTCTAGAGAGCGCGTCGATTAGATTGCGTTGCGGATTTCTACAGTGTGTTTATCATTCATGGGATTCATCTTCAGGTGAGACAAATACAAGTTTACCTTTTTTCTATTGTGCTTCGGATTCCTTCCTTTTTCTCTGCTCTCGGTGGTCCTCTACCTGCATGATAGATTCCTGCAACCCACACTTAGTATCTATGATTTACTACATAGTTGCATTTACTCGCTGGACTACGTTGCAAGCCTCCTGTGGGAAAATAACTACCTCTAGGACATGTGGGAAAGCTTCATTCAAATGTGTGGCCATATATTACTTGCTTGTTATTGCTTTCAGTTCAAGGATTTATTTTATTTTGCATATGTATCAATCTTCCAACTTGTTTGCTAGTTGCTTGCTTAGGATTTGGTTTGCCTGAACAACTTCCAGTGCCATGTCTCGGCCAGCATGAAGGTTGGAGGAGTATATGGTTTCTCGAGGGCGCCTCGGTCTCATTGTGTTGCGGATTTCTACAGGATGTTTGTCCTTCATGAGATTCATCTTCAGGTCATCCAAATAGGAGTTGATATGTGTTGTAGATTTATACAGGGTGTTTGTTATTCATAGGATCATCTTCAGGGTGGCCAACTAGGAGTGGTGAATAAATTCCATTCATAATTGTTATTCTATTCCTTTGTGGAGTGTGTCCCATTGTGGGATGGTTCCTTTGTGGAACGTGCTTATTCCCTGTGTTGGAATGGACCGTCTTATGATAACAAGACGTGTTCCGACGTGATGATACCTCTCTAGCTAAGAGGGAGTGTTGATGATGTAAGCACCAGATGGACAGGGTTGAACTGAGCACATTGTATTGATGCATAATAGACTCTCCAATGGACTGTGCAGAGTTCTTGAGCTGATGCACGTGTGACTCACCTATGGATAGTGCAGAGTTGTGGAGATAGTGCATGTTCTCCGTTGGACTGGATTGAGCAGATGCATGAAGATTGATTTGTTAACACTTCTCGAGTAACTGTGATTGTGTTGTAAGACCTTCCTTGTGATTTGGAGAGGTTAGAGATAACTGTGATGTACATATGATATCGAGATGTGTTTCAGTATAATAATGCTGATGATACCTCCATGGTCAAGAGGGAAAGTTGGAGAAGTAGCTGCATGGGGCATCACCTCATAGGTTGACCAAAGAAAGAATAAGATTAGAATACAGTGTTTGAAGCATACCTTCCTTGTTGAGAGGGCGTGTTGGAAATAGTGCAACTTTAGAAGTTATTGTCATTGTATTTCATCTTGTGATTGCACCTCGTATGGGAAAAGATGTCAATGTATTTGATCATTTAAAACACTTGAAAGAATCAATGTAAACGTAGGGGTGAAATCACAAAGAAAAGATTTAGTAAATGTAATTTTTTGTATTCCCCCAAGACAAGTCGGCTCAGCGGGTTAACTGACCCAAAATAGTGGACAATTTTCCCCAAATAATGGGCAGAACTGCCCCGGTCAAGTCAGCGTAGTTGGGGAAAGTTAGGTTGGCCCAGTCAGGATAAAAGTCACCCTTTGATCTCTATAAATAGAGAGTTCGACCTCTCATTTGGTCATTCACTCAAGCAAGTCTGCTCTAGCCAAGAGAGGTTCACTACTTCAGTTAAGAGACTGATTTTTTGGGGTTCTCCACTATTGGAGAAGTTTCTCCCTTGTTTTCTTGGGTTTGTGCTACTACTCTCTGGATGTACATCATTCTCTATTAGAAGGTCTGAGCTCATGGGAGACAAATAGCTTTTACTATGGTTGGGAGATGATTGTTCTTATCATCATGGTTTAAACGAGCTCGACACTCATTTTGTTTTTGAGCATTGCCATTCTTTTAGTGATCCTGGTTATGCTGCTATAAACATTAATAAGGTCAGGGCTCAACTCAGCTTAGGATTTGGAGAGCCTGATGAACTTCCATTGTCAGGTTCTTCCCAACATGCAGTTTAGAGGAGAGTATGATTTCTAGAGAGCACCTCGATTAGATTGCGTTGCGGATTTCTTTAGGGTGTTTATCATTCATGGGATTCATCTTCAAGTCAGACAACTACGACTTTACCTTTTTTCTATTGTGCTTCGGATTCCCTCCTTTTTCTCTGCTCTCGGTGGTCCTATACCTGCACGATAGATTCCTGAAACCCACACTTAGTATTTATGATTTACTACATAGTTGCAATTACTTGCTGGACTGCATTGCGAGCCTCTTGTGGGAAGATAACTACCTCTTGCACATGTGGGAACACTTCAGCCAGATACTACCTCTTGGTTATTCCCTGTGTTGGAATGGACCCTCTTATGATAACAAGATGTGTTCCAACGTGATGATACCTCTCTAGGTGAGAGGGAGTGTTGATGATGTAGGCAGCTGATGGACGGGGTTGAGCTGAGCACATTGTATTGATGCATGATAGACTCTTCGATGGACTGTACAGAGTTCTTGAGCTGATGCACCTGTGACTCACCTATGTATAGGGTAGAGTCGTGGAGCTAGTGCATGTTCTCTGATGGACTGGATGGAGCAGATGCATGAATATTGATTTGTTGAAACTTCTCGACTAACTGTGATTGTGTCATAAGACCTTCCTTGTGATATAGAGAGGTTAGAGATAACTATGATGTACATATGACATCGAGATGTGTTTCATTATGATAATGCTTATTATACCTCCATGGCCAAGAGGGAGTGTTGGTGTAGTAGCTGCTTGGGGCATCACCTCATAGGTCGACCAAATAAAGAAAAAGATTAGAATACAGTGTTCGAAGAATACCTTCCTTATTGAGAAGGAGTGTTGAAAATAGTGCAACTTCAGAAGTTATTGTTATTGTACCTCCTATGGGACAAGATGTCAATGTATTCGATCATGTAAAACACTTGAAAGAATCAATGTAAACCTAGGGGTGAAATCACAAAGAAAATATTTAGTAAACGTAATTTTTTGTATTCCCCCAAGAAAAGTCAGCCCAGCGGGTAAACTGCCCCAAAATAGTTGGCAATTTGTCCCAAACAATGGGTAGAACTGCCCCAATCAAGTTGGCGCAGTTCGGGAAAGTTAGGTTGGCCTTGTGAGGAAAAAAGTCACCCTTTGATGTTTATAAATAGAGAGTTCGACCTCTCATTTGGTCATTCACTCAAGCAAGTTCGCTCTAGCCAAGAGGTTCGCTACTTTTGTTAAGAGTGATTTTTTGGGGTTCTCCACTACTGGAGAAGTTTCTCCCTTGTTTTCTTGGGTTTGCGCTACTACTATCCGGATGTACATCGTTCTCTATTAGAAGGTCTGAGAGCGCCTCAATTAGATTACGTTGCGGATTTCTACAGGCTGTTTATCATTCATGGGATTCATCTTTAGGTCAGACAACTACGAGTTTACCTTTTTTCTATTGTGCTTTGGATTCCCTCCTTTTTCTCTACTCCCGGTGGTCCTCTACCTGCATGATAGATTCCTGCAACCCACACTTAGTATCTATGATTTACTACATAGTTGCATTTACTCGCTGGATTGCGTTGCAAGCCTCCTGTGGGAAGATAACTACCTCTAGGACATGTGGGAACACTTCATTCAAACGTGTGGCCAACTATTACCTGCTTGTTATTGATTTCAGTTCAAGGCTTTATTTTATCTTGCACATGTATCAATCTTCCAATTTGTTTGCTAGTTGCTTGCTTAGGATTTGGACTGCCTGAAGAACTTCCAGTGCCATGTCTCGGCCAGCATGAAGGTTAGAGGAGTATATGGTTTCTCCAGGGCGCCTCGGTCTCATTGCGTTTCGGATTACTACAAGATGTTTGTCATTCGTGAGATTCATCTTCAGGTCATCCAAATAGAAGTTGATGTGTGTTGTAGATTTATACAGGGTGTTTGTTATTCATGGGATCATCTTCAGGGTGGCCAACTAGAAGTGGTGAATAAACTCCATTCATAATTGTTATTCTATTCCTTTGTGGAGTGTGTCCCATTGTGGGATGGTTCCTTTGTGGAACGTGCTTATTCCCTGTGTTGGAATGGACCCTCTTATGATAACAAGATGTGTTCCGACGTGATGATACCTCTCTAGCTAAGAGGGAGTGTTGATGATGTAGGAACCCGATGGACTGGGTTTAGCTGAGCAAATTGTATTGATGCATGATAGACTCTCCTATGGTCTGTGCAGAGTTCTTGAGCTGATGCACGTGTGACTCACCTATGGATAGCACAGAGTCTTGGAGCTAGTGCATGTTCTCCCATGGACTGGATTGAGCAGATGGATGGAGATGGATTTGTTGACACTTCTCGACTAACTGTGATTGTGTCGTAAGACCTTCCTTATGATATAGAGGGGTTAGAGATAATTGTGATGTACATATGATATCGAGATGTGTTTCAGTATGATAATGCTGATGATACCTCCATGGCCAAGACGGAGTGTTGGAGTAGTAGCTGCATGGGGCATCACCTCATAGGTCGACCAAAGAAAGAATAAGATTAGAATACAGTGTTCGAAGGATACCTTCCTTGTTGAGAGGGAGTGTTGGAAATAGTGCATCTTAAGAAGTTATTGTTATTGTATTTCATCTTGTTATTGTACCTCCTATGGGACAAGATGTCAATTATTTGATCATGTAAAACAATTGAAAGAATCAATGTAAACCTAGGGGTGAAATCAAAAAGAAAAGATTTAGTAAACGTAATTTTTTGTATTTCCCCAAGACAAGTCGGCCCAGTGGGTAAACTCCCCCAAAACAGTGGGCAATTTTTCCCCAAAAATGGGCAGAAATGCCCCAGTTAGGTCGGCGCAGTTAGGGAAAGTTAGGTTGGCCTAGTCAGGAAAAAAGTCACCCTTTGATGTGTGTAAATAGAGAGTTCGACCACTCATTTGGTCATTCACTCAAGCAAGTTCCCTGTAGCTGAGAGAGGTTCGCTACTTCAGTGAAGAGATTCATTTTTTGGGGTTCTCCACTATTGGAGAAGTTTCTCCCTTGTTTTCTTGGGTTTGTGCTACTACTATCCGGATGTACATCGTTATCTATTAGAAGGTCTGAGCTCGGGGGAGACAAATAGCTTTGTCTATGGTTGGGAATTGATTGTTCTTATCATCATGGTTTAAATGAGGTCGACAGTCATTTTGTTTCTGTGCTTTGCCATTCTTTTAGTGATCCTGGTTATGCTACTATAAACATTAACAATGTCAAGGCTCAACTCAGCTTAGGCATTAGAGAGCCTGATCAAATTCCATTGTTAGGTTCTTCCCAACATGCAATTTAGCGGAGAGTAGGGTTTCTAGAGAGCGCCTCGATTAGATTGCGTTGCGGATTTCTACAGGTTGTTTATCATTCATGGGATTCATCTTCAGGTCAGACAACTACGAGTTTACCTTTTTTCTATTGTGATTCGGATTCCCTCCATTTTCTCTTCTCTCGGTGGTCCTCTACCTGCACGATAGATTCCTGCAACCCACACTTAGTATCTATGATTTACTACATAGTTGCATTTACTCGCTGTAATGCGTTGCAGGCCTCCTGTGGGATGATAACTACCTCTATGACATGTGGGAACACTTCATCCAAACATGTGGCCAGATATTACCTACTTGTTATTGCTTTGAGTTCAAGGTTTTATTTTATTTTCCATATGTGTCAATCTTCCAACTTGTTTGCTAGTTGCTTGCTTAGGATTTGGACTGTCTGAATACAGTGTTCGAAGAATACCTTTCTTGTTGAGAAGTTTCTCCCATGTTTTCTTAGGTTTGCGCTACCACTATCCGGATGTACATCGTTCTCTATTAGAAGGTCTGAGCTCAGGGAAAACAAATAGCTTTGTCTATGGTTGGGAGATGATTATTCTTATCATCATGGTTTAAACGAGCTCGACAATCATTTTGTTTCTGTGCTTTTCCATTCTTTTAGTGAACCTGGTTATGCTGCTATAAACATTAACAAGGTCAAGGCTCTACTCAGCTTAGGATTTGGAGAGCCCGATCAACTTCCATTGTCAGGTTCTGCCCAACATGCAGTTTAGTGGAGAGTAGGGTTTCTAGAGAGCGAGTTCCTTAGATTGCGTTGCAGATTTCTATAGGGTGTTTATCATTCATGGGATTCATCTTCAGGTCAGACAACTATGGGTTTATCTTTTTTCTATTGTGCTTCGGATTCCCTCCTTTTTCTCTGCTATCGGTGGTTCTCTACCTGCACGATAGATTCCTGCAACCCACACTTAGTATCTATGATTTACTACATAGTTGCATTTACTCACTAGACTGTGTTGCAAGCCTCTTGTGGGAAGATAACTATTTCTAGGACATGTGGGAACACTTCATCCAAACGTGTGGCCAGATATTACGTGCTTGTTATTGCTTTCAGTTCAAGGTTTTATTTTATTTTGCATATGTATCAATCTTCCAACTTGGTTGCTAGTTGCTTGCTTAGGATTTGGACTGCTTGAACAACTTCCAGTGCCATGTCTCGGCCAGCATGAAGGTTGGAGGTGTATATGGTGTCTCGAGGGCGCCTCGGTCTCATCGCGTTGCAGATTTCTACAGGATGCTTGTCATTCGTGGGATTCATCTTCATGTTCTCGGATGGACTGGATTGAGCAGATGCATGAAGATTGATTTGTTGACACTTCTCTACTAACTGTGATTGTGTTTTAAGACCTTCCTTATGATATAGAGAGGTTAGAGATAACTGTGATGTACATATGATATCGAGATGTGTTTCAGTATGATAATGCTGATGATACCTCCATGGCCAAGAGGGAGTGTTGGGTTCGTAGCTACATGGGGCATCACCTCATATCTCGACCAAAGAAAGAATAAGACTAGAATACAGTGTTCGAAGAATACCTTCCTTGTTGAGCGGAAGTGTTGGAAATAGTGCAACTTCAGATTTTATTTCTATTTTATTTCATCTTTTTATTGTACCTCCTATGGGACAAGATGTCAATGTATTTGGTCATGTAAAACACTTGAAAGAATCAATGTAAACCTACGGGTGAAATCACAAAGAAAAGATTTAGTAAACGTAATTTTTTGTATTCCCCCAAAACAAGTCGGCCCAGCGGGTAAACTGCCCCAAAAGATTGGGAAATTTGTCCCAAACAATGGGCAGAAATGCCCTAGTCAACTCGGTGCAGTTAGGGAACGTTAAGTCGGCCCAGTCAGGGAAAATGTCACCCTTTGATGTGTATAAATAGAGAGCTCGACCTCTCTTTTGTTCATTCACTCAAGCAAGTTCGCTCTAGCCAAGAGAGGTTGCTACTTCAGTTAAGAGACTAGTTTTTTCGCGTTCTCTACTATTGGAGAAGTTTCTCCTTTGTTTTATTGGGTTTGCGCTATGTAATGTCCCCTCCCATCATACCGGCATGATAGAGAGAACGTGATGCTAAAGCTGGGCATCTAGCCCCATGAACTTTTAAATAAGCATTCACATAAAATAAAAAGACATATGGAAATGTATAATTATAAAAAAACACAACGGAAGTAATTTCAATTACATATCTATCATACATTCAGAATATTCATCAAATAAATAATTGCAAAGTTAACACAAGAGAATACTTATCTTATAACAAAGTAGTCCCAAGCAACTGGCTATGCAACTGCAACGTTCCACCCAACCATAGGCTAGTTGTGATCATCAATATCTCAACACACTGCCACCCCCCGAGCTGGGCATGATCTCTACAAGGAATCAGGGAACAACAGACTCACACATAGCCCAAAGATACACCAAATCAGCCAAGCCAAGCTACAGTTGGGTATATCAGGCTGTTAGGCACTGGAAGGAAGAATTGCTAAGCTAGTGGGATCATCCATAGAGATATGGGCACCCTCTGCAATATCTACCTAGCTTGGTCCCCACAATACCTACACACTTGGCACAAGGAAGTATTCCCTTCACTAATACACAGTCCCTCAGGCCATACCTTCCATTCTAGTGTTCTTCAAGGTGTGCATAGAAGAGCAACCAGCCCTTTTGATACTCTTGAGAGGTTACCTCCTCACTAGATTTTGTTTCTGAGATTTACCATTCTTTTAGTGATCTTGGTTATGCTGCTGTAAACATTAACAAGGTCAAGGCTCAACTCAGCTAAGGATTTGGAGAGCCTGATCAACTTCCATTGTCAGGTTCTGCCCAACATGCATTTTAGAGGAGAGTAGGGTTTCTAGAGAGCGCCTGGATTAGATTGCATTGTGCATTTCTACGGGGTGTTTATCATTCATGGCATTCATCTTCAGGTTAGACAACTACGAGTTTACCTTTTTTATATTGTGCTTCGATTTCCCTTCTTTTTCTCGTCTCTCGGTGGTATTGTACCTGCACGATAGATTCCTGCAACCCACACTTAGTATCTATGATTTACTACATAGTTGCATTTAATCGTTGGACTCCGTTGCAAGCCTCCTGTGGGAAGATAACTACCTCTAGGACATGTGGCAACACTTCATCCGAACGTGTGGCCAGATATTACCTGCTTGTTATTGCTTTCAATTCAAGGTTATATTTTTTTTTGCATATATATCAATCTTCCAACTTGTTTGCTAGTTCCTTGCTTAGGATTTCGACTACCTGAACAACTTCAAGTGCCATGTCTTGGCCGGCATGAAGGTTGGAGGAGTATATGGTTTCTCGAGGGTGCCTCGGTCTCATCGCGTTGCGGATTTCTACAGGATGTCTGTCATTCGTGGGATTCATCTTCAGGTCATCCAAATAGGAGTTGATGTGTGTTGTATATTTATACAGCGCGTTTCTTATTCATGGGATCATCTTCAGGTTGGCCAACTAGGAGTGGTGAATAAATTCCATTCATATTTGTTATTCTATTCCTTTGTGGAGTGTGTCTCATTGCAAGATGGTTCCTTTGTGGAACGTGCTTATTCCCTGTGTTTGAATGGACCCTCTTATGATAACAAGATGTGTTCCGATGTGATGTTACCTCTCTAGCTAGGAGGGAGTGTTGATGATGTAGGCACCCGATGAATTGGGTTGAGCTGAGCACATTGTATTGATGCATGATAGACTCTCCGATATACTGTGCAGAGTTCTTGAGCTGATGCATGTGTGACTCACCTATGGATAGTGCAGAGTCGTGGAGCTAGTGCATGTTCTCTAATGGACTGGATTGAGCAGATGCATGAAGATTGACTTGTTGACACTTCTCGACTAACTGTGATTGTGTTGCAAGACCTTCCTTATGATATAGAGAGGTTAGAGATAACTCTGATGTACATATGATATCGAGATGTGTTTCAGTATGATAATGCTGATGATACCACCTTGGCCAAGAGGGAGTGTTGGGGCAGTAGCTGCATGGGGCATCACCTCATAGGTCGACCAAAGAAAGAATAAGATTAGAATGCAGTGTTCGAAGAATACCTTCCTTGTTGAGAGGCAGTGTTGGAATTAGTGCAACTTCAGAAGTTATTGTTATTTTATTTCATCTTGTTATTGTACCTCCTATGGGACAGGATGTCAATGTATTTGATCATGTAAAACAATTGAAAGTATCAATGTAAAGCTATGGGTGAAATCACAAAGAAAATATTTAGTAATCGTAATTTTTTGTATTCCCCTAAGACAAGTGGGCCCAACGGGTAAACGCCCCCAAAACAGTAGGCAATTTGTCCCAAAAAATGGGCAAAACTGCCCCAGTCAGGTTGGCACAGTTAGGGAATGTTAGGTTGGCCCAGTCAGGAAAAAAGTCACCCTTTGATGTGTGTAAATAGAGAGTTCGACCTCTCATTTGGTCATTCACTCAAGCGAGTTACCTCTCGCCAGGAGAGGTTCGCTACTTGAGTTAAGAGGCTGATTTTTTGGGGTTTTCCACTAGTTTAGAAGTTTCACCCTTGTTTTCTTGGGTTTGCGCTACTACTATCTGGATTTACATCGTTATCTATTAGAAGGTCTGAGCTCGGGGGAGACAAATAGCTTTGTCTATGGTTTGGAGATGATTGTTCTTAACATCATGGTTTAAACGAGCTCGACAGTCATTTTGTTTCTGTGCTTTGCCATTCTTTTAGTGATCTTGGTTATGCTGCTATAAACATTAAAAAGGTCAAGGCTCAACTTAGCTTAGGATTTGGAGAGCCTGATCAACTTCCATTGTCATATTCTTCCCAACATGCAGTTTAGAGGAGAGTAGAGTTTCTAGAGAGCGCCTCGATTGCATTGCGTTGCGGATTTCTACAAAGTGTTTATCATTCATGGGATTCATCTTCAGTTCAGAAAACTACGAGTTTACCTTTTTTCTATTGTGCTTCGGATTCCCTCCTTTTTCTCTGCTCTCAGTGGTCCTCTACTTGCACAATAGATTCCTCCAACCCACACTTACTATCTATGATTTACTACATAGTTGCATTTACTCGTTGGACTGCGTTGCAAGCCTCCTGTGGGAAGATAACTACATCTAGGACATGTGGGAACACTTCATCCAAACGTGTGGCCAAATATTACCTGCTTGTTATTGCTTTCAGTTCAAGGTTTTATTTTATTTTGCATATATATCAATCTTCCAACTTGTTTGCTATTTGCCTGCTTAGGATTTGGACCGCCTGAACAACTTCCAGTGCCATGTCTCGGCCAGCATGAAGGTTGGAGGAGTATATGGTTTCTCGAGGGCGCCTCGGTCTCATCGCGTTGCAGATTACTATAGGATGTTTGCCATTCGTTGGATTCATCTTCAGGTCATTCAAATAGGAGTTGATGTGTGTTGTAGATTTATATAGGGTGTTTGTTATTCATGGGATCATCTTCAGGGTGGCCAACTAGGAGTGGTGAGTAAACTCCATTCATAATTGTTATTCTATTTCTTTGTGGAGTGTGTCCCATTGTGGGATGGTTCCTTTGTGAAACGTGCTTATTCCCTGTGTTGGAATGGACTTGCTTATGATTACAAGATGTGTTCCGACGTTATGATACCTCTCTAGCCAAGAGGGAGTGTTGATGATGTAGGTCCCTAATGGACTGGGTTGAGATGAATAGTTTGTATTGATGCATGATAGACTCTATGATGGACTGTGCAGAGTTCTTGATCTGATGGACGTTCGACTTCAGTTAAGAGACTGATTTTTTGGGGTTCTCCATTATTGGAGGAGATTGTCCCTTGTTTTCTTCAGTTTGCGCTACTACTATCCGTATGCACATCGTTCTCTATTGGAAGGTCTGAGCTCGGGGGAGACAAATAGCTTTGTCTCTGGTTGGGATATGATTGTTCTTATCATCATGGATTAAACTAGCTCAAAACTCATTTTTTTTCTATGCTTTTCCATCGTTTTAGTGATCCTGGTTATGCTTCTATAAACATTAACAAGGTCAAGGCTCAACTCAGCTTAGGATTTAGAGAGCCTGATGAACTTCCATTGTCAGGTTCTGCCCAACATGCAGTTTAGAGGAGAGTAGGGTTTCTAGAGAGCGCCTCGATTAGATTGCGTCGTGGATTTCTATAGTGTGTTTATCATTCATGGGATTCATCTTCAGGTCAAACAACTACGAGTTTACCTTTTTTCTATCGTGCATGATAGACTCCTGCAACCCACACTTAGCATCTATGATTTACTAGATAGTTGCTTTTACTTGCTGGACTGCGCTGCAAGCCTCTTGTGGGAAGATAACTACCTCTAGGACATGTGGGAACACTTTATCCAAACGTGTGGCCAGATATTACCTTCTTTTTATTGCTTTCAGTTCAACGTTTTATTTTATTTTGCATATGTATCAATCTTCCAACTTGTTTGCTAGTTGCTTGTTTAGGATTTGGACTGCTTGAACAACTTCGAGTCCCATGTCTCGGCTAGCATGAAGGTTGGTGTTGATCTTTAAGTTCTCTTAGACAGACCCGGGCGTGCGGTAATATTTTAGACCAACAGAACCCTTAGCTCACTGGCCCTTTCGGCAACAGGTCGCAGAAGCGACCTGAGGTCTCACCCGAAGTGATTCTAATGGGAGGCAGAAGACTCAAGTGTCCTCAGCCAAGTTCCGAGGCATCCAGGGTGCTCAAACCCACCTTAACCCCTTTCGCAGAAGCTGTCTATCTCATTCCTTTACTCGGGCTACGCCTTTGTCTTATCGCATTCCGCAGGGGATGCGATAAGTCTTCCCCTTATGTGACCCGTCTAGCGAGACCTACAATATCGTGGGCGCAGTATCTCCCCCTTCTAGTTCCTGCGGTAAGTGAACTTTAACCGCTTCCTGAATTCATGGGTGGTCTTAGCTATCCTTATCTTGGTACTGCAGTTAGCAACCCATTCAGTCTCCAGCATAGCCCTTGCTAATGGATCTGATCCTTAATATCTCGCAACAACGTAACTAAGTAGAATATCACTTTGATCAATATCTAAGCAGACCATTCACGACTTACATTCAGTTCATACTCGCACATTATCTTCTGTCAGCAATTATCTAGTTTGCTATGGGGTTAGCTATGATTATCACAATAGTTATACATTACCCAGAAGTTGAACTGACGACCATGTACATTACTTATAATCAGAATGAAGCATTCATATATAACACAGATAAGTGAATGAAAGCAGTAGCTACACAAATGCAATAGTGTAATTTAGATAAGCACGCTGCTATTCCCAGGGCGAGACTGCGCCCAGGGGAACTGCGGTTCTTGTTTACAACTCTGAAGGATAAACACAGTTCAGTTCCACTCTTTACAACAGGGGTCTTCTGGGAAACTCTACCCTAGTGGGAGCCCTTCTCTATAGACCGCTTTCCTCTTCCACAATCCCTGCGGATTGCACTATCTCTCAACAGGTCAACCCTATGTTCTCTCAGGGATGTCCAGACTCTGCAACTACCGAAGACTTGGCTAGCCTCTACCTGATGTATCTATCACTAAGTGGCCAACCCCTTATCATATAAAAAGACTCCTATATATAGATGGCCCGAAGGTCTCATCGCAGTTACAAAACTGTGGGCCTTATCCCAACAGTGACTCAACCCTAACCACTTACAGTCAACTGGCTGTACTTCCATGGCCGCCTTCTGTCTTGTCGCCGCTTCCTGTAGTCCTTAGTCTTTAATGCATTGGCCCGTCGCTTCTTCTTGGTTCACGCAACGCTGACTGTAGTCCTTAGTCTTTATGAGGGTAGCTGAACCCTCTCTTCATCTTCGGTGCCTTTATTGCGGTGGTTGAGCTCTCCCTTCGGCCTCTTCTTTGTACCATCTGCTTAACTTTTCTGTACCTATCGCCGTGATTCCCGCCGGAATTTGCGCTACGGCGATATCTTTGTCTTACCGCCAAAATTGGTACTTCCTCTCCAAAATTAGTTATCCTTCCCAAAATTAGCAGCTTCCTAAATGCTGCGGAAGTTCTCTCCAATAGTTGGAGGAGTATATGGTTTCTCGAGGGCGCCTCGGTCTCATCGCGTTGCGGATTGCTATAGGATGTTTTTCATTAGTGGGATTCATCTTCAGGTCATCCAAATTGGAGTTAATGTGTGTTGTGAATTTATACAGGGTGTTTGTTATTCATGGGATCATCTTTAGAGTGGCCAACTAGGAGTGGTGAATAAACTCCATTCATAATTGTTATTCTATTCCTTTGTGGAGTGTGTCCCATTGTGGGATTGTTCCTTTGTAGACTGTGCTTATTCCCTGTGTTGGAATGGACCCGCTTATGATAACAAGATGTGTTTCGACATGATGATACCTCTCTAGATAAGAGGGAGTATCGATTATGTAGGTACCCGATGGACTGTGTTGAGATGAGCACATTGTATTGATGCATGATAGACTCTCCGATGGACTTTGCAGAGTTCTTGATTTGATGCACGTGTGACTCACCTATGGGCAGGGCTGAGTCGTGGAGCTAGTGCATGTTCTCCGATGGAGTGGATTGAGCAGATGCATGAAGATTGATTTGTTGACACTTCTCCACTAACTGTGATTGTTTTGCAAGACCTTCCTTACAATATAGAGATGTTAGAGATACCTGTGATGTACATATGATATCGAGATGTGTGTCAGTATGATAATGCTGATGATACCTCCATGGCCAAGAGGGAGTGTTGGGGTAGTAGCTGCATGGGTTATCACCTCATAGGTTGACCAAAGAAAGAATAAGATTAGAATACAGTGTTCGATGAATACCTTCCTTGTTGAGAGGGAGTGTTAGAAATAGTGCAACTTCATAAGTTATTGTTATTTAATTCTATCTTGTTATTGTACCTCCTATGGGACAAGATGTTAATGTATTTGATCATGTAAAACACCTGAAAGAATCAATGTAAACCTAGGGGTGAAATCACAAAGAAAAGATTTATTAAACGTAATTTTTTCTATTCCAGCAAGACAAGTCGGCCCAGCAGGTAAACTCCCCCCAAAAAGTGTGCAATTTTCCCCAAACAATGGGCAGAATTGCCCTAGTCAGGTCGACGCATTTAGGGAATGTTAGGTCGGCCCAGTCAGGAAAAAAGTCACCCTTTGATGTGTATAAATAGGGAGTTGGACCTCTCATTTGGTCATTCACTCAAGCAAGTTCGCTCTAGCCAAAAGAGGTTGCTACCTCACTTAAGAGACTGATTTTTTGGCGTTCTCCACTATTGGAGAAGTTTCTCCCTTGTTTTCTTGGGTTTGCACTAGTACTATCCGGATGTACATCATTCTCTATTAGAAGGTCTGAGCTCGGGGGAGACAAATAGCTTTGTTTATGGGTGGGAGATGATTGTTCTTATCATCATGGTTTAAACGAGCTCGACACTCATTTTTTTACGTGCTTTGCCATTCTTTTAGTGATCCAGGATATGCTGCTATAAACATTAACAAGGTCAAGGCTCAACTCAACTGAGGATTTGGAGAGCCTGATCAACTTCCACTGTCAGGTTCTGCCCAACATGCAGTTTAGAGGAGAGTAGGGTTTCTAGAGAGCTCCTCGATTAGATTGCATTGCGGATTTCTACAAGGTGTTTATCATTCATGGGATTCTTTTTAAGGTGAGACAACTACGAGTTTACCTTTTTTCTATTGTGCTTCGGATTCCCTCCTTTTTCTCTACTCTCGGTGGTCCTCTACCTGCACGATAGAATCCTGCAACCCACACTTAGTATCTATGATTTACTACATAGTTGCATTTAATCGTTGGACTGCGTTGCAAGCCTCCTGTGGGAAGATAACTACCTCTAGGACATGTGGGAACACTTCATCCAAACGTGTGGCCAGATATTACCTTCTTTTTATTGCTTTCAGTTCAACGTTTTATTTTATTTTCCATATATATGAATCTTCCAACCTGTTTGCTAGTTGCTTGCTTAGGATTTGGATTGCCTGAACAACTTCCAGTGCCATGTCTGGCCAGCATGAAGGTTGGAGGAGTATATGGTTTCTCGAAATCGCCTCAGTCTCATTGCGTTGCGGATTTCTACAGGATGTTTGTCATTCGTGGGATTCATCTTTAGGTCATCCAAATAGGAGTTGATGTGTGTTGTAGATTTATACAGGGTGTTTGTTATTCATGGGATCATCTTCAGTTTGGCCAAATAGGAGTGGTGAATAAATTCCATTCATAATTGTTATTCTATTCCTTTGTGGAGTGTGTCCCATTGTAGGATGGTTCCTTTGTGGAACATGCTTATTCCCTAAGTTGGAATAGACCCTCTTAGCTCGGGGGAGACAAATAGCCTTGTCTATGGTTGGCAGATGATTGTTCTTATCATCATGCTTTAAACGAGCTCGACACTCATTTTTTTTCTGTGCTTTGCCATTCTTTTAGTTACCAGGATATGCTGCTTTATACATTAACAAGGTCAAGGCCCAAACTCAGCTTAGGATTTCGAGATCCTGATCAACTTCCACTGTCAGGTTCTGCCCAACATGCAGTTTAGAGGAGAGTAGGGTTTCTAGAGGGAGCCTCGCTTAGATTGCGTTGCAGATTTCTATAGGGTGTTTATCATTCATGGGATTCATCTTCAGGTCAGACAACTATGGGTTTAGCTTTTTTCTATTGTGCTTCAGATTCCCTCCTTTTTCTTTGCTATCGGTGGTTCTCTACCTGCACGATAGATTGCTGCAACCAACACTTAGTATCTATGATTTACTACATAGTGCATTTACTCGCTGGACTATGTTGCAAGCCTCCTGTGGGAAGATAACTACCTCCAGGACATGTGGGAACACTTCATCCAAACGTGTGGCTAGATATTACCTGCTTGTTATTGCTTTCATTTCAATGTTTTATTTTATTTTGCATGTATATCAATCTTCCAACTTGGTTGCTAGTTCCTTGCTTAAGATTTGGACTGCTTGAACAACTTCCAGTGCCATGTCTCGACCAGCATGAAGGTTGGAGGTGTATAGGGTTTCTCGAGGGAGCCTCGGTCTCATCGCGTTGCGGATTTCTACAGGATGCTTGTCATTCGTGGGATTCATCTTCATGTTCTCCGATGGACTGGATTGAGCAGATGCATGAAGATTGATTTGTTGACACTTCTCGACTAACTGTGATTGTGTTGTAATACGTTCCTTATGATATAGAGAGGTTAGAGATAACTGTGATGTACATATGATATCGAGATGTGTTTCAGTATGATAATGCTGATGATACCTCCATGGCCAAGAGGGAGTGTTGGGTTCATATCTGCATGGGGCATCACCTCATATGTCGAGCATAGAAAGAATAAGATTAGAATACAGGGTTCGAAGAATACCTTCCTTGTTGAGAGGGAGTGTTGGATATAGTGCAACTTCAGAAGTTATTGTTATTTTATTTCATCTTGTTATTGTACCTCCTATGGGACAAGATGTCAATGTATATGATCATGTAAAACAATCAAAAGAATCAATCTAAACCTAGGGGTGAAATCACAAAGAAAAGATTTAATAAACGTAATTTTTTGTATACCCCTAAGACAAGTCGGCCTAGCGTGTAAACTGCCCCCAAAGAGTGGGCTATTTGCCCCAAACAATGGGCAGAACTGACCCAGTCAACTCAGTGTAGTTTGGGAACGTTAGGTCGGCCCAGTGAGGGAAAAAGTCACCCTTTGATGTGTATAAATAGAGAGCTTGACCTCTCATTTGTTCATTCACTCAAGCAAGTTCGCTCTAGCCAAGAGAGGTTGCTACTTCAGTTAAGAGACTGGTTTTTTGGCATTCTCTACTATTGGAGAAGTTTCTCCCTTTTTTTCTTGGGTTTGCGCTAGTACTATCTGGATGTACATCGTTCTGTACTAAAAGGAGCTCGAGGGAGACAAATAGCTTTGTCTATGGTTAGGAGATGATTGTTCTTA
This sequence comes from Larix kaempferi, assembly GCA_027924585.1. NCBI lineage: Eukaryota > Viridiplantae > Streptophyta > Pinopsida > Pinales > Pinaceae > Larix > Larix kaempferi. Next base: position 13,312,354 of record BSBM01000761.1, read on the forward strand.
TCATCATGGTTTAAACGAGCTCAACACTCATTTTGTTTCTAAGCTTTGCCATTCTTTTAGTCATCCTGGTTATGCTGCTGTAAACATTAATAAGGTCAAGGCTCAACTCAACTTAGGATTTGGAGAGCCTGACCAACTTTCATTGTCAGGTTTTGCCTAACATGCAGTTTAGAGGAGAGTAGGGTTTTAGAGAGCGCCTCGATTAGATTGCGTTGCATATTTCTATAGGGTGTTTGTCATTCATGGGATTCATCTTCAGGTCGGACAACTACGAGTTTACCTTTTTTCTATTGTGCTTCGGATTCCCTCCTTTTTCTTTTCTCTTGGTTGTCCTATACCTGCACGATAGATTCCTGAAACCCACACATAGTATCTATGATTTACTAAATAGTTGCATTTACTCGCTGGACTACGTTGCAAGCCTCCTTTGGGAAGATAACTACCTCTAGGACATGTGGGAACACTTCATCCAAGCTTGTGGCCAGATATTACCTGCTTGTTATTGCTTTCAGTTCAAGGTTTTATTTTATTTTGCGTATATATCATTCTTCCAACTTGTTTCATATTTGCTTGGTTAGGATTTTTACTGCTTGATCAACTTCCAGTGCAAGGTGTCGGCCAGCATAAAGGTTGGAGGAGTATATGGTTTCTCGAGGGTGCCTCGGTCTATCTGTGTTTCAGATTACTATAGGATGTTTGTCATTCGTGTGATTCATCTTCAGGTCATCCAAATATGAGTTGATGTGTGTTGTAGATTTATACAAGGTGTTTGTTATTCATGGGATCATCTTCAGGGTGGCCAACTAGGAGTGGTGAATAAACTCCATTCATAATTGTTATTCTATTCCTTTGTGGAGTGTGTATCATTGTGGGATGGTTCCTTTGTGGAACGTGCTTATTCCCTGTGTTTGAATGGAACCTCTTATGATAACAAGATGTGTTCCGACGCGATGATACCTCTCTAGCTAAAAGGGAGTGTTGATGATGTAGGCACCCGATGGGCTGGGTTGAGTTGAGCACATTGTATTGATGCATGATAGACTCTCCGATGGACTATGCAGAGTTCTTGAGCTGATGCACGTGTGACTCACCTATGGTTAGGGCAGAGTCGTGGAGCTAGTGAATGTTCTCGGATGGACTGGATTGAGCAGTTGCATGAAGATTTATTTGTTGACACTTCTCGACTAACAGTGATTGTGTTGCAAGACCTTCCTTATGATATAGAGAGGTTAGAGATAACTGTGATGTACATATGATAACGAGATGTGTTTCTGTATGATAATGCTGCTGATACCTCCATGGCCAAGAGGGAGTGTTGGCGTAGTAGCTGCATGGGGCATCACCTCATAGGTAGACCAAAGAAAGAATAAGATTAGAATACAGTGTTCGAAGAATAACTTCCTTGTTCAGAGGGAGTGTTCGAAATAGTGGAACTTCAGAATTTATTGTTATCGTATTTCATCTTCTTATTGTACCTCCTATGGGACAAGATGTCAATGTATTTGATCATGTAAAACACTTGAAAGAATCAATGTAAACCTAGGGGTGAAATCACAAAGAAAATATTTAGTAAACGTAATTTTTTGTATTCCCCCAAGACAAGTCGGCCCAGCGGGTAAACTACCCCAAAAGATTGGGCAATTTGCCCCAAACAATGGGTAGAACTGCCGCAGTCAGGTCGACGCAACTAGGGAACGTTATGTCGGCCTAGTCAGGGAAAAAGTCACCCTTTGATGTGTATAAATAGAGAGCTCGACCTCTCATTTGTTCATTCCCTCAAGCAAGTTCGTTCTAGCCAAGAGAGGTTGCCACTTCAGTTAAGAGACTGATTTTTTGGGGTTCTCCACTATTGGAGAAGTTTCTCCCTTGTTTTCTTGGGTTTGCGCTACTACAATCCGGATGTACATCGTTCTCTATTAGAAGGTTTGAGCTCGAGGGAGACAAATAGCTTTGTCTATGGTTTGGAGATGATTGTTCTTATCATCCTTGTTTAAACGAGCTTGACACTCATTTTGTTTTTGTGCTTTGCCATTCTTTCAGTGATCCTGGTTATGCTGCTATAAACATTAACAAGGTCAAAGCTCAACTCAGCTTAGGGTTTGGAGAGCCTGATAAACTTCCATTGTCAGGTTCTGCCCAACATGCAGTTTAGAGGAGAGTAGGGTTTCTAGAGAGCGCCTCGATTAGATTGCGTTGCGGATTTCTACAGGGTGTTTATGATTCATGGGATTCATCTTCAAGTAAGACAACTACGAGTTTACCTTTTTTCTATTGTGCTTCGGATTCCCTCCTTTTTCTCTGCTCTCGGTGGTCCTCTACCTGCATGATATATTCCTGCAATGCACAGTTAGTATTTATGATTTACTACATAGTTGCATTTAATCGTTGGACTCCGTTGCAAGCCTCCTGTGGGAAGATAACTACCTCTAGGACATGTGCGAACACTTCATCCAAACGTGTGGCAAGATATTACCTGCTTGTTACTGCTTTCAGTTCAGGGTTATATTTTTTTTGCATATATATCAATGTTCCAACTTGTTTGCTAGATCCTTGCTTAGGATTTGGATTTCCTGAACAACTTCAAGTGCCATGTCTTGGCCGGCATGACGGTTGGAGGAGTATATGGTTTCCCGAGGGCGCCTCGGTCTCATCGCATTGCGGATTTCTACAGGATGCTTGTCATTCGTGGGATTCATCTTCAGGTCATCCAAATAGGAGTTGATGTGTGTTGTATATTTATACAGGGTGTTTGTTATTCATGGGATCATCTTCAGGTTGGCCATCTAGGAGTGGTGAATAAACTCCATTCATAATTGTTATTCTATTCCTTTGTGGTGTGTGTCTCATTGTGGGATGGTTCCTTTGTGGAATGTGCTTATTCCCTTTGTTTGAATGGACCCTCTTATGATAACAAGATGTGTTCTGATGTGATGTTACCTCTCTAATTGAGCTGATGCACGTGTGACTCACCCATGGACATTGCCGAGTCGTGGAGCTAGTGCATGTTCTCCGATGGACTGGATTGAGCAGATGCATGAAGGTTGATTTGTTGACACTTCTCGACTAACTGTTATTGTGTTGTATTTCCTTATGATATAGAAAGGTTAGAGATAACTGTGATGTATATATGATATCGAGATGTGTTTCAGTATGATAATGTTGATGATACCTCCATGGCCAAGAGGGAGTGTTGGAGTAGTAGCTGCATGGGGCATTACCTCATAGGTCGACCAAAGAAGGAATAAGATTAGAATACAGTGTTCGAAGAATACCTTCCTTGTTGAGGGGGTGTTGGAAATAGTGCAACTTCAGAAGTTATTGTTATTGTATTTCATTTTGTTATTGAACCTCCTATGGGACAGGATGCCAATGTATTTGATCATGTAAAACACTTGAAAGAATCAATGTAAACCTAGGGGTGAAATCGCAAAGAAAAGATTTAATAAACGTAATTTTTTGTATTCCCCCAAGACAAGTCGGCCCAGTGGGTAAACTGCCCTAAAACAGTGGGAAATTTGCCCCAAACAATGGGTAGAACTTCCCCAGCTAGGTAGGTGCAGTTAGGGAAAGTTAGGTTGGCCCAGTCAGGAAAAAAATCACCCTTTGATATGTATAAAATGAGAGTTCGACCTCTCATTTGGTCCTTCACTCAAGCAAGTTTGCTCTAGCCAAGAGAAGTTCGCTACTTCAGTTAGAGACTGATTTTTTGGCGTTCTCCACTATTGGAGAAGTTTCTCCGTTCTTTTCTTGGGTTTGCGTTACTACTATCCGAATGAACATCGTTCTCTGTTAGAAAGACTGAGCTCGGGGGAGAAAAATAGCTTTGTCTATGGTTGGGAGATGATTGTTCTTATCATCATGGTTTAAAGGAGCTCGACACTCATTTTTTTTCTATGCTTTGCCATTCTTTTTGTGATCCAGGATATGCTGCTATAAGCAATAACAAGGTCAAGGCTCAACTCAGCTTAGGATTTGGAGCGCCTGATCAACTTCCACTGTCAAGTTCTTCCCAACATGCAGTTTAGAGGAGAGTAGGGTTTCTAGAGAGCTCCTCGATTAGACTGCATTGCGGATTTCTACAGGGTGTTTGTCATTTATGGGATTCATTTTAAGGTCAGACAACTACGAGTTTACCTTTTTTCTATTGTGCTTTGGATTCCCTCCTTTTTCTCTGCTCTCGATGGTCCTCTACCTGCACGATAGATTCCTGCAACCCACACTTAGTATCTATGATTTACTACATAGTTGCATTTAATCGCTGGACTACGTTGCAAGCCTCCATTGGGAAGATAACTACCTCTAGGACATGTGGGAACACTTCATCCAAACGTGTGGCCAGATATTACCTGCTTGTTACTGCTTCTAGTTCAACGTTTTATTTGATTTTGCATATATATGAATCTTCCAACTTGTTTGCTAGTTGCTTGTTTAGGATTTGCATTCCCTGAAAAACTTCCAGTGCCATGTCTGGCCAGCATGAAGGTTGGAGGAGTATATAGTTTCCCGAGGTCACCTCGGTCTTATTGCGTTGCGGATTTCTAGAGGATGTTTGTCATTTCTGGGATTCATCTTCAGGTCATCCAAATAGGATTTGATGTGTGTTGTAGATTTATACAGGGTGTTTGTTATTCATGGGATCATCTTCAGGTTGGCCAACTAGGAGTGGTGAATAAACTACATTCGTAATTGTTATTCTATTTCTTTGTGGAGTGTGTCCCATTGTGGGATGGTTCCTTTGCGGAACGTGCTTATTCCCTGTGTTGGAATGGAACCGCTTATGATAACAAGATGTGTTCCGATGTGATGATACCTCTCTAGCTAAGAGGGAGTGTTGATGATGTAGGTCCTTGATGGACTGGGTTGAGCTGAGCACATTGTATTGATGCATGATAGACTCTCTGATGGACTGTGCAGAGTACTTGAGCTGATGGACGTTCGACTTCAGTTAAGAGACTGATTTTTTGGGTTCTCCATTATTGGAGAAGATTCTCCCTTGTTTTCTTGGGTTTGCGCTACTACTATCCGGATGTACATCGTTCTCTATTGGAAGGTCTTAGCTCGGGGGAGACAAATAGCTTTGTCTCTGGGTTGGATATGATTGTTCTTACCATCATGGTTTAAACGAGCTCGAAACACATTTTGTTTCTTTGCTTTGCCATCCTTTTAGTGATCCTGGTTATGCTTCTATAAACATTAACAAGGTCAAGGCTCAACTTAGCTTAGGATTTAGAGAGCCTGATGAACTTCCATTGTCAGGTTCTACCCAACATGCAGTTTAGAGGAGAGTAGGGTTTCTAAAGAGCACCTCGATTAGATTGCGTCACAGATTTCTACAAGGTGTTTATCATTCATGGGATTCATCTTCAGGTCAAACAACTACGAGTTTACCTTTTTACTATCGTTCTTCGGATTCCCTACTTTTTCGGTGCTCTCGGTGGTCCTCTACTTGCATGATAGATTCCTGCAACCCACACTTAGTATCTATGATTTACTACATAGTTGCATTTACTCGCTGGATTACGCTGCAAGTGTCCTGTGGGAAGATAACTACCTCTAGGACATGTGGGAACAATTCATCCAAACGTGTGGCCAGATATTACCTGCTTGTTATTGCTTTCAGTTCAAGGTTTTATTTTATTTTGCATATCTATCAATCTTCCAACTTGTTTGCTAGTTGTTTGCTTAGGATTTGGACTGCCTGAACAACTTCCAGTCCCATGTCTTGGCTAGCATGAAGGTTGGAGTAGTATATGGTTTCTCGAGGGCGCCTCGGTCTCATCGCGTTGCAGATTTCTATAGGATGTTTGTCATTCGTGGGATTCATCTTCAGGTCATCCAAATAGGAGTTGATGTGTGTTGTAGATTTATACAAGGTGTTTGTTATTCATGCGGTCATCTTCAGGGTGGCCAACTAGGAGTGGTGAAAAACTCCATTCATAATTGTTATTCTATTCCTTTGTGGAGTGTGTCCCATTGTGGGAGAGTTCCTTTGTGGATTGTGCTTATTCCCTATGTTTGTATGGACCCGCTTATGATAACAAGATGTGTTCCGACTTGATGATACCTCTCCAGCTAAGAGGGAGTGTCGATAATGTAGGAACCCGATGGACTTGGTTGAGATGAACACATTGTATTGATGCATGATAGACTCTCCAATGGACTATGAAGAGTTCTTGATCTGATGCATGTGTGACTCAGCTATGGGCATGGCGGAGTCGTGGAGCTAGTGCATGTTCTCCAATGGACTGGATTGAGCAGATGCATGAAGATTAATTTGTTTACACTTCTCCACTAACTGTGATTGTGTTGCAAGACCTTCCTTATGATATAGAGGGGTTAGAGATATCTGTGATGTACATATGATATCGAGATGTGGTTTAGTATGATAATGCTGATGATACCTCCATGGCCAAGAGGGAGTGTTGGGGTAGTAGCTGCATGGGGAATCATCTCATAGGTCTATCAAAGAAAGAATAAGATTAGAATACATTGTTCGAAGAATACCTTCCTTGTTGAGAGGGAGTGTTGGAAATAGTGCAACTTCAGAAGTTATTGTTATTTAATTTCATCTTGTTAATGTACCTCCTATGGGACAGGATGTCAATGTATTTGATCATGTAAAACACTTGAAAGAATCAATGTCAACCTAGGGGTGAAATCACAAAGAAAAGATTTAGTAAACGTAATTTTTTGTATTCCAGCAAGAAAAGTCGGCCCAACGGGTAAACTCCCCCCAAAAAGTGGGCAATTTGCCCCAAACAATGCGCAGAATTGCCCTAGTTAGGTCAACGCAGTTAGTGAATGTTAGATCGGCCCAGTCAGGAAAAAAGTCACCCTTTGTTGTGTATAAATAGGGAGTTCGACCTCTCATTTGGTCATTCACTCAAGCAAGTTCGCTCTAGCCAAGAGAGGTTGCTACCTCAGTTAACAGACAGATTTCTTGGTGTTCTCCACTATTCGAGAAGTTTCTCCCTTGTTTTGTTGGCTTTGCACTAGTACTATCCATATGTACATCTTTCTCTATTAGAAGGTCTGAGCTCGGGGGAGACAAATAGATTTTTCTATGGTTGGGAGATGATTTTTCTTATCATCATGGTTTAAACGAGCTCGAAACTCATTTTTTTCTGTGCTTTACCATTCTTTTATCGATCCAGGATATGCTGCTATAAACATTAACAAGGTCAAGGCTCAACTCAACTTAGGATTTGGAGAGCCTGATCAACTTCCACTGTCAGGTTCTCCCCAACATGCAGTTTAGAGGAGAGTAGGGTGTCTAGAGAGCTCCTCGATTAGATTGCATTGCGTATTTCTACAGGGTCTTTATCATTCATGGGATTCATTTTAAGGTCAGACAACTACAAGTTTACCTTTTTTCTATTGTTCTTCGGATTCCCTTCTTTTTCTCTACTCTCAGTGGTCCTCTACCTACACGATATATTCCTGCAACCCACACTTAGTATCTATGATTTACTACATAGTTGCATTTAATCGCTGGATTGCGTTGGAAGCCTCCTGTGGGAAGATAACTACCTCTAGGACATGTGGGAACACTTTATCCAAACGTGTGGCCAGATATTACCTGCTTGTTATTGCTTTCAGTTCAATGTTTTATTTTATTTTGCATATATATGAATCTTCCAACTTGTTTGCTAGTTGCTTGCTTAGTATTTGGATTGCCTGAACAACTTCCAGTGCCATGTCTGGATAGCATGAATGTTGGAGGAGTATATGGTTTCTCGAGGTCGCCTCGGTCTTATTGCGTTGCGGATTTCTACAGGATGTTTGTCATTCATGGGATTCATCTTCAGGTCATCCAAATAGGAGTTTATGTGTGTTGTAGATTTATACAGGGTGTTTTTTATTCATGGGATCATCTTCAGGTTGGCCAACTAGGAGTGGTGAATAAATTCCATTCGTAATTGTTATTCTATTCCTTTGTGGAGTGTGTCCCATTGTGGGATGGTTCCTTTATGGAACATGCTTATTCCCTATGTTGGAATAGACCATCTTAGCTCGGGGGAGACAAAATAGCTTTGTCCATGGTTGGGAGATGATTGTTCTTATCATCATGGTTTAAACAAGATCGACAGTCATTTTGTTTCTGTGCTTTTCCATTCTTTTAGTGATCCTGGTTATGCTGCTATAAACATTAACAAGGTCAAGGCTCAACTTAGCTTAGGATTTGGAGAGCGTGATCAACTTCCATTGTCAGGTTCTTCCCATCATGCAGTTTAGAGGAGAGTAGGGTTTCTAGAGAGCGCCTCGCTTAGATTGCATTGCATATTTCTATAGGGTGTTTATCATTCATGGGATTCATCTTCAGGTCAGACAACTATGGGTTTATCTTTTTTCTATTGTGCTTCGGACTCCCTCCTTTCTCTCTGCTATCGGTGGTCCTCTACTTGCACGATAGATTCCTGCAACCCACACTTAGTATCTATGATTTACTACATAGTTTCATTTACTCGCTGGACTGTGTTGCAAGTTTCCTATGGGAAGATAACTACCTCTAGGACATGTGGGAACACTTTATCCAAACGTGTGGCCAGATATTACCTGCTTGTTATTTCTTTTAGTTCAAGGTTTTATTTTATTTTGCATATATATCAATCTTCCAACTTGGTTGCTAGTTGCTTGCTTAGGATTTAGATTGCTTGAACAACTTCGAGTGCCATGTCTCGGCCAGCATGAAGGTTGGAAGTGTATATGGTTTCTCGAGGGCGCCTCAGTCTCATCGCGTTGCGGATTTCTATAGGATGCTTGTCATTCATGGGATTCATCTTCATGTTCTCCGATGGATTGGATTGAGCAGATGTATGAAGATTTATTTGTTGACACTTCTCGACTAACTGTGATTGTGTTGTAAGACCTTCCTTATGATATAGAGAGGTTAGAGATAACTGTGATGTACATATGATATCGAGATGTGTTTCAGTATGATAATGCTGATGATACCTCCATGGCCAAGAGGGAGTGTTGGGTTCGTAGCTGCATGGGGAATTACCACATACGTCGACCAAAGAAAGAAAAAGATTAGAATACAGTGTTCGAAGAATACCTTCCTTGTTGAGAAGGAGTGTTGGAAATAGTGCAATGTCAGAAGTTATTGTTATTTTATTTCATCTTGTTATTGTACCTCCTATGGGACAAGATGTCAATGTATTTGATCATGTAAAACACTTGAAAGAATCAATGTAAACCTAGGGGTGAAATCACAAAGCAAAGATTTAGTAAACGTAATTTTTTGTATTCCCCCAAGACAAGTCGGCCCAGCGGGTAAACTGCCCCCAAAGAGTGTGCAATTTGTCCCAAACAATCGGCAGAACTAACCCAATCAACTCGGCACGGTTAGGGAACGTTAGGTCGGCCCAGTCAGGGAAAAAGTCACGCTTTGATGTGTATAAATAGAGTGCTCGACCTCTCATTTGTTCATTCACTGAAGCAAGTTCGCTCTAGCTAAGAGAGGTTGCTACTTCAGTTAAGAGACTGTTTTTTTTGCGTTCTCTAATATTGGAGAAGTTTCTACCTTGTTTTGTTGGGTTTGCACTAGTACTATCCGGATGTACATCGTTCTCTATTAGAAGGTCCGAGCTCGGGGGAGACAAATAGCTTTGTCTATGGTTGGGAGATGATTATTCTTATCATCATGGTTGAAACGAGCTCGACACTCATTTTGTTTCTGAGCTTTGCCATTCTTTTAGTTATCCTGGTTATGCTGCTGTAAACATTAACAAGGTCAAGGCTCAACTCAGCTTAGGGTTTGGAGAGCCTGATCAACTTCCATTGTCAGGTTCTTCCCAACATGCAGTTTAGAGGAGAGTAGGGTTTCTAGAGAGCGCCTCGATTAGATTGCGTTGCGGATTTCTATAGTGTGTTTATCATTGATGGGATTCATCTTCAGGTTAGACAACTATGGGTTTACCTTTTTTCTATTGTACTTCGGATTCCCTCCTTTTTCTTTGCTCTCGATGGTCCTATACCTGCACGATAGATTCCTGCAACCCACACTTAGTGTCTATGATTTAATACTGTTAATGCGGAATTCCGCCCTACGGATAAGTCAAAACTCCCTTAACTTTAAAGTAGATTTTCCACTAACTCTAAAGCAAGAAACAAGTCTAAACAAATGCTACCTTGAGATCCCTGGATTAACTTCTACAGCAAGATCATATGTATTCAGAAACAGATGAAAGACATGACATACCTTTCAATTCGACGTTTGTCCCGTTTCCATCTTTTTGATCCAAGTGCTCCGATGAAGAACCTATTAAGATCAATCAAAGAACAAACATACCAGCTTCCAAATACCTTGAATGTAAATGTTAGATCCAAATCCAGATTAGATACATTCCATGCTAAAGTTTTAAACAATACACATGAAATTGGAAAGACAAGACAAGTTATCTTATTACAACTTGAAGAATACTTACAAAAGGTGCTTGATGTCCAAGCCAATCCTCTAGCTCCAAGTGTCTTCTCCTCTAGCTATCTCCACAATGCTGCAAGACCATAAGTTTGGTACTACCAAGAGTCCTTCCTTTTCCCCATGGAATGCCTCTCTTTTATAGTGAATGGTGAGGTTAACCAACAAGAGAGATGGGTGGATCTATGGAGAGATAAGTGGATCAGAGTTTCTAATCGAGGGAAGTCAGTTGAGATCGAATCAGAGACCCCAATCTTCCATTATCTTCGAAAATCCACAATCCCAAAAGCCATGGAAAAAAGAATATAAAAAGTCTACCGCGCCCTGAGGTCTGAACATAACGCGGTACTACCACGTTCTGGGGAGAAATCATAGCGCGGTAGTGTAGAGTACCGCGCGCCTCTAACTGAGCAAGGCGCGGCAGTGTATGTAAATAAAGTCTCAGCTAGGTCAGAACTTGTCAGGGTAGATTCACCTTCCAGGTTCACTCATCTTCTGGGTGGTTCAAATAGTAGGGGAAGTGTCGTCAACTCTGTTTGTGGCGGAGATGCGACACTGTGGAATATAGAGGTATAACAGATGCCCCCTAAAGTGTGAGGTCAGAAGGGACTGATGGCCGAAAGACTTTACGAATATTGTGCAGAGATAGCATCGAGGAGAGTGATAAGGAGCTGAGACATAAACAAAGTGTTAGATACCACCGAGGCGGGCATCCCCATGCTCGGAAACAAATGACTCAAAGCATGGCTGCCGACCAATACATTGCAGATCCATGAGTACTGAGATGATATAGACTGCAGGAAGATCATGGCTACTATGAACAATCGTAGATCCATGAGACAATAATGACACAGCCACGACCAATACAATAAGTGGATCTGTGTGACAATACAAATGACATCTCCATCGCAACCTAGACGCAATAAAAAATGTAGAAGTGCGCCCAGGGTCATCTACCCGATCGCAAAAGATACGAATCTAGCCATGTGATTACAAGGTGTTGAAGTCGAACATGGTAGAAACCATTTGATTATCGGTCAATGATGTGAACCATTAACAAATGCGAGGGAGATCACCAATGATGACGATGATTCCCAAGGTATCAATGGTACATCTCGACGGAATGCGAATGAATGAGTTGATGTCGAGCATCCGAGAGATCGCTTGATCAGAGGTCAATGATGTGAACCTACTGTCAAACATGAGAAAACCTGCCATTGAGGCATGCAGGTATCAAGGTACCAGTGGTTGGTTCCTAAGCCCAATTCCCGGATAGTGATTTGGTGTCGACGGGAATAGACTTATTGAAGGTGGTCCATAATGATTCCCACGTTATCGACATGAAATCGGCATGAACGATAAAATGATGAAACAATGGAGTATGTACTGACACAACGGAGGCCTGACACAATGAACGACTCTGAATAATGCAACCCTTTGAACATATAACGGCATGTTACAGGACTTGGCAGCAGGGATTAATGATAGCAGAGGATAGACACCGGATGAGTAGGCTCGTGGCCAAGGAGACGACTCAGGATGATGACCATAACTTAGTGAAGAATAGATACCCAGATATAGACAAGAGACGGACACATGCCATGTTCAAAGGTAACGACTGACAAGCTGCCATAGATAAACTTGACTTGTCTCCCCATATTCCCCCGACATGATAGACGAGTACCCCTTTGTTGTTTTACGAGCTTGAAGAGGATAGCAAATGCTTGGTGTAGCTCATCGCATAGATGCGTCCAATCTCACATGTTTTACGAACCTGAGAAAGGAGGGGTTCGTCCCAAAGTGGGTCCTTCGATGTTGAATTTTTAACGAGTCCAACGAAGGAAAACTCGGTAGTTTTTCACATTTAGAGAGCCTGAAAAACTTAAAGGAAGCTCCATAATGTACTTTTTCGTAAATTTAGTCCCTCGATCCCGAAAAAGTGTAAAACAATTCTCGAGAGAACTCTCCCAGTCGAGATTGACTGAGGTATACCTTTCTCGTAAATAGTCTAGACGGGCCGAAAAAGGGGTAACCTATCACCGAATAGACGACCTTTCAAATACTTTTACAAGTGTGAAAGAGTCAAGATCACTTGGCAATCTTTTCAATTTTAAGGAGTCTGAAAAGAGCTTAACTATGGACTCCTATGGTCTTTTTCGTAATTTTTAATTATTCTGGCCCGAAAAAAGAGTAAAATACAACCAGAATAATACTTTTCTCATAGTTTAACGAGCATGAGTAAAAGCTGACCGTACTCGACACCGTTTACTTAAGTTTGACAAGCACGACACGGGTGTAAAAAGCGCTTGGAATCTTTTTCAAGTTTTAAATCCAGAGCACGAAAAAGAAAAAGTGGGCTCGAAATGAAGGTCAGATCATGAATAAACACCAGTGTGAACATATCGCCTTTTTACCGGGGACCCTGTCAATAAATGCTCAAAAACTGGGCATTAGCAATGTAAAAAGGGTTTCATTTTAACCATTTAAAATAATAATTAAAAAATATGCGAAAATGCTATATAAAGAATGGTTAAAAATAGAAATTACCATTTCATTTGTGTTTTTACCCAAAGAGGAGGTTTTTACCTATTTTAAGAGCAAAACTTCAAGGATCCGTATCGGGAGTTCCAGGACACCATTTCGACAACCGTCTGCGCCAGGTAAGAGATCTTGAGCTCCTCTTTCATTTCATATAGGAATTATTTGCTTTTATTGGAAAAAATTCGATTTTTGGGCAAGCCCTATTGGGCAAAAATCGCCCTTCACAGTGCCGCGTGGGGGCTCTATCGAGAAACGCGGTACAGCCTGACAGTACCGCGCTGTATCTTCAAACCTAGGCACGGTGAAGGCGAATTTTTTGTTCAAAAAATCAAATTTTCTCCCATTTTCTGCTGGAACTAAGTTGCTAAATAGTTACTAACTGTTTTCCTTGACCTTTTGCAGGAGTTTGCAACTTGTCCGGAGTAAAATGGTAAGCTGGAAAGAAAGAGAGCACGAAGTGGATGATCTTGCAGCTGAAAATCATTTACCGACTGTGACTGCATTGAGAGAATGTGGGTTACTGAAATTCTTTAAGACCAAAGGGATTCGTCAGCAACCCAAGCTTCTCACTCACCTTATCCAATTGTGGGACCCTGACATTCAAGCTTTCCGAGTGGGAGAGCATGTTCTCGAAATCCAACTTGAGGACATTTATTTCCTTACGGGTCTCTCGAAAAGAGGGGCCCAGGTGAATTTTACTGGATACTCAGCCTCAGAATCGAGTACAGATGACTTGATTGCTCGATATTGTCGTCAGGGTTCAGTTAAGAAAAGCGGGAAGGTGGCCATAAAGGAGGTTATAGATCTTCCTGTAAAGACCTTACTGTTCACCATTACACGTGCAGCAGGAAGTGTGAGTCCGCACCAGGCGTCCCGCACACAAGTGAATCTTGCAGTGGAGTGTATGGGGGGAGTAGTATTTAACTGGTGCGAAGCAGTGTTGGCCAATCTCAAAGAACAAGTGCACAAGTGTAGAACTGCGAAAAATACCCAATTTGGCTATGGGAGCATCCTGGTCACTTTCTTTTTGGTGAGGGTGCCATTACTGCGCCCACAGATATCTATGCCCCCTCATCCACCTACCGAGCCATGGAAGGCTCGATGGAGTGACTATGCTGGACGTCTCGGGGGATCTCAACGGTTAGCCTTTGGCGAGGATTTATTTTCCTGGCTCGAGGAACAGATAGTTATGATTGATGACTATCCCTACTCACGGGTAGATTTCCGTGAGGACATCGACTTGGCATTTCCAGAGGATTATGATTGGGACAACTCAGGTATGACATTCATAAATGTGTATTTTTTCTTTTTTGAATATTTAATTTTTTTTATTGCTTTTTTAGAATGTGTAAAAGATTTCTAATGCATATTCGTACGCATGTTGCAGATCGTGGACCGCAAAGACCAGCGGGGTACTCACCGCTACGTCGTGGTGGTGTTGATCGTCAAGCTGTTCCTAACGAGGAGGAGGATGAAGACGAAGCAGGAGGTGTTCGGGACATAGAGAGGAACTTGCAGGGATTGACCCATGGTATCCCTTCTATGCGGATGGATGACGTCCCTTACCATCTCCAGCGGCATACTGTAGGTGTGCCTGGTCGTATCAGTCGGCTTCTTCGTAAGGTGGTTCGAGCTGTAGTATGTTACCATCAGCAGTGGGAGGAGTCCGATGAGGGACATGATAGGTCTCCTCGGTCTCCATAGACGGTTTTTTGATCTTTTGCGGCATGTACACGATATGTAGGCTTCGAGAGCCAAATTTTATATGGGATTGGTCCCAAATTTTGTCTTTGACACAAAATTTATGTATTTTGGAAAACACACTCTTATATACAGTGATACGGACCTATTTATGATCTAAATATTTGCAATGACTTGTGTATTTTATTTTTTATGATGTGTTTATATATGGGCAAGATGCCAATCCAAAATGTAATTAGCCAATGAATCAGCTATACAATTGAATTCTCTCGGTATGTGTTGATATGGAATGAAATCAAATGATCGTTCCAAGAGGCGTACTCTCTGAAATAAACGAAGTAGTACAGGATCGCGGACTGTGTAAACACGGTTTAAATGAGAAACCACGAGTTGGGAGTCTAAAAATACTGATAAGGAGTTAAATCCGAGTGAAGCAACCTCTGTCAAGAGACCAATGACTGCATGGTACTCCGCGATATTGTTGGTTGCAAGACCTAAACAATTGGCTCCTGAAGAAATCAACTCGCTAGTGGGAGAATAGATCACCCATGCTGCGGAAGCGAGATTCCGGGTATGTCGGCTTGCACCGTCGGCGAATCCAAAGTAGGCAGGCATCTGCGCATAAAATTACGAGTCAAAGTAAGGTTGGATACATAAGGTCCACGCGCACACCAAAAAGAGTAAAAGCAAGCTAAGTACATTATGTACAAAAAGTAACCCGCGTAGGGTAACCTCACGCGTAGAAACGTTTGATGTATAGCCCGTTGCGGGGTCGTGCCAACGGCGTACCATCACAATCAATGAGTTCATAGGCTCCTTTTTCTAAGACATGTTTTACAATAAAGGGGCCGTACCACATAGATTCAAGTTTACCTTTTCCAAGCTTATCGTGCATTTGATCATATGTAAGTACGAGGTCACCTTCATTGAATATCCGAGGTTGAATGGATTTGTCGTATTGATCTTTGACGCGTTTTTTGTGATCTTCATTAGCTAAAGCAACGTCGCGGCGGGTTTCATCCAGCTTAGCTAGGTATAGAAACCGTTATTCTTCGGAAGTAGTGTGTGGGAGTAGCTCTATGGCTATCTTGAGTGATGGAATTTCACATTCAATCGGCAGAATGGCTTCTAGGCCATACACCAGTTGGAATGGTGTAAACCCAGTAGCACTTTTCACTGAGGTCCCGTATGCCCACAGTGCTAAGAACAGAGCTGAGTGCTAATTGGACTTTTGGGTACCCACGATACGCTGAATCATTCTTTTCAGGACTTTGTTAATGGCTTCAACTTGGCCATTAGCTTGTGGGTAATACGGGGTTGAGTTTTCATGGCGAAAACCCAGCTTGGCACTTAGCTCTTCGATCATGTGGTTCCTAAAATGGGAACCATGATTGGTCACAATAGACTGTGGGACACCGAATCTAGCTATAATATGATTGAATATGAATTGCGCTGCTGTTTTGCTGTCCTCAGCATACGTAGGCATCGCTTCAGCCCATTTCGTGAAATAGTCGACAGCTACTATGACATAGCTATGCCCCCCGACTGAAGTGGGTTTACAATGCATGAAATCGATGCCCCATTTGGAAAAAGGGCCGACAACAATGACAGGATGGAGTGGAGTAGGGTGCGAGCGTGCTTTACTATGAAAGAATTGACATGGTGGACACTTCTTGACTGTTTCAATGCAGTCTTTAAAAATTGAGGGCCAGAAGTATCCTGCTCGCAATATTTTCTGGGCCGTAGCCATCCCAGAGAGATGACCACCACATGCTCCAACGTGGCATTCATTGAGAACGCGTTCCGCCTCGTCTAAGGTCAAACAGCGTCGAAGAACAGTGTCGACACCACGTCGATACAGAGTATCGTTGACTATGAGGTAGTATTTTGCGTGATGTCGGATGCGTCGCCGTTCATCGCGAGTGAGATCGGGACGGAAGCGTTGGGTTTGGAGATATAAAAGAATATCCCCATACCACGGATCAGACGTGCTAATGAGGAACAATGATTCGTCAGGAAGAGAATCAATGGGCTCGGTTTGCTCAGTAGCACGGGGCAAGTTACAAATTAACTCAGCGAAGACCAGAGACTTCTTAGACTTGGCTTTGACAAATTCCAAGTCAAACTCTTGAAGGATGACAATCCAACGGGAGTACTTGCCCCCAAGCACTTGACGTGTGAGGATATAGTACATTGGATTGAAATCGGCAATGACGGTGGTCCGGCGAAGTAAGATGTAATGGCGAAATCTCTGGACAACAAAGACTGTTGCCAGAGCCAGTTTTTCAACATGTGAGTAACGAGTTTCAGAGTCAAGAAGACTCTTACTGAGATATACACCACATGTTCTATGCCGTTGTGATCTTCCTAGACTAGCACCATACCGATGGTGGAAATCGAGGCTGCGAGATAAAGAATATAATCCCGTGTGTAATCGGGGGGTTGAATCACAGGATCTTTGGTTAAGGCTGCCTTTAAATTGTCAAAGGAGCGCTGGGCTTCATCATCCCAGATAAAAGGAACATTCTTTTTGAGAAGCCGCATGTAGACTTTTGTTATCTCGGAGAGATTGCAGATGAAACGGCGTAGAAAGTTTGCATGCCCTTGCAAACTTTGAAGTTCTGGAATATTGGTGGGGGAAGGCAGGGCTAAGATAGCTTCTACCTTTGAGGGGTATAACCGTATCCCGCCTTTGGAGATTATGAAGCCTAACAGTTTTCCAGCTTCTACACAAAAGACGCACTTATGCGGGTTCAAACGTATATTGTAGCACCGACACCTTTCGAAAATGCCACTTAAGTGGTCTGGATGGTCTTCCCGGGTTCGAGAATGAGCGGGAAGGTCATCGAGATATGGCTCTACAATATGTTTGATGTCATGAAATGCGTAGGACATCGCCTGTTGGAAAGTTGCCCCAGCATTTTTGAGGCCAAAAGGTAACTTTCGATATGCAAAGATTCCCCAAGGGCAGATAAAGGTCGTTTTGTGCTGGTCGGCTGGGAGGATATCGATCTGATTATAGCCAGAGAAGCCATCCATAAATGAAAAGATAACACTTCCAGCACAGTTATCGATGATCTGGTCGATAAACGGAGTTGGTTAGTTGTCCTTTGGACAAGCCTTGTTCAAATCACGGTAATCAACACAGACTCTAATCATTCCCTGTTTCTTGGCTACGGGAATGATATTGGATACCCATTCTGTCAATGGGATAGGATAGATAAAACCAGCACGCAAAATTTTTTCAACCTCTGCTTTAATGGCGGCTGCCTTACGAGGATGGACGGGTCGAAGCTTTTGCCGAACAGGTCGGGCGCCAGGGAAAGTTGGAATTTCGTGGACCACGATCGAGGGGTCAATTCCTGGCATTTCTTCATAACTCCAGGAAAAAACATCACGGAAATTTTTGAAGTAGGCACTATAGAACTCCGTTTCGAGGGGAGTACATGTTTTTCCGATATGGATATTTTCCACGATACCAGGCTTCACTGAAATATCGACGGGATTGGTTGCCATCAGTTTGGCCAAGTTTCCTTCAGAAAATACTTCGTCAAGGGAAGTGGGGAACTTGGTTTGAACCATCCCGAGTGAAGGAATGGGTTTTGAATCAGGCTCGAGTGGCTGAATGATGGGGAATGAAGATCGATGATGAAAATTTCCCCATGGTGGCTCATCACCGCACATAACCTCCATAATTGATTCGTCAGTAGGAAAAATCAAATTAAGAGGATCAAAGAGTGGTGGATGAGTTTCAGCCGAGAGCTGTGTCACGGTGTGATCAGTAGAATAGTTGACCCAATCTGTGGCTGATTGGATCGCATTATATGCTGCAAGGTTTCTGTTCAAAGGCATGGAATTGCCATAGCCTTCAATCTGAGTAGGACTCGGAATCACCCATGAATCGTCGAAAGGGGTGACATGTGATGAAATCATGTTGACCTTTTGAAGATGGGTTCCCAGCTCTGGAAAAACTCCAATGAGGGAAGAATCCTTCATGAGACCAACACCAATGTCTTGGAACCGGTACCGAGGTTGATCCAATAACGGGACGGTGTTGGCGGAGTTCGGATGGGAGTCTGGGATGCAGTAATCCAGTTGATCAATGGTGACAATTTTCCCTTCATGAGGAAATTGCACGATCCGGAAGACTGTAGATGCAATGGCGGTCATGGCATAGAACCAGTTCCGACCAAGTAGGAGATTGTAATCCAAAGGTGCATCTACTACTTCGATATGTACGGATACTGTTTTGCCCCCTAGTTCAACACTAATTGAAGGAATGAGTCCATATGGCTGAAAACCGTGTCCATCAAACGCTCTGAGAGTGGTGGGAGAAGTTGTGACCTCGGGTGAGCCTAAGGCTCTCCAGCAGTTCAAAGACATAATCGACGTGGAAGCACCTTCATCTAACACAGTGCGATGGATGACATTTCCACGGATTTTAGTGTGGACCTGGAAGGCTAACTGGTGAGAAAGCCTAGGTTTAGCGTGCTCCAAGTTAAACATGATGGAGTTTGAAGTATCTGGGTCCATTGCCCCCAGTGCTGAAAGTAGGGTTCTACGCTGCGTGGGGCAGTGTTGGAGAACCTCGAGAGTCGACATGGCGCAAGGTGCTTGAGCCAAATCTTCAACAATGTTGTAGTTTTGGGAATCTCGCGCATTAGGATTGAATGTCGCTTTTCGTATGGTGCCCTTGGGTGGGCAGAGCACTGTGTCCGTAAGCGGTCTTTCGATATGGAGATGACCGGTAGGAGGGGGAATAGGAATCGGATCTTCAACAGGAGATTTGCCTTTGGCTATCTCGGGTTGTTTGTTTGAACTTGGAGGGCTATCGTAGGTCTTTGAACGAGTGGTGATATTAACTTCTTCATTACTCGTCATTAGGATTTCGCGGTTTGTGGACGTCTCTCCGCAGGTGGGATTGGTCGGGTTGCCCCCTTGTGGGGTTTCTTGGGCAACCATCTGCTGTTGCTGTTGTGGGAAAGGGTCAGTTAACACTGCCGGGCGAGAAGATCCTTTAACGAACTTGTTGACCTCGTCCTTGTAGGGAAAGTCGCGTGTATAATGATCATATTGACAAATCAAGCAGGGGAACTTAGCTTTCCGACGTGGTTTCTGGTCATTCTGGGTGGGTTGTGGCTTGGGGTTCTCCTGTTGGTTTTTCCTAGATTTACCATGATTGTTTTTCTTCTTTCCTCCGGATGGTTGTGACGTAGACTGAACTGCATTCACTTCGGAGGAGACAGCAGGAGAGGTGGAATCTTTTGAAGCGGCCTGGGTAAAAGCGGGGGAAGCAGAAGCTTGTTGTCCTGTCGAGTTGGTAGCAGGCTGAGCTTTGACTGAACCGACTATACCATCAATGGGGGGTTCAGTAGTAGGCTTTGTTGGATCAGTGTGAACGCGGGAGGCATGTGGAAGAAGTTCATGTAAAGTACCAGATTGAGTATATACTAAATCCATGTACTGTGCTGCTGAGATGGCTTGTTCTTCCGTAACTGGCCCGCGCATAGCGATGTCTCTGGCTATAGGAGGCAAAAAATATTTTGTGAACCAATCAGCAAGTAGCTGATCTGGGATGGGTTCCTTAATTAACCTACAGCGTCATCGCCACTCGTGGATGTGATCCGAAATATGTGTAGAAGTGGTTTGACGCAGTGAAGTTAGCAGTTCTGTTCCAGTCTCATACCCGATAGGGAGCTGGAAATGTGTCAGAAACTGCATAGCCAAAGTGTTGAAATCACAAAAGGAGTGTTGTGGCAGCTCGATATACCATTTTGCTGTCGTGCCGGTAAGTGTGCGTTGGAAGAGCCGAAGTCGGATGGAATCATCCATCAAGGAGTTGGAAGAACACCAAAGATGGAAGGTCATCACGTGGTTCTTGGGGTCTTCCCCGGGTTTGGCATCGAACTTGGGAATGTCCGATGGTAGTTTGGCTGGGATAGGTGGCCAGTGAGGTTCATGCCATATAGGATCGTTGATAAGCCTCGACAAATCAGGTAGATCAAGTGTGGCTAAAAAGGGAAGTTGACGGTTAGTCTGTGGGAATGAGTAATAACCATGTGGTGTAGGGAAACGTGAAGGTACCTGCATAGGATGCTGCTGCATGTTATACCCATATGTGTTTCCCAGGGGATATTGCTGGAAGTTCTGTGGATGGTAAGCCATCTGGTTAACCGGTTGGTTGTAGACAACCGGTTGGTAGGTGCTCTGCTGAGTGGGTATGGTACCCTGGGGTTGTTGATACCCAGGAATGGTTGCTGTTCCTTGTTGGGGGAAGGTTCCTTGGAATTGTTGTGTTCCAGGGAGGTTACCACTGTACTGTGTAAGTGGAGGGTTTCCCATAGCAGGGTTGGGGGGTGACTGCGACGGTGGTGTCCATGGAAGGCTCGTTCCTACTTGGGGAACGAGTGGAAATTGAAGTGATGGGTTCCATGGAGTAGTAGCAGTTGAAGGGAAAGGGAAACTAGAATTCAAGTTGGGAGGAATGTGAGATTGCCCCCCAGCTTGGTTCCAGCTTCCCAAAAGTGAGTACCCCCCACTCTATGGGATTTGAGTATCCCAAGAAGGAAGCATGCCTGACAGGGGTTGTTGAGAGTAAGGCCCAGTTGGAACACCGGAATAAGGTTGCCCACTGCCAGGTGGATTGAACATAGCGAACTGAGTAGATGCTGCTGGTTGGGAAGCTTGTTGGATCGAGCCAGTAGGATGTCCGCCAGCAGATAGGTTGGATGGCCCTATATGAGGAGGCTATTGACTGGGAGCGGGGTTCCCAACAAAAGGTTGTCCTCCGACTTGTTGGGTTGATGGCCCACCAGGTGGAGGTTGTTGACTCGGAACAGGGTTCCCAACAAAAGGTTGTACTCCAACTGGTTGGGTTGATGGCCCACCAGGTGGAGGTTGTTGACTTGGAACAGGGTTCCCAACAAAAGGTTGTCCACCTCCTGAAATAGTATAAATAGTGGCCGAAGATGATCCTCTGGTCCAACCGGAAGATCCAGCAGTGTGACTAAGCGTGCTTCCGCCGCTGGCCAAATATGATAATGTGGATTGGCCAACGGCACCGAAGGTACCGATTTGTGGAGG
This sequence comes from Larix kaempferi, assembly GCA_027924585.1. Classification (NCBI taxonomy): domain Eukaryota; kingdom Viridiplantae; phylum Streptophyta; class Pinopsida; order Pinales; family Pinaceae; genus Larix; species Larix kaempferi. Next base: position 13,334,102 of record BSBM01000761.1, read on the forward strand.
GGGTTGTCCATATTGAACAGGTGAGGACGGAGAGAAAACTGGGTTATCCTTCATGGAATGTGAACCAAACATAGGTGACGATAACAAATGCGTGGAATTTAGCCCAGGGGTGTCGGCGTCGTCCATAACGTGTTCAATAATAGGAGGACCATCGAAAACTGGGTCCGAGTTCATGTCCTGGAAAAGGTTTCGGGGATCCGGTAGGTACCTAGGTATGATAACGTTTAAAGGTCTGGAATCGTCTGCATGTGAGTAGTGTAACTCGGTGCTAGACGAACAGTTGGGATCCCGATAGTCAGAAGGACGAGTATCAGGGGGATATCGAGAAGCTGACGAGAGCATTTGCTCTGTGCTACATCTAAACCGTGCCGATGCTAGCGGGGAGTTCTCTAGGCTAACCATACTAGACTGGATGGAAGCCATGATTTCATGTCCCGGAGGAAGGTTGGGTAAAGATATAGTACGAGGTATGTTTCTAGAAGAACTCGTTTCCTGGGGATGAACACTAGGAGACGTAGTGATAACAGGCGGAGGCTCCGCCTAGGAAGTAATGAAACCATAATCAGGTTCAAAAGGTGTGTCAGGAAGTCGAGTATCTTCAATGATTTCGACGTACCCACCTGGGACTGAAATCAAGCCAGGGATATCCTGGTCAGACCCTTCAGTGGTGCCAACAGATCCGTCAGTATCGTCGTGAAAATTATCTGATGGACGGGAGGTGTTGACGTTAGGTAAGAGTATGACCTTTGCTCTAGTAATTGGGGCTGTACTAGATTCAGCCGTTGTACTAGTTTCCACTGTAGTAGATAAATCTGGAACAGTGGGTGTAGTGACAGTGGAAGTCTCAGATATACTGGTGGTTGCAGAAGCTGCAATAGATTCTGAAACTGTGTTGTGAGTGGCAGTTACGGGCGGAACTGAAGGTGTTGTACGTATCGGTAGTGGAATGTTCCCTCGACCAGCACCACGACCAGGAGGAGCAGGAATGCGTGATGCAGGCGGACCAGTAGTCCGTGGCGGTGGTGGTGGTGGAGGGCTATGGCCCTATTGTCTTCGTGATCTTCGTGGTAGATCTGACATGATGACAGGAAGATGAAGATCGGGGGTAGTGTCGTATATAAAGAACTCAAAAACTCTAATGCAGCTGAGTGTGCAGAAGAGGAGCTAGAAAAAGCAAGGATCACAGGCCAAAAAGCAAGCTCTAAAATCTATCTTGAGACCGACGTCTCAATAAGCGAGCTGGTAAAAAAGAATGGCCAGAATGCCAACAAGCAGTCCCTATAAAGAAAAATGACCCTCTATTAAGATGAGATACCAAGCAAACTCCTAACTAAGAGCTGGAGACCTCAACAGGCTGTATTCTTCGCAAGGTGATGAAATCCAAGTCGAACAATACAACATGAGAGACCGATATAAGAAGGATATCCCTCTACCGAAAGGGATCCTGGGTAAAAGAGCCCTAGTAGAATAGATACTAAGATACCTCGTTCATGACACGTCGGAAAAGGTTTTGGGCACTTCAGCCTTCCGAAGAAGACAGCGATCGATGTTGCCTTAGGGCTAAGTGGAGTGCGGCATTCCACAAAGTCCGTCCGGTTCTCAATCTCGCGGTCGTTTAACCCCTGAAAGTTAAAAACAGTCAGGAGGCCCCTCCACAAACTGGCTGTGACCGTTTCAATAAGTACTAGAGGATTTTAGTTCCCTAAAGACAACGACTATGTCTCAGATGAAAAATGACAAGGGGGAATTATTTTGATGCCTATCCCCGGTGCCCTACCTAACTACCAAATTCTTTTGATTTCCTCAAGTGAGGTTAAATTTGGTTTGATTAGGGAGATTAATTTTCGTGGCTGTCTTTACTCAATCAGGTTGTGGGCGTGAAACTTGATGGTGTTATGATGACTCAAACCATGCAAATGAGAATGAATAAAAAACAAGCCTTTATCTTCGATGAAATCTAGCTAAGGAAGGGAGAGAGTTCTTCGATCAAACATGCATGAAATTTTTCACAAGCAAGCATCAAAGCAAGAGATTTTATTTTCGATTTTTGTAAACAAATCCAAACCAAAGTAAACACTCGTTTCAATGTACTGATTCGACAATTAAACTGCTTCAAAAACTAAGAATTTCTATGGAAAATTCAATGATTGATTTTTCAATGCACAATACTACTTGATTTTTCAATTTAACAACAGAATTGTTCTCAAATAATGATCTTTTAATTTACTGAAAATGATAATAATAATATGACTATAAAAGCTACAGAGTTCAGTGACAGAGAACAGTAGTGATAGGTGAAAAAATCAAGCCAATGCAATCAAACTGGAAAAATGGCCCAATATGTCAAAAATGCCACTAATTCAAACAAATCAAGCTCATAACAAGAAAATAATCAGACCACACAGACTGTAAAATTACCAGGATGCTAACAGGAAACAGCAAGCACAACCTAAGGCAGAGAGAGACTCAGGAAACCAAGCAAAGATAAAAAAATTTAAACACTTGCAGACACTACCGCGTGTCAGGGTCTGACAGGGGCGCGGCACTGTGACAGTACCGCTTTGGTACTAAGGCAGAGAACACGGTACTACCGCGCTGTAAGCAGATCAGGGGGCGCAGTACTGTGGCAAGGTAAGGAAAAGGCACAACTTCAGAAAAGAATATGAAGTTTTCAGGGTTGTTGCTGACCCAGGGGACTCAGTGATCAAACAGGGAGACAAATACAGCGAGGAGGGGTGAATAAAGGTCGAAAAAGACCAAGATTCAAACTGGTTTGAAGTGCAACAAAAACTCACAGTTAAGAGATAAATGACAGTGAACTGAATCAATCAAGCAGTAATCAAAACCAGCGGAGTCGCCATTCTTGTTAATGCGGAGTTCCTCCCTACGGATAAGTCAAAACTCCCTTAACTTTAAAGTAGATTTTCCACTAACTCTAAAGCAAGAAACAAGTCTAAACAAATGCTACCTTGAGATCCCTGGATTAACTTCTACAGCAAGATCATATGTATTCAGAAACAGATGAAAGACATGACATACCTTTCAATTCGACGTTTGTCCCGTTTCCATCTTTTTGATCCAAGTGCTCCGATGAAGAACCTATTAAGATCAATCAAAGAACAAACATACCAGCTTCCAAATACCTTGAATGTAAATGTTAGATCCAAGTCCAGATTAGATACATTCCATGCTAAATATTTAAACAATACACATGAAATTGGAAAGACAAGACAAGTTATCTTATTACAACTTGAAGAATACTTACAAAAGGTGCTTGATGTCCAAGCCAATCCTCTAGCTCCAAGTGTCTTCTCCTCTAGCTATCTCCACAATGCTGCAAGACCATAAGTTTGGTACTACCAAGAGTCCTCCCTTTTCCCCATGGAATGCCTCTCTTTTATAGTGAATGGTGAGGTTAACCAACAAGAGAGATGGGTGGATCTATGGAGAGATAAGTGGATCAGAGTTTCTAATCGAGGGAAGTCAGTTGAGATCGAATTAGAGACCCCAATCTTCCATTATCTTCGAAAATCCACAATCCCAAAAGCCATGGAAAAAAGACTATAAAAAGTCTACCGCGCCCTGAGGTCTAAACATAACGCGGTACTACTGCGTTCTGGGGAGAAATCATAGCGCGGTAGTGTAGAGTACCGCGCGCCTCTAACTGATCAAGGCGCGGCAGTGTATGTAAATAAAGTCTCAGCTAGGTCAGAACTTGTCAGGGTAGATTCACCTTCCAGGTTCACTCATCTTTTGGGTGGTTCAAACAGCAGGGGAAGTGTCGTCAACTCTGTTTGTGGCGGAGATGCGACACTGTGGAATATAGAGGTATAACAAATACATAGTTGCATTTACTCGATGGACTGCGTTGCAAGCCTCCTTTGGGAAGATAACTACCTCTAGGACATGTGGGAACACTTCATCCAAACATGTGGCCAGATATTACCCGCTTGTTATTGCTTTCAATTCAAGGTTTTATTTTATTTTGCATATATATCATTCTTCCAACTTGTTTGCTATTTGCTTGCTTAGGATTTTTACTGCCTGAACAACTTCCAGTGCCATGTCTCGGCCAGCATAAAGGTTGGAGAAGTATATGGTTTCTCGAGGTCGCATCGGTCTCATCGCGTCGCAGATTCTACAGGATGTTTGTCATTCGTGGGATTCATCTTCAGGTCATCGAAATATGAGTTGATGTGTATTGTACATTTCTATACAAGGTGTTTGTTATTCATGGGATCATCTTCAGGGTGGCCAACTAGGAGTGGTGAATAAACTCCATTCACAATTGTTATTCTATTCATTTGTGGAGTGTGTCCCATTGTGGGATGGTTCCTTTGTGGAACGTGCTTATTCCCTGTGTTGGAATCGACCCTCTTATGATAACAATATGTGTTCCGACGCGATGATACCTCTCTAGCAAAAAGGGAGTGTTGATGATGTAGGCACCCGATGGACTGGGTTGAGCTGAGCACATTGTATTGATGCATGATAGACTCTCCGATGGACTGTGCAGAGTTCTTGAGCTGATGCACGTGTGACTCACCTATGGATAGGGCAGAGTCGTGGAGCTAGTGCATGTTCTCCGATGGACTGGATTGAGTAGTTGCATGAAGATTGATTTGTTGACACTTCTCGACTAATTGTGATTGTGTTGTAAGAGCTTCCTTATGATATAGAGAGGTTAGAGATAATTGTGATGTACCTATGATAACGAGAGGTGTTTCTTTATGATAATGCTGATGATACCTCCATGGTCAAGAGGGAGTGTTGGCGTAGTAGTTGCATGGGGCATCACCTCATAGGTTGACCAAAGAAAGAATAAGATTAGAATACAGTGTTCGAAGAATACCTTCCTTGTTGAGAGGGAGTGTTGGAAATACTGCAACTTAAGAAGTTATTGTTATTGTATTTCATCTTGTTATTTTACCTCCTATGGGACAAGATGTCAATGTATTTGATCATGTAAAACACTCGAAAGAATCAATGTAAAACTAGGGGTGAAATCACAAAGAAAAGATTTAGTAAACGTAATTTTTTGTAATCCACCAAGACAAGTCGTCTCGGCGGGTAAACTGCTCCAAAAAAGTGGGCAATTTGCCCCAAACAATGGGCAGAACTTCCGCAGTCAGGTCGGCGCAACTAGGGAAGGTTAGGTCGGCTCAGTCAGGGAAAAAATTCACCCTTTGATGTGTATAAATAGAGAGTTCGACCTCTCATTTGGTCATTCACGCAAGCAAGTTCGCTCAAGCCAAGAGAGGTTCGCTACTTCAGTTAAGAGAGTGATTTTTTGGGGTTCTCCACTATTGGAGAAGTTTCTCCCTTGTTTTCTTCGTTTTGCGCAAATAATATCCGGATGTACATCATTCTCTATTAGAAGGTCTGAGCTCGGGGGAGACAAATAGCTTTGTTTATGGTTGGGAGATGATTGTTCTTATCATCATGGTTTAAACGAGCTCGACAATCATTTTTTTTTTGTGCTTTGCCATTCTTTTGGTGATACTGGTTATGCTGCTATAAACATTAACAAGGTCAAGGCTCAACTCAGCTTAGGATTTGGAGAGCCTGATCAACTTCCATTGTTAGGTTTTGCCGAACATGCAGTTTAGAGGAGAGTATCGTTTCTATAGAGCGCCTCGATTAGATTGCGTTGTTGATTTCTATAGGGTGTTTATCATTCATGGCATTTATCTTCAGCTCAGACAACTACGAGTTTACCCTTTTTCTATTGTGCTTCAGATTCCCCCCTTTTTGTCTGCTCTCGGTGGTCCTCTACCTGTACGATAGATTCCTGCAACCCACACTTAGTATCTATGATTTACGACATAGTTGCATTTACTCGCTGGACTGCATTGCAAGCCTCCTGTGGGAAGATAACTAGTTCTAGGACATGTGGGAACACTTCATCCAAACGTGTGGCCAGATATTACCTGCTTGTTATTATTTTCAGTTCAAGGTTTTATTTTATTTTGCATATGTATCAATCTTCCAACTTGTTTGCTAGTTGCTTGCTTAGGATTTGGACTTCCTGAACAACTTCCAGTGCCATGTCTCCGCCATCATGAAGGTTGGAGGAGTATATGGTTTCTCGAGGGCGCCTTACTCATTCATGGGATTCATCTTCAGGTCATTCAAATAGGAGTTGATGTGTGTTGTAGATTTATACAGGGTGTTTGTTATTCATGGGATCATCTTCAAGGTGGCCGACTAGGAGTGGTGAATAAACTCCATTCATAATTGTTGTTCTATTCCTTTGTGGAGTGTGTCCCATTGTGGGATGGTTCCTTTGTGGAACGTGGTTATTCCCTGTGTTGGAATGGACCCTCTTATGATAACAAGATGTGTTTTGATGTGATGATACCTCTCTAGGTGAGAGGGAGTGTTGATGATGTAGGCAACTGATGGACGGGGTTGAGCTGAGCACATTGTATTGATGCATGATAGACTCTTCGATGGACTGTGCAGAGTTCTTGAGCTGATGCACCTATGACTCACCTATGTATAGGGCAGAGTCGTGGAGCTAGTGCATGTTCTCTGATGGACTGGATTGAGCAGATGCATGAATATTGATTTGTTGAAACTTCTCGACTAACTCTGATTGTGTCTTAAGACCTTCCTTGTGATATAGAGAGGTTAGAGATAACTATGATGTACATATGATATCGAGATGTGTTACATTATGATAATGCTTATTATACCTCCATGGCCAAGAGGGAGTGTTGGTGTAGTAGCTGCTTGGGGCATCACCTCATAGGTCGACCAAAGAAAGAAAAAGATTAGAATACAGTGTTCGAAGAATACCTTCATTGTTGAGAAGGAGTGTTGAAAATAGTGCAACTTCAGAAGTTATTGTTATTGTATTTCATCTTGTTATTGTACCTCCTATGGTACAAGATGTCAATGTATTCGATCATGTAAAACACTTGAAAGAATCAATGTAAACCTAGGGGTGAAATCACAAAGAAAATATTTAGTAAACGTAATTTTTTGTATTCCCCCAAGAAAAGTCAGCCAAGCGGGTAAACTGCCCCAAAATAGTGGGCAATTTGTCCCAAACAATGGGTAGAACTACCCCAATCAAGTCGGCGCAGTTCGGGAAAGTTAGGTTGGCCTTGTGAGGAAAAAAGTCACCCTTTGATGTTTATAAATAGAGAGTTCGACCTCTCATTTGGTCATTCACTCAAGCAAGTTCGCTCTAGCCAAGAGGTTCGCTACTTCTGTTAAGAGTGAGTTTTTGGGGTTCTCCACTATTGGAGAAGTTTCTCCCTTGTTTTCTTGGGTTTGCGCTACTACTATCCGGATGTACATCGTTCTCTATTAGAAGGTCTGAGAGCGCCACAATTAGATTGCGTTGCGGATTTCTACAGTGTGTTTATCATTCATGGGATTCATCTTTAGGTCAAACAACTACGAGTTTACCTTTTTTCTATTGTGCTTTGGATTCCCTCCTTTTTCTCTGCACCCGGTGGTCCTCTACCTGCATGATAGATTCCTGCATCCCACACTTAGTATCTATGATTTACTACATAGTTGCATTTACTCGCTAGACTACGTTGCAAGCCTCCTGTGGGAAGATAACTACCTCTAGGACATGTGGGAACACTTCATTCAAACGTGTGGCCAACTATTACCTGCTTGTTATTGATTTCAGTTCAAGGATTTATTTTATCTTGCACATGTATCAATCTTCCAATTTGTTTGCTATTTGATTGCTTAGGATTTGGACTGCCTGAACAACTTCCAGTGCCATGTCTCGGCCAGCATGAAGGTTAGAGGAGTATATGGTTTCTCCAGGGCGCCTCGGTCTCATTGCGTTTCGGATTACTATAGGATGTTTGTCATTCGTGGGATTCATCTTCAGGTCATCCAAATAGAAGTTGATGTGTGTTGTAGATTTATACAGGGTGTTTGTTATTCATGGGATCATCTTCAAGGTGGCCAACTAGAAGTGGTGAATAAACTCCATTCATAATTGTTATTATATTCCTTTGTGGAGTGTGTCCCATTGTGGGATGGTTCCTTTGTGGAACGTGCTTATTCCCTGTGTTGGAATGGACCCTCTTATGATAACAAGATGTGTTCCGACGTGATGATACCTCTCTAGCTAAGAGGGAGTGTTGATGATGTAGGCACCCGATGAACTGGGTTTAGCTGAGCAAATTGTATTGATGCATGATAGACTCTCCTATGGACTGTGCAGAGTTCTTGAGCTGATGCACGTGTGACTCACCTATGGATAGCACAGAGTCTTGGAGCTAGTGCGTGTTCTCCCATGGACTGGATTGAGCAGATGCATGGAGATGGATTTGTTGACACTTCTCGACTAACTGTGATTGTGTCGTAAGACCTTCCTTATGATATAGAGAGGTTAGAGATAATTGTGATGTACATATGATATGGAGATGTGTTTCAGTATGATAATGCTGATGATACCTCCATGGCCAAGACGGAGTGTTGGAGTAGTAGCTACATGGGGAATCACCTCATAGGTCGACCAAAGAAAGAATAAGATTAGAATACAGTGTTCGAAGGATACCTTCCTTATTGAGAGGGAGTGTTGGAAATAGTGCATCTTCAGAAGTTATTGTTATTGTATTTCATCTTGTTATTGTACCTCCTATGGGACAAGATGTCAATGATTTGATCATGTAAAATAGTTGAAAGAATCAATGTAAACCTAGGGGTGAAATCAAAAAGAAAAGATTTAGTAAACATAATTTTTTGTATTTCCCCAAGACAAGTCGGCCCAGTGGGTAAACTCGCCCAAAACAGTGGGCAATTTGTCCCCAAAAATGGGCAGAAATGCCCCAGTCAGGTCGACGCAGTTAGGGAAAGTTAGGTTGGCCCAGTCAGGAAAACAGTCACCCTTTGATGTGTGTAAATAGAGAGTTCGACCACTCATTTGGTCATTCACTCAACCAAGTTCCCTCTAGCTGAGAGAGGTTCGCTACTTCAGTGAAGAGATTCATTTTTTGGGGTTCTCCACTATTGGAGAAGTTTCTCCCTTGTTTTCTTGGGTTTGTGCTACTACTATCCGGATGTACATCGTTATCTATTAGAATGTCTGAGCTCGGGGGAGACAAATAGCTTTGTCTATGGTTGGGAGTTGATTGTTCTTATCATCATGGTTTAAACGAGGTCGACAGTCATTTTGTTTCTGTGCTTTGCAATTCTTTTAGTGATCCTGGTTATGTTGCTATAAACATTAACAAGGTTAAGGCTCAACTCAGCTTAGGCATTAGAGAGCCTGATAAAATTCCATTGTTAGGTTCTGCCCAACATGCAATTTAGCGGAGAGTAGGGTTTCTAGAGAGCGCCTCGATTAGATTGCGTTGCGGATTTCTACATGTTGTTTATCATTCATGGGATTCATCTTCAGGTCAGACAACTACGAGTTTACCTTTTTTCTATTGTGATTCGGATTCCCTCCATTTTCTCTTCTCTTGGTGGTCCTCTACCTGCAAGATAGATTCCTACAACCCACACTTAGTATCTATGATTTACTACATAGTTGCATTTACTCGTTGGATTGCGTTGCAAGCCTCCTGTGGGATGATAGCTACCTCTATGACATGTGGGAACACTTCATCCAAACATGTGGCCAGATATTACCTGCTTGTTATTGCTTTGATTTCAAGGTTTTATTTTATTTTGCATATGTGTCAATCTTCCAACTTGTTTGCTAGTTGCTTGCTTAGGATTTGGACTGTCTGAATACAGTGTTCGAAGAATACCTTCCTTGTTGAGAAGCTTCTCCCATGTTTTCTTAGGTTTGCGCTACTACTATCCGGATGTACATCGTTCTCTATTAGAAGGTCTGAGCTCGGGGTAGACAAATAGCTTTGTCTATGGTTGGGAGATGATTATTCTTATCATCATGGTTTAAACGAGCTCGACAGTCATTTTGTTTCTGTGCTTTGCCATTCTTTTAGTGAACCTGGTTATGCTGCTATAAACATTAACAAGGTCAAGGCTCTACTCAGCTTAGGATTTGGAGAGCCTGATCAACTTCCATTTTCAGGTTCTACCCAACATGCAGTTTAGTGGAGAGTAGGGTTTCTAGAGAGCGACTCCCTTAGATTGCGTTGCAGATTTCTATAGGGTGTTTATCATTCATGGGATTCATCTTCAGGTCGGACAACTATGGGTTTATATTTTTTCTATTGTGCTTCGGATTCCCTCCTTTTTCTCTGCTATCGATGGTTCTCTACCTGCACGATAGATTCCTGCAACCCACACTTAGTATCTATGATTTACTACATAGTTGCATTTACTCGCTGGACTGTGTTGCAAGCCTCTTGTGGGAAGATAACTACGTCCAGGACATATGGGAACACTTCATCCAAACGTGTGGCCAAATATTACGTGCTTGTTATTGCTTTTAGTTCAAGGTTTTATTTTATTTTGCATATGTATCAATCTTCCAACTTGGTTTCTAGTTGCTTGCTTAGGATTTGGACTGCTTGAACAACTTCCAGTGCCATGTCTCGGCCAGCATGAAGGTTGGAGGTGTATATGGTTTCTCGAGGGTGCCTCGGTCTCATCGCGTTGCGGATTTCTACAGGATGCTTGTCATTCGTGGGATTCATCTTCATGTTCTCTGATGGACTGGATTGAGCAGATGCATGAAGATTGATTTGTTGACACGTCTCCACTAACTGTGATTGTTTTGCAATACCTTCCTTACGATATAGAGAGGTTAGAGATACCTGTGATGTACATATGATATCGAGATGTGTTTCAGTATGATAAAGCTTATGATACCTCCATGGCCAAGAGGGAGTGTTGGGGTAGTAGCTGCATGGGGCATCACCTCATAGGTCAACCAAAGAAAGAATAAGATTAGAATACAGTGTTCGATGAATACCTTATTTGTTGAGAGGGAGTGTTAGAAATAGTGCAACTTCAGAAGTTATTGTTATTTAATTTTATCTTGTTATTGTACCTCCTATGGGACAGGATGTCAATGTATTTGATCATGTAAAACACTTGAAAGAATCAATGTAAACCTAGGGGTGAAATCACAAAGAAAAGATTTAGTAAACGTAATTTTTTTTATTCCAGCAAGACAAGTCGGCCCAGCGGGTAAACTCCCCCAAAAAAGTGGGCAATTTGCCCCAAACAATGGGAAGAATTGCCCCAGTCAGGTCGACGCATTTAAGGAATGTTAGGTTGGCCCAGTTAGGAAAAAATTTACCCTTTGATGTGTATAAATAGGGAGTTCGACCTCTCATTTGGTCATTCACTCAAGCAAGTTCGCTCTAGCCAAGAGAGGTTGCTACCTCAGTTAAGAGACTCATTTTTTGGCGTTCTCCACTATTGGAAACGTTTCTCCCTTGTTTTCTTGGGTTTGCACCAGTACTATCTGGATGTACATCGTTCTCTATTAGAAGGTCTAAGCTCGGGGGAGACAAATAGCTTTGTCTATGGGTGGGAGATCATTGTTCTTATCATCATGGTTTAAACGAGCTCGACACTCATTTTTTTACATGCTTTGCCATTCTTTTAGTGATCCAGGATATGATGCTATAAACATTAACAAGGTCAAGGCTCAACTCAGCTTAGGTTTTGGAGAGCCTGATCAACTTCCACTGTCAGGTTCTGCCCAACATGCAGTTTAGAGGAGAGTAGGGTTTCTAGAGAGCTCCTCGATTAGATTGCATTGCGGATTTCTACAGGGTGTTTATCATTCATGGGATTCTTTTTAAGGTCAGACAACTACGAGTTTACCTTTTTTCTATTGTGCTTCAGATTCCCTCCTTTTTCTCTGCTCTCGGTGGTCCTCTACCTGCACTATAGAATCCTGCAACCCACACTTAGTATCTATGATTTACTACATAGTTGCATTTAATCGCTGGACTGCGTTGCAAGCCTCCTATGGGAAGATAACTACCTCTAGGACATGTGGGAACACTTCATCCAAACGTGTGGCCAGATATTACCTTCTTGGTATTGCTTTCATTTCAACGTTTTATTTTATTTTGCATATATATGAATATTCCAACTTGTTTGCTAGTTGCTTGCTTAGGATTTGGATTGCCTGAACAACTTCCAATGCCATGTCTGGTCAGCATGAAGGTTGGAGGAGTATATGGTTTCTCGAGGTCGCCTCGGTCTCATTGCGTTGCGTATTTCTACAGGATGTTTGTCATTCGTGGGATTCATCTTCAGGTCATCCAAATAGGAGTTGATGTGTGTTGTAGATTTATAAAGGGTGTTTGTTATTCATGGGATCATCTTCAGGTTGGCCAAATAGGAGTGGTGAATAAATTCCATTCATAATTGTTATTCTATTCCTTTGTGGAGTGTGTCCCATTGTAGGATAGTTCCTTTGTGGAACATGCTTATTCGTTGTGTTGGAATAGACCCTCTTAGCTCGGGGGAGACAAATAGCTTTGTCTATGGTTGGCAGATGATTGTTCATATTATCATGGTTTAAACGAGCTCGACACTCATTTTTTTCTGTGCTTTGCCATTCTTTTAGTGATCCAGGATATGCTGCTATAAACATTAACAAGGTCAAGGCTCAAATCAGCTTAGGATTTGGAGAGCCTGATCAAATTCCACTGTCAGGTTCTGCCCAACATGTAGTTTAGAGGAGAGTAGGGTTTCTAGAGGGCGCCTCGCTTAGATTGTGTTGCAGATTTATATAAGGTGTTTATCATTCATGGGATTCATCTTCAGGTCAGACAACTATGGGTTTATCTTTTTTCTATTATGATTCGGATTCCCTCCTTTTTCTCTGCTATCGGTGGTTCTCTACCTGCACAATAGATTCCTGCAACTGACACTTAGTATCTATGATTTACTACATAGTTGCATTTACTCGCTGGACTGTGTTGCAAGCCTCCTGTGGGAAGATGAATACCTCCAGGACATGTGGGAACACTTATCCAAACGTGTGGCTAGATATTACCTGCTTGTTATTGCTTTCATTTCAATGTTTTATTTTATTTTGCATGTATATCAATCTTCCAACTTGGTTGCTAGTTCCTTGCTTAAGATTTGGACTGCTTGAACAACTTCCAGTGCCATGTCTCGACCAGCATGAAGGTTGGAGGTGTATAGGGTTTCCGAGGGTGCCTCGGTCTCATCGCGTTGCGTATTTCTACAGGATGCTTGTCATTCGTGGGATTCATCTTCATGTTCTCCGATGGACTGGATTGAGCAAATGCATGAAGATTGATTTGTTGACACTTCTCGACTAATTGTGATTGTGTTGTAAGACGTTCCTTATGATATAGAGAGGTTAGAGATAACTGCGATGTACATATGATATCGAGATGTGTTTCAGTATGATAATGCTGATGATACCTCCATGGCCAAGAGGGAATGTTGGGTTCGTATCTGCATGGGGCATCACCTCATATGTAGAGCATAGAAAGAATAAGATTAGAATACAGTGTTCGAAGAATACCTTCCTTGTTGAGAGGGAGTGTTGGATATAGTACAAATTAAAAAGTTATTGTTATTTTATTTCATCTTGTTATTGTACCTCCTATGGGACAAGATGTCAATGTATTTGATCATGTAAAACACTCGAAAGAATCAATGTAAACCTAGGGGTGAAATCACAAAGAAAAGATTTAGTAAACGTAATTTTTTGTATACCCCCAAGGCAAGTCGGCCTGGCGTGTAAACTGCCCCCAAAGAGGTGGCAATTTGCCCCAAACAATGGGCAGAACTGACCCAGTCAACTCAGCGCAATTTGGGAACGTTAGGTCGGCCCAGTCAGGGAAAAAGTCACCCTTTGATGTGTATAAATAGAGAGCTTGACCTATCATTTGTTCATTCACTCAAGCAATTTCGCTCTAGCCAAGAGAGGTTGCTACTTCAGTAAAGAGACTGGTTTTTTGGCGTTCTCTACTATTGGAGAAGTTTCTCCCTTGTTTTCTTGGGTTTGCGCTAGTACTATCTGGATGTACATCGTTCTCTATTAGAAGAAGCTCGGGGGAGACAAATAGCTTTGTCTATGGTTAGGAGATGATTGTTCTTATCATCATGGTTTAAACGAGCTCGACACTCATTTTGTTTCTAAGCTTTGCCATTCTTTTAGTTATCCTGATTATGCTGTTGTAAACATTAATAAGGTCAAGCCTCAACTCAACTTAGGATTTTGAGAGCCTGACCAACTTTCATTGTCAAGTTTTTCCTAACATGCAGTTTAGAGGAGATTAGGGTTTCTAGAGAGCGCCTCGATTAGATTGCATTGCGGATTTCTATAGGGTGTTTATCATTCATGGGATTCATCTTCAGGTCAGACAACTATGAGTTTACCTTTTTTCTATTGTGCTTCGGATTCCCTCCTTTTGCTTTGCTCTCGGTTGTCCTATACCTGCACGATAGATTCCTACAACCCACACTTAGTGTCTATGATTTAATAAATAGTTGCATTTACTCGCTGGACTGCGTTGCAAGCCTCCTTTGGGAAGATAACTACCTCTAGGACATGTGGGAACACTTCATCCAAGCTTGTGGCCAGATATTACCTGCTTGTTATTGCTTTCAGTTCAAGGTTTTATTTTATTTTGCATATATATCATTCTTCCAACTTGTTTCCTATTTGCTTGCTTAGGATTTTTACTGCTTGAACAACTTCCAGTGCAAGGTCTCGGCCAGCATAAAGGTTGGAGGAGTATATGGTTTCTCGAGGGTGACTCGGTCTATCTGTGTTTCAGATTACTATAGGATGTTTGTCATTCATGTGATTCATCTTTAGGTCATCCAAATATGAGTTGATGTGTGTTGTATATTTATACAAGGTGTTTGTTATTCATGGGATCATCTTCAGGGTGGCCAACTAGGAGTGGTGAATAAACTCCATTCATAATTGTTATTCTATTCCTTTGTGGAGTGTGTCTCATTGTGGGATGGTTCCTTTGTGGAACGTTCTTATTCCTTGTGTTTGAATGGACCCTCTTATGATAACGAGATGTGTTCCGACGCGATGATACCTCTCTAGCTAAAAGGGAGTGTTGATGATGTAGGCACCCGATGGGCTGGGTTGAGTTGAGCACATTGTATTTATGCATGATAGACTCTCCGATGGACTATGCAGAGTTCTTGAGCTGATGCAGGTGTGACTCACCTATGGTTAGGGCAGAGTCGTGGAGCTAGTGAATGTTCTCCGATGGACTGGATTGAGCAGTTGCATGAAGATTGATTTGTTGACACTTCTCGACTAACTGTGATTGTGTTGCAAGACCTTCCTTATGATATAGAGAGGTTAGAGATAACTGTGATGTACATATGATAACGAGATTTGTTTCTGTATGACAATGTTGCTGATACCTCCATGGCCAAGAGGGAGTGTTGGCGAAGTATCTGCATGGGGCATCACCTCATAGGTAGACCAAAGAAAGAATAAGATTAGAATACAGTGTTCGAGGAATACCTTCCTTGTTCAGAGGGAGTGTTCAAAATAGTGGAACTTCAGAAGTTATTGTTATTGTATTTCATCTTCTTATTGTACCTCCTATGGGACAAGATGTCAATGTATTTGATCATGTAAAACACTTGAAAGAATCAATGTAAACCTAGGGGTGAAATCACAAAGAAAAGATTTAGTAAACATAATTTTTTGTATTCCCCCAAGACAAGTCCGCCCAGCGGGTAAACTACCCCAAAAGATTGGGCAATTTGCCCCAAACAATGGGTAGAACTGTTGCAGTCAGGTCGATGCAACTAGGGAACGTTATGTCGGCCTAGTCAGGGAAAAAGTCACCCTTTGATGTGTATAAATAGAGAGCTCGACCTCTCATTTGTTCATTCCCTCAAGCAAGTTTGCTCTAGCCAAGAGAGGTTGCTACTTCAGTTAAGAGACTGATTTTTTGGGGTTCTCCACTATTGGAGAATTTTCTCCCTTGTTTTCTTGGGTTTGCGCTACTACTATCCGGATGTACATCGTTCTCTATTAGAAGGTTTGAGCTCGAGGGAGACAAATAGCTTTGTCTATGGTTGGGAGATGATTGTTCTTATCATCATGGTTTAAACGAGCTTGACACTCATTTTGTTTTTGTGCTTTGCCATTCTTTCAGTGATCCTGGTTATGCTGCTATAAACATTAACAAGGTCAAAGCTCAACTTAGCTTAGGATTTGGAGAGCCTGATCAACTTCCATTGTCAGGTTCTGCCCAACATGCAATTTAGAGGAGAGTAGGGTTTCTAGAGAGCGCCTCGATTAGATTGCGTTGCGTATTTCTACAGGGTGTTTATGATTCATGGGATTCATCTTCAGGTAAGACAACTACGAGTTTACCTTTTTTCTATTGTGCTTCAGATTCCCTCCTTTTTCTCTGCTCTCGGTGGTCCTCTACCTGCACGATATATTCCTGCAACACACACTTAGTATTTATGATTTACTACATAGTTGCATTTAATCGCTGGACTCCGTTGCAAGCCTTCTGTGGGAAGATAACTACCTCTAGGACATGTGGGAACACTTCATCCGAACGTGTGGCCAGATATTACCTGCTTGTTACTGCTTTCAGTTCACGGTTATATTTTTTTTGCATATATATCAATTTTCCAACTTGTTTGCTAGATCCTTGCTTAGGATTTGGATTTCCTGAACAACTTCAAGTGCCATGTCTTGGCCGACATGACGATTGGAGGAGTATATGGTTTCCCGAGGGCGCCTCGGTCTCATCGCATTGCGGATTTCTACAGGATGTTTGTCATTCGTGGGATTCATCTTCAGGTCATCCAAATAGGAGTTGATGTGTGTTGTAGATTTATACAGGGCGTTTGTTATTAATGGGATCATCTTCATGTTGGCCAACTAGGAGTGGTGAATAAACTCCATTCATAATTGTTATTCTATTCCTTTGTGGAGTGTGTCTCATTGTGGGATGGTTCCTTTGTGGAACGTGCTTATTCCCTTTGTTTGAATGGACCCTCTTATGATAACAAGATGTGTTCTGACGTGATGTTACCTCTCTAGTTGAGATGATGCACGTGTGACTCACCTATGGACAGTACAGAGTCGTGGAGCTAGTGCATGTTCTCCGATGGACTGGATTGAGCAAATGCATGAAGGTTGATTTGTTGACACTTCTCGACTAGTTGTTATTGTGTTGTATTTCGTTATGATATAGAGAGGTTAGAGATAACTGTGATGTATATATGATATCGAGATGTGTTTCAGTATGATAATGCTGATGATAACTCCATGGCCAAGAGGGAGTGTTGGAGTAGCAGCTGCGTGGGGCATTACCTCATAGGTCGACCAAAGAAGGAATAAGATTATAATACAGTGTTCGAAGAATACCTTCCTTGTTGAGAGGGTGTTGGAAATACTGCAACTTCAGAAGTTATTGTTATTGTATTTCATCTTGTTATTGTACCTCCTATTTTGAAATTTCCCACATAAGATCCAAAGAGATGATGTAAACCTCACAGTGAAAGAATTAAGGAATTAAGGAAGAAAAGAGAAGCAATAGAACATAGATCCAATAGAGGCAGAATAATTACACACATTACATTAATCAGAATAGTAACTGGGTAAATATACAATGTTGAGTATGAGGATTCGAATTCACTAGGTGTAATTCGAATTATCTTTCATGCACAGATCCATAATCAGTGGAGAGTCATCAGTGCCAAACTAGGAGTCTATCTCATCATCAGTGAAGTCATCAATGCACAAGTAGTGATCAACCAGGAGTCAAACTGAGTCTAACTGAGTGTGGTTGGTGTAACTGGCACATGGAAGCACTGATATAGTGAAGGAGACTCAGTGGGGGGCACTCATGGAGCTAACTGGAGTCAAAACAGTCTATCTAGTCACACTAGAGGTCCAAAAGAGTGATAAGGTCAGTTAGGAGTCAGTTAATCCTTAAATCAAGGAAGAACTGAAGATAACTGAACTAAACTGGACTGGCAGATGAAGAAAGGCGCCCTTCTCATGCAATAACTGAAAAGAGGGCGCACTAAGCTCTAGGAGAGCTAAGACTGATCCGAGAGAAGCTCTTGGGGCTATTTTGCCAAGGCTAGGTGCTGGTGCTGCAAACCCTAATTGCATGCAAACCCTAATTTTGCATGCAGGACTGAAAATGACAGAAATGTTAGAAGGACTAGGATGGAGTATAGGAATATCCTAACACCTATGGGACAGGATGCCAATGTATTTGATCATGTAAAACACTTGAAAGAATCAATGTAAACCTAGGGGTGAAATCGCAAAGAAAATATTTAATAAACGTAATTTTTTGTATTCCCCCAAGACAAGGCGGCCCAGTGGGTAAACTGCCCTAAAACAGTGGGCAATTTGCCCCAAACAATGGGCAGAAATTCCCGAGCTAGGTAGGCATAGTTAGGGAAAGATAGGTTGGCCCAGTCAGGAAAAAACTCACCCTTTGATATGTATAAAATGAGAATTCGACCTCTCATTTGGTCATTCACTCAAGCAAGTTCGCTCTAGCCAAGAGAAGTTCGCTACTTCAGTTAGAGATTGATTTTTTGGCGTTCTCCACTATTGGAGAACTTTCTCCGTTCTTTTCTTTGGTTTGCCTTACTACTATCCGGATGAACATCGTTCTCTATTAGAAAGACTGAGCTCAGGGGAGAAAAATAGCTTTGTCTATGGTTGGGAGATGATTGTTCTTATCATCATGGTTTAAAGGAGCTCGACACTCATTTTTTTTCTGTGCTTTGCCATTCTTTTTGTGATCCAGTATATGCTGCTATAAACAATAACAAGGTCAAGGCTCAACTCAGCTTAGGATTTGGAGAGCCTAATCAACTTCCAATGTCAAGTTCTTCCCAACATGCAGTTTAGAGGAGAGTAGGGTTTCTAGAGAGCTCCTCGATTAGACTGCATTGTGGATTTCTACAGGGTGTTTGTCATTCATGGGATTCATTTTTAGGTCAGACAACTACGAGTTTACCTTTTTTCTATTGTGCTTTGGATTCCCTCCTTTTTCTTTGCTCTCGGTGGTCCTCTACCTGCACGATAGATTCCTGCCACCCACACTTAGTATCTATGATTTACTACATAGTTGCATTTAATCGCTAGACTACATTGCAAGCCTCCATTGGGAAGATAACTACCTCTAGGACATGTGGGAACACTTCATCCAAACGTGTGTCCAGATATTACCTGCTTGTTACTGCTTTTAGTTCAACGTTTTATTTGATTTTGCATATCTATGAATCTTCCAACTTGTTTGCTAGTTGCTTGTTTAGGATTTGGATTCCCTGAACAACTTCCAATGCCATGTCTGGCCAGCATGAAAGTTGGAGGAGTATATAGTTTCTCGAGGTCGCCTCGGTCTTATTGCGTTGCGGATTTCTACAGGATGTTTGTCATTTCTGGGATTCATCTTCAGGTCATCCAAATAGGAGTTGATGTATGTTGTAGATTTATACAGGGTGTTTGTTATTCATGGGATCATCTTCAGGTTGGCCAACTAGGAGTGGTGAATAAATTCCATTCATAATTATTATTCTATTCCTTTGTGGAGTCTGTCCCATTGTGGGATGGTTCCTTTGTGGAACGTGCTTATTCCCTGTGTTGGAATAGACCCTCTTAGCTCGGGGGAGACAAATAGCTTTGTCTATGGTTGGGAGATGATTGTTCTTATCATCATGGTTTAAACGAGCTCGACACTCATTTTGTTTCTGTTCCTTGCCATTCTTTTAGTGATCCTGGTTATGCTGCTATAAAAATTAACAAGGTCAAGGCTCAACTCAGCTTAGGATTTGGAGAGCCTGATCAACTTCCATTGTCAGGTTCTGCCCAACATGCAGTTTAGAGGAGAGTAGGGTTTCTAGAGCGCGTCTCGCTTAGATTGCGTTGCAGCTATCTATAGGGTGTTTATCATTCATGTGATTCATCTTCAGTTCAGACAACTACGGGTTTATCTTTTTTTTATTGTGCTTCGGATTCCCTCCTTTTTCTCTGCTATCGGTGGTTCTCTACCTGCACGATAGATTCCTGCAACCCACACTTAGTATCTATGATTTACTACATAGTTGCATTTACTCGTTGGACTGTGTTGCAAGCCTCCCGTGGGAAGATAACTACCTCTAGGACATGTGGGAACACTTCATCCAAACGTGTGGCCAGATATTACCTGCTTGTTATTGCTTTCAGTTCAAGGTTTTATTTTATTTTGCATATATATCAATCTTCCAACTTGGTTTCTAGTTGCTTGCTTAGGATTTGGACTACTTGAATAACTTCCATTGCCATGTCTCGGCCAGCATGAAGGTTTGAGGTGTATATGGTTTCTCGAGGGAGCCTCGGTCTCATTGCATTGCAGATTTCTACAGGATGCTTGTCATTCGTGGGATTCATCTTCATGTTCTCTGATGGACTGGATTGAGCAGATGCATGAAGATTGATTTGTTGACACTTCTCGACTAACTGTTATTCTGTTGTAAGACCTTCCTTATAATATAGAGAGGTTAGAGATAACTGTGGTGTACATATGATATCGAGATGTGTTTCAATATGATAATGCTGATGATACCTCCATGGCCAAGAGGGAGTGTTGGGTTCGTAGCTGCATGGGGCATCACCTCATATGTCGACCAAAGAAAGAATAAGATTAGAATACATTGTTTGAAGAATACCTTCCTTGTTGAGAGCGAGTGTTGGAAATAGTGCAACTTCAGAAGTTATTGTTATTTTATTTCATCTTCTTATTGTACCTCCTATGGGACAAGAGGTCAATGTATTTGATCATGTAAAACACTTGAAAGAATCAATGTAAACCTAGGGGTGAAATCACAAACAAAAGATTTAGTAAACGTAATTTTTTGTATTCCCCTAAGACAATTCGTCCCAGCGGGTAAACTCCCCCAAAACAATGGGCAATTTGTCCCAAAAAATGGGCAAAACTGCCCCAGTCAGGTTGGCGCAGTTAGGGAATGTTAGGTTGGCCCAGTTAGGAAAAAAGTGACCCTTTTATGTGTGTAAATAGAGAGTTCGACCTCTCATTTGGTCATTCACTCAAGTGAGTTCGATCTCGCCAAGAGAGGTTCGCTACTTAAGTTAAGAAACTTATTTTTTGGGGTTCTCCACTATTTTAGAAGTTTCACCCTTGTTTTCTTGGGTTTGCGCTACTACTATCTGGATTTATATCCTTATCTATTAGAAGGTCTGAGCTCAGGAGAGACAAATAGCTTTGTCTATGGTTGGGAGATGATTGTTCTTATCATCATGGTTTAAACAAGCTCGATAGTCATTGTTTTTCTGTGATTTTCCATTCTTTCAGTGATCATCGCATTCGCCTGCTTGTTTGTTTTTTGTAGGAGGTGGTGTCACAATGAGATTCACGTAGAGAAACATTGCTAACATCTATGTTCCACATATACTAGCCTTCACAGGCTAGTATATATGAGTGAGACGAGGTGATACTGGGGCCAATAGAGGATGGAAAGAGGAAAAATGTGGGAGATGTTGAGTCATCGATCTCATGACTGCAGTCTATGTGATGCAACGACTACGAACATCACCCTGCACAGAAGAAAATGAAGAAACTCACCTTAAACAATGTTGATGGTCATTTCGAGCCTTCCTTGACCTTGTTAATGTTTATAGCAGCATAACCAGGATCACTAAAAGAATGGAAAAGCACATAAACAAAATGAGTGTGGAGCTCGAAACCAACATCAACACTATTTAAGGTGATTTTCTACATTTTTTCTGTGCTTTGCCATTCTTTTAGTGATCTTGGTTATGCTGCTATAAACATTAAAAAGGTCAAGGCTCAACTTAGATTAGGATTTGGAGAGCCTGATCAACTTCCATTGTCAGTTTCTGCCCAACATGCAGTTTAGAGGAGAGTAGGGTTTCTAGTGAGCACCTCGATTAGATTGCGTTGCATATTTCTACAGGGTGTTTATCATTCATAGGATTCATCTTCAATTCAGACAACTATGAGTTTATCTTTTTTCTATTGTGCTTCGAATTCCCTCATTTTTCTCTGCTCTAAGTGGTCCTCTACCTGCATGATAGATTCCTGCAATCCACACTTAGTATCTATGATTTACTACATAGTTGCATTTACTCGCTGGACTGCTTTGCAATCCTTCTGTGGGAAGATAACTACCTCTAGGACATGTGGGAAGACTTCATCCAAACGTGTGGCCATATATTACCTGCTTGTTATTGCTTTCAGTTCAAGGTTTTATTTTATTTTGAATATATATCAATCTTCCAACTTGTTTGCTATTTGCTTGCTTAGGATTCTGACTTCCTGAACAACTTCCAGTGCGATGTCTTGGCCAACATGAAGGTTGGATGAGTATATGTGGAACGTGGGATGGTTCCTTTGTGGAACGTGCTTATTCCCTATGATAACAAGATGTGTTCCGACGTGATGATACCTCTCTACGTAAGAGGGAGTGTTGATGATGTAGGTCCCTGATGGACTGGGTTGAGCTGAGCACATTGTATTGATGCATGATAGACTCTCCGATGGACTGTGCAGAGTTATTGAGCTAATCGACGTTCGAATTCAGTTAAGAGACTGATTTTTTTGGGTTCTCCACTATTGGAGAAGATTCTCCCTTGTTTTCTTGGGTTTGCGCTACTACTATCCGGATGTACATCGTTCTCTATTGGAAGGTTTGAGCTCGGGGGAGACAAATAGCTTTGTCTCTGGGTCGGATATGATTGTTCTTATCATCATGGTTTAAACGAGCTCGAAACTCATTTTGTTTCTTTGCTTTGCCATCCTTTTAGTGATCCTGGTTATGCTTCTATAAACATTAACAAGGTCAAGGCTCAACTTAGCTTAGGATTTAGAGAGCCTGATGAACTTCCATTGTTAGGTTCTGCCCAACATGCAGTTTAGAGGAGAGTAGGGTTTCTAAAGAGCGTCTCGATTAGATTGCGTCGCAGATTTCTACAAGGTGTTTATCATTCATGGGATTCATCTTCAGGTCAAACAACTACGAGTTTACCTTTTTTCTATCGTTCTTCGGATTCCCTACTTTTTCGATGCTCTCGGTGGTCCTCTACTTGCATGATAGATTCCTGCAACCCACACTTAGTATCTATTATTTACTACATAGTTGCATTTACTCGCTGGACTGCGCTGCAAGTGTCCTGTGGGAAGATAACTACCTCTAGGACATGTGGGAACACTTCATCCAAACGTGTGGCCAGATATTACCTTCTTGTTATTGCTTTCAGTTCAATGTTTTATTTTATTTTGCATATGTATCAATCTTCCAACTTGTTTGCTAGTTGCTTGCTTAGGATTTGGACTGCCTGAACAACTTCCAGTCCCATGTCTCGGCCATCATGAAGGTTGGAGTAGTATATGGTTTCTCGAGGGCGCCTCGGTCTCATCGCATTGCGGATTTCTACAGGATGTTTGTCATTTGTGGGATTCATCTTCAGTTCATCCAAATAGGAGTTGATGTGTGTTGTAGATTTATACAAGGTGTTTGTTATTCATGGGATCATCTTCAAGGTGGCCAACTAGGAGTGGTGAAAAACTCCATTCATAATTGTTATTCTATTCCTTTGTGGAGTGTGTCCCATTGTGGGAGAGTTCCTTTGTGGACTGTGCTTATTCCCTGTGTTGGTATGGACCCGCTTATGATAACAAGATGTGTTCCGACGTGGTGATACCTCTCCCGCTAAGAGGGAGTGTCGATAATGTAGGCACCCGATGGACTGGGTTGAGATGAACACATTGTATTGATGCATGATAGACTCTTCGATGGACTATGCAGAGTTCTTGATCTGATACACGTGTGACTCACCTATGGGCAGGGAGGAGTAGTGGAGCTAGTGCATGTTCTCCAATGGACTGGATTGAGCAGATGCATGAAGATTGATTTGTTGACACTTTTCCACTAACTGTGATTGTGTTGCAAGACCTTCCTTATGATATAGAGGGGTTAGAGATATCTGTGATGTACATATGATATCGAGATGTGGTTCAGTATGATAATGCTGATGATACCTCCATGGCCAAGAGGGAGTGTTGGGGTAGTAGCTGCATGGGGCATCATCTTATAGGTCTATCAAAGAAAGAATAAGATTAGAATACAGTGTTCGAAGAATACCTTCCTTGTTGAGAGGGAGTGTTGGAAATAGTGCAACTTCAGAAGTTATTGTTATTTAATTTCATCTTGTTAATGTACCTCCTATGGAACAGGATGTCAATGTATTTGATCATGTAAAACACTTGAAAGAATCAATGTAAACCTAGGGGTGAAATCACAAAGAAAAGATTTAGTAAACGTAATTTTTTGTATTCCAGCAAGACAAGTCGGCCCAGTGGGTAAACTCCCCCCAAAAAGTGTGCAATTTGCCCCAAACAATGGGAAGAATTGCCCCAGTTAGGTCGACGCAGTTAGTGAATGTTAGGTCTGCCCAGTCAGGAAAAAAGTCACCCTTTGTTGTGTATAAATAGGGAGTTCGACCTCTCATTTGGTCATTCACTCAAGCAAGTTCGCTCTAGCCAAGAGAGGTTGCTACCTCAGTTAAGAGACCGATTTTTTGGTGTTCTCCACTATTCGAGAAGTTTCTCCCTTGTTTTTTTGGCTTTGCACTAGTACTATCCATATGTACATCGTTCTCTATTAGAAGGTCTGAGCTCGGGGGAGACAAATAGCTTTTTCTATGGTTGGGAGATGATTTTTCTTATCATCATGGTTTAAACGAGCTCGACACTCATTTTTTTCTGTGCTTTACCATTCTTTTATTGATCCAGGATATGCTGCTATAAACAAGGTCAAGGCTCAACTCAGCTTAGGATTTGGAGAGCCTGATCAACTTCCACTGTCAGGTTCTCCCCAACATGTAGTTTAGAGGAGAGTAGGGTTTCTAGAGAGCTCCTCGATTAGATTGCATTGCGTATTTCTACAGGGTGTTTATCATTCATGGGATTCTTTTTAAGGTCAGACAACTACAAGTTTACCTTTTTTCTATTGTTCTTCGGATTCCCTTCTTTTTCTCTACTCTTAGTGGTCCTCTACCTACACGATAGATTCCTGCAACCCACACTTAGTATCTATGATTTACTACATAGTTGCATTTAATCACTGGATTGCGTTGCAAGCCTCCTGTGGGAAGATAACTACCTCTAGGACATGCGGGAACACTTTATCCAAACGTGTGGCCAGATATTACCTGCTTGTTATTGCTTTCAGTTCAACGTTTTATTTTATTTCTCATATATATGAATCTTCCAACTTGTTTGCTAGTTGCTTGCTTAGTATTTGGATTGCCTGAACAACTTCCAGTGCCATGTCTGGCCAGCATGAAGGTTGGAGGAGTATATGGTTTCTCAAGGTCGCCTCTGTCTTATTGTGTTGCGGATTTCTACAGGATGTTTGTCAATCATGGGATTTATCTTTAGGTCATCCAAATAGGAGTTGATGTGTGTTGTAGATTTATACAGGGTGTTTGTTATTCATGGGATCATCTTCAGGTTGGCCAAATAGGAGTGGTGAATAAATTCCATTCGTAATTTTTATTCTATTCCTTTGTGGAGTGTGTCCCATTCTGGGATGGTTCCTTTATGGAACGTGCTTATTCCCTGTGTTGGAATAGACCATCTTAGCTCGGGGGAGACAAAATAGCTTTGTCTATGGTTGGGAGATGATTGTTCTTATCATCATGGTTTAAACAAGCTTTACAGTCATTTTGTTTCTGTGCTTTGCCATTCTTTTAGTGATCCTGGTTATGCTGCTATAAACATTAACAAGGTCAAGGCTCAAATCAGCTTAGGATTTGGAGAGCGTGATCAACTTCCATTGTCAGGTTCTTCCCATCATGTAGTTTATAGGAGAGTAGGGTTTCTAGAGAGCGCCTCGCTTAGATTGCGTTGCAGATTTCTATAGGGTGTTTATCATTCATGGGATTCATCTTCAGGTCAGACAACTACGGGTTTATCTTTTTTCTATTGTGCTTCGGACTCCCTCCTTTCTCTCTGCTATCGGTGGTCCTCTACTTGCATGATAGATTCCTGCAACCCACAGTTAGTATCTATGATTTACTACATAGTTACATTTACTCGCTGGATTGTGCTGCAAGCCTCCTGTGGGAAGATAACTACCTCTAGGACATGTGGGAACACTTCATCCAAACGTGTGGCCAGATATTACCTGCTTGTTATTTCTTTTAGTTCAAGGTTTTATTTTATTTTGCATATATATCAATCTTCCAACTTGGTTGCTAGTTGCTTGCTTAGGATTTATATTGCTTGAACAACTTCGAGTGCCATGTCTCGGCCAGCATGAAGCTTGGAAGTGTATATTGTTTCTCGAGGGCGCCTCGGTCTCATCGCGTTGCGGATTTCTATAGGATGCTTGTCATTCATGGGATTCATCTTCATGTTCTCCGATGGACTGGATTGAGCAAATGCATGAATATTGGTTTGTTGACACTTCTCGACTAACTGTGATTGTGTTGTAAGACCTTCCTTATGATATAGAGAGGTTAGAGATAACTGTGATGTACATATGATATCGAGATGTGTTTCAGTATGATAATACTGATGATACCTCCATGGCCAAGAGGGAGTGTTCGGTTCGTAGCTGCATGGGGCATCACCACATACGTCGACCAAATAAAGAATAAGATTAGAATACAGTGTTCGAAGAATACCTTCCTTGTTGAGAAGGAGTGTTGGAAATAGTGCAACATCAGAAGTTATTGTTATTTTATTTCATCTTGTTATTGTACCTCCTATGGGACAAGATGTCAATCCATTTGATCATGTAAAACACTTGAAAGAATCAATGTAAACCTAGGGGTGAAATCATAAAGAAAAGATTTAGTAAACGTAATTTTTTGTATTCCCCCAAAACAAGTCGGCCCAGCGGGTAAACTGCCCCCAAAGAGTGTGCAATTTGCCCCAAACAATTGGCAAAACTGACCCAATCAACTCGGCGCAGTTAGGGACCGTTACGTCGGCCCAGTCAGGGAAAAAGTCACGCTTGTATGTGTATAAATAGAGTGCTCGACCTCTCATTTGTTCATTCACTCAAGCAAGTTCGCTCTAGCTAAGAGAGGTTGCTACTTCAGTTAAGAGACTTTTTTTTTGCGTTCTCTAATATTGGAGAAGTTTCTACCTTGTTTTCTTGGGTTTGCACTAGTACTATCCGGATGTACATCGTTCTCTATTAGAAGGTCCAAGCTCGGGGGAGACAAATAGCATTGTCTATGGTTGGGAGATGATTGTTCTTATCATCATGGTTGAAACGAGCTCGACACTCATTTTGTTTCTAATCTTTTCCATTCTTTTAGTTATCCTGGTTATGCTACTGTAAACATTAGCAAGGTCAAGGCTCAACTCAGCTTAGGATTTGGAGAGCCTGATCAACTTCCATTATCAGGTTCTGCCCAACATGCAGTTTAAAGGAGAGTAGGGTTTCTAGAGAGTGCCTCGATTATATTGCGTTACGGATTTCTATCGGGTGTTTATCATTGATGGGATTCATCTTTAGGTCGGACAACTACGGGTTTACCTTTTTTCTATTGTACTTCGGATTCCCTCCTTTTTCTTTG
This sequence comes from Larix kaempferi, assembly GCA_027924585.1. Lineage (NCBI taxonomy): Eukaryota > Viridiplantae > Streptophyta > Pinopsida > Pinales > Pinaceae > Larix > Larix kaempferi. Next base: position 13,361,583 of record BSBM01000761.1, read on the forward strand.
CTCTCGATGGTCCTATACCTGCACGATAGATTCCTGCAACCCATACTTAGTATCTATGATTTAATACATAGTTGCATTTACTCGATGGACTGCGTTGCAAGCCTCCTTTGGGAAGATAACTACCTCTAGGACATGTGGGAACACTTCATCCAAACATGTGGCCAGGTATTACCCGCTTGTTATTGCTTTCATTTCAAGGTTTTATTTTATTTTGCATATATATCATTCTTCCAACTTGTTTGCTATTTGCTTGCTTAGGATTTTTACTGCCTGAACAACTTCCAGTGCCATGTCTCGGCCAGCATAAAGGTTGGAGGAGTATATTGTTTCTCGAGGTCGCCTTGGTCTCATCGCATTGCAGATTACTACAGGATGTTTGTCATTCGTGGGATTCATCTTCAGGTCATCCAAATATGAGTTGATGTGTGTTGTAGATTTATAAAAGGTGTTTGTTATTCATGCGATTATCTTCAGGATGGCCAACTAGGAGTGGTGAATAAACTCCATTCCTAATTGCTATTCTATTCATTTGTGGAGTGTGTCCCATTGTGGGATGGTTCCTTTGTGGAACGTGCTTATTCTCTGTGTTGGAATGGACCCTCTTATGATAACAAGATGTGATCCGACGCGATGATACCTCTCTAGCTAAAATGGAGTGTTGATGATGTAAGCACCCGATGGACTGGGTTGCGCTGAGCACATTGTATTGATGCATGATAGACTCTCCGATGGACTGTGCAGAGTTCTTGAGTTGATGCACGTGTGACTCACCTATGGATAGGGAAGAGTCGTGGAGCTAGTGCATGTTCTCTGATGGACTGGATTGAGTAGTTGCATGAAGAATTATTTTTTGACACTTCTCGACTAATTGTGATTGTGTTTTAAGACCTTCCTTATGATATAGAGAGGTTAGAGATAACTGTGATGTACATATGATAACGAGATGTGTTTCTGTATGATAATGCTGATGATACCTCCATGGTCAAGAGGGAGTGTTGGCGTAGTAGTTGCATGGGGCATCACCTCATAGGTCGACCAAAGAAAGAATAGGATTAGAATACAGTGTTCGAAGAATACCTTCCTTGTTGAGAGGGAGTGTTGGAAATACTGCAACTTAAGAAGTTATTGTTATTGTATTTCATCTTGTTATTGTACCTCCTATGGGACAAGATGTCAATGTATTTGATCATGTAAAACACTCGAAAGAATCAATGTAAACCTGGGGGTGAAATCACAAAGAAAAGATTTAGTAAACGTAATTTTTTGTAATCCACCAAGACAAGTCGTCCTGGCGGGTAAACTGCTCCAAAAAAGTGGGCAATTTGCCCCAAACAACGGGCAGAACTTCCGCAGTCAGGTCGGCGCAACTAGGGAAGGTTAGGTCGGCCCAGTCAGGGAAAAAATTCACCCTTTGATGTGTATAAATAGAGAGTTCGACCTCTCATTTGGTCATTCACTCAATCAAGTTCGCTCTAGCGAAGAGAGGTTCGCTACTTCAGTTAAGAGAGTGATTTTTTGGGGTTCTCCACTATTGGAGAAGTTTCTCTCTTGTTTTCATCGTTTTGTGCTACTAATATCCGGATGTACATCGTTCTCTATTAGAAGGTTTGAGCTCGAGGGAGACAAATAGCTTTGTCTATGGTTGGGAGATGATTGTTCTTATCATCATGGTTTAAATGAGCTTGACACTCATTTTGTTTTTGTGCTTTGCCATTCTTTTAGTGATTCTGGTTATGCTGGTATAAACATTAACAAGGTCAAGGCTCAACTCAGCTTAGTATTTGGAGAGTCTGATCAACTTCCATTGTCAGGTTCTGCCCAACATGCAGTTTAGAGGAGAGTAGAGTTCTAAGATAGCGCCACGATTAGATTGCATTGTGGATTTCTACAGGGTGTTTATGATTCATGGGATTCATCTTCAGGCCAGAGAACTATGAGTTTACCTTTTTTCTATTGTGCTTCGGATTCCCTTCTTTTTCTCTGCTCTCGGTGGTCCTATACCTGCACGATAGATTCCTGCAACCCACACTTAGTATCTATGATTTACTACATAGTTTCATTTAATCACTGGACTCCGTTGCAAGCCTCCTGTGGGAAGATAACTACCTTTAGGACATGTGGGAACACTTCATCCGAACGTGTGGCCATATATTACCTGCTTGTTATTGCTTTCAGTTCAAGGTTATATTTTTTTTTGCATATATATCAATCTTCCAACTTGTTTGCTAGATCCTTGCTTAGGATTTGGATTGCCTGAACAGCTTCAAGTGCCATGTCTTGGTCGACATGAAGGTTGGAGGAGTATATGGTTTCTCCAGGGCACCTCGGTCTCATCACGTTAAGGATTTCTACAGGATGTTTTTCATTCGTGGGATTCATCTTCAGGTCATCCAAATAGGATTTGATGTGTGTTGTAGATTTATACAGGGTGTTTGTTATTCATGGTATCATCTTCGGGTTGGCCAACTAGGAATGGTGAATAAAATCCATTCATAATTGTTATTCTATGCCTTTCTGGAGTGTGTCCCATTGTGGGATGCTTCCTTTGTGGAACGTGCTTATTCCCTGTGTTTGAATGGACCCTCTTATGATAACAAGATGTGTTCCGACGTGATGTTACCACTCAAGCAAGTTCGCTCTAGCCAAGAGAGGTTCGCTACCTCAGTTAAGGGACTGATTTTTTGGGGTTCTCCACTATTGGAGAAGTTTCTCCCTTGTTTTCTAGGGTTTGTGCTACTACTATACAGATGTACATCGTTCTCTATTGGAAGGTCTGAGCTCGGGGGAGACAAATAGCTTTGTCTATGGTTGGGAGATGATTGTTCTTATCATCATGGTTTAAACGAGCTCGACACTAATTTTGTTTCTGTGATTTGCCATTCTTTCAGTGATCCTCGTATTCACTTGCTTGTTTATTTTTTGTCGGAGGTGGTGTCACAATTAGTGTCGCATAGAGAAATATTGCTAACATCTATATTCTAGATATACTAGCCTTCACAGGCTAGTATATACAAGTGAGACAAGGTGATACTCGGGACAATAGAGGATGAAAAGAGAAAAAATGTGGGAGATGTTGAGTCGTCGATCGCATGACTGCAATCTATGTGATGCAACGACTACGAACAACACCCTACACAGGAGAAAATGAAGAAACTCACCTTGAACAGTGTTGGTGGTGGTTTCGAGCCTTCCTTGACCTTGTTAATGTTTATAGCAGCATAACCAGGATCACTAAAAGAATGGAAAAGCACGTAAACAAAATGAGTGTTGAGCTCGAAACCAATGTCAACACTATTTAAGGCGATTTTCTACATTTTCTCTCATGTAGGGCGTTCTTCGCAGTCGTTTCATCGCATAGACTGTAGTCATGGGATCGATGACTCAACATATTCAGCATTTTTCTTGTTTCCATCCTCTATTGTCCCTCATATCACCTCATGTCACTTCTCCTCTTCAAAGATTTTCCCCATCAATGGCACCTTCCACAGATAAAGTGCTTGAGGAAGTAACCCTCTGTGGTCAGGAATTACCAAGTTCATCAAGTAGATCATATTTCTTCTTTAAAAAGATGATATGGTCCCTTTGTGGGATGTTTCCTTTGTGGAATGTACTCCTCTATGAAGCGTGTCCTATTGTGGGATGGTTTCTTTGTGGAACATGCTTATTTGTGAATTGTTCATTTGGGGAACGTTCTCTTTTGTGGAGTGTATCTTTGGTTAGTAATGGACCCTCTTATGATAACAAGATGTGTTCCGATGTGATGATACCTCTCTAGCTAAGAGGGAGTGTTGATGATGTAGGCACACGATGGACTGGGTTGAGCTGAGCACATTGTATTGATGCATGATAGACTCTACGATGGACTGTGCAGAGTTCTTGAGCTGATGCGCGAGAGACTCACCTATGGAGAGGTCAGAGTCATGGAGCTAGTGCATGTTCCCCGATGGACTGGATTGAGCAGACGCACGAAGATTGATTTGTTGACACTTCTCGACTAACTGTGATTGTGTTGGAAGACCTTCCTTATGATATAGAGAGGTTAGAGATAACTGTGATATACATATGATATCGAGATGTCTTTCAGTATGATAATGCTGACGATACCTCCATGGCCAAGAGGCAATGTTGGAGTAGTAGCTGCATGGGGCATCACCTCATAGGTCGAGCAAATAAAGAATAAGATTATAATACAGTTTTCGAAGAATACCTTCCCTGTTGAGAGGGAGTGTTGGAAACAGTACAACTTCGGAAATTATTCTTATTGCATTTCATCTTGTTAAGGTACCTCCTATGAGACAAGATGTCAATGTATTCGATCATGTAAATCACTTAATGTAAACCTAGGGGTGAAATCCCAAAGAAAAGATTTATTAAATGTAATTTTTTCTATTCCCCCAAGAAAGGTCGGACCAGTGGGTAAACTGCTGCAAAGCAGTGGGCAATTTGCCCCATGCAACGGGAAGAACTGCCCCAGTCAGGTCGTCGCAGTTACAGAAACTTAGGTCGTCCCAGTCAGGAAAAAAATCACCCTTTGATTTGTATAAATAGAGAGTTCGACCTCTCATTTCGTCATTCACTCACGCAAGTTCGCTCTAGCAAAGTGAGGTTCGCTACTTCAGTTAACGGACTGATTTTTTGGGGTTCTCCACTATTGGAGAATTTTCTCCCTTGTTTTCTAGGGTTTGCGCTACTACTATCCGGATGTACATTGTTCTCTATTGGAAGGTCTGAGCTCGGGGGAGACAAATAGGTTTGTCTATGGTTGGGAGATGATTGTTCTTATCGTCATGGTTTAAACGAGCTCGACACTGATTTTGTTTTTGTGATTTGCCATTCTTTCAGTGATCCTCGAATTCGCCTGCTTGTTTATTTTTTGTAGGAGGTGGTGTCACAATCAGTTTCACGTACATAAATATTGCTAACATCTATGTTCCAGATATACTAGCCTACACAGGATAGTATATACAAGTGAGACGAGGTGATACTGGGGACAATAGAGGATGGAAAGAGGAAAAATGTGGGAGATGTTGAGTCATCGCTCTCAAGACTGCAGTCTATGTGATGCAACGACTACGAACAACACCCTACACAGAAGAAAATGAAGAAACTCACCTCGAACAGTGTTGATGGTGGTTTCGAGCCTTCCTTGACCTTGTTAATTTTTATAGCAGCATAACCAGGATCACTAAATGAGTGGAAAAGCACATAAACAAAATGAGTGTGGAGCTCGAAACTAATATCAACACTATTTAAAGTGATTTTCTTCATTTTCTCTCGTGTATGGCGTTTTACGTAGTCGTTTCATCGCATAGATTGCAGTCATGGGATCGATGACTCAACATCTCTGGCATTTTTCCTCTTTCCATTCTCTATTGTCCCTCGAATCCCCTCATCTCATTTCTCCTCTTCAAATATTTTTCAAATCATTGCCACCTTCCACAGATAAAGTCCTTGAGGAAGTAATCCTCAGTGTTCTAGAATGACCATGTTCATCAGGTAGATCATATATCTTCTTTAAAAAGATAATATGGTCACTTTGTGGGATAGTTCCTTTGTGGAACGGACTCCTATGTGGAGTGTGTCCATTTGTGGGATGGTATCTTTGTGGAACGTGCTTATTTGTGGATGGTTCATTTGGGGAACGTTTTTCTTTGTGGAGTGTATCCCTATGTTGGTATGGACCTTCTTATAATAACAAGGTGTGTTCCGACGTGATGATACCTCCTTAGCTAAGAGGGAGTGTTGAAGATGTAGGTATCCGATGGACTGGGTTGAGCTGAGCACATTGTATTGATGGATGATAGACTCTATGATGGATTGTGCAGAGTTCTTGAGCTGATGCACAAGTGACTCACCTATGGAGAGGGCAGAGTTGTGGAGCTAGTGCATGTTCCCCGATGGACTGGATTGAGTTGATGCACGAAGATTGATTTGTTGACACTTCTCAACTAACTGTGATTGTGTTGGAAGACCTTCCTTTTGATATAGAGAGGTTAGAGATAACTGTGATGTACATATGATATCGAGATGTGTTTCAGTATGATAATGTTGACGATACCTCCATGGCCAAGAGGCAGTGTTGGAGTATTAGCTGCATGGGGCATCACCTCATAGGTCGACCAAATAAAGAATAAGATTAGAATACATTGTTCGAAGAATACCTTCCTTATTGAGAGGGAGTGTTGGAAAAAGTACAACTTCGGATGTTATTCTTATTGTATTTCATCTTGTTACGGTACCTCTTATGGGACGAGATGTCAATGTATTTGATCATGTAAAACACTCAATGTAAACCTAGGGGTGAAATCACAAAGAAAAGTTTTATTAAATGTAATTATTTGTATTCCCCCAATACAAATCGGACCAATGGGTAAACTGTCCCAAAGCAGTGGGCAATTTGCCCTATACAATGCGCAGAACTGCCCCAGTCAGGTCGGCGCAGTTAGGGAAAGTCAGGTCGGCCCAGTCAGGAAAAAAGTCACCCTTTGATGTGTATAAATAGAGAGTTCGAACTCTCATTTCGTCATTCACTCAAGCAAGTTCGCTCTAGGCAAGAGAGGTTCGCTACCTGAGTTAAGGGACTGATTTTTTGGGGTTCTCCACTATTGGAGAAGTTTCTCCCTTGTTTTCTAGGGTTTGTGCTACTACTATACGGATGTACATCGTTCTCTATTGGAAGGTCTGAGCTCGGGGGAGACAAATAGCTTTGTCTATGGTTGGGAGATGATTGTTCTTATCATCATGGTTTAAACGAGCTCGACACTCATTTTGTTTCTGTAATTTGCCATTCTTTCAGTGATCCTCGTATTCGACTGCTTGTTTATTTTTTGTAGGAGGTGGTGTCACAATCAGTGTCGCGTAGAGAAATATTGCTAACATCTATATTCTAGATATACCAGCCTTCACAGGCTAGTATATACAAGTGAGACAAGGTGATACTCGGGACAATATAGGATGAAAAGAGGAAAAATGTGGGAGATGTTGAGTTGTCGATCGCATGACTGCAATCTATGTGATGCAACGACTATGAACAACACCCTACACAGGAGAAAATGAAGAAAATCACCTTGAACAGTGTTGGTGGTGGTTTCGAGCCTTCCTTGACCTTGTTAATGTTTATAGCAGCATAACCAACATCACTAAAAGAATGGAAAAGCACGTAAACAAAATGAGTGTGGAGCTCGAAACCAACATCAACACTATTTAAGGCGATTTTCTACATTTTCTCTCGTGTAGAGCGTTCTTCGTAGTCCTTTCATCACATAGACTGCAGTCATGGGATCGATGACTCAACATATCCGGCATTTTTCCTGTTTCCATCCTCTATTGTCCCTCATATCACCTCATGTCACTTCTCCTCTTCAAATATTTTCCCCATCAATGGCACCTTCCACAGATAAAGTGCTTGAGGAAGTAACCCTCTCTAGTCAAGAATGACCAAGTTCATCAAGTAGATCATATATCTTCTTTAAAAAGATGATATGGTCTTTTTGTGTGATGGTTCCTTTGTGGAATGTACTCCTCTATGAAGCGTGTCCCCTTGTGTGATGGCTTCTTTGTGGAACGTGCTTATTTGTGAATTGTTCATTTGGGGAACGTTCTCTTTTGTGGAGTGTATTCCTGGTTAGTAATGGACCCTCTTATGATAACAAGATGTGTTCCGACATGATGATACCTCTCTAGCTAAGAGGGAGTGTTGATGATGTAGGCACCAGATGGACTGGGTTGAGCTGAGCACATTGTATTGATGCATGATAGACTCTACAATGGAATGTGCAGAGTTCTTGAGCTGATGCGCGAGTGACTCACCTATGGAGAGGTCAGAGTCGTGGAGCTAGTGCATGTTCCCCGATGGACTGGATTGAGCAGACGCACGAAGATTGATTTGTTGACACTTCTCGACTAACTGTGATTGTTTTGGAAGACCTTCCTTATGATATAGAGAGGTTAGAGATAACTGTGATATACATATGATATCGAGATGTCTTTCAGTATGATAATGCTGACGATACCTCCATGGCCAAGAGGCAGTGTTGGAGTAGTAGCTGCATGGGACATCACCTCATAGGTCAAGCAAATAAAGAATAAGATTAGAATACAGTGTTCAAAGAATACCTTCCTTGTTGATTGGGAGTGTTGGAAACAGAACAACTTCGGAAGTTATTCTTATTGCATTTCATCTTGTTAAGGTACCTCCTATGAGACAAGATGTCAATGTATTCGATCATGTAAAACACTTAATGTAAACCTAGGGGTGAAATCCCAAAGAAAAGATTTATTAAATGTAATTTTTTGTATTCCCCCAAGAAAGGTCGGACCAGTGGGTAAACTGCCGCAAAGTAGTGGGCAATTTGCCCCGTACAATGGGCAGAACTGCCCCAGCCAGGTCGGCGCAGTTAGGGAAACTTAGGTCGGCCCAGTCAGGAAAAAAGTCACCCTTTGATTTGTATAAATAGAGAGTTCGACCTCTCATTTCGTCATTCACTCAAGCAATTTCACTCTAGCAAAGAGAGGTTCGCTACTTCAGTTAACAGACTGATTTTTTGGGGTTCTCCACTATTGGAGAAGTTTGTCCCTTGTTTTATAGGGTTTGTGCCACTACTATCTGGATGTACATTGTTCTCTATTGGAAGGTCTGAGCTCGGGGGAGACAAATAGCTTTGTCTATGGTTGGGAGATGATTGTTCTTATCATCATGGTTTAAACGAGCTCGACACTCATTTTGTTTCTATGATTTGCCATTCGTTCAGTGATCCTCGTATTCGACTGCTTGTTTATTTTTTGTAGGAGGTGGTGTCACAATCAGTGTTGCATAGAGAAATATTGCTAACATCTATATTCTAGATATACTAGCCTTCACAGGCTAGTATATACAAGTGAGACAAGGTGATACTCGGGACAATAGAGGATGAAAAGAGGAAAAATGTGGGAGATGTTGAGTCATCGCTCCCATGACTGCAATCTATGTGATGCAACGACTACGAACAACACCCTACACAGGAGAAAATGAAGAAACTCACCTTGAACAGTGTTGGTGGTGGTTTCGAGCCTTCCTTGACCTTGTTAATGTTTATAGCAGCATAACCAGGATCACTAAAAAAATGGAAAAGCACGTAAACAAAATGAGTGTGGGGCTCGAAACCAACATCAACAGTATTTAAGGCGATTTTCTGCATTTTCTCTCGTGTAGGGCGTTTTTCGTAGTCGTTTCATCGCATAGACTACAGTCATGGGATCGATGACTCAACATATCCGGCATTTTTCCTGTTTCCATCCTCTATTGTCCCTCATATCACCTCATGTCACTTTTCTTCTTCAAAGATTTTCCCCATCAATGGCACCTTCCACAGATAAAGTGCTTGAGGAAGTAACCCTCTGTGGTCAAGAATGACCAAGTTCATCAAGTAGATCATATATCTTCTCTAAAAAGATGATATGGTCCCTTTGTGGGATGGTTCCTCTGTGGAATGTACTCCTCTATGAAGCATGTCCCATTTTGGGATGGTTTCTTTGTGGAACGTGCTTATTTGTGAATTGTTCATTTGGGGAAGGTTCTCTTTTGTAGAGTGTATCCATGGTTAGTAATGGACCCTCTTATGATACCAAGATGTGTTGCGACGTGATGATACCTCTCTAGCTAAGAGGGAGTGTTGATGATGTAGCCACCCGATGGACTGGGTTGAGCTGAGCACATTGTATTGATGCTGAGCACATTGTTGAGCTGACTGTGCAGAGTTCTTGAGCTGATGCGCGAGTGACTCACCTATGGAGAGGTCAGAGTCGTGGAGGTAGTGCATGTTCCCCGATGGACTTGATTGAGCAGACGCACGAAGATTGATTTGTTGACACTTCTCGACTAACTGTGATTGTGTTGGAAGACCTTCCTTATGATATAGAGAGGTTAGAGATAACTATGATATACATATGATATCGAGATGTCTTTCAGTATTATAATGCTGACGATACCTCCATGGCCAAGAGGCAGTGTTGGAGTAGTAGCTGCATGGGGCATCACCTCATAGGTCGAGCAAATAAAGAATAAGATTAGAATACAGTGTTCGAAGAATACCTTCCTTGTTGAGAGGGAGTGTTGGAAACAATACAACTTCGGAAGTTACTCTTATTGCATTTCATCTTGTTAAGGTACCTCCTATGAGACAAGATGTCAATGTATTCGATCATGTAAAACACTTAATGTAAACCTAGGGGTGAAATCCCAAAGAAAAGATTTATTAAATGTAATTTTTTGTATTCCCCCAAGAAAGGTCGGACCAGTGGGTAAACTGCCGCAAAGCAGTGGGCAATTTGCCCCGTACAATGGGCAAAACTGCCCCAGTTAGGTCGGCGAAGTTAGGGAAACTTAGGTCGGCCCAGTCAGGAAAAAAGTCACCCTTTGATTTGTATAAATAGAGAGTTCGACCTCTCATTTCGTCATTCACTCAAGCAAGTTCGCTCTAGCAAAGAGAGGTTCGCTACTTCAGTTAACGGACTGATTTTTTGGGGTTCTCCACTATTGGAGAAGTTTCTCCCTTGTTTTCTAGGGTTTGCGCTACTACTATCCGGATTTACATTGTTCTCTATTGGGAGCTCTGAGCTCGGGGGAGACAAATAGCTTTGTCTATGGTTGGGAAATGATTGTTCTTATCATCATGGTTTAAACGAGCTCGACACTCATTTTGTTTTTTTTATTTGCCTTTCTTTCAGTGATCCTCGCATTCGCCTGCTTGTTTATTTTTTGTAGGAGGTGGTGTCACAATCAGTTTCGCGTACATAAATATTGCTAACATCTATGTTCCAGATATACTAGCCTACACAGGATAGCATATACAAGTGAGACGAGGTGATACTGGGGACAATAGAGGATGGAAAGAGGAAAAATGTGGGAGATGTTGAGTCATCGATCTCATGACTGCAGTATATGTGATGCAACAACTACGAACAACACCCTACACAGGAGAAAATGAAGAAAATCACCTCGAACAGTGTTGATGGTGGTTTTGTTGGACACACCGAACACATTGAGAGGGGGGGGTGAACAGTGTGTATAGCTTTTTATCACTTTTTCAACTTTAACAATCATCAACTGCTTCTTCAATACATCATTCATTAATGTATTACCACATTATCATTATATCATCAGCATTATTAACTATTACAGCTCATCATTACCTATCATCATATCATCATCACATAGGAAGCATAGCAAAACACGGTACACAATATTTTTACGTGGAAACCCAAGTCCTGGGGGAAAAACCACGGAAGCCTTTATAATAATAATTTACCAGCAACAACTGGAAGTAGGAAACAACCCCCTTTGTTACAAAGACTTCAATTCTCCAGCTACAACTGGAAGGAGGCTACAACCCCCTGGTTTACAGGTTACAACCTGAAGGAAGCCTTAGCTCCCTCAATTTCCCTGCCCCGTCCTGCCACCCTTATATGAAGATAGATACTGAACTATTGAACCAGAAACTGCACTGATCCTGCAGACCTTCTATCCAACACTTGTACCACACTGCACAATCTAAACCACACTGCTTAACCTGTGCCACACTGCATAACCTGTATCACACTGCAAAATCTAAACCACACTGCACAACTTGCAAAACCACTTTCAATGCTAATCAACTGACCATTCCTCATCAACTGTCCACTAACCACTGCACCATGACTCTGCAACACTGCTAGCTGTACGAATCAATCTATGTTCATAAATCAATCTGTTGTTCACATTATTCGAATCAATAAATCTGAGTTCAACTAACTGTGTACCAAACCACCTGGGTCAAACCAACTGCTCATACAACTCATCCAATCTGAGTTAGACCCACTGCACATAAGGCAACCTGTGTCAAACCTGTACCACGCTGCTTATGTACCTGGTATGATTCATGTGATTGCTTCAACCTCAATCCAAAATGCAACTTAATCCATTACTGCTGTCTTCATGCTATGTCAACATGTCTTCAAATCACCAAGAAGTCTTCCAATTCCAAGTCTGCCCAACACAAGATGTTTGACCACATACCCATCATAAGGTCTGCTAATCAATGTCAATAGTCTGCTCGTTTGTTGATCATCATTCATGTCAAGTCATAAGGTAGGTGACCTCCAACCTTAGCATGCAATATTTATCATTAGGGTTGTCAATCATTCAAACAGGCCTCTCTGATATCATAGAGGCATAACCCGGACTTATATACCAACAAAAACTCAGAGAGAAGGATGCAAAGACTCAGAATAAGGTGGAATTGCTGATCACTGAACTCTGTCTCGGTCCAGGGCTTTGAGATCTTTATGCTGGAGAGAAGACCAAGTTATGTCATACCAAAAGCTTGAAATATAGTTCACACTAATTTGAAGATAGACCACCAAATTGATAAGAATCAAAAATAAAATTAGACTTCTAGTAGTTTGAAAATCAAACCTCTGTAATTTCAACATATACCCACTGAATTTTTAGAGCATGGAACCAAAACAATTTACAAGATAGAACTTAACAGCCTCAATCCTATACATCCAAGATAAAAAAAGATGCTGCTACTCACTTGCTAATCTCCATCTCTATGTTTGTATTTCACCAAAAAAACAGAGCTATAACATTTCGGATCTGCTCCTTCATTAAGGTTTGGCCTTAGCTAGCGATCTTTTTCATCATTGGTTATCAAGACCCAAATACAAGTTTTGCTGCTACTACTGTACCCCACAAACCTCAAACAGTAAACTTGCCTCTCCTTCTCCAACGATATTCCTTAGAAAAGGTGTTTGCTGGTTCATTCAGTCATCAAATTCGGGACTGTTGGACTGTATTTAACCCAGAAGATTTGCAAAACAGTCTGTATAAACCCTTGCCAGAATTTGGATCTGCTCTTTACCCTCTACTGCTGCCACTGAATTTTTTCACATAACAAATCTGAATATTTCATGGAAAGTAATTTGTTTACATACCTTAAGCTTTTGATAGTCCACCGAATTTTTGTAAGAGATGTCTGATTGTGGCTGCCACGAAATTGAAAGCTTTTCCTCCACACTATTCCACATACCAAAAAAATAAATTCCAGACTACTATTGCTGCTACAGTAACGAAATTTCTCAGTCTAAACCAAACTTCCGAGCCCTCACTCCTCCAGCGAATATAACAGCTCATTCAAATTTCTCATCCAAAATTTTTTTTCAGATTGCTACAGTACCGCTGCTACAGTACCCGCGAAAATTTCAGAGCTCCACCAAAAATCTCCACTCTCTAAATGACATGTCATTTGACTGGTATTTATAGTGGTTTTTTTTTAAAACAAAAAATATGGAGTCGACCTTCAACATATAATTTTTAATTTGAATTTTTAATTTAATTTATGGGCCGACTTTCCAATTTTAATTTTAATTTATTTTGGAGCCGTTTAAATCCTTGCTGGACCCATTGGATGGGATGTGAGGTTTATTAAAATTTGATTTTATTAATGTTGGAAGATAAGGAGATTTTTTTTTTAAAACAAATATTAAATTATTAAAAGATTTTAACACTTTAACTTAATGTGGGTCACTTTTTAATATTTTATTTATTTGTTTAAAAAATGTTTTAACCACTTTAAATTGATGATAAGGGTTTAAATCTTTTGTTAAATTATTAAAAGATGTTTTAATGCTTTATCTTAATGTGGAGACAAGGGTTTAATGGATTTTATGGGTTTAAGGGTCAAATGTATTTTCATTATTTTATATATTTAATATTTAATTTTTAGTGTTGTGTTATACATTCTTACCATTTAGAAATGGTTTTAGGGCCCATCAAGCCACTAGGGCTTCCAATTCAAGGGCTTCATCAAAACCTCAAGAGTCAAACCATCATAAACAATCAAGCAACCAGTGTGTGGGTTATATCATATGCCAAGGGTGTTCTCCATTAAACTATCAAGGGTGTATTACACCATCAAGATGTGGGGGTGCCTAGGCTTCTCCTAGAGTACCATGACCTTATTAAAACACAAATGACCACTGAAAGGGTCATTTGGCCTATTGCAACGCACCAAGGACACATTCTAGGGTATTAGGGCATAGGTTGTGGTACTGGAAAACAACTGGAGAATCATAGAAACACCTTAGGGGTCACTCAACCAAGTTAATGGGTAGCCAGGGCTTTTGGCATTGTCCCAAGGCCTCCAAGGGCTTCAAGCTTGGGCTTGGACAAAGTCAAAAGGTCTCCTCTGACACAGACAACCACTAAACAAATACTAACCCTCAGGGGCTCCACAAGGGGCACCAAGACGCAACTGTTGGCATCAATGGCCAGGCACTGTTGGCATCAATGACAACTTAATCAACAATCTCCCCCTTTGTCATTGATGACAACACTCAGGCTCCCCCTGAGAATAGGCTCCCCCTATTCACAACTTCTCTCCCCCTTTGGCATCAATGGCAAAGGGTACTACCTTGAAGTAACGCTCCCCCTCAGGGCATGCTCCCCCTGTCAACAACTTCTCTTCCTTTTTGCATCAATGGAAACGAGAACTTTCTTTAGCAATACTGCTCCCCCTATCACTGGGCACTGCTGCTGCTTATATGCTGAAACCAACTACTGTAGGATAATCAAGTACATAGCTCCTTTTACACTTCATAACACTGATCGATAGTCTTCAAAATGGTATTGGGTTTTTCCCAATATTTTCATCATTTCTGTTTTGATCATTGGTGCAATCTACTGACTTTATTTTCCATACTTTGGTAGGCTGATCACTGTTCATGACATTCGGTTGAACTTGCTTTCTCCTCCAAACTTTAACTTCTCCCTGCATCCTGCAATGTTTCGCAAAATGACCATAATGATAACAATTATAACATTGAATGGAAAACATACCTTGATTTATATCTGGAATTATTCTGTCATGAGTTCTGCAATGGATGGCTTTGTGACCATAGTTGTTACACTTGTAGCAGTGACCAATGAACATCATGGGATCTCCCTGAGGAAAGGATCTTCTTTGTGATGCAATTTCTCTGTTTCTATTCTTCCTTGAATCTTGCTGATCATGGGATCTACTGAAAATATCTGTATAACTATTAGCCTTTTCTTCTTTTTCCCTGGAACTTTCACTTTCTTCAATGTTCTTTTCAATCTTTGAATTTGTCTTCAACTGAGCAATTGCCTTGTTCAGATCTTCCTTTAGAGAGAGGATCTTCAATTCTTGCTTTTGACAAATTTCTATCTTTTCTTGGAGTTGTCTTGTTAGGTCTTCTTCAATTTTCTTGATTTCTTCTATCTGTTCTTTCAGATCAATGACAATACTGTCTTCCATCTGTCCTTTTATTTCTTAATTTTCTTTTCTGAGTTCTGAGAGTTCCTTTTCAAAGTCAAAATTCGTTAGACATA
Organism: Larix kaempferi; assembly: GCA_027924585.1. Taxonomy (NCBI): domain Eukaryota; kingdom Viridiplantae; phylum Streptophyta; class Pinopsida; order Pinales; family Pinaceae; genus Larix; species Larix kaempferi. The sequence continues at coordinate 13,376,950 of BSBM01000761.1, forward strand.
CCTTTCGTAATTCTATCTTCAAGGATTTGATTTCATCTTCTTGTTTTCTTGTTATTTTCTCTTCAATCTCATGATTGAAATGAATTGTCGTTTTGTCACTTGGATCTTCTTTCTGACTGGCGGATCTTTCCTTCTGCATTTTTTCAAGTAAGATACTGATCTCACTATCTTTGTCTTGAAGCTTGCAAATCAATTCTTTCTCCTTATCTTCTAGCTGTCTTCTGAGCTTGTCAATTTCTTCTGATTGTCTTTTATTTTCAACAGCAGACTTCTCAAGTTGATCTTTCAGAGAGTTGGATATGGCTTCTTTGATTCTGGTAGCTTCTTCGACTTGGAGATTTAGATCAATTATAGTCTGTGTGGCTTTCTCAGATTCTTCTTGATTCCTCTTCTCAGATTTGTCTAATTGTTCTTGTAATACCTGGTTCTGTTTACAAAGTTTCTCAACCTTTTGCAAAGCATTAGTAATATCATTGTTTAAACATTCATTTCCATCATTTATCAAGAAACAATGAGATTCATCACATTTTGATGTATTACAATCTATGAATTTTGAATAGCACTTATCCTCTATACTCGATAGACATATTTCTTCAAAAACATTACAAATAGGGTGTTCAATAGACTTACCTTCATACTTACCTAGATCTTGTACTGACCTTTCTATGGAGTTTTCTTCTGCTTTCTGTTCTTCAATGGAGTACACTTGATCTAACTTCAGTGACAATTCTTCAATTGAGTTGTACTTTCCTATTTTCTTCTTTTGGAGATCTGTCAAATCTGCAGTCATGAGTTTCATAACTTCTTCTTCATGTTCCTTAGAGGAGAAGAGATGTTCTATTTTGAGCCATAGTTCCTTAGCAGTGTTGCACTTTCCAATATTCTCTTGTATGGAATCTGATAAGCCTTCAAGAATGGATTCCATAGCCATTGAATTATTTTTCCTTGCTTCCTTCTGAGCTGTTGTTTTCACTTTCTTCGGATGATCGTAGCCAGTAAGCACTGACTGCCATACTCCACTGCCTTCTGCTTCAAGATAACCTTGCATTCTTCTTTTCCAAATCAAGTAATTTGTCCCACAAAACAATGGTGCTCCATTCACTGAGAACCCCATGGTGTGTCAAGGATCTCCTTCAAGCTGGTGAGGCTTTCTGTGAAGGCCCGCTTTGATACCAATTGTTGGACACACCGAAAACATTGAGAGGGGGGGGGGGTGAACAGTGTGTATAGCTTTTTATCACTTTTTCAACTTTAACAATCATCAACTGCTTCTTCAATACATCATTCATTAATGTATTACCACATTATCATTATATCATCAGCATTATTAACTATTACAGTTCATCATTACCTATCATCATATCATCATCACATAGGAAGCATAGCAAAACACAGTACACAAGATTTTTACGTGGAAACACAAGTCCTGGGGGAAAAACCACGGAAGCCTTTATAATAATAATTTACCAGCAACAACTGGAAGGAGGCAACAACCCCCTTTGTTACAAAGACTTCAATTCTCCAGCTACAACTAGAAGGAGGCTACAACCCCCTGGTTTACAGGCTACAACCTGAAGGAAGCCTTAGCTCCCTCAATTTCCTTGCCCCGTCCTGCCACCCTTATATGAAGATAGATACTGAACTATTGAACCAGAAACTGCACTGATCCTGCAAACCTGCTATCCAACACTTGTACCACACTGCACAATCTAAACCACACTGCTCAACCTGTGCCACACTGCACAACCTATATCACACTGCAAAATCTAAACCACACTGCACAACCTGTACCACACTGCACAACTTGCAAAACCACTTTCAATGCTCATCAACTGACCATTCCTCATCAACTGTCCACTAACCACTGCACCATGACTATGCAACACTGCTAGCTGTACGAATCAATCTATGTGCATAAATCAATCTGTTGTTCACATTATTCGAATCAATAAATCTGAGTTCAACCAACTGTGTACCAGACCACCTGGGTAAAACCAACTGCTCATACAACTCATCCAATCTGAGTTAGACCCACTGCACATAAAGCAACCTGTGTCAAACCTGTACCAAGCTGCTTATGTAGTTGGTATGCATCATGTGATTGCTTCAACCTCAATCCAAAATGCAACTTAATCCATTACTGTTGTCTTCATGCTATGTCAACATGTCTTCAAATCACCAAGAATTCTTCCAATTCCAAGTCTGCCCAACACAAGATGTTTGACCACATACCCATCATAAGGTCTGCTAATCAATGTCAATAGTCTGCTCGTTTGCTGATCATCATTCATGTCAATTCATAAGGTAGGTGACCTCCAACCTTAGCATGCAATATTTATCATTAGGGTTGTCAATCATTCAAACAGGCCTCTCTGATATCATAGAGGCATAACCCAGACTTATATACCAACAAAAACTCAGAGAGAAGGATGCAAAGACTTAGAATAAGGTGGAATTGCTGATCACTGAACTCTGTCTCGGTCTAGGGCTTTGAGATCTTTCTGCTGGAGAGAAGACCAAGTTATGTCATACCAAAAGCTTGAAATATAGTTCACACTAATTTGAAGATAGACCACCGAATTGATAAGAATAAAAAATAAAATCAGACTTCTGGTAGTTTGAAAATCAGACCGCTGTAATTTGAACATATACCCACTGAATTTTTAGAGCATGGAACCAAAACAATTTACAAGATAGAACTTAACAGCCTCAATCCTGTACATCCAAGATCAGAAAAGATGCTGCTACTCACTTGCTAATCTCCATCTCTATGTTTGTATTTCACCAAAAAAACAGAGCTATAACATTTTGGATCTGCTCCTTCATTAAGGTTTGGCCTTAGCTAGCGATCTTTTTCATCATTGGTTATCAAGACCCAAATACAAGTTCTGTTGCTGCTACTGTACCCCACAAACCTCAAACAGTAAACTTGCCTCTCCTTCTCCAACGATATTCCTTAGAAAAGGTGTTTGCTGGTTCATTCAGTCATCAAATTCGGGATTGTTGGACTGTAATTAACCCAGAAGATTTGCAAAACAGTCTGTATAAACCCTTGCCAGAATTTGGATCTGCTCTTTACCCTCTACTGCTGCCACTGAATTTTTTCACATAAAAGATCTGAATATTTCATGGAAAGTAATGTGTTTACATACCTTAAGCTTTTGATAGTCCACCGAATTTTTGTAAGAGATGTATGATTGTGGCTGCCACGAAATTGAAAGCTTTTCCTCCACACTATTCCACATACCAAAAAAATAAATTCCAGACTGCTGTTGCTGCTACAGTAACGAAATTTCTCAGTATAAACCAAACTTCCGAGCCCTCACTCCTCCAGCGAATATAACAGCTCATTCAAATTTCTCATCCAAAAAAAAATTTCAGACTGCTACAGTACCCGCGAAAATTTCAGAGCTCCACCAAAAATCTCCTCTCTAAATGACATGTCATTTGACTGGTATTTATAGTGGTTTTTTTTTAAAACAAAAAATATGGAGCCGACCTTCAACATATAATTTTTAATTTGAAATTTTAATTTAATTTATGGGTCGACTTTCCAATTTTAATTTTAATTTATTTTTGAGTCGTTTAAATCCTTGCTGGACCCATTGGATGGGATGTGAGGTTTATTAAAATTTGATTTTATTAATGTTGGAAGATAAGGAGAATTTTTTTTTTTAAACAAATACTAAATTATTAAAAGATTTTAACACTTTAACTTAATGTGGGTCACTTTTTAATATTTTATTTATTTGTTTAAAAAATGTTTTAACCACTTTAAATTGATGATAAGGGTTTAAATCATTTGTTAAATTATTAAAAGATGTTTTAATGCTTTATCTTAATGTGGAGACAAGGGTTTAATGGATTTTATGGGTTTAAGGGTCAAATGTATTTTCATTATTTTATATATTTAATATTTAATTTTTAGTGTTGTGTTACACATTCTTACCATTTAGAAATGGTTTTAGGGCCCCATCAAGCCACTAGGGCTTCCAATTCAAGGGATTCATCAAAACCTCAAGAGTCAAACCATCATAAACAATCAAGCAACCAGTGTGTGGGTTATATCATATGCCAAGGGTGTTCTCCATTAAACTATCAAGGGTGTATTACACCATCAAGATGTGGGGGTGCCTAGGCTTCTCCTAGAGTACCATGACCTTATTAAAACACAAATGACCACTGAAAGGGTCATTTGGCCTATTGCAACACACCAAGGACACATTCTAGGGTATTAGGGCATAGGTTGTGGTACTGGAAAACAACTGGAGAATCATAGAAACACCTTAGGGGTCACTCAACCAAGTTAATGGGTAGCCAGGGCTTTTGGCATTGTCCCAAGGCCTCCAAGGGCTTCAAGCTTGGGCTTGGACAAATTCAAAAGGTATCCTCTGACACAGACAACCACTAAACAAATACTAACCCTCGGGGGCTCCACAAGGGGCACCAAGACGCAACTGTTGGCATCAATGGCCAGGCACTGTTGGCATCAATAACAACTTAATCAATAGGTTTCGAGCCTTCCTTGACCTTGTTAATGTTTATAGCAGCATAACCGGGATCACAAAATGAGTGGAAAAGCACATAAACAAAATGAGTGTGGAGCTCGAAACCAACATCAACACTATTTAAGGTGATTTTCTACATTTTCTCTCGTGTATAGCGTTCTTCGTAGTCGTTTCATCGCATAGACTGCAGTCATGGGATCGATGACTCAACATCTCTGGCATTTTTCCTCTTTCCGTTCTCTATTGTCCCTCGAATCCCCTCATCTCATTTCTCCTCTTCAAATATTTTTCCCATCATTGCCACCTTCCACAGATAAAGTGCTTGAGGAAGTAATCCTCTGTGTTCTAGAATGACAATGTTCATCAGGTAGATCATATATCTTCTTTAAAAAGATAATATGGTCCCTTTGTGGGATAGTTCCTTTGTGGAACGTACTCCTCAGTGCAGTGTGTCCCATTGTGGGATTGTATCTTTGTGGAACGTGCTTATTTGTGGATGGTTCATTTGGGGAATGTTTTTCTTTGTGGAGTGTATCCCTGTGTTGGTATGGACCTTCTTATAATAACAAGGTGTGTTCCTACATGATGATACCTCCTTAGCTAAGAGGGAGTGTTGATGATGTAGGCACCCGATGGACTGGGTGGAGCTGAGCACATTGTATTGATGCATGATAGACTCTACGATGGATTGTGCAGAGTTCTTGAGCTGATGCACAAGTGACTCACCTATGGAGAGGGCAGACTTGTGGAGCTAGTGCATGTTCCCTGATGGACTGGATTGAGCAGATGCACGAAGATTGATTTGTTGACACTTCTCGACTATCTGTGATTGTGTTGGAATACCTTCCTTTTGGTATAGAGAGGTTAGAGATAACTGTGATGTACATATGATATCGAGATGTGTTTCAGTATGATAATGTTGACGATACCTCCATGGCCAAGAGGCAGTGTTGGAGTAGTATCTACATGGGGCATCACCGCATAGGTCGACCAAATAAAGAATAAGATTAGAATACAGTGTCCGAAGAATACCTTTCTTGTTGAGAGGGTGTGTTGGAAACAGTACAACTTTGGAAGTTATTCTTATTGTATTTCATCTTGTTAAGGTACCTCTTATGGGACGAGATGTCAATGTATTTGATCATGTAAAACACTCAATGTAAACCTAGGGGTGAAATCACAAAGAAAAGTTTTATTAAATGTAATTATTTGTATTCCCCCAAGACAAATCGGACCAGTGGGTAAACTGTCCCAAAGCAGTGGGCAATTTTCCCCATACAATGCGCAGGACTGCCCCAGTCAGGTCGGCGCAGTTAGGGAAAGTCAGGTCGGCCCAGTTAGGAAAAAAGTCACCCTTTGATGTGTATAAATAGAGAGTTCGAACTCTCATTTCGTCATTCACTCAAGCAAGTTCGCTCTAGCCAAGAGAGGTTTGCTACCTCAGTTAAGGGACTGATTTTTTGGGGTTCTCCACTATTGGAGAAATTTCTCCCTTGTTTTCTAGGGTTTGTGCTACTACTATATGGATGTACATCGTTCTCTATTGGAAGTTCTGAGCTCGGGGGAGACAAATAGCTTTTTCTATGGTTGGGAGATGATTGTTCTTATCATTATGGTTTAAACGAGCTCGACACTCATTTTATTTCTGTGATTTACCATTCTTTCAGTGATCCTCGTATTCGCCTGCTTGTTTATTTTTTGTAGGAGGTGGTGTCACAATCAGTGTCACGTAGAGAAATATTGCTAACATCTATATTCCAGATATACTAGCCTTCACATGCTAGTATATACAAGTGAGACAAGGTGATACTCGGGACAATAGAGGATGAAAAGAGGAAAAATGTGGGAGATGTTGAGTCGTCGATCGCATGACTGCAATCTATGTGATGCAACGACTACGAACAACACCCTACACAGGAGAAAATGAAGAAACTCACCTTGAACAGTGTTGGTGGTGGTTTCGAGCCTTCCCTGACCTTGTTAATGTTTATAGCAGCATAACCAGGATCACTAAAAGAATGGAAAAGCACATAAACAAAATGAGTGTGGAGCTCGAAACCAACATCAACACTATTTAAGGCGATTTTCTACATTTTCCCTCGTGTAGGGCGTTGTTTGTAGTCGTTTCATCGCATAGACTGCAGTCATGGGATCGATGACTCAACATATCCGACATTTTTCTTGTTTCCATACTCTATGGTCCCTCATATCACCTCATGTCACTTCTCCTCTTCAAAGATTTTCCCCATCAATGGCACCTTCCACAGATAAAGTGCTTGAGGAAGTAACCCTCTGTGGTCAAGAATGACCAAGTTCATCAAGTAGATCATATATCTTCTTTAAAAAGATGATATGGTCCCTTTGTGGGATGGTTCCTTTGTGGGATGGTTCCTTTGTGGAATGTACTCCTCTGTGAAGCTTGTCCCATTGTGGGATGGTTTCTTTGTGGAACGTGCTTATTTGTGAATGGTTCATTTGGGGAACGTTCTCTTTTGTGGAGTGTATCCCTGGTTAGGAATGGACCCTCTTATGATAACAAGATATGTTCCGACGTGATGATACCTCTCTAGCTAAGAGGGAGTGTTAATGATGTAGGCACCCGATGGATTGGGTTGAGCTGAGCACATTGTATTGATGCATGATAGACTCTACGATGGACTGTGCAGAGTTCTTGAGCTGATGCGCGAGTGACTAACCTATGGAGAGGTCAGAGTCGTGGAGCTAGTGCATGTTCCCTGATGGACTGGATTGAGTAGACGCACGAAGATTGATTTGTTGACACTTCTCTACTAACTGTGATTGTGTTGGAAGACCTTCCTTATTATATAGAGAGGTTAGAGATAACTGTGATATACATATGATATCGAGATGTCTTTCAGTATGATAATGCTGAAGATACCTCCATGGCGAAGAGGCAGTGTTGGAGTAGTAGCTGCACGGGGCATCACCTCATAGGTCGACCAAATAAAGAATAAGATTAGAATACAGTGTTCGAAGAATACCTTCCTTGTTGAGAGGGAGTGTTGGAAACAGTACAACTTCGGAAGTTATTCTTATGGCATTTCATCTTGTTAAGGTACCTCCTATGAGACAAGATGTCAATGTATTAGATCATGTAAAACACTTAATGTAAACCTAGGGGTGAAATCCCAAAGAAAAGATTTATTAAATGTAATTTTTTGTATTCCCCCAAGACAGGTCGGACCAGTGGGTAAACTGCCGCAAAGCAGTGGGCAATTTTCCCCATACAATGGGCAGAACTGTCCCAGTTAGTTCGGCGCAGTTAGGGAAACTTAGGTCGGCCCAGTCAAGAAAAAAGTCACCCTTTGATTTGTATAAATAGACAAATGGATAGATCATGGAATGAAAAATTTACCTTGAGATCATACCTGTGTGATTGATGAGGTTGACTTTGATGTTGAGGAGCATTCCCGCAGAGATCAAATGAGAGATTGTTGAATTTTCTTGCCAAAAGATGATGCCCTAGCCCACACGTGCGCCCTCCTCTACCTCTCAAACCAAGGAAATTGATTCAATCAGAAAGATCAAGCATGGAGGAAATGCAAGAGAAATGCAATAGCAACATGAAGTAGAAGGTCAGAGATAGTAATACTCCCTGTTACCAATGAAGAAACCCAAGAAAGAAGTAGGGAGGGTCCTCCCCTACCGATACGTCCTCCTCAAACCAATTCGGCCTCCACTTGTAGATGACAAAATCGTGGTACAAAAGATAGCAAGACAATATCTCCAATAACCCAGTGAAAAGGAAGAATAAGCGAACGAACTCCAAAAGCATTCACCACAACACAACAGATAGATGCAATAGTATTTTTCTATTCCAATAAACCAGAGCCAAAAGTCCCCTTTACAATGAGAAGCTCTCTCCTTTAAATAGGATGGATAGAGGCCATAATCCTAACCACTTTTTGAATGAGTGGCTAGGATTAAAAGATCAAATGATCTAATCAATGGTTGAGATGAGCTCAACAATACAATACATGGATCAACTCAATAATACAATATAATAATGGACAAATCACCCATAATAGGGGGCTACCAAATGTCAATGATAAAAAATAAGAAATAGCTAATGGTGGTTCCAAGGGGTAATTTCTAACACCCTTGGTCAATCCCCATAGCACAATGTCATCAAAATAATCATCTAAGCACCAAATCGTGAGCCTTGGAAGGCTCTAGAAATGATCATAAAATGCCAAAAGTGATGGGTGTGGGTCCCACTGGAAGCTAAAACAGCTGGAGAAGGTGTGTAAGACATCCCACTCATCATCAATCATCATCCCATGCCATAACCTTTCCTTAGTAGCCCAAATCGAATTCCTCGGTAGCCATTTTCACCATTTTTGGATTGCCTCGAGCAGTGTGAAACTACCCAAACTGCCTCCTGGAGTGCCTGCGCTATCAAGGTAAGCTCACCAATGTGTCTGGGAGGGGGGTAATATGGTAATAACAAGTGGTTGGATCACCCCCTCCATGCACAACGTCCTAGGTGAACCACTCAAATCTCTACTATGCATGACAGGCCAAAACTGCACTAGGATAGCTAACTGAGGCTAAAAATCACTGAAACTGCCCGAAACTGAAAACAGACTATCCCATTGGACTCAAAAGGTCCAAATCCATCTAATATGTGTACTCATACACCATATAGACCTCTGCATGGTCAAAAATAAATACTCATCGTATCCGGCAGACCAAATAATAATAATCTGTAAAAGTGCTGAAAAGCACAAATCATCATCATAAGCCTGAAACCACTGCATAGAATGACCATGGTGAAGATCATATAACATATCTCTATATCATCTGAGGTCTGCTACCTCATTACCTGTGGTTGAATTTTGGTCAAACTGGGTTTGACCAAGTCAACATGACCAAATATAACTCAAACTTGTCATCAAACTGTTGCAAGGTGTCAAAGGTTAAAACATGCTTTACAATCCATTCAATTAGCAATTATAACAAAAAGTAATCATTACTGGCAATATAAATCCAAATATATAAGGTCATTAATTATTATTTATAACTTAGACTAGACTTTCAAGACCATACTCACTTCATAGTTGTGATCAATTTGCTAGTGAAGGGTGAAGGCTAAGAATAAAATGGCTAGGTCAAAGGGTGACTTACTGACTTAACACTGTGACACTTTGGATATGGAAAAGGGAATACACACCATAGCATATACCGAACAAGCAATAACAAAGGGAATGGCGGTGTCTCACAAATGGGTAAGTTGTTCAAAGAGTGTTTATTCACCTTGGCAGATGCTCACAATCCATAATACAAATGAGGCCAACAATCTTTTTGATATAGAGTTTAAGTTCCATTGTTTTTTTGGGCCTTTAGTTTCCATAGCTTTTGATCTATGTGTGTTTATAAACACATTGCATAGATTTACATTTTCATTAGGCTTCTTGCTGCAGGTATGTGTTTAAGGCATTTGTTTACCATCACACTAATATACCTGCTGAGTCATATACTTGAATGCTCATCATCTGAAGCAACATCTGTCCTCTGAAACTGCTACTGTAACTCTGGGCACTACTAACTACTCTGTACAAATGGTTAAATAACTACATCGATCATCTCTCTGAGTGTCCTGAGACTTAGTCATGGCATGGGGAATACATTGTTGTCCATAATAATAATCATGATCCATAAATAGATGCTCATATCAGCATCTCAATGCAAGGGAACTGGATGAATAGTGTACTAGAATCAGAAAAATAATGTATGGTAGCCTGGCTACTATATATGTGATAACATCTGGCTCCAGCTGGGACAAGTGCTCTACTGAAAAGAGCACTTGAGAACCTCAGAATCTCTGGTCCTCGAACTCTGCTACTCGAATCCTCAATCCATCACTCTATCTCTGCAACTGCTACCAACATATCACCTACTACCTGTAAAATGGCCAGAGCTATACCCAACTCACAGACCGCATGTCAGAACGTCGCATTTATATATATATAAAAATCAAATAAATAACAATACTGAAACTGAAATGAATGAAATATAAGTGCAGCAAAGTAAAGCTAACCTACTAACACAACTTAAAAAGTTTGGTGTTATTGTGCAAGAAAAGAAAATGACAGGTACTCAGCTAAACTAAGAGCTTCAAAGGTGAGCTTAAGGAAAAGACAAAAAGGTGCCAGACTAAATGGCTGAAAAGACTAACTACTACCCAAGCGGGCTTATTCAAGTCCTACCTACGCTACTCTAACTAGTTAGCACAAATGCTAGGTAAAATCATAAATCCAGTGCAACCCTTCATCAAACGAGCTAATGACTTTTCTTCGATTTTTGTTTATAAAACAAGCCAGGATTGGGTCAAAGACTGAAGAATTTCATAGGACAATCTTCCTGGTTTGTTCCAAAATTGCAAAAGGGCTTGAATGTTGCAACAAGAAATCATGCCAAGGAGAAGAATGATTGATGAAAACATCCTCCATCAAAGAATTGATGGGATCATAAAAATTATGCGAGTTATTATTTAGAATTGATGGAGGGAAAATACATGGCACTTGATTCAATTTCTCTTTGCACAAATTACTGTCCTTATTCACTTGTCTCACAGATTCAATTTGCTTCTCCCTATGACTAAAAAGGGAAATGAAGTGTTTTTTCACCAAACATGTAATCATGCTTATACCTCCAATTGAAAAATTCAAAAACAAAAGATTCACTAGACCTCCAACTCCAAAAAGATTGAAAAGGATGTGCAGGGAGGGTGGATGCATTTTCTACCAGGTGGATAGAAAAATTTGGCCTTGGAATTTGACAAAAGGAAGGGCCTTTTAAGGTACTATTATTTATTCTAGAAATAACAAAATTTAAATCAAGTCTAATATTTTTTTTACAGAGTGAGGACAAGATTCTAATTCTAATAAATGGATGAAACTATCTTGACTAAGGATGACAAAATTTAAAGACTCATTATAAGAAGTGGAACAAAGATTAGAGCATCTAGTGTGATTCACTATTTCATCTTCATCTTGAGATTGACCTTCTATTGATTCATCATTAAATTCATATGAAGATAAATGATCATTTTTACTTAAATTATCAGGGAGAAAGTTGGCTAGTTCATTTAAAACATACTGATTATTTGCACAATGATCGTGTGAAATCACCACTAAAGGATCTTGGTCAATGTCTCCACTTTCTTCTTCTTCAACAAGGTCATAAGGAATTGAACGATCAATAAAACCAGAATGACCAATGAGTTCCTCCAAAGGAGGAACTTCAATCGACTTGTTGACTAAAGGCTGATCCTCAAGAATTTTCCTTAGGATCAGGACTAGGGCTACCTAAGAAGAAATTTGAAAACATGTGATTTATATTACTGATTTGACTTTCGATTGACTCAGAAGTAGAAAACCTATCCTAAAAGGCAATTGGGCAAGAGGGGTCATCTTCGGATATTGATAATTCATTGTAAGCTTGAATATTAATTGATTCAACAATAGGATTGGAAAGCAGAAGGTTTTGATCTTGGATTTGATTCAAAGAATATATATCATCGGATTCACTTCCCCATTCTTCTAAGAATTTTTGTTCGAACATGTCATATCCATAAATGCTATTTGTCTTCAAATTCAAGAACCAGAGCTCAGCTCTTTCTTTGAGAGAAGAGGCTAATAATTTCATATATACATCTTCATCGGTTATAGATAATTCATTAATAACTTCCTTAAAGAGGTCAAGGTGCCTTTTAGCAGAGGTTTCATAACTTCCATCGAATTTAGGAAACCTTTCACGAGCTTGATGAGGAAATTGATGAGGGTACCCGACGATTTTGGAAAAGTCAAAAACTTTCAACCGACCAAAAGTCCTAGGCCGCTCAGAAGCAGCCATGGACGGCAATTTTTTTTTTATTCTTTATTTATTTTTTATTTTTTGTATTTTTTATTTATTTTTATTTTTTATTAAAGTTTTCAAATCAAGAACATGAATATAAAATGATGCACCCCATGGGTTCTAGATAATGATAGGATCGCTCACTAGTGGAGTCGCTTATGTGGAGTCGCTAGGTGAACCACACGAGTAATTCACCGAAATGAAATATGTCGTAGGAGAGGTGAGATGAGTGAATTAAAATGGTGATTGAAGTAATTGTGGAATTATAAATGCAATCACCAAGGAAAAATTACGGATGCGATAAGATATGGATTAACTCACGGACATTCGCAGACACCAAAGGTAACCTCTACCTACCCGGCAACGAAGCCAAAATGTTATCACCTAACTTGTAGTTGCCTCTAGAGATGGATCCAAGATGGATGGCAGAGGAAAAAGGAAACCAAAGAGGTGCAACCAAGATAGCCTCGACTCCCAATGGATGGTTGTCACGCCAATCGAGGCAATCTTCACTTTATGTTATCTATCCCAAGACAACAAAAGGGGAGACCCAGATCCACTCCCGATAGGAGAGATCAAACCAAAACACTAGATCAAATCAAGTATGGATGAAGTTCGTAAGGTGTATGGTAAACCCTAGATCTATGGATGAAGTCACAAGATGAGTAATAGGTTGGATCAAGGGGTTGAAACAATGTAGATTTGAACCAACATGTTTATGTGAGTGACGTATGAGGTTTGAAACAAGATCCATGATCAGGGTACTAGTCAAAGATGAGAAAATCCACTGCCTTGGGAGTCGTGTCCAATGCAGGGTAGTTAAGGACGAAATTGGGGCTAACCAATACCAAAGATGAGCTTGATTAATGGATATGACAATGTCTAGATACTCAAGCAATAAGACAAAGATCTAACCACAAGCTAACTAACAACCCAAGAAAGTTGAATTAGCTTGGAGAAGATCAATGCCTATGTGATGTAACGACAACGATTAACACCCTACACGGGAGAAAATGAAGAAACTCACTTTGAATAGTGTTGATGGTGGTTTCGAGCCTTCCTTGACCTTGTTAATGTTTATAGCAGCATAACTAGGATCACTAAAAGAATGGAAAAACACAAACAAAATGAGTGTGGAGCTTGAAACCAACATCAACACTATTTAAGGTGATTTTCTACATTCTCTCGTGTAGGTGTTGTTCGTTGTCGTTGCCTTACATAAACTGCAGCTATGGGATCAATGACTCAACATCTCCTAGATTTTTCCTCCTTCCATCCTGTATTTTCCCTCGTATCACCTCTTCTCACTTCTCGTCTTCAAAGATTTTCCCCATCATTGCCTCCTTGCCCAGATAAAGTGCATGAGGAAGTAATCCTCTATGGTCTAGAATGACCAAGTTCATAAGGTATATCATATATCTTATTTAAAAAGATGATATGGTCCCTTTGTGGGATGGTTCCTTTGCGGAACGCAGTCCTTTGTGGAGTGTGTCCTGTTACCAACTTTTTGTACCATAGTTGGATTATCTGAAGAGCCGCCATTTGACAAACATGAAGAATGTTTGTACTCCAGTGTATTAGATGATGCAGCATTTGTGTCTAGCCAATTTTGGCTAGTCAGTTTTGTTTTTCAGTCAACATGACCATGGCCCCATGGGGTTTGTAATAAAGTGTGCTAGTAGGATTCTGAGTGTCTCGGTTCCCCATGACTTGATTAAGCAACTAAGGTATTCCAGGGAGTTTTTTCTCTTGTTAATTATACTTTGCCTATAGCCGAGCTATAATCGATGAGGTTTTCTCCCGCTTCCTCCAGAGCTGGAATGCCCGATTTTGAAAATTTTAGCCATGGGGGGTTATTAGAATCCAACTGATGTATATAAGCCTACTAGACACTATTATAATAGGTTTTGGTCACGTTCTAGGTCCATAGAACCCTCAGAAAAAATTTCAAAAATTTTTTACCGAGTCCTCCGGTTTTGGGTTCTTAGTTATTTTTTAAATTTTAATAAATTTTTCCATAGTTTAAACGGAAAAATTTCAATTTGTAATATGTCAGTCATCCGAGATCCGAATTCAGTGATTGAAGGATTCAACCTTAAGCTAAAAATATTTCATGATCCCCAGACCAGTTTATCCTAAGTTTCGGATGTCAATTCAGCCTCATAGTTAATAATTTCGCAAAAAAACCAGTTACAAAGAAATTATTAATTAAAATATTAAAAATTGAATATTTGGAGATAATCCAAATCTCTCCAAAATAGTCCAAATGGATTAAAATAACAGGCTAATTGACATGGCACTTGGCATTTATGAAGATTCCAATCAACTCAGTTGACATCCAATTCAGTATCCAGTCACTGCAAGAGATCTCCTTCAAGCTAATTCGCCCTTCCTCATGCAAAACTCGATTTAGTTATATGGCATCAATTAATTGGTTGATCAAGTTGTATTAAAAGCTATGGTGGGTGCCCTTGCCACCTCATGGGCTTGGCTCCCTACTAAACACATGTTCCATTTATTGTGACTTGATTTCTTGTCTCCCATAGAGCTCACGCATACCACCACTGGGCTCACGTCAATCTAGGGCATGGGCTAGTTTATTTGACATTGGAGCTCAAGTTTACATATGGCAATCTTTTATTTGATGGTGGAGTTTCCAAGAAGTAGATGGGGGGCACCTTGCTAAGGTGGAGGCCACCTCCCCATCCCATTAAATGAAATTCAAGTGGTTGAGTAGAGTTAACACTCCAAGCTGCAAATAGACATGGATTTGATTGATTGTGATTGAAATTTCGACTTGGTGTCAAGTGCCATTGGCTTCTTCCAAGCCAATTCAAATTAGGGTAGAGGTAGTGCTCTTGTTTTGTTATATAATGAGGCTTTCTTTCCTCATTCCTCATGGATCATTTAGCAAAGAAACTCCGGAGAAATTGTAATCGTTAATTGTTGAATAAAATTGTGACTTTGGAGGTCAATTCGTGGAGGCTCTTGGTGGCCATGCTTCATCTTGTAACGAGTTGACATTGTGTAATGATTTTTTGTACTTGAGATTCTTAAGCATAGATTAATATTTCAAGAAGGCTAACAATCTAGCACATGCATCTAGATATCTATGTTTTTCGCTTAAGTATACTGGTTTTGCAAGTGTCTTCCAAGGTTCAAGGTCTTTGTGTGTTTTCATCTTCACTCTACAGGTTGCCAAAGAGGTTCAATCTTTTCAAGATAAAGCAACAAGAAGTTCTAGCTTCTTCCATCAACCTTTCATTTAAATTTCACTTGGTTACCTTGGTTCTAAAGGCTCTCCTCTTCAAGCCATCACCTTTTCTCCTTGATCTCCTTGCTTTGATTCGCTCGCCATCGTCTCCCCTCTTTTTCTTCTCCATTTCTCTCCCATTCGTCCCCATATTCTCCTACTTTCTTTAGCTCTCGTCCAACCTTGTCTTTTTCCCATCTTCTTCTCGTTTTCAATTTGCTTTATCTCCTCTCTTTCCATTCGTCCTTCCTCTTCATCCCATTATTGTTTTACATTCCCCTTTGGCTGCCAAATAGGTGACTGTCCGCTGCCCATTTAGTAATTATTTTTGGACTGTCCCTTCTCCCACTTCATTGGCTGCCTTTGTCTCATCTCTGCTCACTGTTTTAGCCGCCCAAAAGTGCCTAAAAGCAGCCTTAAAAAGTGTGCCCTAGCTGCCCTCTTTTCCTTCTCTTTCACTGCTGCTCTCCCTCTTCATTGGCTGCCCCATCTTCTTATTCTTGGACTGTCCCATCTCCCATTTTGTTGGCAGCCACTTCTTCTCGTTCATTTGCAAAAGAGACACAAAACACAAATAAAAAACGAAGTGTAAGCTTGTTAGTGTTAGAGTAATTTCATAGATTAGATCTCTAAGGTTTTTATAAGTAGACTCTAGTTCATGTTTTGAAAAGTAGCATTAGGGCAGCGTAGATCTCATCTTATAAATCTCAAAAGCTTGCATTGGAAAAAGTGTTCTGCATATAGATTAGATCTTAGTTCTTTGCACTTAGTTTCAAGTTTATTTGATTTTCATTAACATTTAATGGGTGCTTGTTGAGGATTGACTAAGCTTGTGTAGGTTGCTTTGAAAAAGACGAAGTGCTTGTGAAGACAAGACTCAAAAAAGATAAAGATTATAATCAAGGAGAAGACTTAAACCAAATCGAAGAATCATTCACATTCTCCTTTGTAAAAGCCATTAAGGGCTTATAAATTTTGGTTCACTAAGTTTTTCTCTTCTTCAAAAAGACCTTTCAAGGATTTTTCCTAAGGCAATTGTAACCCAAGTAATAAAAAGGCTAGGTGGGATAGTGCCTCCCACACTTGGGGAAGTTTGTTCATGCATGCTTAAATTAGTTTTATTTTCAATTCTTAGATAAAAATCTGCTTTCTGTACTTAGATTAGTTCTCTTCCAAGTCTTGACTTGAGACAGTATCCTAGGGCCACATAGTTTTGTGGTTACTTCTCTTTCCCCGTTAGCATCCTTGCGGACATTCAGCTAGCTGGAAGGTTTTCGGGACTAGCGGTTCTAGCGGTCGACCTTGTTCGGAGGTTGATCCCACTTCGTTATTTGTTTCTTTGCTAATTGTTAAATTTGGCCTAGCTTCTTTTATGCATCTTGTTTAGTCTTTCATTTTGCAAGTAGTTGTTCTTTCACTTGTTCAATTTATTTCATTTTTTTCATTTGTTGAGCTATTATATGAGTTCCCATTTCTAACTGCTTCTATATTAACAATGAACAAAGTCTCTTGAACTTGAAATAACCCAAGTCAAGAGCACTCTCTATCGGAGAGTATAATAGTCTTGCATTCCCATTGCATTAGGCATTTAGAGTAATTAAAGTCTCTTGAACTTTGGTCTTAAGACTTAGTCAAGAGTGCTCTCTATCGGAGGGTTGAACTATGTGTTTTCAATAATAATAAAAATTTCAACTCACACCCCCATTAATTAATTCATCTTGGTTGTTATCTGACACCCGTATCGTCTGCCAACCTGAAAAGGTTGGGCTAGTACTCAGAACAGTATTAGATTTGATAAAACTTCTATCATATAATAAAATTTTATCCCCACAACCAACGAACCGGCGTTGTCTTCGATTTATACTTGAAAGCGCTATTATGGGAGGTGGAGCTGGAAACATACCGTTGTTCAGACTTCGAGGGTGGTTTAAACATTGGACACTTATCCTCTTGATAACTGGACGGTCTGTCAGATCACCGTGGATATCTACTCAAAGTATACCTTTCCGGACTTTTGATTACCTTGTTGGTTCTTATCCTAATAATCAAGACCATTAAAATCTTTAATTTACCAAGATAAACTGCAAAACGATCTCACAATTATTACCACTTTGAACTCTTGTATCAAGGCACTGGTCCTTGTCATTATTTTTATTTATTTATTTGGAGCATTTACATTATTAAGGTTGACCACTTTATCCCATTTTTTAACTTCCTCGGTAACTGTGAAAGTGCCAAAACTGCCTCCCAGGGCATCTGCGCTGTCCATCTAAGCCCACCATGCTCTCCAGAAGGGGGGGTAAATGGTAAAAACAAGTGGCTGGACCACTCCCTCCTCATACATCGCCCTAGGTGAACTGGCCTCTCATGGCCCCTGTTGCTCAGGCTGGGAAATCAGCCCCAAATCTGGTCAACAAGTGTAAAACTACGTCAATCACTGTCAGAAGTTCC
This sequence comes from Larix kaempferi, assembly GCA_027924585.1. NCBI lineage: Eukaryota > Viridiplantae > Streptophyta > Pinopsida > Pinales > Pinaceae > Larix > Larix kaempferi. Next base: position 13,395,043 of record BSBM01000761.1, read on the forward strand.
CGAAATTGAAGGATAAGTGTCTCATTGGATCTAGAAGACCCAAATCCACTAGGAATGTGTACTCATACACCATGGGTTGCCCTAATGGGCCAGCTGTAGGGTCCACCATATATGGACAGTGCATAATTTGATGATCTGAAGTAATAATAAAACCTGCTGAACTGCATCAATCATCATCTGAACCATATGTCCATCATATGATATCATCATCAAGTATGTGGGACCATCAATCATCATCAATAGGTATATATTTATATGTCCCACATCATCACGGATCCCAATAATATACAACCAAGGATAAATCACATCAGTAGACTAAGACATGCTTCTCTAATCATTCTCACAGCCAAGCTCAAAGTATAACATCCATTCAGTGGCATTAATCAAGTTAGCATATTCCTTTGTTATATAAAATTACTTGCACAATAGTTCAAATGAAAAACTCACCCATTGGACATGGTCAAACTGCTAGTGAAGGATGAAGGCTAGGAACAAGGTTGGGCCAACGGGTTGACTTGTCTTACTCAACTCAAAAATACTTTGGACTGGGAGAAGGGGGAAAGCTACAAACTCTGTGCTGGACAAAAAAAACACGGGGGATGGCTGTGCCTCACAAATGGATAAGTTGTTTAGAGAGTGCTTATTCAACTTAGGCATCATGTCTACATCAAGTTGATCCAGGTTCATTAGGATCATTCAGTTTCATTTCCTGGCCTTTTTGGCCTACATAACCCTTCGGATCTCAGGTGTGCTGATAAGCACACCTAGTTGCAGCTTTCATCCAGGGCATGTTTTCATAAACATATAAGGTCAGCAATTGTTTGGATATAGCTTTTAATAACCATTGCTTTTTGGAACTTTCTTGTACTCTTCGAGGAGTATTTTTAGCAGTTTATCGCTCTTGCCATTTTTAGTTTCCATGGGAGAATTTATAAGTTTCCATAAGTAGTACATGAGCTTTCAGTTTTAGCCAACAACATCTCAAGTGACTAAGGGGAGTTCGAGCTAATGCCAAACATCGAGACAACCGACTAGAATGATTTAGGCCTACAATCCAACTCACCAAAGGCAAGTTTTGTCACCAACTTAGAGCCGAGACACTGAAAATACAGGGATGTGGTCCAAACACAGAGGTAGAAAAACGGGGAAGTCCTCAATATCAGAAAGTCAAATGAGACAGGTCAAGGTTTAAAGTCAAATAGGAAAGTCATGTATGGATGGAGTCAAGTGAATATGGAGCCTACACTAGTAGACAACTGGTATCAGGAAAGACCATATCTATGTAAGGTGGAAAACCAGTGGGTTTTGTTAAATGACCTAAATGTGCAAGTAATTGTCCATTTTATAATTTATAGTTCATTTTAAACAGTTTGCCACATCAGGAATAATATACCAAGCAGATGCTATGAACATGACTAAATCAACAAGATAATAATCCACAGGAAATGATAAAATATCCATAGATCATATAACATCATCACAATAATAATCATCATATATCATCTGAGACACTGCTGCAATATATCTCTAGGCACTGAACTGAAACTGTATGGGACAAAGGGTCACATCGATCATCAAATCTGAACTCTCAAGGCTCAGCCTTGACACAAGGTCTAACATAAGTCTGAATAATACACTGCTCTGATCATGATTGATCACAAAATATACAATCATCATAGCCATGCTCTGAATAATGGAAGCTCTGGAATGTGCAGATATCTGCTAAGCAAGAATAGTAGCCCTGCTATTATGGTGTGATAACAGGCAGTTTGAAACCCCCCTCGTAGAGGCCTATAGGGGTTGTTTGGGACCCCCCTCGTAGATTCCTATAGGGGCGGTTTGTAACCCCCCTCGTAGATGCCTATAGGGGCGGTTTGGAACCACCCTCATAAAGACCTATAGAGGTAGTTCGAAACCCCCCGTAAAACTCTTTACAAACATTTGGGGGCAGTTATGAACCCCCCTCGTAATGACATTTGAAGTCAATTTAGAACCCCCCTCGTAGTGACATATGAAGTAAATTTAGAACCCCCCTCGTAGTCATAATAAATCATAATAAAATATATTTTATTAAAAATATCAATATTGCAATATCTTTAGGGCACGAAGGAATCGAACCTTCAACCTCCTACTTGTAAAGCAGGTGCTCTTCCATTGAGCTAGAACCCTTTAAGAATTGGTGAAAGGGGCAATATTAACACCAAGATTGCATTATTTGTAATTCTAAGAAAAGACTAATAATTCCAACATTGTTTCTGACTCAAGAGACCTAAGAAAGTAGTCTGAATGGCTCTGACCTTCTTTAGATATATGCTAACCACTTCAAATCGTATGGCTCTGACCTTCTTTAAATATATGCTAACCACTTCAAATATTATGATGTAATCAAGATAATGTAGATGTATGTTAGGAAATTCACAATTAGACTCTTAAACATATAATTATGCATCCAATTGACCTTAAGTTGGCATTTAAAAAGAAGAATATTATGCCACCCAAGAAGACACTCAATTAGCTTGATTATGATCCTTCCACTGTACAGCACACAAAGTAACAACAAATAAATGCATTTTGGAGATCTGTAGATTTGAATCTTCTGTTGTTAGTAGTGTCTTTCCCTCCCAGGGCGAGTATGATGGTCCTCCTTTTTTAACTGATCGGTGGAAGGAAGTGCCCGGAACAGGAAGCCCTAGTTTCTCCAATTTATTCTGTAGAATTGTTTGATATTGATTCTACTGTATCTCTGAAATTCCTACTCCTAAAGGTCTGAAACTTCATCCTGAGATAACCTGATCTGTATTCTTTTTGACCCCACAGTTTAGAGCAAAATTGGATTCCCCAAGTGGAACTTATGCTAAGTTTCCCGAGGTGACTTGTTTGAGGACTGGTTCAATATAATGAACTTGTACGGACTTCCATGTCACTGTTTTACCTTCGGGCTCTAAAACTCGTAGCACAGAAACTACAGTCAGTGCCCTATCTGCAACATCTTGTGACATTTGATTTGGACCTTCCTAGCCCGAGATATAGCAATTCTCCCTAGGTCACATGTTTAAGATTGGATTCTGGAGGAGGCTGGAACCCTGATTTGGAGGAATCATATCTCCTAAAGTATAGCGAATCTGATGCTGAAACTCACACACAATGTATAGAAAGATTTCATCTTCGTCCTATCCATGTTTCCGCTCCTGAGCCTTCTCCAATCTCAGGTTATAGCGAAAGTTCAAAGCTTACTAGATTTTGTCTTCTAGGGTTTTCAAATGAAACCCTAATTTCCAGTAGCTGCAATTGTAGCAGTATTTCGATTGCACGGTGTTATCTTTCATAGTGGCTCTGATACCATGTTAGTTTTTCTACTTTAATTTGATTAGGATCTTTATTTGAAAGAATAACAAGCACAGCAAGATATCCAAGATACACAAGACACAAAGATTTTCATCAGAGAAACCATAAAGGCAAAAATCCCGCAAACTTCCTCAGAATAGTTCCGTCACTAAGACAATATCACAAGAAGCAAAAAACCAATAGTAAGATGTCTTCTGTAGCTCTCTCTCTTTCCTCCTTGTCCTCTCTCTCCTAATGCGCACATGAGAGAGTGAGTGTGTCCAAATAGGGAGGGTGCCTCCCTATTTATATTCTTCTGTTGAGTGACTTACTCAACTAACTAAGTCAGCTAGGTTACCTCTTTGGGGCTGACCTACCTAGGAATACTCAAGAATACATTTTACTTTATTTATCCTGGGGATTATTGCCCCGACTTACAACGGAGGGTTTACCTCAATGACCATATACAATAATGACATCCCAAAAGGAGTGAAACACATCTCCGATGGGGGTACAACGATATACAATGATAATATACATCAAAATATCTTCTGAAGTTACAATTACAACAACAGGAGGTACAAAAATAGAGATTAGTATTGGATGCAATTACAAGCCAAAAGTTGGTTAAATTTCATAGTAATTTGTGTTTTGCTTTTTCCAATCCAAGCACAAGGATAGAGAATTTTTATGTCCATATATCAGCTTCTTGCTAGTAACCACTAATATAACCATGAATGCAACCAAACTATATATCCTCCTCGTCGACTTATGAATAAGACACATCAACCCAAGCAACAATTTGAAAATCCTGCTCTTAAACAACTCCTGAGACTAAATCTATTAGTGTAAACGTAACTACCATGCAATTTAATGGAGAAAGAATAGCCTATATGCTTGTCAATGCAAGACAATACTGAGGAAGAATGAATAGCCTATACGCTTGTCAATGCAAGCCTCAACATATATATACTTGACCACATTTTCTATCTCCTTGGCTCTAGCTACTACAATTTATGATTGGCAGAAAACTGATTTAGACTTGTGCCCTAATTTTATGATGCAAATATTGATCCCAAATTCTAGGATGCTTACTTCAGGGCTTGTTACATTGATATGAGGAGTTCTAGGAGAATTTGCGGATGAGAGAGCCATTCAGCTTCCTAGCAGAGCATCACCAGTTGCTTCTCTTGCAGCGGGAATTCTTTGGCCTTGTATGTTAGGAGAGATCTCCTTTATGCCTTGTTCTTAGGAGGGATTTGGTTGATACCACCCAGGATTACTTACATGTTTATAGGTTTACTTCTATCCAGGAAGGAAAGTTTCTTTGTTGGCTCTCTCCTCAATTTCTAGTGTTTTGCCCCTGGGATAACCTTTGCAGGCCTAGGTTTTGCTACTCTGTTTTATTTATGGTTCTTATTTTACTAGTTTTTCATTTCATTTCAATTATTTTATTTTTCATATCAGGGGGGCATCTTGGACCCCGTGCTTTTGTATGGGCTTGTCATAACTGATGTAATGTCTTACTCCCATTGACTTATTTGGTCTTTAGTGGATATTAATATAAATTCATTTTGTTATGTTTCAACACAATCCGTTTGAGGACCTTCTATGGTATTTGAAGGCCTCTCAAAACATTTCTTAGAGGGAGGAGTTTGCTAGACTGAGCATGTGATCATTGCTTCTCTAATTCAAGATGGGGATGAGCTTATTAAAAAGCCAAATTTCCTTCAACATTATCTTTTTTGTCAACAATGGACTTACAAGCCTTTACCTAGGTCACCTTCGTTGCGCATTCCATAGGGTTGAAGGTTGGTTCCATTTGGATAATTTTGTCCCAGTAGTTTGGTCTCCTCATGCTCCTCATGCTGCCTATTTGGTTGCAAAATTGTTATTTGTATCCAAGAATGCATTTTGCTTCAATTTGGATGTTTATACTTTATTCTATTTTGGGAATTGATTGTTTTGGGAAGGTGCCAATTTCCAGGGGATTTGCGATGATGCTAATCAAACCATAAAGTCTATGTTACAACAAACTTGATAAGGGGGGATGTGTACCCAGAGAATCCAAAATTTCAGGGGATGACAAGGTATGTTGGAGGTAGGATATAGGGGAACCTGCCCAAATATATAAATATTAAAAATATATTGATTTCAAGAGTTTTAAACTTTAAAAATAATCATTTGATAATACATACTTGATTCATACATGTTTGAAAACATGCTGCAAATCATTTGCTATGATGGCATAGCACTAGGAAATGGTAATTGTGGGTACTCTTTGCAGTTTGCATGCTCCTTGAGGGAAGGGTACCTCTGTGTGTACCCACTGTGTTGCAGGTCCTTGAAAATACTGTGCCTAGTTTGAAGGTGAACAAAAAATATTTTCTGCGCTCTTGCCCTAGCATCTTTTACCATTTAATTGGGTTCACCTGTACCATATTTCTCTTATCCTCCTTCATAGCAACTATGCAAGTGGGGCTGCTTAGTTTGCAAAATATAAAAATTGCTGTTGAATTCTCCTTGCTTCATTTGTATTGTATATCTTCTTTATAACATCGCTAGACGTTCTATTGACACCCAAAATATGTTGCCTCTTCTCTAACAGACCCAGAATTGGAGTAAGGGTTTTTTAGGGTTAACATCTCTACGGATTTCTTGTCCTGGTGTTATTTCAGATTGGCCAGAATGATAATCCTCTGTTTAAAAACGATATAACCTAGTAAGATGAATGTATTGAAAAATCTTTAATTAAGAAAAAAAGATGCATCTGCATAAACATGAAAATAGTAAAAGAAAATTCAAACTGCTAAGAAAAAACTCAAGTAGAACCTGGCCATGGTTGAATATTTGAAACTTCTTATACCTGAAGATGCCATATGCCTTGGTCTTTAGCTGCCAAAATATTTTACACTGTCTCATCTGAATTCTTTTCAAGCTCCCTCTCCAATTTTTGAATCTCTAGTAGATAAATCACATACATGATCAAATACTAACTTTAAAGATTGAACATACAAGTAATACCGGACGACTACACATTAGGATTTCAAAATGTGCCCAACATTATATTGTCAATCTTACTTGATTGCATTTTACAATTAATTTTTATGAAGGACAATTTATGGGAATCACTAAATTTTCTTCTTGGAATGGCTTAGAGCTGTATCAAGTTATCAACAGCTCTGGGTACAGACAGTAATCAACCAGGGGAAACATACTCCGAATAAAGTTGTTCCTAAAATGGACCTGGGACTATGTAGAATGAATAAGTTTTTTGTGAACCTCATAATTTTGTGAAGTATGATGTCTTTCGGTATCAGAAACCGTTATTATAAAGTCTAATGCAAAATCCAGAAAATGAATACCACTAAGCTGTAAACAAGAATACAAATCCAATTTCGAAAAGAGCAATCAGTTGGATGAGCATTAAATCGTATCATATCCATAACAATCTATGGCTATTGGCATATATAGAAGCCTCTATACAAAGAAGAAAGGTGACCAAAGAATTATATCAGAATACACTTATTGTAACTGTCTAGGTAAAAGGATTGTTTCGAAAGGAAACATCAATATTTTATTATTTTTTAATAACCAGCAAATACTCACAAACATGCAACCAGCGTAAATGACAAACAAAATACATTCGTAAATTGGACATCGACTACCATACAATAGATTTTTAAACAAAACCAGAAATGCAACTCAGCACTCAGCTCAAGTGCATCAAGAGATGGATGGCCAATGTTTAGGTCGTTATTGATGGTGAAACAGGTTCAAAAACCCTCTAGCAAGCTTCTGACGAGGATAACCAATTTCAAATACTATTTATGGGTCAAATCTGCTTCTCATTTACTCTTATTAAATCTTGAGGATGCTGCTGTTACAGGTCTGAAATATCGATCAAATAGGGCCAGAGTAACCATGTTTCAGCATCACAAAGGATCCAGCAAGAAACCAATCCAAAAATTATTTTCAAGCTGAACGCACTTTTCAAATGTGGATCTAATGGTATGGCTGCCTGAATAATGCAATAAACTCTTAATGAACTAAGTGACCTCTCAATAACGGTTGTTTGACTTTGTCAGTAGGTGCCAACTGCCAAGTGATATGATAAACCACAACTAGACACTTCTCCTTAGTTTGCTGCTGAAAATTCTCCACTTTCAGCTGATCAATATGCTTGAATAAGATCCATTCACCTACAGGACTTAAAATACCAGGTTTGAGTAAGAATCTTATTTCAATCAATGAGATAACTACATAGAGCCTGCATTTGGATGTGTTATTTTAAGTTGATAGAAGTTTTCTGAAAGAAAAAAGAAATGGTGAAGTGATGAGAATGTGAATTTTTCTTTAATGTTTGTTGTTCTAAATTCATGTGAAACCCAGAATTATGATGAAGCAAAAGGAAAGGATGAGTGCGAGAAGGACATGAAGGTCAACTCAAGAGGAACAACGCTTGGGAATCGATCAAGTTGCCTCCATGTAAGAAAATATGTTGTTATGCACAGTTTTCCTTTTAAAATCTCTTGCGCTGTACAATTGGGTTTTTTGCATAAATTGAATGGCCTAGTAGTTACAAGTGTTGTCAAATATTTATCAATGAGCTTGGACTCCACCCTATAGAGGAGAGGAGAGGAGGGTGCCATAAGTTGAGCACCATACTACCATCCTAACAACAATTGGCGAATTGACTGTCATCCAGTCTTTGCTTGAGGGGCAGAATGAATTTCCCAAGCAAGTGGGTACTTGGTTGCCCATATCCAGGCACCAGTTGCAACTAGGATACATTTTCCCTTCAAAATAGAACACAAGCAAAGGATAGGTCGGCCCCAATATTTGTTGGGACAAGTTGGTCCCTTTAAAATCAATAAGCTTCTTGTGCAGATTACATTGAGGGTATTTGACAGGCTTACTACAAACTTAGTCATAAAATAACATGATGAGGTCCAATACTAGAGTTCTAGAACAAGTTCTTTCAGGATTCCTTGATCCTAGTTTGTCTCTACCATGAATAAGGCTATTCCCTGCATTTCTAAAAATAAATAAAGCTCACAGATAGCCTAGCAAAATTCAGACACCCATTAACACAAAGCTGAGCGCTCTACCCAATGCATCATCTAAGACACTAAAAATTTCTTTCATGCATTTGAAAATGAGTGAAAAGGTCTGCAAGGTCATCGTTCAGGAATCGAGTCTCCAAAGCATGAAAGATTAGTACTGAAGTGCCTGACAACAATAATAATTCTGAACAGAGAAACACCCTCTCTTATTCAATCATTTTGGGTCTTCGATCTGGTATTGGTCAAGGTTGTAATTCTTGAGAGTTCTCAGAAGATGTTTATCTTCGTTGTGCTGACACAGTTTGTTTATTGCTGTTGCGAATATACAGTGGGTTGAATACTGCTTGTGGGCTTAGTATATGCCTGGAAAACATAAGCCTTAAACAGAGATGAATCCTCCTCTATCATCCATTGTAAATATCTGGACAGTGGACACCAAATATATTTGAGTATAGAAGTCACGTTCAGTAGATCTTGCATGGTAATATAAGTGTTTCTGTAGGTGAGGCAGGTAGTGTAAAAAGAAAAATGATCCCTGATCTGAAACTGAATGGAACCCTCAAGATACCCTTGCATTTTGGGGATAACAAGGCCCAAGTATCATCATACCACACCTAAACCATATGCAAACCTAGTCATGTGGTGAACATAACAAAGGGGACAATGTGGAACACCTCCTCCTAGTGACAAACCAATAATGTAACACCATCATGCTCTAGAATCATGCAATACCATCAGTAATCCATCAATAATCACTAGAGAACTCCCCGACAAGAGCTAGATTAGCATTCAAATGTGCTGATCACCAAAATAGATCATGATATGCAAGGTGCAAGTACATCATCAAATATCATCTAACTAGCTGATCCATCAAAAAATGAAGAGTACCACAAGATGAACCATCAAACATGACCACTCCAAGGAGAAAATGAGTCTTGTCCACCAAAACAACTCAATCAAGCCAAAAGATATCCATCAAATAATCCACTAGGAGCAAGCCAAACTGTCATGAAGGTGTATACCCCAATCCCTCAAAAACTCCATAGATACCATGCTGCAAAACCCGTCCATTGTGATGAAAATCTGAAGTGTAACCCTCATGCAATATGAGGGGTGATGTCATTAATATTAATTCTTGCTTGTCATCTTTGTGACTAGATTATGTTATATAGACCTTCTTTGTTGAAGTTGTTTAGTAGTGATACAATTTTTTATCCTTTTTCTTAACAATTCTTCCATTTAGATTTGGTCTTTATTTCAGACATACGTGCTTATAGATAACATTGTTTCTCAAGTATGTTAGTTGAGGATGATCAATTTTTTATCCTTTTTCTTAACAATTCTTCCATTTAGATTTGGTCTTTATTTCAGACATACGTTCTTATAGATAACATTGTTTCTCAAGTATGTTAGTTGAGGATGATCTTCTCTCATTGAGGAATTGAAATTGACAATGTGCCCTGAAGATATGTAGTTAATAGTGACTAACAAGAGGCGATTACTAGTTAAGCCAATATGTTTAACTTTCAATGTTGTGAAGGGAACAGACTAATTATATGTTGGCAAGAAATATATGCAACATGATATCAGAATCAGTTCAGATATTATGAATTTTTACTGTTGATTTCTAATGTGTTTTTGCACAATTGGATCATACTGTATTCATTATTGTTTCATATTTTGTAGACTTTAGCAAGAGGTCTGACAAAAACAAATACCGGAGTGGAGATGATGGATCTTAACATAGTAGACATTCAAGATATGACAGAATGTGTTAGCAGATGTGCGGGAGTTGTTATTATGGCGCCTCTTAGCTCGGGACCTGCTAATAAAGCTATCACTACGATTTATGCTATTGTGAAGCCCAAACAGGTGAGTGAAATATTTCTAGGTTCTATATTTTAAGCATCTATCGCCTTCTATATAGTATACATACGTGTCTATTAATTTACAGCTCAAATGCCAGTGTTATATGTGTAATCAGTTGGAGATCTGTTGCAGCCAGTTGTAATAGCAGAGAGCTATGGTGGAGGTGATGAGCCTATAGACACAATAGCGCAACGGCTTGTAACAGTTGGGATTTCTCTTCCCATTCCACCTTTGAGGATAAAAGAGATACCTAATGAAGCAATGTAATATTCTGTATCTCTTTTCTATTTGCATACATGGACCACTGAGTTCTAGAATTCTCCAGTATGTTTTTCCAGTTACATACATGGAAAGAAACCTTGCTTAATTCATAACTTTCATGTCTATTGAAACTTAGTTAGCATTTTTGTATTTGTTTGCAAATGTTCTGGAAACAGTATAAAGTTAAACTTGACTGCGTAGTACTAGTAGAAGTTGATACATGCTATAAATATGTTACTTTTACTTGCAATAGACTCATTGCTTGCATATGCAATATTGTCCTCACTGCTGACGGTTAACTATATATGAGGAATCTTGGTTCTTAATCACCTAAGGATATTGACCTTAATGGTTTTCACTTAAGATGTTTGTCAGTTCAGTTTCCTAGTAGTAACCATTTTTTCTTGTAAAGAAACCTTAACTCTTTCCAAATTTCTCATCATGAAAAATTTAAGAAATGAAATTATATGAAAAGTTGTGTTTTGTTGGAAGCTAACCAGGACTGGGTAACAAAATTTTTGAGGAATGGATTTCATGATGTTTGAATCAAGAACAACTGGCATGGAGAGAGGAGACTGAAGCTGTACTAGATAGAAATAATTAGCAAATGTCATAGGTAGGTTGCATGCCTGTCTTTCAGGGTTGTCACCCCTTCACATGTAGGAGTGACTTTATGATCATTGCCTATGTGATATTCCATCACATATAGCAGTTCCATAGATGAAATCTATGGTTAGACCATGGATATTTTCCAGAGACACCTTCAGCTTGCTCAGTTCACCATGATATGTGATAGAGATCACTAGGGACATTCATAATACCATAGAAAGGGATCGAAAGAATGGGCCATAACAAATGTGAAAGCACCAATGAGAGATTGGCTAATAAAATAAAAGAACTAATAAGATAATTAAAAGCAGAGAACATATAATTTTATACAGGATATGAGTAAATTTCTCTCTCCCAACATATTCAAAACCTGTAATAAATGAATGTACCAATATTTCATTTGAAGATGTAAAATTTTATTGTAATTCAATCGAGTGAGTTATTTTAACACATGATGATGGTGATAGAAGGATTAAAAGGTAGCATCAACATAAGAAAGGATATATAAAAGGACATTTGGTAAAAAAATTATTCTAATTCAATCCAAAGAGTTATTTTAACACATGATGATGGTGATAGAAGGAATAAAAGGTAGCATAAAAAAGAGAAGGATATATAAAAGGATATTTGGAAGGTTTGATGTAATTTGAAACTTCCAACAATAATAAATAAGCAAAAAATTGAAAAAGGGATGTCAAGAAAATATGGTGGGTAGAGACATATGAACTTATGGTTGGTAGAGACATATGAATTCAATGTGTGACATAGGAACACAAGCCTGTCATCCCTATGTGTAATTCTCCCTCCTAAAAAATTCAAATTTCATAGATCTAGGTTAGTCCTGTGGGTCTATGGGGGTTTTTGACCATTAGACAACAACTAATATCCAAAACCTAGGAAACACTAAGACCTATTCCTAGCCTTTTGCAGTAGTAAACAACAGTAAATATCAAGTCTTGGAAAATCTGAGCACATTGCACCCTCAAAGGGCATATAAATTAACATGGCGCAAATTCTGGAAATACCTTACAGGATATAGCTAGAATGGATTATTGTGAGTAGTTTCATTGATATCAACAGTTGGATGAATGTTAAATGTCACTTAGAATATTTCCTCGGTTCCTTGACACTTAAAAAACAGATATGTAATCAACCAATGTGAGAAATATGTTGCAAGAAATTAGTGCCTTTCTTTTAGAGTATAAGTGCATCAAATTGAGGAATTCAAACAACAAAATCACTATTGATTAGGTTATCTAGAAGGAAGAACAAGTATAGTACTTTAGCTCTTTGTTCCTCTGTTATTCTCTTTATTTTCTAACTTCACAAAATACTTACCAGCTTCTCTGTATGATAGAGATTATATTCAAAAGTTGAAAGCATTAACCAACACTTTGGGTGTGACCACAGATCGTAATACTGCATTACTCAAATGGGTGGTGTTGTTACATGGGGCTAGTTACCATATTTGGAGTACTTCAGCATTAAATATTAGTATTGGAGGCTTTAACAAAAATGTCCATTGTTTGGCAAAGTGCATGAATGTGTTTATTGCTGCAAGTGAATTTGTTAAGGAAGAAATGAAAGAGATTGAGATGGGAAGGGCCAACGAACTCAATGGGGGGATGACATGATGGGCCTCGGGTTCCAATCTTGGTAACTATTTCTATAATTAAATAGTTTACCAAGATTCAAAGAATTTGGCATAGTCCAGATACTAGGATCTCTACCTGTGTTTTGTACTTCCAGTAGGATCAAGATGCTTGTGAGAAGTAGGATCATTTTTAAGATAGTCATAAAGTAAGTGCTGAGGGAGGTAATTTCCTTGACTAAAATGAACAACCACCCTAACACTTCTAGACAACAGTGTTTGTTTCCTATGTGTCACACCCAAAAAATGAAGATGTTAAGGGGTTGGTTTGGAGAAATCATGGCATGACCCAGAATTATAGATATATGGCATATATCCAGTGTTTTAGATCAACTGAAATATGAAGAAAAGCATCTGGTAGATGAATCACATTAGGTACAGACGAAATCCAATATTTTCCCTCATTCTAATGGTGACAAAATTCAACCAATCTTCAATTCTATCTAAGGGATAAGACATAAAAAATAACCACTCCTTTGATACCTGTAGCAGCAGCATTGTATGCACTCATCCTACTTTGGAACTAGTCAATTTACAACATGCATCAAGCAATGGACAATATTTAAGAAATATAATCCATTTTTGTATGGACGGAAGGTGAATATTTTTCAACTGATATGTTTTTATGGTTTAGGCAGAAGAATTCTTTAATAAGTGGTGCTATAACTGGAGAAGCCATGTCCTTTGGTGATCAACATTACAACAGACAAGATGATGAAGGACGCCATTATAGGAGGAGTCACAACCACTGCTACCGAATTTATAAGATATCTCACATAAAACAACATATTTCCAGTGAACTTAGTCAGTGAAAGATTACACGATGACATAAATTTTATGAGCACTACTATGCTTGCCATATATGTAGTCCCTAGATTGTTTAAATAAAAGGAATTTTAATAAACTGACTAGTGAATTGGAAGACCAAATGCTTCAAATTTGTAAAGAAAAAGGAAAAACAACCTTTGTTATCGCTCATTTCCTTCAATCTTTTGTGCATGTTGCCTAAATGCATTGTTGTTACCATAGGTTAGTTTCATGGTCACAAGTTTGAAGAAGAATTGCATTAGAGAAAGGAGGTATCACTTCTTTTTGAAGTTAGCTATAGACATTCCTATGATCTGCATATACAAGTCACCTTTATATTTTGTCAGAGAATCAAATAATCTCTATGTTTACTCATAATCAAATAAACTCTTCATATATTTTTATTAGATGCATATTTTGAAAGCACAAGGATTGCCTTTCCAATTTTTTGATATAATGCAATGTAGGTCATCTTGTTGTATTGCAAATATAGTCAATCATGGTGTTTTTAGATACATGGCCTAAACTTATTTTGGATAGTTTTAAACTAGGTTTATTAGAAGTAACATATATATCATCTCAATATATCTTAATAGATATTTATTCCTTCTTGAGTTCAACGTGAAAGTGAAATATACAGGCAAACCTATTGAAATACATCCAGAGATGTTGCAGTGAAAGCATTTGTGCATACATGAGAGGCATGTGATATACATGATAGGGACTTTCTTTACAACTGTATGAAACTTGAAGGCCCAAGTATCCAATTAGAATATATGAAATTGCTTTCTTATATACCTAGGCCTCCTAAAGCCATTTCCATGTGTATTGGTAAAAACTATGCTGACCATGTTAAATAAATTTATACATGGAAATGGCTTTTGGCATAGCTTCTCCCAATATACCAAAGTATCTTGTCATCCTCATAAATGCACCACAGTCAGGTATTTGACCAAGAGATGCAATAAGATATCCTCATTCAATAACAACTAAGTGGACTCTGAAACTGTGATTATTGAAAAATATGGGCATGGCATAAAGAGGGATGATGGAATGTCACATCCTTTTGGGTATACTATACTAAATGATGTAACTTAAAGAGACTTGCAAAAGCATCACCAATTGTGGTTCATGGGGAAGAGTTGTGACATTTTTTGTCTATTGGGTCTATGGACTATGCTAGCAATTAAAATAAATGGTTAGGACCTTCAGATTCAGTGTTTGATTAATGAGGAGTTAAGGCAAGATGCCAAGACATCAGAAATTCATTGACTGATGAGAAAAGTACATTTAGAAAAACACAAGAATACACAAGGAAACCTACCAAGGATGGTGAGATTGTGGGATTGTTGCAAGTGATTGCAGGTCAGAAGAGCAGTCAAAGAGTGGGGTCTTTCCATCCTAGTCAGAGGCCACTTTGGTAAGAGATTAATGTATTCCTCCAAGGATAAAGGATGCCCCCATAATCATGCCGTGATCAAAGTTTGTTAGCCAAGACTTCTGAGATAGATAGTAGAGGAATGAAAGGGTTCTCAACTTGTGCTTGAAATTACTCGCATTTGAGATGCTACCAAGCTGTGATTGAAGTCATTGAAGTCCCACATTAGGAGCCAAGGAACCCAATTCAACCCGTGACTCAAAAAAACAAACTCATCTTCAAGTTTTTCATTATGAAAAGCAACTATAAATCATCTATAGGATTTGGAAATTCATGACAATATGGAAGATACTGATGCCACAAGAGACTGGATATGGACCACTCAAGAAATGGATCGCCAACCCCAGAAGTTTCCACAATTTTTTTATCCTGATAAGCATCAAAATACCTTATGAATTACCGAGAATGAATAAACCAGACCATTACTACAACTCTAAAACAAATTAACCAATCCCCCACCTTGACAACCCAAATTCCCAAGCGAATCCAATATCATTCCCAACACAGTAAGTAAAAACTTAAAATGCTAAGAAGCCCAAAACAAGCCGCACCTTTTCCGGAGCCAAAAAATGGAAACACGCAGCCTTCTGTAGAAGTGTGTTCGCATGTAAATACCGAGGAGGCCCAACCCCAATATATGTTGCTGCTACAATGGCGGAGAGCTGTGGCTGCATCTTTAAGTGTGATAGACTATGGGACTCCGAGGTTAAATTCTTGTAGCAAATATAGTCCACTATGGTTCTTACCAGTAGGTATCCTCCACTTTGTCCCTTCCTTCTGGTCTCTAAGTCAAGCAGGGAATGGGTTATTACTAGGGAAAAGGAGTGCAAAAGGGCATATTTTTTATGGCTCGTTGTTGCTGGAACTTCTTGTGTCAACTTCCCAAACTAAACATTAACCCAAGCTTCAAGCTATGTTTTGTGAGCCTGCAAACCCAGAAGCCCTTTCACTTGTGAAAATATCAGTGAAAAGTCAATTCTAATATTCCTTTTAAGTACCAAATTTACCATATCAAATTGAAAGCCTGAAACCTGATCCTGTCGATATATAGGGACGAAATCGGTCCATTATGCCCCGATGCCAGGATTTATGGATGAATTTCTTAAAAAAGATTCACAAGAATGAAAATCCTGGGGCGATTGAGACTCGTATTTCGATTTACAACCAAAAAATTGGGGAAATTTGGATTTAAAACCTCCATGGCCAGAAATCGGGGGGCGAATGGAGAATTTTAGGGGAATTTGTGGAGGCTAAAATCATTTTTCCCCCAATTTATGGTAAATAAGACTGGGCTAAGTTCATTTGAACCCATTTTTGGGGAAATAAATAATGGGCTAAATTTTAATAATGAAAAAAAGAGGTTTAATATAAAATATTCGCCCACTAAATTTTCAAGACCCCCCAAAATTCGCCCATGGGCTATAATTCGCCCCTAAAATCATCCCTAATTCCTACTATAAAAAAATTGGGATAAAAGCTTGTTGAGTAAGACCAGCATAGATCCATCTTAAACCCGGATATATCAAGCACCAGAAGGAATCCAATTTCTGAGTTGTATTTTTTTTAAATCTTAAATTTGATCCATTTCTAAATCTATTAATATAGACTCCCACCTTAACTAGAAAGAACATTCACTTAAGGCTATATAAAGAAACAACTTGGATACTCCTCTCAAACTTCCATTACTTCAATTCAATTTTCTTCTATCTTTACACCTCCACATCAAGGAGCATTGACCATGTTAAAACTTAACACTTGAAACTGGAATGGTTCCAAGTAATTGAAGAATATACATTGTCACCTCGTACATGTTATCACACTATCTCTAGCTGTTCGTGGTAGATATCCCAATAGGGACGGTAGAGGGGACAGCTATGAAGGTGTAACCGGCAGTAGCCAGGTCCTCCACTCAAATGAATGGAAGTCACACCGGGCAAGGCTACTGTCACTTTAGACAAGGCACTTGCCCTAGTCAAGGAGGAGACCCCGCTCAACCAGTGATGGTTGAGAGATAAAAAATACATCCAGACCCAAAGAATAAGAGACGAAAAACAAGGAATGAGTGTAGATGAGCTCCTAAGTCTGATCTCAGTCGATTGATGGACACAAGCAATGAAATGACAATGATGTGATGAGTGACCAGCAATAGCTTATGATAAATGTAATAGATTTATATGGCTGAAAATCAACTAGGGTAGTGAATGATGCAAGGAGTGATTAAATAGAAGAAAATATTCCCAAGGGAGAGATTGATTTCGATACTGGTGGACCTAGGGCATTGTAAAATTAAGGCTTTTAACCACTTCCAGCTACTGAAACTTGATTTCCTTAGGTAAAATGACGATACAAATCCAAATCAAGAGTACCCAGAACCCCAAAGAGACCCAAACCAGTTGAAAGAGAAACTAGGGCGTTTTTGGAAAAGGGACTAGTGCTGAATCTATGGGCTAATGGAGTCAGAAAGCTATGAAACTTAGTATTTAGACGTTTAAGAACAAATCATAAGCGGGTTTGAAGAGAAAATTTAGTTCCTAAGTTCAGAAATTAAGTTATCAATTTTTAAAGTTTTTATGTAGATTGCAGCTAAGCATTTGCAAATGAAACTAAAATACAAGAGACAAGAAAGGATTGTACTAGGATAATGAATGTGAATACGTTCTGGAGCTGAAGACAAACCCCAGAGGTCAAGTGCCAAGCAATCGTGCGTTTTCCCTTTGCGTTTTTGTTGCATCCAGTTGACCAATGCACCCTTGTACTTGCCACAGAGAGAATAAATCAGAAACTATAGCAAGTACTCAAGGAAATCTGCAAATGAAAGACAAATGATGAGGAAAAGCGAGATACAATAGTAAGTTTCACTTACCTTGTTAAAATCCTGAAGAGAGAAGCAACTAGAAGCTGCTAACTCAAGAGCTGCGCCCTCCCCAAGTGGTCAAGTCACCTGCAATTCATTTTTGGCCAAAGAGTGATGGAGAAACCACAAAATAACTTAGCAATGCACCAACAATAAGCTAGCAATCAGCCCCATAAGCATTCACCACCATATCACAAGCAAATCTGGAAGAATTGTCTCTCTATTGCTCAATCTCAAATCTGAAAAATGCCAAGAAGAATACAAAATGGATGAGTGCCTTCTCTTATAGAGAAAGGCATCTCTCAAACCTATTTCCCCCCAAAATGGAGGGTTGAGATCATCTCCCCAATCCACAAAATCGAATGGTGGAGATGTCTCCTCAAGGGGGTGCGAATTGCCCATAGAAGCGCACAGGTGGAGATAGGGACCCATTGTGGGGTCCATCCAATACATATAATGTGGTTGGGGGGTGCCTATGGGATGTTTTATCCCCCCAACATAATACATCAAGGCCCATATACAAAGTATCAACCAAATCGAATTCCCCTAGGTGGAGAAAAATGCCCCCCATGGGCAATTCGACCTCCAATGGTGAGTTGGGAAATAGAGGGCCCCACAATACACAAATACAATGTTAAACATTACCATTTTACCTAAGAAATCACCTTTTTCTTTGCCAACCACTGATTTTTCCATTTGTTTATAGTTGCCTTAGTCAAATTCTGATTTTCCATGTAATTTTTGCTGGTTTATATGGTTGAAGATGAAATTTGGGATTTTGACCCACTTTTAGTGCCCAAATTGCCGAACCGTCTGCTGCAATGTGATCGTGGACCCCAAAAGTAGTAGGATTGACCACTCGAACGACCCTGATCCATCACCTAGGCATTATTTGCCCAAAATCCATAATTTTTAATTAAAACAGGTCAAAATTGACCAATAATAATTAAAAATTTCTCAAATGCTTCAATCTTTTGCAATTCTGACACCTGCATGCTCATATGGGACCCCTGTAGATACTAATTGACCAAAATTGAAATTCCAGTCGCAACATTTTTTTGGGTCCATTGTTGGCTAGTTGAATACATGTGCAAACATGGAGTGACAAGGCTCAATTATACAAGTTAGTACATTACTAAGCAATACGATGATAACATGGTGATAAAAAATACATAAAATCCTGAGATAATACAAGGCCCTGGTGAGGTGGGCCCACCACCTTCAAAAGACCAAAATGCTATGCACATCTTATAGAATTGACCACTTTGCTGACTTTAGGTGATGTGGAAACAAGGCGGAGGACAATGGGAGGACAAGGATAAAGATCATGTGACCCTTTGGACAACTCGGGAAAGCGGAGTCCACTGAGATAAGTATGCCATGACAGAACATGGGGAAGGGTGGTGCCTCACAAATGGGTATAGTGCAGGGAAACCACCACTAGTCATCTAACAAGTATCTCACAACTCACATCCGTGCTCGAAGACTATGTGAGGTTCTTTTCTAGAGCAGCCAAACTGGGTGTCCGGCAAACCGTAACTTGAGACTCTAGAGGACAATCTTGAGCTTGTACCTTGCTCCCTCTCACCTCCTTGCCCCGCAGGACTAAGTGAGGAAAAACCACTACAAATGCTGACATGTATGGCTGACCTGTGTCCATGTGTGTTTATAAACACATTGCATGGATTTTACAATGAGTTTCATACTTAGCCCTTTTTGGCTATATTTTACATTTACAACATAATAGCCCTTTTGGCTTGATTTACATTTCTTCATTTCTTCATTTACATCAAGGCCCTCTTGGGCTACATACATATCTCAAAATATATAAACATGGTGCTCATACTGCAAAGGTAATGGGGGTGAGCAATACATGCTTCGATGACCAATGGGGAACACTCAGTGAGGCTATACAATCCTAACTGCATTGCAACATTGGGGGCAACCGACAGGAGCAAATCCCAGGTCTAAAAGTGTATCTCACACACTAAAGAGCCGAGGCACAATAAACGAGGAGTCATGGCAAACTCAGAGATCAGTGGGAAGGGGTCCTCGGGATCACCAATCAGAATCCAAGTCGGGAACAAGTATCATGGATGAGTCAGATGGATGGCGAAAGCGAGAGTGGAGCTAAAGTCAGCTACCGAGAGGGACTAAGTGACCAAGTCTATGCCAAGTGTAGGAGACATGACCCAGCGTGCATATACATAAGTCTAACAGGAGGGGTGGACTGAAATCATCAAGGGCCGAATCACATCATACAATAGCTAGATCACCAGATATATCATCTCATACAAAGTTAGTGTACTAACAAGTATAAAGAAGTCTAATCTACAACATGAGCAATAATCATCAAATGCAATACCTGCTGCACCATATACCTGCTGCTACTGAAGCTATCTCTGAGCTGGATCTCTGCTGAATCCGGGCAACATAGTAAACCAACAATATACTGTGATAGTCTCAGTCAAAACAAGACTAGGCAACTATCTCAAATGGGCTTATGTCAAAGCCTGGCAAGGAAGAGGTGACCCTGTGGTAGATGGTAAGTGAAAATGTCTGTAACACTGTACAACTGTCTGTCCCCTTTGATATATCTGCTAGGGGCAATCTGAACAAAAATGCCTCGTCTGAAGGCGCATGATCTCTAATCTGGAAAAAAAAGTACTGTGCGGTCCTCGGTCGTATAGTCTACAGTATGGTAGTTCCAGCTAACATAGATGTGATAACAGTACACTCTCCCTGCACGTTAGGTTAGTACTTGCTAGCCACAAGGGGGAATCACTATGCAACCCATAAGCTAAGAGTCAACCCTAGATATTAGCAAACATTAATCACTGCAACAAATTCTTGGTGTAATTTAAAATATCAGATCAATAATCTACATTAAATTTAAAACATACTAAACAACAAGATAAAATGTAATGGAGCTATATGAACTCATGTACTAGAGAATGTTAAAAAATGAAAATTGATAGCAGTAGCAGACTGTAAATATAAAAAGTGCAGAGATAGCTAACTGTAAATACACATAAAAATAGAACACAGTATTTTTCACAGGGAAACCTTTCAAGGACAAAAACCCCAAAGCAATTAATAATAATTTATCTCCAAAATGAGATAGCTAAGTTTGTACAATAGCAGGCTGAGATAAGCCTTCACAACAAAGTGTAAATTGTTTCACCAAACAAGAAGAGTCTTGTACTATGACTGCTGCCACTAGATGACTGTGGATGTTCACTGTAGACCTGTACACACCTTCTGCTGTAACCTGCGAACCTGTACACACACTGCTATAACCTTCTGCTGTAAATTTGGGACAGACCCTGTATAAAACTCGGGTGTTCAAAAGAGAAACTACCATGGATTGTTGTGGCTGTAGGGTGCCAGAATTAAGGACAGACCTTATATATGTATTTGAATGCACAGGAAGAATGTCCTGTCTGAGCTCAGGTATACACAGTAGATGGTGTTTGATAGCAACAGCATACCCTAGCTGATATAGGGAAGCAGTAAGAACCAGCAGTATAGAAACCTAGCAGAAATATAATACCCACGAACTCTCTTTTAGCTCAGTCAAATGACACCTCTGAACTGTTGCACGAGCTGTCCTAAAACATCACGAATTGTGTGTTAAAATGATGAGTTTCATTTTTATTTATAGTGGAATAATTCCACTTAATTGAGGCTGACCTATCCTCATATAAAATAAATTTATTTTTATTTATTTTTTATCCTCCAAAAAATAAATATGAGGCCGACCTGTAACTTCATATATTAATTTTTATTTATTTATTTATTTATTCTTCTCCAATGAGCTGGCCCATAATAAATAAATAAATATATATTTATTATTTTTTTCTTCTATATGGTGGGTTCATGAACCAAGTCAAGTGGTGCTTGGGTTCTATGGTTCTTCAATAAATCATCCAGGTGTTCTTCAAGGTCTTCATGTCCACTCCAAGCACATCATCATAAGGAGATAAATTAATTGCTTTACTTCACCCTCCTGTTGCCACCAAGATCAATTGCATAGCCCATAGATCAAGGAAAGGAGTACATCACTTGCCCATACCCGATCTAGGGCTTACAATGAAATCCTGGTAACTGACCAGGTACCTCCATTCTCCCAGAGAATGGCTCTCAGCCCCAGGCTGAGCTTCCAGTCCCAGACTGGATCAATATCTTGGTAACTGACTAGGTGCCTCCATTCTCCCAGAGAATGGATCTCAGCCCCAGGCTGAGCTTCTAGTCCCAGACTGGATCAATATCCTGGTAACTGACCAGGTGCCTCCATTCTCCCAAAGAATGGCTCTCAGCCCCAGGCTGAGCTTCCAGTCCCAGACTGGATCAATATCCTCGTAATTGACCAAGTGCCTCCATTCTCCCGGAGAATGGCACTCGATGCTGCTCAGAAAATCAACACTCCCTCTCAGCGAGAGGGTCATTCTCTGCAATACCAAGCTTTTCTCGAAAGTGCACAAGTTTTTTCAATGATATAGGCTTGGTCAATATGTCAGCAATCTGCTCATCTGTACGGATGCACTGGAGCTTCAAGGCACCTCGCTGTACCATATCTCTGATGAAGTGATACTTCATCTCAATGTGCTTTGACCTGTTGTGAAATACAGGGTTCTCTGAAAGCTTAATGCAACTCTGATTATCGCAATGGATAATAGTTGGTTCAAGATTTCCACCAAACAGGTCAGAGAGAAGCTTTCTAAGCCAAACTGCTTCTCTGCAGGCATCACTGGCAGCAATATACTTAGCTTCAGTTGTGCTTTGAGCTATGGAACCCTATTTTCTGCTGGACCATGAGATCATGGCTGATCCCAAACTGAAACAGTACCCTGATGTGCTTTTTCGGTCCACTGCACTGCCAGCCCAATCGGAGTCAGCATATCCAAGTAGCATTACTCCACTGTTGGAGGTATATCTGATCCCATATGTAATAGTACCTCGCAAATATCTGAGCACATGTTTGGCAGCTATCCAGTGTATGTGCTTCGGCTCGGACATGAACTGACTCAATGCATTCACTGTATAACAGATATCTGGTCTCGTATGCACTAGATACATCAAAGTTCCAATAAGTTGGCGATACTGAGTAGGATCCACTACCTGTGAAGAAGTAGCTGAGTCACGTAAATTCTTTAGATTTGATGTCATGGGTACACTCATGGGTTTGCAGTCATGCATCCCAAACCTCTGCAAGATATCAACTGTATACTTCCCTTGAGACAGAAAGATCTCATATGGCTTCTGCCAGACCTCTAAACCAAGAAAATAGTGCATGAGTCCCAGATCCTTCATTTCAAATTCTGAAGTAAGCTCCCTCTTGCACTGAGCTATCAGTTGCTCCTCTCTAGTGAGGAACAGATCATCCACATATAGGACTAGGATCAAGACATGGTTCTGAACAACCTTAAAGTAAAGGTTGGAATCAGCAGTGCTCTTGGCGAATCCCAAATTGTGAAGGTAACCATCAATCCTAGCATACCAGACCCTTGGGTCCTGTTTGAGTCCATACAAAGCTTTCTTTAGCTTGCACACATGAGACTGCATTTGATGAGTCACAAAACCTTCAGGTTGCTCAATGTAGACCTCTTCTTCAACTTCTCCATTAAGAAAAGTTGTATTTACATCCATTTGATGGAGCTTCCATCCAAAGGCAGCAGCGAGGGAGATAATGGTCCTGATGGTGGTATACCTGGCAACAGGAGCAAATGTTTCATCATAGTCTATGCCTTCCTTTTGTGAGAAACCACATGCCACAAATCTTGCTTTGTATTTCTCAATGCTGCCATCAGCAACATGCTTGATTTTATAGAGCCATTTGGAAGTCACCACAGACTTCCCTTTTGGTCTAGGAACAATTTCCCACACATCATTTTTCATAATGGAATTATATTCTTCTGTCATGGCATCAATCCATACCTGATGAGTTTCAGCTTCTTTGAATGTAGAAGTATGTGCATCAATGAGCTTACTCATAAGACCTGAGTATTTCTGGGGCTTCTTGCTTTCTCTGAATGTCCCAGAAGGAGCTTTATGCTTCTTGCAATATTTCTCCCGCCCAAGTAGGTCTTCTCTTGGAAGGAGGAGCTTGAAGTAGTTCTTCAGCTGGTCTTTCTGGTTCTGAGTAAACATGAGGTTCATCTTCTTCCTCCCTCTGATTCTCTGAATGAGGAGAGTCTGGAATGTTGGAAAGAGATTCTTCTGCATCTTTTGAAATCTCTTTAGAGTGGCGAAAAACAGCTTCCTCATGAAA
Source organism: Larix kaempferi (assembly GCA_027924585.1). Taxonomy (NCBI): domain Eukaryota; kingdom Viridiplantae; phylum Streptophyta; class Pinopsida; order Pinales; family Pinaceae; genus Larix; species Larix kaempferi. The sequence continues at coordinate 13,419,193 of BSBM01000761.1, forward strand.
TATCACATCTCTGTTTATTTCAATGTATCTTTGACCAGGAACATAGATAAGGTAGGCTTTTGAATTTTCACTGTACCCAACAAATGTGCCTTTCTTTCTGGAAGGCTCCAGCTTTAATCTCTTTTCTTTTGGCACATGGATGTATACTGGAGTGCCAAACATCCTCATGTGGTCAACTGCAGGTTTCTTACCTGTAAAGACTTCTTCTGGAGTCTTTTCTCCCAAAATGGCATGAGGACTTCTGTTTTGAATATAGATAGCAGTACCAGCAGCCTCATCCCATAGAGACAAAGGAAGATCTAGATCACACAACATGGCTTTAACAGCCTCACAGACTATTCTGTTCTTCCTTTCTGCAAACCCGTTCTGTTGGGGGTTGTAAGGTACAGTAAAATCCCTCTTGATTCCTGCTTCTTGGAAAAAGTCATCAAAATCATTAGATTCAAACTCACCTCCATTGTCTGACCTCAAGATACGGATGTTTCTTCCTGTCTGATTTTCAATCAGCGCCTTGAACTCTTTGAACTTATCAAAAGTTTCACTCTTAGCTTTTAGAAAGTAAATCCAAGACTTACGAGAGTAATCATCAATGAATAATACATAGTATAAACAACCACTTAAGGAAGGTGAATACAAGGGTCAACAAATGTCAGAGTGAATCAAATCCAAAATCCCTTTTGATATGCTGTTACTTTTGGAATAAGACTTCTTGGTATTTTTACCAAGGGCACAACCTTTGCAAATATCACTAAGTTCATTAGAAAATTCAGGCATACCTGTAACCATCTTTTGAAGACTAGGGAGAGCTGCATAATGAAGGTGCCCAAACCTTCGGTGCCATAGCTCACAAGGGTTGATAGTATTGTCAACCAATGCTTGAGTATAATGCCCAGATGCCTTCTAAAGGCCTCCCTCTCGAACCCTAATCAATTCTGTTGCACTCAACCTTTCATTCTTTGACCACAACAAAACCTTTTTGTCCATGAATATAACTTTGTAGCCTTTGTCTTCTAAGCCAGCAACAGAAAGAAGATTTTTCTTCAAGCCTGGAACATATAGTATGTCTTCAATGTGCAACATGGTCCCTGAATCAAGTTGAAATGAAACTGAACCCACTCCCTCAATTTTGTAGGTGGAGTCATCTCCAAGTTCTACTTGAGTGGCAAACTTCTTCTTTCTGTAGCTTGTAAGGGCTTCACGAGAACCTGTCATATGTTTTGAGGCTCCACTGTCCACCAACCAAGAATTTGTGTTGTTGGTGATGGACCTAGCTAGGGCAGAAATCAAATAGTATTCTTTTCTTGATTCTTCTTGCTTGGAAGACTTTTTATTTTTCTTCTTCTTTGGTTCTTCTTCTTCAGCTGTAGATGCTTGGAATTTTCTTTTGAACCTTCTCTGTGGCTGCCTATAGTCCCTAGCATAATGTCCCATCTTGAAACAATTGAAACATTTAATTTGTGACATATCAAATTGCTTACCTTGTGGCTTGTTCTCTTTCTTCTTGGGAGGGAAGGGCTTCTTGAATTGTTTCTTGGTTTTAGCTGATAGTGCAAGATTCCCTTCCTTAGGACCCTTAGTTCTGCTCTGTACTCTACCTTCTTCTTCCAAACAGTCATGCCAAAGTCTCTCAAAATCTGGCTGAGTCTCATGCCCACTAACAGAAGCTAAGAAGGTTTCCCAAGAACTTGGAAGACCATCAAAAACAGTTTTTACAAGGTCATCATCATCTACTCTAACCCCAATAGCAGAAAGTTGATCTCTTACCTGAGCAATGTTTGTGAAGAAGGAGGCCACTCCTTCATCTTTTTCCATCTTCAATGTACAAAGTCTATTTTTCAATACTCTCTTTTGACTGGGTGCTTTCTTCTCGTACAGATTTGTCAAGGTGTCAAAACACTCCTTGGCTATCTTTAGTGGTGTTATGGAAGGCATTATATTTTCCTTGACTGAGTCATAGATAATCCTCCTAGCCTTTGCCTGCTTCTTTTTGAAAGCTTCCCTTCCTGTTTTTGACGTGGGTTCTTCTACAACATTGATGACCAAGTCATCAAGGTCATTCTCTTCCAAGGTGGCCATAAGCCTTGCTTTCCATGAATTAAAATTTGCTAAACCCTCAAGCCTATCCTCTGGTCTGAAAGAGGCAGAAGAAGCCATCTCTGGTCTGTCTGTACTGTCCCAAGGTCTATGTAAGACACAGTCACCTACTCAAACACAGTGTGCTTTACAAGCAGAGCTTTGATACCATGTTAAAAAATGAAAATTGATAGCAGTAGCAGACTGTAAATATAAAAAGTGCAGAGATAGCTAACTGTAAATACACATAAAAATAGAACACAGTATTTTTCACGGGGAAACCTTTCAAGGACAAAAACCCCAAAGCAATTAATAATAATTTATCTCCAAAATGAGATAGTTGAGTTTGTACAATAGAAGGCTGAGATAAGCATTCACAACAAAGTGTAAATTGTTTCACCAAACAAGAAGAGTCCTGTACTATGACTGCTACCTCAAGCTGCCACTAGATGACTGTGGATGTTCACTATAGACCTGTTCACACCTTCTGCTGTAACCAGTGAACCTGTACACACATTGCTGTAACCTTTTGCTGTAAATTTGGGACAGACCCTGTATAAAACTTCGGTGTTCAAAAGAGAAACTACCATGGACTGCTGTGGCTGTAGGGTGCTCTTAATAGGGCTTCCAGAATTAAGGACAGACCTTATATATGTATTTGGATGCACAGGAAGAATGTCCTATCTAAGCTCAGGTATACACAGTAGATGGTGTTTGATAGCAGCAGCATACCCTAGCTGATATAGGGCAGCAGTAAGAACAAAGTAAGAACCAGCCGTATAGAAACCCAGCAGAAATATAATACCCATGAACTGTCTTTTAGCTCAGTCAAATGACACCTCTGAACTATCCCACGAGCTGTCCTAAAACACCACGAATTGTGTGTGTTAAAATGATGAGTTTCATTTTTATTTAGAGTGGAATAATTCCACTTAATTGAGGCCGACCTGTCCTCACATAAAATAATTTTTTTTTTATTTTTTTTTATCCTCCAAAAAATAAATATGAGGCCGACCTGTAACTTCATATATTAATTTTTATTTATTTTTTTATTTTTTCTTCTCCAATGAGCCAACCCATAATAAATAAATATATATTTATTATTTTTTTCTTCTATATGGTGGGTTCATGAACCAAGTCAAGTGGTGCTTGGGTTCTATGGTTCTTCAATAAATCATCCAGGTGTTCTTCAATGTCTTCATGTCCACTCCAAGCACATCATCATAAGGAGATAAATTAATTGCTTTACTTCACCCTCCTGTTGCCACCAAGATCAAGTGCATAGCCCATAGATCAAGGAAAGGAGTACATCACTTGCCCAGATCCGGTCTAGGGCTTACAGTGAAATCCTGGTAACTGACCAGGTGCCTCCATTCTCCCAGAGAATGGCTCTCATCCCCAAGCTGAGCTTCCAGTCCCAGACTGGATCAATATCCTAATAACTGACCAGGTGCCTCCATTCTCCCAGAGAATGGCTCTCAGCCCTATGCTGAGCTTCCAGTCCCAGACTGGATCAATATCCTGGTAACTGACCAGGTGCCTCCATTCTCCTAGAGAATGGCTCTCAGCCCCAGGCTGAGCTTCCAGTCCTAGACTGGATCAATATCCTGGTAACTGACCAGGTGCCTCCATTCTCCCAGAGAATGGCACTCGATGCCGCTCAGAAAATCAACAGAGAAGGAACTAGAAATATGTAATGAAGAGTGAGAGTACAACAGAAAATCAGCTAATGCAGCCAAAAAAGATTCCCAAGTTAGAGACATAATGCCAAAGATTGTGTATCCTAGTTAGGAAAAAATTGCCAGGACCTGCTGCTGTGGCTCAGATGACAACAAAAGTTGAAATATTGGCCAAGGACACAGCCGAGTGGAAAAGAAAAAAATTGCATGCAAACAAAGGTAGATTTTCTGTAGGTTCAACACTTGGAGAGCCCATCCATGTTAATTCTTAGGAAACCAACATAAAACAGATAAATATTCTATCAGAGCGCTTGTTGTCTATGGAAGAAGAAAATGACATCCTTCAATTTTAAAAGAAATCTGGCAAAGAGTAATAACGAACTTCAAGTTTCAATGGTCATGTGTGGATGGACAGCTAATAAATTAACGCAAGTTGAGTCATAACTGGATGCTTGTGCAGAGGCCATGGTATTGGTAAAATAAATGGCATGGTTATTGATGATCATGTAGAATTTTCTAAAGGTACAAGTATGAGTTATGAACCAAGTCATGCTTCAATTTTTGAAGATGGTTGCAATGATGATGAAGCTAGCTATGCTGAATCGTGGGCATCTGCATTGATTTATGAACTAGAACATTTTAAGAAAGAAAATCCTGGCATGCTTTCTAATAAAGTGACTGGGTCACCATATTTTAACTTAATGGATGATTTTATTGAGATGGAAGAGTTAACAACAATTTTTTCTAACCAGATTGTGGAGTACGCAATAGCTTTTGGAAAACCAGAAGTGCAATCACGAGGACCTATCAAAGTGAATATGGACCAAAATAGAAATGCCTTACCTATGATGGAGAAGAAATATGCTTTAGAAGTAGCTCCTGCAGAGAGGGAAACATAACTTCAAGTTGCTGATAAACACACAATGTGTAACCAACAACTTTCTACCTTACAATTTGGTAATTTGGCCAATGAGGTAGCCCTTTCTAGTCCTGAAGAGCGTTTGTGCATGATTTTGGATGCTCATGCAAAAGGGAAAAGTTTGGATGGAGTCTTAGAGAAGCTGAAAATTGTTATTCCAAAATCACAGCATTATGGTGCTGAACAAATGAAAAAAATAAAAGAAAGGTTAACTTGTCTGAAAGTTTTAATCACTGATGGTTTGAATAATAGTTCTCTGAAAGGAGTCATGTCAGATCAGTTATCACCAAGATCTCTCTCTGAAGGCAATTATTCTAAAGATGAAATAGGTCCATTTACTTCTTCTAAATGGAACAAAAGGTCCTCCCATTGTTCAAGATTAAATGCATCTATTCATAAAATAATGGGGCTTGTTGAAGGATTTTTCCACTCAGGTTGTGTAGATAATGTTCATTCTGAGAGCATTCCATTCACTGCTTTTGGTTCTCTACTCTTTGAAAACTCTACATCTATTCCAGGCTATACTGTGCATGTCCTCTAGTGGAAGAATTCATAATTGGATTCTGTCATTCAAAGGCTTGTCAAGATTTGCAGTAATCTTCTTCAAGGAAAGGATCAAATAGTAGATTTTGTGGAAGAAGTGGGTTCTACATTGGACTGGATTGTAAATCATTTTTTTCACTTCAAGATGTATCAACCATGAGGGCCACAATCAAGAAACAACTCAAATGGAACGATGAATCACACAGTGGCAGTGAATTTGAAGCTCCAGCTGCAAATGGACCAACATTTGGGAAGGATAATTCTAGTAAGATTTAGAAAGAGAAATATGAAAATGAATCTTTAATTTATACACTTTCTATTGGATGTGTTGAGTCGAACTCCATTGCAAATGTCTTTAACAAGTGTGGGGAGGGTCAAAATATTTCATTAGAAAAAGAAACTCTTGAATGCCAGTTGAATGAAGAAATCAACAAACTAAAAAAGCAGCTTAATATCATACAATGTAAAAAGGAATAGCTAGAAGGGATGTTTCAAATGGAAAACAACAATATAGAGGCTCTCAAGGCTCAACTCCTACAATCAAAGAAAAACGTTGCATATTTACAGACAGAACTTGCTGCAACTAAGGAATTGAAGCAATTGAGGATGATCAAATAGAAAATCAAGTGTCATTGAATGAAGAGTTGAATTCAAAGTCAACGCTGCTCGAGCTGAATTAAATTAGTTTAAAGAAAAGTATACGTCATTACAAGAATAATTTGAAGAGAAAGGCAGTTGTTTATAGTAATCAGAGGCCACATATCTTGACTTGTAACTACAGTTAGAAAGGTGATGCTTGAATTTATTGTAAGGCTCTAGTGATAGTCGGAATGTGCAAATATTTATCATATATATACTTTACATCTGACTTGAATGTGTGTTATGTTATAATTTAATATGCTTACTATTCACCTGCAGTAAACACAAACCTGACACCTCCAGAGATGGAAAGATGGCAGCTTTACACTACTCCACTGACATGGATGAGATGCGAGCAAGAAAGGTAGTCTCTGAAGCAAGTCTAGGTGAACTATATAGCATACATTAGTATTCTATATTATCCTATTGAAGTGACTAGATTAAAACAATCAGAAAAAGGTATTATAAGAATCCCTGCTTTGAATCCCATGAGTGAAATAGAACTGTGATATTTGTAATGGAAAACATTCCTCAGAACTTCCACAATTAATCCACCATTGTTCTTGTACTAATAATGTCATATGGGAATGGAATCCTTTCCCTAAACAAAGTGGTTCAGTTAGATGGACTGCGCCTCAGTATGTAATCTATAAAAAGGATATTGAATTATTGAGTCTGTTCTAGCGAATAGTGGAAGATGTTTGGGAGACTGCTCCAATTTAGTCTGATGCAAACTAGAGTAGTGATTCAAAATCCAAGGAATTTATTGCATCATCATCATCTAGTGGGTCATCTTCCCTGTGAGAAATATGGGCACTTGTGGCGGTTGTCGAATTTGGTAAAATGGTAATGCTTTTGGAGTTTAAAGAAAGTATTTCAAACAATAAATAACCAAGAGAGTACATCAGACAAATTACATCATCTCGCCAGAGATTCGATGTGAAAAATTCCAGTCCCATTGAATAGAAATAGGAATTATGGAAGAGGTTAGCTAGCTTAATGTGAATGCATGTGACTCCAAGAATTTGGTGATTACTATGCCTTGGAAAAATTATCTGATTTACAATGTTCTCGGTTTATTCTATTCCTAGACATGACTAGTTTATATGTAATTGCTGTAATTTCTATTTACCTTTACTGATTCTGAGAATCCATGGAGGCATCTAAAGTATTGTCTTTGATTTAGTAGGATCAACATAAATTCATATTAAAGAACACAATTTAAATAAAAGAAATGACATTGGGTTATGCAAATTGGGTCTCAAATCAAAATTCCAAGTGAAAATAAACTGACCTGCTACAAAGCAACGTCCCAAAAAATTTGGATGGAAATACACGCAAATGCAATGTAGATTGCTAGATAGAAGTCCTTCACCTTTGGAAAACCTTCCCATCTCCTAATCGCCTCGATTGAACACCCCAAGAAGATGCTCTGTTTCATTGAATTACCATCTCTTGTCTATCCCTTGAATTGGCAACTCTCCATGCTGATAAGAATTGCTCAAGAAAAAAATGCAATTTCCACTTGAATCCCTCCAAATTGTTAAAAACCACATCACCGATGGACTCTGATCATTGAAAAGGAAACCGCATCACCAATGGATTCTGATCATTGAAAAGGCTTGGGCGAAGGTTGAATTAGGGCCAATAGGGAACATACAAGGGGGAAGTATCTTTTATTAGTTTATGTCCAAAGAAATTGTTATCACATCTATGTTAGCTGGAGCTACCATACTACAGACTGTGCGGCCGAGGACCGCACAGTACTTTTTTTTCCAGATCAGAGATCTGATGCCTTCAGAGGAGGCACACAGTTTTGTTCAGATTGCCCCTAGCAGATATATCAAAGGGGACAGTGGGTTGTACAGTGGTCCAGACATGTCACTTAGCATTAACCGCAGGGTCACCCTTCTATGCCAGGCTTTGATATAAGCCCATTGAGACAATTTCCTAGTCTTGTGTTGATTGAAATTATCACAGAGTATTGCTAGTTTACTATTTGTGCTCGGATTCAACAGAGATCCAGTTCAGAGATAGCCTCAACAGCATGTATATGGTGTGGCAGGTATTGCATTAATATATATTGCTCATGATTGTTGCTTAGACTTGTTTATACATGATAGTACACTAACTCTACATATGATGATTGATGTGGTGATCTAGTTTTATGATATGTGGTTGGGCCCTTGGTAATGTCAGTCCACCCCTTCCTAGTAGGCTCATGTTATATGCACACCGGGTCACACCCCTATTCCTGGTATAGACTTGATCATTTAGTCCCCCTAGGAAGCTGACTTTGGATCCACCTTCACCTTCTCCATCCATCTGACTCATTCATGATGATATTTCCCGACTTGGATTCTGATTTGTGACTTTGAGGATCCCTTTCCCCATTGATCTCTGAGTATGCCATGATTCCCTGTCTATTGTGCCTCGGCTCTTTAGTGTGTGAGATGCACTCTCAAACCTAGGATTTGTTCATGTCGGTTTCCCCTGATGTTGCAATGCAGTTAGGATTGTGTAGCCTCACCGAGTGTTCCCCATTGGTCATTAAAGCATGTATTGCTCACCTCCATTACTTTGCAGTATGAGAACCATGATTATATCTATTGAGATATGTATGTAGCCCAAAAGGGCCTTGATGTAAATTGAAGAAATGAAGAAATGTAAAGCAAGCCAAAAAAGGGCTTTTTGTAAATGTAAATCTAGCCAAAAAAGGGCTAAGTATGAAACTCATTGTAAAATCCATGCAATGTGTTTATAAACACACATGGCCACAATTCAGCCATACATGTCAGCATTTGTAGTGGTTATTCCTCACCTAGTCCTGCGGGGCAAGGAGGTGAGAGGGAGCAAGGGACAAGCTCAAGATTGTCCCTTAGAGTCTCAAGTTACGGTTTGCTAGACACCAAGTTTGGCGGCTCTAGAAAAGAACCTCACAGAGTCTTCAGGCATGGATGTTAGCTGTGAGATACTTGTCAGATTACTAGTGGTGGTTTCCCTGCACTATACCCACTTGTGAGGCACCGCCCTTCTCCGTGTTTTGTCATGGTATACTTATCTCAGTGGACCCTACTTTCTCGAGTTATCCAAACGGTCACATGATCACCATCCTTGTCATCCCTTATCCTTCGCCATGTATTCCACATCACCCAATGTCAGCTAGGTGGTCAAGTCTATAGGTTGTGCATAGCAGTTGAGTCTTGTTGGATGTGGTGGGCCCACCTCACCTAGGGCCTTGTATTTTCCGGGATTTAATTCAATTTTTGATCACCATATTATTATCATGATGTTTAGTAATGTACTAACTTGTATAAGGAATCCTTTCGATTCATGATTGCATACAGGTACTCAGCTAGCACTATTGTTGACCAGATTTGACTTGGTCAAACTAGGTTGACTAGGCCAAAAATGGGCCCAAAAAAATGTTGCAACCAGAATTTCGATTTTGGTCAATTATTACCTACAGGGGACCCATATGAGCCTCCAAGTTACAGAATGCAAAAAGATCGAGGCTTTTGTGAGATTTTTAATTATTACTGGTCATTAATGACCTGTTTTAATTAAAAATCATGGATTTGGGGCAAGTAATGCCTAAGTGATGGATCAGGGTCATTCGAGTGGTCATTCCTACTATTTTTAGTGTCCACGATCACATTGTGGTAGACAGTTCGGCATTCCGGGCACTATAAGTGGGTCAAAAACCCATTTTACTTCTTCAGCAAATTAAACCAGCAAAAATTACATGGAAAATCAAAATTTTACCAAGGCAACTATTGGAAATGGCAAAAAATCAATGGATGGCAAATGAAAAGGTGATTCCTAAGGTAAATTGGTAATGTTTGAAATTGTATTTGGGCATCTATTCACTATTCACTCCCAAGTAGGTCTTTCTTGCTGGTCTCTAGCATTTAAATTTAAATGTGTGTGTGTGTGTTGGGCAGAAATCTTATGTAAAAACCCCTAAAAATACAAAACTGAATTTTTCACCGCTAGAATTAGTTTCAATTTAAAACCCACTAATGATATATGCTTAAACTTCCATATCTAAAATTTCATTTAATTCTGACCCCGTTTACTCTTAGAACTAAGCACTGGTCCCCCACTGATTTCGCCCCCCTTGGGCATTTTAGCCAGTCACACTGTTGGGTCATTTTCCGGGTTTGGGGTAATTTTGATTTGGGTTTAGAACGTCATTTTATCTTAATAAATCAAGTTTCGTTGGTTGGAAGTGATTAAAAATGTTAATTTCTCGCTGCCCTAGGTCCATTTGACTCACTATTTAACCATATCCTTGGGCAGTTTTACTTCATCACTTTACTTCCATCTTAGGTAACTCCATAGACTATTTCAGCCATTAAATCACTAAGCTAATCCTATTTTCTAATCATACTTGATTGCTGGTCACTAATTACATCACTCTTATTTCACCATTTGTGTCCATCAATTGGCTGAATTTAGACTTAGGAGTTCACCTACACTCATTCCTTGTCTTTATCTCTTATTCTTTTGGGTTTGGGTGTATCATTTTGTCTCTCAACCATCACTAGTTGAGCAGGGTCTCCCCCTCGACTTGGCTAAGTGCCTCGTCAAAAGTGATAATAGCCTTGTCCGGTGTGACTTTCATTCATTGAGCGGAGGACTTGGCTACTGCAGGTTACACCATTCTAGCTGACCACCCTCTACCATCCCTGTTGGGACACTCATTATCCATCAACTAGAGTTTGTGTGATAACAGAAATCTACAGAGTTTATTGACTTCATGCCTTTGACTTCTATCTTTGCAACTTCTCGAGAAGGCCCTTACAATAGATGGGATCTCTGTGCTATTGGGAGCATGGGCGGGAGCGGAAAGCCATATTTTCAAAAGCTTGGAGAGCGCTCCTTAATTATTATATATATTTTAATATATTTTATGCATGTATATTAAAAACAACATGTAGAATGTCAAATTAATCATTTTAATACACATTAGAAGCTATAATTTGCAATATTGTTATCAAATGATCAATCATCAACAACATCGACCTTTAAATTTCAACATATAATATTTTCCATTAAAAAATTTTAATAGATAACATCAATCATGAAATGAAACAAAGCATTATAATATCATATTCATTACCATAGAGTTGTAAGGTGCAATCAACAATTTAAAGATTAAATTTCAAAGGTATGTTCAAAATTCAAAGTTCAAACTTAAACGTATCTAATGTTTACAAAATAGGCCATAATAAACATTAAATACAAAGTACTATGATGCTATGTACTAAATTTTCCTCTAATTGCCATGAGAAACATCTAATTTCCTTTCTCGTGGTCTAGGTACAGGAATTGGAGCAACTAGAATTGTTCATGGAACATGAGAAGAAGATGCATGCCCCCTATGGATTGTTGGACGTTGTGAAGATAAAGGAAAAACTCCTACATCTGGAAACATGCTGGTGGTTGGGGGTGGCATTTACGTTGTATGAATTTGATCACCATCATGATCACCCAATAGTTCAACCTCCAAGTGCTCTAATTCTATGGATCCATCCTCCAAATTAGCCTCCTCTGGATTTTTGTCGCAAGTCAAATATGCTCTATCATTCTTGGTTGCATCACAATAATGGGACAACAACCTAAAGTTGTAGTGCACATAAACCAAGCTTTCTATCGATCTACATTCAAAATGTTTCTCTTGATGATCTATTTTGTGTGTGCAAGATCTCATGAGCCAATCTTGTATCCAAAATTAGCATTGATGAGGACATAAACATGAGAATAATGAGTAACCCTTCCAATTATGTCCAAAACTAGAACAATTTAGAGTGATTTGTAAGCTACATTAAATGAGTTGTATCTAAGTGATTTATATAAACTAGTTGTAAATGTCATCTTGAATGAACCTATTCAACTCCTTCCTAGTAATTAAGAGATGGCCAGGTGCATCCAGGGAGTATCTGAACAAAGGAAGTCAGTCAATCGCAATACCCACAGACTCCAAAAAATCTGAGACCCTAGAAACCAGTATCTTCATGGATTGAAAAGCTAGTAGAACCAATAGAATTTGATGAATAGTAGGCCAAGTATGGGTATGGGTCCAGTCTCTTCACCGAGTCAACAAAAATATGAATGTAATGTAAAAATGAAACAAGGCTAAACATACACAGTCTCAATCCAGAAGGGTTGGGCACTAAACAATGCAAGGATAATGTGCTAATTAGGGATTACAACTTGTTTTCATTTGATGATGTATTGAAGGAGAAGAGTTTGCACTCAACTCTTGGTTGAGGCCCAATCAAGCTCAAGTAAACAAGGACTTCACCAAAGGCATTTAATGACATGATGCCATTATGGTGGAAATGTATAAAGAAAAAAAATGAGAAATATAGAGAAGCACAAGTATAAGGATTAATGCATATTTAGGGATGGGATTTGGGATCTAAATTACCATGGTTTGGGTCCAAACGCTAAGGATTATACCCTATTTTTTTCTCTGAGGGTTCATGCACCATGTGTAAGGCCCTATAACACTGCATAGCCATTGTGAAGGAATATTTTTCCTATTAAACATAAATGGATCCCTTTTAAGGTTTAGTGCATGATAGAAAGGCTTGATAATGCCCTAACCATGGTTCATGGAAAAAAACTAGGGAATTAGGTTATAACTATTGATTTCAAGTCTCATGAACAATGTGTAGGGCCTTGAGCCACCACATATAACCTAATATAATACAAGTATTTTTGTGTAAAAGTAGTATAAAAGAACCATTTTAAGGTCTAGCAGTGGTCTTAAACCATTATCTTCTATAAAAAACTATATCAATGGTCACATAACATCATCCAAAGCTCATTAGAACGATCAACGGTAACAAACATTTTTTTACAATTTCCAAAAGTTACTAGAAAGAGTATTAGTCATTAAAGGATCATCACTATAAGTGTCACCAAAGAGAGATTTCACAATGGCCCTTTAACAACCCTCAACAAAAGTGTCATTGAAAAAGGATTTGGTGACAAACCTTAAAGGAATATCTACAAAAACAATTACAATGACAATTTTTTAAGGTTCGTCATCATATGTTACATTGGTGCTGACCCTTTAAGTCTTGTCGCAAGCATGAGCCTCACTAATGGGTATTAGTGAGGGGCACTAAAGGACCGTCACTAGAGGTGTCACCAAAGAGAGAATTGGCAACGTGCCTTTAACAACCCTCACAAAAAGTGTCATTGAAAATGGATTTGGTGACGATCCTTCAAGGAATGTCTCTAAAGACAATTACAATGACAATTTTTTAAGGCCTGTCATCATATGTGAAATTGGTGATGGCCCTTTGAGGTCCGTCACAAGCATGACTGTCACCAAAGGCCTTTTTTCTTGTAGTGACTGAGATGGGAAGTATAGGGGCATTAATGTTTCCAATTAGATCGAGAGAGGAAGTTGACTTCTTCTCAAATTTGGAGATGCATTTGAGGCAGGAACACCCTCCTTTGTGTGGCAAGAACACCCTCCTCACAAAAAGGGGAAAACAAGGAGAAGAAAGGGTGATGGAATGAAAATTACTAGCATGTTGAAATTGGTAGGAAAATTTTCATTTTTGGTGTTACAGATCTAAAAATTACCAACATATCCCACTTGTAGTTGAAATTAGATTCACTTTTTAGAGATTATGTGATGTCGCAAGGCCTTAATCATCACTCAAGAGCAATAGAGGGAATTGTTACATATAGGCTAGATATTCCATATGTAGGTCATATGTAGTATTCTAGGTTAACATGCATGGACCATCAACCCCTTAGCAAATTAATATGGTATTAGGCCCTAAAATTAGTTTATAGGCCATAGTATAGGCCAAAATAACCATCGTCAATGTTACAAATATTGAAATGGCCACAATATCTCGCTTGTAAGGTAAAGCAATTATGTGTAGGGCCCTACACATGGACCATGAATCATATAGTAAATTTTATTAACCATGGACCATTATTTAGGTTATGAGAACCACTATTGGTTTACATAACCTATAAATATTAAACCATGGTTGGTTTATTGGTTTACATAACCATGGACAAACCAACAACAACAATGACATCGACAATGGTGACAATGATGATCATGATGATCTCACATGTAGGCTAGAGATTCTTATGTGGTAATCTAGGTTAACATGCATGGACCATCAACCCCATGGAAAGTTAATATGGCATTAGACCCTAAATTTAGTTCACATGCCATAGTCCACGCCACGAGAACCATCCTTTATGTTACAAATATTGAAATGGCCACCATAAATAATGCCACTAATTAGACACTAACCTAACACAACCAACCCATGTAAATGAATCATGCACTTGGCACACTTGATCCATGCAATGAATTCATACACCTAGGAAGCTTCAACCTCTAACCCCCTCACCTCGTACCTAACATTAACATCTAGCCCCAAACCGAATAACATGATAACTTATAAACCACTTAACCACTAGTACCAACAAAACCGGAACCCCTTTCCCACTAACCCACTGATCCCTTAGGTGCCTCGCTTCTAATCCAAAAACTCCCCAAAGCCTACCACATTATGAAATTAAAGAAAATATCCCCTTAAACCAGTGTCCCTCTAACCCTAACCCACTACCCCCTAACCCAATCACTAACATGCCTACTGCACCAAATCAACACACTAACACAATAAACTTTGACCTTGGGTTATTTATAACTAAGGTTTTAGATCAAAGACTTTGACATCAAGGTTTGAATGATCATTGTATGGGATTTTATCAAACCAAAATTAGTGCAAAAATAAACACAAGAACTTAGACTATAAACAAAATATTCCCTATCTAGGGTATGCATGATGACTCAAGTCCCTATGCATGGCCCATGAGTCTCAAAATAAAGTTTTATTGCCCAAGAACCTACATTTTGGCCCTAGACCATAACATAGGCTCCTAGAACCATCCAGAACCATCCACGGGATGAAAATACTAAAAACAATGACAATGTGTTACTCAAAAGCTAAATATTCCTTGCCTATGCCTATGTGGTGGTACAGAGAAACGTCGACAGGTCACAAGACCTTGAGGTAACTACCGGTCATTATAAACTAGATTTTGATCTAACACCATGGACACCATGGATTAGGCTTCAAGAACCATCCATGATGTTGTAAATATTGAAATGGCCACCATACCCACTTGCAAGCTAAATATTCCTTGTGTAGGAATCATGTGGTGATTAGGGCCCTACACATGGCCCATTAGCCATAAAGGATAATGTTATGGCACACGAGTTTGTATTTTGACCATGGATCATGGAAAGTTGGAGTGTGAGAACCATCTTTGATTTGAAAACCTAGCATGAATGCCTTAATTGTAGAGCTCTAATGGGATATGGTGTTGAATGATGATGCACACCCTTCTTGAGAATTGGGCTTTTAGGGGGGGGTTTCAAACAACCGCCTCCAAAAGTTCAATTCTCATGACTTTTAGTGGGGGTTTTGACAAACTGTCCCCACAAGTTATGAGAATTGGGTTTTTAGGGGGGATTTTCAAACAACCACCTCCAAAAGTTCAATTCTCATGACTTTAAAGGGGGGGTCCCAAACAAAACGCCTCCCAAAGTTCAATTCTCATGACTTTTGGGGGGGGTTTTGACAAACCGCCCCCAAAAGTTATGAGAATTGGGCTTTTAGGGGGTTTTCAAACAACCGCCTTCAAAAGTTCAATTCTCGTGACTTTTAAGGGGGGTTCCAAACAAATCGCCTCCCAAAGTTCAATTCCCATGACTTTTAGGGGGGGTTTTGACAAACCGCCCCCAAAAGTTATGAGAATTGGGCTTTTAGGTGGGGGTTTCAAACAACTGCCTCCAAAAGTTCAATTCTCATGACTTTTAAGGGGGGTTCCAAAAAAATCTCCTCCAAAAGTTCAATTCTCAAGAATTTTAGAGGGGGTTTTGACAAACCGCCCCCAAAAGTTATGAGAATTGGGCTTTTAGGGGGGGGTTCCCAAAAACTGCCCCCAAAATTCAAATTTCAGGACTTTTGGTGGCGGATTTAAAATAACCGCCCCCAAAAGTCCAGTTTCCTTGACTTTTAGGGGCGGTTTTAAAAGACCGCCTCCAAAGGTCTGGAAAAACGTTTAGGGAGAGGTTTACCAAGACCCCCGCAAGCCAAAACCGCCCCTAAAGGGCTATTTTGTTGTAGTGTTTCTCTCATGTAGGGTGTTGTTCATTGTCGTTGCCTCACATAAACTACAGCTATGGGATCAATGACTCAACATCTCCTACATTTTTCCTCTTTCCATCCTCTATTTTCCCTCGTATCAACTCATCTCACTTCCCGCCTTCCAAATATTTTCCCCATCATTGCCATCTTCCCCAGATAAAGTGCATGAGGAAGTAATCCTCTGTGGTCTAGAATGACCAAGTTGATCAGGTAGATCAGATATCTTCTTTAAAAAGATGATATGGTCCCTTTGTGGGATGGTTCTTTTGTGGAATGTACTCCTTTGTTGAGTGTGTCCCATTGTGGGATGGTTCCTTTGGGGAACGTGCTTTTTTGTGGATGGTTCATTGGGGAACGTTCTCCTTTGTGGAGTGTATCCCTATGTTGGAATGGACCCTCTTATGATAACAAGATGTGTTCCGACATGATGATACCTCTCTAGCTAAGAGGGAGTGTTGATGATGTAGGCACCTGATGGACTAGGTTGAGCTGAGCAAATTGTATTGATGCATGATAGACTTGTTATCACATCCATGTTAGCTGGAGCTACCATGATGCATATTGTGTGTTCAGGGACCATACTACATTTTTTTTTCCAGATCAGAGATCAGATGCCTTCAGAGAGGGCATACATTGTATTCAGATTACCCCTAGTAGAGATATTAGAGGGGACAGATGGTTTTGTATTGGTCCAAACATATTGCAGAGCAGTTGCCAGAGGGTCACCCTTCCTTGTCAGGCTTTGCATGATTCCATTTGATATAGTTACTTTGCCATATTATGATGAGAGCACTACAGAGTATTGTTAGTTTGCCACTTATTGCCTGGATTCAGCAGAGATCCAGTTATAGAGACAGCCTCAGCAATAGGTAGATGGTATGGCAGGTATAGCATTTTTTATGTTTTATTGCTCATGTTGGTGATTAGACTTGTTTATACATGATAGTACACTGACTTTACGTATGATGTTGATGTGGTGATCTTGTTGTCATTATGATGTGTTGTTTGGCCCTTGGTGATGTCAGTCCACCCCGTTCCAAGTAGGCTCCTGTTTATGCACTGGTTCATGTTCCCCACTCACTATAGACTTGGTCATTTCGTCCTCCTAGGCAGCTGACTTTGTATCCACCTATCATTTCCTCCACCCATCCGACTCATTCATGTTGGTCTTTCCCGACTTGGACCTTGATTTTTGACCTTGAGGATCCCCTTCCCCATTGACCTCCGAGTATTCCATGACTCCTTGTTTATTGTGCCTCGGCTCTTTACTGTGTGAGATGCATTCTCAAACCTGGGATTTGCTCCTGTCGGTTTCCCCCGATGTTGCAATGCAGTATAGGATTGTGTAGACTCACCGGGTGTTCCCCATTGGTCATCGAAGCATGTGCACTTACCCCCTGCAGTATGAGAACCTTGATTATATCTTTTGAGATATGTATGTAGCCCAAAAGGGCCTTGATGTAAAAAATGTAAAAGAAGCCAAAAAGGCTAGAAAATGTAAAATCAAGCCAAAAAGACTAAGTATGAAATTGTAATGTAAAGTCCAAGCAATGTGTTTTTGAACACACATGAACATAGGTCAGCCATATATATCAGCATTTTAGTGGTTATTTCCTCACCTAGTCCTGCGGGGCAAGGAGGTTAGATGGAACAAGGTACAACTATGCGAAATGTCCCTAGAGTCTCAAGTTACGGTTTGCTGGACACCCAGTTTGGCGGCTCTAGAAAAGATCCTCATGGAGTCTTCTTAAGGCACGGATGTGAGTTGTGAGGTATATGTTAGATGATCAGTGGCGATTTCTCTGCACTATACCCATTTGTGAGGCACTTCCCTTCCCTGTGTTTTGTCATGGTATGCTTATGTCAGCGGGTCCTGCTTTCCCTGTTTATCCAAACGGTCACATGATTTTGGTCCTCATCTTCCCCTATCCTTCACCTTATTTGTTCACCTCACCCAAAGTCATCTAAGTGGTCAAGTCTGTGAGTTGTGCATAGTAGTTTTGAGTCTTTTGGGAGATGGTGCACCCACCTCACCTGGGGCCTGTTTTATTTGAGATATTATGTATTTGTGATCACCATATCAACATTGTATTGTTTAGTAATGTACTAACATGTATAAGGAAGCCTTCACACTTCATGTGGCATACAGGTTTTTAGCCAGTATCATTTTGACCAGATTTGACTTGGTCAAACCAGGTTGACTAGGCCAAACATCGGCCCGAAAAAATATTGCGATCAAGATTTTGATTTTGGTCATTTGCTATCTCTTGGTGTCCCATATGAACCTCCAAGTGTCAAAATTTGAAAATATTGAGACATGGATGAGATTTTTAATTATTATAGGCCATTATTGACATGTTTTAATTAAAAATCATGGATTTTGGGCAAGCAGTTCCTAATTGAAGGATCGAGGTCATTCAAGTGACCATATTTATCATATTTGGGGTCTACGATCACATTGCAGTAGACGGTTCGTCAATTCGGGTACTATACATGGGTCAAAAGCCCAAATTACACCTTCAGCAATAAAAACCAGCAATAAATTAAATGGAAAATCAAATATGGAAAATGTAACAATGGAAAAATGGCAAATGCAAAGGTTAGCTAATACAAGGGTGACTTTTAAGGTATTTTTATAATGTTTGGACATTATATTTTGTGTTGTGGGGCCCTCATTAGCCCAACTCACCATGAGGGGCGAATTTGCCCATGGGGGGCGTTTTTCCACTTAGTAAGGATCATAATTTTTATATTATATTGTATTGGGATCATAGTATAGTGGTATGGGGGGCTAAAACAGCCCATAGGCACCCCCCAACCACCATTGTATTGATTTTATGGGCCCCACGAGTTGGCCCCATCTCCACTTGGGAGCTATAGAGGGTAATTCGCCCCCCCCTTAAGAGCTGATCCCATCCATCGATTTGGGCATTGAGAGACTCAATCTCAACCCTTGTTTTTGGGGGGAATTAGGTTTTGAGAGTGGTCTTTCTCTATAAGAGAAGACACTCATCTCATTTGAACTCTCTTGACACATTGTAGACTTGACATTGGAGTGATATAGAGATATTTCTCCCAATTCCTTGAGATGATTTGCATGGATGTTAATGGTGTTGATTGTTAGCTTGTCTTCTTAGCTTTGTGGAGTAATCTTAGTGAGTTTTCTGCCCATATTTGGCTAACACGAATTGCAGGGAAAATGGCCATTTGAAGGAAGGCACTACACTTGGAGTGGGAGCTCCATTCTAGCAATTTCCGTCAAAGATATTCACAAGGGAGTTGTCTTTGCTTTTAGCTTGTCAATTCTTTCACTTTCAGCGATTTATTTGCTGTTCTTACTTGGTTATTTGCTGCACATTTTGATTTTCTCTTGTTTGTGGCAAGTACCCAAGATGTTATTGGCCATCTGGTTGCTCAAAACGCCCATAGAAGCTCGTTGGTTGCTCAACTATTGGACGTGAAGCTGGTCTTTAAGCCATTTCATCCATACACTTCTATCCCAGGTATGCTTCCTTGTTGATCCCATAGAGTTCCAATTTCATTATATTTGTGTTAAGCTGGAAACTGTCAACATAAACCACAAAATTAAAAAAAAAAAATCAACCGTTAAAACTTAATTTTCTTTCTAGACCTGCTTATGATTTGCTTTTAAAAGCCTAAATCCAAAGTTTTAGTTTGTTTAGACTCCATTTGCCCATAAAACTAGCACTGGTCCACTTGGCAAAAATGTCCCTCTCTTTCTGCTTGACTGGGTCACTTTGGGGTTCTGGGTAGTTTAGATTTGGTTTTAAATCATCATTTTACCTTACGAAATCAAGCTACCAATTGTTGGAAGTGTGTTTAAACATTAATTTATCACTGCCCTAGGTCCACTAAGCCATTGATTTTACCCTATTCCTTGGGCAGTTTTACTTCATCTTCTCACTTCCAATTCATTTTGCATCCTTAGACTAATTTCAGCCACATAATCACCGATCTAATCCATTTAATTCATCATACTCAATTGTTGGTCATTCTCATTTGCGCACTTACTCTATACTTCTATATTTGTGTCCACTTGTTGGCTGAAGTCAGACTTAGGATCTCATCAACACTCATCTCTTGTTTCTATCTCTTTATCTTTTGGGATTTGGGTGTATTTTTGTCTCTCAACCATCACTGGTTGAGCGGAGTCTCCCGCCTGACTTGGCTACATGCCTCGTCTGAAGTGACAAGTTCCTTGTCTGGTGTGACAACCGTTCCTTGAACGGAGGACCTGGCGATTGTCGGTTACACCTTCTTAGCTGCTCACCCTCTACCATCCCTGTTGGGACACCTATCATGATCAGCTAGAGTTTGTGTGATAACAAGACTCTTCGATGGACTATGCAGAGTTCTTGAGCTGATGCACGAGTGAATCACCTATGGATAGGGTAGAGTCGTGGAGCTAGTGCATGTTCTCCGATGGACTGGATTGAGCAGATGCACGAAGATTGATTTGTTGACACTTCTCGACTAAATGTGATTGTGTTGGAAGACATTCCTTATGATATAGAGAGGTTAGAGATAACTGTGATGTACATATGATATCGAGATGTGTTTCAGTATGATAATGCCGATGACACCTCCATGGCCAAGAGGGAGTGTTGGAGTATTAGCTGCATGGGGCATCACCTCATAGGTCGACCAAAGAAAGAATAAGATTAGAATACGGTGTTCGAAGAATACCTTCCTTTTTTAGAGGGAGTGTTGGAAATAGTGCAACTTCAGAAGTTATTCTTATTGTTTTTCATCTTGTTATTGTACCTCCTATGGGACAAGATGTCAATGTATTTGATCATGTAAAACACTTGAAAGAATCAATGTAAACCTAGGGGTGAAATCACAAAGAAAAGATTTATTAAATGTAATTTTTTGTATTCCCATAAGACAAGTCAGCCCAGTGGGTAAACTGCCCCAAAACAGTGGGAAATTTGCCCCAAACAATGGGCAGAACTGCCCCAGTCAGGTCGGCGCAGTTAGAAAACGTTAGGTCGGCCCAGTCAGGAAAAAAGTCACCCTTTGATGTGTATAAATAGAGAGTTCGACCTCTCATTTGGTCATTCACTCAAGCAAGTTCGCTCTAGCCAAGAGAGGTTCACTACTTTAGTTAAGAGACTAATTTTTTGGGATTCTCCACTATTGGAGAAGTTTCTCCCATTTGTTGCCTTTCTCTAAGAGATTGCGTCACAATACCATCCACGGTGGAGTAGAATTTCTAACATCTGTGTTGGAGATATACCAATCTTCCCATGCATTTGTTTGCTGCAATATCGTGGGCTCCTGTATTCTAATAACTATGAGTATTATTTTTGTACACCTTTTTTTTGGTTTGGTCATCTATATGGTAGACCTACTATCATCATTGTATTGTATTCTATATCAGAATTGAGCATGTTTTGTAGGAAGTTTAGTTGCCATTACATGTAATGCAACTTGGGGCATTACATGTAAGGGAATAGAGTATAGATTAAATTACATTAACCACCTTTGCAACGAGCAATGCATTATAGACTCCAACTATGGTGTCGATGTTGCAACATATTTTTCCTTGTGTCTATTGCCTTCCTACTCTTGTACTACTCTCGCTTCATCTCACTTCATGCATTTACTGGATTTTCCCTATATTCCCCACATAGCACCTCTTGCATTTGCTATTTTTGCCCTAGTTTATCAACCTCTTAACTTTTTTGGTCCTCGCATTTGCCTATACGGTGTGTTTCTCCAGGAAACGATATCACCTTTGTCTGATATTATAGGCTGCAACTATCTAATCAATGTTAAAACATGTCCTAGCATTTGCCTCTTACCTTTTTCCATTTTCCCTACTATCACGTTATCTCACTTCATGACATTGTCAACAACTAGTTTTGTCAAGGAAATAGTCTCAAGTAGGGGCCGACTTGAGATTACTATTCCTAGATAAGACTAGTCTCAACACCCCTTTTTGCCTTTTCTCTCGTATAGGGTGTTGTCCATTGTCACTACATCACATAGATTGCAGCAATGGGATCGATGACTCAACATCTCCTACATTTTTTTTCTTTCCATCCTCTGTTTTGCCTCGTATCACCTCATCTCACTTCTCGCCTTCCCAAGAATTTTCCTATCATTGCCACTTCTCACCTCTTTCACTTGTTATTTAAGGCATCGGGTCAGATCTTTTTTTTTTATTTCTTCTGCTCGGCTAAAATATCATTTGATCAACGATCTCTTATTTTTGCTAGACTCTGGCTCTGCTGCATCCTATTTCGATCTAGATTGGCCCCTCGCTTCCTTCTCTCAATGGTCCTCTACCTGCATGCTAGATTCTTGCAACCCACACCTGGTATCTGTGACCTACTATAGAGTTGCACTAACTCGCGGGACTACTTTGTAAGTCTCCAACTAGAAGATAACTACCTCTAGGATGTGTGGGAACACTTTGGAGTTGCACTGACTCGCGAGACTTCTTTGCAAGCCTCCAATGGGAAGATAACTACCTCTAGGATGTGTGGGAACACTTCATCCAAACATGTGGCCAAATCCTACTTGCTTGTTATTGTTTTCATTTATGGGTTTTGTTTTATTTAGCTTATAAATCAATCATCCAATTATTTTTCTAGTTGCTTGCTTAGGATTTGGACAGCCTAATCAACTTCCATTGCCAGGTACTGCCTAGCATGCAGGTTGGAGGAGAGTAGGGTTTCTCGATGGTGACTCTATTAGATCACGTTGTTGATTTTTAGAGGGTATTTATCATTCACGGGAATCATTTTCAGGTAAGACAGAGCGGATCTTGTTTTCTATTCTGCTTTGGATTCCCCCCTTGTTTTCTGTTATCAGTGGCCCTGTACTTGCATGATAGATTCTTGCAACCCACACTTGGTATCTTTGATTAACTACAGAGTTGCTTTGACCTCCAGGATTTCTTTGAAAACCTCCCATGGGAATCTAACTACGTCTAGGACGTGTGGGAACACTTCATCTAAACATGTAGCCAGATCGTACTTGCTTGTCATTGCTTGCATTTTTGGGATTTGTTTATTTAGTTTGTACATCAATCATCCATCTTGTTTAGGATTTGGATAAATCGATCAGCTTTCTTTGCAGCGAACAAATGCATGAGAAGATTGGTATATCTGCAACACAAATGTTACAAATTCTACTCGACCGTGGATGGTATTGTGATGCAATCTCTTAGAGAAATGCAACAAACAGGGAATTTCATGGGTAAGCAAAATGAAGTGGTAGTTTAACTAGGGCTGTATAACGAATGTGAGAGTTGATGTGCGACACTGACAGCGAAAATCTAGAAATTTCATGAAGCCATATGAGGTCATAGTAAGGAAAATGAAGGAAGGGAAGAAGTAAAAGGAAGAAGATGTTGCACATCAACTCTTTTCTTGAGGAATCCAGTAATTGACTAGGTTACCAAAAAGGAAAACTAAAAAAGGGTAGTGGAGTCGCCAAACAGATATCAAATCTATCAAAAAGGTAAAACAAACTAGAAAAAACTAAGGTCGTCCAGGAACAAAAAGATTTGTCCCCGGCAACAGCGCCAAAAATGTTGTCCGTCGAGATGCACACCAGCAGCAGAAATAATTCGAAAGTTGTCTCCCTCACTGTAAGTGGGGAAGAAGTGTGGCCTTGGGGGCAAGCAATGAGCCAGGTACTGTCACCTGAATCCCAGCTCCTCCGTTTAAGCTAACTCCTAATGAAGCCAATGGGGGTAGTCCCTACAAAGAGTTTAACTATGGCTCAATGTGGTTTTCAAATGTGTTTAAATGCGTGGTGATGCGGATGGGTGTTGTTTAGGAGTTTTAAAGATGAAAAGATAAGATCACAAATTACTTTAGATAAAACACAAGGTAAAATGCAATCCACGTTGCGATACAAGATTAGCAGTATATCGAAGACTTGCGAAGATGAGATAGCATCCACAGATAAATGACTTAAATGGACAAATGGCCCAACAACATGAATGTATGAAAATATAACAAATAGACCAGTGCCTTATGGAGTCAAAAATTATATAGTGCTGGGGGATGCTGAAAGTACAAGTCTTGGAGAACCGTTCGTGAGATCGTTGTGCAATTTATCTTGGTATATTGAAAGTTTTAGTGGTCTTGATTATTAGGGTAAGAACAACGAGGTAAGCAAAAGTCCGGAAAGTTATACTTTCAGTGGCTTCCCCTTCTGATGGTAGGTCGGACCGCCCAGATTTCAAAGAGTAAGTGTCCAATGACTTAACCACCCTGATGTCTAAGACAGCGGTAACTTCCGGCCCCACCAGGTTTAGGAGCTTTGCCCACTACCTGAGTATGTCTCGAATAGTCAACGCTAGTTCGTTGGTTGTGGGGGTGAAAATTTTATTATGTTGTAGAAGTTAATCAGATCTAACACCTTTCTGAGTACTAGCCCAACCCTTTAAGTTGGCAGAGCATACGAGTGTTAGATAGCGACCAAGGTAAATTATTATGGGAGTGTGAATTGGAATATTTTATTTTTGTTTAAGCACACAGTTCAGCTCTCTGATAGAGAGTGCTCTTGACTTTGTCTTATGACAAGGTTCAAGAGACTTATTTAATCTAATGCAAGGGGAAAAGATGCAAGCTAAAAATTCTCTCCGATAGAGAGTGCTCTTGACTTGGGTTATTTCAAGTTCAAGAGACTTTGTTTGATTATTAGAATAGAGGCAGCTTGCATAAAGAAAAGTGCACTTTCTGAAGTAACAATTGATCAAATGATAACAAAAGTACGCTTTCTAAGGCCAAGATTAACCAACTAAACTAAGAAATAGACAACAAGCGGGGTCAACCTCCGAACAAGGTGACCACTAGAACCACCAGTCCTTGAGAACTTCCAGCTAGCTGAATTTCGACAAGGATTCTAATGGGGATAGAGAAGCCGCCACAAAATAATGTGGCCCTCGGGATGAAATTCCAAGGTTGCTAACTCAAGTCAAAGCTTGGAAGAGAATTTAATCTAAGTACAGAAATTGAACTTTAATCTAGATGACTTGAAGTAAAACATAATCTAAGCATGCATTGAACAAACTTCCCCAAATGGGGAAGGAGAAAAGATGTGTGGGAGGCCTTATCCCACCTAACCCTTTTTATTAACAGAATTACAATATTTTGGATTTTCAACCTTTAGAAGAAATAATAGAAATGGAGATGAAATTTAAAACTCTTAAGAGTTTTACAATAAAAAAAAGGAGAGTATTGAATTTATTGGTTTGAGGTTTGGTTCCAAGCTTCCTTTTGTCTTTTGCAATGATTCTTCTCTTGATTTTCTTCTTCCACTTCAAGTTCTCTTTTGGATCTAACTTTGTCCCACAACTACACGCAACAAAAATTTCAAGCTACAAGCACCTTTAGCATTAGTCCAAATCAAAAGAAAGATAGCAAATTGAAACTGTTTGAACTTAGGCTTGCAAAATGAAGTCTAGGGTGCTAAATGGCATGAGATTCAACTTTAAATTATTCAAATGATAAAACGGACCAGCAAGCAAACGATAGCCCAAAATGCTAGGAAAGAGACCCAATCTATAATAAAAATGGAAATATTTTGTATGCATTTTTTATCTTTTGAATGAGAGCTGCTATATGAATGCAACTAGCAACCTATATGCAAGCAAATACTTAGAAATAAGCTAGATCCTACTAAAACGAATGCCAAAAATGAGATCTAAAATGCCTATATGCTACTATCCAAAAAGCAAACTAAGATGCACTAATAAGCAACTAGATACTAACAAAAAACGAAATGCAAACTTTATCTTAAAAGAGCCTTGCTCATTTACTTCTAGAGAAATGAAACTAACTATTAACCTTTAACTTTTTGCTTCTTTTTTTTCATGTATTTTTAGGTCTCCTTTGAAGGTGGACGAGAGCAAGAGGGGAGGCCAAAACGAAAGGCAATGGGAGGCCTTCAAAGGTGGAAAATGGAGCTAGGAAGAGGAGGGACGAAAACAAGATGAAGGAGGAGACGAATGCAAGGAGAGGAGGGAAAAACTAGGATAATAAGGCTAGCAAGTCAAAGCAAAAGGGAGTCAAAGAGAAAAGTTGATAGCTTGAAGAGATAAGCTTAGGGTAACCAAGATATTTGTTTTGAAAGTTGATGGGTGAAGCAAGATCTCCTAGTTCTTATGCTTATAAGATTGAGAATCCTTTGGCCACAAGTAGAGTGAAGATGAACCTATCTTAAAACTTGGAAGACACCTGCAAGACAAATATGCTCAAGCGAAAAGAGAAGACTTATATTTGCATGTGCTAGATTGTTAGACTTCTTGAAACAGAAATCAAAACTTAAGATTCCTAAGCATATGAGTAATACTCAATATCACCTCGAATTTGGGATGATGCATGGCCACCAAGAGCCTCCACGAATTGACCTCCAAAGTCACAACTTTATTAAATATTGAACAAGTTACAATTCCTCCAGAGTTTCTTTGCTAAATAATCCATCTGGAATGAGCTCCAAGAGCCTCATTATATACAAAAACTAGAAGCCAAAAACCTAGATCGAACTTTGGCATGCATGAGAGAGCCAAGCCATGCGAATGAGCAATCGGTGGAGAGGATCACGTGAAGTTTGGAGAGGCTGGAGTGATTGCAAGCTTGAGCATGGAGGTAGGTGTGATTGGGGAGGTGGCAGCCTTTTCTTTTGAAACCAACGCCCACCCAATTGAAATCTCGCCCACCAACTAAATGATTGGAACCATCAAGCACGAGTCCATCCATGTGAAGGCTCACGTCACTCTTCCTTAAACCATTCAAATGCGTTTCCAAACTTTAATTAGCATATGATTTTAATCTTATATATGGTACCTTACCACACCATGGAGCACTTTCCCAACATTTGAATGAGCCATGCGCATGGAGGAGCCCATGCTCACCCATGCTCACGTCATCCTCACTTAAAACAATTCGTATTTCCCAAAGTTGAACTTTATAACATGTGTTTTGACCTTTGATGTAGTTGTACACCCCATGCAAACCATCTTCAACTTTTAAAAATCAATTTTGTCCTTTTTTTATTGTCCTTTAGTGCAATTTGTCATTTTCTTGCAATTAAATGCCAGAATGTAGCATTTTTAGCCAAAACTGCTCCTGGGGTGACGTAACTTCCTGGAAACTGAAGAATGAAGCTGCCAAGGTGAAGAGGATGCTACGAGCATCAAAATGAGCCTCCCCATGCCCAATTCCGCCTCCGGATGAGGTTTTTATCATACTTAAAAAAATTTCATTTAAACCATTAAAAAATGGTCTAAATTATGGAAAAAATTATTCTTCCCGGAATCCAACGAAACTCCTAGGGGACCTAGTGAATGTTCATGCGACTCAATCGAGATGGCTAACACGTAAAAAATCCCAGACACAAGACTCTAATAACCAACTTAGGTTTTGACCACCATGGGAAATACTCCAGCTTTGGAGGTTTGAGTGAAAAACTCAGGGATTATACGCCACTGATGAGTAGCGTATAATTCCTAAGGAAAAAACACTCTAGAGTATCCCCCAAATGGCTTAACCTACGAATAGCCGAGTCTTTTATAAAAGGACCCCGTTTAGACCAACTTTTTACATTTTCCCCATGGGGGTATGAACATGCAGTTATTACAAATGGGGCAAAAATGCCCTAAAAAATGACTTCTGAACTTTTGAACACTGATGATGAACATGAATCATGTTCAATAAATTGGCGACTCGTCGGAAGTTCAACTATTGTACAAAATAGTTGATAACATACCCCTTGAAGGTTTCCCAGGATAAATTGTGTCTCTTGTGTTTATGTTGTGCTTGTTATTCTTTCAGTGATCCTAACATGGTATACGACACTTGTTTCACTTGCAACAATTTGAAAGCTAGGGCTTTGTATAGCAAAACCTAGTCATCATGGAACTTTCGCTATAAATCACTTTTGGCGAAGGTTCAGTATCTGAAACTTAGACGAGCCGAATATTACATTTTCCTATACCTTGTGTCCGAGTTTCAGCCTCAAATTCGTTATACTTTGTGAGATATGATCCGTACAAGTTAGGGTTTCTGCCTCTTCCAGAATGCAGCCCTAAACAGGTGACCTAGGAAAAACAGTCATATCTCGGGCTAGGAAGCTCCAAATGGAATTCCGTAAAAAGTGACAGTTAGGGAACGGACTTTAGTTTCACAGGTCCTATTATCAGAGGCCGAAGTTGAATGAGTGACACATGGCACTCCGTACAAGTTTGCTATGTTGTTTCATCCCATAAACAGGTAATGTTGGGAAACTTAGCATATCTCTCTCATGGAGAATCTAACGAAGCTCAAATATGTGGAGCTGGAAAGATGATAGGTCAAGATACCATAGAGCTAAGTTTCAGATCCCGAGGATCCAGAATTTCAGAGATACACCAGAAACAATAAGGCAGATCTTAAATAGCTGAATGACGAAAATCAAAGAAGAGGAGGAAGAAGCTCTCAATTAGGGTTTTCAATTTTTTAGGTATGGCACACCTAATGAAATGTTGGAGACACCTGATGCAACATTGGAAACTTTGAATATGGATTTGGAATCCATTCATCATAGATATTAATCTTCCATCAAAATGTTGTGGGAGGAAGGAGATTGAAAATTGGGATTTCCAAGTAAGAAGAAACCCTAGGATGATGTTGTCTGATAACATGAAAGGTACATCAAGAAAGACAAATCAAGTTCTAGATCAAGAATATATGACCATGATGACATGAAGACAAAGACTCATCCATAGTCTTTGATCACATAAAGGCACTACTTACGAGGTATGTATGATTTGGTTCTACTATGCTTAACTTATGAGATATGCAGGTTACTAGCACAAGGTCTCTAAATCATTGAAGAGAACAATGAAGATATTGTTTGGGTATGTTAGACATAACTAGCAAGAATGCTAATGCAAGTATGTTTTCTTATATCAAGTTAGTATCCCACTTTGTGTTAGGATCTTAGATAAGTATACTTTCACATGGTTGATAATGATTATTCCTAAAAAATAGAGTTTAGCTAATCAAGGCTTTATGCATATTATGTTTCATAGTTTGATTAATGATTATGACCATACTTGTTTAAGATTATTTAGGGCTATAATGTTTTTAATTTTATTGAGATTATACTAATGAATGTGTGATTATGTATGAGATCTTGAGGATGACACAATGATGAAACTAGTGCACATTTAACGGTGCTACAGGATGGATAAAAGATCAAAGACAAAAGTTCATGATACTATCATGGCATGGAAAGGAAGTAGAGATCAAGAAGGTAGCAAAGATTCAGATGGAGGCAACCCCACAAAACATAAAAAGATAAGTATTTGAATTACTTCTTGAATCTCTGAATAGTTAATGATATTAATAGTTGTATGCATTTTGTATTCCTAGAATCGGGAAATGTATCATGCATAGGGTAAGCATTCATTGAACAGTGTACTGCTAATATTCATGGTAAGTAGCCAATAGTGTTGGGCAACATTCCATTGTTGCTTGTCTAGAATGAAAACTCTTTGCTAATATCCTAGGAGCGGTGCACGCTCTTGATAGTATGTTCTGGTAGAGATGGAAGGCATCTAGATAGTCACCGTATGCATACGGGATATGGAAAAGTGTTGTGCCAAAGTATTAGTCAAGATAGTTACATAACTATGTGAATCATATCAGTATGCATAATAGGTTATAATTGAAATGTCAACATGATTTGATAATTATGAAGTGTTACTAATCATGTAATTGAATTTGATTTATAGGAAGGATCGTGTGCTATGATCTACAAAAGAAGGATGATGAACACTTGTTCCGAAGAACAAGTGATGACTGTTCAAAAAGAAGACTTATCAATCAAACATACTATAGAAATACAAAGCAAGGCTCATGGCTAGAGGATTCAAGACCGTTCTCGTGAATGGTGTAATTGAAGAAGAAGTGCATATCGAGAAAATTCCCAAGATTTGAAAGAAAATCACACGATCGAAGAAGGCTTTGTACGGGTTCCAAAGGTACCCAGGATTGATAGTCATTTGATGAGCTTGATGATCACCACAGGTGATGTGGATTTCAACCTTTGCTACAAGGTTGAAGATGGTTCCTATATATAGATGACATGCTTCACTCAGATGGATGCAAGAAGGAACTCACCATAGAGTTCGAGTGATATTGAGGCTCATATCAGTAGACCCATCTGACAGGAGATGGCACAGATAGATATGCAAAAAATCACTCAATGCAGAGTGTGCATGATGTTCAGTCACAGAGGGAGGACAATACTCAGATGTAGAAGAATCCACTTTAGAAGGAGTAGATCTTAGAGTTAAAGAATCTTGGGATGATTCTTGTGATTAGATATTCGGTTGAGATCAGATGAGATTTTTCCTTAGCAAAGGAAAATGTGAAGTAGAGATTTGGGATGATGGACAATGGTTTCTACAGTTTACAAACAAATTATTGGTTCGTTGATGTATCTGACGAATACTGGGCCAGATATATGCTTTGTTGTGAACACCCTGAGTCAGTATCTAGTTAAGTCTAGACGTGTTCATCTGGTAGCTACAAAGCATGTGATGAGGTACCTGAAAGGTATGATAGGTTTCTAGAGTTTGTTTGACCTGGAGTTGGATAACACAGTGATTTTATGTGACAACCAGAGATGTATAAAGATGACGGAGAACCCAATGTTCCATGGCAGGTCAAAGCACATAGAAATATGGTATTTCTATATACAGGATATGGTACAGAAGGGAGCTATAAAGCTCCAGTATGTGAGCATTGATGAGCAAGTTGCTGATGTGTTGACTAAGCCTCTGTCTCGAGTGAAGTTTGGGTACTTCCGTGACAAGCTTGGTGTGGTTCAAAAGGACCTTCCTCGAAACGGGGAGCAGT
This sequence comes from Larix kaempferi, assembly GCA_027924585.1. Lineage (NCBI taxonomy): Eukaryota > Viridiplantae > Streptophyta > Pinopsida > Pinales > Pinaceae > Larix > Larix kaempferi. The sequence continues at coordinate 13,450,145 of BSBM01000761.1, forward strand.
GTTGATGCTGCTGATGATGTTGCAGTAGGAATGTATCATCCCTGGACACATGTCCTAAAAGGATCTGTAGACTCTTGTCTCCGAGAAAGATGTTGATGATGATGTTGCAGTAGGATTGTATCATCCTTGGACACATGTCCTAAAAGGATCTATAGACTCTTGTCTCCGAGAAAGATGTTGATGATGATGTTGCAGTAGGATTGTATCATCCCTGGACACATGTCCTAAAAGGATCCGTAGACTCTTGTCTCCGAGAAATATGTTGATGATGATGTTGCAGTAGGATTGTATCATCCTTGGACACATGTCCTAAAAGGATCTGTAGACTCTTGTCTCCGAGAATGTGATGATGATGATGTTGTGTTGGTAAATCCTACGATTCATTCTAGGTCGCATCCAGTATGAAATAGGACTAGCTCTGTGGTGGTAAATCCTATGATTTATTCTAGGTTGCATCCAGTATGAAATAGGACTGGTTGTGGTGGTAAATCCTATGATTTATTCTAGGTCGCATCTAATATGAAATAGGACTGGCTCTGTGGTTGTAAATCCTATGATTTATTCCAGGTCGCATCCAGTATGAAGTAGGACTGGCTCTGTGGTGGTAAATCCTATGATTTATTCTAGGTCGCATCCAATATGAAATAGGACTGGATCTGTGGTGGTAAATCCTATGATTATTCTAGGTTGCATCCAGTATGAAATAGGACTGGCTCTGTGGTGGTAAATCCTATGATTTGTTCTAGGTCACATCCAGTATGAAAATGGACTGGCACTATGGTTGAGGATTGTATCATCCTTGGACTTAAGTCCTAAAGTGAGAGGGATTGATCATCCCGTAATTGGATCATGTGTGTTGCAGGTTATGTTGTTATGATGATGTTGTTGATCGAAAGATCAAGATGATGATGTTGTTGATCGAAAGATCAAGATGATGATGTTATTGCTGTAGACGATTGAGTGATCGAGTGCTGCAGAAGATGAAGGCTCAGTACTGTAGAAGATGATATTCCAGTATTGAAGATGTTGAAGATGTACCAGTAGTTGTTCCAGCTGTTGATGATGTTGAAGAAAACTTCTGATGATCTATAGATGTATCACCTTGATGTTGTTGATGATGCTCTCTCTCCTTGATCCTTCAGTTGATGTTGTTGTAGTCAGAAGAATACCCTTCTCGTTAAGGGGGAGTGTTCAAATATTGTAACTTCGAAGAATATTCTATTGTATTTTATCATTGTAATTTATTCAGAGATGTTTTATTCCTCCGTCGGGATGTCATTATTGTATTTGATCATGTAAAGTCAATGAGGTAAATCCTCCCATGTAAGTCGGGGCAATAGATCCCTTTGACTCAATTGTAATGGGGTGTTTAAGTCCCCTAGTAAAGTCGGCCTAGTCAACATTAGGTTAATTTGTTAGGGGCCGACCTAGTTAGGGTAAATGTCAAGTGAAAGTTAAAGTATAAATAGAAGTGTCATGCTCCTCATTTGGACACACACTCACTTGTGGATTGCGCATTAGGAGAGAGAGAGAGAGAGAGAGAGAGAGAGAGAGATGTGAAGGAGAAGGAGCTCTTGTTTGGGGATTTCATCTTTTTGGTCATCTATATTGAGGAAGTTTTCTTGGGTTTTCTACCCCATGAGGGTTTCCCAGGATAAATTGTGTCTCTTGTGTTTATGTTGTGCTTGTTATTCTTTCAGTGATTCTGTATATGCTATTGTTGTGAAATTGAATTGAATACTGATGTTATCTATGTTAGCATATTGAATCCTAACATTTCTTGCCACAAAAATTCATGTATCCTCACTTCCAGCCAGTCTTGAAGTTCATCTTTCACCAACCTCCATTGCATCTCTCCTACTCTACATTTGTCAAGGTCCTAGTTAATGGAACCATGTTAATGGATTTTTTATAGACTAGGGTCCACAGAAGGTGTCCAACAAAAGTCTGCACTAGTTTAGTATTCCATCATATTCAAATTTCCAAAGAAAGGAGGTCTCACCTTAGGCATGTTTTATATTTGTCAATTAAATAAGGTGTAGAGTCTTGAACATTAGTCAAGACGAAGAATCTATTGGTTAACGTTTAATCACATTCATATAGACAAACATAATGTGATGCACATGCAACAATGTAAACATCATAAAGATACATCACAACATTATACAAATAAGTAGAACAATAATGCAATCCCATTGTATTAGGTAATACAAAGATTACATCTAGGCCTTGCACCTTCAAAATGAGTAGAGTTTAGTAGTATCATAATCGAGATAGAGACTACTAACCCTTACAATAACCTTAATACCAACAAAACTAACCCTTATGTTGATGTGTAAATTTGCAATATAAGAAACAACATGCAAAACACTCTTGTAGGGTTGGCCATGAGGTAAAAATGGGGATGGAAACCTGAGTTACTATTTTATACCCTAAAATCAACTATTTAAAAATTAGGTTAATTTGTTAGTTGGGTCTATGGAGCCTTTCCACCTTAAGGGTACTAGGTATCCTTATATGTGAGTGTGTTTATTTTAGAATGATCCTTCAGTCGGTGATTATTCAAGTCTTATTTAATGTGAAATTTATGTTTTAAATGTGAATAAAATCTGTTGTTCTAGATTATAAATAAATTCTATAGCTATGAAATTGTTGTAAAATGTAGAAGTATGCCTAAATAAAATGAATATCCTAGATAAAATGAGCATAAACAAATAATAGGACAACATCACCTAAAACAAAAGTTAAAACTCAACGACAAAACTAATAAATTACTAAAGTGAAATGTATCAACGAAGCAAAACATGTAAGCAAAATAAACTAACTCACAGTTGTACATTATATACAATGGAAAACTAAGGACGATATGTACATCATAATGAAAATAAAGTGCATGAAAATGACAAGCTTTTAAAACTAAAAGAAAAAAAGCTACATAAAGATATAAAATACAAGGAGAATTAACAAATATGCCCAGAAAACTTATTTTTTTATTAATATAAATGTCTGAACTACAAGAATAATAACCCAAATAGGGTAAACAATTGCATTAGCTCCCTGCAAATGGGATGTCCAGGAAACCATATGACACTTACAATCAACAAAAATCACAGTGAGAGAAGCGTCAGATGGTGAGAATTCTATTTAAATTATTCAACACCCAAATGGTCTAAAAGGAAGTGATGTAGACAGGAAGAGCACCTCCGGGTGTTGCTTCATCTTCGTATCTATAGTGATTTCTTGGTGTAGAAGGAAGTAGACCTCAGTGGCACTGAGAGGTGCAGAAGCTAAATATATTGCGGTATGTGTTGCAACTCAGGAAGTTGTTTGGCTACAAAAACGATGGGTTGTCGGGAAACCATGGATGACTCGGGAGCAAAGGATCCTTGAGACTTGGACCACACTCTCTGCACCTCTGGAATACCACGGAATATATGAGTAGGGTGATTGCAAGGGAACTTAGGCTAGAGGCAGATTGCATGGAACTCAACATGAAGAAATCCAAGCCCTTACAGCTCATGCTAAGAAAGGAAAAGGTAAGCGTGGAAAGTTTCATGGTAGGGAAGACGAAGTTGGGAGATCAAGCCCTATAACATAACAAAAGAAGAAGAAGGATCTTTCACATATCTAGTGCTTCAGATGTCAAAAGTACGGTCACTATACCAAACAATGTCATGGTTGAAAGAAGAGAAAACACCAAGCTTCAACTGTTGATGTTGATGAAGACACTCCATGCAAGAAGTCAAGGAATTATGATCGAACGGAGTTTTTCTTTATCTCTGCTCTCTTAGGTACAGTTCCTACCACTAGTGATACTTGGTTAATAGATTGTGGTGCATCTAGATATATGACAGGTTATAAAGAAAACCTTACAAACTTGGTAGAGAAAGAGTCCCACCTACAAGTTGTACTTGGGGATGATGTTAGATATATTTTGAAGGAATCTGGGGATACCTACCACCAATTAGATTCTAGTGATACTCTACACTTGAGCAATGTGTTGTTTGTACCTAGGATGTAAAGGAACCTTGTATCTGTATTATCCTTGGAGAACAAATGTTACAAAGTTGCATTCTCTGATGGAAGGTTCATGAATGGCACAATAACTCTAGTATGGATTCAACTCATATGATTGGTGTTCGAGAGGACAGCTTATACAAGCTGACTAAACAACCAATTCAAGCACTGGCACATGATTCTACCAGTTTGGGTGAGTTGTGGCACAGAAGACTTGCTCATAACACTATAGAGCTCTTCCATCATTGAGGACAATGGTGACGGGACTTCAAATACTCCTCTGTGTAGATTGTGATGGTATTTGTAGAGGATGCGCACTTGGTAAGAATGCCAAGAGCTCTTTCCCGAGCAGTGACAGAAGGTCCAAGGGAATCTTGGATCTAGTACATTCAAACTAGTGTGGACCCATGATAGTTTCCTCATGGGTTGTTGGCTGCTTTCTGGGGCAAACCCGGGTTTTAATGAAGTGCAGCAACAAAACCCCTCGGCGCATTGGCCCTCTCAGCAACGAGCTGCGCAGCAGCTCGAGGTCTCACCCGAAGTGGCTATGGGGGGCCTAAGGAATCAGTTTTCCTCAACCTAGGCGACGCGGAGACTGTTCTCCCTTTCTCAATGATTCCTCAAAGTCGATTGTCTGACTTTCCCGCAGGTCCCTTGGCGCAACTGCGCGGAGTTCTCACTCAACAGCCTAGCTGCGCGGTATCTCCGTTCTGGCGCATGAGGCAACTATCCCCTGCGTCGACGCTTTAAGTATCTCTTCTTTCTGCGCACCCAGCGCAGTAATGCATTCCTCGATCGCTACGGAGACAATGCTCTACAGCTTCTTCGATACTTAACAATTACGGTTAACAAGGGAGCTTCACAAACTCACTAGAACGCTCACAAAGAGAATGCACGATTCCTGTATACACAAGTAATGAACTTAAAGCAGACAATCACTCACACAACATCATAACAAGAAGTACGTGAAGTTCACCTTCTCGAGGGAAACCACATCCACGGGAGTGTTTATATTAACCAGAAAATGATAGAGTTATACAATATGCTGCGCACACAGCTGCAGCCTTAGATCTTTCCAGGAAACTCCACGCACACAGCTGGGAGCCCTTCTCTCGATCTAGTCTCTTCTCTACAGAGATTACAAAGCACAGACGTCGACTCAGACTGTCTGGCAACTCAGGGATTAGCTCCTCGGCTATCCGGTTTCCACTCTTTCTAACCATGCAGTAGAAAACACAGCAAAGGATAATCAACACATGATCTACCCTTATGACTGACTAACTATTTGTCTACTATCTAACTCTTCTTCTTATCAATTATACATATATATAGGTGGCCATGACGGTCACACCTTTACAAAACTGTGGGCCTTTCCCAACAGTGATCCCCGAAAACCCTAACCACGCACATGGCTAGGTGTACTGTAGGCGCCGCTTGTAGTCATGTCGCCGCTTCCTGCAGGTTCCTTGACTTCCGGCGCAGATTGCGGGTATGGGCGCCTTGTCCTTCGCCTTCAATGCTCTGGTCCGTTGCTCCTCCTTGATCCAAGCAACCATAACTTCTTTACTAAGCCTTAAATGAGGGTAGCTGAGCCCTCTACTCCGTCACTTTATTTAGTATGGTAGCTGAGCCACCTTCATTCTTCTATGACGTGCGCGCAAGCTCCGCGATTTCCGGTCCGTGATCTGCGCTGAGCTTATCCATCTGGCACCGTACTGCGCACCGTCTCCTTCTATCCAAAACTTAGTGCTTGTTCAAAATTAGCACTTTCCTTTCATACTTGTGCTTTTCCCCAAAATTCGCAGCTTTACCATAGCTGCGGCCTAGGCTCCAACAGGCCCCTAACACTTACTTGTGGCTCGCCCTCGAGCCACTCGCACTAGCGTGTGGTTGCTTGATTTGCGCATCTTCTTTTGCTTGGGTCTCCGCGAGTGTTTTCTTCCACTGCGCAATAGCGAAGTCCAGTTCATCTACACATTCCACAGCTGTCTGCACCGTTTCTGCAGTGGCTTCTTCTTTAGTTATGCCATCAATCACCTGTTGAGATTCTGCAATTTCTTTGACCTTTGCCTCGATTTGGGAAGCAAGGTCAGCATACTCATCCATAAATGGCTGAATGTTGTTGGTGAGTTTGGCATCTTCATTTCTGAGCTTGTGCAGCTGCTGTTGGATTCTGCGCACTTCACTCATTTTCCTCATTTTTGCTAAGCCTTCTAAGGCCTTAGCTTCTTCTGTTAGAACAGTTAGGGACTGTTCTGCTCCTTGCACTTGTTGGAAAAGACCGATTTTGAAGGGGAGCATCTCAAGCTCCGTCCAATCTTCCATAGCTTGGTTCATCAGGTTCTCGGCTTCACCTGCTCTGCTCGTCAGTTGTGTAGAAGTTCTGCGCAGCGCTTCAAATTGTTGTTGGCTATCATTTGTAAGATGTGCTGCAACACGAGCTTCTAACTCTGAGATCTGCGTTCTATGGTCTTCAGCCATAGCAACTATTTCATGCTCCAGGGTTTTCACTCTTCCTGCAATAATTTGAACTTTCTCAACTAGAGGAAGGTCTGGTTGAATCTCGCATGCTGGCAACTCCTGGGCAATTGCATCAACTGCGTTCCTTATGCTAATGTCTTGTGCTTCGTACAGTGCGAGCTTCTCGGAGATATTCTTATGGCTTGCCTTCAGCTCTAACTCCTGCGATTGCAGTATTTGGTTTGCATGGAAGGTAGAGAGCTCTCTAGCTCTCAGCTCGACAGAAACTTTCTCATGCACTAGCTGTAGAGTCTCTATGGGAATTAAAGACAAATTTATTTCGACAGGCCCAACTGCGCTTACCTGTAGTGCAGCTAGCGGATCCGGAAGTGTCATGCTGGTAGGCGGAATGTGCACGACAGTGTGCATTTCTGCAAGTACTTCAACTCGCTCAGTACTTGTATTTACTTGCGGCACCTGCGAAGTGGATGCTGGCGCATGGGTCTGCACAAGTCTTCCTGCGAGACCTTTTAATTCCACAAACTGGAGGTCTAGAGCACTTCTGATGTGAGCATGCGCAGTCCGCAGCTCACGAAATTGCTCTTTTAGATACTGGTCGATCCTCGAGGGAATGGCCTCAACGGGATGCGACACTTTTTGTTTCTTGGTTGCCGATTCTGTCGAACCTTCATCACTTCTTTGCTCAGGGGCTTCCTTGCCCTTATCCTTTTCTCTCGCAGCGGCAGTTGGCATCGCGGATGCGATATCGGTGGCCTCCCTCCATTCATCCAACCAAGACTTGATATTTTCTTCAACATCCTCGGTGGTCATCCTGTAAAGGCCTAGGGCCCATTCATCTGGAATACCGTAGGGGCGGAGGTAAAGTTGATGCAAGTCGGCAGTAAAGGCCAACTTTCCTTCATATATTTTGGCTGTCTCCTTGCTCAGCCTTGGCATTTCCTGAATGGTATCTCTGAGGAGATAGTAGTATTCACAAAATACAGCGCGATTCATCTTGCACTTCGCGGGATTGTTAGAATCCCAGAGGTTGATATAGCGCATGCCGGCAACCTCTCCTGCACGGCGCGGAGGGAACTGAGTATTCGGGGGCTCCTTCCACCCGACGAGAGCGCATAAAATTAAAAGACAAGAAAAATGGAACGACTGGGATGCGTTGTCCTGGACGTTCAGGCAATCGGCCAAGAAAGAATTAAGCAGGAAGAGAGACCAGTTATACTGCTCTCCCTCCGCAGCTGCGATGGCAAGCTCCATGACAGCTCCAGTAACTTCCTTCGGTCTGCACTTTGTGAGAAGTCTGCCTGCAAGCAGACTTCCTGTAAATCTAAGTGCCTCGTCTTCTACTGTAGTGAGGTCATAAGCCCGACCTCCTCGTGTTAAGTTGTATTTCTGCACCAGCTGTGCAGCCAATTTTCTATCCTTATCCTTTCCCACAAAATGAATATTGGGATCCTTACCAGCCTTAGATAGACCGGTGATGCGATGAATCAAATCAACGTTTAGATCAATTGGCCTCCCCAGCCAAAGGTAACCTCCATGAACGCATGAAAGCAGCGTCTTAACAACTGCATTGACTTCGTTGCTACGCCCGAAGTGCGGTAGCTTCAACAAGTTCAACAAACCTGGCTTCTCCAAGTTTGCTGCAAATCCCCTTGGGGTAAATTCGTCAACCTTTCTGGTGGGATTATGGACTATCGTCAGATAACGATCTAGCGTGAACTGGGGATGCGTTTTATAGTCTCCCAGGTTGAAATCAGAGAACTTGACTAGTGGAAGGTGTCCCAACAGGGGCCCTTCTATCCGTACGCCAGCCGGTAGTGGAGGTAACGGAATCGGATACTTTGCATTCTTCGGGATCTGTACCTCTGGCGCATCATCTGGACGCGGCGAAATATAGTTCGCCATGGTGGCCAACGGATCTGGAACGGGTTCTTCTGGCTGTTGCTGAGATGCTCTCATGCCGGGTGATTGTCTGGGGTCAGTCCAGCCAGGGTGTACATAAGTCGAGGCCGTCACTGGAGTAGTCATGCCGAAATCTAAGCCTCGGCGCAGGAATTGACGAACAACTTCTTCAGTCGACAGGTTCTCCGTCGTGAACCGGTGTAGGGAACAAAAACTTTGGACAACAAATGGTGGACCTGCGTAGGATATGGACGCTGAAAACAAAGGAAAATACTCTGCACAACTCGGCTCTGAAAACAATAACTTGGATTCTTAAACAAGACTATGCAACTCGAGGAAAGTAACCCGAAAATTATACAAGTGTGGGGTATTTATAGCCAAAGGTGATAGTAAATGCGGCCAAGTGGGGTTACTTAGCTGTAGGCGGCTATGCATGAGTTGACAACCCGCTATCCCCCTCGCCTCGACGGTGCATTTATTGTGATGGACGGGCTCTGACAGCCTTCCGGGAGAAGCTAAAGCTTTCGGCGCATGAGTTAAATGCAAATCTTACAGAGATCAAGCCGAATCCGTCAGACAGGCTATACTTAAATGGTGGACCTATCCTTCATTAATTCTCAGACACGGCTACATAACTACTGTAATTGAATGTTTGTTGGCGGGTCATTTCAGCTTAGGTAACTGTGCATAGAGGGGTCCACACCGAGAACTCCTCAAGTGGAAAATCGACATAGGGAGCTCCGCAAGAGTGATGGTTCAACGGTCCAGAAAAAAAACTTCGCAAGAGCGCAAAGATAAGCTCACTCAACAAATTTTATTCGACATGCGCGGATTGTTTCAAGGAACTGCGCGGGAAGCCGGAAACTGAAAGTGTCTCGCAGCTTCCGTGTAGACTGTGACCATGCGATGTCTCTTTCAACTACACCGGACATCTGCACCTCTTTAGCAATATATTAGGTCGACAGGGCGGAGTGGCCGTCGCGATAAAGCTTGAGCCGACTCCCGTTGATCATTGTAGGTAGCAATTCTCCATCAATCTTCGCAAGCTGAACTGCTCCTCCTCCAGTTATCTTTGTCACTAGAAAAGGGCCTAACCAATGTACGCGAAACTTGCCTGGAAACTTGATGAATTTACTATCATAAAGGAGTACCAAGTCTCCTTCTTCAAAGTGCTTATGCTTAATGTGCCTGTCATGCCAAGCTTTCTGTCTTGCCTTCTGTACCTGTTGATGGAATCCGGCTAAAAGTTGATCTTCTTCTAAGGCAAGCAGTTGTGAAAGTCTTTCACTCATAGTATCAGGATCTGCCATCTCTGTAATTTGCGCGATTCTGAGACTGGGAACAATGTATTCTATGGGCATAACTGCTTCTTGTCCATACACCAAACTAAAAGGTGTGTGACCTGTTAGTTTCTTGCAAGTGGTTCTGTAAGCCCATAATACAGCTGTGACTCTAAGGTCCCAATCATCTCTTTGTTGATTACAGATCTTCGTCAGAGCATTCTCAAGGATCTTATTGAATGCCTCCACCGTACCATTAGCTTGAGGATGGTAGGGTTTACTCTTATGGTGACTAATTTGAAATTCTTTAGTAAGGGCCTCTATAGTCTCATTGAGGAAATGTGTACCCTCATCACTCATGAGGATCACTGGGCATCCAAACCTAGTGATAATGTTCTCAAAAATGAACTGTGCGGCAGTGGCAGCGTCGCAGTTCTTAACTGGCTTCGCCTCAGCCCATCTGGTGAGGTATTCAGTAGCTGTAATGATGTATCTTGCGCCGGTTCTTTTTCCTGGTGGGTTGATAGGTCCTACAAAATCAATGGCCCATTTATCAAAAGCACGCAGTGTGATCTGGGGTCTTAGCGGCATTTCATCTCTCCTTGAGGGTTTTCCTGTTCGCTGGAACACATCGCAACATTTACAGAACTCCTTAGTATCCTTGTGCAATGTCGGCCACCAAAGACCTGCGGCTAAGATCTTCTGTGCAGTCGGCTTTCCTGCGAAATGGCCTCCTGCGGTACCTGAGTGCGCTTCTGCGATGATAGAGCTCTTTTCATGTGGTAAGATACATCTGTGCAAGACTTCGTCAGGGCCCAACTTATAGAGTTGGCCTGCTATCAAAGTGAAGTCTGTAGCTTTGACAACAAGTTGTTTCTTCTGCTGGATTGTACATTCAGCCGGCGCTTGCCCGGTAGTGAGAAACTCAAGAATATCGGAATAATATTCATCTGCTGCTTGAATAGAAAACAACTGCGCGTCAGGAAGATTGTCCTCTAGACTTGTAGGTTCCTCTCCTGACTCTATCCTGGATAGATGGTCAGGCCCTGCATTCAATCTGCCTGGCTTTACAATAACCTCAAAATCATATTCTTGGAAGAGTAGTAGCCATCTGCAAATTCTTCCCCCTAACACTGGTTTATTGACCAAGTATTTCAAAGCAGAATGGTCAGTATACATTTTAAAATGAGCACCTAATAGGTAGTGTCTGAATTTCTTTAGGGCGTACACCATAGCTAGTCCTTCTCTTTCTGTAGTGGTGTAGTTCTTCTCGGCTGTGGATAGCTTTCTGCTGGAGTAAGCAATCGGGTGGTCAATACTTCCTTCTCCGGGTTGTGTAAGCATGACCCCCAATGCTATGGAAGAAGCATCGACATGAACATGGAAAGGTTTTCTCCAGTCCAGGAAAACTAGAATAGGCGCTGTGATCATCTTTTCTTTAAGTGTATCCAATCTCTGTTGGCATTCGTCTGTCCATCGGAACTTCGAATCCTTTTTCAGCAATCTTTCCATAGGTGCTGTGATCCTTGCATATCCTTTGATAAATTTTCTGTAGTATCCTGTATGTCCCAATGTAGTGCGCAATTGCTTAACTGAGTTGGGCGCAGGTAAATTAGCAATGATGGAAACCTTCGCAGGATCCATCAGGAGTCCTTGTCTGCATACAATATGTCCCAACAAAATACCAAAGGGCGCACAAAATATACATTTTTTCAAGTTAAGGGAAATATGATGCTGTCTACATTTTTCTAGCATCATGCGCAGATTCCCGATATGATTCTTTAATAGACCAAATACAGTCCAGTCATCAAAATAAAATTCTAAAAACTTGTGAATGAATTCCTTAAATACAACAACAACAACTCTAGAGAAGATAGCAGGTGCGTTTTTAAGACCAAAGGGCATTACCGTGTACTGGAATGATCCCCATTCAGTCGCAAAAGTACTCTTATGGCAGTCATATGGATGGATTCTGATTTGATGATATCTCGAAAATTCATCAGTGAAGGAGTAACCCTCTTGTCCTCCAACATTATCAAACACTTCGTCTGTAAAAGGAGTGGGAAATGGATCATGCGCTGATGCATCATTGAGTTTGTGCAAGTCCACACAAATTCTTATTTCACCTTTCGTTTTTTTCTCTTGCACCACCATAGGACTAATCCAATCGCTTTCCTCTACTGGCTCAATAATACCTGCTGCGAGCATTTTATCAATTTATTCTCTAACTTTGTCTTTATACCGGGGGTTCAATATGTACGGGCGCTGTTTTACTGGCTTGGCGTCTGCTTTCAGAGGTATGCGCATCACTCCTAAGTCTCCTAGGATGCCTTTCATTTCCGTGAACTTGGTAGGAAAGATATCCTGGTAGTCACGTAATAACTATGAAACATGTCCAACAGTTTCATCATCCCAATAATCTCCTATAGAAGCAAACTTGGGTTCGGCTTCTGTACCAATGTTAATATTCTTGAGCTTGATGTGTTCTGTGATGGCAGGAATATCAAGCTCAGGACCTTCAATATTGCGCGTCCCTTCTGATTCAGGAATATTGACGTTTCGAGGATCCTCCTCCTCATCTTCAGCGGTGAAATTATAACATTCTAGGGCATGTTCTATCTGGACAGCCCAATCTGGTTGGGAATATTCTGATAACGAGCATTGTTCAAATACCTTCTTTTTAATACACTTCAAAGCCTGATCGATGCTTGGATGTTCTGACTCAAAGCTGAAGGTAAGTTGAAAACTTTCTATCATAAGAGGCCAACTGATAGTGCCTCGGCGCAATTCTGTTTCAGTATACCAGTTCCTTGGAACTGTATCCAATGTGTGGATGAATAGGTGAACCCACTCATCTTCCGAAATATCTGACCATTGCTGAATACATGCTTCAATGTGTGGCCTGGGGTCACTCTGTCCCTCATACTTGCGTAACACTTCTGCTGTGGTGTCCTGAAATCTGCGCAGTATCAATCTGTGATAGTCTTGCCATGTGTGAATATTCTCTTTATGCGCACCCCACCATCTTGCGGGTGTAGCGCGCAATGCTACATCCAATGCCTGTATGCGCTGCTATTCTGGGAGCTTTTGTTCATATGCATGTATGAATTTAGTTACTTCAGTTAAACCATCAAAAATTGGAGTGTCAGTCAATTCTGTGCCAATCCATCGAATGGATTTAGTCATCATGGCGCAACGCCTTGCAGAAACCTCGTGTAAACGATTCTGCCAGTTTTCCAATCCTGCATCTGAGTCTAATGTGCACGAGCTGTCGCATCGCCAGCTGATATGGCCATCTGCTGTGGGATTGACATAGTCACTGTGATTAGTAGTCATTTGATACAAACTGTCCATGTGGCGTGCTTCCTCTTCTGACTGAATGGGTTCTATATACCTTGGTCCTTGAATAGGATCAAGTGGTGCGATGACCCTAATCTGGTCATCCTCAAAGGTCATCTGTCTTTTCTTCAAATTAATGACAGTCAAATTATCAAATGCCCAGTCTATACCTAAAAGTGTTGGGTATGGTTTACTATCATCCAGAATTTTGATTACTTCAAAATCTGCAGAGCTTCTTACTCCTTCAATATCAATAGGTACATTGGGTAATCTGCCCAATGGAGAGACTCGTTGTTGATTCGCGAGTCTTAGCTGGATGGGGGATCTTGTAAGCTGAGGACTTCCCATCTGTTCCCATGTCTGCATAGTGAGAACATTAACTTCTGAGCCCAGATCTAAAATGAATTCGTCCATTTCAAATGCTCCAATCTGCGCTGTGAGCCTCATCTCTTTTCCAGTTCTAGTGTGATTCCCAATCTGGTGAACAGCACGCTGTGGTGTGTTCGTCGAAGCAGAGTGTTGGCACTGATCCAACAGGTGTTGAAGTTCTAGAGTTTCCTTTTCATTGCGCAACAATTTTAAACATTGTCGCAGGAACACATGAACACTGCCTAGTGCATTCTCGTCATCAGGCCTTCCAGCTGTAGTGGCATGTTCTTGTACCAGGTTGTCTTGTCTTAGCACTTGCGATCTAATATTGTTATGCGGAATTGCGACAGAACTTGAAGCTCTCGGATCTGAGAAATACTCTTGAGCTTGCTTGAATGCTTCTTTTTGCTTCTGCAGGTTAAGTGGGGCTGGTTTAATATTAGCGCGGCGCACCCATTGCGTCGCTTGCTTTCCCGTTCCCATCTCTAGCGCACCAGTGGTTGCTCCACTGCGCGTCACTATATTAACTGTGGGGTCTGGTTCTCTTTTTTCTGCTCCAATCAACTGAATATTCTGATTGACCTGTGGGGTCTTTGCTTGCATCTTAGTTATCAACTGAGGGCATTCTTCAATGATATGGTCATAAGATTTACAATACCTGCAGAGGGTTGTAGGATTTTGGAAATCCCTTGCAAAATGACCTTGCACTCCACAATTATAACAAGTGATCTATCCTCTTCCGCGACCAAAATTTGTTGTGCGTCTGCGTCCCCTATAATTTCCTGCTCGGCCGTTGCGAGTTTGGTCATATGGTGGACCTGCTGCGGGTCGTTGTGTCTCTGCTTGTACTCTATAAACATCATGCTTTCTTTCTATCATAAGATCATATGCTCTACTGATTTACAGAAATTGAAATATAGATTCTTTGGAGTTTGTACATATTTATGAAGTAAGTGACATTCTTGTGGTCTATGACCTCTAGTTCTAGAGATTTCGCACCAGGCCCCTGTGCCTGTGGTAAAGGGTTAGGTGCTCCAGTTGCAATATATTCTATGAAAACGGGGCAATGGTCCTTTGAGTGACCTTGCGCTTTACATTTTGTACACCAAATTTCTTCCTTAACCTCCTTGCCTTTCTTAATATCATGCACTTGCAAGGTTAAGTTTGCTAATTGGTTCTGCAACTACGCAACATCGTTGCTTGTTCCAGCAATTGGTGAAGCTTCTAGTTTCATAGCCATCTCTAGAGCTTGTTCCTGAGTATTGAGATTCTGTTGCATAAGAGGAAGTCTAATGTGTGGGAGCAGTGCAGCAATGAACCATTCCTTATGCTGCTGTGGTGCAAACTCGAAGCTTACTTGATCTATCAAGGCTTTGAACTTCTGGTCAAAGTCCCATACTGATTCTGTAGGTAACTGTTTGATGTCTTTGAGCTCTGTTATACACTGTGATTCTGATTTAGGTTTCTTAAATTCTCTAATCATAGCATTTCTTACATCAGTAAGCGTCCTATTCTGTGCTGCTGAGTATTTCATGAACCAAGTCAAGGCTCTTTCTCTTAGTGTGGTTGCTAACTGAACCAGTTTAACAGCATCATCATTAATTTGCTTAATTGTCCAAATGGCTTCACATAAGAACTAGTGCGGCTCAGGGTCTTCTATCCCTGTTCCTCTAAAAGTTGGTAGCTTCATGTCATCGCCCATCCTTCTTGTGCTAGGTTGAGGTGGAGGTGCTGTAGCAGTGCTTCTGGGCTGGTTAAATAAAGGTGGTGCTGAGGTACTAGAAGTACCGTGTGGGCTACTAGAAGGTGTTACTGCGGGGTTATACTGAGATCCGTTTGGTTTTTGCGGTGTAAAGGGGTGATAAGGGATATGAGCACTCCCTTGTCTTTCTATATGGCTTGCTCTAGGAACTTGACTATCGTCTGGGCTAGACTCAAAAGAATACTGGTCGAGGCCTACTTTATATCGTTTTCCACTACGATTGCAACCAATAAGTTCAGGATCACTATCAGAATCTACGGACATTACTTGTCTATGCTATTCATCAGAAGCTATACATAGCTTTCATTTTTCATACAGAAGCATTTTAATCCATAAGTTCAGGGAATTTAAGAACTTACCTCTGTGTGCTTGCAAGAAATTCCTCTCAGCTTCACTGAAACTCTTTCTTGTATCTACTGCAAACTCGGTGATGAAACCTTCCAGTAGACTATTCAACCAAAAGTCTACTGCGCGGGACACAGAATTGTCTACCCGCTTCACAATACTGACTAGCTCAGGCGTCCAAGCGACGGGTCGATCAACATGCAAAGTGGGTCTAGTATCTGCTGACTTGGCTATCCAAGCATGCAACTCTAGTGCAAATGTAACAAAGAAAATTTCGTGAAGGTCAGTATAAATATACTTTTGCAACCAGTCTTCCGTTTGGAGCCTAGAGCTTCTATTTTCTTGTTCAGCGAACTCTTTAGCCTTTAAATCAAACGAGTCTCCAATTTCTTTAGCTGTAGGATTCCAATAACACATTTGTTAGCTGAGCAAGTCTCAGGGTAACAGAACCATTTGTTGGCTTCAGCAACAATCTCAGACGTCGCGGAAATAGTAAGTCTCACAGCAACAAGTCACAAGACAACGGAACCATTCGTTGGCTCCTTCTTTCTCTAGGTTTCGCCTCAATCTCGCGCGTTGCCGAAATAACAAGTCTCACGGTAGAAAGTCACGAGGCAACGGAACCATTTGTTGGCTGATTTCTGGGGCAGACCCGGGTTTTAATGAAGCGCAGCAACAAAACCCCTTGGCGCACTGGCCCTCTCGGCAACGAGCTGCGCAGCAGCTCGAGGTCTCACCCGAAGTGGCTATGGGGGGGCTAAGGAATCAGGTTTCCTCAACCTAGGCGATGCGGAGATTGTTCTCCCTTTCTTAATGATTCCTCAAAGTCTATTGTCTGACTTTCCCGCAGGTCCCTCGGCGCAACTGCGCGGAGTTCTCACTCAATAGCCTAGCTGCGCGGTATCTCCGTTCTGGCGCATGAGGCGACTATCCCCTGTGTTGACGCTTTAAGTATCTCTTCTTTCTGCACGCCCAGCACAGTAATGCATTCCTCGATCGCTGCGGTGACAACGCTCTACAGCTTCTTCGATACTTAACAATTACAGTTAACAAGGGAGCTTCACAAACTCACTAGAACGCTCACAAAGAGAATGCACGATTCCTGTATACACAAGTAATGAACTTAAAGCAGACAATCACTCACACAACATCATAACAAGAAGTACGTGAAGTTCACCTCCTCGAGGGAAACCACATCCACGGGAGTGTTTATATTAACCAGAAAATGATAGAGTTATACAATATGCTGCGCACACAGCTGCAGCCTTAGATATTTCCAGGAAACTCCACGCACACAGCTGGGAGCCCTTCTCTCGATCTAGTCTCTTCTCTACAGAGATTACAAAGCACAAACGTCGACTCAGACTGTCTGGCAACTCAGGGATTAGCTCCTCGGCTATCCGGTTTCCACTCTTTCTAACCATGCAGTAGAAAACATAGCAAAGGATAATCAACACATGATCTACCCTTATGACTGACTAACTATTTGTCTACTATCTAACTCTTCTTCTTATCAATTATACATATATATAGGTGGCCATGACGGTCACACCTTTACAAAAGTGTGGGACTTTCCCAACAGTGATCCCCGAAAACCCTAACCACGCACATGGCTAGGTGTACTGTAGGCGCCGCTTGTAGTCATGTCGCCGCTTCCTGCAGGTTCCTTGACTTCCGGCGCAGATTGCGGGTATGGGCGCCTTGTCCTTCGCCTTCAATGCTCTGGTCCGTTGCTCCTCCTTGATCCGAGCAACCATAACTTCTGTACTAAGCCTTAAAGGAGGGTAGCTGAGCCCTCTACTCCGTCGCTTTATTTATTATGGTAGCTGAGCCACCTTCATTCTTCTATGACGTGCGCGCGAGCTCCACGATTTCCGGTCCGTGATCTGCGCTGAGCTTATCCATATGGCACCGTACTGCGCACCGTCTCCTTCTATCCAAAACTTAGTGCTTGTTCAAAATTAGCACTTTCCTTTCATACTTGTGCTTTTCCCCAAAATTCACAGCTTTACCATAGCTGCGGCCTAGGCTCCAACATGGGTGGATACTACTGGTTTTTCATGTAACTTGTGTATTTCACTCAGAACCTCCTTTTGGCATACAACCAGACCATTCAAAACATGTATGAGGTAGTGGAATGCAATATTATCATCGTACTCAGTTTTCTTACATGTGTCCATCTCTAGGTAACAATCGGATTCGCTCTTGTCAGAATCTTAATCCCCTAGGTCTATATACTCTAGATCTGGGTCCTCTTTCTTTGTCCTACCCTTTCTCCTCTGGTAAGTGACGAATGGAGTGTTGTTCAGATTCATTTAACTGCTCAAAATTGCATGGTTCCCCAGTTGGCGAGGAACATGCTCTGAACGTGCATTTCTACAAGAATGTGGATTTCTAGCACTAGAATTTTCTAAAGAAGTGTGCATTTCCATCATTTCATATTTCATTGAGAAATCTACACTTCCAACATTACACTTGATGTTATTCTATGATAGTTGTGGGGTGTGACCTTTCATCTTACACCTCCACATGTAGGAAGCGCCCAACCTTGTAGGCATGGAGGATCAATATTACATCTTGGTACACCTTGGCTTGGACATACACCCCTCTCATGCTAATGTCAACTTGGAAGCCTCTCTTGAGGAAAATCAGTGCATAAAATATATATATATCTCTATCAGTGGAAGCCTCTCTTAATAATATCTCTATCTTGAAAATTATGCTTTTTCATTCTAAAAAATCATTGAAACTGGATATCAAATTTTCAAGCACAAGCTCTCTTCCTGTATGAAAATTCAGGTTGAAACTTTTTCAATCTACTCAGAACACATCTAAGATGTTTTATTAAACAGAGCAACTGCAAATTGAGTATACTGAATATCCAAAAATTTAAATTATGATATCAAATCCATGAAAATGCATCATAGAATGCTTTTGGGGTGTTGCAAAGGCTTTGGAGATAAATTTGACTAAGTTTCAAGGCCTAAATCTCTTTTCTTGAAAAAATTCAGACCCTTATTAATGCAGTTGCACATGGAAAAGGGCAACCAATATCTTTGCTCACAGTTGGTTCAAGTCGGGTTTGGCTTAAGGGACCAAAAACTTCATTTTTTTCACATTTTTACCATTTCATACTTGCTGGAAATTACATTTAAATTCCTGTTATGATTTTTTTCTCCATATTATTCACCTCATAAATTTTCATTTTTCATCCTTGCATAGTTTCCTAAGTACCTAACTTAGATCATAAGCTAGGAAAAAATATAAATTCTGCATTCTGTAAATTAAATTTAGTTTCCATTTTGTTTTTTTTGTGCAATTCCAACATTTAAATTAATTCAGAAATATTAATTTCTAGATTGCATTTGAGTGTAAATGATTCATTTGTAGACATAATATTAGACACTTTCCACATTTATTGCATTCTGAATTGTTTTCATTGATTTCTGTTGTAATTTTCTGCAATTTTACATCATATTTAATTCAAAAATTGTAAAGTTCAGATTGCATTTGAGCACTTAAGATTCACTTGCTCAAAGTTTATCTCTTTGTAAATATGAAAATTACAGCCATGAAACATCATTTAAATTCAGATTTGTAAGAAGTCTAGGTATTTCACAAATATTCATTCTATAATAGACTTTTGTCCTAGTTGGTACATCTGAAACTTACCTTGCTAAAACACAGAACCAGATTTAAAACCAGATTTGACTTTAGTCCAAAACTCTTCATTTCAAGCCCTAAAATCTTCACCTTTGACTTATCTTAGGGATACCCTCGTTTTTCTAAAGAAGAGCTAGACTAAAGTGAGAGGAAGACCTAGTATGGTGATAGTGGATAGCCTTCCTGAGTTAGACAAAACTAACACCTTGGTGCTTCTGACTTTATACTTTTTGGGTGCTAGATTTTGTTGTAACATTTTGTTGTTGGGGATAAATTTCTTTTTGCTAAGCTTAGGATTCCTAGATTCATAACCTTTGATGAACACAAACCATAATTATAAACAGTAAATAGCTTATCTGGTGACTCCATTGTTGAATAAATTGTTCTTTGTAGAGGTGAGGGCATCCAACACACATTTACTCACCTTGGTGACTCCAGAGTTGAAATATTAGTAGGAGGTATGGTGATTATGCATTGTCCGAATTTATATCAGCATCTCATATTGAAGATTTGAAGTGAAGAGTTATGATTCCATCCAAACAAAAGTTTTGGGAAAATTTTCTCAAGAAGGGAACTATTATCACACAACTTGTAGTTGCCCCTAGTGGTATCCCATCCGGGACGGTAGAGGAGATAAGCAACTAAAGAGGTGACCCAAGAGATGCCACAGTTCCCAATGCAAGGTGGGAGTCACGTCAATCGAGGCACTCTTCGCTTCAGGTCAATATGAAACAAGACCTAGGGGGAGACCCTATAACCAATCACAGTTGATTGGACCCAAACAAAGGTTCCTAAGGATAAGTAAATGAAGAGTTACAGAAACCAATGCAAGGTTGAGTGGACCTAGAAGTTAAAGAATGGTTGAAGGTGGTTTGGGAGATTGTTAGTGTTTCAACCGATGTATGATTTATGCCACATAATTAGGTAAAATGATAAGGTAAATCACCATATGCTACACAAGTGGATCCTATTTTCTTGGGATGTGTGAAATGGCTTTAAGTGGGCCCACAAGGTGAAGCTAAGGGATGAAATTGGTACTAGAGGTTATGTAATGAGTATATCTATGGATCTACGTTAATTTTAGGAGTACCCATGTACCGGATCTAAGGTTTGACACAATTCCCAAGGAGTGCGACTTGCTTTGAGGAGGAATAGTGCCTTGTTGGATGGGCTAATGGGGTCAAAAGGTATGTCAAAGTGTAGATCGGGACACCTAGGAGCCAAGTCAAGTGGGCTAATTGAGATAGAATGGTTGGATCTTGCTAGATCTAGGTTTTCATGAAATGACCCTAAGTGGACCACAATCCCTTGAAACAAGGAATGCTACCCCCAAGGCAGATTGTCACAAAATGATACCCTAGACCTAGGTTTCAAGGTATGGCCGTTCCAAATCCACAAAAATCTCAAACACCCACTTCCTCAAAGTGGGCAAACTCACTCACCCAAGGGAGTGCGACCTTGCTCAAGGAGGGCTAAAAGAGGGGTTAAGTGGACCAAATCAAGTCCAATGGCCACCAAACTATAGATCCAAGTAGCTTATGCACTGATCTATGTGGATCTAGAAAATCATGTCAATCCAAGGGTTAGATCTTACTAGATCTGAGTTTTAAGGTGCCAAGAAATTCAAAAGGGGGTTTTAATCCCTTAAAACATGGAATGATGCCCACAAGGTAGAAATCACCAAAGTAACAGTCCGGGGGTAGGTTATCAAGTGTGTAGATTGCAAATCAAGTGGGATCTCACCTACCCATGTGCTAGATCTAGCCAAAACAAGCCTCTCCAAGGAAGTGCGATTTGGTTCAAGAGGGCTTTTTGCCTTGAAAAGTGTGTCAATTTTAACCCAATCACCACCAAACTATAGATCCCACTAGGGGTGGATTCTATAGAGGTGGGTTTTTAAAATCTCTTCAAAAGCAAGGCTAGATCTAAGTAGATCTAAGAAAAACCAAAAATAAGGGTTTTAATCAATTAGGGTTTTTATGATCTAGAAATTATGGATGATTCAAGGAAGAAGAAGATCATACCTCTTGGAGCATACCTGGATGAAGAGATGAATGCTAGTTGAGATGAGGATTACTTTTTCCAAAGATCAAATGGAGAAGTTTTGAAGCCCTCTTGCCAAATCGATTTTTCCAAGCCAAATAAGAGTCCCTCTAACTTGTCAAAACCAAGGAGCAAAGCATCAATTAGTTTAACATGTTGAGGGTAGATACAAGCAAGAAAGAGATAAGCGAAGAATAGTTGGTGCAAAGACAAAACCACTGCCTGTTTAACCCAAAACTTCCTCCTCCAAGCTTGAAGGGAAAGCCTCCCCACCAATTCGCACTTGTTGAAGAAGTCTTCTCCACCTGTAAAAAGATATGGCAAATATGCAAGATAGCTACAATAGATCCTCCAGTGCAATGGACAAAAGCATTTACAATCAAAACAACCAACATCCACTCCAATCCAAGCATGTACTCCAAAATATAGAAATTTTATTCCAAGAGCCAAGAGCCAAAAATCTCTAGATGATTTTACAATGAGAGGCTCCCTCCTTAAATAGGATGGGGAGAGAGTACAATCCTAACCACTTTTTACATGAGTGGCTAAGATTAAAAGATCAAAAGATCTAATCAACGGCTAATAATAAATCATAACAATACATCTCATGGATCACCCAATATAATGATGACGTCCCAACTAAATGGTACAAAGGGAGAATGACGTCATCCACTAGAGGGGTAAAAGTACAAAAATCCACCTCATAATGACTAGGACATGACAAAATAAGCACATGGTGGGGCTAGGAGGCATCAATCCTTACTAGCTCATCCCCAAGGCACAATAAAAAATAAAATATGTCTAAGATAATATAAATGATCAAATATGTCCTCAAAATCTGTGACAGACAAGTAGTAAAAGACCTCCTGTGATCGATGTGGGCATACCCAAATGGTGAAAACTGGCTGGAAGATAGTGAGATCACCCTGGAAGACCTCTGTGAAAACCAAATGCCAAAACATTGCCTCAATAGCCCAAATCGAATTCCTCAGTGACCACTTTATCCCATTTTTTAACTGCCTCGGTAACTGTGAAAGTGCCAAAACTGCCTCCTAGGGCATCTGCCCTGTCCATCTGAGCCCACCAGGCTCTCCAGAAGGGGGGGTAAATGGAAAAAACAAGTGGTTGGACCACCCCCTCCTCATACAGCGCCCTAGGTGAACTGGCCTCTCATGGCCCCTGCTGCTTAGGCTGGGAAATCAGCCCCAAATGTGGTCAACAAGTGTAAAACTACATCAATCACTGTCAGAAGTGCCCGGAACTGAAAGATAAGTGTCTCACTGGATCCAAAAGACCCAAATCCACTAGGAATGTGTACTCATACACCATGGGTTTCCCTAATGGGCCAGTTGTAGGGTCTGTTATCAACTGATTTGTACAAATGGTTGAAACCTTATTGAGCCGCCAGTGTTGGAACACATCAGTGTTCACTTCCAGAGTATCTGGGTTTCATTGTATTTGGGTCTAGCCAGTTTTGTTTTTGAGTCGACATGACCATGGCCCCATGGGGGTTTGTATCAAAGTGTGCTAGTAGGGTCTGAGTGGCTCGGTTCCCCATGACTGGATTAAACAACTAAGGTATTCCAGGGAGTTTTTTCACCGTCAGATTATACTTTGCTTCAGGCGAAATATAATCTCTTGGTTTTTCTCCCGCTTCCTCCAAAGCTGGAATGCCCGATTTTGGAAATTTGGCCATGGGGGGTTATTAGGGTCCAACTATAATGTATAAACCTACTAGACACTATTATAATAGGTTTTGGTCATGTCCTAGGTCTCTAGGACCCCCAGAAAAAATTTCGAAAATTTTTTTACCGGACGCGTCGAAATTGGGGTTTTTAATTATTTTTAAATTTTAATTAAATTTCTCTATAGTTTAAATAGAGAAATTTGAGTCTGTAATTATGTCAGTCATCCGGGGTCCGAACTTAGTGTTTGATGGCTCGTTTCATAAGCCAAAAATCACACATGACCCATGGAGCAGCTAAACCCATCTTTCGGATGTTAATTCAGCCCCGTAATTAATATTTTCTCTGAAAAGTCATTTACAGAGAAATTATTAATTAAAATAATAAAATTGATTATTTTGGAGATAATCCAAATCTATCCAAAATTAATCAATTGGATTAAAATAAAGGGCTAAATGACATGGCAATGAGCATTTAGGAAGATTCCAATCAACTCCAAGCCCATCCAGTCATCCATCCAGTCACCAAATCATTATCCTTTCAAAGCATTTCGCCCTCCCTCATGCATAATTCGATTTTGTGATGTGTCACTTGATGTATGGTTTGGTGGCTTGCAATTAAAACTTGAAGAGGGCGCCCTCATGACTCACCCTAATCCAAAGCTTGGCTCCTTATTGAGATTCGAGTTGCACCTACCATCTACATGTGTCTCCCTCACAAACTACTCGCATCTCTTACCAAGCTCACGTCAACCTTCATGGAACTCGATTTTAGGCTTCATTGTAATGTGGTGATTGGTATCCAAGCTCCACCCATGCGAGTTAGTACCTACCAAATGCCACATACCATTCCCATGTTAACTCGCCCCTCCACTTGTCTCCACACAACCCACTTGCATATCTACTAGATGCTCACGTCAATCCTCTTGTGCAATCACGTGAAGCTTAGTTACGGTGTGTTTATTGGTCACATATCATTGATTGACTTGGCTCCCATCTAAATTTTGAGTTAGTGCCTACCCTTTGCCACTTGCCATCCACCAAGCAACTCGTGTATCTCCACATGGATCATGCCCTTCTTTGTTGTAGCTTTCCCATTCGCTGGTTGATGTTTCCCATGCCTCCTACCACTCGAATTTGCCACCTATTCGCCCTTACCTACCTCAAACTCAACTCTATCTCTCCAAGCCACTAGTTGATTGGAATTCGACCTCCATGCCATTGCCAAATTCGACCTAGGGTTTAGATTGTGTGTTTTACTATAAAGAGAGGCCCATTAGGGGCTATTATCTCATGGAATTTTGATGTAAAGTTACTCTGCCATTTTGTCATTGCAAAGCCATTGGCTTAAGGAAATAAAGCGACTTTGGAGGTCTATGTGTTGTCAAATGCTTTTCATGGAAATGTCTTCATAATCTCAAGGTGAATTTGTTCTTGTTTTTTGCTTATAATCTCATGTTTTGATCCATAATTTGCTTAGAAGGCTTTTTTTAAGCCCATAGGATGGGCATTTGAATACAAGTTGTCCATTTATGTGTGGTTTAAGTGTGATTTAGAAGGAGTAGACTGTAGTTGGAAATACTTATAATATTCTAATCTCACTTTTATTATGCATACTATTATGATCAAGATGTGTTTATGAGTGATTACTTGTGCAGATCCAACAGGTTTTGAAGAGAGATTTGAGCTAGGTTGCATCTTTCATCTTTTCAAAGGGCCTACATTTTCTAACCATTTGTGCATGCTTTAGGATCTCTATAGAGTCAATCTCAAGCATTAAGGGATTTGGCAAAAGGCTTCAAATCTAAGGTTCCATCTCTTAATTTTATTTTAAAAAATCAATTTGGTTACTTTAGGCTTCTCTTCTTCAAGCCTTCTAATTTGCTCCTTGAGTTTTTTACTTGCATGCTAAGCCATTTCTAGCCCCTCTAGCCTTGATCCAGGATTGCCTTGTCTTCAAGCCATAGATTAGGAATCCATAAGGTTGAAGTTCCTTCAACCTTGGGGAATAACTTGGGATTTGTTCCCTTGTGCTCTCTTCAACACTCGCTGTCGGCGTATCACCGGTTAACTGGAGGATTTCCAAGGCGGTGTTCTACTACCCCAAGTGTTCCACTTGTAGCCCTTTTTCCTTGTCTTGCTATTTCGTCTTTGGTTGCCCTAGATCTACTCCTGCCAACTCGTTTTTGGCCTTCTCCTTTTCCTTTCGTCCTACCTATCTCCATCTAGTTTTAGCATCACTCCTAGTCCAACCCCTAGTCCCCATTCTTCACTCTCTTTTGCCCTATTCCTTAACCCTACAACCTTCCTCTCATCCTCTCTCTTCTACCCACTCTTTTACTCTCGTCCTACCTCACTTAGATCCCTTCTCCCTTGTCCTTATCTCTTTAGTATAGCCCTTTTTCCTTCCCTCTCGTCCACCTTACTTGTCCTTCACCTTCTCTCCTCGTCCACTCCCATTCATCCCTAAACACATAAAAACACATCAAAACAAACAACAAAAAACAATCAAGTGATTAGATGTATGCTAGGTGTTAGTTTTTTGCATTTGAGGATCTTACTTTGTATCATTTGATTTTGTTAGAATCTAGTTAATTTTTTAACTAGCTAATTTGCATTTCAAAAAATTAAACACTCATATCTCATGACATGCTAGATTAGCTACTAGCTTTGTCATGAATTTTGATAGTTAATTGCATTATTAGGGGTGATTATCATAGATCTTTTCCCAAGTTACCGTCTAGTCTCAAATTTTATCAACATACATTGAACTCCATATCTTGTTGTGTTGTTGGCTGCCATTACAAACTTTGGTTGACTGTTAAAATTGTTGTTGGGCTGCCTTTTCATCCATTGTTGACTGTCCTAGACTTGTAGGCTGCCATACATCCATTGTTGACTGTCCTATAGAGTGTTGGGATGCCATTTAAACTCACTGTTGATTATTTTATAGACTGTTGGCTGCCTTTTGAGCATTGAGAGGGTTGTTAAGACTTTAAAGACTGTTATAACTTTTTTTGGGCTGCCATCTCACACATCTAAATCGACTGTCATAAACACCTTCCCTGTTGAGTGCCAACTTAAACATCATTTAGGATGACTGTTATAAGTCCTTGACCGCCATTCAAACTGTGACTTTGACTGTCCTAAAATGATGTATTGACTGCCACCCACAGTTAGGAAGTCTATTTGGCTGCCAGCATTTGATTAGACAGTCCTAGGTGAGTACAAAGTAGTCATTTGAAAATCTTGTTATTGGCTGCCACTTCACTTATTTCATTCTTTGGGTAAATAGCTAGTGTCATCTTGATATTTAAATGTACTAATGCTAATGGGTATTGGAGCAATTATTTTGTTATAGACCTTTTTCCAGGGAGTAGAAGTCAAGAAACTTCAAGGCGAGAAGCCATTAAAAACAAAAAAAGGACAAACAAGCAAAGCTAGATTCCTCTTATCCTTTGTAAAAGCCATTGAGGGCTCCATTTTTCCAATTTTTATAAGTTATTCATAGATAGTCATTAAAGACCTTCCAAGGATTTTCCCTTGAGGCACTTGTAAAAGATTAATAAAATTTATAGTGGAGAGGTCCTCCATTCTTGGGTTTTCTTCCCCATTTGGGGAGGAGTGTTGGGTCTTGGGGATTTGATTTAGCTTAGATTTGTGATCTCATATTCTTAGATTAGTATTTTGCTTAATAAGTCATTCAAATTTATCTTCCATTTTCACTTACTCCCATGCTCTCCCGAGTAGGGTCTTTGACCTGAAAGAGATTCTCGGGTTGTTTAGTTTTATTTTTGCATTTATTGTTATCTTGTTTCTCTTCCAATCCTTGACCAGAGAATAGCTAACTTTGGGATCGTATCCCAAAGGCCACATAGTCTTGTGGTAGCTTCTCGCTCCCCCATCAACTTCTTTTGGACATCCAGCTAGCTGGAAGGTTTCCAGGATTGGTGGCTTCTAGTGGTTGATCCTGTTTCGGGGATCAATCCCACCTAGTAGTTTAAAGTTTGTGTGGTAGAACACTAGATTCGTTTATTTTGCAAGCATTATTGTTAGTGGTAATTTATATCTTGTGGTCAATACTATTGTTTAAATCTTGTTTCAAGTTAAGATATACTACTACTACTTTCTTTCTGCTTCTTAAAATAAACCAAAGTCTCTTGAACTTGGCCAAATCCAAGTTAAGAGCACCCTCTATCGGAGGGCATTTTAGTTTCTTGCATTTCCCCGCATTAGGCATTGTTAATCTAGCAAGTCTCTTGAACTGTGGTCATAAGACCAAGTCAAGAGCGCTCTCTGTCGGAGAGTTGAATAAGGGCTTCTAATAATAAAAAATTTCCACTCACACACCCTTTAATTAATTTATCTTGGTTTCTGTCCTACACCCATATGCTCTGCCAACCTGAAAAGGTTGGGCTAGTACTCAGAAAGGTGGAAGACTTGTTAATCTACAAGTGAAAATCTAATTAAAACTTTCACCCCCATAACCAACGAACTGGCGTTGACATAAAGTATTTTAATCAGTTCTCAGGGGAGGTGCCGGAACACCCAATCTGCAACACGGTGGCTGGTTAGCATTGCGCGCCTCGCCGTGATTCCAGACAGGCCCCGACAGGTCTCTTAAAGGAGCTGCTTGAAACTACTTTCCAGACACTCTTTGAACATCCTTGGTTTTAGCCCTAATAATCAAGACAACTAAAACTTTGAATTTACCAAGATAAGCTGCATAACGTTCTCACAAACTTTCAATTCAAGCACTTGTATCAAGTTTTCACAATTCATATTTAATTCTTAACTCCATAAGGCACTGGTCCTTTATCTTATATTTTGCTTGCTTAAGTATCAACATTGGAGTTATCTGTTATATTTCGTGAAAAGTGATTTACTTATTGCCCAAGTGTATCTTTCATCTTGTATTTGCAACGTGGATTTGCGTTATCTTGTCTTATATTTCATTTTTATATTGTCTCTCATCTCAAAAAACTCCTAAAAAACACCCATCCGCATCACTACATCAAAAAACACATAAATACACAAAGAGCCTTAGACAACTCTTTTTTAGGGACTACCCCCCTTGGCTTCGTTAGGAGTTTTGCCTAAATGGAGGAGCTGGGATTCAGGTGACAGTACCTGGCTCATTGCTTGCCCCCAAGGCCACACCTCTCTCACTTGTAGTGAAGAGACAGCTTTCGAAAGATTTCCGCTGCTGGTGTGCATATTGGCGGACAACATGGTCCACCATATATGGACACTGCATAATCTCCTGATCTGAAATAGTAAATAAAACTGCTGAACTGCATCAATCATCATCTGCATCATATGTCCATCATATGATCTCATCATCAAGTATGTGGGACCATGAATCATCATCAATAAGCATATATGTATGGCCCACATCATCACGGATCCCAAGAATATACAACCAAGGATAAATCACATCAGTAGACTAAGACATGCTTCTCTAATCATTCTCACAGCCAAGCTCAAAGTATAACATCCATTCAATGGCATTAATCAAGTTAGCATATTCCTTTGTTATATAAAATTACTTGCACAATAGTTCAAATGACAAACTCACCCATTGGACATGGTCAAACTGCTAGTGAAGGATGAAGGCTAGGAACAAGGTTGGGCCAAGGGGTTGACTTGTCTAACTTAACTCAAAAATACTTTGGATTGGGAGAAGGGGGAAGCTACAAACTCTGTGCTAGACAAAATAACACGGGGGATGGTTGTGCCTCACAAATGGATAAGTTGTTCAGAGAGTGTTTATTCAACTTAGGCATCATGTCTACATCAAGTTGATCCAGGTTCATTAGGATCATTCAATTTCACTTCATGGCCTTTTTGGCTTACATAACCCTTCGGATCTCAGGTGTGCTGATAAGCACAACTAGTTGTAGCTTGCATCCAGGGAATGTTTTCAAATACATATAAGGTCAGCAATTGTTTAGATATAACTTTTAAGAACCATTGCTTTTTTGGACCTTTCTTATACTCTTCGAGGAGTATTTTTTTAGTTGTTCATCGCTCTTGCCCTTTTTTTTAGTTTCCATGGGCGAATTTATAAGTTTCCATAGGTAGAACATGAGCTTTCAGTTTTAGCCAACAACATCTCAAGTGACTAGGGGGAGTTCGAGCCAATGCCACACATCGGGACAGCCGACCAGAATGATTTAGGCCTACGATCCAACTCACCAAAGGCAAGTTTTGTCACCAACTTAGAGCCGAGACACTGAATATACAGGGATGCGGTCCAAACACAGAGGTAGAAAAATGGGGAAGTCCTCAGTATCAGAAAGTCAAATGAGATAGGTCAAGGTATAAAGTCAAATAGGAAAGTCATGTATGGATGGAGTCAAGTGAATATGGAGCCTATACTAGCAGACAACTGGTGTCAGGAAAGACCATATCTATGTAAGGTGAAAAACCAGTGGGTTTTGTTAAATGACCTAAATGTGCAAGCAATTGTCCATTTTATGATTTATAGTTCATTTTAAACAGTTTGCCACATCAGGAATAATATACCAAGCAGATGTTGTGAACATGACTAAATCAACAAGATACTAATCCACAGTCAGTGATAACATATCCATAGATCATACAACATCATCATAGTAATAATCATCATATACCATCTGAAACACTGCTGCAATACATCTCTAAGCACTGGACTGAAACTGTATGGGATAAAGGGTCACATCGGTCATCAAATCTGAACTCTCAAGGCTCAACCTTGACACAAGGTCTAACATAAGTCTGCATAATATACTGCTCTGATCATGAGTGATCACAAAATATACAATCATCATAGCCATGCTCTGAATAATGGAAGCTCTGGAATGTGCAGATATCTACTGAACAAGGATAGTAGCCCTGCTACTATAGTGTGATAACAGGAACAAAAACCAAGCATTGTCCACATAATATAGCCTTCAAAGGCTTCTCCAAGGGGTGCACTCCAAAGGAAATGTGTTCATGAGGCAACATGTCCTCCAAAGAGGTGACTTCTCCACAAAAAATGGTCCACATAGCAACAAAATGACCCTAGATGCCCTCCAATGGAAAAATGTCCAAGGGGATGGCCCCATCTAGAAGGCTCCAATCAAGTTGTCCTCCAAATCGGCCAAGGCCCACAAGTAACCTCCAATGCAAAGAAACCCTTCTTACTCTCCAAATGAATATATTGACCAAAAGGAAGGGCACCTACTCCAAATATAGTAATAAACCATCACCAAGGTGGCTGGTTCACCACATCCTCAAGAAAAAGTCTCCTCCAAGTGCAAATCCTTGAATGCTCAAGAAAGAGTCAAAATTCTTGAATCCTCTGATTTGGAAAGTGATCTATTCACTCTTAATTTTCACCAGAACTACTACTGATTTACCTTTCAGGACCATAATCTTGACCAATCCTTGAAACCTATAATTTGGTAAATGATGTGTTCATTTCATTAATTTTCACCAGATTTTCCCCTATATCGCCACTTCTAGGAAATATGTTGTTAACCAACTCCATTTCATCCTTGGGTTCTCTCTTTTTTACTGTTTTCCTTAACATTCTTATTTGTACTTCTCATATTGGAAAATGTTAGACAGCTATCCCATCCATGTCAATGGCCATATAATCCCTACTTCTAGAAACATTAGTTATAAAATTTAACATATTTAACATGAATTCTTTTCTCCAAGCGCTTAAGAAGATTGAGAAGCATGGTTTAGTGCTAATTTCTATTGATGTTTGAACTTTGACAAAAGTAATAGAAGCTATATTGGTGTTCTGAGTGAGCGAGCTCACGAGCAATTTCTTACACAAG
Source organism: Larix kaempferi (assembly GCA_027924585.1). Classification (NCBI taxonomy): domain Eukaryota; kingdom Viridiplantae; phylum Streptophyta; class Pinopsida; order Pinales; family Pinaceae; genus Larix; species Larix kaempferi. The sequence continues at coordinate 13,480,841 of BSBM01000761.1, forward strand.
GCATTTTCTTATATGGAATTTGCAATTATCCATGCTTAATCATTTTATTTGAATTCTTTCACCCATAAGCTTGAAATTTTAGATGTAGGTAACATTTTATTATGGCCCAGGTTTCAAGGGATCAAGATATCTCTATCTTTGATGATTGCCTATAAATTTCTGCCAATTCAGAGTTGTTGATAATTTCTGCCGAGGTTTGATATCTCTATTATTGTTTGATTGTTTACTTGTGGGAGCATTACCATATGACTTGTCCCTGTTCTAGTGACTCGGATATTTTAACATCAAAATTAAATATCAAATTTGATGAACCTCTCATTGATTTCATTTCATCCAGGGCATCAAAGAACTATATCCCACTCTTTATTTGTTGCTCCTAAACAATTTATTAGTGTCAACGGTGCTAATGATGATGCCATTTTTGGTTAAGCTTTTTCCTGTGCCTGGAATCTGTTATATATTGTTACTGTCGATTATGTTACATCTTTTCCAGATTACTGTGTCACCATGGTTTCCTTGTGGTTGTTACTATGATGAGGCTTGTCAATATTTGTTACAACACCGACTGTTGTTGAAGATGTTGTATATATTTTAGTGATAAAGATGTCACGTGCACAAATTTTGATCATCTGACCTTAAATTGCTGGAAAAAATATGCAAGAATTCAGTTTGTCTGAAGAAACCTTTACTATATGTTAACATTTTTTTGTTTTGGAAATGCTACTTATAGAAACTTATAGTTGTCCTAAAGCTAGTCTACCACACTATGAGAATGTTTCTATGCCTTCAAAATCACCCAAGATTTGCACCTGACCTCTGCACCCACTTGGCTTTTGAACCTGGGTCTCCATGTCAACACAAGCTCGATCACCTTGTTGCTTTCCTCTAGACCACACAGTGACACACCTGTGGGATTTTGACACAACTTCGATAGGAAGAGGTGCAGGATTTTAGTAACATAATATAGGAATAGTAGATTAGTCATCTAAATACAAGAAGTTACCAGCCAAATTAATCATCTAGAACAAATTGAAAGTTGAATAGGGACATGCTGAAAAGTCTCGTGGAGCATTAGTTTGAACTCATTTCAGTAAGAAGCTACTTTACTAATTCTAACATATTTGTGAATTTTTCTTCTCTGAGAGGAATTAGAAATGAATTGAATATTTCACTCCAAAGAGCTAGGGCATTCTAGGAAAACCATGATTTATCTTGCAATGACCCTTTGAAGTGTGAAAACCCTCAAATAAATTAGGGCATTTCAATAAAAGGCCTCCAATAAAGTCAAACCAAGGTCAACATCAACAAATCATTTTCCAACATGTTCATACAAGCTTGGTGCTCCATTAATTGGCGACAAATGTGTCCCGAGAAAGTGGCATATGTGTAGATCACCTCTATTGCTCCTAGGGTGTTGCATCTTAGATGTTTCAAACACTTTAAACCATGCAAAAGGAGTTAGTAGGAAAGGGTATTTTTAAGTGAGTAAACCATGCAAAAGGAGCAAGAGTATTTTCACTTGTACCTTAGTCCATCTAATGAATCATTCTGCAAGCTCGATTTTGTGATCAGAATCATGTGTAACTCTCATACAATTTGAGGGGTAACAACTAATTCAAGCTTTTTTTATTTACTCCACTATAAATTTTTCTAACCCATATGTTGCACCTTTAAATTTGTCCCAGCTGTCACTATGTTTGCATGACTACTTTCACATAAACTTGACTACTGCAGTTTAACTTAACGCAACTTTGGATGATGACTACCACTTTAGTGCCCTGTTACATGTTTATTTGAACCTTAAGTTCTTGTTATAAGATGGTTTTTGGTTACATCCTCATCATATAGTTGCAACCTCAAATGATGATGAGTTTAGATCTGGATTATAACCTTAATGCAAATCACAATGTTAACAATTTATTTTGTGATGGGTTGAGGTGCATATTCTGAGAACAACATATATAACTATTATAAGTTATTACGTCACCTGCAAGAGTATTAACCTAGAGAAAGTATATTGATGCAATAACAATACAAACATGTTGATGATATTCTTGATTTCTTATTTGATTGTTACATTCTGAATTGCATGTGCAAGTTTATGCATATTTAGGCAGCCTTTGGCCTCTGACTTATCAGCTTGTGATTTGGTAAAATATCTTTAAATTGGATTTTAGTATTTCTTAATACCATCCTCTATCTCTAAGGATTGTAGTCAATATGGGAAACATGAGAAGTATGGAATTTCAATGTGTCCAAAAATTAATTATAAACAATCACTCTCATATACAAATTTAAAGTAGCTGAGGTGGTTTCCTTCTGTATTTTGGTGTTCTCTTCACTAGACTTTCCTAATTTATGCTTCCAGCTGTAAACTGCAAAGGAAGGATTAATTAAGGTCTATGGTTCTCTTATCACATTTGAGAAGGAATGCTTACAACTCCAATTTCAGGATATACAAACAAAAATGTGGATTTTCACACTATCACAATTTTGATTTTGCTTTGCAGATGGGAGATTTGGGGACCTGGCCTGTGACACTCTAGCTGGTTGCATATTGAGTGGGTTCTTGTTTTTATGCGCTACAAAAGTATTTGGGAAAAAAATTTGACCATGTAGCAGTGATTTTAGTAGAGTTGGTGGCTTGTCTATTGCCCACAGTGATATCCCATATGGTGGTTATGCTTCATAGACTCTGTTGTATGGTGGACACTGATTTGGACTGAGAGAGATGCCCACATCTTGCACTCCAATCCAAATTAGTATCCACCATACAACGGATGTATGAATCATAACCACCATATGGAATATTGCTGTGGTTAATAGACAAGCTCCCAACTCTATTAAAATCACTGCTACAGGTCAAATTTTTGGCCCAAATACTTTTGCAGAGCATAGAAACAACAGCCCGCTCAATACAAATATTTTTCACTTTTGAAGGATTTTTAATATGTTTTTTCTCCATTTTTTGTAGAGAACCTTACAGTATGGTACTCACATAAAAAAAATAGCCCATAATTGTATGTTATTCATCTATTCACATAAGGTACCATTTTTTATGGGGAGGTCCCACTTTCCCCATCCATTCCTATGGCAAGGGAACCACTACTATGTCATTTCATGCCAGACCTTCCTCTAAATAGCCCTATATCATGATAAAAGTGGTCACCCTTATGTCTGAATTTCATCCAACTACTTTCAAGTCCATGGTGGCTTACACACTCTCCTTTGTGTTTATAGACAGTCATCTGCCCAATGCTTTCGAATGTGTTTTCTTTCACTATCTTTGTTTTGAGGCATGTAGATCCTGGTATTTAGGACATTCTTATTTTTTTATGATCTTTGAGTCATCTTTTATGCACATATTAGACAGACACACAAATATTTCAACAACCTTCCGTTTTTGTCCAATAACCTTCGAGTTTAATAGTGGGGTGAAAGCTGTCATTGTGGCTTATCCCCGGATCCTAGGCCATCCTTTGATAATATTACATGTGCTTTTATGTTCATTTTGGGTTTTCTTGTATACATGTTTTCATGAAACAGGGTCACCTTCAAATTTTTGTATTGCTTAAAATGACCACCTTCTTGTTTCTTTTGCACCTGATGTTAAGTTGTTTTTCTTACCCATATCTGAGAAATTGGGGTATTTTTTACAAGTGTAGGGTATCAATTAGTGTTGCATCTCATTTTCCTCCAATTTATCATGCCAGTTTAGATTTTTTCATCTCACTTCCAAGTATTTTGTTGCTTAATATAGATGCCTTCAATTTTTTCTGCACATGAGGGTGGACTATTTCTCAAGTCTAAATTTGAGAAATTGGAGTTTTTATAATACACCAAGCTATTGGAAAGGAGTATATGTTTTATTCGTTTAATCTATCCATTCAAATTTTATTTTGCACCCACCATCAGTTTTTAATGTCCATATGTCTCTATCCCAGTTAGTTGAAGGTAAGGTGAAGGTGCGGTACAAATTTAGCCCATATATTAAAATATTGCTTTCTTGACCTTGAAGGCGCGTGGTTGGAAAGTGTTTCATCGTCATTTTCATTTTCCTCCAGATTCAATGAATACTTAGCAACTTGAAGTGTCCTTGTGTGTGTTCCTTGAACAAAACATAACTATTTGATAGGTTAATTTTTGTCTTTTTTCAAATTTGTATACTTTGAATTACTTGGCAGCAGAGAATTGGATTATTTTGCTTCATATTTCCTATCAGGTTTCTCAAGTCTATCTTTCCAACAATAGTTAGGATAACCTCTCTTCTCAATTTAGAACCATTCTTGCACCTCTACTTCCATCCTAGCATTAGAACTTTCTTAGCTATATGCCAATTTTATGATATGGGAAGGATTACTTTTATATATTTTACTAAAGGTCATCAACAATATTTCCTCCAATAAGAGGTCAAGTGATGTCAAGAATGGAGGCAGCAATCTAACCAAGAAGATTTATTTCACTGTCCCTTATTAATGCCTATGAGGAACAAATTGTCGATTAAGATGCTTTGTTCTTTCAAGTTTCAAGCAAATGTTATGTCGTTTTATTCTTTTTTTTCTCCATATTCATAAATAATTTTCTACTATTCCCACTGTACATGATTCCTTTTCTTTTTGTAATAGGTAAATGTCCCTTTTTCAATGCACTGGGCTTAATATTTTGATTGGATGCCATGATCAAGGGGCATACATAAATTAAAATCAACTAGTTCATGCATCTGGCCTCTTCCATTGAAATACTTTTTAAGACAGACCTGCTAGGCTGAGTTATAATAAGATATCACTGAGTGACACATAATTGGCTTCACCAACATGACAAGGTGTTCATGGAGGGTTGGACTTGGGTCTTTGTGAAGAAAACTCATTTGATTTACCACTTTAACTCAACTCACTATATCTTTGTCCATGATTCTATCATTTTTTTCAAGCGATATTATTTTATTTCTGCCAATAATTTAACTTTAATTCGAAATCCCATTGTATTTGAAGGCACATTTTATTGTATTATTTTTGAAGAAAAACAAAGTCAATTTTACCACTGCATTCATATTGCTTGCACTTGCTTTCCGATCCACTCTCCTTTTTGGATCAGATCTCTTTGTATATCTCTCTCCTGGACCAGCTCTCCATCCATGGAGTGAGCTCCTTTTGATTTGGATTTTAGGTTAGAGTTCCGCTTCTTGCTTTTTATAGAAGCCAGTTAGCACTCCCACTTTGCATTGACATCATGTTACCACACAGTCCCATTGACCTGCTTTAGTAGTCATTTTTTGGACATTAGTATATTTATCTTATCTTATTCCCTCTTATGAATTTATGAGTTGCATTTGATGTTATCCCATGAGTGATCTGTCGTTTCTCCTTGATTGGTCTCCTAGTTGGATAATATACTAGAGTCGTAATTTGGTACTAGTTAGATGCAACTGGGCAGCATGGCCTTTGGTAAGCCTGGAAGGAAGATAAAACATAGGAGGAAAGAAGGTGAGGAAATGAAATAAAACAAAAGGAGGGAATGATGAAGAAAAAAGGGAGGGGATGACTAGTTAGAAAGGAGATGAAAAATCATAGGGGATAAAGAAAATGGAATTAAATGATATTATATTAGTGTCCATGAATGAACTAAATAGGTCACTGCAACTAGGAGGAACAACATTTGGCAACTTCAGTAAGGAGTGCCTAGAGCATCTCTTAAGCAGTCCTGAAATATTAGGTTAAGTAGTCTATGTGTTACCCCCTATTTGCAGGGGTGGTCGCTTGGAATTTTCTGGGCTAATTCTGGAATAATTGTGGGCAAAAGAGAAGCAGACCTGGGCATGTTCTAAACTTCTAAGGCTTAAAAAAATAAATAAAAAATGATTATGGACAGGTTTGGGCATGCAAACAGCCTAAGCCTAGTATATGTATCCCACCTAGTATGTAGAGTGTTCTATTGGAATTGGAAACTCTGCCATCGCCATTGCTATCATTGAAAATATGAATGTGGCACTACAATGTTGGTTAATGGATAGTGCAGTAGAAGAGGATTTTAGACACACACAGTGTCAGTATATTTACTGTCATAACTGGGTATTTGATCTACATGTGAGAGGAGCTAAAGCATTTACAAATTCATACATTCAGTAAATGATTGTTGAGATATTGTAACTTCAAAGAATATTATATTTGTACTTTATTATTCCGGAGATGTTTCATTCCTCCGTGAAGATCTTATTGTATATCCGGAGATGTTTATTCCTCCGTCGGAATGTGGTAACTTGGGTTATTAGACTTCCCTAGTGGGGGTCGGCCCTATATGTGTTATATGGGTCAAAGGGTTATTAGACCCACCATGTGGGGGTCGGCCCAGTCAGTTATAATGGGGTATTTAACCTAATGGTTAAATACGAGCCTACATGTACTTGTGTAAAATACATATCAGAGTAGTGTATAAATAGAGGAGGTGTGTTCCTCATTATACACACTCACTCACTTGAGGATAGCGCACTTGTGGAGGAGAGGTCTGCTATGGTGGAGGAGGAGATCATGTCTCAGGGTTTCATCTTTGTATATTGCTGGTCATCTATATTGAGGAAGCTTTGCTGGGTTTTCTACCCCATGAGGGTTTCCCAGGATAAATCTCTGTCTCTTGTGTTTATGCTGTGCTTGTTATTTCTTCAGTGATCCTGTATATGCTATTATTGTGAAATGGAATGTAATGCTGCTATTTTCTATCTTAGAATATTAAATATTAACATGGTATCAGAGCTAACCTGAAGGAAGACAAGGTATGGCACTTACGACACTTGCTTTACTTACGACAATTTGAAGGTTAGGGTTTTACATAGAAAAAACCAGTCATCGTGGAACTTTCGCTATAAATACATTTCTGTGAAGGTTCAGGGTTTGAAAAGTTTACAGGTCGAAGATAACATCCCCAGGTACCTTGTGTCCAAAGGGAACCCTCAGATTCGTTGTACTTTATGAGTTATGATCAGTACAAGTTAGGGTTTCTGCCTCTTCCAGATCTCAGTCAAAATCAGGTGACCTTGGAAAAAAGGTCATAACTTGGGCTAAGAAGCTCCAAATGAAATTTAATAAAAAGTGACAGGTAGTAAACAGACTGTACTATCTCAGGAAACTTTTTCAGAGGCCGAAGGTGAACCCGTGACACGTGGCATGCCGTACAAGTTCGCTATCCTGTTTTATCCCATAAACAGGTCACGTTGCGACACTTGGCATAACTCTCTCTCAGAGAGTCCAATTGAGGTCAGACCTGTCAATATGGAAAGCTAACAGGGAGAGATATATCAGGAAATTTTTTTAGATTCCTAAGTTCAAACAGTGACACGTGGCACTCCGTACAAGTTCGCTCTACTGTTTTATCCCATAAACAGGTCACGTTGCGACACTTGGCATAACTCTCTCTCAGAAAATCCAATTGAGGTCAGACCTGTCAGGATGGAAAGATGACAGGTCATACTACTGCAGAAAAATTGTTCAGACCCTGTGGAGCAAAAATTTCAGAGTTATAGCAGAAACAATCAGGTACATAATTCTGTCAAAACAGAATTATTTTTGGACCACCTTTATTCATGGCTTCCGGAATTTAGGTTTTCGGAGAAAGTTAGAATTCTTGAAATCGGAATCCATGGCTGAATGCTACTCAGGAAAATTGAAATTCAGAGACCAAGATCGAATTTTTTGGTTGGGTAGAAGACCGAGCTTGATTAAACCCTAGCTCGGGATCTTGATCGGAAAGATGGAAAATTAGGGCTTCAGCAAAAGTTGGAATTTTTGAAGTCTGTAACCACGGCTGGAAGCTCCTCAGAAAAATAAGAGTTTAGAGCCTTGGATCAAACCTTTTCATTGAGAAGAAGGGTGGGCTTCATCAAACCCTAGTTTGGGATCCTGTCCAGAAGATCCAGAAGTTTCAAAAGCAATTTTGAGGGGTCAAATTTTGGAGATTTCAAAATTGAAGTATGCTAGTTTGATCAGCCCAGCAAGACACATCCTTCCATTCATTCGGAAGTGTGAAAGTCAAAGATTGAATTTTTAGGGTTTCTCCAGCAAACTCTAATCAAGCTCCAGATCAAGTTTCAGGGGGATTTGAGGCTAATAAGAAGTCTCGACAGGTATGACTTAAGGAGTTTTAGGTATGTCTTGAAATCTGATTCTTGATTAAGTTCATAATGTGTTTTGTCTTCATGTTATTTATTAGTACAATCTTGATTAATGTTAGAATTGTCTTATCACCCTAGTAACAGTATGAATGCATGTGAATGATTAAAGGCATTCATTGATGAGGGCTATATGATTGTACTAATGCATTATGGTGTTGTGTGAGGTTGATGTTGTCTGCTAACAAGATACAGGTACATCACAAAAGACAAATCAAGTTCCATGACCATGACATCATGAAGACAAAGACTCATCCATAATCTTTGTTCTACTTACGAGGTATGTATGACTTTGTTATATTATGCTTAACCTATGAGACATCCAGGTTCTAGCTCAGGATCTCTAAATCATTGAAGAGATTGTTTAGGTATGTTGTACATAACTAAGCAGGTATACTAATCCAGGTATGTTCTCCTATGTCATGTTAGAATCTTACCTTGTATTGGGATCCCTTATATAAGTATACTTGGCATGATTAGATATTCTTATTCATAAAGATAGTAATCAAGGGATTATGCATATTATGTCTTTTATCTTGATTGATGATATGCATGAGTAAAAGAAGACTTCCCTGAAATCTTGAATACTAATGTTTATTAACTATAATCATGACTACATTTTCAAGATTATTTAGAACTATAATGTTTTGATAACATTTAGAACATACTAATGGGTGTATGTTTGTGTATGAGATCATGAGGATGACACTAGTGTACACTTGAGCATGTAAAGTGGTACAGAATGAATACAAGTTCAAAAGACGTATAGAAGATCAAACGGGAGGCAACCACACAAACATAAAAGATACGTATTTGAGTTGTTATTTGAAATAGTAAATGATATTGCTTGTATGCATATTTGTATTCCTAGAATATATCATGCTGAGTGTAAACATTCATAGAGCATTGAACAGTATACTACTAATATGCATATGATTGGTAAGTTGGACAATCATTCCGTTGTTGCTTGTCTAGAATGAAACCTCTTTGTTGACATGCTGAGAGCTGTGCACACTCTCGATAGTATGTTCTGGTAGAGATGGAAGGCATCTAGATAGCCACTGTATGCATACAGGATATGGGAAAGTGTTGTGCCAAAGTATTGGTCAAAATAGTTGCATAACTATGTAAATGATATCTGTATGCATAATAGGTTATCATGTCAATATGATTTGATGATTATGAAGTATTACTAATCATGTACTTAATTTTGATTTGTAGGAAAGATCATGATGAATGATGAACACTGAACAAGCGATGGATGTTAAACCAAAAAAAAAAAAAAAAAAGATTTTCAAATCAAACACACTATAGAAGGCTTGTGGCTAGAAGATTATCTTAGAAACAAGAAGAGAATCATGATGAGATGTTTGCTCCAAGTGGCTAGATAAGACCATTCTCTTAATGGTGTAATTAAAAAAAAAAGAAGAAGTGTGAATCAGGTTCTGTATGGGTTCCCAGGATCGATAGTAATTGATGACAATACATGTGAGGATTGCATCATCCTTGAACACAAGTTCTAAAGTGAGCCGTAGACAAGTGTCTCCGAGAAAGAAGAGGGATTGAATCATCCTTGAACACTTGTTCTAAAGAGATCCGTAGATGTATGTCTTCGAAAATGAAGTCCTTGGTGGACATGAGGGGATTGGATCATCCCTGGACTTCAGTCCTAAAGAGAGCCGTAGACGTATCTCTTCGAGAATGAAGTCCTTGGTGGACATGATAGGATTGCATCATCCTCAAGAGAGCCGTAGATGTATGTCTTCGAGAATGAAGTCCTTGGTGGAATTGAGGGGATTGGATCATCCCTGGACTTCAGTCCTAAAGAGAGCCATAGACGTATGTCTTCGAGAATGAAGTCCTTGGTGGACATGATAGGATTGCATCATCCTCAAGAGAGCCGTAGACGTATGTCTTCGAGAATGAAGTCCTTGGTGGACTTGAGGGGATTGGATCATCCCTGGACTTCAATCCTAAAGAGAGCCGTAGACGTATGTCTTCGAGAATGAAGTCCTTGGTGGAATTGAGGGGATTGGATCATCCCTGGACTTCAGTCCTTAAAAGAGCCGTAGACGTATGTCTTCGAGAATGAAGTCCTTGGTGGACGGTTGAGGATTAAGTCATCCTTGGACGTAGGTCCTAAATGTACGGTTTAGGATTAAGTCATCCTTGGACGTAGGTCCTAAAGGTACGGTTGAGGATTAAGTCATCCTTGGACGTAGGTCCTAAATGTACGGTTGAGGATTAAGTCATCCTTGGACGTAGGTCCTAAATGTACGGTTGAGGATTAAGTCATCCTTGGACGTAGGTCCTAAAGGTACGGTTGAGGATTAAGTCATCCTTGGACATAGGTCCTAAATGTACGGTGGAGGATTAAGTCATCCTTGGACGTAGGTCCTAAATGTACGGTTGAGGATTAAGTCATCCTTGGACGTAGGTCCTAAAGGTACGGTTGAGGATTAAGTCATCCTTGGACGTAGGTCCTAAATGTACGGTGGAGGATTAATTCATCCTTGGACGTAGGTCCTAAATGTACGGTTGAGGATTAAGTCATCCTTGGACGTAGGTCCTAAATGTATGGTTGAGGATTAAGTCATCCTTGGACGTAGGTCCTAAATGTACGGTGGAGGATTAAGTCATCCTTGGACGTGGTCCTAAATGTACGGTTGAGGATTGAGTCATCCTTGGACGTGGTCCTAAATGTACGGTTGTGGATTAAATCATCCTTGGACAGTAAATCCAATAATTCTGAAAGGAAGGATAGTCCTAAATGAATTGAGTGGATTAAATCATCCTTGGACAGTAAATCCAGTAATTCCGAAAGGAAGAATAGTCCTAAATGAATTGAGTGGATTAAATCATCCTTGGACAGTAAATCCGGTAATTCCGAAAGGAAGGATAGTCCTAAATGAATTGAGTGGATTAAATCATCCTTGGAAAGTAAATCCAGTAATTTCGAAAGGAAGGATAGTCCTAAATGAATTGAGTGGATTAAATCATCCTTAGACAGTAAATCCAGTAATTCCGAAAGGAAGGATAGTCCTAAATGAATTGAGTGGATTAAATCATCCTTGGACAGTAAATCCAGTAATTCCGAAGGGAAGGATAGTCCTAAATGAATTGAGTGGATTAAATCATCCTTGGAAAGTAAATCCAGTAATTCGAAAGGAAGGATAGTCCTAAATGAGATTGAGTGGACTAATCATCTTGTAAATAGATTGGGATTGCCTCGTCCCTAGACATGGTGAGATGTCTTAAAGTGATAAGGACTGATCATCCTGTAAATAGATTGGGATTTCCTCGTCCCTAGACATGGTGAGATGTCTTAAAGTGATAAGGACTAATCATGCTGTAAATAGATTGGGATTGCCTCGTCCCTAGACATGGTGAGATGTCTTAAAGTGATAAGGACTAATCATCCTGTAAATAGATTGGGATTGCCTCATCCCTAGACATGGTGAGGTGTCTTAAAGTGATAAGGATTGATCATCCTGTAAGTTGATCTGGATTGCATCATCCATAGACATGACAGTTGTCTTAAACCGAGAGGGACTGATCATCCCGTAAGCGGATCAGGATTGTATCATCCTTGGACCTATGTCCTAAAGTGAGAGGGATTGATCATCCCGTAATTGGATCTTGTGTGTTGCAGGGTATGCTGCTATTGTGTATACTTGTATTGATGAGGATACTTGTATTGATGATATGTATACTTGTATTGATGAGGATACTTGTATTGATGATGTGTATACTTGTATTGATGAGGATACTTGTATTAATGATAATTATACTTTTATTGATGATGTTGTTGATCGTGATGATCTAGATGATGATGTTGTTGATCGTGATGATCTAGATGACAATGATGTTGATCGTGATGATCTAGATGACGATGCTGCTGATCGTGATGATCTAGATGACGATGCTGATGATCGTGTGATGACGATACTGATGATCGTGTGATGATGATGTTGATGATCATGTGATGACGATGCTGATGATCGTGTGATGACGATGCTGATGATCTTGTGATGACGATGCTGATGATCGTGTGATGACGATGCTGATGATCTTGTGATGACGATGCTAATGATCGTGTGATGACGATGCTGATGATCGTGTGATGACGATGCTGATGATAGTGATGCTGATGATGATGCTGATGATCGTGTAATGACGATGCTGATGATCGTGAGATGATGATGCTGATGATCATGAGAATCCAGATGTTGATGTTGCTGTAGTTGTTCGAGTGCTGCAGAAGATAAAGACTCAGTACTGAAGATGTTGATGTTCCAGTATTGAAGATGTTCCAGTAACTGCTTGAGTTACTGATGATGTTGAGAAAGCTTCCAATGATTTATAGATGTATCATGTATGATGTTGATGACTCCTTGCTCGTGCAGATGCTGTTATAATATCCTTCTCTTTAAGGGGGAGTGTTGAGATATTGTAACTTCAAAGAATATTATATTTGTACTTTATTATTCCGGAGATGTTTCATTCCTCCGTGAAGATCTTATTGTATATCCGGAGATGTTTATTCCTCCGTCGGAATGTGGTAACTTGGGTTATTAGACTTCCCTAGTGGGGGTCGGCCCTGTATGTGTTATATGGGTCAAAGGGTTATTAGACCCACCATGTGGGGGTCGGCCCAGTCAGTTATAATGGGGTATTTAACCTAATGGTTAAATACGAGCCTACATGTACTTGTGTAAAATACATATCAGAGTAGTGTATAAATAGAGGAGGTGTGTTCCTCATTATACACACTCACTCACTTGAGGATAGCGCACTTGTGGAGGAGAGGTCTTCTATTGTGGAGGAGGAGATCATGTCTCAGGGTTTCATCTTTGCATATTGCTGGTCATCTATATTGAGGAAGCTTTGCTGGGTTTTCTACCCCATGAGGGTTTCCCAGGATAAATCTCTGTCTCTTGTGTTTATGTTGTGCTTGTTATTTCTTCAGTGATCCTGTATATGCTATTATTGTGAAATGGAATGTAATGCTTCTATTTTCTATCTTAGCATATTAAATATTAACAATGATAATGGGTTGGATTCCAAGAGGTGGTTGAAGATCTTGTCTTCATTCATTTGAATCTTTTCCTTCTCTTAAAAGAAAGAAGTATATTCATGAGGGAATTCAAGGGAGTGATGCAAATCTTGAAGATTATCGTGGGATGATATTTCCTACTAATTTCCTATGTGGTTGTTGTGGCCCCATGCATGGCCCATGAGCTCTACAAAAAAATGTTATGGCTCAAGACCTTCAATTTCAACCCTAAATTTTTTATGATCCTTGAAGACCATCCATAGTGTGATAAACCTTGAAATAAACACCACATCTCACACATATGCCAAAGATTTCCTTTGTAGGACTTGTGTGGTGGTCCAAGGTCCCGTGTATGGACCATGAGATCCGAAGACAAATGTTATGGGCCGATAACTTGTATTTTTGTATCAACCCTGGATTGGACACCAGGAAGCATCCCCATTGTAGGATCGTATCACATTGACATGATGAAGATTCCATTTATAAGGTATGCATGGTGGTTTATGACTCCACAAATAGATCATAATCCCTATATATGAATGTTATAGTGTATGCCCAGGTATTTTAGCATCAAACCATGACATAGGCATTGAGAACCATTTCTAGTGTTAGAAAGCGGGAAATGTCTATCATATCCCACTTGTAGGTTAATGATTCCTCATGGAGGGTATGTGTGGTGGTTTGAGGCCTTGCACATGGACCATGGGCTTACAGAAAAATGTTATGACCTAAGACCCTTATTTAACCATATATAATAACACGGGCCTTGAAAACAATCCCTGGTGTGCCCTTCCTCAAAATCTTAGCCTATTGTGCATAAATTGCATTGCACGTCACTTAGCAAAACCCTAGTTTAGAAAACCATCAAAATATACAACTTTTGGTCCACGAAGCCATCAGGAAGGGGTGTCCCTAGCGGTACTCAGATGTCACGAATCCAATGGAATTGACGGTTTGTCCATCAGAGCCACAATTTTTGACTTATTGTGAGTTTCATCTTGCTTCCCAAGGCCATTCAAGGACACTAGGCAAATTGCAACCGGGGGTATAAAAACCAAACCGAGCAACGAAATTGAGTTTCATTGCCTCCTACAAGTATGTTTGGGAAAGGACAAGATGACTGCGATGGCCACCCACTCACTCGGTACATTTTTCAAAATCTTATCCTATCGTGTAGAAATTGCATTGCACGTCACTTAGCAAAACCCTAGTTTAGAAAACCATCAAAATATGCAACTTTCGGTCCACAAAGCCAGCGGGAAAGGGTGTCCCTAGCGGTACTTGGATGTCACGAATCCAATGGAACTGACGGTTTGTCCATCAAAGCCACGATTTTCAAGTTTTTGTGAGTTTCAGCTCGCTTCCCAAGGCCATTCAGGGACACTAGGTAAATTTCAACTAGTGGCATAAAAACCAAACCGAGCAATGGAATTGAGTTATGTTGCCTCCTGCGTGTGTGTTTGGGAAAGGGTGAGATGAGTACGACTCCCATGCACTCGCTCGAAACATTTTTCAAAATCTTAGCCTATCGTATAGAAATTGCACTACACGTCACTTAGCAAAACCCTAGTTTAGAGTACCATCAAAATAGACAACTTTCATTCCATGAAGCCACCAAAAAGGGGTGTCCCTAGTGGTACTCGGATGTCACGAATCCAATCGAACTAACGGTTTGTCCATCGGAGCAATGATTTTTGCGTTATTACGAGTTTCATCTCACTTCCCAAGGCCATTCAAGGACAACAGGAAAATCTCAACCCGGGACATAAAAACCAAACCAAGCAACAAAATTTAGTTGTGTTGCCTCCTCCAGGTGTGTTTGGGAAAGGATGATATGACTACGATGCCCACACACTCACTCGGTACATTTTTCAAAATTATAGCCTATGGTGCAGATATTGCACTACATGTCACTAAGCAAAACACTATTTTAGAAAACCGTCAAAATAGACAAATTTCGATCGATGAAGCCACCAGACAAGGGTGTCCTTGGTGGTATTCGGATGTCACGATTCCAACGAAATTGACAGTTTGTCCATTAGATCCATGGTTTTCGAGTTATTGCGAGTTTCATCTTGCTTCCCAAGGCCATTTAGGGACACCAGGCAAATTGCAACCGAGGGTATAAAAACCAAACCGAGCAACGAAATTGGGTTTCGTTGCCTCCTGCAAGTGTGTTTGGGAAAAAGGACGAGATGAATGCGATGGCCACAAACTCACTCGATATATTTTTCAAAATCTTAGCCTATCATGCAAAAATTGCATTACACGTCACTTAGAAAAACCCTAGTTTAGAAACCATCAAAATATACAACTTTCGATCCACAAAGCCAGTGGGAAGGGGTGTCCCTAGCGGTATTCGGATGTCACAAATCCAACGGAATTGATGGTTTTTCCATCAAAGCCACATTGTTTGAGTTATTGCAATTTTCATCTCGCTTCCCAAGGCCTTTCAGGGACACCAAACAAATTTCAACCGGGGGCATAAAAACCAAACCAAGCAACGAAATTGAGTTTCGTTGCCTCATTTAAATGTGTTTTGGCAAGGACAAGATGATTGTGATGCCCACATACTCACATGGCACTTTTTTCAAAATCTTAGCATGTCGTGTTGAAATTGCATTGCACGTCACTAACAAAACCCTAGTTTAGAAAACCATCAAAATAGACAACTTTCAGTCCATGAAGCCACTAGATAGGGGTGTCCATAGCAGTACTCGAATGTCACGAATCCAACGGAACTGGCGGTTTTTACACTGGAGTCACAGTTTTCAAGTTATGGAGAGTTTCATCTCGCTTCCCAAGGCTATTCAGGGACACCATGCAAATTTCAATCAAGGGGCATAAAAACCAAATCGAGCAACGTAATTGAGTTCCGTTGCCTCTTGTAGGTGTGTTTGGGAAAGGATGAGATGACCACGATGTCCACACAGTCGCTCCCAACATTTTTCAAAATCTTAGCCTATGGTGCAAAAATTGCACTGCATATCACTATGCAAAACCATATTTTAGAAAACTGTCAAAATAGACAAGGTTCGATCAATGAAGCCACCGAATAGGGGTGTTCCTAGTTATATTTGGATGTCACGAATCCAATGAAACTAACAGTTTGTCCATTGGAGTGTCGATTTTTGAGTTATGGGGAGTTTCATCTCGCTTCCCAAGGCAATTCAGGGAGACCAGACAAATTTCAACCAGGCGCATAAAACCCAAACCAAGCAACGAAATTGCGTTATGTGGCCTCCTGCAAGTGTGTTTAGGAAAGGGAAAGATGAATGTGATTCCCATGCACTCGGTCCCCACATTTTTCAAAATATAGGACTATAGTGCAAAAATTGTAATGCATGTCACCGAGAAAGACCCTAGTTTCGAAAACCGTAAAAAATAGACATCGTTTGGTCAATGAAGCCACTGGACAAGGGTGTTCCTAGCGGTACTTGAGTGTCACGAATTCAACAAAGCTAATGGTTTGTCCATTGGAGCCTCGATTTTTGAGTTATGGTGAGTTTCATCTCGCTTCCCAAGGCCATTCAAGGACACCGAGCAAATTTCAACTAGGGGCATAAAAACCAAACCAAGCAACGGAATTGAGTTCCATTGCCTCCTACAATTGTGTTCGGGCAAGGGCGAGATGACTGCGATTCCCATGCATTCGCTCAACACATTTTTCAAAATAGTAGCCTATCGTGCTGAAATTGTACTCTGCACATCACTTAACAAAACCCTATTTTAGAAAATTTTCAAAATAGACAACTTTCGGTCCATGAAGCCACCTGAAAGGGTTGTCCCTAATGGTACTCGGATGTCACGAATCCAATGGAATTGACGGTTTTTCCATCGTAGCCATGGTTTTCGAGTTATGGAGAGTTCATCTCGCTTCCCAAGTCCATTCAGGGACACTAGGAAAATTTCAACCAGTGGCATAAAAACCAAACCGAGCAACGGAATTGAGTTATGTTGCCTCCTGCATGTGTGTTTGGTCAAGGGAAAGATGACTACGATGCCCATGCACTCGCTCGACACATTTTTCAAAATCTTAGCCTATCGTGCAAAAATTGCATTACACGTCACTTAGCAAAACCCTAGTTTAGAAAACCTTCAAAATAGATAACTTTCGTTACATGAAGCCACCGGAAAAGGGTGTCCCTAGTGGTACTCAGATGTCACGAATCCATCGGAACTGACGGTTTGTCCATCGAAGCAACGGTTTTTGAGTTATTGCGAGTTTCATATCGCTTCCCAAGGCCATTCAGGGACACTAGGCAAATTTCAACTGGGGGCATAAAAACCAAACTGAGCAACAAAATTTAGTTTCGTTGCCTCCTCCGAGTGTGTTTTGGAAAGGACGAGATGACTGCAATGCCCACACACTCACTCGGTACATTTTTCAAAGTTTTCGTCTATGGTGCAGATATTGCACTACATGTCACTAAGAAAAAAACTATTTTAGAAAACTGACAAAATATAAAACTTTCGGTCCATGAAGCCACTAGACAGGGGTGTCCCTGGTGGTATTCAAATGTCATGAATCCAACGGAATTGACAGTTTGTCCATCAGAGCCATGGTTTTCAAATTATTTTGAGTCTCATCTTGCTTCCCTAGGCCATTCAGGGACACCAAGCAAATTGCAACCGGGGTTATAAAAACCAAACCATGCAACGGAATTGAGTTTCGTTTCCTCCTGCAAGTGTGTTTGGCCAAGGATGAGATGACTGCAATGCCCACACACTCACTCGGTACATTTTTCAAAATCTTAGCCTATCGTGCAGAAATTGCATTGCACGCCACTTTAGCAAACCCTAGGTTAGAAAACCATCAAAATATACAACTTTCGGTCCATGAAGCCACCGGGAAAGGGTGTCCCTAGCGGTACTCGGATGTCATGAATCCAACAGAATTGATTGTTTGTCCATCGAAGCCATAGTTTTCGAGTTATTGCGAGTTTCGTCTCGCTTCCCAAGGCCATTTAGGGACACCAAACAAATTTCAATCGGGGGCATAAAAACAAAATCGAGCAACGGAATTAAGTTGTGTTGCCTCTTGCAAGTGTGTTTGGGAAAGGACGAGATGACTGCGATGCCCACGCACTCACTCGACACATTTTTCAAAATCTTAGCATATCGTGTAGAAAATGCATTGGATGTCACTTAGCAAAACCCTAGTTTAGAAAAACATCAAAATAGACAACTTTTGGTCCATGAAGCCACATGAAAAGGGTGTCCCTAGTGATACCTAGATGTCACGAATCCAAGGAAATTGACGATTTGTCCATTGGATCCATGGTTTTCGAGTTATTGCGAGTTTCATCTTGCTTCCCATGGCCATTCATGGAAACAAGACAAATTTCAACAGGTAGCATAAAAACCAAACCGAGCAATGGAATTTAGTTATGCTACATCTTGCAGGTGTATCTAGGAAATGGCGAGAGTACCACGATGCCCATGCACTCATTTCGCACATTTAGAACATCTTATCCCATTGTGCAAAAGTTGCACTGCACGTCTTTGATCAAAACCCAATTGTAGAAAACCATCAAAATAAATAATGTTTGGTCCATGAAGTCATCGGACAGGGGTGTCCCTAGAGGTGTTCGAATGTCAAGAATCCATCGAAATTGACGATTTTCCCATCTAAGCCTCATTTTTTGATTTATTGCAAATTTCAACTCTCTTCCCAAGGCCATTCAAGGATACCGGACGAAAATTCAACAAGGGGCATAAAAACCAATCCAAGTAACGAAATTGAGTTCCGTTGCCTCCTGCAGGGACTTGGATAACATGAATCCAACGAAGCTTTGTAAGCTTTGCGATTATTATACCAATGATATGATTAATATGTTAAAAACTATATTTATGATAATATTCTTTTAGCCATGTTTACGAGGGGATACTATCAAGCATGTTATTGCACCGAGTGAAACGAGGTGCTCTACAGCCCAGTATGGGAAAGATGTTGTAACGTTTGTGATGTAACGTTTTTGATGTAACAAAATAATTAAAAATATTTATGTCGGATCATAAAATAAAAAATTATGGAAAGTATTTAAAAAAAAACCATGTTGGTTCATAAAATAAAATATTATGAAAAGTAATTAAAAAATAGATGTTCGTTTATAAAATAAAAACTTAAAACTTAAACCCAGATCTTTCAATCAAGAGAGATCAAATTTCTTGAGTTTAAATTTTAAGAAAAGAAATACACCTCAAGAAATTGGATCCCTCTCGGTGCTTGATAAATACGGGTTTAAGATGGATCTATGCTGGTATTAAATTTACTTTTAGATTAAAAATGTAAACAATTCATGAAGTTGATTGAGAGATGAAAACCATGGTTGATATGCTTTTAAAGATAGAGATTGAATAACATGTTATATATAGATATTTAATGATATAACAATTTTAGGCAAAAAAATGGTTCGAAGCGAATAATATGTGATATCATATTTTTCTTCACTTTATATATAATCATCGGGATGTCTATTTTTCCTTGCCTCTATGTCTTGTTCTATTGTGATATGAAAATTTATGGTGTACATGTGTGTGTATGTGTGAGTGTGTATGGTTGTGGATACAATTTATATGTGTGGTTACTATCTGTTGATGAGATGATGTTTATATTCATGGTTGGAAACATGGAAAATTTTAGGGGCGAAATTTAGCCCATGGGCGAAATTAAGGGGGTTATAAATATTTAATGGGCAAATTTTAACATTAATTTTTTTTTTAAATGTAATACTTTCATCCTATATTTATTAAACAAATAATAATAAGGAATCAAATCGCCTTCCGTGGAAATTAATGAGCGAGGGAAAAAAATAAATTTTGCCCTCTAAAATTTACTTAAAATATTCATTTTGCCTCCCGATTTCCAGTTAAATTCTTGTTAAATCTTTCCTTCACCCCCAATTTCCAGTAAAATTCCGGTTAAACCCTTCGCTCGCCCCCGATTTCTAGTAAAATTCATGTTAAACCCTTTCTTTAGCCCTCGATTTTCAATAATGGAGGCCTCGATCAGTTATTTCATCTTACATATTTCATTTAATCGAGGATACAGTTAAATTCACCCCAAATTTCCACTTCCTGTCAAATCCACATTGAAAATTCCCTTACCACTCAATTTGCAGTGATAGAGGTTTTCAGTTTCAGTTATTTAGCTCGAATTCGGCCCCAATTTGTTATGTGAATATTTTTTTTATTATAAAAAATGGTTCATATTTCATCGAATTAGGGCTAATGGGGAACAATTTTGTCCGTATATAATTCCTCAGTGATTCACCGAATGCCCACATGAAGGTATTTGCATGAATCTTGGTTTTGATTGCAATTTGACAGTGGCTGAGTGGTTAATCTGCATTTGCTCAGTGTTCCCTGGGTCTGTGGTTTATGCAGAGGTTAGTTTCTCCTTATATATTTATATCATTTTGGAAGATTTTCGGCACGATATAGTAATCAACCTGTATATGTCATCATTGCATCTGTTAGTTGACTTCGCAGTAGGTCCTGGATGTTCTTTCTATCTCATGTTTGTCGTATTGTCTCATCTTTTTTGTTCATGTTTGCACTAAAAGAAAAGGCATGGAAACCTTCTTAAGGAGATTTGAAGGCTAAAGCATTCATTGAACCTTCCTATATAATTTTAGATACACAAATTGCTTCTGACGAATTGATAGAAGATAGTACTTTGGAGAAGAGTTATCTTCAGGAAATTGAACTAAAAATATAACAAACAAAGGCCTCATTGTCAATGATCTTAGACTAGAAATTAATAGAATAATGAGGATAGGACAATTGGTTCTAAAAAAATCTCTTTTGAACCCTATTGATGGTCAATTTGTTACCTCAACTAGAGAAAACATCGAGTGGCCAGATCTGAATATACCTAATCTTGAACTTTATTTAGGAGCAAAGAAGAGTTCCTCTAATCCAATAAATGTTACCTTTGTCTTAGAAATATCAAACTACCAAGAGTTTGAAAGAATATCATCCAAATCCAACCAACTATAGTGTAAATACATTAACTTGTCTTTTTGGACATTGTGTAAACCATTGTGTAAAAAAGTTAGTCGAGATAGTGATCTCATGATTTCTTAGTAATCTTTGTTGATTTTTCCCTATGTTCTTGAAAGCATGCAATTTCCATATGTTAATCTCATTTTATGAAACCTCCTTTAGTTGGGAATGCTCTGCACAAAATGAACCAGGATTTTCTCTTCATGTTATCAACTCATAAAATTATCTCATTTGCTGATAATTGTTTATTCAAAGTAAGCTATTCTTCACTATATTATCTTTGATTAAGTGTGTAATCACAAACAAGCCAACTTAAGTGAACCTTTTTTAAGATGAATTCTGAGATTCACTTGATATGTTGGATGAACTCTCTCATGTAGTAATCTTAATGATTTTTATGTTGACTACAATATTTTAATGATAATATGGGCAACGAAGATCACCCTATCTAATTAATCCTCTTACGTGTTTGCTAACCTCTTTTTAAGGTGCCTAAAATTACTTTTCCAATTGGGTGTATTTCTTTCTAGGGTATTTTTGTATGTTTTCTTCCCAATGATAAGCTGGATTGCTGGGAGGTAATTCATGTCAGTGAATAATTGTTTTGGAACTTCTTTACTAACCTAGAAATTTACCAAAATGCATCATTCTCTATTCTTAGCCCAAAGAACATTATGATGTTTTCCCTCACTTATCTGGTCTCAAATCTTGTATATAGTTGATGAAAAAATACTTTATACCTACATTTCTTTGCTAGTCTAAGAAGGTTTAGTCTGCATGAACAGTAACTTAAGTTTGGTCTTATTTCTGTGATAATAAAACTAATTTAGAATATCAAGGTCTGTGAGTTACTATAGGGAATCAAACATATGAACCAAGTACAAGTTTACAACGCTTGGGTTGTATGGGCTACTGTTCTGATACACAAGAACGACCAAGAATTAGGGCTATTGTTCTGATACACAAGAAAGGCCAAGAATTAGTAGACATTTTCTATAGGGAGATGATCTTGTGAGGCCATAAATATGTGAGAGCATGAAGTGTGACAATTGAGAGACTACAATTGTGATTATATAGTGGTATCCTTTGATGATTTTCTAGAGGAGTTTTAGCTCAGTCTTCCAAACAAAATTGGAGTAAACATTTTCCTATGCACTTGACCTTGTTAGGGGGGTTTAGTTGAGAAACTTGATCATTTTGAAACACCCTTTCTTCTTCAACTTGTTATAATGCTCTTTGTTGTTCACATAGGATTTTGTAGCTTCTTCTAGTAAAGGCTTCTCTTTTAGTTGAGCATCAAGAACAACAGGATTGATGTTATTGGTGTTGTAGAGAACAAGCCATTCACTAGCATACAACCAAACTAGGCCCTGTAAGTTTGAATAGATTCAAATTCTTGTGACACAGAATCACCATTGGTGGAAACACTTAGATTGTTATTATGAAATATATTTTGTAATAGAGGAGATCTCAACATTGAGATCTGCAACTCACATTTGTCACCTACTAACCACTAGGAGGTTATTTTTTGAAATCTGTTTCAAGTCCAATTTGTCAAAATTGGCCTGAGAAAAATAAAGCATCATAGATAATAGTGTTGATGGGGAAATTCATAAAGAAATAAGAATCTGATTTGGGAATTTGCTTGCCGCTATCTAAATGCTACACAAAGATTAAAAATGTCAATCCGGCTCAAGAATCTAGAAATGTGAGTTTCCTTTTTGCAGCAAGGAATTTATTTATGCTAATTACTGGAGATTGTTGCAAAGACATTCTTAAACTTGTTGTGTACCTGTCATATTATT
Source organism: Larix kaempferi (assembly GCA_027924585.1). Taxonomy (NCBI): domain Eukaryota; kingdom Viridiplantae; phylum Streptophyta; class Pinopsida; order Pinales; family Pinaceae; genus Larix; species Larix kaempferi. The sequence continues at coordinate 13,503,870 of BSBM01000761.1, forward strand.
GCCCCAACTGGAGGATGGTGTTCAAGTAGGAATTCCTATCAACTAATAATACTAATAAGGAGATGACGCTTAGGCTTTTTTTCATCTTTCAAGAATTAATTTTGGAGGCCTCACTGGCCTTCGAAGGCCATTTTGTTCTGTCATAGAGGTGTTCATAGTATTTTTTCCTCGACCCAAAATTTTATTCCAAATTTATGTTCATGAAGAGAGTGCAAATGTATCCCATGTGATGAACCAGCAATCCAAGATGAAACTCCAGTGTAATTAAATTATTATATATGTGACTAAATAAGAGAAGCATTCAATGCATCAGTCCAGGGATCTGAAGATGTTGCTAAAATTTTCAGCTATGTAGGAAGCCTTCTCAAGGAGTTATTGGAGACAAAAAAATTACTTCTTTCTAGTATGGGCAGAGATAAAACTTTTTATTCAATATATTTATTTACAATGTAGTTTGAGTGCTGTATAATTTTTATAATTGCATGTTAGATATCTTAGACAACCAGATTGAGCTGTTTAAATCTTATGTACTCTGTTTTTCTCATTTTGATGATCTCCCATAAATCTCGCTTGGCCTTCCAAGGGTAATAATAAAAGGTTCATTTCATTATATTTTTGTTCATTACCATTGGTTTTTCCAACAACCAATGGATAGTTCCTTACCATTGGATAGTTCCAATGGATACTTCATTACCATTGGTTTTTCCAACAACCAATGTGACTGTAATCAACAATAACTGTTGATTACATTGCAAAGGGATTTTTGCACCGATGGAAGATCTTAACTACTAAGTTTCATGCTTCACCTTGATCACCTTCTGCATTGTTTTGATTTGATTATAGTTCCCACTTTCTTTAGGAGTTTTGAATGGTATAATTCTTTACATCTATTTCCTTCAAATATTGTAGGCCAGTAGGTCTACAAGAGTTGGAGAGTTGTGTGTGGGAGTTCTTTTTATTAAATTTGGATTGGTGCCCGTGTGGTATTATTTAAGTATGGACTAGAGTGAATTATGGATTCGGTTAGATACTTGCATATGACATTGCTAATAGCTACCTACAATGCAATTTTGCATCTTCTAATTGGTTATTTGGTAGCACACAACCCACAATATTTCTTGGATGGTTTCCAGGATACTTGTTGCAAGTTATTTCTTGGATGGTTTCCAGGATACTTGTTGCAAGTTATTGTTGACCAGACAATGGATAGAAATGTTTTCAATATTTATGACCTAATAAACTACTTGAATGCCCATAACTTATCGATTAGAGAAAAACATGATTTGTGAGTGGCTTCATATAATCCTCTCAACAAGTGATCTAAAGTTCTATGCATAGGAGAGAAATACATGTAAAGTTAATTAGACAAGCTTTTCAAAAAGAATTTATACGTTGTTGCTTTTCCATCCGATTTTATGAAGTCTACGGCATACGAATTCATTGTTATGGCTAATTTATAAATGATGGGGCGTTTTTCAGAGATGATGGAGCATTTTCATGTGTTTTGCAGTCTATTTATTCCTCTGGGTATTTTATTTATTGTTTCACAAGAGTTAATCTCATTTTCATTCTCAGATATAAAAGCCTAACGGTCTATGCAAATCCACCATCCTTTGGTTGATAAATGGTTGTGTTTCTTCATCTGCTGGATTATTCAAATAGTTACTATTTTTATGGTCTCGTGAACCCTAACATCCTCCTAGATTGCAGGTCGTTTGAATAATTTATATCTTGTTTGTTATTTCTCTGCCATATGGTCGACTTTCTTAGATTTGGGCCTGAGTTTGTATTCCACTGTGGCCATAGAGTCTATTCAATCAGTGAACCTCAAACATTGCAAGGGGATAAAATATTACAACATGGGCGTTTTTATTCCTGCGTGTGTTCTTCAAGTGAACGTGCCAAATTGTTGTGATGGTTCTGGGCGTTGATTAAAGATTGCAAAGATTTGTTGGAGGTTGGAATCCTGCGGCCAACCCTAATAACGCTTAATTGGTTATTTGATATCAATTACGATAATACTGGGACTTTATAATCTTGCAAAGCTTCAAGAACTAAACATCAGATATTTTATGAATTTGATGAGCTGCCAAGTCTCGATAGGCTAGTAGTTTTGGAGAGGATGGAGGTTGATCGACGTGGGAGTTAAAAAATAATACAGGGGTTGGAGAAACTGATAAGGCCTCAAATGCTAAGCTTGTCTTCTTGCCATGTTTTAGAACAGAGTTTAAAAAAGAGGTAAGGTGTCGAAGAATTGAGATTGTAGGAGAAGCTCAGTTCCTTTGAGTGTCTCTAACTCGAGTGACGTGGGGAAGCTCTGGAGCAGCTGCACCAATTTTTGAAAGAAGGCATTGTTACATAGGCTTAAGAACAAGATCTTGAACTCAGGAAAATAGCAGTCTGAGTTTTCTCGGCTTCGATACATACACCTCTGCATTGGACCGAGTTCGGTAACAAAGCCATTCACTACCTATTAATTCTTGCATTAGCCACTGAACATTTGTGATTGCTACTGTGCTTACTCATCGAAGAACAATGTATTTCCTAAGAGTAGAGGAATCAAAGAACAATGTATGTCCTAACAGTCTTGACTGTCGAAACAGCCCTAAATAGCGTTCCCCTGCAATAATTCAATAGCAACAGGATCGATATTAATTATGTGTGAGTGAGAAGTTTTCCGGATTCATGCACTTCATGCAACTATTCATTCACGTTTGCTTAGTATAGGGTGCAATGCTAGAGGGTATGATGTAATGGCGATTAATTGTTAGTCTATATTTACATAATACTCATCTATGTTTTCTTTCTTCAAACTTCCAATGGTTCTCATAGGAACATTGTATGTTGGTGATCAATCGGCTTTGAATTTGGCAATTTAATTACAATTGCATATCCATTTTAACTTACGATTGTAATGGAAAGAGAGACATAGATGTTTGGACTTTTAAAAGGTTTTTTAAGTTAAAATTTTAATTTGAATATTATAATTAGTTTTTTTAATAGTTGTAAATTTTATTTTATTTTTATAACTGATACATCTATGTGTAAAGGATCTTGCAAATAATTGTGATTCATTTTTTCATTAATTATTATGTGGGGTTTATATCTTAGAATTTGGGGTGGACTACTTCTTATGTTTTTCCAAGATTGCATGAAGATCAGACAAGTGTACTGTCAATTCTATGGCAGTCATAAAAATAACTGGTAGTTAATGAATGGATAACTAGTAGTGGATGCATGGGATTAGCAGTTCGTGGCAATAATGGGAAGAGGGATGGTGATAACATATAGCTAGGCATGGATAACTCGCACTTGAACCGTTTAATATTGCAATCGTTCCAAATTTGATTTGTGGCACACAATCGGTTTAACTAAAGAAGCCGGTGATAACAGGTAGCTAAAGTATGGATAATTGATGATGGAAACTAGGTATCCATAACAACTAACATATAACAATTAGGTTTTGGGTTAGGTTTTGAGTCTACTTAAATAAAACCCACATAGCTAAACAAGGATTCCACAAGCACCTCTAAGTATTTATACCAAGGTTGCATTAGAGTTGTTTTGGGTTAGGTTTAACGATGTTGCATTAGGGTTGCGAGGGTTGATGGTTGTAGGGTTGCGAGGGCGGAGGACTATGGCTACTTGCAAGCGTGAGTGACTGTTTCCAAGAAGAAACAACAAAAACTGTTATGGAAACCCCTTGTTTTGGTTGGAATTTACGACAGCTATGGCCAAGAAGTGGAAACCCACAACCCACTCCATCCACAACCCATCCCATCCCTTCATTTTTTTTGGAGGTCTCTGCAACCAACATGACTATGGAAATGCTTATTTTTATTGCAGGTAGCTACAGCTATGGCCAAGAAACTTAACCCCTTCTTTTGCTTCACATTGGTAAGTATTAACTATTTCTTTCTAATTAAATATGTTGTTTGGAAGAGATTTTTCTCAAGGTTGTGATACCAGAAATCGGATAAAGGAGCCAATCCATACCTACGAGTGGAGTGTTCCAATCGAAAAATGAGAAAGCCACATATGGCAGTCATTATCAATTACTGAATGCTTTTTTTTTTTAATTTCAGAATGACCGAATGAAGACTTCCAAGCATGAGTTTGGGTGGCCCTTGCGCTTGCTTCCACCCTTGTATTAGGCCAATCTGGTAGGTATTAGGACTTAGGCCGAGGGCGAGGGAGAGAGAAGCTTTTATTCATAACTCCAATTTGGGTCTGGGGGATTCCCGAAACGGTAAAATCATGTTGTTTTATAAACAGAACATAACCATTAGTTTCTTTCACATAGTAGCAGTTTGTTTCTTCTATAGAAGTTTGTGAATTTCATTGATTGGGATTCTCTCTATTTTGAAGTTGGGTTTTGAGCAAACAAATATGCTAGGATCTGTGGCCACCGTAGTTAGAAACAATATCTAATTAGGAGCGTAGATATTGTTGGAAATTAATTCTAATAGACACATCCTCCTCCTCGAGTAGTGAGATCACGTGAATGTATACGGTGTAGTAAATGTCAGATAGCTTCTTTATGAATCCCTATCCTTCCCAACAAATTGTTAACGGTAGAATTCTAGATCTGGATCTTTCCAGATATCAACCACATTTATAAATGTAATATTTGGTTTTCTGAAATGGATAAGGAGGTTCTGGGCATTGGGCCCATTCATTATTCGTTGCGCCCTCCTTCAATTGGTATCAGAGCTTATCTCTATCCACTCCCACACTCGCCCACCTCCAATTCCTCCCGTGCGTATAGAAAAGAATATGCCATAAGCTCCGACCTGTCCATTGTTGTTGAGTGAGTTCAGTAGTGCAGAGAAGTGAAGTTAGAGAGGGTAGTGTGAGTGGGCGTTCGACATTTTTGGACTGTGTATGAAGGGCATTTTGAGGGATGAGATGATATAGACATGGCTGCATAACCCACTCATGAAATTTAAAGGGCGGTTGTTGTAAAGAGAATGGGCCACAGTAATTTGGTTTTTGGTTGTGACTCGGGTAAGAGGATAACCCGCAAGATGTAGCAGGAGAGTGTCGAATCCCAGTGTTAAGATACCAAAATAATAAAAGTCACAAATTATAAATAAATATGAATAAAGTGTCTTAGGTGGGTACTAGGGTCATGTCACTACACATGTAATTAATTAGGTAAGGGTATAAGGACCAACACATGGTACAAGTCAAATCATTAAAACAAGAATGAGTACATGACCCATAACCCCTAGGACCAAGGGGTGTACCAAAAGGTACGAAAACAACCATAGTACCCATAAGACCAAAACATCAATGGTGGCACAAAAAAAATAACACAAAGTACCACAAAACCAAGAACAACAAGGTGTAAGGACAATTCTTAATCAACCAAGGTGGGGAAGGTACAACCAATGATCTCTCCCAAATGTACAAATGTTCCATATAACCTTAAAGTTCATCATCACTGTATAAGGAAGGGTCCACACTGGATGATGTGATCATGTGGTCCTCTAGGCTACTCCTTAGGTCAATTGCTAGTGGCTTCATCAAGGCATAGCCAGTCTGTTGAGAAGACCATATAGCTCAACCATCTTGAAGACCCAGGAGAGGAGGGCATCACACATCATCATCTTGGCCCACTGACCAAGATCCACCTAGTTAATGACCAGGTATTTCACTGCAGGAACTACTGCTTGGTCCTCATGACCAAGAATCTGCCTAGTTCTGGAACATGAGGTTTCTATCTCAACCTGCAAGACCTGCTTGGTCCTCGTGACCAAGAAACTATCTGGTCCTGAACGAGAATACCCTAGAGACAAATAGGGGCCCTAGCTACATGCTAGGGACTTTGCCATGGCATCATCCTACTTGGTCCCCGACGAAGAACCCCAGGAGACAGCTGCGAGTTCTAGGGTACCTTCTAGGGTCTTACTCTTTAGTCTTCCTGGTTAAATTGAACAAAAACTCTAGTTAACTAACTAGGGTACCATCTCTCTGAGAATGGGTCTCGCAACTGCACTAACTTTAACAGGAACCTACATGAATGGAAATTGCTGCATTTTCCATATTATCCATTGTTCCATTGTATCTTCTCAGGACATGTCTATATTTATGTTCCATTGTATCTTCTCTTTCCATTGTATATTCCCAGGGCGTGTCAGGATTCTTGTTTCATTGTGTCTTCTCGGGGCATGTCTGGATCTGTTCAATTGAGACTTAACATATTTGAATGAGTCTGTATTCTATTGATCACTTCATTTTTATTAATGGTTTCCTTTGAGTGCTTCTATCATCACTTGCGACTTTCCTAAGGAAACCACATCCCTTTTGGTGATTCTTGTCCTTGTTTCCAAATATTTTAAGGCAGATAAAGATTCAGCTAAAATATCGGTCTTAATGCCAATATTCCATACAAACTTGCAGTGAATTACTCCTACTTTACCAAAAAATATTCCTCCTGAGCCAGATGGGAAGGGATTCACCCATCAAACGTCCAGATGAATGTGTTTTGGACTTAACATCCATTGAAAAATGTAGACTTATGGATGCTTTTGGATGTTCAAATCTCTTCAGACAATTTGCTACCTGGACAACATCTCCTTTATCTAAGTCTTGGGCTACAATGCTCCTTGTAGCCATTGTATCTCTTTTTCTTTGAGTTGAGTAGTGCCTCTTTTCCTTGGATATTGGAGAATATAGTGTCTCTAATCATGGATGAATAGATTTTTTGACTTGGAGTAGAGTATCAGTTTCATTATTGAAGACTAATTTGAAGAGTATCGGTTTCATTATTGAAGACTAACTTGAACCAATTTTTCAAGCCTTTACAAGTGTTTATAGTTTAGTGTAAGATTCGCCAAGATTTCACAAGATTTTCTAATTCTGTGAAAGATTCGCCAAAACTTTTACAAGTTTTTATAATTTTGTGAAAGATTCACCCAAAATTTACAAGTTTTTATAATTCCGTGAAAGATTCGCCAAAAAATTATATATACATATTATATTATTAATAAAATAGCCTTCAAAGTTTTCTATGTATCATGGGGATTCGCCCATTTTTTATACATATAAATTTAGGGGGGGTTCTTAAAATCATCCCTGGTTGGAAAACTCATGAAAATGCATAAATTATCACACTAATATTTGCAATATAACACAAAATATGCATTATGTAATGAAATTAATACTAATGTTTTAAATTGATTATTTCTTGTTGTTTGCAGAAAAATGGTGAAGATGACTCAGATGATCTAGATTATGTTGTCACCAATGTACCGGAGAAAGATATTGCCGATAATGATGCAAATGGATTAGATGAAAATGATGATGAATATGATGTTGGGATAGATGATGAGGAGGAGGAGGAGAAGGAGGAGGAGGAGGAGGATGAGGATGATGATGATGATAATGGTGGTGGTGGTGATGATGATGATGATGATGATGGTAGCCATTGATGCTACTATTGAGATTGTAGATATTTATTGCTTTCTCGATGCTACTAGACACGTATTGTTATTTTGTGATGATCCAAGTTCATATTAAATTTTGGGTCATTTTGATTTGTATGGTGGATTTATGTTGACATATAAACTTTGATGACCCTTGATCATTTTGACATTTATATATATAAATATTAAAAAAGATATTTCTTGTGATATTGGTATTTTCACTATATATATTGTTCACTTGTTCTTTTAACTTTAATATGATGATCTGTAGGATAGGTTATTGATGTGATGATCCTTTATCATTTCACTTCTTTTGATGAAAGATAATGGTGATGTTATTGCTATTATATTGTAAATTTATCTATATTGGAAGTTGTCGATGATCTTTTTATGGAAAATTAATATATATGATGATGTTACTGCTTTGGATAAATGTTGTTTGTTTGTATTAAATTTCTTCATAAATACTATGCAATTAATTTCAATAATGGTATCTACAATTATTTCAATGTTTCATTATGTTATTTCAGAACTTGAATTGAATTATATATGAGAACCATTGAAATTAATGAAATAATTATAATAATTTGATATAATTAGCACACAATTGGATATTGTTGTAGGTGTTAAATAACAAGCCTAATGTGGTGCTAATAAGGAAGAAAAACTAGAAGTTTAAATGGAATCCCACTATGTCATAGATCTAGAAGCAACATTGATACAATACCTAGCGCTAAGTTGGAAGTCAATTATGATGCTATTTTGGATGTCAAAGTAGAATCCAAACCAAAAGCTAAACTAGTGGCCAACAAAGAAGCAAAATTAGATGCTTAATGGGAAGCTAAATGCAGCGTTCATGAGAAAGCAAAACAAGAAGAAATTCAAGAAGCTAAACGGGAAGCAAAATGTGGCACTAGTGTGGGAGTAAAAATGGACGCTAAATTGGGCGTTAAAGTGGTAGCAAAACATGGTGCTAATGTTGACATCAATGGAGATGAAAAACTAGGCATTAAAAAGGATGCAACACTTGACGCTAATGAGGAAGCCAAACATGGCGTTGATATGGTAGCAAAATAAGATGTTGCTTTGGATGCAAAACATGGCGCTACATAGGAAGCAAAATATGGTGCAACAATAGAAGAAAAATTTGGGGCCATTTTGGTAGCACAACACGATGCAAAAAAGGAAGGAAAAATTGGTGCAAAATTAGAAGTGAAAATTGGTGCATACTAGAAGTAAAACATGGTGCAGAATGAAATGCTAAAGAGGTAGCACATATGGATGCAATATTGGATGCTAATTTGGATGCAAATATGGCGTGAATGTAGATGCAAACATAAATGCTAACATGACGCTTTTAAGGATGCAAATAGGGCGTTAATGGGGACGTCATTTAGGAAGTAAAAGAGGACGATCTCTATGAAGCAAAATATGATGTTATTTAGGAAGCAAACCTCGACGTCGTTTAGGAAGAAAAATTGGATGCTATTCTGGAAGCAAAAAAATGGGCGTTATTTTAGACATCAGAAAGGATGCTATCTAGGAAGCAAAAAAATACGCTATTTTAGACTCTTTACAATTTGTCCATGATGCGTCCCATTTAGCGTATACTTCAACCACTCAATGAAAACAAAATTTACACTAAAAAGAGACGCTAAATGGGACATTAATTCCAGTATTTTTTGTAGTGGGATCATGTTCAATGTGTGATTCCCTAGACTACCACATAGGTCCTACGTAGGGAATGTTTATCCTGGTAGTGGGATATAGTCAACGTATTGACTAGCCTAGACACAAAGAAGCATATCACAGGGTCTATAACCTCGGTTTTGCTTCCCAAATTGTGATAAAGCCCTTTAGAACCATCCTTGATGCGCAAAACCTAGCAAGATTCACTTTACGAGGCCTCCATGGTGGTTTTGGATTGTGTGTATGGTCCATTATCTGTAAATCCTATGTAGGCCCTAAGATGTCGATGTTCCTCCTCTCAACATTCCCACGACCCCAAGAACCATCCCCAATGCTTAAAATTACCTTAAAATGGCACTCATACAACACTTGTAGGCCAAATAGTCATTTAGAAGGATTGTGTGGTGATTTTTTATCATGTTCATAGTCCATAACCCGTAAAATCCTCTTTTAGTCCCTAATATTGTGGTGTTCTACCTCAAACCATCCACAAGGCCCCAGGTTAAACTATTCATTTGCAACTTTGACAACCTAACATTGCAAATAAATCAAGTGAGGCCCACAATATTCACAAAGGAATCCAACTCAGACTTGACACAAACACGAGATGCATTGTTTAAACAAATATCTCTCCTTTTGAGAGATGTTAAGGGATGCAATTAGAGGTAAGGTTTATCTTGAAGGATTTTCTATTACTCTTTAGGTATACTCCTCGCAGTGCACATTATCCATGTACCATGGCCTTTGTTGATTTAAGAAACATTTGATTATAAAAACAAATGAAAAAAACTACAGTTGTTGTATAGGCTACCAATGACTATAAAGATCGTTAAACATGATTGCGAATTCGACTAGCATTGTTAAGAGGATTAATAGAAATGGTGGTGTTATTACATGTCTAATCAGTTGAATGGTACCACCTTCCAGTTGTAACCATTGTCCTCTTTATATATGTCGATGTCACTCCAAGTGGCATCCCATAAATGTGCCACCTACCACTTGTAGCCATTATCCTCATCATTTTCGCAACATGACGATCTTTATACTCATGGGTAGGGTACTTCCTATTGGGGTTAGAGCTCCCTTTCAACTATGGTTTCAAATCCATTATGTTTTTATTTGCCTCAAGCATGGAAAATGGTTAGTAAGATCATTGAGCAATGATCATCTCCCAGTTTCCCAATAATGCAAGCCTTTGAATCCACTCCTTACTCTCTTATATAGTAACACACCAATAGCTATGAGTGTTAACAATGAAAGTAAAGCAAAGTATTAGTCCACCAACCATAAGTAGTTTTAGTTTATACTCCAAACAAAAAGGTGGTTTCAACTTGAAACCCTTATTAATTGTATTTTCACTTACAACCTTGTCTAATACAACACCATACCACATTTTAGCCTCATAAAAAAGAAAAGAAAATATATAATTTATTATAATGTCTAATGATTCAAATAGTATATATATATATATATAGATAGATAGATAGATAGATAGATAGATAGATAGATAGATAGATAGATAGATAGATAGATAGATATTTTTTCCTAGGAAAAAAGCTTAATTTTATTTCATCAGTGGTGAACAAAATTACATTATGTATATGCACATCCAATGTCCATTGCTAGGAGTTGCTGACCTGTTATCAAGACATATGTCTTCTTTATGAGCTCTATTTTACAGAGCTTTTACAAAATAGAAATCTAAAACAAAATAGTACTACCATGGAAAGCACAATAAGAGTTTCGGCTCCCTGAGCCTCCAATGAAACTTAGAAAAGATGCATTATACATTTTTCAAAATAGATATCCTGAACCATGCTGAAAAAACAAGGTAAACTTAAAGTAAAAAGTAGAAAAAGAGTTCATTGCAGTGTTGAGATCCTGTTATCATTCTATGAACGGTCTGTGGTAGTAGTCCTGTGCTGTTCCATTCTGAAATTCCTTCACCTTCCAAATCCCCAAATCCATTTGCAGGCCCTCCTTTGAGGCTTTGTCCGCCTCCTTGTTGTTCTCCCTATAAACATGACGGAAAGAAAAAGTATCAAATGTTTGCTGCACCTCCCTTATGGCCTGTAGGATATTTGTTAATCTTAAATTTATGCATTGTTGGGTCCCTTTTATCCAGTTTATAACATTCATTGAATCACCAAATATATTGAGGTTTCAACATCCCTTTTCTGCTGCAAAGATTAAGAGAATTTTTAAGCTCAACAGTTCTGCAAAGTTGTTACCACCCTCTCCCAACCCCATGGTCAATTCAAAGAAGTGTGACTCAGAAAGAAAGAGCAGTGCCCCTCCCCCACAGAGATTATTTTGGGTTGCACCATCAAAAAATACCCAGGGTAAAGTTCAATCGATCTCCACCTCTAAGACCTCCCTTTGATTTGCAGTGCTAACATGTTGTGGAAAAGCAGTTAAAATGCCACATGAAAGAGTTGCGGTAATCTTCGGAGTAAAATATTTTTCTGAGAAAATATAGTTATTACATGCTAACCAGATTGCCCAGCAAACTAACAAAGGAAGGGCTTTTACAGGTTTAAGAGGAGGCGTCGAGTTCCAGTTTTCCCAAGCCTGTGATATCGAGTTTCCCGTCCACATACAATTTATACCCGTTGCCCGAGAGCATTCAACCCAGACTTCTTTAGAGTAAGGACAATGGATGAAGAGGTGAGAGACTGTTTCTTCCGTCGATTTACAAAGGATACACCACCTTGAGCCATGTTTGTTCTTTTTTCTGTAGGTTGTCCCAAGTAGGTACCTTATTTTCCAAAGAATTCCACATAAACAAACGAGTTTTGGGTGGGCTCTTGAGCCTCCACAATTTATTCTACCAGCACACAAGCTCCCTATTGTTCTCATGAGCACTGAGAAAAATATATTCACTCTTCAGAGAGTAGATTCCAAGGGGATATCCTTCCCACAACTACTCATCTTCCTTGTTCCTCAATAAAACGTGTGTTCTGTTGAGTTCCAGTAAAAGGCGAGACATAACCATATGATCTGGTTCTGGGAGGCCTAGTGAGTTCACGGTTCTCCAAGACTGTACCCAAGGCCTCTCCTGGACCGGTTCTTCCAGTTGGGACAAAAAAGTTATACCCCTTGCCCGCAAAGCCGCCACCGTCTGACTCGACAACAAATGACACCCAGCACAACCAACCCACAGATCTTCCCCGACCCTGAGTCTCCTCCCATCACCAATGTTCCAATCCAAGTTGGTTTCAATCACCGAGAACGAAGTGACCACCGCCTTCCAAATCACAGACCCTCCCACATGAGACTTCCCAAGGTTCCTCACCCAGTCTTCAACTGAATCTGGAGCTATATACTTATGGGTGACCACCTTAGTCTAAAGACTCTCAGTCTTCAAAAACCTCCACCCCCCTTTTGCAGCTAGAGCTTTAGAGAATAAGAAAATGTTCTTCAACCCCCACCCTCCCAAAGCTTTGGGGACAACTATTCTCTTCCACCGAACCCAGGGTGACACAAAGGTGTCGCCTTTCCCACTCCACAGAAAGCGGAAATAGATCTTCCTTGCTGCCTCTAAGATCCCCTTGGGGATCCAGGATAAGGAAATCCAATATACAGGAATTGCCTCCAAAACAGATTTTACCAAGATCAAACGACCTGCCCTTGAGATCCATTTATGGCTCCAAACCTTGAGTCTTTTATCCAATTTTTTGAGGAGCCATTTCCAATCCTTCTTCTTATAGGCATGTGGCTTCAGCAGGAAGCCCAATTATTTTAGTCCTTCGTCTACCTCTAAAAGGTTATAAGGGAAAAATTTATTAAAAGCTTGTAATTCTTCTGCCCTCAATAAGTTTATAGAGAGCGTGGAATTCCCTACATTAATTTCCATCCTTGTTGGATTTGAGAACAACTCCAATATCCCCCGAAGTGTTTTAGCATCTTTGACTGAGCCAATGCAGAAAATAAGAACGTCATCTACAAAGAGTAGATGTGTAATGAAAATATTGGGAGCCACCTGAATTCCTCTCAAAATACCTTGTCTTTCGACATCCCTTATAGCCCTGCTCAATCCTTCTGCTACTAAAATAAAAAGTAAGGGAGACAATGGGAAACCTTGTCTAAGTCCTCTCTCTGAATGGAAAAAGGGGGAGGCCGCCCCATTGATAAGTATAGAGAAAGAAACCATTGTAATGCAAATCATGATCCACCTGATAAAACCAATATCAAAACCCAGATGTGTGAGAAGCATACGAATGTAAAGCCAACTTACTTTGTCATAGGCCTTGGAAAGGTCTATTTTTAGAATAACTCCTTTGAGTTTCTTCGTTTTGATACTGTGCAGTCCTTCTTGGGCTACACCGATACCTTCATAGACTTGTCTACCTTCCAAAAAACCAAACTGTTCTCCTGAAATATGACGGGAAAGGATGCCTTTCATGCTTCTTGCAATGACTTTAGACACTACCTTGTAGACACAATTGCAAAGCGAGATAGGTCTAAAATCATTAAGAGAGGAAGGGTTGTCCAATTTTGGGATCAAAGCAATGAAAGTTGAATTGAAACAAGCAGGAATCCTCCCAGAGAGTCTTGTATCCTCCACCACCTGAAGTAGATCCTTCCCTAAAAGATCATACAGCTCCAGAAAAAATTCAATGGACCAGACATCCAAGCTCGGACTCTTATCTTTTTGAAAGCTTTGTAGATTTTCCTTTAATTCTTCCTCGGAAATCTCCTCCATCAACGCTATATTATCTTCCTCTTCCACGAAGCGGGGAAAGAGTTGGGCCACTCTGATCACCTCCGCTATATTAGCTTGGTTGTTTTCCCCAAAACGACCTTGAAAATGTTCCATCCCCACCCTAGCCATCCCTTCAAAAGTAGTCTGTGGCTCTCCAAGTGAGTTATCTAGACTCCAACTTCAGTTCGTAGCTTTCCTTCCCTTTGCATAGGCATGAAATAATTTGGAGTTCTCATCCGCTGCTTCCAACCAAGTAGCTCAGCTCTCCAGTCTCCAAGTCTCTTCTTTCTCTAGCAGGAGAATGTTTCTCCTTCCTTCCAGCCTTACCAAGAGATCTTTGGACTCTTGAGTCCTCATACCCCCCCCTTCTTCATCATAGATCTTGGAAAGATCCTCCTCAATCTGTTTAAGTTCTATGTCCTCCCTTATCCTCTTTGCATGCGCCCAATATTTTATAGGGCCTTTAACCCTCTTTAAATTCATTTCAAACTGGAAAGAGGCTGAGAGAGGAGCCCTAGAATTGTAAGGTACCCATAAGGAGTTTACCAAACTAATGAAAGAGTCATCTCTCAGCCAAGTTTTATTAAATTTTAGAGGGCCTAGAGGTTTAGGAGGTCCAAGACGGAGTTCAAGGAATATAGGGAAATGATCAGAGACTCCCCCCTCCCCTACCCATTTTCTTAAAATATAAAATCTATCCACTAGTTGTTCTGTAACCAAGAATCAGTCTAACCTCTTAGCCACTCTGTGTTCCCCAGCTCGGTTGTTGTTCCCCAGCTCGGTTGTTACTCCAAGTTGGTTTGAGTTTTAAGGTCTCAATGTCAATCAAAGTTTTTTCAGCTAGTCTCTATGTGAAGAATCCAAACAAAGAGTCTGTCCGAGCCCGCGGCCCCCAAACTTCCGACTGTCCTAAAGAAAAGTTCAAATCGCCTCCCAAAATCACAGAATCCCCCCTCAGGAGAGAATTGCTGAGCAATGAATCCCAGAAGGGGATCCAGTTTAGATAAGGACCATAAACATTAAAAACTGTAAGGGCTTCTCCTCATTCCAAAGCCGAGCACTGCATTCCAAGAACTGAATCCATCCCCCAACTGTTGTGTAATTTAATTGACCTTTCGTTCCAACTTATAGCCAATCCTCCAAAACGACCTCTAACATCCAGAGTTTCAAACGACCACCCACTGAACCAACTTTCCAATCTCACCTTCACCACCTCACAACCGCCTGAATTTTCTTGAAGTAAAATGATGTCCGAGCGGTCTAAGGAGACCACCCTCTTAAGTGATGATCTTTTATGGGGACCAACCAGCGACAGTTAAAGTACATAATTTTCATGAATGACCCTTCTTTTGGGGTTGCACTGCTCTAAGCACCCGTTCAATTGTCTGTTGTTTGCCTTCCAAAAGATCCAATCTAGCTTTGGACTGAGCCTTTGAGATAAAAGACTTCCTCCCCCTTCCTTTCGGTGGTTGTTCCTTCCCTTTTCCCAGCCCCCCAGAGACAAGTTTGGTAGGAAAGCGAAGAAAGTAACCTAAATCAGACGATTTAGGAGGGGAAGAAGTGGAAGCTTTCTCCTTGGGTATCGGGCCTGGGTTCGGGTCCAGAGAAGGGAAACCCTCCTCCAATGAGGCAAGATGCTTACTCATTCATTGATGTAATAAATGCCTAAAACCAGACAAGTTTGTCGCAAGGTCAAAATAGATCAATTTATTCAAATGGAGACATATAATCAACTCGGCTAATGTCAAATCAGAGAATGCAATCGTTGTTGAGAAACCATGAAACCAAAAGAGTCAAATGACCAAAATCACCAAACCCTTAAAGCCATGAAAACCAATCCAAAGAACAAGCCCTTGAGCATCCAAAGGAAAGGAAAGTAAACCATGAAAACACCTACTAAATCAAGCGAGATAAAATAAAAGAAAACCAAAAACTAATAATTACACAATTTACGTGAGGGACCTTTTGATTTTACAAAATCAAGGGGACTTTGTTGGGGGACCAACAAGCCTCTTCCCTGTAGTTACAAAAAATACTCTTCCGAAAATTGATTGTTGCAAAATGTTTAGATAGCATTCCAAATGAGAGGACCTAACAACATGAAGTGGATCTCGGTTAACCCCAAGATCCAAGTCACACCTAAGCATTGGATCCAGAAGCTGAACCACAAATCACAAAGGAATTTTTATTATCATTCATTCCACGTAGATAGATTTGGAAAATTTCACTTCTTTATAGGTGGAGTTGGTCATCATACTTATTAGCTGAAAAAAAAGGTCAATTATGAATTGGTTCATTTAATGTATGCGGTTTATCATTCTCTAGATATCATTGCCTTGGCCATTACTGAGGGATTTGTATTGGATTGTGCAAAACGCATTTGTATAGTATTTCCAATCATTTTGGTTTACACTCTATCAGTTTGAAGGATTGTTAAAAGACTTTGTCTATTTCCTTGTTAAAAGGACAATAACATTGTAATCATACTCAATAAAAGGATCTTTAGCAGTAGCTATATCCTTTGGGTGTAAGCAACCATTTTAGTCGTGTGCCTATGTGCATGTTTTCATGTATGATAGTGTTTTCATACATGTTGTCTATTTTCAGATCTTGAATTTTAATTGTGACTCTTATTGGGAGTTGCAAAAATCCCTATGAGTCCTCATTCAGTCTTTAAAAATTGCTTAAACTGAAAAATTATTAGAGTTACTAAACACTCTAATAATCACTACTATTGACAAGATACAATCACAATCAACAAAACAACTCTCCAATCTATGCTAACCTACTTGCAAGATTCACAATCCAAAGTGGACCTCCTCTAGAGTAAATTATAGCTCTAGCATGATGAAATGCAACAAAGGAATCATCATTTTCAACTAGTTCTTGTCCAGAACAGTCCTCTTTTTGAGTTCGATAATGATTCCTATCAAATGTCAGCACATTATCAACTTAGTGAAGCTACACCAAATATAGAAGAAGCCTATTTTTCCATGTCCAACATAATCTTTCCAAGCCCATCATTAAAACTCGGGAAGAAATCAGGAACAACAAACATATGATAAGGAAGTGACCTTTCATATTTCGGATTATTCCAGACATGACCAACTTAGTGAAACAACATCAAATATAGAATAATAATCTTATTTTTTCATGTTCATAACCTTTCCAATCCCATCATCAAAACTCGAGAAAAAATCAAGAACAACAAACACAAAAGAGCTATTGGATCCGATAAAGAAGTGACCTTTCATATTTTGGATTATTCCAAACCGATCCAGAGTCAAAGTTTTGGATTCCTTCAATAAGATTCAATTTCACCTATTCCAATTCAACATTAGTGCCAACATTGTCATCGAAACTAAAGAAACCTGCAAGACTAAAGATTCTCTATGGGTGGATCAATTCTTGGTGATGGTCATCAACTGCCAAGAAAATATATCAATCATACTGAAGAACTCAATCTCAAGTATTAACACATATTGCAGTAGAAAGTCTTATGAATCCCATATCAAATGTTTAGATTGCTCACTAATCAGACTTCTATCGTGTGGTAACAAGCGATCTTGAGCCACAACTAGAACTAGTGCTAATAGCCAGTGTCTCGAGCTAGAGCTAGAGCAAGAGCCAGAGCAAGAGCCAGAGCTATAACCAGGAGATAGAGATAGAGCCAAGTTTTAGAGCAGCACTTGTTTGTTGTCATCCTAAACCACAATCTACATTTTTTTGTGTTCATCCAAAACCACCATTTAGTAAAAGACATTAACTTTTTCTAACGAAGAGGAAGCGATTTGGATTAAGTTAATGATCCCTTAGTAAATTCTCATTAATCTACTTGCAACAAATTTGGTCAAGATCTGATAAAATTTGGTGAATTGCTTTTGCAAATTAGTGGAACAGTTAAGTGATTAGAAGAGGAATAAGTTCGAAGTTGTAGGGAAATCAAGATTAAATGTGGTTTGATGACATCCTCCTACTGTGAGCACGTGGTTTTTCCTCATCTTTACAAGACCGGTCTCTACCAATTCATGACAGGGATTTTGCGTTGTTCTTCATTTCTGGTTAATGTAATTTTGCGTTGTTCTTCATTTCTGGTTAATGTATGAAATTGCACACTTTAGGTTTTGTTTCAACAATATTCTTCTCAAGAACAATGGAGCATTTATCCATGTTATTGTAGATGTTTTGAATTGATGACTTAGGACATATAGATAATTGAATAGGTAGTTGATTCAACCATGCTTGGTATGCTTCTTATGTTAGCCTATGGCTTACCTTACCAATCACAAAGCTAACCCTAACAATACGTCTAACAATAACGTTCTTATCTCCTTAATTCGGAACATTCATCTCTTTATTGTATTATAAGTCTAACAATAACAATAAGGTCTCAACTAGTCAAAAGAAAAAAAATAGGAAACTATCTCAACTACTCCACAAGAAGGAAATCATAAAGTTTTGTCATTCAAAATCACAATAATTTGTAAACAATACAAATTATAATGTCATGTATCCCATATGAGAAAAAGTATGAGATAAAAATATCTATTCATAAGAATCCCTATCAATCAGTGTGTTTATTGAAGGATATTTATTATTGTAATGTCTCACTAAGGGCTATTCACTCCCTTTCCTTGTCATGAAATTACACATGAAAAATGGTATATTGTTGGTTGTTAATTCAAGAAGTTTGATGGATTGAATTTATATTATTGAATGAAAACTTTATCTTTGTTTCATTTGTTCTCCACTCCCATTGTTGTTGAAAGTGTCCAATGGTTTTGGGTATCATAAGGCAATATAAGCAATTGTGAACTCCACATTTTACATTTGGCTCATTCTATCCAGGATGTTTTATCATATCTACAACCAACCTTTGTACCAAGCACCGGATGAAATCAACCCCTTGACTTTTACTATGGGTAACACAATGAAAAGGGTAGTGGTCATTGTAGCCATTGTTCTTGTATTCAAGAATCCCATTAAACCTCTCAATGCATTATGTTCAATGATTGTTATATTGGGTCCTTCTTATACACCCAAGCTACAAAGAAGTCCAAAGCAAGACCTTGTTGATGTACAAAAAGCTTAACAATCCACTCAACCTATTTGTAGGCATTAATATCTAACACTAAGCACCAATAAGAGATAAACTAGATGGAGAATAGAAGCAATGTCATATTCAAGCTCCCTATATTTGACCAAGGATGGAAGAGCTTGTGTAATTTGATGTATAGGTAGGCTTGGCCCTTCTAAGAATTGCTAATCATCTTGCATATTATCTTCTCTTGTTGATAGATGGGGTTTTCATGTTGTTTTGGAATAGTTTTCAAACTTGATTTTTAGTCTACTCTTTACATTTATAATTTAGCACAACTTAAATTGGACATTTAATTTTCATTGTTTCAATTGTCAAAGGCAACTCAAAATTAATAAAACATTAATTGTTCATTGTTTAAATGATCAAAGGCAACTCAAAATTCACAAAACATTAATTATTAATTTTTTCAATGATTCAAAAGAAACTCAAAATTCATAAAATATATAGAGTGCATTGCAAGTGACAAGCATAATATTGCAACAACTATTTTGTTGGTTATTTGACATCTAACATACAATATATAGCAGATTTGCCAATTGAAACATAAATGATTTATCTTCACCAAACTTTTTCAATCCAATGCCTAAAGGTGGATCTAATTGATCACTAGGAAATTAGACCACTAATCCTATATAAATAAACACTCTCTTATGTAGATTGTTATTATCCTTGATTTTCTTATCTAGACAATTAAATCCTTTGGGAGCCATTTGCATTAAAATTAAATTAGGTTTATTTCTAATAATAAGCAATGAAAAAAAACAATAGCAAATACCCTTCCTTTCATGTAAGAGAATCAATGTTTATATTTTGTCTATACTCAATTACGAGTGAGAATTTTGAAGTCGTGTTAATTAACAAGTTATGATCATGAATGTTTATATTTTGTTTACATAGTTAGTCTCAAATTATTGAAATCGAAAAAATAATAAATAAATCAAGACAAAAAAATTCCTCACTCAAAAAAATTACCAACCATTTAACTCATTCTATTATTAATTATTACGTAACATAATAAAAAATAAAAATAAAAATCAATTTTAAATATATTAATATTCCAATACACATTGTTTTTCAATACTGGACTACACTATTCTAAAAGAGACCCTTCACAATCAAAGAGAATAATTTTAATTCTAAAGATTCTAACATAACATTCTTTTGTACTATCACATGATATTGTAACACAACATTCTTTTGTAACATCACATACATTTTTTTTGTACCATCACATACCTTTGTTGGTTATTTTATTGGAAGATAATCAACGGTCAATATGGAGGCAACATTGAGATATAAACTGTCACATTGAATGGTTATTTTATTAGAATATAATCAACTGTCAAGATGGAGGCAACATTGAGATATAAACTATGCCACATTGAATGTTTATCCATACAAAAGTCTTTTCATATAACATCCATGTTTATTTAAGATTTTGAATCGAGTTAGACACCTTTCCCCTTAACAATGGTATTAATTGCACTACATGAACTTCTATATACATTTCCCTGGCCACCATGAAGAGTGACGAGAGAAAGCACTGAGACGCAAATCAGATACATATGTGTTTTTTGGAAATTTGACATGGATGAATTATTAGTTTTGGGGAGGGACAATTGATAACATGGCTTACATCATTCATTCAATTAGATGGTGATAGCAATATTAAAGTTCTTTGGCCCAAGCAATGATCACCGCTCACTTGGCAACATAGATATAATATAGATATTTATATTTTTTAACTTTTAAATATTCACAAAATGTTATCATTAAAATGTAATTGTCAAGATAAAAGTGGAATTTCAATTAGAGTAATTAATTCTTAAGCTATACTTTAATTTTTAATAATTCAAGTATTAATTAATTATTAATATAAGAGTGGAATTATAATAGCAAATTATCCAATGATAACTTAAGTCTCATACTATTTGTAACTTCACCATCACAAGACAATGGCAACATTATGTTAGTTTTTCATATAATTATAGCATTATAATTCAATTGCATAAGATCAATAGGACCACTAGAAGAAAGAGAAAGCATAGAAACAAAGAATACGAGAATTTATCCTGGGAAACCGAATTGGGAGAAAACCCAGCAACCTTTGTATACAGATGAAGAATTCTTAGAACAGAGTACAATGATGAGAGAGATAAAGGTGAAAGAACTTTCTAAGTAGAAACCCCAAAATATCTTCTCCTAACTGAAGATACTTGCCAAAGTGGCATTTTTCCTAACTATAAAAATACATTTAATAATTATTTTCTTTACTTGATTTTCACCCCAAGGTTTACATTGTTCTTTCTAGGGTTTACATGTTAATTACATCAAGATCAACTCCTGTAGGAGGTACAATCAATACAATAAGAATATCTTCTGAAGTTGCACAAAATCCAACACATTAGTGAATCTTCAACCTATATATATTTCCATATAAGTAAATCTCAACACAAACTCAAGTCATTCAACAAATTTGTGACTATTGTTTTATGTAATATTCTAAATGTTATGTTACAAATTTGAGATATGTTTGAAGTTTCTTATTATGAATAATGAATGTTACTTTTAAATTTTGAATGGTTTGTATTTATAAAATGTCACTTCCTTATTTTAATTTTATTAGATTTTTTGACATATTTTTTCAATACTGAATTATATTTGTATCCATATTTATACTACTCGAATATTACTACTATACTTTACAATGTCCACCTAAGCATCTTGATCTAATTTGACTTAATGCTATGCACTGTAATGAAGCAACATATGATTTGATTTGATAGATGATTTAATGCTATGCACTGTAATGAAGCAGCATATGATTTGATTTGATGGATGTGCTGTAATGGAACGCACATGAAAAAGAGAACCGTGGCTATTAAGCAACCTTGATGTTCATTTATTTGGACAAATCTAATCAACAAAGTGGCAAAACCTTGACTATTAAACAACCTGATATTCATTTGTCAGCTTACTGACAAAATGCTCCAGCCTCGAAAGAGAATGCTTCCATTGAGGTTCATTATTTAAAGTCCTTGACAGGACACCTACTACATTATAGATGGGATGACATGCATCCATCTAAGTAGAATTCAGACCCTGGCTACAAACATGTTTGAACACTATATGCTTGAGGATATCTATACAGAATGATGTCCAGAAAAAGCCCATCTCACATGGTTTCCAATACGCGATGAGTAGGACCAACACCATCCCAACTATACTATTCTTGAAGTCCTTTAAGCTCGGAATAAATAATGGAAGATGGATGTCCAGAATGGACACTGATGTCCAATACGCGATGAGTAGAACCAACACCATCCCAACTATGCTCTTTCTTGAAATCCTTCATGCTTGGACTAAATAATGGAAGATGGATATCCAGAATGGACACTGATGTATTTTATCAAGATCTACATTTTGTGATCCCTCAACGCTGCCCACTTTATTTGTATATGGGGAAGTTTCAGATGCTGGTCTTGACAGCCCGGGGTATGACATCCAAAAACTTTGAATATAGTTAGTGATAACAAGATTGAAAAGCCCACCTTACAGAGTTCCTAATACGAAATGAATATAAACAATATTTACCATCCCAACTATGTTGTTTCTTGAAATCCTTCAAGCCCAGAATTAAATAACGGGAGATGGATGTCTAGAATGGACATGAATGTATTTTATCAAGATCTAAAATTTGAGATCCCTCAAGGCTGCCCACTTGATCTTCCTATGAGGAAGGTTCAATTGTTGATCTTGACATCCTCAAGGTAAGCAGAACTTCAAAGGCTATGAATATAGTTAGTGGCAATTTAATATGGTACAGATTGTACAATGCATTAAGACTGGTCCCAGAAAATGCCGATATCTTCATTATCCGAGGGAACCTCAAGCTTCAGGGAACCCCATGTACATATGTAATTCATCCAAATAAGTTGTCAGTGGCCAGCAGAGAATGTCCAACCTTGCAAGATCCACCTGGATATCATGGTCAACACATGCAGAGCTAAATAAATATCTTATGGCTGCACAATCAGAAGTCACATCTAAATAAGCAAGGGGCATATGTATAGCCCGGGTGGTTGGGGCGGTCGGCTGTTGACGTCCCCACCCGGGTTCGACCCCGGACAAACAATGTTGACTGTGCTGCGATTTGAACTCGGAACCTGTGATCTTCTGTTGTATTCATGGCGCCTTCGCTCAATGAAGCACGCCATTTCACCTATCTGTGGAAAAATAAATAAACAAGCGAGCATACAGTTCACTCTCGAATCTTGGGAGAAGAAAAATCCTTCACGGCATGCCATATGAAAATCCAAAATGACTCTTTGACCGATCCCTATATTATATGCCCAGGTCAAAAGATGGCATGCAGAGAAAATCCATATCGATATCATTTCTATTTTCTTCTTTCTTTTATTTTAAGTCTTCAGCAAATGAATAATCTTTGCCATTGATGCAATTTTCTACAACAGATGCCCTACTTCGCTGTTTGATGCTAGTGGCAATGTTCACGGAAACGGGCTTCACAGAACAGCCCAAGTCCAGATCATGAGTATTGGGCAAACGTGATTTTACCAGAGATGTCATCTTCCCTGCCCCAGCATCCATGTTTGATCTCAAACGTGCCATCTCAGTAGCTTCTGCTTCTAGAGCATCAAGGTCAAGGCCCTCAAAAAGATCATCATCAAAAGTGCAACCCAAGGACTGATTGGGCTAATTTTCTATAAATGATGAACTACTCGATTTCTCTCTCAAGTTTTCCACTAAAAATGGTGGTACTTGGCTCTCAAAAAAATTTGACTTTCCAGTAAAATCAACTAGCTGAAAACTTAGTTTTATTTTTCTAGATTCCATCTTACTGTGTTTTTCCTCACTTGAGCTAGGCTTGAGTTCAACTACTCTTGAATCGTCAACAGCATTGTATAGTCCCATAGAGCTGAAGGTTTTATTATCTGTATTCCTAATCAGAGTTGGTGCAGACGATGTAGCCAAAGATCTTGTATCAGATCCAATATTGTTATCTACAGAAGCAATAATACTTTCTGAAGGATCTGGACTTTCACTTCCAGTAAATACCTGTGGCCGACAAAAATGAGCCCAGGGATTCAACTCTTCATCTAATGGCGATTATGTGAATAAGGACCTCCTGTCAAGACAGATCACAACAAAAATTTAAAATCAATGAAGTCCATTAGTCACGCTTAAAGAAATGTGTAGCTGAAAAAGTAGAAGGCCACAACAAGTTTATGAAAGATGATAAATTGCTCCTTTGGAAATAGAATAGGGAAAAGAAAACATAAAACTATGAACCAAAACTTTCTTTATCAGTCTAAACAAATCTGTAGACTACCATTATGTCAACCTGATCGCCTTCAGATTGAGTAGATGTTGCTGTCGGTTCTACCCTATCGTCTATAAAGCTATCTGATTGCGATTCTCCTTCATTAATATCAGTATCATGTTCATCAACCTCAAAGAAATACATTTTGCTACCAATGAGAAATAAATATAGAATGATCAAATCAACATTTCTTCTAATCATATTTGAACTTGTAGCCAAATATAAATTTCCTGGGTATTTAATAAAGCAGGAGTGTTCACAACTCAATCACAACACATTTAAAGAAACAAGGAGTCGGGCATCAAATTCATTATCTTACTCTGCTTCCTCATCAATGAATAGCTGGGTAGAGATCTTTGAATGTTGTTTTGCTGCAACCAAAAACCAAACCTTTAGTCCAAAAATAGAAAATTACACTACTTCATTCAGTTCTCACCTCTATATCGAGACAGAAGATAAATAAGAAAATAATAGCAAGCTGAAAATAAATAACCTTTTGAGAGCTTTGATTTCCTTTGTATACTATCATTGGTAATGTCATGTTTCTTCTTTCTTGTATAAGGTATCTGAGATGGAGATGGAGATGCATAAACCTGAGCTTCACTGTCATCTTTGCGCTTGCATAGGCGTTTAAATTTGCATTGTCTTTGAACAAATTTTTCTGTTCCAGCAGTGCTTAAATGCCAATCTTCACTACGACTATTGCTCATTTGAGTGATCAATGATGTATATTTTCCTTTCACTGTAGAGGATTTTGAAATAGAGTGATCAATGGTGTAGATTTTCCTTTACTGTAGAGGATTTTGAAACACTAAGACACTCAAAATTTGACTGTTCTGCATTATCTGCTGAACAGTTTCTTGTAGTCAAACTTTTCAATTCAATGTTGTTTGACATCACTAACGCTGGTGAAACATCAGCAGGAATAACAAATTGATTCTCCTTCGGAATCTTGCAAATTTCTGTATTACTATAGTCACCATGTTCATTCATGCCCTTCTCACCGAGATATGTGACATGTTCGTCCCATGAAGATGCTATAATGCCTCGGGAAGGGGACTTAGAATAGCTTCTAGTTTTATCAAAAGCCAAATTAGAGATAGGTTGCTGCAGAAAATTTGTTATTGTAGTGGGAGACTCTGGAACAATATCCCTTACAGCAAGGTTTGTCACATGTGAACTTAAGTCAACATAGTTTGCATCAGCAGTAGATAAAGTTCGAAATATATTTTATTTCAAATCATGTGTGAAGTTTTGAAAACAGCTATCAGGTGTTGCAAGCACCACTTCTTTAGGAATTTCAAACAATTTATCACTGAATGGGGGTGTTTGAACATCTGCTCTTGCATCATAAGAAGTAACATTCCTCTGACCTCTAGGAGTTGTGCTGACAGTTCAAGAGAATCAATCACATTTATAAGACCATTAGGAGGACTGCAGACCTTGCTCTGTTCAGGAGTCATCTACTCAGGAGAAACAATCAGGTTTGCACTACTAAGGGGAGAGCTGACATTTAACATCCCAGAAGAAACTTTCTCCTTTGAACGATTAGGAGTCATACATTCAACATCTTCTGAATTACCTATCCAGATCCTTAAGGGAGGGGAAACTGGCTTCTTAGAACTTGCCTCTAGTGAATTATTTCCAGTCATCAAAGTAACAGCACTAGAAAGGTTATTTAACAGAGGAAGACTTGGGTGAGATAAAATTACAACTCTACCATCTTGATTCACAGATACAAATCCTGTATTGTAAAGACAACGATGCCGTGATATTTTGCAAGAACTTGAGACATTTAGTGATGCTTCTTTATCATGTAAAGTTGCATCTGAGGACTCCTGCTTTGAGGCTTCATCAGATAAGGATTTGTTCTTTGATAATGATTCATCTACTTCACAAGAACGATAAGAAGCATTGACTTCTTGAAATGTTTGTTGTGAATCACTGACCACCTTTCCAGATTGTGTGGATGGAATGCAAAGCTGAATGTGATGTTCTTCATAAACCAAATCATCAAGCTCAGGTCTATCAGCTATTATTCCTGAAGACAGTTCATTTCATTACCAGATTAAACAAAATATTCTCAAGAAAAGCATCACCCTTCTGTAGATTAAAAAAATGTTTAAAAACTACATTGAGGTTTAAGTTTATGAAGCTAATATCACACCGGCATAAAACTAACTTCTACTCCCATTCATACGGTAGCTTGTCTAATACCCATGAGCCAATACAGCCAACAAATGCACTTTACAATATCATAAACAATTGAACACAGTAACTTTGTGGTTAAAAAAATGTGGAAACACAATAGACAAAGGCGGATCTGAACCAACTCAAATATCATTATTTATGAGAAAATATCCATCACAGACAAAGCTAATACACAGAACCATCAAGTCAGACAATACAGAAAGTTTGCCAAAACCTTCTTCAATTCAAACAATATGTACAGGATAAATTTTTGTGCATGGACGGCTTCGGGTAAAAGTCAGTTGTTTAAGCCTCTGCAAAGAAAAATCAATGATCTAGAGCTCTGGCCACTCATTTTGGTGTATTTGCAGTAAGTTTTGCAAATTGACACAAAAATGGAACGTTTTTCAAATCACTTCAGAAGTTTCTATTTGGGATTCTTCACGTGAAGCAAAGGATGTTGGAGTATTGTTGCTAGTAATCAAAGATGATACTTGGTTTTTTAACTTCGAAAACATACACATCAGTCGAGCCATTGATTCAAAATCCAAATGACAAACCCAGTGATTATATCATACAACATAAGGAAAAGGTGAAACTTTTCTCCTTGGGGTTAGGGCAGCTACTGATTCCTCTACAAATATTTCCCTTTGATTGCCTAAGTGCTCCTTGTTTATTCCAGATTTCTTTTGATAATCATATGAGCCATGTTTTTCATCAAGATTTGTTGCATGCAAACTGCTTGAAGAATATGATAATTTGTCAAGCATGGATTTTCCTTGTGGTATGAGTTTAATGATAAATGAAACAGTAAACACAATGTGTATTCACTTGAAATAAGTAAACACAATGTGTATTCACATGAAATAAATAGGAGAGCACATAAAAAATTATGAGTATGAAAAGAATCCTAAGTCTTACTACGAGAGCTATCAGTTTATATGTATATACAAGGTGATTAACATAACATAGGTATGAAGCCCAACTTAGACAAAAATGCCTCTATTCGTGATAACACAATTTGTTAAACTGGGGCACTCTTATGCTAAAGCACGTTGCATGTATACATCAGGTGGAGGCATCTAGCCTTGTTACCAGTACCACCTAACATGTAGGGATGACTAGAGACACTTCCATCTTGTTCAAATCATGGATATTTGATAGAGACATTTCCAGCTTGTTCAAATCATGGATATTTGACAGACACTTCCAGCTAGTTCAAATCATCATGTTATGTGCCAAAGGTTGATGGGGATTTTTAGTTGATTCCAGTGTTATGACATATGCTATACTTGTTGACACATGGGGATTGCCTTTTTCTATGGGGGATATGACCATGAGGGGTCGTTGAAGTTGCTCTATAGGGGCTCATGTACTTTAAATTGTTGTTTTATAGCTAAGGATGTATCATGGTGTGGCCATGATTTCCTTTAAAAGTGTATCATCTTGTGAGTCAAGTGTATCCCTAACTATTTAGGTAGGTGTAACACTCATTTCATGTGATTTCACACTTTTTTACCTAGCCATATTTCATGCTATGTCATTCCACTAGCCTTTTCACTCACTTTCATCAAGTCCCCTTTCATAATTGACTTAACATATGTTATGTTCTAAGGTCTCAATACTATTCCCATGTATGAATGCCTATATCAAAACAAAAGTGTCAAAGTACTGTATGGTTTATGCAACTAAATTATAAATGTTATATACATGAGCAATGCTCCCTTGCAATAAGCCAAGTTCCCTACGTACCAGGTTATCAAAACCAAATCTAAAGCAAAGGGACTAAGTGAAAAAAGGCTAATAATATAAATAAAAGAAAAAAGAAAAATAAATAAAGAGGTCGCAAGAAAGAGGTGCAAGGAAAGGGTAACTCAAGAAAAAACACTCCCGTCAAAGGCTGTAATATCCCACATGGTCTACTGCATGAGTTTACTGTCCCTTGATTTGCTGTAGGTGTTGGTTTACTTTGGTTTGTTGGTGGTTTTCAATGTTTATGGGTTAGTGGATTATCCACACAATAATGGTACGTTGTATTGAAGTTAATAAACATATTAAACCCCATAATCTCCAGCTTGCCAGCTATTTAATTAAATAAGAACTGTGCATTCAAATCTGATAATAGTTATTGCTTCTAAACAGTCCCTAGTAAATGTAAATCAAAAATAGCATAACCCTGACCTTAAACAGTGGACAGGGTGTAATGTAATGGTTGTAGCAGCTTATAGAGAAATTGATCTTGAATATAGAGCTTTTAAGAAGTAGGTTGTCCAAGGAAAGATGCCTAAATAGGTTGAGTATGAACTCCAATAAGCAGGTACAACCCTCAATAATGAAGATACAACTTCCTTACAACTTCAACAGTCTTGCATGTATAGATTGTGACCTCTCCACAGGTATGTAATACACTGAAATGGTTCACGCCTTTATGAGAGATGGAATGATTCTCCAATCAATGATTGGCTGCCAGGGTATTGCTTTGCTTCCAATAAAGGTAAGACACTGCCATACTCAATAGATCGTGATCTTCTTCACTGGAAATAGATTGCTAAATATGCCCACGCCTTCACTAGATACCCACGCAGTAGTTGAGAAAGAGATCACTGCTCCACACTTGATGATTGCTTTACCCTAGCAGTGGAAAATCCAATGATTCGCTACCTGTAGATAGAGTTCCGAGCTTGCTACTGTAACAAGAACACTGCTGTAATGATCATACCTTATTATAAAATTGATCGTTGCCTTAAATATCAATTTTAGCCCACAATTTGGATGACAAGTCTTCCTTCATGAATGCGCCCCCATTTGTACTCAGGCTTCCAAATGGGAGAATGCTCCTCCTTAACAAATCCTGCCTGCAATAACAGTCAACAAGAATGTTGATTCTGCTGCCCCTCTTATGAATAAACTTACCTCCTTGATGAATGGATGCGCCCCAACCTCAAGGAGAAACCCCGCGCTAGAAAGTAAGAGAGTTTGCTGCCCCAAACTCTGATGGATACACCATTGTTCAATGGGAAGTATTGGTTGTAACTCCTGCGCCCTTTATACTCAGATTGCTAAGAGAGGAAAATGCAAGAGGAATGTACTCTCGTTGATGCGTAGTATGATGTGCCCTCCCAAGTCTTCACTGCTTTGGATGCTCTCAAAGCCCTAGGAAGAATGGTGAATACTCTGTAATATTGAAGAATGTTGATAGATCTGGATAATATATCCATTAAACTTGGTTAGGATGTATAGATTTCAATCCATTAAACTTGGTTAGGATGTATAGATTTCAACATCGCACCCAGGATTCAAATTTGAAGCCTTCAGGACCCTTTAGAGGCCATTTTACACGTCATAGAAGACCACCTCAAATTTTACCATGCAAAAAAAAATTAATTTCATGGTAAGCTCGTCAATAATTAAATTAACCACTACTGTTTAAAATTGCAACAGAAGAGCAGCTTCAAATTTCATCCTTCGACAATTTTCAGTGGGAAATTGGGAATGCGGCTACTAGCTAGGTGACTTGGGAGTGGGACTTGGTACTTGGTTACTCTCCAATATCAACGTGTCCGATCATCGATGGATCATGGACCATTGGGCCTCTAATAATATCGTTGACCAGCTTATGTGGACGGGCTTACACTGTGCATCCCATGGCTTGAACGCTTCTAATTTCTCATGTTAGCGGTGAGCGCTTACGTGTTTAACACATTTAATGGCATCAACAAATTTAATAAACATGGTTTATTGGCTCATACGTGTTGCTGGAAGTGGTCTTACCAAGTTACCAGTTATCACATACCAATTCGTGACTTCTGACTCCGTGAGTTAATTGAGTATTCAATGTATAATATATTATGTTAATTTGCCCTGAATTTGGCATTTCAGACAAACTCCACAATCCATAAACTTCTTGTAATGTTGAAGGCCGCCGCTCTCGCCCGTGGCCCCTGCCCACGACCCTGTTTTTTCTTTGTTGTATACAGTTAATCCTACCGTCTATGGATCCCAGCCTCACACCCTGTGTTTTCTTTGTTGTATCAAGTCAATCCTGTGGCTCTCAAATCCCACCTTGTGTTTTCTTTGTTGTATCGAGTCAATGCTTGAATTCCATGCTTCCATGGCTCCGACCATCATTATATAATATTACAGGAATACAAACAAGCTTTTGCTTATACCCCTGCTCCACCGTGGTCGAGCTACTTCCAAGTTCCACCTACGTTATCTCCTCCAGGAGAGTTTGCAGAGCGAAGCTGCCAATGCTAGCCTACCATAAACATATATAAATAAATTTGTTTTCTTTGAGGAGCTCAACTTCAAGGCTGACTGGATTGCTGACATCCTATGAATTTACAGGTATGTACATCATTTTATCCATTCATGATCCCATCAATTATTTAAAAAAATTGTTATTTGATTAAAATTCTATAACTTCAAAGTACAAACACAATATTATTATTTGATTGAAATTTTGTAACTTCAAATGGGCCTTGAAGGCTTCAAATTTGAAGCCTGGACCCGAGAGTGGGTTTGTCATAAATCTCCATCAAAGGTTGTTCAGAATGACATTTATCGATTCCCAACTGTAGCAACAACAGCAATTGCTTCTTTCTTCATATTTTATGTGTACACACAAATAATTCCATGTGCTCCTTTCCTTTCCCTATTTCCCATTGTCGCCCGATCGAAGCTCTTGAGAATTTAGCCACCCTTTAACTTTCCTGAAATGGAGGGGACAAGGAAGACCAATGTTTTCACTCTGAAACCGAGTGCTTCCCCGTCCTGACCACGGTTGCATCCCTACGGGAAACAGGTGTGTGCACTGCACCCCCCAGCTTTACCAAAAATCCTGGGGATTTGGGGAAGTTCCCACTCTGCCAGCCTCCATGCATCTAGTTAATGAGTGAGATCAAGAATTCACACTTTTCATCTAAAACTTTACTGCATGAACCATTTTCCCCAATTGCCCAGTCGTCGAATCAACACCTTCCTCTAGTACACGGTTTAAGATTCTTGGGATTTATTAATATGAAGACCATCAATGCTACTACACTTACAATCCCAACTAGCTATCGAATTTCAATATGATTGAGAATATGCAACAACATCTAGTGAAGGACAATGCTGAAAGATGGCAATTTTCTTAGAATGTCGAGTGCCCACTCCTGCATTCAACTGTACAAACTGGGACAAAAATGTTTTTGTAATCTTGATTTTTAGAATGGCAGTGCTACTTTACCTTTTGATTTTGTTTCCGAATAGAACAATAACTTCAACCATATATGCATCTCCTCTCTACTTGGTCTGCCTATGTTTTGCTTATGCTTCACAACCCATCCTCTACTTTGTCATACCACATAGTTAGTATGTATAACGAGATTTGGGGGGGAGGGATATAGAGAAGAAGCAGTCAGGGTCCTTAATCAACTATTGAGAACAAAAGCTTCCTGGAGTCAGATAGTTCTCTTTGCTCAAACCATAACATAGCATGTAACATGTAAGGAGTGCTTAAACTTATTCTATCCCAAGTACTTGTGGCATTCATCGTTTTGAATGAAAAATTAAAACATATATTGTTGTCATTGGCATTCAATTATGTCGTAGGGTACACAATTACAGTGACAAAGAAACGTGTTATTGGTCTTAAATCCAATCCAACTTCTCTGTTGAATTGTTCTCTATGATAGACTTGCATGAAGGATGATTAGAAATGGCATCGGCAACGCAGTTGTTTGATAGAGGTGCATGAAAGTGAATTATGGTCCTCAATTCAATGAAGTAAAAAAAAAATACCATTCAGATTCTTTCCCTTCACCTTTTTTACTGCCTTTCTGCATACATCTCTATTGTTCACTAATTTAGCAACAAATACAGACCAGACTCAACGTCCAATGTTTTTGGCTTCTGAGACAATTTAGGTAGGTGTAACACTCATTTCATGTGATTTCACACTTTTTTACCTAGCCATATTTCATGCTATGTCATTCCACTAGCCTTTTCACTCATTTTCATCAAGTCCCATTTCATAATTGACTTAACATATGTTATGTTCTAAGGTCTCAATACTATTCCCATGTATGAATGTCTATATCAAAACAAAAGTGTCAAAGTACTGTACGGTTTATGCAACTAAATTATAAATGTTATATACATGAGCAATGCTCCCTTACAAAAATCCAAGTTCCCTACGTACCAGTTTATCAAAACCAAATCTAAAGCAAAGGGACTAAGTGCAAAAAGCCTAATAATATAAATAAAAGAAAAAAGAAAAATAAATAAAGGGGTCACAAGAAAGAGGTGCAAGGAAAGGGTAACTCAAGAAAAAACACTCCCGTCAAAGGCTGTAATATCCCACGTGGTCTACTGCATGAGTTTATTGTCCCTTGTTTTACTGTAGGTGCTCCTTTACTTTGGTTTGTTGGTGGTTTTCAATGTTTATGGGATAGTGGATTATCCACACATTAATGGTACGTTGTATTGAAGTTAATAAACACATTAAACCCCATGATATCCAGCTTGCCGGCTATTTAATTAAATAAGAACCATGCATTCAACTCTGATAATAGTTATTGCTTCTAAACAGTCCCTAGTAAATGTAAATCAGAAATAGCATAACCCTGACCTTAAGCAGTGGAGAGGGTGTAATGTAATGGTTGTAGCAGCTTATAGAGAAATTGATCTTGAATATAGAGCTTTTAAGAAGTAGGTTGTCAGAGCAAAGACGCCTAAATAGGTTGAGTATGAACTCCAATAAGCAGGTACAGCCCTCAATAATGAAGATACAACTTCCTTACAACTTCAGCAGTCTTGCATGTATAGATTGTGACCTCTCCATAGGTATGTAATACACTGAAATCGTTCACGCCTTTATGAGAGATGGAATGATTCTCCAATCAATGATTGGCTGCCAGGGTATTGCTTTGCTTCCAATAAAGGTAAGACACTGCCATACTCAATAGATCGTGATCTTCTTCACTGGAAATAGACTGCTAAATATTCCCACGCCTTCACTAGATACCCACGCAGCAGTTGAGAAAGAGATCACTGCTCCACACTTGATGATTGCTTTACCCTAGCAGTGGAAAATCCAATGATTCACTGCCTGTAGATAGAGTTCCGAGCTTGCTACTGTAACAAGAACACTGCTGTAATGATCATACCTTATTATAAAATTGATCGCTGCCTTAAATATCAATTTCGGCCCACAATTTGGATGACAAGTCTTCCTTCATGAATGCGCCCCCATTTGTACTCAGGCTTCCAAATGAGAGAATGTTCCTCCTTAACAAATCCTTCCTGCACTAATAGTCAACAAGAATGTGGATTCTCCTGCCCCTCTTATGAATAAACTTACCTCCTTGATGAATGGATGCGCCCCAACCTCAAGGAGAAACCCCGCGCTAGAAAGTAAGAGAGTTTGCTGCCCCAAACTCTGATGGATACACCATTGTTCAATGGGAGGTATTGGTTGTAACTCCTGCGCCCTTTATACTCAGATTGCTAAGAGAGGAAAATGCATGAGGAATGTGCTCTCCCTGACGTGTAGTATGATGCGCCCTCCCAAGTCTTCACTGCTTTGGATGCTCTCAAATCCCTAGGAAGAATGGTGAATACGCTATAATATTGAATAATGTTGATAGATGTGGATAATGTATCCATTAAACTTGGTTAGGATGTATTGGCTTCAAATTTGAAGCCTGCAGGGCCCTTCAAAGGCCATTTTACACATCATAGAAGACCACCTCAAATTTTATGTGCAAAAAAAATTTAATTTCATGGTAAGCTCGTCAATAATTAAATTAATCACTACTGTTTAAAATTGCAACAGAAGGGCAGCTTCAAATTTCACCCGTCGACAGTTTTCAATGGGAAATTGGGAATGCGGCTACTAGCTAGGTGACTTGGGAGTGGGACTTGGTACTCGGTTACTCTCCAATATCCACGTGTTCGATCATCGATGGATCATGGTCCATTGGGCCTCTAATACTATCGTTGACCAGCTTATGTTGACGGGCTTACACTGTGCAAAGCATGGCTTGAACGCTTCTAAGTTCTCATGTTAGCGGTGAGCGCTTACCTGTTTAACACATTTAATGGCGTCAACAACTTTAATAAACATGGTTTATTGGCTCATATGTGTTGCTGGAAGTGGTCTTACCAAGTTACCAGTTATCACATACCAATTCGTGACTTCCGAATCCGTGAGTTAATTGAGTATTCAATGTATAATATATTATGTTAATGTGCCCTAAATTTGGCATTTCAGACAAACTCCACAATCCATAAACTTCTTGTAATGTAGAAGGCCGCCGCTCTCGCCCGTGGCCCCTGCCCACGACCCTGTGTTTTCTTTGTTGTATCAAGTTGATCCTACCATCTATGGATCCCAGCCTCACACCCTGTGTTTTCTTTGTTGTATCAAGTCAATCCTGTGGCTCTCGAATCCCACCTTGTGTTTTCTTTGTTGTATCGAGTCAATGCTTGAATTCCATGCTTCCATGGCTCCGACCATCATTATATAATATTACAAGAATACAAAAAATCTTTTGCTTATACCCCTGCTCCATCGTGGTCGAGCTACTTCCAAGTTCCGCCTGCCTTATCTCCTCCAGTCCTCAAGGAGAGTTTGCAGAGCGAAGCTGCCAATGCTAGCCTACCATAAACATATATAAATAAATTTGTTTTCTTTGAGGAGCTCAACTTCAAGGCTGATTGGATTGCTGACATCCTATGAATTTACAGGTATGTACATCATTTTATCCATTCATGATCCCATCAATTATTTAAAAAAAATGTTATTTGATTAAAACTCTGTAACTTCAAAGTTCAAACACAATATTATTATTTGATTGAAATTTTGTAACTTCAAATGGGCCTTGAAGGCTTCAAATTTGAAGCTTGGACCCGAGAGTCGGTTTGTCATAAATCTCCGTCAAAGGTTGTTCAGAATGACATTTATCAATTCCCAAATGTAGCAACAATAGCAATTGCTTCTTTCTTCATATTTTATGTGTACACGCATATAATTCCATGTGCTCCTTTCCTTTCCCTATTTTCCATTGTCACCCGATCGAAGCTCTTGAGAATTTAGCCACCCTTTAACTTTCCTGAAATGGAGGGGACAAGGAAGACCAATGTTTTCACTCTGAAACCGAGTGCTTCCCCGCGCAGCTGCCACTGACCACAGTTGCATCCCTACGGGAAACAGGTGTGTGCACTGCGCCCCCCAGCTTTACCAAAAATCCTGGGGATTTGGGGAAGTTCCCACTCTGCCAGCCTCCATGCATCTAGTTAATGAGTGAGATCAAGAATCCACACTTTGCATCTAAAATTGTACTGCATGAACCATTTTCCCCAATTGCTCAGTCGTTGAATTGACACCTTCCTCTAGTACAGGGTTTAAGATTCTTGGGATTTATTAATATGAAGACCATCAAAGCTACTACACTTACAATCCCAACTAGCTATCGAATTTCAATATGATTGAGAATATGCAACAACATCTGGTGAAGGACAATGCTGAAAGATGGCAATTTTCTTAGAATGTCGAGTTGCGTTCAACTGTACGAACTGGGACAAAAATGTTTTTGTAATCTTGATTTTTAGAATGACAGTGCTACTTTACCTTTTTATTTTGTTTCCCTTATCAGCTGGTCTTGAATAGAACAAGAACTTCAACCATATATGCATCTCCTCTCTACTTGGTCTGCCTATGTTTTACTTATGCTTCATAACCCATCCTCTACTCTGTCATACCACATAGTTAGTATGTATAACGAGATCTAGGGGGAGGGCTATAGAGAAGAAGCAGTCAGGGTCCTTCATCAACTATTGAGAACAAAATCTGCCTAGAGTCAGATAGTTCTCTTTGCTCATACCATAACATAGCATGTAACATGTAAGGAGTGCTTAAACTTATTCTATCCCAAGTACGTGTGGCATTCATAGTTTTGAATGAAAAATTAAAACATATATTGTTGTCATTGGCATTCAATTATGTCATAGGGTACACAATTAGAGTCACAAAGAAACTTGTTATTGGTTTTAAATCCAATCCAACTTCTTTGTTGAATTGTTCTCTATGATAGATTTGCGTGAAGGAGGATTAGAAATGGCATCGGCAACGCAGTTGTTTGATAGAGGTGCATGAAAGTGAATTATGGTCCTCAATTCAATGAAGTAAAAAAAAAAATACCATTCAGATTCTTTCCCTTCACCTTTTTTACTGCCTTTCTGCATACATCTCTATTGTTCACTAATTTAGCAACAAATACAGACCAGACTCAACGTCCAATGTTTTTGGCTTCTGAGACAATTTCTTCCTTTTTTGGCTTACATTATCAATTTTTCCATTGTTAAGTAGGCTATATTTTATGTAGGCTAGAAGTTACATTAGTTTGAAGAACGCTAGTGATTTATAAAGATTGAACTTTTCCTAGAATAAGCATCGCATGGCTTTTAGAAGAGTTGAAGAACCCAATTCTTCATCAAGCTTGTATTGTTCAAAGCAGCCTAGGAACCCATTTTAAGAGGTATTAAATATTATTATATTGATTAAAAGTTGGATTGGAATCGGGCTAGCAATCTAACTGTAGTTGCACTGATGCATAAAAAAAGATCTATAAAATTAGTTATGGCAATTCACACTGAACATTTGCAAAGTGGATTTTCTGTGTGTCTCCTAAGTTATGTTTCACTAATAAATTCCTCATGTTCAGGCATATCATGAATGAGTAAAATAATATTAATTTTGGCTATAAGGATGTAAGTTGGATTGGAATGGGGTTAAAGAAAGTTAAATGTATTATTATACTGGTTAAAAGTTTAAGAGGCAAGATAAATTTAGGAAACTGCTAAGATGGCAAAGGTGGCATAGTGGCCTAGAGACTGAGCCGTTAGATCGGGGTAAAATATGGTTGTTTTATATGACATATATAATGTTCAGTGCCGCCATATCCACTGTAAAATAAATCCTCTCGACTTTACTACTAAAATAAACAATGAAATTTTGATGTACTAGTACATTTTCAAATGAAAAGAATAACTTATTTTTACATGTCAACATTGAAGGGTTCAATATCTCATAGCCCTTCAAAGTGAAATGGGACCCCACCCTTCAAATTTGATCCTTGATCGCACCCAACTTGTTGGCTAGGGAAGTGTGCCCTACAACCCTATGGCTTTCATAGCTATCACACAAATCTCAACAATGATCAATAATAATAATCGAGATACTAAAACCCTATGGCTCTCATATCTATCACACAAATTTCAACAATGATCAATAATAATAATCGAGATATTGAGTAACTCACTTTATCTTTATTTTATAATCTTGACATTGCATGCCCTATACCTAAGTCACCTTTCTCTTCTATTTCTCTGTTGAGTTGCATGCATCTCACTTGTTGCATGCGTGCATGCATCTCACTTTTGCATGCGTGCATGCATCTCACTTTTGCATGATTGCATGCATCTCACTTTTGCATGCGTGAATGCATGCATGCATCTCACTTTTGCATGCACGCATGAGCTAGGGCTCGCATGCTCTACCTGTCCTTTGCTCCAGTTTTACCCAAAATGGAACATTACAAAGGCACACATGTAGAAGAAAATTTTGAATGCTAAGGGATAGACCTAACACTCAGTCACATTTCTATGATGGTCAATTCTCAAACACATTATCCCTAATACCAAATTCACTCCATCACCCTCACCTCATTTAGAAACTTAGGAAATGCATCTTGTCTTAGGGGTCTAACATGTCATAAGGGTTTAATTATAGTCACACCACGGTGAATCTAAGGTTCATGGAATAATTCATTAAAAGGACATTAGGTTATTAGAAAAGTGCACTTGCTAACCTTTTCATGTATTTTTCTTACATATTTGATGGTATTTCTGTGAGTTGATCCATGTGTTATTGCTTCGGCTCATCATAGCCATCGATTGTTTTATTTTTATCTTTTGATCTCCACCACTCATTCATAAAGTGGTTAGGTTTTTGGTCTATTTTATTCCTATTTAAGGAATAGACCCCCCTCATTGTAAAGAGACTTTTGGGCTCTTGGATTTTCGGCATAATAAAAAATATCTTTTGCAAATATCTTGGATGTTTTGAATGAATGCTCTTGCAAACGATTATACATCTTTTCTCTGCGTTATCATTGTGGATCTAGCTTTTCCAAATGTTTTCTCTACAGGTGGTCATGTAGTAGAAGAGGATGATGTTGGAGAGAACTTCCGCAGCATTTAGGAAGCTGCTAATTTTGGGAAGGATAACTAATTTTGGAGAGAAAGTACCAATTTTGGCGGTAAGACAAAGATATCGCCGTAGCGCAAATTCCGGCGGGAATCACGGCGATAGGTACAGAAAAGTCAAGCATGTGGTACAAAGAAGAGGCCGAAGGGAGAGCTCAACCACCGCAATAAAGGCGCCGGAGATGAAGAGAGGGTTCAGCTACCCTCATTAAAGAAGAAGGACTACAGTCAGCGTTGCTTGAATCAAGAAGAAGCGACGGGCCGATGCATTAAAGACTAAGGACTGCAGGAAGCGGCGACGAGACAGAAGGCGGCCATGGAAGTACAGCCAGTTGACTGTAAGTGGTTAGGGTTGAGTCACTGTTGGGATAAGGCCCACAGTTTTGTAACTGCGATGAGACCCTCAGGCCATCTATATATAGTAGTCTTTTTATATGATAAGGGGTTGGCCACATAGTGATAGAGACATCAGGTAGAGGCTAGCCAAGTCTGTTGTTGTTGCAGAGTCTGGACATCCCTGAGAGAACATAGGGCCGACCTGTTGAGAGATAGTGCGATCCGCAGGGATTGTGAGAGAAAGAGAGTGCATTGTAAAAGGCAGGAAGAGAAAGAGGTCTATAGAGAAGGGCTCCCACTAAGGTGGAGTTTCCCAGAAGACCCTTGTTGTAAAGAGTGGAACGGAACTGTGTTTATTCTTCAGAGTTGTAAACAAGAACCGCAGTTCCCCTGGGCGCAGTTCTCGCCCTGGGAATAACAGCGTGCTTATCTAAGTCGCACTATTGTATTTGTGTAGCTACTGTTCTCATTCACTTGTCTGTGTTATATATGAATGCTTCAGTCTGTTATAAGTAATGTACATGATCGTCAGTTTAACTTCTGAATGATGTATAATAATTGTGATAATCATAGCTACCCGCATAGCAACTAGATAATTGTTAACAGAGGATAATGTGCGAGTATGAACTGAATGTAAGTCATGAATGGTCTACTTAGACACTGCTCAAAGTAATATTCTACTTAGTTACGTTGTTGCGAGATATCAAGGGTCAAGTTCATTAGCGAGGGTTATGCTTGGAGACTGAATGTTGTTGCTAA
The DNA here is from genome assembly GCA_027924585.1 of Larix kaempferi. Classification (NCBI taxonomy): domain Eukaryota; kingdom Viridiplantae; phylum Streptophyta; class Pinopsida; order Pinales; family Pinaceae; genus Larix; species Larix kaempferi. The sequence continues at coordinate 13,543,676 of BSBM01000761.1, forward strand.
CTGCAGTACCAGGATAAGGATAGCTGAGACCACCTATTAATCCAGGAAGCGGTCAAAGTTCACTTACCGCAGGAACTAGAAGGGGAAGATATCGCGCCTACGATATCTTAGGTATCGCTAGACGGTTTCACATAGGGGAAGACTTATCGCATTCCCTGCGTAATGCGATAAGACGGAGGCGTAGCCGGAGTAATGGAATGAGATAGTCAGCTCCAGAGGAAGGGGTTAAGGTGGGTCTAAGCACCCTGGATGCCTCGGAACTTGGCTGAGGACACTTGAGTCTTCTGCCTCCCATTAGAATCACTTCGGGTGAGACTTCAGGTTGCTTCTGCGACCTGTTGCCGAAAGGGCCAGTGAGCTAAGGGTTCTGTTGGTCTAAAAGATTACCGCCAGCCCGGGTCTGCTAGAAGAGAAAAAGAAAGATCAACAAATGGTTCCGTTGCCGGTTTGAACACATTGAGCTGATGTTCTGTTGGCATCCTACCAAGCAAGAACTTAACCAGTGGGTTGAGTCAACAGAAAGAGAGTTTGCTGCAAAAGAAAACAAGAATCCTAGACTGAGCACTGAGGCTTGGCTACAGAAGCACATTTTTACAGATCTCCATGAGATATTCTTCGTAACTTATGCTATTGAGTTATATGGTTGGTTATCAAAGCTTGCTGACAACAGCGGTGTCAAGAAGAATCGACAAGTTGTCTGGACAGCAGAGCTGATTCAGACCTTGAAAGGTGTCGATAACCCCATCTCACGCGCAGTAGACTTCTGGCTTGCGAGTCCGCTGGAAGGCTTCATCACAGAGTTCGCGGTTGATCAGAGAAAGAGTTTCAGCGCAGCAGAACGGTACTTCTTCAAGGGTTATCGCGGTAAGTACCTAAATTCTCTAAGTCTGTCCATTAAGCAATTACTATATGAAAAAGGAGTACTGGATATACTCTCAGATGAATAGTAGCATGATATTGTAATGTCAGTAGACTCTGAAAGTGATTACGAGTATCTTGGACATACACGTAGTGGTAAAAGATATAGAGTCAACGATTCATCTTCTTCTGAAGAAGACAGCTCAAATCACCCGAGACAGCAGAGTCAGAACCCTAGGACTCCTCAAAAGCCAGTCGGAACTCAGAATAATCCCGCAGGAACCCCGTCCAGTAGCTCTTATACAGCGAATACTGCCGCTACACCCTCCACATCTACACAGCCGAGTGGTAGTCATACAGCAAACCAGAACCCACCATCTAGAAACAGAATGGGAGATGATATGAAGCTACCAACATTCAAAGGTACAGGGTCGGAGGACCCTGAGCAACACTGGTTCTTATGCGAAGCCATATGGACCATTAAGCAAATACAAGATGATAATGTCAAGCTTGTCCAGCTGGCCACCACATTTAGAGAAAGAGCATTAACCTGGTATATGAAGTATACCACTGGCCATAACAGAACGCTTGCACAGGTTAGAACTGCTATGATTAAAGAGTTTAAAAAACCTAAATCTGAGTCACAGTGCATAGCAGAACTTAAAGATATTAAACAATTGCCTACGGAAACGGTTTGGGATTTTGACCAGAGATTCAAGACCCTCATTGATCAGGTAAGCTTTGAGCTTGCGCCTCAACAGCATAAAGAATGGTTTATCGCAGCAATATTACCACACATTAGACTTCCGCTAATGCAACAGAAATTAAATACACAAGATGAAGCATTAGAAATGGCAATGAAACTAGAGGCTTCACCTCTAGCAGAAACTAGCACCGGTATCACTAATCTGCAAAATCAGCTAGCTAACCTCACCTTACAGCTGCATGAAATTAAGAAAGGAAAGGAGGTTGCGCATGAAATTTGGTGTACTAAGTGTAAAGCGCAGGGACACAGTAAGGATAACTGCCCTGTCTTTGCTGACTATATCGCCAGTGGAGCTCCTAACCCGTTGATGCAGAACCAGGGGCCATGGTGCGAGATTTGTAGAACCAGAGGACACAGTCCTCAGGAATTCCCTCTCCTTCGGAAATATGTGCAGACACCAAAGAACCTATATTGCAACTTCTGTAAATCTGTGGGACATGACGAAAACAATTGTAGAGCTTATGAGTTAATGATAGAAAGGAAGCACGACCTCTACAGAGTTCAGTCAGAAGCATCCGGACCAGCAGTACGTGCACAAACTGATCCGAATCCGGGAGGCCGTGGAGGAAATTTCAGAGGCCGAGGACGCGGAGGAGGCTATGAATCTGGCCGTGGCCGCGGAACTATCACCTGTTATAACTGTGGAGGCACATGACATTACGCTAGGGACTGTCAGAACCCTACTACAACGTGCAAGTATTGTAAATCTTATGACCACACAATAGAGGAATGTCCCATACTGATAGCTAAGATCAAGGACGCCAAGCCAGCAACCAATCAGACTATCCAGTTTATCGCTGCTGAGCAGAACGAAACCGAACCACGGGTCAATATTATAACTCGCAGTGGTCTCTCCACAAGCAACATATCGCAGGACGTGGAAAAAACGACAGGAACGCAGTGGGTGCGCAAAGCTCCAGGAAAACCTATCCCACTTGATCTACAGAAGAATAAGGAGGCATTTCAACAAACTAAGACTTCCTTTGCTGAACAGACACCGCCCAGATCACTATTATTACCATCTCAGGGTATACCACGGAAACCACCGCAGGATGTTAGTACTGCGCAGATACCACAGGCTAGCACATCTGGAAGATGCGACGAAGAGGAATTGACCGGGAGTGTACAGTCCTTCTTGCAGAGTTGTTTGAAACTTCTAAGAAATGGGAAAGCTGTAGAGGAACTTCAGAAAGTTATTGACCAATGTCAACAGAGCCCTTCTGTGAGCAATACACAGTGCACCATTCACCATATAATGGGCCATACAAGGACAGGAAGAGAGATGAGGCTCACAGCGCAGATCGGACTATTTGAAATGGATGAGGTTATCCTAGACTTAGGTTCAGAAGTAAATGTCTTGACTAAACAGACATGGGAACAGATGGGAAGTCCAAAACTAAGCAGATCCCCTATCCATCTCAGACTAGCTAATCAGCAGAGAATATCACCGATGGGTCGCCTATCGCATGTCCCAGTGGACATCGACGGAGTTCACACATATGCCGATTTTGAGATCATAGAAATTATTGGTGACACCAAACCCTATCCAGCTCTATTAGGTATTGATTGGGCTTTTGATAACAAGGTTGTTATCAACTTAAAGAAAAGGCAGATGACATTTGAAGATGCTCAAGTCCGGGTTATCGCACCATTAGACCCTTTACAGGGTCCTCGCTACATTGAGCCAATCAAAGCAGAAGAGGAGGTGCATAACATGGAAAATTTGTACCAAATGACTTCTAATCAGACAGATTACATTGATCCTACAACTGATGGACATATCAGCTGGAGATGTGATAGCTCCTGCACATCAGATTCAGATGTTGGCTTAGAGAATTGGCAAAATAGACTCCACGAAGTCTCTATTCGCAGATGCGCATTCATGACTAAATCACTGCGATGGATTGGGACAGAAAACAGGTATATTCCAACTTTTGATGGATTATCAGACGTCAATGATGTTTTGCAGCAGTTTGAACAAGAGGTTCCTCAAGAGCAGAGGATGGAGGTTTTTGACCTTGCAGTTCGAGCCACACCTGCAAGATGGTGGTACACACACAAGGAACATATCGCATCATGGTATGATTGTAAGAGATTGATGCGCATTAGATTATCTAAAGAAAGAGACTGTACACAGCGGAAATACACAGGGGAGAGTGATCCCAGAGCACACATTATGAACTGTGAACAGAGTTGGCTAGAAATTCCGGCAGAAGAATGGGTTCATTTGTTTATCCACACACTGGATACAGTTCCACGGAATTGGTATACAGAAGCAGAGCTAAGAAAAGGAACCATCTCATGGCCTATTATGATTAAAAACTTTTTGGTCACGTTCAGTTTCGAATCTGAGCATCCAAGCATTGATCGGGCCTTGAAGATCATAAAGACTAAAATATTTGAGGATTGCCCATTACCAGCGGATTCGCAACCCGAGTGGGCTACTCAGATGGAACATGCACTGGAATGTTACAACTGCGCACAAGACTCAAGCGATGAGGATGAAGATCCTCGCAGTATCAATATCGCAGAAACAGAGGGTACGCGTGAAGTTGAAGGTCCACACTTAGAAATCCTAGCTGTAACAGAACCCATCAAGATTAGAAAAAGCAATATTGGCACAGAAACAGACCCTAAGTTTGCCTCTATTGGAGATTATTGGGATGATGAGACAATTGGCCAAATCACAGACCTATTACACGAGTATCAGGACCTATTTCCTACCAACTTTACAGAAATGAAGGGAATAGTGGGTGACCTCGGAGTCATGAGAATACCGCTTAAGGAGGACGCTAAGCCGGTTAAGCAACGCCCATACAGGTTGAATCCGCGGTATAAAGCAAAAGTAAAAGATGAAATAGATAAGATGCTAGCAGCAGGCATCATTGAACCTGTTGAAGAAAGTGAGTGGGTTAGTCCCATTGTAGTACAAGAAAAGAAAACAAAAGGAGACATCAGGATCTGTGTCGACTTGCGCAAACTGAATGATGCATCGCTGCATGACCCATTTCCGACACCATTCACTGATGAAGTCTTAGACAATGTTGGAGGACAAGAAATCTATTCATTTACTGATGGCTTTTCAGGCTATCACCAGATAAGAATCCATCCAGACGACAGGCACAAGACCACATTTGCGACAGAATGGGGCTCCTTTCAGTATACGGTAATGCCCTTTGGTCTTAAGAATGCCCCAGCAATTTTTTCTAGAGTAGTTGTTGCTGTCTTTAAGGAATACATCCATCAATTTCTAGAAGTTTATTTTGATGATTGGACTGTATTTGGACTAGTCAAGAAGCACATAGGAAACCTGCGATTAATGTTTGAAAAATGTAGACAGCACCAAATTTCCCTTAACTTAAAAAAATGTATATTTTGTGCGCCTTTTGGTACGTTGTTGGGTCACATTGTGTGCAGACAAGGCTTGATGGTAGATCCCGCGAAGATCGCCATCATTGTCAATTTACCAGCACCTAACTCAGTAAAGCAGCTGAGAACTACACTTGGTCATACCGGGTATTACAGAAAGTTTATCAAAGGTTATGCCAAGATTACCGCACCAATGGAGAAACTATTGAAGAAGGATATCAAATTTCAGTGGAATGAGGAATGTCAGAAGAGTCTTGACGCCCTAAAAGAAAAAATGGTTACAACACCTATTCTGGTATTTCCAGATTGGAACAAGCCTTTTCATGTTCACGTGGATGCATCTGGCATCGCACTGGGCATTATCCTCACACAACCAGGCGAAGGGGGTATTGACCACCCTATCGCATATTCGAGCAGGAGACTATCGACAGCTGAGAAGAATTACACCACCACAGAGAGAGAAGGGTTAGCAATGGTGTATGCTTTACAGAAATTTCGGCACTATCTGTTGGGTGCCCCGTTCAAGATGTTCACCGACCATTCTGCATTAAAGTACTTGGTCAATAAGCCAGTGTTAGGGGGAAGAATATGCAGATGGCTATTGTTGTTCCAGGAATATGATTTCGAAATCATTGTTAAGCCAGGAAGACTAAATGCAGGACCTGATCACCTGTCAAGGCTAGACTCAGGTGAAGAACCAAGTAATTTAGAGGACAACTTGCCTGATGCGCAATTGTTCTCCATTCAGGGCGCAGATGAATATTATGGAGACATAATTCAATTCCTTACTACAGGGTGGGCACCACCTGAGTTTACCAAGCAACAAAAGAAACAATTAGTGGTGAAAGCAGCAGACTTCACCCTGATTGCAGGACACCTCTATAAGTTAGGACCAGATGAAATCTTGCGCAGATGCGTTATGCCCCACGAGAAACAGACCATTCTTAAGGAAGCACATTCGGGCATCGCAGGAGGCCATTTCGCAGGGAAGCCTACCGCTCAGAAGATCCTAGCAGCCGGACTATGGTGGCCTACATTACATAAAGACAGTAAAGAGTTTTGCAGATCATGCGATATCTGCCAAAGGACAGGAAAGCCCTCCAGAAGAGATGAAATGCCGTTGCGACCACAGATAACGCTACGCGCATTCGATAAGTGGGCCATAGACTTCGTGGGTCCTATTAACCCCCCAGGAAAACGAACTGGTGCGAGATATATTATTACAGCAACAGAATACCTCACCAGGTGGGCTGAGGCAAAAGCAGTCAGGAATTGTGATGCTGCTACAGCAGCACAATTTCTTTTTGAAAACATCATCACTAGATTTGGATGCCCAGTGACTTTGATGAGTGATCAAGGCACACATTTTTTGAATAGCACCATAGAAGCCTTGACAGAGGAATTTGAAATACAGCACCATAAGAGTACACCTTACCACCCTCAAGCTAATGGTACGGTGGAGGCTTTCAATAAGATATTAGAACATGCTCTTACAAAGATTTGTAACAGTCAAAGGGATGACTGGGACCTCAGAGTTAATGCTGTATTATGGGCTTACAGGACCACGTGTAAGAAACTAACAGGGCACACACCTTTCAGCCTGGTATATGGACAAGAGACTGTTATGCCTATGGAATACATCTTACCCAGTCTAAGGATTGCTCAGCTTACAGAGATGGCTGATTCTGATACTTTAGGGGAGAGATTGGCACAGCTGCTCAATCTGGAGGAAGACAGATTTATCGCAGGATTCCATCAAAAAGTGCAGAAAGCACGAGAAAAAGCTTGGCATGATAGGCATATCAAGAAAAAAACCTTTCAGCTTGGAGACTTGGTACTCCTTTATGACAGTAAGTTTATAAAGTTCCCTGGAAAATTCAAAACTCATTGGTTAGGACCATATCAAATCCAGCAAATAACAGATGGAGGTGCTATACAGCTTCGTACTATGAGTGGGGAGTTTCTTCCTACCCTGATCAATGGCAGTCGGCTTAAGCTGTATCGCGAAGGCCATGCCACCTCCTAGCCCTAGCCCAGAAAGGAAGCAAATGGTGCAGATGTTCAGTGTAGTTGAAATGAAGCATCGCACCCTAAGGAGTCTACACCGGGAAATACTTTAGGTAAGAATTCGCAGCTAGTTTTCCTGGTGGTTGCGATAATTTTGATAAGAGGCGAGTTTTTGGCACTTTCCATTTCCAGATGATGCGATATCTTATCGCAGAGGACAGAAAACAGATTGAGGCGACACCAGATTTTGAATTGATCAGAGGGCTAGTCACTTCGCCATCTGACAAGCATTAACTGCACGGCTGACAAGTATCTGTTGTACTAAGATTTGGCAGCAGTACGACGATTCTTCCAGATTTGGAAAATCCGATGCGACATCACTCCGGCGCACAGTTTCCCAGCGAAAATTCAAACGGCGTTTGCAATAAATAGGCGCGGGGTGCTGTCTTGTCTATGCATTAAATGCCGCCAGCGGGTCCAGTCACTGGTCCGTTGCCAATTGAAATTCTGCCTTATGATAAATACACGTTCTATTCAAAGCACGGGGCTACTTGGTCATTTTCACCAAAAGAGTTGAGCGCAGTTGAGCCGAACCAAGCGTATTCTTAGCAGAGTTCTGAGCAGGGAAACCAAAAGCAGTTGCAGACTCTGATTTGCATTAAGATTAGCAATCACAGGAAGTCCAGAGTACCACAGGGGAAGGCTCCTCGCGCCAGACGAGCCTCTCGAAGACGTGTTGCAGAGATTCCAAAGGGGTGGAATCGAGTGCGCTATGACTTCGGTTGTGGCGAAGAAAGGAAAGAAAATTGCTGCTGGCTCTTCGTCCACACGCCAGTCACCGGGAACCTTAGCTAATATGGAGCGTAGCGAGACCCCGAATAGCACAGAGTCAGAAGAACCCGAGCAGGAACTTCCGGAAGAAGTTACAGTCACTACCATATACTTCCCACCAAGAATAGAGAATGCGCCAGCCATTGTTCTTCCACGAGACTTTAAATATGAACTCATACTCCCACCGCTGGATAACCGAGTGAAGGAAGAAGGTAACTTGTGGGGGAATATGCATGCTGTTAAGTTTACTGATTATAATCTGAGAGATTATACGCTGTACCCACAATTCCGCCGAGATCGTTATATGACGATTCAGAGGAACCCAAGGACACAGCACGATGAGTTCGTCCCCATGGACCATGTAAGCCATTTAGTACCGTCGGGACTGCTCAATCTCCTGGAGATCCCACACTTTGGACGGGGCCCGGAGGTCAATGCTGTGGTGCGGACGCTACTTTCATGTGTGCATGGTGGTTACTTATGGTTGGGTAACCGAATAGATGTTAATGTTGACCTCATTCACCGCATTACCGGTCTGTCGAAGACTGGTTTCGACCCACAGATAAATATTGATGGCGCCACAAAGGATACCAGGCTCTCAACCAAGCAGGTTGCGGAGTATAAGCTACAAAGAGGAGGTCGCGCCTACGATGTCAATTCAATACAGGATGACGCCTTGCGGTTTACTGTTAGTCTGTTGGCCGGAAAACTCCTCCTCAAGGTGAGGCCGAAGGAGGTCACAGGCTCAGTTATCCGCCTCACGATTGAAGTCATAAAAGGTAAACCTTACAACTGGAGCTTATTTTTGTTAAATAGTTTCTTTCAAGACTGTGCGCAGGCGCAGCAGGATCCACTTCACAGCTTCCACTTCTCGTGGCTGCTGATCCTTATGGCTTTCATTGGATGGAAAGAGCCGCCCAATTCGCAGTTTCCACAACTGGCACCAGGGGCGTGCAGAGGCTCGAGGTACTCAAATCTTTGGGCGAGTAGTCACCCCGAGAAGCACAAGAATAACGCAATGGTATTCCATGAATATTATTCGCTATTGCTTGAATCCGTCGCAACGATTCCGCGTGTCGACTCGCCAGTCGTTGATCTTTATCAGTCCAAGCTGGAATTTAAAGTCGACAGGGATAAAACCTACATCAGACCCAAAGGATTCAGGAAACATAACGAATGGGCCCCCGGCCCATATCGCATGGAAATCCAGCAGGTTGAAGATACCATTAAGAATTGTTTTGATGAGGACATGAAACAAATGTATGATGATCTATCCTCTGGCCTAGTTCCAGCTGATCCCCCAGCTGAGGACCCAGAAGATGTTCAGGAGGTAGATCCTAAAGACAAAGAGAAAGAACCAATAGGTTCCAAGAGAAAGGCTATTGAAGGCCCTTCTCCGGTGCGAGCAAAGAAGAAGAGAACAAAGGCGGTTACTTCCGACGAACCGCAGGCACCAATCATGACAGAGGATGAGTATGATCTCATCGCCAGCCGAATACAGGAGAAGATGCGGGATAAATTCACTGCGATTCAGTCATCGCACGATCGTATGCGCATCAGCCTTGACAACAAATTGCGAGAGTTGAAGGCAATCACTGAGAAGACTGCTTCCATGCAGATTCAGCCAGCTCCAACTACAATCGCAGAAAGTTCGCAGCCCCCTTCACAGAGCAGAGAAGAAAGCATTGCAAGGGACCGCACGAACATTGTTCGTATACCGCCGGGAAGCATTAAGTTCCCTGTACCTATGGAAGTGCAGATGGTTCATCCTCTTGAGGTGAACCTACCAGAGGTACCTGTGGATCAGTTGTATGAAATTTTCCAGCAGATAGGCACGGAGCTGAGGCACAGAGAACAAGTCACATATGAGCAAAATGTTTTGCTGTCTAACGACAATGTGCAGCTCATTGCACAGCATGAGGCAGAGAGTGCCCAGTTGACGCAATATGTTCAGCGAGAGCAGGATGTCTCTCTTGTTTTAAAGAATATCGCAGCAGAACTTCCGCAGTGCGATATCAGGCCTGAGTTAGAAATAACTCAAAAGATCAGAAAAATAGCGGAAAGAGCAAAGGCTCTAGATGAAGAGAAGAAAAAGATGGAGGAAGAATACGAAGCAAGGATTGCTGCACTTGAAGCAAATAAGCCACCTACTCCAGAGGAAATCCAAGAAGCACGAGTGCAAGCTTTCAGAATTGTACAGACACAGATGCACTGTCGGGTGGAAGCAGCAGAGGCCATCCTGGAAGATGCATCAAAAACATGGCTGGAGCTAGAGGAGCTCCCACAGAAAGCCGAGCTCGATCAGCACATTAAGCACTGTGAAGATGCGATATCGAGAGCTGAAGAAGAGTACAAGGGCTTGAGTGCTCTTGCGAAGATAAGAAAGAAAGGAGAAATCACACAAATTCAGCAGCAGGTGCAGAAATACAGAGAACAGCAGATCAACCTGGCTAACGAAGTTAGCCCGCATGAAAGCAAAGTCGCACATCTGGTTGATGAACTGGAGCAAAAGGTGAAAAGCTTCACCTCAAGTAAAGGAGTCATTGAGGGCACAGAGGACTCCTTGGTAACTGCTGAGCTGCTCAGCGCAGCGCAGGAAGAAGTAACACACATGGATGAAAGTATTAAAGCGCTTAAGGCACAATTCGCAGCAATCTCACGAGCAGCAAAGGATAAGCTTAGGCAGATGAATCGGGCTGTTGTTGCGAGTGGCTCGGGGACGAGCCACAAGTAAGTGTTAGGGGAGTTGTTGGAGAGAACTTCTGCAGCATTTAGGAAGCTGCTAATTTTGGGAAGGATAACTAATTTTGGAGAGAAAGTACCAATTTTGGCGGTAAGACAAAGATATCGCCGTAGCGCAAATTCCGGCGGGAATCACGGCGATAGGTACAGAAAAGTCAAGCATGTGGTACAAAGAAGAGGCCGAAGGGAGAGCTCAACCACCGCAATAAAGGCGCCGGAGATGAAGAGAGGGTTCAGCTACCCTCATTAAAGAAGAAGGACTACAGTCAGCGTTGCTTGAATCAAGAAGAAGCGACGGGCCGATGCATTAAAGACTAAGGACTGCAGGAAGCGGCGACGAGACAGAAGGCGGCCATGGAAGTACAGCCAGTTGACTGTAAGTGGTTAGGGTTGAGTCACTGTTGGGATAAGGCCCACAGTTTTGTAACTGCGATGAGACCCTCGGGCCATCTATATATAGTAGTCTTTTTATATGATAAGGGGTTGGCCACATAGTGATAGAGACATCAGGTAGAGGCTAGCCAAGTCTGTTGTTGTTGCAGAGTCTGGACATCCCTGAGAGAACATAGGGCCGACCTGTTGAGAGATAGTGCGATCCGCAGGGATTGTGAGAGAAAGAGAGTGCATTGTAAAAGGCAGGAAGAGAAAGAGGTCTATAGAGAAGGGCTCCCACTAAGGTGGAGTTTCCCAGAAGACCCTTGTTGTAAAGAGTGGAACGGAACTGTGTTTATTCTTCAGAGTTGTAAACAAGAACCGCAGTTCCCCTGGGCGCAGTTCTCGCCCTGGGAATAACAGCGTGCTTATCTAAGTCGCACTATTGTATTTGTGTAGCTACTGTTCTCATTTACTTGTCTGTGTTATATATGAATGCTTCAGTCTGTTATAAGTAATGTACATGATCGTCAGTTTAACTTCTGAATGATGTATAATAATTGTGATAATCATAGCTACCCGCATAGCAACTAGATAATTGTTAACAGAGGATAATGTGCGAGTATGAACTGAATGTAAGTCATGAATGGTCTACTTAGACACTGCTCAAAGTAATATTCTACTTAGTTACGTTGTTGCGAGATATCAAGGGTCAAGTTCATTAGCGAGGGTTGTGCTTGGAGACTGAATGTTGTTGCTAACTGCAGTACCAGGATAAGGATAGCTGAGACCACCTATTAATCCAGGAAGCGGTCAAAGTTCACTTACCCCAGGAACTAGAAGGGGAAGATATCGCGCCTACGATATCTTAGGTATCGCTAGACGGTTTCACATAGGGGAAGACTTATCGCATTCCCTGCGTAATGCGATAAGACGGAGGCGTAGCCGGAGTAATGGAATGAGATAGTCAGCTCCAGAGGAAGGGGTTAAGGTGGGTCTAAGCACCCTGGATGCCTCGGAACTTGGCTGAGGACACTTGAGTCTTCTGCCTCCCATTAGAATCACTTCGGGTGAGACTTCAGGTTGCTTCTGCGACCTGTTGCCGAAAGGGCCAGTGAGCTAAGGGTTCTGTTGGTCTAAAAGATTACCGCCAGCCCGGGTCTGCTAGAAGAGAAAAAGAAAGATCAACAGATGACGAATTGAAGAGGGCACTATTGTGGGGAAACCCCATATCTCTCCCTCTCTTCGACTTGTGTCTCAAGGAGTATCTCTATTGTATCCTTTGGTCATTTTGATGCTTCTTGTTTCATCTTTGCTATCGTACAGTTGCTTTCATGCTTGATCGATTCTTACTGCGGATTGTTTTTGGCAGGGAAGGGCGCACTTGTCATCTTGGAGGGATAGCAATTTCACTTGGGAAGGCTGGATCTCACTCTTGATTGCCTCACTTTGGAAAGATCATCGATTTGCAAGGCTTCCGCAAGCATATCCAGGTACGTTTTGAAGTATTTTTTTTATTTTGGGATCCAATCCAATCGTCACCATTAAAATTCATTGTTAAAACCCTCACTTAAAATTTATAAAAATTCCCTAGCTCAAGAAACTTCAAATCCTGGTGAACGATTTCTCGGTTTTCATCTTAATGCCAACCATGAAGTGGATTTCCTAGGGCGTCATGCTCTGTTGACTCCTTTTGGCCCAAATCCCAAGGCATTGGTCTCTCCCTAATGCGCCCTCTCTGATTTTTCCCCTTTTTAGTTGTTTGACTGCTCATTTTTTGCTTGTAAGCTTTGATATTGTCAAATATACAGTCAAGTAGTGTTAAGAAGCCATTATTCATTCAGATCTACCTCTTGGGACCATTTCCCCTAAATTAAGTACATGTTTCCCAAAGCGTTTGATTTTAATCATTTTCCTTAACACCTATATCCTAGATTTGCACTTAATACTGAGCCATTGTAATTGAACTAATCAACTTTTATATTTCATCTTCCTTAAGCCTCTACAATAACTCAATTCCTTAAATTTAGGGTTTTACACCCTTCACTTCATTTTCATTGTTTGATTTGCTTGTTTGAGTGTTTGGGTTCGATCTTTCGATCCAAGATCTTTCGGATTTGCAAATCCATTCCCCCCCAAGGTAGAACCTTGTCCATTCAACTCTAACACCTATAGTCACCTAGATCTATAGTTGATTTCACAAGTTACTGTGAAATATTAATTTGATTTTATTCATCGATATATCCATCATTGTCAATTTGAAGTCTAAGTCATATCTCAGTAGCTCATTTTATGATCTAGGATCCAATCACCAGGATATCCCAATTTGTCTCATATTTCTTATTTTTATCAACTGTCTTGGTCTTGTTTGAGTGGTCTTTCTCTTGTGGAAGACCAAAGGGTCTCCCCCTTAGCCTTCTCATACATTTGGCTTAAAGTGACAAGCACCTTATCTGGAGTGACAACCACTTCAAGAGTGGTGAATTTGGTACTTGAATTGTCACTTGCCTAGTTGGCTATACCTCCATCGTCTCGGATAGGACGCACTCAGTGGCAGCTAGAGTTTGTGCGATAACATGTTTCGTGGTATCTTTGGAGTTTATTTGTGCATCTTGGAGTTCTATGGTTAGGTTCTTACCATTGGATATTGGAGAGAACGTTTTTGGGAGAAAAACCTAGGGTGGACTAGTGAAGCAAAGAGAAGAGGAGGAAGTCTTGGCTTGGAGATATGTTGGAAGGATTCTTGCACTTCTTCTTATTGGAGCTATCGTTTGATGATTTACTCTAGCTAGGACATTTTCCATTGTTGGATTTTGTATCCCTGAGAGTGTTGATGTTTCTCCAGATTGCAACATCAAGCAACATTCTGCAGACACTCCCCCAAAGGGGTCATGAGAATTGACCAATAGCTAATGGAGTATGGCCCCAACGTAGCCTTGATTAGACATGAAAAGTGACTAAGAGTGAATAAGGATCGAGGTGCTTATCCTTAATTAGTCATGAGAAGTGGCTAAGAATGAATAAGGCTAGAGTTCAGATTGCATAATCTGTGACGGAGTGCTCTGAGAAAGAGTTATCTATTCTATATTAGAGTGAGTTGACTTGTTTATTTGATAGGGGATTTCATCCCCTTGTGAAATATGCAAACTTTAATCTAATGTTAATTTTGAAATAGGCTCCAAGTGTTTGGGACTTCTTATAGTGGGGTCAAATCAACATTAGAGCTCAATGTGAATAGACGTGCACGTGAGGAGATGAACACCAATAAGGGAAGCTTTTATATGATGAAGAAATACCAAGAAGTCAAGCCAGCCATAGAATAAGTCCCAAATAGCTTTGAAGAACTCCCAAAGAAAAACTGAAGACAAGAACACAAGTCGGCGCTGAAGATGAAATAGAAGATGAAGATAAAAATTAGCGAGGAGATGAACATCAATAAGGGCAGCTTTTATATGATGAAGAAATACCAAGAAGTCAAGTCAGCCATTGAATAAGTCCCAAATAGCTTTGAAGAACTCCCAAAGAAAAACTGAAGACAAGAACACAAGTCGGCATTGAAGATGAAATAGAAGATGAAGATCAAAATTAGCGAGTCGACCCCATCAAGTGTACAAGTCACCCAAAGAAGAAAATTCATGTGAACTGAAGAATATAAATAAAGTGCTCACACACTTCATTTTCATCATCACATCATCATCTACTCTCCACTTGTGGGCACTTTCCAAGGAAGGCCTAACAAAGGCAAGAAGCAAAACATTTTGGCTTTTCATCATATCCTAGTGGTTTGTTATTTCTCCCTAGAGGTTTGCTTGGGTTTCTTGTGAATAAGGGCACACTCTTATGTGTTAGGGTTTCTCTTCATGAATGGTATTGTACTTGAATTGGATTGATTTCTTCTAAGAAAAGTCGGCTGACTTTTCTCCCTATTGGGTTTCCTAGGATAAAATTCTTGTGTGCATGGCTATCTTTCTATGATCATTTATTTTTGCTATGATTTAAGTTGAAATTTTCAGTGTGCAATTATTCATAAAACCTATGGGATGAAATGAATGCTTGAGAATCATTGTGAAATAATTATCAAGATGGAAATAGTTTAAAATTCATCAGAGAGGAGGCTATGGTATGTGCTTCATCATTAAGATTATAAATGAAGTTTCTAGCCATACATATCTTGTGTCAATTTTAGCTTGATTTTTGACTAAATGAGTTCCTCATATTTTTATGTTTACATTTATTCATGATCTTGATTTGACATCTAAAGAAGAATATAAAGGGGTTAAGTTTGTTGTTGTTACTTCTATTGTAAAGTCCGTTCTCAAATCCGAATTGATATGCTACCCTAGAAGGGCTAAATGCATACCTGATTGGTTGGTGTCTTTTCTCCTTCATTGCCGACAAATTTATCATTGTTTGAAAGTAAATTATTGCAATTCTTCCGCTGTCGTTTTGTACTTTAATTTACAACAGTCCTACGGAATAAAATTATGGGGATAAGATCCCAATAACCTTCTAGAAAGAAAGTGAAGTTTCTGAATTGCATTGAAATGTCATTTCAATGAAATTTCCAACATGGTAACAAAGGGAGTTGTAGTTGATATAACACATGAATAAGGGTAAGTATATTTCAACTAGTGACAACCTTGGGCATGTACCTGATCTAGTTAAGGACATTAGGTATGAAACCCCACTTTGCTTGAGATAAGTGCCTTTGGATTTGAGGAGTTGCTTTGTCTACTTTATATACTATTGATTTTGTCCACCTAACACTTTTTCAGGATGTATAAAGTTACTCTTTGACCAAATAGTCTGACAAGTTCAATTGAGCTTCAAATTATGTTCCATCGCTCAAGCTCCAAATCCTTATGGAAGAGGCTGCTCTTTGGGAACATGTTGAGGACATTCCAAAATCTAGATATACAACATAGTTGGTTGCTCATATGAAGAACAAAGCCAAAGTGAAGAGAATAATTTGTGATTCTATGGAGGATCACTTCAATTCACACATTGTTATCACTCCAGGAAACTACCTAGGGTTATAAGCTAGGTATGCCTGGTAACTTATGAAATTATGTTTTTTGTGTTTTTTGAAAAGGTGGATCAATGGGATGACTAAATCAGAGTACAGTATTCAGACATTCATCATGTAAACAGATGAAACAGTGCCCTCAAGAAACGATTGATCAGCATATAATATCAAAGGTGGATGAAGAAAACATGTAACCAAACCAATACAAAGTAGGGCTCGAGATACATTCAAAGAACTAGAATCAAGCTATGAGCTAAACAATGTAAAGTAAACATTCACATTCAAAGCTAGACAACACTGATACAGTGAAAGAGAAAATGACAACTGATATCGAAGCTGAAGGAAACCTGTGATTTATATTAGCATAAGAAAACTGAATAAAGTAGCCAATTATTCCATCCAAAATCGAACCCATAAAATGTCTTGGTTCTCAGGCTTTATAGCCTTTACAAAGCAATTTCCAGATCCTAAAAACGTGGATCTGGCTGAGCTAACTGAAACATCAAACTAAAAAAGTAAATGCAAAGAGAAAGGATTGATTGCTTGAATCAAGGAATGATGAGTGTGATCTCCTCCTTTAGTGCTCGGTGTTTGATGAAGTGAAGTAGCCTCCCAAGGCTCGGTGAACTTCAATTAAGTGCATGTAGATTCGACCTTAGTGATGTGGCACGAGATCTTCAACTTGTCTCCTCAAAATATGCCAAAAACAAAGCAAAATGACCACTTAACTGAGATCTCGTTTGAAACTCCTTTAGATACTGATAGCATAATTCATAACTCATTTGTTTTGACCGGTCTCCTGTCATTCCAACTAGAAAATCCGCGATCTGGGCGAAAATAGAGAAAACTGACAAAAAACAGGCTTTCGGCAGCTAACAGTGCTGCCAATTTCATGACTTATCTGCCGAAAGCTGGCTTTTCGGCAGCTAATGAGTGTTGTAGAAACCCGCCTAAGCTGCCGAAAGCCTGTAGAATTCCAAAAAGACTGCCTTCAGCCAAAATCGATTTTCTCCACCGTCCGATGTCCATTTTGGCTGTTTAAATAGTTGATTTTGATCTACAGAACCTAAGCTATCCACTGGTGCTTTCATATTTGAATTTGGAGTTCGGGAAGGCCATCAAAATCGCCCCGCAAGATCACGTGGTTTCAGTAGAAAATTCCTCCAATTTTCTGTTACAGGTCTGTGTTATTAACGTTTTGCCGAGCTCCTCTTAAATCAAATCAGAGGGTTAGCTACCTTTTCAGTTGATTAGAGATACCCTTCCTTTGGAGTCTCAGTTATTTGTTGAAAGAAGGAGTTCGTTTATGATTCCTGATTTGTAGCTGAATATTTTTAACCACAGACTTGAGATCTTGGATGTGACAGGTAACGGTATGAGATCATAGGCATAGCTGCTTGGAAAACTGAGACTCGCACTGATGAAAACCGCCTGTGAACTGCTGCTCTACTCGGATGAAAGCCACCTGGATGAAACAGGAACTTCAACTGCACGAAAACATGAAGACACCTCGAGACTTTGGCTTATGTTTGTTCACTTTCGGCAGCTTATGACATCACACCTCATGATGATTGTTTAACATGCGCTCTAATCTTCCTTTCGGTGGCTAAAACACAAGCTCTCTTGATATGAAACTGAGTACGGACCCGATCTTTTAAATTTTCTTATAAAAACCTTTTCGACAGCTTATGTATTTTCTATTAACGCCTTTAGCTGCCAAAAATGGGCCCTTTCGGCAGCTAACTGGCTCCTGCAAAACAGAGTTAGCTGCCGAAACCTGTTTTTCGAATTTTGAAGCCCAAGACTCATAGAAATAAGAAATTTTACCCATTCTGTCACCCAAAATGACGGTGGTCAATTTGGGAGATAACACACATTATTAAGAAGTCAAGTAAAAGCATGTTTGATGCTTTGATCAAGTTATTTCAAAATTCCTGTGCTTCTCAACAAATGCTCTTACAGTACCAATACTTAATAGTTTGTATCACCAGAACCGATATTATGTGAACTTTTAGACAAGATTAATGAATTCGAAGGATCAATTGATCGCCATTGGAACTAAGGTTGGCCATCATGATCTAGTATCCAAATCCCGTAAAGGGCTTGATCCTTTCTAGGCTAATTTTGTTAAGGGTATTTATGATCAGGAAAATATACCAGATTTCCCAAAGCATTCGATAGATCTTGTACAATAGGAAATCAAATTGCAGTCTTGTGTAGAGCAACAATCGGAAGTAGATGTTATTAGTCTCGTCAAGAACAAGAAGGGTAGCAAAAAAAGGTTCAGGAAGAAGGATGGGACAAAAGTTAGAACAAAAAAGGACTTGAGTAAGGCAATGTGGTTTCGATGCCACGAGATGCTTCATTATGCAAGACAATATTTTTTGAAGGGAAAGGGTGTGAAGAAAGTTGCAGTTGGGACTGTAGCAAGTGTAGAAGAGATGACCTATCAGTTTGATACTACCTTTTGTTGAGATTTTACTTAAGTAGTTATGTTATTGAGAATTCTTTAGACTTTAATTCAATTTATATCATATCATAATAACTGCATGCATAAGGATCACTAAAAGAAAGACATTCATAGCATACATAGAGATTTATCCTAGAAAACCCTCTAAGGGAAGAAAACCCAGCAAAACTTCTTCAGTATAGATTCATCAACAAAGTACAATGACAGTACAATGAATAGCTAAACCTCACTCATAGAAAGATACCCCAGATACAAAGATAAGATAAAACTCGAGATATTAATCTTCCTCCACTTGTTGCTTCTCTCTCTTGCGCACTTCTCTCACTGACTTGATGCGAACTTGCTTGATGTTCAAATGAGGAGGGTGGCATTATTTATACCTTCGTTTTCTATTTCCATGCTTTTCAGGGATTTCTAGAACTTTCAGAGGGGGTTTCCTTCCTAGAACTTATTGGGGGTGTTTCCTTTCTAGAAATTTTCGAGGGTTTTCATTTTAGAACTTTCTGGGGGTGTTTCCTTTCTAGAACTTTTCAGGGGTTTCCTTTCTAGACTTTCTGGAATCTTTTGGGATGACATAGGAAATCTTCTGGGCTGACATAGGAATATCTTGCGTAGCTACATAAAATATCAACAGTGCCTCTTAGCAAGGAAGGTGATCTTCTAGTGCGATCTTTGAATACTGCTTCTGCTGACCCATACTTAACCATTTACTTATTGATATTCCGCGAATCTATCCATCACTAGAATTTTTGTACGAGCAAGCTATCAACCACGTCATGCATCTGGGGCCGCAACATCATACATAGCATCTCACTAGTGGGTAAAACCTCATCATCCTTTCGGACCTTATGGATCTCGACGTCCTTTCGGTCCTTATGTCATCACAAGACTTCATCTAGTTCACACAGAACTAGGCAACTAGCTTACACAGAACTAGGAAACCATCCATCTCACACAGAACTAGGAAACCATCCATCTCACACAGAATCCGGGTAACTATCCAGTTCACACAGAACTGGGCAACTAGCCTGAAAGCTATCCCTTCTTGTTAACATCACCAGGCATCTATCCCACAATGAATGGGCATCTAACCATAAGGGTTACACAATCCAATGCGCACACATTAGCCATCTAGCCCAAGGCTAGGAAACCTCCAACCCACACAAGTTGGCCCTCCATCCCGAAAGCTGGGAATCCACCAATCCACAAGACCTAGTCTTCCATCCCCGAATATTGGGTATCCTAACCCTATGCAAGGTCATGCCGACTTGTGCCTTAGTCGGTAACGTTCCCATGAATGACTACCCGTTGTTGCCACACTCTATATGCTACTTCCCATGGAATCACATATGTAACTCAACACTTCCTCTCGGGTAGGGAGTTCGTTTTGCATTACACCAAGCTTGTCCCTTAAATACTCAAACTTTATATTTGATGGAGGCTTGGTCAACACATAGTCTATATGCTCGTTTATCGCAATATACTTGAGCTTTACAGCTCCCTTCTGCACCATGTCTTGAATATAATGGTACTTGATCTCAATATGCTTGGATTTGTCATGAAACACAGAGTTCTCAGACAACTTTATGCAACTCTGGTTGTCACAAAAAATACAAGTCACCTACAACTCGAGATCAAACAATCCAACAAGCAACTTTCAAAACCACACAACTTCGCTACTAGCTAAACATGTTGCTATATACTATGCCTCAGTCGTACTGAGTGCCACACTGGTCCGCTTCCTGCTGAGCCACGATATCATAGCTGATCCAAAACTGAAGCAACATGATGGAGGATACTACATGAAGAGGATAGTACATATGATGCAGTTATCTGATCATCCAACATCAAGATCACGGGGTGTTAGCACTTAGTTGTGACATGGATTCGATATTGAGTGATTTGGGTGTAAAGGACATTGAAGAGGAAGAGGAGCCCATCTATGAGCCTATGGTTACTAGAGACTACTTGAACAACACTCAAATGGCTCTTTAGGAATCCAATATGCATGTAGACAGGTTGTGTGACGAGTTGGAGTCGGTACACTTTCATCATCTACAACAAGAGTTGAGACATTCATGATAAGCAAGATACATGAGGAGAGACGTGAATAGAAGAAGGTTGAATCTATACATATGGGGAAATGTGGAGGCTATGAGTCACTTATTGTGGAGGGGCCATTAATGGTTCTGGTTGTAGTTGCAAATTTGTTTACAGGAGTCACACTCCAGTATAGTACATATGTGTGGGATCCTGGTTCAGGTGACACTAGTAGAGTGAGTGCACAGGAGGATACTGCAACACACACAGGATATAAGACAACTGTAAAACATGAGGGCATGAGTAGCACCCATGGTTTGAGGGGAGAGCATTCGGTGATGATTTTTCATGAGGAGCACTCAGAGTTGCAGGTGACTGAGGAGAGATATGACATAGAGGGTTTGGATCATGTAGAGGATCATGAGCCATCTCTGTTAGAGAGAGGTTTAGCCATGGCAGAGATAATTGAGCATGTTCCCTATGGATCAGCCAATGGGGAAGTATATGCATACAGAGGTTGGATGGACAAATATATGGCGAATATAGAGACACATTGGATCACAGGATTCGTTCATATCAGTGGAGTATTGGCTACAGTAGCGCATACAAGATACTCGATGGCTCAGGAGGATACAGGAGTATGCAGCAGTCTACATGGGTACATAGGGGCACACGATGATATCCCATGGATTTTTGGAGTGTTTCCTCTTGGGAGACCACCTGACAGAGATCACAAGCATACCCTTGTACTAGGTTTCCCCAGGATCGATGAGGGGAAGGACATGCTTGATAGGGTAGTAGGAACCTCGATAGCCTATCTTTGTCAGGGATATCATCCGATGAGGATCAGAAAGCATGATACTCATAGGTCTACTTCTATACCTAATTTTGGGATTGTGGTCATGCCTATGGGGTTGACCAACACACTAGTTACTTCCGAGCCGCATCTGCAGTAGCATAGCTATTTATTGCTATTACACAACAAGACTTGGAAGGTTCACCTAAGACAGTTAGATGAGGTGAATGGCATCTTGGCCGCAACGACGATCTTTCAATTAGGCCATGGGATTGGTACACTGAGTACACATGGGAGATTAGATTGGTTTGCAGGGATTACAAATGAGAGAGTAGGGAATGACATCATCTCCTATAGAGATTGCCCCTGTATAGACCCCAAGTACTCAGTTAGGGAGAGGAAAATGAGGGCTATACAGGATTTACAGTTGGTAGATTATTCTTGGTATTTGCATGAGTATGAGGCACCACAGGTGGTAGAGCTATTCTCCAGAGAGAGGATTAGATTCCATGGATTATTTGAGCACATAGACGGTGAGTGGGTTAGCAAATATATAGATGCAGTTTGGCGGGAGCTTATTAGATTAGCAGGAGCGGAGTTAGTTATTAGTACTTGGTTTCTACCAGAGGATTACATGGAGACCCTGATGACTATCAGCATGATACGACAACAGTTCGTTGGAGTTGGGTTTGGTGGACCCCTTAGTTGGTGGTGGAATCCAAGCATTCATCTGCATGATGGATTGTTTCAGATAGTAGAGGTGATCGACAGAGTTGTGAGGGTGATCGATCCGCTATATTTATGGGATGATAGTGGAGGAGAGGTTGAGAGTTATTTATGGCATACCTGACTTTCTTTCATGGTATTCAGTATTGAGATTGACAGTCGAGCCGCTACAAAGGAGATGGCTAGTTTCCGCTTTCAAGTGTTTATTCGTGGGATGCTTAGGTTTGGATGCATGACAAATCAGTCTTCTAAGGAGTTTCTGTAGCTTATGATTGCTTGGCTCTTCAGGGGCAGTCAGATGGATTCTAGTATTAGCACTAGGCATACCAACGCTCGGGGTAGAGAGCGCTTTACATCACACAGGCTAGTGAGAGACTAGAATGACTTCACCTTTTACAGGAAGATGCGAGGTAGGTTTGCATGGAGAAACTAGGTGGATATTATGGTAGGTCAATAGGGCAAGTTGGCACCTACATTGATGTATCCTTCGACAAATTTTGAGCCGCCATGTGGGAGCCTATTGTTAGATTGCATCATAGGTATACTGACGATGCAAGGTGTAGAGTATATATGTGTAGAGACTCACCAATTATCAAAGTTCTTGCAAATTCCGGTGATTTCCTCAGATTATAGGGCAGCACGAGTGATAGAGTTGTCTCTTGAGGAGATGATTAGAGTTCATGAGCAGCCCAAAGTCGTTACTAGTGATCGGAGCAGATTTCCTTTGTCGGTATTTGAGGTTGAGTATTGTTATCACCTATTTTGTACAAATAGTTGAAACCTTATTGAGCCGCTAGTGTTGGAACACATCAGTGTTCACTTCCAGAGTACTTGGGTTTCAGAATGCAGCAGTTAGCCAGTTTTATTTTTGCGTCGACATGACCATGGCCCCATGGGGATTTGTAATAAAGTGTGCTAGTAGGATCTGAGTGTCTCGGTTCCCCATGACTTGATTAAGCAACTAAGGTATTGCAGGGAGTTTTTTCCCTTGTCAATTATACTTTGCTTATAGCCGAGCTATAATCGATGAGGTTTTCTCCCGCTCCTCCAAAGCTGGAATGCCCGATTTTGAAAATTTTGGCCATGGGGGGTTATTAGAGTCCAACTAATGTATATAATCCTACTAGACACTATTAGAATAGGTTTTGGTCATGTCCCAAGTCTCTAGGACCCTCAGAAAAAATTTCGAAAAAAATTTACCGGGTTCGTCGAGTTTGGGTTTTTTAATTATTTTTTAAATTTAATAAATTTCTGTATAGTTTAAATAGAGAAATAATAATTTGTAATATGTCAGTCGTCTGGGGTCTGAATTCAGTGGTTGATGGCTTGTTTCATAAGCCAAAAATCACACATGACCTATGGACCAGCTAACCCTAAATTTCAGACAATTATTTGGCCTCATAATTAATATTTTCTCAAAAAATCAAAAAATGAGAAATATTAATTAAAATATTCAAAAAATAATAAATTGGAGATAATTTAAATTTCTCCAAAAAATGCCAAATTGAATAAAGTAAAAGTCAAAATGACATGGCAAAAAGCATTTATGATGATTGGAATCTTCACCCACCTGATTCAGATCAGTTTCGGAGCACTGGGAGTGATCTACAGTTGAGAAATTCGCCCACCTTCATGCAAATTCGTTTTTGTGATTTGGCAATTGATTAATGGGTTGTTGGATTATGAAATCAATGCATGTGGGGCTCCTTCTTCAAATTATGGGCTCCAAACTCAAGTTTAAAGATGAGTTAAGACTCCAAGCTCGATTTGGTTGGTGTTGACATGGATTTGATTGGTTTTTGATGGAGTTTTTGGCTCTCTTCATCACCAATTCGAATTAGGGTTTCAGAATTGAGTTTTGTTATATAAGAGAGGCCATTTGGGATTTCTCTTCATGGATCTTTTGGGCAAACTTACTCTGCCAATTTGTAATCGTGTTCTAGCTATTGCTATTTGGAAATAAAAGCGTCTTTGGAGGTCCACATGGTGTTGATGCTTGTTATGGAAATGCTTCATCTATTCTAAGGTGATATTGTATTTGTTTATTGCTCATATTTCATTACTTTGATCAATTATTTAGCTTAGAAGGCTTTCTTAAGCCCATAGGGTGGGCATTTGGGTTCAACTTGTCCATTGATGTTGGGGTTCTATGTCATTTGGAAGGAGTAGACTGTAGTTGGAAATATTTATACTCTTCTAATCTCATTTTGTTTTACATACAATATTTGATCAAGGTGTGTTTGTGACTAATTTATTGTGCAGATCTCATAGGTTGAAGAGAGGCTTGAGCTTGGGTGCATCTCTTATCTCTTCAAGGACCTTTTTCCTAACATTTGTGTGCATTTCAGGATCTCCCAAAGTCAATCTTAAGCATTGGAATTTTGGTAAAGAAGTGTTGAGTTTGAAATCCATCCATTATTCAAAACTTCAAACTGGTTACTTGGTTCTAAAACTTCCCTCTTCTAGTCCATTCCTCTTACCTTTTTCCACCCATTTATCTCTTATCCCCTTCTCTTTTATTTCTCTTGTTAAGCCTAGCTTAGGATTTGCCATAAGGTTGAAGCTCCTTCAACCTTGGGGAATAACTTGGGATTTGTTCCCTTGTGCTCTCTTCAACACTTGTTTTTGGCGTATCACTGGTTAACCGGAGGATTTCCATAGCAGTGTTTCAAACCCTCGAGTGTTCCACTTGAAACCCATCTCCATTTCAAGTTTCATCTTCTCTCCCATTCGCTCCTCCTTTACTTTTGTCTCTCCTTCTCCCATTCGTTTTCCTCTTTTGCCCCTATCTTTTTTAGCCTCTCCACCTTGCTCTTGTCCACCTTCAAAAAGACCTAAAAAGACACATAAACACAAAAAACGAATTGAAGCAGTTAGCATTTGTTAAAGTTAGTCATTCTTTTACTAACTAGATCTCATTGTTTGGCTTTAGCATAGCTCATACTTGTTGGATTATTGTTTCCATTTAAAAGATAGAATTTTTTACATAAAATATTTCGAAATTTTTTATGATTTAGATCTCATTCCTAGCACATTCTAGGTATTTGTTGTTCACTGGTCCGTTTTATTATATTAGCATTTTCGAATTAAAATCTCATGCTTTTCATGTTTTAGGGTTTAATTTTCAAGTTAAGACTTAGTAGTTTTCAAGCTCATTTGGTTTTTTTTGACAAATAATGGGTGCCTTGTTGAGATGTTTTGAGCTTGTGTAGGTAATTTGAGAGAGAGATACTTGATAGATCTTGAAGCAAAGAAATCAAAGCAAAATCACATGAAGGCCATAAGGAGTGATTGAATATACAAAATCTTGTTATCCTTTGTAATAAGCTTATAAGAGCTAGCTTTGTTTTCCTAGTTACTTCTCTCAAAAGTCCTTCAAAGGTTTTAAACCCAATGCATTTGTAATCGTTTAATAAAAAGTTCAAGTGGAGGAGGCCTCCACTTTTTTGGGTTTCTTCCCCATTTGGGGAAGAGTGTTGTGCATGCTTAGTTTAGATCTCATCTTTTTCAAGTTCGTAGATTAGTCTTTATTTTCGTACTTGGATTAATTTCTCTTCCAAGTCTTGACTAGAGTAAGCTAACTTTGGGATTGTATCCCAAAGGCCACGTAACTTTGTGGTAGCTTCTCGTTCCCCCATCAGCTTCTTGTGGACATCCAGCTAGCTGGAAGGTTTCCAGGACTGACGGTTTCTAGTGGTTGACCTTGTTCGGAGGTTGATCCCACCTTTAGAATCAATTTGTTTGGTAGAACACTAAGTAAAGTTTCATTTTATTTTGCAAGTAGCATGTTAGCAATATTTCACATCTATTTGAGCTTTCACATTATTTATGTATTACAAAGTTGAAGTATCTTGCTATCACAACTGCTTTTTGTTTCTTAAAACGAACAAAGTCTTTTGAATTTGGCCAAATCCAAGTCAAGAGCACTCTCTATCGGAGAGCATTATTAGACTTGCATCTTCCCCTGCATTAGGCATTTTAAAGTAGGAAGTCTCTTGAACTGTGGTCTTAAGGCCAAGTCAAGAGCGCTCTCTGTCGGAGAGTTGAACAAGTGCTCTAATAATAAAACTTTTTAACCCACATTTTCCCCCTAATAAATTTACTTTTAGTTGACCGTCCAACACCCATATGCTCTGCCAACCGGAAACGGTTGGGCTAGTACTCAGAAAGGTGGAAGACTTGTTAAATTCATAAGTGATAACTAATAACACTTTCACCCCTATAACCAACCAATCCGGAGTTGAGCGATAAGATAAGTTCAGTGGGTAATCTCCTAGTGGGGGCGTCGAGATTCCATGTTCAGCCTCTAGTTTGCTGGTTAGCATTGCGCGACCTGGCTAGAGCACTGGGTGGCCCGACATGTCCTTGAACGGAGGCACTTGATACTGTCTTTTCCGGACTTTCTCTTGAATATCCTTGGTTTTATACTAATAATCAAGACCATTAAAAATTTGAAATTTACCAAGATAATTTGCACAATGATCTCACCAACAGTTACTATCAAGACTTATTTTTCAGCATCCCCCAGCACTACAATTCAATTATTTTGACTGCGTTACCCATTTGATAAGGCACTAGTCCTTTTATCATTTAATTTTTTATCCATGGATGCTTCTTAATTATCTCAAGTCTTTATATACTGTTTCGCAACGTGGATTGCATCTTATCTTGTGTTTTATTTAAAAGTAAGTCGTGTGTCTTTCATCACTAAAAAATCCTAAAACAACACCCATCCGCATCACCATACATTTTTAACACTAAAAACATTGAGCCATAGACAACTCTTTGTAGGGACTACCCCCCTTGGCTTCGTTAGGAGTTAGCCTAAACGGAGGAGCTGGTATTCAGGTGACAGTACCTGGCTCATTGCTTGCCCCCAAGGCCACACCTCTCTCACTTGTAGTGAAGAGACAGCTTTCGAAAGATTTCCGCTGCTGGTGTGCAATCTGGCAGACAACAAGTATGACAATAGAATTGCAAACTTCACTTGGTTGCCTATGCACTACACCATTCATAGTGAGGGGGGCAGCTCTTACATATATTTCTGCTTGGAGTTCTAGGAGAGGTGGATGTTGATAGAACTTGACAGACAGTTGATGATGATCAAAGTGGCTCAACGACTGCAAGATGGTCTCTTTTTTTGGGTAGCAGGGGACCCTGAGATTGCAATAGTGGACATTACAACAGTTAGCATGAGTACGAGAGTCAACTATCACTTTCAGGAGCTTATCCATATGCAATAGTGGATTAGCTTCCTATGTGGGGGACCTTATGAGGGATGGATACAGTGTTTACTATCTTGGATGCTTAGGAGTCTACAGGATGCTCCTTGTGTTGATACTACACAGGGATATAGTGGATGTAGTAGGTACTCCGCAGTTCTCAAACTAATTTGGGACCACGAAATTTTAGTGACGGATAGTTTAGTGGTTATTAGAGGATGCTTTCAGGAGGTCTCATGTCATTCTATCTCGCAGGACAATACTTTGAGTAGGAGGTGCTATAGATCTCCTAGGATGATTTGGGACCCTGGGATTTTCCCTGGATTCAGTTAGTTCAGTTTGATTGATTATGGAGTTGTGTTGGTATTGCTTGAGGACAAGCAATCTTGGCGAGGGAGGACTGTAATGTTCCCTTTTTAACATATAGTAGAATTGACTGAGGATTGATACCATTCAGACCAAAAGAAGATCTTAATCATCGCTATTAGATCATCAGTAGATAAAAGAGGGCCACGAGAACTAGGGGCCATCTGCATGCATTACATGTGGGCCATATTTCATGATGCATGCACATAAATACCTTTATTGATCCTTCATGCACACGGAAAGCAATGCATGCAAGTCAACTGAGAATTAGAAGAGAAAAGCAACCTAGGCATGAAAAATTTCATGCACTAACAAAGTTATAAAAGAAGGATAAAGTGAATGAATAAGTCTACTTATTGATTATTGATTTCAGAAGTTGACTTGGAGAGCTCAAAGAGCCAGTTTTGGGTTGAGGGCACACCACTCAACCATCAAGTGTATTTTGGCAATGAAATCTATCTACCCTAGTCACTATCAGGGTTGGATCATCCAGATTTAGCATTACTACTATCATCATACATCTTCAGCATTTTCCAAGGATCTAGCTACATTCTAGAGCAGGAGGACTCGCCATCTCTGCATGGGCGACTTGGACAAAGCAAGGCATATTCATATCTTAGTATACAGTCATATTTTTGTTTGCGTGCAGCTTCTATCCTTCTGAGAGCATCACTATTAGCCTAGTTACTGAATGCAGGCTGCTCATTCACCTTTTGGATCAAGTTATCATCAAAATCAATAATTGAGGGGCACCCTTTCATGCATGGGCAACTTGGCACATATATCGCACGTTGGTTCCATATTGATCTACATCTACTACTACTGCTATTGGTATGTACATGCATTATTTCTATCCCTACTTTATAGCATTTCTGATTATTTGGGTTATTTAGGGGTTGGCAAACCCATGCATTTGCATGCATGTTCATGAAAGCATAGCTCATCACGTGCATTCATGTTTCCTTTAAATATTGGACCATAAAACTACAAGCAATCAACAACATCATCGGAAACTTCATAAACATAACAAAAAATATCAGTTGGTATATTACAGCAAAGGTTGTGAAGCTAATGCCTAGCACTATCTCTTAACTAAGAAGCTCAGTGTATGTAGAATACCAAGACCTTAGTTTCTTTCCTTGGCATGAAAAGATGAGAAACTTTATTTGGCAAGGTAAGAAAAGATATAAATGTATTTTTGGTGAGTTTCTTTTTAAGAAAAACATTTAAATTGAATGGGAAAACAACTTTACATCACTTTCATCATAAATTATGTAAATTAGACTTAAGAGTTGCTTTTCTATAGTCTCATCTCTTACTTAGACATGTTCACTTTATTCCATCTCATTTGCAGGTTTTTCATTTAAGTAGTGAGAGGCAAAAATGTAAATTTCAATGTTTAAACAACTAGAGACTATGTTACTTTTAGATGCACTTGTACTGTGTTTGTGTTTGCATACATTTATATTTTCACTCGTAAACATGTTTACCAAAAGATTATATGCATCCTTTTCCTATGGCAGATGGAAAGAGAATACATTTTTGAGGAACAATGGACATTTGAAGAAAATTACTTAATTGTCTCTATACACGGAATCCATCTTCGAAATGATTATGGTATATTTTCTTCTCATTAATTCCAAATTCAGTTTTTTAGTGGGCATGGTGATATTTCTAAAACCTCTATTGGAGAGCAATTTACTTGAACATGTTTAAACATAATTTTCCATCTATAGCAATCCTGTATTTTGAAGCATATATTTTTCCAATATGAACTTAGTCATATATGCTCATATATTCTTTGGGTGGGGCATAAGAATGTTTTGATAGTGTAAAAAAAATATTTTATAATAATCATCTCCCAAGTACCTTAACAAGTTTGTATTTTTAGATATTCATGTAGCTACTAAACATTCTTTGCAATATTGATTGCATAATTTTTCTTTTCTTTCCTCCAATAGCCACACTATTAGGCTATTAGCACATTTCAATAGAATTAACAACAACCGATTAATTATTTCTATTTGTTTATATGTATAGGTTGGCCATTATTATTGAATTATAATTATGACAATTTTTATACTTATAGGTTCACCATTATTATTGAATTATAGTTAGGAATATATGTTGATTATTGTTATCGTATTCATTTTTAATTACCATATGTAGTCTAATTTCATTTTTTCACAAATTTCAAGACCAACTTTGTTACTCCTTTGGTAATAAAATTCACTTTATGTACTAGTGACTCCTTGAATGTTTGACGGGAACAACCATGATTCCGAAGTGAACTATCAAATCTATGCATTGAAACCTTCAATGCAAATCCCTATCAGTTGCAGAGTGACCCAAAAAAAATTATTTCAAAATGAAATTATAATAACCTACAATTAATAGCAGTTGTTGAAGGGGATTTCAACTCCAAATTATTTGCAAAAGTCTTCTGCAATTCTGAAGTCCTTTCCTACCTTTTCAATAAAAACAATATATACCCAATTCTCAAACCCCTTCCCTCAAACCGACACCATGAACAATTTTTTTTTTTTTTTTCCAAGAAAAAAAAGCGTAATTTTATTTCAAGCCGAAGCGATACAAAATTACAATCTGAATGTGCATAAGCACATCTGAGGCGAGACCATAGGTCTTACAACAACAAAAAATAGAAACAATAATGTTACATAAATTTCTATGAATTAGGGCTTTTATAGTAATCCTCTAATTTCCCTTTCTTCTCTCTCTTCTTTGATTTTACTTCTGTCCATCCCCCCTGCTGGGGTACTACTATAATCAGCGCTTTACTCGCCTGCGCCACTGATGACTGAACATAGGTTTTTTCTTTATCAGAATCTGAGTTTTCTGATTCATGTGCACGTTTTGACCCGGTTAAGGAATTAGCCATGAATTGCATGTTATCCGTCAGTGTTTCCTTACTGGCATGTTTTGAATCTGAATGATGTGTCTCCACTGTTTCAGCTTTATGCACTATTTCCTCATTAATCTCCTTCTCTTGTTTTTCTTCTGGTTCACTTTCCTCACCCTCTGAATCCTCATTAGTAGGGGGAGCATAATATGCCTGCCATGTTTTCCCCTTTGACTTCATCCCCTGGTTCTTTTTGGGATGCCGTTTTGCAAGAGGGCACGAATCCTGTAAATGTCCGGTTAGATGACAAAATCTGCATCTAAAAGCCATGTTTTCATAGTCGAGTGCCTGGATCCATTTGTGCTTTTCATATATCAGCTTGATTCTATCAGGAAGACCTTTGCTAAGGTCGATCTCCACACAGATTCGTGCATAGGTAAAAAGTCCCTGCTCATGTCGATCAGTATCCCTTTTAATGTACTTCCCAAGTAGATTGCCAATGTCTTCCAGGACTAAATGATGCCAGAATGGAAGGGGCAGGTTTGGCATCCTCACCCATACCGGCATTTTGGTGACCACCATAGTGTTGGCATCAAAATCGAGAAACCAGGGGGTTAAGAAAAGCCCCGCTCTCCCCCAAAACCATGGACCCTGCTCAATGATTTTCTCATATTCTTCCTTTGATTCAAACTGTACAACAAAAAAGCCTTTGGAGCATAAAAGAATTTGACAATTTGTTGTCCAGTTTGTGTAGATCCAATTGTGAAGATCATAAGATCTGGGCCAGAAACCATTAAAACGACAGATGAGAGCATGTGTTTGAAGATTACTAAATAGTTGTGTTACCTCTGTATTCTTGACCTCCAAAGAGGGGATATCGTCCAGTTTCTCCACGATATACGGCTTGGGATGTGAAGAATGTTGAGCTGATGACTTCTGTGGCCCCTTTGCACGAGCTACATCTTTGTATGAAGATGGGCCTGCTGTTCCTTTATTCCCAATCGATCCTCCCCGCAAACGATATCTCACATGCAGAGTGGAATTCTTTGAGATCTGACAGTCCTTCAGCCTATCACCCTCATTCAGTATTTTTCCTCTGTATAGAATGTGAACGGATATTTGAGAGCGACCCTCTCTCTGCACTATCATA
Source organism: Larix kaempferi (assembly GCA_027924585.1). NCBI lineage: Eukaryota > Viridiplantae > Streptophyta > Pinopsida > Pinales > Pinaceae > Larix > Larix kaempferi. The sequence continues at coordinate 13,575,277 of BSBM01000761.1, forward strand.
GTTTTTAGAGTGTCCCCTGTATCTTTACCAGAAACCCACACCAAGACTGTTTTCCCTGAAAGCATTTTTATAAAAATCTGGAAAATTTCATCCTCTTCCCCATCACCGAAAACAGTTTGTGATTCATACCATTTGACAACATGTGGTTGGTCCGATGGTGGCCTTATATAGCTCATGCAGCCTGATCTCCAGCCTGTTTCTCCAGTTTTTCTATCATTATACGGACATGCAGCAATAAGACTTCTCACATGAAATGAACAGTAAGAAAAATATAATTCCACGACCTGTATTGTCGTCCAAGATGGTTCTGTAACCTATCCAATGCTATAAAAAAACATTGAGGTCCCTGCGCCAGCACCCTAGGTAGCCGAGATCAATAAAAAATGTTTCAAAAAAACCGATCCAGAGGATTCTATTTCCGTCTCTTCCTTTTGGCGCTCCTCGGATTCTTTTAGCTTGTTTGAAGGGGGGTCGACAGGCCTTATACATAGTGGCCTCTTATCTCTGTGCTGGAGATAGCGCACATGCACGCCGCCTCTACAATATTCATCTCTCCCATTTCTGCCAGTATTTAAATAAAACAGAGATGTGTTTGACTCCGTAAAAACCCATCCATTCTGGACTGTTGAGCCACCTCCTTTGCCTGGCCAAAGATGTCGGCAATCCTTCTCAAATGCTCCCTTAAGAGCCATCCCTGTAGAGTCCCGGCGGCCATGAGCACCGACGACAGCTAGGGCAGGGGATAGGGTTTTTGCAGATCACATAATTTTTCGCTCTCCCATCCAACTCAAACACCATGAACAATTGCTTAAATGCTCATTTAAATTCCAAATAATTTATCCAAAACCCCTCTCCTCAACCAAATCATAGAGAAAACAAATTAATTCCTTTGTAATTGCCTATTGAAACCTCACAAAACGTCCCTTTCCTGCCAAAGCCGAATATTTGGTTCCAAAGACACCTCCTACCAGGTTTCAAAGCTTCATGGTCACTCTAGTCGTCTTCATGGTCATTCTATTTTTTAGTCTCCTCGCTAATTGCCTCTCAAAATCCCATAAACTGTCCCATTCCTGCCAAATATAGAGAATTAGTGCCAAATACACCTCACCCTATGGAAACAAATTAAAATTGTGCTTCTCAGCACAATGAAAGAGGGCTATGGAAATTGAAATGTTAAAACACCTTGGATGAAATTTGTGATTAGTTGTGCTTCTAAGCACATGCAAAATCCAAAGGGTCCTAAAGGCCTAAAAAGCAGCGGTTAAATGTATGCTAAATCCAAAGACTGTTGGCCATGATTAAATGTAAAGATTAATACCTCACGGATCCTACGGGTTGGGATGTGAGATGGAGTAAGGGACAACTAATTCTAAGTGTCCCCTAGAACCTCAAGTTACGGTTAGATGTGCACCTAGTTACAACGGTTCTGGCAAAGATCTTCACAGAGCTGGATTCAGCTTGGATGTGAGCTGTAGACATTTTCCAAGGTTGAATAAGCACCTCTCTAAACAACTCATTCCATTTGTGAGACAATGTCATTCCCTGTGTGTTTATTATCCAACATATGTTTAAGTGTGTATTCCTTTTCCCTTATCTGAAGTATCACAGTGTTGAGTCAGTCAAGTCATCCCCTTATACTAGCCTTGCATTCATCACCCTCACCCTTTGCTAGAAAAATTTTCACGTCTATAAAATGAGTATATTCTTGAGGTTCTGTTTTGAGTAAATGATTATTTAAACTTATATTTGATCTAATTATTGATTAACCGCCAGTGAAATGATGCTTCCTACTTTAAGTCTTGCTATTAGAATGATTAAAATAGCATACCTTATCCATTTTGCACTTGCAGCATCATGCATTTTTAGCCTGGGTCATATTTTGATCAGTCTTGACCTGATCAAACCTAGTTTGACCAATTCAACCATAGGATCTGAGATGAGTTGGACCAGTGATTTTCGAGGTTGATGATTTATTGTCCTTGGATTCCCACTTGATGGTTCCATGCAGAAGACGCAGTTTTCACTTGATGGTTTGATGGATTCTTATAGTTATTATTATTTACAGACCATTATTTTTATTGGTCCGGGCATGGTTGAGACTACATATTGATTATCCAAGTAGCCACAAGGTGTATGAGTACTCATATCTAGTGCATTTGGACCTTCTGAGTCCATTGGTACACTCAGATTTCAGTTACAGGCACTCTCGGACGAGATTTAACTCAGATTGTCACTTTACTATAGATTTGCCCATTATAAAATGGCCTGGCAGTATAGTTGGATTTTTATTTGGTTCTCCTATGGCGCTACAGAGGGAGTATGGGGTCCAACCTCTTGTTATTACCATATAGCCAAACCCCCAGACACTTTGGTATAGTCAGATGTGTGCCCAGGGCACCAGGAAGAGAACTATAGACATTTTATTTATTTACATGTGATTTTTCAAGGATAAAAAATGGAATAAAAATGGTCATTGAGGAAATCAATTTGGGCAAATCAGGTAAGGAATTGGCATGGGGTTTGTTCACAGGTCATTCATGATGCATCCCGCACCTTCCAACACAACTTTCATCATTCAATGGGGTCCACACACACTTCGGGGCGTTATTTTGATGATGTATTATGATATTGAGGGGGGCACGATTTGGTCACTTAGTCACTTTGTGGTGTTGTTGAGTCATATCTTTTATCATTTTTCCATGGGGTGATGCTAGTGAAGGACATTAATACCTTTTAGCCCCACCATGTGCTCCCGAAGAAGAAAATTCAAGTGAAGAGAAGAATATAAATAAAGTGCTCACACACTTCATTTTCATCATCACAACATCATCTCTTCTCCACTTGTGCGCACTTTCCAAGGAAGGACTAGCAAAGGCAAGAAGCAAAACATTTTGGGTTCTTATAATCTCATAGTGGTTTGTTATTTCTCCCTAGAGGTTTTATAGGGTTTCTTGTGAAGGGCACACTCTTATGTGTTAGGGTTTCTCTTCATGAATGGTATTGTACTTGCATTGGATTGATTTCTTCTAAGAAAAGTTGGCGGGGTTTTCTCCCTATTGGGTTTCCCAGGATAAAATTCTTGTGTGCATGGCTATCTTTCTATGATCGTTTGTTTTTGCTACAATTTAAGTTGAAATTTTCAGTGTGCAATTATTCAATGAAAACTATGGGATGAAATGAATGCTTGAAAATCATTGTTAAATAATTGTCAAGATCTAGAAATAGTTCAAAATTCATCAGAAAAGAGGCTATGGTATGTGCTTCATCATTGAGCTTATGTATGAAGTTTCTAGTCATACATATCTTGTGTCAATTTTAGTTTGATTTTCAACTAAATGAGTTCCTCATATTTTTCTATTTACATTTATTTATGATCTTGATTTGACATCTAAAGAAGTTAAAGGGGTTAACTTTACTGTTGTTACTTCTATTGTAAAAGTACATTCTCAAATCTGAATATTGGTTGATATGCTTCCCTGGAAGGGCTAAAATCTTACCTCATTGGTTGGTGTCTTTTCTCCTTCATTGCCGACAAATTTATCATTGTTTGAAAGTAAATTATTGTAATTCTTCCACTGTTGTTTTGTACTTTATTTTACAATAGTCCTACGGAATAAAATTATGGGGATAAGATCTGACTAACCTTCTAGAAAGAAAGTGAAGTTTCTTAATTGCATTGAAGTGTCATTTCAAGGAAATTTCCAACATGGTGGCAAAGGGAGTTGTAGCTGATATAAAACATGAATAAGGGTAAGTATATTTCAACTAGTGACAACCTGGGGAATGTACTTGATCTAGTTAAGGACATTAGATATGGATCCCCACTTTGCTTGAGATAAGTGCCTTTGGATTTGAGGAGTTGCTTTGTCTACTTCATATACTACTGATTTTTTCCACCTAACACTTTTTCAGGATGTGAAAAGTTACTCGTTGACCAAATAGTGTGACAAGTTCAATGGATCTTCAAATTATGTTCCACTGCTCAAGCTCCAAATTCATATGGAAGAGGTTTCTCTTTGGGAACATGCTGAGGACATTCCAAAATCTAGATATACAACATAGTTGGTTGCTCATAGGAAGAAAAAAGCCAAAGTGAAGAGAATAATCTGTGATTCTATGGAGGATCATTTCAATTCACACATTATTGATAAGAAGTCAAGTAAAAGCATGTTTGATGCTTTGATCAAGTTGTTTCAAAATTCATGTGCTTCTTAACAAATGCTCTTACAGTACCAACACTTAGTAGTTCATATAACCAAAATTGATATTATGTGAACTTTTAGACAATATTAATGAATTCAAACGATGAATTGGTCGCCATTGGAACTAAGGTTGGCCATCATGAGTTGGTATCCAAAGCCCTTAAAGGTCTTGGTCCTTTCTAGGTGACTTTTGTTAAGGGTATTTAAGCTCAGGAAAATATACCAGATTTTCCAAAGCATTCGATAGATCTTGTACAATAGGAAATCAGATTGCAATATTGTGTAGAGCAACAATCGGAAGTAGATGTTATTAGTCTCGTCAAGAACAAGAAGGGTGGGAAGAAAAGGTTCGGGAAGAAGGATGGGACAGAACAAAAAAGGACCTGAGTAAGGTAATTTGGTTTCGATGCCACGAGATGCTTCATTATGCAAGACAATATTTGTTGAAGAAGCGAAAGGGTATAAAGAAAGTTGCATTTGGGACTGTAGCAAGTGTAGAAGAGATGACCTCTTAGTTTGAGACTACCTTTTGTTGATATTTTACTTAAGTAGTTATGTTATTGAGAATTCTTTAGACTTTAATTCAATTTATATCATATCATAATAACTGCATGCATAAGGATCACTAAAAGAAAGACATTCACAGCATACACAAAGATTTATCCTAGGAAACCCTCTAAGGGAAGAAAACCCAGCAAAACTTCTTCGGTATATATTCATCAACAAAGTAAATGACAATACAATGAATATCTAAAGCTCCCTTATAGAAAGATACCCTAGATACAAAGATAAGATAAAACTCAAGATATTAATATTCCTCTAGTTGTTGCTTCTCTCTCTTGCGCACTTGCTTCACTGACTTGATGCGAACTTGATTGATGTTCAAATGAGGAGGGTGTCCTTATTTATACCTTCATTTTCTATTTCTGTGCTTTCCAAGGATTTCTAGAACTTTCAGGTGGGTTTCCTTTCTAGAATTTTCTGGGGGTGTTTCCTTTCTAGAAGTTTTCGAGGCTTTTCCTTCTAGAAATTTCCAAGTGTGTTTCCTTTCTAGAAATTTCCAGGGGTTTCCTTTCTAGACTTTTCTGGAATCTTCTAAGCTGACATAGGAATATCTTTCGAAGCTACATAAAATATCAACACTACCTCTTAGCAAGGAAGGTATTCTTCTGATGTGATCTTCAATACTGCTTATGTTGACCTATACTTAACCATCTACTTATTGATCTTATGCGAATCTATCCATCACTAGAAGTTCTGTACGAGCATGCTATCAACCACGTCATGCATCTGGGGCCTCAACATCATACATAACATCTCACTAGTGGGTACAGCCTCATTGTCCTTTCAGACCTTATGGATCTTGACATCCTTATGCCATCACGAGACTTCATCTAGTTCACACAAAACTAGGCATCTAGCTCACACAGAACTGGTTATCCAGATCACACAAAATCTGGGTAACTATCAACCCACACAGGTTGGCCCTCTATCCCGAAAGATGGGCATCCACCAGTCCACATGATCTGGTATTTCGGCCCCGAAGGCTGGGTATCCTAACCCTATGCATGGTCAGGTCGGCTTGTGCCTCAGTCGGTAATGTGCCCATGAATGACTACCCGTTATTGTCACACTCTATATGCTACTACCCCTGGAATCGCATCTACAACTCAACACTTCCTCTCAAGGAGGGAATTCGTTATGCACCACACCAAGCTTGTCCCTTAAATACTCAAACTTTATATTTGACGGAGGCTTGGTCAACACATCGTCTATCTACTCATCTCTCGCAATATACTGGAGCTTTACAGCGCCCTAATCAACCATGTCTCGAATATAATGGTACTTGATCTCAATATGCTTGGACTTATCATGAAACATAGAGTTCTCAGAAAACTTTATGCAACTCTGGTTGTCACAGAAAATACAAGTCACCTCCAAATCAAGATCAAACAATCATGCAAGCAACTTTTGAAGCCACACAACTTCACTACTAGATAAACATGTTGCTATATACTATGCCTCAATCGTACTGAGTACCACACCGGTCTGCTTCCTGTTGAGCCACCAGATCATAGCTGATCCAAAACTGAAGCAACATCCTGATGTACTCTTCCGATCTGTGACACTTTCAAGTATCTCATCACATGCTTCGCCACAATCAAGTGAACACATCTCGACTCAACCATATACTGACTCAATGTTTTCACCGCAAAGAATTTATCTAGCCTCATGTTCGTCAAGTACATTAACGAACCAATCATCTATCTGTACATGGTGGCATCCACTATCTCTGAAGAAGTATCTCTCAATAAATTCAGGTTCATTACCATTGGTGTAGGCATGGATTTACAATCAATCATCCTGAATCTTTTCAAGATCTCTACAGCGTATTTTCCTTGGCTAAGGAAAATCTTGTTCTATCTTTTCCATGCCTCTGGACCCAATAAATAGTGCATCATACCAAGGTCTATCATTTTGAATTCTGTAGTAAGATCCCTCATGCACCATGCGATGATCTTCTCGTCCCCTGTTAGAAACAGGTCATCCACATATAATAGTAATATCATTGGTCCACCATTCACAACCTTGTAGTAAAGGTTGGAAACTGATTTACTCTTAGTAAATCCCAAGCTCATCAGAAAACTATCAATTTTCCATACCATGTTTTGGGTTCCTGCTTTAGTCCCTACAAATCCTTCGTCAATTTGCACACATGTGTATGTTGGTCATGTGTCTTGAATCCTTCTGGTTGTTCCACATACACTTCCTCTTCCACTACACCATTTAGAAAATTTGTCTTCATGTCCATCTGATGTAGCTTCCATTTCATCACTGAAGCTTTCTCAAGTATAGCTCTAATCGAATTGTATCTTGTCATAGGAGCAAATGTCTCTTAGTAATCTATTCCTTCTTTCTGGAAGAAACCACGAGCCAGGAACCTTGCCTTCTACTTCTAGACATTGCAATCTGCTCCATGCTTCGTCTCGTAGATCCATTTGGAATTCACCACTGACTTCCCTTTCGGTCTCAGAACCACGTCCCAAAAATCATTCTTCATAATGGACCGGTATTCCTCAATCATGGCATCCTTCCATACTTTCTTATCAGCTGCCTCTTCATAACTGGAATGCTCTGCATCAATGATGTCACATAGTAATGCCACGAAGCTGGAATATGGTCGAGCTCTCTTTCTCTCTCTGAAAGGCCCGTCTATAGCACCATATTTCTTTGCATCCTAAATCATCTACCTATTCCAAGCTGGTCTTCTCTTATGTGTAATCATTTCTCAAGGTGGATCTACAAGTCTCTCTAGTTTTTCCATATCATGATCCCCGAGAACATACTCTTCTTGTACAACGTCATCTTCTATACCAGTATCTGTGACTCTAGGATATTCAAGCTCCTCATCATGGATCTCATCTGTATGAGTCTCCCTCGATCTACTAAAAGTTGCATCCTCATCGAAGGTGACATCTCTGCTAGTCCGAATCTGGCTGTAACCAGGAATGTAGACTTTGTATGCCTCCAACAAATATACCCTTCTTGCCTGAATGATCCAACTTCATTCTCTTATCCTTGGGAACATATACATACACAAGACAACCAATATCCTCAGGTTGTTTACCTCTGGATTCTCTCTGGTAAACATCTCTTATGACGTCTTGTTCCCTAGTACACAGTGAGGAGTTTTATTTTGCACATATAAAATGGTTCTCGATGCCTCTACCCATAGGTGCAATGGTAAATATTGATCATGAATCATAGCCTTCACTGCTTCCATTATTGTCTGGTTCTTTCTTTCTGCCATGCCATTCTGCAGAGACTTGTAGGGACTGCACATCTCCCTCTTAATCCCAACTTCTATGCAGAATGTCTTAAATTCATTTGATGTGAACTCTCCTACATTATCTTACCTTAATGTCTTTATCTTCTTTTCATAGAGATTCTCTACAAGGGCCTTGAATTCCTTGAACTTGTTGAACACTTCACTTTTTTCTTTCAAGAAATAGATCCAAGTTTTACGTGAGTAATCATCAATAAATGAAACATAATATACATACCTGCTAAGTGATGTTTATGACATCGGTCCACACACGTCCGAATGTACTATGTCTAAGATTCCTTTTGCTTTGTTGTCACGACTTGGAAACGGACTCTTCATGTTCTTGCCTTGAGCACATCCCTTGCATATACCATCATGATTCACCTGAATCTCTGGTAGACCTATAACCATCTTGCTTATTATCGGCAATGCTTTGTAATGTATGTGTACAAGTATTATATGCCATAGCTCACTCGGATTCACGATGCTATGTACCAATGCTTGATTTGATTGTCCCTTCAGCTTGTACAAGCCTCCCTCTTCAACACCAATCACGATAGCATCATCAATAGTCTTTCCCTTTGGCCACATGAGAACTTGGCCATCAACGAAAGCAACCCTATATCCACGTTCCTCTAATGCTGAGATGGAGAGGAGATTCATCTTAAAACTAGGTACATACAAATACATCTTTCATCTTCATTGGCTTTCCGGAATCCAATTTGTAGGAGGCTTCTCCTACCCCTTTTATGGGATACTAATAACCATCATTGAGCTTCACCTTACGAGGTGCATCCTTATGGACCAAATTTGTGAGAGAATTCTTGTAACAGGTCATATGCTTAGAAGCGCCACTATCAGCAAGCAATGTGTCACTTCCGTGAGTGACTATCCCTTAAAGAGATGATATTAGCACATATTATTCACTTGGATCATCTTCTCTTTATTTCTTCTGAACAAGTTCATCATCTTCTACGACATGAGCATGATGTCTTTTATTCTTTCCTTTTCTGATTTGATCTTTTATGTGAGGACAATTTCTTGCAATGTGTCCCATCTTCTGGCAGTTGTAGCATTTGTAATTTGAGTAATCTTTTTGTGTCTTTTGTGTCTTCTGAAATTTTTTGCAGGAATAGGATTCTTTCTTGCTTTTACCTTTTCTTGCATGTGCTTCTAGTGCTTCATCTTCATCATCACTCAACTTTTCTTCTCTTACTACCAATCTAGCTTCTTCTTGTGTGCACTCTTTCCATAGCCCGTTGAACTTTGTTAGCTTCCTTCTAGAACAAATCCCCTGAATAAATGATTCTCTTTTCCCTAATTATGTTCTTCTTGTTACTTGCCTTAGCTTCATGTCCCTCTGGCTCATCAGCCTCTTCTTCAACGTATTTTTCCAAATCATTCTCTTCTAGAATGAGAAGCACCCTATACTTCCATGCTCGAAAGTTGTCAGCCCCTTGAAGCTTCTCATTAAGCTTGGTGCTCTTCGTCATTTTGGCCAAGCTTAAAAATATGACAGAGATGAAAGTTTCCATAAATGGAATTTGTACTTACCAGTCAATGCACTATGCCAACGTGATCTCCACAAGCCAAAATCAGCTCCAATGTCAACCTGAAAACTGCTTAATGTCCAGCCTAAGGTTTTATGAGGTAACCCTAATTTTTTCAAACTTTGAATCTGGAGAAATTCATCCAAGGAGAAGATACGCCCTCCCAAGGAGAGTTGATCAAACCTTCTTTTCAGTCAAATCTGTGGACAAAACATGCAAAAACTAGAATCTGTAGTTTCCAACTTTCGGTAGTTGCAACTATTGCAATGACTTCATTCAGCACCGCTCTAATTCCATGTTGAGATTTTACTTAAGCAATTATTGTATTCAGAATTCTTTAGACTTTAATTCAATTTATATCATATCATAATAACTGCATGCATAAGGATTAGTGAAAGAAAGACATTCATGAATATTTATCCTCATAAACCCTCTAGGGGAAGAAAACCCAACAGAACTTCTTAGGTATAGATTCATCAATAAAGTACAATGGCAATACAATGAAGACCTAAAGCTCTCTTATAGAAAGATACCCCAAATACAAAGATAAGATAAAACCCGAGATATTAATCTTGCTCCAGCTGCTACTTCTCTCTCTTGTGCACTTGTCTCACTGACTTGATGCGAGCTTCCTTGATGTTCAAATGAGGAGGGTGTCCTTATTTATACCTTCATTTTCTATTTCCATGCTTTCCGAGGCTTTCTAGAACTTTCCAGGGGTTTCCTTTCTACAACTTTCCGGGGGTGTTTCCTTTCTAGAACTTTCCGGGGATTTCCTTTCTAGAACTTTCTGAGGGTGTTTCCTTTCTAGAACTTTCTAGGGGTTTCCTTTCTAAACCTTTTGGAATCTTCTAGGACGACATTCAGGATCAAGGAAGCAAGACTACAAAGCTTGGTGATGTTGTTGCGTACCCTATGAGAGGAGCTGGCCCATTTCATTCCAAATGCCTTCAAGCAATGTTCCTAATCCAATTGATATTTATTATATTATATTTTGAATGTTTTGGGTTCGAGGAAAGCCTCGTTTCAATTTCTTGTATGACATATATACACCGAATGGTTTCCTTTTAAGGACAACAACACCATCAATGATCTTAGTCTAGCAAGTTCGGGGACTTTGAATAAAGGGGTGAGAGGGTGGCCTTTTAAATTTATGTGCTTATTCAATGGTACTCACATATTCCAACAAGATGTTAGTGTGAAAATACTCACAACAGATCTAAGAGATGATGTATCTCACATGAGAATAATTATGATTAAGCAAGAAAATAGAAGAGGAGTGATACATGCAGTATAATGAGCAACAGAATAATATGGTACAGTAGAACTCAGATAGAAGCAATAATACTTCGGTCATACTGAATTATTAATCACAAATGGACATATAAATAATACAATGCATGAGGAATTCGAATGCCTAAGGTGGCAATTCGAATTAGCCTTCATGGAGTGATCAAAGGATCACTGGAGTGTCATCGGAGCAAAACTAGGTGTCCTCATGATCATCGGAGCGCAACTAGAAGTCTTCATCATCATCAGTGGAGTCATCAATGCTCAAGTAACTGTCAACCATCAGTCAAACTAACTCTGGTAGGTGTAACTGAGTGTAACTCAATGTAACTGAGTGTAACTGAGTGTAACTGAATGTAACTGAATGTAACTGAGTGTAACTGACTGTAACTGAGTGTAACTGAGTGTAACTAAGTGTAACTGAGTGTAACTGATTGTAACTGAGTGTAACTGAGTGTAACTGAGTGACAACTGGACTGGTAGGTGAAGGAGGGCGAGTTGCTCCCTAAAATCAAGGAAGAAGGGTGCATTAAGCAACTGGAGGGCTAAAACTAAATAGTGAGAAGCTCCTGGGGGCTCGCTAACTGAGGGCTAGGTGTTGGACTGATGACTGGGATGCATGCAAACCCAAAAAGGTGCATGCATGACTGAAAATGTAAATGATCAAAATACTGGTGGGACTAGGATGGAGTATAGGAATATCCTAACACCCCCCCTTAATCCATCCTGGGCCCTGGTAACTAAGACCAAAGGTCACCCAATACAATGAATAATAACAATCAATAAACCAAGGAAGTGGGAAAATTTCATGGGAAACATACCCCCTCCTCAAAAAATAGACTGTAAGGCACACATAAAAAATAAAAGCTCCAAACTCAAGCATGTGTGATGCTTGGTCATATGTCTGGAGGTATATTCTTCTTGGGAAGAAGTGGATCATGCTCAAAAAGCATGTGCTTGTACTTGCTCTTCAAATCGAATGTGATGAGAACAAATCCAACAGTATTAGAATGATCCTTGAACCTGTGATTCGAATCAGCTGAGGTAGGATCAAATTTTTGAATGTGCATATAGTCCTTTGTCTTCTCCTTCGAACCACCATGGGTGAGATTATGCCAAAAAGAACTATTACATGTTTGCTTGAAATCAAAATCAGATTTAAGACTTTCAAAACAGTTTCTCGAGATCTCCTTTGAACCAGCAGGGGTGAGATCAAAACTATCATATGCATGAGAAATTTTCCCAAGCAGTAATTGCTTAGAACCCAAATTAGATACAAGACTTGAATCATGGCTTCTTGAGATCTCCTTTGAACCATGAGAGGTGAGATCAAAACCAGTAGATGCATGAGAAATTATCCCAAGCGAATGGCAATGGCCATATTCTTCAATGACCTTCTGAAAGCATGAATTTATGATCATATAGTAGTATAAAAGAGATGTTTGTTGAAGAGGAGCGAATGCATTACCTCCATTAGCTAATTTGACCTCTGAAATAATCATGTGATCATGATGCAAACCAACAGACTCTGGTGCAAGAGAGGATTTAGGACCTTCTGCAATATCTAGAGTGTGAGCTGGCATAGAAAGAGAAGAAAGTTTGAGCATGAGTGGAGAATCTGCAAGTTCTTTGTCAACAACTTCAATATGAGATGATACTGGTTCATGATCTGAGAGATCATCAAGGGGAGCGAATGCAACATGATCTGAGAGACCATCAGGAGGAGTGAATGCATCATTATCTGAGAGACCATCAAGTGGAGTGAATGCATCACCTTGCTTGCTTTTGAAGGGATTTGGACCAAAAACATCATTCTTTTTGCCAAATCTTTCATCTAGATGAGCCCATAACTCTTTTGGAGTTTCAATATCAATGATGGTCGGGTACAATATGTAATCAGTCATAGCAAGCATCATTCTTCCAATGTGCATGTCACCTTTATTCAACCATTTAATCTTCTTTGTAGAGGATTCGAACTCTCTTTCAAAATAACAATCAAAGAGATCATGGCTCTTTAAATATGCTATTATTTTTGGTTTCCATTCATCATAGTTGAATAGAGAAAGAGGAGGGATTTCTTCTAAATTCTCTGAAGATGTAGAGGACCTGCAAAAACAATATAGAATCACTGCAATTGCTACTGCTACAAAAATGCAGATTCTGCTACAACTGCTGCACTCAAAATCTTGGTAATAACCTGCAAAAAACTCTCAAGAAAGGAGATAAACAATACTCTCAACATGCTCTGATACCATGTGAAAATCCTCACAGCAGATCTAAGAGATGATGTATCTCACAAGAGAATAATTATGATTAAGAAAGAAAATAGAAGAGGAGTGATACATGCAGTATAATGAGCAACAGAATAATATGGTACAGTAGAACTCAGATAGAAGCAATAATACTTCGGTCATACTGAATTATTAATCACAAATGGACATATAAATAATACAATGCATGAGGAATTCGAATGCCTAAGGTGGAAATTTGAATTAGCCTTCATGGAGTGATCAAAGGATCACTGGAGTGTCATCGGAGCACAACTAGGTGTCCTCATGATCATCGGAGCGCAACTGGAAGTCTTCATCATCATCAGTGGAGTCATCAATGCTCAAGTAACTGTCAACCATCAGTCAAACTAACTCTGGTAGGTGTAACTGAGTGTAACTCAATGTAACTGAGTGTAACTGAATGTAACTGAATGTAACTGAGTGTAACTGAGTGTAACTGAGTGTAACTGAGTGTAACTGAGTGTAACTGACTGTAACTGAGTGTAACTGAGTGACAACTAGACTGGTAGGTGAAGGAGGGCGAGTTGCTCCCTAAAATCAAGGAAGAAGGGCGCATTAAGCAACTGGAGGGCTAAAACTAAATAGTGAGAAGCTCCTGGGGGCTGGCTAACTGAGGGCTAGGTGCTGGACTGATGACTGGGATGCATGCAAAATGCATGCAAACCCAAAAAGGTGCATGCATGACTGAAAATGTAAATGATCAAAACACTGGTGGGACTAGGATGGAGTATAGGAATATCCTAACAGTTAGTAGCACCTTCGATTTCTCAAGAGGCACATGTCGAGCCAAGTTTCGATCTTTGAACTATAATTGTGAGATATTCAGTACATGAATTTCTTCTTCTGTGATTAGGTAGAATGTAGAGAGTGTTGATCTAGTGGCCTAAGGGAATGTGGAAGCAAGTTGTGCTAGTCGTGTAGCATTGTTTTCTTCCATCCATGTGACTTTCAGTTGTACGAAGAAGGATAGGTTTGATGATGAGACTAACTTCATCCATGTGACTTTCAGTTGTACTAAGAAGGATAGGTGTGATTATGAGACCGACTTCATCCATGAGACTCCTATTTATTCATTGGATAGGCATGATGCCTAAGTGGAGGATGTTGTCGATATGTATTCCTAAGATGTAGTTGATTGGAGTACTATGGAGTACAAATCCAAGTATTTTGAATTCTCTCGGACAAAGGGAGCATCCATTAATGATATTCTTATTTCAAGATTCTCTATAGATAAGGGAGTTGGCCTAGTTCAATATAGTTCAATTTACAAAGAATTGGAAGTGCATGAGAATTATTCTCATAATGAAAGGTTGATGACAACCTTGCATGGTTCGATGATTACCACAAGATTTTCCTTACAAGATCGAATTGGAGAGGTAATTGTTGTTGCAATATTTCATGGAGAGTTCATGCTATGGTGTTCTTATGATGGAGGTTGGTAGTTATTTGTTTCCCTAGGGAGAAATTCCTATTCATTGCAAACCAATATGTTGTGATAGAGTGGTTGATAGTCATGTTGCATATGATAGTTGTTGATTACAAGGCCACAGTCAGTGATGATCTACAGATAGTAAATTTGATGGAGTTGTAAAGGGAGTACACAAGTGTTGGTGTAAACACCTTCCTCGTAGAGAGGGAGTCCACAAGTGTTGGTGGAAACACCTTCCTCCTAGAGAGGGAGTCTTAGATTTTTGGGTTACCCTGAAAGTATTTACACTATCTTTCGAGGTGCTTCATGATATTTGGGGTACAAGGTGTATGTTCAGTCCCTGAATGGTCTGAGATGGATTATAGCATGAGAGATGGTATGTGATCAATATGCACATTTGAGATAGCTTGCTCAGTGGATGCTTGACATCAGTTCATTGTTGGCTCAATGTTCTTCCCTTGGGTGTTGGAGATTCCTTGCCAAGATGGTGGATGCACTTCATGATAGCCACATGGACGATCACTTGGTGGGATAACAGCCTACAAGGGATGCAGAGTATTATGCATTATGGACGACAAATTCAATCACTAAATGGCACATGCCGACTTGGTTTCCTTTTCAACGGATTGTAGATGGCTCAAGGATGTATTGGGTTTTGATTGTGTTCTTGCAAGTTGTAGCATCCCTAGTGGAGTGTTTTTTTCCATGGATGCTCAAGATTGAGTGGTGTAGACTTGCCTTGTGTAGTTACATGACCTTGGATCCCCTACAATGCACAACATCATCATTGGAGCATTACACTTATGCTCTAGAGTGAATGTCTTGCTTGTGTGGCCTACAATGGCTCATGTACATTACTTAGAAGGACTTGTGTGCACATATTATTGTTGGCCTCCATTACCTCTCATATAAATAGAGGAAGGAGAGAGTATTTCATTCATATGACTTGTGTGTTCATTCTTTCTCACTCTTTTGTAGAGATGTGGCCTAGAAGAGGACTGCATTTGTCCTCTCACTCTCTCTCTAGCTATTCACTTGTACTTGTTTTTCTATCTCTTTTGGGAACTAGGGTTTCTTACTTGTTTGGATTTTTTGGAGCATCTTGGATTTCTATGCTTAGGGTTTTACATTTGAATATTGGATACTAGTGGTTTGGGAGAAAACCCTAGAGTGGACTTGTAAAGAAAAAGAGAAGAGGAATATGTCTTTCCTTCAAGACAGTGTTCAAAGGATTATGGAACTTGTTCTTCTTGGTGGAGCTAGGGTTTGATGATTTACCCTAGCTAGGGAGTTCTGCATGGTTGGATTTTATAGCCTTAAGAGGAATCTATGGTATGTACTTCAACATTGAGCTTATATATGAAGCTTCCATCCATACATATCTTGTGTCAATTTCATATCTGATTTTCAACTATACGTCTTATTCATATTTTGCTATTTACATTTATTCATGATCTTGTTGATTGGACATAAGTAAAAGGGAAAATTGCTAACTGACTTGACATCTAAAGAAGAAGATAAAGGGGTTGATTTTACAACCATAATACTGTGGTTATTTCTGATGTAAAAGTATGTTTTCAGATCTGAATTTTGACTGAAAAGCTGCCCTAGAAGGGTTGAAAACTTATCTCATTTTTTTACGTCTTTTCTCCTTAATTACTAGAAATTTTATGGTTGTTTGAAAGTGAATTACTTTACTTCTTCCATTGTTGTTTTGTACATTAATTTACAGTAGTGCTAGGTCTAAAATATTCAGGTTAATATATGAGGAACCTTTTAGAAACAAGGTGAAATTTCTGCACTGCATTGAAGTGCAACTCCAGTTAAACTTCCAACAATCATACAACAAGAGTGGTATTCTACTCCAAAATACGATCATCCACTAGAAGTATACCATGCCACTACAATATAAATCCAAACAAAGTGCTATATCACCATACAAATGCGCAAGGAGGAATACCCTAATACCAAGATAAATCATTTGATGCAAGGTGTAAGCATTGGACCAAATATGCAGTGAGAAGATGGCCCATCAAGAAAAGGCATGCAACATGCAGACAATAACACTAGATGAACCATCAACATGAAAATCCACCATAGAGAAGTGAGTCTTCTCCAATCAAAACACCAACCCAATCAAATAATAGTAACATCTCCAAGCATTTGGGTCTAGGAAAGGACATCAAATTCCATGAAGGCGTGTACCCTCAATCCATCAAAATCTAAATAGGTACCATGCTTCAAACAACCTCCACGTGATGAAAATCACAAGTGAAACCCCATGCAATATGAGGGGTAACAAGGTCCCCAGAGGGTGTATCAATCAAACTATTTGATTCTAATTCTAATTCAACTAGTTTTAAAAGCACGGGTCCTAAGCACCCTACCGAGGAAAATTCCTTATACAAACATATTGCAAGATAAGGATATCGATCACCATAGAAAGTCAAGTCCCCAAAAAATGAACACTATGGAGGAGAGACCAATCCTAAAACAACCTAAAGGCGGATGGGATGGTCTCCACACTCTAACCAGATTATGGGTTGGGGAATTGGATGATGCTCGAAAGAAGGGTCTAGACTCTCTCCACCATATCTTGAACGTTCTAAAGCAAAATAGGTCCCCAAACCTCGAAGCATATATGGATAATAGATCTAATGATTGTGTCCAAGAGGTGTATCTTTGAAGGGATTTTAAAAACATTATCATTACAAGAGGGAAAGGAAGGGCTATCCCTTGCTAAGAAAAAGTTGAAAAGTATGTCTCACACTAAAGTTATTCCCTCGAAAGTAGAAATGGTGTTCGAAGAGACCTTGCTTCGACAAGTTAAAGATTATAACCTTAGTTTTACATAGATTGACCATCAACTGTAAAAGTTAGAAAAAGAAGGACAAGGAGTTGATTTATGTCTACAATCGATCGACTAAGGAGGCAAGGAGGATGAGATATTTTGAAAAAAGAAGCTAAAAGATAAATACATGATGTAGAAGAAAACCATCCGCTGACTAAATATACTTAACTTTCAAAGAGTAACTCTCCTTCATTACTTTACGTTGTACAGATTTGTTGCGTTGCTCGTCCTTATCTTATTTACTAGCATCTTAAATGCTCTTTGTCAATTCTTAAACATTGCATTGTGTACATAATGTTCATAGTTCATAGCGAGTGGTTGTTTCAATTTGAGTACCCAAAGAAGCACCATGCTAGTGACATAGCATGGTTCCAAAACACAAGGTTAAAAGGCATTTTTTGCTGTGGTACAACACTACCAAATTTGATTCAATCCATTACGTGCTTTGGGAGTAAGGATGAGAAAGGGGTCAAAAGGTGGCATGGAGGTGCTCACATGTATCATTCCATGAAATTATGAACTTTGTGCCCATTTCAATTACCTTGGCAATCCAATCAAGCTAACCAATTTATTTTAGTGCAATATTTAAAGCATGCACAACGTGTGGTGTCCAAACTATGTAGGTATTATTTTTGAACCATCAAGTCTATTGCCTTGGAACTGAGGTCCACATTTAAGATAACTTGGACAACATTAGATGCCCCACATCCAAAATGACCTTGCATAATTGGTCCTTCAAGAACAATGTGCTCTTCCCTAAACCAAAGCAATCAATTGGCATTATGAAATAGGGACCAAGTATGAAAGAAATAATGGCGTTCAACAATGGGAATTTCCAACAATATGTCTTGTTACGCCCCAAATTATTTGCAATGCACCCTAACAGATGTGTCAAAGAGGGGGAATCGAGATACTTTTTCCATTGTAAAAGGCCAAGTTGGGGATTCCTTATGTAAAAGTGTTGGTCTAGTTCGCTTCCAAACCCCTTGGTCGATCATGGCAGACCCTCTTGGTCCTCATTGCAAGGTGTGTTGGTCTCTTGTCCCTACTGACGGCATCATGATAGGTGGTAACTCCTCATCATGTCGAGCATTTATGCCCCGGGTAGGTATTGGTGCATCTTGAGGTGACTCCATTAAGACACGTGGATTAGGATCCCCTAGCCACACCTATGGTTTTATGCTTTGTAAAATTGATTGTGATTGTAAGCGTTGTCATACCCACTTTATCACACCTCATTTATACCCATGTAGACCTTATTTTACTGTATTAGACCTCCCTCTTGGTCATCCTAATGAAGAAATGCAAATAATCCACCTTGAATGCATCTTTTTGAAGGTAGTACCATCTAAGGAGAGTGTTGAGGGGAAAAGACAATTATTGGGGTTAGATGGGGCATGACGTCCTCCTTCCAAGCTCAACTTTTCATCACGTTGAATCTATCATCATATTTTATCATTATTTTATGTTTTATGAGGTTTAATCCCCATATTGTGGGTGAAAAACCCTATAGAATCACTTTAAACCAATGTTCCACAAAGTTTCCAAGACATGGGAGCGTAGGAGTGGGGAAACACACATGGGAAATGTGTGGAGACCACCCCCAAATTTTAATAAAATTCATGGGGGATGGGGGGACATCAAGGTACCTAACATATGGGGCCTCGTCGCCAAAATTATTAAAAGAATATTAATCCCAACATATTAACATAACAATGCCTCGTTCCATCACCAATTAAATACTAAATACGAAATTCATCATTGTGCAATTCAAACATGATCATCAATATGATTTACCATATTTTAGTATTTGAATTTCACATATAGGGATTATATTCATCAATAGCACACTGTGGCCCCCTCCTTTAGGCTCTAGCCCTTGTCTCTACCTTGAATCTTGAAGTTGATCCTCCAAGAACATTAGTCAACGCCCTACAATTTTGATGAAACCTCCGGATCCAAGCTTTTAAATAACGTAGAAAATTTAAAAACTTTTCCATGCCTAATAAATGATTTTTCTTTAGTGAAGGGTAAATTTTTATTAAGGTCGTGATAAAGGAGTTCAACACTCAACACGACCAACATCAAAGTACATCGAGGGGTTTATGTGCTTATTAAATGTCAATCCCATACCCTCAGTAATGATAGAACGTAGTGGAAACGTTGTAATACTGAAATCTTGAATACAGTTAAGCCTATTGAATTCTATATAGTATGTAAAATTCTACTTTTTGCATATGAAGTTCAATGAGGTTGGAACGACTCTCAAACATCCTGAAACGAGTAAAGATAAAGAGAATGTCACTTTTACTTTAAGAATTTCATATTACCAGTAAATGTTAATTAAATCAACAAATAACAAAGTTTGAAAACACAAATACTAAATCCCAAATCAGACATCAGGCTCTTAAAAAAATTTAAAACATCGAGGGTGGGGTGCATGGACGTCCCCCATTTTCAGGAGGGGATACCCAGACGCACCCCTCTCTACGAAGCATGCCTTCATGTATTTCGCAACATTTCGCATAAACGAGGCACTGCGAAACGTTTCACCAGGTTCCCCCACCACATACCAGGGGTGTGAGACACATAGGGGGCATGCCCCTGACCCTACGAGACGTCCCCACATGGAACACTACTTTAAACTCAAAATTGGATAGGTTGACCTAGAGGATGGAAACGTTAGCACCTTTCCCCATAAGAAAGATCATGGGATCAAATGAGACATTGATGTGGTATGCACCTCTCTTCTTGGCTTTTATGAGATTTCTAAGGATCAAATTTTTATATGTGAGGCTTATTTATAATCTTTCAATCCTATTCCAAGGTGAAAATATTATAGGGTTTCTTTCTCTTCTCCTTCTCTCCCTCAATTGTGGTAAGATCTTGAAGATCTTGTCTTGCACTGTTGGAGGTATCCAAGGTAAAAGAAATTTAGGGTTTTATGCATGATAGCTTAGTCTTGATTGGTGAGGCATCTTCGGTGAGCAGTCCCTCTTGTTTTGGGCCTTGGCATCTTGTTTTCCCTAATTAGGTCAAGTGCTAACATAACCTAGTGTTTCTTAGCCTTGCCCTAATTTATCAAGCATTGAATTGTCAATTCTTGGAAGAACGCTAGCCCCGATTTTTCTCATTGCCCTGAGGAATGAGAGCTAGGTCTATTTCCCTCATTTTCTCTTTTTCAAATTTCCAAAATTATATATTTAAAAATATCAAAATATCAAAACCCTAAAAATAAAAATATAAAATATAAAAAACCAAAAAATTGCAATATTGAAGAATCTAATCCGTTAAAGTGATGCACCCTTCTTGATTTAATGGTTGATCCTCAAGGGCATCTTTTTCTTGTTGTTGGTTTTAGAGATTAACAGTTATGTTCAAGAGCTATGTATGTTTTTCAGATCTAATTTGATAGGTACAACCATCTAAATTCATCTTTGAAGGATTTTACAAGTTGAAGACAAGGTTTATTATGAGCCCTACTAACTAGGCATCCACCTAGTGGTTCAAGTTTTCATTCTTGTGATTTTTGAAGATTGGTTACGGCATAAACCAGATCTGATAAGTCATTTCTAGACTTCCCATACTCATTTATTCACTACTCCAAAGATGTGATTTCTATCCCTCCATTAAGAGTACCTTCCTTGGTAAATTGGCATTGTTCTAAGTGACTTCCATCTTTCTTTGAGCATATTTTTTGTGGTTGTCCTTTTATAACTACAGTAAGGCTTTTAATTATTTTCCCTAATTGTGAGCATTTATCTATTCTAACTCCTATCCTCTTGAAGTACTTGGTAAACACGCTTGTACTCATTGCTTTGACTCCATAAGGCACTAATCTTTGTTACTAGGTTGCTCATGAAGTATTATTGTTTTGCAAGTCTTTTTTCACCTATATTAGGGACTTCTCCTTGGCCTCTAGGATATGGCCTAAAGCGTAAGGATAGTGCAATGTGGTGATAGTGGGTGCATCTCCTGATTAGTTGTCAATCTTAGCACCGACCCTCGTGACCTTTCAAAGGGTGCTAATTTGTGCGGTAATATGTCTAACCAACCATCGCAATGCAACAACCATCAACAATGCATGATGCCTTCAATGGCACAATGGCCTTCACAATGAGTGCATTCTTGCTAACAGTTACAACACAAATTAGCACCCTTCCGAAAGGCCATGAAGGTCGATGCTAAGAATGCCAACTAATGAAGAGAAGCACCCATTGTCACCACAATGCACTCTCTGTACGCTTTAGGCCAACTCCTAGTGGCCAAGGGGGAGTCTCTTATAGGTGAAATAAACCTACAAAAGCAGTCAAGAAAACACAAGAATACCTCACAAGCAACCTCTTGACAAAGATCAGTGCCTTATAGAATCAAAGTAACAAATACAAGGATTTTTACCAAATACTTCAATAGGATAAGAGTTAGAAGTAATTAATGTTCACAATTAGGGAAAATTATTAAAAACCTTGTTACTATTATAAAAGGAAAACAAACAAATATGTGCTCAAAGATAGATGAAAACCACTTAGAACAATGACAACTTACCAAGAAAAGTACCCTCAATGGAGATTGACAAGAATCACACGTTTGAGGCAGTCAATAAACGAGTAAGACAAATCTGGAAATGAATTACCATATCTAGTTTATGCCCTAACCAACACTCAAAAATCACAACAAAATCAACTTGGATCACTAGATAGATGCCCAAGTTAGTAGGGTTGATAATAGACCTTGTCTCAAGCTTCTAAGAATTCAAGAATGAATTTAGATGGATGTACTTGTCAAATCATATCTAAAAAACATACCAATGCTTGCACATAACCGCAAATCTCTCAAATTACCCACAAAAAGGGGCCACCCTTAAAGATTCACCATAAAATCAAGGGGGGGAATCACTTTCAACAAATTAGACTCTTCGCAAATGCAATATTTTCGGATTTTTATATTTTTATTTTGAGGGTTTTTCTATATATAGGATTGCTTTGTATTTTTTTAAATATAATACCTCAAATTTTGTAATTTGAAAAAAGAGAAGATGAGGGAAATAGACCTAGGTCTTATTCTTAAGGCAATGAGAAAAATCAAGACTAGCGTTCTCCCTAGAATTGGTAATTCAATGCTTGATGAACTAGGGCAAGTCTAAAAACCCTAGGCCCAAAACAAGAAGGATACTTCAAGAGGAATGTGTCACCAACAAGACTAGCCTAGCATGTATCAAAATCTAGAATACTCTTACCTTAGATACAAAACCAATGCAAGGCAAGAGCTTCAAGATCTTACCACTTTTAAGAAAGAGAAAAGAGAAGATAACCAAACCCTAGAATCCTTCCTCCTTGGGTTAGTCGTGAAAGTTTGCAAAGAAGCCTCAAACATCAAAGTATTGTCCTTAGAAACTCTAGAAGAGCCAAGAACAGAGGTATGCACCACATCAAAGTCTCATATACACAAGTAGGAATAAAATTTCGGTCATATTTGATCCGAGGATTTGGCTTACAAATAGAGGGGGGCACTATATTTATAGGGAAAAAGTCTACCCTTTCCCTTCTCTAGGTCAACCAATCTAATTTGAGTTTAAATTCAAATAATAAACCTCATCAAACATAAAATAATGATAAAAAGTGATGATAGCTTCAACAAGGTGAAAAGTTGAGCTTGGAAGGAGGACAGCATGCCCGAGCTAACCCCAACAAGTGTCTTTTTCCCTCAACACCCTCCTCCTTTTGTTCGTATGGCCTTCAAAAGATTGCGTTCTAAGGATGGCATGATGTCTATGTTGATTGCGTTCTCAACTTATAATAAAGTCTTGGTAAAAGAAGAAGATAGGCCAAATACATCCTTCACGACTCCTTGGGGAACCTTTGAATATCTTAGAATGGCTTTTTGATTAATAATTGTTGGCTCCACCTTCCAACATGCAATACATTTTCCTCCCCTCGGGAAACTCAAGCTCATAAGCCACTTCTCCCACTCTTCTAGTAATCTTGTAAGGGACATGTTATCACACTATAGTAGTTGGGCTACCATGTTTGCAGAGCAGATTACTGCAATTTTTTGAGCTTTGCCTTTGCATATATTCAATGAGATCAGCTATGATGAGTAGTATTATTTGTTATCACTCACACATCAAAGCATCTTTATCATACATTTAGTAGACCTTATGCCAAGGATGAGCATTAAGACCTCAGATTTGATGACCGATATGACCTTTTATTCCATACAAGGCAGTGTTCAGTATTTCAGATGCAGTGTTCTCAGTGGTGTTAGTTGGTCCAGATTACATATATTGATATGTGACCCAGTATATATATGATGTGCATTTGATGTTATTATCTCGTTGTTTAGGTCATTTTGATAGCATTGACTTGGCATATAGTAATTATGATCTGGCAGTATTAATATTGAAATGAAATTGGTTGTTATGGATTATATGCATGATTGTATTATTGACATTTGGAAACTATTGTTTTATACTCGTTGGTCTTTACCTTCCTAGGAATGTGGACATGATCACTATTGTCTTTTTTACTTGCTAGCTTAGGCACCATTTTCACTTGTCTCCATCCATCCATCTATCCTTCCTCATCATTTGATCTTCACCCTAACTTACACCTTGACTTGTGATATGGAGGACTTCCCTGCTTCTGCCTATGTGTTGGATTGCATCTATGTTAGTATTGTGTCTCGGATCTGAGTTGGAAACAAAACTTACCTTTGGTGAGTTGGATTTTATGCCTTTATCATTCTAGTCGGTTTCCCCGATGTGTGGTTTTGTGCGGAATTCCCCCTAGTTGCTTGAGTTGTGTTGGCTAAAACCTGAAGCAAATTGTACTACCTTGGAAACTATTGTTATATCTTTTGTAAATCCTAATGAAAAGGGTTGTGAAATGTAATGCAATGAAATGATAATGAAATGAAATACACTCCGGATGTAAGCTGCAATTAGTTGTGCTTCTAAGCACATGCAAAATACCAAAGGGGTCCTAAATGGCCTAAAAAGCAATGGATAAATGTAGGCTAAATCTAAAGATTGTTGGCCAAGGAAATGAAATGAAAGGCTCAAATAAAGCAGTGATTAAATATATGCCAAATCTAAATACTGCTAGCCTTATGTGAAACTTTCCTCATTGAGCCTGCGGGTTATGATATGAGATGGAGTAAGGGACAACTAATTCTAAGTGTCCCCTAGGACCATAAGGTTTTAGTAGTAGACTTTTTGCCAAGGTTGAATAAACGCTTCTCTAAACAACTCATCTATTTGTGAGACACCGCCATTCCTTGTGTATCTTTGTCCAACACATGCTTAAGTGTGTAACAAATTTTCCCTTAACCAAAGTATCACTATGTCAAGTCATTCAATTCATCCACTTTTATCCTAGCCTTACATCCTTAGCCTTCACCCTCTACTAGCTAATTGATCATGTCTACAAATGAGTATATTCTTGAGGTTCTTCTTGAAAGTAAAATATTAACTAACCTACTATTATTTATTAATTGCTAATGAAATAATGCTCAATGCTTTAAAGTCTTCCTATGAAAATGATTTAGAGAGAATGTCTTAACCATTTGCACTTGCAGTAACATGGCTTCTTTGGCCAGGGTTATATTTTGATCAATTTGACCGATCAAACCTAGTTTGACCAAGGTCAACCTTGGGAACCGTGATGAGATGGACGACTTGCATTTTATGATGTTGATCTATGGTCCTTTATGCACCTTTTGATGATTCCATATGATGGGCACGGACTTCATATGATGGTTGATGCAGTTTCTATTGATTATTATTATTTCCAAATCATCTTATTTTTACTTCTCTGGGTATGATGGATGATACAGATGATCTTATAGGTTATCATGAGGTGTATGAGTACTCATATCTAGTGGATTTGGGTCATCTAAATCCAATGAGACACTTACTTTTCAGTTCCAGGAACTTCCAGAGATGATTTGAGCATTTTTTCACCTGTTGAACAATTTGGCCATGCCGATGTGGCCTGTCCAACTAGAGCATTGGAGGCTAGTCGTTTCCTAGGGAGCTACAGAGGAAGGGGGTGGTCCAACCACTTTTTTTTAGCATATTACCCCCCTTTTAGACATGATGCCATAGTCAATTTCCTAGCGCAGGCACTAGACAGTGAGCTATGGCCAGTCTGATGGTTTTTCGGGAGAAATAAAAATGGAATAAAAAGGTCATTTAGGAATTCGATTTGGGAAATTGAGGCAAGGTCTTGGCATGTGGTCTGCGCTGAGGTCATCTATGGTGTATCCCACTCCTTCCATATCAATTTGCAGTAGTCAGTGGGGTCCACACAGTCATCAGGAGGCCTTTTCATGCATTCGTCTCTCTGTTGATGGGGACTTGATTTGATCATTTGTGTACTTGGACATGTCATTGAGTCATATGTTATGTTATTGTGCCATGGGGTCATGCTAGTGAAGGGGAATAATATCTCCTAGCCCGACCATGTGCTCCTAGTCATTTGTCCTAGTCTTATGTTGTGTCACTTATGTTTTTATCCACCCTCATCTAGTGCGCACCCCTCCTAGTCATCTTTTGGTGAGGTCACACTCCCTCATGTGAGTGATCCATGCCATATTTTGTATTGGCTCATATTAGCCATTGATTATATTGTTGTATCTTTTGATCTCAACCACTAGTTTTCAAAAGTGGTTTAGGGTTTTGGTCTCCCTCATCCTATTTAAGGAAGAGACCCCCCTATTGTAAAGGAATCTAGAGATTTTTGGCTCTTGGCTACCGGAATAGAAGAAATATTTTTTGGGCATCTTGGATATTGATATGGGTGTTTGGTTATGGTGATTGTAATGCTTTGTCCATTGCACTGGAGGATATTTTGTAGTTATCTGGTATCTTTTTCCACTATTTCGATTTACAGGTGAAGAGGCTGACTTGGAGGAGTGCGCATTGGTGGGGAGCCTTGCCTTGCAAATATTTTATCAAATCATGGATCAAACAAGGAGTGATTTTGTCTTTGTACAAATAATTCCTTGTCTCTTACTTCTCGCTTGTATCTACCCTCATTTTGTTTGACTGATTGAGCTTTGTCTCCTTGGTTTTGCAAGAATAGAAGGGCACACGTGTGGGCTTGGGCAAATTGCACTATCAAGAAAATTGCAAAATATTCCATTTTATATTTAGAAAAGTAATCCTCGTCATAACCTACATTCATCTCATCATCCAGGTACGCTTGAAAGGTACGTATTCTACTTCTTTGGCTTATCCATTATTTCTAGATCTCAAAACCCTAAAAGTCAAAACCCTCATTTTTTTTATTTTTCATATCTACTTGGATCTAGCAATTGTCTGGGCTTAATAATTAAAACCCACCTCTAAAATCAAAATAAAATTTCTGATCTAAAGTTTGGTGGACATCCGACACCATTTTCTCCCCGATCTAAGGCACTAGTCTTCTCTTGAGGAAGTCACACTTCTTGGGTAGGTGGCCATTTGCTAGATCCAAGTCGCGGGTATTGCTCATTCTTTGTTTAATCATCAAATATGCATCATTTCAAACCCCCTAGTGCTACATCACTTCAATTTTCACCTTGTGGGCTCCATTTGGACCATTTTCCTTATTTTAAGGGTGGGCCCCATTTGGGTATTTTTACTTGGCACTAGATCTATCAAGATATACTATTTTTAACTTCATAAGTGGCCTTTATCTCTACTTGGTTGAATATTTGTCATTCCTTAAGCCTCTTCAACCAAGCCCTAATTCATTGCGCCCACTTATCTATCCTAGATATAGATCTAAACTCATCTTGGTATCCTATTTTTCATCATCATATTTCCCTAGGAGGTCTAGGTTGGGTTCGCTAGCCTTCATTGGCTAAGTTAGGGTCTCCCCCTTGGTCTTTCTTAGGCTTGATCTAAAGTGAAGAGTGCCTCGGTTAACATGACACCCAACTTGCATTGGGAACCGTGGCATCTCTTGGGTCACCTCTTTAATTGTCTACACCTCTACCATCCTGGATATGATACCTTTAGCGACAACTACAAGTTGTGTGATAATATGACATAGAAGTGAGGCTTCAATTTTTATGCTCCTTTTTACTTGAGGGAAGATTGTCTGTAATCTTGTAATCTCAAATATACCACATCTCACACTTTGAATCTACGTTCAATTTTGTGCCTATCTACATACAATTTTTGTTGGTTCTAAGTTGTTTGTAAGTTGTCTTTGAGAGCCTTAAGAATGTCCTAACTGTCTTGAATCCTGTTCTTGGCTTTGGATGCTCTAATGTCTTTGAATACCAATTTTGCAAAAGTTAGAGCATCATAGCCATATAGTGCTCTGAAAGGAGTCATGTTGATCGACATGCGATACGTAGTATTATAACAATGTTCACCTAGAAGCATCCATTTGATCCAAGTACTTTTTTTACTTGCCACATATTTTCTCAAATATCCCTCAATCCATTTGTTTACTATCTCTATTTGCGCGTCAGTCTGAGGGTGGTAACTAGTACTAGTAGCCAAATCAGTCCCAACCAACATGAAGAGTTCTTGCTAAAAGGCACCTGTGAATCTGTTGTCCCTATCACTAACAATGGTCTTAGGTAACCCGTGCAATATGAATACCTCTCTGAAAAATAACTCTGCTACCTGTGGCGATGTACACTATGAAGGAATAGCAAAGTAATGAGCAAATTTGGTTAACCTACCCACCACCACATATATGAAATCTCTACCTTGCACCCTTAGCAAACTTGTAATGAAATCCATGGAAAACTCTCCCATTTTTTCTATAGGGTAATCGCTGAAGAAATCTTGTCGGATGGGTGTGTTCTACTTTGTTCTGTTGCCAAGTGTTGCATTCCCACACATGTTTTATTACATCGTCCTTAAGTCCCTTCCATGAGAACCTCTCTCGAATCTTCCTATAAGTTTTCAAGAATCCTTGATGTCCTGCCAATGGTGAATAGTGCGAGGCTTGCATGATCGTCTTCTTCAATTCTAACTCTAGAACCAAATAAATCATGCTCTTGTAATTGATGATATCATCCACTACTCTGTACCTGTCATCCTGTACCTATCCATCACAAGCAAACTTGTTTTTTGAGTACTCCACCAAGAGGTCAAACTTCCAATCTAAAGAAATCTCCATAATAGATAGTGTGGTTTCCCGTCTAGAGAGGGCTGTTAGAATATGTAATGATGACTTATGTGGTATATTAGTAAAATATCATTTAAAGGCATAAAATAACTCTAATATTATAAAATAGAGTTATCCCACATGTATCATTGTAATTATATCCTTTGTAACCATTCTCTATATAAAGAGGTGGAAATTCATTTATGCCACATGTGTTATGGGATGTATTGTAATCCAAACCTCTTGGTATATAAGAGGGGTGAAGGAGAACCTTTTGGGTATGTGTTGATTGTAGTTCATCACACATCACATGTTGTATATGTCATTTGTACACACATGATTGTGACATGATTGGGTGATGGAGCTTGATGTGATGCATATGTGAGGATGCCATGTAATCTTGGAAATCTATTTGCATAATAATGGAAGATGCAACCCTTCCCATGGATGTAGTCCATATTGGGTGAACCACGTATATCGGTGTTCTCTTGTTGTTCTCTTTTCTCCAATTTTATTTCATGCTTTATGTTGCTTGGTTGATAGAAGGATAGAGTAGTAATGATTTCCATAGTTTATATTGTGTTATGATATTATTTCATATGTTCACAATATTCTAACATGGTACCAGAGCAGGTTGCTGTGCTCTATGCTCTTCGGTAAAAATTTATTTTCTATTTTTTAAGCAACATATGTTCATGATTTTACTTGAGCTCTTCATATTTTGTGGTTTTGTGACCCGATCTATAATAAACCATGTAGTAATTTTTCAGATCTGGGCTTTATTCTACATATTTGAATTTTTTCTTTCAAACCCTAACCCTTGTGGAGAAGTGTTTAAGGTAAAATTGGGCGGCAGCTTTCAAATAATTTTTTTGACACTTTATGTGCAGATTTTTAAGAAATAAATTGCATATCTAAGTTCCTCTCGTAAAAATACTCAATTTAAAAAAAACAATTGTCTCGTTTAGAGTTCGGATGGTGGAGATATCGCTATTTTAAAATTAGTTATTTTTCAATTTTTTTTTTGTGACGGCCGCGCGGACTGCAAAGCGAATATTTTTTTATTGGGTGCCCAGTTTTTTGTTCCGTCATTGCTGGTGGATGCAGAATGGCTTCTCCAGTTCCGAAAACAAGTTATAATAAAAATTCCAGGAAATATTGACCGAATTATGGTCATTTTACATTTTCTGTTTTTTCTGCTTTCGTTTTTTCTACTGTAGAGTGACAGATCCGTCTTTTAGCAGCTGTTGGGCTTTGGTTTTGGTGAGAAAAATCATTTTTTTATTCATCTCTTTTTTTGAAATTCCTGTCATGAGCTTCTTGATCTCTTTGCATTAGGGTTTATGTTCTTATTCATCATGTTTACAGAGGTTGTCTTATTCTTGTTTATGTCTCTAACCTTCTTTGTGTGGAAGATGTTTTGACATTTTCAAGGGCATGGATCTCTAGTATGGTAATGGTGACATCAAGAAATGAACCTATGCTTAGGACTTAGTTGCTTGATGGCTATATTTTCATATCTATAAGTGATATTATTGTTTTATTTGATCAATTGTTTTGCTCAATATTCTAACATGGTCTCACTCTTATAATAATGATAACTCTGCTTCTATATATGTTATCTTATGATCATTATTTGCTTTATATATATGTTATTGCTGACCTTTGTGTAAAAGCAATTTCATTGTTTGTTATAAGCAATATTTTTATGATCATTATTTGCTCTTGCTAATTAATTTCTTGAGTAAAATCAATTTTTTGAATCTATGTGATATCATATTTTTGGCTTGTCATAAGTTCTTTAATTGGGGTATAGTTTCATTTTCATGTATTGCAGAGATTGTGTCTAGTTCCTGTGTTGTTTGTCTCTAACGTTCCTATATGGAAGCATTAACATTTCCAGGGCATTTCATCTATTGCATATTAACATGTGTCAACAAGGAATGAACCCATGATTATGGACATTAGTGACTTGTCATTTTATAATTTATAAGTGATATCATGGGCTGATCATAATTTTCTATATGTTGATCATGTTAAACATTTTGATCTATTTTCATATATATCATGTCATGTTTATTTCGATCATCTTTTACTCGATGTTTATATGGCTTTGAGCAATCTTATAATCTTGAAATCTTTGTCATCAACACCTTGTTCTTGTTGCATTGAGATTTATATTCTTATGATTGCAGAGGTTGTCGTGTTCCTACTTGTCTCTAACGTTCCTATATGGAAGCATTGACATGTGTTTCTTGTCTCTAACGTTCGTATATGGAAGCATTGACATTTTCAGGGCATTCATCTCTTGCGTATTAACATGATGTTAACAAGAAATGAACCTATGGTAAAGATTAGTTTCTTAATGACTATATTTTTCATATTTAAGTGATATCTTGGCTCATTATTATATCTTGGTATCTATTATCCTCACTCATGTTTATACTCCTCTACTAATTATATCATGTCATGTCTTTTTTTGATAATCTTTTGCTCAAAATTTATATGGTCTTGCATAGAAGCGATAAAATATAAGCAATTCCTATTATTTATATGTTCTTGAGCAATGTCATGTTACCATCTCTTATGTTTGCTTTTGGGTTTGTCATGTTTATTATATGCTTTAAATACTCTTGGAATTTATTTGTGTAGCATAGCTATCTATGTTGTGGGATAGCTTGCTTCTGTTATTCCTTCCTTGTTTAAGCATATGATGGTTGCGGATCTCTGGTTTTTCAGCATTGTTCCTCTTTTCAACTTACCCTTGACTGCAACAAAGATGGGAAGTTAAGAAGGAATGTAATGTTGAATTTTATCATATTATATCACCATATTCCAGTAATTTTGTATGATGGACATCCATCTTCTACTGTTCATAAATCTTTCAGCTGGGTTGTGAAGACTGTCTGCTTGGCTCATATTTTGATGGATAGACCATTCGGGTCTTGTATTCGTAATGTAATCTTCAGTAAGAGCTCTCTGAAGACTGTTTCGATGTATGGATCTAGGGTTCTTGTCTTCTTCATGCAGTCTATTGCAGAGTTCTTTCATCTATTAGTTGAGTTACAGGTTGTGATGAGTTTGCAGTCACATGTTTTGTTGTATTTTCCATACACTGTTTTTTTGTGCAAACGTTCATCATACAACTTGGTTCAAATGCAGTTTCATGAGAAGTGGATGTTGTCTTCATCAAGTCCATGAGGCGAAGTGTTTTTTTTTTATTCACATCGTATGGAGCATTCTGGAAGTTGTCATCAAGGGGTATGTTGGTGTGTTTCCACCTTCCTTCCATTTGTATTCTTTCTCCCAGTCATCATTAAGGGGGAGTGTTAGAATATGTAATGATGACTTATGTGGTATATTAGTAAAATATCATTTAAAGGCATAAAATAACTCTAATATTATAAAATAGAGTTATCTCACATGCATCATTGCAATTACATCCTTTGTAACCATTCTTTATATAAAGAGGTGGAAATTCATTTATCCCACATGTGTTATGGGATGTATTGTAATCCAAACATATTGGTATATAAGAGAGGTGAAGGAGAACCTTTTGGGTATGTGTCGATTGTAGTTCATCACACATCACATGTTGTGTATGTCATTTGTACACACATGATTGTGACATGATTGGGTGATGGAGCTTGATGTGATGCATATGTGAGGATGCCATGTAATCTTGGAGATCTATTTGCATAATAATGGAAGATGCAACCCTTCCCGTGGACGTATCCCATATTGGGTGAACCACGTATATCGATGTTCTCTCGTTGTTCTCTTTTCTCCAATTTCATTTCATGCTTTATGTTGATTGGTAGATAGATGGGGGTGATGACTATTGGAATTTCATTGAAAATCCAACCTATGAGACTTTTGAAAATCTTATTGAAATTCCCATCTATGATATGTCCAGCAAGGGGAGTATCTATACATAAATTTATGGAAGACCAATTTATGATTCATCTAGAGAAGGGAGTGTTGATCTCGAGACTTGGGAAATCCTTGTTATGGAAGAAGAACATGCTAACTTTTTATATGATCAGTATGAGTCATGCATAAGTATTAGTGATGAAGACTTGGAGAAGCAGTGCATTGAAGAGTCAGAGCATATGCAATCAATTGAAGATCAGTCTCAGACATTGTCTTCACATACAGAGGTTCCTTTTGATTTGGAGCAGCTTGAGGCTTATGCTTTCACAAAAAGTTATCTTCATAAGAGCCCTTCAGATCAGTATGATGAGGTAGTGGATCTGCCTCATCATTCAGAGTTTTTTCTCAGCCCTATCCAGTCATGGATAGAAGAGGCCTATAGGAGGACTTACCATTTTGGGAAGCACCTTAAAGATCTATTACATGCTTATGATTTCCCATCCAACCCTCCCATCCAGAATATCCATGCAGGTTTGCACTTTCTGATAAACGTATCCTTTCTTTGGCCGGTAACCAAAGACAAGGCAAAAATCTGTTATATTGATAAAATGCTTATGTGGGTACATTGGCTTTATCACTTTACTTAGCATTTTACTTTATACCATGCTTAGAGTAGGAGAATAAGCTCCTCAAAGTGAGCATTTACTTTATGAATTTATTTCCGGTACATAGGAATAGTAATGCTTTTTTTCCTTAATTAGTTTTAGTTTTTATGAATAAATGCAATTTGTGATTCATTGGCTTCTTCATAAAACTTGTGTTGCTGAAGGTTTTTTTTGTCAAGATGAGATGTTTTTACAGGTTTTATAAACTAGAGATTCAGGTGTTCTCACATCCTCCCCTTGCCTGAAGGCCAGATCGAGCACACGTCCCACAGTTGGAGCCATATGTTATCCACTAAATTGCACTTAGTGGATTCCGAGTGAACCGACAAAGCTTGAATATGTCAAAGTGTTCATTATCAGAGTTCAGAAGTCCATCAGGCCTTCTAGGCCATTTTTTTATTTTTTGTACCACATGTTCATACCCCCTCGGGGAATTTGTAATAATGTGCTAGCATGGTATCTTTTTGTAAAAGAATCGGCTTCTAAGACTTAAACGTTAATTTGACTAGCCCAGAGTGTTTTTTTCCTTGGAAATTATTTGTTATTAAACAAACGACTAATAATTTTCGAGTTTTTCACTCAATCCTCCAAAGTTGGGGTGGTCGGCATAATTTTTAAGCCTTAAGAGGTTAATAGAGCCTATGTGTCAATGTATTAAAGCATACTAGGCATAGTTTTTGAGTCCTATGAACATGTATTAGGTCCCCCTAGGTTTTTTTATGTTCTGAGATTTTTTATTTTTTTATTTTTTTTTATTTTTATTTTTTATTTTTTATTTTTTTTTCATAAAAACAAGCCATTTTTTAATGGTTTGGATAAAAAAATTAGAAAAGTGATGAAATTGTGGTCTAGGGGCCTTTTTGGCCATGGAGTGATCATTTTCTAACCCAGGGCACCCACATTACCCCTAAACCCACTTTCCTAAGTGTTTAGACACTTTATTTTTCATCTATTTTGCAAAAAGTCAAAAATGAAAGAAAAAATGCAAAAAAGTGAAAAATCCCAAAAATCAAAATCCTAAATTTTGGGGATGTGTAAGAGATTTTGGATCAGCTATGTTTGGGGGCATGTAAGAGAGATTTTATGACACTTTTTGGGCATCTAACTTTAAGGGACCACTTCCCCATGACTTGGGCGCATTTCCCAAAAAGAGTGCCCCCGATTTGGGGATTGTTGCAGCTGATTTTTAGCCCTCTTTGGGCTGATGTATGGGCTGATTTGATGCTGAATTTTGGCAGCCACATCTTCTCCTTACCTCATTGCACACTTTCTCCCTCAACAAGTGCACCCTCCCCTCTCTTCTTCTTCTATAAATAATGAGCTCCTCTCTCATTCCAAACTAGTTAGAGTTGGATGAGAGAAGGCTTGCTATTGTAATCTGCTATATTTATTTTGCATTGATAATAAAGAATATTTGGAGGCTGAAAGGTGTAGTGCATTGGTGTGTGGATCAACATTGTGATGCTCTTCATGTGGTAATTGGTTTCTACTTTGCAAATTTCTTTCTTACTCTTATTGTAGATCTTGCCTTGATAATTCGGTTGAATTAATAGGAATAGGAAGTTGTAAGTAAGCTTACTTTCATTTTCTATTTCACGTATGATTGGAAACCAAAAATTTGCATGTTAAATAGGTTTATTTGCATTCTATTTCAATTTCTGGTTTATATATGTTTACAATATCTCATGGGTATGCAAGTGTTTGTGATTTAGCTTTCAGGTTGCCAAGATTGGAGGAGGATTGGATCAAGCTTGACTCCATTCCATCTTGAAAAAATCTTTAGGAACATTGTCCCTCGACACTCCACATAGAAGCATTCTCAGTTTGATATTTTCTGGCAAAAGCTCTCTTCTAATTTCTCTTTCTCCTTATAAAAATAATTTCTTCTTGGTTACTTGACTCGAGGCTTTCCCCCAAGGACACATTTAGTGGCTTGAATATTTATACCACGTTAACCCCAGGTGTGTTTTCGATGACAACAAGATGTAAGGGTTGATCCATTCTCGCATGGTGGTAGGTTTGTGCCTCCCATGTTGATAGATGTAAGGGTTGGGTTTCGCATGGTGGTAGGTTTGTGCCTCCCATGTTGGTAGACAGATTCTCGCATGGTGGTAGGTTTGTGCCTCCCATGTTGGTAGACGAGGTCTCATATGGTGGTAGGTTTGTGCCTCCCATACTGGAGACGTCCACCAGTCATAAGACATTGTGTGTGCTCCTAGGAAGGGTCTCGTATGGTGGAAAATTTTTCCTCCCATACTGGTAGACGTGGGTTGACCGTTGTGGGACATGTGATGTGCATCTGGGCTGTGCTCCGTGAGATGATGAGATGATCTAGATACGATGAGGCGATAGTAGGAGGCACAGGTGATTGTTGTGGCCATGTAATGACTGGTCCTGGGATGTACCTACTTGATGGCTTGCTCAGAGAGATGATGAAGAACTACAGGAGAGCTAGGCCTACATCCAGCATGAAAAAGGGTTGGCTCTGTAGAACTTCCTATGACGAGTAGAATCGAGAGATGTCACCAATCGATGATCGACATGATGAGGTTTGCAGCAGCAACGACAAAGATGATCCATTGTTGATAATGATGTTTCAGCATTATTGATGATCCAACAACGGAGACTTGTGTCCATATGTGTTGATGACTGTGTCAAGAGAATACCTTCCTAGTTAAGATGGAGTGTTAATGTAATTGTAACTTCATAATATATTCACTTGTATTTTATATTGTATTATTATTGTACCTCCGACGAAGATGTTTATTCCTCCAGTCAGAGATGTCATTATTACATTTGGTCATGTAAAGTCATTGAGGTAAATCCTCCTTTGTAAGTCGGGGCATTAGATCCTCCTAGAGTCAATTGTATTAGGGTTATTAACTCCCCTAGAGAAGTCGGCCCAGTCAGGTTCAACTGGGGTCAACCTAGTAAGTGAAAAGGTAAAGTGAAAGTTAAATTATAAATAGAGAGTGGAGCTCTCTCATTTGGACACAAATAGAGAGTGGAGCTCTCTCATTTGGACACAACACTCACTCACTAAAGTTTGCATTAGTGAGAGGGAGAAGACAAGTTCACATAGGAGGAAAGAGAGAGAGATGCAGAAGACCATCTTTGTTTTGGGGTTTTACTTTTGTG
The DNA here is from genome assembly GCA_027924585.1 of Larix kaempferi. Taxonomy (NCBI): domain Eukaryota; kingdom Viridiplantae; phylum Streptophyta; class Pinopsida; order Pinales; family Pinaceae; genus Larix; species Larix kaempferi. The sequence continues at coordinate 13,611,503 of BSBM01000761.1, forward strand.
ATATTTTATTGGTGACTATTCTATGTCTGAGGAAGTTGCGGGGTTTTATCCTTTATGGTTTCCCCGAGGAAATGCTTTGTGTCTATTGTGTTATGTTGTGATTGTCATTCTTTCAGATAAGATACTAGATAATATTGATTAAAAGTTGAAAAACTAACAAATAATATGCTGAAATCCACAATTGAGTGGCCTACCTAGAGGAATATTTCTGAAGACTCGCTCGTGCTTTTGCAATAGTGCCTGTATGTCTATTGGATGTTGTGATGTGCGATCTGGAGGCTTCCTAAATGTGATAAAGCACTTTGTTTCCCACTCTATGTCTCCCTGTTGGACTACAGCCTCCATCCTCTGTGACAAGACCGCCTTGGGGAAGTAAGTATGCATGCCCTACAAGACTACCCACTTACCATCAGGTCCTTGAAACACCATGTCCATGGTCTAGTAATTCATGGAGTATTTGCCAATAGAGTAGTGCTATTGAACTCCCAAAACCACATTTTTATATGCCACATTCCCGGCATAAAAAGAATCAGTCATATTATGGTTTATGAGTGTTACGTTCATCTTGGGAATCCAATGTGTGCATTCCATGCTATAATTGCCGGCTACCGCCACTCTAAATCCCTCAAATTCCTCGGTGGGGATGCCTCATCTCACTACCCAAGCAACATCTATAAAATTCTGGGTCGCCCCACCATCAACCAAGGCTCCGACTATGTGGCCCTATATAACTCCCCTCACCCTGAGAGTATGAAACCTAGGAACTACTGACAAAGTGGCAATAACGCTCCCTTCAATATCATCTTGAAGTTGCTCCTCCTCAACTATAGGATGCTCTTCCTCTTGTACCTACTCGTGAACATCTATGACCTAGTAGCCATGGTTCCTGGTGACTAAAACAGAGCTTCTTTCTTCTTAATTCTCTCCTAGTGTCATCGTCCATCTAGTCCTTCCTTGGCCAAGTTCTCTGGAAAGGTTTTTTATCCTTCTCTTTATTGGGGAAGGTTGGATTGGGAGGAAACTTGTTCTTCAGTACCAAATCCTGTAAGTCCCTGGTCCAGCTAATAGCATCATGCAATGTGGTGTGTTTATAGGCCTTAACTCATCCACAAAATGGTTCGGTTAGAGCCTATGTTAACAACATGACTAGCCGACTCTCTGATATGCCAGTCACCATGACAATGACCCTCTGAAACTCTGATATAAAATCCTTTGAACTACCAATCTACTTGAGCTGGGCTACCTCTCTAAAGTGAATCTCTAGATCCTTGTCAAAGCGATTTATGAGCCTTTGCGTGAAGTCCAAGTATGATGTAATAGTGTTATGGCCCAATGTCACCAACCCATGGTACCACCACTCATGGCCCTCCCCGTCCAAATGCAACGTGGCAAGTTTTATTGCATCTGCCTCCACCGTTGGGTTGAGTTGGAAGTAGGTGTCCAACTTATGTACCCAAATCCTCGCTATGCAATTGGATGACCCATCAAAACTAGGAATGGTGAGCTTCCCCATTGTACGTTGTAACTCGAAATTTTGATTGAATGCCCTGTTAAAACCTCTAGGCCTATTCCTACTCTTCATATTACAGAAATCGATGAAGGACATAGCTGAGTGGAAATCATCCCCTAAGGCCATGTACTCTAGGAGATATACATCATATGGTTCATCCATGTTCTGCTTGCACTATTAGTCCTGCTATTGGGTTATCCAAAAACTGTGGCATGGTGAGCCAAGATGACCTGCTATATGTGTGAGCATGACCTTGCATAGTGGTGTGCACATGACCCCCACTACCACTAGTGGATTCCCTATCACCCTTGTTGATCTGTTTGTTTAGATTTGTAACATCCCTCTTTTACCCCTAATTTTTCGTAATTGAAAATGTAAATTGTATACTTGTTTCTGGCGAGGAGCTCAAGGCCAAGGCCCCGCCAGTATGTTAGTTTTTACTTGTTTATCATATAACATTAAACAATCTATCACTGAAAGAATAACAAGCACAACAAGAACACAATGAACACAATATTTCTCTCGGGTAAACCACAAGGGAGAAAACCCCGACAAAGTCTTCCTCAATATAGAAATCACAAAGTACAAAAGTAAACCCCAAGACAAAATCAACAACTCCTCCACTTGTGCGAACTTCTCTCTCTCTCCTATGCGAACTTGTGAGAGTGAATGAGTGAATATAAATGAGGAACTCATCCTCTATTTATATTCTTCTCTTGGGGTGACCTTTTCCCCAACTGGGCCGACTTCTCCTAACTGACTGGGCCGATAGGTTAAATACATAATATAATAATCCTTTTTGGATTCTTCTAGGCCGACATAATACCTAGGGTTTACATTGACTCTTGCATTATCAAATACATCAATGACATCTCCCAAAGCAGGAATACAATAATACAATAAATGTAAAAAAGAATATCTTCCGTAGTTACATTTCTTTTAACACTCCCTCTTAACTAGGAAGGTATTCTGTGGATAACATCAACAGTTGCACAACTGACTTGTGAATCTCTATATGTCGTAGGAAGATTTTGGATCATCATATGTTTGGGGTATCATCTGCTAGAGTATCATCATCATCATCTGCTGGAATATCATCATCAACAACATCATCATCCTCTGCTGGAATATCACCATCAACAACATCCTCTGAATCATCATCAACAACATCCTCTACCAAATCATCCTTTGTTGGATCAGTAACATCACTAGCTAGCATATCATCTGCTGAAGCATCCTCATCTACAACACCATCAGTTGGAACATCCTCCGCTGGATCATCCTCATCAACAACATCATCAGCTGGAACATTATCTGTTGGTACATCCTTGTCAACAACATCATCAGCCGGAACACTATCTGCTGGTACATCCTCGTCAGCAACATCATCAGCTAGAACACTATCTGCTGGCACATCCTCGTCAGCAACATCATCAGCTAGAACACTATTAGTCAGCAAGTACTAATCTTCAGTCATCCCTCGATAGGCATCCATCCCTATGGATAGGAACTCTATCAGTCGGCAAGTACTGATATTCCGTCATCCCTCAATAGGCATCCATCCCTACGGACAGGAACTATATCAGTCGACAAGTACCGATCTTCCGTCATCCCTCGACATGCATCCATCCCTACGGATAGGAACTCTATCAGCCGACAAGTACTGATCTTCCGTCATCCCTCGACAAGCATCCATCCCTACATATAGGAACTCTATCAGTCGGCAAGTACTGATCTTCCGTCGTCCCTTAACATGAATCCATCCCTACAGATAGGAACCTTACCAGTCGACAAGTACTGATCTTCCATCATTCCTCGATAGGCATCTGCCTTCCTTTGACAGGCCCTTTGATAGGAATCCGTCATCCTTTGACAGACATCCATCATCCTTTGACAGGCATCAATTCCCTAGGAACTGGAACTATCATTCTATCTTTCGAGAGAGGTACCTCTGGACCACACCAAGCTTGTCTCGAAAGTATTCAAGCTTTATGCGAGACAGAGGCTTAGTCAGCACATCAACAACTTGTTCTTCTATAGGAACATACTTGAGCTTCACAGCTCCCTTCTGCACCATATCCCGTATATAGTGGAATTTTATTTCAATGCGCTTTGATCTATCATGGAACACAGGATTCTATGTCATCTTGTTGCAACTCTGGTTGTCACAGAGTATATCTGTAGCATCAATCTTTGTATCGAACAATCCTGCCAACATCTTGCGAAGCCATACTGCTTCGCTGCAAGACGAACAAGCTGCTACATATTCAGCTTCTATTGTACTGAGTGAAACTCAGGGTTGCTTTCTACTCAGCCATGATATCATGCCTGGTCCCAAACTAAAGCAACATCCTAAAGTGCTTTTCCTATATTCAGCACTTCCAACATAATTTGAGTTTGTGTACCTGTACAACCTGAACACACTATCTGAAGCATATCTGAGTCCATAATCCAATTTACCCTTTAGGTACCTCATCACATGTTTTTTTGCAATCAAGTGGACACTCCTAGGCTCCACCATATACTGACTCAGTGTGTTCACAACAAAACATATATCTGGTAGAGTATTGTAAAGTACATAAATGACCCAATAGTCTGTCTATACATGGTGACATCTACTATCTCTGATGAAGCATCATTTAGGAGCTTCAAGTTTGTCACCATCGGAGTAGTAATGGCCTTACAATCCAACATCCCAAATCTCTTTAGGATCTCTATTGTGTATTTTCCTTGACTCGGGAAAATCTCATCTGGAAACTGCCATACTTCAAGACCTAGAAAGCAATGCATCATTGAAGGTCTTTCATCTCAAATTATGCTACAAGCCTTCTCTTATATTCGATGATGGTTTTGTCTTCTCCTGTCAGGAACAAATCATCTACATATAGTAGTAATATCATAGGTTCGTCATCCATAATCTTATAATAAAGATTAGAATATTCTATACTCTTAATAAAGCCCAAACTCATCAGGAAGCTGTCAATTCTTCCATACCATGCTATGGGTGCTTGTTTCAACCCATACAATGCTTTCTTCGGTCTGCATACATGTGAATTTCTATGTTATGTTTCAAATCCTTCTAGCTGCTCGATATATACTTCTTCTATCTTCCCATTCAGGAATGTCGTCTTTACATTCATATGATGTAACTTCCATTTCATCTTAGCTGCCAAGGCAAGAATGGTTCAAATTGAAGTATATCTAGCTACAGGAGCAAAAGTCTCCTCATAGTCAATTCCTTCCTTTTGAGAAAATTCCTGAGCTACAAATGTTGCCTTATACTTTTCAATGCTTCCATCTATTGAGTGTTTTGTTTTGAAGATCCATTTTGACAATACAACTGATATATCTTTCGATCTTGGTACCACATCCCAAACATCATTCCTGATGATGGACTGGTATTATTCATTCTTCGCATCCAACCATTCCTTCCTCTTCACTGCATCTTCAAAACAAGTCGGTTCCTCTTCAACAAGGTTACACATCAAGGCTACATAGTTGGAGTATCGCCTTGGTCTCTTGCTCTCTCTATTGGTTCCTTCTGGGGAACCATACCTTCCTGCATCTTGAATTAATTCTCGTGCCCAAGTTGGTCTTCTCTTTCGAGAGATATCTTCATGAGGTGTCTCCTCGGGTCTCTGAGGTTATGCCATATCATGGTCCTCTGGAATATTATCTTCTTCAACGTTTATGTTTGGTACTATGTTTGTTTCTGTAACTCTGGGAGCCTTCTGCTCTTCTTCATCTTCACGAGTCTTCTTGGATTTGTTGAAAGTTGTTTCTTCATCAAATGTAACATCCCGACTAAGCTCAATCTGGAGGAATCCTGGGATGTAGATACGGTAAGCCTTCGATTGCTTACTATAGCACACAAATATTCCCTTCTTCCCTGAAGGTTCCAATTTCGATCTCTTCTCCTTTGGATGTGAATAAACACTGTGCATCCAAATATCTTTAGATGGCTGACTTCAGGCTTCTTACCGGTAAACATCTTTTCTGTGGTCTTGTTGTCAATACCACTGTGAGAGATTTTGTTATGTGCATAGACTGCGGCTCTGGCTACTTTTGCCCATAGATGCATGGGTAAGTCTTGATCATGGATCATAATCTAGACTTCACTGCTTCTATGATCATTCTATTCTTCCTCTCAGCCACACCATTCTGTTGTGGATTATAGGGAATAGTAAGCTCCCTCTTAATCCCTGCTTGTTTACATAAATCTTTGATATCTCCTAAAGTATATTCCCCTCCATTATCTGACCTTAGAATCTTTATCTTCTTCTCAGGGAGGTTTTCTACAAGAGCCTTGAACTCTTTAAATTTTTCAAAGACTTCATTCTTATTGTTCAGAAAATAAATCCATGTTTTGCGGGAGTAATCATCAATAAAAGAATCATAGTATACATACATGCTTAGAGAAGTGGTGGACATAGGTCCACACATATATGAGTGAATAATATCCAGAATACCTTTCGCTTTGTTGTCGCTACTTGGAAATGGGTTCTTCGTACTCTTCCCTTGAGCACATCCTTTACATACTCCTTCATGATCAACCTGGATTTATGGTAGTCCAATTACCACCTTACTTACTATTGGTAAGGCTTTGTAGTGTACATGAGCTAGTCTTTTTGTGCAATAGCTCACAAGGGATCATGGTACTAGTCATCAATGTTGTATATGCATGACCCTTCAATTTGTAAAGTCCTCCTTCTTTTACTTCAATAACTATTGCATCATCAATAGTCTTCCCTTTGGGCCACATAGGAAATTCACCATCTATAAATGCAATTCGAAGACCTTTCTTATCTAGTGTAGAAATAGATAGAAGGTTCTTCTTCAAACCTAGTACATAAAGTACATCTTTCATATTCATGGACTTTCCAGAGTCCAATTTATAAGAGGCTTATCCCATTCCTTTGATGGGGTATTGATAATCATCTCCAAGCTTTACCTTGTGTGGAGATTCCTTTTGAATGAGATGTGAGAGGGATTCTTTGTATCCCGTCATGTGCTTTGAAGCTCCACTATCCACTAGCCAAGTATCACTCCCATGGGATACTGAACTAGTGAGTGTTGATATTAGAACATATTCATCACTGGAGTCTTCATCATTTCTGGTCTTGACATCTTCATCATATTCACTATCTTCCGATGCATGAGCATGAAACTTCCTCTTCTGCTTCTTATGATGTCCAGATTTGTTTGGACAGAATCTTGCAATGTGTCATGTTTTGTGACAAGAGTAATATTCAACTGAAGATAGGTCTCTCTTGAACTTCTTTTTCTTCTAAGGTCTTCTTGGAGAGTCCTCACGGGAACGTGTGATTATCTTCCTTTTCCTTCCACCTTTGGCATGATGCCAAAGCTTGATCTTCATTGTCGTTTATTTTCTCCTCTCTCACCGCTATTCTTTATTCCTCTTGTACACACTCTTCCCATAGTTGTCTGAACTGGATCAATTTCTTTCTAGCACAAATGCCACGAACAAATGGTTCCCAATCTATAGGGAGACCATTCAGAGTGGTCATCACAACTTTTTCATCCTCTATCATGTCTACAATATCTTCTAGTTGTTATTTTATCTGGGACACTCTGGAGAAGTATGAGTGCATAGACTCAGACTTCAAGTTATTCACACCCTTGAGTTGATTTCTCAAGGTCATCTTCCTATTAATGTTCTTCCCTTCAAATAGGCTGGTCAAGGCATCAAACATATTTTTTGGGGTCTTCTTGGAAGACATTTGGGGGATCAAGTGATCTTTGATGGAGTCAACAATGATCCTCTTTGCCTCGATCATATTCTTCTTATGCCTTTCTTTGGCTTCATCTCCCTCTGGTTCTGTAATTCTTTCCTTTATGTAGTCTTCTAGGTCATGTTCTTCAAGGATGAGGATGACTCGATACTTCCATGCCCTAAAGTTCTCATCTCCTTTAAGCTTCTCATCAAGATTGGTATTGAGTGTCATTTTGATAATATGAGAACCTAAACAAGAAATAGAATAGATTTGAGACTTACCAAATAAGTTATCCTTTTGAAATTGTTTCTTCCTTGACCTAGGGTTTGTGAGAGAAACCCTAATTTTCCAACATCGAGATTTTGGAAATCTGATTGGATGAGCAAAGTCACCTCCTCAAGGCAAGTTGAGCAAAGTACTCCTTCTCCCAATTCTGTGAGCAGATGGTCCAAAAACTTGATGCCTTAGTTCTCCCAGGCTGCAATGGGGGACCCAAAAATGAAAATTCTCAGAATGAAAATCTGCTTCGACAGAAAGATGCGCCCTAGTGAGGTGAGTTAGATGCATCGTCTTTTTCTTCTGATCTATGGAGGGAGCTCCAGGAATAAGAAACCCTAGTTTATGCAGTTGCAGAGGATGCACAATGCTTTGTTTCAGGCCTACTCTGATACCTTGTTAGTTTTTACTTGTTTATCATATAACATTAAACAATCTATCACTGAAAGAATAACAAGCACAACAAGAACACAATGAACACAATATTTCTCTCGAGGAAACCACAAGGGATAAAACCTCGACAAAGTCTTCCTCAATATAGAAATCAAAAAGTACAAAAGTAAACCCCGAGACAAAATCAACTACTACTCCACTTGTACGAACTTCTCTCTCTCTCCTATGTGAACTTGTGAGAGTGAATGAGTGAATATAAATGAGGAACTCATTCTCTATTTATATTCTTCCGTTGGGGTGACCTTTTCCCCAACTGATCCGACTTCTCCTAACTGACTGGGACGATAGGTTAAATACATAATATAATAATCCTTTCTGGATTCTTCTAGGCCAACATAAGACCTAGGGTTTACATTAACTCTTTCAATGAATCTTACATTATCAAATACATCAATGACATCTCCCAAAGGAGGAATACAATAATACAATAAATGTAAAATAGAATATCTTCCGCAGTTACATTTATTTTAACACAGTAAACCTTGCAAGTTTTGTTATTTATTCCTAAGTTGTAAATCTGAATTCTAGGCATAGGAGAATGAAGGTTTTGACGCAACAAAACGACATGCAACATAATCCACTAGGGGGAGGGGCTAATGGCTGGGATGGCATGAGAATTCAGTTAGTGATGACGTGTGTCATCTTGGTGCCTTAGACACCGGAAGAGAAGTGAAGTTATTTAGTTGTTAACCTTAAGCTTATAAGTATCATTGTCATAGAACGAGGAGAATGGCTGCTCGCTACAAATCTTCTAGTAAGTTATACGGCTTATCCTTTAGTAAGAATTTAACTTTTTTTAAATGATCTTGTGAAGACGAGGAGATCATTCTATATCTATATATATATATACATATGTATGTATATATACATATATGTATATATATATATACATATGTGTATATACATATACATATGTATATGTATTTGCATATGTATATTTTCTAATGTCATCGTCCACCGCCATGTCCCAATTTAGGTTCCCTTTCAATGTTTGTGCACATATACATATACATATGTATATATGTATATACATATACATATAAATATAAATATGTATATTCATATGTATATATACGTATGTATATACGTATGCACATATACATATAAATATAAATATGTATATTCATATGTATATATACGTATGTATATACGTATGCATATACATATATATATGTATATATACATACATACATACATATACGTATGTATATACGTATGCATATACATATATATATATGTATATATACATACATACATATATATACATATTTATATGTATATATGCATATGTATATACATATATATTCATACATATTTATATGTATACATACGTATGTATACATATGAATATATATGTATGTATATACGTATATATACTTATATGTATATATATGTACATGTACGTATGTATATATACATATGAATATGTTTGAATATATATATACGTATGTATGTATGTATATATGTATAAACATACGTATATATACATATGAATATACATATTTATATGTATATGTATATGTATATACATATTTATACATATACATATAAATATGTATATATATATATATACATACATATGAATATACATATTCATATGTATACATATACATATGAATATGTATATACATATACGTATACGTATATATATAAATATGTATATTCATATGTATGTATATATATATATATACACATGTATGTGTATTTGTATGTATACACACACACACATATATATATATATATATATATATATATATGTATGTATATACATATAGATATATCTATATATGTATGTATATACATATAGATATATATATGTATACATATGTATAAAGTAGATGTTTATACAAATAGATATACATAGATGTATATATATGTATGTATATCTACATGTAGATATACATATATACATACATATACATATAGATACATCTAGATATACATACATATACATGTAGATATACATACATACATACATATATCTACATACATATACATAGATGTATATATATGTATGTATATACCAAGACCAGGACCACGACTAGGTGTCTTAGGATTAGGTCTTAGGACCACAATTAGGTTTTAGGATTAGGATTAGGTCTTAGGTCTTAGGTATTAGGTCCATGACCAAGAGCAGGACCACGATAAAGACCAGGACCACGACCAGGACCAGGACCAGGAGTCTTAGGATTAGGTATTAGGACCATGATTAGATCTTAGGATTAGTATTAGGTCGTAGGTCTTAGGTCCAGGAACATGACTAGGACCAAGACCAGGACCAAGATCAGGACCAGGAATCTTAGGATTAGGTCTTAGGTCTTAGGACCACGATTAGGTCTTAGGTCTCAGGTCTAGGAACATGAACAAGATCAGGACTAGAACTGGGACCAGGGCCAGGACCAGGAGTCTTAGGATTATGTCTTTGTTATCGAACAATCTACCGAAAGCGGACTTAAGGCGTGATCTCCCTAGCTCAACGTAAGTCTAGAACAAGTGAGACAAAATATGAAATTGCTTTCCTAGATCTTGTTAAGGATCAAGTAATTAGATGTCTTGCCTCTAGCTTGTAGATATTTCTCCTTGATGTTGTTCCAAGCTCCACGGTCGTCAGATATCAGCTGCAAGACCTGTCAAGACATATAGAACAATACAAGCAAGTAAAATGCATCTAAACAGTAACAAATCTAAGTAAACGGTTAAGCAAGTAAACTACACAAAACATCATTAACACAACAATATTTGGTGGAAAGCGTTTATATTACTATATTAAAAGAAGGGGAATACAAAGAGTGATTATAACAACTAAAGCTTAACATCGCAATCCTACTCCAACAAGCCAAAGCCAAAGCCTCCAAAGGAAGTATAGGTCTCCCAAGAGATGAGTAGAGATACCCTAAACTAATTTCACCAACATGCAAGTGCTATATACTTTCTCCCCTTGGAATGTGAATGAGCTTCATATATATAGGATGGAGAGCATAGGGTAGGTTGAGATATGGTGGGAGAGGGTTAAGGGATCCTCCCAAAGGGCTAGGGAACTGAATGCCATCTCCTCCATAGGTTTAGGGATAGATATCCACATCACACACCTTCGAGAATGGGCTCAAAGATGCTCTTTTATCTAATTAATTGACATCGTCGCAGGCTACAGTAGGACAACTTGCAACGTCATAGGTTGCACAAAGGTGACCTGCGACGACCTCACTAAACCCAATAGAAATAGGTCAGTATCTCTTCTAAGTTGATAACTTAGTCAAAAGAACTTTAGGGATGTTTACACTAAGTATTATGATGGGAATATTTAGGTATAACAAAATTCCCCCCAAAGCATGAAGTTGTTGGAACTTGACAGGTGAAATGCTTTGACAGACGAAATGGCAAGGACTTGTCAGACGGAGGATGTCGCTGCAGTACAACTGACTATGAGAACACAGTATCGTATGACTCACAACATGGATGCCAACCAATACATTGCAGATCCATGGTAGTAATGACCGACTGAACACAATCATGGCTACTAGACACAAGTGTAGATCCATGATGAGATGATAACACAGCCATGACCAATACAAAAGTGGATCTATGTAATATGACTCAAACAATCTCCATCGCAACCTGGGCAAAACATGACTCCCCAAGGTCTTCAAGCCGAATCCGCAATGATATGAATATATCCATGTGATTACAAATGTCTTGATGTCAAACATGGTAGAAACCACTTGATTACCGGTCGTTGAAGTATACCGTTAACAAGCGCGAGGAAAATCACCATTGATGTCAATGATCCCCAAGGTATCATAGTACATATCATCAAGCACGAATGAATGAGTTGAAGTCGAATGATTGACGAAATCTTTCAATCAAGAGTCAATGATGTAAACTCATGTCAAATGTGATGTAACCTGTCATTGAGGCATGCAGGCCCAAGGTACTTAATTGGTTTCTAGATTCAATCCTTGGATGATGATTTGAAGTCGACAAGGATGAATCCCTCGAAGGAGGTCCATGATGAATCCCACATCATCGACACGAAACTCGATAACATATTTTTGGAGTAGATCGGATGGCACAGTAACATGCAAGACTGACTCAGAGTATACCGACATGATGGAAGGTGTACTGACCGCATATAATGAGTGGTGAATGTATTCTTGAACATGGGCATGGCATGACTTGGCAGTATTGACACGACGAGAATGACGCCAACTCCTAATGCAACTGATGATGGAAGTATTCTTTGGATGACCCAAAGGAGTAACAAGACTCGGGAAGTAGGCAAAATTCGAAGACAAATGGATGGCCCAAGTACTGTATGCAAATGCAAATGAGTGCCATATTCAAGAATGACTAAGTCCCGCCATTACAAAAACTTTCATTTTTCCCCATCGTGACCGATGAGTGCCTCATGTGTTTTTGATGAGCTTGATGAGGGTAACCAGATGCTTGCTATAGCTCATCTCATAGATGAGTCCAATCCCAAATATTTTTTGAACCTGGGAAAGGAGGGGTTCGTCCCATGATGGGCCTTTCAATGTTGAGTTTTAACGATTCCATAGAAGGTAAACTCAAGGTCATTTCATGTTTAGAGAGTCTAAAAAGACCTAAAGAAGACTCCAAAGGTCCTTTTTCATAAAGTTAGCCTCTTCGCCCAGAAAAGGGTAAAAAAACGTGAGAGAGGAAACTTCCAGTCATGATTGGATGGAGTATACATTTTTTGTAAGTAGTGCCCCCTGGTCCAAAAAAGGGGTAAACTATCACCAGGAAGACGACCATTCAAATACTTTAACAAGCGTGAATGCGACAAGTTCGATTGGCGATCTTTTTGTATTTACAGAGCCTAAAAATATCTTAAAGAGAGGCTCCAAGGGGGTTTCCTTTTTCATAGGAGTTTAACAAGCCCGAAAAAGTGATAAACTATAGCTCGATGACTTATTCTCATCGTTTAACGAGCACAAGAAAGAACTGAGAGTTATCTCGGTTGTCATTTAATAATATACATTAATGAGCGTGATAATGACAAAAAGACGCTCGAAGAGTGTTCATACCTGATGATACTTACGAGATGATCGTCACGGTGAAAAAATGTTGTTAATTAGGCACTCAATTGGTCCCGCAACTCAAAGACTAGGTAAAAAATGATTAACCAAGCGTTTAAATGCAGTAAATAAATCAAACTATAGAAAAAACCCACTAAAGCATCAATTTATAAAAGGAATATTCCATTTTTTGTTATAAAAAGGATGAAATAGTGAAAATAAATTACAATTGTTTTTAACCAAGCTTGGAGAGTGTAGAGAGCCATTTGGAGCCAGATTTCAACTGTTGATTCCGGGAGCTACGATCCGCCATTTCGCAAGTCGTCGGGAGTAGGTAGGTCTAAACTCATCTTTGCAACTTTCTAGTGGATTGATTTTATGCTTTTTGCTCATTTTTTAAGGTTTTGGGTTGATTTGGTTGGGGGAAATGCGCCCTCGGATCGGCTCAAGACCTCCTTACGGGAACTGCGACGACTAGGCTTCGTTGCAAATACCGTAAGGGGTGCTTGCGACAATGTCGCACTGTCCACAAGGATAGCCTGCGACGACGGAAACGTCCAACTTCAAACCAATACCCAACCTAAAAGAAAAAGCTTTGATGCATGGGTGAGTTCTAATGTTTCTCATTTGTGCTTCTTGACAGGTTCATAGTGATAAAGATGGTCATTGAGTGGAGAGAACGTGAACACGAGTTGGATGATGCACAGTTTGAAAATGACCCTCAATGCGTTGCCGCATTAAGGAACTGCAGGTTGTTTAAGTACTTCCAAGTGCCGGGCATGAGGGCCCAAGTCCCGCTACTGACACATATGATCCGATGTTGGGATCCGGCGCAGCAACACTTCGAGATCAAGGTGCATACCTTGAGTATAGATGTCAAGGACATTGACTTCCTGATGGGATTAACCCAGAGGGGAGAATCTATATCTATCACTGGATCACGAGGGGGTGATCGAACTGTAGATGATATGATCACTCAGTAGTGCACTGCAGGAACTGTGACTTCTAGTGGGAATATTCCCATTAAGGATGTCCGATATTGTCCATTACGTGTCATGCTCTTCACCTTGGTGAGGGTGGTGTGGAGTCAGTATGCTCACCTTGCGAGCAAGACTTAGTTGATGTACGGGTCCGTGGTGATGTACGGGGCGCTGAAACAGTTTGGATATGGGTCTGTGGTGATCTCTTTCTTACTGGAGCGGGTACCTCATCTGTGTCCATAGGTGGACTTGGATGATCGGGATGCCAGGGATCCACATATGACTCAATGAGCAGAGGTGATGGCCCGTCATGGCGTCGGGGGTCCCATCATAGGATACGACACCGAGTTCTTTACTTGGATGGAGGGACAACTTCTCATGATTGAGGATTACCCTTACAGTGGGACAGACTTCATAGGTGATCCCGACCTGGTGCTCCCTGAGGGATCACAATGGGGTGACATCGGTAAGAACAACATCTCTTGTGTTTTTCATTTTATATATTTTATGATTTTTTTGGAGTAGTGCTCATAACTTGGTGTTGTGTGCAGATGTGGGTCCGTCACAGCCATTTGGGGTCTCCATCATTGTGAGGAGAGGAGAGGTGTCGGCCATGGGTGCCCCAGCACGAGATGCTACTGAGGAGGTGGAGGAGGTTTATGAGAACCTCTAGAGGCTGACCTTGGATATCCTAGAGCCGGGTGTTCGTGACCTACCTTGAGCTACCAGAGGTATGTTGTTGGGGTGTCTGACTATTTTGGCACGCTGATGGACAAAGTGGTGAGGGATGTGGTCTACTTTCATGGGCAGCAGCCGGGAGATTCAGGATCTAGGGTCAGGCAACCTGACCCTTAGGCTCATGTCCTACTTATGTATGTATTGAAAGCTTGTGGGATTCAGATTTTGTAGAGACCTACTGAAAGCTAGCATGCTTCAGTTTTTGTATCAGCACCATCATTTTGACTTATATATATATACAGACATTTTCGGTAGATTTATACATTATGTGTTCTATGGATGATTTATGTGATCTTTTTTATATGTTTGCTTATATAATGGATGATTTACATGTTATGTATGCTTTTATATTTTATACAAATGTCATGTGTGTGCAATGTACCAGTCTAGAATGAAGTTGGCCATTGAGTCGACAACTATGTTTATATCTCGTGGTATGTGTAGGTACTGAATAGATTCAAAGGACCTTTCTAGGAGATGGACTCATCTGTAGAGACGCAGCAGAGTAGGGTCGCGGATAGCATAAATATGGTTAAGGTGAGAGACCAGTAGTTGCAAATCCAAGTAGATAACAACGTGGTCCATACCCAAGGAAAGAGCATCGGTTAGGGTTCCAATGACTGCCTGATATTCCGCAGCATTGTTGGTTGCGAAACCTAGACAAATTTCTCCTGATCTAATGAGCTCGCCGGTGGGAGAATAGAGTACCCAGCTGCCGAAGAAATGTTATGGGTATGGTGGCTGGCGCCATCCGCGAATCTGTAGCAAGTTGCCATTTGCACATGCAGACAAAACATGGTATAAGAAACAAAACAAGACCTAGACACACTAGAACAAAAGTGTCACACCACACAAAACACGCACACCATGTACAATATATACAAGATGTCTATGCGTGAAAGACTCAAGCATAGTACCTCTTCAGGAAGAGCCCATTATGGGGCTCACCTAAAGATATCCCATTGTAGTCCTCTAGTTCGTAGGCTCCCTTCTCCAGAACATGTTTCACTATATACGGTTTGTGCCATATGGACTAAAACTTACCTGCCCCCAACTTATCGTGCCTTTGGTCGTATGTGAGGTCCAAATCACCGTCATTAAAGACGCGGGGTTCGACCGACCTATCGTATTGTGCCTTGATGCGCTTCTTGTGTGCCTCGTTGGCAAGGGCAGCATCGCGGCGAGTCTTGTCAAGCTTTGCAAGGTAAAGGAAATGTTCTTCCTCGGTGGTGGTGTTCAGAAGAAGTTCGACTGCGAGTTTGAGCGATGGAATATCGCACTCTATTGGCAGGACTGCCTCCAATCCGTAAACTAACTGGAACGATGTAAAGACAGTAGCAGTCTGTTGATGCCCCGAAGATCGCAGCATCAAGCGGAAAGGGATTCTCCCCGGTAGACTATCCCAATTAGATTGTCCACCGTTTGGTATGGGGAATCCGTCCAGTTAGCGGTTCCAGCAACCGTTAGGTTTGGAGATTTGCTTCAATTACACCGGCTATGGCCCGATCCACCGTTCTTTTTGATTTTATGGTTTAAAATGATATGCGAGTGCCTAAGCTAACTTAATCTAAATGCAAAACTCGAAACAAATCTGTATCTAAAACCGAAATAAACCTAAACTATCCCTGCAAGGAGAAAAATTATAAGTATGAGTAATGTGCTGGAAGAAGTATCTAAAGATCAACAGACAACCATTAAATCATACAGATATATCTACAGCAAGAAGCCAAAAGATATTAGAAGATAGCTTCCAATTCACATATAATGCATTCCATCACTCATGTAGGAGAAAAATCATTTGCACAAGAAACAGTAAGATCATTCAATACAGAGAAATAATTCAAGATAACAAAGAAAGATCTCACTGTAGAATATGAAAGTCACAAGAATAATCCAGCATGCATCCAACATCCATTTCCATGCAAAAGACGTCCTCTCCAGGCTCTTATTAGGCAAATTTCATTTTCTTGGAGCAAGTGCAAGATAGCTCGTACAAGTTAAGAAAATTCTTTTCCCTACCAAAAGTCCCTTTAACACTATTCCCTAAGCTTCTATTTATATCTTTACAAAATGCCTCTTGGGCTGCCACCTGGCTCTTTACACATGTCCTCTAAAGACTTATCCTTTTAATAAACAAATCGTGGCCCTTTTCTTAAAACAGAAAATTTCTCAAAAATAGAAAAGGACAGCTGTCTAGTGATTCTACGCTCTAAACATAGGGAGACCAAATGAAAAATAGGAACAACGCCTTAGGATCAGCGTGTTCACCCTTGGGAAGGCGCTCCTGCTGGGAGGGAGGTGGTTGGAATGGCTGCTACTGCTGCTGCTGCTTTCTTTTCCTCCTCTGCTATGTAATTGAACCAGATACCAGTGTCTCTGATGTTGATGTATATGTAACTTCGGAATGTATTTCACATATATGTATATTGTATTCCTATAGAGATGGTATTATTCCTCTATAAGGAAGTGTCGTCATTTATATTGTAAGTGTCGTAACTTATACTTGATGGGTTATTAGACCACCTTGTTTGGGGTCGGCCCTGTATAAGTCATGTGGGTCAATGGGTTATTAGACCACCTTGTTTGGGGTCGGCCCTGTATAAGTCATGTGGGTCAAAGGGTTATTAGACCACCCTATTGGGGGTCGGCCATGTGGGTCAAAGGGTTATTAGACCACCCTATTGGGGGTCGGCCCACTCAGCATTATGTTATGTGGTTAAGTTCGAGCCGACATGAGTTAGGTAAAAAGGCAAGTCAAGTCAAGTATAAATAGAGTGCGGGAGGCACTCTATTTGCTCACTCACTTCTTACACATTCTCTCTAGGAGGAGAGGCGCACTTATGGAGGAGGAGGATTGCTGCTAGGTTATGGCTATCTCTATTGGTTGGTTGTATCATTGCTCTATCTATCTCTGAGGAAGTTATTGGGGTTTTTCACCTTTATGGTTTTCCCCAAGTAAATCTTTGTGTCTCTTGTGTGCTTGCATTATTGTCTCCATGATTGATATGCTGTAGATATGATGTACATGTCATTCTCTCAGTTAAGATCCTAGATCATATTGAAGTAAATTCAGAAAATTCAACATGGTATCAAAGCTAGCCTGAAAGAAGGCATGATATGGCATGTATGACACTTGTTGCACTTACGATGCTAGGGCTTGATATAGCAAAAACAAGTCATCGTAGCACTTTCGCTATAAATCCGTTTTGGCGAAGTTTTCGGATCTGAAATTGTTACAGGACGAAGCTAAGATCTCCAGGTATCTTGTGTCCAAAGGAAAACCTCTAATTCGTTGTACTTTGTGATTTATGATCTGTACAATATAGGGTTTTTGCCTCTTCCAGATCTGAGTCAAAATCAGGTGACCTTGGGAAAAAGGTCATATCTTGGGCTAGGAAGCTCCAAATGAAATTTTGTAAAAAGTGACAGGTAGTACACAGTCTGCACTATCTCAGAAAACGTTTTCGGAGGCCGAAGTAGAACCAGTGACACGTGGCACGCCGTACAAGTTCGCTCTCCTGTATTATCCCATAAACAGGTCACGTTGCGACATTTGGCATAAATCTCTCTCAGAGAGTCCAATTGAGGTCAGACCTGTCAGGATGGAAAGGTAACAGGCCGAGCTATCTCAGAAAACGTTTTCAGAGGCTGAAGTTAAAACAGTGACACGTGGCACGCCGTACAAGTTCGCTCTCCTGTTTTATCCCAAAACAGGTCACGTTGCGACATTTGGCATATCTCTCTCTCAGAGAATCCAATTGAGGTCAGACCTGTCAGGATGGAAAGATAACAGGTCAGGCTATCTCAGGAAACGTTTTCAGACCCTGTGGATCAAAAATTTCGGAGTTACACTAGAAACAATCAGGTACATATTTCTGTCAAAACAGAATTATTTTTTGGTACCTTCATTCATGGCTTCCGGAATTTAGGGCTTTGGAGAAAGTTGGAATTTTTGTAATCGAAGACCACGGATGGATGCTACTCATCAAAATAGAAATTTAGAGACCAATATCAGAATTTTTGGTTGGGCAGAAGGCCGGGCTTGATTAGACCCTAGTTCGGGACTTTGATCAGAAAAGTGGAAAATTAGGGCTTCTGTAAAAATGGGAATTTTTGAAATCTGTGACCACGGCTGGAAGCTCCTCAGAAAAATAGAAGCTTAGAGCTTTGGATCAAACATTTTGATGGGGCAAAAGAGTGGGCTTCATCAAACCCCAGTTCAGGGTCACGTCCAGTGAATCTAGAAGTTTCAAAGGCAAAATTGAGGAGTGAAACTTTGCAGTTTTCAAATTCTGAATATACCAACTTGATCAGCTCATCAAGGCACATATTTCTATCCTATCAGAAGTTTGAAATTCAAAGTTTGAATTTTTGGGGTTTCTCTGACAAACCCATATCCAGCTCAAGGTCCAGTTCTTGCAAATCAAGTGGATTGGGTTAATCACTTGCATAAGTGAAGAAGTTCCTGTTTCAGAGGGAGATGAGGCTAAGGCCTTACATAAGAAGATTACAAGTGATCTCGACAGGTATGACTCATCGAGGTATGTTTTGAGATTTGTTCATAATTAAGTTTATGGTATGCTTGTCTTCATATTATCACGGTTAGTACAATCTTGATTTTAGACTTGTCATATCACCTTAATAAAATTATGAATGCATGATAGAAGTCATTCATTTATTAGGAGTATGAAACTTATGTTTGTACTAACACATTGTGATGTTGTATGAGTTTTATGTTGTCTACTAACATGAAAGGTACACCAAGAAGACAAATCATGTTCTAGTTCAAGAACATATGATCATGAGGACAAAGATTCATCCATTGCCATGGATCTCATAGAAGATCCATTCTCGAGGTATGTATAACTTAGTTTTATAATGGTTAACTTGTGAGACATGCAGGTTACTAGCACAAGTCACTAAAGAGAACCAGAAGACATTATGCGGGTATGCTAGACATAAATAGCTAGCATGCTAATCCAGGTATGTTTTTCCTATATCAAGCTAAAATCCTACCTTGTGTTAGGATCTTATACTGTTGTTGATAATAATTATTCATGAAGTCATAGGTTTGAATAATCATGGTTGGATGTATATTATTATAATTGATGATATGACTAACCAGAAGAATCATGAAAGTATAGGCTTGAATAATCACAGGTTTTATGCATTTTATATCTCTTATCTTGATTGATGATTCAACTAACCTGAAGAGTCATAGGCTTGAGTAATTACAGGTTTAGACATGTTATGTTTCTTATGATTTGACTAACCATAAGAATCCTTGAATGCTCATGCTTATTATTTCTGTTTGAAATGATCATGACTATACATGCTTGAGATTATTGTGTTTTAATAGTATACTAATGAATGTATGATTTTATATGAGATCACAAGGATAACACATTCATGATACTAATAAGCATGCATAGGGACCAAGGATGAATATGAGTTCAAGAACAGGTAATTCAGGAAGCAAAGATCAAGAGGGAGCACACTCCAGTTGCTCCTGCCAGAAAGCAAAGGAGCACACTCTAGTTGTTCCTGCAAGAAATCAAAGGAGCACACATCAGTAGTTTCTGCAAGGATGCAGATATTCAGAGGGAGTTGATCATCTCTCTACATTTCACAACAGAAAGGTGTAGAAGAAGCTACCTCAGATTAGGACTCCAGCAGCTCCTGCAAGGAAGCAAAGACTCAGAGGGAGTCCACCCAACGAACAAACAAAGATAAGTATTTGAATTGTCATTTCTTAAATAATACTGTTCAATAATGTATATACTGATGTTCCTAGAATTAGGTTGTGTATTATGCATATTAGAATAATTGCATTGATGAACAGTATACTACTAATATGCATGGGTAAGTAGCCTATGGCACTGTAAAACATTCCATTGCTACTTATCTAGAATGAAACCTCTTTGCTGACATGTTGGGAGTTGTGCACACTCTTAACAATGTTCTGGTAGAGATTGGAAGGCATCTAGAAAGTTACGGGATATGGATAAATGTTGTATTGAAGCATTGGCTAAGATAATTGCATGACTGTATGGCATATTTCTTTATGTGTAAGAATTTGTTCTGAAAACTATAAGATGTTTTCTAATCATGCAATTTAACTTGTTGTGTAGGAAAGATCATATGCCATCTCCTACAAAAGGACTACAACATTTGTTCCAGCAAGAAAGATATCTATTGAAGATATTGAAGTTCCCAGGATCTGGGATGAAGAAATGGAATGCCATGATCCGTAGATCATGAAGAAGATGTTTGGGATGCAATCCCAAGACCTAACATGGAGTCATATGTATGCAGATTGAAGAAAGCCTTGTATGGCTTGAAGCAAGCTCCCAGAACTTGGTATGGTGAAGATAGATTGATTGCCGACACGCAGCGGAAGCTTACTACCGAGTTCGAGATGAAGAACTTGGGGATGATGCACTATTTGTTTTTGGCATGGAGGTGTGGCAAAGTGCAGATAGAATCTTCCTTGGACAAGGGAAGTATGCAGTAGAGATCCCAAAGAGGTTCGGGATGATGGATTGCAAGGCCATGGCCACACCTATGGCATCGAATCTGAAGCTTCTATGTGATGCTTCATCTGAGTCAGTTGATGTCTCTATGTATCGTCAGATGATTGGGTCCTTGATGTACCTGACGAACACGAGACCAGACATTTGCTTTGCTGTGAACACATTGAGCCAGTTCCTGACGGATCCGAGAAGTGTTCACCTGGTTACTATAAAGCATGTTCTGAGGTACCTGAAGGGTACAGTGGATTATGGGCTCAGGTATGAGGCGAATCAAAAGTTTAACCTGGAAGGTTATGTTGATTCAGATTGGGCTAGCAGTGCTGCAGACAGGAAGAGCACATCTGGGTGCTGCTTCAGTATGGGATCAGGTGTGATCTCTTGGTTTAGCAGGAAGCAGTCCTGCGTAGCACTGAGTACAGCTGAGGCAGAGTATGTTGCAGCCTGTTCAGCTAGTTGTGAGGCAGTATGGCTACGGAAGCTACTGTCTGAGTTATTTGATCTCCCGTTGGAGGCTACTGGTATCTTCTGTGATAACCAGAGTTGTGTGAAGCTGTCTGAGAACCCAGTGTTTCATGACAGGTCGAAACACATAGAGATCAAATATCACTATATCAGGGATATGGTGCATAGAGGAGCTGTGAAGCTCCTGTATGTTGCGACGGACGAGCAGATTGCAGATGTGCTGACGAAGCCACTAGCCAGGGTGAAGTTCGAGTACTTCAGAGAGAGGCTTGGCGTGCTTCAGATCAAGGATACTTCGAGGAAGAAGTGATGGACACATTTGCTGAAGCCATTCCAAGCATGCTGGAAGGAGGATCCTTCACATGGCTGTGGATGTAAGCGCTGGATGATGAGCATCAGGATGATGTTCTGGTTTCTGCTTGGATATGATCAGTTGGATCATTTTATGTATGTATGTATGCATCATGTTGGATGCTTGGACCATGTATCTGTATATGTATCATGTGGATACATTGTATGATCAGGTGGATCATGTATGGTGATATGTATCATGTATTTGTATTTGTATCAGGTGGATACATTGATGATCAGGAGGATCATGTATGATGATATGTATCAGGTAGATACTTGGTATGCATCAGGTAGATGCATTGATGATCAGGAGGATCATGTATGATGATATGTATCATGTATTTGTATCAGGTGGATACATTGATGATCAGGAGGATCATGTATGATACTTGGTATGCATCGGGTAGATGCATTGATGATCAGGAGGATCATGTATGATGATATGTATCATGTATTTGTATCAGGTGGATACATTGATGATCAGGAGGATCATGTATGATACTTGGTATGCATCAGGTAGATGCATTGATGATCAGGTGGATCATGCAGCAGGATGTTGCAGTGATGATCAGGATGATCATAGATGACGAGCTTCAGGATGTTGCTCTAGATGACATGCAGCAGGACGTTGTAGTGATGATGATCAGGATGATCATGGATACATCAGGATGATGTATGGTGAGTATCAGGTTGATACTCTATGGCCGTGGATCAGGTTGTGCAGATGAGCATGTAATTCGTTTCCCTGGGAGATTTGCAGATGGTCTTTCGAGGTTTTTCCTATGGCATGTAATTCGGTGCCCTGGGACATCTGGCAAATGCTCTTTCGAGGTTTTGCTATGGGAGGACATGTAATTCGTTGCCCTGGGAGATCTGCAGATAGTCTTTCGAGGTTTTGCCTATGGCATATAATAGCGCCCTGGATATCTGGCAGATGCTCTTGCGAGGTTTTGTCCTATGGCATGTAATTCGTTTCCCTGGGAGATCCGATAGGTTGGGCTGTGTGCCCGTAATCAGTCCTAGGATGCTCTTGCGAGGTTTTTCCATGACCACATGTAATTCGTTGCCCTGGGAGATTTCAGGTCGGAGTTGTGTACCCGTAACATCCTGAGATGCTCTTGCGAGGTTTTGTCGTGGACCACATGTAATTTGTGCCCTGGGAGATTTCAGGTCGGAGTTGTGTGTCCGTAACATCCTGAGATGCTCTTGCGAGGTTTTGTGGTGGGGTCACATGTAATAGCGCCCTGGGAGATCCTACAGGTCGGAGTTGTGTACCTGTAACATCCTGGGATGCTCTTTCGAGGTTTTGTGACGCACGTAATAAGTCCTGAGGATTCCACAGTATGGCCAGTGATGACGAAGACCTGCAGGTGGTGGGCCTACATCCAATATGAAAAAGGACTGGCTCTGTAGAACTTCCTATGACGAGTAGATTCAGAGATTGATTGAGATAGCAGCAGCAGTGACGATGATGATGACTCGATGACAATTATCCAGTGACGATGATCCAGAGAAGATGACTTGTGCTAGAAGAACTATGCTGAGAAATACCTTCCTAGTTAAGAGGGAGTGTTGATGTATATGTAACTTCGGAATGTATTTCACATATATGTATATTGTATTCCTATAGAGATGGTATTATTCCTCTATAAGGAAGTGTCGTCATTTATATTGTAAGTGTCGTAACTTATACTTGATGGGTTATTAGACCACCTTGTTTGGGGTCGGCCCTGTATAAGTCATGTGGGTCAATGGGTTATTAGACCACCTTGTTTGGGGTCGGCCCTGTATAAGTCATGTGGGTCAAAGGGTTATTAGACCACCCTATTGGGGGTCGGCCATGTGGGTCAAAGGGTTATTAGACCACCCTATTGGGGGTCGGCCCACTCAGCATTATGTTATGTGGTTAAGTTCGAGCCGACATGAGTTAGGTAAAAAGGCAAGTCAAGTCAAGTATAAATAGAGTGCGGGAGGGACTCTATTTGCTCACTCACTTCTTACACATGCTCTCAAGGAGGAGAGGCGCACTTATGGAGGAGGAGGATTGCTGCTAGGTTATGGCTATCTCTATTGGTTGGTTGTATCATTGCTCTATCTATCTCTGAGGAAGTTATTGGGGTTTTTCACCTTTATGGTTTTCCCCAAGTAAATCTTTGTGTCTCTTGTGTGCTTGCATTATTGTCTCCATGATTGATATGCTGTAGATATGATGTACATGTCATTCTCTCAGTTAAGATCCTAGATCATATTGAAGTAAATTCAGAAAATTCAACATCTGATAACCACATTTGCTGGGGAAGGGAGCAAGATCTTCTGGGAAGTCACATGTTTACCAAGTTCTGCTTCAACACCATGAATTTCTGCAACTGCTACTTGGTGGATTTCTTTGAGCAAATGATTGTATATTGATGACAGTCCAATATAGTGATGGAGATCATCAATGGCTAGGACATCAATCTTATTTACATATTCTATTTGAATGCCTAGCTCTTCCTTCAAGTCTGATAAATGTTGCTCTTTTCTTGGAAACTCATCGAGGGACTGAGGAAAATGCATCTTGCACTTATCATGTACTTCATGGATCTTTTGATATAGGATGTTACTTTTATCAATTGTTCCCTGGATCTTAGCCATTATCTTAAGGCCACAGTTCCTACAGAATTCCATAAGGGCAACATCTTCTTTAAAATCATTTACCGACATGAATGGGAGATGCTTGGGGAAATCAACCTTCCCTTCTCTCCATTCCATCTGGCTCGGGATCTTTGCTTTAACCCGAGTGTATTTTACCTTGAGCCTATTGGCCTCTGCATTGACTTCTTTCAATCTAACCATCATGGCTTTGAGCCTGCACACTTCCTCAGTAATCAACTCCTGTGTGGCGTGCCTTTGTCTCAGAATGTCACAGGATAGCTCATGAAAGGGAGACATATCTATTGCTCTGCTTTCTTCCTGCTCTAATTGATCAACCATTGCTTGCTTATCTGCTTGCAGATGAAAAACTCTAGCTTCATAATCGTTCTTTTCTACTTCTAGAACCATCATCTGGATTGCCAGGTGCTCCTTTTCTTCATCTAAATGGCGATACTTATCTAACAATTCCTTGTGATCAACAGAAAGGTGATTATATTTATTCACTACAAGATCCCTATAAGACTGCTCATTAGCCACAGTATGTTGCAACATGCGAGATCTCCTCTTTGTTGACTCAAATTCTCTAACCATATCGACCACATTGTCCTTTGTTTCTTTTGTTGCTGACACAGCGACGGATGACATGGCTATGGGAGCCTTATTTGTATTTTGCATCACCGTGGTTTCCCGCTGGGTAACAATATCTTCTTGGAAGAGTCTCTTTATCCTCTCTTCTGATTTCAAGACTACCGCCTTCCTCTTCTTATAATACACAAATTCATCCCATCGGGACACAATATGATCTTCTGATGGGGTGTAAGGGATGATTGGGAGGTCTATTACATGTACTTCTGTCTCTATGGGTGGGCTCTGTACTACTTGAGATGTGTCTGCTTCCACATTTTGGGTGCCAGAGACACCTGCTTGAGATGTGTCTGTTTCCATATCTTGGGTGTCGGAGCCACCGCCTGGGCATCTTCATTGGTCTTAAGTCCTTCCTCTGCCTTTAGTTCCTCTTCAGTTTTACGCCTTCTTTCTTCTTCTTCAGCTCGCTACTGATTTTCACTTTCCTCCCTCTGCTCTCGATCTTCTGCTTCCTTCTACAATCTTGCTTCTTCAGCTTCCCTCTGCAACATTGCATCTTCTGCTTCTTGTTTCAGTCTTGCTTCCTCAGCTTCTCTCTGCAACCTTGCTTCTTCAGCTTCCCTCTGCAACATTGCATCTTCAGATTCTCTCTGCAACCCTGCATCTTCTGCTTCTTGTTGTAGTCTTGCTTCCTTAGCTTCTCTCTGCAACCTTGCTTCCTCTTTCAATCTTTGTTCCGCACGGGCTAGGGTCTCAGCTGCTTCTCTCTCTTTCTGCAGACTGGCTTCTCGGGCTGGGGCAGAGATAGAGCTAGCTCCACTGCCTTGACGACAAATCTACAACTCAATCATGTTGTTGATGCCTCTGAACACTTCTTCCTCTGCATCATAGTAATGAGCATATTCAAAATGAACATATACTTCCTTGCAATGTTTGGCAACCTTGCTCCGCCTATAATTTCTATGGAAGATCATTTCACCGAAGTGGAAAGCTTTCAGCTCTTGAATGTATTCCTCAGCTGTTGCAATCCTGAGAATTTGTAGGCTCCTATGAAAAAGGGAAAAGGAGGGAAAGAAGCCTTATGTTTCTTGTTAAGCACCCCTCCTATTCCATCAAGGAAAATTTGCCTGACTTCTTCCTTGAGGACTACATAATCAATAGCGTATTTTGGAAAAATGTATGGTGCTTTGGTAGCTCCGAACATCCTGATCTAGGTGCCCTGCTCTGAGAAATAAAAATCGCCATAGTTTTCCAGGACCTCCATGGCATTTTCTGATAAACAATTGGGCTCTTCCTTGAACATCTGCTCATATAGAGGCATGATGAACTCTTCGCAGATGAGCTTATAGTTTGCTCTGTAATTTTGAGCCCACATTATTTTATAAGCAGTGTAGACCGGGGTGTTGGCTTTATCCCATGTGCAACCTAGCCTGGGGAAAGAGAGCTTGGCCAAAATGCAGTCAAGGAGATAGGAAGACATGTAAAATTTTGACTTTTTTAAGGCCAGACCTTCTCTTGCAGCAGCCACTGTAGATGCCAAACTATCCGAAAGGATAGTAGCCCAATAAAACACAGTTCCTTTGAATGCTATGAAGTGGATGATGGGATCCCATTGTATCTTATATACAGTGCCATTGGGCATGCCAAAAATTCTGCATAACATCAGGGCGATTAACCTAAAAGGAGGTCTCAGGCTCTGAACATCATATTCATCATTATCTCTCTTCCTCAGTTGTTTTCCTGTGACCAATAATTTTTTGGCCATCTCAGTATTATTCATCTTACCAAACCATTCATCACTTAGATCTTGATGGGGACGTGAGAATTTGTAGGCTGCTGCAATATACGCTAGATGGAATGAAGCGAAAGGCTCTCCCTTGTTGTCATGCAACACTCTTGTCTGTGGGTTGGCATGTTCCAGTATCCATCCGATCACTTCAGAGCATGGGAACAATTCAGGGCGATTAGAATCCCTAGCTATGCCGAAAGTTCTGATGTTGAGGTAGATTTGTTCTTCTTCCAATAATATATCTAGGATATCCTAGTCGCTGATCATCCGGTAAACATCTCCCCAACGGACCTCGGGAGGAACGCCGGTGGTACACTTAGTGTCTTGGAAAATAGTTTCAGTTCTTAGTTGCACTAGCTCTGGTTCCATCACTTTAGTTTTCTTTCTACCACCTTTTGGCATCATGGCTTATCCCTGCTAGCAACCAAATGTGAATCATTACAAAATTTGCAATACGTTATGAGAGTGTAACATAGAGTAGGATAATTTTAACATGCTAATGAGAAATATTGACAAAATTATAAAATTGCATGCTGGGGAAGCAAACTAAACATAGATCGTTCCAGAAAACGAAATATGGTCCTCAGACTTTATTATTCTAGGGAGACAATGGTTAGTCAGGGACTTTTGGAATGCTTCCGAAAAGGTAAGCATACGACATGGAAAAACCTACTTCCTTGCTAGTCCTTGGAGATAGGATGCCCTTCATCGTAGGACTTCTAATGGTCAATGGTGGCTTGGCCTAGAGTGGAAAAATCCTATGAATAAACAATGAAAACAAGGAACTGTTTTCCAAAGTCATTAACTCAGCCGAATAGGTGAGTGGTTGAGTATCTCAATCAACCACTACTGTCATTGATAATACTTGCGAAACGGTCTACAACCGGTATGAATTTTGAGTCTGGGTAGGAAAACAATCGGAACGCGGCCAGTAAAAAAAAAATTGAAAAAATTGGATGGTCATGGCTACGAATTTCAGTTGGTAGGAAAGAGAAACCTATGGGGCCACGGCAGCGATAAAAACAAAAACGATCTATGCTACCAATGTCTACCGGCCACATTATGAAACGGGAAAACTCAAAAATTAACTCGACGTGAAGATGAGACAAAGATAACGGTGAAAAAAAAACTACCTGGAGACGAGACAGTGGTGGAGTGAGGTGGACACGGTGGTGGATGCGCTGAGCTGGAGCGAGCTGATGCGGTCTTCCAACGACATTCTTTGAATCACAAACTAACAATGGGACCAACAAAACCCCACCGCCGTATATAAAGTTAGACACGTGCGGGCATTTAAACGGGTAGGTGCAATTTAAAACGGGGTTTAATGATCGTACGTTGCGGTCTTTTCAAGCTGACTTGGCATTTAAGCATGACCGTCGGTTGCGGGGTGGACTCACAAGTTTCGTCCACAGTTGCAGCTAGAACTCATGAGTTCCTCCCGAAAGGCGGGAAACTTTATTGCGGAAAAGAGACAAAAAAACAACACTCCGTAGTGGCAAAAAAAGATGGCAATTCATTTCGGCGTTTCGGGAGCACTTTGTGAGTTCTTCCGAAATACAATCTCTCGGAAGCTTATCGCGGTCGGCTTTGCCGAGTCATCCCGAAGTTTCGGAAAGACTCAGAAAGTCCTTCCTCATTTCGCGAATAACTTTGTTTAAGTTTTTTTATCGAAATATAAATGGTCGAGTAACCTGGGGACAACTACGACAACATTTGGCGGAAGCTTCCGCAATTTCGGGAGATAATCCCAAGTTCCTCCGTAGTTTCGGGCGAGTTCGCTGAGTTCTTCCCCATTTTCGAGAGAGAAACTTGAGCTTCTTCCGCAGTTTCGAGAGGCAATTTTAAGTTCTTCCGAAACTTTTTTTTTTTAAACGCTAATTGTTTTCGCTGTTTCAATGAGTAACTTTAAGTCTTTCCACGGTTTCGGGAGAGATTGCTGAGTTCTTCCGCAATTTCGGGAGATAATTTTAAGTTTCTTCCGCGGTTTTGGGAGAGAATCCTGAGTTCTTCCACAATTTCGGGAGAGAATTTTAAGTTTATTCCGCAGTTTTGGGAGAGCTCGCTGAGTTCTTCCCCAGTTTCGGGAGAGAATTCTAAGTTCCTTCCGTAGTTTCGGGAGAGAATTTTAAGTTTCTTCCGCAGTTTCGGGAGAGAATCGTGAGTTTTGACTTAGAAGAAAAACTTCAATTTTAAAGCAGATTCCTCAGTTGAAACAAAAACTAAGTCAAAAGGAGAATTAACTTCTTTAGGAAGTCTTTCTAGTAAAATGCAAAGGAGGGTCCCCAATATGTACAAAATTTGGGGGGGGATGTTGCTGCAACAACAATTGGCGAGTCGCTGGCGAACACAGATCTCTGAAAAAATCCCTCTCGTTGATCCGAAACTTTCTTAAAAGATATCCATCTTATATGAAATATTCAGCTGAGCACTTGAATCCCAGTGAAGGAAGAAGTCATTTTATCTGTTGGCCATTGGGGAAAGGGGAGCTTTGATAGAGACATCTTTAAAAATTTCAAAGGGCCAACATATGGGGTTCATTTTAGAAGATTCATCTTTCAGATGGCTACTGCTATCAGACTCCACAGGATTTGCAACACCTTCTCATAGACATTATTGCTCTTGTTCCTCATTCCCATGCCGCTTGCATCCTTTTGGATGTTTATACTTTTGACAGCTTTGTTGTTTGAGCCTTCCAGAAATATTTTCTTTAGACATGATCTTTGATTTTGGTTCCTCAATCCATAATGTCCTTTTGTGTGAGTGAGAGATTTTATTGATTTGATCAAGCCTCACGGACGGAGAGGATTCTAATTTGAGCTGAGTCTTTTGGACAGCCCTCTTGACTTACACACTTTGCTTTTGTCTCAGCCATGCTTCAATTGAGGCGAGAATCTCTAGAAAATAGACCCTTGATTATAAGCCATTTTGGCTGTTAGATTTGCAGCATGGAGTCATTTCAATACCCTATTCCCTCAGGATGTGCTACTCTCTGTGGGTCCAACTTCAATGACATTCTTGATATGCCTTTAAGTGTGAGAGTGGATGGAGCCCGAAGATAGTAATAAAGATAGTCATAGATCTTTGCTATTTAAACAGGATTAGTGTGACTAACATAATAGGCTTCCTTCCTTCTGGAGAATGTTCAGCAAGAGCACAATACATAGATAAAATTTCATTCGAGGATAGTTTCAGCTTCATGAGTTGTGAGATTTCTTCGAGAGATCTATCTTGATGAGAAACCTGACCGCAGGTGCTTTCAGAAAACAAACTTTGTACAGAAGGTTCAAACGATGAGAAAAGAAACAACATAGCTGACAACAATGAAAACAAAGGGCTACAGCAACATAAAAGAAAGAAAGAAAAAATTATGTACAGAAAGACTCAGTGAGACTACGCAAAGTATCGTTTCAGGGCGAGGCCATTGAGGGGAAGGGTTACTTCCTCTCCCTCGAGGTCTGTCAACTTATAAGTGGATGGGCCGATCTTTGCCGAAATTTGGTAAGGACCTATCCATAAATGTTGGAATTTCGTGTGCATCCCTTTGCCTTCATGATTATGATCCCATTTCAGGACTAAATCCCCAACTTCAAAACTTCTTTTACCGGAATTCCTCTTATCGAACCATCTCTTGACTATGTCTTGGTGCTGATGGAATCGGTCTTTAGCTTTCATTCAGACTTCTTCAAGTTGAAGCAGGGTATTGATCCTGGATTGTAAAACTTGGCTACTAGACCCTCGAGAGGCTTGGGACAATTGTAAGGATGAAAGAAATATGTTGGGGGGGAGGATGGCTTCCTTGCCATAGACAAGAGTGAAAGGGGAAACCCCTAATGCGTTCTTTGGAGTCACCCTATCTTCCCATAAGGCATTTGGGAGAGCTATATGCCAACTTCGCTGATTTTCTATCACAGTCTTCTTGAGAATTCGAATGAGGTTTTTGTTTGAAGATTCAGCTAAACTGTTTCCTTGAGGGTAATAATTGGCTGAATAATGCAGTTTAATCCCCCATTCATAAACAAATTCATTTGTCTTAAAAGACGAAAAATAGGGAGCATTATAAAAAACAAGGGAAATTTGAACCCCAAACCTGGTTATGATGTTCTCCTTCAAGAAACTGATGACTGTATCTTCATTGATCTTGTGCAACGGGATGGCCTTCGTCCATCTAGTGAAGTAGTTGGTAGCCGTCAGGATGTATCGATGTTGTAAAGAATAATTTGGATTTATCTCTCCAATAACATCTATACCCCACTGTTCAAAAGGTTCAGAGATAATAACCGGCTGCAAGGGTCTTGCTTCCTTAGGTAATTTCCTGGCACTTCTTTGGCATATATCACAGTTCCGTGCATACGCATGGGAATCTCGGAACAGAGTGGGCCAATAATATCCAGCTCTCAGTATCTTGTGAGCTATTGTATCCCCTGAATAATGTCCACCAATGGGGCCATCGTGTAATTCTTTAACAACTTTACTTGCATCTTTCTTTTCTAGACATCTAAGAAAAATTCCATCATAATTATTTCTGAAAAGTATCCCATCAATGATTTGATAAGCTGCTGATTTCAAACGGAGCGCCCTTCTTTGCTTAGAGCTCCAGTGCTCAGGTAGGTATCCTTGCTACAAACAATGCACCAGATCTCTATACCATGACTGAAGAGTTGTGAAGCTAGGACATACTTCAACTGAGTTTAGCTCAGCTTCATTCTTCCAATGTTTCTCTTCATCAGTCGAATTTCCTGTAATCAATTTGCACAGTCCTTGTCCCTTGATGATAGTGGTTGGTTTAAATTCTAAATCATATTCTTGAAGAGTTGTGACCCAATTTCCCCTCCTTTCACCTAGTTCCTTTTGAACGAAGAGGGATCTAACAACTGGGTGGGGAACTATAACTTTAGTTCTGTTCTTAAGAATATATGGTCTGAACTGTTTGACTGCTTTGAAGACAGCATATGCATGCTTGTCAACCACGGGATAGTTTAGCTCAGCCCCTTGCAGACCAGTGCTCATAAACGAGATTGGGTATTCATACCCTAGCTCCACCTTTTGCGTGAGTACAGCCGCGAGGGAGTCATATGAAGCAAAGGTACACAGGATAAAATCCTTATCAAAATATGGGCTTCTTAAGGAAGGAGCTTTAGCTATGGCTGCCTTAATGTCTCTCAACGCATCCTTTTCTAAATCTATCCACTTGAACTGTATGCTTTGTTTAACCATTTTTTATAAAGGTTTAACAATTTGTGCGAAATCTGGAACAAATCTTCAGACGAAATCGATAGTGCCCATAAAGGACTGCATAGATTTTTTGTTATGAGGCATTGGAATTCTATTGATAGCTTGTACTCTTTCCTGATCTATTGACACTCCTCTTTTGGAAATGATATGGGCCAAAAGTTTACCTTCGGGAACAACGAACACACTCTTCTTGGGATTCAATGAAATACCATATTTCCGACAACGATAAAAAATATGCTTCAAATGGACAACATGATTTTCCCTTTTCTTTGAAAAAATTGTCACATCATCTAGATAGACAACAACACACTGCCCACCCAATCCTCGAAAGGCGATATCCATTGCTCGCTGGAATGTAGCTCCTGCATTTATCAGGATGAATGGCATCCTTCTATATGCGAAAGTTCCCCACTTAGTGTGGAAAGTAGTCTTAAGACGATCTTCTTCGGCTACTAATACTTGATTGTAGCCATAGAAACCATCGAGAAGAGAAAATAGCTCAGATCCCGACACCCTTTGAAGAATTTGTTCCATTGAAGGGACGGGATAGTTGTCTTTATCTGAAGATTTGTTTAAATTTCTGAAGTCCACACATAGTCTTATCTCTCCTGACTTCTTTCTTACGGGAACTAAGTTAGCAACCCACTCAAAATGTCGGACCTTAAAGATTATTTTAGCGTCCAGGAGTTTCTTCAATTCCTTTTGAATCAGAGATTCCAAAGTAGGATGCATCCTTCTTAATTGCTGCTGAAATAGATTGACACCCGCTTTCATTGGTATAACATGCTGAATAATGTGGACGTCATATGTTTTTAGATCCTCATAGGTCCATGCAAAAACATCCTTATATTGTCTAAACAGTTTGATGAACCTATCTCTTTCTCCCGGTGAACAACATTTGCCAAGGTTGACAAATTTTGGTTCAGCCTCGGTACCTAAATTAACTAACTCATGCTGCATTGATGAACTGTTAGTTTTGGTATTCGCTAGCCTTTTGAACTTACTTTGAAGATCAAACAACATTTCGAGTGACCTTACCCCTTTGGGGATTAAATTTCCTTTATTTACATCCTTCTTTAGCAAATCAGAATCGTGTTCTTCTTCATCTATCACAGCTCCTTGGAAAATGTCTTCGTTCGTTAGAAAACTGATAATCTGTTCGTCATCATCGAAAACCCTGAAGTTTGTGACGTTGTTAGGGACGGAGGGCCTGAAAATTAATTCAATTGAGCGTTTGTTATTAGATGGCACCAATCTAGAAGCAGATGTTGCTAACAAATCAGCTGCAGAATTTTGCAATTTAGGAATAGACTTTATATTGAAAGCATCAAAATGCATAATTAAATCCCATACCTCAACCTGATAACACTTCAAATGAGGTGAAAGACAGTGAATGGTATCTCTTACCTGTCTCACAACTATTTCTGAGTCACCAAAAACCTTCAGGTATTTAACATTTAAATCGATGGCCTTCTTTAATCCGTGTACCAAAGTTTCATATTCCGTAGTGTTGTTAGTACAGTCAAATTCTAACCTACAGGACAAAAAATACTTATTTCTTTCCGGATCCATCAAAACACAACCGGCTCCGGATCCTTCCATAGTTTTAGAACCGTCAAAGTATAATGTCTAAAACAGATCTTTTGATTCATCTAAGTTATTATCTCTATGGTCTAAGTCAGTGACTAAACTAACTATATTACAGTCAACATCATCAGTCCGAGAAAAATGAAGGAGATCAGAATGTTCATCTGATTCATGGCTGATAGTTTCAGACTGATAATTACCCGGATCAATTTCTAAGAAATAATTCCCCAAAACCGAGGATGAGAAGGTTACAGCCTCATTCTTTCCCTCTAGTTGTGTTACATTTTGTTTCATGTGTGGTTCTCTCAGGACTTTGATATGATTCTGCCTATTTTGATAAGGCAACCACAGATGAGACCAATTAGTTGCAAAGTAACCATTCAGCTTTGTGGACCAGTCCCTACTTAATATCAAACCATAGGCCTCAGCAATATCAACTACCATTATGTCAATAAACTGAAAAACTCTAGATTCGGCTGATAATCTAATGAGGACATCGTTCATTTCCCCAAAAACTTTGACAGCAGTTCTATATAACTGAATAATTTGGGCCGGAGATGGAATAGGTTGCCCATTAATTTTTTTACAAATTGACAGTGGTATGAAATTTGAAGATGCTCCAGAATCTACCAGACAATTGTGAACATTATGATTGAAAATTTCAAAGGTCAACAAGAATGGCAACGTCTGAGATTTAGATTTTCCGTCGATACTAGCCTCATTAATTTCGGGATCTTCTTGAGTATCTGTTAATGGAGTGCTGGGCTGAGATTGTAGAGCATGCAGCAGCTTATCTCATTGCTGAGGCAAACTGCAAATATCGAATATTGATAAATTTGCTTTAACTTTCTTTATATCCTCAATAATGTCATATCTTATATCAGATTCGTTCCCAATTCTGGCCGGATGGTCTATTTTATTCATTGTGACCTTCGGTTGTTGAACTATGGTGTCAATGTTTGGCCTTTTGGCTGCTGTTTGGTTAGCTTTAGGTTGTGGTGGAATGATTTCTATATGTCTTCTAGGTAGTTCTTTTGAAACTTTAGGCTTGGGAGGAGTCGAGTTTGGCATAGGATCCGTAATAGGACCTTTACTGCGAGTATTAATGTTCATAGCAGAGAGAGAGCTTTCTATGGGATCTTCTTCTACTAATTCAGTTAAAGGTACCCAATCCCATAGCACCATAGTGGTATCCGGAGGTGGTTCTTCTAATTCAGGGCTCGATTCCTCTGGAGAATCGTCTTGATCTGGAATCTGTGAATCCAGCATTTGGTTCATGACTAAACTCATAGAGTTAATCCATTGTGGGCAGCTCTTTTCCGAGTGCGGTTGTTGATGAAAAGTGCAGAAGTTTTCCATCCCTATTTCATTGAGATTTAAAACATGGGAAGTATTCATGGGTGGATGAGGTTGATCGTTGTCTTCCCTCTTCTTGTAAAATGGCTTGAAAGGTTTCCTAGATGTACTCGTGGCTTTATCTTTCTCGAGATCTACAATTTTATTGGACAACTTCTGCATCATCTTAACTACATTCTCCATGTCTGTTGATGACTCTTCTTTACCTCTCGTGAGCAACAAGTTTTTTTTACTGGATGATGGTTTTGTTTCTGCATCTAAGGCATGTTTAGCAATGCTATCCGCTTCTTCTTCCACCTTTCTAGCTTCTTCGAAATTCTCTATCAGGGTGGTTTTCTTAGATCTTTTAACGAACATTGCTATGGGTCCTTCAAGAGCTGTTGTATAATATTCAACCAGAGATTGCTCTGCTGGTTTATTTGCTTCGCTGAAATTATTTAAGAGTGTTGTGAACCTTTGGTTGAAGTGTTGAACCTTTTCTTTCTTTCCCATTCTCATGGACAATAATTCTTTCATAAGCGTAGCTACAGTTTTTTGGTTTCCATATTTCTTTAAGAAACATTTTTCAAATTCATCCCAGCTTGAGATCAAGATAGGTTGTAAGATAAAATACCAAGACGATACTTTCGGCTCAAATGTGTATGGAAACATCCTACAGACTACATCTTCATGATGCACATTTAAAAGATTGTGGAATGGCCCAGCTAGATTCAACACTCCCCTCGCTCTCCAAGCAGGTACGGCCATGTCTCTATGTGGAGAATCAGGTGGAGAATTGTATGGTGAATTCAATGGAGTGTTCTTTGGAGTAATAAATTCTCCAAGACTTTCCTGATCTGAAATATTTTTTGGGTTTTCAAGATCGACCTTGTTCAGGGGTTCTGCAATTTCTTCCAAGGTTAAATTCACAAGTTCTTCAAAATTCTGTACAAGAATCGAATCACGGGTGTACTGTCATTCTTTTCTAGGAGAACTTTTCCTAGGGAGGAAATTTACTGCGTTTAAACCACCTAGCTGTCTAACATAAGATCGTGTATGTCTCCTTAAATATTCTATTTCTGCAAAAGGCATAGCATACAATACTTCTTGAGGTTCAGAATCACAGACGAGGTTTTCTTGGTTTGCTACTTCAAGATTTGGGCTATCTGAAATTCCTCTTTTAAGCGGGTTTTCAGTAACATTTTTGACAGTGGGAGATTTTCCTTTATCAGCCATGCACTTTCAATTCCTCCTTCTAGCGCCAAAAACTGTTGATGCCCCAAAGATCGCAACATCAAGCAGAAAGGGATTCTCCCCAGTATACTATCCCAATTAGATTGTCCACCGTTTGGTATGGGGAATCCGCCCGGTTAGCGGTTCCGGCAACCGTTAGGTTTGGAGATTTGATTCAATTACATCGATTATGGCCCGATCCACCGTTCTTTTTGATTTTATGGTTTAAAATGATATGCGAGTGCCTAAGCTAACTTAATCTAAATGCAGAACTCGAAACAAATCTGTATCTAAAACCGAAATAAACCTAAACTATCCTTGCAAGGAGCAAAATTATAAGTATGAGTAATGTGCTGGAAGAAGTATCTAAAGATCAACAGACAACCATTAAATCATAAAGATATATCTACAGCAAGAAGGAAAATGATATTAGAAGATAGCTTCCAATTCACATATAACGCATTCCATCACTCATGTAGGAGAAAAATCATTTGCACAAGAAACAGTAAGATCATTCAATACAGAGAAATAATTGAAGATAGCAAAGAAAGATCTCACTGTAGAATATGAAAGTCACAAGAATAATCCAGCATGCATCCAACATCCATTTCCATGCAAAAGATGTCCTCTCCAGGATCTTATTAGGCAAATTTCATTTTCTTGGAGCAAGTGCAAGATAGCTCGTACAAGTTAAGAAAAATTCTTTTCCCTACCAAAAGTCCCTTTAACACTATTCCCTAAGCTTCTATTTATATCTTTACAAAATGCCTCTTGGGCTGCCACCTGGCTCTTTACACATGTCGTCTAAAGACTTTTCCTTTTAATAAACAAATCGTGGCCCTTTTCTTAAAACAAAAATTTTCTCAAAAATAGAAAAGGACAGCTCTCTAGTGATTCTACGCTCTAAACATAGGGAGACCAAATGAAAAATAGGAACAACGCCTTAGGATCAGCGTGTTCACCCTTGGGAAGGTGCTCCTACTGGGAGGGAGGTGCTTGGACTGACTGGTACTGCTACTACTGCTTTCTTTTCCTCCTCTGCTATGTAACTGAACCAGATACCAGTGTCTATGATAACCACATTTGCTGGGGAAGGGAGCAAGATCTTCTGGGAAGTCACATGTTTACCAAGTTCTGCTTCAACACCATGAATTTCTACAACTGTTGCTTGGTGGATTTCATTAAGCAAATGATTGTATATTGATGACAGCCCAATGTAGTGATGGAGATCATCAATGGCTAGGACATCAATCTTCTTTACATATTCTATTTGAATGCCTAGCTCTTCCTTCAAGTATGATAAACGTTGTTATTTGCTTGGAAACTCATCGAGGGACTGAGGAAAACTCATCTTGCACTTATCATGTACTTCATGGATCTTTTGATATAGGCTGTTACTTTTATCAATTGTTCCCTGGATCTTAGCCATTAGCTTAAGGCCACAGTTTCTGCAGAATTCCATAAGGGAAAAATCTTCTTTAAAATCATCTACCGACTTGAATGGGAGATGCTTGGGGAAATCAACCTTCCCTTCTCTCCATTCCATCTGGCTCATGATGTTTTCTTTAACCTGAGTGTATTTCCCCTTAATCCTATTGGACTATGCATTAACTTCTTTCAATCTAACCATCATGGATTTGAGCCTGCACACTTCCTCAGTAATCAGCTCCTGTGTGGCGTGCATTTGTCTCAGAATGTCACAGGACAACTCATGAAAGGGAGACATATCTATTGCTCTGCTTTCTGCCTGCTCTAATTGATCAACCATTGCTTGCTTATCTGCTTGTAGATGAAAAACTCTAGCTTCAGAATCATTCTTTTCTGCTTCTAGAACCATCATCTGGATTGCCAGGTGCTCATTTTCTTCTTCTAAATGGCGATACTTATCTGACAATTTCTTGTGATTAACAGATAGGCGATTATATTTATTCACTACAAGATCCCTGTAAGCCTGCTCATTAGCCACAGTATGTTGCAACATGCGAGCTCTCCTCTTTGTTGACTCAAATTCTCTAACCATATCGACCACATTGTCCTTTGTTGCTTTTGTTGCTGACACAGTCGCGGATGCCATGGCTATGGGAGCCTTATTTGTATTTTGCATCACCGTGGTGTTCCACCGGGTAACAATATCTTCTTGGAAGAGTCTCTTTATCCTCTCTTCCGATTTCAAGACTACCGCCTTCCTCTTCTTATAATACACAAACTCATCCCATCGGGACACAGTATGATCTTCTGATGGGGTGTAACGGATGATTGGGAGGTCTATTACATGTACTTCTGTCTCTATGGGTGGGGTCTGTACTACTTGAGATGTGTTTGCTTCCACATTTTGGGTGCCGGAGACACCTTCTTGAGATGTGTTTGTTTCCATATCTTGGGTTTCGGAGCCACCCGCCTAGGAATCTTCATTGGTCTTAAGTCCTTTCTCCGCCTTTAGTTCCTCTTCAGTTTTACGCCTTCTTTGTTCTTCTTCAGCTCCCTGCTGATTTTCACTTTCCTCCCTCTGCTCTCGATCTTATGCTTCCTTCTGCAACCTTGCTTCTTCAGCTTCCCTCTGCAACATTACATCTTCAGCTTCTCTCTGCAACATTGCATCTTCAGCTTCTATCTGCAACCTTGCATCTTCTGCTTCTTGTTGTAGTCTTGCTTCCTCAGCTTCTCTCTGCAACCTTGCTTCTTCAGCTTCCCTCTGCAACATTACATCTTCAGCTTCTCTCTGGAACCTTGCATATTCTGCTTCTTGTTGTAGTCTTGCTTCCTCAGCTTCTCTATGCAACCTTGCTTCCTCTTTCAATATTTGTTCCTCACAGGCTAGGGCCTCAGCTGCTTCTCTCTCTTTCTGCAGACTGGCTTCTCAGGCTGGGGAAGAGCTAGAGCTAGCTTCACTGCCTTGATGACAAATATGCAACTCAGTCATGTTGTTGATGCCTCTGAACACTTCTTCCTCTGCATCATAGTAATGAGCATATTCAAAATGAGCATATACTTCCTTGCAATGTTCGGCAACCTTGCTCCGCCTATCATTTCTTTGGAAGATCATTTCACCAAAGTGGAAAGCTTTCAGCTCTTGAACGTATTCCTCAGCTGTTGCAACCCCTAAGAATTTGTAGGCTCTTATGCAAAAGGGAAAAGGAGAGAAAGAAGCCTTATGTTGCTTGTTAAGCACCCCTCCTATTCCATCAAGGAAAATTTTCCTGACTGCTTCCTTGAGGACTACATAATCAGTAGCGTATTTTGGCAAAATGTATGGCGCTTTGGTACCTCCGAAAATCCTAATGTAGGTGCCCTGCTCTGAGAAATAAAAATCGCCATAGTTTTCCAGGACCTCCATGGCATTTTCTGATAGACAATTGGGCTCTTCCTTCAACATCTGCTCATATAGAGGCATGATGAACTCTTCACAAATGAGCTTATAGTTTGCTCTGTAATTTTGAGCCCACATTATTTTATAAGTTTTGTAGACTGGGGTGTTGGCTTTATCCCATGTGCAACCTAGCTTGGGGAAAGAGAGCTTGGCCAAAATGCAGTCAATGAGATAGGAAGACATGTAAAATTCTGACTTTTTTAAGGCCAAACCTTCTCTTGCAGCGGCCACTGTAGATGCCAAACTGTCCGAAATGATAGTATCCCAATCAAACACAGTTCCTTTGAATGCTATGAAGTGGATGATGGGAGCCCACTGTATCCTATATACAATGCCATCGGGCATGTCGAAAATTCTGCATAACATCAGGGCGATTAACCTAAAAGGAGGTCTTAGGCTCTGAACATCATATTCATCATTATCTCTCTTCCTCAGTTGTTTGCATGTGACCAATAATTTTTTGGCCATCTCAGTATTATTCATCTTACCCAACCATTCATCACTTAGAGCTTGTTGGGGATGTGAGAATTTGTAGGCTGCTGCAATATACGCTAGATGGAATGAAGCGAAAGGCTCTCCCTTGCTGTCATGCAACACTCTTGTCTGTGGGTTGGCATGTTCCAGTATCCATATGATCACTTCAGAGCATGGGAACAATTCAGGGTGAGTAGAAGCCCTAGCTATGTTGGAAGTTCTGATGTTGAGGTAGATTTGTTCTTCTTCCAATAATACATCTGGGATATCCTGTTCCCTGATCATTCGATAAACATCTCCCCAACGGACCTCGGGAGCAACGCCGGTGGTACACTTAGTGTCTTGGAAAATAGTTTCAGTTCTTAGTTTCACTGGCTCTGGTTCCATCACTTTAGTTTTCTTTCTACCACCTTTTGGCATCGTGTCTTATCCCTGCCAGCAACCAAATGTGAATCATTACAAAATTTGCAATACATTATGAGAGTGTAACATAGAGTAGGATAATTTTAACATGCTAATGAGAAATATAGACACAATTATAAAATTGCATGCTGGGGAAGCAAACTAAACATAGATCATTCCATAAAATGAAATATGGTCCTCAGACTTGATTATTCTAGGTAGACAATGCCTAGTCAGGGACTTTTGGAATGCTTCCGAAAAGGTAAGCATACGACGTGGAAAAAACTACTTCCTTCCTAGTCCTTGGAGACAAGATGCCCTTCATCGTAGCACTTCTAATGGTCAATGGTGGGTTGGCCTGGAGTGGAAAAATCCTATGAATAAACAATGAAAATAAGGAACTGTTTTCCACAGTCATTAACTGAGCCAAATAGGTGAGTGGTTGAGTATCTCAACCGACCACTACTGTCATTGATAATACTTGCGAAATGGACTGTAGCCGGTATGAAGTTTGAGTCTGGGTAGGAAAACGATCAAAACGCAGCCAGTAAAAAAAATTAAAAAACTCGAATGGTCATGGCTACGGCTTTCAGTTGGTAGGAATGAGAAACCTATAGGGTCACGGCGGCCATAAAAACAAAAATGATCTATGCTACCAATGTCTACCAGCCATGTTATGAAACGGGAAAACTCAAAAAGTAACTCGACGTGAAGATGAGACAAAGATAACGGTGAAAAAAAAACTACCTGGAGATGAGACAGTGGTGGAGTGAGGTGGAAACGGTGGTGGATGCGCTGAGCTGGAGCGAGCTGACGCGGTCTTTCCAATGGCGTTCTTTGAATCACAAACTAACAATGGGACCAACAAAACCCCACCGCCCTTATATAAAGTTAGACACGTTCGGGCATTTAAACGGGTAGGTACGATTTAAAACAGGGTTTAATGCTCGTACGGTGTGGTCTTTTCAAGCCGACTTGGCATTTAAGCGTGACCATCGGTTGCGGGGCGGACTCACAAGTTTCATCCGCAGTTACAGCCAGAACTCAGGAGTTCCTCCCGAAAGGCGGGAAACTTTATTGCGGAAAAGAGACAAAAAAACAACACTCCACAATGGCAAAAAAGATGGCGAGTCGTTTCAGCGTTTTGGGAGCACTTTGTGAGTTCTTCTGAAATACACTCTCTCGGAAGCTTATCGCGGCCCGCTTTGCCTAGTCGTCCCGAATTTTCGGAAACACTCAGAAAGTCCTTCCGCAATTCGCGAATAACTTTGTTTAAGTTCTTTATCGAAATATAAATGGTCGAGTAACCTGGGGACAACTACGGCAACATTTGGCAGAAGCTTCCACAATTTTGGGAGATAATCCCAAGTTCCTCCGTAGTTTCGGGCGAGTTCGTTGAGTTCTTCCCTAGTTTCGAGAGAGAAACTTGAGCTTCTTACGCAGTTTCGAGAGGCAATTTTAAGTTCTTCCGAAACTTTTTTTTTTAAACGCTAAGTGTTTTCACTGTTTCAGTGAGTAAAGTTAAGTCTTTCCGCGGTTTTGGGAGAGAATCCTGAGTTCTTCCACAATTTTGGGAGAGTATTTTAAGTTTCTTCCGCGGTTTCGGGAGATAATCCTGAGTTCTTCCGCAATTTCGGGAGAGAATTTTAAGTTTCTTCCACAGTTTCGGGAGAGCTCGCTGAGTTCTTCCCTAGTTTCGGGAGAGAATTTTAAGTTCCTTCCGCAGTTTCAGGAGAGAATTTTAAGTTTCTTCCACAATTTCGGGAGAGAATCGTGAGTTTTGACTTAGAAGAAAAAAGTTCAATTTTAAAGCAGATTCCTCAGTTGAAACAAAAACTAATTCAAAAGGAGAATTAACTTCTTTAGGCAATCTTTCTAGTAAAATGCAAACGAGGGGCCCCAATATGTACAAAATTTGGGGGGGGATGTTGCTGCAACAACACAGTCTTAACGGAGGTCCGGTATGCCCATAGCGCGGAATAGAGCATGTTGTGCCAGTTGGACTTGT
The DNA here is from genome assembly GCA_027924585.1 of Larix kaempferi. Taxonomy (NCBI): domain Eukaryota; kingdom Viridiplantae; phylum Streptophyta; class Pinopsida; order Pinales; family Pinaceae; genus Larix; species Larix kaempferi. The sequence continues at coordinate 13,654,226 of BSBM01000761.1, forward strand.
GGGTACCCACCATGCGTTGAATCATGGTTTTCAAGACCTTGTTAATGGATTATAATTGTCCATTGGACTGTGGGTAGTAAGGAGTTGAGTTTTCACGACGAAAACCCAATATGGCGCTCAGTTTGTCGACCATATGGTTCTTAAAGTGAGATCCATGGTTAATGACTATGGCTTGTGTCACTCTGAATCGTGAGTTAACATGATTTAACATGAAGAGTGCGGCGGTTTTGCCATCGTCATTGTATGTAGGCATAGCCTAGGCCCACTTTGTGAAGTAATCCAGGGCTACTATGACGTAACCATGCCCCTCGGCCGAGGTAGGCTTACAGTGCATGAATTCAATGCCCCATTTTGCGAAGGGGCCAATGGAAATAACCGAGTGTAATGGGGTTGGATGGGTGTGCTTTTTCGTTTGAAAGTGATGGTATGGGGGACATCTTTTAACGGACTCAATGCAATCTTTGAAGATAGATGGCTAATAATATCCTGCGCGCAGTATCTTCTGGGTTGTATCCATCCCAGATAGATGACCGCCACAAGCCCTGGAGTGGCAGTCATTCAAGACGTGTTCAGTCTCTTCATGAGTGAGACAACGTCAAAGAATATAATCAATGTCGCGATGGTACAAGGTATCACTGATGATCAGGTAATACTTTGCGTGGTAGCGTATTCAACGACGATCGTCATGAGACAATTGGGGGTTTAAACGTTGGGTCTGGAGATATAAGGTAATATCCCCATACCATGGGTCAGACGTGCTGATGAGGAACAATGATTCGTCTGAAAGAGAATCATTGGGATCAGATCCTAAATCAACACGGGAAAGATCGCAGATAAGGTCGGCGAACACCAAATGCTTTTTAGAGTTGGCTTTCTCGAAGAGGAGGTCGAACTCTTGAAGTATCAAGATCCAGCGTGAATAATTTCCCCCAAGCACTTGACGTGTTAAAAGGTGGTAAATGGGGTTCGAGTTGGCGATGATGGTGGTGGTGCGGAGCAAGATGTAATGTAGGAACTTTTGGACGGCAATGACTGCCACGAGAGCGAGCTTCTCGACATGCGAATAATGCGTTTCAGAGTCCATAAGACCCTTACATAGGTAGTAGATCACATGCTCCTGGGCGTTATTGTCTCTTGTACCAAGACCATGGTGATCGTGGTGGCAGAAGAAACAAGATAAAGGATATAATCCTTGTAGTAATTGGGCGGTTGGAGCACAGGGGCATGCGTAATAGCATGTTTGAGACTATCAAAGGATTCTTGCACTTGGTTGTCCTAGATGAACGAGACGTCCTTCTTGAGTAATCTCATGTAACCCTACGTCTTTTGCACGAATTTATAGACAAAACGCCTTAAGTAAGTTGCCTTCCCTTGCAAACTTTGAAGTTCTATAATGTTAGTGGGAGGTGGAAGAGTGACGATGGCTTCCAACTTTAAGGGATCAATGTGGATCCCATCCTTCGAGACGATAAAACCGAGGAGGCGTCCAGACTCGACGTAGAAGATACACTTGTGAGGGTTCAGGCGGATGTTATACCGCCTGCATCTGAGGAAAACGACCGTCATATGATCTATGTGGAATTGGCGCTGCCGTGAATGGGCAAGGAGATCGCCCAAGTAGGGTTCCACAAAGTCCTTCACATCATGAAAGGGGTACGACATGGACCGTAGGAATGTGGCACCAGCATTTTTAAGACCAAAAGGAAGTTTATGATATGAAAACGTTCCCCAAGGGCATATGAATGTAGTCTTGTGTTGGTCAGCGGGGTGGATCACGATCTGGTTGTAACTGGAAAAGCCATCCATGAAAGAGAAGATGACGCTTCCAGCACAATTGTCAATGATCTTATCGATAAAGGGAGTCAGGTGATTGTCCTTAGGACAAGCCTTGTTGAGATCCCACTAATCGACGCAGACACGAATGGTACCCTACTTCTTAGCTACAGGGACGACATTGGAGACCCATTCTATCAATGGGACAAGGTAGATAAAGCCAGCCTTCAAGAGCTTCTCAAATTCTGCCTTGATTGTCGCAGCCTTTCGAGGGTGTACCGGTCGCAACGTTTGGTGGACTAGTTTGACGTCAGGATAGGTTTTGATTTCATGTGAAACAATAGCGGGGTCTATACCAGGCATCTCCTCTTAAGTCCAAGCAAACATGTCTTGGAATTGCTTGAACAAGGCCTTGAACATTGTAATCTCTTCAGGGGAACACTTCTGGCCTAAACGAATGTGTTCCACTACACCAGAAGTAATCGATATGTCTACCGGAATGGTAGGTTCAATGTTTTCCAAATTGCTTTGAGTTTCTGTTTGACATGTGAGTATCGGGGACTGAGGGCAAGGGTAGACATCCGATGTAAAGATGGTGGTGATGTTATTTTCCACATTCTCCCATGGGGGAAGGAAAGACGATCGTTGATGAAAGTCTTCCCACGGAGGGTCATCCACACTCATAATTTCCATAATGGACTCGTCGGAATGAAAAGTCTGGAGCAGTGGATTGGGTAGGGACGACGTCCGTTGTGGAGAACAGGATGTGGGGGCCACAGCTCAGTGGTCCTCAGGTGCTGACTGGATATCCTTGTAAGTGATTTCAGTGGTTGAAAGAGGCATGGTGTCTCCAATTAGGTGCATAGTGGCTTTATTAGGTACAAGCCATTGATCAGTAGAGTTGGGGATAGAAGAAATCCTAGAGGAGATCATGTTCACTGTGGAAACATGATTAGGGGGATTCGAGGTTGGAAAGACGCCCATAAGAGATGAATCTTTTATGAGGCCGACCCCCATGCTCTCATATAGCTGTGAAGATTGTCCAAGTAATGGAACATTATTTCCGGGATGAGTAGCGGTGTCAGGTGTACAGAATCCAGTTGGTCGACAGTGACAATTCGGCCTTGGTGGGGGAATGGTACTATGCGAAAGACAGATGACGCGACCATCGTCACGGCATAAAACCAATTACGACCAAGTAAGAGATTATAATATAAAGGGTCTACGACCACTTCCACGTTGATGGTTGTGGTCTTACCCCCCAACTCAGTAGACTGCTAAGGCTTGTAACAGCCTATGAGGTTGAAAGCCACGTCCCCAGTATGGTCGGCACACTTGTTACTGGAAAATCTACCGAAAGCGGAATTAAGGCATGATCTCCCTAGCTCAACGTAAGTCTAGAACAAGTGAGATAGAATATGAAACTGCTTTCCTAGATCTAGTTAAGGATTGAGTAATTAGATGTCTTACCTCTAGCTTGTATATCTTTCTCCTTCATGTTGTTCCAAGCTCCACGATCGTCAGATCTCAGCTGCAAGACCTGTCAAGACATACAAAAAAATACAAGCAAGTAAAATGCATCTAAATAGTAACAGGTCTAAGTAAACGGTTAAGCAAGTAAACTACACAAAACATCATTGACACAACAATATTTGGTGGAAAGCGTTTATATTACTATATTAAAAGAAGGGAAATACAAAGAGTGATGATTACAACTAAAGCTTAATGTCGCAATCCTCCTCCAACAATCCAAAGCCAAAGCCTCCAAAGGAAGTAGAGGTCTCCCAAGAGATGAGTAGAGATACCCTAAACTAATTTCACCAGCATGCAAGTGCTATAGACTTCCTCCCCTTGGAATGGGAATGAGCTTCATATATATATGACTAAGAGGATAGGGTAGGTTTAGATATGGTGGGAGAGGGTTAAGGGATCCTACCAAAGGGCTAGGGAACCGAATTCCATCTCCTCCATAGGTTTAGGGATAGAGATCCACATCACACACCTTCGAGAATGTGCTCGAAGATGCTCTTTTATCCAATTAACTGACATCGTCGCAGGCTGCAGTAGGACAACCTACGACGTCGCAGGTTGCACAAAGGTGACCTGCAACAACCTCAGTAAACCGAATAGAAATAGGTCAGTATCTCTTCCAAGTTGATAACTTAGTCAAAGGAACTTTAGGGATGTTTACACTGAGTATTATGATGGGAATATTTAGGTGTAACAGTATTAGGTCTTAAGACCACGATTAGGTATTAGGATTAGGATTAGGTCTTAGGTCTTAGGTCCAGTACCAGGACCAAGACCAGGACAAGGACCAGAACCAGGACCAGGACCAGTACCAAGACTAGGACTAGGACCAGGACCAGCACCAAGACCACCAAGAGTCTCAGGATTAGGTCTTAGGTCTTAGGACACAATTATGTCTTAGGATTAGGACCACGACCAGGACTAGGAGTCTTAGGATTAGGTCTTAGGTCTTAGGACCACAATTAGATCTTAGGTTTAGGATTAGGTCTTAGTATTAGGATTAGGTCTTAGGTCTTAGGTCTAGGACCATGACCAGGACCAGGACGAGAACCAAGACCAACACAAGGACCAAGACCAGGACCAGGATGAGAACCAGGACCAGCACAAGGACCAAGACCAGGACCAGGATCAGGACCAAGATTCTTCGGATTAGGTCTTAGGTCTTGGGACCATGATTAGGTCTTAGGATTTGGATTAGGTCTTACGTCTTAGGTATCAGGTCCAGGAACAAGACTAGGACCAGGACCAGGACCAGAACTTGGACCAGGACCAGGACCAGGACCAGGACCAAGACCAGGACCAGGACCATGACCATGACCAAGACCACGACCAAGAATCTTAGGATTAGGTCTTAGGTTTTAGGACCGCAATTAGGTATTAGGATTAGGATTAGGTATTAGGTCTTAGGTCCAGTACCAGAACCAAGACCAGGACAAGGACCAGAACTAGGACCACGACCATGACCAGGAACAAGACCACGACCACGACCATGACCAACACCAAGACCAGGATTAAGAGTCTCAAGATTAGGTCTTAGGACACACTTAGGTCTTAGGATTAGGATTAGGATTAGGTATTAGTATTAGTTCTTAGGTTAGTTCTTAGGTATTAGGACCAAGACTAGGACCAAGACCAAGACCAGGACCAGGAGTCTTAGGATTAGGATATACATACATATATATATACATATGTATACACATATGTATACATATACATGTATATAGATACATATGTATACATATGTCTACATATATGTACATATACATGTATACATATGTATCTATATAGATGTATATAGATACATATGTAAACATGTATATACATATGTATCTATATACATGTATATAGATACATATGTATATATATATGTATATATATATACATATATGTACATATGTATACATATGTACATACATCTATATACATATATGTACATATGTATACATATCTCTCTCTCTCTCTTTCTCTCTCTCTCTCTCTATATATATATATATATATATATATCGACAAGGATGAAAATAACATAAAGGAGTAAAAGTTCCTTCTACCTTGAGAAAAGGAATAATTACATCTTAGAGGGTAAATGTGTAATTTGTATTGTATATATATATATGTGGGTGTGTGTGTGTGTGTGTGTTTGTGTGCAAAGAATTTCCTTTATAGAAATGACACATATCAAAACAAAGAAATATATTTTATGAACCTTTCTTAAAAAAAAAAAGGAGAGTAAAAAGATGTGTTGTTATGGTGGCCTCATTAGAGAGTCGAGCCTCCACCTCCTCATTCTTCTGGGGTTTCCCCCTTAGTGGAGTAGGGAAACAACTAAAAACACTTGGCTTGTCTTCTCGCTAGAAGATGGCACCAAGTAGAGTGTCATGTCACCTCGGAGGACCCGATGCTTATTCCTTAGGGCGTGCATTCCAAAGCGGAGGGAAAAACCTCGAGTTTATATATTTTAGTATGATCGCGATAGAGGGGGAGTCAACTCTTCCATGGAGGAAGATATGTTATTATTAATACTGTGGCATGGCTATCTTTTAGGAGCATCGTTCCTTAACCTATATAATCTCTGTGACTTGGATCTCTGCATTAGTATTTCCATCTCTACCTTGTTGTTTTACATTGTCAAGTGTTACACAAATTGATCTCTACAATCTTATTTAATCGATCTGCTTGTTAGAGTGCACATCTATGGTATTCTATCTGTACATATACTTGACAGCATCGTGTTCAAAATGTGTGTCCCCATATTTCTTATTTTTAGAGTATTAGATATATAAATATCTACATATTAAAACCATGGTAATAGGTTGAGGGACATCTACAATAGAGGATAGCTGCCATTGGTGTAAACCTGTGCATATTAAAACCATGGAAATGGGTTGAGCGACCTTTGCAATAGAGGATCGTTGCCATTGGTGTAAACCTCTGCATATTAAAACCATGGAAATGGGTTGAGCGACCTCTGCAATAGAGGATCACTTCCATTTGTGTAAACCTATGCATATTAAAACCATGGTAATAGGTTGAGCGACCTCTGCAATAGAGGATCGCTTCCATTGGTGTAAACCTCTGCATATTAAAACCATGGTAATGGATTGAGCGACCTCTGCAATACAGGATCGCTGCTATTGGTGTAAACCTCTGCATATTAAAATCATGGTAATGGGTTGAGCGACCTCTGCAATAGAGGATCGCTGCCATTGATGTAAATCTCTGCATGTTAAAACCATTGTTATGGGCTGAGCGACCTCTACAATAGAGGACCGTTGCTATTTGTTCAAACCTTTGTCTTTTTAATTATTGAAAAATGATATTGTTTGATAGAATGGTCTTAGTATATCAATCTGTGCATATAAGCCATACCACATAGTCCGATCTCATTGAATTAAAGTTTACTTATGATTTTTAAATATATGTATTTTCTATATTATATATAGAGAGAGATAAATGGTTGCGCAGAGTTTGGGAAGGGATGGTTCTTACAGAGTCCAATCCCATTGAATTTAAAGTTTACTGATGACTTTAAAAATATATGTATTTTCTGTATTTTATACATATACATTGGTTGCGCAGAATTCGGGAAGGGAAGACTCTTACAGAGTTCGATCCCATTGAATTGAAGTTTATTTATGATTTTTAATATATATAGTTGATAGGTCTAGAAAGTGATCCTTGTGTTACTTTCTCTTTGTTGGCAGTGACCCCTTTCAAGTAAATCAATCTAGGTACATATATGATTTATGTTGAGAGCTTCCTGCTCAGGGTTAATAAGGACGTAGTCCTTGGTTGGAGAAATTATAGTATTAAGATAATATAGATTATGTATATATGTTAGCCTTTCATCAATAATATTGTGAATGGAATCAAAGATATAATAATTGGGTATACATCCAAAAAGGGGTTGTTACCCATTGTTAATAACCTACACACACTTATATGGTGCAAGTGATAGAAGAAGGTCATCGACCTGATGTTTTGAGTGACCTAAATGAGTGTTAATGCAAGGGAGGAAAGGTTAATTTCGGTTTAGTAGTCCTTAATAAAAAGGTCCTACCCTAGTGGATTCGTTTCTAGCTTGGGGGTGGCCTCTCGGTGGACGAAATATACATAAGACAGAGAGCCAAATGGTTGGGAGGAAAGTTGCAGTCAAACCTTCAGTCGCACAAGTCTACTTTTCAGATAAGTGCTATACATTATTATGTTATTAAATTGTATCCATCTTGGTGAGGATTTATATATAAGAAGCGTGTTTATTTATGTAAAATTGTAATTGATGTGATTATCCAATGGTCTTCAAATATTGATTATATGATTAACTAGATGATACTTAGTTTTTGGTAAAAATGACGAATAGACCTTATGTCTTAATTGCGCATAACTTATTCCTTTATAGATGGAAGCACCATTGAAGGCGTGATTATTGTTTTAAATTAGATGCCTATACCCTATGATTGTAATATAAAGTTATTAGGAGGGTTTGAGATTACATGGTACCTTTTTGTAAGCATTGCATAACTAAGTAGGATTATGTAATGAAATATTATAAATTATATGGGTAACCTCCTAGTTGTTATATGTAAAGGCATCTCCAACGAAAATACCCAGGAACTTCCTTTATTGAACTAGGTTGATCGAATGTATTATCTGTGCTAAATAGCTTAGCAAAGTATTGATTTGGTTAGGTGTTACATGAAGGAAAACACCTTTGTTACTCAAATATATGTAAATGTTGTAAGCGTATTGATTTTAATGATCATTGGTATTTATATTTTTATTCGAGTGCTTGATCAAGTTTGTACAAAGATAAATCTGTATGTTGTACATTTATAATTAAAGGATAATCCATGTAGAAAGAATACGCATAGGGAAATAGAGTAAATCCCTAGAAAAGCCAATGCTAAGGGGGAAGTTGAGTAATTTAATATGTTATGGATCACCATATAAAGAGTTTGTCTAGGATAAATTACATTTTGATGTTTTTATAAAGATTTAGTTAAACCTTGCATGGTGCGTCCAGGATGGGAGTATTCTTGATATGGATGTCGAACTTATGAAGTGTTGCTTCTATATTACCTTGACGGATTATTTACAAAGTAGTTATTCTTTTATACTATGTTTAATGATCTATGCATTATAAAATTAACACATCTGCTTGTGGTACGACTAAGAAGGAACTAACATAGTTGTTTGTTGAAAGTTGAATAAGGGAAGAAAAAAAATTGCGCCCCATTTTCCCAAAATACCCCTAAGGATATTGTGCTTATTACAAGATTTTCGCCATATTTGTTCGCTAACCGATTTATTGCATTCAACACTTCCTTTTGGCCTTTGGCCAGATCATTTAAGGCACTAATAAGGCTATTGAATGATACTTTATCATCATCTACCATGATTCTTTTTCCCTTGTCCATCTCTAGTTGAGTCTTTATTTCTTCCTCGCCTGTACTCTGACCCTTTTGTTCTATTTTATTTTTCTTCTTCTTCCCCTTCTTCGTTCCTACCTCTATTTTTGTATCTCTATCTTCCGTAAGTGATATTCTGCAAATTCTCTGTGTGCATCTAACTATTTAAAATTGCATGCTCTTGCCAATCCCCACAGCTCGCAAGGAACATGCTCTGATACCACTGTAATGTGCTGTTGATGTATATGTAACTTCGGAATGTATTTCACATATATGTATATTATATTCCTATAGAGATGGTATTATTCCTCTATAAGGAAGTGTCGTCATTTATATTGTAAGTGTCGTAACTTATACTTGATGGGTTATTAGACCACCTTGTTTGGGGTCGGCCCTGTATAAGTCATGTGGGTCAAAGGGTTATTAGACCACCCTATTGGGGGTCGGCCATGTGGGTCAAAGGGTTATTAGACCACCCTATTGGGGGTCGGCCCACTCAGCATTATGTTATGTGGTTAAGTTCGAGCCGACATGAGTTAGGTAAAAAGGCAAGTCAAGTCAAGTATAAATAGAGTGCGGGAGGCACTCTATTTACTCACTCACTTCTCACACATGCTCTCAAGGAGGAGAGGCGCACTTATGGAGGAGGAGGATTGCTGCTAGGTTATGGCTATCTCTATTGGTTGGTTGTATCATTGCTCTATCTATCTCTGAGGAAGTTATTGGGGTTTTTCACCTTTATGGTTTTCCCCAAGTAAATCTTTGTGTCTCTTGTGTGCTTGCATTATTGTCTCCATGATTGATATGCTGTAGATATGCTGTACATGTTGTTCTCTCAGTTAAGATCCTAGATCAGATTGAAGTAAATTCAGAAAATTTAACATGGTATCAGAGCTAGCCTGAAAGAAGGCATGATATGGCATGTATGACACTTGTTGCACTTACGATGCTAGGGCTTGATATAGCAAAAACCAGTCATCGTAGCACTTTCGCTATAAATCCGTTTTGGCGAAGTTTTCGGATCTGAAATTGTTACAGGCCGAAGCTAAGATCTCCAGGTATCTTGTGTCCAAAGGAAAACCTCTAATTCGTTGTACTTTGTGATTTATGATCTGTACAATATAGGGTTTCTGCCTCTTCCAGATCTGAGTCAAAATCAGGTGACCTTGGGAAAAAGGTCATATCTTGGGCTAGGAAGCTCCAAATGAAATTTCGTAAAAAGTGAAAGGTAGTACACAGTCTGAACTATCTCAGAAAACTTTTTCAGAGGCCGAAGTCGAACCAGTGACACGTGGCACGCCGTACAAGTTCGCTCTCCTGTATTATCCCATAAACAGGTCACGTTGCGACATTTGGCATAACTCTCTCTCAGAGAGTCCAATTGAGGTCAGACCTGTCAGGATGGAAAGGTAACAGGACGAGCTATCTCAGAAAACTTTTTCAGAGGCTGAAGTTAAAACAGTGACACGTGGCATGCCGTACAAGTTCGCTCTCCTGTTTTATCCCAAAACAGGTCACGTTGCGACATTTGGCATATCTCTCTCTCAGAGAATCCAATTGAGGTCAGACCTGTCAGGATGGAAAGATAACAGGTCAGGCTATCTCAGGAAACTTTTTCAGACCCTGTGGATCAAAAATTTCAGAGTTACACCAGAAACAATCAGGTACATATTTCTGTCAAAACAGAATTATTTTTTTGGTACCTTCATTCATGGCTTCCGGAATTTAGGGCTTTGGAGAAAGTTGGAATTTTTGTAATCGGAGACCACGGCTGGATGATACTCATAAAAATAGAAATTTAGAGACCAATATCAGAATTTTTGGTTGGGCAGAAGGCCAGGCTTGATTAGACCCTAGTTCGGGACTTTGATCAGAAAAGTGGAAAATTAGGGCTTCTGTAAAAATGGGAATTTTTGAAATCTGTGACCACGGCTGGAAGCTCCTCATAAAAATAGAAGCTTAGAGCTTTGGATCAAACATTTTGATGGGGAAAAGGAGTGGGCTTCATCAAACCCCAGTTCAGGGTCACGTCCAGTGAATCTATAAGTTTCAAAGGCAAAATTGAGGAGTGAAACTTTGCAGTTTTCAAATTCTGAATATACCAACTTGATCAGCTCATCAAGGCACATATTTCTATCCTATCAGAAGTTTGAAATTCAAAGTTTGAATTTTTGGGGTTTCTCTGACAAACCCATATCCAGCTCAAGGTCCAGTTCTTGCAAATCAAGTGGATTGGGTTAATCACTTGCATAAGTGAAGAAGTTCCTGTTTCAGAGGGAGATGAGGCTAAGGCCTTACATAAGAAGATTACAAGTGATCTCGACAGGTATGACTCATCGAGGTATGTTTTGAGATTTGTTCATAATTAAGTTTATGGTATGCTTTTCTTCATATTATCACGGTTAGTACAATCTTGATTTTAGACTTGTCATATCACCTTAATAAAATTATGAATGCATGATAGAAGTCATTCATTTATTAGGAGTATGAAACTTATGTTTGTACTAACACATTGTGATGTTGTATGAGTTTTATGTTGTCTACTAACATGAAAGGTACACCAAGAAGACAAATCATGTTCTAGTTCAAGAACATATGATCATGAGGACAAAGATTCATCCATTGCCATGGATCTCATAGAAGATCCATTCTCGAGGTATGTATAACTTAGTTTTATAATGGTTAACTTATGAGACATGCAGGTTACTAGCACAAGTCACTAAAGAGAACCAGAAGACATTATGCGGGTATGTTAGACATAAATAGCTAGCATGCTAATCCAGGTATGTTTTTCCTATATCAAGCTAAAATCCTACCTTGTGTTAGGATCTTATACTGTTGTTGATAATAATTATTCATGAAGTCATAGGTTTGAATAATCATGGTTGGATGTATATTATTATAATTGATGATATGACTAAACCAGAAGAATCATGAAAGTATAGGCTTGAATAATCACAGGTTTTATGCATTTTATATCTCTTATCTTGATTGATGATTCAACTAACCTGAAGAGTCATAGGCTTGAGTAATTACAGGTTTAGACATGTTATGTTTCTTATGATTTGACTAACCATAAGAATCCTTGAATGCTCATGCTTATTATTTCTGTTTGAAATGATCATGACTATACATGCTTGAGATTATTGTGTTTTAATAGTATACTAATGAATGTATGATTTTATATGAGATCACAAGGATAACACATTCATGATACTAATAAGCATGCATAGGGACCAAGGATGAATATGAGTTCAAGAACAGGTAATTCAGGAAGCAAAGATCAAGAGGGAGCACACTCCAGTTGCTCCTGCCAGAAAGCAAAGGAGCACACTCTAGTTGTTCCTGCAAGAAAGCAAAGGAGCACACTTCAGTAGTTTCGGCAAGGATGCAGATATTCAGAGGGAGTTGATCATCTCTCTACATTTCACAACAGAAAGGTGTAGAAGAAGCTACCTCAGATTAGGACTCCAGCAGCTGCTGCAAGGAAGCAAAGACTCAGAGGGAGTCCACCCAACGAACAAACAAAGATAAGTATTTGAATTGTCATTTCTTAAATAATACTGTTCAATAATGTATATACTGATGTTCCTAGAATTAGGTTGTGTATTATGCATATTAGAATAATTGCATTGATGAACAGTATACTACTAATATGCATGGGTAAGTAGCCTATGGCACTGTACAACATTCCATTGCTACTTATCTAGAATGAAACCTCTTTGTTGACATGTTGGGAGTTGTGCACACTCTTAACAATGTTCTGGTAGAGATTGGAAGGCATCTAGAAAGTTACGGGATATGGATAAATGTTGTATTGAAGCATTGGCTAAGATAATTGCATGACTGTATGTCATATTTCTTTATGTGTAAGAATTTGTTCTGAAAACTATAAGATGTTTTCTAATCATGCAATTTAACTTGTTGTGTAGGAAAGATCATATGCCATCTCCTACAAAAGGACTACAACATTTGTTCCAGCAAGAAAGATATCTATTGAAGATATTGAAGTTCCCAGGATCTGGGATGAAGAAATGGAATGCCATGATCCGTAGATCATGAAGAAGATGTTTGGGATGCAGTCCCAAGACCTGACAGGGAGTCATATGTATGCAGATTGAAGAAAGCCTTGTATGGCTTGAAGAAAGCTCCCAGAACTTGGTATGGTGAAGATAGATTGATTGCCGACACGCAGCGGAAGCTTACTACCGAGTTCGAGATGAAAGATTTGGGATGATGGATTGCAAAGCCATGGCCACACCTATGGCATCGAATCTGAAGCTTCTATGTGATGCTTCATCTGAGCCGGTTGATATCACTATGTATCGTCAGATGATTGGGTCCTTGATGTACCTGACGAACACGAGACCACACATTTTCTTTGCTATGAACACATTGAGCCAGTTCCTGATGGATCCGAGGAGTGTTCACCTGGTTGCTGTAAAGCATGTTCTGAGGTACCTGAAGGGTACAGTGGATTATGGGCTCAGGTATGAGGCGAATCAAAAGTTTAACCTGCAGGGTTATGTTGATTCAGATTGGGCTGGCAGTGCTGCAGATAGGAAGAGCACATCTGGGTGTTGCTTCAGTATGGGATCAGGTGTGATCTCTTGGTTTAGCAGGAAGCAATCCTGCGTAGCACTGAGTACAGTTGAGGCAGAGTATTTTGCAGCCTGTTCAGCTAGTTGTGAGGCAGTATGGCTACGGAAGCTACTGTCTGAGTTATTTGATCTCCCGTTGGAGGCTACTGGTATCTTCTGTGATAAACAGAGTTGTGTGAAGCTGTCCGAGAACCCAGTGTTTCATGACAGGTCGAAACACATAGAGATCAAATATCACTATATCAGGGATATGGTGCAGAGAGGAGCTGTGAAGCTCCTGTATGTTGCGACGGACGAGCAGATTGCAGATGTGCTGACGAAGCCACTAGCCAGGGTGAAGTTCGAGTACTTCAGAGAGAGGCTTGGCGTGCTTCAGATCAAGGATACTTCGAGGAAGAAGTGATGGACACATTTGCTGAAGCCATTCCAAGCATGTTGGAAGGAGGATCCTTCACATGGCTGTGGATGTAAGCGCTGGATGATGAGCATCAGGATGATGTTCTGGTTTCTGCTTGGATATGATCAGTTGGATCATTTTATGTATGTATGTATGCATCATGTTGGATGCTTGGACCATGTATCTGTATATGTATCAGGTGGATACATTGTATGATCAGGTGGATCATGTATGGTGATATGTATCATGTATTTGTATTTGTATCAGGTGGATACATTGATGATCGGGAGGATCATGTATGATGATATGTATCAGGTAGATACTTGGTATGCATCAGGTAGATGCATTGATGATCAGGAGGATCATGTATGATGATATGTATCATGTATTTGTATCAGGTGGATACATTGATGATCAGGAGGATCATGTATGATACTTGGTATGCATCAGGTAGATGCATTGATGATCAGGAGGATCATGTATGATGATATGTATCATGTATTTGTATCAGGTGGATACATTGATGATCAGGAGGATCATGTATGATACTTGGTATGCATCAGGTAGATGCATTGATGATCAGGTGGATCATGCAGCAGGATGTTGCAGTGATGATCAGGATGATCATAGATGACGAGCTTCAGGATGTTGCTCCAGATGACATGCAGCAGGACGTTGCAGTGATGATGATCAGGATGATCATGGATACATCAGGATGATGTATGGTGAGTATCAGGTTGATACTCTATGGCCGTGGATCAGGTTGTGCAGATGAGCATGTAATTCATTGCCCTGGGAGATTTGCAGATGGTCTTTCGAGGTTTTGCCTATGGCATGTAATTCGGTGCCCTGGGACATCTGGCAAATGCTCTTTCGAGGTTTTGCTCTGGGAGGACATGTAATTCGTTGCCCTGGGAGATCTGCAGATAGTCTTTCGAGGTTTTGCCTATGGCATATAATAGCGCCCTGGGATATCTGGCAGATGCTCTTGCGAGGTTTTGTCCTATGGCATGTAATTCGTTTCCCTGGGAGATCCGATAGGTTGGGCTGTGTGCCCGTAATCAGTCCTGGGATGCTCTTGCGAGGTTTTGCCATGACCACATGTAATTCGTTGCCCTGGGAGATTTCAGGTCGGAGTTGTGTACCCGTAACATCCTGAGATGCTCTTGCGAGGTTTTGTGGTGGACCACATGTAATTTGTGCCCTGGGAGATTTCAGGTCGGAGTTGTGTACCCGTAACATCCTGAGATGCTCTTGCGAGGTTTTGTGGTGGGGTCACATGTAATAGCGCCCTGGGAGATCCTACAGGTCGGAGTTGTGTACCCGTAACATCCTGGGATGCTCTTTCGAGGTTTTGTGACGCACGTAATAAGTCCTGAGGATTCCACAGTATGGCCAGTGATGACGAAGACCTGCAGGTGGTGGGCCTACATCCAGTATGAAAAAGGACTGGCTCTGTAGAACTTCCTATGACGAGTAGATTCAGAGATTGATTGAGATAGCAGCAGCAGTGACGATGATGATGACTCGATGACGATTATCTAGTTACGATGATCCAGAGAAGATGACTTGTGCTAGAAGAACTGTGCTGAGAAATACCTTCCTAGTTAAGAGGGAGTGTTGATGTATATGTAACTTCGGAATGTATTTCACATATATGTATATTATATTCCTATAGAGATGGTATTATTCCTCTATAAGGAAGTGTCGTCATTTATATTGTAAGTGTCGTAACTTATACTTGATGGGTTATTAGACCACCTTGTTTGGGGTCGGCCCTGTATAAGTCATGTGGGTCAAAGGGTTATTAGACCACCCTATTGGGGGTCGGCCCACTCAGCATTATGTTATGTGGTTAAGTTCGAGCCGACATGAGTTAGGTAAAAAGGCAAGTCAAGTCAAGTATAAATAGAGTGCGGGAGGCACTCTATTTACTCACTCACTTCTCACACATGCTCTCAAGGAGGAGAGGCGCACTTATGGAGGAGGAGGATTGCTGCTAGGTTATGGCTATCTCTATTGGTTGGTTGTATCATTGCTCTATCTATCTCTGAGGAAGTTATTGGGGTTTTTCACCTTTATGGTTTTCCCCAAGTAAATCTTTGTGTCTCTTGTGTGCTTGCATTATTGTCTCCATGATTGATATGCTGTAGATATGCTGTACATGTTGTTCTCTCAGTTAAGATCCTAGATCAGATTGAAGTAAATTCAGAAAATTTAACATGTGCCAAGTAATGAAAACTACCTTTGCATGTGTTTATAGTTGCTAGTTTATGTGGCTAGTTGGGTTTTTAAAATGTTCATGCAATGTTTGTTTGTCACCGGATTAGTTGCATGCAATTTATATATAATGCAACACCATAAAATCCAGTAATAACATACTTGTGAACACCCCAAGAACTTTGATAAGATTGTCATTCAATTCTAGAAATGAAATAACATTCGAATTGACCAACAATAATCAGATCTCAAAGATGGGACAGATCTAACCTTGCACGGCGCTATGAAGGAATAGAAGATGGTTGCCACAGTTGTATTGACCCTTGAAATCTGAAACAGTGATGAAGGTGGACTATTCATGGCTGTAACAGCTTAAATAGTAATGAAGGTGGACTGTTGACTACTGTAACAACTACAATATATAACCAACATTGTGTATATATTGTGATGGGAGCATGTTTGCATGAGGAATTCGCCCAACTAGAAGGATTCATGCCAAGATGGATAGATCACTCCCAACCATTGAAGAATGCAGTCTTTGGAATTTGAGCATGCTTCTTTTTGCTTCAAACCTTCCCATGCATAAAGTTGTGATCCCTCTCCTTAGCAATGATTCGCCCTCCTTCTGGACTAGAATATGAGTTCCCCTAAACGCCCACTATTTTAGTATGACTTCACGCAGCATATAAGAGAAATCAATGCTTTCCCAATGGGTTGGTGCGCGTTTCCTCTGTAGATGATGAAGCCCCCAGTCAATGAGCCCTTCCTTATGAAGGATCATGCCCTAGTTTAATGCTCCCTCCTAGATATGAGATGACTACCTACAAATATCAGATCTAGTCTGCGATTTCAATATAAACCCTTCAGATGTTAAGAAGGTTATTGTAGCTACAACAATTGATGAATGTGCCCTTCTTCAACCAAGAAATAATATTTCCCATGGATACGCCCTCTTATACTCAGTCCTCCAAGAGATATGCACCCATCTTAGCAAGGAAACTTTGTCATTGATCAAACCACAATGATGATGATTCGCTAGTTGTGAAGTAATTCATCCTTTGCCCTAAACTCCATGAACTCCTCCTTAATTAAGCACACAGTGATAGATCCAAATAACCCCAAAATTGGCTAGGATGGATTGATTTCGCCATCGAACCCAATATTGGTCAAGGCAATTCGCCCTCAACACCAAAGAAGATCATTGAGATCTCAATTCCAAATATCAAAAGTGAATAATAACAATGGATACCGAGCAATCTCCTTTTTTCTCCTTTTATTACTCGCTTGACTTTTGCATGTAGCATGCAACTTAATTATGCATCATGTCTCATGCAACTTTAATCACGCATGTCACTTTATAATTATGCATATCACGCATGTCTCTTCATAATGCTTCAGTGACCCCTTTTCCCACTAATGACTTAATATCACCATTAATAACATACTTTTAAACCAAGGTGACAGTAATCAATTCCCTTTTTTCATTACCCGCTCGAACCTACGGGAATTGAACAGGTTAGCGGGTTGATCTCTAGTGCTCAAGCAGAAGAGGACATTACAGTCCTCCTCGCTCGAAATTGCTTGTCTTCAAGAAATTGTAAGCTAGGATGCGAAGTACCTAATCCCCTTCCCATGTGGCATCTTCAATGGGAAATTACTTCCATCTGACAAGGTACTCCCGAATGACCCTATTGCTTTAATTCCTTTCGCAAACCTGTAAGATCTCTCTCTGGAATCAATACCAGTTTCCCCTCCTCTTCAAGTGGAGGTAGCTTAGATGATGTGGTGATTTTCTGACACATGGCCTTCTTTAGGAAAGTTACATGGCATACATTATGAATTTTTCTCCCCTCACGCAACTCAAGCTCATAAGCCACTTCTCCCACTCTCCTAGTAATCATGTAAGGCCCATAGAAGCAAGGCTTCAAATTTTATGCTCATTTCTTCTCGAGGGAAGATTGTTTGTAAGGTTGTAATCTCAAATACACCAAATCACCCATTTTGAAGCTACGTTCAACCCTGTGCCTATCTACATACAATATTTTTTTGTTTCTTAGGTTTTTGCAAGTTAACTTTGATATCCTTAAGAATGTCCTGCATGTCCTTAATCCAATCTTTGTCTTTGGATGCTATGTTGTCTCTGAATACCAAGTCTGCAAAGTTAGAGCATGATAGCCATATAGTGCTCTGAAAGGAGTCATACTGATGGCAATGTGGTACATAGCATTGTAACAACGTTCCCATGGATGCAGCCATTTGATCCAAGTCCTTTGCTGACCTGCCACATAATTTCTCAAATATACCTCTAGCCATTTGTTTACTATCTCTTCCGAGCGTCAGTCTAAGGGTGGTAACTAGTACTAGTAGCCAATTCGGTCCCAAACAACCTGAAGAGCTCTCGCCAAAAGTATGAACTTGTTGTCCCTGTCACTAATAATGGTATTAGGTAACCCGTGCAATCTTAATGCCTTCCTGAAAAATAACTCTACTACTTGTAACAGTCCCTTAGATATATCCTTTCCGCCTGTGCTCTCAGTGTGTGCAGAGAAAGTCCACTCAGCTGCATGCTTACTGGGAATGGATTGCAAGTTCCATTCTTGGCTTATCAAGCATCTGAGAGTAAAGCTACCCATGGTTGCAGGTTACTAGCTTACCCAAACTATCTACTCATATAAATATTTATAATTTCCTTCATAAAAAATCCCTTCCAAAATACTCTTATCTTTCCAGATTCCAATTGCTTCCTCCTAGACTATGCAAGCCCCTTCCAGTGCGTGAGGGCACACGATGGCAAGGTTGTGTGTTACGAATGAAGGAGAGGAATACGAATGATGTCCGACTAATAATCTCCAGGATAGAATGCGCCTAAGTATCCATGCACATGGTAAAATGAAAGACTGGCGATATTGGGGTTAACAACTTCTTACAGGGTAAATCCCTAAGACTGCACTCAACCATGTTTCATAACTGCATAAGGACACATTCCCCATCTACCTCTTAAATGCATTCAATGATTGGTTGATAAGTCAAACAAGGTGGTTGGTTTCATTAAAGACACATGGCTTATATGGGATGAGATCTAAGGTTTACAATTGTCATCACAGGATTACTTCCCAATAGACTCCCTTTCCTCTTCCCTCTCATGGAATCATAGCCCCTCTTACGCTCTTTGGAAACCAGCTCGGATCATTTACATTATAATTCATGCAAAATCTTTACATAGTTTTCCGTTTACCATGGTAAGCCTACCATATGGTCCATATGTATCTATTTACTTTATACATGCCTAGCCATTCACTAGTAAGGCCTTGGCCTTGAGCTTCACAGTAGGAATCCATACTAGCATATTTACATCATTTACACATATTCCAGGGGTCAAAATAGGAACATTACATCATGGATCAAGTCAATAAGGTGAGGGATAGGAACACAAAGAACTAAGGAAATGGGTCACTCAAATCATAGAACAATACAAGGGTTAGGAATCCAACTCATCAACCATAGTGTGGTGGATAGGCTCTTGGACTTACAGGATCACCACTTTTATCCCTTAATTATCTTGCAACAACTAGAGGTTATGCCCTGCGATAGGATTGATGTGTGCCCCTTACCCGAAGCATGCACATGGACATGGATACCTGGGCATGTAGAATTGGTAGACCCAAGGCATTTCTAGTTGGTCCAATCAGTACTCTAACCAAATGCATTAGTGAGAACAAATCATAAACATCTTGATCATTGGTGGGATCGTCTACTTATTTCCTTGTCTTATTCTTCTTAATAGTACAAACCCTTTTTAACTTGTTTCAAAAGTAGGGGTTGCGGGAACTAATAAATTAGAATAATTGCTTGAACAATTATGAATAAGTAAGAGAATTCGTATTCGGGTGAACGAGCATAACTATCTATGGAAAGGTCATCACCACTATTATATTATAGGCATAGAATGGGAGATGCCTGACACACCTATTGATGTCACTAGAGTAAACTGCATGTGAAATTGTTTGTTTCCCAGTCATATATAAATGCCCAAGAGAAGCTTTCTTACTAGTTCCATCAATCATTTGTGTCCAGAATAAGCTTTCCCAGTGCCATGGAGAGAGTATGGATCCACATCTGGGAGTAGCATAAATGCTCTTAGTTTAACATCCCCCATAAGGGTTAGGATTCCATTTTGTCTGACTACCCGACAAGAACTTATGTTGATAGATCAAAGACAATCAATTTCTATCTTCTTCATTACAAGCAGAGTACACTTGGAAAAATTCATCATGTGTTAAGATATTACAAGACTTACCTTCGACCAAGGTACGGATCTGATAGGATAACCATTGTTTTTTTAATAAAAAGAGCATAAAATAGAGGAAGGTGCCCTGCAAGTCGGATCTTAAAAGGCCAGATAAATGGCACATCCTTTCCTTGTCCAATTTAAACTTATTTACTTCAACTTTCATCTCTTGAGCATCTTGCAGATATTTTTGCATGCTATACCATTCTTTTAATAGAAAATCCCATTGTTATCTTTTCTAGACATAAAATGAAACCTACTATTTAGAAAGTCTGTGTATAATCTAGTTATGCGCTTACAACAAAATGATGCCTTGGCCAAATGACTCAGCAACATTTCTAGATTTAATTATTACGGCCTTTAGTTGAAGGACTAAAAAAGGTTATGCCTCTTGGGTATCCCTACTTTCTCAGTTTCATTCCCAGGTATTTCCTTGTTTGGGGTATTCTCCCTTTATTATGGCACATTATCCACTTATAATTTTACTTTAGCTTGTGTAACCTTTGTAAAACCTTCAGGCATAGTATTCTTTGGAGTCACTTCCATAGGTATTGTAGCAGCAGTTTTGAATATTGCTTCCATATCTTCAACTCCACCTTCATGCGCAGTATAAGGTGGGTAATTTGTTTCCACTTAACATTCTTATCATTCCTGCTCGAGATGTTCTTCAATAGCTTGAATAAAGGTATCCATATTAAGCTTAGCCATGATATTGTCTTTCTCTATTTGGCTAGAGGCTCGTGCTTTAAGTTTGGTTTCTGCAGCAATAACTTCTGCAGCGGCCAGACCCTATGTTTGTCTGCACTTGACACCATCTTGGATAGAAACCAAATCCTCTGTACTTTGTTTACGAGTTAAAAAGGGTGTTACTTCTTTAACAGAGGTGTAGAAAACCCCATCCTCTGAATTTATAGGTTATACTGCCTCTGCCTATATCTTTTTGTTGCCTATGCAATAATACCCACCCCATGCCCAACAATAAACGGAACCCATGTCCGCCCTTCCAAGGAAAAGGCATCTTCGACCAACAGTTTTATTAATACATGGCATGACACATTTTTGGGGGTGACATCTTTTCCTCACTATCTTGGCCATCAATTTTAGGGTTTTTAATAGAAATAAGGGTAAGCAAATGAGGTGGTTATGCTGAATATGAGAGAGCAACTTCAAAATTATAATTGTAGAGTCAGTTGTGTCTTCCTTCGCAGGTAAGGTACTACTTAATGTAGAAATCAGCCTCTGACCAAGGCGGGCTCAGGGAAATCCTCCTCAATCCTTTCCCTTTGTCAACAACAGTTTCATTAGATGTCATAAAATTAAGTCTTGCATTGTTTTCCAGTCATGCATTATTTACCATGGTTCACCACGCGAACCATCTCTTGCCATCCATAGGTAGCCTGGTCACCCTCGCAATAATGACTTATGAAACAGGAATGCAGAGCCCCCTTACCAAAGCCGAGGAATTCCAAAAGGACCTCGCAAACTCCAAATCCACCCTGTCATTGAATCCCTGGAGCTTAAAAATTCAACCAGCCAACCTCTCAAAAAATATGCATGGCCTCATATTAATCTGGAGGATATATACCCACTAGTTCATGATGGGAAGCACTGCCCCCCATTGCTACGAATCCATAGAAGAAGAAGATAGAGTGCAGCTGAGTAACCCAAAGGTTTGTTGTTCAGTGGCAATGTAAAATAGTTCAAACGAAGAAGTCAGGGAGGAAAAAATAATAGCCAATTTAAGAAAAACCAAGAGAATGTGCGGTACAATTGAGTAGTAAGAGCATCGCTTATTTTGCAAGATCCTAATGATTATCATAGTTACGACATGGTGTAAAATATTGGCGGCAATATATGAAGTTACAATGCCCAATCAACATAACCCACGTCACTTTCTATATGACATGGCCGGTGTAAGCCATCCCCCCGGCTGAAAAGACGTTTCCAACCATGGAAAAGACAACTTGGTGACAATGGTAGGACCTAGAAAAAGGAAGCTTTCAAAGTGGCCCCACTGGAAAATTTTCAACCCCCACCATTAAATGAAGGTAGCGTCTCTTTAAGTAAATATCCCAATTGTTATGGGTTGGAATAAATAGTTCAGGATAGGGTTCGGGTTTTGACGCAGTCTTTCACGATTTTATAAGGTAACGAAGGAAGAGTTCGGAGCAAAGCCATAGCGAAGACAAAGGTAGCGAGGCAGGAGATGAAGAAGCAGTTTATCCAGTCGATCCCTAGCCGCATGTCAGTTTATGCTATTTACTTTGTTTCAGTACTAATAGCGGCATGCTTTTAGTTATATTGATTAGATTTACTTAGCTAATGATGCCAGTAATTCAGTGCCACTAATTGATGATTATGGTACTTCAACTTTATATGTTTCGCCTCAGTGCTATAATTCCAAAGTAATGAATGTCTCTGATATGGAGAGTGAAGAGATACTTCATACAATCAAAGGATTTACTTTAAGGAGTTGTGTCACTCGCTTATTACTCATCAACATGAGAGATTTTATTACAAGATATAAACAATTATTACCGATTACCTATGTTATAGAGATCTGTCGTAGAAGAGAATGAGTGTCTATTTAAATACATGGACTTGATACTACCAATTTGAACTATATATGGGTGGGGTGGGTAGGAATCAATCAAAGCTGCAGGAACATATAGGACTCGACATAACAACACTTTATTTGAGGTGGGGGGCAGGCCTTGGTAGAATTGAACCAGCACGGTTCGAGAGAGACATGGATCTTGGGTTGGGAAGGGTTTTACAAGGCCACCTTTGCACTCTAACAATTACCACTTAAAAGAAATAGGGATAGGAGGGTGAGGACTCCTTCTAACTATCCAATTATCATCCTCATACGCCACCTTTCCACTAGCAAATTTACCACTTAAAGGGTGCGCAAGTAGGCTCGACTAAAAGGAGAGGGATTTATTGCTTGTCCTTCGGAAGACAAGGACAATTCGCACTATAAAAATTACCAGGTACTTTGTATAAGGCCAGGTTATTTCATATAAATATTCCAAACATGAGGAAATTTATTTCTCACCTGACACTAGGAAGGTGAGGAAGCCCAAGCATGCTCTAATATAGGGGAGATGATGATGTTTTTTCCAAAATGCTTGTTCATTCCCTATAAGGAGAGGCTAGGAAATGGCTTATAAACTTATCTAATGGTTCCATAAGATATTGGGGCCAATTCCATGAAACGTTTTTGAATAAATGGGGTATTAAGAATGACTATAGATATATAGATTTTGTAAGTTGTATCATCGTATTCCTAAAATGAAGCCTTCAAAGCCTGTATCCATGGTAACCTATGCATCTACTTTCGAAGCAGAGCTTGATCTACATCTCAAGGAGATAAAGTCAACTAACTTGGGCACTATGTTCATTGATGCTAAAGGTCTATAAAGCAACATGAGATCCTCTAGGATACAACTCAAAACTAGGAAAGACCCCCCTAAAGGGAGATATATCCCTGATAGGAAGAAAGGAAAAGAGCTTGAGTCTTCATCTGTTGTTTAAGAAAACTTATCTATGAAAGAATTTACCAAGCTAAAATCTATGGCTAATGACCTAACCAAATTAAAACAGGTATATTTTTCCCATTCCCCCTTAGGACCTACTCTTAGAGCCCCAAATAATCCTATCTTTAATAAACCCCCATTCAAAAAACCTACCAGTGGCCTTCAAAGATAAAATAGGACATATGAAAACGATTCCCCATAAATCTATAAAAGCCAAGTCACTATGATTTTTCCCTATCCTCCCTATTATTAATATTACAATGAACCAGGTGTTTGAGGCCTAGCTAATTATCCCATGGATATAAATATGGTGTTCCATCTCAAGGATAATCTTATAGTCGATTATTTCCCTACCTACATTGTTGTGGTTGACGAGTCTCCAGGCTAGGAAGGGGAAGTATTAGATAAAGGCATTTTTATTAATGATGATCAACCTTTTCACCTAACTCTTGTCCACCTCAAGATGGTGTCTTATAACATCATGGCTAAGGTAAGAAGAAAGTATGATCTACAACCAAGGCCTACTCCCCTTTTGAAATAAATAATGCTTTGAAATGGAATGGAAATGTAGGTAGAGATGCAGAATGAGCACTCGGACATTCAAAGAAAGAAGTATCATTCAAGGGTACTAATTTAAAGAAACCTCAGATAAAATCCCCAAGAGACACAGTAGTCCAATCAAGCTCGAACTATTGTAAAGAAAGAGAATCCCCTGGTAACCATGTTGTCCCTTTCATTTTGGGAGTTGAGAAAGGCGATGGATAGGATTGTGCAATAAATAAGCATGAAGATCAGTGCAAAGGACACACAAGAATAATAAAGCGACACGGTGCAGGTTGGATGCAAATAGCTAAGAATAATGGAATATCATTAATGAGTTTACCTGGATGCTAGATCAACACAACCATCTTTATCTTATTTTGTCATTGTATTTTACATGGCCAACTTTATATAGCGATGGATGTACCAAAGCTCTGTCAAGCTAAGGGGAAAGAGTTGGTTACTAGTTGTTGGTTGTTTATACTTATTAGTTGTTTTGGGTTATTGTTCATCCTTGCTAAGAAAATAATGCTTTGATACTTGCTACACAATTTAATTGTATGATCTATTTATGAATGAATAAATATTGGGCCCTACTTTAAATTTGTGTGCATGTGTCTATGGCTAGTGGTTAGCAGGTCTGTAGCGTATTTACTTTGGTTATGAATATGAGTTTTCCCATTGGTATCTTCTATTAATTTATGTTTCCGCAAGTATAATGTATGGATTAATAGATCAGCAATGGATATAAAATCACGGTCATCTTGTTGCGTCTCCTTATACGTTAAAAATTATAATCTACACTATGGGTGAGATCTTCTTCCCTTTAGAAAGATTTAAAATGCCATCCCATCTATACTACAGTGGAAACTTTTGTTGGTAACCTACAAGAACCCTGGTCTCGATAAAATGCAAAAGAATGGTTGTGTTACTGGGACCTATTCTTTGGAAGGAGACACTTGTATGATGATTCATGGGATTTATAAGTATAAGATTGGAACTGGTGGAAAAAGTGGTTTGAATATTTTGGATTACATGAGGCTGAGTTGCATGAATGGGATCCTCACGTGTTTAAGTGCCTTACACATTTCTTATAACCCAGTGAATCATTAGCAAATAAGACATATTGAAGTCCACATGCACTTCATTTGGAAGCTCATCCAATATGGTATTCTCAGCTTAGAGTATTTCTCTACTGAAGAGTAGGTTGTCAACATCTTCACTAAACCTTCGGCATCACCGCTTGTATGAATCTGATCAAATCATCCTCCACCAGGGCATAAAACCTAAATAAGAACTCCACAGTGAAACCGTCTGGGCCCAGAGTCTTATCGTTTTTTAAAGAGGCTAATTTTTTTTGTCATTCATCCTATAAAATCAATTCCATCAGCATTTGGTTATCTTTAGTAGATACAACGCTGGGAAAGAGGGATGTAAACTATATTGGCCCCGTATGGCTCTTTAGAAATGGAGTGAAAATAAGAGACGCCAAGTCTTGCAATCTATTTTAATTTGGAAACTGATTGACCTTATACATTTTTTTAATTTACCATATAGTATTAACTCTCTTCCTATGATTGCAAAGTTATGAAAGAACTTAGTGTTTTCATCCCCCTTGTCTAATCACACAACACTACTTTTCATCCTCCACTCTGCCTCTCTACATTCTGGATTCTTCCTCTTCTTCATTTCTAGGTCTTTTCACTTTCATTTATCCTCTTCACCGAAGATCCCTTCTTCATTCTACCCATATATCATATAAATATCCTTCTATACTTTAAGATTCCTATCCATGTTATTTTTCTTTTTTTATGCTCAGTCTGCCACTTACCCCTTTAACCTTTTCGACATTGTTTCAAACTGAAAACTTGTCGTTTCCCTAGATTTTTTTATCATAATGCATCCATTATTTTCCAACCAAATATTTCAAATCTTTATCTTCCATCCAAACATGGTTTAACTTGAAGGCATTGGGAAGTTTACGACCCTGTTTCTCTATTTGAAGAATAATTGGAGCATGGTCTAAGTCTCCCCCAGTTTCCACCCAGGATCTAATTTTATATGACTCATATATAAGAGCCTTGGAGATAATAAATATGTCTATTCTCTTAGACATCCCTATCTTCCCTGACCTATTATTATTCCAAGTAGGCATGGGTTTAATCAGCACAACATCCACATAACCAACTTCTTAAATCTTGTGTCTTAAAAAAAAAACAGTTTTTCCACACTATCACTTTCTGCCCACACCTATGATCTATTTAGAGTAAAGTTAAGGTCCCCATTAATTATAGCCTTTTTCTTATTAATTAAGCCTCGAGAGAAGAAAACCTCCCAGTAAGTTTTTATGTCCTCATAAGGGCTATAACAATTTATAACTTAGATCTTTTTCCCATATATTGAAACATAAATTTTGTAACTCCAAACTCTTACTAGGTGCTAACCAGTAAGGATGGTGAGAAGTTGGATGTATATGTTTAAAATTTTTAATGAGATACATGTAATGGAATGAATAAAGTTTCATAGACCCGATCATGAAGACCATGGTTCATAGAATTTTCTCAATAGTTTTTAAATTAGATGTGTTGTGTTTGCAAGAAGTTAAAGTGACCAATTTAAATCTGACCACGACTTTATGTTATATTTGGCTTGGTGCTGCTATTTTTCATACTAAGAATGAATATGGGTGAGGGAGATGACCGCTCTTATCTCATCTAAGTTTGTTTCTTGCATCATTAACTAGGGGTGTGATTCGTTCAACAGAGTTGTGTGAGTACTCATAAATCTTGACGGCAGGGTTCTGGGCCTTGCTAACTTATATGCACCCAACGATGCTGAAGCTAGGGCCATGTTGTGGAATTGGATAGTTAAATTCCTACCAAATGTAGACTAGCTTCTGTGTGGAGATTTTAATAATGTGGAGTTCCCAGGTGACAAATTTTGAGTTAATCCAGTTAGCATGGCACATAGGGAGCGTATGCCCTGGAATGGCCTTATGGCCAGAATTGGCCTCTACGACCCCAACAAATATCAGAGAGCATACTCTTCATATTTGTGGTTTACATGGTCGAACTTTAGCGCTAGAACTGAGCGAGTCATGAAACAAATCAACAGGGTCATGTTATGCAAACAAAATATTTTTTCTTCCACTGTGAAGGCAGGCAACCAATGAAAGTGTTGGGGGAGGCTACTCTCTCTGACCATCAACCCCTTGTGTTTTATATTTTTGGGGTTGGCCAAAACAATATTTTATAGATCTAGATACCTATTCAATGGCTTGCACCTTAAACACCCAGCTTGTATTCAGGCATTTTTATGGATTTGGAACTTGTTTCCTCGGCCTCAAAGAGATTATGGGTGGATAGATTGGTGGAATGATGCAATGGGTTGGATTACGACTTTACTAAGAGGATTGGGCCGACATATTGGGACTGTTCGACAAGCCCGCGGCAAAGAGGCCGAGGAAGAGTGCAAAGAGACCTCATGCCTTCTTCAGATAACTCCCTATGTGTTGATAGTGGGGGGGATAAATGCCTTTTGTAAACAATATAGGCTCACCCGACGAAAGGGAGAGGGGGGGTCGCTCGATGACCTTCCTAGGGAGACACATGTTCTAACCAACGTGCTTTCCGGGGAGACTAGCGACTTTAGCAACAATAATGTTCGGGGTTGGGGGACCACCAACAATGTGTTAAAAGTGATGCCTGTGGTGGTATCTTACATGCACATAGATATAACATGTGGCATGAGAGTGCCTAATAGCTAAACATGTAAGTCCATATACTATACAATGGTCCTTTACTAGTGTGACAAAGAATGAGAATATGATCATAAGGGTATCCCAAGGAATGATAGGTTCCTGAAGGAGGAATTCCCTAAAGGGGTCGGTGTGAGTGAGCCGTGGTTACCCTATGTGTGGTTCAATCGGTGATTGGCAATAAATGTGTTCGTGTCGTTTCTTCGGTGAGAAGGTGTCGGGGATCGGTGTTGTTTCTATTTTTGCTTGGTGCTTTCCAGCCGATGTGTTCTTCCCTTTCCTTGTCGATGCTTTTTTTACCGATTCTCTATCCCTCCCCTTCTTTTCTAGAAGCAAGCATTCAATCTTGATCTACAATGTATGGATCTCAGTCTAAAAATGTCTATGCATTAGTAGCCGTGGAGTCTACTGATGGTAGTGCCCCTTCCTTCCCTGCGGCCTTCACCTTTGTGAGTGGTGATTTTGCTCGGTCAAATGGGCAAACGGGTTATGCCGCCACCTTTGCCTTTGCATCACAAGTAGTAGGAACACCCGCTTATATCGGAACAACACTAGTAGGAACAGATTGTACCACACTGATAGAAACAAATGCATATGCTTAAACTTATGGAACTTGATAAACTGGATCTGTGACTCGAACCGCTGCGACTGAGTATTAATCCCAATCATCTATGCCTAAATAAAGCTATGCCAATCGACCCTGCTCTTCGACCTTGGAGCCTTCCGAAAACCGATGCCCCACTCTTCCCACTCCACTCACTCCTTTAACTCTACTCCACCCAATAATAAGAGCGACCCACTCCCTTCCTCATTCCTTGTAAAAATGAAATACGAGGTCAAGGTACGAAAACTAAAATTGGAACGCTAACTAGAGACCCCGCTACAGTCTCTATTATCTTTACTTATGTGATACCTCAGTTGCTGGCTTTTATGCTACATACTATCAATTTGGACCCGGAAATATAATAGGCTACACAATAGGAGGATATAAAACTAAATCCACGGGGTATGGATATGAAATAGGCTATCTAACAGATGAAAGGGATGCTTGCTCAGATGCGGGTGTTATGGGATATTACACTCGATCCAGAAGGGACGTAGGCTCTGACTCTGTTGGTTCAACTGACTCTTTTATTGGTAGGGTACAGTGGGGAATATGCAACTAAACTTGTAACTGAGCAAAGGAAAATTGGCACTAGGTAAAATGAGTTAACTGGATCCACTCAGTCAAATTGAATATGCATCTTGACCCTGCCGGGACTATTTCCCCCAGCTTCTCGCTTTCCCCGACCCCATTTTTATTCTTGTAACAGGTGTAGCAACCCTTCGTCGATGCTGTAATATGTTTTGTAGACGTAGTGTGGAAGACTACAAAGCTCGTAGGTTCAGTCGTTGGGCTGGCCTCTTACGTGATATCACCTAAAAACCACCCCTGTGATTGATGATATAGTATCTAGATCTATTGATGTCAGGGATGTATATGGTTACAAAAATACAGGACCGACCCCCTCATTTCACTCACGTAAAACCGTTTATGAAGACTCGTAGTGGATGTGTGTGTCTGACTTTCTATCCGACTCGATGCGGATCCTGAAAGATTTCATGAGTTAAAAACTAGAGTATCCCTCTAACAAACGCGTAGCTGACGCAGTTGTGGGCTTTAAAACCAAGTCGACACAAATTCGACCTTGTTAGGTCTGCAGAGTGTTGGCTGGTCTGACTATGTAGAGATATGGTAACCTCATTTTAATTAGCTCTTATTCTTATTGCTTGGTGGTTGAGGAGTTATAATGAGCTTGATTAATAAATAATATTCTTTTGGATGCTTAAACTACTCTTGTGTTAAGAATGGGATTATGTATGACCTGTAGGGCTGTAGGTGTTAGCATGTGTATTTGAAGAATACAGATGATGAATGAAGATTATGTAAATGCCCTAAGAATTATGGATGATTTATCAACCCAAGAGCTACCAAGTTGAGTTCCTTCTCTGCCCTACCTCACCATTGTAAAAGGGGGGGGGGATTCAGAGCTAAAAGGTGGCGTCTAGTGAGTGGCTGTCCTGGTTGGGTGGGAATAGATACAAAAGTAAACCCTAGCTACCCCATCCTATTAAAATGGGTAAATTTAGTAATAAAAGGTGGTGTATCCAGATTATAGAGAGTATTAATGTGGCCTATCACTATAAAATGGGGTAGGGGCCTCAACATAGAGGTGGCCTTTACACATCGTTTCCTATAGGGTCCAATAATGTCAGATTGACTCACTGTCTAGCCAATATGGGCCAACATCTATGTGAGAATCCAACCAGTATTGGTGGTTCGTTTAATTGGTGCACCACCTCAGACTGGGACTCCATCATCATTCTACTTTGTCCGCTCTGATACGGCCCTGTTGGCAACCAACACCCTTCAGACCAATTTGAGCATTAATTGGATCTATTTCTTTTATGAATCCTTAAACTATGACCAATATCTAGGTTGTCTCCATTATCAATACTCATAAAATCTATATTTTAGGAGTTCCTTCAGAATCTTTGATTCAGAAGGTACTCCCAATAAGGTCATAATCTTGATTAGGACATAGGAATTGGAAATTGCTATTAGTTTCAAATTGGATTGATTGTTTCATTTACTTCTTATTTATTTTTTGATCATTGAGGGTTAAATGATGGATCTTAATCCTGTTGAAATTTTGCAGCTCCTAAATTTTACAGATTGAACCAATGATATAAATTGTGGTTATGCAAAGTATTACATTCATTATCCTGGCTACTTCACTTATTGGAAATACCTTGTATCACATACTATTATTTTGATCTATCAATTCCATTTAAAAGAGTTGAGTTATCTTAAGGCATGAGTGTGATCATTGTAATATTGATATTAAGAGTTTGTTTCATGTTGTTATCATATTAGTCATCATTATGTGATAACCATTCATTTATTCCATTCTTAATTTTCATTAATAATTTCCAATGGATACTATCTACATGATTATAAATCATTTTATTAACGCCTTGAGGTAATATTAATTCCATTAACCTTATTATGTTGATCAAACAAATATGCAAGGTATGTCGATCCAGGTGTTAGCATAAACTACGAAAAGACAAGGTTTGATAGGGTAATTGTAATGCGTTGCCATTTTTATGGATGACGGTGACACAAATGTCATCTATCATTACTATCCGCTTGTCATCCTCCCAAGGCCAGCATCACACTTTGTGCATTCTGCAAACTCAAATAACTCTTGCAGGTTCAGGGGTATCATTACCTTACATCTCTCACGCATGCTTGAGTATCTATTGTACTCAGATGACATGAGGTCGGTTATGATTTTGGTAAATATACGAGGTCCGATGGTAAGTCTATTTCACCTCTCGGTTGAGATTTTGAACTTGCCTGTATCTTGTAAGATTAGTCCCATGGCACCCATTTCTCGTTTTGAGCTTTTTGGGCCTGATTTTTTTTATATTTACCCACAGTGTGTCGAAATGATGACCAAAATAGGTTGGATGCCTTTCTTTGAGAATTTCCCAGGACATAACATGGTAGTAACCCTAGCATTCACGTCCTTGTTTGATGGCTCGACAACACGTATTGGGGATGTTGACCTCAATTTAACAGAGGAATTTGTTTCACAAGCAATCGGGTTGCCATTAACTGGCGAACGATGGTTCAAAGGAAAACATATGAAGAGTGATGAATGGAAGGGGTTCACGATTAAAGCCAATCAGCAGGTGAAATCCAAGTTCAGGTTTCCTTCACGAATGTTGAAGAAACAATGGCAGTCGTTGCTTGAGTTAATCATCAGGTATACTACTTGTGAAGGACGTATGTCCCAAACTCACTTTTATTACCTCAGGTTATTGCTTGTGTTCAAAGGTCATCCTGTCAATATGCCTTATTATTTCATTAACAGTCTGCAAAAAATGGTTTGTGCATTCCAAAACAACATAGATGATAAA
Source organism: Larix kaempferi (assembly GCA_027924585.1). Classification (NCBI taxonomy): domain Eukaryota; kingdom Viridiplantae; phylum Streptophyta; class Pinopsida; order Pinales; family Pinaceae; genus Larix; species Larix kaempferi. The sequence continues at coordinate 13,686,245 of BSBM01000761.1, forward strand.
GAACGAAGCCTCTTTCACCACGGGTTGATTAAGATTCTGGTTTCACATCGGTTAAATCAATTGGGTGACAGTTGGGATTTATTCCTTACCAGGAATGGATACGGGGTCAACGAAGAATGGCCTCGTCATAGGTATAGAACCTGACGCAAGCGCACGGGGTTTGATATTGAAAACCCCGATCTTGAAACCAGTCTAGACGATGGAGAGCCGAGTTCGGTTAAAACCCTAGGTGAAGGTGAACCTGTAATTGAATTTGAGACAAACCTTGAGAATGTTTGTGAAAATACCAAAACAAAAGTAAAAAAACCTTTAGTTATTGATGGTAATCTCAATAAAAACCCCTTTTCTCCAGAACCAACTTGTAGTCACGCACAGGATGAAGATTATATGAGAAAGGCTATGAGTGACAGGGCAACTCGCCGAACCACCCGAAGTATGACCACAACCCTCTTAGTAGAGAGAAACTTGCTTGGTGAAGATGCTCCTCGTCGAGCTTAGTGACTCATCAAAGTCTCAGCAAAATGATGCTCTCATGAACCAGGTAGACTCTAAATTTATGTATGAATCTACTTCTGAGACGAGGGAAAGAAATGCTCAACACTCTAATCCTTTCCCTCAATCAAACCAGGAGGTTGATCAGAAGCCTATAAAAACTGTGGAGACGATTGATGAACTGAATGAGAAAGCTATGGAAGAATTCATCTATGGATCCCAATTCCATCGAATATCCTACTTGGAAATTGATGTTAAAGAATCCCAGTTGATCAATTCCTTTGCCACTGAAGAAATCGCTCATTTGAAAGGTGAATTGGTAACCTAGATTGAAAAATGGAATTGTATGAGAGAGAGGAAGAATAGGTACAAAACTCTTGGGAAAATCCTGTTGTTAAAAAATCAAAAATTGGTCAAACGAAACAGGGTTACTAATGCGAGAGCCATGAAATTTAAAGCTAAGTTAGTTGAATCTAGAAGGATCACCCTGGTTCAGGTGTCGTTTGAATCGTCTAAAAGGTCTTGATGCTCTTTTGAAGATGAATTTCATTTTTGTTTGATGATTAAAATTTTGTCAACTTACAGGTGTTGTAAAGAATCAACGGATACAGGTAAATGGTGCATATTTTAGGCTTGTCTTTTAAATTCAAAGTGTTTAATTATGACCTACATATGGAATATCTAGCCTATATGTAACAATTCCCTCTGTTGCTATTGAGTGATATTTAAGGCCTTGCGACATCACATAATCTCTAAAGAGTGAATCTAATTTCAACTACAAGTGGGATATGTTGGTAATTTTTAGATCTGTAACACCAAAAATGAAAATTTTCCTACCAATTTCAACATGCTATTAATTTGCATTCCATCACCCTTTCTTCTCATTGTTTTCCCCTTTTTGTGAAGGGTGACTCAAGTGGATTCCAATTGACAACAATGGCAACAAGATAGCATAAAATAACACACACATGCCCATATCCAAGGCCTGGAATATATTGCAAACTAATGAGTTGAGTGAATTCAAGATGCAATTACAATAATTATTAGACAAAGAGTTCATATGACCAAGTGCATCACCTTGGATAGAACACATATTTGTAGTCAATAAGAAGGATGGAACCTTTTGTATGTGCATTGGTTATTCAATGTTAAATAAGGTGACAATTAAGAACAAGTACCTCCTACCCAAATTGATGATCCTCTTTATTAACTTAGATGGGAAAAGGTTTTTTCAAAGTTGGACTCAAGTTTTGGGTATCATCATATGAGAGCAAAGAATCGTCTGCATTATTTAAGATGTGCCACCACCTGTCTCCTTACTGCATATGCCAATTATTTTTTACTTGAAGAATGTTACAAATCAAAGTCCAAAGATCATGAGTAATGCTGCAATCTACTGCAAGATGTTGTATGGTCTCCTCACTGCTCAAACATAATGGATAGGGTGAAGGTCCAATTCCACCCCTTTCTCTGTAAATATCCCCTGTTAAGACTTTATTTCGTAAGCATAACCACATAAATAGAATTGATTTTGGAGGAGCTTTGATTTTCCATATCACTGTATACCACCACTTCAAATCATCATCCTCATAAAGATATATAAAGGCATTATAGGCCTCTTTTACTGTCATAGTCCCTTCTATTTTGTTCCAAGTCCAAGCCAACCTATCTGGTTCTGTAGAGAGAGTGATCCCATTTTGGTAATTTCCTTGTATGTATGTGTTCCATTCACTGGCTAGAGTTCCTGTGAGTCCAAGATATTGTGCAGAGAGCTAAATACTAGAACTTGTCAAGTTGGAGATATTTTTCTTATGTATATATGTAAGATAATAAAGGCCCCGACTGTGTAGGTGTGGTAGCAGTTCTTCTGATAGTATAAAGCCATATCCTCCACCCAGAAAAGGATCCAAGCCTAAAAAAACTCTCGTACCTGTACCAACCTTCCAAGCAATCCACCGCTTAACCACAGGTAGTGTAGTCAATATATTTTTCCAGATAATGGAGGCTATTGGGAAAGCAAAGCGTTTCTTCCTCAGCCATGATACAACATCAACTCCTTTCAAATATTTCCTTCTCATAGTGACACTCCAAATACCATCATGAAAAAGTGCCCTGATCCACAATGATTTGGAAGTTAGGGCCTCGTTAAAGAGATTGAGATCTCTTATTCCCCAACCTCCCTTATTTTTTGGCTTTGCTATCAGACTCCATCTTGCCAAATTGTAGCCCCCCTAAAAGTCCAACTGGATTTGTCGCAACACAATTCCATGTCGGACAAACTTTTAGAAAAAAATCTTCAGCTCTAACATGATCCAGCATAGTCTCTTGAAGAAACACAACATCAGGTTTAATTGTAGACAAAATATCCTTGAGGGATAGCATCTTGGAGGAACCCACAACTGAATCGCGGCCTGTAGCCCAAAACTTGTTTCCATTCAGTGGAAATCCAGTTTTTCAGTCATAGCCTTTGTCAGGCAGATTTTAAAAAATTATCCCTCTAAAAGTCTTGAGAATTGAACTTTTGGCGATGGTTTGTAAAAACCCACCTGCAATTGTTAAATTATCATGACGTTTAGTGGGGGGTTAGAAAGGCTACTCCTAAATATATGTTTCAAGGAGGTTTTTTGAAATAAAAATAAGAGAATTTTACTTTTGGAGGTGGTTTTTTAAAGACTGCTACCAAAAAATTAATTCTCATGACTTTGGGGGGGGGGTTAGAAGGGCCGCCCCTAAATATATTTTTCAGGTATGTTCTCAATATCCATCCTCTCAAAGACTGCTAAAATTTAACACTAATTATTGTATGATTGACCCCTAATTAACCTCATAATTGACCGTTAATTACCACCAATTATCACTCATTGCACCAAAATGATTCCTACTTGATCACTAATTACCCCTAAATAATCCACGCTTACCATTAATTAACCCTTGATAACCTCTAAATGACCCCTAATTTTTTCCAAGGAAAACCTCGCGGAGAAACCTATTGTATTTTTCCAAACATTCATAGATGGCATATTCCCTAGTAAATCCATCGATGTAGACTACTGTGCCTCACACACAAGGATTCGAAATGGGCACATGCCACCATGAACCTAACTAAATGCCCAACATCATGGACAACCACTAGTTTAGCTAATCCCTTGGGCTTAAATGGCCCCTACTTACCCATAATTGACCCATAGGTACCATTAATTTCCCCTAGTTAACCCATAATTGACCCCTAATTACCACTAATTAACTCCTAATTACCCCATAGTTCACCCCTTATTAACTAGTAATTACCCCTAAATAATTCGTGCTTACCAGTAATTAACCCTTGATAACCTCTAAATGACCCCTACATTTTTCCAAGGAAAACCTCGTGGAGAAACCCAATGGATCTTTCCAAACATTCATAGATGGCATATTCCCTAGTAAACCCATCGATGTAGACTAGTGTTCTTCACACACAAGGATTCAAAATGGGCACATGCCACCATGAACCTAACTAAATGCCCAACATCATGGACAACCACTAGTTTAGCTAAGCCCTTGGGCTTAAATGGCCCCTACTTAATTACCTATAATTCATCCATAGGTACCATTAATTTCCCCTAGTTAACCCATAATTGACCCCTAATTATCCCATAATTGACCCCTAATTACCACAGCTCATTACCCAAAAATGACCCCTAAATGACCCTTGATTACCCATAATTGACCGCAAATTATCCCTAAATTATCACTAATTGACCCCTAATTACCCTTCATTTACCCCTAATTACTCATAAATGACCCATAACTTTGCGCAGGGCCCGAGTCCATCACATAGGCCTTATAAAGGGAATTTTTGGCTTATGAGTGGGATATGGTGGCAATTTTGGGATGTATAACACCATGATTAATTTTTTACAACTAGGCCATGGTGTGAGATTAACTTCTAGGGCCTAAGTTCATATAGTTTCCTCTAGGTCTCATGGGTCATGTGTAGCACCCCAAACGACCACACATGCCATACAAAGGAAATGTACTTTTGGAATTGGACCACTGAATGGGTAATGAGAACCACACTGAGCATCCCAAATATTTCAATTAATGAGCACCATATCACTCTCACATGCCAAAGCATGGTGGCTTGAGACCCCACACATGGCCCATGAGGCTCAAGGACAAATGTTATGGCCAAACAACCTATATCTTGGCACCAGACCATGTATTAGGCACTAAAACTAACCTCTAAAGTGGAAAACCTCAAAATCATGACCACCATAATGCACTCATGGGGTGATATTTCCTACTAATTTCCTGTGGGGTTGTTGTGGGCCCACACATGGCCCATGAGCTCTAAAAAAGTGTTATGGCTCAAGATCTTGAATTTCAACCCTATAAAAATTTATGATTCCTGAAGACCATCCATGGTATGATAAACCTTGAAATAAACACCACATGTCACTCATATGCCAAATATTTCCTTTGTAGGACTTGTGTGGTGGTCCAAGGTCCCATGTATGGACCATGAGATCCAAAGACAAATTTTATGGGCCAATAACTTGTATTTTTGTATCAACCTTGGCTTGGACACCAAGAAGTTACATCCCCATTATAGGACCATATCTTTTTGGCATGATGAAGATTCCATTTGTAAGGTCTATGTGGTGGTTTATGACCTAAAAAATAGATCATAAGCCCCATATATGAATGTATAGTGTATGTCTAGGGATTTTAGCATTGAACCATGACATAGGCATTGTTGACTGCTTTTCTGGGCAGACCCGGGTTTTAATGAAGCGCAGCAACAAAACCACTTGGCGCACTGGCCCTTTCGGCAACGAGCTGCGCAGCAGCTCGAGGTCTCACCCGAAGTGGCTATGGGGGGGTTAAGGAATCAGGTTTCCTTAACCGTGGTGACGCGGAGATTGTTCTGTATCTCTTCTTCTTCCTCAAATATCGGCGGTCGGACCTTCCCGCAGGCCGCTCGGCGCAGCTGCGCGGACTCCTTCCTAGGCCAGCCTACTGCGCGGTTTCTCCTCTCTAGCGCAGAAGGCAACTATTCCTGGCGTTGACGCGCTAAATACTTCCTTGCCCTTCGCATACGGCGCAGTAACGTATTCCTCGCTCGCTGCAGCGACAGCGCGTTACTACTTCCTGGTACTTAACACTCATAGCTATCAAGAGACCTTTCCGACTCACTTAAACAGTCACAAAGATGATGCAAAAGATGTTCACACAGGTAATGATCTTAAACAGTTATCATTCATGCAAATATTATAACAAGAAGATATATGTGACGCTCATCTCCTCGAGGAAAACCACATCCACGGGAGTTTTATATTAACCAGAAAATGATAAAGTTATACAATATGCTGCGCACACAACTGCAGCCTTAGATCTTACAGGAAACTCCACGCACACAGCTAGGAGCCCTTCTCTCAATCTTGTCTCCTCTCTATGGAGATTACAAAGGCACAGACGTCGACTCAGACTGTCTGGCAACTCAGGGATTAGCTCCTCGGCTATCCGATTTCCTCTCTAGTTCTACTCACCGGGTAGAAAATACAGTGAAGGATAATCAACACATGATCTATCCTTTAGACTGGCTCTCTAACAGTCTAGTATCTAACTCTCTAACTCTCCAAAAGGAAGGAACTGAAGGAACCTCTACCCATTACAATGATTCATATATATAGGTGGCCATGACGGTCACACCTTTACAAAACTGTGGGCCTTTCCCAACAGTGATTCCCAAAAACCCTAACCATGCACATGGCTAGGTGTACTGTAGGCGCCGCTTGCAGTCACGTCGCCGCTTCCTGCAGGCTCCGTGAATTCCGGCGCAGATTGTGGGTATGGGCGATCGTCCTTCACCTTCAATGCTCTGGTCCGTTGCTCCTCCTTGATCCGAGCAACCATAACTTCTGTACTAAGCCTTTAAATGAGGGTAGCTGAGCCCTCTCTCCATCGCCTTATTTATTATGGTAGCTGAGCCACCTTCATTCTTCGATGACGTGCGCGCGAGCTCCGCAATTTCCGGTCCGTGATCTGCGCTGAGATCATCCATCTGGCACCGTACTGCGCACCGTCTCCTTCTTACCCAAAACTTAGTGCTTGTCCCAAAATTAGCACTTTCCTTCCATACTCGTGCTTTTTCCCAAAATTCGCAGCTTTTACTATAGCTGCGACCTTGGCCCCAACAGGCCCCCAACACTCACTTGTGGCTCGCCCTCGAGCCACTCGCACTAGCGCGTGGTTGTTTGATTTGCGCATCTGCTTTTGCTTGAATCTCCGCGAATGTTTTCTGCCACTTCGCAATAGCGGAGTCCAATTCCTCGATACACTCATCAGCTGTTTGCACTGTTTCTGCGGTCGTTTCATCTTTAGTGAGTGTATCAATGATCTCCTGAGACTCGGTAATCTCTTTGATTTTTGTCTCAACCTGGCCAACGATTTCAGCATACTCATCCATGAATGGCTGAATGCTGTTGGTGAGCTTCTCATCTTCAGTTCTGAGCTTGTGCAGTTGCTGCTGCATTTTGCGCACTTCGCCCATTTTCTTCATCTTTGGCAAGCCTGTTAAGGACTTAGCTTCTTCATTCAGAACAGTGAGAGACTGTTCTGCAGCTTGCACCTGTTCTGATAGTCCCACTTTAAAAGGGAGGTTCACAAGCTCTGACCATGCTTCCATAGCCTGGTCCATCAGGTTCTTGGCTTCCTGTACCCGATCTTTCATTCGTGTGGAAGCTCTGCTCAATGCTTCAAATTGTACCTGCGCATCATCCGTAAGATGCGCAGCAACGCGAGCTTCTAGCTCAGCAATCTGGGTTCTATGGTCCTCAGCCATAGCAACTTTTTCTTGCTCCAGGGTTTTCACCCTTCCTCCAATAATTTGAACTTTTGCAACCAGAGGGAGGTCTGGTTGAATCTCGCAAGCCGGCAATTCCTGGGCGATCTCTTCTATTGCGTTTCTGATGCCGGTGTCTTGCGCCTCATAGAGTGCAAGCTTCGCAGAGATATTCTTATGACTTTCCTTCAGCTCTATCTCCTGCGATTGCAATCGTTGGTTTGCCTGGAAAGTAGAGAGCTCTCTAGCTCTCAACTCAAGAGAAACTTTCTCCTGTACAAGCTGTAGGGTTTCTATAGGAATCATAGATAAATTTATTTCTACAGGTCCAACTGTGCTTACCTGTAGTTCAGCTAGAGGATCTGGAAGTGTCATGCTGGTAGGCGGAGTATGTACGACAGTGTGCCTTTCTGTGAGTTCTTCAACTCGCTCATCAGTTGGAATTTCTTGTGGCGCCTGCGAAGTAGATGCTGGCGCATGGGTCTGCGCAATCCTTCCTGCGAGACCTTTTAGTTCTACAAATTGTAAGTCTAGAGCACTTCGGATGTGAGCATGCATGTTCCTCATCTCACGAAATTGCTCTTTCAAGTATTTGTCGACCTCCGAGGGAATGGCCTCAGTGGGATGCGACACTTTCTGCTTCTTTGTGGCTGGTTCTGTTGAGCCTTCATCACTTCTTTGCTCAGGGGCTTCCTTGCCCTTATCCTTTTCTTGCGCAGCGGCGGGTGGCATCGCAGGTGCGATGTCAGCTACTGCTCTCCATTCGTCCGACCACGACTTAATGGTTTCTTCGACATCTTCTGTGGTCATCCTGTAAAGACCTAGCGCCCAGTCACCTGGAATGTCGCAAGGCCGAAGGTAGAGTTGATGGATGTCGGCAGTAAAAGCCAACTTTCCTTCATACAATGTGGCTGTCTCCCCGCTCAGCCTTGGCATATCTTGTATGGTATCTCGGAGGAGATAGTAGTACTCACAAAAGACAGCGCGATTCATCTTGCGCTTCGCGGGATTAGGGGAATCCCAGAGGTTGATGTAGCGCATGCCGGCAACCTCTCCTGCGCGGCGTGGACGGAACTGAGTATTCGGGGGCTCCTTCCACCCGACGAGAGCGCATAAAATTAGAAGCCACGAAAAATGGAATGATTGGCCTGCATTGTCCTGCACATTCAGGCAATCAGCCAAAAAAGAATTCAGCAGGAAGAGAGACCAGTTGTACTGTTCTCCCTCCGCAGCTGCGATAGCGAGCTCGACGACAGCTCCAGTAACTTCTTTCGGTCGGCACTTTGTGAGAAGTCTGCCTGCAAGCAGACTTCCTGTGAAGCGAAGTGCCTCATCTTCTACTGTCGTGAGGTCATAAGCCCGACCTCCTCTTGTCAAGTTATATTTCTGGACCAGCTTTGCAGCCAATTTTCGGTCCTTCTCCTTTCCCACAAAATGGATATTGGGATCCTTACCAACCTTGGATAGACCGGTGATGCGGTGTATCAAATCAACATTTAGATCAATTGGCCTCCCGAGCCAAAGGTAACCTCCATGAACGCAGGATAGCAGTGTTTTAACGATTGCATTCACTTCATTGCTACGCCCAAAGTGCGGTAGCTTCAACAAATTCAAGAGTCCAGGGCGCTCAAGATTTGCTGCAAATCCCTTCGGGATAAACTCGTCAACCTGCCTGGTGGGATTATGGACGATATCCAGATATCGGTCCAACTGGAACTGAGGATATGTCTTATAGTCTCCGAGGTTAAAATCAGAGAATTTAACCAATGGAATGTTTCCCAATAGTTGGCCTTCTACCCGCACACTAGCCGGTAGTGGCGGTAGTGGAATTGGATACTTTGCATTCTTCGGAATCTGTACATCCGGTGCATCATCTGGACGCGGCGGAATATAGTTCACCATAGACGCAAGCGGCTCTGGAACAGGTTCCTCCGGCTGCTGCTGAGATGCTCTTGTGCCTGGAGATGTTCTGGGATCAGTAGCACCGGGGTGTACGTAGGTCGAAGCCGTCACCGGAGTGGCCATGCCGAAATCTAAGCCTCGGCGCAGAAATTGACGAACAACTTCTTCAGTTGATAAGTTCTCCGTTGTGAACCAATGTAAATAACAAAACTCTGGACAGCAAATGGCGGAACTGCGTAGGGTATAGACTCTGAAAACAAGGGGAAATACTCTGCACACTCGGCTCTGAAAACAATACTTTGGGTCTTCAAACACAACTATGCAACTCGAGACAGTAACCCGAAATTGATACAAGTGTGAGGTATTTATAGCCAGCGGGGTTAGTAAATGCGACCAAGTGGGGTAACGTAGCTATAGGCGGCTACAGATGAGTTGACAACACGCTATCCTCCTTGCCGTAGCGGTGCATTTAGTGTGATTGACGGGTTCTGACAGCCTTCCGGGAGAAGCTAATGCTTTCGGCGCCTGAGTTAAATGCAAATCTTTCGGAGATTAAGCCGAATCCGTCGGAACGGCTAGACTTAAATAGCGGCCTTATCCTTCATTTATTCAAACGCGGCTACATAACTGCTGTAATTCAAAATTTCCGGCGGGTCATTTCAACTTAGGAAACTGTGCCTCTATGGGTCCATGACAAAATATTATTTTATTTTATTTTATTTTATTTTATTTTATTTTTTTTTTTTTTCAAGCGGCAACAAAAAAGGGAACTCCGCAGGAGCGATAGTTCCATGGTCCAAAAACAAAACTTCGCCAGAGCGCATCGATAAGCTCTCTTCAAGCAATTTTTATTCAGGATGCGCGGATATTTCAAGGAACTGCGCAGGAAGCTGGAAACTGAGGGTGTGTCGCAGCTTCCGTGTAGACTAAATGCGATGTCTCTTTCAACTACACTGGGCATCTGCATTCTTGAGTAATATATTATGTCGACAGGGCGGAGTGGCCGTCGCAATAAAGCTTAAGCCGACTCCCGTTTATCATTGTAGGTAGTAGTTCTCCATTCAGCTTTGCAAGCTGAACTGCGCCTCCGTCTGTTATTTTTATTATCTGAAAAGGACCTAACCAATGCACGCGAAACTTGCCTGGAAACTTGATGAATTTACTATCATAAAGGAGTACCAAGTCTCCTTCTTCAAAGTGCTTATGCTTAATGTGCCTGTCATGCCAAGCTTTCTGTCTTGCCTTCTGTACCTGTTGATGAAATCCGGCCAAAAGTCTGTCTTCTTCTAAGGAAAGCAGTTGCGAAAGTCTTTCATTCATAGTGTCAGGATCTGCCATTTCTGTAATTTGCGCAATTCGGAGACTGGGAACAATGTATTCCATGGGCATAACTGCTTCTTGTCCATACACCAAGCTGAAAGGTGTGTGACCTGTTAATTTCTTGCAAGTGGTTCTGTAAGCCCATAATACAGCTGTGACTCTAAGGTCCCAATCATCTCTTCGTTGATTACAGACTTTTGTCAGGGCATTCTCAAGAATCTTATTGAATGCTTCCACCGTACCATTAGCTTGAGGATGGTAGGGTGTACTCTTATGGTGATTAATTTGAAATTCTTCAGTAAGGGCCTCTATAGTCTCATTGAGGAAATGTGTACCTTGATCACTCATGAGGATCACTGGGCATCCAAACCTGGTGATAATGTTCTCGAAAATGAACTGCGCGGCAGTAGCGGCATCACAGTTCTTAACTGGCTTCGGCTCAGCCCATCTGGTGAGGTATTCAGTAGCTGTAATGATATATCTTGCGCCAGTTCTTTTTCCTGGTGGGTTAATAGGTCCTACAAAGTCAATGGCCCATTTATCAAAAGCACGCAGTGTGATCTGGGGTCTTAGTGGCATTTCATCTCTCCTTGAGGGTTTTCCTGTGCGCTGGCACACATCGCAACATTTACAGAATTCCTTAGTATCCTTGTGCAATGTCGGCCACCAAAGTCCTGCGGCTAATATCTTCTGCGCAGTCGGCTTTCCTGCGAAATGGCCTCCTGCGGTACCTGAATGCGCTTCTGCGATGATAGAGCTCTTTTCATGTGGTAAGATACATCTGCGCAAAATTTCGTCAGGGCCCAACTTATAAAGCTGGCCTGCTATCAAAGTGAAATCTGCGGCTCTAACAACAAGTTGCTTTTTCTGCTGGATTGTAAGCTCAGCCGGCGCTTGTCCGGTAGTGAGAAACTTAAGAATATCAGAATAATATTCGTCTGCTGCTTGGATATAAAACAACTGTGCGTCAGGCAGATTGTCCTCTAGACTCGTAGGTTCCTCTCCTGACTCTATTCTGGATAGATGGTCAGGCCCTGCATTCAATCTGCCTGGCTTTACAATAACCTCAAAATCATACTCTTGAAAGAGCAGTAGCCATCTGCAAATTCTTCCTCCTAAAACTGGTTTATTGACCAAATATTTCAAAGCAGAATGATCAGTATACATTTTAAAGTGAGCTCCTAACAGGTAGTGTCTGAATTTCTGTAGGGCATACACCATAGCTAGTCCTTCCCGTTCTATAGTGGTGTAGTTCTTCTCAGCTGTAGATAGCTTTCTGCTGGAGTAAGCAATTGGGTGGTCAATACTTCCTTCTCCAGACTGTGTAAGCACGATTCCTAATGCTATGGAAGAAGCATCAACATGAACATGAAAAGGTTTTCTCCAATCCGGGAAAACTAGAATAGGCGCTGTGATCATCTTTTCTTTAAGTGTGTCCAAGCTCTGTTGGCATTCTTCTGTCCATTGGAACTTCGAATCCTTCTTCAGCAATCTTTCCATAGGCGCTGTGATCCTTGCATATCCTTTGATGAATTTTCTGTAGTATCCTGTATGTCCCAATGTAGTGCGCAAATGCTTAACTGAGTTGGGCGCAGGTAAATTAGCAATGATGGCAACCTTCGCAGGATCCATCAGGAGTCCTTGTCTGCATACAATATGTCCCAACAAAATACCAAAGGGCGCACAAAATATACATTTTTTCAAGTTAAGGGAAATCTGATGCTGTCTACATTTTTCTAGCATCATGCGCAGATTCGCAATATGGTTCTTTAGTAAACCAAATACAGTCCAGTCATCAAAATAGACTTCTAAAAACTTGTGGATAAATTCTTTAAAAACAGCAACAACGACTCTAGAGAAGATAGCAGGTGCGTTTTTAAGACCAAAGGGCATTACCGTATACTGGAATGAGCCCCATTCTGTTGCAAAAGTAGTCTTGTGGCGGTCATCCGGATGGATTCTGATCTGATGATATCCCGAGAATCCATCAGTGAAGGAGTAAGCCTCTTGTCCTCCAACATTATCAAGTACTTCATCTGTGAAAGGAGTGGGAAATGGATCGTGCGCTGATGCATCATTGAGTTTGCGCAAGTCGACACAAATTCTTATTTCACCTTTCGTTTTCTTTTCTTGGACCACCATAGGACTAATCCAATCGCTTTCCTCTACTGGCTCAATAATACCTGCTGCAAGCATCTTATCAATTTCTTCTTTGACTTTTTCTTTGTAGCGCGGGTTCAACCTGTATGGGCACTGCTTTACTGGCTTGGCATCTGGTTTCAGAGGTATGCGCATCACTCCTAAGTCTCCTAGGATGCCTTTCATTTCTGTGAACTTGGTATGAAAGATATCCTGGTAGTCACGTAATAAATCTGAAACATGCGCAACAGTTTCATCATCCCAATAATCTCCTATAGAAGCAAACTTTGGGTCAGCTTCTGTGCCAATGTTAACTTTCTTGAGCTTGACGTGTTCTGTGATGGCAGGAATATCAAGCTCAGGACCTTCAATATTGCGCGTCCCTTCTGATTCTGGGATATTGATGTTGCGAGGATCGTCCTCCTCGTCTTCAGCGGTGAAGTTATAGCATTCCAGGGCATGTTCTATCTGGACAGCCCAATCTGGTTGGGAATATTCTGTTACTAGACCTGGTTCAAATACCTTCTTTTTAATACACTTCAGAGCCTGATCAAGACTTGGATGCTCTGACTCAAAGCTGAATGTAAGTTGAAAACTTTCTATCATAAGAGCCCAAGTAAGAGTGCCTTTGCGCAATTCTATTTCAGTATACCAATTCCTTGGAATTGTATCCAATGTGTGGATGAATTGGTGAACCCACTCATCTTCCGGAATATCTGACCATTGCTGAATACATGCTTCAATGTGTGACCTGGGGTCACTCTGTCCTTCATATTTGCGTAGCGCTTCGGCTGTGGTGTCCTGAAATCTGCGCAGTATCAATCTGCGACAGTCTTTCCATGTATGAATATTCTCCTTGTGCGCAATCCACCATCTTGCGGGTGTAGCGCGCAATGCTATATCTAGTGCCTGTATGCGCTGCGGTTCTGGAAGCTTTTGTTCATATTCCTGTATGAATTTAGTTACTTCAGTTAAGCCATCAAAAGTTGGAGTATCAATTAATTCTGTGCCAATCCATCGAATGGATTTAGTCATCATGGCGCAACGTCTTGCAGAAACATCATGTAGACGATTCTGCCAGTTTTCCAATCCTGCATCTGAATCTGATGTGCACGAGCTATCACATCGCCAGCTGATATGGCCGTCTGCTGTGGGGTTGACATAGTCACTGTGGTTAGTGGTCATCTGGTACAAACTTTCCAGGTGGCGCGCTTCCTCTTCTGCACGAATGGGTTCTATATATCTTGGTCCTTGAATAGGATCAAGAGGTGCGATGACCCTGATCTGGTCATCCTCAAAGGTCATCTGTCTTTTCTTCAAGTTAATGACAGCCAAATTATCAAATGCCCAGTCTATTCCTAACAGCGCTGGGTATGGTCTACTATCATCCATAATTTTGATTACTTCAAAATCTGCAGAGCTTCGTACTCCTTCAATATCAATAGGTACGTTGGGTAATCTGCCCAATGGAGAGACTCGTTGCTGATTTGCGAGTCTTAGCTGGATAGGGGATCTTGTAAGCTGAGGGCTTCCCATCTGTTCCCATGTCTGCATAGTGAGAACATTGGCTTCTGAGCCCAAATCTAACATGACTTCGTCCATTTCAAATGCTCCAATCTGCGCTGTAAGCCTCATCTCTTTTCCAGTTCTAATGTGACTCCTAATCTGGTGAACAGCACGCTGTGGTGTGTTCGTCGAAGCAGAGTGTTGGCACCGATCCAACAGGTGTTGAAGTTCTAGAGTTGCTTTTTCATTGCGCAACAACTTTAAACATTGTCGCAGGAATGCATGGACACTGCCTAGTGCATGCTCCTCATCATCATCATCATCATCATCATCATCATCATCAGGCCTTCCAGCTGTAGTGGCCTGTTCTTGCACCAGGTTGTCTTGTCTTAGTGCTTGCGATCTAATATTGTTCTGCGGAATTGCGGCAGAACTTGAAGCTCTCGGATCTGAGAAATACTCTTGAGCTTGCTTAAATGCTTCTTTTTGCTTCTGCAGGTTAAGTGGGGCTGGTTTAATGTTAGCGCGGCGCACCCATTGCGTCGCTTGCTTTCCCGTTCCCATCTCTTGCGCACCAGTGGTTGCTCCACTGCGTGTCACTATATTAACTGTAGGGTCCGGTGCTCTTTTTTCTGCTCCAATCAACTGAATATTCTGATTTACCTGTGGTGTCTTTGCTTGCATCTTAGCCTGTAACTGAGGGCATTCTTCAATGATATGGTCAGAAGATTTACAATACCTGCAGAGGGTTGTAGGATTTTGGCAATCCCTAGCAAAATGACCTTGTTCTCCGCAATTATAACAAGTGATCTGTCCTCTTCCGCGACCAAAGTTTGTTGTGCGTCCGCGTCCTCTGTAATTTGCTGCTCGGGCGTCCCGAGTTTGGTCATAAGGTGGACCTGCTGTGGGTCCTTGTGTCTCTGCTTGTACCCTATAGACATCATGCTTTCTTTCTATCATAAGATCATATGCTCTACAATTGTTCGCATCATGACCTACTGATTTACAGAAATTACAATATAGATTCTTTGGAGTTTGTACATATTTCTGAAGTAAGTGGCATTCTTGTGGTCTATGACCTCTAGTTCTGCAGATTTCACACCAAGGCCCTTGTGCCTGTGGTAAAGGGTTAGGTGCTCCAGTTGCAATATAGTCTATGAAAACGGGACAATGGTCCTTTGAATGACCTTGGGCTTTACATTTTGTGCACCAAATTTCTTCCTTAATCTCCTTGCCTTTCTTAATATCATGCACTTGCAAGGTTAAGTTTGCTAATTGGTTCTGTAAATGCGCAACATCGTTGCTTGTCCCTGCAATTGGCGAAGCTTCTAGTTTCATAGCCATTTCTAGGGCTTGTTCCTGAGTATTGAGATTCTGTTGCATAAGGGGAAGTCTAATGTGTGGAAGCAGTGCAGCAATAAACCATTCTTTATGTTTCTGTGGTGCAAACTCGAAGCTTACTTGATCTATCAAGGCTTTGAACTTCTGGTCAAAGTCCCATACTGATTCTGTAGGTAACTGTTTGATGTCTTTGAGCTCTGTTATACACTGTGATTCTGATTTAGGTTTCTTGAATTCTCTAATCATGGCATTTCTTACCTCAGCAAGCGTCCTATTCTGTGCTGCTGAGTATTTCATGAACCAAGTCAAGGCTCTTTCTCTTAGTGTGGTTGCTAACTGAACCAGTTTAACAGCATCGTCATTAATTTGCTTAATTGTCCAAATGGCTTCACATAAGAACCAGTGCTGCTCAGGGTCCTCTATCCCTGTTCCTCTAAAAGTTGGTAGCTTCATGTCATCACCCATCCTTCTTGCACGGGTTTGAGGTGGAGGTACCGTAGCAGTGCCTCTGGGATGGTTAAACAAAGGTGGTACGGAGGTACTAGAAGTAGCGTGTGGGCTACTAGAAGGTGTTACTGTAGGATTATACTGAGCTCCGTCTGGTTTTTGCGGTGTAAAGGGGTAATAAGGGATATGAGCACTCCCTTGTCTTTCTATATGGCTTTCTCTAGGGACTTGGCTATTGTCTGGGCTAGACTCAAAAGGATATTGGTCAAGGCCTACTTTATATCGTTTTCCACTACGAGTGCAACCAATAACTTCAGGATCACTATCAGAATCTACGGACATTACTTGTCTATGCTATTCATCAGGAGCAATACATAGCTTTCCTTTTTCATACAGAAGCATTTTAATCCATAAGTTCAGAGAATTTAAGAACTTACCTCTGTGTACTTGGAAGAAACTCCTCTCAGCTTCACTGAAACTCTTTCTTGTATCGACTGCAAAGTCGGTAATGAAACCTTCCAGTAGACTATTCAACCAAAAGTCTACTGCGCGAGACACAGGATTGTCTATCTGCTTCACAATACTGACTAGCTCAGGCGTCCACGTGACGGGTCGATCAACATGCAGCGTAGGTCTAGAATCTGCTAACTTGGCTATCCAAGCGTGTAACTCCAATGCAAACGTAACAAAGAAAATTTCGTAAAGGTCAGCATAAATATACTTCTGTAACCAATCTTCTGTTTGAAGCGTAGGGCTTCTATTTTCTTGTTCAGCAAACTCTTTAGCCTTTAAATCAAACCAATCTCCAATTTCTTTAGCTGTAGGATGCCAGTAACACATTTGTTAGCTGAGCAAGTCTCAGTGTAACAGAACCTTATGTTGTCTTCAGCAACAGTCTCAGATGTCGCGTGACTAGTAAGTCTTACAGCAACAAGTCGCAAGGCAAAGGAATCATTTGTTGACTCAATCAACAGGGTTCAAAGCCATGGAAGTAATGTGATCAAAAAGTCATAAGACAACAGAACCATTTGTTGGTCACTAGGCAACGGAACCATTTGTTGACTGCTCAATCTCGCGCGTCGCCAAAATAACAAGTCTCATTCGCGCGGCAACGGAACCATTTGTTGACTGCTTTTCTGGGCAGACCCGGGTTTTAATGAAGCGCAGCAACAAAACCCCTTGGCGCACTGGCCCTTTCGGCAACGAGCTGCGCAGCAGCTCGAGGTCTCACCCGAAGTGGCTATGGGGGGGTTAAGGAATCAGGTTTCCTTAACCGTGGTGACGCGGAGATTGTTCTGTATCTCTTCTTCTTCCTCAAATATCGGCGGTCGGACCTTCCCGCAGGCCGCTCGGCGCAGCTGCGCGGACTCCTTCCTAGGCCAGCCTACTGCGCGGTTTCTCCTCTCTAGCGCAGAAGGCAACTATTCCTGGCGTTGACGCGCTAAATACTTCCTTGCCCTTCGCATCCGGCGCAGTAACGTATTCCTCGCTCGCTGCAGCGACAGCGCGTTACTACTTCCTGGTACTTAACACTCATAGCTATCAAGAGACCTTTCCGACTCACTTAAACAGTCACAAAGATGATGCAAAAGATGTTCACACAGGTAATGATCTTAAACAGTTATCATTCATGCAAATATTATAACAAGAAGATATATGTGACGCTCATCTCCTCGAGGAAAACCACATCCACGGGAGTTTTATATTAACCAGAAAATGATAAAGTTATACAATATGCTGCGCACACAGCTGCAGCCTTAGATCTTACAGGAAACTCCACGCACACAGCTGGGAGCCCTTCTCTCAATCTTGTCTCCTCTCTATGGAGATTACAAAGGCACAGACGTCGACTCAGACTGTCTGGCAACTCAGGGATTAGCTCCTCGGCTATCCGATTTCCTCTCTAGTTCTACTCACCGGGTAGAAAATACAGCGAAGGATAATCAACACATGATCTATCCTTTAGACCGGCTCTCTAACAGTCTAGTATCTAACTCTCTAACTCTCCAAAAGGAAGGAACTGAAGGAACCTCTACCCATTACAATGATTCATATATATAGGTGGCCATGACGGTCACACCTTTACAAAACTGTGGGCCTTTCCCAACAGTGATTCCCAAAAACCCTAACCATGCACATGGCTAGGTGTACTGTAGGCGCCGCTTGCAGTCACGTCGCCGCTTCCTGCAGGCTCCGTGAATTCCGGCGCAGATTGTGGGTATGGGCGATCGTCCTTCGCCTTCAATGCTCTGGTCCGTTGCTCCTCCTTGATCCGAGCAACCATAACTTCTGTACTAAGCCTTTAAATGAGGGTAGCTGATCCCTCTCTCCATCGCCTTATTTATTATGGTAGCTGAGCCACCTTCATTCTTCGATGACGTGCGCGCGAGCTCCGCAATTTCCGGTCCGTGATCTGCGCTGAGATCATCCATCTGGCACCGTACTGCGCACCGTCTCCTTCTTACCCAAAACTTAGTGCTTGTCCCAAAATTAGCACTTTCCTTCCATACTCGTGCTTTTTCCCAAAATTCGCAGCTTTTACTATAGCTGCGACCTTGGCCCCAACAGGCATTGAGAACCATGTCTAGTGTTAGAAAGAGGAAAGTTCTATCATATCTAATTTGTAGGCTAATGATTCCCTATGGAGGGTATGTGTGGCGGTTTGAGGGCTTGAAAATGGACCATGAGCTTAGAGAAAAATGTTATGACATAAGACCCTTATTTAACCTTATATCATAACATGGGCCTTGAAAATCATCCCTGGCGTGCCCTTCCTCAAAATGGTCAGCATATCTCGCATATTATCTAAGATTCCCCATGTAGGCCTTGTGTTATAATCTAGGCATCCATTCATGGGCCATGATCCCCAAGGTAATTCATATGGCCTTGTACCCTAAAACCTTGGTCCATGGCCTAGGGACTGAAATCCATACTAGGTGTGCTAAACCTCAAAATGGCCAACATATCTTACTCATTGGCTAAATATTACCTATGTAGTATATGGGGCCTTTCAGGTGGTCTAGGGCATCACACATGACCCATGAGCCCCTTACCCTTAGACGTTATGTTTTGACTTGATAATATGGCCCAATCAATGATAACCATTCTTGGTCGCATAGAGCTTGAAATGGACATTTCTTGCTTGTAAGCCAAATATTTCCCTCATAGAGATGACGTTATGGACTAGGGCCCCATTTATGGGCCCCGATTCCTTGAGGAAAATGTTATGGACTAGGAATTTATATGTTTACCCTAGAACATGGACTAGGCCATGAGAGCCATTCTTAGTGTGCCAAACTTGAAATGAACACTATGTTCCACTTACATGATAAAGATTCCCTTTATAGGGCTTGTATGGTGGACATAGGCCTATCAATGTCACATGATCCCTAGAGACAAAATGGCCTAAGGTAAGGTTGATGCAGAAGAATTATCCTTACTGACATGGCATATTTGGATGTGTGAGGTTTTGAGTTTAATTAATGTGTCCTCCCACCTTGTAAATGGCCAGTTTTTCCCTTGTAATTGTCCCTTTTCCTTGACACATTAATCACATATTACATTCTTTTACTCCCTCAAATTCCTCACTAGTCATGTCTTCGACAAATGAAGGTCAATGTACAAACTATAATGATAATCTTAAAAGGTACCATGATGGAATGCCCTCACCGTTTGGCAATTTTGGTTGGTAATTGTAACTGGTATGTCAAATCCACTCCAAGTATCTATTAGGTCCACATAAAGAAACAACAAGAGCAATGTAAAAACATCTCTCCATGCTTGAAACAATGCATATCTCCATTGTAGCATTCTTTTAAACTATTTGTGAGCCTCTTTGATTTTCCAATTTTATATGCAATCCCAAATCACAACATTCCACAAGACAACATTATTCTCAAGCATGTTATTAAACATTGTTGAGCTTTGTCCATCCTACCATTATGGGCATATTTCATAAGCATTATAGTCCACAAAATGGTGTCTCATTGAGACATTCTATAAGCCACGTGATGAGCATATTATAATCAACCCTCCACACCAATTGTTCCAAGTGAAGATGGCATTCTTTGGAAATACATCCACAAATTATCAATGCTCTAAAAGGTCCCGAAGAATCTAGCTTGTCGCTTCCAACCTTTACACTCATCCTTTCTTTTCAAAGAGGGACTTTATTGTGGCTAGGCCGTATTCTCTAATGATTCAATGTTCCTAGTTGGGGAGGACCTTAATCGTACTTAATATTTCCAAACATTAATCTAGAATTTGTCAGAGATCAATGAACCCATATACATTAGTTATATTGCCCTTTACCCTTGATTCTAAAGTATAAATCGCTAGTCATCTATCAATAGGTGGTAAGTAATTGGTTTTCTAGATCCATGTTTATAGGATCCTACATCATTGCCATAACTCTTGAAAATCGTCTCAATCCTCTAGTCGAGCAATCGCATCCTCCCCATATCATTTTGTTGAATTTATACATGTTATACATTTTGCATTTTGTTTATTGAATAAACACTAAGTCTAGTTTTTCTACTCTTATTTTGTTTTTCAAAATGATTTGTTTCTTAGGTGCATTATTGCCCCGTATGTTCCATAAGAGAATTTTCATTTAGAAGGCCTAGGCGTTTGAAGAAATGTCTCCTTAAGTGAGGTTGTTTGTCTTGGGTTAATTAATTGCTCCCTTTTCTCCTTCAAGTTATCATTGACAAGTTTCTTGCCTCGTCCCAACTTAGATTTTGTCAACTTTGTGGGATTTGTGTCTATTCATGATCATTTCTTATGGGAACTTAACAATCCTTCAACATTTCTATCCTCCCATTTCCATTTATCATGTGCTAGTGTAGATTCACCAGTTGCTAACTTGAAAGGGAAATTATAAATGTTTTATTATAATGCAAGGATAATAACTCCATGTCCACTTCTTCCACATCCTCCTCCTCCACTTGCATTCAATTCTAATTTAACAGTTGTGAATAACAAAGGCATGGGTGTAGACTCGTGATTGACAAAGGCATGGAAACAAGGTATTGTTATGGGAGGCTCCCAATCCCACTTTGTACACTTCCAATACTTCCAAGTTACAATTTCTAGGTCTTGTTCCTAATATCTTTTCAAGTATCTATTCACATTTTTTGAAAAATATTTATTTGATATTACTCATGGGAAAAAAAGCTTCTAAACACGCTTGAATTATTATCCATTTATAGACAAGGGAAAATGAATGGCCAAATGAAAGCAAGAACCAGGAATTGGTTGGGAATTGAAAAATGTATCACTCCAATGTCTCTATATTAAGAGAACTTGTGTTCAAAAAATAGTGTTACTAGAAGAATTTTATATATTCAAATGTTTACATTGTTCTATTTTTATGAACTTAAAATAAAATGAATTACCTATATTAGGAAACTAAATTCTTTCCTTTATGAATGAAGTAAAACAAAAGAAAATTATTTTATAAAATTCTCTTCAAAGTGCATCATGGATAATACATAGAAAACTCCACTTTCGTGAAGGATTCGCTACAGCTTGGTATGTGCAAGTTCGGGTACAATAATAGTTGAGGAATCCAAAACAATCCATACCTTTGAAAACCAGCCTTATTATTCTTTTTTTGACAAAAGAGAGAACATCATAGTACAATGTCAATTGCAATGTGTTTTTTAATGAATCGCTTGTACATATGGCATATTATATGTATCTCGCCTTTTAACTCAAGCCTTTGGAACAAAATATCACAATTTCAATTACACCATTGATGTATCATGTTAACCTTGAGAATTTTTGTATGTTGCATTACATGTGGCCTGACACTAACCTCTAGAAAGGATTCTATATTCCACCTTTTGTTTGTTTCCTAATTTTATCACTTAATGTACGCCAAATCCATAATGTCAACACATTTACTATTGAGTTGCGTGTGCCACTTATAGTAGTTTGTTTGTTCCAACCTTGATTTTCAGAGTGCATGATCAACGAAAAACATGAGTAAATGAGTCTATTATCTTCTAATCGAAAATTAATATCCTTAATAAAAACACATCTTTTAATTGAAAACTAGAATGCCACAATTTCAATTACACCTTTAACCTTACAAGATTGTGTATGTTGCATTACATGTGGCCTCACATTAATTTCAGAAATGATTCTAGGTTCCATGTTTTGTTTCTTTCATAAGTTTATTACTTGATATATTTCAAATGCATAATGTTGACACTTGTTATTTCTATTTGGAAATTAAATTCCTTAATAAAATATATATATATATATATTTTAATTGAAAATTAAATTCTTTGATAAAAAAATTATTATTGAAAGTTATTTTTTAATAAAACTTGATGGTTGAAGATTTATTGTTTAGCATAAAAAACTAAACAAAACATAAAAAAAAAAAATTAGTTGAAAAGGCAGAGATGAAATCAACTAGCCCTTCAATTTTTCCTACCTCTACCAATTTTTCCCGCAGAGATGAAATGAACTCCGTCATGTTGGTTTGTAGAGTCTCCGTCGCACTGGTCTAGAGCTTTTACAACGGTTTGGTGGAATGGAGCTGTGGTCGACATAAATCCTAAGGGGAATCGTCGTTTTGAGAAGGGGACGGGAAGCAGGCACAGAGGGAGGCCGAGGGTATGCAGAGTAGAGACAGTGGTCAGGGATTCATTTTATTCCTTGGACTCTTCATGTCTTGTACTTCTTTTTTTGCATCTGTCTTCGAGACTCAATAGTTACAGGTTTTCACTTCTCAGTGAGTGATCAATTTGTCCCCTACACCACTGATATGAAAAAATATTTTCTTGTAGAACCGATCCAAGAAGGCTTGGTGGTATCAAGGTGGTATCAAGAATGGTTTCTAAATTTGGTGACCCATATACCCCATGCCAATACTCATCATAGAGTTTCAAAGTTATGCCAACATTTCACAACAATACCCTTATTTGCCATCTTACACCTTAACCATGACAACCTTAAAATATAGGTTTCAATAGTTTAAGGCCCAAATGAAAGGTGCGCCATTTCAAAGAGTAGCCAAAGTATACAAATCCACTTCTCCAAGGGATTGATGCACAAATATTCACTAGTAGAATTTGGCAAATCTAAAAAACATTAGTCACAAAAATGTTTTTAAGTATTTTTCTTTCAATCTAGTTTAAAATATTGGTATTTTTCTTTCAGTCTGGTGTAAAATATTGGAATATCAAATTCTTTCAATACAATAATTACTTATGCTTTAGGCTTCGCTGGAGGGGAAAGGAAAAGCAGGGCTCGAAGAACTAGAGGATTGGGAAAAGGGGATTCGAACCTAGAACTTCTTGTGTGAGTCTTTAGCAACTGGTAAATCCATGTAAAACCCTTTCTCACAATTTCTCGGTGCATATACACTATTACATATGGGCGGATTGTTCCACGCAATATTTCCACGTTTTCAACATTCGTGGGTTAAAAAATGAATTTTTATATTTTTTTTGCACAAGGCGGAAAGACTGTGGCAATATCCACAATTTTTAATGTTCCACGAACTTTCGTCCCTATATCGACGAAATTTCTAGGTTTCACTTTTCGTTGCAATATAGACGAAGGTCGAGCTATATATACTACATACTCTAACCATTATTTACACATTTGCTATAGTTGCGACACATTGAGTGCGGATTTTGAACTTGCAGGGTGATTATTTGAGCTTGGATATTCTACATAGCTATGATTTTGAACTTGCAAGGTTAGTAATTTATATTTTTTTGTCTATATTTTTATAAGGGTTAGAATTTAATATTGTGTATTGTTTATTAATGAGGCTTAGGTGTTAACTTGTTATTTTCCCTTTCTAATATTTTTTTCAAGAACTTGCTATCATTTTCATTTGCCTCATTTTAACTTTTCTCTCATGCATCAATTTGGGGTATTTGTCAATCTCTTATAAGTGTTTGTACTAAATACAATTGACATAAGGAGGGGATATTCTTGAATTCCATTGTATGATATCATGAATATCCCCATGCATTTAAGATAATGACCACGTGGAGTGGATTATCTAGGTATGTTGATTTCCATGCAAAACTATTTGCCTTTCTTTAGTTAGATTCAAAGATTTGATTTATTTTATTTTTATTTTCATGAAATGCATATCTCAAGGAAACTCATTAAGCACTTTTATTCTAAGGATGGTACCCAAGGTAAATCGAATTTCATAAAAGATTGAGGATTTGTGAACACAAGGTTCAAGGCCGTTAATACAATATAATCATTTAAGAGCTCAACATGTCACTTAAGGGAATTGAACTTAGGTAGGGAGGATAACACATTATCACATGTTTTCATACATGGGAGTCTCATACATCAATTTGGTATCTAGCTAGGTTGTGACCTTAAAATTAGATATTAACGTTTGTTATTATTATTATAAATCAAATTTGTCTATGAAGCATGAACCATAATCAAATATTTTACCACACTCTACTTGAGAAAGAAACTTCACTAGAAAATATCATCAACTACATAAAGTTATCTCCATAAGGTTACTTAGAGTTGATCCTTTGGTATTCAGTGTTGGATCTTTCTTGGTGTTGGCCATTTGCTCTAGCAATCTCTTATCTTTTCATTGTTGGTTTCCTTCTTTTCACCAATATTTTATATAAAGGGAAATTCATGGGCTTCAGCTATGATTTCGATTCTCAAAATTCATGGCTTTTATTTTTAACTATTGTTTCCTTGGAAATCTATCAACAAATGATTTTAAATCTCAATTCCATCTCTCATGACCAGAATGCCGAATCCATCTCTCATGACCATAATGCCCAATTAGTAAACAACAACTTTTATAGGATCTTCACATCACTTCAACGTTGTGCTTAGATGGTTGTGATTATAAATATCTTCTCCAACCCCTAGTTGAAATCAATGCCAACAAAACCCATTATTGGTAGTCTACAGAATAAAATTTTATGGAACTAATACATACAAAATATCAACTATGTTGTACTGAAATACCCACAAAACGTCATTATAAAACAGTTCTGGCAAGCAAATTCTTGGAAATGCTATTTTAAGTCCAACATACTTCTAACTTAGGAATTGCATCACCTTGTCAAGTCTAGATTCTAGTTAAATATTTTAGGGTAACAAGTTGGTTTTCATGGTAAATAACATTCATTCTTGTACTAAAGTCATTTTTTTAATTAAAATAAGTGGTACTGGGAGCAAAAAATAAGGTGACATAAAGTAAAAATATGCCAAAGCAAAGGTAATGTTGGAGTAATATGCACATAAAACACCTAAATGTTGGCCATGTGGCCACCCTTTGAAATTTGGATGATCAAAACATTTCTACATGCTTCATCCACTTTCCAAATATTTCTATAATAATCCTATCCATGTATCATTTTAGTGAAGTACCTAAAATATTAGTCCATAATATTCTTGCTCAATATATTAAGAATCGTCCAGAACACCTTATAACCTTTATTGCAAATTCCATTTTCCAATGTGAAAAGTGGCTTTGAGTTGCAAGCACATAGACTGATATAAAGGCCTACAGTTAGGAGCATTTTTTACCTTCTTAAAGGTCAAAGGTTTGTTCGCCTGATTTTTTTCCCTAGGCCAACTTAAGGAGATAAAGCCTACACAAGTTACTTAGAACAGCTTCCGGTGTGTTTGGAATAGCAATACCTCGCAGGTTATGGTCCTGCTACCAGTTGAATTTATCCTCTTAAGGAGAATGCAAAAATTCAGCAAAAATATAACCTAATCTAAACTATTGTTTTAAAGTAAATCCTAAAGTCAGTTTCTAAGTCTAAGTTAACCTATTGTGCTTTCTTAATGAAAGTCTCATGTTTTTAGTTTTGTTTTTTATTTCTGGCTAAAGAACTTTCCAAAACAAATTAAACAAACTAAATCTAATTGAAACCTATTTAACAATTTCTAAAAATTAATCTGGAAATTTAATACTAAACTAATTAACTATTCTATCCTAACCTATCCTATCCCAGCTGAGAGCAAGTTTAATAAACTAAATTCAACTACCTATTGATGATAGATAAATCTGAAAAGAAATAATTCCAAATCAATGAGAAAACTCAACAGAATTGAAATTATAACACTTGAAGATTTTATAATATTTATGAGAAAAGATTAATGAAATAATAAAATAACTTCATTCATCTTCCATCACAATTTATCAATAGACAATAGGAATTCAATCACTTCAATGTTTGAATAATAATGATAATTAACCAACTATGTATTAAAATATTTGTCAAAACACAAATATTTTAATTAATCAGCTAAGAAATAATAATATTAGTATCGTTTATTTACCAAGGATAACCTAAATGAATAAAAGATACGATATTTAAACATCAAACGTAAAAATGAGCGATTAGAGCAAGTTTACAGATTTATATAAAATTCATAACCAAGCATGAAAAATATATTATTAAACTGAGAAAGCCGAATACCAAACTTATATTTATATGTGTTTCAAAAACCAACAATCACAAATGATACCAGTTTCATGAAACGGTGCTTCTGAGAAATCCAGGAAAGAGATAACTCCTTTCAAATACCCACAACTGTAAAATTTAAAATCTTAGTATAAGTCTTTACGTACATACTCCAACCCCTTGTACAACGATCTTCATAGTTTTTATAACAAAACCTGATAACTACATCCCTAAATTCTATACAACTGCCATCTAAAAATAGATTTTAAAATCTATTATCTATCAAACATCTGGAACCTATTTACAATCGTCTTAACTTAAGATATTCTTCAGCAATGCACCTGGCATTAGATCATTATCACGCTCTTATCTTCAAATAACAACTCGTCAATGTTGAAAGCAAAAAGCAACCGACTTTTGATATCTGGAATCCATATTAACCAAACTTGAAACAGCTTCAGCACTTGGTGGCACAATATTAATGTAGCGAACAACATCAAAAGATCGAAATCCCTTTCAACTATGACACCTATAATCAACCAATTAACAGAATATAAGTTTCATTAAAAATAACCAACAGGAATAAATATAATTAAATGATAAGCAATACGTGTAGAATCTGTGATTCTACAGGCATGCTATTTACCTGTTGATATACAAAATATAACAACCATTAGTGATTTTAATTGCCAACCTGTATCCTAGCAGCTCGACAAGCTTCTGATAACTTGGACTTCAATCTGACAATTTTAATTTTATAACCTCCTTCTTGTTCCAGCATTTTCTGATTAATGGATACTAAAGATTTGTTTTCAGTCTTGAAGTTTGTTTTCTTGACTTTTATTTGTTGCCATCAGCTGATCCAAGATAATAGTTCAGATCTTAGACTCTGTATCTCATCCTTCAAAATTACAGAGTTTGATTCGGATTTGTCAAGCTTCTTTTTCAACTGAGCAAGCTGTTGTTTCAATTTTATGGCTTTTGTAATACTTCTCAACGTTTGATGAGATTATGAGCCATCTATGCATGAATGTTCTTTCTTATTTTCAGCACCATCATATTGATAGGTTGAATGACTCTCATCACCATCTTCATCTCTGAGACGTACCACAGGATCACCAATTTCAATCCTCTGTTCTTGCAAAGGAATTTCCATGGGAACCTGATCCTCCTGCTCACTAAAAATTTCAATTACTGGGGGTTCTCCGTGTTGCAGCAGGGTTACAGGTACAGACATAGACACCATACTACGGGTAAAATGACGCGAAACTTCTAAAGTTAACTTCTTTTGTTCCAAATTAGTTTCAGCATAGCAAACATTTGCTAACTCTTCAAGATTTTGTACAGGTTCATCATAATGTTTGCTAGAGGTGGGTAAATCAACTAGGACTTCAGGACTAGCAATACTAGATAGTTCTGTAATTTTTTCAACATCTTTAAACCCTGCATCTATTTTCACTGATGTATCGAAACATCCAGGAAGTGGAACTAGGTTATCCTCAGCATTCAAAGAGTTACGCTCTATGACAATCACAGAGCCGATATCAATATTCACAGACGCAATTGTTTTATGTAACCCTCCATCCTTTGTCACAACCTTACCAATGTCATCGAATTCAGGGTTTGATGAAGCTTTGCACTTTTTACAAGAATTAGGAAGTAGGGTTGGCCAGTATTGTGTCGGCCCAAAATCGTTCTCAGCCAATAGTACATCCCAAGACTTACTTACGAGAGACAGCTGATGTTGGACCAAAATTTTAAGTAAACCATGATGGAATAAACTCCTCTCGGGATCACCTACCCTGCTTTGAACTTTGTTTGCCATTTACTTTAGACTTTGAAGAAAGAAAAAGGGAATATTCATTTTAAAACCCTTCAATGCCAGTAATAAACGAATATGGTAATAATGAACATGAGAAAGACGGCCATTAGAGGAAATATATCTGACTAAAATTTCGTAATGCACTCGCCACTCAGGTTTTAGAAATTTTGCAGAAACCCCATACGTTAAATTTGATTTAGCAGGTAATGGTAAAAGCAGGGACTTACATTGCTTTTTATTGATCTTACTTCCTTTAAACCATCGCTCACCCGTCTGGGGAAGATTTGTTGCCTTAGCAATATTGTCCTCAGTAACCATAAGCTGAAACCCCCCAATTTGAGCTACATCATCCTTCAAACTGAAAGCGAACTGTCTGGTAACTTCGGTATTGTGACCACTAAAACGAAAAAAGAAAGACCCCCATCCTATCTTATCGAACAGGGCAACGACCTCAGGATCAGCCATAACCATCTCAGGGCCTGAAACTTCAAACCATCTTAGAGGAGCCATTTGCTCAATTACAGGGTTTTCCTTTAGCAGAGAATGAAACGATGTCGTGAAAATAGAGGGTATAGGAATGGATGAATATACAGACATGACAAAACCCTCATATGACTCATGCAAAGGATGAAGAACAACCCTAAACTGGCTTCTGCGTGTGACAAACCCACCATCAAAATCATCGCATGTATCTATTAAACAATTGATCTAACCCGAAATCATTACTAAATGTGATATGGATATTTGAACAAGATGAAGTTAACCTTTGATCAAGGTAATCATTTCATATCAATGTCAATCGAACAGGTGTTTATAGCATATCAATTCATATCTTATAGCAGATATATCATCACCAATTTCGACATGAAGGAAGTGTACGTGGACTCTAGTCGTATTGATTTGACCTGGCTGATATGAAACTCCATATCGCAAACAATCATTACTCCTAGGGTTCCACGAAATCAATGATCAATAATTCAAATGTTTACAAATCATAGATTAAAAACCATAATTCATATATGTAATGGATTTAGGAACAAGATCAAATAATTTCGATAATTCATGTTTGAAATATTCAAATGATAATTCAAATCATCATATGATCTGCCATGAAGATTGATCAAATAGAAAAATCATCAAAAGCTATCTTTAGTTTAAACATTAATCATCGTGAGTATAACTGAAAGAGTCTTGAAGGACATCCGAAGAGATGCATGAAAATAAACCTAAGTAATTGAAAATCATATATACAATGCTAAGTTTGTATTTATTTACAAAGATTCAAACATGGCTTACAATATGACCATATTAATATTTACTAAGGGTTAAATAGATTATAGAATAAATTAATTAACCCAAGTAAAATCACACATAAAACTTAATCATAGAAATCATGTTTTTTATCAAAATCTCATAAATGAAAATCAAAAGAACTTTTCTTGGAAGATAAGAAATGTTAGATCAATTCTAATCCAATCAACAAGCACCGGATAATAATTATAAGCAACAATCTTTTATTTGAAAAATATATGACCAATGAATATAATGACAAAAATTAGTCATATATAAAACCAAATCTTAACAGCTGCTAAATAAGTAACTTGCAAAAGGATTTGTTCTAACCCTAAATTTACAGTTTGATCAATAAACCTGCTTTGAATTGGGAGTACCTTCAGAATCATAGATTCTGAAGGCAGTCCTAAATAATTTTGTGATAAATTATAGAAGAGAACTGATCAATTTTATTCGGCAAAGCAGAAAAATTGAGAGGGTTGTTTTCCTACCAACAAGGTTTGATTATTACGGTGGGGTGGCAGGTAGGGGGTTTAGGTATGTAAACCTTTGTAAACTACACAGTGAAATTGCTACATAGAGAGGGCCCCTTGTCCCACAAACAAGGAGGTCTCATATATCAATTTCGTGTTTGGCTAGGTCATAACCTTAAAATTATATTATTATTACTATTATTATTATCATCATCCTCCTCCACTACAATGCTTGTAATTATTGTGTTTGTAAGGATTTTTGTGACTTCTATTGCTTGTGATTATTGTGTTTGTGATGCTTTTTTTTTTTTTTGAAAAATTTGTGATGCTTCTTAAATAAGCTCACTAATTATTTTTGGCTTGGACCTTGTTGATAATTTTTTCATGTAAATATCATTGCTTCATAACCAACCCTGAATATTCTTAAACTTGGTAATAATGTTCTCATACAACCTTATCACAACATCTCTCAATTTGAAAGGAACTTTTAGCTCTTGTAATCAATTCCAAAGGTCAGTTATAGGAACCGTGTCAAATTATTTTCTAAAGTCAACGAAGAAACACAAGAGATTGGTTTTTTTATTAAAAAACTCCTCTGCAATGACCCTAATTATAACAAGGTGCTGCAAAATTGAGTGATAGATCCTAAATACGACGTAAGATGGTACATTGGAAGTATATATTACTTTAGTTTCATGTTTTTCTTTATAAATATAGAAATTGGATTATAATATACTGTATTCATAAATATACTTATAATATCTAATGTAATTGGCAAGTTATTGTTTGGTATGGTCTAGGTAAGACAATAACTTGTACCACTACAAGGATTTGTCACTATGAATGAAAATGCAAGGAAGCTTGCTCAATTTAGAGCTGCATTAGAGGCGAGAGGAGATGGAAAATGTTATTGTCCTTGCTTTGATTGCAGGGGATTGCAAAAAAGAAGACTTTTAATAACAACAGCTGAAAGACATTGTAGGGAGAAGGAGCAAGCCTAAGGGGGTTATGAATATCGTCCCCTAGTAAGAGGTCGTTATTCAATTTTTAATATATTTACTGTAATATTCATCATGTCATGAATTTCAGTAAAATGTCTTATTTTTTTACTATATGTTCTATACACACTAATTTTTCTACGTTGTTTGTAAATTTATAGACAATGCCCCCAAAATGTCGCCCTCTAGAGAGTTATTTTCCAAGTACTAGCAGAAATACTCATTTACAGCCTGACGAACTTCTATATCAGAATATTGAAGATGATCAAGTAGTTATTTCTAGTGATATGGATGTAGATAGCATTAGTGATACAAATCAGGAAAATGAGATACATAGATTGATCCAAGACACATTTGCTCCAATGGATGAGGACAACCAGGATGATAGTCATGATGTTGATCCTCTACTCGAGAAGTCACGTCAACCTCTTCATGAAGGCTCAAAAACAAATCTTCTATCTGCTATATTGTTGTCAGTGAACTTGAAGGTTTTGAATGGTTTATCAAACACCTGTCTGACACAGATACTAAGGTATGTAATTTGTTAATTATTTTTGTCTGCATGTTCACATCTATAGAAAGGGTTGACTTTTTTCCTATATTATTGCTATTGTTATCTAATTTGTGAAGTTTGGATGCGATATTGATGATTAATATTTTTTTCATTGATTTATTCTTTTGAATTTTGTAGATTGTTAGGTGAATTTCTATTACCAACTTCAAATATTTTACCACGCACTTATCGAGAGATATATGTCATTATGAAAACATTTGGAATGGAGTATCAAGCTATTGATGCATGTCTTAATGATCATATCATATACTATGGACAATATGCATTAGAAAATGAATGCCCACAATGTCAAACAAGTAGGTATTGAACCGATAAAGTGACAAAAAAGGTGCCTCAAAAAGTTCTTCGTTATATTCCGATAATTCCACGTTTCCAACGGTTGTTCAGGTGTCAAGTTATAGCACAGTTTATGGATTTCCATGCAAAGAATAGAAGTCGCGACGATTTTCTTCGAATGCCTACAAATGGTTCTGCATTGAGGTACATCGAAGAAAAGTGGCAATTTTTAAAGAAGAACCTCATAATGTTAAACTTTTGTTGGCAGTTGATGGTGTCAATCCATTTGGAGAGCTTCATTCTACCTACTCAGTGTGGCCTGTTTTTATTATAAACAATAACCTTCCTCCTTGTATGTCGATCAAGAGAGAGCACACAATGTTGGCAATGGTTGTTCCAGGTATTTAATTAATATGTATTTTTTTACTTGAAAGTCTAATCACTAAATATTTCATTGATTTGTTTCGTGCATGATAATTATGTCTTTTATAGATAACGACATATAGGCGCTAAATATAATTAATTATGTATGTTGGACCAATTAGGCAAGTACCAGGTTAAATATATGAACGTATATCTTGAGCCTCTTATCGATGAGTTGTTGAAGTTATGGGTTGGCATCACTATGTATGACATCTCTAGACCAATAGGGCAAAGACAATTTCAATTCCATGGAATACTTGCATTTACAATTCATGATGCTCCTAGGTTAACACATTTTTGTGGTATATTGTTACTTTCTTTTGTTCCTTAATATTTTATATATCTATTGATAATATCATGCATTGTTTTAAATTGTAATTCTAATTTGCTACACCAATTCATATATCTTGTAGGTCTTCAAATAAAGGGTAAATTTGCATGTCCAGTTTGCAGTCCCATGATAAAATCTCGTCGTTCAAGGAGTTTAGCAAAGGAAGTGTTCGATGAGTATAGGCACTTTCTACCTAAGAACCATAGTTATCGAACTACAAACAAAGAAAAAATTAATGGTAAAGAAGAGAATGAAAAAAAAACACGAAGAATGACACCTCACCTATGGAAGTCGGAATATAATAGAAATCGTCAAGGTATGCCCAAATTTTTTTTGTATTGAATTATGTTTAGTGCGATATGCCTATATTGATTAATTAGTTTTAATTTGATTTTGTTGATGTTTCATGAATGTCGTTAAGGCATGAATGGGCTTCTACGAGGAATCAAAATTTACCCGATTCAATTCAGTAGGTTGCCATACTACGAGCACCTGCAAATAGTTCATTTGTTTGACACAATGCATATTGGGAAGAACATAACAGAAATGTTATGGCGAATATTAGATGGAAGGACTGACAAAGAAAAAATTGGAAAGATTTGTAGTGACATCCAAGAAGCTAATCACGCATTGCAAAGTGTGATTGTTAATTCTAATGGCGATGGCCGTCAACAGAAGATTAGTCTTCCTTGGTGCTTGATGGAGCAACAGAGCAATATTGTAAAAGAGGTCATAAAAAAAATCAGGTTTCCGACGGGTTTTTTGTCAAACATAAATAATATCTTGATGAAAAAAGGTGATTTTGCTGGGGTTAAAACACATGATTGGCATACATTCATTAAGGTAATTATGAGTCTATAATATATTTCATTATCGGTATGCACTATTTTATTAATTTTATTCTCTTATTTTGAAATAAATATTAATAATTATGTGTTTTTTGATACAGTATGTTCTACCTTTATCTCTCCCATACGACTTTGACAACAACATAAAACATATTATTTATGTTCTTGGAAAACACATGAGGTAAGTAATGTTTTACTTGAAAAATGACTTGGTCTGTGGTTTGTAGCGGAACTTATTGACATATTATGTTTTTCCCCGCAAATATTATATATGCCTTGATATTGTTTTATTGCATCATTTGTAGGTGGCTTTCATCAAAAGAAATCCATAAAGAAGATATAAGGCATTGGAAGAGAGAAATTCCTCGACTAATGTGTGAAATGCAACAGTATCTACCTCTAGCATTTTTCAATGCACAAGAACACTACCTCATAGACCAAGTTGAGGAGATTGAATTATGTGGACCAGTACACACAAGGTCGATGTGGATGGTGGAGAGGCAGTTGAAGTTAGTGAAGGATTTTGTTAGACAAAGAGCGCATCCCGAGGGTTCTATGGTTGAAGGATATATGGTATATCGATGCATGGTGTATATTAGTGAATATCTACCTAAATTAGCAGAAAATATGAATGTGCCTAGCATTTGGCATCTCGATTCCATCAACAAATTTGAAGGGGAGGTCCTATTGGGGAGAGGTACATTGAGGATTGTGAAAGGTAATTATTATACGTTGTTGAATTAATATATTACACATGTATGTTTTCCAATTTTATATTATCATACTGTTTTTTTAACTTTTTTTTAATAATTATGTGTTTTCAACTATATTAAACTATGTTCCTTTAGTGATATCTAATTAATGATATTGAATTGTTATTTTATCCTATAGTTGGTTGAGTGTGGGATGCTTTACATTTATACATTGAAAACAACCTTGATTCGATGGATCATTGGATAAAAGATTGTGAAGAATTCTTCGGTAGGTTATCATGGGAAGGGGTTAGTAACATGATTAAAACAGCTCATCGTATTCGACAACAATTTCCTAAACTTACGCCGCAAAGGGAAGTTGATTTAGCCTATGGTTTAAAAGATAAAAAGGCAAGTAAATTTTTTACCCACATTTTTTCTAGTTACTTCGATCCATTTTTCCAATTACATTTCGTTTGTTTAAGTTTTCAATTATATTTACTAACTCCTATATGACGTTTATTAAATCACAATGTATTTTTAACCTGTTGTCAATGTTGTAGTTGAAACATCACAAGGCTATGTGGTGTAATGGTCGTAAATTTTGTATCAAAAAGTTGGATGATAACATGAAAACCTCGGATTGTGGGATAACTGCAGTGTTTAAGGTCACCAACGTTTCCTCTATAAGTGATAGACATCCAGAAGAAATCGAGAATAGGTACTATGGGCATTTGGAGGACATTATTGAGTGTGATTTTAATTCCTGTAAAATAGTTTTGTTTGAGGTGAAGTGGTACAGGCTATGGATGCATGAACGTGATCCTGAAAGAACTGTTATTGAGCATGATAATGGATTTACCATGGTTAATAGAAGGGCATTTGAACCGGGTACATAGCCTTATGTTCTTCCAAGTCAAGGTGAGCAAGTCTACTACTCTGAGGTACTAGGTAAAGCAGGTTGGTCATACGTTGTTCGATACGATCCAAGAGGAAGACCAGTAAAGTATAATATTGTACTAGATGATGAAGATAATCACGAAGGAGAAGAAGATGATGATGATTTAGATCAGGTTGCGGTCGATGTGTTAGATGAAGAAGTTGAAGAGGTTGATCATGCAAATGTAGCAGACGATGATCTCATTGACGATATGGATGACTATATTAGCGAAGATGAATTTGATGTCGATGATGATGTGAATGATCCTTTCATCAATATCTATTCAGAACTAGATCCTGATACAGATGTTGAGTTGGATGAAGAAGAAGATGAATGATATTTAATTGTTGAAAAGTAGAGGTATGCAATGTTTTTAGGTTAAAGTAAATGCACTCACCATATGTTCATTTGGTTGATTAACTTGGTTATATTTGAAAATTAGTTTTCTAATCTAATTATGTTCTACATGTGTAGTAGCGTGGGTGTTCCTGGAGGTTGTAGTGGTAATGGTTTGAATCGAACATGTGTCGATTGAGAAAGATACAAAATGAAGTTATAAGATTTATGTGTTAATTTATGGGTTATTTCATATTAGAACAATTATCATAAGTTTTATACAAATGGATTGGTAACTTAAATTGCTACAATTGTTATTACTTAGTAGCTATTATGTTATTCTGTGTTACTTAGTTATTTTGATCTTGCTAAACAAAAATGATAATCAACAATATCTTTTTTATGCTTCTTAAACTAATAGTCATTATTAACAATATCATTTTTGCGTTTAATTTTTAATAAGATGTTTGTGCTTCCGTATCAAAGTACATGGACTTCTTAAACTCCATCACATATTGATGTCCTTTGATCGTGATCCATTTTGTGATGGCAATTAGGCCTTGTGTTAACTCATTTCTAATAGAATGGGTTAAGTGACTACTTACGTTTTTCTTCATAAACAAGAAAAAGAAGCAAGTCACTTGGTGAATGGGCACTGCAAATAATTTTTTATTTATCATTTTTATTAACCAAGTTTTTATAAAAACACATTATGGATTTCATTTATATGTTTTACTAAGTCTTAGAAACTAAGATTAAGTGGGAAAAAACAATAATGTTACAAATAGACTATGTAAAATATTTTAGCGAAAGATTCTTGAAATATGTTCCCAAATTAAAAGTGGTTCTCCTACGATCAACACCCTTTTTATGAGCTATTTATTTAATTGATGTAGTAATGTTTTAAAAGTTGGTTTTAAGTCATTTTTTAAATAATTTGGTGTTACTAATATCGCCATCTTTTTTTCTTCAACGACTATTTATTTAAATCCTTTTAGTGCTTTTACTTCATAATAAAGGGCATATTTTGAATGGCAAAAATTTATGGATGAACTAGTTTTTTCCAACAAACAAAAAGATATAATTCTTCATCAAAAATTTTCCAACATAATTTACCCTAATCCAATATAAATTGCCTCCACAGGGTGTTAGGGCACAAATTGAGACAACAACAAAATGACATGGAAAAATATTCTAAAAATATAAAAAATAAAGTAGAAATTCTACCCATTTGGCCTTACTTAAGTATCCATTGTTGAATTTGTTGCATGCATGTCCACATAAAGTCAACCCATACAGTTGATTGCAACTATTTGATACCCCATAGTTGGATTAGGAGTCCATCAACTTGAATGTCCACATACTCATTGTTTACCCAAGAGAAGCCATTGAGTGAGGGATCCGCAAGTGCTGCAAAGGTCAAAGGGGAAGGATATAAAACTAACTCTCGTGGGAGTTGTAAGCGAGCCATACTTTTTCTAATTACTAAGGATTTCAAAGCTCCTAGTTGAGTATTCGATTCTAAATATTGTGAACTAGTGACCAATATTAAGGTGGTGAATTCCCTATCCAATAATTCCCTCAGCTTCAACATTTGTGATACCATTTTCATAGTACCTTCATCCATGGCATGGTTCTCTGCCCATAATTTCCAATTGCAATCCTCCTACCAATGATTCCACTAGATCTAGGATTCCTTATAATAAATGTTGAGCCTTGACAACCCCTTTCTCACACCACCGTAGGCCTTGTTAAACCCCTAACAAATCAGGGATAATGCAATATTTGTGCCCACATTGGTAGTGAACCATGTCTATATGATAGAAGGGTGAGTTCCATACCAAAAACGCCTCAGATATAAGGAATTGTGCCACATAATAGGTCACCAACACTTGTATAATTATACCCTAACCAAAGCACCCTTGAGCATTGTTTGTGTTGCAATGTTGCAACGACTATTCTAGAACCATCAACACAATTAGCACACACACAAAGTCCCATTATATTACTATTTAATTAATATATATTATAATTTAATTAATGTATATTATAATTTAATTAATATGATATTATAATATTTTAAACATCAAACAAAACATAACCAAAACGTCATACCTGTCTCTGTCGAGCTTGGCCAAAACGCTCTATTGCTCTGGTTCGACGGCACCCCCCTGCATGCAACCGGCTACAATTGCGTGTTCTCCTTCACTGTGCAATTTCTATGAGGGATATTGAAGTTGGTTTCTTTGGGGCACCCGCTCCGGCCGTGTCTGCATATCCCCGCAGACCCTCACTATGCAACTTTCACTGTGCAATTGCTACGAGGGCTATTGAAGTTGGTTTATTTGGGGCACCCGCTCCGGCCGTGTCTGCATATCCCCGCAGACCCTCAATGGAAATTGTAAGTTGAAACCCTCCTCTATTGAGTTGAATCTCTGCATTTTTGGGTGCGAATTAGGTGGTTTTGATTCTATTTTGAATCTCTGGATATTCATATTGTTTTCTAAATTATTTGAGGCCGACTTGTCCAAGTCAAATTCATCATGTTTTCCTAATGGTGTAGCATTCCTAGTACACTTACATGGGGCGGTAGTAGCATTCCTAGCACCATTCATACATTGGCGATGTCTTCACCTGGGACATGAATTTAGTATTTCAGGTGGAACTCATTCACCAGATTTGCAGTAATGGAACTCAAATTTGTCTAAAAAACAGTGTTGGAGATAGAGCTAGTATTGGTAGACCCTAAATGGTTGCTTGTGTTGATTGTTGAGATAGGGTTTTTCCCTCAATACCTATGAAAGCCTGTATGGTATTGCTAGAAGGAGATATGCAATGTATTTGCAGAGTTAGGGGTTTTCCCTTGTTTTAATTTCTAAGTATTTTATTGTAAGTATTTATCAAGGTAGGGTTTTTGTTGAGGTAGGGTTTTTCTTGTGTTATGAAGGAGGTGGCATAAAAATTTTGCACCTGGTTTCGGTTGCTTAGTGTGTGGTATCATCTACTGCCAACTATAGATATTTGTGTTGGAGATATAGTCCAATCATGAATTGACTATGAATGTGGTGGTAAATTCCATATGGCAACGAGTAGTTTTACAGGTTATGCTTGGTCCTTTGTTATTGCGAGTGATTTGGTAGGATTTTTTCTCTGTTATGAGGGAGGTTCCATAAAATATTGCATCGGGTTTCTGCTGCTTAGTGCATGGTATCGTCCTCTGCCAACTATTGATATTTGTGTTGGAGATATGTCCAATCATGAATTGATTATGAATGTGGTGGTAAATTCGATATGGAAATGAGTATTTTTACAGGTTATGTTTGGTCCTTTGTTACTCGTTATGCTTTGGTAGGGTTTCTGCTATGTTATTAGGGAGGTGCCATAACAATTATGCGTTGGGATTTTGTTCCTTAGTGTGTGGTATCATCCTCATCCAACTATTGATATTTGTATTGGATAATTGTTCCAATTATGAATTGATTATGGATGAGGTGGTTAATTCGATATGGCAATGAGTTAGTTTACAGGTTATGCTTGGTCCTTTGTTGCTAGTTATGCTTTGTCCTGGTACTAGTTATGCTTTGTTTACAGGTTATGCTTTGTCCTGGTACTAGTTATGCTTTGTTTACAGGTTATGCTTTGTTTACCATTACTGTTATGTAACTGGTTATGTTACTAGTATTATAAAGTTAGTAATTTCAGCGTATGGTGAATGATATGTTGGAGATTTGGACCGATTATGAATTCATGGTATATTCCATATGGCTTTGTGCTTCGTTATTGGTTATTGAGGGAAAAACCCTATCTCTAATATGTCAACAATTATTGTAGGTTGATTGCCTTAGACCAGCGTCTCCCCACTAGTCTATATGTAATCATAATCCCCAACATCAACCAACTGAACATCTATGAAAGCACTATTCTCAACATCAACATCTATATATGCTAATTCTTCATTTCTAATAGTAGGTTCAACACCCATAGGAAGACTGTAAGATACCATAGCCCCAGTTTCAGCAAGAAATTCATTATTAGCATGCAATTCCAACTCAGATGATGGAAATTCATGAACTTCATCAGGTGTACATTATGTATGCAAAAGCAAACTCTTGTCATTATTAGCATCTACAACACTCTTGTCTCCATCAACATCTACAAATTCTCTCTTGTTACTTCTAGTAGTAATTTCATCACCTCGAGGGAGACTGTAAACTGAAGTGGGTCCAGTATCAGCCGGAAAGCCAATATTAGATGAAAACTCTAAAATAGAAGATGGAACTTTGTGAAATTCAAGTACAAGATAACTCATGTCACCATCAATATACAGAGATGCTCTCTTGTCACTATCAACGTCTACGGACACACTCTTTTCACTTCTAGTAGTTAAGGCACCCAAAGTCAGATTGTAAGTAGAAGTAGGTCCAGTATCAGTAGGCAATTCATTGGTAGAATGCAATTTCAACCCATAATATGTAACATTTTGTGCCTAGGACACAAAGTTGTTGATTTTTTAATTATTGTATTAAAAGACTAGAGCTCATGTTATTTAGATGTTGATGGATTATTTAGATGTTGATGGATTATCAATGTTTACAAGCCTTAACTAAGGTTGTCTCCATCATGGACAAAGATGAGGCTGGAAACATTAATTTCAAATCCCTTTTCAAAGAGCTGTTAGAGGCAAATATTAGGGAGATCATGAAAATTAGTCGATTGGCATGTCTTCTCCAATGTTGTCATCATCCTTCGAAAGACTTGGCATTGGTTTGCCAATCAATGTTCTTTGTCATTAATGTTGTCATAAATGACAATCTTATTCATCATGAGACTATGAACATGGACTTCATTTCTTCTTTGATTGCATGGTGTTTTCGAATTATCAAAATTGACTTATTAGGAGCCCATGTTATGGTTGTCCTTCACTATTTATAGTTGCACACTATTTATTGGGTGTTAGTCATGGTTTGGTTGTTTCCAACACTTATATCTCTTGTTGATTCACTTAAGTTAAGGCTTAAATTGTCAAGGATTTTAACATTAGTATTGAAGAAAAAAAGGCAGATTTACTACTGATGGAGTTGTTCTAATGCATGATTTTCTATGGTTTTTGCTCCATAGAGCACATCACCATGGTGGGATTGTTTCTGATGGTATATTATTAAATAATAAAATTTGGGAGGAAATAAACCTTGGTACACTAACTCATTCACTCACTCATGTCAAGCACTCACCGCTTAGCTTTGCAAGGTGACGAGTGATCACTGACGACTACGAGGTACTAGCAACTAGGATTTGACTCTGAATCCTGATTCACCTCGGGCTTAGATCTAAGGTGTTTTAATGTGTCAATGACTATGGCCATGACATTATAGAACCACTACAAGGCCCAAAACAAGGCCAACTAGAACCACAAACCAAGATGAGGTTGATTTATGCATTGACATAGAGAGGTGGCACTAGGCACACAATATGGAGAAACAATGAGTTAGGAAAAACATTTGCACCAAAGTACCACAATGGTTACTAATAAGATAATATTTGACACAGGAGAATGCTGTTAATTTTTAACAAGCGATCCTGGTGCAAGCGAGCACAAGGCAAGCGAGCGTAGAAGGTCAAAGCGGAATCCAGTGGGCCCATAACCCACAAGTAAACATGAAAATATATGCTTGGACCGGAGGAAAATCACATATCTATACTATTAATGATAATATGAGTTGGTTGTATTATATGCAAGACTAGAAACCTAGGTGGGAGTTGAGACATGCTGAAGTGTTAGATGCTAACTTACATGGATCTGATGCTTTTATTAGAATAGTGCTAGAACTCAAAAGAATGCCTATGGGATCCAGTATTGTACCGGAGATGATTTACAACAACTCCCTAAGAAAAGCAGCTGATGCAAGCAATTGGTTAACACACCTCTACCAAGATCTTAACTTAATCTCGACGGAGGGCTCTGCACCTCACCCCGGGCTACAACTAGACCAACAATACTACTGTATTAACCAGATACATTCTTTGGAAGCATGGCCACATCAAGATGCTAGTCTCCGGTTTCCAAGTACTACACACACTTATGAAAAATATAAAAAATTATGGTGGAAATTCTTGAGAAAAGAAAATACAAATAGAACATATTATACCATGCTAAAGTTTGGACTTCAAATTCCACAAATCTATGAGGATCCTGCATTCTACGTCCCTGATTGGATTAGAGACTGGTGGCGGTCATTCGGCATCAACCTGACAGCATTAGAACCAACTGTTATTTATAATCTAAAACGGGAAGTTAGAGAATCTCTCGAATAGGTCAAAGATATTTTGCATACAAAGCTTACTGAGGCTCAAATCCTTGGGTACTACATTAAAAACCAACAACAGTGGCTTGTCAAAACCCACATAGACGTCCACATGCATCAGAATAGACGCGTGGTCCTGAGGCATGTTTATTCAAAGGCTTGGGATACTGAATCCAATGTTTTTCGAGAATTATATGGTCCCCCATACTCTGATGAGTTGTAAATATATCAAAAGTATTTGGCTATGAGTGGGGCCTGTCCATTCAAATTGTCATAAAGACTGAAAAGAAAGTCATAAAACTTTTAGATCTTACTTTTGAAAGTCATAAAAAATTTTAGATGTTTTCCATAATGGTTAGTTACTTTTATGTTGTCATCAATGATAATCCTATTCATCATGAGACTATGAACATGGACTTCATTTCTTCTTTGTATGCATGGTGTTTTCGAATTTTCAAGATTGCCTTAATGCACATTAGATTTTCAGCTATCATTGTAGTCATGGTTTGGTTGTTTCCAACACTTATATCTCTTGTTGATTTCACTTAAGTTAAGGCTTAAATTGTCAAGGATTTGAATGTTTGCATCAAGCACATGTGGTGTATAAGGGTTGTTTGAGAGTCTTACATAACATTCCCCACACATTTAATTGCAACTAACACATTGGTCCTGAACATTGTTATTTAATTATTTATCCTAATGGTATCAATGACCTCTAGGATTTTGACTATCAGGTGCTAAGGTGGCATCCTTCGATTGTTTGCTTGCTTGGGAGACTAGAGTGTTCCCCTTATTTGGCATATTTTGTAGTTATTTGGAGGCATAGATACCTTAATAACAGTCTATTAAAGAG
Source organism: Larix kaempferi (assembly GCA_027924585.1). Classification (NCBI taxonomy): domain Eukaryota; kingdom Viridiplantae; phylum Streptophyta; class Pinopsida; order Pinales; family Pinaceae; genus Larix; species Larix kaempferi. Next base: position 13,728,812 of record BSBM01000761.1, read on the forward strand.
GTCATTGATACCATTAGGATAAATAATTAAATAACAACATTCGAGAGGAAATCAGCCTTGGTACCCTCAATTCAAAGTCCTCAATAGTTGATGTTATCCAGTTCTATAGCATGAAACAGTTCCAAAACCCCAAAGTCAGCCCACTAGTCAGCTAGCAAGAGATGATTCCCACATAGCTGACTTGTGATTATTAGGGTCACTTACCCACCTTAACTTATTCTTTAACTTATTTCTTTGGTCTTTTGGGTACTTTGGTTGTGGTACACCCTTTGGTACAAAGGGAGTTTGGTCATAACACCCATTATCATCTTTTTAACTTGTACCATTTTTTTATTTTGGTCATGGTACCCTCACCCACGTTTGACTTGACATAGTTTTGTGATTATGTCTTAGTGGGCTACATGATCAATGTCCTTTGAACAATGACCTATGCTGATCTGAACTTAACCTCATATGCTGATACTCTTACCCAGGCTTGGGAGTGCTAAATATGAAAAGTTGAAAGATATGAAAACTATGTTTAATTTCTGTCTTGCTTTTTAATTTCAATACTTTCTTATTAAATGAAATGTATATTGATGTGTACACCTGCTCATTTCAGTATTGCTTATTAAAGTATATTGATGTGTACACCTGTCCAATTGAATTATTGAGATATTGTGGAGAGTTAATAAATGTCAATCTCCCTTAACTGAGTCGTTGTTGTTAATTTCCCTTGTTAATATAAATTCATTTCTGGTTGTTCACCATACTACTCTTAGGTTGACATTTTTCTGGTTTGGTCCTCCTGCTTGGTTGATAAATACGCTCATTCTTGATTGAAATTTATTATTTGTTTTTTTTTTTAAATCAATATAGTCGGAAAATCAATATACACATAATGTCTGAAAATCTATCCTACAAGTTGCTTGCTAAAGCTTGATACAAAAAAGATCCTCATAATATTGAAAGCCTTTGAAAATCAAATTTCTCATGGCCATTTGAGTGCCACTTTGCATGAATTTGAAATTTGCAACATGTCTAAGGTGTAATATCTCACCTAAGTTAGCTGATGTATTTTGCGTTCTCTGCTGTAGTATTTTACTGATTATTTGGTTAAGATGTATTTGACATGAAACAGTTACAAACACTGCTGCAATGTACTCCTAAGTGGACCCTCTCACTGTAGTTATGGTTTGTTGGGATGATATAGTAAAATAATGTTTCTTAGTTGAGTGATATGCATTAGCATAAAATACCAGCATGTAAATTTTAAAAATGAAGGATAGGCTGCCAAAAATATGCCATTCAAAGAAAGAGGGTAGGCTGCCAATAATAGGCCCAACAGTGTTGGAAGGACCAAAACTGGGTGATATACTAGTTAACTTCCTCAATTTGTTGTCCTCGGTGGTTTTGTTCTCCCCACAAGAGAAAAAGACCCCCAAATGTGCAATATCAGTCCACAAAAGAGCTCACAGCCTACAGTGATGAATGTGGTGTCATATGGATAGCTTGTTATGGCACTGTAACTTGGTCTCTTCCTGACACAAATCGTCCTCCCAATACCAAACACTTCAGCTGAGATTTGTAACACTACACCCACTAGGGTTCGGCATGTCCCTCCTAAGCCTCAGATTTGAGGGAAGTAAATGTGTTTAACTAAGTAAATGTGTACTTTCAAAGAAGAAACAAAGCACCGTCTTGTTTATTGTTGTTTTCTCGAGTGTAGGTACCACCAAATAGGTATCTGTCAAATCTATCTTCCTCAAGTGATGATGAAGATATACTCGGAGAGGTTGAAAGTGAGACAAGTTGTACTAGATCTACCGGTTCTATGTCAACTAGATCTGAAAAGATAAGGAAAAGATTTCATAGACGCATGAAATATTTTATTGCCAACGGTGGGTCGTGTAATTATGATGTTGAGAGCATAGCAGAAATTGATTTGCCATCGAGGTATAAACATCTAGTGCAACGATGGGTACCTAATATGCTACCTCAAGTGGACATAGATTTCCTCATCAATGGGAGGATGTATCGCATCGCTCTTTCGTCCTTACATGGATTGGGGCTATTTTCCATGGATGGAATAAAGGTCCGCTATGGCACTGTAACTGAATTGATGGAGTATGTAGGACCACTATATAGATACAATAATTTGTTGATCTTGGTCCAATATACTCGGAGTATGCGGAGATACGGACTTGCCGCGAATTATATTCAACTAGCAGAAAACAATAAAAACAAAAGGGGCGACTATGTATATTGATGGGATACAAAAAGTGTCCGGAAACGTTGTTGTCTTTATAAATAGTACACGACCAGTGACAACAAATAAGCAACCAAATTGCGAATTCGAGGCACGTGAACATCATCGTATATTTGTATGTGCAATAAAAACAATACTTGCATGTGAAGAGTTGTTTATCGATTACAACTTAAATCGAATAGATGTGGCTTCCGTGGTCCAGGGTAACTGTGGACGATCAGAAACTATGCCTCTTCAAGTAAATGCTAAATGTATTAACTAAATATGACTAGTACAATAACTAAATGTTTCGGTTTTTTTTGTTAACATTCGATTTCCACTGTTGTCATTCGCTTTATTCATGCTTATTATGAATATTTCCATGTGATTACATGGTGATTACACTACTATGAATATCTCATTTTTTTTATGATGCAATTATTGACTCAACATTTGCTTAGGGTGGCGGCAGTGGAAAGGCACATGATGCTTCCACGGTTCGGGGTGACCGTGGAAGGTCAGAATCTACGCCCAATAGGTAAATGTTAAATATAGTAAATAAATATGACTACAATAACAAGATGTTCTGATTTTCACTGTTAGCATTCGCTTTTTCCTTGCTTATTGTTAATATTTCCATATGATAGCATGCTTATTAAATTGTGGTAGGATTATGCTCATGGCCATGGAGCCGAACATGTATCTTCTACTTCTGAGGTAAAAATAAATATTAATGCAATATCTCATTTTTCTTTATGTTACAATTATTTAGTATGAGGTAAACATTTATTTATTGATTTATTGTGTCGGGGTGGCGCCATTGGAAAGGCACCTACTGCTTCCATGGTCGAGGGTGACCGTGGAAGGTCACACTCTGTGGCCCCTCAAGTAAGTGTTAAGTAAAATAACTAATTGTTTCGATTTAGTATGTTAACATTCAATGTCCACTATTGTCATTCACATTTTTCTGAGCTTATGATGGATTACTGGTTCATTTTTCTGACATTATGATGGATTACTGGTTCATTCAGGACCGTGGAAAGGCACCTGCTGCTTCCATGGCGTCGGTTCATCGTGGACACTCACCGTCCATAACACCGCATCAGGTAAGTGTTAGTGCATAATAGTAACTTAATTTTCATTACAATATCAATATTTGAATGATGTTAAAATTATATTGCTTAATTTAATTTATTGTTTGCTGAATTTAGTCACGTGCACACGATCTAGGTGATGAGGGGTTTGAGGAAGAGTTTTTCTATTCCATTGACCCACTGCACACTTTTAGAGTAGCCTTGAAAAAGGAAAACATAGAAATGCTTGCCTTGGCTCGCAAAAGGCCCTTGGCACAGGAGAACAAGGCAAGGATTCTAGAGCTGGAAGATCAAATAAAATCTTATGGGGTAAGTGGCATCTTCACAAATTTTTTTAAGCTATGTTGTGATTTCATATCTGATATTATGTTTTTTATTATTCCAAGTGATCTAATAAAGTAAAGTTTATTGTTTGTAGTATTTTTTAAAACTCGTGACTACAGAACCTGCTGAGACAGGTATAGGTAGCAGTGATGCTCCAATGCAGTGAAAAAGAAGCAATGTACCAATGAGGCTTTTTGGAACTCCTGCGATTGGCCTCGAATCCATTGATGATGGCACTTATGAGAGAGAGCATGATGCCATGCCGGAGCATGATGAGACGAAGCCTAGGACTCCACATGACTCTGGAGATGAACATACTGTAGACGACCAGGAAACTTTTCCTGGAGCAACACGAGTTAAAAGCACTGGATCACTAGATCTCACCTTTCTGGTGGATGACTCTTGTGTTCCTATGAAGATTCAGAAAATTGCTGGTATTTATCCATTAATTTATTGATTTTAATCATGAAATTGAAATATACATACATTGAAATTATTATAAATTAATGGATTACATGTTTTTGCAGGAAACAATGTCTTCTACAGGCATTTGACTGACAAAGCCTTGGATTTGTTTGGACCCACCATTCGCACACGGTGGAATAGCCAAGATAGCACTAAGAGAGATGAATTGATGGACCACATAGTCAACTTGTTCGGCAATACTTTCAATAGGAAAGTTGTTGCAAGGTTAGCCGGTGAGAATTTGAAATATACCAGGGCCCAATATAGGGAAAGATTGCAAGCTGAAATTAGGCATGAGTGCCCTCCCATGGTTCCTGAGAAAGAGTGGAAGGCACTCATAGATGATGCAAAGGAGAACTTGCAAAAAAAACAAGGAAAACAACCACGGCCTGGTAAAGCAAGGTACAACATATATCATCTTTTTACTGAAATAAGCTCAATTATTTTTTTCTTTTTTGTTTTAAGTAAGATTTTTGATATCTAAGGTTTTTCAAAATTTTCATATATAGGCTACCTAACACCTCCAAAGAAACCAAGGCTAGAATGGAAAAGCACGGGCAACATAGACTGGGACAGGGTGGCTATAGAAAACTAAGAGCAAGAATCGTAAGTATGAAATGATTAATTGTTGGGAATATTTATTTAACAGTACCGAACAAATATATGATTTTGATACTGGAAATTTTAAAATGTGTTATCATTCATTGCAGGGAAATACGTTCCAAGATGGTGCCACCGAGGAAGACCTAAAGCTTGGTTTTAAAAGTGTGGTTGAACATTGGAAAAGCTTGGGGTAGACTCCAATCTCCCCAATGACGCAAATGTAGGTATATCACCAATTGTAGTATACTATTAAAGTCTATTCAGTACTTCTGATTATATCACCCATAACTAATCATTTATGTTTGTTTTTAAGCAACAATGAAACCGCAGCAGTGAATCTAGCGGTACTCAGCAAGTACATGTTGATGTTGGGGTGCATATGTCCCATGATAGCGTGGAGCATAGTGTCCATTCTGGTATGTATTCTTTGGAAATAGAAATATCTACTGTGATTAGATATATATATTTCCTGACGTATACTTATAAATTTTCTCCTTTCAATGGAAGACCATGCAGCTCAGGAGCATGAACTGCAAGAGGAAGCAACTAGACCTCCAATTAACACCCCAGTTGTCACATCTACAGAGACTGGTAAAGAGAAATATTGTAATTTTAATCAAAATAATGAAATATTTATTTCAATAATAATTCAATGTCATATATATATGCTCATTTCCGTTGTTGTAGTTCACACCCCTTCAGAACTGCCTCCACGCCCTGCTCAGCGACATACAAGAAGTGGCATAAATGAGGGCATGGAAACACAAACAATAATAGGAGATATCGCAGTAAATACTGCGCAAATTGATGATTGCGATACCGTACTCGCAACTTTTTACAACGCAAAAAAACAGAAATCAACGAAAAAGTAGATGCAACATAAATTCATGACTTGTATTTTGATGGATATCGACGTTATTAGTATGAAACATTGTTAGTATGTAACATAGATAACTTTTATTTGGTATAGTTAAGAGGTACTTATCTTTTATGTGATGCTCTTAGGAATTTTCCCATTTATATCTTTTATTTTCTTAGAATTAGAATTTTAAATTTAAATGTCATCACAAGTCATTGTATGCTTGTTTATAATTATTTTGTATTTTAATATTCAAATTTTGTGTTTTCTCACACATCATCACTCATGTATGTGATGCATGTAGATATATTAGTCTGAAACATTGATTCTCTTTATATTGTATATATTAGATATGTTCATCATGACTTCGATCATCATCACTCTTTATAATTTGATTACTGCCCATTACATCTCGATGACCAACTTCAGCACAGGGAGCATAGAGGAGTGTTGAAGTTGATAGAGATCAAATTTATGTTGTAAAATATTTTACTGTTGCTTTAGCACTATTCAGAAATAGTACCACACTTCAGATCTGATTTTTGGTTAAATGTTGACGTGGATATCTTCAACTATACCTCTCTTATTGTTATATGATCAATATGTTTATTTTATTACCTGTTACTGAAAGAGATTAAATTTATGTTATAAAATGTTTTACTATTGCTTTACCACTATTCAGAAATAGTATCGTTTTATCATGCAACTGTAGAATTGTTATGTTATTGTACCTTTCTTTCATCTATGTGCTAAATTGTTGTAGTATCATGTGGACTGTGTTATCCTGTTTGAGGTCTGTACTTAACTTTTCCTCTCTCTCGAGGTACTTTCATGTTCCCTTGGCGACTTGTCCCTTAAAAGGATAAGATCTGAACCAAAAAATTGTCCGAGTACAAGGAAGCCTAATCAATTTTTATTCGTTTTTTTCATTGCTTATTTACTTTTGCTGCATATGTTATAATTTGATTACTGCCCATTACATCTCAAGGACCAACTTCAGCACATGGACCATAGAGGAGTGCTGAAGTTGATAGAGATCAAAATTATGTTATAAAATATTTTATTGTTGCTTTAGCACTAGTCAGAAATTTGGATGGTAATTGTGATGAAATTTTGCTTTTGTAGACCATATTCCTAAATTGAAAGGTAGCACGGGTGGCTTTTATTTTCTATAGTACAAGGTACTTATATGTTATGTGATGCTATCAGGATTGCATAGAGAGAAATGAGGGATATTTTTATTTGGCATCCCACAACCCTTCCTTATACTTTGATGATGAACTTTCAGGTTATATGGAACGGCTGTACATTTGAGAGAGATATGACTGGTTGTACCTTCGCCACCTTGATTGAGCTATGATTGGTCTTGTGGTATCTTATCTTTCACTTGTGTTTAATGGGGTCATTTACCCTCCTTCAGTAACTTTTTTAAAACCACCTTGTTGAAGTTTTGCTCTTATAGAGTACTATGGTTGTTTGGCCACATTTGGAGCATACCCTTGGTTCTAAGGGTCATGGGTCTTCTACTACCCACACCTATGTTATGACCATTTTTTATATTTTCTTATTTTATGACCATTGTTTATATTTGTACCCACACTTCAGATCTGATTTTTGGTTTAATGTTGACGTGGAGATCTTCGACTATACCTCTCTTATTGTTATATGATCAATATGTTTATTTTATTACATGTTACTGATTGAGTTATTAAATACTTGTTATACCTTTCCCACCTTGATTGAGTTATTATTGGACTTGTGGTACCATGTCTTTGACTTGTGGTTAATGCGGTCATTTACCCTCCTTCATTTTTTTTATACCACCTTGATGAATTTTTGGTCTTATAGAGTACTTGACTTTGATGAGTTGTCAGGTGATTAACCATATATCCCTTGTTTGTTAGTTTCCTGATCTTATGATTCTTGTGTAAACACAAGTATCGATTACCATATCATAGTGTTTAAGATGTTGATTTCCTTAAGTTGTAAGAATCTGAGAAAGAAAATAAAGATAATGGGTCAGCTTGGCATAGTCAATTACAGATTTTATAATTTCCTTCATTCCCTTACGCAAATGATTCCATGAACGAAATTTTTTCTGGTGCACAATACCATAAAATTGATTTCCTTAAGTATTGATTTCATGGGATAGAGTCTTCTTTTTTCAATTGTTGTATTGAAAAAAACATTATAAGTGGTATGATAACCATATACACCAGTAATGTTTCCTTTGGTTATTTTGGGTGCTGAGGGTAACTTGGGGAAACAAGGAATGCAATATAATGGTTTATTTAGTAGCTGTTGATTGAAGGAGACATTAGCAGTCACCTACAGGACTTATTCTACACTGTTGAGTATTCACTACTTCATTAATATCAAATTGTGGTATTTTATGAACAATCTGGGCATTGTGGTCTTTTACAAATTGCAAGCTACAGAAATTATGGTGGTTACTGAAAGTTGGAGTTTCGATGGCGATTGGGAAATTTCATTATACATGAAAACTATCGGAGTAGGGAATTCTATAAACTAGATTATACATGTAGTCCAGTATTTTTCATTTTTCTCCCAAACGCCAAATGATCTTTGTGCACTTTTTATTTGAAATGAAATCTTAATCAAATAAATAACTCAGCAAAAAGTGTCATGTTTGTACCTCCATGTCTTAATCATGTTCAACTGCTCCTTATGCTTTTGTTGCAAGATTTGAACCTTCAAACACCTGTTCTTCTTTTTCAATTTCTTGAGCTATTTGCATAGGTCTCTAGGATATTTGTCCCTGGTCAAAGTATGTTCTACGTAGTGTCCATTCTGGTATGTATGCTTTCCTGTGAAATTGTGCATTGAGAGTATTGTTGACTATTGCATCTAGAGTGAGATTTTTTGGATGATTTTTGGTGCGTGATCCTTCCATAATAGTGAGAAGTGATACCATTGAGTTGCGTATCAGTCCTCTTGAAGAGAAGCATTGTGTTTTGCATTGATGAACTGAGTTGAATACTAGTGAATGGACCTAAGTGGAGTGTTCCAATTGTGAACTGGAGAAAACCCAGTAGAGAACCCTAATATGTGTGTCCTTTTATCTATTACTCCATGAAAAACCTAGTACAAATATTTCTGCAACTGTGTAGAGTTATTGATATTGCTGAAAATTCCCTCTATTGGTGCGAATTTCCCTATTAAGTTAACATTGTTTGATGTTGTGGGTGAAACCTCAGCTAGTGAAGACCTCTCTCCAAGCTGCGGTGATGACTGGAAAGTTGGAACAGATTGAAACAATGAAGATGGTGAGAACCCTAGACCATTCTACTTCTACATTTTTTGAGAGCTACGCGAACTGCCTCACTTCTTTTGAAGAGCTAAAAATTGGTTCTATTGGTTGTGCATTGGGTGAGTGGTAACTAGTGGAATTGGATTTATTTTTATATCACAATGATTGCATGGTGAAAATGTGTCACAATTATAAGAGTCGGAGTGTGTGAGACTGGTGAACCAGTAAGTGTTGGACAACTTGATATCGTGGTGACTCCATTGTGAAGACTGGTAATGCCACCTTGTGGAGTGAAAGCCTTGGAGAATGCCATATCTATCAAAGTATCATAATCCCAATGGAAAGAATATGAAGGATCATTGGAGCCATGTGGAAACCCCAAACTACAATGATACTAGGGTGACTGGTGAATGTGTTGATCCCACTCTTCCACATTTGGCTTAAATCTTCATTTTTAAAGGACTGCTTATACCTGGAGTGCAAACTATGGACTGATATTACCTTTGTGGAAGACTGTGTTAGGGCATTAGAAATTTTGGAGACTTATAGCATTCAAATAAAAGTGGCGTGAACCCTAGATTCATTCCATTTTGATGGATCCTTCAAAGTCGACCTTTCTTGAATTTATGGTGTAACACAATGCAGCTAGATTATTGAATATTATGGATGTTGGAGCTATTGTTACACCAAGATTGCGCGAGGAAGAATAATATCAAATATAATGCTCCATCACCTGCAATGACTTTTGAATGTTGTCTTTTGATCCATATGTGAGTATCCTGTCAATGATATTCTTAATTGGATAGTCAAAAGATTGAAATATGCAATGGATAGTTTCAAGTAGGGATCACAATGTCTATAAGCTACTTCAATATTGTTAAGAATGTTGTCGCTGGGCCACCTCAATATTACTGAAAATGAGGTTGTTTTGCATTGATGAAAATGATAGAAATAATTCCTTATTTATAGATAATTTTCTTAACCATTGTTTGACTATTTATTTCTAGGAGGCGTGTTGTATAGAATATATATATTGGAATTGGTGTCTATAATCAAAGAGTGTTGATAGAAATGCAAGTGATGTGTTTGCTTAGTTGAAGAATTTTCAAGATTGCATTGAATTTTTTCTCCAACGACATGGATTAGCATAAAATATTATTGTAGATATAACTTCTCATGTTGCTTATATATTGTAGAGATTGTAGCAACTTATATTGTTCCTTGACATATGGTTTCTCGAAAATGATTCTAGGATTTCCATTTAGTCTGCCTTATTTTTTTTAACACTTCCAGGTATCGTCAATATATCGACGAACATTCAGGTAGACTATAGAAAATATGTCCATGCTGATGCTGAACCTGACATGAAAGTTAGAGAATCGATGCGTGGATACTGCGACGAACATTCGTGGCACTATAGAAAATGTTTCCACACAGATGCTGAACCTGCCATGAAAGTTAGTGATTCGATTCGTGTATACTGCGACGCACTTTCATGGCAGGTTTGGCATATGTGTGGAAATTTATAGAAGATGTGCGTCGATATAGCGACGAAAATTCATGGGCGGTTTCAAATTCCGAAGATCTGAGAACTGTTGTATAGGTGACACGTGGCCAATGGGGAGCGTTGCTATTGCCACGACTATGAATCTTCATCCCTATATCCACGAAATGGTAGCCACGAAAAAACGAAACTCGAATCGTTGCAATTACAATGAAAAATCGTGGCAATTACAATGAAAAATTGTGGCAATTACAACGAAAAATCGTGGCAATTACAACGAAAAATCGTGGCAATTTTGACCATATGTACTAGTGATACCTCTTTGGTTACTTTGATTGAATGGAATATAAGGCAAGGAGGAAGGACCTCGCAGGAAATATTGAACCTTGCAGACCGGTGGGATCACTCAGTAGCTCGCCATCCATTCAGAGGAAATGATTGGGAAGAAAGCATTGAAAGCGTTCAGGCCCATAGCACAGTATCTCTATCTATCCCTCCAATAGCTTGATTCATTTGCGAATTCAGAGTGGGAAGCCCTTCTGCAGACTCAACATCAGAGCTTTTTCATACCACCATACTTGTTTGATTTGTAAGCCTTGGGAACTTGACCTATTTATCATTCAACCACTTCTTCCATCCGAATATAATTATGCTTTGATTTTTGGACTGTTTGAGAATGATAAAAAACTACCTCCACTCAACTCTTAGATCTGCACTTGTTGGGTATGTCATTCAATCAACTGGCAAGATAGACAATTCATTCCCTCAATCTTTAATTGCAGCGATGATTTACTGCGAGAACAATTATGGTCGAGATGGGCCTATCAAAAGTCCACAACATCTTCTGATAGATTTGCGTGCGAGTTTTATTTTGGAAAGCATGATCTCTCTGAGGCTCAAAAAATGTTGGATGGTTAAATACTTGCATAGTTCCACAAGAAGCCCAGATTCCCTGAGGAGAAAATGGCAAGAATACCCTCAGCGCCAGTGATAGGGTTTCACGGCCTTGAAATAAAAACAAGATCAATAAAGAAGCGTTTGCATCAGTGAGTGAGATCATTGTTGTGGGGGCTTCACTCTTAGTTAAAGAGGCCAATCTCTTCAACCTCAACGTGGTATTGTTTTCTAACTAAGCCGAATTAGAATCCAACGATTCCAAGTGACCCAAACAATTCTGAATACACTGTTTGGTATGTCTATTTATGAGAGGCTATATCTGGCCAAGTTTAGTGAGTGTATCCCTCTTAGAGTTTACCTGGGTTGGTATCCATATATTTTTATGAAAGTTTCCTTGCACATTGTGGTATTGGCAGAGACAAGAAGACAGAAGCAAATAAATGCATTTGATGTATTCAAGATGTATAGGGCTGCAGTAGAAAATAAATCCCGCGGAAGTTCTCTGGATAGAAAATAGGCATGAACCTAGAGGCAAACAAAGATGTTGAAAGAAGTAGAAGGTCATTAGTAGATATGGTGAAGAGTATGTTGCAAGGAAACTCACTTCCATACAAATATTGGGCAGAAGCAATGCATAGAGCAGTTTATTTGTTGAACATGAGTCCCACCAGAGAAGTGAAATAAGTCACACCTGAGGCACACCTGAGGAGGCATGGTCCTGCAGGAAACCAAGGTAAGCCACTTCACAATCTTTGGCTATATTTTTTATTCGTTAATTCTGGAAGAAAAGACAATATGAGTAAACTAAAAGCCAGGTGGAAAACATTTGTTTGTGCATTATTCCAATCAACCAAACGCATATAGGCTTCTAGATCACATCAACCAAAGGCATATACGCTATGATGTGATCTTCTTGTATATTCAGTGTAATAGAAGATGCATTTTCTTCGAAAAATATTCCATCTCAATTTTTTTCATTATAAATGAAAATCACAAGAACATTGGAATAAATTATAACATAGGAGATAAACCCAAGCATTTGGTAATCACAACATAAAAGAATAGGAAACATGCAGTCAAACAACACCTGGAAAAAGAAAAGTATTCAAATGGTTAATAATTGTCCAGAAAAAGAACATAGTTAGACAAACATCACAAGAAAGGAACCCATAATCCATGCATATTGATTTGAATGCTCTCCAAATCTCTCAACCATAGATCATGATTGCATAGTGCTAGAATAGTTTAATGTCTCAAAAGGAAATGTTATAGTACAACATCCCAAACAAATCTTTTGGATGTCTTGATCTTCATGAATTTGTCATAGAATTGATTTAAACAGTTCCAAGTAGCCATAACATTTGTAGTGTTATCCTTTTAAAAAATGAGGAGCTAACAACTTTGTCATTTCAAAGTCAACAAAATTCTCACAGGCCAAAAGCTTTTGAAGTTTAGCATCACAAATTATATTCCCTTTAACTAGTGGGTCTTGCAAAAAAAACCATCATAGACTTAGATTGTTGCAACAAAACACATTTTTAAGCATCCGAATCATCAATTGAAGAATAAAGACAACTTTATATGTTGAAGAATAAAGCCAACTTTGGGGAATTCAATGGCTAAACAATAAACATCCTAAAAGACTATGCATTTGTCCTATGAACCAATTCAAATTGTTGATTTGTCTGTTGATAGAAGGGTTGCTTCTATGGAGCTTGTCTTCCTTTAATGAACATAGTGTACTTAAAGTGACCAAGAAATGTAGAAATTAGAACTATCCTTTCATATTTGATCATTGCTTATGGCAAGGTGTTTTCATAAACTTATCCACATTATCGTAACCCTACATGTTTTCCAATGTATTAAATTTTCTATTATCAATTGAATCCTTCAATTAAAAGGTCCTCACATTGGTGATATCAATATACCTCGTGAGGATATGCTACATCTCCATATTGATTATGGAGACATGGCACCCTCACATCCCATTACAGTGACATTAATTGTACACATGGGCACCTTTCATCATCACCCTCCACACTAAAATTTCTCAATTTTTTCCTTTGTACTTCACCATTTAGTTCGTTCCATCATTCACAACTTACTCCATTTTGTGCATTCCTTCCCGCATGTTGCATGGGGATCCTTGCCAGCAACAATTAAAAGTATTCTTCCTGTGAGCATGGATTTTTGTTGTCAAGCATCTCTATACTGATATTTATGATTAGATATGTGATGCAGCGGTATATTTTAAATAGCTAAGTCCATAGATGAACTAGGGGAGCATGGAATGGTGATTGCATGACTGAGAGCATGCCACGGAAGATGAAAGGTCACAATGGATTCAAAGTTTTAAACTATGGGAAAAAATATGAATGTTCCAGCTAAAATTGAAGTAACAAAAATGAATCTGAAGAATCCAGTAGATGCTGAAAACTTAGATTGGACATGGAGAGATGTAGGGGTAAGATGAAGAGTTTAGGAAAGTTCGGTAGTGAGCCAATGAATGGATGATAAGGATTGTTGTCATTTGAATTGGGTTATTGATTCCATAGCCAGATAATCCTAAAAGATAGAGAGTTAGTTGTAGAGAGTTCATGGAGCACTAGAGTAGAATGTTGAGGCGCACATTATCATGGAGCACCAGAGTAGAGCATTCATGGAGCGCTAGAGTGAAAGCATTTTATCATTCAGAGATACTATGTTGTTCTGGTGCATTTTTATTTTTGGCTTGTGAGAATTGGTAATTTATATTTCAAGTCAGTGCATAATGAGCTATCACATTTGGCATTGAATTTGAATAATAATTTGTTCATTTTTATATATGTTAATGTGCAGACTGGCAGGATAGTCAAGCAAATATACTCAGTCTTGCCAATATATGATAAAATTGTTCCTGCTTTGCTTGATGTGGGTGTTTTCAAGTTGCCTGAAGTTTGTACATTTACCTTGGGGGTTCTTGTTGGTCCTATGTTGGCCAAACCTACAAAAGGAGTTTTGGAGATTTTGGATAAATTTCAGGACACAAAATTTACCTGTGAGTATAAGTATGATGGGGAGCGTGCACAGGAAAGATTTTTTGGGATGATGGCCATCTATGTTATGTTGTAGTTCACTCACAGTTCTGATGATTTAATATTTTTTCCAAATATGTGGAGGTAGATTCACTACATGGGAGATGAGTCTGTTGAGATTTACAGTCGGAATGCTGAGTGTAATACTGGGAAGTTTCCAAATATTGTAGATTTTATTGGAAGGTAAGTTTTTATGAAGGTAGATTTTCATTTAGTATAGTGCAATGCTAGTAATATGTTATGGCATGCCCTTTGTTCTTTCTCAAAAGGTTCCAATTTTGAGATTTGTTTGCAATACATTTAAATGTATGTTGCCTGATTCCGAATGTCTCTTATTCTTTAGATGACTTTATTATTATTTGTTTTCAAGGGTAAAATGGGATCCTTGCTTAGGTTAAAATTGCTTATATTCAATTGAAGTTATACATGTTTGTTATCATGGGTGAGATTTTGTTTGTAAAATATAGAGATGCAGTTTTAAGGGTCAATTATCGCAGTTTGTCTAGGTTTTCTATCTACATTTTACTTTCTCTATGGTTATTGTTATGTTTCTGCTAGACCATGTCTTCAGTATGGTATTCATCATTATGTGCATGTTCAAATTATTACCCTTCGAATGTTTACAATCAAAGAGGTTTCTATGATATTAACTTATAAATACACTTTTATTATGAAAAGCTTTACAAAATGGATGTTTGCAGGCTATATTTCTTACTAGACATAAAAGAATGCCATGTATGGTTTGTTTTGAAATGGGGTAATGTTGATTTATGGATACCTATGCATGACATTTGTCATTAATACGTTCCAGATAAGCTGATATATGAACTCATTGGCTCTGATTTTATTGTTGCCTGGAATTTCATGACATTTGTCATTAATCCGTTCCAGATAAGCTGATATATGAACTCATTGGCTCTAATTTTATTGTTGCCTGGAATTTTTTTGCCCCTGTGTGGCATTTTTCTCTAGATATATTTTTCTGTGAATAATTCCTTCCATTAGAGTTATGCAAGCATAAGTTTCCATGTTCTACTGTGATTGATATCGACTCTCCATATAGAGTTAGATGACCTATCAACAGGTTTAATACTGATAGACGAAAGAACAAATCTATATCTTCAGAATGATGAATTACTATGCATGTCCAACAATGGTGGATTTTAGAGGTATGCCTGCAATCGTACATATTTAAGGCTAAGAAACAGAATATGGTACACACATAAAGGAGCCAGTGTAAACGAAGCTCGTATTGCCTTAGTTTAGTTTTTTAAAATTTTGTTTCCAAGTTGAAATATATTCCCCCAAAAGTTTGTCCTGACCACAAAGTTGGTGGCATCGTAGAGTCTTGAATTGGGTGATAGTAATTGGATATATGGTCCTTTTTGTTGATCAATCATTTGTTGTGGGTTGCTAGTTTCCAGTTAACTTGTATGGTCGTTATAGTTTCTTCCATGACTGTAGTTGTAGTCCCATGGCTCTCAGATACAGCCAAGCCATAGACCTAATTGTATTTCTCCAACTTGTCATAATGTCCAGAATGTAAAATAGCACGGAAGATGAACCATTGCAACAAAATAGTGCGGAAAATGAACCATTGCAACAAAATAATAACCATTATGGAACCAAAATGTCAATCATTGTGATCGGTAGATAGGAATTCATATACGAATTCATTGGTGGTATTAACATAAGTCATCAAGCAAGCTACAACTTGGAAAAACGAGATGGTTGTCTTGAGCGATCTAGCAAGACTTGTCCAGCATAATGCTTCTTAAGACTCAACTCAAGGCATCTCTGCTTGTAAAGTCTGATATTATACTTTTGTATCATGGATGGTCTTATAATATAAAGTAGAGTTTTGTGGATATCATATTTGTTGACCTTTCTTGAATTTGTTGTTCTATTGTCATCACATGTTTGATGTAGTTGATTTTAATTGATGTTGTAATACATTCATTCTCGTCCTTAGAATGCCTCAGAATCCTATGTTTCCCCCCATTCATACACTTAGATTCTTAGATTGCTATAAGCCTACCTGAACTCCAAATCTTGAACAGATCCAACCCCTTTTAGATTGACACGTGTAGTTCACCTGTTCACTTAAGTATTATCAGAAACCTTCAGACTGAGTATGTAGCAGTAGAAATCGCTTCGCTCCATGGCATTTTGTCCTACCATCTATCTCAAAAATAAACTTTTTACCTGCAGTGCTCTTGCATAACTCCTCAGGTAATACCTTTGCCACATTACTTGTTTCAATTTTTGCCAACTTGTGATGGATAGTTTTCCATGGACCTTGCTGCCTTTGTCACTCATTAAATTTTTACTGTCACAATATTGTAGGTAGCGTTCCCTGTTTCTTTTCTTCTTTAGCGCTCGGTCAAAGCAAACTGGTATACAAGTGCTTGTTCATATGACATTAAGAGGGTCGTTTCTAATCTTACAAATCATTTTGTCAGTGAGATTGCTTTGTGTTTTCTCAATAGCCTAAGATGGCCGTCCACTCTGAGCACTTTATGTAGCTAACGGGAAACGCCATTGTTTGTCTTGACTACACTCGCTGGGCATACTATTCGAGGATCTTGCTTGGCAAGTTGAGGGTTTGTTCCCACTGGCCTCGGGTTTCGACTGACTACCATATCTCATATGAAGATATAATTTGTCAGTGCTGTGATTTTTATGAGATTGAGACCTTAATATGTGTCTTCCTGTAGTGAGGTGATCACTCATACATGCTAGAGCTTATGGACCATATCCAGTCCCAATCCTACCAGACTAGTCATTTCTCTTTCTTGCCCATATATTGGGGGGTTAAGCATATTATAGATACCTTGGCCAGAGATGAAGAGGACATCATGGCAGTCTGACAATGCACACCCTCCCACACCCTCGAAACATGTTCCACTTACATGAGTTTTACATGCATTGGTTTGTTCCAGCACATATACACCTTTGATTCTGGGTTGAGTTGTTAGATACCCATCACTAGATTTTTCTCTTTGGCCTTAGATGTTACAATATCTCCAGCTGGTTGGGATTATTGCAAGATCACCCAACCATGCCCTATTTGTCCAGGGCATTCCCCAAAGGACACTTAATGGTTTTCATTGCTTCACCCACAGTCATGGTCTATGTTGCACGATTTTCTGGAATTGCGGAAATAGGGGAAGGGATGTTCGGAATGGCTAGATCATACCGCTGAATTTTTCAGTGGACCACAGATTGGGGATGGAAATAATATGTGTGTGCACACACAAACACTTTTAAAAACCAAGGAAAACCTTACTAGCACCCCCCAGTTCCCTGGAATATCTAGATGGAGGGTGGTTCAACTGCCAACCACTATAAGAGTGAGTAACCCTGTGGGGCTTAGATTGATTAGAACTGGAGACTTCATGATGAAATCTACCTTGAAATAAGACGTTTGAACTGATTGAGCTAATCCACCAGGCTACAAGGATACAAAGTTATTTATGGGGATTTAAGGTTAATCTGACGGATTACCTGATTCAAGGATACAAAGTTATTTATGGAGATTTAAGGTTAATTTGATGGATTACATGATCCTGTCAAAGAAAGGGTAGGACAATGTGTCTCAGCTAAATAGATTTGGGACAAACTAAAGGATCTATACTCATCCGAAGGATAGGAAACTGAATCCATTACTATCAAAGACTTGATGCAAAACTCAATCAACCATGAAGGTAAAGGCTCTCCTGAACACTTTGTCTGTAATAACTCAGAATGTGATGATTGCTCTCATACGATTGAAGAAGTTGATGAATTTATTGTGGATCGAGAGGCTGAACTCACAAAAGAACTACAATAAATTCATAAATTGAGGCAAATCACCAAAAGACAATATGAGGAGATCAGGCAATTCAAGACTCAATTAGGAATGGAAATTATGGAAATTAGGAGAAGAAATTATGGAAATGCCAAGAACATGATAAGATGTCGGAGATGAAACTTTATTGGACACACTGTAAGATTCTACTACACAGTAAGATGTTACAGGTGCAATGCATTTGGTCATAAAGCTCAAACCTGCAGAAAATCAAAATTTCCATTGACAAGAGAGAATGTCTCACACAAGTCCAAGAAGGAATCCAACAAAGTCTGGAAAAGAAAGAGTGGCAGTCAAATGGAACAATCAGGCACTCACATTCATGAAGAAATTGCAGATATTCAAGGAAGTCAAGATTTCACAAAACAGGGAAAAAGAAGAGACTAAAAATGTTGAAAAGGTTACAAAAGAAAAGGATTGTGCCATTGGTACTTCATCTTGGTACTGAAACTTCTCCCAAATTAACAAAATTATCATGTACAAGGATCTGTGAATTTTTCATCATCCAGAGGATATCATTTGGTGTTGATTGTAATAGTAACAGGTTGGATTCCAAAGGGAGGGATCAAGACCACATTGCAGAGGACTGCTTGCAAACCATTTCTTAAAGGACCAAGTCTTGTGTTCTTGAGAATCGTTGAGCCAAGTTATTTTGAGTAACATATAAAATGTTTTAAGACAAACATAACTAGGTTGCATTCCAGAAATCGAGAGAATGACATAACTGTGCATAAGAGTATAGGGACTAAAGGCTTGATTATGGTGGCAGAGCTAGAATATGCTTACTGAAGCTACATAAACCACCACCCTTTCTAGTGCTTATGGCTCTGCTCCTGTCTTTCCCTCTTCTTTTTCCTATTTATCTACTAATAAACTTAGGGCATACAGGGTAGCACAAAGATGAAAGTGTGGTGAGCACTACATTTATTTGGGCATACATAGCGCACTCCTTTGACCTGAGTGCTTCCTTCCTTCCACTTACACCAGAACAACTTCCTTACCCACCGATAGGTACCATAGCAGCTCATTCTGCAACACTGCTATTTTCTCCTTAAGTTCTTTTTTTATGTTCTTTGATACCTCTATTAGATTCTGATGATTGATCTTTCAACCTGTAGGTTATGGGTTCATTTTACTCGATCTCCCCCATTAGAGGAAGTCTCAAAATGTCAAAAGTTGAAGGCCCTTTCATCAGATGTACCATTTGTGCTTGCTTGAAGCATTGGCTCTCAGTTAAGTGGGAGATGGTGAAATGTTTGTATCATATAGGGTATTAATTGCTTGTTAGAGGCTGTTGAATTTTTAATGGCTTCCAAAGTTACCCCAAATAATTTGTTAATTATCAAGACTGATGAGTTTATATAGCAGCTGGCTTTTGGTGAGTCACTTGTATTTGTGCTTGCCTGAAGCATTGGCTCTTAGTTAAGTGGGAGATGGTGAAATTTTTGTATCATATAGGGTATTGATTGCTTGTTAGAGGCTGTTGGATTTTTAACGGCTTCCAAAGTTACCCCAAATAATTGGCTAATTATCAAGACTGATGAGTTTATATAGCAGCTGGCTTTTGGTGAGTCACTTGTATTCTACAACACGACCTATGAATTCTTTATCTTTGATTATTTGGCTGCTTGACATTATTGTGAATAGAGAATATAGATTGATACTTTAGGACTGGTGAAAATCACACGAGACATTCATTCATGCGTTTCCTGGAAACTTTATGTAAGAATTAGAATGCTACCTTTTTCTCCAAGGAAAAAATCTCAACTTTATATTTCAAGGAGACAAATGGTTACATTTCACAAGTGAAACAAGACATGTATACAGAAACCATTTAGCCTGTCAGTCATAAACAACTATCATCCATTGTCGAACCATCTGATCCTCCCTGTGTCCTACTAGAACCATGTATTTTTCATAAGTTTCTGAACCATGCTTTGAGAGGCTGTTAGCCCGCATGTTGTGTTCCCTATATACAAGAGTGAAGGAAATGAATTTAAATCTTCCAATTGGAAGCTTTATCTCATCAAGAACTTATTGAAGATAGATATATACCCATTCAATGATCAACTTTGAATATCCATAAACCCAAAGGATAATCCTTTCTTCACTACAATTCTAACAGAGCTGCCAAGGCCTTCATTTCTGCTTAATTATCATAACCCTTACCATACCCCAACTTTGAAAGAGAAACCAATGGAATGTGAAAGAAACAATGCACTTCCAGCTCTACACCTCCCAGGATTTCCTTGACTTGTTTTGTCAATGAAACATCTTGCACTAGATATGTCAATATGTGATGTCCCTATTTGTCTCAGGTTTATTTTTAGGAGTCTTCCTAATGTCATTATAGATATATTTGATAAAAGAGAAACTTCCAATGGAAAGTAAGCTTTATCCTTGAAGAGACAAACATGATAGATGATTCGTCTTTAATATTGGCCTTCCATGCACAAACTATTGAGCTCCTCAACTGCATCAATATGTCATGTCTACAATAAGAATAACTGCACTATGTTATGAAATGCATATCACATGATTGAAATTTGTGTCTGCAAATTGTATGCAATTTTTTTGAGCATTTTTGTTGTTTTAGTAAGAAATCGAAAAGTTTGGAATTATAGTTCTTATGCCTTGTGAGGATTTCAAAGAGCAGGTTGCTCTTGCATGATAATCTGTAGATATTTGGGTACATGTGTATATTCTGTTACAATCATCTCCTGAACATTCTTATTGTCTTTTCTTAGACTTAAAAATAATGCAATATGGGTGTTAATGTTGCTCGTCTCCCTAACTCTTAAAGGGTGCTAGCTCAATGGTAGAGTGTATGCCTTACAAGCAGGAGGTTGGTGGTTTGATTCCTCCGTACCCTATTGATATTGAAATATTGGTATTTTTAATAAAATATATTTTATTATGATTTATTATGGCTATAGAGGTAGCTATAGGGGGGGTTCTAAACTGATATTGTAGGTGGCTATGAGGGGGGTTCTAAATTGACCTTGTAGAAAACTATGAGGGGGTTTTTAAACTGCCCCCGTAGCTTGCTATGAGGGGGGTTCTTAACAACCACTATAGGTGTCTATGAGGGGGGTTTTAAATTGATATTGTAGGTGGTTATGAGGGGGGTTGTTAATTTCCCCTATAGCTTACGATGACGGGGGTTCAGAACCCCCCCTGTAGGTCTCTACATGGGGGGTTTAAACTGCCTCTGTAGGCCTCTACGACGGGGGTTCCAAACCGCCCCTATAGGCCTCTATGAGGGGGTTTCCAAACCGCCCCTATAGGAATCTACGAGGGGAGTTACAAACCGCCCCTATAGGCATCTACGAGGGGGGTTCCAAACCGCCCCTATAGGCCTCTACGAGGGGGGTTTCAAAATGCATCTCTAGGCCTCTACGAGGGGGGTTCAAACCTACCCCTATAAGCCTCTACGAGGGGGGTTCTAAAATGCCTCTATAGGCCTCTACAAGGGGGGTTCCAAACCGCCCCTGTAGGACTATATGAGGGGGGTTCACAACCGCCCCTATAGGCCTCTGCGAGGGGGGTTTGAAACCGCCCCTATAGTCCTCCACTAGGGGGGTTCCAAACCGCCCCTATAGGTTTATATGAGGGGGATTATGAGGGGGGTTCACAACTGCCCTTGTAGGTATCTATGAAGGGGGTTCAAAACCGTCCCTGTAGGTCTCTATGAAGGGGTCTACGAGGGGGGTTTAAAACTGCCTCCGTTGACCTCTATGAGGGGGTCACAAACCTCACTCATTGTGTAATCTAACCTCAAAGTGTAACCTATTATCAATAACCTCATATCTCTGAGTTCATCGTGTGATCGTATCATGTCATTAACATGCCTTGTGTCACCCTCCATGTGCATTTGTAGGAGTATTGGAATGTATTATTTCCCTCGCAATATCCATACAATTGTTCCGTCAGGGTAAGTGAGCTGGGGAATTATGGGGAATATGTGAATGGTAGAATGCGGATGGGGAATGCGGGCGTGTTGTTGAATCTGTTGAATCTGGTTAATACATGTTGTGCTTTGGTGACATGGGCTTGGGTGGATGCCTTAAGCATATTGGGCAGGTTGGCAGTGGACAGTGAATCGTCTGTTTGTTCGTTCGTTGGTAACACGGACGTATTTGAACGTCTCCTCTCGTCATGGGGGCAAGTGGTAGCAATCATAATTGTGGGGGAGTATGCTAGGATTCCAACTTGCAAATACACTGGTGATAGATCAACCGACATGGGATCGAGATCTTAAGAAAACGAATGATATGGATTGGCTACTTAATATTTTACCAGGAACTCTACTACTGGTGGATCGCTATGAATCTGGCTTTTACTCTGATTCCCTGTGTTGGTGAATCTGTTTATTCTACTGGGTCAATTGCCTTATTTTTATTCCTTTTATGCTAAATAATTGAGTCAACAGGATCGGGTTATAAGAAGGATCTGTCACTAGTAATTTATCAGTAATTGTCATCTAGCAAGATGAAGAAATTATGATCTTGAACTAAACAATGATGCTTGTGCAATTTTTGTTTTTTACATTTTTCTTTGTGATGTTAAGAGATTGAATAGAGATCTATAAAATATACAAATAAAAGTATTGGCATAATTAAAAATTGATCATTATCTATTTTGTAATGTATCTTGGTACTCGATAGGTGGAAAAATTGAAGTTATTGGCTTGTAGGGCCCATTTTATGGGTAAGTCCCGCTTTGGTTATTTGGGGTCCAAAACCTTCCAAATCCCATTTGATGCCTTAAACAACCTTTTTTTGTCAAACCTTCAAGAAGATTAAAGAGGGTCCAAAACCTTAACACTAATTGGGGGTTGAGGCATGTATAAACCCTTACCCTAACACTAGACTATGTTTAATACTAGGCCGCTAGAAAAGCGAGCTCCATTATTATTGTATTATTTATTGTTCTATAGTAGAACAAAGATCTAGGAGTGGGATAGTGAAGCATGACAGAGGAAGTAAAAGATCCTATCGCAATGATTAAGGCCACAATTTCCATAACAACTCCATAGTGAGTGCACTTTATTTGTACTTGCATTTATAACTGAGAATAAAAAAGCAAGAGAATAGGCCTCACCTTCTAGTGAGGCTTTTCTCATATTGGGTTTTACCAAAGTACATTTTGTGTTCATTGTGTAAATGGTGTGTTATTTGCTTAACTTATTTCATCTCAATTTTAGTGATCTCAGTGTTTTCAGACATTAAACTAGTAACATTCAATCTACAATCTACAGTAAAAACACTATATGAGAAAAGATTGTAGAATATTATATGATCTATTGTTACAAACTGTTCTAGTAGAATATCCACAATAGTTTACAGAGCATTGCATGTGAGTATCTGAGATGGAAGTGCTCCATTTATTCAAGGTACAAATGAAGGAATCAAGTACGTTACATATTTTTTATTGGAATTCCCTTTACCTTCCAAGGTTTCCTAAAGAGCTTTGAGAGGTAGTTGTGTAGAGGGTTTACAAAAAAATAGCAAAATGGATGACCAAACTCCTAGACTTCATGAGTCAATTCCAAATTTGTAGTGCAATCTTGGTTGTCACGCTATTTATTCCTCTTCATGGTGGGTCCCTTCCATGAAGGCTTATGAAAATCTAGAGAAGGCCCTGCAGAGTTTTCAGTGGACCAACAACTCTAGCAACAAAGGCTCTCACAAGCTTAACTATAATTTATATTTAACTCCAATAAAATGTGGAGGTACAGGGATGCAAAACATTCACATGCAGACCCAAAGTCTCTGTGACAAATTAGTGATTCGAGCTTTGGAAAGAAAGAAAGAAGCCCCGAAAGGTTCTACTTATAAATTGTATATCTCAATGAAATCCTATAGATAAAAGAATTACTTGCAAAGGGCTTAAATTTCATCCTTAGTAACTACCCTGTAATGGTTCAAATCAAAAGTTATTTTGTTATTGAAAGCATTTATAAGCCCTAGAAGGCTATAAAACCCTTAGTTTGGAGGGACCAATGGTTTACAACCTATATTTATTTCAATTTCATTGCCTCCGATGGATTTTTTGTTGACACGGTGGGGAGATATATTCATTCCTAGGAGAGGAGTTGAGGCTAAACATGGGTTATGATAGCACTACTAGTATTATAATCCTTGGATTGAAGGTGTTCACCGACTATGACGAAGATACCCAACAGGCCGCTCCGATTGATCGCCTTAGAGAGAGAATGAGGATAAGGCCTCGAACCCAATTATTATGATAAAAGGGTCCCCTCGGGATCCACTAACAATGAGATAATTGAACGGTACAACTCTATTGCTCGCAGGGTTCATAACTACTATAGTTGTGCCGAGAACATGAACCGGGCCGGATAAAAAAAAGGAAAAAACCTTGAGGTCAGATGCACTACTAAAAAGGCAATGGACAAACTACCAAGAGGATCCGTACAATGAGTGGCCCTCAAGATATCCATGGCAAGTTTTACAGGTTCCAGAAAGGTATCCAATCTTCACTTCTAGTTACCTCCTAGTTACTATGAACCCAGTTCTGTATCTAGTGCCACCAACTCTCCTTAATAATATAATATGGCTCTATCATCCTTTCTTCCTGGAGAATAGGATTCCCATATATCCCAATACCATATCATTAGAATCAGAATACAACAAAAGGTTGAGGAAGTATTTTTCAAATGCTGAGTTTCAGGTCCTAAGGGTGAGGTCAGATGATAGGTTCCCAGGAATATTCCAACCAAAGTCCGATTTCCAAAGGATAGTCCAAAGGCAGAGTGTGAGTTCCCAAGGAGGCGTACCAAGTGGGTATTGATGAGTTTAAGGTCCAACCAAAGATGGGAGTTTCCAAGTTAGCATAGGTTTCCAAGAGTCCCACCCAAGGCATAGGTCTAATGTATAGGTTTTCAAAGTCTATTCCCAATGATTTCATTATATACGTTCATATCCAAAAACAAAAAAAGCAAAGCACAAGCCACCTCACACTAGTTACTTCGGCATCTTAACTTCTTCAACTTCACATCCACTTAAGCTCAGGTTCGGTAAGCATAAATATTTTATTTATCCTCCAAACAACTACTCGTTCGGTAGCACTTCAAGCCTAGATGTGTCATGCTTACTTAGCATCCTGAAGTGCAGGAAAGAGGGGGTAGACCCGCGTGCAGGTCTCCTCGACAGGCATAATGCAACCAGAAAGTAGCATAAAGGAATCATTATGATAGGACTTTCCTTAAAGCAGACACAGAAAGTAAGGATGGAATGTACTTCTTAAAGCGGCCATCATATATGCTCAAAGAAAGCTTACATTACTAGGTCCTTTGGTGGCCTATATGGGATCTATCCACTATATAAAGACTCAAAAGGCGTATGGCGAATAGTGGCTGTCAGATAGTTATAGGTCGGAAAGGTGTCCATAGGTAAGGTGGTATTCGTCAAGTTTTGTTCATAGGGATTTAAGTATAGTTGAGTTCATATGCATGGGTGAGTTAAAGTTCCCAAGGCTGAGGTTAAATGTATGAGGTTTAAAAAAAGGTTGAGTTATTAGTATGTAGGTAGATGGGTAATATAATTAGTAAAAGGTTGTTACCGTAACTAAGTGTTAAGCTGGGGTGCGTTCATGGGTAACAAATGTAAAGGGCTAGGTAGTATTATCGATTCATTAAATTGTTGACCTAACAACAACATTCTATATTTCCATTATATATGTGAAAACACAAAACCAAAAAGGCTATTGCACCATTAAAATTTATTATGATTTATTGATAAATCTATAGCAATCATCCTACCAAATCTATGCAAAGTAGTAATAAATGTTTCTTTAGTAGCTATTATAAACCAAATTTGTAACTCCTAAAAATCTATGTAATTTACCATATTTCTAATTAGCTATTATAATATTTCTTCAGTAAATCTATGTTTAATTGTCGATTTCTACCTCAAAAAGTTCAAGCCTGCCTTGATTTTGAATGGCATGAGAGCAATATTTAGAGGTGTGTGGCTTCAATTCGGAACTAGGTGATAGTAATACTTTAAAGCTTAAAATTAGACTCAGTGGATGAGGCTTGCAATTGGAATGGAATCTGTCACAGGTTGTATGCTTTTATTGTCGAGGCTCTATTTGCTTCAAAATCAATTGCATGTCCTTTTCTTACTCTTTAATGGTTTGCATGGTGTAGGATAATGGGAAATATGTTTCAGGCATTCATGGCCTACTAAACATTGCCAAATGCATACATTTCCAATTGTATTGTCATGGAGGGACGAGTCTTTCAATCTTTGTAGTATGAGCCATAGCTTCCTCCCATACTTTGTTGTATATACATGGCGAACAACGGTGTAGAGATGGTAGGTGGCAATTCAAAGATATTGACAAATTCACTGTATTCCCAAATACTTAATGTTTCAATTGAATAGTTGCATTGATAGGTGTTTATATTTTACAATTTGGTGTAGATGAAGAAGGGTCCCCTTCTTAGATCGCAGGAAGATACCATTCCTTCTCACAAATACACATATTAACCCACGTTGAAGGAATAACCCTCGAGAAACATGTGTAACAAGTAACTAGATGATAAACCACAACAGAATAACGGGGAGGATCACTATTATAACCCATCAATTATATACAAATAAACTACAACAAAGACATGACTTGACTGCACTGTAAACTGAACGATTAAGAAACCTTACCACGAATATTTTGGAATATGGACTAGAATGTGCGCAGAATCGAACTTGAGAACACCTTCAAAGGGAAAATTCTAGAAGCACCAATTGATTGAATGAATGGAGGGGCAGAAGCGACGAGAGTTAAAGTCCATGCCTCGTAAAACGTTTGTAATTAAGACACGCAGGCATGCATAGGGTACATATGTCGGAATATTATTATTCAAAGGTAACAAATAGCAAATTCCATCTCGCTAACCACGTAATTAAATTATGGTCAAAATATCAGTTATCTCACATAGGTGAACATACTAAACATACGATATGGATAAAAAAGGAGTATGAGTGATCTACTATAGCTATTGATCTTTGTCTTCCTTTGTTCTTTTAATCTGAATGTAAAAAGAAACCAACCAACAAATCCAGCGAAACATAAGAAGAAAATCAAGAATGTGTACGAGACATAGTAGGGATGGTAGTAATAGTTATTACTTCATCGTCGTGTCACTCCCCTGTATACAGAAATAGTCATAGAATGAACCACCATTACTTTTGAATGGTCTTGTGGAAGTTGATAGACTATTTGGTTGCGCCTTAACATTGAAGTGTGTTGTGGACGACCGGGGTATGGAAGGGCTGGAGTGTGGCTCGCAATCACGAAAATTCGGCCCATATCCAACACCCTTGTCAGGTCAGCAAATGGCTATTTTTTTAAGTTTATTTTCTCATAACAACGCCGCCTACAATAACATGAAAGGTTGTCATATCTTGGTCATGTCACACATTTAGCGAATTGTATAGTAGATAAATAGTCTTAAAGAATAGTTAAAAAGATATTTTTTTTGAATTATAAAGTTTAACTTTAGGAACATAGATATAATTTCGTTAACTAAAAATAGTCAATGCAATTTGACCATCGATGGATTGCTATATATCTGGCGGTGGACACCAAACCTCTAACTTATGTAGTCTATGATATAATCTCTAACTTATCTATTATCTATTAATATTTTTAGTTAAAATACACATGGTCATAAAGAAACCTATTTAACTTGTATTATATTAATATATATTTTTTATATAAAAAATGTAATATTATATAATTAATTATGTCTTAAACATGCATCGCAAATATGTTATAAAGTTGAACTCTACAACTTTAGAATTAATGATCAAATTTTAAGGGTGGGTCTTAATTTCAATCTGATTGGCGTATATTCCTCTAGCCTTTAAAAGACGAAGAGCGATATAAATAATTGCACTTCAATTAACAAGTGTAAATTAACTAAACCCTTAAATAAAATGCGAAAAACAAATGTTGCCCTTCCAAATTTTTACAATTTGAAACAATTGAACACTCCATTCATGAAAAAATGGTAAATTTTCAATGAAACGAAAGAAAAAAATGAAATTTTCTTTGAAATTAGTAAAGTCCTCAAAATTATGATTATGTTAGATAAATGAGCAAATTACAACAAAAAAATAAGAAAACATATTTTTTCTTCGATTCATTTGATATTCTTCAAAAGTATTGCGCTTAAATCATTGAAAACATCAATTTATTTTCGCAAAGGAAGAATCTTTCTAGTTTTCATTTAATTCCATACATCATAAATATCATTCCAATCTACCCCATTTAGACCATGAGTTAAACTAAGAGAGTGAAACATTAACATATATGATGGTGGCAGAATCCACTTGAGGAAGTGGGTTTGCCGATCAAAGCACGCAACATAAGCACAAATAGATACCCACACACTCAACATTCACACAACACAGATGGTGCCACCAATAATGGCTTTCTATTTATTACTGAAAATCAAATTGCAATGATACGATTACATTCAAGGTGAAGTCCTTGTTCATAATACACAATTTTCACTACTCAATTAAAGTTTGTGATTGTTTTCTCATACAAAGGCTAACTCTTTGGCCTGCGGTCAAAGTTTTTACCAAAAACAAAACCCTTCTTCAATGCTTCGATATGTATTTATAACCTTCATCTGTCACGTTAATCTCCCGCTCCTACAGCTTCTAGAAGCCTCTCGCTTCTTGTTGAATTCTCCTTGGCATGTTGTGCAAACTGGCATCTCCAACAAATGTTGTTACTCTACATTTAATGCTACAACTACTCTCGCGTCGTGGCTTTTCCCTTATGCGCTTCGGCTCTCCAGTCGATCGGCATCTCGAGAGAAACTTGTTCTCCTCTCAGTCGATCTCCTGCTGCAACATATATGATGTCGATGTCCTCTTAGGCTACATCCCAAGATCTCCTCTTCACCTCAAACTTTTTTCACTGCCCAACTGATCCTCATCAGCACCTTCTGTCCGTCGGCCAGCTTCCGACTCTAATACTACTTGGAGCGATCCGACCGATCCTTGTTGGCACTCCTTCCTCTATCTCCGCATCGGCTTTAAATCCGACCTCCCTTTAACTACCAGTTGTTCTTCACCCGCCTCCTTCCAACTACCTCCTTCGACAAGACCTGGAGTCGACCTTCCCCTTGTCAACTTCCATATACCTATCCTATTGCCATGATTTTCGTCGTCAATTCTCCTTCTGTCGACCCTTCCATTGTCGAGACCATTCTTCGATTGGTCCTTCGCCTCTATCACGACTTGGTAAGTTTCCTCCTTCTCCACGTGTTCCTCTTCTTCCAAGTCAGTTGATATTCCCTTTGAATGCTCTTTGAGTTGTCTTCTACTCGTGTCCGAATCAAGCCCAACTTCTCCATTTCAACCAGTCGCCCTTTCCTCCAACTGCTTTCCTCCTGTGGACTCCACTCCACGATCATCGAATTTCTTCACCATCTCATTCTTTACCTACTCAACTGCTTCTCTCCAGTCTACACATACTTTTTCCTTCACTTTTGGCTACCCATTCAGATAGCTTCTATATCCATCCTCGGCTAGATCTACCCACAACTCTGATCATCTTCATATCCTTCGGTTGCTTCATAGTCGTCGTCGCCACCTATGTCGGCTATCTTGTTGTCATCGTCATCATCTCATCAGTCTCTCCGCCGACTCTCCTAGTTTACAGACTAGCTTTCTGTCTTCACTGTGACTTGGTTGGATCGACTCAAGTTGGCTTCTAGTCTTCCCCGACCTTTTCGTCCCAAATTCCCATGCTCGTGCTGCGGAAGTCTCGACTCTTCCCAACGATTCCTCTTCATTTTGTTGGCATGGATAATGGCCCCGATTCTCCTACACCAATATCCAATGTCACTAATGAAAGTGCTAATATTTCATTATTTATAATCATGTTTAATTTTGAGAAGCCTCTATCACACAATGTTGTACTTGCTGGAATTCAAAGATAGCTTTCGACAATCGCATCAAATAGGGAAAGACTTAAAACCATCCAGGTCCGTCTCGACATAGATTCCATGTTCCAAACATATGCATTTTAGATTATGATTTATAAATCGTACAAATAAATTAATCCATTTCAATGAAAAATTTAGTGGTATCCACAATAGGTGAGTCCCTAGCATTAAACTGTTCACATAAGCATTTCAACCATCTTTTTGTTTCAGAGTCTCTATCCTCCATTTGTTCACAATAGTATCAAGGACTGAAAAACTTAGCAACATTAAATATAGGAAGATATGTGAACCTCCTATCTAGAGATTCAATCACCTTCATCACAAAATGTTTTCCTAAAAGAATGCAATCATCTAGAGTCCTTGGTCTTTTTATCTTTGAAAAGATTTCAAACCTCAATGGATGTAAGTGTACCATACATGTGTTATCTGTCTCCAACAATCTAACCTTTAAATAGTATCCCATGACACTAAAAGAATTTTGTGAATGGTAGGATCCGAGAAAGTTCTATTCCTGGGCAATTAAGAGCACGGGGCTCTAGGAATGAAATCCTTAAGGTTTGTATAAAATTTGCTAAGAGTTATCAATAAGAAATATCTCTAATTAGTTATTATAATATTCGACATAAAGCTCTGAAAGTTAATATTTAACGTCAAATTAGCTAATAAGATAATGTTCAACAAAATTTCCTTAGTCACATGAGAGGAGAACACATCTCTGACTTTGTAATGGTTTCATTCATTCTGATTCTACTGAAAATATACCTTCAAGCAGGGCCCATATATAAAATAAAAAATTCAGGTTTCCTACATTTTGTTTCTACTGAAAATATGCCTTCGAGCAAGGCCCATGGAAAGACTCATCACTTTCCAGGTCTACATATGATATATGATATAGAGTTGTTCTCCTTGTGATATTCCAGTTATTGTTATTATATCTGATATTAGCTCATATTCGCCTTTCGTTTCAATAAGGGGGTCATTGAAAGGAGGGACCTCCTTGGACTTCATCCTGTTGTGATAACCACTCCACCTCAACTAACTAAAAGGATGGGTCAAAATAGCAATGAGGTGGAAGGATCTATCTCTCTTGTGCACTACGTCACCATTAATTAAGTGGGTGAAATTACTGTATAGACTTAGCCATTGCACGAGTGGAATCTTACTGATGCCTTTCAATGACCCTTCTATTTCTTAATGGTGTGCTTGAGTAAGTGGACTAGGCTTGGATATATATCTTCTCTTTATTTATTCTCTCTCTAGTTAAATGATCTAGTGTGGTATGCTTTCGAAGATATACTTTGCATATGGAGAGACTTAAGAAAGATTACATAAATATTGTTGTTATTGGTGATATTCTTTCCTTTTATGTATTTTGATCTAGTGTGGTCTTCTTTCGAAGTGATACTTTAAATATTAAGAGACTTAATAAATATTATATAAAGCTTTTGTTATTGGTACTATTCTTTCTTTTTATGTATTTAAGAACGAACATGTAATTATACGATGAATCCTACCCTAGTGATCTATCCAGATGAAACCTACCTGCCCAAGAAGTAATTTAGTGCATGACCCCCCAATACACAAAATCTCTTAAATGACCCCAGAAGTAGTTTAATTCATGCCCCACAATACACCAATTCTATTAAATGATGTGGACATGCTCTGCTTGCACTAGAGGGTGCTCTGTGTGAAAATCCTCACAGCAGATTTAAGAGATGATGTATACCTCACAAAAAACTAATTGATTAAGAAAGAAAATAGAAGAAGAGTGGTCAATGCAGTATAATGAGCAACATAATAATAATACAGTAGAACTCGGATAGAAGCAAAAATACTTCAGACACACTAATTAATTAATCACAATATGGACAAATAAATAGTACAATGCATGAGGATTCCAATGCCTAAGGTGGCAATTCGAATTAGCCTTCATGGAGTGATCAAAAGATCATTGGAGTGTCATCGGAGCACAACTAGTAGTCTATCTCATCATCAGTGGAGTCATCAATGCTCAAGTAACTGTCAACCATCAATCAAACTGAGTCTAACTGAGTGTGGTAGGTGTAACTGAGTG
This sequence comes from Larix kaempferi, assembly GCA_027924585.1. Classification (NCBI taxonomy): domain Eukaryota; kingdom Viridiplantae; phylum Streptophyta; class Pinopsida; order Pinales; family Pinaceae; genus Larix; species Larix kaempferi. Next base: position 13,761,046 of record BSBM01000761.1, read on the forward strand.
TAATTGGAACTAACTGAATGAAGGAGACTTAGTGGAGGGCACATGAGGATCTAACTGAAGTTAGAATGGGCAGTCAAGTCTCACTGGAGGTCCATCGGAGTGATACAGTCAGTTGAGAGTCAGTCAAGCCTGAAATCAAGGAGAGAACTGAAGATAACTGAAGATAACTGAATGGTAGGTAAGGAAGGGCGCATTTCTCATGTAGTAGGTGAAAGGAGGGTACACTAAGCTCTAGGAGGGCTGAAATTGAGTGGAAAGAAGCTCCGGGGGCTAGCTAACTGAGAGCTAGGTGCTGGGATTGATGACTGGGATGCATGCAAACCCTAAATAATGCATGCAAACCCTAAAAGTGCATGCATGACTGAAAATGCAAAGGATGGAAATGCTAGTAGGACTAGGATGGAGTATAGGAATATCCTAACACCCCCCCCTTAATCCATCCTGGGCCTTGGTAACTAGGACTGAAAGAGAAGAAATTTGGAGCATGAGTGTAGAATCTGCAAGTTCTTCTTCTTTGTGGACAACTTCAATATGAGATGTGTTTGATACTGGTTCATGATCAATGAGATCATCAAGGAGGGTGAATGCATCACTTTGCTTTCTCTTGAAGGGGTTTGGACCAAATCCTTCATTCTGTTTTCCGAATCTTTCATCCAGATGGGCCCATAGCTCTTTTGGAGTTTCAACATCATCAATGATTTGGTACATTATGTAATCAGGCATAGCAAGCATCATCCTTCCAAAGGCTTGGTCACCTTTATTCAACCAGTCAATCTTCTCTTCAGAGGATTCGAACTCTCTTTCAAAATAAAAATCAAAGAGATCATGGCTCTTCAAATATGCTAATCATTTTTGGTTTCCATTCATCATAGTTGAATGAAGAAAGAGGAGGGATTTCTTCTAAATACATTGAAGCTGTAAAAGACCTGCAAAAACAATAGAGAATATCTGCAACTGCTACTGCTGCAAAAATGCAGAAACTGCTGCACTCGAAATCTTGATAATAACCTGCAAAAAACTCTCAGGAATGGAGATAAACAATACTCTCAACATGCTCTGATACCATGTGAAAATCCTCACAGCAGATCTAAGAGATGATGTATACCTCACAAGAAAGTAATTGATCAAGCAAGAAAATAGAAGAAGAGTGGTCAATGCAGTATAATGAGCAACATAATAATAATACAGTAGAACTCGGATAGAAGCAAAAATACTTCACACACACTAATTAATTAATCACAATATGGACAAATAAATAGTACAATGCATGAGGATTCCAATGCCTAAGGTGGCAATTCGAATTAGCCTTCATGGAGTGATCAAAAGATCACTGGAGTGTCATCAGAGCACAACTAGTAGTCTATCTCATCATCAGTGGAGTCATCAATGCTCAAGTAACTATCAACCATCAGTCAAATTGAGTCTAACTGAGTGTGGTAGGTGTAACTGAGTGTAACTGGAACTAACTGAATGAAGGAGACTCAGTGGAGGGCACATGAGGAGCTAACTGAAGTGAGAATGGGCAGTCAAGTCTCACTGGAGGTCCATCGGAGTGATACAATCAGTTGAGAGTCAGTCAAGCCTAAAATCAAGGAGAGAACTGAAGATAAATGAATGGTAGGTAAGGAAGGGCGCCTTTCTCATGCAGTAGGTGAAAGGAGGGCACACTAAGCTCTAGGAGGGTTGAAACTGAGTGGAAAGAAGCTCCGGGGGCTAGCTATCTGAGGGCTAGGTGCTGGGACTGATGACTGGGATGCATGCAAACCCTAAATAATGCATGCAAACCCTAAAAGTGCACGCATGATTGAAAATGAAAAGGATGGAAATGCTAGTAGGACTAGGATGGAGTATAGGAATATCCTAACACTCCGTCCATTGGGTTTCTTCCTTGCGCCATTTATTTCATGTAGGTTGATCGGTTGGGACAACATTACGAGAAAATCTAATTCCTTTCTCGTCCTAGCTCCGTAGCATCATTCCCGGGTTTCTCGTCTAGGATGCGAGCCCGACATGCCTTCACAATCACTAGGAACATCCACACCAACAACCTTTGCGACTCGCCTTTTGTTTCTCCTTTACTACATTCCATCTCCTTTGTGGGTATACAAAAACTTTGAGAAAACTCTTTGCGTGTGCTTAATAAAAACATAGTGGGTTGGTAATGACAACGATACTTTCTTTCACAGGATTCTTGCTGTGTTGTATGTGTAGCTTACATCTTATGCATGGTGGGATGGTAATGGCGATGATAGTTTCTATCACATGCTTCTTGCTTTGTTGTGAGTGTAGTTTAAATCTAATGTATGGTGGTGCCTTGCCTTGCTTGTTTTATGAAGTAGTATTGACAATGGATAGGATGACATTGAATAGGTTGATGTGTTAGTAGTGTGTGCTAATATTTTTACACTTGAAATTCTTTCTTTGTTAAGTTGGGTTTTGCTTTTTCAATTGGACTTTAATGGGATAGTCGTTGCTTTGTCAAAGTGCATGATACAAGGAAGTTGTCATGAAGGGCTAATGCTTGTTGTCTAACAATAAATCCTCTTGTTGATTTGAAGTCCATGTTGATTGCAAGAAAGGCTTTCCTCTTCCCACCACAACAATAGAGCAAGTGATTTACAAATGTAGATAGAGGTTGCGACCCATCTTTTGCTAAACTAGGTGGAGAAAATGCAAGGAGCCTTAAACTCTGCCAATATTCCGAAATCACATAATAAAGTATTAAAATATCATATATAGTCACCAACGAAAACATTTTTTATTTTTTATTTTTCTATAGTAACCATATAGTAACTCTCATTATAAGTTGTGACCATCCTCTTGCAAATTTGGGTGAAGAAAATGTAAAGATGCTTGCACACTCAATGTTTTGACCTCCCTACTTAGTGCAACATATGCGCCTTCACCCTATACACACAAGAGTCACAAGGTTGAAAACTAGTTAGAAACTATAGTGTGAGTCATTTATGTTTTTCCTATTTATGTCTCAACAATCCATTAATTTATTATTAGGTTTAGTCAATTTGTTATGTAGTTTTAAAGTTGTTTATGCATTTACAAAGTGAGTGTGAAATAGTTTTACCTTCTTTCAACATAATATATTTAAATTGAATGTCATGTTGTTTTTTAGTTGAAAACATGTCTCCTTATATTTCTCTAACTATATTTATTCTATCGGTTGAATAGGTATGTTAGATTAAGCACATTGAAATTATAAAAGCATCCATAGTTGTCTCCACCTTAAATAGCTAGGGATAGGTCCTGTGAATGTCAGTATTATAGTTTGGAGGCCAACTTTTAGGTAATCCACTACCACATTTGAGTTGGAGACACATAGATAAGTGGACAATGAAGTGTTTCTATAACATAGGATGGAGTTACTTTATTGTGGGAGAGAGATTAGGAGCTAGGCATGAGGGAGAGGACTCTTAGGATTCCCACCAACGTGAGAGAGCATTTCTATTTGCACTAAACATATAAATTTTTCTTTACCCCAAAAAATATTAATAACATAAATCTCTTAACATTGATCCTTAGATTATTACTTTTAATAAAAATTAAATTATTTTATTATATATCTTAATCATATATAATGCGAATATTCCTTTCCATTAATCTTTCCTATAAACTCATCAACCAAAACAAGATCATAATGGGAATGGAAAGCGAGGTGGCCTCTATATTTGTTAGCTTAATTCTTTTAATTAATACAAAGTAATAGTAAATTAATGTGTTTTTATTATTAAAAAATGATATATATAATGTTGAGAGGTGGCCTTTAACCTAAATTTTTTAATTAATATAAAGTAATAGTAAATTTAATGTATTTTTATTATTATTATTATTAAAAAAAAGAGATATATCTGTTTAATATTTTTTATATCAAAATATGTATTGTTTGATATTTTTATGTTTTTTTTTTTTTCTGAAATTGTATTCAATGAATTTGATGCATGTCCCATAATTATTAATAAATCAAATAAAAAAAGAGGAGTCCATCAATATATTTCCAATCCCGAATCCCGATCGGTCCTTGTGCGGGCGACGCGGTGGTTGGCACTAGTAGCTCTCCATACGACCTTGAAAAATGTTGGCGGAAGGACAAACCCTCCCTTCCCTCCCTTTCCGAGTCCCGAGTCCCCGACGACACACTTCAACTCACTCGCATGTGAACTGCCACGCGGCCATTCAAAAGGGAGTGGCACGACGATGAAGTACTTATTATTACCAGCTCTCCCGTGTCTCGCACACAATCTTCATTTTCTGCTTCTGCTTTTCACTTACAGACTAGAAGGACGAAGAAGACCAGTTGGTTGGTTGCTCTTTACCCACAGACTAACAAGAGGGAAGGAAGGCCAGTGAGTGAAGCAGTAAATCACTTCGTTTAGTGGCAGTCTGGCACGATGGAAGAAGCTGCTCGGTTTCCCAGGCGACTTTAACAGGCGTCCAGTTTGGCCTTGCATCGTCCAGAGAAATTGTAAGTGAATGCACGAAATAGAGAAGAGTAGAGTAATGGGAACTCAAAATTGTAAGCGAATGCACGAAATTCTGAGTCAAATAATCTATTTTAACTCTGTTGAAACTCATTTTCATGCCAATTCAGTTGGAAACCACCCTTGAACTCTCAATGTTAAGAATGTGTGTATGTAATTCAAGTTAAAAACAAAATATAACACTTGTTTTTTCATTTTTTGGTTGGTGGTACTCTTTTTAACCAGTTATCAGCCTTAACAACTCTCTCATTCTTGGTAATGAGCAACGTTAATTTTCTTGTTCTGAGCATTGAAGATTCTCGACAAAACCTGAGGTGGGGTTGGCTGGGGTGGGGTGGGATGATGAAGGTTTAATAAACTTGTTTGATCAATTCACAAACTAAACTCTTTTCCTGGAAAGTTTACACCCAAAGACTAAATAATTGACATTGTACGGGAAAGGGCTATTTTGTTGAAATACAGAAACCAGGCACGATCTAGGGTCATTTCCCCAAAGTAGCAACATGCATACATTTTAACAGTGGACCAGAGAATTGCCAATTCCACAGTAACTCTAAAAATCAGGGTTGTTGTAACTTCTCTGAAGTTTCCTAGAAATTTAAAATTTTGTACATCGTCTTCATCTTTTAGGTTATTGCAATAGGACCAGCCTTGCTTGTCGCATCACTAATGTGAAGGATGGTGTCGTCATCGTCGCAGATAGTTTAGACTACAATACGCTTTTGTTTTCCATAAAGGAAGTGAATTCCGATAGCTAGTATTGAGTTCTAATTTCACCATAAGATGTTTATAGTTATTTAATCAGAAAGGTTTAACGCGCATGAGAGTATTACTTAATTGGAAGCCATGTTTTAAAATATAAAGGATGGTGCCGCCATTGTCGCAGATAGTTTAGACTACAATACGCTTTTTATTTCATAAAGACGGTGAATTCCAATAGCTAGTTAGTAGTAAGTTCAAATAGTATATTCCTAGTTATGTTTACTTGTGGATTGATTATTGTCTTTCTGCAGATCTGGGCAATGGCTATTGGCAAGAATACAGAAATGCTGGCAACTGGTGGCAGTGATTCTCTTGTCAATTTGTGGCATGATTGCACTACAATAGACGAGGAGGAGGCTCTGCTCAAAGAGGTATGCTGGGTGATTATCAGTTTGAAATTTAAGAATGCTAATATGCAATTTGTAAGTATCAGAATTGTAGCAGTGATTTTGATGACGGTGAATTTGTCCTACTTGTGTGGTTTCTCAGAGTTGTCTTTTCTGAAGAAAGACATTGATTCTTGTTATTTTGTTGTAGCCTTAGTCTAATATGAAATCCTTAACTTATTTGTCTGGTACATTTTTGTTAAAAGTATACTTCTTGATATATGCTTCTCTGGTTCAGGAGGAAGCAGCATTGAAAGACCAGGAACTAGTAAATGCTCTTGCAGATACTGACTATGTGAAAGCAATTCAACTTGCATTTGAATTAAGAAGACCTTATAAGCTCCTTAATGTCTTTACTGAACTGTATGCAGAGAATGTGATCTCTGTGAATGAGATGCTTGCTCCTAGATGAAAGATTGTAAGGTTTCGACCTTTTTAATCCACTAAGAATTCCATGCAATTTTATAGACCCAAGGGAAATAATCTATGATATTTTTAACTATGAAAAGGTTTTATACACCTATGCATCACATTGACTAGTTTCATGGAACCATGTTGACCTTCATAGTGGAAATGATACCATGAATTCGGGCCTTACTGCGCTGAAGAGTCATAGCATCTTTCCACAAGCATATTGGTATTGGATAGGAGCTGGTGCTTTGTTGGGGTTTACATTACTCTTCAATATGCTTCTTAACTTGGATCTTGCATATCTAAATCATGAGCTTTTTCACTACACACGGTACCTTCCATTCTCTTTTTGTTCATATTTATTTTACCAAATCTTTTCCCATATGAAATGATATGGGATTTGTTTGTGTGTAGCTCTTGGGAAATCTCAAGCTGTCATTTCTCAAGATGTTTTTAAGTAAATGCAAACCCAACAAAATGGTACAGAGCAAGGGCTCAATACAAGAGCATCAAGCTCAAGAAAGGGATCTTTCTCACGTTCCATGTCTTCTGCAGATGCGAATAATTCTTGTAAGAAAGCTATTAACCATCTCTTGCTCAGATTTTTTTGAATAAATTAAAATTTAAAGAGTTTAGATAGAAAATGAATTCCATGTTTCTTAGTTCTATAACAAATTCTTCATTGTTTGGTTATGCAGCTAAAATGTAGATCAAACAAATGAGCAGCCAATCAACTAATCTAGCAGGTGATAATGGGCTGGCTTTGGAGACTGCAACAGGAGTTGCTCCAAAGCGAGGAATGATTCTTCCATTTCAGCTACTAGCCATGTCTTTTGAAGATGTCAAACACTTTGTTGACATGCCCCCCCTGTATGGAACTTGAGCCATGAGACTAGTCTATCATGTGATCCAGCTATTGCCAATTTTTAGGAATTCTCTTGCTTGAAAGGTTTGGATGACTAATCCTGGATTCATCTGCAGGAAATGAGGGAATAAGGAGTTACTGAAGATAGACTTCGACTGCTCTGAGATGTTACAGGTGCATCCAGACCTGGTGTTCTTACAGCATTGATGGGGGTCAGCGGTGCAGGGAAGACAACTCTCATGGATATCTTAACTGGAAGGAAGACTGGAGGATATATCGAGAGTGATATATAGATCTCTAGATTTCCCCAAAAGCAAGAAACCTTTGCTCAGATTTTTGGTTACTGTGAGCGGAATGATATACATTCTCCACAGGTCATTATTCGGGAATCAGTGTTATATTCAACATTTCTCCATCTTCCAAAGGATGTTGACAAAGAAACCAAAGTTGTATGTCTACAAAACTAATCAATTTTTCTTATTTGACATGGTGCCAAATTGTCATTTTACTGACCTGCAAAAGATTCAATTTACAGTCCTTTTTTGATGACGTCAAAGGACTTGTGGAATTAGACAATTTAAGGGATGCACTGGTAGCCTACCTAGTGTGACTGGATTGTTAACTGAACAAAGGAAAAGGATAACAATAGCTGTGCAGCTTGTTTCATATCCTTCTATAATTTTCATGGATGATCCCACTTCTAGTTTGGATGCTAGAGCAGCTGCGATTGTTATGCGAACTGTTCATAATACAGTATATACTGGAAGGACTGTTGTCTGTACCATTCATCAGCCTAGCATTGACATCTTTGAATCCTTTGATGAGGTAAACCAAGGTCTAGATTCTAAGATAACTTATATTGTTTCTTTCAGAGTGGTGTTGATTTATGACTGACTTACCATAATGGGTTCAACTATTGTTGATGAAAAGAGGAGGGCAAGTCATTTACTTCGGACCACTGGGCCGGAATTCTCATATGCTTTTTGAATACTTTGAGGTAACCACTTGGAAAAGTCCTGCAGTCATTACAAAAGGATCATTTTGAACAGAGCACTGCTAATTTATTGCCTAAATGTGAGTTAATTTTCTTACTTTCATCGCGACAAATTGCAGGTTATTCCCAGAGTCCCAAATATCAAAGATAAATGCAACCTAGCTACATGGATGTTGGAAGTTAGCTCTATTGATTTCAAACATCATTTGGGGATAGACATTGCAGAGCATTACAAAAACTCTTCCCTCCATAAGTAAGCATTAAAGTCATCCATGTTTTATCACTAGAATCTTTCTACTTATAATAACTATCATTACAACAAATCTACAAGATACAAAGATATCAACTTCAAAATCACATTCTAACATTTCATCCCTTTCCTTGCAAATAAAGGCGGAACAGAGACTTGGTTAAAGAGATCAAAACTTCTTCTCCGGGAGCAAAGGATCTATACTTTGCTACCTAGTAGTCACAATCTTTCTTCGGATAGTTCAAGACTTCAAGTCCTGTTTGTGGAAGCAGTGGTGGAGTTACTAGTGAAGTCCAGATTGTAGTGTTGTTCAATACTTCTTCACATTAGTCTGTTCTCTACTCTTTGGAACAATCTCTTGGAAAGTCAGCACAAAAAGGTATGTACTTCAGATTTAACTTTGTAAGACAGAATACTGCCCAAAACATTAAGTTGCTTGGATAGGAAAATCACCAAAATGTTTGATGATCTCATTTTATATGATATAAACTCTTCTCAGACACTAAGAAATAGATTAACTGCATATCAGGGACAACATCAATGATTTCTTTATCGTTGTGGGGACGGTTTAACAGTACGTAGATATTACTACCCCAATAGACATAATGGGTGTCGGATCAAAACCACTGAATAAATTTGAGGACTACTTCGGATACAAGCATGATTTCTTGGGTGTAGTCAGAGTTGTCCTAGTGGGGTTTTATGTTTCCTTTGCAGTTGTGTTTTCTTTCTATATCGAGGTATTGAACTTCCAACAACGGTGAAATGGACAGGAGTGGAAAAATACATAATTCTGTGATTGGGCTATTTGAGTTTTTGGTTTTTAAGTTCTTAGAGGATCTCCCTGAAACCTGCGATTGTGGCAACTAGCAAATTCCATCTCCTATGATGGAGAATAGATGTATATAATATTTACCAACATGGTATGCGGTCGATTTCATATTTACAATTGTAACTGCTTCGTTCACAAATTTGTACTCTTCATCATTTGAATTAATTTGTAATAAAAAAACATTCTTTTCATGGAAGTGTTTCTATAATGCTAATTTAAATATATAAATATTAAAGGAAGAACTGGAGTTTATCACTTTTCACATATGCGGAATTGACTCACACATATGAGGAGATTTTGGTTGTTGGGGACTTTATTCTAGTTCTACTATGCTTAAGAGATAGTTAATTCTTGTCTCACATTTCAGTAAAATCAAGTTCACATTTGTACTGTTCTCCCAGCTATAAGTGAAACCATTTCCTCCTGACCTCCCATGAGTTGAGGATAGAGGAAGTCCATGTCCATGAATTCCAAGTGCAACTTACAAGCAAGCCACTAGCGATGCCAAAACAACTATACTGAAATTTACCAACTAATGAAGATATCCATACCCAGAAGTGACCATCTTGAGGGTGTGAGGTAAATGGTATTGGTGCTTGATGCAACATGGATGATGTTGTAGGTTATCTTCTTATAGTTCCAATGACTCCCTTGCGAGTTTGATCAACACCCTAAATAAAGATAATGTCCTTAAGTGTCCACATTCTTGGTGTGCATGAAGTCAAATTCAAGGTGTCAATTTGACATTAAGTTTCTATGTATAGCTCTGGATTTATTAATTCCTCCATGAACCTGTTTTACCAAACTTCAACTTTGCAGAGTGAAAAATGTATTCTTGAAATTTGTGTCGCTCAACTAATATATGCAAAATGGATGCATGATGTCAAGGACATAATAATGTCAGAAGGTTGAAGTTTGCGTCAGGTCAAAATGTATATATCATCAGTCAACATGCTTATAAAAAATTCATCTTACTTGAAGCTGAGTTATATGGCTCCTTTTGAGAATATCGACAAGAAGGGGAACTACACCGGATTGAATGACTGCATAGATTGGAGGATTAATTACTGCACAATAAGTGCTGGATAAAATAAAATCATGAGAGGTGTAAGTTTTTTTTATTAAAAAAACAAAAAAAAACTGACCGAAAGATAACATCTTTCGTAGGTGAATTGCAGCCGTCTTCTTTGCTTGAATATCTCTGGCCAAGTCTGAAACTCCACCAATAAATATTTCGCATCAATCTAAAGCTTGCATTTCAACAATAACATGATAGTAATAGATATAACCCCACAAAAAGGTTATTAAAGTGCACATCAAAGTGATGTTTAGATATTAGTATATATATTCTATCTCCCAATAGTTGTTATAAAAGGTATAAAACCATATAATGAATTACAATATTTCGGAAGGAGGAATATTTTATGGTCTTAGAAACTAAGACAATAATATAAGTGTCTAGTTCTCCGGCATGCCTTCACAATCACTAGGAACATCCACACCAGCAACCTTTGCAGCTCGCCTTTTGTTTCTCCTTTACTACAATCCATCTCCTTTGTGGGTATACAAAAACTTTGAGAAAACTCTTTGTGTGTGCTTAATAAAAGCATAGTGGGTTGGTAATGGCAACGATACTTTCTTTCACATGCTCTTGCTGTGTTGTATGTGTAGCTTACATCTTATGCATGGTGGGATGGTAATGGCGACGATAGTTTCTTTCACATGCTTCTTGCTTTGTTGTGAGTATAGTTTAAATCTAATGTATGGTGGTGCCTTGGCTTGCTTGTTTACTGAAGTAGTATTGACAATGGAGAGGATGACTTTGAATAGGTTGATGTGCTAGTAGCATGTGCTAATCTTTTTACACTCGAAATTCTTTCTTTGTTTAGTTGGGTTTCCCTTTTTCAATTGGACTTTCATGGGATAGTCGTTGCTTTGTCAAAGTGCATGATACAAGGAAGTTATCATGAAGGGATAATGCTTGTTGTCTAACAATAAATCCTCTTGTTGATTTGAAGTCCATGTTGATTGCAAGAAAGGATTGCCTCTTCCCACCACAACAATAGAGCAAGTGATTTACAAATGTAGATAGAGGTTGCGGCCCATCTTTTGCTAAAATAGGTGGAGAAAATGCAAGGAGCCTTAAACTCTGCCAATATTCCGAAATCACCTAATAAAGTATTAAAATATCATATACAGTCACCAACGAAAACATTTTTTATTTTTCTATAGTAACCATATAGTAACTCTCATCATAAGTTGTGACCATCCTCTTGCGGATTTGGGTGAAGAAAATGTAAAGATGCTTGCACACTCCATGTTTTGACCTCCCTACTTAGTGCAACATAAGCGCCTTCACCCTATACACACAAGAGTCACAATGTTGAAAACTAGTTAGAAACTATAGTGTGAGTCATTTATGTTTTGCCTATTTATGTCTCAACAATCCATTAATTTATTATTAGGTTTAGTCAATTTGTTATGTAGTTTTAAAGTTGTTTATGCATTTACAAAGTGAGTGTGAAATAGTTTTACCCTCTTTTAACATAATAGATTTAAATTGAATGTCATGTTTTTTTTAGTTGAAAACATGTCTCCGTATAGTTCTTTAACTATATTTATTCTATCGGTTGCATAAGTATGTTAGAATAAGCACTTTGAAATTATAGTAGCATCCATAGTTGTCTCCACCTTAAATAGCTAGGGATAGGTCCTGTGAATGCTAGTATTATAGTTTGGAGGCCAGCTTTTAGGTAATCCACTCCCACATTTGAGTTGGAGATAGATAGATCACTGGACAATGAAGTGTTTCTATAACATAGGATGGAGTTACTTTATTGTGGGAGAGGGATTAGGAGTCAGGAAGGAAGGAGAGGACTCGTAGGATTCCCACCAACGGGAGGGAGCATTTCTATTTGCACTAAACATATAAATTTTCCTTTACCCCAAAAAATATTAATAACATAAATCTCTCAACATTGATCCTTAGATTATTACTTTTAATAAAAATTAAATTATTTTATTATATATCTTAATCATATATAATGCGAATATTCCTTTCCATTAATCTTCCCTGTAGACTCATCAACCAAAACAAGATCATAATGGGAATTGAAAGCTCTCTTACAACTTTATTTTTATGTCCTAAGGTTCTTTCTTCAATACTCTTCACTACAACAGTATAATGTTGAGAGGTGCCCTCTATACTTGTTAGCCTAAATTTTGTAATTAATATAAAGTAAAAGTAAATTTAATGTGTTTTCATTATTAAAAAATGATATATACTAAATTTGGAAAACATAAACACAATTACAAATACAAAGTATATCTCGTTTGATATTTTTTTTATGTTTTTTTTTATATCAAAGTATGTCTCGTTTGATATTTCTATGTTTTTTTTTTCTAAAATTGTATGGAATGAATTTGATCCATGTACCATAATTATTAATAAATAAAATCTAAAAAAGGTAACGATAATAAAAATAGGAGTCCATTAATATATTTCTAATCTCGAATTCGGATCGATCCTTGTTTGGGCAACGTGGTGGTTAGCACTAGCAGCTCTCCATACGACCTTGGAAAATTCTGCCAGAAGGACAAACCCTCCCTTCCCTCCCTTGCTTGAGCAACACCGCCGACGACACAATTCTACTCAGGTGCATGTCAACTGCCACGCAACAATTCAAAAGCAATGGCGGGTCATTCTATGCTTCTGTCCGTATACGAGGGAGTGGCACATCGATGAAGTACTTATTATTACCAGCTCTCCTGTGTCTCGCACACAATCTTCATGTTTTGCTTCTGCTTGCTTTTCACTTACAGACTAGAAGGACGAGGAAGACCAGTTGGTTGGTTGCTCTTTACCCACAGACTAACAAGAGGGAAGGAAGGCCAGTGAGTGAAGCAGTAAATCACTTCGTTTACTGGCACGATGGAAAACGCTGCTCGGTTTCCCAGGCGACTTTAACAGGTGTCCAATTTGGCCTTGCATCGTCTAGATAAATTGTAAGTGTATCCACGAAATATAGAAGAGTAATGGGAACTCGGGTCCTTGTTTACAACAATTCTGAGTCAAATAATGGTTAATGGTTAATGGTTAATTTATGTTAGGAGGCTCACTTTTGACACTCAAAAGAACATACGACTAAAAAATAAACCCTTACAATAGAGTTAGCACACAATGCAGCCCAAGTAGACCTATGGCCTTTGACCTGTAAGATGATGGATTCTGAATTTTCCTCCCCACAGTAGCCCTACTCTTATGGTTAGCACTACTTATGGTCCCCACCATTCCATAACTTACTATGGTTCATTTGTCCTTCCATACACGTGATCATCATCCAATGGGCACATTGAATGAATCCTTAGCGCTCTTGAGCCCTCTTATTAGTCGTAAGAATTAAAAGTTTAGTATGCCAAACCACGCTTGAGATTGCTTAAACAAGTACAATGATGCGGCTCATGCCAAGTTAGGCATGAGCTTTTTCCTTCACCCTTAGCAAGAGTTTTTTGTTATTAATGCAGACTTCTTTGATCCTGCTTTAATCATAACCAAGGGTTAACGATGTATATGATTTGTCATAAACCATGCATGAATTGTATGTACAATTCCCAAGTATAAAACATGTATGACATCAATGACTCGTACTCATGCTATGTTCTCGTCGAGTGTAAAACTTTATTATGGTAATCATGTGCAAACATTTATGCATTTCCACCGAGCATTTGTAGCTTATCAATTTCGTTGTCTTCCGAGTGAGTGCTTCATTTATGAGTGCTTCATTTATGGATTCAGGCCTTTGATTGATGTACAATTTCCTTTATAGACAATTGACTTAATGGGTTAGAGCTTGTACTTGTTATTTGAAGTCGTATATTTTGTTAGTATTTTGAAGATTTTGCTAAAGGGTATTGAATAATTTGGTCCTCAATTGGACATTTTATTCTTCTTGAATTAATTGTCTCGAGGACAAACCAAAATTCCACATTTTGACTTATCGTTCAAATTTTGTGTAGGTGAACCATCTATTTGCTTTTAATTGAGGAAATATATCAATGCTAATTTTCATGAATGTTGGTTAAAAACATTGCAGAGTTATTTTCTCATTATTGTTTTCCTTTCTTTTGTAAATCATTAATCTGTTTAGTTATTCCTTAAATAAACACTTTTTACTACTAGGTATTTGTTTGGACCTTCAAATTTGTGGTGGCTCTGTTCTTCATATTAGTTTTACTCTTTCGACTCATTTAGTTAGCTTTATACCCTAAGTCCTTTTGTCACTTATAATATTAAAAGGGGAATATTCTCAATAATATTTTGAATTTTAATATTGTACATTAGTTGCTCTTCAAAGCGACGGTGTTTGCATCAATTCACATAAATGTTTTCCAAATAGTCAATGATAAAATTGAGTACATGAAATATGATATAAACAATAAAAAAGGTGAACCACTAAGGTTGTGATGAGTCATTGATAATGGCATCTCGGGTATGTGGAGCTAATATGGTGTATGAAAGGGTACGGCAGGAGACGTACCCAAGTACTCGGTTCTCGGGTATGTGGAGCTAATATGGTGTATGAAAGGGTACGTCAGGAGACATACCCAAGTACCTAGTATGCGTATGTGTACCCTACCCTCGAGTACGGGTACCCATGCTACATAGCCTTCTGTGTACTCTCTCATAAGGATCAACACCCAAGCATGGTTATAAATGTACTTGGCTATTTGAAAGACCTATTTTGATATAAATTTCTTGATATAAAGATAAGCCAAGGTTTCAATGAAGAGAGTTTCTATAACTTCGAGGGAAATGTTCCCAAAGCTCAGGGATTTTAACATAGATAGAATAAATGGCCATTCAATACAATTGTAAGTTTTCTAAAACATAACGTTGATAAAAAGTGTATACATACCAAGGGTACAAACCTAATTCATGCATTTCCAAAGTTTCAAGTCATTGTCCAAGTGCATACATACCAAGGGTACAAACCTAATATGGTGTATCAAAGGGTACGACATGAGACATACCCAAGTACCTGGTACGCATACGTGTACCCTACCCTCAGGTACGGGTACCCATGCTACATAGCCTTCTGTGTACTCTCTCATAAGGATCAACACCCAAGCATGGTTATAAATGTACTTGGCTATTTGAAAGACCTATTTTGATATAAA
This sequence comes from Larix kaempferi, assembly GCA_027924585.1. Taxonomy (NCBI): domain Eukaryota; kingdom Viridiplantae; phylum Streptophyta; class Pinopsida; order Pinales; family Pinaceae; genus Larix; species Larix kaempferi. Next base: position 13,776,216 of record BSBM01000761.1, read on the forward strand.
TTTCTTGATATAAAGATAAGCCAAGGTTTCAATGAAGAGAGTTTCTACAACTTCGAGGGAAATGTTCCCAAAGCTCAGGGCTTTTAACATAGATAGAAAAAATGGCCATTCAATACAATTGTAAGTTTTCTAAAACATAACGTTGATAAAAAGTGTATACATACCAAGGGTACAAACCTAATTCATGCATTTCCAAAGTTTCAAGTCATTGTCCAATCACATCTCTAATTTAAATTGGGCTTCAACAAAGAGAGTGCCTACAAACCCCAAGGAAAAAGCTCCTTAAGACCAAGGCTTTTAAGTTTTAACATATCTAGAATAAATGGCCATTCAACTTGATTTTGAGATTCCTTCAAGCCAATTTTAATAAAAGTTGCATCCGAACCAAAGGCATGGATCTATTCTAAGAAATTGTCCAAATTAATTATCCTCTAATGACCTCTATTGACTTAGGATGGACTATCTTAGGTAGAATATGTTTTATGTGGATTGTAAGGGTTTTGGCCAAAATATGGTTAGAAATGCTATGTTTTATGTGTATTGCAAGGGTTTTGGCCAAAATCTTGTGAGAAACATTAAGTAGAGTTATTGGTGTCTAGTTTGTAATCCTCTTAGGGTCATCTAGTTTCCACATGGATTTATTGAAATCTTAGTTGACATAGCACTTAAGGTTTGCTTTTTGACAACTTCCATAGACACCCTAGAGAACCTTGGACCACAAATATCCATATTGCTCCTGTAGAAGTTGCATCTGAGTGACGTGTCATCAATCCGAGTGACATGTTATCAATCATTTTCATCAGATTTGTTGTTAATTGATTAGTGAGTTAATGCCTCCTCACACACCATCAGTCCAAGAAGCACCATGCAATTATGTCTAAGACATATTTGCATGGCCATTCTACATTCCACTATAGGCCCAAGCAATTGGAGAATCATTTTTATATTGATTTACAACGTCCTCAACAATTCCTCTTCTTTATCGAACAACCTTAATTATAAAATTTTCTCCATAGGTACCTTAATGGCCACGGTTTTGATGCATTGCTACATCAATTTGTCGCCAGTTTTAATCCAATGCAATTGGGTCCTTAGTTGAGTTGTCTCTTTGGCTCAACAAACCTCTTTTTAGTGGGTGACAAAGTTTGGTATCTTAGGCTTGTTTGTCGTTGTCACATGGGTAAGAATGGAGCAAATGAGGAATAAACAAAGTTCATTTTTAATAGCCTTACAGTGCTCATGATGCATAATATTTGTCTTAATGAATGTATCCAAGGAAGAAATCCATTTAGCATGTGATAGCGGCCTCCCACTAAGGTATCCAACCCTCTTTTCCATCTAGACTTGGAAGAAGATTCCAAATTATTATAAAATGGTTGATACAATTCTAGGTTTTGAGACGTGAGACATTCAAAATGAACATGATTTTGTGAATCCTTGTTTTTTTTACCAAGAGAATGAATGGAAAATAGGTTAAGTGAGAGTGCCCTCCCCCAACACCTAAATATGCCTACTTTCGATGCAATCAAAATAAAAGGTCTTTTGTTTAGTCAACATAGCAAGTGCTCATCTTTTAAGGCCCTTTTTCAAGCCCTTATGAAATTTGGACTAGGTAAACCATAACTCTTCAGAATCTCTGCATCTGAATGTGTTAGGAACTTAGGATATAAAACCCTAATGTGGCATTTAGAGCATTCACTGTAGATTTTTCACCCTGAGGTAGTTGAAGGGGCAGTGATCCTTCTTTGTCATCCTTGCCTATTGCATGAAGTTAGGAAATTGATTTGCAACAATACCTCTCCATTGTGGTGAGATTGAGACAATTGGACACGTATTTTGGAACTGCATTTATGTTTAGTATTGTTGGGATTTTTTTTGGGACATTGTGGATCATCTCTTTTTTGATAAGATCTCTTGGAAATCAACATTGTTAGGTGATGCCAAATCCATTGGTCCTATACATTTCATAGTTCTTGGCATTGTATATTTGTCATGTTATATATTTTGTGTTGTTTTTGTGGTAATTTGTTTTCTATTCCCTGTTTGGGACACCTTGCATCATCTCTTATTTGGTAAGATTTCTTGGAAATCAACATTGTTAGGTGATGCCAACTTCGTTGGTCCTGTACCTTTCATAGTGCTTGGCATTGTATATTTGTCACATCATATGTTGTCATGTTATTTATTGTGTTGTTTTTGTATTGATGTGTTTTCTATTGCCTCTGTTAAGAAACGCCTTCTTATGGAGGTATGTTTAGAGCAGTGTAGTTAGACTCAGACTCTACAAATACTCGGTTGGATTGGGACTCAATAGACTCGACGACTCAGATAAGACTCGACAAATATGAAAAAATACCATATAATGGTATCTTCTGTGCACAAAAAACATACATAATGGCATTTTTAATCCATCTAAGTTATAAAAGCAATTATATGCAGAAATTCATTAGATCATCTCATAAAAATTGATAATACAACATTTGACGCTCAATATTTGTATGCAAAATAGTGAACTGAAAGATGATTCCTTGAACACATTCCAAAATAGTACCAAGTTCAAATAATAACTCAAAACATAACTAGAAAAAAAATAAAAAATAGTGTCTCCAAGTCCAAACTCGAGTCTCGTGCATGACTATGAGTAGTAGAATGCCTACTAGAGCTAGTGCCAACATCACTAGACTGAAAAATCAACTGTGATGCAGGTGTGTTCGGCATTTCCATTTCAGAAAATGGTACACCAAAGGGACTCTCGGTCTCTTCATCAAGCTGACCCAAATCAACATGAGTTTCATCCTCTATTACCCAATAAGAGACTAGATCAATCTGATCCAATAAAATTGGATCCAAATCCTTTGCCTGCAACTGTTTTGTGAGCATCCGAAGGTTGTAGTATATGCAGACCAACTTCTCTAACCTCTCATGCTCCAACCTGTTGCGCTTTTTGGTGTGGATGTGCTTGAATACTAACCAATTGTGCTTACAACTTGAAGCACTACAAGGATGAGTCAAGATTCTGATGGTGAATTCCTGTAGTTGTGGTGCCTCGGTGCCATAATCTAACACCAATGGGCTGTTATAAAAAACAAACAAACAATGATTACTAGTTTTTCATTGTCAAACTTGAAAAATAAAACTAGCAAAATAAAATTTAACGATTTATGAATTGAATCTTACATGGCATTTTCTTCTCTCTGAGACGTTGTGTTGAGCTAAATCCAAACATACCAGATAATTCCTTGTACAAATTTCGCCGCATATTGATTTGGTCTTGAGTCTCTTGATTGGGGTACATCCTCTCAATGCATATCATTGCACCTCTCATCACCTCAAGATCTTTTTGAATTTTAGACCCATCATTGAGATATGCTCCTGCTGCATGCAATGGTGAATGTAGCTGCCTTCCCCACCTGGAATCAATAATATACCATATAGGGAGAGATTTAGATTCATCCCCTTTATAGAAGACCTTGATGGCCTCTTTGGCTATGTCCAGCCCCTCATAAACATACCCAATTGGTGGTTTGTCACCATCGATGATCCTCAACACTTTCACAAGTGGTTTTGTCATGCTGACAATCTCAGTGACTTCCTCCCATAAACTATCTCTACGAACATACAAACTCATAGCCATTGCATCTGGTTTTGTGTTGTCCTTATAATGTATCCATTCCCTGCTACTAACCATCTGTCTCAATGCTTGGTACTCATTAAGAAGGCTTTGGAGGGAGAGAAAGTTTGTTGCAAACTGTGTGATAGTAGAGGGCGACTAAACTCACCTTCTGTCTAAGTTGCCAAGAAACTTGGGTACGGGGACGGGGGCGGGTCTTTCATGTCATAGTCACATTATACATGCATATTTTAGATTTCTTCATAAATTATGAATCATAATTCATAATTCTAAATTCAATGATTAATTGGACAAGGAACATTCACGTTGAAAATTTGAAAAATCATAGACTCATAGTAGATATCAAGTGGAAGACTCAAAGTTACATAAAATTTGATAAATCACTGTATTATGTAGTTGTAACAAACAGTCATATTGTAATTTGAAGGTACACTTGAAATCCGATTTTAAACACCTATTTGTACTACTGTTACAGGCAATAAAAAGTTGCAAATGTATTACTGGGTTGATGTGAGTGTATTTATTAGTATTAAATACATATGTATATTTTTTATGTGCACATTTGGTAGTTCAATTATGTTCCATGAGTGCTGAACAAAAAGCCATAAAAACATTCCTTGTAAATCAATGCAAAATCGGTCTACCAGATTTGGACAATATTCAGTTGAATTTGAACAGTGTTGTAAAGTGCTTGACATAAGTCCTCAGCCAGACTCCATACGCAGTTAGCAAAAATTTAGTTCAGATTTGGTTGGGGGTCATTATATTTTCCCAGTGCCGCACCATTTAGCCTATATGTACCCATTTTTTTATAATGGCATCTCTGTTATGTGGAGCTAATATGGGGTACGACAGGTTAAGACAGGAGACGTACCTTACGCGTACCCAAGTACCTGGTACGTGTACGCGTACCCTACCCTCGGGTACGAGTACCCATGCTACATAGCCTTCTGTGTATTCTCTCATAAGGCTCAACACCCAATCATGGTTATAAATGTACTTGGTTATTTTTTTGCACTCATGAACCACATCTTGCACCCACTCCAACTTCCCGATGTCCTCCAAAATCAAATCTATATAGTGGGCAGCACAAGGGATCCAAAAAATAGTAGGGTATTTTGCACAAAGCAATTTACTTGCTGCCACATAATTTGCAGCGTTGTTTGTGATTACTTGGACAACATGTTTGGCCCCTACTTCTTCCACAACCTTTGCTAACAATGTAAATATCAGATTTGCATCTTTCACATGTGAAGATGCATCAAAAGATTTCAGGGACATTGTTCCTTTAGGGAAAGCCACAAGAAAATTTATGATTGTTCTAGTCTTCTGATCTGTCCACCCATCTGGAAAGATTGTGCAACCTGTAAATTCCCATGAGCTTTTAATGCTATCGAACTGTGCCTTGAAAAACTGCAACTCCTCATCTAGATCTTCCCCCTAAGTGCACTATAAGAGGGGCCTTTGTATCCAAAGATAGCACTAGCAATAACATCTACCATGGGTTGATAAAAAGGAGACCTTGCAATGTTGAATGAGAGGCTGTCATGGTACCGGAACCTTCTAACTACCATATCTGCCTCCTTCCTTTTCCTTTCATTAAAGCTGTCCAAGGTTGGTCGAGATCCCGAGGTAGTACGAGGAAGGAAGAAAGGAGAGGTGATAGATGGACTTGGTGCAAAAATTGATGAGCAACTGCATGGAGGTCCCATTGGAGATCTACCCCTCCCTGCTGTTTCAAACCTCAACCTAGATCTCTTGGCATTTTTTTCTTTGATTCCTACCAAAGGAATGTGCATTTCCACTGTGACTTCTTCAGTGCAGCCATCACAAGCTACAACATCCTTGCACACAACTCGAGCTAGGTGGTGTTTTAAGCTGTTTATGCCCCCATACATAGTTGTTGGATAGTAGTTGCACTTTACTTGATTGTCTTGCACTGGGACCACCTGGACACAATGATACCATGCTTTATCAAGAGGCCTTCTAGGTCTTCCCTTAGGTGCCATGGATCTGATAGTGGAAAAGGAATAAATTAAAATGATTTAAAAAAAAAAAAATTAAATTTAACTCATTTTTGGCAGGCTTGTGTAGGCAGCCACAAGGGAGCCTACAGGCCTGTAGGTTGTGATGGCAGCCTACACGAGCCTGCCAAAAGCCCAAAATTTTTAAAAATTAATACAAAACTTAAAAACATTAAAAAGTTAAAACAAAAAAAACCAACTTGAACTTTGTTGATAGTTGAACTTCCAGTTTCCAAATTAGCTATTAAGAAGTTGATGATTGTGTAATTGGAAAGTTTAGATGTGTATGTTCAGAACAATTTTGAAATTGGAAGATGTGTACCAAATTTCCTTAAAAATTCATCTGATATGAATGTTTGAAAATACATTGAGTAGTAGGGCAATGTGATGAAAACAATCAATACTTGATTATATTCTAAATCAAATAACTTTTTTTCTTAATTTTTAATTTTTACATATTTTTGTTTAGAGGAAAACCTCACAAGATTTTCCCCCACCTCTTTCCTAGAATTTGCAGATGGAGGGTGGCTCAACCACCAACCACAATAATAGTTGGTAAACTTGAGGGACTTAACAAATTTGAGCCTACGACTTATGGGTTTCTTGTCAACAAGATGCCTTGGGTAGTTTAGTCGATCGAGCCAACTCTTGGGCTTATATTAACTAATTCTTACAAAAATGGCGTAGTGGATCAGATAGATTAGATTTATGACAGACACGGATGACAATTGTCCTTTCAACTAATTTGAAGTCTTTAAAGTTAAGACTTCATAATGATGTCCTCAGTCACATTGTGGCTTAGTAGTTGGGATGGGGCATTGTCATGCAAACAACTCAGTTCTAACCCTGATGGGTTTAGAGTGTGTGTGTTTGTGTGTGAGGGACAATGTTTAACCGCTTGGAGTTAGTTCCAATCTAAAACATGTTCCACAAGCCAAATTACTTTAAGTGGATGATAATAGAACACATTATCCTTTTATATTCCATAAAGCAAGTCATTTTAAAGTAGACCCCTTACATAACTCAAATGATTTGGTAACGAGGACTTTTATAGAAGTTGCTAAAATTAGTTCTCCTAAGATCTTTTGGGATGGGGTGCCACCACGTAAACAGGAATAATGCCTTGTGTGTGTGTGAGGGAAGGTGTTTGACCTCTTGGAGTTGGTTTCCCTTTGTCATAAAAGTGATTTAACACATTTCCGACAAGCCAAATTGGTTGAAGTGGACGACAATACGATACTGTAAGTGGACGAGAATAGGATACTTTATATTTTTATAGTTCACGAAGTAAGTCATTTATTAAAGCACCCCCCTTACATAATTCAAATGATTTGAATTTGCTAAAGTTCATTCTTTTAAGATCTTTTTGGGTGGCCACTGCCAAAGATGATCTGCTGCTGAAAGCAACCCCCTTACATAACTCAAATGATTTGTTAATGAAAGCTTTTATATAATTTGCTAAATTTCATTCTTTTAAGATCTTGTGGGGTGGCTACTGCCAAAGATGATTGCTGCTGCTGCTGCTCTTTCCATGGTTTACTCAAGAAAACAATCTTGGTTGTTTTCAATCTTTTCTTTTAAAGACTGTTGATGTTTTAGGTGAAAAAGCTTGTTAAATATCCATGTGGTGCTCCTCTTTTTTGTTTGTGATTACCATGGAGAACTTATGTTTGCAAGTGACAGGTTGTTATAAGAAATGTATCCTCTCGGATAGCGCTTTCACTTTCTATAATGGTTGTTAGATATTTACAAGAAGAAAATTTATGGGGAGATTTAAGTGAATTGATCAAGCATAGTGCGTAATTTATCAGAAATTGTTATATATATGTAATTATAGTTAAGAAATGTGGCTTTACAACATTATTCTGGAATTTTGTACCTTAACCAATCTTTACTCTCTGCACATATTTAAGTCCCACTTTTATTTTGGTATTTGCAGAGTAAGGTGTCAGTCTACGGAATGTCTTCTATTCAACATCCAACTCAGCTTGTGAATGCTTGACTGGGACTCCCGGTTAAGTCTGGTAAATGTGAAACATGTGGAACTGAGAAGCCCGATGAATGTGATGGTATGTACTATGCATTATGGTTGCAAAATTCTCAATCATTTGATCATTCTATCACAATATGTTCATGATTATATTAATTGGCAGAAAACCTTCACTCTAAATGCAGCGTGATTTACTATTTCTAGAAGTTGAAACTATTTTGGACACATTAGAATTCCAACACCAATTTATCATCCTTCTCATGTGGAGGAGCTTAAATGAATTCTTAGCAAAATATGTTTAAACCGTTTTTTATTGAAGGAGCTAAAGGTAATCATTTGACTAAAGTAGATATGAAAAGATGACATGACAATTTCTATCATTCTTGTTTTGTCATTTCCTTTGTGTTTTTTCTAGATTTTTTATTTTCTTTTGTTTTATTGGAGGAAGGGTAAAGTTATACACATTTAATTGTTATGGACTGATTTAAAGCTCAATTATGTGATTCATAATGATTTCTTTTATCTTGCTTAATGTTTACAAGACATGATAATATATTGCTTCACGTTATTCTAACCAAGATGGCATTCAAATTTCAATGTACATAGGCACATGTAATTTAATTTTTCAAGAAGTGGTAGTGACTACAGATGATGGATGGCTGCTTTCAAAATAAAAATGATATAAATGTCTTTTAAAGTCTATATTTTTCTGAACTATGACGTTAACCTCTTTAAAAGAAACAAGAGAGAACACTACCACTAATAGCATACAATTGCGAAACTTCTTAAGGTCGAAAGGAATTGTCATCACCTAGCATGGCCACTTATAAGTGGATCCTATTGAAGAATATGCTTCTCCAATTACTTCTAATGAACCTCTAGATATGCATCTCTAAATCTACATGCTGAATGGCATCTCTTGACTCAATGTACGCAAGCATCATCTTTGAACCCTGTTTGTGACAGATGCATGTGGATGTTTTATCGAGGCATGATTTGACTTGAAGGCCTTCGTTTTGGCCTTTAGGTAGGCAAGTAGGCACAGTCGTTTGCACATTATATTGTCCTTGTTCTTTCTTAATGTAAGTAGCTTTTAAAAAAAAAAAAATTATATTTTCTTACATTTTTTATTGTTATATATAACTTTTGCAATATGATTTTCTCGTATTTCGAGGCCTAGTATTGAATTGTCTCTCTTTTGAATTTGTAATTATATTTTGGTTAGAGATAATAGACATCTTTGTCTCGTGTTCCTTTAGAATAAAGACAAAGACACCTTCATTAGGGTCAGTATCCCTCATTGAATTGTGGAATCTCTTGCTAGAGACAATGCCACCCAGTGTAAAGTTCTATCAACTAGGAGGCTCACTAAATCTCTCCTCCTTACGATATCCATCCAACTAAATATCTCCTCCTTACGATATCCATCCAACTAAGAGAGAGATTGGTTTCGTTCCTCTTGTTATTCCTGATATCCCATCCGCTAGAAGGACCCTTGTTTCGAGGTGTGTGGAAAGCATGCCCTTGACCTTGTGGGACGTGTTCCCATGGAATATTGGACAATATTTGTTGTCTTTCAAGATACTAGGTAGATTGTGTACGTTTGATGGCTCAAGGACTTGTGGATGAGAGAGTGAAGGATCAAGTGCACTATCTTTGAAGTAACTTCCTTGTTGAGAATGGTGATACATGCATGCATTGTTGGATCTAGATTGTTGTGGTTCGAGGACACATTGTTTTTTGCATTGTCTTCATTCAATGCACATTTTTACTTGATGGAAAGCAAGACTTTGTATTACTTTTCCTCATTAGATTTTAGTTTACAGATACTCGATTGAGTGAAAACACCGTTCCTATGTGCCCTTTGGGAGTGAATGAAGATATTCTTATCGCCATTTTTATTGGAGAGCTACATCAATGGTTATCGAGGCTAGGAGGATCAAGGCAAAGATGTAGAGCAGTAGAAATTATCTATTCTAAAATGGTCCTTTAATGGTTCCATATCAATCACAATTGGTTGTACCAAAACATAACCATCTTATCCAGACCAAGTAAGTTGTAGAAACTATTTGCAACTTGACTTAAGTAACTTAACCAATCAATGATAGAGTGAGGTTCACAACTCCCCATTTTGCTGTCTTATTTATGCACCACACACTTCTCTTTGATTGTAAGATTTGTATCGAACATGGTTGATTTTGATTTGCCATTCTATTAATTGATTTGATTATTTGTTGACACTTGTTAATTGAATTAGAGTCAATGATGTTGAAAAATTTGAACTCTTCTACCATTGACACAAAATATGTGTTTGTTCAATAAAAACACATTTTCTACATCTCGACAGTGCAATAAAACTTATGTTGAAACATGAGGACTTCGGCCCTTCCCCGAGTTGTAAATATTTCAACCTATTTGTGTACCTCACCACCCTTCATAGGCCTTTTTACTCTATTGACCAAATTGAATTCCCATGGCTAGCATTTTCTTGTCTTGCTTTTTTGTAGAAACAACTTACACTCAGGTTTTTCCGCATGCTATTGTTCTCAAGACTTTTCCACAACAATAAATAATCAAAATAAATCTTCTCTTGCTTAACTTCCCTTCTTTTATCAATGGAGGAATCTTCTCCAATTCCACATCCTTTTAAACTTTGGTGTGCCCGAACCATAGTCTAATCTCGATTGCTCGAATCGGTTCATACGTGAAGGTTGAATCAGGGTGGTTTTGATCCGTCTGCTCCCTCATTTGGTCATCTTATCAATTAATATCAATCATTTATTTTCAATATTTTTTATATATATTGTAGAATTCCTTTGTCATTCTATAATAATAGGAACTGTCTATTACATTTGGTATCAGAGCCATTTATTTGGCCAAATTTTGTGATTTAATACCTAAAGCTGCCAAATCTAAAAACTAATAATTCCATACATCCATCCTTGCGGCCGTCAAATTAGTGTTTGTATGATTCATTGAAATTGTGCTCTATTCGTACACTTGTACACATTTTTTGGTTGTACATTCTGTCATCCTCCAATTATCTACCCGTAGATAGTATGATTCCTCCTCGATACAACCACCAAATTGCAACTTGTACTATGTTTGTATGATTTTAATTCCACTGTAGCTGCCCGTACATTGTACTACCAAGGACAATAATCTTGTAACAATCGCATTAATTAATCCATACAACGGTGACAGATCCATACGATTCTGTACAACCACCACTCATATTAATTCTTGTTTCCATTGTTTGTGGCTTCCGCTGTATGCCCATGCATCCATACAATTCATTCATAAATTAGTCTGTCGCTATTGTACGACACCACCACTAGCTGCAATGCATGCTTCTGTTGACACAGATCCGTTCAAACATCTTATGAGCTGCCATTCATTCGTACAACCACTCTTTTTTGTGATATGTCGCACCTCAACTATTATTTTATCTTTTTGGCCTTTTATAATTGAAAGTGTCTCGGTTATAAGTGAAGTTATTTAAAGAAAGAATAAATTAAAAACTTAAAAAATAAAAAAAGGAAAATTAAGTGGGTCCCGCAAGGAAGCCACTACTAAAAAGAGTTATTATGACAGGGTGCAAGAAGATGACCATCTTTAATAATATAAAGCCAATTATGTGGAGTTGAAGATAGAGATGGGAAAAAATCGACAAAATTGTGGACAAATTTGACAAGTTATTTGAAGATTCCTGAAGACAATGGCTAGAATTAATGAAGAATGCAAATATTTGCTTCAAATGCAATAAGGGATTGATTCCAAGACATCTATGGGAGTTAAAATCCAACAAGGATAAGGTGTAAATAATAATTAATGAACATAGAGGAGGGATTGACCAACCAATTGAAAGTTGAGTTGAGTTATCGATAGAACTTGAAACTTACGAAAATCCAGCAGTAACTTCGAACTCATCGACCACAATTGATGAAAGAGGTCAGGGTAGAACGAGTCAACCCAATATATTTAAGACCAAAATAACATCTATGGAAAAAGTATCACTAGCATCAATCTCATGCACACTACCAAATATGAATGAAAATGATGTGTCTAAAAAATGAATTATAAGTCTATTTATTGAAAGGAGCAAATACAAGAACCACCTAGAAAGTATATTCAACCCATATCAAGAAGATTGACAAGATCTAGGTCCCAATATAAGGGCAAAGCAAGCCTACAGTTCCACTTGCAACCATGATTGCGAAATCATAACCCAAGATGTTGAAGCTTAAAGGAATCATAAAAAGTAGAAGCATAATGATACTTGTATATTCTGGCAGTACTCATAATTGTATAGACATCAATGTTGCTAAAAAACTAAACCTTTTTGTGTACTCCACCAGGGACCTCACACTTACGGTCACTAATGGACAAAATTTCAAGGAAGTAGGAAGATGTTATAAAGTCTCAGTTCAGATACAAGAACTAGAACTACAAACAAGACTCTATGCTCTACCACTCGAAGAAATGGATATGGTACTAGGTTTGGAATGCTTGATGCAGTTGGTCACATATTCCACCAACCTTGAAGAACAATTCATGGAGTTTATGTAACGTCCCCCTCGCCCTATCCGACCATCGGGAGGGGACGTTGGCCAAACCTGGGCTTTCAAATTTTGCCCCAAGTCCATAATACGTTTTTCCAACAAATAAAATGTGTGCAGAACATAAATAAACATGCACAACCGAATTAAAAACCTTTCCACACACATCTACCATTCAATTACACAATCACAACATACAAGCATGAAATAAAAATGCATCGGAATCAAATGCATAAGATTACTTATCTTTATCCAACGCAGATCCAAGCAATTGGCTGTGTAAGAGCGCTTTTCCACCCAACCATAGAACTTGTCCAACCTGTACTATTTTAGCTCCCATGTTCACCGCCAAGCTGGGCTATGAGTCCACCAGGGCAAAGGAAACACCTGTGGGATTCTATCTCTCATCCCACAACCCGTTCTACTCTATGTGCTTAGTCAAATTCTCATACAGAGCTCTTCAGGGGTCTCACTCAGCCCTCCCAGCCTTGGCTGGTGACTTCTCTAGCACCTACGAGCAGCAGAACTCTATGGGTAAGGTTCCTAGCTTGCCCAACCTCTTGCTCACATACAACCAATGAATTTCCCTTCCGAAAAATGCAGCTCTGTCCTCTAATTCGAATTTCTGGGTTTAGCATACAGTCTAGTCATGGACATGAACAACAATGGGAAACTCTCCGTAGTGTAACAACATGCCTGACCGGGAATAAGAATGGAATGGAATGCCCTCCAAAGAGTGTTGACTCCAAGGATTTGAGGTAAGAGTGAAAAGATAGTTGACATGTCTTCTGACCATAGAAGAAATAGGACAACTGACAAATGACATAACTGTCACAGCCCCATGCTTCAATAACTACAAGAAGTGACTTTTCCCAGTAACCCCACATGTGCCTTAATGATTGGATAAATAGTCAAAGAAGGAGATAATTGGCTTATTCTCATCACATGGCAGAATTTAGGTATGAGTTCTAAGGTTGACACATTAAAGCATAGGATTGGGTTTCCCATAAGCCCCCTTCCTCTTCCCCTCTGGTGGAATCATAGCCCCTTTGGTGCTTTTTACATAGCCATTGTTGGACCTGTTGTCCGCTGAGATGCACACCAGCAACATAAATCTTTCGAAAGCTGTCTCTTTCACTGGAAAGTGGGGAGAGGTGTGGCCTTGGGGGCAAGCAATGAGCCAGGTACTGTCACCTGAATCCTAGCTCCTCCGTTTAGGCTAACTCCTAACGAAGCCAAGGGGGGTAGTCCCTACAAAGAGTTTTACTAAGGATCTTGTGTTTTTTAAGTGTCTTTGGTGAAATGATGCGGATGGGTGTTGTTTAGGAGTTTATTATGATGAGACCAATTAAAATATGAGATAAGCACAAGATAAGAAAGCAATCCACGTTGCTAAAATGAAAAAATGAGATTAACAGTGTATTTCAAGAGTTATGATCAAAATAAAGCATTCACAACATGAAAATTAACACAAGGACAAATGGTCCTGATTAAGATATAAAATGCAAATACCAGTGCCTTATGGATTCACAGAAAAGATGACTGTGATGCTAAATGTGTGGGTCTTGAAAGAAAACTGTTTGTGAGATCGTTTTGAAAATTATCTTGGTAAATTGAATATTTTAATGGTCTTGATTATTAGGCTAAAACCAAGGATATCAAAAGAGTGTCCGGAAAAGACATTCTAAGCGGCTCCTTTAAGAGACATGATGGACCTGTCTAGATCACAGCGAAGTGTGCAATGCTAACCAACCACTGTGTCACAGAATGGGCAACCCGGCTCCTCCCCTGAGAACCACTTTGAATACTTTTTGAACAACGCCGGTTTGTTGGTTATGGGGGTGAAAGTTTTAATTATGTTATCACTTGTAAGTTTAACAAGTCCTTCACCTTTCTGAGTACTAGTCCAACCGTTTCCGGTTGGCAGAGCATACGGGTGTTGGACGAATGACCAAAGTAAATTAATTAGGGGGAAAGTGGATTGAAGTATTTTATTTGTTAAGAGCACTTGTTCAACTCTTCCGATAGAGAGTGCTCTTGACTTGGATTTGGCCAAGTTCAAGAGGCTTTGTTTATTTTATTGAGAAAAGGAAAAAGTTGTGAAGAAACAAAAATGAAGCTTTGTAAAATTAAAACATATGATAGCTCAAATGATGCAAAATACAACTAGCATGCTACTTGCGAAATAAAAGAAAAGACTTAGTGTTCTACCAAAAAATTTAATCTAAGGTGGGGTCTTCCTCCAAACAAGGTCAACCACTAAGAACTGCTGGCACTTGAGAACTTCCCAGCTAGCTGAGATTTCGACCAAGGCAACTAATAGGGAGAGAGGAGTAACCACAAAGTTATGTGGTCCTGCCCTTGAGATTTCATCTCAAGGATACTACCTCAAGTCAAAACTTGGAAGAGAGTATGAAAAATAGAGATTACTCTAAAACGGAAAATGAGAGATCTAATCTAACCAATCACAACACTCTTCCCCAAATGGGGAAGAAAGCCAAAAAAGTGGAGGCCTCCTCCACTTGAAATTTTTATTAATCTTGTACAATTGCCTTGGGTTTTAAAACCTTGAAGGACTTTGGAATGAAAATAAAACTTGAAAAATTTAACTTAGCTCTTGATAGCTATTACAAAGGATAGTGAGTGATAGATTTGTATATTGGATCCTACTTGTATTTGGTTTGAGTTCTTGCTACTTTAGCTTGTATCTCTTCACTTCAAATTTTTCGAATCTTTTGCACTTCCAAAGTACCTACAAGAAAGCCAAAACTCAATGCACCCTTCAGTGTTAGAAAAATAAAACAAACTTTGAATCTAAGTCTATATTTGCAAAATGAGATCTAAAACAAGGAAATACATAAAAAATGGCTCTAAAAAGTTAAGATGGGAAAACGGACCAGCGAACAAAAGTTGCTTAAAAAATGCTAGAAATGAGATCTAACTATCTTTCAAAAATGGAAACTAGACTAAACAATGCAAACTATATTATTGCAAAAGAAGAGATCTAGGATGCACTAAGGCTACTTTTCCAATGCATGAAACTTGTATGAGATGCAAAAACTTTGAGATCTAAATCTAACAAAATACTTTTGCAAAACTAAGAAAGAAATTACAATTAACTCTAACAAATTGTTTTTTGGAGTTTTGTGTGTTTTAGGGCTCTTTATGATGGATGAATGGAGCCTTGAAGACAAAGGTAGAATGGAAGATGAGATTGGGAAGATGGGAAAAAAATAAAATGGTTGAGAAGATGATGGATTTAGGGCAAAACGAGTGGATGAATGGGAAAAAGGGGAAAACGAATGGGTGAGTGAAGCTAGTTCTAATGGGGATGGGCTTGAAGATGTAAGCTTAGAACAAGTAACCGAGAAAGTGTTGAGAAGTTTGTTCATGGAGGAAGAGATCAAGACTCTTTAGAAGTGTTTCTTTCATTTGAACAATGAATCTTTTGGAAACCTGCAAGACAAACTTTGATTTAGGAGCTAATAACCATTTGAATACAAAAAGCAACTTGATCTCCAAGTCATTCTCTGCCCTAATGAATCCTGCAAAACCCTTAAACCAAACAAGTTTAAACCGAATAATATACTTCTATGATTTATAGAACATACATTAAATATTGCAAAAAACTTGATATGAGATATAGGGTGAGAAGAATATCACCAAGAAATGTGAAAGCAATCCCCAAAGCACTTGTGTAGACCTCCAAAGTCAATATATTATTCAAAAAAGTAAACAAATATTACAATTGTATTTTGGCAGAGTGTTCATGCTCAAAATATCCATGAAGAACAAGCCTAAAAGACCTCTCTTTTATAGCAAAGGCTAGCAACTAAAACCCTAAGTCGAATTGGCATGATGGAAGCCAATGACTACCTAACCTAAATTGAATTCCTATCACATCTAGTCTTCAACCAATCGAATTGCAAGATCTTGGAGTTATATCCAATCACAAAGTCGAGTTTAGTTAATGAGATGAGGAGGTGGCCTCCACCTAGGCAAGGTGCCCCTCATCTCTACATTGGAAACATCTCCATCAAATAATACCATGTCATGTGTTAAACTCGAGCTCTCAAAGAGGTATGACGTGAGCAACTTGGAGCTAGCGTGAGCTTTGAGGTAGGTGCATGGAGTTCTAACTAGGATTTGATTGCAATCATGGTAGTTGGGAGTGGGAGGTGGCCTCCACCTAGGCAAGGCGCCCCCACTCCATTAAATGCAACTCCATACCAACCAAAACTCATTTAATTTTTAACTCCACATCATCAATTCGACTTTGCATGCATGGAGGGCGAATTCACTTGAAGAGACTTGACTTGTGCTGACTGTATGGTTGATTGAAGTTGCTTGGAGTTGATTGGAATCTTCATTAATGCCAGGTGCCATTTCATTTAGCCTTTTACTTTATTCATTTCTGATTATTTTGGAGAGATTTGGATTTCTCCAAAATATTCAAATTTATTAATTTAATTAATAATTTCTCTGTAAATGGCTTTTTAGAGAAAATATTAATTACGAGGCTGAAATGACATCCGAAAGTTGGGTTTAGCTGGTCCATAGGTCATGTGTGATTTTTGGCTTATGAAACGAGCCATCAATCACTGAATTCAGACCCCGGACGACTAACATATTACAAATTAATATTTCTCTATTTAAACTATAGAGAAATTTATTAAATTTAAAAATAATTAAAAATCCAAATTTCGACGGACCCGATAAATTTTTTTCGAAATTTTTTCTGAGGGTCCTAGAGACTTGGGACATGACCAACACCTATTCTAATAGTGTTTAGTAGGATTATATACATTAGTTGGACTCTAATAACCCCCCATGGCTAAAATTTTCAAAATCGGGCATTCCAGCTTTGGAGGAAGCGGGAGAAAACCTCATTGATTATAGCTCGGCTATAGGCAAAGTATAATTGATAAGGGAAAAAACTCCCTGGAATAACTTAGTTCCTTAATCAAGTCATGGGGAACCGAGACACTCAAATCCTACTAGCACACTTTATTACAAATCCCATGGGGCCATGGTCATGTCGACTCAAAAACAAAACTGGCTAGTCACAAATGCTCGATCATCTGATACACTGGAGTACAAACATTCATCATGTTTGTCAAATGGCGGCTCTTCAGATAATCCAACTATGGTACAAACAAGTTGGTAACAGGACCATTTTATTATTTATGCACATAATATTTACATGTACTCTAAATCGACATAAAATCCAACCAAACACTCCAAACATCACACATGTCTATCCATTCACCAGTCGGGCCTTGGCTTTGAGCTCCGCACTAGGAATTCACACCAGCATATTTTCATCATTTACATTTTAATGCAATGGGGTCAAAATCGGGATATTACAGTTTAACTGGGAAGTCAACATTATAAATGATATGGTGTTGAAGGGCCCACTCTCAAGAAAGGTGAATTATAGCTAAAGAAAAAAGTGCAAGAAGTACATACAAAGTTACGAACATTCAACAACAGAAGCAAGTTAGGTATGTACCAAAGAAGCATCAAGGTTTTGCGATAGACTGTTCGGGTACACAGGGTACTACCAAAGGACCGAACACCAAGAGCAACCACTTCACACAAACAGATCACAGATCAACACACCGATGTTTTGACGTGGTTTAAACCCTCTTGAGGGAAACACTCCACGGCCCCGGCCAAATAGCTTCTACGGGACAATTTATTATGCAAAGAAAGAAAGTTACAAATGAGTTTATCATAATCGATCAACTAAACAATGACCCTCCATGCTCTTTAAATAGAGATCATGGACCAATCGGGTGTTACGCCACAGATCAAGGTTAGGTTTGATCTAAGAGAAGTTGAGCCGTCGGATCACTCTATGTCGGAAACATATCGTGACCGTCGGATTAAGTATTTACAAATGCATACTAATGCATACTAAAGAAACACACTATCCCTAACGGATATATTACACAATTTGATCTTAACTAACTCCTAAGTGTCTAAATATCCTAACATCCCCCCTTAAGAACAACTTGGGATAGGATTGACGGATTTACAAAAGTGACACTATTAGGAGAAGGAAGGAGGCATTAGAGCCTATCCCCCCTTAATGACAAGTTCCTGAACTCCTAACATAGATCGAAGTTTAGAAAACTTCGCTTCTGTAAGAGACTTGGTGAAGATGTCTGCAACTTGATCATCTGTAGGGCAAAAGAGCACTTCAAGAACACGATCATGAACAATATTTCTGATGAAGTGCATATGTAGCTCAATGTGTTTGCTGCGTTGATGTAGAACTGGATCTTTGGCAAGCTTGATGGCACTTTGATTGTCGCACCAAAGTGGAGTAGGCTGCTGCTGCTCGAATCCAAACTCTGAAAGGATCTGTCGAAGCCATAAAGCTTCCTGACTGGCATTAACTGCTGCTCGATATTCTGCCTTTGCTGAAGAAAGAGCAAGAGCTTGTTGTTTCTTACAAGCCCAAGTAATAGGTCCAGATCCCAGACTGAAAACATAACCTGCAGTAGACTTTCGATCATCAGGATCGCCGGCCCAATCTGAATCAGTGAAACCAACCAACAAAGGTTTCCCCCCTGTACTGTAATGAATCCCAAACTGAACTGTACCTCGAATATATCGAAGTATTCTTTTAGCTGCTTTCCAGTGACTTTCATGAGGTGTCTGCATATAACAGGAAACTCTACCAACGGCAAAGGAAAGGTCAGGACGGGAATGAGTCAAGTATAAGAGACAACCAACAAGCTGACGATACAAGGTGGCATCGACTTCAGGTGAAGTACAAGTGGCAGAAAGTTTGACTCCAGACTGGAAGGGAGAAGGGGCTGGTGTACAATCTTCCATGTGAAAGCGACGAAGAAGGTCACAAGCATACTTAGACTGAGAAAGAAAGATTCCTTCTTTGGTTTGTAGGACTTGGAGACCAAGAAAATAATGCAAATGTCCTAAGTCTGACATTTCAAAATTTTGTTTAAGACTGGATTTCACATGGGTTATAAGCTTAGGGTCACTACCAGTAAGAATAAGGTCATCAACATATAGAACAAGTATGATGAGATGGTTTCCTACTTTCTTGGTATAGACATTGGGGTCAGAATGGCATCTAGAAAAACCAGTGTCAAGGAGAAAGTTATCCATTTTGGCATACCAAGCTCTAGGAGCTTGCTTAAGGCCATATAAGGATTTCTTAAGGCGACAGACAAGGCTAGTGTTATTCTGAACATAACCAGGAGGTTGTTCCATGTAAATTTCCTCCTGTAAATCACCATGTAAGAAGGCAGACTTGACATCCATTTGATGGAATTCCCATTTGTGTAAGGCTGCAAGGGAAAGAACAAGGCGGATGGAGTTCATTTTTGCGACGGGAGCAAAGGTTTCATTGTAGTCAATCCCTTCAACTTGGGAAAAACCTTTGGCAACTAACCTTGCCTTAAGTCTTTCAACACTTCCATCTGATGCATACTTAGTTCTGTAGACCCATTTACATCTGACAAGTTTTCTTCCTTTTGGAAGAGGTACAAGATCCCAAGTATCGTTCGCCATTAAGGAACGATATTCTTCATCCATAGATGCATCCCAATCTGGATTCCCTGAAGCTTCTGCAAAAGTTTCTGGATCATGATTCTCGGAAACTTGAGCCAAAAGAGAAGAGGCTCGCTGAAACTGAGAACGTGTTCGACGTTGATCTCTAGGATCACCGGCAAGATCACCAGCTGCTTCACATGTTGAACGGACCCATCGAGGAAGCACTTGTGCTGGTGCAACTGGAGGAACATGAGCAGGCGGAGGTGGATTTTCATCCTCACTGTCATCATCAGAAACTGGAGTTGGAAACCTGTCAAGGAAGTTGGAAGAAGAAGAAGAAGGCACAAACGCCGAATCAGGCTCGCAGGCCAAAGATGGCGCACTCGCCGAGTTAGGCTCGCAGGCCAAGAGATTTTCATCAAATTTAACATCTCTTCGAATGATTATAGCATGAGAATGTGGTTGAAGAAGTCTATAACCTTTTACATCTTCAGAATATCCAACAAATATGCACTTTTCACTTTTAGGCTGCAATGCTTTCCGTTTTTCATCCGGAATGTGAGCCCATGCTTCACTACCAAACACACGGAAGTGACTTACATCAGGTTTAGTTTTACTCCATGCTTCTTCCGGTGTTATACCTTGTAATGCTTTAGTGGGGGTGCGATTAACTATGTAATTTGCACAATTAATGGCTTCAGCCCAAAATTGAAGACTTAGTCCCTTAGATTGGATCATACAATTAGCCATTTCTTTTAAAGTGCGGTTCTTCCGCTCAGCTACACCATTTTGTTGTGGTGTATATGGAACAGTGTGTTGTTGTTGGATGCCTTGTTCAGTGCAGAAAGTAGTGAATTGTTTGTTAACATATTCTCCTCCATTGTCAGATCTTAACTTAATAATTTGATGACCAGATTGTTTTTCAACAAGGGCCTTATAGGCCAAGAACATGTTAAATACTTCGCTCTTAAGTTTTAGGAAATAAACCCAAGTGCGTCTGGTGTAATCATCAATGAAAGTTAAGAAATATTTGAAACCAGAAAAGGAAGCAGATGGAAGAGGACCACACAAGTCACTATGCACAAGCTCCAAGGGAACCGAGGCGTGCCAAGAGGCACGTTTGTCAAAACTGTCCCGATGATGTTTTCCGAGTACACAACCGGAGCAAACACCATCTCTGCAAGATACCATCGGAAGACCTGTCACCATATTTTCTTTACATAGTTGTTGCAATGAGCGATAATTTAAGTGACCAAATCGCTCATGCCAAAGTTTGCTCAAGTTATCACTATGAGCAACAAAAACTGAAGGGAAAGGTGATGACCCAAAGTTGTTAAACTTGTACAACCTGGTAATATCATCAACAATTCCGGTAGCTAGGACCTGTTGAGGATCTTTAAAATCCTTGATTACAACTTGGTGAGGTGTAAAGGTCACAGTTTTACCTTCACCAGAATGAGTGATCTGATAGACTGATAACAAATTGCAGGAAATTCTTGGAACACATAGTACATCACTAAAATGACCATTATCTACTGGAACTGTTCCAGCTCCTACAACACTTAGAGATCTATCATCACCAACAAATATTTGTTTGGTGTTACATTCATGCATAGTAGAAAAGATGGCTTGATCCTTAGCCATATGATAAGATGCTCCAGAATCAATGAGCCATTCATTTGAAGTAGAAGAAGAAGATGCATTATAAGAATAACCAGAAGCACAAAGTGCATGTCTATGAGAGGTAGATTCTGAAGGCGAATCTAGGCTGATGTGGTGCTTCTTCATTGCTGCTTCCAAGGCTGCCATCTTCTTGAAACACTTAGATTCATCATGATTATCTTTCCCGCAATAGTTGCAATGACGCTCAGTCTTCTTTCCTTTTGGCTTGGATCCTTTGTCATTTTTTAAAGAAGGAGCTGACTGAGAGGATTTTGGACCCTTGTTTGACTTATTATTGCGAAAATTTTGTTTCTTGGGAGGCTTGGAATTTTCTTTCTGTTGGGACAATAAGGCTTTCCCAGATGTATCTGCATTGTTGATTATTCCAAGATGAATGAGTTTATCCTGTTCCCTAATCAAGGAATCACAAAAGGATTCAAGACTAGTCTCTTGATAGCTAGCTGCATTCAATGATGCTTTCATGGAGTAAAATGTAGATACAAAAACAGAATAGGCAAGTCCAAGTTTGGAAAGAATATGATAAATGCACTGTTTGTCTTCCCTCTCAATCTTACATTCTGCACATAAGAGCTTAAGAGTTTTGTACTTAGATAAATAATCTTGAATGCATGAAAAGTCACTTGGATTTAAAGAAATCAACTCATTTTCGAGTTGGTGACCTCGAATTTCATTGTGTTTACCAAACACAGTTTCCAACTTCTCCCAAGTAGTATTAGGTTCATCAATTCCAGATATGTGGAATCGCAAATCAGTAGAGATTGACATCCCAATCAATCCACGAGCTTCATCACATCTATTTGCCCATTTTATTTTCTTATCATCATCAGTGGGTTCCTTTTCTTTCCCTGTGGTAATTCTGAAAAGTCCCCTACTTCGTAGAACATCCTCCATACGAGATTTCCATGAGAAATAGTTGGAACTGTTAAGTAGAATATCACAATGGGCGGCCATATTTGAAAATTAATGGTTGTAAAAGAAGAAACCAATAGTCTGGATGTGAAGAGATCGAAAAAATAGGCGGTTTAAAAAAAAACGGCACTGAAAACGTACTCTGTATGATGAAGTTATGCTTGAACAAAGAAACTGTTGAAGATGTCCCCAATAGTGACGTGGCAGCTAGAGAATGTCCAGCAAAAAAAAGAACCCCCCTCTTCCCAAGTAGTGGTGCAACAATAAAAAAAAACTTAAGTGACTCACTTGTATTTTTATTTTTTATTATTTAAGTGAGATGCACTTTTACAATAAAGTAACTTGAAAATAGAAATTGTATGCACTTTTCTTTTTAAAAGTAACTTCCTAAGACTTGAACTCAAGACCTATTAAGGAATAAAGCAACTTTGAGCCAAGTGAGCTAGATTAAAAGGTATGTAAAATATGGGAATGAGGAAGGGTTTTTTTTTTTTTTTTTTTTTTTTTACTCTTCTTGCTCGGTTTGCGTGCTTGCCCTTTTTCCTTCAGATCTGATGAAATACGCGTTTCTGGAGCAACCGGGAACCGTTTTCAATCAAACGAAAACTATTTCCAAATGGAAACGACGCTCCGAGCGCAATGGAACACCTCCCACAGCCCAGAAATGCACAGAAATACCAGAACTAGAAACCCTTTTGAGTTTCAGCAACAACAGTTCAAGATCTAGATCATAACCGGAAGCGGCACTTCATAAAAGCTCTGATACCATGTTAGGGTACACAGGGTACTACCAAAGGACCGAACACCAAGAGAAACCACTTCACACAAACAGATCACAAATCAACACACCGATGTTTTGACGTGGTTTAAACCCTCTTGAGGGAAACACTCCATGGCCCCGGCCAAATAGCTTCTACGGAACAATTTATTATGCAAAGAAAGAAAGTTACAAATGAGCTTATCATAATCGATCAACTAAACAATGACCCTCCATGCTCTTTAAATAGAGATCATGGACCAATCGGGTGTTAAGCCACGGATCAAGTTTAGGTTTGATCTAAGAGAAGTTGAGCCGTCGGATCACTCTATGTCGGAAACATATCGTGACCGTCGGATTAAGTATTTACAAATGCATACTAATGCATACTAAAGAAACACACTATCCCTAACGGATATATTACACAAGTTGATCTTAACTAACTCCTAAGTGTCTAAATATCCTAACATAGACAACCAGGTCAAATGACTTCAAGATATGATTCAAACAATACAAAGGAACTGTTATCACACAAATCGTAGTTGTCCCTAAAGGTATCCCATCCAAGATGGCAAAAGGTGTTGGACAACTAAATAGGTCACCCAAGAGATGCCATGGTTCCTAATGCAAGCTGGGTGTCACGATAACCGAGGCACTCTTCACTTTAGTTCAAGACCAATCAGGATCAAGGGGGCGATCCTAGCCAATCAATGAAGACTAGCTAACCCAAAGACTCCTAGGGAAATGTGTAAAATGAAAGAAGGAGATCAATGGTGAGTTAGATCCATGAAGATTAAGTGGACCCAAGGGTTAAGGTATGATTGAATAGGCTTAAAGAGTGACAAATGATTCAACCAATGAAAGACAAGGGCCACTTCTATCACCAACTTAGAGCCGAGACACAAAACAAACATGGATGCAATCCTTTATGATTTGAGATTCTTCTTTTCACCAGAGAAGTGTTCATCCTCTATGCAAGCTCACTGTTGAGAATTTAACCATATAAGTTAAGAAAAGGAAACCATTGCAACATTTAGCTGAGTTCCTGGTTCTCAGGATGGCAGTGGAATCCAGTGTTGTAAAGAGGTTGTTGCTGTGCTCATGATAGTGCAGGAATCAACATTGTCACCTCTGTTTGGTGTAAGATTCCTCATAACTGCTATGTAATTTGAAGCAATGCTTAGCGGTTTAAATGTTATGATGATCTAATGTACTCTACTAAGAGATTGTCTCAGCTAGTATTTGTTCTTAAAAATTCTGAAATATGTGTTTATTCTACAAGGAACCATTTTCATCCTATTCTAATGTTGCTTATTTGAAACCTGCAACAGAAAGAGCCAATTCGACAACTTAAGGTTAAAGATGGGGTTTGACAGGGAGCTAAGGTCGAGTAAGAGGCACAAAGCTGAACTGATATCCTCAGATATTTTGTTGATAAACTGCCAGTTACCTGACCAAGCCACTACACATGAAGGACAACATCATTCAGGATCTGTTAAAAGGAGGATGCCTGATTGCAAGACAGGTGTAAGCCATTAAAATAATGATATCGAAGATGAAAGGAAGAGTTCCACCAGAAAAATATGTGGTGAAAAGTCTAAAGCTTCATTTGGAAGGAAAAATTCTAGTACAATAAAAGGTAATCAAGGGAATGAAACTAATGGAAAGTCAGAGATCATGGAAATGAATCTTGTTAAATAAGAAATAGGAATAGGAAATGAATATGCATCTGATGAATTGTCTCCTAAGCAGAAGCCATTTCCTGGTATGAAACCTCAGAAGAGTAAAATGTTTGTTTCATCACTGGAAGAGGTTTCTAATGCATTCTTTAATCATCTAAACTCTGAGAGTAGTGAGGAAAAGTTGTTGAAGTATAAAATGCAATTATATGAACTGGAAGAATTTGTAGCTAATCAAGGTGAAATTCTTGGTCCTGGCTGGAAAGTACAAATAGCTCGCAAGTTCACTTATTTCATATCACCTGACAAGAAAATATCCAATTCAATGATGTTTGTTGCAAAACACATTAAAAAAAGAAAAGATTCAAAGGGCAAGGAAATAAGTTAGGTAAAGAAGAACCAAATGGTGGTCTGTCTAGCGCTTCTGTTTGTTTGAATACTAGTGGCCCTGAAGGAGAAGCCGTGCTTGGAAATTCGGCAGTGGATCAGTTTCACGAGAGTAATGATTTGGATGCCAAACAATCTTCAGTAGCAGAGGTTTTAGAAAGCAGCAAGAAGAGACGACCTCTGTTATAGCAGAGCAAAGACCAAAAGTGGGTGGCAATTTGATTGTAGGGGTATGTTCAAACATTATAGTAATGTTGAAATAATTATAACTTGTAGAATCTAGAAAGAATATCAAGTTTCCTTTCTGGCATTTTTTTTGGAGTCAGTTGAAGGGGTGGTGGGAAAGGGAAGGGGAAAATTTTAAATATTGCATCTGTTGTCTCTCAAAATGGCATGCATGTTGTTGAAGCCCAAAATGTAACACACCAGCTGGATGACAACTCTCTCAAGAGAGAGGCCAATGTCACCACACTCCTCTCCTCTTTGCTTCAGGTTGGCTCTTCTCCAATTCTAGGGGGGTATTCCTAAGATAGGATCTCTAAGGCAAGTACAATAAGTGGGCAAGGTGAATTGAAGAGGCTGCCTTAGAGAAACAGATGTAACAGAAAGATGTATTTTAAATGGGTGATGGAAAAGACGGGAGGATCAGTCCTCGAGGAGAAGGCCAGTTCCAGTACCAGAAGGGAGCATGGAGTCAAAAAGAGGACTCAAGAAGGCTTTGAGCTTCATAAAAGTGAGATTTGATCTAATACGTTCCATAAACAAAGACTAGGAGAATATCAGTATAACCGACTACAGTCTATTACTCCTATGATCGTCTGAAAACACAACGTCAACAAACAACTTGAACCCAAATGTTTGCCCAATGGACTAGAAATAGCCTTCTATGTTAGATCTACTCTACAACTTAAAATGGAAACACGCAGCCATGCAAAGAGAAGCCAAATCTGTCCATAAACCCAACATGATATTTTTCGTTAAGTCCCATGGGAAAAGAAGAACTCCCATAAAGTTTTCCATGCTCAGAATGAGGAGGCTAGCTCCTTTTTATAATCCAAAAAAGCTCTTTTAAAACTAAAAGAAATAAAATAATAATAAAGAAAAAGTGGGTAAGCTCCACTTTTCTCTCCAATGCATGACTAAGAAAATAATGACATAACTAAATGGAGCCATCTCCATGTAACCAAAGCTGCCGAGAACAAAATTCGACCTGTTGTATGCTCGGCTGAAGTTGGTAGACACGCAAATTTCCAGCTAATGAAGAAAAACAAAAACGCGGCCCTAGATGCTGATGCCACTGAGCTACTGCCCTGTAAATTTCCTCCAAACTTCACGTTAACTCAGTTGGTGAGTTAGCTTCACGCGGACTTCAGTCAGATACTCGGCTGTCATCGAAAGTGTGGGACCTGTTACCCCGCATTTTGGCAGGGGTATCCATAGGTGTTCCTTCACAAGGAATTGCAGAATGAGAGGCATGACACGCAACATACAATAAATGAACGTGGCAGTAAATTACAGGGTGTACGCAGGAAAATTATTTAAGGGGTGAGAGATACATTTTTACAAACCAGCAGAAGTGCAGTCCTCCAAATTTCCATTTAGCAGAACTTTTTCAGACATAGCCAGAGCATCATTTTGCAGCAGTGATGGCACTTTGTTTTTGCAGCTATCAGAGGTGGAAATTAATGGTAAAAAAAAAAAACACTTAAAGAAGCAGATGACCATTGTTTTCTCCTATTTCAGTGAAGTTCAGAAATCCTAGAAAGTTGCATTCACATTACAGACAGATCTGAAGACAGGGAGAGAGTTGACAACCATTGAAATCAGAAGTGCACTACTTCCATACTTTGAAGATCTTGCCATAAAACATGGAGAATAGTTAATTGATGTCTTGTTGTATTTTCCAAATACTCCTTCAAGGCAAGAATACACCAGGGATGATGCTAGATCCACATCCAAGAAAGATGGTATTTTAATGAAACTTTCTAGATTGGAAAGTGGTGGTCATCTTCATCTTTCCCTGGCCTATCTTCTCACTTTTTGGCTCAGACCCTGAACAGGTAAAAGCGCTCGTGGGGAAGTTCCCAACCATAGTAAGTTATAGTATAGAGGGGGAAATAAGGCCAGCGATTGAACTCCTATTGGAACTG
Source organism: Larix kaempferi (assembly GCA_027924585.1). Taxonomy (NCBI): domain Eukaryota; kingdom Viridiplantae; phylum Streptophyta; class Pinopsida; order Pinales; family Pinaceae; genus Larix; species Larix kaempferi. The sequence continues at coordinate 13,803,512 of BSBM01000761.1, forward strand.
GGAATTCCTCAGTCAGATATTCACAAAATCATGTTAAAGAGTCCACAACTCTTTGGCCTCGATCTGAATGACAAACTTGAAGCCAACGATAACCTATCTTGAAAGTCTTGGAGTTGAGAAAAGTTGTTGGGCAAAGATTATTGTGAAGTTTCCATCACTTCTAACTTACAGTGAAAGGAATGGGAATACCATCATCTGATATTGAGAAAATATTGACAAGATATCCTCACATTGTAAGTTACAATTTTGAAGACAATCTCAGACCTACAACGGCATACTTCAGGCTTTTAGCATAAAGGATATCTCAACAAGGGTTAGCAGAATTGGAACCCTATACACATACAGCTTAGAAGAGAGGAAGAGGATGCAGTTTGCAGAATTTGTACTCTCAACCAATCCCAAATGCAACGAAGCTGGAGATGGTTTCGACTCAGCATTTTTATTTGACAGACAGTCGTGGAAGCATAAATCCCCAACCTCGAGAGCCTATGATTGGACTTTTGTATGCTTGTATGTCGAGTTTTTGAGAGAGTCCATCCGCGTAGAAGCGTTAAAAGATATGAATGCATCGGTTTCATACATTTTGTTGGCAGCCAAATTGCCAGTTAGCTGATGTAGAGGGAACCGTGATTTACGGTCAATAGATAATCGGGACTCACGCTGTCAAATAGACGGGCCACTGCTAAAAGCATGAAATCGTGTCCATGACACACGGAAATCTCATGATAGATCTAGTTCAATAAAACGCTGAAAAATCACAGGACCACCGATCGGGGGTGACATTCAATACAAAGCCAGGTCATCAGCTCACTGACATCCGATTACAAGTGAGGAGCAAATTTCGTGAATTTGTATGAAGCCGCTGATTTTTCTGAAGCAATGTTACATCCAGAGCTCGGCGATTCAATATACATCACAGTGGACAGAGATAGCGTCGGGGAGATTCCGCATTGTCATCAACAGTTAAAGACACTTTCTTGGCAGCCAGTGCAAGTTGTTGAGCGTAGTTCGTTGAGCATTCGAGGCAATATGCCTGTCATGTGAAGTTTTGGAGCGCGAGCAGCTCATGGTAGTTCCACGTTAAAACCGAAGCAGCTAGCACTGAGTTACCCTAAATATTTAACTCAACATTCAACGATCCCATCAGCACAGCGAAAACTACACTGATCAGAGGTCACAAAATGGAAAATCCGCATCATCACCGACAGTTGAAAACTTTTTTCCTGGACAGCCGATTGATGTCTCAGCTATTTGAAGTCTTAGAGCATTTCACGGCTAATTTCGTGGTTTTGGTAAGTGGAGTTTCCGAGAATCTATTTTTGAACACATGTCGAACTCATCTACTTTTTTCTGGCAGCTGATCAATGGGTCAAAGTCTTGGTCGTCATCTTCTACTACACGTTGGGTTTGGAACCAACAGCTGAGTGGAAATTCATTTTAATAAACTAGGAGTGGTTATGTAGTTGAGGGGGTAGAAAAAAGTAGGTCTGAGATAAAGACCTTTTTCACTTTTTCTCCTTTAATTTTATTATTTTATATTCTGAATTAGGTGAGGGTTTTGGGCCTATAAAAGCCAGCCTCCTTCAGTGTAACTTAATGAAAAATTTGGGTTTTTCTCTCCCTATTGAGCTTTACTGAAAATATCAGCTGGGTTTGTGGACAGATTGAGCATCCTTCATGTGCTTGTGTGATGTATTTCAAATTGTAGAATGAATCTAGCTTGTGAGGGCTTTATCAAGCACAATAGATTAGCCATTTAGGATTAAGTTGGTTAATTATGCTTGAACAATTAGTTTCTCAATGGACATCAGTATTCGGTTGTACGAAATGTTGATTAAGATTTGATTGTTTATGCATTCTAGATTCGTCTCACTTTTTATGAAGCATAAAGCCTCCATGAGCCCTCTTTTGACTCCATTTCCCTTTCTGGTACTGGCATTGGTCTTTCCCTGAGGATTGATCTTCCCTTCTTTTCCATCACCCATTTAAAAACTATCTTTTGTTACATCCGTTTCTCTAAGGCAGCCTCTTCCATTCACCTTGCTCATTACTGTACCTGCCTTAGCGATCCTAGTTTAGGGATACCCCCCTAGTGTTGGAGAAGAGCCAACCTGAAGCGAAGAGGAGAGGAGTGTGGTGACATTGGCTTCTCTCCTGAGAGAGTTGTCATTTCGGCTGGTGTGTTGCATTTTGGGCTTTTAAAACGACACGCATGCCATTTCGGAGGACAACAGGACCCCCGATTATTGTATGTTGCGTGCTGATCATACGGCTAAACCTTGAGATTCGGCATTTTGATTTTGATTTTGATTTTTTAACTCCACAGTTCCACGTAATAGAGGACGTGGAAATGCATTAGCCATCGGAGGAAATGGTGCTGTAGATGGGCGTTTAAAAGGTGGACATCCATACTAATCAAAAGATAATCCCAATGATGATCTTCGATCCCATCAATTTAGATCTGTTGGTCTGCGGTTACACTAACGGATTGGTTGCTTTCTGCTACTAATTTACTGAGTGCTCGATCCCGTGAATTGCTCCAAAACTTCACGTTAACCCGGTTGGCGCGGAGTTCAAACCAATACTCGGCTGCTGAGAGGAAACCGAAAAATCGGGTTCATGTTTTACGCGAAGAGGTACGCTGATGCCATCTCGAGTTTTTTAGAGTCACAGCTTCCTTCAACAGCAGCTGAAAACGATGATAGCAGTAGAACAAAACATGATGGGTTCCCGTGAGCTCTGATGATCTTCTAAAAACTGATGTGCGCTAAACATTATTGAAGCCCGAGCTTTGAATGTAGCCTTCTGAATCAATAAAATCTGCCGCCAGTGTAACCTCGGTTGTCAAGGAACTCGTGCTTCCGGGTGTATTTTTTGTCCAAGCAGAGTTTTAGAAAACGGATGTCAAACGGAAATGTGGAGTTCAAAAAAATTACCTGCTGCAGCTCCGATCATCAATATGCTCGATATCTAATCCAATAAACCAGGATCCTGGAGATACATCTTCATTGGCATATCTGTGATTAGTTCTTGAAATTGCTCTCTTGTGGTTGATCCCATTCGATCAATTTTGCTAGCCGCGACAGTAGCAAATTCAAAACAACTTCATAATCTAACTATATAAGTTGGGGCCTTCATAGATTAGTGAATTTGGCTATTTTCGTGCTCTCATCAGTTACTCCAATCTTTGATGCAACCACATGCCTGTTCAATACCATTGCCCTACTCTTTGCATATGATGATGACAAAAATGTATCATTCATGCAGAAAGATATACACATTCTCCTCAACTTGCTTGAAGCGCAATCTTGCACCTGATTTTTATGATATATATTTCTCTTTACAAGACATTGCCTTGATGACTTCTTGTCCAAGGATGCCCCCTATAATTGCACAAATTGGAGGGAATTCTCTCATCCCGGCATCAACAATTCTTTCCAAGAGAATACCTGGTATTCGAGATTCAGGTAACCCCTTTCTTCACAGAGTTTCTTCGGAGGCTTAGCACAGATTCCAAATTTGCAGATGATACATGACCTGGTTGTCGACCCTCAGCCTGCTCAAACTCTTCTAAAATTCTTAGATCAAAATAGAGCTTAGTTGCTTTTTTAGGCAGGCTACTCCAGCGAGATGACATGGACTCCCCTAAGCCTGGAAAGAAAATTTGAGAAGCAATAGCATCTTCCTGCTTTTTTCACAATAATTGAGGCACGCCCAAGAACAACACCATCAAAATTGTCCGGAAAATTGGCAGATATATGTCTTTCACACTCCCTTTTTCAATAGAGACATGAACCATATGATTGGAATCCCTAAATGATTCCCAGCATACTTCAGCAATCGATCTTCCCTTGTGATTTGAATCCTCAACAAAAATAAAAAAAATTTGCTGATGAAGCTTCTGCTGTGTATAGGTAATGAATGAGTGGAGAACCTTATTAGCCAAAATATGTAATCTTTATTGTGTGAGTTCTGTTCTCCTGTAGCTTTCCTGTAGGTGTCATCCTCTTGATAATTTGTGAAAGAAATTACATGTAGACACCCTTGTAACAGTGGGGAGCTAACATCTGGCTCCAACTGTGGGACGTGTGCTCACCTTGGTGAGTGCACGAGAACCTCAGATCCTCTCGGTTATCGCAGATCACATAAAAACCAAAAACGGTGTGGTGGGGATGGCTTGATTCACACCCCGTGACCACGCTTTATTACATAAAAATGGTAGAATTAAAAAATAAGTAACAGCAGCAAATGCTCATGTGTGAGCTTTATTCTTCCTACCTACCTACACTAATATGAGACAACAGCATGCTATGTATATTCATACAACCAGTGTAACCAATCGAGCATCTTATCTCTGCTATTTCTCATTTCTTCGTGCTTGGTTCTAGACAACAATGATGACAGAGTCACCATAAAACAGAGATGTTTTAGAATCTGCTGATGAATAAGATTGAATATCATATTGTCAAAACAGAAAAGGTTACTGAAATTTTGGCCATAGGTATCAGTAAGTGCACAAGATGCCTCTATCCATTTACTGATAGGACTTAGAGACATACCTCCATCATAAATCTGTTCGGGCTGATCTTCAAAACAACTATCATTATTTTCATTGATGAAATGAATTTGAGGTAGACTAGCATCTTCATCATAAAATTGTTTGTGGAAATCTTTGGTAACATAAACTTGATGCAAGTCTGAATCTTCATCATGAAGCTGTTCATAAACCTGGGGCAACTTCACATTGCTTTCTATTTCAGTAGTGTCATGAGGCTGTTCAGCTGTATCTTCAAACAAGGGCTCTTGTAATTCTTCCTCAATCGGATTATCTATGATACTTTCTCCAAGCTGCTTTCTTTGACCTTCAACATGTTCTTCAAACTGTTGCTCTTTTTGTGCAATGTGGACCCTAGGGATGAGGGCATCGTACTCTCTAGCAAGCTGTTCAATCTCATCGACAGTTCCATCATGCCAGCGGAGGAGAAACCTTTCAAAAAACTCTGCCAATGAATCTATGGATTCATCCAAAAGACCATAGAACCAATTTTCTGCATTTCTTTCTAAAGTTAAAGAAAAAATGATCATAAGGTCATCCTCACAATAAACATTTAAATCAACCATCAATTTGCAGTAAGAGGCAGCGTGATAGATGGCTGAAATCTCATCATTTCCATGGAACTTTGGGAGAATGTCATGCACCTTTTCATGGTCATAGCAGTCATTAGGAAATCCATAGATATTCGAGAAATCCAATGGCATGAAAGCTTCGAGCATAAAAGACATCGTGCGGAAGCTCACACACTCTCTCCTTATTATTATCCATAAATCAAACAATGAGGTACCAAATCTGAAACATGCATATAACCATACCTCATACCAAACTGTGGAGTCGCCAAGGTGAGCTTGAAATCCCTCCAATGGGTGTGCTCACCTCTACACCCAATAGGATCTTCAAATCTGCAAAAGGACAAGGGTTTTGTACCTTCGTGGAGTCCCCATGTGAGAAGAAGAATATGCAATATAATCTCCCACAAATGTTGTCAATGAAGCATAGTCTTCAAATTTCGGGAACTAGACTTTGTCCCCGGCAATGGCGCCAAAAATGTTGTCTCTCAAAATGGCATGCGTGTTGTCGAAGCCCAAAATGTAACACACCAGCTGGATGACAACTCTCTCAGGAGAGAGGCCAATGTCACCACACTCCTCTACTCTTCGCTTCAGGTTGGCTCTTCTCCAACTCTAGGGGGGTATCCCTAAGATAGGATCGCTAAGGCAGGTACAATAAGCGGGCAAGGTGAATTGAAGAGGCTGCCTTAGAGAAACATATGTAATAGAAAGACGTATTTTAAATGGGTGATGGAAAAGACGGGAGGATCAGTCCTCGAGGAGAAGGTCAGTGCTAGTACCAGAAGGGAGCATGGAGTCAAAAAGAGGACTCAAGAAGGCTTTGCGCTTCATAAAAGTGAGATTTGATCTAATATGTTCCATAAACAAAGACGAGGAGAATATTAGTATAACCGACTACAGTCTATTACTCCTATGATCTTCTGAAAACACAACGTCAACAAACAACTTGAACCCAAATGTTTTCCCAATGGACTAGAAATAGCCTTCTATGCTAGATCTACTCTACAACTTAAAATGGAAACACGCAGCCATGCAAACAGAATCCAAATATGTCCATAAACCCAGCATGATATTTTTCATTAAGTCCCATGGGAAAAGAAGAACTCCCAGAAAGTTTTCCATGCTTACAATGAGGAGGCTAGATCCTTTTTATAAGCCAAAAAAGCTCTTTTAAAACTAAAAGAAATAAAATAATAATAAAGAAAAAGTGGGTAAGCTCCACTTTTCTCTCCAATGCATGACTAAGAAAATAATGACATAACTAAATGGAGCCAGCTCCACGTATCCAAAGCTGCCGAAAACAAAAGTCGACCTGTTGTATGCTCGGCTGAAGTTGGTAGACACGCAAATTGCCAGCTAATGAAGAAAAACAAAAACGCGGCCTTAGATGTTGATGCCACTAAGCTACTGCCCCGTAAATTTACTCAAAAACTTCACGTTAACTCAGTTGGTGAGTTAGCTTCACGCGGACTTCAGTCAGATACTCGGCTGTCATCGAAAGTGTGGGACCCCCGATTATTGTATGCTGCGTGCTGATCATACTGCTAAACCCTGAGATTCGACATTTTGATTTTGATTTTTATTTTTTAACTCCACAGTTCCACGTAATAGAGGGCGTGGAAATGCATTAGCCATCGGAGGAAATCGTGCTGTAGATGGGTGTTTAAAAGGTGGACAACCATACTAATCAAAAGATAATCCCAATGATGATCTTCGATCCCATCAATTTAGATCTGCTGGTCTGCGGTTGCACTAACGGATTGGTTGCTTTCTGGCTGCTTTCTGCTACTAATTTACTGAGTGCTCGACCCCGTGAATTGCTTCAAAACTTCACATTAACCCGGTTGGCGCGGAGTTCAGACCAATACTCGGCTGCTGAGAGGAAACCAAAAAATTGGGTTCATGTTTTACGCGAAGAGGTACGCTGATGCCATCTCGAGTTTTTTAGAGTCACAGCTTCCTTCAACAGCAGCTGAAAACGAAGATAGCAGTAGAACAAAACGTGATGGGTTCCTTTGAGCTCCGATGATCTTCTAAAAACTGATGTGCGCTAAACATTATTGAAGCCCGAGCTTTGAATGTAGCCTTCTGAATCAATAAAATATTCCGCCAGTGTAACCTCGGCTGTCAAGGAACTCGTGCTTCCGGGTGTATTTTTTGTCCAAGCCGAGTTTGAGAAAACGGATGTCAAACGGAAATGTGGAGTTCGAAAAAATTACCTGCTGCGGCTCCGATCAATCAATATGCTCGATATCTAATCCAATAAACCAGGATCCTGGAGATGCATCTTCATTGGCATATCTGTGATTAGTTCTTGAAATTTCTCTCTTGTGGTTGATCCCATTCGATCAATTTTGCTAGCCGTGACAATAGCAAATTCAAAACAACTTCATAATCTAACTATATAAGTTGGGGACTTCAGAGATTAGTGAATTTGGCTATTTTAGTGCTCTCATCAGGTACTCCAATCTTTGATGCAACCACATGCCTGTTCAATACCATTTCCCTGCTCTTTGCATATGATGATGACAAAAATGTATCATTCATGCGGAAAGATATACACATTCTCCTCAACTTGCTTGAAGCGCAGTCTTGTACCTGATTTTCATGATATATATTTCTCTTTACAAGACATTGCCTTGATGACTTCCTGTCCAAGGATGCCCCCTATAATTTCACAAACTCGAGGGAATTCTCTCGTCCCGACATCAACAATTCTTTCCAAGAGAATACCTGGTATTCGAGATTCAGGTAACCCCTGTTCTTCACAGAGTTTCTTCCGGAGGCTTAGCACAGATTCCAAATCTACAGATGATACATGACCTGGTTGTCGACCCTCAGTCTGCTCAAACTCTTCTAAAATTCTTAGAGCAAAATAGAGCTTAGTTGCTTTTTTAGGTAGGCTACTCCAGCGAGCTGACATGGACTCCCCTAAGCCTGGAAATAAAATTTGAGAAGCAATAGCATCTTCCTTCTTTTTTCACAATAATTGAGGCACGCCCAAGAACAACAACATCAAAATTATCCGGAAAATTGGCAGATATGTCTTTCACACTCCCTTTTTCAACAGAGACATGAACCATATGATTGGAATCCCTAAATGATTCCCGACAGACTTCAGCAATCGATCTTCCCTTGTGATTTGAATCCTGAGCAAAAATAAAAAAAATTGCTGATGAAGCTTCTATTGTGTATAGGTAATGAATGAGTGGAGAACCTTATTAGCCAAAATCTATAATCTTTATTGTGTGAGTTCCGTTCTCCTGTAGCTTTCCTGTAGGTGTCATCCTCTTGATAATTTGTGAAAGAAATTACATGTAGAAACCCCTGTAACAGTAGACAATCAATCAAATATGAAGGTTTTGTTTTGGTAGGAGCACTCTTTATTGCCAAAGTCATATAGAGTCCTTATCTCAAAAGCAATGGTATTTTGGCACTAGACGGATTGGTGTACAAATGCGCTCTTCACTCATTGCAGCAATCTATCAAAAACAACTAAAGTTGTCCAATGAAGCTAAATAGGTGCATACAGCAGGAGAAATCATGAATTATATGGCGATAGATGCTTATCGTATTGGGGAAATTCCCTTTTGGTTTCATCAGACTTGGACAACAATACTCAAGCTCATATTTGCTTTAGGCATCCTCTTCCACGCAATTGGGTGGGCCACACTTTCAACCTTGGCAGTTATCAACATTACCATGCTTTGTAACTCTCCATTAGAAAAGTTACAACATAAGTTTCAAATTGAACTCATGTCAGCCCAGGATCAGTGGTTAAGGGCCACCACAAAATCTTTGGTGCATATATATGGAGGTTAAACAAGGCCAAAAATTGGCAATTTGTGGAGAAGTTGGATCAGGAAAATCAACTCTTTTAGCTGCAATACTTGGAGAAGTACCAAAGTTGAGGGGAAGTGTAAGTAAGAATTATTTACCCCCTTACCCTAACATTGTTAACCTTTTAAATTGATGGATTCTCTTTCTCATGTTCTCAACCCTACTTCTGTAGTTGCAAGTTTGTGGCACTCTTGCATATGTTTCTCAGACTGCATGGATTCAAAATGGAACAGTACGAGACATGATACTATTTGGGCATCCCATGGACAAGCAGAAATATCAGGAAGTTATCCTCAAGTATTCGCTGGATAAAGACCTCCAGAATATTCCCTTTGGTTATCAAACTGAAATAGGAGAAAGAGGTGTCAATCTCAGTGGTGGCCAAAAAACAATGGATACAGCTTGCCTGTGCTTTATATCAAGATTCTGATATTTGTCTTTTGGATGATCCTTTCAATGTTGTTTATGCTCATGCTGCTAATAGCTTGTTTAAGGTTAATATCGTGATTTCCTTTTGATATAAAGATTTTCAGATTATTATGTGCCTAGCACTTTTGTATGTTGCCCCTTTCTATAGTAATGATTTTCATTTTGTCTTAGCTTTCTGATATGCTATTAATCATAGATTTTGATGTGTAGGAATACATAATGGGAGCACTGTCAAAAAAGACAGTAATCCTTGTAACACACCAAGTTGATTTTCTCCCTGCATTTGATGCTATTCTAGTTAGGAAACAGTTGTCCTAGTCATTGAAATATGTTTGTTTGCTTGTATGCAACTTTTTGACAACGTTTTTCAATGGATGGCACATGATTATAATTCTTGTAATTTTGACATTTTACTGTTGATAGTTTTGGCAAATTTTCTTTGAATTTCTACACTAAAATCTCTCTTTTGCAGTTGATGTTGGATGGGGAGATTCATCAAGCTGGGCAATATCAGGAACTACTGGTCTCAAGTGAGGCATTTAGGGAGCTTGTGAATGCACACAAGAACACTGTTTCTCAGCAAATCAGTAGTTGATTCAACGTCTGGAGGTATTGAGTGCAATTGTTCTTTGCTCCTCTGTTCTTTCCCTAGTCCTACTCCCAAAGGGTACTATCAATCATGGTTTGCACAATAAAACTAAAGGTTAACTGTGGGAGATTCTGCTATTACTGGGTGTTTATTTGTATAAGATAATCATGCCTAACAATTTGAACTGGTGCAGGTTTTGTTAGGATAGCCATATCTTATGGTGTCTCATTGGACATATTATTGGTATTTAGTATTTAAAACCAAGGCACACTAGCAAACTACATTGTGTCTATAGAACGCATCAAACAGTACATGCACATTCCTAGTGAGGCACCAGTAGTTATAGAAGATCTCAGGCCACCAACTAATTGGCCCTCGCATCGGAAGGTGGAATTACAAGAATCGAAGGTGCCTAAGTTCTTCTTTTTGACAAGATAACTGTGTTAACAATATTATTTTTTGAATTGAAATTTGCATGGTTATTGATTATTGCAGTCAAATATATTCGTTATGCATATTAGATATAGATCCAACAACGCCCTTGGTCTTGGGCATTACATGTACATTTGAAGGAGGGAAAAATATTGGCATTGTTGGTTGAACAAGAAGTGGGAAGACCACTCGCATTAGTGCTATACTCTCATTAGAACAAGAAGTGGGAAGACCACGTTGGAGGCCAACCATACTTACTGATAAGCATATGTGTGGAAAGGAACCTTTCCACAATCAAGCTGGAGAAGAGGATGCAAGTCAAATGAAATATTTCCATGAGATCTCCAGTATCGATTAGATATATGTCTGCACTATTTCATCGAAGCTTTAGTTTTGAATTCATTTGTTTTGCAGCGTCTGTACTGTTTTCAATCAAAATTTTATTTTGGAGATTTTAAAGTTGTAATCATGCCCATATTTTCAGATATCAATGTCCCCATTGACAATTGAGGATTTCAACCTTTTTGCTTCACCAAGAAAACTTTGTTGGACTTTACAACAAAAGTCTTCCTCTGAATCTTCAAGTGTGAAAGGGCATGCTAGCAAACAATGTGAAAATGACAAGTTGGACACTTCAAGCGATGAAGACTCGAGTGAAGCAGATGGCCTGACTTCCAACCATACTAATTATGAACCAAGTAAGAGAATGCAAGGGAAGATGACTGTTTCTCTGAAAGGTGGGGCATTGAAAACTGTCCAAAGAACTGAATCTATGTCATCAACTTTTTTTAGTCATATTTGCATGGATGAAATCCCAGAACCACAATTAGCAAACGTCATGCGAGTACATTCCCTTGAAAGAAGTGCTGGACAAAGAGATGCCAGCCTAAAAGCAAAGAGCCTTACGGTTATTTTGAGATCCATCTTTGCTGTGTTGTTTTTTTCTGCACTTCTGATGATTGTAAAGCACTTGCAAACATGAGGAACACCATCTCTTGGTTCAAACATAGAAGACTGCATGCAGATTTTCGGACAGATTCTCTGTATTAGCAGATTCAAAGTCTGCTTAGTCTCTGTTTCTGTGCAATTTGTTAGGACACATTGTACCTTATTGATGTTCTTCTCATCTCTAATGAGGGGCCAATAGAAAAGGTTTATGGCATGTTTGTTATTTCATTGATATAATTGATCCATGATTTTCAGTATTTCCAAAATACTCCTTTCAAATTTCTATTTAATAATCATTAAGGTATAAAGCACATCACAGAAAATGGCAGCAAAGGCACATTGCCAAGAAGTTGCAAAAACTTCAGAATTGGTGGTGTGTACTACAAAGTCCAAAATGCTATAAAAGCAGTTGTGACCCCTATTAATGGAGGAATGACACAAACAATATAACATAAAGCATTAACCCTTGGTTAGCCAGGAAGCTCATTGCAAAAATTCCACTTGTGCATTGTAATGGTGGAATGTAGAATAGTTACTTAATTCAGTCAGTCCATCTTGAATCATGAAATATGGTTTATAGTTTATATGTCTTGGACTTGTTGATTAGCATATATGTTATTTTATTTTTTAAATGGGGAATGATTTCTGAGATTGTATTATCAAAGCTTTCATGTCCATTACTGCATGAATAGCTGAGGAAAGCCTGCTAGTAAATGTTGATTATTTAAAAGAATTAAGAGTCAGGACACTTCATCATCTTCTGCAATATGGTGGCAATGGCAATGAAGTACATTTGAGTTTAGCATGAGATATCAGTAACACAGATTATACATTTCATATAAAATTATACAAATTATATTGGGACTTTTATTTCACATATGTTATCCATGCTACAAATCCCAATTAAGTGCCTGGAGTAAAAGAAAATTTTGGATTATAGTTCACAATGGCCAACCATATATGCATGTGATGCAGGATCAAAACATCTAGGAGTTTGTTACAGAGATATCCCAATATGTTTTAGGGGGCCATTAAGAGGATAGACTTGAGTTTCTATATTTAGAAATCAGTTGCAAAATTGCAACAGTTTGTTAGTGAGCTGGATGTAACATTGCCAAGCAGAAATTTGCAAGCCGGTGGGCATTTCAAGGTTCAGCTTGTTAACTTAGTTAGTCTGAGGGTCGATTGATCACACACATAGTCGAAGTAGGTCGGGGTTTCAAAAGTATGTACAATTTTTTTTATGAATGAGGAAAAGATAAATTCCTGCTATCTCTGGTGTTGGTGATTCATTGTGCTTACTTATGTGTTATGAATGCATGAGAATCAAATAGTAAGCTTATTTGAATTCTATACATAACATGATAAAAATGCAGAGTAGTTCTGTAATTGTGTGATTGTATATTGATTGATTGTGTGTCTTGGTTGTGGCAAATAAAGTTACACTTAAAATGCTACGGGGATTACAAACTCACGATAGGTTCATAGACAATGTTGTTAGCACCTGGTGCATCAACATAAGGAGATTAAAGGCCCTGTTAAATAAGTAAATAATTGTTTTGATATGGTTGTATTCCCATATGCCAAGCAATTACTCAAGGTGATTGGCATTATTGCAAATAAAGGGGATGATTCGGTTGCAAATTCATTTAAAGTATGGGTTCCAAGATATGACACTTCTCCTTTAGATGATTTAGTTTGTGCAAGCAACATCTACAAAACATGTCTAATATGACTCTTCTCTTTATAGCTTGTTGTGGCAATTCTCCGGAAGAATTCAAATTGAAGAGTGAGATTGAGGATAGAGATTGGTATCTTTCTCATCCATTTCCACCAATCAATTATTCCCCAAGGATGATGGTTTGAAAAATGAGAGAGGACCTAATTGGTAATTTTGTCCAAAAACGTTTCATCTCTGAAAGACAATGTGTATGTGCTTGCATATAAAGTTTTAGACATGAACATCAAGAGTATGGGTTTTAAGGAAAACATGAAAGCTTTGCAAACAAATTGAATATTTACTTGCATACTTGGAGTTTCAAGATTTAAAGGCATGATGAGTCTCAGTTGATAACTTGGAAGAGAAAATGGAAATATGAATGGGATAAGATGCTGAAAACAATGAAGATGCCAGCGACAATTTAACATAATCAACACAAGTAACTAGTCAATAAAGATGATAATGAGGGGTGCTCCTACCAATGCATGTGGAGTGGAAGTAATCAGAGGGTTCAAATTAAGTTGATACCCTTATAGCCAAGGCCTTTCTTCTCATCTTCTGAGTGAAGTCCTGAGAGTGTGAACCGTCGCGATCGAAATTTCTAAATGGCCAGTGCAGACTTCCCAAGCCACAGTGAGAGTATGTAGGTTCCTAATAAGCACACACAATTAAGTTGGATCAATGAGCTTTGACAACAACTCAAAATCATAACCAAACTTGAATGGAGTGAAAATTTTTCCTTTATTTTAATACTCTTGTACTTTTGTCTATTGGTTTGTATATCTGGCCTTGAGGTAAAAGATTGATGAGAAATTGTATATCTGGCCTCGATGTAAAAGATTGATAAAAAGCAAAAGCCTGTGTTGTTTCATTCTTTTTTTTTGCGAACTTTATATAAACAGTGTAATCCGGGCAGTAATTCAGTTATATATTGTGCATGTTACAAGTCTGCATTTTTTTTTATAGAGATTTCCTTATGTATTTTAATTTATTTCTTGCTTTTGAACTCTTGAGGTATGGTTGAATTCCACCCAACAACTTTGATCCAAAGCATTTTGGAAATCATTGTCATTCTTAGAGAGTGCCATCAAATTCATATTCCAATATAGTAGATAGTGAGGCCTTACTAAACGTTGCAAGTTTAGATGCTTTCTCTCATGCACTTGAATGGTCTCTTTCAATCAACAAACAAAAAATAACAATACATTAGTGATGGAAATTATGTGGACTTAATATCACATGTAATGTTTATTCTATAGCTTAGTGCCCACTAGATAAATCTAGTTTCCTCCAAGCTTATAATAAATATTCTCCCATGAGACAAGCATGCAATTCCCAATGCAATCTTCTGGTAACCAAGAATCTTCAAGGTTTGATGATGTTTCGGTTTCCTCCATTTCAGGCACATAATAATTTGAAAACCTTTATATCAAAATGAAATCACTATATTAAGCTTAAACAAGCTACTAGCAGTATGAGCATCAACAACACTGAAAGGATCATCCAAAAGATAAATATCAGAATCTTGATATAAAATGCAGGCAATTTGTATCCGTTGTTTCTAACCACCACTGAGATTGACACCTCTTTCTCCTATTTAAGTCTGATCACCAAAGGTAAGATCCTAGAGGTCCTTATCTAGCGAAGACTTTAGGATAACTTCATAATATTTCTGCTTGTCCATGGGACGCCCATATAGTATGTTGACTCGTACTGTTACAATTTGAATCCATGCAGTCTGAGAAACATATGCAAGAGTTCCACAGACTTGCAACTGCAAAAGAAGGGTTGAGAGCATGAGAAAGAGAATTTATCGCAGGGGATTCAATTTAAAAATGCAGGGGATTCCGTTTGCGGGAAGATGGGGTGTAGGCATTCAAAAAAATCTCCATTTAAAATTGCATTAATGTTGATTTCGATGAGCTGACATATCCAGATGAGCGGACGAACCTGTCAGCCCAAGCCGGCGGAGGGTAGATGGGGTCTTGAGTCTTGATGGGCCCGCAATCTTTGAGAGAAACGTCGACAAACAGAAAAGGGAATGGAGTAAACGGCGGGAGGAAAAAGCTGTGAGGTGGCTCGACTCTCGACGGTGCAAATCATCGAGAGAATAGCCCACTCCTTTGTGTTCTTATCTTACCGTTAAAGAACATTATGCCTAAAGTTGTGGCCTTCAATAATGAAGTTTTAATGAGAATTAACCCTTAATAATAAAATTTTAATTATAAATTACTCTTTCATAAAGTTTTAAGTTAAAACTACCCTTTTAACTCATGGTTATTTTAAAATTTCCTATGATCTTTCTGAAATTTTATATGCATACATTGACAGATTAAAACATTTGTATTCTAAATACGATTATCTATTCAACCTTTATAATTTCACTTTGATTTTATGGCTTCTTTGTGAAAGTCATCTAGTAAAATATTAAAATGGAATATGTAAAAAGTCTTGATGTGAGTTATATAAAATTTATTATTTTAATTTCAAACTACAAAAGATATACAAAATACAATAAATCTTCCTTAAAACTACAAAAATAAAAACTAATAGTACAAAATAATAAAAAAACAAATACAATTTCCTATAAAAAAACAGTTTAAACAAATCAAAACAATTTTAAATTTATCAAAAGCTAAAAGATATCTTATTGTAAATTGTAATCGGCTAATGTCAAGGGAGATTAATCTACTCCTTTTCCATCGAAGGATATCACCTTGAAGCTATCTGCAAGTCAAAGTTGGGAGTGAGGGAAGGATATCACCTTGAAGCTGTCTGCAAGTCAAAGTTGGGAGTCAAGGACTTTCGCCTGATCAAGTGATTCCGAAGTTCAATCACAGTCTGGAACACTATGAATTTCCCATTAATCCGACCAAGCTTATGAGATTCCTCGTTATATAAACTTTTTTATACTACTATCTTTATTCAAGTGCTCGACCTCTCCTCTCATAGGATTAGCACTTTCAATATTGATTCTCCTGACTCCTCCTTGCTTGTATTGATTGCTTTGGGCAAACTCTATCTCTATTTCCCTAATGAGAAAACTCTCTGCATCAAGAGAATAGAGGCCTAGTAGATAAATGGAACCTTGGCCAAAGTATTGACGAACTCGCTTAACTTGACTGGGAAATTAAAGTGATTGAACAAAACAACCAAAAAAACAGGCATTTAAGATCGTTCCTAGGAAAGAGTTTCTCCCCAATTCAAAAATTTTAGCCAAGTAATTCAATAAAGCATTCAAGTTGAGGAAATGTCCCACTGGAAAGTTGGTTGGAAGGTCAAGGAAATAGAATATATCCCTTTGGTCACTGGACGCTCTGTCTGTTTGGGGAAGAATGACAACAATGGCCTCAGGGCTGACTAAAATGACCTTCTCACAAGGTAGTTTTTGCTAGATAACCCCGACTGATTCCATCCTAAAGGATTTTACATTGGAAGGAGGTGATAATAGTTGGTTTACCTTGGGACGGAGAGGGGCAAGGGTGAACGGTCCCCTCTTAAGAAAGGGATGACTCTCCACCCGTTCTTCAAAAATCAGTGATTGAAATTATAACATAAATGGGGGTTCAAGTTTCTTCAACCAGTGCTTGGCTCTGAGATCTTAGGTCCTAAATACTATAATAGGTAGCCACAAGTTTTCTAAATGGTCCAAGACTACGGATAAGCAGCTGTTGCTACAACGTTAATTCCAGCATACTGCGTCATCTACAACATTTAGCCAAACCAACTAACAAGTAACACTTAATGTGGCAGAGTGGATGGAGTTAATTTTATCATTAAACACCCGTCTACCGCTAGTACAACAATGGTGTTACATAGTCCGTATAGCCTATGAGATATGTCCATTAAAGTTTTGAATTTGGGATTGCTAAAGGGCCAATTTTCCAACGATTGGACCTTTTACCACACCTGTCAATCATTGATTCCAGAAGCTACATCCTCCCGTCTTTGTTGATCCCATTGTACACTTGAAAGGAAGGAGGTACAACCAACTGATCGAGGAGACATGAATTTAGCTGATGGTTACAGTGATATGATTGAGGAGACCTGAATTCATCTGATGGTTAACGCTGCACTTATCTTATTTACTCCCTTCGCTCCCATTTTTTAATTTGATAAAACTTACCATGATTCGTATTCGTGACTTATCATTTCAATGTTCAAGTTGCCAACTGTAACACTTTACAATCCTGGTGGACGAACCAGCAATAAAAGATTAATGACGGTTATGAAAAATTATCAAACGTAAAAAATACTTGTAAACAAATTGTTTACCCGTTCGGTCCGACATGTTCATAAAATTTTTAGGCGTATTTGACGGGTAAAATGCCCGTCAAATTCCAACCCTGAGAGGACCCCATCCCGTGAGATAGATCTACGTGAACCTTTGAACCTCTAGGATCTCAGAGCATCTCTGACAACGGAGTTAATTATAAAAATTGTTTATACATATTAATATTATCTATGATAATCTATGATAATCTTAGTATTTAATTTTTTATTTTTTTTTAAATAAGTGTTATTTATAATTTATTAGTTAATATTAAATATTAAAAATATTTTAAAAGTAATGTGTTAATTATAATTAAACATAATTTATATTTTCATGAAATATATATATATATATATGAAAATAGATAAATATAAAAATATATTGACATAATATATATTATGTTTCTTGGAATTATGATTAACATAAATTATAAAGAATAATATTTGAAGTTTTGGTTAGTAATTAGACATCTTATCATCTATAGGAATTATAATGAATTCTCATTGATGGTTATGATATTGATAGTCGTGATAGGAAGAACTCTGATGAAGGAACTGTGATCCATTCTATTGGTACGTCTACTTAGATATCTTAGAAAAGATATTGGATTGACAAGGTTATTGGCTTGCTTACTTGAATAAAGACATTCTGTTCTTTTAGCACTTAAATACTCTGTGTTGGCACAACCATCGCTGATGGATGACTGAGGCAAAACCAGATTATGGTTCTAAAGTGCCTTCTCTTCTCGGCATCGCTGAGGTGATAAAACCCCTTAATGATTAAGGAAACAACTATTTATTATTAATCCATTGTTGAATGCCGAATGAAGACCCTTATTAGTTGAAGAGAGATAATACTTGAATTTGCTCCCTCCATTGTTGAAGTTGATGCCCCTACCCTATCAATTCTATTGGCTTGTAGTGGGTGTACCTCTTGTTTCATCTATGCATGTGTTCTGGTAGGGGGGAAATCATGGGTATATAAATTTGGACATGCATTTGAAAATGCACTAACATCCAACCATAATTATCTTAATTTTTCATTCAGGACCATTGTACTTTTCCCCACAGTGGCAAGAAATTTGGAGAGGCTTCACAGTTTCCATCAGAAAAAATCCCTTAAAAGCTAGTCACCTCTAATGAAATAATTGCTATCTGGCATTCTCATAACAACATTAAAACTGAGCTTAGATTATAGCATCACATATGCGTTGGTTTTGCTATAAAACCTTGAAATGGTCACAAGGACATAATGTCCTAACAATTTAGGAATGGGTCAGCTTACTAAGAAGATATAATTATAATGAGTTCCCATTAAATTCTCCATGAGTAAAATGTTGGATGCTTTGATATCTCTATGAATAATAAGTCTTTAACTCTCATGAACTTAAAGAAGACCTGAGTAAAATGTTGGATGCTTTGATATGTTGTGCCCAAAGCAAATTTGTACTGGATGTTCCAATCTAGAAGATGAGACTTTGTGACTGGATAGAACAATCCAAAAAATGATAAAGCAAAACTAATGAATACAGGAAGCGAAAATACAAGTATTGATTTTGTTAAGAGTATTTCTCGTTCTATAATAACCTACTTTATACATGCCTAATCAGAAGTAAATATCAGAATATGAACATACCATATGATGCTAAGCTTCCATGGGGGAAAATTAAAAAACAACAGTGCAGTCCACTTTCAATACCAAAGCCAATAAGATGAACTGTGTTGGGATGGTTAACATGCACAACTATCCCAAGCTCTGTCAGAAATTTATTCACCCTCTGATCCTCTTGAAATTATACACCAATTTAAATGATATAAGAACAACATTAAAAACAACATCATGGAAATTATTTTTACTTTCCATATACACATAGTATTATAGTGTAGTGTACTATTTTTTAAATTTCTGAGCTCTATGAAATTCAACTTTATCGAAAATATGAAGAAATTCAACTTCATCCAAAGTATATCAAAAAAGGGGGGTTGTTATAATTAATTAGGTATGGTTATGCTTGGGATGTAGTTGTATCGTTGCCTTTCCACCTCCTATCTTTCCATTTTCTGTAAAGGCCATGGTAAATCCTTGTGAATCCTGACGGATTCTATCTCACATTGTAAAGAAAAATAAGTTTCTAGAAAGAAATCATAGCGTTTCCTTACGCAAAAAGTATAACATAGCTCACGAAATCTTGTCCTAAAAACAAGAATAATAAGGGTTTGGATTTCACATATAGTATCTAAAGAAATTGAATAATTTGAATGTCATAAGAGTATTTGTATATGATGTTTTGTTTTTAGTTTAAAGAAAAATAGTATAAACTATTAATAAATTTTCATTTTATAAAAAATAAAAAATAGAGAATATACATATTAAATTTATGAAATGTTCTTGACAAAGATTAGTTTTTATTTATGACAAGTATGGAGAACTTTTTTAAAACTTCATTTTAATTAGTTCAATGTAGTGCTATTTATTGTTTTAATACCAAAAATTTGGTAATGTTGAGTTACATTATGTATTCACTTTAACCAATATATGATATCCATAGGAAATACAATAATATTTTGGAAAATAGCAAGAAAAAAAAGTACTTCAAGGTTATGCAAAATACGGAATTTGAACAATGTCAATTCATTAACTTTGTACTTATATTTTTGTGAAATCGTGAATAACAAAATGTGAAAAACATAAGTAAGAAGGGATAACCTATTAAATAAATATTATATGTTATCTAGCGAAATCCTAATACTTGATGGGAATTCTACATAAAATAATAATAGAATAAAAAATTTAAACACTTCCAAATCTATTTACAAAAAAAATTTATATGTTATATGCCTAATCTATTTAGAAATAAAAAAACTTAATTTAAACACTTCCAAATTTAGATTTTACAAAAAAGAATTATTAGATCCTAACCAAAACCCACCATAAACTGTTCCCCTTTCAAATATTTAAAACATAAATATTTCTTATGTATACATATTTCATGACATACAGATGATATATTCATATTTTAAAACCGAGTTATTTAAGTCAACTTGTTATGCTTTGTGGAATATTAGTATATGCAATGAAGTTTATATTTTAATTTGCATTTTTTTTAATTTCTTAATATTAGAAATTTTGTAAAAACATTAGATATATACAATTAAATATATATAGGAATTAATATAAATTTTTCAAGTTACCATATTATTAAATACTTTTCAACATGTTACATTTATTTATTTATTTATGACATTTTACAACTTTGTTAATTTTTTTGATTGAAAATAAGTTTTAACCTTAATTCTATTGAAAATAAGTACACTTTAATTTTTTAATTTATTGAAGGAGTATTAAAAGATCTTATTATTATTATTTGTGTTTTTATATTAATACAATTTTATTAACTAAATAACATTATTAATATAGATATCGATTAAATAACATTAATTATTTTCATCCCTAAAATTCAAAAACTTCCTCCCAAGCTTTATAAAGTTAATAACTAGCCACAATTAGTGTGCAATTTGAAACATTCAATAAGCATGTGGCACTGTAATTGAAACCATTACACTATTGAGACAAAGTGCAGAAAGAAGAGTTCTTGAGTGTTAGGTGTGCAACAGAGTGCTCTAAATGGAAAAAATTGGGATACGAGAATTAAGTTGTCTAAGTGGGTTTTTGACTCAGTGACCCAAAATCTTAGTACATTATCACGAGGCCACGATCCTAGTACAACATCACGAGGCCATGATGGGTGTTGCATTTTGAGATTTGAGGTAATACAGGACGCAATTCCTAAATTTTTAAAAACCTGAGATCTATTTATAGACACACATATCACAATACCATATTTGAAACCTATGTAAAATTCAATAGATTCAAAATTAAAGGGTAACAATAAATATTCAAAAATACATTTCTCGCACCTAGTTAAATAAAACATGTAAAACATTAACTAACATCAAGATTATTTTCCATATTAAACTATAGAAACAATTACTTAAAACTTTACATGAAAAAACATTTACTTAAAATCACATATCACAAATTAAAAAAACGATAAATTTGAATTTTTGCATAAAAAACAATTAAAAAATAAAATCACACATTTCACATAAAAATAACAAACACAATAACATCATATTTATTGTGATCAATATCTACCTAAATTCACATATCACAGAAATATGTGCCCAATAACATTATATTATGAACTTAGACAAGCTGTGAGTGGAATTAAAGACCTGCCCTGGCTAGTGGAATGTTCTGCAACTGAGCTACATGTCTAGTTTATAATGGGTAGCCTTGTTTGAATGTATATATTAATAATTAACACTAGCCCTCAAGGCATACTTGGCTTACGATATGTTAGCCACTAAACCAATTTAGCTATGTTATCATGTTTAAATTTAAATACTAAGACTATAATTCAAACCAAGGATCTGTACCCAGTGAGTGTGAGTGTGCTGCTCTACAACTAGGCATGCCATTTCATGAAGGAAAAGCTTGTTTTTTTATGTGCTATGTTATCATGTTTAAATTTAAATACTAAGACACTAGGCATGCCATTCAATGAAGGAAAAACTTGTTCTTTTATGTGGATCTCTATTCCAATATGAATTCCATCAATGTAAAAATAACCATTTGAATTTAAACCTAGCAAAACTTGCAATGTGCTAAGAAAAAAAAATATTTTTTGTAAAGTTTTATTGGGTCGCCAATATTGAATCATCAAATTATTGATAGGAGAACTTGTAAATGATAAATGGTTGATTTTGAATCTTTAAAAGACATGTTTATTCTTACCAATGCAAAATTTTCATAATGCCTAAAAACATGCACCCATAAATTTTTGACACATTTGAAAATGCTAAAATCGAAACATGCTTTGGAATGTACTTGATTTGGAAGTAAGTACTATATAAGTTTATATTGAAATTTTTTACCTTTATTCAATCTGGATAAATATGGAACTTCATATCATATTGGGGTATACTATATATCTTCAATAATCACTAAAATCCCTTTTGAATGCATTTGCATTGGAATGGAATTGTTGTTTCATTGATGGTATGGAGTTATAATTTCGATATTATTGGTTTTCATTGATAAGAACATGGGATTAAATCAAATGTTTTTGCCCTTGACAAGCTGTAGTGGCAGTGTTAAAAGATAACATGAATATCCATAGTTATTCAAACAATTGCTTGCATCAGATGCTTCCCATTTCTTAGAATGAACCATTCAGGGATAAATCCCAAATTATAATACATTGTCTGCATCATTGGTGAGTTTGAGGTTTCATTTGAAAACTATATAGAAATTCTTACACTATATTCTTAAGCCGCCCTTTAGGAATTTATAACCTCTACTTGCTATGTGTTGGCATTCTTCTTTGCTTAACAATTATGATCCATTGCATGATCTTCCATTTACAGCAATAAGTAATTTTTCCTTCTTAGGATCTAGTGGTTCCATTGTAAGATTTTATTGAGAATCTCTACTGTGCGAGTCGTATAAGTCCAAAAAGTGTATGGAAATGAAGAAAAGAACAAGATAATATGCACAAATTCTCGTGGTTAATAAAAGCTAGGGAGCGCATGATGAGAATTGAGACTTGTGCATAGTTGATATTAGTGTTGAAAATATTGGATAGGCTAGGAATTGAACTCATGACCTATGGGTTGGATTTATCACTAAGTCACATACCCTTTTTATGAGGGAATATTAGTTTGGAATGTGGTATGATATGCCAACACTAAATTTATAAGTTTTTTTCAGTGATTTGCAACTCACCAATGTCTTCTTTTATTGTTAAAAATCAAAGCATGATAAGCAAACTCTGTACTTAAGAAATTAAATTTAAATCCTAGATGGCTTAAATCTAATTTGTGTTTTTTTAAATAGATTCAAACTACCATCAACTTTGTAACAGCTTGCAATGTTGCTTCCCTCATTAGGGGCACATCTAAGCGTTTTCTCTTTCATTCGAGTGTTTTCATATAAAAAAAATTCTTTGGTCATAGACCTTCAAGAATTTATACTTCTCTCTACACAATTGTCGTTATCATCCCTACTTTTGTATATTGTTGTATTACAAAATAATATTAATTTTGCAATAATATTAATTTTGTAATATTAATATCTATTTGTGCATTAATTATATTATTATTGTTTTTAAGCTAAAAGGCAGCTATTTACTTTTTCAATCGTTTTTGTGTTTAGGTCTGAAAACAATAATGTTTACATAAATTTAAAGTAGAATCAAATATATATATATTTATAAAACAAATATGTTTATTAAAATTTTATAAAGATTATATATCATTATTTCTTATAAAGCTATAAATCATTATTTTTCATAAAACTATAAAGTCCTTCTCATTCCAATTCCCAATGGATGTAGTTATTGCAAATAAACAATATTACAGCCCTTATATATATATATATATATATATATATATGTAGTGCAAAAAAGCAATGTAAATACCATAATTATATTTAAATGTGTTTAAACATATATATAATAGAGTTCTTGGATTCTTTATTATTTTAGTGGTGTTCCAATGAAGGATCTCAAGAAATAACTTGAAATCTATTAGTTTCTCGGTCAACCGATTGAAGTAGGTTTCTTCATTGAGATGGCCTCATGGATCAATCTCAATCTTTGGTTTGAAGCACTCGCTAAACGATCCTTATGCTTTTGTTATGCTTTGGTTTGAACCTGGCTCAACTCTCCCTTGGTTCTTCACGTAAAGTTCTTTGTACTTCACATAATGTCCAATGTTATAACCGCTTTCCACGTGTTGAGATCTTTCCAAAATAAAATAGAATATATAATCACTTGCTAAGTGTTTCAAGATGCGTCATGCAAGTTGAAGAATATATGGAAGAACATAATCTGACATGACATCGATCACAAAATCAACTACTCTCTCACATTAACAGTCACTTTTAAAAGATAATAGCTCACTCCGAACAGGAACACAAAACATAAACAAAAAATAAACAAAAATTGTGTGATGGGCAAACATAAATCCAAAAATCCAAATTCCAACCCTGGGTCCCCGTCCAACGATCCAGTAGATTCTTCTAACAATGCGTGTCGGCGTGTGAACTTCTCCATCAAGCGAATCCTATCAGTGTCAATATTAGTTATCCATCGTTTTCAAAATGATTGTGCTGTCAGATTCGTCCAAGTCCCCACATCGTTCCAACCCCTAGTCGATCCAAATTATCTAATGCTTCGTTTTCAGCTGATCTTCTTGATCGCCATAATTGGACACCTATGCAATGAAATTGAACACCTATGAAATGAAATTGATCGATATAAAGTTTTCAAATGTATACTTGCAATGAAATTGAACACCTATGCAAGTTTTCAAATGTATAGGAGTTGGAAGGAATCATGCCTTTCCTACTCCGCTGTGTTCGAGTTCTATCAATGGGTCCCCGTCCAACGATCCAGGAGATTCTTCTTACAATGGGTGTCGGCGTGTCCTATCAGTATCAATATTAGTTATCCATCGTTTTCAAAATGATTGTGCTGTCAGATTCGTCCAAGTCCTCACATCGCTCCAACCCCTAGTGGATCCAAATTATCCAATGCTTCGTTTTCTGCTGATCTTCTTGATCGCCATAATTGGCAATTAATATTTCACATACAACTATGAATTTCCCTACAATTCTCAGGCCCTCTGCCAGTGCTCAGAATGTAGTTGGCAAGTTCGAGGGGGGTTTCTCTTTCCGGGCATTCGCAGAGAATGGTCAATTAGGGGGTTGCATTAGCTACTCCATTCTTTTCTCGATGTTCAAAATCCCCAAAAGAAGAGAGGGGGAGAGTTGGAGTTCACGGAGCATCTGATGGCCGCATTGATGGAGCATCTGATGGCCACATTTTCATCTGTGAGAGAGAATGGAGCATCTGGTTTAATTGGTTTTTTTCTGTGCTATGACATATGCGCTATTGTATCCATTGTAACCGATGGAAGATTGAAATGTTTGGGTATCGTCCGCTCAGGCTCCACTCCCCCTTTAAACATCCGGTGCGCATGAGAATGGTTTCTGTTTGGCATGATAATAATAATTTTATCATTTTATGTTTCGATTGAATTTGATGAAGCCATAACAGAAATCACTCGCTGCAAGAAAATGATGGCCGATGCCCTTTTGCCAAAGAACCTCCTTCAATTTGTCTTGCAGGGCGTACTGTAGTCTGTAATATCTCATTTCTTTGGAGATGGGTATATATATCTCTGCTCTCATATATTATTGTTTATGTATTTGCTTTGCAGAAGAAGGATGATCAGGGAGCGTTGCGATGGCAGAAAACAACAGTCAACGTCGATGACCACATATTTATTCCAGAGTTTCCCCCTGGCCAGGAATCATACGCCTGGGTGGATGAATTTACCTCTAAATTGGCCCTCAGATCTCTCGATCAATCTCGAACTCTGTGGGAATTCCACCTTTTGAATTATAAAACGAGCAAGGCTGGATCCACCTTGGTTATTAAGATCCATCATTCCCTCGGAGAATTCATCTGGTGCCATTTCGAGTTGCAGGGAAATCACGAGGTTTTGTAAACCATATTATCTCTTTGGGTCTGGGTAAGTTCTCTTCATTGTCTTCTTCTTATTATTATTATTAGCATTCAGTACCATGTTTCTATTTTCCTCCTACAATGCATAATCCAATTCTGGAAATATTTAGATAAGTAGGTGGGTCTGTGTGAAGGTGTATTTGTGTGCACAGGTGGTGTATCTAGACCCCTCTATGCCATCCTCGAGGAAGTGGGGAACTTAGATCTTCAATATTTTCTGATCTATGGACTAACATGCATTCTAAATTTAACCATAGACAACCAAAATCGAAATGGGCCATAATCACAACTGGTGTGTGCCATCTATGCAATTTTAAATATATTACGTCATATAATTTTCAGCCGACAATGGTAGATACAGTATTCATAACATTGAACATGGTAAATTACTACTCATCTATAATTTTTGTTGAACCACGTGGAATAGGTGTTGGAGAACAGGTTTCCTACCAACCATAGGAAATTCTATGCAAGTTCACACTCTAGGCAATGCACCACAACTTTGTACTATGGTTTTGTTTATTTTTATTTTTATTTTAGATCTTTGATATTATAGATTAGAGATGCTTTTATCTTGTTTTTATAGGATTAGTTTTTGCACTCCCACTTTGTATTGATAGTGATGTACTTAGCAGTCCCATCTTATCTCACAGAATCGAAACTCATCTGCAATCATTTTTGGACATTAATAAAATTATCTTACCTCATAGGATCTAAACTCAACTGCAGTAATTTTTGGACATTAATAAAATTATCTTATCTCACAGGCTCAAAACTCAGTTGTCAACAACTTCACTGTAGGAAAACTATCATCCTTCTCAATGGAATGGGAGAGCATAACATCTCTTCACCACCATTCAGCCACATATTCAGAAAGAAAACAATGTAATATCAAACCCACCCACTCTGTTAGAGAATACTTTGTAGTAGCCCTATGTTATCTCCCATATCGCATGGGTGTCCACTTGGGGTTTTTTTTGTCACAATATTTGTGAGCAAACATGTACCTATGGATTGGACAATATCTAATAGGTTGTTGGAACTATTTCATGTGCCCTAGATCTTTTGGGATGGTAGGAATATTTTTGGTTCGAGATCAAAGACAAGGTTTTCCAGGGGGACAAATAAGCAACACATTTCCAGGCCCGTGCAATTGAATTTGTCATCTGCAAAATGGGTGTTCACATTGGCCTTGAGAGAATACAGATCTTTGGAGGTTGCTTTCCTCTTTGAGACCTTATGGAACTCCGCAGTATTCTTGGTCTTGCAAATCTCTATAGGATTTTTGTACTCAGATTCTCTCAAGTTACATAACCTACTAAGCATATTTTAAAAGGTAAAACTTCCTTAGCAGAAGGTTTCAGAATAATTAAATAGATGCCTTTGTTTATTGTGCAACTGACTGTGTGATAGGCGTTATCCTTGTAGAACATGGTGTCATGCATAGTTTGAAAACAATTGATATATGAAATGGGTGACATAATTTCATTTGGTCATCAATAATAAGAAAGGATTTGAGACGAGGTATCAAATTAGCTTAGTTGAATCTTAGTGCTGGTGCTATCTAGAGTATTGAACTCGAGTCTACCACTCTTTGCTTTAGTCAATAACTAGTATTTTTATGAGGGATACTTTGTGTTGCCTAGATGTTTCTTCTACATTTTAATATACACAACATAGCCTCTTCAAGATACCGAAGTAGGTTATGGTGGGTACAGTGTGCAAATGTCACCAAAATATTTGTAATAGATTCATCATTTCACATAAAAGATTGAAAATACAAAATCCATCCAAGCAAGTTATGCTGGGAGATAAAGTAAGATTGTGAAGCGATCCATTTCAGTTTTTAAACTGTAGCTACACAGTTTAAAGAAAAAATATTACGAAAGTCCAAGAATTCGACAACCTTCTACAAAGACAATCTCAACTACAACACAGGCTAAATATCTTCCCAGCTGGCTGTTCTGTACTAGCTAATACTGCATAGGTCTGTTATGCTGTACTCTAGCCTGTTTTCTATCATTGCAAGAGATCGGGTTGGTTTGACCTGACTTGGACCATTGTTATTAAATCTACATGGATTCAGCTGACAGATATGGAGAACCAAATAATGTTCTCTCATGTGCTCTGGAAGCTCCAATCGTTAGGTGAAATTTTTTATCTTCTCAAGTACCTTGAATGGCCCTTCAAACCATTGCAGCAAAGTACTAGCCATGCCACTTAGTGTTTTTAAATGTTCTCTTCCCAACTTCAACAAGACCATGTCACCCACATTGAAATATGGTTCCCTTCTATCATAGTCTACCCATCGTTTAATCCTCTTAGTTGTGTTTATTAGTTGAACACAAGCCATTTCCAACCTGCCATGCCATTCCTTCATGGATCCCATGGCTGATAGGTTTTTTCCATAATAGCCTTGCAAAACTATGTTTGGAGCCAATGGTCGCTTTTTCATGTTGTAGTTTAATGGGGCGGCGTCCAAAAACTCTAGCCAGTTTCATTGATCTACCTGCACAAAATGCCTAAGGTAGTATTCCAAAAGGCCATTTATGCATTTTGTTTTCCCATTGGTCTATGGGAGATAACTTGAAGTCATTAACAACTTGGTTCCAACAAGCTTGAACAACTCTGTCCAAAGCTTCCCAGTGAACCTTGTGTCTCTGTCTAACACAATACTTAATGACAAACCCTAGTACTTCACAATATTCTTGAAATATAGCTTCACAACCTCTTCTACAACATAAGAGACCTTCATTGGCACGAAGATTGAATACTTGGAAAACCTATCCACGATATAAAAAAATCCCATTGTACCCTTGTGAAATAGGTAGATGAGTGATGAATTGCATAGAGATACTTACCCAAGGTCTCTCCGGTACTATCAAAGTTTATAATGGGCCAAACTTCATTTTGGTATCTACCTTGTCTTGTTGGCACACAAGACAAGTATTGGCGTACTCCTTTGCATCCATTTACATATGCTCCCAAATTCCCAATAGTAGCCTCTATCCAACAATGCAACCATTCTCCATTGTCCTAGGTTCCTAGCGCAAGGTGAATCGTGACACTCCTTTAAGAGATATTTCCTAAGATTAGATGACTTTCACACATAGATGCAATCACCAAAGTGCAGAAGTTCGCTATCTACCCAAAACTTCATCATCTGGCCTTCCTTGACTACTTCATGATGTTCCTTGAGGAGGGATCCAACTAAAACCCTTCCTTTATCCTCTAATGCAAGTTGGTAAAAACCTGCACTTGACTTCATGTCAACACTAACAACTTGTCCTCCTCTCAAGGATTCAGGTTGTGCCTTTCTTCTCAAGGAATTGGTAACTACGTTAAGTCTACATACTTGGTACTCAATGGTCATGTCAAATTATACCAAAAATTCCTTCCACCATGGCCGCTTGGGTGATAGTTCCACCTACATCGTGAAGTAGAAGCTGCATATTTGAAATTTATATTCCACTCTTTGCAGTTAGTGTTCAAAATACCTATGTTATAGATGAGCTAGAGTGTCAAAGAACAAGACATAACATTGTCTATACTATTTTAGCCCAACTACTTAATACAAGGCCCCTTAATTGAAACATAGGTGAGGGATTATGCCCTTAGTTCAATACTCATATTCTCGGGCTTGTGTTAGCTCTTTCCATGTCTAACTCAGATTATCTAGATGATCTGCAATGAAGCATATATAACCAAAATGGAAATAAAATCAGTTTGCCCCACGCTGTCATAATTTCCTCACTTAATTTTATTTTGTTGCTAATTTATATGTGTTTATTAGTTGTGGATAGGTTTAATTCAGAGATGTCCTAATTATCCTTGATGTATTGCCATAGTACCTTTTCTTTTATTCTCCTCAATTTATGGTTGAATATCACAAACTTATACTGATTGCTTTGATTTCCATTCAAGGTATTCATAGGCTGATGGACCTACCTGTGGATGCTCAGATATATAGGAATTCCATTATATAGGAGACTATAATTCCTCCAAAGAGGGTTTGTCAAACAATATTTCCTTCATTATGCATGTTGTGAGGAAGGCTACAGTTTTGATGATATTAGTTTCTTGTACGCCTCTTTGTTTAGGCATTCTGCCTTGTGCACAAGCTCAAAAATCCTATCTGAATTCTTCAACAAAGATGCCCTGATTGTAGCAAGTCAGATATGTGGGTAGTTGGTCCATTGGATTTTTTCTCCATAGTTGATGCTAGAATGAATTTTTTTGAATATATAGGGTGGTAACCTAAAAAACCATTATTGTCCATATGTATTGAGAGAGTTAAAATATATTGGATATGACTACCATTTTCATTATGTTCTATATCGAAGTTTGCACCAGTGGACTAGGATTTTGTGTTTGGATTTCTTTGAAAAGGGTCACCTTTGTTTATTATTGTTATTATTAGCATTCAGTACCATGTTTCTATTTTCCTCCTACAATGCATAATCCAATTCTGGAAATATTTAGACAAGTAGGTGGGTCTGTGTGAAGGTGTATTTGTGTGCACAGGTGGTGTATCTAAACCCCGCTATGCCATCCTCGAGGAAGTGGGGAACTTAGATCTTCAATATTTTTTGATCTATGGACTAACATGCATTCTAAATTTAACCATAGACAACCAAAATCGAAATGGGCCATAATCACAACTGGTGTGTGCCAACTATGGAATTTTAGCTCTTTTCCATGTCTAACTCAGATTATCAAGATGATTTGCAATGAAACATATATAACCAAAATGGAAATAAACTCAGTTTTCCCCACGCTGTCCCATCTATAATTACATAGATACATACATAATTTTTGCATGGAAGAATTTTCAAGGAGCTATTCTAGGGTGAAATAATGCATTTTTAGCAACACTGTTGAGGGTGTATATAGTTACTGTTGAAAGTGTTCTCTGCATCTTGAAGTTGCAATTGGTGGACTTAATGAATGAGACAAAAAGATAAGCATCATGTAAAGGAAAATATATTTTCTGCAAATAGTTTTTGTATTTGCCTTGTTCATTCTAGTAGAAATTCACTGGGATCTCTTCTCCTAGGAAATTGTAAATGCTCTATTGAATATCATTCCCCAATATCAAAAACAGAATATTATAAACTATTGAATATTAGTGCATAACATAAAAAATATAGGTAATAATCCACCTGCTGTAAGTTACATAGACCAGATCAATATATGCTAGTTTTTCTCTTACAAGATGCTTCATATTATCACCACTAGTGCCTCTTCCACCAGTAACCTTGAAACTTGGTGGAGATGTGAGATGAAACAGGCCCTCTCCAGCCTGGCCCATTCACATTATATAAATTTCACTATCACAAAAAAACTAAGGCTGATGATCAGGTGAGCCTGATTCTCTTTGTGGGAAGGCATTTCTCTGATTAGTTCCTCTGCTAGGATGATTGTTATGGATAGGAGAAGGGCGAGATGGAGGAACCTGACCTTTGGGGAGCATCTGAAACACGTTCATAACATCACGGGAGTACCTTCTGCTGTGCAATATGACATTCTAGACATGATGGATATCTTGAACCCTATTGTTTCCAGACCCATTTTGTTGTTCTTGTCTTACCATGAGATTGTGGACATGATGGATATCTTGAACCCTGTTGTTTCCAGACCCAATTTGCTGATCTTGTCTTACTGAGGATCTTGAAGATACAAGATCAACATTAGAGACAAGAGACCTTCGACCCTCTGCAATCACCATGGCTGGGAGAACCAAAATGAAAATCATCTCCAACCATAGAACATTGTAACAATGGAGAACCATTGCCATAAATATCAGTCCAGTGCAATTATATGAAAAACTGGCTTCTGCAATTCCTTTTTCGTTCTATAAATTCCTTCCTACTGAGAAGAATTCTACAGAAGTGAAGATATGAGACGTAGTAGACAAGCATATTGATTTGAACCAATGCAATGAGCGCGTCTGATATAGATACAGATATATAATCATTATACTCCCAGTAAAGACCAGTACAGTTCATTGTGTATTTTCAGGACAAGTGTGGGTTGGTTGGTTCCCAGAAAAACATGTTTTCTTATAACCTGTAATCTATTTCGATGATACCCTAAGAATCATAATCACAGGATCAAAACCTAAAATAGTCTTTGTATTTGCCTTGTTCATTCTAGTAGAAATTCATTGGGAATTCCATTTTCAATATAGGTGACTAATTCATCCCACAGGTGTCCAAAGTACTTAGTATGAATTCATTTATCATGTAAATATAAACTACTCAGGTCCAAGAAGACAAAGATTTGTTTCCTGTCTTGTGCTATGTGGTACTATTAGATTAATGCTTATTGTATTATGATGGAAACAAAAACTGAATATTATCAATTTTGTGAGTATGGTAAGGTGACAAAGATGTACATTATGTCCTAGGATTTGAGTGTTCCAAAAGTGGAGAAATTGATCATGGTAGCTTGACTTTAGGAACTTGAGAAATTAAGATCTTTATTGTTGTTCTTTACCTAAAAATTGCCCAAACTTACTTATTGTTGCTGGTTTAGGCTAAATCAAGGATGCCACTACAAGGAAGATTCCCACATTATACCTAGGACCGATCTTACTGCTGTTTGGAGGGTTGAGACATTGTTAAAGCATACCCAGAACTATCAGAATGCCCAAAAACGCTAGGAAACAACCTAGAATGGAGTGTTGCTACAAGAATTAAGCTGCTTGCTTTAGGGAGGAGTATCTGTAAGTCTCTAAGGACTTCGAAGCCTTGCATTTTTACTTTTCTTGTGTTGAGGGTGAAGTCCAGTAGAGGGGCAATCACTACCAGGCGGAGTAGAGCAATGCTACTATCTAGTATTAAATTTTTAGCTGTTGACACCTATAAGCCCTATGGTTTGGTCCCTAAGTCCAAACATGTATGCTATCCATGTATATCTGGACCTGTTAAGTCTAACCATCCTGATTTGTGTTCCTTTATGTGGTTATGGTAACGTGATAAGTACTTGGATAACTCATAAAAGCTCTTGGAGACAATTCACTCTATGATGATTATGTCTACTGACATTGTGAGTGCCCGGCTACAGAGTTGATACTGTGAATAGAGAATAGGATTATGTCATATATTTAGGCATTGAGTTTTACAAAGTGATTGACAATTGTTTAAAGCATTCAAGCTTTTGAAAGTCCACATCCACTCTTTCTTGATTGCATTTTACTGAACTTGACAGGATTACAATGAAATTTCATTAGCGTATCGGCCCTCTCATGCGGATGCCACATATGACTTCAAATATGGTGTTCGCTTAGTGTAGGTATACATCAACATGCCTTTATGCTGAGTCATGCCTCTCTTAAGGTTTTGTTGATTTTAAACATACAACTTAAGTGATTTATATGTTATGATTGCGTTTCTATAAAATGTAGGGAGGTGGCAGATCTTCAGCACACGAAACTATTGGAAGAGTAGCTGCTGGGGCTGTAGCAAAGAAGATGCTTCAGCTGAAAGCTGGGACTGAGGTACGGTCATACTATCTTAGATATTGTAATTTTCATAACTATATTGAGGCCTATATACTTTTTCTTCCCTCATGATGAACTCGACATTTTTAAATACTGGAAACAGTATTCCACTGATACCATAAAGATCAATTCATTATCTTTAAATTTACAAAAAAAATATTGTACAGAGTAACTCATTTAAGTTGCAGAAAATTCCAATTATTGCAAGTAGTGTTGTGCTTGCTATGTCAGACTGTTTTCTCTGTTGGTATTTATGCAAAAATGGCGATAGATAATTATTAAAGGATTCATGATAGGCATGTGGTAAACAATATCACATTGAGTCTTGAGATGTGTAATGATTGTTAGGAGTTAAGAATTTTCTTTTTGTAGTTATTCATAGGATATGACCAGAAAAAATGTTTTAAGAATGGAAACATAAGATCTGAACTCATGAATTTTACCATGCTCAATTTTATGTATGGGGCCTAGGGAATACCAAATATCAAGGTGGCTTTAGTTGATACCTTAATTAGAAAACTTAAGAAATCTAAGTGCTCTAAACCCATCAACATGTAGCCATCCTCTAGTCATGACTCACACCAACAAAATGATCAATGGAATAATAGTGGAAAATGTGAAAACTAATGATGATCTATGTTATCAACATGTCCAATCTGATAGTTTGCATGTTTATTAAAATTGTCCATGGTGGCATCTAAATCGAGGGAAAACTCTTTATCCAAGGGCAGCAGACATGCTAGACACCTGTTACCTGTCACTTATGCCCTAATCAGCATCCCTGAGTTCTTCAAGAAACCTGATTGTTGAGATAGAGTTTGTTCCAGGCTCCAACATCGATGGTTCCCTATTTCTTGTTTTAAATGTTTTATGGGTTGTTGAGGTTGTTGCATCAGGGCCCCGTGGTTAATGATATCAAGCCAGTGTGAGTGGTGTTGTAGTTTCTGCCTCAAATGCAGGGGAAATTATATTGAGGAGATAGCTAAGAGGCCAGGCATTTTTGTTTGGTTTCTATATCTCACATGTAGGCGCACTATGTAATATCATTTACAATTAGCTGAGAATCTGAGCTCGATTTTCAAGTTAATGATAATCAGAATGTTAATGCATTTCTTGAATTTTATTGCATGCATTTTTCAGTTGTCCTGTTTTCACAAGCTGAAGGGGTGTATCTATCATTGGCATAGTATTCATTAGAATGCCTCTTCTTTCAGAGTTGTTTTTGACCAGTTTGGAATTGATCAAATTCTAATTTCATTAGTCCTTGTTCTCAAAATCATGATCTTTTTTCCTTAAGAATTTCTGGGATTGGCAATGGTATGCTATGCAATATTTTAAAACTCGGACTTGGATTTGGAATCAGCCAAGGGTCAATTTGGACTGGTTTGAATATTATGACTTGGTTTACTAAAAAATACATCAGATATTAAAATTTTAACGAAGAAAATATTTTAAAGATTTCCAAACATGATTCCAAACCATTAGAGACAAAACATGCAGAGTCTGGTAATGTCTATACCATGTAAGGGTGAGTATATCAAAATGACACCGAGTTCAATACATTTCTGAAAAAAAATGCAAAATCAACAAGGTCCTAAATGGCCTCTAGAGTCCAAATAACAACATTCTAGAAGCTATTGGCCTACTACATATCAATGATCACTAATCAACATGATCAAACTCATTACCACTGCTGGAAATGGGATCCATGGCATTAGCTACAGGACCATCCTCTGGCTCGGAGTCCTCGGTCTTGTCGGACTGCTCAGGCACTTCTGTGACTGTAGTAGTAGTATCATCTGCTTTTACGGTTAAAGTTCTTAGAAATCAGGTTTTAGGTTTAAAAAATAATTTTTCCTCATGTCACTGCTTGATTTAGCACTTGGGTGGAGTAGTCCCAATCCACTATTGCTATTAAGGAACAACTTTGAAAGAATGCACCACTGTCACCTCATTGCAAGCTTCCCTCTCTTTTGACTAGCTCTCAAGGACCAAGGTTCAAGGGGGATTTCTTAGGGTTGATTAGGAGAGCGAAGGGGAGTGAAATGCAACTTAGATGTGTATGATAAGACAAAGTTACAATTCCCTAAATAGTGCTTGAACATATAAAAAATAAAAATGCCAAATACAACAAATACTTAAGTTACCATTTGAACAAAAATAAAGCCATGGATATTTCGATCATGAACTCTAGAAACTTAAAAGATACTTGCAGAAATATAACTCACAATAGATCAATGTCACATATGTTTAAACAGTGGGTTCTGTTATCACACAAACTCTAGTTGCTAATGATGAATGTCCCAACAGGGATGGTAGAGGGTGATCAGCTAGAATGGTGTAACCTGCAGTAGCCAGGTCCTCCGTTCAGGGAACGGAAGTCACACCGGACAAGGCCACTATCACTTCAGACAAGGCAAGTAGCCAATTCAGGGGGGAGACCCCACTCAACCAATGATGGTTGAGACTCAACAATCAGACACCCAAACCCAAAAGATCAAGCAAAGCAGGACACAAGGTGAATGCCTAAGTGTGAGATTTCCTGCAGCCTAGTGAAATCAAGACTTTGAATTGGGAAAATAGACTATGTGAAGTGATATCAGATCTGATTATGAGTGTCTAATGATGAATAACTTGAAGATTAGAAGGATGGAAAATAAATCAGAAAACAAAAATTGACTAGAAGACTGAGCAAAAATTCTGCCAATGGGAAATGAAGCTGACTAAGACTACTCAAACATGGCAGCAGCAGATTAGGTGATTAAGACACATCTTCTAGCAATTCTACATTGAATAATAGTTGATTTAGAACAAAAGAAAAACAGAGCAGCAAGAAGTGAAGTGAAACTGCCCAAGGGAATGAGTTAAGTAGTGGATAAAAGGACCTAGGGCAGTGAATAATTAGCGTTAATAATCACTTCCATCCAACGATACTTGATATCATTAGGTAAAATGGCGTTCTAAAACTGAATCTCAAGTACCCAGAACCCAAAAATTTACCCAACAGCGTGGATGGCTGAAATGCCCAAGGAGGGCGAAATCAGTGGAAAACTAGTGCCTGGTTAAGTGGGTAGATGGAGTCGGAATTAAATGAAATTTAAGATATGGAGTTTTAAGGGCATTTCATTAGTGGGTTTTAAATTAAAACAAAATCTAACGGTGAAAAATTAAGTTTTGTATTTTTTTGGGGGGTTTTACATAAGATTTCTGCTCAACACACACACAATGAAATTTAAATGCTAGAGACTAGCAAGAAGGACCTACTTGGGAGTGAATAGATGGAGGAGGTTGCCGAAGACTAGCCTTCCAAACTCAGTTGCAGAGCAGCAGCGTGTTTCCTTCACGTTTTGAGCTTCCAGTGGCCAAACTTGCCCTAGGTACCTGCCACAAACAAGATCAAGTCAGTGATGCAACAAATAACAAGAGAAACCAGCAAGTAAAATGACTGAAATGAGAGAATTGAAAGGCGAAAAATGCAATACCAACTCCCTTGTTGATTCTCTGAAGAATTTGAGCAGTTGGGGGTTCCCACTCCCAAAATTGCGCCCTCCTCCAACTGAGCTCTTCATCTGCAAGTCTTTGGCCAAGGACAATATGGAAACAATGCACTAGCTACTCAATAAAGCTATGAAAGACTAGATATAAGTCAAGCAACACATAATCCATCCATGAACTGTCAAGAAGTGTGGAAGAATGGCTCTATATCATCAAAAACTCAAGTGTACAAATGTGCCAAGAGAGGCAACAATGGAGTGAGCTCATTCTCTTATAGAGATGGCTCAAAACCTAGCTTCATTTCCCCCCAAAACCTATGGCTGGGATTGACTTTCCCAATCACCAAATCGAGGGTGGAGATGAGCTCATGGAGGGGGGTGCGAATTGCCCAAGGATAGCGCACAAGTGGAGAGGGGGTCCCCTACAATACATAAGATGATGTTGGGGGGTGTCTATAGGATGTTTTATCCCCCCAACTCAATACAATGAGGTCCCACATACCATAACACATGAAAAACGAATTTGCCAATCGAGGAAAAACTCCCCCCATGGGAAATTGGACCCATCTAGTGAGCTGACCCAATGGAGGGACCCACAACCAAAAATACAATGCCCAAACATTACCAAATTACCTTAGGAATCACCATTTTATTTGCCAGGCATTGAATTTTGCCCTTTGCTATAGTTTCCTTTGTCAATTTTTGATTTTCCATGTATTTTACTGCCGGTTTTTATTGCTGAAGATGTAATCTGGATTTTGACCCACCTAGAGTGCCCGAATTGTCGAACCATCTGCTGCAATGTGATCACGGAGCCCAAAAATAGTAGGAATGACCACTCGAACGACCCCGATCCATCACTTAGGCATTATTTGCCCAAAATCCATGTTTTTTAATTAAAACACATTATTAATGACCAATAATAATTAAAAATCTCACAAACGCCTCGATCTTTTTGCATTCTTTCCCTTGGAGGCTCATATGGGACCCCTGTAGATAATAATTGACCAAAATCGAAATTCCGGTCGCAACATTTTTTGGGGCCCATTTTTGGCCTGGTCAACCTAGTTTGACCAAGTCAAATCTAGTCAACAATGGTGCTAGCTGAATACCTGTATGCAATCATGAAGTCAAAGGCTTCCTTATACAAGTTAGTACATTACTAAACAATATGACAATAATATGGTGATCCAAAAATTGCATTAAATATCGGGAAAAATACAAGGCCCCAGGTGAGGTGGGCCCACCACATCCAAAATACTCAACTGCTATGCACAACCTATAGACTTAACCACCTAGCTGACTTTGGGTGATGTGGAATACATGGCGAAGGATAAGGGATGACAAGGATGAGGATCATGTGACCTTTTGGATAACTCGGGAAAGCGGGGTCCACTGAGATAAGTATAACATGACAAAACACGGGGAAGGGCGGTGCCTCACAAATGGGTATAGTGTAGGGAAACCGCCACTGGTAATCTAACAAGTATCTCACAACTCATATCCGTGCCCGAAGACTCTATGAGGTTCTTTTCTAGAGCCTCCAAACTGGGTGTCCGGCAAATCGTAACTTGAGACTCTAGGGGACAATCTTGAGCTTGTCCCTTGCTCCCTTTCACCTCCTTGCCCCGCAGGACTAGGTGAGGAAATAACCACTACAAATACTGACATGTATGGCTGACCTGTGTCCATGTGTGTTTACAAACACATTGCATGGATTTTACAATGAGTTTCATACTCATCCCTTTTCTGGCTAGATTTACATTTACAAAAAGCCTTTTGGCTTGCTTTACATTTCTGCATTTCTTCAATTTACATAAAGGCCCTTTTGGGCTACATACATATCTCAATAGATATAATCATGGTGCTCATACTGCAAAGTAATGGGGGTGAGCAAAACATGCTTTGATGACAAATGGGGAGCACCCGGTGAGGCTACACAATCCTAACTGCATTGCAACATCGGGGGCAACCGACAGGAGCAAATCCCAGGTTTGAGAGTGCATCTCACACACTAAAGAGCCGAGGCACAATGGAGAGGGAATCATGGCATACTCGGAGATCAGTGGGGAAAGGGATCGTCAAGGTCACAAATCGGAATCCAAGTCGGGAAAGTATATCATGTATGAGTTGGATGTATGGAGAAGGTGAAGGTGAATCCAGAGTCAGCTGCCTAGGGGAGCTAAATGACCAAGTCTATACCAAGAGTAGGGGTGTAACCCGGTGTGCATATAACAGGAGCCTACTAGGAAGGGGTGGACTGACATCACCAAGGGCCAAGTCACATATCATAAAAAAAATAGCTAGATCACCAAATCAATCATCATATGTAGAGTTAGTGTACTATCATGTATAAACAAGTCTAAGCATCAATCATGAGCAATATACATCAAATGCAATACCTGCCGTACCATATGCCTACTACTGAGGCTGTCTATGAACTGTATCTCTACTGAATCCATGCACAAATAGTAAACTAGCAATACCCTGTGATAGTCTCAATCAAAATAGGACTAGGCAACTATCTCAATGGGCTCATATCAAAGCCTGGCATGGAAGGGTGACCCTGTGGTAAATGATAAGTAACATGTCTATACCACTGTACAACCCTCTGTCCCCTCTGATACATCTGCTCGGGCAATCTGAACAAAACTGTGTGCCTCCTCTGAAGGCATCAGATCTTTGATCTGGAAAAAAAAAGTACTATGCAGTCCTCGGCCGCACAGTCTGCAGTATGGTAGCTCCAGCTAACATAGATGTGATAACAGGTTCATTTAGTGCATAAAGTTTAAATGCATTCCAAAATTGACATTGGGGGTGAAATAAGTTGCCCAATTTATATTTTAAATTATTTGAATTTATGGCTCAAAGTGAGGCCTTGCTTGAGAAGATTCTCGAAGCAAGGTGTCACTCAAAGTATTAGATTTAGTTTTTTTAGATGATATTCCAGATTTCTTGAAGTGATGAGAATCACTTTTCCAACATTGACTTCAGCAGAGACATTGAAGCAAAGCAAGGGTAAGAATTTTTTCACTGATTTGGTTTTTACACATACATTATGGAATACCATATTTTACATAAAGAGAAACAGTCTTTTGACCTCTTTAGGAATTGAATTGCTTGATACTAAATATGCCAACATGCTTAAATTGCTGAAATGTTTGTGATTTTTATTGGCAAAATCCACAAGTAGACTTAAATGGTGCGGTTTTCACTGTTGGACGGAGCAAAAATTGCAATTTGTGCATAAAGGATCCATCCATTAGTACAATTTTGTGCAAGTTGAAGTATACATTGGTAATCTTTGTTGTATCTTCGATACTACTGGTTTGTGTACTTCAAGACAAAATGACATTAACTGATTATAATCAGTAAATTTGTTGATAATTCTTTTAGCAAAATAGTTGGTGTTAGAAGCATTAGTGCAATGATCTGCAATAATTCTGTGGGATTTTTTAAATGAATGTAGGCTTATGATTATGTGTCAATATTCTTGTTTTTGTTTAGAAAATGTCAGAAGTCTTCCTTGAATGCTAAGATGTGGTACTTATTTCATGGACTGAATTGGATTAAAGGGATTGACAATACAGTAAGGAATCAGTATTCCTTTTCTATAGAAACAGATGTCCATGCCCTCCAAATTGATGACACTTTCGCATCGTCAAAACTTATTTACATGGAACTGTAATTTTAATGTTAAGGGATTCGTGGAATTCAAAAGCCCCATTGGAGAAACACACATGTGAGATTTTTACTACAATTTGGTATAAGACAACATGCACTCCTGAGTCCTATGGTCCGAGGTCCCTAACCCATAGAGCTAACTGGAATTATAAAAATATTTAATAGATGCCAAAATGCGGAATCTAGTAAAGAGAAGAAATCCCAATGGGGGAGGGATGTTAATAAAAGAGATCTAGAGCACAGAAAGGTGAATAATGTAATTTCATGGTCCAATGATCTCTAAAGTGTTGAAATGATGTTTACAAAAAAGACAAAGCTATCATAGTTGGCCACCTAAACAAATCGTGGAGGCTTAAATATAATAAAATATGTGGATTTCAAGGCTGAGAAGCCAATGGAAGCCTGGGTTGGAGCCCATGAAAGCTATTTTTATTCGGTCCTTAATCATGGGTAGTTTCCCTATAGATAAGACATTAAATCCATTAGGATTATAGAGACCTAGTTCACCTAGTTGTCCTCATTGTGAGTGGCTTGAAAGCCTTATGCACCTCTTCTGGTTATCTCATCTAGCCAAGCCTGCATGGGCCCCAGCTTAGACGAAGTGTTTTGTGGTCAATAGCTTCCTAATCCATATCCTGTAAGGCAACCCTTCTAGGAGAGAAGTTGCCTTCAGCATTAGACTTTCATTAACATTGGTTTCTTGTTCGTGTTGAAATCTTGTTTTGGTTGTGGTAAAAGAGAAGTGAGGTTGTTATTTAATAATAAGGAAACCTCTAGATGCTTTTCCTAGTATGGCAACTCCTTAATACATGCAAGTTTGTCCTTGTAGATCAGTGTACAGGTACAAAAGATCAAAATAGAAGTGGCCCACTTGCTCCAGCTTTTAGAGTTTTGTCAAGGCATACCTTGCAATATGAGCTAGGAGCCATCTGGCACCTCCCCCACCCAATTATAAGATATCAATTGTCTGAGAGAGATGATGATAGGCCCCAACACCATGTGGGTTGAACTGTTAGAAAGAGACATGAACGAAAGCAGAGTGAGCTTCCTCCTCCCGTGCAAAATGAAAAATTTCCAACACTTGCACTGTCATATCTAAGGAGGATGTTGTTTGAAGTTGGAAATGATTGTTGGGAATTGATTATGGTTTAGGAAGAACCTGTCCACCACCCAATTATAAGATCTCAATTGTTTGAGAGAGATGATGATAGGGCCCAGCACCATGTGGGATGAACTGTTAGAAACATACATGAACAAAGGCAGAGTCAGCTTCCTCCTCCTGTGCAAAACGACAAATTTCCAACACTTGCTCTGCCATATTTGAGAAGGATGGTGTTTTAACTTGGAAATGATTGTTGGGAATTGATCATGGTTGAGGAATAACCTGTTACAGGTTGCTACCACAGCAGGTCAGGTTACAGACACAGTATCCAGCAAGTTCAATGATTTACTTGCAGATGATGAGGGGGAAAGGGAGGATGAATTTGAGCCATTTACAGAGCAACATGTATTGCCCAGTGTTGTAGTAGCATTGTTTCAGTGGACAAATGATGGTTCAGATTGGTATTGCATAGCTATATGAACCAGTAGGTATTATTTCTTGTGTTATGGTTATTATTGCTTTTATATTCATTTTTGTGACATGTCTTGACATTTAGTATCATGATTTGGCGATCATATAGATATGTGGACCTGGTTGTACTGTTATATTATGTATACTTGTCCCTACTCATACTTAGAAATTCTTGATCTATACTCATTGGTTTTACCCTCCTTATGGAGATTAGAGGTGATCATTCCTACCATCTTATGTCTTGCTAGTGTTGGTCTCATTATTCACTGTCTCCACCCATCCATTACCTACCTGTTTGGTTGTTACCTTGACTTACTACTTGACTAGTGGCATGGAGTACTTTCCCCCCGCTATAGCCTCTTTGTTGAATGAGCTTCCCCTTGTTTATTGTGTCTCGGCTCTGAGTTGCCTAGGTTGTGTTGGCTAAACCTGAAAGAGATAGTGCTGCCATGAATACAAACTCTAGAAATGAAATGTATATATTGTGAAATGTAAAAGCCTGTTCTGGAAAGTGTTTATCAACACTCGTGAATGAGAAGCCAAGCCAAATGAAAATGGCCAAGAAATGAAATGTTATATCTATTTGAAATACGCCCATTCTAGAAAGTGTTTCTCAACACTCGTAAATGAAAGGCAAGACGGACCTAATGAAACTTGCCATAAAATAAATGTGAAATGAAATCCTTATATAAATGTAAATCTATGCAATGTGTTTGTAAACACACATAGATCAAAGGAAATGGAAATCAAAGGCCCAAAAAAGCAATGGTTCTTAAACTCTATATCTGAATGGTTGCTGGCCTCATTTGTATTATGGATTGTGAGCATCTGCTAAGGTGAATAAGCACCTCTAAAAGTAACTTACCCATTTGTGAGACACGGCCATCCCCTGTGTTATTGCTTTCCCAGCATACGCTAGAGTGTGTATTCCATTTCCATATACGAAGTGTCAAAAAGTCAAGTTTGTAGTCATCCCTTTAGCCTATCCTTGTCAGTTTTTAGCCTTCACCCTTCACTAGCAAATTGATCACAACTATGAAGTGAGTATGGTATTGAAAGTCTAGTCTGAGTCATAATTATTATTGAAAACCTTTATTAAAATGTATTTAGATCGCCAGAGAAATGATTACTCTTTGTTATAATTGTTACTTGAATGAATTGTAGAGCATGTTTTAACCTTTGACACTTGCAGCGACTTGATGATGTTTTGGGTCATATGATTGGTCATGTTGACTTGGTCAAACCTAGTTTGACTAAATTCAACTACAGGACATGAGGTGGATAGACCTCAGATGTTACAAAGATATGATATGTGGTATAGTACATGTCACCAAATGGTTCTATGCAGTGGTTTTAGGCTTATGATGGACCATGCAGAGGTCCATAGGGTGTATGAGTACACACCTTAGATGGATTTGGGCTCTCTGAGTCCAATGAGATAGTTTGTTTTTAGTTTCAGGCAGTTACAGTGATGATTTTCCTCAGTGTACCTTTCTGGTGCAGTTTTGCCATGTCGGATGGCCTGTCAGAGCAGAGGATGGATATGAATGGTTTGCCTAGGGCGCTGTGCATGGAGGGGGTTTTCCAGCCACTTGTTATTACCATATTACCCTCCTTCCATAGAGCCTGGTGGGCTCACCTTGACAGCGTAGGCACTCCAGGAGGCAGTTTGGGCGGGTTCACATTTCCCGAGGCAGATTAAAAATGGTGAAAATGGCTACTGATGAATTCGATTTGAGATACTGAGGCAAGGGATTGGCATGGGATGAGTCTTGACGATGCGTGTGATGTCTTCCACACCTTCCACAGTAGTTTCAGCATTCAGCGGTTCCCACACCCATCTCTCTGGCACATTTTATCAGTTTCTAGAGCCTTTGGACTCTTGGAGGCTCACGACTTTCCCAGGGAGGCACGATTTGGTGTCTAGCTTGGTTATCTTATGTTATTGTACCATGGTGATTGACTAGGGAGGATAGATATTGCCCCCTAGACCCACAATGCGCTAGTTGTTATGTTTATTCATTGACATTTGGTGGGACCCCCTCTTATTGGGTGATTTTGTCCATTGTTATATTATATTATTGAGTGTATCCATGTACTTTATTGTTGATCTCATCTCAATCATTGATTAGATCATGTTGATATTTTAATCTTAGCTATCCATTCAAAAGGTGGTTAGGGTTTTGGTATCTCTCCATCCTAATTCAAGGAGAGAGCTTCTCATTGTAAAGGGACTTTTGGCTCTGGATTAATGGAATATAAATTTTATTATTGCATCTATCTGTCTTGTGGTGGTGAATGCTTTTGGATTTCGTTCGTTTGTTCTTCCTTTGCACTGGGTTATTGGAGAGTATCTTGCTATCGATTTTGGTCCATGTTTTTATCATCTATAGGTGGAGGCCGAATTAGTTC
This sequence comes from Larix kaempferi, assembly GCA_027924585.1. Taxonomy (NCBI): domain Eukaryota; kingdom Viridiplantae; phylum Streptophyta; class Pinopsida; order Pinales; family Pinaceae; genus Larix; species Larix kaempferi. Next base: position 13,848,130 of record BSBM01000761.1, read on the forward strand.
AAGGACGCATTGGTAGGGGAAGACTCTCCCTGCCTCGTCTTTGGGTTTCTTCGTTGGTAATAGGGAGTATTACTGTCTTAGTACCTTCTACTTCATGTTATTATTTGTTTTTCATTTGTATTTCCTCGATTGTTGCTCAACTGATTGAAATTGTTTTCCTTGGTTGACAAGAAGAGGAGGGCGCACGTGTGGATCTAGGGCATCAAAGTTTGGCAAGACAAATCAAAGATTTCTCATTTGATCTCTGTGGGAGCATTCCTCAACTACATGGAAAACACTTCCATCACACAGGTATGATCTCAAGGGAAGTTTCTCATTCCATTGGTTTACCCACCTGTCAAGTTCATTAAAACCCTCATTTAAAATCAACTAAAATTCTCCTAAGAAATTCTATTGATCAAATCCCTTGGTCAATTGGCAAACCACATCTGGGTATTGTAGATCATACAAATTGCAAAGTGGGTTCTTGAAAACGTCTAACTTGGGTGACTCCATAGGCCCAAACCCCAAGGCGCTGATCTCCTCAAGCCCTCACGACTTTCCTGGGTTGTCCAAATTTCCTATGTTTGGATCTCTGTTTGGTTTCTTGCAAACTTTGACATTGTCATATCCCTTCATCAAGCATAGCTAGAAATCCCTAACTGTCAGATCTACTCTTTGGGGTAGTTTCCCTGTTTTAAGGGACACACTTCCCAAGGTAGTTGATTTTGACCATTTTAAACTAACTTTGAATCCTGGAATCATTGTGCTTAAGATCTATTCATCAAGTGATATCACTCCTAAGCCTCCACGGTTGTTTCAATTCCTTAAATCTAGGGTTCCATACTTGTCACCGTACGTACCTCATTTATCTGATCTGATATGGTGATTGGGTTGATCTCTCCTATCGGGAGTAGATCTGGGTCTCCCCCTTGCTATCTTGGCTTTGATAGCAAAAGCAAAGAGTGCCTTGGTTGGCGTGACAACCATCCATTTGGGAACTAAGTCTCTTTTGATTCACCACTCTAGTTGCCTATCCCCTCTACCATCCACCTTTAGGGGCAACTACGAGATTGGTGACAACATTTTGGCATCGTTGCCAGGGAGGTAGAGGCTTACCTTCGGTGTCTGCAAATGTCCGTGCGTTAATCCATATCTTATCACATCCGGTATTTTTCCTTGGTGATTGCACTCCTAATTCCTTAATTTTATCAATCACCATCTTAATTCACTCATCTCACCTCTCCTATGACATATTTCATTTCGGTGAATTACCTATGTTGTTCACCTGGCGACTCCACCCCGTGACTCTACTGAGGAACGAACCCATCGTATTAATCCTAAGTTCATAGAGCATCTTAATCTTGAAGGAACCCCTATAACTTATATTCGGAACCAAAGACAAATTAAAGAGAACTCATCCAATTTGAAGATTTCTAATCATCCTTCGTCACCAAGTCATATTTTTGGGTCTCCTTCATCTCCATCTATTCCAATGGCCGGAACAAACACTAATCAAAATGTTCCTCCACCACAAAACCCTAGGATTTTTGGAAGAAAGGCAAAGCCATCTCCTTTATATTTTTCCCAAATCCAGGGAGCCCCCCATGACATGCCGGAAGAGTATTTTGAGAAAGTTCCCAAGTTTGATGGAGTGTCTGCTATCTCCATTGAAGATCATGTTGATCAAGTTTGGGAACACATGGAAGCATATGGAGCATCTGATGAAGATGTTTTCATGAGGGGCCTCCTGGCTTCTTTGGAAGGAGATGTCCGGAAGTGGTTTGACAGGTTGCCTACCTCATCCATTGATGGGTATGATAAATTTGTCACAAAGCTTAATAGTGAGTGGTCACGAAAGTTAGATGGGAAATTTCTTTTACATCAACTTTTCGATATTAAGAAGAAAGAAAATGAAACAGTCCATGAGTTTAACATACGATTTGACAAGACTGTAACAAATATCTCTGAAGAGATTAAACCAAAAGATCAAGCAATTGTCATTCATTATTTGAATGCATTTGAAGGATGGCTTGGTTATCACTTAAAGGATAAAAACCCAAATGACTTAAAGACCGCTCAATTTAATGCAAATATGGTTGAGCAGAATGCAACATCTATGGGGAAACAAGACTTTTTCAATCACTTTCCCCCATCCACTTCTAGATCTGACCCTAAGCTTCGAAAGCCCAAGGAGCCTGTGAGTGATCCGAAGGAATCAAAGGACACGTTAGAGACTATGCAAGAAATGATGAGACAACTAACTATCCTAACTAAGAATGTCGCAAATTTGCATGATCCTAAGAGACATAGGAACCCTTATGGCCCTAAACCTTATTGGAACAACAACAGAAGGCCTGAGGGGGATAAGAATAGACGACGACCTGATTATCCAGAAAATTCTGAGAAAAAGAATGTGAATTGGTGTGATGAAGCAGAAGATGAGCCTTCTGACACCAACTATCATGATAACCAACCTAACAATATCAATTTTATAAATGATCTATCCTTTGATGATGAATTTGGAAGAATCCTTCTAGAAGAAGAGCCATGGGAGCAAGAAGAAATAATTGAAGAACCTAGTTCCTCATGTTGTGCCGTTAATCTCCCAGAAGCTAATGAACAACCAAAGTATCTGATATATAAAAGAAGAAAAAATTCCCAACAACCTTCTTTCCTTGACAAACGCAAAGAGATTAATGAAGATAAAAAGGAAGAAGAAGATCTTGCCATAGAAGACTATAACATGAATATTGATATGAAGAAAGAGTTAAGCAAGATAATGTGTAATATCCCTGTCACTGAGTTGATGAAAGTGCCCTCTGTTAGAAGCCAAGTAGAGGAGTTCTTTGATGGCATTGGCCAAGAGAAAGCTCCTGAGGTTGTCTTAGAATCCTGTCATATATAGCGCCTTAGTGGAACACAGTCTAGAAAAGTTGAAAAGGATCCACCAACTAACATCCATTCTGCAATTTATGAAAGAAAGAATGGTGGTCACCCTCCCTTTTACCTCACCTTGCACATTCAGAATATGCTCCTTCATAACTGAATGTTGGATTCCGGAGTTGCCATGAATGTTATGCCTTTACATGTCATGGAGGAAATGGGATTGGAAGTAACTAGACCTTATGGGAATGTCTGTGGTATAGACTCAAGACGAGTGCAATCTTATGGTTTGATCAAGAACCTTAGGGCTGATCTTTTTGCATGTTCAGACATTTCCACTATGATGGATGTAGTTGTCATTGACTTTCCCCCAGCATATGGAATGCTTTTTATCTAGGAAGTGGGAAGTTGGTTTAGGTGGATACCTTATCATGGATCTCTCATTCATTTGTGTTCCAAACTCTGATGGAGCTTTGATTAGGGTGAACAGAGAACCTTGCTATGACAAGCATTTAGAGACTTTTGAGGAAGGGATAAAAAACACATATGGTGATGAAGTGTTAAATAATGCTAAAGCAAATATTGTTGAAGATGAAAATGAAATATGGGAAGATGATCAAGTTGATAATATGTTCATGGTTTTTGGAGATTCTTCTAACTCTTCTCTTGAAGAAGAGCATATAACTGAGCTTGCTAGAAGGATCAATTTGGATTTACTTAGAGATGAATTTTCTAAAGAAATAGAAGAATTGAGAAGAAATGAGAATCAACCTCAGGTTCAGGAACAAAGCAATGTAATAAATCAAGAACAAATTATTGAAAATCAAACACCTGAGGTAGTTGATGATTTGGATGATATCAGAAGCGGTGAACATTTTCCCAGATCAGTTAGAGAACTCAATGCACTTATTGATAATAATTTATTAAGAACGATTGAAGGGCTTGAACCCATTATCCCATGGGTAAATCATTCTGAGCAAGCAAATATTGAAGAAAATAATCATGAAGTTAATGAGAACCCTGTGCATGAAGTTGATGAATTTAAAGACATTAGACGTGGTGAAATAATTCCTAGGACTCTAAGTGAATGGTTTTCCTTGATTGACCGTAATAGAGAAAGGGAAATACAAGGGCTTGAGCCTATCCATCCTTGGGCAAACCATCCTGAGTTAGTTGTTGTGGTAGAATTCGATAGTGAGTCTAATATATCCCATTATTCTGATCTTGATGATTCTTTGTCTCACCTATCCTTAGAAGATGGTAATTTAAATTGAGTTCATGATAATTCTTTAAGTTGGGAAGAGGATGCCTTAATTAATGATGCACCTGAAGGAGACTTTAACTTAAACAATCTTAGTATCTTTCAGAATCCTTCAGATTCGCAAAACAATGTTTTATCTGCGTATCCTCTTGTCCCTGATTTTCTTCTACCACTTGAGTCATCTAGTCATCATAGTCATGATCCTTCTCACATTCCTAGTCCTTCAGTATCTCATTCTGAGTTAGTTTCCACCAGGTTGGAAAACATCCATATTCCAGTTCCTTCAGGGGAAGGCTCTAGTCATAATATTGTCATATCCCATGTGCCATCTCCCTTGGAAGAACATAGAGATTTTTGGAATGTAGGTGAAGTTGTTAAGAGTGTAGTGTCTCCTCATGAGTATGAGCCAAATGAAAGAGTCCAAGAGATGAGAAGAGAGATTAGAGAAGTCCTTGTTGGTAGGATCGTTATTTCCATTGATGGTGGCCCACCCAGAGTTAATGCAATTCCTGCTAGCAGTAGCTCAAGGATTGTCACACCGCAACCGCAAAACCCTGCTGAAGTTCACCCTATGCCTGTTCGCAATGTTGTCCTCCAATATGCACACCAGCAGCGGAAATCTTTCGAAAGTTGTCTCTTCACTAAAAGTGAGAGAGGTGTGGCCTTGGGGGCAAGCAATGAGCCAGGTACTGTCACCTGAATCCCAGCTCCTCCGTTTAGGAAAACTCCTAATGAAGCCAAGGGGGGTAGTCCCTATAAAAGAGTTTCACTAAGGCTCTAGTATTTATATTGTTTTTTAGGTGTTGTGATGCAGATGGGTGTTTTTTAGGAGTTTTAAATGAAAGACAATATGAGATTTAAATGTAAAGCAAGATAGTGCAATCCACATTGCAAATACAAAATGAAAGATACACTTGGACAATAAATAAATCACTTTTCACGTAAATAGAAGCAAATACTCCAATGTTGATACTTAAGCAAGCAAGATATATGATGAAGGACCAGTGCCTTATGGAGTCAAAAATAAAAGTGATTGTAGAAAGGTTGATACAAGTGCTTGAAAATAGAAGTTTGTGAGAACGTTGTGCAGCTTATCTTGGTAAATTTAAGATTTTAATTGTCTTGATTATTATGGCTAAGAACAAGGTATCAAAAGGTAGTGGAACCTTATCCAAAAAAACTACTGGAAACCCTAGGTGATAGGTCGGAAGCACCCAGATTCAAGAGGATAGGTGTCCAATGTTTGAACCGCCCCCGAGTCTGACCAGTGGATTCTCGGCACCACCTCTTGTGGGAAGAACAGTAATTTGTCTTGGTTGAGGTTTTTGGGTAAAAATTTTGATTAAATTATCACTTGTGAATTAGCAAGTCTTCCACCTTTCTGAGTACTAGCCCAACCGTTTCCGGTTGGCAGAGCATACGGGTGTAGGACAGAAACCAAGGTAAATTAATTAAGGGGCGTGTGGTTTGAAAAAGTTTTGATTTAAGAGCACTTTAGTTCAACTCTCCGATAGAGAGCGCTCTTGACTTGATCTTATGATCACAGTTCAAGAGACTTGCTACTTTAACAAATGCCTAATGCAGGGATAATGCAAAACTAAAATGCCCTCCGATAGAGGGTGCTCTTGACTTGGATTTGGCCAACTTCAAGAGACTTTGGTTCGTTTTAAACAAGCAGAAAGTAGATTGTAATAGGAATAGATTCCAGCTTAAAGTTTGATTGAACAATATGACAACATAGGCAAGATATGGAATATTACTTAACAACACTACTTGCGAGATAAAATGAAAACTAGGATCAAACTATTGTTCTACCACACAAAATTTAATCTAATGGGTGGGATTGATCTCCGAACAAGATCAACCACTAGAAGCGCCTGCACTTGAGAACCTCCAGCTAGCTGAAAGCTCTACCAAGGAAACCGACGGGGAAGGAAGAGTAACCACAAAATTATGTGGTCCTGCCCTTGACATGAAATCCCAAGGATACAACTTCCGGTCAAAGGCTTTGGAAGAGAAATATAAGATATTTTAAACGGAAAACAAAACTAATCTACCCAAGAGTCTCTTTCAAGTCAAAGACCCTACTCGGGAGAGCATGGGGGTAAGTAAATATGGAAGATAACTTATTGAAATAAAACTAGCATATAACGGATCTAAAGCTAAAAGCCAAACCACTCAATGAGACGAGAGCACAAGGCTTCCCCAAATGGGGAAGTGAATGTGGGGGCTTAAAAACCCCACTTACAAATTTTATTATGGAGATACAATTGCCCTTGGGAATGAAACCCTTGTAGGGACTTTTTTGAAATGAATAACTTGTAAAACTTGAAATAAACTAAGATCTATTACAAAAAGGATAATATTGATCTTGTTTTGTTTTTGTCCTCTTGTATTCTTGATGACTTCTCGATTGGAAGCTTCTTGACTTCTACTCTTTGAAAAAGTCTATCACAAACTAATAGCTCCGATACCCATTAGCATTAGGAAATCAAATAACAAATTGATACTAACTAAGTCCTAGATCCACAAACTACATGCAAGCAATAATAAAACAAAAATTACCCTTAAGATGCAAGTGCAATTACTTTGAAATTTAAACTATTTGCAATGTTTGAATAAAAAAAAATGAAGTAGCAGCTAATGAATGTGAGTTTAGGACAGTCAAACTAATGTGTAAGTGGCAGCCCACAAATGTTTTGGGAAGCCAATGAATGTTTTAACAATCAATTCAAGGTAAATGGCAGCCAATAGAGTTTTTTATGACGGTCCAACCAAGGTAAATGGCAGCCACTAAGTTGTTATGACAGTCCTCACACTGTTCAAACAATCCACAAAATGTAAATGGCAGCCACTAAGTTGTTATGACAGTCCTCAAGTAGATAAATGGCAGCCAATCAAGTTTATGAAAATGAAGATCAATGGATTTGCATGTTACAAAATTTGAAGCTAGATAATACTAGGAAAAAGATCTATAACAATTATTTTGTAATAAAATGCAACTAGCTATTAAAATTTAAAACTAACCACTAACTCTAGCATAACATGAGATATAAAGTACCAACTTTGAAATGCAAGCTAACTATTTAAAACTTAACAAGCTAGCTACCAAATACTAGATCCTAGCACTAACTACTCACTAACTAAGTATGAAATTAAACACTAACTCCTAACTAACATCTAACACTTACACTTGCTTGTTTTTGTTATTGTTTTTTGATGTTTTTAGGGCGAAGAAGGAGATGGACAAGAGGGGACCTAAGGGATGGGATGAATGCAAAAGAAGGGAGGACGCTAGAAGGGGATGAGAGGAGGAATAAGATGACAAGAGGAAAGGAGAATGGGATGGAGAGGAGAGGCTAAAACGAAGGGTAAGTAAACTAGCAAGGTAGGGAAACGAAGCTAGGAGGAGGAGGTATAATGAGGGCTTGAAGAGAAGAGGATGGAAGGTGGACGAAACTAGGGATGAAGAGAAATGGGCTAGCAATTCAAGGGGAATGAGTTCAAGGAAAAAAAAAAATGGAAGGCTTGAAGAAGAGAAGCCCTAAAGTAACAAGTAACCAATGTTTTGAAAGTGAAGTTTTCGATGGAAGAAGTAACTTTTCCGCTTTGATGCAAAACCCTGGATCTTGCTCCCTTGGAGGTTTCCTGAAAACAAAACTATTAGCACAAGTTTTTTGTTGGTGGAGAAGAGGGAGATACAACCGAGTTCATCTCATCTCAACCATTTGAGTAACTGTAATACATAAACACTCATACAAACAATGCTTGATTAAACTTAGAGAGTTAGACAAGAATGTAAAAAGAGACAAGGTAGTAAAACCGATTACAATTTGTACTCTTTAAACCATCCAAACCTAAGCCTAGCAAACAAATTGGACCATCAAATGCTTGCCCTATGCTCTTAATAAAGAGATCCAAGCATAAATTATAATCAAGATTGAAATTGCAAGAATGTAAAAATCATAGATATTACCTCAACAATGAACCATTAACTCATGAACCAATAGACATGCACACCATTTGCCTCCAAAGCCAACTTTATTTCCACAAGCTCTTTACAAATATGAGCAGAGTAACTTTACAACAATTTTCCATGAGATAATAACCCCAAAGGGCCTCTCTTTATAGCAAAAGACACTAGCTAAAAGACACTAGCTAAACCCTAGGTCGAATTGGCAATAGGTAGGTAGGTCGAATTCCAATCAATCAAGGGCTTCGCATGTCAAACAAAGGTCAAAGTCAAGTTGTTGGTTGGTAGGATTTGGCATGTGGAAAGGCTCGACTTTAAGGTAGGTGTGAGTGGTAACAACAACCAATCAACACACTCCAACAAGGATAGATGTGAGCTATGGTAGCAAAGGCGTGAGCCTTGGTAGGGTTGACGTGAGGATGTGGAGGGGCGAGTTAGTATGGTGAGGAGACAAGTGTAATAGGTAGGTACTAATTCGAGTCTAATGAGAGCCAAGCTAATTAGTGATTGCACTAACCAATAAACAAGATCCAACTAAGGTCCACGTGAGAGCAAAGAGGATTGACGTGAGGGTATGGAGATATGTGAGCTAGCATGGTGGAGACATGTGGTAGTAGGTAGGTACTAACTCGAATTAGTCAAAGGGAGCCAAGCTACGAATTTGGTGAGTCATGAGGGCGCCCATCTCTAACATTAATGCTAACCACCAACCCAATTACAAATTGACAACACACTAACTCGAGTTTTTGCATGAGGAGGGCGAATTGCCTTGAATGGATAACACTCTAGTGACTGGATAGTTGACTGGGAAGACTTGGAGTTGATTGGAATCCTCCTAAATTCTCATTTCCACGTCATTTAGCCTTTTATTTTAATCAAATTGATTAATTTTGGAGAGATTTGGATTATCTCCAAAATATTCAATTTTATTATTTTAATTAATAATTTCTCTGTAAATGACTTTTCAGAGAAAATATTAATTATGAGGCTGAAATGACATCCGAAAGTTGGGTTTAGCTGCTCCATGGGTCATGTGTGATTTTTGGCTTATGAAACGAGCCATCAAACACTAAAATCAGACCCCGGATGAATGACATATTACAGACTCAAATTTCTCTATTTAAACTATAGAGAAATTTAATTAAAATTTAAATAATTAAAAAAATAAAAAACCCCAATTTCGACGTGTCCGGTAAAAAAATTTCGAAATTTTTTCTGGGGGTCCTAGAGACTTAGGAGATGACCAAAACCTATTCTAATAGTGTCTAGTAGGTTTATACATTATAGTTGGACCCTAATAACCCCCCATGGCCAAATTTCCAAAATTGGTCATTCCAGCTTTGGAGGAAGCGGGAGAAAAACCAAGAGATTATATCTCGCCTGAAGCAAAGTATAATCTGACGGTAAAAAAACTCCCTCGAATACCTTAGTTGTTTAATCCAGTCATGGGGAACCGAGCCACTCAGACCCTACTAGCACACTTTGATACAAACCCCCATGGGGCCATGGTCATGTCGACTCAAAAACAAAACCAGCTAGCCAAAACTGGCTAGACCCAAATATATGAAACCCAGGTACTCTGGAAGTGAACACTGATGTGTTCCAACACTGGCGGCTCAATAAGGTTTCGACTATTGTACAAATCAGTTGATAACATCGGGCTCCAACTGCGGGACGTGTGCTTGATCTGGAATTCATGCAAGGAGAGAATACGAGAACACCAGAATCTCTGGTTTATATATATAGCCTGTAAAAACATCTCAACTTGACAGAAAACCTTCAATAGCACATGTGTTATGAAAAAACCAAAATGAAATACCAACTATATCTTATTGTTTGAAAATGAATTCTAGGAAACCTGAAATGCAGAAGGTGAATTAAATCTTTTCCTATTCTAATATAATACAAAAGAACATGTTAAGTATAATCAGAAATCCAATGTAACCATTTAAGCATGTAATCAATGTAAAAATAACAACTTGTTACCTTATCTCTGGTTACCAGCCAGGACAAGGGCATGCTTATCAGAAAGTGCAAACCTGCTTGGATCTTTTGAAAGGGAGGGCTGGATGGGGAATCATAAGTATGTAATAAATATTTGAAGTGCTCCCCAATATAGCAAGAAGTCTTTATGCAGGCACACTCTATCCAGAACAGGATAGGGAGATGAAATTAAGGATGACAAGGAATTCCTGGTACCTTATCATATTCTTCCAAGAGGCTCTTCCAAAAATAATTTTCCATGAAAGTGCATGCCTCGAATTTCCCTAATATACAAGGGGCTTCCGATGGGCAAGATATATGCTCATATGAAATAATTTCCTTCTTTTCCTCTATGCTCAACTGTTCAAAATCCATACTCCTGTAAAAAATGGGGGAGTCTTCATGAATTTTACCATATTCCTAGCTGTATGTATCATCATGCTCATAAGTGGGATTGTTAACAAAATTTCCAAGGGGATTTTGTTCATCATTAACTTCTTCGGACACGGCATAGATAGGGTTCTCAAGAGAGGTCCATTCATCATTGCCAATATCTATGTCATCCATGATGGACTCATCATCACCTATGTCATCCTTTAAGCTATGCCTATCCTCCTCAACTTCATAATAATCTTCCTCAAATATATGTGTTTCAAAAATATCACAAGGGACCCAAATTTCTGAATATTCACTGCCATGTGGAGAACAAATGGGAGTGTCATAAAACACACTACTACTTTCATGGATTTCTTTATGAATGTTGATCTCCGTAATGGTTTCTTCTAAAGATGGGTCAAAAGTACATAAATGTTCATCATCACTGAAGTAGTCTTGAAAAACTTCCCACTCCAAAGTGTCTTTTGTTTCGATGGCATGAGGAGGGTCTTCAACAATATCCGGTATTTCATAAATCTCTATGATAGGATCATCAGGAATCTGATGGGAAAATGTTATATTTTCTGTAATAGGATGATCTGACTGATCCCAACTCTCTTCAGGAATATCATAAGTATCACCTACATAGTTTATGCACTCAAGCTCACTTGATGAAGACTGACCAACAAACCCTTCAGGAAACCCATGCTCCTGGATATAGCGTGTAAGGTGACAAGTGTTTTCTTCATGGAATTCCTGACATGTACCACAGAATGGTGTGTAAGGTTCAACCCTAGGAATTCCATAGATATCTCCCACATTATTAATGAATTCAGGCTTGCTTGTTGATGCACTAGGACCACAACCATCAGGAAAACCGTGTTCTTGAATATAGCATGCATGGTAGCAACCAGATTCCTCATGGAAATCTCTGCAAGATCGACAAAAGGGCTTGGCATACTCAACCATGTTAGCAGCCTCTAGCCGATGAGGAGGCCTCTTCTCATGGTTAGGAGGTTTCCTTTGCCAAGTAGGTCTAGCAGGGAAATTTCTAGGAGCCGGTTGTGTGTGTTGAATTTGCTGAACTTGTGTTCTTTCCATGTTGATGATCTTGTTTTGTAACTCTTTTATCTGACTTACATGTTTCTGTTCTGCTTTCTCCATTCTCTCACATATTTCTATCATTTTCTTTTCATAAGAGTTTTTCATAGGCTCTTCGTCTTTATTCTCAATTGGTTTTGAAAGCAGTTGAGATCTAGAGTATCCTTGGATATTTGACTCTTCGGAAGACTTCATGTTCCTATCAATCTTGATGGAAAAAGCTTGAGCATCAAGCAAGGTAGCTGGTTCTTTATCCCTGATCTGGTATTGGACCTTACCACTTAATGATTCTATGTAGTAGTCCAACAAAGACGCCGCAGGAGGCACATAGGTGTTAGGGATGGAATTGGACAACTCCATGAATTTAGTGTTAAATTCATCCATAGTTTCATTCTTAGTCTTCTTCATACTAGTTAGAGATGCAACTAAATGTCTAGGTTCTTTTCTACAACCAAACTTGTTGAGGAAGGACGTCTTGAAGGATGCTATGGTGGCAAAAGAGTTGTCTGCCAGATTGTCGTACCAGTTCCTTGCCTTACCCTCCAAGGATAGGGCAAAAAGAGTCATGTAAACATCTTCATGTTTATCAGCTCCCCTGACATGAGCACTACACAATTTGGTGAAGTTTCTAATATGTTGTTCAGCAGATAATGAGGCATCAGTGCCATTGAAATTTGTGATTTTATCAATAGCCTTCTCGGGAATGTCATGAGGTTGACCTAGTATCTGAGTAAAGTTGAGTTGAGTAAAGAACTCACCCATTGTGGAAAGGAAACAGTTATTATTTTCAGAATTTGTTTAATTTTCTAGATTTTCTTGAAACAAAGAGTGGATGTCTAAAATAGATTCGGATCTAAGATTTTCAAGAATTCTACGAGCAGCAAGCTTGTTCAGTCTCCTCCTATAAACCTTTTCAGGCTCAGGGATAAAACTAAGCAAGCCTTCAGAGTTTCTTCTAGTTGAATACCTTGATGTGTTAACTGACAGTGGAGTCGCCAGGTGAATCCAAGTCTAATTTCAGAGAGTGATTAAACTAAAAATCTACCAAAAGTAAAGCTAAAAAGGTGAAGTGGAGTCGCCAGATAGATATGAAAATCTATCAAAAGGTAACACAAACTAGAAAAAACTAAGGTCGTCCAGGAACAAAAAGATTTGTCCCCGGCAACGGCGCCAAAGATGTTGTCCGCCAATATGCACACCAGCAGCGAAAATCTTTCGAAAGCTGTCTCTTCACTAAAAGTGAGAGAGGTGTGGCCTTGGAGGCAAGCAATGAGCCAGGTACTGTCCCCTGAATCCCAGCTCCTCCGTTTAGGCAAACTCCTAACGAAGCCAAGGGGGGTAGTCCCTATAAAAGAGTTTCACTAAGGCTCTAGTATTTATAGTGTTTTTTAGGTGTTGTGATGCGGATGGGTGTTTTTTAGGAGTTTTAAATGAAAGACAATATGAGGTTTAAATGTAAAGCAAGATAGTGCAATCCACGTTGCAAATACAAAATGAAAGATACACTTGGACAATAAATAAATCACTTTTCACGTAAATAGAAGCAAATACTCCAATGTTGATACTTAAGCAAGCAAGATATATGATGAAGGACCAGTGCCTTATGGAGTCAAAAATAAAAGTGATTGTAGAAAGGTTGATACAAGTGCTTGAAAATAGAAGTTTGTGAGAACGTTGTGCAGCTTATCTTGGTAAATTTAAGATTTTAATTGTCTTGATTATTATGGCTAAGAACAAGGTATCAAAAGGTAGTGGAACCTTATCCAATAAAACTACTGGCAACCCTAGGTGATAGGTCGGAAGCACCCAGATTCAAGAGGATAGGTGTCCAATGTTTGAACCGCCCCCGAGTCTGACCAGTGGATTCCCGGCACCATCTCTTGTGGGAAGAACAGTAATTTGTCTTGGTTGAGGTTTTTGGGTAAATTTTTTTATTAAATTATCACTTGTGAATTAGCAAGTCTTCCACCTTTCTGAGTACTAGCCCAACCGTTTCCGGTTGGCAGAGCATACGGGTGTAGGACAGAAACCAAGGTAAATTAATTAAGGGGCGTGTGGGTTGAAAAAGTTTTAATTTAAGAGCACCTTAGTTCAACTCTCCGACAGAGAGCGCTCTTGACTTGATCTTATGATCACAGTTCAAGATACTTTCTACTTTAACAAATGCCTAATGCAGGGACAAGGGGGCACTACTTACGAAAAAGGAATACTCCACCCAATCATGACTGGAAGAGTCCTCTCTTGCATTGTTTTACCCTTTTTTGGGTGAAGAGGCTAACCTTACGAAAAATGACCTTTGGAGTCTTCTTTAGTTCTTTTGAGACTCTCTAAACATGAAATGATGCCGAGTTTACCTTATATGGACTCGTTAAAACTCAACATTGAAGGGCCGGACATGGGACAAACCCCATGTTCGAAAAACGTTTGGGATTGGACTCATCTATGAGATGAGCTATACCGAGCATCTGGTTACCCTCATCACGCTCGTTAAAAACAAATGAGGCACTCATCAGCCATGATGGGGAAAAATGAATTTTTTTGTGTTACACCTTTACCTATGGTAGTACTTAGTCGCTCTTGAACATGGCACTCATTTTGCATTTTCGTTCAGTACTTGTCCTCGAGTCATGTTAACTCCACGAGTCTTGTTACTCCTTTGGGTCGTCCAAAGAATGCTTCCACCACCAGTTGAATTAGTAGTTGGCGTCGTTCTTGTCATGTCAATACTTCCAAGTCATGCCATGCCCATGTTCAAGATATGTATTCACCACTCATCATTTGCAGTCAGTACACCTTCCATCATGTCGGTCTACACTGAGTTAGTATTGCATATTACTGTACCATCCGATCTACTCCAAACATCTGTTGTCAAGTTTTGTGTCGATGATGGGGAATTCATCATGGCCCTCCTTCGATGGATTCATCCTTGTCAACTTCAACACATCATCCGACGACTGAATCTAGAAACCAATCAAGTACCTTGGGCCTGCATGCCTCAATGGCAGGTTACCTCGCTTTCGACATGAGTTTACATCATTGACTCTTGATTGGAATATTTTGTCAAGCGTTCGACTTCAACTCATTCATTCGCACTTGATGATATGTACTATGATACCTTGGGAATCATTGACATTAATGGTGATTTCCCTCACGCTTGTTAACGGTATACATCAATGACCGGTAATCAAGTGGTTTCTACCATGTTAGACATCAAGACATTTGTAATCACATGGATAGATTCGTATCGTTGCAGGTTCGACTTGAAGACCCTGGGGAGTCATGTTTTACCCAGGTTGCAATGGATATTGTTTGAGTCATATTACACGGATCCACTTTTGTATTGGTCATGGTTGTGTTATCATCTCATCATGGATCTACGCTTGTGTCTAGTAGCCATGATTGTGTTCAATCGGTCATTACTACCATGGATCTGCAATGTATTGGTCGGCAGCCATGTTGTGCATCATATGAGATTGTGTTCTTAGAGTCAGTTGTACTACGGCAGCATCTTCTCTCCAACAAGTCCTTGCCATTCCTTCTATCAAATCATTTTACCTGATTAGTTTTACCAGCTTCACGGTTTGGGGGCATTCTGTTACACCCAAAATCTCACCATCATGAGACCTATATAACCTCAGTGCCTAAATACCTGAAGTCCCAAGATCAAGCTAGTCATTTATAGCAAGTTGATGACCTTTATCCACACTCCTAATTAAGCCAGTGCATATTATCTTTGAGCAAAGTGCGCCGTCGTAGGTTGCATTCATGCAGCATGCGCTAGAGTCAGTTTCATGAGATAAAGGTACCTTTCGAGCGAATTCTAGAAGTTGGATGAGGTGGATCCCTATCCCTAACTACTAGGTGAGATGGCCTTCAGTTCCCTAACCTAAAGGGAGGATCCCTTAACTTTCTACCCATGATCCTCAACCTACTCTATCCACTTGGTCCTATAAATACAAGCACCCTTCCCATTCCAAAGGGAGGAAGTCTATGGTACTCTTATGCTGGTCAAATTAGCTCAGTAGTTCAGCACCTTAGTCTTGGAGGCACCTACTTCTCTCTAGGAGCTTTGGTTTGGCTTGTCGAAAGGGGATTGCAGCGTTGAGGCATCGGTTGTAATAATCTCTTCTATTGCATCTCCCACGTTTTATAAAGTAATATAAATGCTTTCCATAAATGTTATTGTGTTGATGATATTTATAGTTTACCTCCTTAATTGTTTACTTAGACTAGTTAGTGTTTAGGCTTGTTTTACTGCTTGTATTGTTCCTATGTGTTTTGACAGGTCTTACAGCCATTGATCTGACGACCGCGGAACTCGGAACAACCACGAGGAGAAAGATCTACAAATATAAGGTAAGATGCTTAATTCACTGATCTCTAACTAGATCTAGGAGAGTAGTTTCATATTCTGTCGCATTTGTTCTAGACTTACATTGAGCTAGAGAGATCATGCCTTAAGTCCGATTTTGTTAGATCGTTTGTTAAAAGCAGTCATTCATTCAAGTGTTGGATTGGGGGAGGCAATGTGATGGTACAACATTGTCCAAGGTTTGGTGGCGATGCAGTGAACTTCTTTGCCTACGGTGAAACGAGCTCTTGGAATTCCACATACTCTAAGGTGTCTGGCTTAGGTTTAGGTAGGCTGGTTTCGATGAGGTGTAGTCTGGGTGATACTTGCAGTTGATGGTCATGCTCAACTAGCAATATCACGTCGATTTCATGCGATGACTAGGTTTTCAGACTGTATGGGACGCTCAAGAGGGAAAACAAGTCTAGTCCCTTGACATATGGTATCAAATCCACATTCGGTTATTGGCATACATGGAAGTGCCTCTTCACCACCAATGCCCCTTTCATCGGATGTGTGGATGGAGCCATGTTGATGAGGACGTCAACATATTTAAGTGGGGGAGATTGTAACGAGCCTATGTGAGTTCCATTGGTAATGACATGATGGAGGGTGCATCGAGATGCATTATTTAAGGATGCACATTGAGTCCATATGATTTTGGTATCCTTGGCGGTCAGCTCATGGTTGTTGGCCATGAGACAGATAGGATGGTGTACTAGAGAGTAGGCTCTCTAAGAGGAGAGGAAGAATTACAAGGTCATGCTAGATGAATGAGCTTGGAGATCATAATTCTCACTCTCTCATCTCTACCATTCATTTCCCTCATGCTTACCTGAGCTTCTTCATCAAGGAGACAAGTGTTCTTCATTCACCATTATTAGAGAGAGATTTCAAGAAGGAACATGACCCATCCCAAGTAGAATGTTAGATGCCACTTAATTCCAATCACTCTTACAAGGTGACATCACTTATTTTTATGCTTTTCCATTGGGCTAATATATAAGTATTGTTGTTTCTCTCTAATTTTTGTGTATGGATGGCATTATTGTAATTAATTTTGTAGAATGATTGCTTGCAAGCTTCTATTTGTTTATTTCTATTAAAATACTCTTATTCTAGTCTCACTACTAACCATTGTCTATTGTCTAACTTAGGATCTTGTTTTTAAAGGTTTTTTTTTCTCACCAATGCAACAAACCCACAAAATAGATTGGGGACTCCATTTGGGTTTAGATTCATTTAAATATTACTTTTTAGGTTGTTCTCATCTATTTTCTAACCTATGGTGGCTTGTAGGGTGAGACATTGGCCTATAATTTCACCAAGCAGTCCTTAAGAGGAGCTAGGTATTTTCAAGTTTCATTTTATGTCAACTTATTGTCTTGTGCAATTATTTTTATATGTGTCACATAAATGTAGCAGAGTCCCACCGTATAGCCACAAAAGTATACCTTGTAGGAGTTTCTACTACTTGCTCACATAATTTTGTTAAGTCCCACTATATTTTTGTGAAAAACATTCTTGTGGGAAAGTCAGCAAATACCCGAAGCAATTGCACTAAGTCCCACCAAATTTCCACACAAAATTTGATCACGGGTAGGTCCACTACTTGCCCCTAAGTAATTATACTAGTCCCATCCAAATACCCATTTAATTTTGTCTCAAGGGTGACTTAACTTTTACTCTATGTAAGTTATGTGACTATCCATAAAACAACCCATGCAAGGGGGACACAAAACATTTTTTAAGCCATTTATCGATGATTTCACTCAAGTTGAGGGGGTGCGGGTGATCCAGGTGGATATTGCTGGCCACCCACCTATTCCACTTGGGGCCCCAACATTGTTCTTTCAGTTTCCTTAATTACAGCACAACTTACTATTTTTAGCAGTTTTTTCGGGTCCTAAACTTCCAGATCCGTTTTGAGGCCTTAAACGACGTTTTTGGGAAAATCCCGTTTCGGCGAATGTGAGTCAAGGACTCAATATTTACTTGTGATTAAACAACTTGAAATTGGCTATCATCGGTGTAGTCCTCAGATAGATCTTTCCAAGGAGGTATCATGTGTGTCAAACAAAAATCGTATGCCAAAGTTATAACACCGGGAAATTGATGTACCAATTTACCCCAACGGGGCCCATAGTTTGGCATTTTCATCTCCTAGGGTTAGGTTTTTGGATGTTTAGGGTTTTCCTTTGTTTCTCGATAATAGATAGGCTTCGAGCCGCATTGTAACTCAGAGTTCAGAGGTCACTGGCCGCCACATATCTTCTCAGAGATAAGCTACCAACGCCCTAGCTAGTTTTTTTTCCATTTTGTTTGTAAGCATATTTCCGTTGTGTGATATTACTGAAATGAAGTCTTACTTCTGCTTCAACTCTATGTTTAGGTGTATTTCTGTAATTCCTTGGGTTCCTTCATAAGTCCATATCAGTGGTATCAGAGCGGGTCTGCTCTTTCCTGATCCTTCTTTGCATGTCCCCAACGAGGTCGAGGTATAAGGACTTAGGGCTGGACCTGGTTGAACCCTTGCAAGATCAGCCTCACAAACCCCGACGACCGCCCATGGCGGACAAAAAGAAAGATGAGGGAGCAGGGCTATCAAAATATTGCTTGAGGAGGCCCTTGAGAAACAAAGGAACGCGATGATGGATAACTTAGCCCAGATCCTTCAACAACTTCCTAGCAACATCCATTTTGGAGGCGTAACCCCTTTTAAGGTACAAGTAAACTTTGACATTACCATATTTGAATGCCAAATAGATGTAGATGTCGTAGATAGATGGTTGAATCTGTTAGAAGGGTACTTCTCGGTGCATAAATTTTCCAACCGGGAAAGGATCAATTTTGCACTCCTCAAAGCCGCCCCCCATGTCAAAGATTGGTGGGAAACCTACTGTGAGCAGACGGATGAGAGGGAATCCTCTCTGTTCTCGGCCGCACCCACTTGGAATTCTTTCTGAGACTCCATCAAGGAACAATATTATCCCGTGGGAAGCTATGAGGACAAGTACATACAATGGACTACGCTGCGGCAACAAAGGGATCAATATGTGCATGAGCTAACGAATTTGTTCCATACCTTGCGCACAAAATTGGGTATCAAAGATTCGAAGAAACATTTGGTGATGAAGTACCGTAGTTTTCTGCACAGATACATTCAGGAGGAAATGGAGTTCCTCGACATCTCCTCTCTTGGCACAGCATATTGGTTTGCTGCCAAGATTGAGCAAAACTTCAAACATAAGAAGTGAGACTTTGGATCTGCGAATCAGAAGCGAGGGAAAGGTGACCCCAAACCGCAGAACAAAGGACAAAGCCAAGGCGGGGCGGCCCAGGATAACCCGCCAAAACCGCAAGCAAAGAACAACACTGTGAAGGCAAAGAAGGACATGGGAAAGTGGTGTGAGTTTCATAAGAGCTCCACGCACAACACAAGTGAGTGTTGGGCCAAGCAGTCACTAGTGGCCGAGCTAAAGGCTTCTGAATCAAATGCATGCTCCGACTCTAAACCAGAACCCGAAAGGGGCAATGACACGGGGGAGCATATTATCGATGCGGAGCCCAACGCCACTGTTGCCACCACGAAGGTCAAAAAGCAGGAACTGGAAGATCCAAAGGAGGGGGAGCGCCTCTTCCATTCCCAGATGTGGGTAAAGGGTTCCCTGCTACAGTTCATTGTCGACAGCGGGATCCAAAAGAACCTCATTTCAGAAGAAGTCATGAAGCGGTTGGGCTTGCCGACCACAACACACCCACAACCGTACACCATTGGGTGGCTTCACCAAGGATGGGAACTCCACGTCAACCAGCAGTGTTGCCTTCCCTACAGCATCAAGCCCTTCACGGATGAGGCCGTATAATGTGACATTGCTCCTCTTGATGTTTATGATGTATTATTAGGCCAACCATACTTGTGGAAGCGACATGCTGTGTATGAGTCCCGACCTCGCGTTGTTATTGTTACTCTAGGAAATAATTTGTACAGGATATCGGAGGTAGCGTCGCTTGCCGCCATCTCTTTGGTTACTACAAAACAATGCAGTAAGATCATTCCCAAAACGGGGAAATTTTTTTTCCTGGTAATCTTCCCTCATGGCAAGAATAAGACTGTGGCCACAACCTCCAGACAGAGATCCTACGCCCGACAACAACAGATGGACAAGGTCATGGAGGAGTACGGGGACATTTTCACCTCACCTGCAGGGGTGCCTCTGCACTGTCAGGTCAAGCACCCCATCGATATGACCCCAGGTGCACCACTTCCCAATGGATCAATCTATCAACACTCTGTTCTGGAGAATGACGAAATCAAGAGGCAGATTTAGGAGTTGTTGCAGAAAGGGCACATTCGACCAAGTTCATCACCTTGTTGGAGCCTGATCGTGTTGGTGCAAAAGAAGGATGGGACTTGGAGACTCTGTATTGACTATTCGGTGCTGAATAAGACCATTGTCTAGAATAGGTACTCGATCCCACAGATTGATGACCTTCTGGACCAACTTAGGGGGGGGGGAATATTTCAATAAGATCGACTTGAAGTCCGGGTATCACCAGGTACCAATTGAACCCACGATGTGTGGAAGATTGCCTTCAAATCCAAGGAGGGCCTTTTTGAATGGTTAGTCATGCCTTTCGGGATGACAAATTCTCCCGCAAACTTCATGAGGATGATGGACGACATCTTGCGGCCATTCACCAACTCATTTGTAGTAGTGTACTTGGATGACATCCTGATCTTCAGCCAAACTTGGGAGGAGCACCTCTAGCACATCCTGTTGAGGTGTAATTATTGTCTTAAAGAATCACCAACATATTTAATTATCGACCAGGGTTGGTAATCTTAGAGTTGTGGCACATTATATGCTGAGATAGAATGGGACCTTAGTTTTGGCTCGGCAAACCTTAGAAATATTTAATAAAGAAAAGATCGAAAGATCTTTCAAAATGAAAAACCGAGTCAAACTTCAGAAAAACAACGAAGGAATTAATTAAACCTAGCTAAACCAACAGATCAGAATAGTATCAAGCTATACTACTCTACTCTATGATTAAACAATGGGAAAAAAAAACAAATACTGATAAAAAATCAAACTACTTTTTATGAAAATGGAAACCACTTGACTTGAAACAAAAACTACAAACTACTTGGTGAATTCAACAAATATTCATGCATTCAATTAATACTTCAAGACTACACTAAAGTATCTAATTCTATTATCCTTGATGCTGTACATCAAATGTGATAGGAACTGGGGTGAATGACTTTCAAATGTAACAGCAAAACAAAATGGAAGTAAATCTAACCTAATTTCTACAAAGAGATGTAAACTACAAAGAGACCAATTACAATTAATTTTAAACATTATGATCTATCTTCTATCCATAAGCAAGATGAATTGGAACTAATGAAATCTAAAAGCAAGTAGAAAACTTAATAAAGATATTTACTTGCACTAAATTTGATTTGGAAGCAAGTAGAAAACTTGATAAAGATATTTTATATAGAAGCAAGTAGAAAACTTGATAACGATATTTATTTATGAACCAAACTCTATTTCATGAACATCTTCATTATCTGTGTGAGTGAGGAAAACTGATCCTATGCTTAATGAAGAAACTATCAAAATTAAGATATCTTGGAGAATGAAATTATTAACTCTAATCCGAAATAAACCTTAAGAACATATAATAAACTACACTAAGAATGAAACTGATGGATTCTAGAACAGTAACCTATTAACAGATCAAACATGAAAAACATAACTTGAAAGATAGTTAAAGCAAAGTTAAGGAAGATGAAATGGAAACTAAGAATAATGATGAAACTTAATCAAAACTCTATGCAGTGGAAAACAAGATCTTAATTACATCTAAGACTGCTAATTAAAAGCAAGAAATATTACAGTTAAAAAGCCTAAGAAATTGGATTCTAAACAAGCATAAGAACAATGCAGAAAGTATTGAGGTCCGAATGACAATCCGGATGACAGTCTGAAAGACAGTCCGAATGACAGTCCAGATGGAGGAAAACAATTTAAACTAAGGAAGAAGCAGTTTGGATGATCTTAACTACCAGCTGGCTGATGCATGTGATCCTATGGTGCAAAAAAAGAAATGAATAGAGTATTTAGAAGCTAAGATAACAAGAAGTAACCTATTCTAATCATTGTTTAAAGAAATAAACTATTTCTATGGCCTAATCAAACAAAACTGAGATATGAATGAAACTAACCTACAGCTATAGGAAAGGAACTGACAGAACTAATTCTAATTATAAACTAAACCTGAAACAACAACTAACTAAACTCTATCTGATTGCAAAAGACTGAAAGCAAACTATAAACGCTATGCTTATCCGGCCATTATCAATTCTGAAAAAGTAAATTAAGTTAGCAACAAGATACAGATTACAGAGAAATAAGGAAATGGCATATACAGGAAAACATAATTAATTACATACACTGGAAAATGAACTATTTACTTGTAGAAAGGAAAATACAAGAATATACATAAAAACCTCTGGTTGATGAGGGGCCCTTCCCAACAATTAGAGATTGAAACTAAATCAACTTAGTCACCAACAGCAGAATATCAACAGTAAAATTCAGGAGCTTCCATTAACTGAGAAAATTATACAACGTTTCTTTAAATTACTGATAGCGTAAATGTCTATATCTACTCTGTTATATGTCGTCTACGTTTCTCTAAAGGAGGCATCTATATATAAGTTTACAATGGAAGAGAAGGTCGACATAGTCGACCTCTCTAAAAATAGAAGTCTTTAATGTCTATACAACGGTTTCATGGTGGTTTATGACAGCGTACAGGCTTTCCACCTGCTTCACGGCGTCGATTCTCCTTGATGCAAATAGTTGCATGTTAGTTTCCTTTAATCGTGGGCAGAAGCATGCGCTGGCAGGCTGAGCGTGGGAGGATGGATCTCCTGGAACGTCGACGTGGGCATGAGCATGTGCTGGCGAGTTGAGCGAACAGGAAAGCGAATCTTCTAGAGCATTGACATGGGGAGAGTCATGTGTCGTCGAGCTGAGCAAGCAGGGAAGCGAATCTTCTAGAATAGGGACTCACCAACCATAACCACCACGTTGCTAACAGAACCCATATTTATGTTTTTTGTCTTTAATGGGAAGGAATATGCCAACACGAATATGCCAATGTGAACACGAGTCTGAATGGAGGTCTGTTTGAATCCCATAGCCTACAAGTCGAAATCTATTTGCCAAGTGAGTAAAAAAAACATTAAATTAATATTAATAAACCATGAAAATAATGATATTTAGCCAAGATTCACGTGATATGTAAATACGATCATACTTGGGTCTGATTGACGGTCTGAATGGCAAGAGGAGTGATTTATTATATCAGAATAATGAAAATAATGCCACTCAGAGTATATTTGATGATAAAAAATGGTGACAAAATGGACACCAACATTCCCCCAAATCAGAGATATGCCAGGTCTCACTGAGCAAAAGGAGAAGAATTCAGGAAGAAGACTGAGCTGCGATAGCAGCTGCCTTCGACTTGGAAGCGGAAGTGGACTTAGCCCTAAGCTTCTGGAACTGATCCTTCAAGGCGTCATACCTCATCCAGAGAGAAGTATGGGGCGTTGTTTTGGCATTGACCAAGCATTCAATGCTTCTTACTTGTGTGCGCAGTACCTTGTTTTGTTTATGAAGCTCAAAGATTGTTTCCACATAGTTTTGATTCTGGTTTGTCAGCCATGCTATCCCTTCGGTCAACCTATCCACTTCTTGCTGATTCAGAGTTGTTCTATGCAATATTCCAGGTCCTTTTGAGGACTCAACTCTCTTTAAAGTGTTTCAAGCTCAACAGTATTTTCTTCAAGAACTCTGTCTTCATTGTGTGTGGGAGAACTTATAGCAACAGGGGCTTCACACAATCGAGCAGATACATTGGCTAATGTGAGGAGGGGTTTTTCGAGGGTATGTTTGTCTGAACGTGATGGCTGAACGACAGTCTGGATGACAAACTGGTCGACGGAATGGTCATGATTTGTTTTCCTAGATTTAGTGGGTATTGATGAAAAAAGTGGGGGTTCCGAAGTAGGGTCACCAAAGGAAAGATCAGGAGAAGGCGATGGGTGGAAAATGTGCACATCTCCTGAGGGATCCTCATCAAACCACACACGCTTAGTGTCTCATTCTGCTTGTGTAGAGGCTTCGGTAGGATCACTAATACCGGTTTGGAAACGATGGTGTTTTCGAGAAGCAGAGGGTTTGACAATAGGCTTCTCGATCAAATGAGGGTTTAGTGTTTCAAAGACAAAACGATCCCAGGTTTTCCCTCTCTCTTCCAACTGGTGAATGATCAGGATTTTAATGAGACAGTGATGGTACAAGCTACCAGAGGAATTAATATTATTCTTCCTAACCTAGCTTGACATTTTCTCTAAACTTTTCAAGAAATAGAATGGGAAATTGAGGGTCTGATTGTTAACAAAATGTGCTAGCAATCTAAAATGGTAGACTTTAAAAAAAGTAAACTTGCCCTCACAAGTGATCAGATGGATGATGACAGTCAAGGGATCTAGGTATTCCGGCTTGACCCACTCCCGATGGAATCCTTTTGTTCCAGCAACATGTTGACATTCGGCCTTCAAAGCAAATTCGTGATCCTTCCGTGGAAGGAAGAGATGTTTGTGCCAACGGGCACCCTCCCTAGGAAGCTTTGTGGCCATTGCAATAGATTCTTCCGTCATAGAAAAAGTGAGATGGCCAACTTTGGTCGTCTTGCCATCGAATCCGTTAGCGAAAATCAGTGAGATTTCATGGTCGTGGTCTTGGAGAAGGCGGAGAAACGGACCCCATCCGGCTCGAAGGAATACCTCACGGCACACTTTGACCTCAGGAATGCGAAGTAAATCCTGGTAACTTCTAGGTTCATGACAGATCGACATAATTGGACAGAGGTCGAGGGATGCAGATAGGTACAGGGATGCAAGAGATGTAGGAGACGCAGCTTAACATAAAAGATGGAAAGCGAACATAATGGAGCGAAATTCATGTAGTCGTTAGTTTAAATTGAAGTCCATTTGAATGGTTGAATGATCATAGGCGAGGACTTAGCATGCTTGAAAGATCACGCTTATCATTCAAAGATCTTGAATTGAGTGCCAACATAGAAATGTGTGAGTTAGTGAATACGTGTGGTTATGATATATTCACCCATGTCCAAAGTCAAACTTTGGACAGGTTGAATGTAATTCTCGAAAATAAATTATAGACATGGATTACATGTGAGAGATCATGATGACTCAATTCATATGATGGCAGATCGTACGATAGGATAATTAAGACCATATGGCGGTCATGTAATGATTCTAAAGATCACGATGATGCATAATCCATTCGTTTAATGGAGGCGAGATGGATAAGGGAATGAGACCACGTGTGAAATTGACATTTGATTGATTCCTGACATAATTGGCCAATTAGATTTATCAATAGTATTCAAATTTGGATACCTTGGCATATTTAATAAAGTCATTATAAGTTATGGTTTCATTCGGCACTCAATTCGGATCGTTGTTCGTTTGCCTTGTTCGTCACCTCATTCGGATCGGCATTCGACCCTTCATACAGACTTTTGTCTGTACAAGATCTGCTTGCTGATGCTGACTGAAGCTGATTTTGCAGAGAATTTTTGAGGCTGTTAGTGCACAAAAGATGCTGTAAACTTTGCTTTTCTGTATCTTTCAGTTGCGTTCCTCTTTATTTATCATTGATTAGGACAATCCTCCTTTTGCTATTTCGCATTATTCCTGAAAACACCTATCATTTTGTCAGAGATAAATAGATTTTTGGTAAATAATCAGAAAATAAAGATAGTTATGAACCTCCCCCAAACCAAAAATATGGTGTGTCCTCAAGCCATCAAAGAAAAATTGATTAATATTCAAATATTGTTTTTCGTAAAAAAAAATGAAATATTAACTAATAAATGTAGATGATTCAGATATGTACATTCATAAAAAAGAAAACAACAGTGCTTAAGAAGACCATATGAAGAATGATAGTATAATTGATGTGAAAATACCATAGGAAAACTAGTCATCCATGACTCATTTTAAAGATCTATTGTCATCCAAAGAATATAGATAAGGTTCACCGTAGAGTTTGTGAGATTTCTATGGTTATGGGTCCCATTTCTAGGATAGTCATATCCTAGGTATTGTTTGAATTAGATGACAGGGTCCAAGTCCAACTTACAACCATTCTCTAATGACAGTATAAATAATAGGCCTCAACATGTATTCATATACTTAGGTCTTTTATGAGCCATGTGCATAGCAATGCATTAACCGACCTCTTTTACTCGATATTGCCCCGCTTCCAGCAGGCATGTTCAGTACCCTGGCGGGTTTATCTTGGTACCATGCAAGCATAGCCCCGCTTCCAGAGAGCCTGTTCAGTACCCCAACGGGTTTACTTGCATTTACCGAGCTTCCTTGTTTAAGATTTTACTTATGATGGACCCGCTTCCAGCGAGCCTGTTCAGTACCCCGGCGGGTTTGCCTCGTATAATGATATATATATATATATATATATATATATTGAAGAAATCCGGTTGGCACTAAAGTGTGCTAAGCCTGCTAAACACATAACTCAAAATTTTAGAACGAACTTTGTGAGTAACTTTATTTAAAATGGCCTAGATCATAGATCATGTCAAAAGATAATAACCTAAATCTATTCTTTGACCTCTCATTACATCCTCTTCATAAAAGATCAGTAATGTTCCCCACAAAATATAAATATCACTCACTTTTGGGATACCTTTTAAAAGTGCTCAAGAGACAAGTTTTGATCATGAGTCTAGGATGAGCTAGTAGTCCATAGGTGTAAGATAGAGCTTTTGAAGATCCTAGTAATCAAAGTAGGTCTTAAGCAACTGTTCTAATGATAAGTCAGAAATGTACATGTTTGAATCAAATACCATATACAGAATCATAAAAGAAAGTGGTTAAAAATGATATAAAGAATGCTTTAACCTTTCACTATAATTTTTCAATTTTCAACAATAAGCGAAAGAGAAGGAGTTAGGATATATTATGATTTTCTTTTGGAGCACTTCCCTTCTCAGTTAATATTCCCTGATTGATTATAGTGATAAGGTTCTAGTAATTGACTGTAAAACCACTTGTTAGATGATTCAAATTTATTCAAAACAAAAACATATGTTCAAAGAAAGTTATGTAAAATTTTCAAAGTTAAAGAAAGGAAAAGAGTCTTCCTGTTTTAATTGACAAAATTTTATAAGCCGATCATAATAATGAATTTCCTGCAAAAATGCAATCAATTGTTAGAAATGACTCTTATTATTGAAAAACAAAAACATATTTACATATATACAAATGAAGATAACCCAAAATAATTTAAGAACCAGGGGAAGGAGGAATAACTTCCTCTTCTACCAGTTCCATCTCTTTCTGTTGTAAGGCATTCTGCACAAAATCTTGTTTAGATATTGGTTGATGATAAAGTATAAGTCTATGTCCATTTACAACAAAGGAAATTTGAGAATCGTCAATTGTCTTAATTTTAACAGATCCATTATCAAAAGTTGTAACAATTTCATATGGATCCATCAAACGAGTAGTTAATTTACCTTTAAAGTTTTTGTATCTTGAATCAAAAAGTAATGCCCAGTCTCTAGTTTTGAATTGTTTTTGTTTAATGTATCTATCATGCCACTTTTTGCGTTGATTTTGAATTAAAATTGTGCGTTGAATAGCATCTTGCCTAATCTCGTCTAATTCATTTATCTGCAGGATTCGTTGTCTTTGTGCTTCTTCCATATTCATCCCTAATTGTGCATCCATACGAAAGGTTTTGACTTGAAATTCAATAGGTAGAAGAACTTGTTTACCATAGAACAAGTTCATAAGGTGTGTGGCCAGTGGTGTTCCTCCAAGTTATTCTATAATCCCACAAGGCTTCTGGAAGCCTATCTTCCCAGTCTTTGTGGTGTAACTGGATAGTCTTAGTCAGGATGGATTCTAATACTTTGTTGGTGGACTCTACCTGATCATTTGCTTGCGGGTGATATGGTGAATATTTACAATGTCTAATACCATATTTTTCAGTAACCTCTTTCATCAACTTGGAGGTAAACTGAGATCCTTGATCGGTTACAATCTCCCTAGGTATACCGAATCGGGTAAATATTTGTTCATATATAAATTCTACCACAGATTTCTCTGTGGCTCAGAATAAGGCTTTAGCTTCTACCCACTTGGTGACATAATTTGTATAGACTAGAATGTACTTCTTCTTGCGAGACATAGGGGAAATTGGCCCAACAAAATCTAGAGCCCATTTCTCAAAAGGCTCAATCATAACTTGGGGTTGTAAAGGCATCTCGTCGGATGGCATAGGTCTCCCCATTCTTTGGAAACTGTCACACCCCTTGACATAATTGGCAGCATCTTTAAAAATACCTGGCCAATAATACCCAGAGTGCAACACTTTGTATGCTATTCTCTTGTCAGGAAAATGCTCGCCACAAGGTCCACCATGAGATGCATGAAGGATCTCTGCCATCTCATCCTCTTGTACACATCTTCTAATAATAAGATCAGGACCAGTATGAAAAATATCATTGTCCACCCAAGAATAATTAGAACTTTGAACTATGATCCTACGTTTCTCAGGTGGAGAGAGATGGTTTGGTAGCTTTCCAGTTGCTAAATAATTGGCTATGTATGCAAACCATGGGGTTCGAATAGACACAACGAACAAATGTTCATATGGGAAGCTATCATCGACAGGACTAGCATTATCATCAGTTTGAATTCGAGAGAGAAAATCTGCTACCACATTCTCTCGACCGGGACGATCGACAATGGTGATGTTAAATTCTTGTAACAAAATAATCCACCGAGTCACTCTGCCATTGGTGATAGGTTTATTCATTAAAAATCTAATGGCATAGTGGTCAGCGTGTATAAAAATTTCATATCCTGTGATATAATGACGAAACTTGTTGATGGCATAGACTACTGCTAGAAACTCTTTTTCAGTAACAGTGTATTTCGATTCTGCAGGAGTCAAATTTTTACTAGCAAAATAGATGGCATGTGATGTTTGTCCCTCTTTTTGACCTAAGACTGCTCCTATAGCTAGGTCGGAAGCATCAGTGGATATATGGAAAGGAAGGGACCAATTAGGCCCCCTAAGTATTGGTGCCACTGATATCTTTGCCTTCAAAGTTTCAAAGGCATATTGACACGGTTCAGTCCATTGGAATTCTGTGTCTTTCATGAGTAGCTTGAACATAGGTGCAGCTATCTTAGTGAAATTTTCAATAAAACGTCTATAATAGCCTGCATGGACAAGAAAAATTCTTACTTCCTTCAAACTTTTTGGAGGAGGAGGATTAACAATTATTTCTATCTCGGCAGGATCCAACTTGATACCTTGAAGAGAGACATGATGTCCTAAAACTATGCCCTCATTTAGTAGCATCTTACATTTTTTATGACTAAGGGCTAAGTTCGTTTCTTGGCACCGAATAAGAACTGTTTAGAGGTTATCAAGGGCCTCTTGGAAGGTATTACCATAAACTGTAAAGTCATCCATATAAACTTCTACACAATCATGTATAAGATCGGCAAAGATTCCTAATACTGCACGTTGGAAAGTAGCAGGTGCATTATATAGTCCAAATGGAAACACTTAATAGGCATTTGTCCCCCAAGAACAAGTAAAGGTTGTCTTGTCTTGATCCTCAGGTGCTATTAATATTTGATTGTATCCACTATACCTATCAAGGAAATAAAAGTATTGCTTCCCTTATAAGGTATCTAACACCTAATCAATGAAAGGAAAAGGGGAGTAGTCCTTAAGAGTGGCCTTGTTCAATTCTCAAAAGTCAACACAGATATTCCATTTCCCTATGACTTTTTTTGAAACTACTACCAGAGGAGACACCCATTTACTGTTAGAAACTGGGTAGATGAAACCATCTTTATGGAGTTTTTGTAATTCATCTTTTAATATATCCTTTAGGGCTGGATTCATTCTTCTCTAGGGCTTCCTGACAGGAGGTATGTTTGAGTATGTGTAAATGTGGTGAATACAGGTATCTGGGTGTATACCCTTCATATCGGTGTATTCCCATGCGAATGCTCCAGTTTGACTCTTGAGAACTTTTAGTAATTGTTTTTGCTGACTCTCATCTAAACCTGCATTTATATGTATAAATTTGTCGAAACTAACCTCACAAGGTATGGTATAGGATCCTAGATGTTCTTCGATTGCGAAGACACAGGGTGTACTTATAAATGTTGAGAGGCCCATGTTTTCTTGAAATTCATCTCCAAAGATCTAGTCAAGTTGGGAAAAAGACTGAGGAAAGTCTATACATGTTGTGGAAGAGATAAATTGGTTCAACAAATTCTCGCTATTTTGTTCCTGAAGTGCCCAAGAGAGATCACTAACAAGGGAAAGTTCTTCCAAGTTCTCATCCCCGAAAGGACAATCTAACCAAAATAGGTTTTCAATTACTGGCTGTGCTGGTGGGTATAAAGTTAGTTTTCTTGTAGATAACCCATCAAAGATAATCATCTCTCCATCCCTACATCCTATAAATGCATTGGCAGTAGCCAACCAAGGTCTACCCAAAATAATGGGGTGACCTTTGGAAGGGTCTTTTGATTCTCGAAAGTGTCTTCTGATGTCTTTCGAAAGTGTCTTGATGATATTTTCTTCCTCATTCCAAGAAATAATGTCATTTAATAATTCAAGGAGCAATTTAATGGTTCATTAAAGTGAAGGGGTGGTTTCAAAAATTAGTCCAATGTATCCTCCCCACAATCAATGTAAAAAATCAGAGGTATTAAAACCATGATTACACCCGTGAAAGCACAATTAATTGTTAGATTGCAAGTTAAATATGGACGTGACCTTTATGAAAGTTAACTCCCCAATAAAATATAGCCATAAGATGTAAAGAGGAATGATGGGTGGAGAATCCATTGCGCAAAACCAACATGATCAACCTTTACCTAATGAAATTTCCACTCGGTAAATCAGACCGTTCGCAGCATCAAGGATCAATTGTCAAGATTTATTGTGCAAAGACTCTCACACAAATCAGTGAAAAATGGAATTGCACAGATATATCTGGTTGTTCATGTAGATTGAAATGACACTTGTGATCATGCCATGTTTAACTCTTACAAATTTATGTGACACAATGTTGAGCATTGATTTATGGGTACTGATCCGACAGTCAGATGAGTTACATACTATTTTGATGTCCTTTAGAAAAGATAAAGGCCAAGGTTAGATGGGTGGATTGTTGAGTTCTTTATTGGTTTTGATGAGTTATTGGAGAATGATTTGCTCAGAGTGATCGTGGAGGTTAAAATTTTTGGAATGGTTCAAAGTTCCCTAAAGACAGTAATAATGGCTTTAATATCGAAAAAGGACAAGACATAGTCATTGGACGAATATGGTCCTATTTCCCCATGCATTTTTGTATAAATTATCTCAAAGGTCATGGCTATCGGGGTCAAAAGTATTTTCTTAGATGTTAAATCACATGAAAAATTTGGGGTTTTAGCATAAAAGCAAATTTATGAAGCAATTGGGGAAACAAAGGAGGGTACACATTCCATCAAAGTTAAAAATCTCCCACATCGATATTTAAATTGGATTTGTCGAAAGCATGTGATTAAACTAGTTAGCTATACTAAAGACTTTTGCTTCTGGCATTCACTTTCCTTATGGCGAGGTGTATTATGGAGTGCGTCTCTTCAACATCTTGAGCTCTTCTCATTAATGGCTTAGTTGGGAAATCCTTCCATCCACCATAAAGTCTTCACCAAGGTTGTCCTTTATCTTCATTGTTGTTCCCTTTGGTAGTAGCGGATCTAAACAATGTAGTAGGGAGGAAAAAATAATTGGTATTATTATAGTAGTGAGGATAGGTCATTCTTATAATCTTACCCACCTTTTGTTTGTTGATAATATCTTATTATTTATAAATGGGACCTTCGGAGAATCTACTAGGTTGAAGTAAATTTTATATCTAGATGGAAAAGCCACAAAAATGGAGATAGATTTGCAAAATCCAACATATGTTTCAATGGTTTGGAGGTAAGGGTTGTTCAAATATTATTGTTGGACTTTCCATTCAAATAGATAAATCCAGGAAGGAGTTAAATATTTAAGTTTTTTAATAAAAACCAATAGTTGTGGCAAAAGGTAGCAAGGTTGGGTAATTGGAACCCATAAATCATTGGAGTATAAATGGCTTACAATTGGTGATTGGTTGACTATGGTTAAATGTGTGCTATATGTTATCTTGGTTTTGTGGAATTCACTCAAATTTATTCCCAAAGGTGTTTTAAAGGCCATAGGAAAGATGTGGATAATTTCTATGATCTTCAAATTGTAAAAATTATTGCACCGCATTAGTTAAATAGAATATAATTGCAATTGAAAAGGAATATGGGGGTTGGGATCTTAAATATGTGCATTTTGTTGGTCAATCTCTAGCATTAAATAATATTTGGAAGGTATCGAACTAAAGGGGTTTTTGGAGAGATGTTTTAGAACAAAAATATATCGCTTTGGGTTCTTCTATGGATTGGATAAGAAATCCCAAAAAATCCATAAGAAATGCATCTAACAAATGGAAAGCTTTATTTGTAAAATTTTGAAATATAAGTGAGCTTCTAGCATGGAACATAGGTTCCGAAGAAAAAGAGAGAGTAGGCTTAGATGTTATTATGGACTATGGATAGGGTTATTTTTGACAAATGAATCTATTAATTATTTACATTATAATGTCTCATGATCTAAAATAAATTTCAACAAAAAATGAATGGTTGTAAGACTTGATGTCCCCAAGCAATTCAATAATTAATGAGGGTTGAAGAAGAAGAAAAGACGGTGCAAGCATTAGAAACAAGTAAATTAAGTGAAAGAAAAGGAGAAAAAACAAAATGGGAGAGAAAAAAACGAGGAATGGGAAACAAAAGGATGAAGATGCTTGGCCTTTCCATTACCCAAACTCTACCTATATCTTCTTGCAATTTGAATCAAGAAGGGTCTTTTAGAAAAGGGGAAGAGGAGGAAAAGGAAAATCATTGCTAGGTAACTTGCCTAATGGTCCAGAGATCCACAAGTTTCATTATAGTTCCTTGCAATTGTCAAAAAATAAAGACTGAGCAACCATTCAAAGTTAGTCTCTCGTTTGGTTTTCGAGGGTAAAATCTATGTGCTCATTGTGATTAATAGATGTGTCAATTCCTTGTCTGCTTCGGTTTTGTTGATTGTTTCAATTGTGAGATAATGTGCAGGTTCTCATTAAATTATATATTCGTGCAAAATTGCAATTCATTGATTGAATCATTTATGGCATGTAATGGTTGTTCAATATTGAGTTTGATTGAAATGCATCACCCTATCTCAATTGTATGATAGTTGGTGCATTTACTCATTAGCCACAGGCATCAGTTCACAAGGATGCATTGCATAAAATACTGATTTTCAATTGTTTTGTTGTTGTAGAAAGAAAAGAAAATGACACCCATTCATCGCATAAGACGATAAAATAAGGAAAAAAGGGTTGATTGCAAAGTTTGTGAGTACTTGTGGTTTGCTTCATGTTTCATATTTTGTGTGATTTTTATAGCTTAATTAATTTAAAGTCGTACATGGATGTTTCGTAACAGGCTCTAATATGCAGTGAATGTTAATTTTTCAGAATTTACTCCAATCTGATCTAGGATCTTAACTAAGAGAACAACATGTACAACATATCTACAGCATATCAATCATGGACATAATAATGCAAACACACAAGAGACAATAGACACACAGAGTTTCACTGGGGAAAACCATAAAGGTGAAAAACCCCACAACTTCCTCAGAGATAGATAGAGCAATGATACAACCCAAGTACAAGAGATAGTCTTCTCTAGCAGTCGCTTCTCCTCCTCCACAAGTGTGCCACTCTCCAATGAGAGTATGAGTGAGAAAGTGAATGATAAAATAGAGTGCCTCCCGCACTCTATTTAAACTTGACTTGACTTGCCTAATAACCTTTACTAGGTCGTCCTTAACTTAACCACATAACATAATGCTGACAGGGCTGACCCCCAATAGGTTGGTCTAATAACCCATTAGGTATAAGTTACGACACTTACAATATAAATGACGACACTTCCGTATAGAGGAATAATAACATCTCTATAGGAATACAACATACATATATGAAATACATTCGGAAGTTACAAATACATCAACACTCCCTCTTAACTAGGAAGGTATTTCTCGACACAGGTCTTCTAGCACAAGTCTTCTTCTCTGGATCATCGTCACAGCTGTTGCTATCTCAATCAATCTCTGAAACTACTCGTCATAGGAAGTTCTACAGAGCCAGTCCTTTTTCATATTGGATGTAGGCCCACCACCTGCAGGTCTCATCGCTGGACATATTGTGGAATCCTCAGGACTTATTACGTGCGTCCCAAAACCTCGCAAGAGCATCCCAGGTTGTTACGAGCACATAGCTCTACCTGTAGGATCTCCTAGGACATATTATATGTGACCTCACCACAAAACCTCGCAAGAGCATCCCAGGTTGTTACGAGCACACAACTCTACCTATAAGATCTCCTAGGGACATATTACATGTGGTCAACACAAAACCTCGCAAGAGCATCCCAGGCTATTACGATCACACAACTCTACCTATAGGATCTCCCAAGGAAAAATTACATGTGGTCATGGCAAAACCTCGCAAGAGCATCCCAGGACTTATTACGGGAACATAGCCCAACCTATCGGATCTCCCAGGGACATATTATATGCCATAGGACAAAACCTTGAAAGAGCATTTGCCAAATATCCCAGGGACATATTACATGCCATAGGAAAAACCTCGAAATAGTATCTGCAAACCTCCCAGGGGCAAATTATATGTCCTCCCAAACAAAACCTTGAAAGAGCATTTTCTAGATATCCTAGGGCCACATTATATGCCATAGGCAAAACCTCGAAAGAGTATCTGCAAATCTCCCAGGGCCATATTATATGCTTGTCTGCACAACCTGTCCACAGCCATAGAGTATCCACCTGATACTCACCATACATCATCCTGATGTACATGATCATCCTGATCATCATCATTGCATTTTCCTGATGTATGTCATCATCGCATGATCATCCTGATCATTGTCATAGCATCATCCTAATGCATATCGTCTGGAGCAACATCCTAAAGCTCATCATCCATGATCATCCTGATCATACAATGCATCCACCTGATGTATATCTGATACATATCATATGAAGCAACATCCTGAAGCTCATCAACCATGATCAACCTGATCATACAATGCATCCACCTGATGCATCCCTGATACATATCATCATACATGATCTACCTGATCATATAATGTATCCACCTGATACAAATACAAATACATGATCCAACTGATCATCACAAGCATCCAACATGATGCATATACATATACATGATCCAACTGATCATAACAAGCATCCAACATGATGCATATACATATACATGATCCAACTGATCATAACAAGCATCCAACATGATGCACATACATATACATGATCCAACTGATCATAACAAGCATCAAACATGATGCATATACAGAGCAGTAACTGGAGCATCGTCCTGATGCTCATCATCCAGTGCTTACATCCACAGCCATGGAAGGATCCTCCTCTCACCATGCTCAGAATGGCTCCTGCAAATGTGTCCATTACTTCTTCTTTGAATTGTCATTGATATGAAGAACACCAAGCCTCTCTCTGAAGTACTCAAACTTTACTCTGGCTAGTGGCTTCATTAGCACATCTGCAACCTGCTCATCCGTCGCAATATGCATGAGCTTCACTGCTCCTTTCTGCACCATATCCCTGATATAGTGATATTTTATCTCTATGTGCTTCGACCTATCATGGAACACTGGGTTCTCAGACAGCTTCACACAACTCTGGTTGTCACAAAAGATACCAATAGCATCCAATGGGAGATCAAATAACTCAGACAGTAGCTTCCTCAGCCATACTGCCTCACAACTAGCCGAACAAGCTGCAACATATTCTGCTTCGGCTGTACTCAGTGCTACGCAGGACTGCTTCTTGCTAAACCAAGAGATCACACCTGATCCCATACTGAAACAGCACCCTGAAGTGTTCTTCCTATCTACAGCACTGCTTGCCCAGTCTGAATCAACATAACCCTGCAGGTTAAACTTTTGATTCGCATCGTACTTCAGCCCATAATCAATTGTACCCTTCAGGTACCTCAAAATATGCTTTACAGCAACTAAGTGAACACCTCTAGGATCCGTCAGGAACTGGCTTAATGTGTTCACCGCAAAGCAAATATTCGGTCTCGTGTTCGTCAGGTACATCAAGGACACAATCATTTGATGATACACAATGACATCAACCGGATCAAATGAAGCATCAGACATAAGCTTCAGGTTCGATGCCATAGGTGTGGCCATGGCCTTGCAGTCCATCATCCCGAACCTCTTCAGGATCTCTACTGCATACTTCCCTTGTCCAAGGAATATTCCATCTGCACTCTGCCACACCTCCATGCCTAGAAAATAGTGCATCATCCCCAAGTCCTTCATCTCAAACTCGGTAGCAAGCTTCCTCTTCATGTCGATAATGAATCTATCCTCACCTGTTACACATAGGTCATCCACATACAAGAGTAGTATTACAAGATTGCCTTCCTCAACCTTGTAATAAAGGTTGGAATTCTCTTTACTCTTAGTAAAGCCCAAACTAGATAGAAAGTTGTCTATCCTACCATACCAAGTTTTGGGAGCTTGCTTCAAGCCATACAAGGCTTTCTTCAACCTGCACACATATGACTCCCTGTCATGTGTCTTAAAACCAAGTGGATGCTCCACATACACTTCCTCCTCAACTACACCATTCAAGAAAGTTGTCTTGACATCCATCTGGTGTATCTTCCATTTCATCACTGCAGCCAGAGCAAGTACTGATATGATGGAAGTGTACCTGGATACAGGTGCAAAAGTCTCTTCATAGTCAATCCCTCTTTATGGGAGAAGCCATGAGCTACAACCTCGCTTTGTATTTCTCCATGCTACCATCTGCAGCATGCTTGATCTTATAGATCCACTTGGAAGTCACAACAAACTTCCCTTCAGGTCTTGGGACCACATCCCAAACATGATCGATTGGTACTTCTCGACCATGGAATCCTTTTACTGTATCCTGTATCATGGGAACTTCAGATTCTTCAATATCTTCAATAGATAGTTTGAACTTTGTTGTTGGAACAAATGTTGTAGTCCTTCTTTTGTAGGTGATGGTATACGATCTTTCCTACAAAACAAGTTAAATTGCATGATTAGAAACATCTCATAGTTTTCAGAACAAATTCTTAC
This sequence comes from Larix kaempferi, assembly GCA_027924585.1. Taxonomy (NCBI): domain Eukaryota; kingdom Viridiplantae; phylum Streptophyta; class Pinopsida; order Pinales; family Pinaceae; genus Larix; species Larix kaempferi. Next base: position 13,885,508 of record BSBM01000761.1, read on the forward strand.
ACATAAAGAAATATGTCATACAGTCGTGCAATTATTTAAGCCAATGCTTCAATACAACAATATCCCATGACTTTCTAGATACCTTCCAATCTCTACCAGAACATTGTTAAGAGTTTGCACTACTCCTAAGATGTCAGCAAAGAGGTTTCATTCTAGATAAGTAGCAATGGAATGTTGTACAGTTCCATAGGCCACTTACCCATCACATGCATATTAGTAGTATATTGTTCATTGATGCAATTATTCTAATATGCATAATACACACCCTAAGTCTAGGAACATAAGCATATACATCATTGAACAATATTATTTAAACAAACAAATAATTCAAATACTTATCTTTGTTTGGTTGTAGGGTAGACTCTCTCTTAATATTTGCTTCCTTGCAGGAACTGCTGGAGTGTGCTCCCTCTTGATCTTTGCTTCCTGGATTACCTATATTTGAACTTATATCCATCCTCGATCAGTATGCATACTTACTAGTATCATCATTGTGTTATCCTCGAGGTTTCATACATACATTCATTGGTATAATCTTAATACTTTCAAAAACATTATGATTCTAAGTAATCTTAAACATGTATGGTCAAGATCATTTCATACACATATAATTTATCACAATTCTTTTACTCGTGCATATTCGTATTTGACCATAGGACTTTTCTAGTTAGTCATATCATCAATCAAAGTAAGAAGCATAATATGCCTAGACCCATGATTACTAACTTCAATGAATAATCATTATCAATCATGCAACAGTATAAGATCCTAACACAAGGTAGGATTCTAACTTGATATAGGAAAAACATACCTGGTTATCATATTTGCTAGTTATGTCTAGCAATGTCTTCTTGTTCTCTTCAATGACTTGTGCTAGTAACTTGCATATCTCATAGGTTAATCACTATAGAACCAAGTTATACATACCTCATAAGTATATCTTCTATGTGATCCATGACAATGGATGAATCTTTGTCTTCATGTCAACATGGTCATATGTTCTTGAACTAGAACACGATTTTTCTTTCTTGATGTACCTTTCATGTTAGCGGACAACATCAACCTCATACAACACCACAATGCATTAGTACAATCGTAAGTGTCAAAACTCTAATCAATGAATATCTGCATTCATAATTTTATTAAGATGATACGACAAGTCTAAAGTTAATCAAGATTGTACTTAATGAAGACAAACATACCATAAACTTAATCATGAACAGATCTCGAAACATACCTGGATAAGTCATACCTGTCGAGATTGCTTGTAATCTTATTATGTAAGGCCTTAGCCTCATCTCCCTCTAAAACAAGAACTTCTTCACTTATGCAGGTGACCAATCCATTCTCTTCTAGGATTAACCCAATCCACTTGAATTGCAGAAACTGGATCTGGAGCTGGATTAGGGTTTGTCAGAGAAACCCTAAAAATTCAATATTTGAATTTCAAACTTTTGAAAGGATAGAAAGATGTGCCTTGATGAGATGATCAAGCTGGTATACTCAGAATTTGAAAACTGCAAAGTTTCACCACTCAAAACTGCCTTTGAAACTTCCAGATCTTCTATACATGATCTCGAACTAGGGTTTGATAAAGCCCACCCTTATGCCCAACCAAAAGGTTCGATCCAAAGCTCTAAACTTTGATTTTTCTGAGGAGCTTCCAGCCATGGTCACAGACTTCAGAAATTCCAACTTTTTCAGAAGCCCTAATTTTCCACCTTTCCGATCAAAATCTCAAACTAGGGTTTGATCAAGCCCGGCCTTCTGCCCAACCAAAAAATTCGATCTTGGTCTCTAAATTTACATTTTGATGAGGAGCATCCAGCCATGGTTTCCGATACAAAAATTCCAACATTCTCCGAAACCCTAAATTCCCGGAGTCATGAATGAAGGTGCTCAAAATCCAATTCTGTTTTGACATAAATATGCACCTGATTGTGTTTGGTGTAACTCCGAAATTTCAAAGCCACAAGTTCTAAAAATTCTTCCTGTGGTAGCCTGACCTGTTATCTTTCCAACCCCATAGGTCTGACCTCAATTGGATTCTCTGAGAGAGAGTTATGCCAAGTGTCGCAACGTGACCTGTTTATGGGATAAAACAAGAGAGCAAACTTGTATGGTGTGCCACGTGTCACTAGTTCAGTTTCATCCTCTGAAAAACTTACCTGAGAAAGTAAAGTCTGTGCCCTACCTTCCATTTTTTACGAAATTTCATTTGGATCTTCCTATCCCAAGTTGTGACCTTTTTTCCTAGGTCACTTGTTTATGACTAAGATCTGGAAGAGGCAGAAACCCTAGATTGTACTGGCCATAAATTACAAAGTAAAACGAATTAGAATTTTTGCTTCGGACACAAGGTACATGAAGATGTTATCTACAACCTGTAAAGGTTTCAGATCCTGAAATCTCACCTAAATGAATTTATAGTGTAAGTGCTACGATGACTGGTTTTATCTATATCAAGCCCTAGCTTCGCAAGTGCAACAGGTGTCATAAATGCCATACCATGCCTTCTTTCAGGCTAGCTCTGATACCATGCTAATTTTTCAGAATTTAATTCAATCTGATCTAGGATCTTAACTCAGAGAACAACATGTACAGCATATCTACAGCATATCAATCATGGACATAATAATGCAAGCACACAAGAGACAATAGACACACAAAGTTTCACTGGGGAAAACCATAAAGGTGAAAAACCCCACAACTTCCTCAGAGATAGATAAAGCAATGATACAACTCAAGTACAAGAGATAGTCTTCTCTAGCAGCAACTTCTCCTCCTCCACAAGTGCGCCACTCTCCAATGAGAGTATGAGTGAGAAAGTGAATGATAAAATAGAGTGCCTCCCGCACTCTATTTATACTTGACTTGACTTGCCTAATGACCTTTACTAGGTTGGCCTTAACTTAACCACATAACATAATGCTGACAGGGCCGACCCCCAATAGGGTGGTCTAATAACCCTTTTACCCACATGACTCATACAGGGCCGACCCCATCAAGGTGGTCTAATAACCCATCAAGTATAAGTTACAACACTTACAATATAAATGAGGACACTTCCATATAGAGGAATAATAACATCTCTATAGGAATACAACATACATTTATGAAATACATTCCGAAGTTACAAATACATGAACAGTGAAGGGTCATGTGATCATTTGATTGATGTTGTATTAAGTAAGGTTGTGATTATATGTTGGGGTGTTAAGGGTTAATAAAACAATTTGTAAGTAACTATCAATTGGGGGTGTGGAACCAATAATCATGCAGAAATCATGGCTTTGAAACTCCTTCTATGTTTTGCAAAGGAAAAGGGATGCAACAATATTCAATTATTTGGAGACTGGATGAATGTTATAAACTGGACAAACAAATAAAAAAAATGCCACAATATTCTCTTACTTCCTTTGGTTGGGGAAGTTCATCACCTTGTAGAAAGCTTTGATTCATTCTCATGTCGTCATGTCCAAGGGAAAGGAATGTTGAAGCTGACAATCTTTCAAAGGAAGGGCTTCAATTAACGTTTGGTCAGTGGAAGATCATGGAGGCACATAATGGGAACTTTTTCTAATACTACCATCGAACTTCCATTGAAGACATGGGAGACATCCATAATGAAAATGAATCTGCGCCATAATTTTTGGCGAAATTGTTTTCTTTCTTTATATAGGCCTACATAGAAAATGTATATGAGAAAGTTATATACAGCCCAAAAATGAAAGTTGGATGACAAGAAAGTCAAAAATCTCGATGATAGTCTGTGCAAGGAGATTGAAGTTTCTCATCGATAGGTCTTGGTTTGGAAATTTGAAAGCCTGCCAATGTGTTGTAAAGGGGATTGATGGAGCTCATATTATAAAAATAAAACCCCTCCACTAAGATAGTCATTTGTTCATTGTGCATCAAGAGGATACCATTTGGTGCATAGTAAGTTAACGAAGCCAACAAAGTAAGAGGCACAATCAAAATAGTAGTTATCCCAACCTTGAACGAACCCCTATTCTAGCTAAATACCTCTCGTTGTTTCCCCTTAGTATTTGGTAAGCCTGTAGGATGAATATAATATGGTTTTCCATTCCCGTCGTGGATGATGGGTCGATGATAAGAGAACCTCCTCAACCATTTTGGAGTTGGAAGTTTAAAAGTTAGGAGTGGTCATTGAAGCCCTTTTAGGCAAATCCCTCAAGCACACCCATTACCTTTTGACCTGCAGGGTTACACCGCGGAACCTAGGAGGAATTTTCATTTTTTTTTACTACAGATGGTGCTAGGGGAGTATCCACAAGGTAAGAGAGATGGCTGTGTATATTTCCTCTCAAAATCTAGGAATTGCATTGTCCTTTAGTTTAGATGCTTAAGCCCCATCGCCCCTGCTAGGTAAACATTTGGCCAACATCGCAAAACCGCATGCCAAGAGAATAAAACAAATTAACAGACATAACCACACTCTATCAAAGATTTATTTATGTTAAGCTAACCCACATATTTTTTAATAAGTTTCCCATGCCCATGTTAAGCTAGACACGCGTCATAAAGAAATTTGTAAGTCAAGAATTATTTAAATCCACTAATTTATTTATGCCTGAGCATTGAGTTTTAATTGAAAATCATGAATAATATTTCATATTTGTAACATCTTTGAATATCTATGCATTGTTGATAGAAACTAATCCTATACAGGGTTTTGCTTAAGATAGTAATGATCGAGGATGTTAACAAAGTCTTAAATCTTGGTGCTTGTTTGCTTTCCTATGTAAGTACTATAATTTTTACTTCATGGAACATGATATTGGGTGTGCTGTCTCACAAGGTAATTCCATGTCGCACCTAAGAACCAGCTAGGAATCCAAAGTTATCCAATAAGTATCTCCAGAATTGAAATGGTAGAGGAAACAAGTACCCCATCTCTCACACTTCAGTATGATGATACCTAGAGAACCTTAGGGTCAGAGCTTGAATACCATTGGGGTGAAATATATCAGTTGTTTAAGGAAGAATTGTACCTTGTGTTATGCACATAAAACCAAGAAGAAATATTGAGTTATCAAAATACCAAGAGGCCGAGACTACATAAGGAAACAACCAGATCATAAGTCTTCCCCTATGTCGAAGTAATAGGTTGGATAATTCCTCACATAGGTCCTAAAAGGCGTATTATCAAAGATGCCATTGGCAGAGCCATCACCTCATTTCAACCATCCAACATGATTGATTATTACAAATTCCCAGTAATGGATATCAACGTGACAAGTGAGTGGGTTGAGTCACTCAAAATCGACTATACAATGTCCTCAAACTAGCATGGGGTCGAAGCAAGAAGTTATGCAGCAAAGAGGGTGGTGTATACGAAACTAAATGGCTAAAGCATCCATACCGGATATAACCCACCCTCTTATGCATATTAGATAGGGAATTAGAATCTTCTCACTTCAAGATAGACTGGATCTCCTTATTCTATCATGTCACCTTGCTCGATAAAAGATTCACCTAGGAAACAATCCTCTCCTCCAATATGGAGGATGCAGTCATGAGTGCACAAGCAAGTCTACTCACGCAACAATCTAGCTTCCACATGTCTTCATACATGTTAGATGTAGTCTACAATTTGAATAATTTTACTGTCATAGGATGGACCTGCAATCCCTCAGAACCACCCGTGCATGTTTATTATCAATATTTATGGGTACAAAAGCATGCTAGTGATTACAACAAATTTGTGAGGAGTTCATCATTCCTCTTTACATGATTATACACGGGAAAACAACCAATTGCATGATAGATCAAACTATTGATGAGGTGACAAATCTAGGGGATTGGTTCCTAACAAAATGAGTAACACACTTGCGGATCTATTGAGGGTCATAACCCCCATACATTATACCCAAATATGTCACAGATAATATGTTCTTGAGGGAAATAGTAAGGAAGACATTCGTGAAGAGGATTGCATCCACTTTAGCCAAGGCCAAGAAAGCATCTTGGCCACCTCTATCGATAGTCATTGGAGCATATTGGATGACTAAGGTAAAAAAAAATTGAGGAGATAACTAAAGATCTGAACATCTTCCACTTTGGCGAGGAAAAGTTCCAGAGAAATGATAGCCACAAGAAGGTAGCAAACCACTGTGTAATAGTGAAATTCACTGAGGTCATACATTGATGAGTTCTTCATGGAGGAAGAAATCTATAAGTGAGCTCAGTATCTTGAAGGTTTATCCAGGATGATTAAGAAGGGTAAGAGTTCAACTGCAGACTTTGCTTGCATGCAAAAAGAAAAACAAGTAGCAGAGGCGGGCCAAGAGAAGGCAGAACAGGAAGCATAAGAGGCCCATAAACAAATAGCAGAAAAGGCCCAAAAGATTATCGAGGAAGAAGATAGAAGAAAATTCGAGGCAAAAGTTGGACAATGGGAAGAACAAAAGAATGTTGAAGGGGAATCCCACATAATAAAGAAACAAGAACAAAAGGATAAATAAAAAGAATTGCAGAAAAGAGTTGAAGAGTAGAGACAACAAGAGGAAGCTCGTAAGAAAGTCGAGGAGCAACAACAACAAGAAGAGGCTCAGAGAAAAGCTGAGGAAGAGATAAAAGCACATGAAGAATATCAATAGAAAGTATAGGAAGAATGAAGGTGGAATGAAATCTGCAAGAGGAGGCATAAGATAACAGTCCTCAAGATATGGACATAGAAGTGCTCGCTAATGATTCCAAAATTCCAGTCACTAGAGGGCATTTCCCACTAAAGGAGCTTGGAATAGGATTATATTATGCTACCAAAAAAAATAAAATCATGTCCACTCATAAAATAAAAAAATAAAAGCAAATAAAAAATAAGTTCATAAAATAAAAATTTAAAACCAAATTAAAAGTTATTAAAAAATCCATGGCTAATAAAATAAAAAATTAAAAACATAACTCAATCTTAAACACAGATATATCAAGCATAGAGAGGGATCAAATTTCTTGAGGTGTAAATTTTTTCTAGAAGTGTAAAAAATTTAAGATTTACAAAAACTACACCTCAAGAAATTGGATCCCTCTTAGTACTTGATATATCCGGGTTTAAGATGGATCTATGTTAAAACAACAACAACAATAAAGAAAACCAAAAGTGAATCACCTTATTATATATGAGATAAATTATGCACAATTTGAAAATGAGAAAAGGCATATAATTCAAAATCAGGTTTTGAGAAAAAAAAATATTTGGCACATTTTTACACCTAAAGATCAAGTAATTTTAATGATAAAAAAAAGATCAATAAGTGCTTTAAATATGAAATCTTTAAATGCCACCTCAAATGGTAACATGATAAAATAAAGTCATTGATCATCCTTTAAAATGCAAATTTAGTCCTACATGAATACGACTTATTCATTTCACAAAAGTACAAACTTACGAAGAGGCATGAAAGTTTAAGGCTTAAAAAATAAGATAAATCATTCAAAAATTAAAAGCGAGAGCTTGCTTCCATTCGTTAACAAATACTATTTCAGGACGTGAATGAAAACTTTAAATTTGAGCATCCTCTTAGAAAATTTTGATCTTCCAAGACGACCAAAAATTCATGCTTGCATTGAAGACCGGAAATGAGCGAGATTGTCAAATGATCATATTAATTCAATTCAAATGAGCCGAGGCATGGAATTGACTCAACTAAGTCCAAATAACGGCATGAAAGTGTTGAAGAGAAACCGAGAAGCGAGAGGATCCAAACGACACACATCAATCGTGACCATCAAATCCCTATCTCAAGAGATCCACGCCAAACAAATAAGAGTGCAAAAAGTAAAAGAATCTAGTAAAGAAATCCATCTAATCACACTCTTAAACCAAGCAAGCAAAACCAAAAGCTAAATATTTACAAAATTAAGAGGGCCCCCCGTTTATTTTTGCAAAATTAAGGGGGATTTTCGGAGGCCCAACAAAACCATGTCCACAAAATTGAAGGTTGTAATCTCCTCCATCTTAAGTATCTCCCAACATATGTCCACACTATCCTCGTTTGGCGACAAAAATCCATGTCATCCATTGTGCGCCACAATCCATTGAAAGCAAAATGTTTGCTTAGAGCTTTCGTTTGTTTAGGAATCCATTTACAGAATGAATCAAGCTATTGTAATAATAGAAACAAGTAGATTTATTTTCAATCTCAAGCAATTCCTCCTTGATGAGTCCCATTTCTTGTACATTTTCCTTGATTGTAACTTTGTCACTCTCAATTTGTTGATTACCACAACTAGTTTTTAACATGGTATCACTAGATATTTGTGTTACTTTGAACGTTACAATGGGCTCTATCATCCGTAGGCGCATCATTCATATTTGAATCAATAGTTTCTCTCAAGGATTCTTGTAATATATTAGCACAAGCCTATTCAACCAGTGTATCGAGCTTCTCTTGCAATGTAGTAAGCTCTCATTGACTTGGAATTGCGACGAGCCATTTAGATTCTTGCTCTTGTTCTCTTCACGTAAATCTGTATAATCCTTTGTGAGGGATTCCGCCTCATCTTCTAATTGTATAGCCGGAAGAGATTTGTCTGAATTATTTAGTAACTAGTTCGAATTTGTTTGCTTCGATTCATTTTTTTGAGTAATTTGAGAAGGTTCTAAATTAATCTATCGATTATGTTGCCTAGCTCTTTTTGTCCACCCATCAACTCTTTTTTCCCTTTCTCAGTGTTATCATGACAACTTCTTATGGTGTTGACTTCATCTCTATAATGGTTTTAATCGGCATGTAATTTGTCATAGTTTACCATCTTAGTTATAGGATCGAAGGGAGTGGATATGTATGGTTTGGTTGTTTGGCTATTGTTAATGCCTAAAAATCGCACATGCGACATTTCGACGATTAATCCAGTATAGCATCATCAACATAAAGAATGCATTTCACCACAGGCATCCTCAACAGATCCAAAGCACATTATGAGTCCACAAGTGCCCAAAAACAATACAAAAAAGGGTAGCATGAGTATTACATGGGTTACCCGCGCTATAGTTCATGTTACCTTAACAATGCCCGTGCTTACCCGCACGACTTTTCCTTCGATGGCCACACTACTGTCAAAACGATGGGACCACTTACTTCCAGCGACGCATTGAAGTCTCAATCCTCCCCAAGGATCCCAATTTGGCTCCTCTCATACTTGGTGGCATTAATCATCCCCCCTTGTGTACCTTGGAAGCATTTCATGAAGGAGGAGAGTTCACATTTGGATCTAGTTGTTTGTTGGCCACCTCTTGGCCTATAAAAGATAGCCATTGGCATGCATTTTGTAGAGAGAAATTAGAGCAAGTTTATGTTGTTGGATTTGAGTTGGAGATTCCTCATAGCCCACCATTTCCTACCATTGTGAGCATTTCCAAGCTTGCTTTCCACCTACCATCAAGGGGCAAGTGTTTCTCTCCATTGTTCTTCCATCTACGATAGGGTTATTTGCTCATAAATGAGGAAACAATCAATTCATTTGGCTAGCCCGTCTTCGCCAGTTCTACCATTGGTCCATGTTTTACCTAAGGAGGTTGGTAAAACGTCCTCTCAGGTGGGCCTCTTGGATCATGTCTTGAAATAAATCGTCCAAGGGGTACAAGGAGCCCGACCTTGTTTTTCTATTCCTTGGCATCAAAATGAATTTTCTACTTCTTCTATAACTACTACAATGTTCTTATTAAAGATTTATTAATCTCTTTTTGAGATTAACACATGGGATTATGGGTCTTCAAAGGTTTTTCTTATTTCTGACATCTTTTGTAGGTGTAACCTCAACTCTTCACCATTTCTTCTCATTTTCTCTTGGTAGAAATCTTGCTATAATAGATGTGCAAAGAAAATGAACAACCGGTGTTCTATTTTAATGTACAACCACTCAACTATGGACATATATTTGGTTCTACTCTTTCATAAATTTACAATCACAGACATGATAAAACCACTCAACTTCCTTTCAAGGAAGGATGAGCAATGACTCGATGATCCGTACAAATTCAAGTGATTTTTACTCAAACTATTTTACACAAATTTGAAGGGAGATTGTGTGGAGCATCTCACCCCACACAATAACTCAAAAATATTAATAAAAATATATCTACATAGGAGTGTCTCACCCTTCCTTTTATTATGTGTATTCCTTTCAAATAGATGCATATGAGATGACATTGGAAGAGGAATACCATGAATGTGCCAAAATTATTTTGTACAAGATCTCTCTTGTTAACGATTCTGGAGATTCAGAAGGAGTGCTTGAGGAACTTAGTAAGAAGGTGACCAAAATAGTCGTCAAGTTAACTTTGAAGGAACAACTTGCTTCTTAATTGCTAATTCTTGGTCGTTTTAAAGAAGCGAAGGTGATATATCGGTCCCTATTTACTGCAAAGTTTGAAAATTATAGGTACTAAGAATCGCGTCAAAAGTGTCTAGCTCTATCAATAGAGAGTGGGAAGCATTCACCTAATCATGTTAATAAGTTGCATCTTTGTATACATATCTTCAAGAGGAATATTGCTTCTCTACATACCTCTTGAATTTTTGGAGAACGAATAATTTATTCTACAAACAACTATATACAGACAAAAGAATAGCAAGAATCGCAATGAAATTGAAGCTTCCTAGTACAATATTCACACAAAAAGTCTCTCCAATGACCCCATAGAATGCAAAACTCATAACAATATCAACAAGGCAGCACAGTAGGTCTACAGGACTATACCCACTTGCATTTTCCTATGAGCCATCCCATTTTTCTAGAATCATTGTCAAATTTAATAATCTAGGAAGATGTGTGATCCACCAATAGTAATCTTGTGCTCTTATCCTCTAATTATCATGCTTCAACGCCAAAGAATCGGTCTTTGAGTAACGAGATCAACGAAATTGTGGAGTGTTTTAACTACAACCGCTGAGGAAATTTTTCCACGATGGGTTGAGTGAACCATTGGCACTTGAGGTGAGTGAATCATTGGACCGTTTAGAAAATTCTACCACAATGAGGTGAGCGAACCGTTATAATTTGAGGTGAGTTTTCACAAAGACAATGAGGATTATACCATGGAAATTTTACATGTAGAGGTGAGAAACAATTGCACGAGGATGGATTGCACTAGGTCGTGCTCGCTCAAACACACAGAATGTGCTCACTCAAACACAAATAGATATCATATGTTGTTAATCTTAAAAAATACAACATAAACCCTAGCATGTGAACCATACAACCCTAGGTCGTAGAGAGAAGGTAACTAGTCACTGGAATACCGATGAGAAGGAGATTGCTAGAGAAGTGGGGAGAATGAGTAACCATTTTGTGAGACCAAGGAGAAAATTTTTTAGGTTTTACAGGTTGCAAATATGGAAAAAAATATGCAGAGGAGCAAACTTGAATAGAAGGATATGACTAAGGGAGGCAAAGAGGCACATAGAATATGCAAGGGGGGACAAAAAGGAAGAACAAAACGGATGAGGACAGAATGAAGGTCTGGTAGGGAATTTGGCAGACTGAGGACAAAACCTAGGCACTCTAATACCACTATTGGGATGCCCAATTGGGAAAATAATCAAATACTAAACAAAGACAATCAAAGACACAAATATCTAGGCATGAAAGCTCATTCATTTTTCCATTGATAATGTTCATATAAATACAACGTAAGGCGACGCTTGGTTTTCATCTTCCAATTTTTCTCTTGGACTCCTCCGAGAATTCATATTCACTGAACCCTATTGGATTAGGTTCCAACATAAACAAAAGCAACAAATAAAGGACGTTAACTACCCAGTTGAACATGAAAAACAATTGTTTTTTCTTTTTTTCATCTTTTCTTGATTTTGTGAAACCCAAAATCTCTTATTTTGGAAGTTGGTCAAAGATTCCATGATAAATAAACATACTTGAATGACCAATGTATCCATGCAACTAAGTGATTGATCATGCAAGAAATATCAACATAGCCAACCCTCAATGCAACCAATCATGAAGTCTCAAAATATGGAAATATGCATTCATGTGCTTAGTGATCAAATAACCAAGGAAATTTATTAGGTGAAACTTGAAACATTTCCCTTAACAATGATGAAATAGAAAATAGAAAAGAAAAAAATTCTTCTTCCTCAAGAAACACCTCCATCATCTTCAAATCAAAATCGTATCATGAGCAATCCTAATATCCAATAATTGATTCATCGAGGAATCTCTCCGAAGAACAAAATATGCATCCATGATCATGGGAAAACTATTAGGAATATCATCTTTTGGTTGAACTAAAAACCTCCCCTACTGCAATCGTATCTCACCAAACTATTCTTGAATCACTATGGGAATATGCAAAGATAAACCCTCAAATTGAATCAATTCCACATTGTTGATTTGTTCCTCTTCTTTTTTAACTTTATCATCATTACTAGGAGGAATCAACAAATCCACTTGTAAACTTGACTCTTCCTCTTCCTCTTCATGGTATTTTGCATATGGCTCAGGTGATGGAACCACTAGTTCCTGATCACCCAAGCATTGTTTATCTTCATCCTCTTCATAACTAGGAAGTTCATCACATGCAATCTTCCTTGATTTCATTCCCTTTCATCATCAAGTAATTCTTGCACTCTTAGGGAAATGCAAAAATATTTCCTTATACTTGTTGGCTTCTCATTCCATAAGAGGGAATGAAACTCTAGATCAAAAGCGAAAACATAATCCAATAAAACACCTCTTTGTTGGAATGAGGGATGAACCTTATACAGTGCATGGATAAATTTACCATGAAAATTAGATATAGTCTCATATTTTCTCTTCTTAATGTGAGAGAGCTCCACCATCAAGGATTCATATCCTACATCCATTGTATGTACTCAATATCCATTAACAAGCATGATCTATCCACATATGGAGTTGCTAGGGGAGACTCGGGTGGTCTACCGTTGTGTTCCAAAATATATATCCAAGTTTGTCAAGGCCTGAAATTGTGCCTTGTGCAAGTTCAACTCATGGATATATTCATTGGTTGTTTGGTGTGATAAAACCCTACATCAATGGAGTTTCCAAGTGAGATAAGAAAACTATAAAGCAGATAAAGAAAACCTCACTAATGTCATTTTGATTTCCTAGAATTGAAAAAGTCCTCGGCAATAACACCAATTTGTTATAACACAAATATGCACTAGTAAACCTAGAAAATAAAAACATTCAGGTCACCCACCCATGTCACCACTAGATGCCTCTCTGTTTAAACTAGTGGTTTTCACAAGGGGATGTCCCTAAAAGGTGCATGCTACCATCTAATCAATAAATCTACACAAAATCCAAGATGATCAACACAAAAGAAACACTCTCTTGGGTTTTCCATAAACAATCAAGAGTGAGGGTATGTTTCAAATGGTTGGGAGTAAATTCTAAAGATAGTTGCAAAAACGAATTGATGGAAATGAGTGGAGTGAATGTGTTCCTTGGGTGAAATAAATTCAAAATTAGTGCATTGTTAGCTACCGAAACACTACAAACAACTTAGAGATTCAAAGAGTTAGAACAAATAATAACTGTACCTAATCACATATAACCCAAGATATTGATTGCATCATAGTGATTCATGCGTTACAAGTTGCCATGGATCTCCTTGCTTACAATTCAAGTAGCAGTCTAAAGCCGTGGAGATGGACGAGTGAAGAGTTGTCCACTACTACAAATTATCTAGAGAAATTAATATTCCACCCTTCCTCTTGTTCTTAAATATGTATATATACAACCTCAATTCATACTAGTTGCTTTCGAAAGAGGAAATAAACTCATTAAGGCAAAATCTCAACATGTAGACTAGGCAAGATCTCCTTTTTTGCTTTTGGAATGTTTTTCCCTTGTTGTGTGACCTTTTTGTCGTTTTAGGATGCTTTTTTCTGCTTTCTTTGTAACATCTTTATACCTCACCCTTTATTTTCATGCAAGGATAATATTCAAAAGTTAAAATCAAGCTTTTATATTTTTAACAAATGATGGAAAATGACAAATATACCCAAGAGGTCAAACTAGGTTTTGGAGTGGTCAAATTTAGCATATGGAATAAAGGTTTGGAAATTAGCTTGGTAAGAATGGCCACGAGGGAAAATTTTAAGGATCCATAATTTTCTCAAAGTGTAGAAACCTTGGCGAATCTTACTAATTCTTAAATTTGCAACCATAAAATGTTTGTCAATTTTATTTAAAAAATATTCAAATTTCTAAGGATTTTATATAGTTTTTTGGATAATTTTGGCACTTTTTAGAGAAAAAAAATATTGTCCCGTGGAATTTTGGTGAATCATCATTTAAGTCAAGTTTCGTTATGCATGTATGTGTCTATGAGTCATATGTGTGTCCTCAATGTGTTATCTATAATGGATTTGTGTTGTTTGGCATTGAGAGGTGGAGGCATGCCACTACAAAATGCTCCATCTCCCTCATGTCTCTTCATCTTTTCAACTATCTTGTTAGTAATTCCTCACCAATGTGTCTATTGTTGCAATGATCTCCTTATATCTATCCTCTAATAACATTATCTAATTGAACAATTTGTACCCATTGTGTTATATGGGCCATCCTCTTCAGTTGATATTTTAACGCTTCACTTCCATTTCATCCACGTGTTTTGATCTAGTGGTTCAGAAATTTCTTTACCTTCTTCCACGATCTCTCTAAAATTCCCAAATTCCAATCCTTTTATGCCATGTGTCATCGACATGTGATCTACATTATGCCCCTTCTCATCAACTCAATGAGGCCTTTACTTTTATGCCCACCATGCATTATACATCTATTAGGATCACTTTGGTCCATCTATACTTGATGCCTCTCGAACCCATACTTTGTCATATATTGTTCCAATTCCTTTGTGCTTATGTGGTGAGCTTCAAGGAAATTGTATCCTCAATGCATCATCCACTTCAACATCCTATAAATATGTTGAATCCCCCTTGTTTTCTCAAATCTTTCTATACGTTAAGCCTTCTTTCTTTGAAACTATTCATGTACCCTTTGTGAGTTCACCATTCTTGGATATATCTCTCGGAAATCCTCTCACACTTATAATTTGTCTTGAAGTCCAAACCATCCTAAATATGTACACTCATGTCATCCTTGGTGTTCTAAAACTCGGTATCAAAGTAACTTCATGATCTTGCATTATAGTCCTCATGCTTAAGTGGCGTACTGGTGGCAGGATGGTGAGCTAGCAGTGTACCATCCAGGACTAACAAACTAAATCACGAAATCCATAACTGGAATCGCAACCAAATGAGTTGCAACCAGTTGAGTTACAACCAAATGGTTGCAACCAGTTGAGTTACAACCAAATGAGTCATAGCCAAATCTGGCCTTCTTACCAACGTGTCGTTACTCCGCCCACTGGGAGCAGTCACAACCAAATGTTTAATCCTTGAGCACTTGGCATGAGTTTACGCCTTGGTTCATTGTACGGGCTAGACGGAATATGGCTCTGAAACTCAGCACCAGGTCATGTAACTAAAACTTTGGCACAACGGTGAACCAAATCACCCCTGATCTATCTCTTCAATTACAAAGAGATTGTCCTCTACACAATGGCATCTCCCTCTCTGTTGATGGCAGACGGTTTCCATCCAAAAGAAGAGACGACTCGTAAAATCACTCAGGAAGCGATTATTTCGCAGTGGTAACACATGCCATTTATTTCACCAACACCGTCAGCTCCTTCCAATACACGACCACCATTCACACGAAATCAAACTCAGAAGCACTTGTATCATTGGTGAGCTTGAACCCCGTTTACAGGTTCCTTTCTTCCGTACTCCGACGGTGACAACAGGGATACTCTGCAGCTTCATTCATACTTCAACGCAGATATCTAAATCTACTGTTTCTCATTAATGTTGTCTCAAATATCTGTTGCAGCAACGCAATACCATGATGTTCTCCACGCAAATGCCATCAATGCGATCTTGGAAATTCTTCCCTCAAATCAATCCCACTATCGATTTCCCCAAGGGATCATTCCTACTTCTTTAGAACTAGAATTTCTTTCCCAGAGCTTCTACCCAACCCTCTGCTCTTCACGAAATCAAACGTTTCATTTCAATAATTTCATCAAAGGAAAAAATACTCTGCTATCCGGGCACACATAGTCAAATACAGAAAATGAAGCATGATTTTTCCTCTTTTTAGCATTCATTAGACGCATACGCATACACACAGAAAGCGATCGATTCTTCCTCTTTCATTCATCATCCAAAAATATACAAAATAAAAAACGTAATCTATTCTATCTATCTCCCTTCTTCTTGGCCGTCCTTTCTATATCAGTGCCCGTAGGCTTACATTCCTTTTCTACCAGATTGAGCTTCCAGCTCATTAAAATCAACTCTCCCACTCACTAGGCTGTTTTTCCAGATTTAAACAACAGTCCCTAAAAATAGCACATCGAGCCTCTCTTACTAATGACTCGTCGAAACAGACTCTCATCTCTCCTCGAGTCACTCCTAGGAATCAGTTATCATGACTCAACTTACATTGACACCTAGCAGATTGAATTTCTTATGCTTATGCTCACTATCTATAAAGAAATTAAACACTTTACAGAAGGTTTACAATGGTTTTACGATAACCCCCCTTTGGCTAGTGTCAAGACCTTAGGGTCTAACCAAACTTAGAACCTTGACTTGGAAGATAATGCTCCTGCATCAGACTCCCAAAGTAGAAAGAAAACATAACCACCTGATCATGTGTCTTCATTCTCTATCTTCCTGGATCCCAGACTTTTGTTTGCTACTGTTCATAAGCTTTACTGTCATCATTTGTCCTTGGTTGTAACCTTCCAGGATTCCAGACCTTATACTGCAATGCTCCATTGTCTTTACCTTCGTCGTTCTTCACTTTCAATCCAACCTCACAATGGGTTGTAAACTTTATTCTTCTGTAGCTTTTCTTAGGAACGTGCATCAACTCCCATAGTTCATTTAATCCATCATGCAATTCTGCATTCTGTTGTAGATAATCTTCATTTTCATTACCCGATCGATGCATTTTTGTTTCACACACAAGGATATAAACATCCTTGATCCCTTCTGTAATGTTGTACATCTCCTGAAAAGCATTCATAACACATACTTGTCTCTCCCACTGCTTTATAACAGATCCACTTTCACCAAGATCATCCATCCCACGTTCAATCATCTGGGCAATAACCAATTGCATAAGATCTTCCCTCTTCTTCAACTCTATACTTTCACCTTCAAGCTGTTGGTTTCTCTCTTCGTTTTCTGCTTTTTCTTCGATCACCCATACATCCTTAATGTCCTTGAAGACATTTCCCTCTGCAACACTCATTTGTTGTTTCTTACCTTCAAATTTACCTTCAAGAAGTAAATTACCTTTCAGCTCATTAGCTGCAGTAACAGACTCATACTTCACTTCTCTTATGCTAGCCAATGCACTATGAACTTGGAAATTAGCATATATCTTTGTCTCAATCAAATCTTGAGAGACTTCTTCATCACTGACTGCAATCACATCCTTAGACTCATGTTCCTCCAGCAAATATTCCAACAACTTATCTTTGACTTGATATTCCTCAAATATTTCACCATGATGCTGATCATCATCTTTAGCATGTCTTTCTTCCTCCTTCTTGACAACCTTCAGTAGTTGTCCTTCATCTCATGGACTAATTCTAGTAGTCAATTCAGCTTTGGTTAGTCCAATAACTGTCTTTGTTTCAGTATGAGACATATTTTTCCCATCTTCCTCTTCATTGCTATCCTTCTCTTGGTCACTGTTTTGTGGCACTTCCATCTGTCTCTCTAGGCTAGATGAGTCCCTGCCATTCACCTCTGTTCCTATACATGCTTCCAGAAACCTCATTTCCTCATCAAAATCACTAAAACTTAAATCATTTACCTGAGGTCTCAATTCATAACTTGACTCAAACTCCCATAGTCGATTTTCTAGTAACAAAATCTCTTTATCAGCTTCTTCAAGCATTGCATTTATATGCTTGATATCTTCCTTCTCTTCTCCACGCTTTTGGCTATCAATATGAACCAGACTTCCTTTGATTTCAGCTCTAGCAGTATGCTGAAAATCAATTTCTTCCTTCAATTGTGTGTGAGCTTCCACATGAGGCCTTGCTATCTCATCCTCCTTCAGAACGGAATTCAGATTATGTATCTCCTCTTTCTCTCCTTTGGCAATACCAAAAGATTGTTCATCATCATGTACTACACCTGCAAACATACACAAATGATTAGATTTAAAATCATGAGACCTCTTAGCCTCACTTGATGCTTTAGTCATCAAGCTTTCTTGCTGCTTTGAACCTTCCACATGGTTCAGAATTAAAATCTTCAATAGTCTTCTCCTCAACATCTTCATTACTGTCGTCAAGCAATGAATCATATTCTGGTACACACACCAAAACATCATCTTGATACTCGTTTACTTAAAGTAAATCTTCCTTCCATTGAGCATCCATTCTCTGCTTAAGCTTCCCAAGATCTTATAATAACTGAATCTTCATCCTATGTCCCCTCTTCTCTTGCAGCCTATGCCACTTCATCTTCTTTCTCATTATGTAACCATATCTATGGTCTTCTTTAGACCTCTGTAACAGCTCCATCAACAAATCTAGACGGACTCTTAGCTTAGCTTTCTCCCTATCATACTCTTCATCACTCATTTGCTTCCATATGCCATTTTCCTTGGCACCTTCTCTCTCTCTTTTGTGGCTTTTCTCTGAACCTCTGTCATGACTGTCAGTAGTCATCTTCTTCCCCATTTCCATGAGTTTCTTCACATTCATTGTGAGCTACACTAATCCTCTGCAATAGCAATCTACTCTGCTACAACTACCTCACCAAGCCTCTCCTCTGTACTTGGTCTTTTGGCAACACTGGTTCTCTTTATGGAACCTTCTGGGAACTCCTCTATGCTCCTTCTAGGCTTATACCCTCAACTCACCTTCTCTTAAGAACATTTACTTGTTCCCCTGCATTCCAACCTCATTTGGAAAGATTAGGTTATGTTTCCACACTGCTCCTTCACTTAGGAACCTCTATTGGCTTCCTTCATCACCGCTTCAAAGTTGTGATCTGCTTGCTGAGATACTCTTCAACTGCTCCTACCCGTACTTTAACACTGTTAGAAAACAAAGACCATTTACCTTTTGGATCTCAACATATCTGCTCCTTCAAGAACCTTGCGTTCTTTTCTATCACGCTTTCAAAATCCTGTTGCTGCCAGCTACTTAGAAAGGATCTATAAACCATGTTCTTCAAAATGTTGGTTGCAGGAAGTTCCTGCACTTGCAGTTTATAGGTTCTCATCACGTCCCCAGATTCATCAATATGCGTACATTCTCACATCAATATTACCTTGCTACAAGTTTTTATCCACAAGTTCACAATCATGTATATGATCTTCAACGCATCCAAATGGGTGATTCACTCAATAGCTGAGAGCCAACTCAAATTCTGACGCTATCTACAACTGTTATATTTCCCTTTGGCACTGTCGGCAATGATTGGATCCATCTAACTTAATGAAGGTTCAAAGGCGATTTCTCCCAAGCATTTCAACTTGTATTTAACATCATCAATCTTCAACAATTTCGTTCTTCTCTAAGATCCCATGATCTCTGCCATCGAGTATCCACTTCCATTAATAATGCCATCGTTCAGAGTTTGATTGAATGCTTGAATCTGTTGTATTTTTTTAACACAATATTGGTTATTGCTTCCTCAATGCTATGTCCTACACGGAGTGTCACACAATTTCTACACATAAAACGTGTTCACCTTTAAGAAAAACTTCTAGGCAATGATTCAACAAAAGAAGCCTCCAGAGCATTCAATAATGAATGTTTTCACCAAAGTAACTCAACTCAGAGTGATCATTTCATAAACCAAGACAATACTTATCAATTGAAACGCGGAGCATCTATCATTTGATCAAATCGATCAACATAAAATGAACAAAAAATGATCCATCCATCTAGCCTCAATTTTCATACAGGACCTCTATAATAAAGCCCCAAAACCCAAGTTCACTTATTCTTCATGCAGAGTTTCTTGATCTGAACACATTAACTTCAAGTTCAATAAACTTTCATCCAATCAACATTCAGAATTTACTTATAGGTGAACAAGATTTCATTTTGTGGGCACGATTTCCTGCTTCTCTATTTCAACACAGATTTCATCAACGTTGCACAACTTTCAACACATTGCTCCTTAGAGATTGTCCTCTTTCCTTCTCAAGAGCATTCCCACTCCAATACCAAAATTGGTGGCAGGATGGTGAGCTAGCAGTGTACCACCCAGGACTAACAAACTAAATTAGGAAATCCCGAACTGGAATTGCAGCCAAATGAGTTGCAGCCAGTTGATTTGCAGCCAAATGAGTCACAGCCAAATCTGGCCTTCTTACCAACATGTCGTTACTCCGCCCACTGGGAGCAGTCGCAGCTGAATGTTTGAGCCTTGAGAACTTGGCATGAGTCTACGCCTTGGTTCATTGTACAGGCTAGACAAAATATGGCTCTGAAACTCAACCCCAGGTCATGTAACTAAAACTTTGGCACAAAGGGGAACAAAAGAACCCCTGCTGTATCTCTTCAATTACAAAGAGACTGTCCTTTACATAATGGCATCTCCCCCTCTGTCGATGGCAGACGGTTTCCATCCAAAAGCAGAGACATCTCGTAAAATCACTCACGCAGCGATTATTTCGCAGCTGCAACACATGCCATTTATTTCACCAACGTCATCGGCTCCTTCCAATACACGACCACCATTCACACGAACTCGAACTCAGAAGCACTCGTATCATTGGTGAGCTCGAACCCCGTTTACAGGTTCTTTTCTTCCGTACTCCGACGGTGACTACAGGGATACTCTGCGGCTTCATTCATACTTCAACGCAGATATCTAACTCTACTCTTTCTCATTAACGTTGTCCCAAATATCTAGTGCAGCAAATCAATACTAGGATGTTCTCCACGCTATTGCCATCAATGCAATCTTGGAAATTCTTCCCTTAAATCGATCCCACTATCGATTTCCCCAAGAGATCATTCCTACTTCTTTAGAACTGGAAGTTCTTTCCCAGAGCTTCTACCCAACCCTCTGCTCTTCACGAAACCAGACGTTTCATTTCAACAATTTCATCAAAGGCAAAACTATCCTGCTATCCGGGTACACATAGTGAAATACATAAAATGAATCATGATTTTCCTCTATTTAGCATTCATCAGATGCATATACATACACACAGAAAGCGATCGATTCTTCCTCTTTCATTCATCATCCAAAACTGTACAAAATAAAAAACCTAATCTATTCTATCTATCTCTCTTCTTCGTGGACGTCCTTCTTTTTATATCAGTGCCTAGGATTAAATTCCTTTTCTACCAGATTGAGCTTCCAGCTCATTAAAACTAACTCTCCCACTCACTAGGAAAAACTACCCTGCTATCCGGGCACACATAGTCAAATACAGAAAATGAAGCATGATTTTTCCTCTATTTAGCATTCATTAGACGCAGTCAAATACAGAAAATGAAGCATGATTTTTCCTCTATTTACCATTCATTAGACGCACACACGCATACACACAGAAAGTGATCGATTCTTCCTCTTTCATTCATCATCCAAAACTGTACAAAATAAAAAACGTAACTATTCTATCTATCTCCCTTCTTTGTTAATTTTTCAGAATTTACTTCAATATGATCTAGGTTCTTAACTGAGAGAACAACATGTACAACATATCAATCATGAACACAATAATGCAAGCACACAAGAGACACAGAGTTTACTTGGGGAAAACCATAAAGGTGAAAAACCCCAATAACTTCCTCAGAGATAGATAGAGAAATAATACAACCCAAGTACAAGAGATAGTCTTCTCCTAGCAGCAGAACCTCCTCCTCACAAGTGTGCCACTTTCCGAATGAGAGAAGTGTGAGTAATGAGTGATCAAATAGATATCTCTCGATCTCTATTTATACTTGTCTTATCCTTCCCAATAAACTAATTGGGCCTACTTGTCTAGCTTAACCCATGGTTAACTTAATCAGGGCCGACCCCACACTTGGTGGTCTAATAACCCATTTACCCACATGACTTATACAGGGCCAACCCCATCAAGGTGGTCTAATAACCCATCAAGTATAAGTTACGACACTTACAATATAAATGATGACACTTACATATAGAGGAATAATAACATCTCTATAGGAATACAAACACTTCCGTATAAAGGAATAATAACATCTCTATAGGAATACAAACACTTCCGTATAGAGGAATAATAACATCTCTATAGGAATACAATACACGTGGGTAAAATACATTCCGAAGTTACATATACATCAACACTCCCTCTTAACTAGGAAGGTATTTCTCGACACAGATATGCTAGCACAAGTATTCTTCTCTGGATCATCATTAGCGAATCATCGTCCTTGAATCATCATCGTCATCACTGCTGCTACTATCTCAATCAATCTCTGAATCTACTCATCATAGGAAGTTCTTAAGAGCCAGTCCTTTTTCATACTGGATGTAGGCCCACCACTTGCAGGTCTTCATCATCACTGGCCATACTGTGGAATCCTCAGGACTTATTACGTGCATCACAAAACCTCGAAAGAGAATCCCATGATGTTACGGGTACACAACTCCAACCTGTCAGATCTCCCAGGGCACAAATTACATGTGACTGTCATAAAACCTTAAAAGAGTCTCTTGACTAGCAAGAACCCTAAAGAGCATCTAAGGCCTTTTTCATCTTGTTCAGATCTCCAGGACTTATTACATGTGACCCCCACCACAAAACCTCGCAAGAGCATCCTAGGATGTTACGGGTACACAACTCCGACCTGTAGGATCTCCCAGGGCACAAATTACATGTGGTCACCACAAAACCTCGCAAGAGCATCCCAGGATGTTACGGATACACAACTCCGACCTGTAGGATCTCCCAAGGTGCTATTATATGTGGTCATGGAAAAAACTCGAAAGAGCATCCCAGGATGTTACGGGTACACAACTCTGACTTGAAGGATCTCCCAGGGTGCTATTATATGCCATAGGACAAAACCTCGAAACAACATCCTAGGATGTTACGGGTACACAAATCCGACCTGAAGGATCTCCCGGGGCGCTATTATATGTCCTCCCAGAGCAATGTCTCGAAAGAGCATCCCAGGCTGTTACGGGTACACAACTCCAACCTATAGGATCTCCCAAACATGCTCATCTGCACAACCTGTTCCACGGCCACAGAGTATCATCCTGATACTCACCATACATCATCTTGATGTACACATGATCATCCTGATCATCAACACTGCATCGTTCTGTTGCATGCCATATGGAGCAACATCCTGAAGTTCGTCATCCATGATCATCCTGATCATATAATGCATCCACCTGATGCATACACAATATCTACTTGATACATATCATCATCCATGATCTACCTGATCATACAATGTATCCACCTGATACATCTACAAATACATGATCCATCTGATCATACCTGATACATATCATCATACATGATCTACCTGATCATACAATGTATCCGTCTGATACACACAGATACATAGTCCAAGCATCCAACATGATGCAACTGATTATATCCATCATCAACATGATGCATACATACATAAATGATCCAACTGATCATATCAAGCATCCAACATGATGCATAGACATATACAGAGCAGTAACTGGAGCATCATCATGATGTTCATCATCCATGATCCTCCTGATCATCATAGCATCATCCTCTTCAGATCATCTCATCGTCCACGAAGCACAGCCCAGATGCACATCATCTAGCACTTACACCACCGACATGGGAGAACACATCTACCACCATTCGAGAAGGCTCCATCCCTTACTTTTTCACCATGGGAAAACACATCTACCCCCATGTGAAAAATGGCTTCAGCCCTTACATCTACACCATGGGAGAACATATCTACCACCATGTGAGAATGGCTCAGCAATTACATAACTACCATGGGAGAACACATCAACCATGTCAGAAAAGATCATGTGCATCTGCATCTTCTAGACTCATCACTTCCCTTTAGAAGGAACCTCGATCTGAAGTGCACCAAGCCTCTCTTTGAAGTACTCAAATTGCACTCTGGCCAACGGCTTGGTCAATACATCTGCAACCTGCTCATCCGTCGCAACATACTCTGCTTCGGCTACATGTTCGTGACAGAAGACAATAAATGATTGTAACATTTCTTTATTTATTATGTAAATACTCTCCAAAATATCATAATAAAAAAATTATTATTTTGTTTGAAGGAGCTTTTTAGCCCCTTCTCAATGCCCTTAGGAATGAACCATGGTCATTCTTAAGGGTTTGTGCACTCTCTTTTCTCCACTTTTTTTTTCAATGTTTAAAAATAGTTTCTTTCAAGCAATTAAAAGTAGTTTTTTAAAACTTGATAAATCTTAAATTAAAACTATTTAATAATACATTAATATAAATTATGAAATATAATTGAAAAAAATATAAATCAACTTGTTAATTGGCTTCAAATATATTAAATTTTCTTAATATTTGTATGTTTAAAAGTGTGTTTAAAATGGGTTGTGTTTGTGTATTAATGATATTTTAATGATTGATGGTATTTTGTATTTTGTTTGTGATTGGTGATGATGATATGTTTGTTGTTTGATGACATGTGTTTGTTTGTGTATTCATTAGTTTTCGATAATCGGTGATAATTTGATAATGATGATATGTTTTTGTTTGTGTATTCATGATATTTTGTACTTTGTTTGTGTTTCTGATTGATGATATGATGATGTATTTGTCATTTGATGACATGTTTGTGTTTGTGTATTCATGTTAGTTTGTACTACGTTTGTGATCGGTAATCATAATGATGTGTTTATTGTTTGATGACATGTTTTTGTTTGAGTATTCATGATATTTTGTATTTTGTTTGTGATTGATAATGATAATGATGTGTTTGTTGTTTTATGACATGTTTGTGTATGTGTATTCATGATATTTTGTACCATGTTTGTGATTGATAATGGCGGTTATGCATTTGTGTATTCATGATATTTTGCACTCAATTTGTGATTGATAATGATTACGAGTGTTTATTCTTTGACAACATGTCTGTGTCTTCCTAATATTTGTACTATATTTATGATTGAAAATGGTGATGATATGTTTGTTGTTTGATGGCATGTTTGTGTTTCTAGATTCATGCTATTTTGTACTATGTTTGTGATTGATAATCATGATGATGTGTTTGTTGTTTGATGGCATGCTTGTTTTTGTGGATTCATGTTATTTTGTACTATGTTTGTGATTGATAATCATGATGATATGGTTGTTGTTTGATGACATGTTTGTATTTGTGTATTCATGATATTTTGTACTCTGCTTGTGATAGATAATGATAATGATGTGTTTGTTGTTTGATGACATGTTTGTGTTTGTGTATTCATGTACATGTTTGTAAAATATTTGTACTATGTTTGTGATTGATAATGATGGTTATGTGTTTGTGTATTCATGTACATGTTTGTAAAATATTTGTACTATGTTTGTGATTGATAATGATGGTTATGTGGTTGTGTATTCATGATATTTTGTATTCAATTTGTGATTGATAATGATTGATGCAGGAAAATTTACCTTTCTTGCTAATTCCTCTTCTAAGGTCAGCAGTTTCAATAAAGACCCAACCTTAGTACAAATTTTACCTCGAGTTCCTTTTATTCAAGAAATTACAAAGTTGAATGCTCTGAAAAATTGGGCGTATCATTCATATATGCAAACCATATTTATAATGCTAAACAAAACATATAAAAATATAATAGAATTGTGTGAGCACTCATTATCTCTCTTCCCACTAATCCTTTCTCATGGCTAAACACTCTTACGATACCTTCATATGGTTCATAAGGTGTATGATGTTTTATATCATGAATATTCCACTCTGGCCTCGAGCCTTTTCTTAAGAAAATTATTTTATGCATGCTAAAGGCAACCACGCCTTCTGGCAAGTTAATTCCCCAGTTTCCAAACCAATATCATTTCCAGAATTTCACGTTGGACTATGATTTTCCAATATATCAATACATAGCCGTTAATATTTCAATATGACACCATCTCATTATAATCCCCAGCTGGCACATTGGTTAAATACTCCACAATATTTATAGCCATCAATTTGGGACCAATTCTGAGTGCACTTCCTTCATCAATCGTCAACATTGTATGAGTATTCAACTCTTACACATAAACCCTTTGTCTCTGCAACTAATGCCTCAACATAAATCTCCACCAGAATTTCCGCAAAACTCAAGACTTCTTTGAATTGGAATCTATTATAGATTCTACCCCATCCTCTTTGAACTGGAATCTCATATACATAGATTCTACCCCGTTTCTTCTTCTTAAATGAGTTTTAATAGTCTTGTTTGTCTCCTAGAGTCATTCACATAGATTGACTATATTCCTATCAGGGCTTATGCACAAATAGTTAGTCATCCCCATTAGATAACTTTCACCAGGTCTCAAATACGTTCATACATAAACATGCATAAATACACATAGCTATACAGAGTAAATGGATGAATTTCTAGCTTTCATTCATAAACATAAACTGTATGTGCACAAATAAAGTCCTGACCTATTCGTCAGTAGCCAATTTTTTTTTTTCAAGGCCAACTGCCTAAGCTTGCCTGTAGGCTTATAATATAAAGAAAACACAAACAACTCTAACTCCTCAACTACCTCCTTGTCCATTCGAATTCTAATTCCCCAAAACTAGGTACTATCCACCTCTTCCACAAATAGAGGAACTTGTTATTACTAGGAAAACTAACTACTACAAACTAGGAACAAACTGACCAGATGGCTTAGCCTCCTCGCAGGGAGCTTTAGACTGCCATCTATTCCTACTTTGACTCATAAATTGACAACGAGCAAAACTAACAATAATTAACCACTTAGATTAAAATGCTTTGAAAATCAAAGTCTTCAATCCTTAAGACTGCTAGTCCTCTTCCAAAGCCACAACATGTGACCAATGCATCACATTGCTGGTCTTGCCCTTGATGCTCCTGCATCACACTCCCAGAGTAAGAAAATTATGACCTCCAGGTCATATGCATCCAATGCCTACTCACCTGGTTTCCAAACCTTGTACTCCAACTCTTCCCTGCCTTCACTTCCATCACATTTTAGATCTAGTCTCAGCTTACCAGGCTTCCACACTTATGTTGCAATCTGCTATTGCATTCACCCAACACTTCTTCTTCAACTGATGAATTAAAACAATTCATCTCTCCTTTCGTCATATTACACATTCTTCTGAATTGCTTTGACATCACTATCCATAATCCATCAAGTTTCTCATCCAACTTCATTCTTTCACTTTTAATTTGTTGATTGCTTACCTCTACCATCCTTTCATCCTTAATTTCCTTGTGGACACCTTTCTCTAGTTCACTTACTAATTCAAGTATAAAAGGATACTTTATAGATCTATCTTCTTCATTGTTCCTCAAGACAGTTTGTTGTTCATCATCACTATACTGTAGCAACATAACTTCATCATCATTGTGAGACTTTAAAGCTTCACTTCTCTCCATTCCAACTTGATCTTCAAAACCAATTTCCTGTCTTGAATTTACTTCATTTTTCATCTGTTTCCACACATAGATTTGTATCAAATTTACACAAATCCTCATACACAAAGTCTTCACTGTATTTGTTCAAGAATTCAGATTTCTTGACTGCCTCTTTTCCAGATTTGTCATTGGTGACAATCTCCTCATCTCCACTCAATTCCAATTTCACAATATGAATGTTCATTCTCTATTTTGCTGGTCTATTCTCCAAGAGACTTAGCTCATGCCACAAATCTGTCATCTTATTTGGAACTTCTTCCAAAAGATCTACAATTTCTTTATCATTCTCTTCCTCTGCATTAATTTTCAACCAACCTTCTTTGTCTTGGTTGTCTTCAAGGTTAAAATCCTTCAATAATTGATGATCACCCACCGCAACACTCAACAACTGCTCTTCTTTGGCTTCAGCTTTCCATAACTGTCCAATATTCACAGAGCCTTCCACAACAGTATCTAGTAACTGTTCGTTTTCCTTTCTCACACGATTATAAAAGTCTTCTTTCATCTCTTGAAAAGCCTGAGTTTTGCTTTTCTCACCTTGCATGACAACATGAGATAGTTGTCCTACTTCAATAGACCCTGCATTCACATACAAAACATTAGTTTTAGAATCATGAGATTCCAAGATCTCTTTAGATGATCTCACCATTAGTCCTTTTAGATGACTTCCATTTTCAAAAAACTTCATTAAGTTCTTCTTGAACTCTATACCCTCTTCATCAATTTTCCAAAGGAAAATTTCTTATTCTTGTCCACATGAATAGACTTCTTTCTGTTTTATCATTCCTTGCTCTAGCTCAGCTTTCTTGAGCTCTCTATATTTCCTCAAGACTAATGATTGTAGTCTCTGCCTCTGTTGCAATGCAAACCATTGCACTCTCTTTCTCTTCATCACCCATCCATAATATTTATCTTCATTTCCTTCTTGAATCAGTTTTTCTAGTTTATTGAGTCTTTCCTTGATCTCAGCAAGCTCTTTATCATTCCTCTTCTGACTTGTATTCTGAATGTCCTTCAGCTGAACATCCTTCTTCACTTGACTGTGGTCCTTCTCTATATTACTCATATGAACATGATTATTTACTTCATGACAGCATCAAAAAACTGTCTTTTATTACCCATATCTGAGCAATCTTCATAGACAAATCCAATCATCTTCTTCTTTACTTGTGTGACAGTTCTAAGTGACTGTCCAACATATCTCGCGCTTTTCTAGCCTGCAGACATCCACCAATTGTTAGTTTCAAAATCATAAGGCTTCAAGGCCTCTTTTGTGGTCTCAAACATCAGTTCTTCTAACTGATTTTCCCCCTTCCAAGGATCCATGGAACCATTAGCTAATCTCATGTCTTCATCACAATCATTACTTTCACCAAGAACGGATCCTTGTTTAGGTTCGCATCAGTAAACCTCTTCCTTAGTACACATTCTATGTTGTGCCTCAGCTCCTCTGAGATCTTCTTCTAACTGAACTCTTGTATCATACTTCAGTCTCCTTTGTAATTGAATCCACTTGATTATTTTCCTTTGAAGAACCCATACATATCTTTGGTTCTCCATATTCCTCTATACAAATTCTCTCATCACTTCCAAATGCACTTTTATTTCAGCCAGTTTCCTATCAAGTTTTTCCTAACTTGATCTTCTATGGCCCTTTTCTGAACCTTCACTATGATTATCAGTAACCATAGTCTTCTTTCCCTTATGAACTCCTCTTTGTTCATCATGGACTACAACTAATCCATCACTACTAGCTGACTTCAACAACTTGTCTGTAGATACCACCCCAAGTATTCTCATGCTTGGTCCTCTACTAGCATCTCTGTTGGTTTCTCTTTTTTGATTGTGACTCCTCCTTGAACCTCTAAGACAACCATCAATGGTCATCTCTTCTTTCCTCTATGGACTCATCCTGTTCCACCCCGCAAACAACCTCGTCTATATTTGAGACAAGTACAACACTTGTTCCCAGTCCCAAGTCATATCTTGGTGACTCTGCTTCTTCTTGGCTCTTCACACAGAATATTCCCTTGAGCACTCCTGCTGTTTAGATTTCAAAGCTGATAGGTTGTTGCTTTACACCTACTCACCTTCCTTGGAGAACTACAGTTAGTCTCCCTTCTCCAGCAATACACTTTGCTGCCTTAGTTCATTCACAATCTTCTTTTGCTTACACCTGCAAGCAAGTTATCTCTTCATATGAAAGCCAATGAATATTGAAATCCTTGACTCTTACTTCTTACCAGTATCTGCTTCATCCAAAACACTGCTACAAATTCACCAATCCTGCTAGCTGAAATTCTTGAATCTTTTCCTCTTCTTTAAGAGATTTGCTTGCTCTTCTCCTTCATATCCTCCAGTCTATTATTCACTATCATACTTTTCCCTTCAGCTATTTCCTGCCAAGAACACATGCATATTATCTTATACAATCAAATGACAAGACATAATCACTTACCAAACTTCCTCAACCTTGCCTGGCTGAAACCCTTCTTGTTGTCTGCAATTTCTTCTTTGTTGTGAATTCTTCATAAGCCATTGTCCACAAATATCTCTCGCAGAGTCCTCCTTTGTTCTTCCCAAAGAACCTTTTCTTGCTCTGATAACAAAATGATGCAATGCATGCTAAAGGCAACCACGCCTTCTGGCAAGTTAATTCCCCAGTTTCCAAACCAATATAATTTCCAGAATTTCATGTTGGACTATGATTTTCCAATAAATCAATACATAGCCGTTAATATTGCAATATGACACCATCTCATTATAATACCCAGCTGGCACATTGGTTAAATTATCCACGGTATTTATAGCCATCAATTTGAGACCAATTCTGAGTGCACTTCCTTCATCAATCGTCAACGTTGTACGGGTATTCAACTCTTACACATAAACCCTGATGTCAATTTCCTCGAATAGTGAATTTAGTTTCACTAAGTCTTCGACAAGACCTCTCTGCCAACTTTACACACACAGGCATCTACTCTGCATTCTTTATTTTTCAGTAATAGGGTTATATAGGGAGATAAATTCTTCCAGGAAGACTCATGCTCCTCTGTTCCAAAGCAACTTCCTTTGTCTCTACAACTAATGCCTCAACGTAAATCTCCACCAGAATTTCCGCAGAACTCAAGACTTCTTTGAATTGGAATCTATTATAGATTTTACCCCATCCTCTTTGAACTAGAATCTCATATACATAGATTCTACCCCATTTCTTCTTCTAAAATGAGTTTTAATAGTCTTGTTTGTCTCTTAGATTCATTCACATAGATTGACTATCTTCCTATGAGGGCTTATGCACAAAATAGTTAGTCATCCACATTAGATAACTTTTACCAGGTCTCAAATACGTTCATACATAAGCATGCATAAAAACACATAGCTATACAGAGTAAATGGATGAATTTCTAGCTTTCATTCATAAACATAAACTGTACATGCACTAATGAAGTCCTGACCTATTCCTCAGTAGCCAAATATTTTTTTCAAGGCCAACTACCTAAGCCTGCCTGTAGGCTTATAATATAAAGAAAACACAAACAAATCTAACTCCTCAACTACCTCCTTGTCCATTCGAATTCTAATTCCCCAAAACTAACTACTATCCACCTCTTCCACAAGTAGAGGAACTTAATATTATTAGGAAAACTAACTCTTACAAACTAGGAACAAACTGACCAGATGGCTTAGCCTCCTCGCAGGGAGCTTTAGACTGCCATCTATTCCTACTTTGACTCTGAAATTGACAACGAGCAAAACTAACAATAATTAACCACTTAGATTAAAATGCTTTGAAAATCAAAGTCATCAATCCTTAGGATTGCTAGTCCTCTTCCAAATCCACAACATATGACCAATGCATCACATTGTTGGCCTTTCCCTTGATGCTCTTGCATCAATGATGATGATGTGTTTGTTCTTTGATGACTTGTTTGTGTTTATGTCTTCCTAATATTTTGTACTATATTTGTGATTGATAATGATGATAATATGTTTGTTGTTTGATGACATGTTTGTGTTTGTGTATTCGTGATATTTTGTACTCTGTAATTGATGATATGTTTATTGTTTGAGTTCCATTTGTATAGATGGGTTGGGGGAGTGATGAGTGTAGTGTAATTATAGGTTAGAAGTGAGGGGGCGGGGGGGTGCAAATGAGCTTCCACCTTCCCGTGGTTGGCCTCATTAGTAGAGAATGTGTGATTCTCAAAGCTAAGATGTCTAATGATTAATATTAGATACCTAATGCTTGTATTGTTGTGTATTACAATATTTTTTTAGTATTAATACAAATTTGATGTGCATTTATGATTTACAATTTCTTTGGGTATCTAATGTTTATATATTTACAAATTTTGATATTTATGATTGTTATTTGAATTGCATATGTATGGTTGTGTATTACAATAATTTTTTAGTATTGATACAAATTCAATGTGCATTTATGATTGTGTATAACAGTGTTTGTTATTTGGATTTCATTTTTATGTTCGTGTATTTACAATTTCTTTGTGTTTAATGTGTAAATTTCACTTGATGAAGCTTAATAACTACATATTTTGATTAAAAAATTCAAATGGAACATTTATAAGTGTATTTACAATTTATTTGTTTGTAATGATTGAAATGCAAAATGTTTGTATGTTTATGTACTTAAAATTTGTTTGTGTAATGAACATTTGATGCTTAATGATTGTATATTTGTGTATTACAATATGTTTTTTAATATTGGTAAAAAATTGATGTGAATTCATAAATCTATAACAATGTTTGTAATTTGGATTTCATTTCCATATATATTTACAATGATTATATATGGTATGTTGATATGTGCTTTAAAATAAAATAAACAATATGGTTAGAGTAGATGTAAATTTATGTGTAAAATGTGGAGTGGACAAATAAATTTCTACCTTTTGTAGTTGACATTATTAATAGAAAAATTATAATTTTGGAATTAAGCAAAACTCTTTTCAAATATATATATACAATTTATTATTTTGTAGTCGTGATAAGCAATTGAAATATAATATTTATATGGTATTTAATTCATTGTGTATTTACAATTTAATACTAAAAAATATAAGAACATTGCAAAACCTATATCATTCATTAATAAAAATATCTATATTTATAATTGGGAATTTTTTATTTAAAATATTATATTTTAATTAAAATACTTAAAAGAGGTTATGGAAACTAATTTAATTTGATAATTCTTAATATAATATTTATTGAATATAATTTTTAAAATAAAATATATATAAATTTTATATTTTTATAATATTTATTTTTTAATTTTAATCAAATATGCATTGTAATAATATTTAAAAAATAATAATAATATTTTTTTTTAATTCTTTTTATACTAACAAATTGTAAATATATAACCATCAAATAACAATTATAAATATATATCAAATTTTATAAAATAATACACAAATAATTGTAAATACACAGACATAAAAATGAGGGTAGGATTGACTAAATGAATTTCCAAATAATTATAGTTAACCAACATTGATACATAATATATGCATTCATTCATTCTAAGATGCTAAGAGAAGAGTTTGGAGAACTTATTATATTGTTGCAAAGAATTTAATTTCATATTTTTTAATTTCATATTATTAAATATATTTTACAAAATATAAAATATATAAATTTTAGATTTGATTTTCTGGATTATTCATTTTTTAATTTTAATAACATGTTCTTTATATTAATTTAAAAAGAATAATCCTTCTTATATATTTTTTCTTACACTACATAACCATCCAATAGTTCTTAATAAAATATTTATTAAATATATTTTTCAAAATAAAAAATATATAAATTTTAGATTTGTTTTTTTTTAATTATTCATTGTTTAATTTTAATAAAATATTCTTTGAATTAATTTGAAAAGAATAATTATTTTTATATGTTTTTTTTGTACATGACCAAATCGTAAATACATAACCATTAAATAATAACAATTATGATGGATTCATTTATGTACATTGATATGTATTTTAAAATAAATTAAATGATAGCGATACAAATTTGAAATGCAATGTTTGTATTTTTGTGTAATGACCCAAAATATAATCGAAATTATGATAGACATTCATTCGTTTGTAGTGTATATTGAATAAATATTTGTGTATTGATAAAATTTGATATGCATTGATGCATTCATATGTTGCATGACGATATGCATTTTAAAATAAATTAAATGGTAAGGTAAGGGGTAGCAATAAAAATTTGAAGCAATGTTTGTATTTTTGTATAATGACCCAAATACAATGTATAATATTTCTTTATGTATTTACTAATTTTGATGTGTATTTAGGATTGTTGATGACATGTTGAAATGTGTACATTTCATTTGATGATGTTATGTCAACAGAAATTTCAAATGGAACATTTATTTGCGTGTATTTACAATTTCTTTGTTTGTATATTGGTGTGCTTACAATTTGTTAATGTAATGATGAATATTTGGTGCTTAAATATTGTATGTTTGTGTATTACATCACCAAAATAATTTGCAAGGACTTATCAAGAACAACTCTCTTAAGCTTATTTTTTCCAATATATTTGTGTATTGATTAAAATTGATGTGCATTCATAATAGTGTATATCAATATTTATTATTTTGATTTCATTCATGGAGTTAATGAATCCACATTTGGATCTAGTTGTTTCTTGGCCACTTCTTGGCCTATAAAAGAAAGCCATGGGAATGCATCTAGAAATGATAAATTAAAGCAAGGTTAAGTTGTTGGAATTGTGTTGGAACTTCTTCCACCTCTTCCCATACCCATCAAAATCCACTAGTACAAAATGAGAGATAAGTGACCAGGTGACCAAAAAATTTGGTCACCACGGCTTTTTCAAGGGATAAATGACCAAAATTGAGAAATTTTAAGTGAGCTAACTAAAAATGACCAAGATAAATGACCAACTTGGTCACGTGATAAGAACTAAACTAAAAATGACCAAGATAAACAACCAAATTGGTCACGGGATAAGAACTAAACTAAAAATGACCACATAACAATTGGTCATTTTTAGTTGTGTCACTTAGACAATGGAAAATTACAATTTTGACAATGAATTTGTACATTTTACTATTTTTTAACACTTGCATATGGATTTCAGTGTTAAAATTAGTAAATTGTAGACCCCCTCATTAAATCATTGAATTAGTCCAAATATAATTAATATTCCCTTGACTGATGATACAAACGGATGGCCCATGAACATGTTTAACATAGATCACAACTAATGGACTTATACCCATGTATTATACATATATGTATCTGATTATAAGCCAAAACCTGCTCAATCCATTGTAAAATTACAAAATTTGTAGTTTATTAAATTTTAACACTGTGGATAGATTCAGAGACCCCCTCGTGCAAAGATCTATGAATCCATCCGCAATGTTAAAATTTACTGAAAATTGTAATTTTCTATTGTCTAATTCCATCAAATAACGTACCAGAAACGAAAAATGCTACTCAAAATTGGTTATGACTAGTTCTATTGAAACCTGCCAATTATAGGCCCCTCGCCCTAAAAAATATAATATATGCATTCTATCATATAATATAATATAATATTAATGTCTATAATATACTAATATTAACCATTTTAAAAACTCGGACGGAATTATTATTTGGGTAAAATGAAAATTGGGAATTAAAAATGGGGGAAAATGAAAATTGGGAAGCATACTATAAATTTTGGAGGAAATAGAAATTGGTGGAAGTATAAATGGGGAAATTTTTCTTACATGCCCAAGCGAGCAAATATGAAATTCCTAATTGAGCAAATCTGGAATGGCCATGGTTGATATTCAATATATTATTTACTTTGCAATGGATCTCTGATCTCTGGAGGGTCTTGGTTAAAGGTAAGCATTTGGATTCAAATTTTTGATGTAAGCATATGAATTCAATTTTTTTATGTAGGGTTTCTATCTATTGGCCGAGGAAATCTACTCCCTGTCATGAGTGTGTCTACGCCCCGTGAAATGAATTGAATAGAACCCTTGTCAACCAACTACCAACACCTTCACTAATCACCTGCTGAGACCACTAAGACGTATCCTCTGTAGGATCCAAGTTGTCCCACCAAACTGGCAACTAGCCTAAGTGCTGTGAAAACCCAGGACATAGAGAAGCGAACTTGGAAGGGTAGTGAACCTGGATCTCTCATGGAGAAGCTGCGGATTGATAAGGTGAGAATACCGGAGAAAAAATAAAACAATTGTCCAAACCAGTGAAACCACCAATTTTCATAATCTCAGGCTGTGATAGACCATTTAATAGCCTGCTCCTCATATTAGTGCATTGTGTATCGCGAGTGCATGAGGGTGCTTTCATTACTAGGATTTATGGAGCTATACCGAGTTGCAACAGGATGGAAAAAACCCATTCAATATATGATTTACTTTGCAATGGATCTATGGAGGGTCTTGGTTAAAGGTGAGCATTTGGATTTAATTTTTTGATGTAAGCATGTATGAATTCAATTTTTTTTATGTAGGGTTTCTATCTATTGGCCGAGCAACTATAATCCCTATCACGACTGTGTCTACACCCCGTGAACTGAACTGAACATATCCCTTTTCAACCATCTACCAACACCTTCACCATTGCCTGCTGAGACCACTAAGACATATCCTTTGCAAAATCCAAGTTGTCGCACCAAACCGGCGACTGGCCTAAGTGCTGTGAAATCCCAGGACATAGAGAAGCGAACTTTGGACTTAGGATAGTGAACCTAGAGCTCTCATGGAGAAACTGCGGATTGATAAGGTGATAATAATAGAGAAAAAATAAAACAACTGTCCATAAATCATGGTGACAAACCTCCATCTTCCTCAAACCAATTAAACCACCAATTTTCATAATATTGGGCTATGATAGATCATTTAATAGCCTGCTCCTCGTATCAGTGCATTATGTATCACGAGTGGACGAGGATGCTTTCATTACCAGGACTTATGGACATATATAGAGTTGAACCAAGCTGGACAAAACTCATCATAGCTTGCCCCTTCAACTTGCCTTTCGTGTGTCCAAGTCGTGATGATCAATGTCATGATCTAAAACTCTTGCCTGACACCCCATATGGGTGGTAGAGTTGGCTTCATTATCTTTTTAAACTGATGTTTCCTATTGAGTTGACATTACCTGCATGCCCTACAATTCTCCCTTTTATAAGAGTTAGTTCTCACCACTTTTATTTGCAACCATCTTAAAATCGGAATTGTCTTGAGCGCTGCTTCTTCCTTAGAGTCAGGCGTATATTCCTCTAATCTTGTCAACCGAATCATCGAATTCCTTGATCCTCTTCTCCTCGGCCACGTCCAAATCCCTGAGATCGGTGCCCTTCTCCATTACTCCCAGACAGAGGCGGATCAACACAGCATACTTCATGCTAAGGGATTGGATCCTTTCCATCAACCTCACCAGTGTTGAGGACGCCCTGTCCAAGTCTCACAGCTCTATTGGCCTCCCGGTTAGCATCAACGTTGTTGTCTCCGAGCACATGGAAGAATTCCAACGAGTTAAAGGCCCGACTGAGATTTTTTTATCCTGTAGACAAGCCTGTTCAGGGTCATGTCTTTGGAAGTTGAATTTTTAACCAACATCCTGATGAGGTTCTGCGAGTCACCCAAAATTCTGGCACTCTCAATTCCCAGCTTTTTGAGTTGTCTAAGCCCCTGAAGGAGAGCCAAAGCCTCTACCTGATTACTGGTAGTGGTACCCAATCCCCAAGCGTATTGGATTACAATAGAGTCATCAAAGTTTTGGATTATTCCTCCCCCTCTTGCATCCCCAGGGTTCCCTTTGGATGCACCATCAAAGAAGAAATTTGGTAGGCCTGAATTCATCCTCCATCTGATTTGGATGACTCGCAGAACTTGGATTTGGTCAAGTTCAAGAGGCTTTGTTTATTTTTATTGCAAGAAATAAAGCAGTTGTGAAGAAACAAAAATGAAGCTTTGTAAAATTAAAACATGTGATAGCTCAAATGATGCAAAACACAACTAGCATGCTACTTACGAAATAAAATAAAATACTTAGTGTTCTACCAACAAATTTAATCTAAGGTGGGGTCTTCCTCCGAACAAGGTCAACCACTAAGAACCGCTAGCACTTGAGAACTTCCCAGCTAGCTGAGATTTCGACCAAGGCAACTAACGGGGAGAGAGGAGTAACTACAAAGTTATGTGGTCCTGCCCTTGAGATGAAATCTCAAGGATACTACCTCCGGTCAAAACTTGGAAGAGAAGTATGAAAAATAAAGATTACTCTAAAACGGAAAATGAGAGATCTAATATAACTAATCACAACACTCTTCCCCAAATGGGGAAGAAAGCCAAAAAAGTGGAGGCCTCCTCCACTTGGAAATTTTATTAAACCTTGTACAATTGCCTTGGGAATGCGATCCTTGCAAGGTCTTTGAAACAAATAACTAGAAAAATAATATGAAGCTTCTTTAAGAGCTTTTTTACAAAGGAGAGTGAGTTTTAAGCCTTCATGGTTGACATCTTCTTGGTTTTACAACTTAGTTTCGTCCCCTCTTTGGCTTTAGATCTTCCCTTTGGTTTACTGCTCCTCTTCTTCTTGGATCTTTCTTTTAAGAGCCTACAACAAAGATCAACTTCAAGCACCTACAACAAAGATCAACTTCAAGGACCCATTATTTTGTTAATCAAAACAAATAAGATATGAAAACTACTAAGTCTAGTATAAAAATTTAAAGCCTAAAACATAAAAAATATGAGATTTTTGTTTGAAAATATTACTATGGGAAAACGGACCAGCGAACAACAAACTCTTAGAATGCAATGGGAAAGAGATCTAAAGTAAAAAGAAATTGGAATTTTTTTTATGAAAATACTCTATCTTTCAAAATGGAAACTATACTTCAAAAATGCAAGCTAGACAAGTATAAAAAAGAGATCTATGATGCTTTTATGACTACTTCAATGCATGAGATCTAACTAAATAACTCTTTTTAAACAAACCAACTCTAACCAATGACTTTTTCAAACTAAGAATGAAACTATGATCAACTTAAACAATTCGTTTTTGGTTTTTTGTGTGTTTTAGGGCTCTTTTTGGGAGAGGAGCGAATGGAGCTAATGGCAAGGAGAAGGGAGGATGACGGAGCTAGAAATGGAAAAGGTAATAAGAGCTTGAAGGGGCAAAACGAAAGGAGGAAAAGAAGGTGGATCTAGGGCAAAACGAAAGGACAAATGAGAGAAAGGGTAATATGAATGGGTGAATGAGGCTAACATAATGGCAATGGGCTTGAAGAGGTAAGCTAAGTAACCAAGAAAGATTGAGAAGTTTGTTGATGGAGGGAGAGGCTAAATACTCCTACTTGAAAGTTTCTTTTCTTGAAGTGAAGAAAAGACCATGAAGACCTGCAAGACAGATTGATTAGATGCCAATAACCACTGTTAAATGAAGAATGACTTAGTCTTTAATAAGCCTTTCTCCACCTTGGGAAACCCCTGCAAAAATCTTGTTATGAAACATGCAAGAACCAAAAGATATATTTTTAATTAAAGCTAAAACATACATCTAATATTGAAATTGCATGATCAATTGACAAAATGAAAGAGATATCACCAATAGTGTGAAGTACATCCCAATTTGCTCCAGCATGGACCTCCAAAGTATAAACTTTATTCAATATTAAACAGATATTACAACAATATTTTGGCAAAGTGTTCATGCTCAAAATATCCATGAAGAGAAGGCCCAAATGGCCTCTCTTATATAACAAAACACAGTGCTAAAACCCTAGGTCGAATGGCAAGAGAAAAGAGCCAAATCCCAACGAATTCCAATCAAGGGTGAGTCAAAACTTCAAAAAATGGAGATCTTGGCTTACAACTCGAGTTTTGAGGTTGGTGTGAGTGGGGAGGTGGCCTCCACCTAGGAAAGGCGCCCCCCACTCTTCATTGTAAACTCCACCACTCCAATGCGTGGATGCCACATGGGAGATGTGAGCAATCAAAGGAGATGCGTGAGCTATCAAGGAGAGAGCTTGGAGCTAGAGGTAGGTGGTAACTCGTGATCACAAGGAGCCAATCCCATGAGGTGGCCACTAAACTAGGAAGGCGCCAACCTCTTAATAAATATTTGATCAACAACCGATTTAAACCATGCCACATCATGAAGTCGTGAATCCTCAAGAAGAGAGGCGAATTTCCTTGATTGAGATTACTGGTGCTGACTGGATAACTCACTGAATGCATTTGGAGTTGATTGGAATCATCATGAGTGTCTGCTACCATGTCATTTAGCCTTTTACTTTATTCCAATTGGATTATTTTGGAGAGTTTTGGATTTTCTAAAAAATAATCAATTTTATTATTTTAATTAATAATTTCTCTGTAAATGGATTTTTAGAGAAAATATTAATTACGAGGCCTAAATGACATCTGAAACTTGGGTTTAGATGGTCCATAGGTCATGTGTGAATTTTGGCTTATGAAACGAGCCATCAATCACTGAATTCGGACCCCGGACGACTGACATATTACAAATTAATATTTCTCCATTTAAACTATAGAGAAATTTATTAAATTTAAAAAAGAATTAAAAAATCCAAATTTCGATGGACCCGGTAAAAAATTTTCTGAGGGTCCTAGAGACTTGGGACATGACCAACACCTATTCTAATAGTGTCTAGTAGGCTTATATACATTAGTTGGACTCTAATAACCCCCCATGGCTAAAATTTTCAAAATCGGGCATTCCAGCTTTGGAGGAAGCGGGAGAAAACCTCATCGATTATAGCTCGGCTATAGGTAAAGTGTAATTGATAAGGGAAAAAAATACCTGGAATACCTTAGTTGCTTAATCAAGTCATGGGGAACCGAGACACTCATATCCTACTAGCACACTTTATTACAAATCCCATGGGGCCATGGTCATGCCGACTCAAAAACAAAACTGGCTAGTCACAAATGTTGGATCATCTGATACACTGGAGTACAAACATTCATCATGTTTGTCAAATGGTGGCTCTTCAGATAATCCAACTATGGTACAAACAAGTTGGTAACATCTGGCTCCAACTGCGGGACGAGCACTTGCTCGATCTATAGATCAAAGAAAGTGTTCGAGAATCCCAGAACATCAGTTTCCTGCACAAAAACGGTAGTGTCTTAGTCCAACATTTTCATGATAAATAATGCCAAAATGAAATAACAACATAATATTTTTTTCTTTTTCAATAAATAAAAGGTACATGAAAATGAAATTTTTTCTTTTTCAGCATATATATGAAGTATGATACAAAAGCTAACATGTAAAAAACTATGATACATCAATATGGTACATAAAAATACATAAAGATCAACAAGGATGGGTTCAGAGATGTGCTGAGATGACCCCTTGGTCATCTTGGAGGTTGCTCCGATAAAAAAGCTTCAGATGTTGCCCATTTCTGGGTAGGCTTTGTTCTTCTCCTTCCATGGTGTTCAGTAAGAAAGAATTAGTGCCAACAATTGCACGGATGATAAACGAGCCCTTCCAAAGGCTGTCGAATTTCCCATGTTTCCCAGGCTTCTCCCTCCTTTTGTCCCATAGGAGAACAGTATCTCCTACCTAGAAAGGTCTTGGCTTGGCTGATTTGTCAAAAGTACCCTTCATACTTTCCTGATGTCTCAAGGATTGATCAAGGGCAACTCTTCTGGCTTCATATAATTCTATGATCTGATTTATCCTCTGCTCCATTTCCAATTTTTCCGTCCCATACTCACTTATTAATCTGAAAATTGGAATCTGCATGCTAACCGGAAGGGTGGCTGTGAGACCATACACCAACTCAAAGGGGGATTTCCTTGTGGAGTTTTTCTTGCTTATTTTGTCAGCCCATAAAGCATATTTAATCTTACTGTCCCATGCTTTCTTATTATCACCCACATTTTTCTTAAGGATTCTCATTAGATTCTTATTAGTGGACTCAGCAAGTCCATTTCCTTGTGGGTAGTAATCCGAGGAATGGGATAGGATGATTCCATATTTGAAACAAAAGTCATTTACTTCTCCAGAACTGAAAACCTTGGCATTATCAGTTGTTATCTTTAAAGGGATCTCGAACCTGATGATGATTCTTTCTTCAATGAAGTTTATGAAAACATTTTCATCGGCTTTCTTAGTAGGTATTGCCTCTACCCATTTGGTGAAGTAATCGGTTGCCGTAAGAATCCAGCAAAATCCATTGCTAGAGTTATCTTTGAATTTGACGATAAAATCAAGGCCCCATTGTTGAAAAGGGGCAAGGACCAAAACAGGTGTGAGGGGGAGTGCAGCCAACTTCTGCTTACCAGTGAAGAGTTGACACTCTTGGCAACACTTAACATGTTTGTGAACATCTGCGAAGATGGTGGGCCAATAGTATTTAGCTCTTAGGATCTCGTGAGCAGTTGTATTTGCTGCATAGTGACCTCCACAAAATCCTGAGTGAAACTCAGTCAAGATTCTTTTGGAGTACTGTTCGCTCACACACCTAAGTATGATGCCATCTGGGTTTCTCCAACCCAGACCTTATTGGGTAAGGAAATATCTAGTAGTTTTAAGTCTCAAAGCCCTTCGCTTGTGACCCTTGAGGTGATCAGGAAAATTGAAGTGGAGGAGGAAATAGATGATGTCAGAATACCAGATGTTGTCAATTTCCTGGAGGGCATGAGTCATGGAAGGTTGGGGAATGTCATTTTCAGCAATCATTTCAATGGCTTCTTCATTTTTTTGAGTGAGCATTTTAGCAAGCCCTTGTCCTTTGATTAACTTGGTGGGCTTTATCTCAAGGTCATATTCCTGAATTTTGGAAACCCATGTACCCCTTATTCCTAAACAATCCTTTTGAGAGAGGATGTCTTTCACCGCGGCATGGGGAACATACCCTATGACCTTGGAATAGCCTATATATGTTCTGAAGTGCTTCAAAGATTTGACTAAGGCATATGCCTGTTTTTCCATGATTGTGTATTTCAACTCGGAGTTTTGCAATGCTCTACTCATAAAGGTAATTGGTTGCTCGAACCCTTCGAAGTTCTTCTGGAGCAACACACCAGCAATTGTGTCTTCTGAGGCAAATGAAAAAATCATGAAATCTTTTGTGTAATCCGGGCTGACTAAGACAGGTGCCCTAGTAATGGAATCCTTTATGGTGTCAAAAGCTTCTTTTCCTTCATCCGTCCAATTGAACTTAGCATTCTTTTTTAGGAGAGCTTGCATAGGTTTCATGAGCTTGGCAAGGTTGGGTATGAATCTCCTTATGAAGTTTATATGGCCATTAAATGATTGGAGGCCTTTAACATTCCTAGGAAGGGGAATCTCATGGATAGATTTGATTCTCTCGGGGTCAATCTTGACCCCATCTTTGTTAATGATGTGACCCAAAAGCTTTCCCTCTTCAATGCCCAAAACAGACTTAGCCGGATTCAGGGAAATACCAAACTCTCTTCATCGTTGAAAAACTTGTCTAAGATGGTCAACATGGCTAGATCTTTCTTTGGAAAAGACGGTTAAATCATCCTGGTATATTTCTATGATTTTACCCATTAATTTATTAAAGGCATAATCCATGGCCCTCTGGAAGGTGGCCCCAGCATTTGTGAGACCGAAGGGCATTCTCAGATATTCAAAAGTTCCCCAAGGGGTTGTGAATGTTGTTTTGTGCCTATCTTCTTCTTTGATAACCACCTGGTTATAACCTGAAAATCCATCAAGCATGGACATCATCGTAGATCTAGTGACCCATCAAAGGAGGGTCTCCATGTTAGGGAGAGGATAGTTGTCTTTTTGGCAGGCTATGTTCAGATTTCTAAAATCAATGCATATCTTGATACTCCCATTCTTCTTCCTTACCACAACCAAGTTGGAACACCATGACGTATGTCTGGTTGGTGCTATAATTCTTGCTGCCAGCGTTTTTTCTAATTCCTGTTTGACAATAGGAGCCAACTTAGGATTTATTTGTCTGATTTTTTGGCGGAAAGGTTTTGTATTTATCATTTCTGGTTTCAGATGGATGGTATGTTGGAAAACATCCTCCCTATAGGATTTTAGCTCATCATATGTAAATGCAAAAATGTCTCTATACTCCTTTAACAGGATTATTAGAGCATTCCTCTCCTTTTCAGAAGTTCCTTTTCCTATTTTTATGATTTTCAGATTTGTTTCCGATCCAATGTTTACCTCAATATAGTCACCAGGTTTCAATTGGTCAATGTTATTTTTCTTTCCATCCTGCCTATCAAAATTGTTCTCCAGCTTAGTTGCTCCATGTGACATGGGGTTTAGGTTTTGGCTGTCCTCCGGATACTGCTTGCCTTCTTCCTGCCTATTTATCGTGAAGTCTGAGAACTCATCCAGGTTATGTATAGACTTTAGAATCTGTTCATCATCTTTGAAAATTTTCCAGTGGTTTATGTT
Source organism: Larix kaempferi (assembly GCA_027924585.1). Taxonomy (NCBI): domain Eukaryota; kingdom Viridiplantae; phylum Streptophyta; class Pinopsida; order Pinales; family Pinaceae; genus Larix; species Larix kaempferi. Next base: position 13,929,663 of record BSBM01000761.1, read on the forward strand.
GTCTGGGACTGATGGCCTATAATTTATTTCAACGGTACAGTCTCCATTCAACATTTCCTCTGAAGGCTGGAGGGTAGATGCCGCAACTGCCAACCTATCCACCACACTGTTCTCTTTCCTATGGACTGCTTTTATGTTTAATGCATCAAACTACTCCATGGTGTCCCATACTGCATTCCTATACCTCTTAAGTCTTTTACAATGGCATGCAAAATTACCCTTGATCTGTTGCACAACTAAGTCAGAATCTCCTTTGATACTAAGCATCTTTATTTTCATGTCTTTAGCGATCTCTATGCTTAGTAAAAGTGCTTCATATTCTACAACATTGTTTGTGGCTTCAAATTCAAGTCTGAATGCAAAGTTGAAGACCTTCCCCTCGGGTGATATCAAGACTATACCAGCACCTTTGCCAGCTCTAGAAAAAGCACCGTCAAACTCCATTTTCCACAACCCATCAATTTTCTTATCTTTTATTTCTTTATGAATAGGATCTAAGAAGGTGGAATTTACCTGGTAGGTTCCTATTTCATCCGTATTGTAGATGTATTCATTTGATGGTTTCTGGGGATTTTCAACATGGTATCTTCTTTCTTTTTCAGAGTGAAGTTTGACAAGAGAATTTTCAGATGCCGGAACAGTTGCATAGGATAAGTCTAATTGTAGTGATCCACCCAAAGAAGCACCCCACTTTCTAGAAAGAAGCATCCCCCATTTATCGGGAACATCTATGACAAGGATATCCATGGTGACATGGATGTCTGGGTACTTGGCCAATCTGACGGTTTGATTTTGAATCATCCCCTCAGCTTCAACAGGTCTAGAATCCATGGCACATACATTTCCATAAGGTCTAGTGGTTTTTAGATTAAGTTGTTGCATGACTTTTTTGGTCATCAGGCTTGCACCAGATCCTGAATCCAACATAAAATTATGTAGAAGAAGGTCACCTTGTTGATTAGGTTGTCATTGATGCCAACAATGTCTGGTCATTGATGCCAACAGTTAAGTCTTGGTGCCCCTTGTGGAGCCCCTAAGGGTTAGTATTTGATTTGTGGTTGTCTGTGTCAGAGGAGACCTTTTGACTTTGTCCAAGCCCAAGCTTGAAGCCCTTGGAGGCCTATGGACATTGGAAAAAGCCCTGAACACCCTTTAGAGTGTTTAAGTACCCCTAAGTTGTTTCCTTGGTCCCCCGTACCACAACCTATGCCCTAGTACCCTAGGAAGTGTCCTTGTTGGGTTGAAGAAGTTCTGAAGAAGTCCTTGGTTCCACACTTAGTGGATTGATGACCGTGCAAACCCTGTTGAAGTCATGGATCTCTTGTATGTGATGATGTCATAAATGACTTAATAAAGTCATGGAACCTTTGTGAAGACCTTGATGCCCACTATTTGCAATTAAAGAGGTTAAGGAACCCACATCGCCATATGGAGAAGCCCTTGATGGGGTCATGAAGTCCACACACTTGGAAATGAAGGTACCTTGATGTATCCCATGATCATGTGGATGATAATCCCACACACATGATGAAGAAGCCCTCAAAAATTTGAGGAAGCCCATACAAATGGTGGTATGTTGGTGTTCGTGGTGCCCTAGGAGGATTGGGGCTTGAACCATGGTGATGTATGGTCCTATTTGTGGTTATATAGCTATTGGGATGTAGATGGAGGTAGATCCCACGGACATGCCTTGATATGTTGAAGAAGACTTTGAAACTCTTGTAGTTAGTGGTATGGTCTTTGGCACCCTCATGTGTGGGGTCGTTGATGTCCTGGACACATTGAATAATTTAAGGGTATTAGACCAAGAATTTGCAAATAAACCCATCATAGGGAGATAGTCCTCGTCAAGCCATTTCCATTGATATGTGGAGCATCTTCTAACTCCTTATGGTTGAAGAGATATGAATTTTTGAAGTTGGTGTACCCCACCTTTTTCGGTGAGCCGACTTAACAAAAGAAAATTTAATAATTTGTAATTTTGAATAGCAGGTCGGCCAGCTAAAAACATTTATTTTTCCTCCACGATTTTACATATATATACACGAGTTATTTACACAAAAGCGGAGTGTAATTTATGGGTGAAGTGGAGCTTTGAAAATTCGGATGTACAGTGACAGAGGTTGCAGCAGTAATACAAAAGAACAACAGTAAGTCTTTCCTCATTGATTTTTGGGTGGCAGCAGTTGAAGTTTTGGTTGGTGACCTTAGTGCTAGAAGACTGACCCTCTAGGGTATCCAAAAAGCAGAATTCGGTGGTACAATTTTGGATGAGCTCTGAAATTCGCTGGAATAGAGAGAGCCCTAAAATTTGGAGAAGTCTGAGGAAGTTCGGGTACTGTAGCAGCAACAATAGACTGAAATTTTTTTTATTTTGGTATGTGGAATTTGTGTGGAGGAAGAGCTCTTAATTTCGTGGGTCTCTGAAGCAGCCACAGTAAAATCAGGTGTGCATTTTATTGTTGAAGATCAAGCTCTGTTGAATTCGGATTGTTTGCCACCTTTAAAATTCGGCCAGCCTTAGAATTTCGGACTGTCAGGCTACTTCAAAATTCGGACTGCCTTCCTTCTGATAAACTCAGGATGTCTTTTCTCTATTCTGGACTATCTCTGTAAGATTTTTGGGTTGCTTCCATGATGGTTGATTTAAGAGCAGACTTTGACAGTGTCTGAGGGTGCTTTCTATGTCCTCTAATCAAAATCGTGGGATTGATATCTTCAAGCATTCTGCTGCCATGTTTGTTGAAATCACAATTCAATGAGGAACAACTCTATGGGAAAGTTTCATTGTTAATTACATTGTGACTGGGAATTCCTTTTGCAAATCGTAGTAGTGGTTATGGTGTTACTAAGTGCAATGGAGGACTGATCTTTCACTTTTATTGAAGTTTGGATTTCACTCTTTGTTAGGACAGACCTCACACTCAATCTTGGGCACAAAAGGCTTTCAATTTAGCTCAAATGAACAATGGGCACAACAACCATAATATTCAGATCTAAAATCACCATTAAAACGCCATTGTATGCTTAATCTGCTACATAATTCAAAGTTGAGTGTCTTATTATTTCTCCTAAGTGTACATCATTCGCCTGGGAAACAAGATTACATGATTGGGCTATCCCTCCTATAAGGACGCATTCATGGTTAACATACTGATTGGAATAGTCAACTTCCAGATCTGAACTTTCTCAATACACTGTTGCAGAGAATAATGAAGTAATGACAATGCACTGGAAATATTAAGAAGTAATACCCTGGCAAGCAGTAACATGGTTTGACTAGCATATCGTATTGAAGTATTTAGCAGACCCTTGAGAACTTGACATGAGCATATTTTTATGACTTGAGCAGACGTTTGATTGGGTTGATTCCTTTTATAACTGGAAACACCCTCGATGACTTGGCATGATGAGTATGAGCAGATTCTTGAGCAGCAAGTTTGATAGGTTGATGACAGGGGCAAGTTGATGACAGTTGTTGGTGCAGAGGTAATGAGCAGTAGATGATTGAGTGGCAGAAGTGTTTCTTGATTGGAAAGTTGAGCCTTGCAACCTTGGGGATTGGATGCAGCAATATATTTGGTGATGATGAACACTATGATAAGATACTATATGATGATGGTGCATACATGATATTAATGGTACCTTGCATGCTATACATCTTGTACACCTTGATGATATGGAATTATAAATGATGCAATGACGACAATAGTACAATGATGAATAGTGGTAATTAGGAGTGAGTACATTGGTTCAGTTGAGCAGCATTAGCACAGGCTACTACATGTGCATTTGGTCTGACTCATATTGGCTGAGTTGTATGAGCAGTTGGTTTGAATCAGGTGGACTGAGTCTCATGTATGGTTGGTTAAACTCAGATTGACTAACTCGAATAATGTGAACAGCAGATTGATTTATGTAGACAGATTGATTGCTACAGCTAGATCAGACAGATTGATTGGTACAACTAGATTGCACAGATTGATTGTGCAAGATGATGAACAGTGTGGCACAGTTGTGATGAGCAGTGGTCAGTTAATGAGCAGTGAACAGTTGATGAGCAGTGAATGAGCAGTGAACAATTGATGATAGTGGTTGAGCAGTGTGGTGCAGGTGTTGGTTAATAGGTCCGCAGGATCAGTGCGGTTGTGATTCAGCAGCATCTATCTTCATATCAGGGTGGCAGGACGGGGCAAGGAAATCTAGGGAGCTAAGGCTTCCTTCAGGTTGTAGCCTCCTTCCAATTGTAGCTGGAGAATTGAAGTCTTTGTAACAAAGGGGGTTGTTGCCTCCTTCCGGTTGTTGCTGGTAAATTATTATTATAAAGGGTTCCGTGTTTTTTCCCCCAGGACTTGGGTTTCCATGTAAAAATCTTGTGTACTGTGTTTTGCTATGCTTCCTATCTGATGATGATATGATGATAGGTGATGATGAGCTGTAATTGTTAATAATGTTGATGATATAATGATGATGTGGTAATACATTAATGAATGATGTATTGAAGAAGCAGTTGATGATTGTTAAAGTTGAAAAAGTAATAAAAAGCTATACACACTGTTCACCCCCCCCTCTCAGTGTGCTCAGTGTGTCCAACACACCTATCATCAATGATATGTAGAAAGGAGGGTGAGCTTCTCTTCTTGTTTCCCTGGTATGTAGGACTATAGGGGGATCCCCGAAATAATGTTTACAACTCGTTGAAGGTTGCTCTTTAGTTTCCGAGAAAGTTACCTTTTTAGGGGTAGGGGGCTTTGTAGGTGGAGGAGGCTTTTCAGATGCAATGGGTTTAGGAATAGCAGGAGGCTTTTCAGAAGCTGTGGGATTAGGAATAGAAGGAGAAGTACCATCTGCGTGAGGCTCTAACATTTTCAAAAGTTTCTCCCTTTGACCAGGGAGTTTACATAGTTCAAGTACCAGGACTGGGACCTTAGTGTTGGCCAACCAACTACTTAAATCAAAATTTAAATCAATAGACTCCTTTTCATTATTAATTTCTTGAGTAATGTGAGGAACTGTTACCTTAGGAGCAGTTTGAGTGGAAGGTCCCTCCTTCGGTTTCTTTTGATATGTTGTTGATGCTGGGTGGCATCTCACCGTAGAGTTGAGTCATATAATCAATCTGTTGATAACCTTGGTTGGCTTGAGTCACATTAAGATTTTCATAGTTATTTCCCACATGGTTGATAAAAATAGGCTCGTCTGATGAAGTACTAGGGCCACATCCCTCAGGATAACCATGCTCTTGAACAAAACATGCATAGTGGCAACCAGATTCCTCGTGGAAATCTCTACATGCCCTACAAAATGGCTTGTATGACTCGACCATGTTAGCAGCCTCTAATTGATTTGGAGGCCTCTGTTCATGGTTGGGAGGTTTTCTTTGCCAATTCTGCTTTGTAGCAAAAAACCTAGGTTGAGGTTGAGGTTGGGTCCTTTCAACATTTATAACCCGACTTTGAATTTCTTTTAGCTAAGCAAGGTGCTTTGCTTCATCTTCCTCCATGTTTCTCTTCATTTCTTTCCTCATTTCTAACATCTGTTTCTCATGAGTCTCTTTTATAATTTGCAAAGGATTTTTATCTTTTGGCTCATTACTTTTTGAAGGTATTGAAGCTCTTGAGTAACCCTGAATGTTGGACTCACCGGAAGACATCATGTTTTTTGTCAATCTTGACAGCTAAAATCTGAGCTTCGGCCAAAGTAATAGGTTCTTTATCTCTCAGTTGATATTGTATCTTACCACTCAGTGCCTCTATGTAGTAGTCCAATAATGAAGCTATAGGAGGTGCATAAGTCTCAGGGATGGAATTTGACAACTCCTGGAATTTAGTATTGAATTCATCCTAGATCTCTTTTTTATACTTGTTTAGTTTGCGTTTTTGAAGTCTAGTTTCCATTTTTAAAGATAGAGTATTTTCATAAAAAAATTTCCAATTTTTTTTTACTTTAGATCTCTTTCCCATTGCATTCTAAGAGTTTGTTGTTCGCTGGTCCGTTTTCCCATAGTAATATTTTCAAAAGAAAATCTCATATTTTTTATGTTTTAGGCTTTAAATTTTTATACTAGACTTAGTAGTTTTCATATCTTATTTGTTTTGATTAACAGAATAATGGGTCCTTGAAGTTGATCTTTGTTGTAGGTGCTTGAAGTTGATGTTTGTTGTAGGCTCTTAAGAGAAAGATCCAAGAAGAAGAGGAGCAGTAAACCAAAGGGAAGATCTAAAGCCAAAGAGGGGACGAAACTAAGTTGTAAAACCAAGAAGATGTCAACCATGAAGACTTAAAACTCACTCTCCTTTGTAAAAAATCTCTTAAAGAAGCTTCATATTATTTTTCTAGTTATTTGCTTCAACAACCTTGCAAGGATCCCATTCCCAAGGCAATTGTACAAGGTTTAATAAAATTTCCAAGTGGAGGAGGCCTCCACTTTTTTGGATTTCTTCCCCATTTGGGGAAGTGTGTTGACTCCTTTTCATTATTAATTTCATGAGTAATGTGAGGAACTGTTACCTTAGGAGCAGTTTGAGTGGAAGGTCCCTCTTTCGATTTCTTTTGATATGTATTTCCCTTGAATCTCTGGCTGTTGTTGATGTTGGGTGGCATCTCACCGTAGAGTTGAGTCATATAATCAATTTGTTGATAACCTTGGTTGGCTTGAGTCACATTAAGATTTTCATAGTTATTTCCCACATGGTTGATAAAAACAGGCTCATCTGATGAAGTACTAGGGCCACATCCCTCAGGATAACCATGCTCTTGAACAAAACATGCATAGTGGCAACTAGATTCCTCGTGGAAATCTCTACATGCCCTACAAAATGGCTTGTATGACTCGACCATGTTAGCAACCTCTAATTGATTTGGAGGCCTCTGTTCATGGTTGGGAGGTTTTCTTTGCCAATTCTGCTTTGTAGCAAAAACCCTAGGTTGAGGTTGAGGTTGGGTCCTTTCAACATTTATAACCCGACTTTGAATTTCTTTTAGCTGAGCAAGGTGCTTTGCTTCAGCTTCCTCCATGTTTCTCTTCATCTCTTTCCTCATTTATAACATTTGTTTCTCATGAGTCTCTTTTATAATTTGTAAAGGATCTTTATCTTTTGGATCATTACTTTTTGAAGGTATTGAAGCTCTTGAGTAACCCTGAATGTTGGACTCACCAGAAGACATCATGTTTTTGTCAATCTTGACTGCTAAACTCTGAGCTTCAGCCAAAGTAGTAGGTTCTTTATCTCTCAGTTGATATTGTATCTTACCACTCAATGCCTCTATGTAGTAGTCCAGTAATGAAGCTGCAGGAGGTGCATAAGTCTCAGGGATGGAATTTGACAACTCCTGGAATTTAGTATTGAATTCATCCATAGTCTCATTTTCTGTCTTCTTCATGCTAGTTAAGGTTGCAACTAGGTGTCTAGGCTCCTTCTTGCTACCAAACTTGTTGACGAAAGCAGTTTTGAAAGCTGCTATGGTGGCGAAATATTTGTCTGGTAAATTGTTGTACCAGTTCCCAGCTTTTCCCTCTAAGGATATGGAAAAAAGGGTCATGTAAACATCCTCATGTTTATCAGTGCCTTTGAGGTAGGAACCACAAAGTCTGTTGAAGTTTCTGATATGCTATTCAGGAGAAGTAGAGGCATCAGCGCCGTTGAAACTTGTGAGTTTGTCGACAGCTTTTTCAGGAATATCATGGGGTTGACCTACCATCTGAGTGAAATCTAGTTGAGTAAAAAACTCAACCATGGTGGAAAGGAAACAATTATTGTCTTCAAAATTTTCTTGAAACAAAGAATGGATGTTTAAAATAGACTCAGATCTAATATTTTCAAGGATTTTATGAGAAGCAAGTTTGTTTAATCTTCTTCTATAAACCTTTTCAGGCTCAGGGATAAAACTAAGAAAACCTTCAGAATTTCTTCTAGTTGAATACCTTGAGGTGTTAACTGACAGTGGAGTCGCCAGGTGGATCCAAGTCTAATTTCAGAGAGTGATTAAACTAAAAATATACCAAGAGTAAAACTAAAAGGGGCAGTGGAGTCGCTAGACAGATTCAGAATCTATCAAAAAAAAAAAAAAAAGGTCGTCCAGGAACAAAAAGATTTGTCCCCGGCAACGGCGCCAAAGATGTTGTCCAGCAAATTGCACACCAGCAGCGGAAATATTTCGAAAAAGCTATCTCCCTCACTGGAAAGTGGGGAGAGGTGCGGCCTTGGGTGCAAGCAATGAGCCAGGTACTGTCACCTGAATCCCAGCTCCTCCGTTTAGGCTAACTCCTAACGAAGCCAAGGGGGGTAGTCCCTACAAAGAGTTTCACTAAGGCTCTTGTGTTTTTAGGTTTTAAGTGTGAATGATGCGGATGGGTGTTGTTTAGGAGTTTATTGTGATGAGACCAATTAAAAGATGAGATAAGCACAAGATAACAAAGTAATCCACGTTGCTAAAATGAAATAACAAGACTAACAGTATACCTCAAGACTTACGATTAAATAAAGCATTCACAACATGAAAATTAGCACAAGGACAAATGGTCCTGCATAAAACACAAAGTGTAAATACCAGTGCCTTATGGAGTCACATAAAAGATGATTGTGATGTTGAATGTGTGGGTCTTGAAACAATACTGTTTGTGAGATCGTTTTGAAAATTATCTTGGTAAATTGAATATTTTAATGGTCTTTGATTATTTGGATAAAACCAAGGATATCAAAAGAGTGTTCGGAAAAGACGTTCTAAGTGGCTCCTTTAAGAGACATGACGGACCTGTTTGGATCACAGTGAGGCGCGCAATGCTAACTAGCCACTGTGTTACAGAATGGGCAACCTGATGCCTCCCCTGAGAACCACTTTGAATATCTTTTGAACAACGCCGGTTTGTTGGTTATGGGGGTGAAAGTTTTATTAGTTATCACTTATGAGCTTAGCAGGTCCTTCACCTTTCTGAGTACTAGTCCAACCGTTTCTGGTAGGAAGAGCATACGGGTGTTGGACAAACGACCAAAGTAAATTAATTAGGGGGAATGTGAATTGAAGTATTTTAATTATTAAGAGCACTTGTTCAACCCTACGACAGAGAGCGCTCTTGACTTAATTTTAAGACCACAGTTCAAGAGACTTTCTACTCTAAAATGCCTAATGCAAGGGAAAAATGCAGATCTACAATGCTCTCCGACAGAGAGTGCTCTTGACTTGGATTTGGACAAGTTCAAGAGGCTTTGTTTATTTTTATTGCAAGAAATAAAACAGTTGTGAAGAAACAAAAATGAAGCTTTGTAAAATTAAAACATGTGATAGCTCAAATGATGCAAAACACAACTAGCATGCTACTTGTGAAATAAAAGAAAAGGCTTAGTGTTCTACCAACAAATTTAATCTAAGGTGGGGTCTTCCTCCGAACAAGGTCAACCACTAAGAACCGCTAGCACTTGAGAACTTCCCAGCTAGCTGAGATTTCGACCAAGGCAACTAACGGGGAGAGAGGAGTAACCACAAAGTTATGCGGTCCTGCCCTTGAGATGAAATCTCAAGGATACTACCTCCGGTCAAAACTTGGAAGAGAAGTATGAAAAATCAAGATTACTCTAAAACGAAAAATGAGAGATCTAATCTAACCAATCACAACACTCTTCCCCAAATGGGGAAGAAAGCCAAAAAAGTGGAGGCCTCCTCCACTTGGAAATTTTATTAAACCTTGTACAATTGCCTTGGGAATGGGATCCTTGCAAGGTCTTTGAAACAAATAACTAGAAAAATAATATGAAGCTTCTTTAAGAGATTTTTTACAAAGGAGAGTGAGTTTTAAGTCTTCATGGTTGACATCTTCTTGGTTTTACAACTTAGTTTCGTCCCTTCTTTGGCTTTAGATCTTCCCTTTGGTTTACTACTCCTCTTCTTCTTGGATCTTTCTCTTAAGAGCCTACAACAAATATCAACGTCAAGCACCTACAACAAAGATCAACTTCAAGGACCCATTATTCTGTTAATCAAACAATTAAGATATGAAAACTACTAAGTCTAGTATAAAAATTTAAAGCCTAAAACATAAAAAATATGAGATTTTTGTTTGAAAATATTACTATGGGAAAACGGACCACCGAACAACAAACTCTTAGAATGCAATGGGAAAGAGATCTAAAGTAAAAAAAAATTGGAATTTTTTTTTATGAAAATACTCTATCATTCAAAATGGAAACTAGACTTAAAAAATGCAAGCTAAACAAGTATAAAAAAGAGATCTAGGATGAGATCTAACTAAATAACTCTTTTTAAACAAACCAACTCTAACCATTGAATTTTGGAAACTAAGAATGAAACTATGATCAACTTAAACAATTCGTTTTTGGTTTTTTGTGTGTTTTAGGGCTCTTTTTGGGAGAGGAGTGAATGGAACTAATGGCAAGGAGAAGGGAGGATGATGGAGCTAAAAATGGAAAAGGTAATAAGAGCTTGAAGGGGCAAAACTAAAGAAGGCAAAGAAGGTGGATCTAGGGCAAAACGAAAGGACAAATGAGAGAAAGGGCAATATGAATGGATGAATGAGGCTAACCTAATGGGGATGGGCTTGAAGAGGTAAGCTAAGTAACCAAGAAAGCTTGAGAATTTTGTTGATGGAGGGAGAGGCTAAATACTCCTACTTGAATGTTTCTTCTCTTGAAGTGAAGAAAACACCATGAAGACTTGCAAGACAAATTGATTAGATGCCAATAACCACTGTTAAATTAAGAATGACTTAGTCTTTAATAAGCCTTTCTCCACCTTGGGAAACCCCTGCAAAAATCTTGTTATGAAACATGCAAGAACCGAAAGATATATTTTTAATCAAAGCTAAAACATACATCTAATATTGAAATTGCATGATCAATTGACAAAATGAAAGAGATATCACCAATAGTGTGAAGTACATCCCAACTTGCTCCAGCATGGACCTCCAAAGTCTAAACTTTATTCAATATTAAACAGATATTACAACAATATTTTGGCAGAGTGTTCATGCTCAAAATCTCCATGAAGAGAAGGCCCAAATGGCCTCTCTTATATAACAAAACACAGTGCTAAAACCCTAGGTCGAATGGCAAGAGAAGAGAGCCAAATCCCAACGAATTCCAATCAAGGGTGAGTCAAAACTTCAACAAATGGCGAGCTTGGCTTACAACTCGAGTTTTGAGGTTGGTGTGAGTGGGGAGGTGGCCTCCACCTAGGAAAGGCGCCCCCCACTCTTCATTGTAAACTCCACCACTCCAATGCGTGGATGCCACATGGGAGACGTGAGCAATCAAAGGAAGATACGTGAGCTATCAAGGAGAGAGATTGGAGCTAGAGGTAGGTGGTAACTCGTGATCGCAAGGAGCCAAGCCCATGAGGTGGCCACTATACTAGGAAGGCGCCAACCTATTAATAAATATTTTATCAACAACCCATTTAAACCATGCCACATCATGAAGTCATGAATCCTCAAGAAGAGAGGCAAATTTCCTTGATTGAGATGATTGGTGCTGACTGGCTAACTCACTGAATGCTCTTGGAGTTGATTGGAATCATCATGAGTGTCTACTGCCATGTCATTTAGCCTTTTACTTTATTCCAATTGGATTATTTTGGAGAGTTTTGGATTTTCTCAAAAATAATCAATTTTATTATTTTAATTAATAATTTCTCTGTAAATGGCTTTTTAGAGAAAATATTAATTACGAGGCCTAAATGACATCCGAAAGTTGGGTTTAGCTGGTCCATAGGTCATGTGTGATTTTTGGCTTATGAAACGAGCCATCAATCACTAAACTCGGACCCCGGACGACTAACATATTACAAATTAATATTTCTCCATTTAAACTATAGAGAAATTTATTAAATTTAAAAAATAATTAAAAAATTCAAATTTCGACAGACCTGGTAAAAAAATTTCAAAATTTTTTTCTGGGGTTCCTAGAGACTTGGGACATGACCAACACTTATTCTAATAGTGTCTAGTAGGATTATATACATTAGTTGGACTCTAATAACCCCCCATGGCTAAAATTTTCAAAATCGGGCATTCCAGCTTTGGAGGAAGCGGGAGAAAACCTCATCGATTATAGCTCGGCTATAGGCAAAGTATAATTGATAAGGGAAAAACTCCCTGGAATACCTTAGTTGCTTAATCAAGTCATGGGGAACCGAGACACTCAGATCCTACTAGCACACTTTATTACAAACCCCATGGGGCCATGGTCATGTCGACTCAAAAACAAAACTGGCTAATCACAAATGTTGGATCATCTGATACAACTGGAGTACAAACATTCATCATGTTTGTCAAATGGCGGCTCTTCAGATAATCCAACTATGGTACAAACAAGTTGGTAACAACTTCAAAGTACTTTCAGCAGCTAAATAAAGAGTAAATAAAGTTATCTCCCATTAATATTCTTTTTGACTCTCTTTGGTAAATAAATCCGAACTACCAAAGCATTCGTTCTTCCCATTGCATGCATAGAATATGTGTTTGGATTGATAGAATCCCGTGACTTTATTCTCCCCACTAATGGAGATAGTTATTGAATGTATTGACAATAGTTTATGAAGGCATAAATGAAAACCCTACCAAGCAGAAAGGAATTTTTATTTACCGTACCTCCTGCAAATGACATAGCTGGCAAATAGCTGACAAATCCTCTCCTCTTGTGGGATATAATGCTCAGACTTGATCTGGAGCAGTTGAGATCCAAGAAAAGAGTGTTTTGATAAAATGCAATGAGTTAATTTCTGTAAATGTGGAAATTCAAAGATAAGCTGGCCTGAGCTATAAAGGTTCAGGCCAACTTTTGATCCATTGCGTTACATCATTCAACTGGTTCACTTTTACATCTAGAATGAATATTGCATACTCATATTCCAACAAGTTTTGTGGTTACATTTGCAACCATGTAAGTTCTAGAAGGTTCAGGCCAACATTTGATCCATTGCATTACATCATTTGACTAGACCAATTTTGCATCTAGAATGAATTTTGCATACTCATTCCAACAAGTTCTGTGGTTATATTTTCAACCATGTAAGTTCCAAAAGGTCCTAGTGCATTGTAACATTATGCAATTCAGTTCATAAAATTCATATTTTCTTGATTTGATATCCAAATGCAGCACCATTGTTCTGTAGTGTTTGTGATGTATATTCCAAAGGTTGACTGTTGAACTCAGATTGAGAACCTTTGTTCTTTGTCTTTGTTACATTATATATTCTTTGAAATTCTACAGCTCTTAGCAGTTGAGGTGTTGGTTCAAATTTCTTGTTGTTGGAGTTTATGTAGGGTTGTTTTAAATGCTAAGATTCTTCACTTAGCATAGAATATTTTTTTGGAAGATTTTCTCTCATGCTTTTCCTGTGTGCCATCTCTGTGTTTTGACACCTTAAGGATGTTTGGCCAACCATCCATGCAGTCGATTAGGTGAAAGTTCCAATCTATTAGTTTAGCATCTTGGCATTCACACTGACATTGAATATAACTACTATCTTCTGCTTTTGCAGGTGGGTTAGCTGCACTATTTGATTCTGGTATAATAAATTTAAAGTATTTCTGTGGTTTCAAGGAGTTCTACATTCATGTGTTAAACATCATATGTTAGTCAGGGTACAGGGATATACCAAAAGGGTAATCCTTTTTAAGGTTATACATCCTTCTAGCAACAATATGTGTTGTATCCCTGAACATGTTTGTGGCAACTGCACAATATTCATTGTGGTCAAAGATAGCCTTCTGAAGTGTGCACAATAGGCAGCTAATATATTCCAAGAATCTGAAAAATGCCAGTGGACAGGGAATTGCGATCTAGTAAGAGGTAGAGATTTGAACAGATAGGGACTATTGATGTTTCTATTGTAAAGTCTGATTTGTCAGAACAAGTTTTTAATTGTAAATGACAAAAGTTGGGTCCATAGTTAAATATGCTCATGTCAGATGGAGAGACACATAAACATATTGCTAATATGGATTCTGCAAAGGAAAGTGAAAATAATTGCAGGAAAATATCTCCAGAGGCTTCTGAAGACAACATAAAGCATTTAAGTTGTAAGTCAGGTGCAAATGAAAGCGATGCAACTAAGGACGTGATGGATGCATCGTCTTTTAAAAGGGAGAGGTACAAGGGAAGTAATGAAGCCTCAAGTGAATTGTTTCCTGAGCAGAATGAGAAGCTTGCCAGTACCCTGCTATCATTAAAGGGAATGGATGGCTCTGCACCCAAAATTGAGTCGTTTCCAAAGGCTCGTCGTGACCAATTACTAGATTCTAATGTTTCGTGGGTAGCTACTAATTGCTTAGACCCAGAAATATGTAATGAAAAGGCTATTGATGTTAATGAATTGCATCATATTGAGTTGGAAGTACTAGCCAAATTGAAAAAGAACATAGATGCAAATGGTGGATCTATAGGAGATGGCCGGAAAGTACAAGCTACAAAGGGAAACAAATGTATTTATAAGGTTTACCTTTCTCTAGAGGGGAAAAGATTCAAGTCAATGAAAGAAGTTCAAAGGTCTCTTGGAATTCTTCCTAATCCTAAGAGGAACTACTGGTAATGAAGAGGACCTAGATAATGCAGAAGCAAAAGTGGACAATGCGAATGCCCCTCAATCTCATCAAGTAAATGGAAATTTAGGCGGCGATCAAATTTCCAAGGGAAGTGCAAGCATGGTGAAAGAATCAAGAAAGTGGCATGGACTTTCAACCCCTCTAGTTATACAACATGAACTGAAACAGGCAGAGCTATGCATTTTAAGACAATGTTGAAACTATAACTATGTTGCAAGTGAAGGTTATTTCATAATCTATATTCAATCAAGTCAAATGTAGTTTTTGCTTTGCAGATATCATCACCTTAGACCTGAATGATTTATAATTATTTTTGAAAATTTGAATAATTTAATGCATGTTTCTTTATTGAGAATACAATCTTATGCCGGTCATTTCCTGTCACTAGGATTCTTCTATTGATGGATTCTTTACTGGTAAATCACTTAAGACTTCCACTGTTACAAGTAAAAATTGCTTTTTAACATAACATAGCTGAGCAGAACTTCATATTCCTCTATAAATATTTTTCCTAATCTTAATTATGCTTTTACGTCATCCTTTTTTTTGGCATTTTCCAGAGTTTGTTTTTCTAGCCTTTAAGGAGTTCGAAGCAAAAAGCTATATGTTTGATTTATAAACAACAACAAGCAGCAGGAACAGTAGGGCTTCTTGCGGGATCACTTGTAGAAAGGAAATGTATCTTAACTATATTGGGACCAAGATATTTGAACATAATCTAGGAAATGGATGTGAACATTTTTTATTGTTAGGGATAATTAATATGAGGCACTACTGTAAATTCAATTACTAATGGACATAGCACTTGCACAAATTTTAGTGCATCTATATAATGCAGATTATGTTATCATAATTATATAAAGATGAATGTGTGATGTAATGTTTCTCTCTTGGCAGGAGGTTGCTTACTAGGGCCTGAATTACTGCTGATATGGAATTTGCTTATTTACAGTGTGAACATTGAGTGCAATAAAATATTTCCTGGGGACCCACTTGTGTTATCAATAACAATTGAAAAAGTGGTTTTTAACTTTTTAATAAATAATATTCTTCTCATTCTGAGGATGGTACCTAGGGTATATTGTTCAACAACTTTCTGTGAACTTATGATATTTTATTCTTATATCTGTGATTTTGGGTAGCATCCTGCTCCACAAGCTCACCTAGCAAAAAGCCCTCTTGCATCATGATAACTAGAATGTAGGTTTTCAAAGTTGTATGCATCTGATAAGCTTATTCATGCTTTATTGACATAAGTCAGTCATAATTTCATCTATCCTAACTCGTATATATCTAATTATATGCTGCATACTTTATGAATGTATAGTGGCATTGTCCTTCTAATTTGGCTTTTTCTGAATTGTGTCAGAGCTTTGGGGCTCCACAACCATCGTAGGTATGATCTAAATGTATTTTTTTACTATACGTCCATTTCCTTTACTTGTTGTAACTTGTACTCCTTGCATACATGAAAAATTCTTACTACTTTCAGGTGGTCTAACTTTGACATTTTGCAGCCTCAGCTTGTAGTTTCACCACAATCAGGGCAGAAATATATGCCTCCAGCAAACCAACAGATTCACCCAGAAATTTTTTCCAATATGCAAGGTACACTATAGACAACCATGGGCATGTCTCCATCAGTTCAACCACAGCTTGCACAGTATATACTCCATAAGCTCAGCAATTTCCTCTTCTGCAAGTGCAACAACCACAACCTCCTTCTTCACAAGTGATTTATGTTCCCTTAGCTCAGTAGCCTCCATCGGATTCTTTATCACAAGTGTTTTTTGCACCTTATCCTTAGTAGCCTCTATCAACACCTTCATCATAGTTTCCTTCTGCATCCTATTCTCAGCAACCTCAACCAACACCTTCATCACATGTGCTTTCTTCAACATATTCTCTGCAGCAAAGGCCTGTTATTAATGGGAATCTACCTTCTCAAACTGTCAATGTGCCTACTGCTGCTGGTGTATGGGGTTTGAGAATGCCTACATCATCGCCCTTTACGGTATAGTTTTTCTTTACTTTATGCAAAACAAAGTAGTTATTATAGGTGAGTTATCTTTGTTTTTTGTTGCAGCATGGTAGCTTTTAGCACTTATATTACATTTTTGACTAACTTGGAATCCCTTTATTTTTACATTTTGTGACTTTCTTGCTTCTTAGACAATCCTGGAGCACACTCAGTGCAAATGCACTTTCAAACGAAGCACCTACTCAATCTCCACATATTCCTATGCATTTTGTGTCTCTGATCTCTTCAACACATGCTAGTCCAAATGATGTTTTTGGTCGTTCTCAAGGAGTTTATAATGGAGGAAAAATTGTGGTTGGTGCTACCACATTTCCTGTAAGTTTATTTAAGATGTTTTTGTGGTTATACTTACTAGTTACCTCATGTTAAAGTTCAGCAAAAATTCCTTGCAATAGCAATTATATGTCACAACTCATGGTGGCTTACTATTCAATATTTATACAGTTTAGTTTTTGTTCATGGGCGACAAAAATGAACTACTTTATCAATATGAGAGACAACTTCTAGAGAAGGAGCATTCAGGTTGCCATGCCCTACTAAGAGATGACAAGGTGACATGGCATATTCATTTGATTATTGTTGTGTTTTTGGGATTTCTGAACCTGTCTTTTCAATAGTTTCACTAGTCAACAAGCTGACTTCCGAATTGCATTTTTTGTATAGTTATATTATCTTTCAAGGATGTATAGGTTGTTTTGTAGGATACCTAAAGGCTTGGAACTTGTGGCTCAAATTTTTAAATAGGTAGACACCAATTGGTGCATATTGATTGAAAATATCCTAGACTGGCTACTTTCAAAACTTATAGTGAATTTTTGTAGGAAAAAGGTTTTGTTTTTTCTTTGCCTCCTCCCTAATCCAACTGCTTTATATATCATTGTAGCACATTACTGGTGAGGGTACGTCATTAGTCAAGCATGTAGAATATGCAATAAGCAATAAAAAGGTAATTTTGATTTTCAAGTTGTTAGCTAGTTTGACAAGTATGGCATGCCAATTAAATCAATTATTTGTTATATATGTTTCACCAGATATGGCCTGTTTCTCTTTCTATTATAGAAGTATAATAGTTTTACATTTCTAACATTAGGAGCCTATCTGATATCTTTATTACTTTGAGTTTGTATTCAGGCAGAAAAAAAAGGATGCGGTTGGTGCACAAGAGCAAGTACAATCTTATTTGTAACTTTCTTTAGCTGTAATTCCTTCTCATTGATAGACTTAATATCCTTCCATTTGAATGCTCTTATAGTGAAGGTAAATTTATGACCTTATGTATTATGTACGATTGAGGGTTATTTGGCACATTACTATATTTCGGTAAATGATTGCAAAACATGATATGTTAAACATTGCACAAAACATTAAGCCTTCGAGGAGATGATGGGTTCTTAACTTGAAATTTTGTTTCACTAACATGATTGATTTTCAAGAATTTGTGAGGAAAGATATTGATTTGCATGGTAAGTACTTGCAATATGCTTCTCAGTCTTCTTGTTCATTTTGGGGACCTCCCATGCTCTCTCACTCCTTACAGGACTTCAAGGGTACTAGCTCAATGGAAGAGCACTTACCTTACAGGCAGGAGATTGGTGGTTCGATTCCTCCATACCCTATCTACAAAAATCAGTGAATTTTGCATATAAAATGGCTAAAAAAGACCAAATTAGTGGCCAAAAAATGAGAGATAAGCGACAAAAACAATGACCAAAATTCGCATATAAACGACCAAATGACAGTTTTGGTGGCTAATTTCCGGTCTCTCATCAGGTGACAAAAAATGTGGTCGCTTTTAGTTGTGTCAGTTATAGCCTGTTTGTGGTCATTAATTTGGCCATATTTTTGGTCGCTAATTTGGCCGTGACAATTAATGACTAAATATATGACCACAAGATAAGCTATAAATGACCAAGCTAAATATAACCACATTTTTGGTCGCGTGATAAATGACCGCTAATTTGCTGCCAGTGGTCACCAACTCAAAAGTGGTCATTTATATGCAGATTTTGGTCATTTTTTTTGGTTATTTATCTCTCATTTTGTACTAGTAATTTGTAGAGAGTATGTTCACTACACTCACCATTGTCTACTTATCCCCGACTGCCAATAGTTGGTGGAAGACAAGAAAAATATAGCCATGAATCCCCCTTAAGTGCCTAATCCTCCACAACCCTAAACCTCTGTCTTACAACAATCCTCTGCAAACCAAGGGGTCGTTATTCAGCAGCAGGATCCTCACCCCTTCGTTAATGCCTCCTTCCAGAATATCTACATGAACACCACATACGTCAACCTCCAGACTCGAGCCAAAGGCTATGGTGGGCTTGATCCCCCACAAGTGGAAGACGTACCTATCCCTTCTGGGGTCCCTTTGCAAATACCATGCCCAAGTGGTGAACAAATCCCATGGATCCCAAAGGTACCACTTGGGCATACCCCCCGTAACCTTCATATGAAATCCACCCATAATTATAGTATTGTGGATTACTTGGCTCAGTCACCAACTGCCATGTCCACGTTAGAAGGTGCTACAGTCTTTCCCAACCCAACGAAATGCATTACTGAATGCACTTGGTGAGGTTAACCTTGTTGAGTCATGGATTATGACCTTTGATCTTAATAAAGGTGAACTGCGACTACCCTTATTAGTCACATTCCAAGTCCTCGTTACAGTTAAAAGCATTATAATTCATTGGTGCATCATCGATGAAGGTGTGTCCACATGCATTATGTCCTCTAATGTCTGGAAATGGTTGGGTTCACCTGAGTTAGTCCCCTTGTTTATCTCTCTTCGTACGTACAACGGGAGACCATCACAACCTAGGGGATTGTACCAGAATGTCCCCATCAAGCTGAGAGGAAAAATGGTAATGATCGATATTGAAGTAGTCGATGCCCAGCTTGACTACAATATCATGTTGGGTCGTAGTTATATGTATGCTTGTTACACCAAAATCTCGTCATCATGAGTTATGTGTCCTTCACTTGCCCTGATTCCTAAAGCATTGACCCTAGATTGATTGAGGGAAGAGATTTGTTATGGTTTTTTTCCCTTATGTTGTCATGCTGACGCACCTTTCACCTTGACAAAGTGTCTCAGACCCTTAACAAGTTATACAACTTGACGAGAACCCGACATTTCTTTTGCCCCCGTTTCAAAAAGTGTGTATATTGGTAGCAACATTTTTTATTTTGACCCATTTTTTTGTGATTTTGAAACTTCTTGTTCATAAGAAAACTATAACTTTTATTTACAAGGGTGTTTTTTCAAAGTTTACTAAAAACTATACATTTAGTAGCTACTTATAATGAAAACACATATACATTTTTGAATTTTGTTAACATTTAGAAGCTAGTTAGAATGAAAAATATATACATTTTGGAAGTTTTGCTTTAAACTTTTCTCTTAAATAAGTCATTTTTTGGGCAAATTTGTAAAAAAAAAATGAGAAAATAAAGACATTACAAACCATTTTTAACATATTATCAGCTATTTTATGTTTAAAAATGATTCTATTTAACATTATTTTCTATAAAGTGTTGATCCACATAAGCTGAACAAAAAATATACAATATACTTGTAAATAACATATTAAAAACATAATATTTACTCTCAAAATAAAATCTTAAAGTCAAAACATTACAAAAATATATTCTCAAAAATTTGTCAAGTTTGACATTTTCCTCAGAATCACGCCGCCCATTGGAGCGACGCATTGGGCGCCCAAAGAACGCTTAAGGGAGGAGTAGAGATTTCCCCTGAAGCTCAAAGGGGCCTGGCACAACAAAATAAACAAATTAAAATTTCAAAAAAGAAATAAAAAAACTAAAATGAAAAAACAAAGTAATTTTTTTCGAAAAAGTAAAAAAATATAAAAATTTATAAAATAATTATAAATTTTATGAACAACAATTTCTAAACAATTTTTTTTTACAAAATGTAAAGAAAATTTAAAAATAAAAATAAAAAGTATATATATAAATAAAATCCAAATAAAAAATACCTAAACAAATTAAAACAAAAACAAAGTTTTAAAAACATTTAAAATTTATAAATCTTTTTTTATAAAAACTTAAAAAAAACAATTCTAACAAAAATTAAAATTTTTACAGAAAACCAATTATAAAAAACTTAAAAAAAAACATTTTTTTTTTAAATTAAAAAAAAACTAACATATCTACCCCACCCCCTCTCCTTCCTCCCCTCCCCCTCTTCCTCCCTCTCTGCTACCTGTCACCTCCTTCTCTTTTTGAGTATAAAGTTCTCATCAAGTTGTATAACATGTTCCATGACGACACACTTTGCACATGGACAGAGCGCGTCACTTACACATTTAGCCTTTGAACAGAGTGCGTCACCCTTAAATGGCGCATGTTGCCTATATACAAAGTGCATCATTGTTAATTAAAAGAGAAAAAGAGACGCTTCGAGTGTCTTCTAGAAGGAATATCTCCATGGAGGCTTAGCCCAAGAAATCAACCAAGGTAGCATTCGATCTCCTACCTTCTTGGGATGATCCCTTGGTCTTCTCCATAGAATCCTCAACCCCTTCTATCCGTTTTGTTACACCAAAATCTCGTCATCATGAGTTATGTGTCTTTCACTTGCCCTGATTCCTAAAGAATTGACCCTAAATTGATTGAGGGAAGGGATTTGTTATGGTTTTTTCCCTTATATTGTCATGCTAATGCACCTTGACAAAGTGCATTAGACCCTTGACGACGCGCTTTGCACATTGATAGAGTGTGTCACTGACACATTTAGCCTTTGAACTCACCCTTCAATGGCGCCAATTACTCAGCCAATCACATTTTTTTGTTGGGATTTTTTATTTTTTCAACTCTAGATTTTTCCTGACGCACCTGGGTAGTATCATACCCACATCTCTGTGATTTTGGCACACTATGTCTTAAAGCAGACTGCGGCACTGATTCATTTTACCAGTGTGCAGACAGTGTCACTGGCGTGCTTTCCTTGTGTGCAGACCGCGTCACTGAGGCTCTAACGCCCTGGTGCATGCCAACAACACGTTTACCCTGTGAACTTGGTGTCTAGGTTTGGATTTTCTCACAAAAATAAATTTTGATTGGTTCTCTGAGATATGTGTATTTCTTATCTTAGGCTTAGTATTTCTCAGATTTGGATTGCTTCCTTCCTTGATTTATTTTGAGATTTGGAGCTTGATTAGATTTCTTGGCAGTCCTAGGTAGTCAAGCAGTTGCTTCCTTGGTCTTGGGTGTCCCCAATCCCTCGCAAGTGCAAATAGTATTGTGACTTGTTGAAGATCCCTAATCTATTTTTGCTTCGAATTCTAAGTCTTTGAAGAGTTTATGTTGTTGTGGTTTTGGTACAATTGGGTTTGAATTTTGGGTTATTACACTGTTTGGGTGTTTAATTTCTCAAGAAATTTCCTTTGTTTGAAGATTGCAGTAGAGAGTATATCTCATGTTTTGAATCAAGATAGAGGAAATTGCATTATTGCTACAATTATCGAGTGCATTAGTGAAGAAAATAAAATAATTTTTACTCTCTTCACCTTGAGTCCATTGCTTAAGATTGTTGAAAAAGAGTGTTTGTGTTTTTTTATAATTGTTTAAAAGATTATGAAAGAGTTGGAAATTGTGCATGTTTATTTCTTCTAAGTTTTAAAAGAGTGCATTTCGTCTCTCCAAAGATTAAGTGGAAATTAGATCTTCTCAAATCTTTTTGAGCAAGTTAAAAACACTCTCATATTCTTTGGATTTCTCTCTACCCCTTTTTGCTCCTTCATTAAAAAATTATAAGTATTGCAATCATAAGAAGTTCATTTTTCATTAAAAAAAGAAAAAAAAAACTTTTGGTTTAGTGTGTTATTTTTTGGTTTGTTGGATTGTTCGAAACAACTTACTTGCATATGTATTTTAACTTCACTTAGGGAGAATAGTGAAAATATAGCATCGTATTTTTGGTAGATTTTGGTTGTTTCGAAAGAAAAAAAGCTCTCCTTCCCTTAGATAGTTTTCATCAAAAAGTAAAAATTTCGCATCTCATTTAGTTAACTTATGCATATTGGTTCGAGCGAACATTTAATGTATTCACCTAACCGTACAAGATAAAATTAGTGTGGTAGCTTAAGTTAAAATCCTTAGAAACTCATGTGATAGGTTAGAGACGTGTTCCGGGGTCTTAAAACATATCAGCTATTGTTATTTTCCTGGACTGCATCCTGCGGGCTTGCAATTCTTCCACGTGCTAGTCGATATATCGAACGACCTTTCATGAACCTTCGGGTATATAGAAAGGTACTTCACATAATTATTATATATAAGAAGGCTCATGTCGTATGGTTGTGCATTAGAAAACACTACTACGGATTTGAGCTCTCATGTTCCTGGAATATATTGGGATACCCCACTAGGATCCTGGAACCATCTGAGTCAACCATTGGCCGTCTTGGCATTTCAATACACCGAGAACAACACTCGGTGAGCTACTACGCACGTACTGTCAGGTAGTCGAGTAATATGGTCAGGGGTACGGTCCTAATCCTCCCTGGTTAGTGCTCTGAAAGATTGGGCCGAGTATTACTGTTGGACCTTGTAGTATATCGTGAGTTGCGACGCCTTGACACTCCTGTGAGGATCTGTCTTTCAAATCCCTCATATCATATAAGTTTGCTTGCGGCTTTAGCTTGAGTATTGCTTGAAGTGTGTTTTTCTTTAAAAGACTCTTAGGAGAATACTTTCATCAGCCATTCTGGCTAAACAACCCTTAAGAATATCCTGTAGAATACAAAACTTGCCACTTGAATATCCTCTCATCGGAAAAGGAAACACAGGGCATATATGGACCAATCCACCACAACTGGATCACGCGAAGAAGGGATCCCTACCACTGAACCAGGATGAAATTTTTCTCCTCTTGTAAATCCTCCCATCACTGATCCTACGGGACCGTTACTGGTGGAACAACCTTCTTCACATGACATTAATTTTCATCACTCACTTGAAGGTCAACCTCATGCCGTCGATTGGATATTCATCGACCC
The DNA here is from genome assembly GCA_027924585.1 of Larix kaempferi. Taxonomy (NCBI): domain Eukaryota; kingdom Viridiplantae; phylum Streptophyta; class Pinopsida; order Pinales; family Pinaceae; genus Larix; species Larix kaempferi. Next base: position 13,953,289 of record BSBM01000761.1, read on the forward strand.
CCAAATGACTCGATAGCGACTGCTTTTGGTCCAACAAATTCGTTTTGGGGGACCTCTTTAGGGTATGTTATTTTTTATTTTGGTTCACCACCGATTGTGGAAACACCACCACAACCTCCATGCGCTACCAGATTTCCTACGAATGCAGAATTTTTATGACCATTTCAAGAAACTGTGGCTCGTCTATAGACACTTGGAGAGCGTCTAAGTCACCAAAGTTTCCAATCCCAATCCACTCCGGAAATAGAACATTCCAAACACCATTCCCCTATGCATCCTTTTACTCTTCTTTCACCAGGAATTCCTATGACTCACATGATCTTTTACAAACCAGACCAACCATATTTTCCACCTGGCCCACATTTGGTGGATTCTACACCTACTTTGACCACAACGATTGGGGGGCAACCGTCAACCACGGTTAATTTTGTGACTGGAATACAACCTTCACAACAAAGTATGGTCTAAAGTCACCCCCTAATTAGTGGTCAAAATTTGACCTAAGGGAAACCTATGGTTAGTGGCCAACACATAATCACGAGGCCAACCTTGGTCAGTGGACATAATCTAACTGCGGAGCAACCTCTAGTTAGTGAACATAATCTAACTAGGGGGCACCATCTAGTTAGTGGACATAATTTAAGTGGAGGACTACCTTCGTCCATGACCTATAATATGACTGGGAGTTCACTCCTGACCATGGGACAACCTTCGTGGGAACATCATGCAAGAGGACCATCTGTATGGGCCCAACCCCCATGGAGTTATACTTATCTGGGTAATCACAATGTAGCGTTGAGTCAACTTTATCAAACCACTCCAAGGAACCTATATCCTGAAATAACTTACCTCAGAAATACAAAATCCCCATGGGGACATCATGCTTTTCCACCGACTGGACCCCCACTCGGCGACCCACCTCATCCCCCACCACCTGTCCCACCTCCACCTCTGCCCATTGTCTCACCTCCACCCCCACCATCTGGACAACCCCCTCATTCGGGAGGACCCCCTCATGGGGGAAGAAGACCTCCATCCGGTCCACCTCCTAACGCGAGAGGTCCCCCACCATATGGACAACCCTCTATGGGAGGACCTTATGGTCAATTGATCTATGTTCCTACTGGTACACAAATACCTTACGAATACTACCAGTATCCGCAGCCAAACCGACAGTTACCATTTCTAGCTACTTTAGATCTGTCATGTTTGACCAATGATCCCATTCAACATGGCATGAATTGGACACCCATTCCCATAAAGTTTCCATCGGATATACCCAAGTTTGATGACAAATCCAATGAGGATCCCAAAAACCACGTAATGACATATCATTTTTGGTGTTCCTTGAATTCCTTAATGGATGACTATCTGTTTGAGGTTATTCCAACGAACCCTCACCAGTATCGCCGCCAAATGGTACATCGAGTTACCACCACACTCTTTCGCCGATTTTCAATCCTTTGCCATGGCTTGTCTAACACATTTCCAATTGTCGATCCACTATGAAACTAGTACGGATATTTTAACCTCCCTCCGACAATATATCTCCACTCACATTTCAGATCATATTCACAAATGGAGGTGGAGACGCCGACTTATTAAAGCTCCCATTCCGGATCAGTTAAGGGAAACCTATGGTCAGTGGCCAACACATAATCACGAGGCCAACCTCGGTTAGTGGACACAATCTAACTATGGAGCAACCTCTAGCTAGTGGACATAATCTAACTGGGGGGCACCCTCTAGTTAGTGGACATAATTTAAGTGGAGGACTACCTTTGTCCATGACCTATAATATGACTGGGAGTTCACTCCTGACCATGGGACAACCTTTGTGGGAACATCATGCAAGAGGACCATCTGTAGGGGCCCAACCCCCATGGAGTTATACTTATCTGGGTAATCAAAATGTACCGTTGAGTCAACTTTATCAAACCACTCCAGGGAACCTATATCCCGAAATAACTTACCCTAGAAATACAAAATCCCCATGGGGACATCATGCTTTTCCACCGACTAGACCCCCACCTGGAGACCCACCTCGTCCCCCACCACCTGTCCCACCTCCACCTCCGCCCATTGTCCCACCTCCACCCCCACCATTCGGACAACCCCCTCATTCGGGAGGACCCCCTCATGGGGTAAGAAGACCTCCATCTGGTCCACCTCCTAACGCAATAGGTCCCCCACCATATGGACAACCCTCTATGGGAGGACCTTATGGTCAATCGATCTATGTTCCTATTGGTACACAAATACCTTACGAATACTACCAATATCCGCAGCCAAACCGACAGTTACCATTTCTGGCTACTTTATATCTATCACATTTGACCAATGATCCCATTCAACATGGCATGAATTGGACACCCATTCCCATAAAGTTTCCATCAGATATACCCAAGTTTGATGACAAATCCAACAAGGATCCCAAAAACCACGTAATGACATATCATTTTTGGTGTTCCTCGAATTCCTTAATGGATGATTCTATCTGTTTGAGGTTATTCCAATGAACCCTCACCATCATCACCGTCAAATGGTACATCGAGTTACCACCACACTCTTTCGCCTATTTTCAATCCTTGGCCATGGCTTTTCTTACACATTTCCAATTGTCGATCCGCTATGAAATCGGTACGGATATTTTAACCTCCCTCCGACAATATATCTCCACTCACATTTCAGATCATATTCACAAATGGAGGCGGAGACACCGACTTATTAAAGCTCCCATTTTGGATCAGTTATTGGCTGATTGGTTTAATAAGTCATTGTTACCTATCATAACTTCAGACGTCTCTATAGGAGGGGCCGTTACAGAATAACAAGCCATTTCGCGTGGCCAATACTTGGACTTATTCTATGCTCAGTCTAGCACGTTATACAACATAATTCCCAATGCCACCCACCTTACATATGATCCAACCAAACCTCCCATGGGATCACATGTCGATGGCATCATTGGTTTCGTTCATACCCAACCTCCTACTCCATTGGGTGGATCACAGAACCACATCAGTTGAACCCCCTCCTTGTCACAGGCTGGCAATAACACCAACCAATCACCCAATCCTGCTTCCACTATGTAGGTGAATTCAATCCAATCTGCTTCATCTTAGAAATCCAGTGGTAAGAAGAAAAACAAAGGGAAATCCAAGAAATATTCTAACCAGCAGGAACCAAGGAAAAACCTCAACCCTCCTAACACCAAACAACACCGGAAGACTAAATATCCATGCTTACTGTGCGGTGATGACCACTTCGTGAAAGAATTCCCACATCGTGAAGAAGTCCAAAAGTTCCTCAAGGGAAACCCTGCACCTGCAGTTTTAACGGACCCCTTTCCCACACAACAGTAGTAAATGGTTGCTCAACAACCAACTCCTCCTCAAGGAGAACCATCCAAAACTGCTCATGTTCTCATGATGCGTAGCGAATTGGTCAACTTATCTGCCAGGACATGCACATATGAATCTGTTCTTAATAAGGAATTTGATGGAGGTAATACTGACAAAACCTCCACATCTGTGTTCACTACTCCACCATCACAAGGTCCTTTGACCATTGACAAACCTATAGCATATGCAATTTTGTGTCCACCAAAAAGCACACTCCAAAAAGCAATTTTCAATCCCAATTCCTGGGCCGCTGAAAACTACAATATTGTGGAAGATCTAGCCCAGGAACCATGTGCTATGTCGACCCTGAAGTCTTACAAAATTGTCATAATCAGTGTAAGACTCTTTTATCTGCTATTAGAGCAGTGGATCATGATTCCTTTAATACGATCATGTTTATATTGGAATACTTCAAGCCGAGGTTTTCCCACCAATTGGCATTTCAGATCATTACCAATGTCACTGGGAAAAGTATCCATCATATTGTTTTAGGAGAAGGAGCCTCTACTTCAGTAATGTCACTGTCCTATTGGAGAGCCATTGGCTCTCCTGAATTGAACCATTCCCCTACCACACTAAAAGCATTTGATGGACATGGATTCCAATCACACGGACTTCTACAATATTTAGCCATCGTGTTGGGAGGCAAGACCATTTCCATTAATGTGGAAGTAGTCGCGGCCCCATTGGATTACAACTTATTGCTTGGTCGAAATTGGTTCTATGCCATGACTGCGGTTGCCTCATCTGTCTTCCACATAGTACAATTTCCCCACCATGGGAATATTGTCAATATCGACCAATTAGAGTTTTGTACACCGGACACCACAACTCATCCTGCAGATAATGTCCCTCTTTCAGGACACTCTTCGCAAATATATGAGAATGTGGGGGTAGGAATCCTAAAAGATTCATCCCTAATGGGATTCTTTTCAACACCTGATCCCCCATCCCATGTTTCTATGGTGAACATGATCTCATATGTGATCCCATCCTCCTCCAACTTGATGGATCCTTGGATTGTCCCCGATGTCATTGACGTTGATTCGATTGGAGATCACATGCCTCTCAGCGCAGCTGAAGCCACTTATGAGGCCATCCAATCGGCGTCTGAATTACCTAATAATCACCATGTGGTCACATCAAACCCAAGTTCTCTTCCATCTCGTCAGAAATCATCATCGCTATCATTCGATCATCTCCTCCAGAATTTTCACTTTGATGAATCGATCATGGAAATCATGAGCTTAGATGAGCCTCCATGGGAAGACAATCACCATCGATCATCCTTTTTTCCACCGTTAGACACGGTAGAGCATTCTATTTAAACCATCGTTTCACTAGATGTCATTCCCAATCCTCAAACTCCTATTCTCACCCAGGATACGGTAACCGAAGGAAATTTGGAAAACATCACGCCTACCACTACTATTGACATATTGGTAAAACCAGATGTCGTGGAACATATCCACATTGGCCAAACTTGTTCTCTTGATGAAATGAAGACTTATATAGCCTTGTTTAAACGATTCTGTGATGTATTCGCATGGAGCTACGAGGAAATGCCCGGGATTGGTCCTGCTATTGTTGTGCACTAAATCAAAACTTATCCCGACGCTAAACCCGTCCGGCAAAAATTTCGTCCAGTCCACCCTCGAAATACTGCGACTATCAAAGCAGATATTGAGAAGTGGTTGAAAGTTGGTTTCATTTATATAGTCCCCTTGACAGATTGGGTCTCTAATGTCATTCTGTTTATGAAGAAACAAGGAACCATCAGAGTTTGTGTTGATTACAGGGATCTAAATAAGACTTGTCCTAAGGGCAATTACCCCACCCCGTTTATCAACCAGATCATTGAAAACTGTGCCGGTAGTGTCATATTTTCATTTATGGATGGCTTTTCAGGCTACAATCAAATAGAGATCAAACCCACAGACCAGCAAAAAACCACATTCATCTTTCCATGGGGTACATTTACATACCGCAAATTACCTTTTGGCCTTAAAAATGATGATGCCACATTCCTTTCACGATATCAAGGATTTTGTGTAACCCTACCTCGATGATTTTCCTACTTATTCAAACCATTGTGAGTTTCACATCGATCATCTGATGACCGTTTTCCTCAGATTTCGACGGTATAACATCCGTTTAAATCCTCACAAGTGCACATTTTGTGTGGATTTCGGACGACTCCTTGGCTTCATCATTTCTAAAGATGGGATCCATATTGATCCCCTTAAGGTAGAGGCTATTCTAGCCCTACCTTCACCTACAAACATCACCGAACTTCAAAGTTTGCAGGGGAAGGAAAACTACCCATGCCGCTTCGTGTGTAATTATGTGGAGACACAGGGTTACATGCGATTGTAAAAGAAAGACCTCCAGTTTATCTGGGATAACTATGCCCAACACGCCTTTGACACTTTCAAGCATGCCATCACCCACCCACCCATGTTACAACCACCTGATTACACCAAGGATTACCTCCTTTATCTTGCTGCCTCTACCTTGACCATTGGTATGGTTTTAGTACAGGAAGATAGTAACACGCACGAACATGTGATATATTACCTTAATAAGGGTCTTCTTGACTCTAAAACCCATTATTCACATGTGGAGAAGTTGGTTGTGGTAGCGGTCATCGTCGTTTAGAAGTTCCGTCATTATATTTTACTTCGTACAACCACTATTTTTGTCGATTCCAACCCTATGTACCACGTCTTAACTTGTTAAGTACTAGGGGGAAAATATTCACGATGGATCATTAATCTTTAGGAATTCGATCTACAGTTTGAAAAGGAAAAATCCAAAAATTCACTGGTGTTTGCGGAGCTAATTTTTGATCTTCCCTCTACTGATAACGACCCTGAGGCCATTAACTCTCTTCCCGACGAGTCATTGTTCTTGATCAGTACTTCCAATCCATGGTACGAAGATATCGCATTGTATCTCCAAACACAACTATTCGAAACTCACCTATCCCACGATGAACGTCGTCGTCTCCATCATCAAGCCAAATACTACCTGATCATTGGTGATACCCTCTATGGCCGTGGCATTGATTCCATTTTACGACGATGTTTAACTCATGAGGAGGTCGAGCATGTATTGAACGATTTCCACTCGGGGGCATGTGGTGGTCACTTTTCTGGGATGGCTATAGCCCAAAATATTTTACGTGTTGGATACTTCTGGCCATCCATATTCAAAGATTGCATGGATGCTGTTAAGAAGTGTCCTCCCTGACAGTTTTTCCACTCCAAAAAGCGCACACATCCTGCCCCTCTACATCTTGCTATTGTTGTTGGTCACTTTGCAAAATGGGGCTTTGAATTCAATCACTGTAAGCCTACCTCGTCCAAGGGGAATCCCTATGCGATTTTCATTGTTGACTATTTCACCAAATGGGCCGAGGCTATGCCTACATACAATGAAGATGACAAAACAACCACACTCTTTATGTTCAATCACGTGATTTCTAGGTTTGGGGTTCCAAGAGCCATTGTCAAGGACCATGGCTCACATTTCCATAACAAAATGGTGACTGAACTGAGTGTCAAGTTGGGTTTTTGTCATGAACACTCAACCTCCTACTACCCTCAAGGGAATGGTCAAGTAGAGGCCATAAACAAGGTCTTGAAAACCATGATACAATGCATGGCAGGGACCCATAGATAAAATTGGCACCTGATGCTCTTTTCATCCCTTTGGGCATACTGTACCTCATTCAAGACTGCTACTGGGTTCACACCTTTCTAGGTTGTGTATGGAATGGAGGCAATATTTCATTATGAGTGCAAGATTTTGTCCTTGAAGCTAGCCGTTGAACTCCTACCGAACACTACGGCTGCGGAAGAGATATTCTTATACTTAGCTAAACTTGATGAGACTGGTCGTCATGCTCCTCTAGCCAATGAAGCGCATAAGAAACACATCAAAGCCCAGTATGATAAATCTGTACAACCTCATATATTTAACGAGGGTGACTTGGTCTTGACATATGACCAAAAACATGATAAGATGGGGGCAGGAAAATTTGAGTCCATGTGGCACGGTCCATACATCGTAAAACGTGTCTCGGAAAAAGGAGCATATGAGTTGGTCGATTACGATGGAATAAATTTAGGGGAGCCTCGAAATGGTATCTACCTAAAACGATACTATGCTTAGTTATCATGCATTAGTACTCTATATATATTGTATATAATGTGTTTTTGTTTGGTGTGACACTTTCATTTTAGTGTGTTAGGGTCTTATCTCGATTATCGCTTATACCATGTTCTACCTGGATGTGCAAATGGAAACATGTTATGGATTCATAGATGGCCCTATCCGAAACACCCGAAACCTCATCTCCATAGCATGGGTACTCTATTCCCCTACCGGTGAACTGATAAAATCAGGGGGAACTTTCCTAGGTCCTGCAACAAATAACATTGCCGAATATCACACGGTGATTGGATTGTTAACTAATGCATCTTCCCTTGGTGTGGACCACATTGTCATCTATCTGGATTCACAACTTGTGGTCTCCTATCTGAACCGAGTCTACTCCATCCTTGACCCCACACTACTTCACTTGTTCCAACGAGTACGTCTCTTGGAAATGTCGTTTGAGTTCATTCAATACCAACATATCCCAAGAGGTATGAACACGATTGCCGATTCATTAGCTAACTTTGTATTAGATTGACACATTGCACATTTGTAAACATTTTATTAAGGATGTATAATTGGCACGACATGCAAATTATCCATTGATATAAGAAAACATACATAAGACCCCCATTCATCATAAAGACACATTGTATAAACCACTAGATAATATTTTATATAGAGTCTAGCAAATTTTTTTTACAAAAAGGTATTGGTACAAAAATATGAATCCTATAGCTTTCAGTGGATCACATCTACAAAAAATATGAATCTCATAGCTTTCAGTACATCATCGCATATACATGCTATCACTAATGGTGCTCATAGTAGCATATGATGGCCCTATCCACCTGGTGTAGTAATCGACCAAAACGACCAGAAACTCCAGCTATCTGATGCTGATAGTTCCGTGGTAGGTCGTCTATAGAGATATCTGGAATGTCTGTGGTTAGCCACTAGAGGTTCTCTTCAAGCTCGTCGATCTCCTCCATATCCTCTCAATGAACCGACGCCATCTCACATACTACCCCTCGCCTCTCAATAGGTGAGGACCCCTCCGATATCGAAGGGCCAATATCTGCATAAGCAAGGTATAGGGTATCGGTACTACAAAAAAAAAAAATCATAAAACACATAAAAAATGAAAAACAAGAAAAATATTCTTCTTACCAAGGTTTCCCCACTACTCTCCCTCAGGAAGCACTAGGTCCGGATCTCCATGGCAATCCACTCCAGCATACGCATAGTCCTCTACCATGAGGATATGGCTACACAACCACCTGAAGAAAGTAGGTCCATAGGTGATCATGGGCCCACCTCCACCATGATGGGCCATCACCTCATCCTATCGCTGCATACGTGGGTCTCAAGGGTCGAGATCACTCATCTCTACCTGTGGACAGAGTAGGGGGACCCTCTCCAAGAAGAAAGAGACTACGATCGAACCATATCCAAACTGTTTCAGCTCTCCCTGCCTGCATTTGGTCAACTGTTCCTTGAGGTTCGTGAGGAGACCCTCACACCAGTTGAAAACCATGGGTGCCATTCACTCGATGACATATAGAATATGGGCCTTGGTAGCCTAATGCGGGGCCCTATTTCCCGTTACCCTTTCAATAGTGAACAAAATGGTCCTCAAGGGATGATCTCGCATGTTTTTTATGGGAATCTTCCCACATAGCATTTTAGTTCCAGGAGTAAAAAACTATGCAATTAAGTCCTCGATGGTTCTATATCCTCCCCTAGGACCTGTAATGTCCCCATTTTGACCCCCTTTGTATTAAACCGTAAATGATGTAAATATTGTAATTTAATAATGGTGAGGAGCTCAAGGCCAAGGCCCCACCATCGATTTAGCGTTTCATGAATCGGCAATTAAAAATAGATGCCCATGGTTCTTGTGCGAGATGGGCACAATGTAAATAAGACACCATGTAAATACGAATTTTAATGGAAAAACCCACAACCGGCTATGCAATGCAACAAAAGAGATGGGGCATGACTTTACAAGGAAAAGGGAGGGAAATTATTCAAAACCTTGAGCCAATGGTGTTAATCCATGTGTCAATGGGGAAACCCATAAACCATCAACTACCCATTTTGTCTCATGTACCCAATCATTTAATTTTTCCAAGAAATTGGTTAAGGCAGTTAATGTCTTGGGATGGGAGAGGTATGGCAGTCAGATTTTCGTGCATGGCAAGCTACCAACCTGAAAATCGTATTTTTGGCTTGCTGGGCAAGAAAACCCCCACGAAATGCTACCCAAGGCCATTCCTCATGCATTACGTTCTTCCTCTCACGCAGCTTGAGCTCACAGGAAGTTATCCTCACGTTTTTCACCATAACCCTGTGTTTTTCCATGCCCAGGAACTCGTTTTTGGATTGTGCAACAGCTGGGAAGGAGGGACGCGAATTGGGATCGAGGGTGAGGGCGTTTTTGGCCCTAGGGCGTTTTTCTGGAATGGGTTTTGTTTCCCCAGTCGAATTTCCAAAGTGCCAATACGTTTTGAGTCTACCCACGTTTTTCTGAAGTCCAGGAAACCCCATCTCATGCATCCCGCTGTTGGAAACGATTTCTCATGCTCAACAAGTGTAGGTTGCTGTTAGGTGCATCCCTGTTTTGTTTGGAACCCATGAGCAAGAAACTGGAATGGTAGTGGACAGAATTGGCTTGATAAACCTAGTGTAGGGAGTATCCTCTCAAGAAGATTAAGAGGGCTGGCTACTTTTCTATGCACACCCTGAGAGCACTAGAGAGGAAGGTATGGCTTGAGGGACTGTATGGCAGTGAAGAGAATACTTCCTGGTGTCGGGTGTGTAGGCATTGTGAGTGCCAAGCTAGATAGATCTGAGAGAGGTACCCATAGCTCTGTAGTTGAGCTCACTAGCTTAGCAATTCTTCCTTTCCATCTCCTAGCAGCCTGATAAACCCAATTGTAGATTGGCTTGGCTCATTTTGGTGTATGCTTGGCTATGTGTGAGTCTGCTGTTCCCTGGTTCCTTGTAGAGATCATGCCCAGCTCGGGGGTGGCAGTGGTGCTGAGAGATTAAGGAGCACACTGGCCTATGGTTGGGTGGAACGTTGCAGTTGCATAGCCAGTTGCTTGGGACTGCCTTATTGAGATAAGTATTCTCTTGTGTAAATTGGCAATTATCATTTGATGAATGTTATGAATGTATGTGAATGTATTAAACGAAATTGCTTCTGCTGTGTTTTTAAAAGTTTATGCATTTCCATATGATCTTGTATAGTTCTGCACAGATCTTTACTTCATGGCTGTCACAGAATCTTGAATGTGTGTTAGAGATCAACAACATTGATTTGATTACAGTCGTTTTTCCATAGTATGCATAGATACAGGTCTTTGCATCAATGATTTTAATTCCAACGTTTTGGGGCTAATTGCCCGGATTGAGCACGGTGATCCTCTCTATCACGATGGTACGATAGAGGGGACACTACATTGTGGTATCAGAGCTGCGTTGCAGCATTGGGCCTCTATGGGCCAAAACTGATAGAAATTACAAGGGAAGATTTTAAATTTCCCAAGTCTGTTTTTGAAAATTTCCGTTTTAAGACTGTTTTTGAAATTTTTGGTTTAAGACTGTTTCGGAAGGAATTCCCGAATGCCTTCCGAAACAGCGGAAGCATTCGGCGAATCGTTCCGAAATTTCGGAAGCGTTCCGAGAATTTTTCCGAAAATTTGCGAAGGGAAGTTTTTCGGAAGGAATTCTCTTCCGAAATTGCGGAAGGAATTCTCTTCCGAAATTGCGGAAGCAATTCTCTTCCGAAATTTCGGAAGGATTCCGCGAACCGCTCCGAAACAGCGGAAGAATTCAGCCAATGGCTCCGAAACAGCGGAGAAAATTTTTGTTTAAATGAAAAATTTTTCTAAGTGTCGGAATTTTTCGGAAAGAATTCTCTTCCGAAATTGCGGAAGGGATTCTCTTCCGAAATTTCGGAAGGATTCCGCGAATCGTTCCGCAACTGCGGAAGACTTCGGCGAATCGTTCCGAAACGCGGAAGAGTTCGCCGAATCGTTCCGCAACTGCGGAAGACTTCGGCGAATCGTTCCGCAACTGCGGAAGACTTCGCCGAATCATTCCGAAAAATCACCCGAAATCGAGGAAGCTTTGCGGCGGAAGCATTCCGCGAATGGCTCCGCAACTGCGGAAGCCTTCGCCGAATGGCTCCGCTCGGCAGATCGCCCCGCCGTTGCGGAAGCGTTCGGCGAACTGCTCCGCAATTGCGGAAGCCGTCGCCGAACCGCCCCGCAATTGCGGCAGCATTCAGCCAACCTCTCCGCAGTCGCGGGAACACACAGTGAACCGGCCCGCATTGCGGAAGCCTTCAGCATATCACCCCGCCCATTGCGGGAGCATATAATGAACCTCCCCGCAGTTGCGGGAGCAGTGTGTGAACCGCCCATCGCGGCAGGATTCAGCGAACTGCCCGTTGCGGCAGGAATTCGCGAACCGCCCGATGCGGCGTGATTCCTAAAAAAAAAAAAAAAAAAAAAAAAAAAAAAAACGAGGGCGCTGCCCTCGACCCGCCCTGCTGTGGCGCAGGGAAGCCTCAAGGGGGCAAGCCCCCTTGACCCCCCTTTTTCTCTTTTCCCTCATAGTTCGTTGTTTGCGATTTGATGAATTGTTAGTATGGCATTTTTTCCCACATGCATGAAGTAATTGTGAATTCTGAGAATGTAATGCAGCTAACAATTGTGTTGATGAACACATTTCAGAGAGTCACAGTTACAGCAGGATAACACTCTAAATAATACAGTTGGAAAATTTTGGATCTTGGTTGGGCCAAGAAAATGCACATCATGAATGATGCACAGGATCCCTATGAACCTGAGACAGATGCCATGGGGGAGAATATACAGGTTGAAAATGCTGAAACAGAATCTAATGGGAGAAGAAATCAAGAGACCCCTCCAGATGTTGCAGCCACCATGAGAATCCTAAGGGTGGAGTTACAAAGCTGTAGGGAAGATAATGAAAGGATGATTAAAGCTCAGGAAGAACAAAATCAGCTGAATGCAGCCATGTTGCAGAGTTTGACAGACATCCAAAGGCAAATAAACTCTGGGCATCAGATATCGAATCCAGAAAAGGGTGGAAGTAGCTCTAGAAGAAATTCCCGTAAGAGGGCCAGTAGCCCAAGAAGAATTTCTACAGACAACACATATAGTCCAGAAATCTCTTCTAATGAATCATCTGACTCTGAAGAGTCCATTGAGGGTTCAAGCTCTTCATCTCACAAGAGCAAGAGAAAGAAGCACTACAGGAACAATTCACATGGGGAATTTAAGAAGGCAAAACCTCCTACATTTGACGGAGAGGTAAAATCTGGTCAAGAAGCTGAAGCTTGGCTTCTTGGGATGAGAAAATACTTCCAAGTCCAAGACTACTCAGGAAATATGAAGGCAAGGGTAGCCATCTTCAACTTGAACGGAAGAGCATCTATATGGTGGGAACACACCAGGCAAGTGAAGAAGATCAACGAAAGGAAGATCGTGTGGAAGCAGTTCACGAAATACTTCAAGCAGAAGTACCTCTCGGATAGGTACTATGATGATAAGATCAAAGAGTTCCATGAGCTAAGATTGGGACAATTGACCATGGAAGAATATGCAAACAAGTTCTTGGAGCTGTTGAGGTATGTCAAGTATATTCGAGATGATAAGGTCAAAATTCAGCGTTTCCTAAGTGGACTACCACAGTCATATAAAGACAGAATTGAGTTCGATGAACCTCGAACCCTAGAGGAGGCCATAAGAAAGGCCAAGTATTGCTTTGATCAAAATAGAGGCAAACCAGAATTCCATAAGGCGTGGAAGGATAAGAAAAATGAAAAGTTTGATCAAAGGAAGAAGGGGTTCAAGCCTCCTCAATTCCGGAATCAGCAAAGGCAACCATCACAGGTTGTGACTAAGCCAACTAGGATGATGGGAGACAAGCCAAGAGATCCAAAGGAGCCAAGAGAACCACTTCAATGTTGGGGTTGTGGAGGAGAGCACATGCTTAGGAACTGTCCACATAGGAATGGGAATGCAAGTCAAGTTCACAACGTCCAAGGAGCTGGAACTGTGGGTCAAGTGGCAAGGACAATCCCTAGAATCTATGCAGCAGTGGACGACCGCCAAGCAGATCATCAGTCAACTGTGGTTGAGGTTGAAGGTAAGATTGCTAAGCAATCTGTTTCTATTTTGATTGACCCTGGATCTACTCACAGTTATGTCACTCCTAGAATTGTTGAGATGTGTGCTTTCAAGAAATTAAAGCATAGTAAATCTTGGTTAGTTCAACTAGCCACTGGAACCAAGAGAAAGGTTAGCGAAATAGTAGAGAAATGTCCATTAGAGATGGATGGGCTATTCACTTATGCCGATCTGAATATTTTGCCACTTGGTTCCTATGATATTCTCATTGGAATGGATTGGTTAGAAGCACATAGAGTTAAACTTGACTGCTACAATAAGACATTTGAATGCATGGACGAAGAAGGAAACCCGAGGGTTGTAAAAGGCATTCCAAAGGTGACTTCTGTTAGACAGGTTTCAGCCATGCAACTGAAGAAGTTCTGTAGGAAGGGATGTCAACTGTATGCAGCTCACGTTTTAGAGGCAGCAGAGAATGAAACTCTTAAATTGGAGGACTATCGTGTATTGCAAGAATTCAGGGATGTTTTTCCTGATGAGATTCCGGGACTCCCTCCAAAGAGAGACATTGACTTTACAATTGAACTTGTGCCAGGAGCGGCACCAGTGTCTAAGACACCCTACAGGATGAGTACACCGGAATTGCTAGAATTGAAGATGCAATTACAAGAGTTGCTAGAAAAGAAATATATTAGGCCAAGTGTGTCCCCGTGGGGAGCACCTGTTCTATTTGTGAAAAAGAAAGATGGAACACTCAGGTTATGTATCGACTACAGGCAGTTGAACAAAGTCACAGTGAAGAATAAATACCCATTGCCCCGAATTGATGACCTTTTTGATCAAATGAGAGGAGCAAAGGTATTTTCAAAGATTGACTTGAGGTCTGGTTACCATCAGGTAAGAATCAAAGAAGAAGATATTCATAAGACAGCCTTTAGAACAAGGTATGGACACTATGAGTTTGTAGTGGTACCATTTGGCCTCACGAATGCACCAGCTACATTCATGTGTCTCATGAATAATGTTTTTAGCAAATATTTGGACAAGTTTGTTCTTGTATTTCTAGATGATATTCTCATCTATTCCAAGAATGAAGATGAGCATGAAGAACATTTGAGAATGACATGCAGTTATTAAGGGAGCATAAGCTGTATGCCAAGTTGAGCAAATGTGACTTTTATAAAGATAGAATTCATTATTTGGGTCACATCATCTCCGACGAAGGAATATCTGTAGACCCTGAGAAGATTGAAGCCATTATGAATTGGCCAACTCCAAGGAATGTGACTGATGTGAGATCTTTTATGGGCCTTGCTGGTTACTACAGGAGGTTTATCGAAGGATTCTCCAAGGTTGCTAACCCGATCACTTCTTTGCAAAAGAAGGGGATAAAGTTTGAATGGTCGCCAAGATGTGAGGAAAGTTTTCAACGGTTGAAGAATCTTCTTACAAGTGCACCTATTCTGAAAATTGCAGATCCGGAAAAAGACTTTGTGGTGTGTACAGACGCATGCAATCAAGGACTTGGAGGAGTTCTTATGCAAGACAACCACGTGATATGCTATGAGTCAAGAAAGTTGAAGGAGCATGAGAAGAACTATGCTACTCATGATATAGAACTTGCAGCCATAGTACATGCTTTGAAGATGTGGAGGCATTATCTAATGGGAAGAAAATTTGAGCTAAGGACAGACCATTGTGGTCTGAAATACTTGTTTGATCAGCCAACTTTAAATGCTAGGCAAGCTAGATGGTTGGAACTTTTGTGTGAATTTGATTTCGAAATCAAGCACATAAAAGGGAAAGAAAACAAGGTGGCTGATGCACTCAGCAGGAAGGTACATGAAATGTATGTGGCAGCGCTTAGTACTTGCCAACCAGATTTGAGGTAGCAGATTGTTAACCATATGGTTGAGGATGAAGTGTATGAGCAGACAAAGGGCAAATTGCAGCAGCAAAACATTGAAAAGAAGTATGAGGGTTATCATTTGGAAGAAGGCGGACTTCTTACTTATAAGAATAGAGTCTATATTCCAAATGCGGCAGATTTAAGGAGAATGGTTATGGATGAGATCCATAAAGCTCCATACTCTGGTCACCCAGGATATCAGAAAACAATTGCTACAGCCAGGAAATATTATTTCTGGCCAGGCATGAAGAAGGATGTTGCTGAATACATTTCCAAGTGCATGGAATGTCAACAAGTGAAGAGTGAACACCAACATCCAACAGGTTTATTGCTTCCAGTGCCAATTCCAGAATGGAAATGGGAAGTAATATCCATGGATTTTATTACAGGATTTCCAATGACTAAGAGACAGCATGATTCCATCATGGTTGTGGTGGACAAGTTAACGAAGGCAGCACATTTTATACCGGTTAAGTCCACACATAAAGCCGATGCCATTGCAGATATTTTCATGAAGGAAATTTTCAGATTACATGGGTTGCCTAAGGCAATAATTTCTGACAGAGATACCAAGTTCACTTCCAATTTTTGGAAAGGGCTCTTTGCAGATTTGGGTACGCAGTTGAGCTTTAGTACCGCCTACCATCCTCAAACAGATGGGCAAACTGAAAGAGTAAATCGAGTGCTTGAAGACATGCTCCGCATGTATGTAATGGACAAACCATCCAAGTGGGAGGATTATCTACACTTGGTAGAATTTGCATATAACAATGGGCAACAAGCATCATTGGGAATGAGTCCTTATGAGGCTTTGTACGGCAGAAGGTGTAGGACACCAGTGACTTGGGACAATCCAGTGAACAGAATTGTACTTGGGCCAGAATTGCTTAAGGAAATGGAACAGGAGGTTGCAAAGATCCGGCAAAATTTAAAAGCAGCCCAGGATAGACAGAAAAGCTATGCAGATAAACATAGAGTGCATAGGGAATTCAATGTTGGGGATCATGTATATCTTAGAGTGAAATCAAGGAAGAGTTCTTTGAAGCTTGGGAGTTGTGCCAAGCTATCACCTAGATATTGTGGGCCATTTGAAGTGCTTGAAAGAATAGGACCAGTTGCATATAGACTTGCATTACCTGCTAGCACTAAAGCTCATAATGTTTTTCACGTCTCTTTGCTTAAGAAATATGTACATGATCCTAACCATGTGATTAATTGGGATGTGATCCAGGTGGAACCCGAGGGAGAATTCCAAACCGATCCATTGTGCATCCTAGACAAGAAGGTAACATTGCTCCGGAACCGAGCCATCGGACAGGTAAAGGTGCAATGGAAGCACTACGGTCCCGATGAGGCTACATGGGAGCTGGAGGATGCCATGAGGGTGGCATATCCATTTTTGTTCAATTTTGATGAGCACTGAGGACAGTGCTAATGTAAGGGGAGGGGAATGTAATGTCCCCATTTTGACCCCCTTTGTATTAAACCGTAAATGATGTAAATATTGTAATTTAATCATGGTGAGGAGCTCAAGGCCAAGGCCCCACCATCGATTTAGCGTTTCATGAATCGGCAATTAAAAATAGATGCCCATGGTTCTTGTGCGAGATGGGCACAATGTAAATAAGACACCATGTAAATACGAATTTTAATGGAAAAACCCACAACCGGCTATGCAATGCAACAAAAGAGATGGGGCATGACTTTACAAGGAAAAGGGAGGGAAATTATTCAAAACCTTGAGCCAATGGTGTTAATCCATGTGTCAATGGGGAAACCCATAAACCATCAACTACCCATTTTGTCTCATGTACCCAATCATTTAATTTTTCCAAGAAATTGGTTAAGGCAGTTAATGTCTTGGGATGGGAGAGGTATGGCAGTCAGATTTTCGTGCATGGGCAAGCTACCAACCTGAAAATCGTATTTTTGGCTTGCTGGGCAAGAAAACCCCCACGAAATGCTACCCAAGGCCATTCCTCATGCATTACGTTCTTCCTCTCACGCAGCTTGAGCTCACAGGAAGTTATCCTCACGTTTTTCACCATAACCCTGTGTTTTTCCATGCCCAGGAACTCGTTTTTGGATTGTGCAACAGCTGGGAAGGAGGGACGCGAATTGGGATCGAGGGTGAGGGCGTTTTTGGACCTAGGGCGTTTTTCTGGAATGGGTTTTGTTTCCCCAGTCAAATTTCCAAAGTGCCAATACGTTTTGAGTCTACCCACGTTTTTCTGAAGTCCAGGAAACCCCATCTCATGCATCCCGCTGTTGGAAACGATTTCTCATGCTCAACAAGTGTAGGTTGCTGTTAGGTGCATCCCTGTTTTGTTTGGAACCCATGAGCAAGAAACTGGAATGGTAGTGGACAGAATTGGCTTGATAAACCTAGTGTAGGGAGTATCCTCTCAAGAAGATTAAGAGGGCTGGCTACTTTTCTATGCACACCCTGAGAGCACTAGAGAGGAAGGTATGGCTTGAGGGACTGTATGGCAGTGAAGAGAATACTTCCTGGTGTCGGGTGTGTAGGCATTGTGAGTGCCAAGCTAGATAGATCTGAGAGAGGTACCCATAGCTCTGTAGTTGAGCTCACTAGCTTAGCAATTCTTCCTTTCCATCTCCTAGCAGCCTGATAAACCCAATTGTAGATTGGCTTGGCTCATTTTGGTGTATGCTTGGCTATGTGTGAGTCTGCTGTTCCCTGGTTCCTTGTAGAGATCATGCCCAGCTCGGGGGTGGCAGTGGTGCTGAGAGATTAAGGAGCACACTGGCCTATGGTTGGGTGGAACGTTGCAGTTGCATAGCCAGTTGCTTGGGACTGCCTTATTGAGATAAGTATTCTCTTGTGTAAATTGGCAATTATCATTTGATGAATGTTATGAATGTATGTGAATGTATTAAACGAAATTGCTTCTGCTGTGTTTTTAAAAGTTTATGCATTTCCATATGATCTTGTATAGTTCTGCACAGATCTTTACTTCATGGCTGTCACAGAATCTTGAATGTGTGTTAGAGATCAACAACATTGATTTGATTACAGTCGTTTTTCCATAGTATGCATAGATACAGGTCTTTGCATCAATGATTTTAATTCCAACGTTTTGGGGCTAATTGCCCGGATTGAGCACGGTGATCCTCTCTATCACGATGGTACGATAGAGGGGACACTACAGGACCGAATAACGATACTAGGGCCCCCTGCCTTGACAATCCCATCAAGAAATATATATCCTCAATGTCCAGTGTGAGGATGTGTGTTCCAACCTGAAATTGTTGTTGGTCTGGATCCCACATTCAAATCAAATGATCCAATAATTGTTGTTGGGACCTCATCCCTTGCACATGGAATATTTTCAGCAACCTGCATTCTCTCAATACATTGACCGAATGAGGGTCATTGGCCGCTTGAACATCCTCTAATTCATGTTCCCGTTCCTTCCATTGGACCATTTTGATGGATAAACCTTGCATAAACACCCATTTAAGAGGTATTAGGTCCATCTCATTCCAACAAAAATCAATCTTTTGCTTACATTTTCTAGTTTTTGGGTCGCTATGTGCCGACGCACCTCGTCTTTGATGACAGGGCATCAGTGATGTACTTAACCTTTACGGGAGGTGCATCACCACTGAGTGACGTACTTCCCGAAAGGGAGAAGTGCGTCGTGCAGTTTCTCCCATAAAATGACCCTAAAAACCACTAAAACGTGCATGGAAATGAAAATTTCAACCATGAAAATGAAGGGAAGGAGGAATAGAATTACCTAGTCCTGACGAAATGTCAAATGGCCAACCGATGCTCCCACAATCTTCACCACAAATTCAAGCTAAAATGGACTATTTTCACCCACAACTTGGTAAAAAATCAAATGGTAAATAATTTTTACTTTTGCCCCTTTTATGCATTTGAAATAGAATATTTTAATGTTTTATTTCATTTTATCCTAAGTTCTTTTTACCAAGTCAATTATATGTTGTGTTTTAAGCCCGATGATCGTTATGACACTTGCCGTGAGGCTTGTAGGTTGAAATAAATGACTTTTGCCTATGACGGAGTTCATTTTTAACTTTTTCATGCTCCTCATTAACTCTGAAAAAACTTCTGAGTGCTTTTAACACCATGATTGTGCCCGTTAAAAGCCTAGAAAAACTGTGTCGAGCTTAGTCTTTGTTCTTTCTCGTGATCGTAAATACATGAGAATAAATCACCAATTTTACTTTTATCTCTTTTTCGGGCTCGTAAAACCATCACGAAAAGGGAACCCTCTCAGAGTTTTCTTTAAGCCCTTTTCAGACTCCCAAAATATGAAAAGACTGCCCACTAAACTTATCTCTTTCATGCTTGTAAAAGGATGTGAAAGGTCGTCTCCACAGTGATAGTTTACCCCCTTTTCGGACCGTGCAGACTATTTACGAAAAAGGTATACTCTATTCGTTTTTGAATAGAAGGTTCTCTCAGGTATCATTTTATTCTTTTTCGGACCTCTGAGACTAAATATACGAAAAAGTACATTCTGGAGTCTTCTTTAGTCTTTTCAGACTCTCTAAACATGAAATGACTCCGATTTTTCCTTCCATGGACTCGTTAAAATTCAACATCGAAGGGCCCTTATAGGGACAAACCCCTCCTATCTCAGGTTCATAAAACATGCGAGATTTGACTTGTCCTAAGGACGAGTTATATCGAGCATCTGTTATTCTCCTCAAGCTCATTAATAAACAAAGAGGTACTCCTTAATCATGATGGGGGATTAGGAAAGAATGTGTATTTACTTGTGTTAGTGGAAACTTATAGTCATCTTTGAACATGGCACTTGTTTTCTTTTCATTCAAATAGCTTGGGTAATCTTCTTATCTTTGAGTCTTACCATTTCTTTGAGTCACTATACTCCTTAGGGTCATCCGAAGAATGCATCAATCATTAGTTGTATTAGGTTTTGGTGTCTATCTCGTCATGTCAATGCTGCCAAGTCATTCCATTCCATGTTCAAGGAAAGTCTATTTTTTGAGTCAACCTCTGTAGTCAGTATACCTTCCTTCGTGTCGGTCACCTCTGAGTCAGTCTCAAATTTCACTCTACAGTCCGATCTGCTCCAAAATATCTTTGATCATGTTTCATGTTGATGATGGGGGAAACATTATGGCACTCCTTTGACGGATTTATCCTTGTCGACTTCAACACATCTTCCAAGGATTGAACCTAGAAACCAGTCAAGTACCTTGGGCCTGCATGCCTTAATGGCAGGTTACCTCGATTTCAATAGTAAGTTTACATCATTGACTTCTGATTGAAAGATTCCACTGAATGTTCGACCTCAACTCATTAATTCACATTCAGTGGTATGTTTTATGATACACTGGGGATCATTGACATAAATGATGATTTCCCTTGCACTTGTTAATGATTTCTGTAATTGACCAGTAATCAAGTGGTTTCTACCATGTTCGACTTCAGCACATTGTAATCACATGGTTAGATTCGTATCCTTCCGGGTTCGGGGTGAAGACCCTCGAGTATTTTTGTTATGTATCTTACCCAGGCTGCGTGTAATGTCCCCAATTTGACCTTACATGACTCATGCCATGAATAAAACCTCTTAAAATCCCCCAAGTATGTTACCCTTCATCTTGAACTCGAATTGGTGAGAGAATCATGCCAAGTGTAGTGAGGAATCTTGCCACATGTGGGTCCCACAACCTCTTATGTGCCCTCATGATCCAATGCCACCTTATTTTCTTTGTATTATTATTTAATTGACCCATTTAATGTGAATTTGTAAGTCTAATGCCATTTTGGGTCTTGTAGCTCCTTTACTCCAACTTTAAATGCTTCCACCCCCAACCTAGGGAACTAGTAATTTTCCTCCATGATAGTTCATTTGGATGGGAAATATTACAAGCCAATACTTGGGAATTTTCTCTTGATGTGACCCACCTGTCCATTTGGATCTATTTTTGCATTATTACCAACTTGGACATCATGATTGGCAATTATTTGACCCTTAGCATCAATTTGACAAACTATCATGACTATGGTCAAGGGGCTTAGGCCATTGTGACCTAATGCATTTTTTTGGGACATGACACTACGATGGAGATATTTTTGGAGTAGGTTCCACATAGACATCATGATGGAACCATTATTCTGTCACATAGATCCACATTTTATTGGTCTGTGGCTATGTTCAATTCGTCTCGTAGATCAACATTTTATTGGTCTGTGGCTATGTTCAATTCGTCTCGTAGATCCACCGTGTATTCTCTCGCGGCTACGATCTGGTCTTTCCATGGATGTATGGATCCATGTTTGTATTCCTAGTAGTGGCCATACTTTTATTCAGTATTTCGTGGATCTGCAGTGTATTGGTCGGCAACCATGTTCGAGTTATTTGAGACACATGTCTTAGAGTTAGTAGTGCTGCATAAGTCCTTGTTCAACTATGTAGACGCGATGAAAATATGATTGTTGTTGAGGTATATGTAGAGGAGATAATATTTGGAAGTAATGATAACAGACTAAGCCAAGAATTTGCTAAGAACATGCAGAATGAATTTGAAATCTCAATACTCGGAGAACTGTCCTTCTTCTTAGGACTCCAAATATCTCAACTTGATGATGGTATATTTATATCTCAAACCAAGTATGTAAAATAAATGTTGAAAATATTTAATATGGAATATTGCAAGCCCATATGTACCCCCATTATTATTGGTTGCAAATTAAGTAAGGAAGATCAAGCAAAGCAAGTAGATCAAAAAATTTCTTGATCAATGATTGGTAGTTTGTTGTATGTAACAACTCCAAGAACAAACATAATGCAAGCTATAGGTATGGTTGCAATATTTCAAGCAACACCTAAGGAAACACATGTTCAAGCTGTGAAACGAATCTTCAGATATCTGAAAGGGACTTTAGATTTTGGTTTATGGTATCCACGAAGTAATGAATTGACCTTAGTGGAATATACAGATGCAAACTAGGAAAGAAGTATCGATGTCAGAAGAAGTATAAGTGGAGCAAAATTCTTCTTCAGACCCTGCTTAGTGTCCTGGTTGAGCAAGAAACAATCCATTATATCACTATCTGCAGCAGAAGCAGAATACATTGTACTAGTGATCCGAAAATGGGTAAACTCACTTTTCTTCCATTAACGAATACTTAATCGAACTTCTCAATTCCTCATTATTCATAAAGAAATTGGCATAATAATCAATTTTGATCTTTAACAAATTGGATATTAACAAAACAAGCACATGAAAAAGATATGCAAACCATAATTGTTAACGGAGTTCGTCAGGCCTCCTAACTACGTCTCTGGACTCATTGAAACTTTGAGTCGCTTGATTATCTCCTTCAAATATATATTGCTTTCATAAGTACAATTGCATGATAGTCACTTCAAGTGGCTCATTCCCATCTTGGGATGCCTTTCCTTTCCTCACCAAGAATAACTAAGGCTCTCACATGAACTGAACTGCTTCTCCCATTTTGGGATGAAATTTCTCATACAAAGCTTACTAGAAAGCTTTCTCCAACAAAGCTTACTTTCCTTGTCCAAATGAGAGGTATTTATAGTTTTTCCATGGATGATTACTAATCACACATGTTAAGGAGAATATCTCTCCCATGATCCCCTAAATTAGGATCAATAGTCACCTTAAAGGATAGGTGGAGAAATGGTCTCATCTTTCTCCATGAAGATCTCAACACTCCCTTAAAACTAGGAAACCAATTGGTGAGGTGTATTCTCACATCTATTTAAATTTCCTTTATAAAATTAAAAGATAATTTGCATGAGCACTTTCATATTTTCCCTTTTACATAGTTTTCATTGAACTTTCAATTTTAATGTGAAATACACTTTGTTCAATGTCTTGTGAACTTTTGTTGGAAAATAGCCTCCTTTTTGTCCGTAATTTCAACCTACAATTTCTTTCACAAACGAAGTTCATTCGATCCCATTCGAATTGCATTAGGAACCTCTCTGCTAGCTCTTCGTCGATTGAATACCTTTGATGATAATGAAAACATTCTGCATTCTTCGACTACGGAGATACTCCTGGATCAAGTAGCATCCTGTTGTGCGCAAGTTCTATGGATGAAACAAACACTAAAGGATGTTCAAGTGGAATTTGATCAACCTATATTGATCATGTGCAACAACACAAGCACAATCAACATCTCCAAGAATCCTGTGATGCACTCAAAAATGAAGCATATTCCAATCAAATGTCATTTTCTGAGAGTTAAAGTTACTGAAAACATCGTCAAAATAGATTATGTGGACACCAAGTAACATATTGCAAATATATTCACAAAGACTCTCCCAAGAGATACTTTTAAATACCTTAGATATAAACTAGGAGTTTTTCTCACTCCACCCTAGTTTCATGCATGGCACAACATAAAAGAAGCAATAAGGAAGAAAGGGAATGAAGCATAAAGACAGGGGGAGCATCACTTTTCCATTCATGTCAAAGGGGGATAGATACTAGGTAAACGATCTTGTAGAGAAATGTTGAATCAATAGTTTGCACAGGAATACTCAAAGGATCAATTGGCATGTTGTGCAGAAAAGAATAGCGCACACTCAATGGGAGATCAGTGTTTGGTTAGTGTTGACATCAATTCCAAATGGGATATTGTTAAACCTTGGCGTTGTCATTGATGTCAAAGAGGCTATTGGACTTGGTGTCGAAGTGCCAGTTTGAAGAAGTATATAAAAATATGTGCGCAAGTCCTTAATCCCACCTAGTCATGGTACTCTAGTGCACAAATACCACTAAGCCAATGAACTAGTGTGTGCAAGTCCCACTAGGCCAATGAACTAGTGTGCGAAATACCCACAAATTCATGGTACCTCATTCACGCAAGATGAGGCAAGTGGTAGATGCTTGGGTAAGCTTGAACATAAAGAAAGGAAGAAGGGGTGTTACCGTTTAAAGAAGCCCCAAATTATGGACACATTGTTTGAAAGGATGAATGTTTGTTTTATTTGTATTTATGGCTTGATGGCCTAGCCTTTGGTTGACCCTATTATGTTGTACAATACCTTTATTCAGCCTTCCCTTGGGTTTACATGTGCTTGTGACCTTGGTTTTGGGGTCGGGTACACTACAATAACTAAATTACCCATACACGTAATAAAACATCTCTTCACTTTCATTTAATTCTCAAGGAATTCATAAGTGGACGTACAAACACATGAAAATTCACAAGAATATGGAGATCAACTTCCCCAGTTTCATTAATACATGGATACAATTACAAATTACATACATTAGGTACTCATCCCTTAAAATCAACCACTTAAATTTTATTTAGTATACTATATTCTAATATTCTAATCCAATTGTGGGTTCCATATACCACTACCACAAATCATTGATGCTAGGGAAAATTTTATGGTAGCTTACAAAGGCTCTATGATCATTCTCCAGTTTCAAGCTCGTTGACCTCCATCTCTTTGTGCCTTTTATTATTCAACTTTACTTATCTGTAACAATTTCTCATGGCTATTTACTTCCCTAATTCTTTCCTCTTGTTCTTTTGCTACTTAAAATGATCCAACTTCTCCCCACGACTCTTCATATTGGTCACTATCGTGATGGTCATTCCTAATCCATGTGTTTATTGTTTCAATGCTATCCCTCTCTTCCTCTTTCAGTAACATTTTCTAATAAAAAATTTGCATGCATACTTAGTGTTATCAAGACCAAGCTCTTCCATTGGGATTAACAATTCACTTCCATTTCGTGCATGTGTTATTATCTATCTTATTTCAAGAAGTTTCCTTTTGCATACTCCGTGAACTCTCTAAAACTCCTTAACTCCAATCCTTTTTTACTAGGTGTCCTCTTCTTACAGTGCATTGTTTTCTTTTGGGAACTACCCATGTCCTACAATAGCACTTATCTTCATAACGCTTTTCTATTACCATATTTTCTTATATTCCAATCCACTTCAGCGATTTAACCATCACCGCCCTATTATATGTCATGTGCCTCTTCTCATCATCTCAATGATGCCTCTATTTTGATGCCATTCAACATGCAATCTCTTCTACCAGGTTCTCTTTATTCCACCACTCCTTGATTCCTTTCACAACCTGTATTTTGTCTTATATGATTCTAATATCTTTGTGCTTATGTGGTCACATCCAAAGGAGTGTTATCTTTGATGCATGCATCCTCCATTTTGACAACCTATTAATATGTCAAAGTCTCCTTGTATTCTTAATACTCAATATACTTCAAGCCTTCTCTCTTTGAAACTATTCTCTTACCCTTTGTGAATTTACCATTCTTGGAGCTATCTATCATTGATCCCCTCACATTTATCATTTGTCTTGGACTCCAAACCATTCTTGGTTTGCATGTTCATGCCATCCTTGGTGTTCTCAAACTAAATATCGCTAGAGGACCTTCGATGCTATTGCATCATAAAATAGTTTCTATAAATTTAAAAATGTCCTATCATCTCCTCCTATATTTATTCAAATAGATTTAACAAATGCACACCGTCATTTTATTAGCTATTATATAAGGAAGATTTTTTTTGGCCCTTATTTGAATTCTAATTGATTCTACGTCCCTATGAGTAAACTAGGATGACATAGATTATGTTCTTATGCTAAATATAGTAAGATGACGTGAATTGTGTTTTTGGTATCTAAATGTAAAAGCTCACTTCATACTCCTCCTTTGGAAGATGGATATTTTCACATTGTCCAATCCTGCCCCTCCATTAGAATCACCACTAGCATTGTTTGAAAAATCAACTAAGAATTTTTATTAAACATAGGGATTGGCATTCAGTTGGATGGAAAGGCTAGTGCAACAATCCAAAATAACATCATTTCCATCTCTTTCCTACTAAATTTAACTATGGGTGTTTCTAATCAACTATGCATTACTCAAGCCTCTTTCAATGTGGATCTTATCATCCATGACCTGATAAACATCCTTGAGAAAAAACATGTGCCCCTTATCTCACATTATCAAGGATCTTGGATCATAAGCGTTGTGGATAGTCATGATATGGAATCTATCAAAATGGTTTTGGATGTCGCATACAACTACGTTTAGCATTATAGAAATGAAAGGGCTTACATGGAAACCTCTTTTACATTGTCAAGAGAGTTGAACACAACAAATCTCTCTCATGCCTTTTTCTTGACACCTTTGTAATGTGTTTCGTTGATAGAGGATGGTACCTCCTAGCAATGTTCTCTTCTTCCTATCTCTAGATCCCCCCCCATGTAGGCTCAGGTTTTGTCACTGAGAGGGGGGGGTGAATCAGTGACACATATTTATACACAATTTTTACTTTTAGAAAACATAAGAACAAAATTGAACACACTAATTTATCGTGGAACCCAATAAGGTAAACCACCAATACTTTTCTATTATTTGCAAAACTTTGTTTTTAAAATTATACAATAGAAGAAGATATTTTAGATCAGCACCGACTGATCGGGATGCACCCACACCCTTCTTCACCAGCACCAACTGATATGAGGCTACAACCCCCTGTTTATTCAGCTACGACTGACAAGGAAGCACCGACTCCCTTTTGCAGGCAGCAACCCGCCCTTGCACCACCCTGCCACCCTTCAGATAATAATTCTTCACAAGCTTCTAGGATTGCATCTCTTCCTTTGGCCTAACTTCTTCTTCGAGTACTGAGATGAAGGACTGAGAGGCACACTTTCAAAATGACCTTGTTTTCTCAATATATAATTTTTCAATAATCATGTGTACTCTTCGGAAATAACACAACTCTTCAAAACCATCACACACACCTCTTCAAAACCATCACACACCTCTTAAAAAAAAAATGTTTGCAAACAAATATAATGCATTTTTAATTTAGTTTTATCCTTTAATGTGTGAATGATTCTAACTATGTCTTCATGCAGGTTTTATTAACTTCAGTGATTCTTCATTTTATCATCCCGCCAATTTCAACAATCCAGATATTTTGGCAATCTTCCATAATTGGTAGTATTCCTTAAGCCCTCGGTCATTCTTGTGCTATCCTCCAATACAGTCTTTGTCATCTGAATGCTATCGTGCCAACTGAACTGGACTTCTTCCATTTGGCCAAACTCTTTAGCACTTGATCATATTACACATGACCTTAACCTCAGGTCCTAGCCCTGGTCCTTATCTCACTTATGAAATTGTCACGCTGTCCATCTTACTGACATGTCACTATCCACCTCAGCGCCACATCTACAACACATCACTGCCACTTCTGCAACATCTCAACACTGCCATATCACCATCCACGTCGAACAGAGATGCTACGTGTAGTGTCATATCACCATCCACGTCGAACAGAGATGCCACGTGTAGCAAAAGATAGGGGGCCACATAGGCGTCCCAAGCTCAAGGCTGTTGTTCTTCTCACGGAAAACCAAACACCCAGAGTTCCCACAATATTTTCACTATGCATCAATGAGCATTAGTGAAGCCTGCCATTATAAACACATAAAAGACTTTTTACACAATCAATGTGGGATAATTCCCAAAAGTCGAATCAATATCCACCATTGATCATTTGATCAAACGGTTCCTAAGACTTCTGTCTGTAATACCGCTTGTCTCTGCATTGCTTTTGGCTCAGATCCTTCATGCATGAACGCATCATATATTTTCTGCAATATCCTTTTCTGAAGAATGCTTACAAACTTGATCAACCGAGATTTTTCTATTCTGCAAGTGTTTGAAGATAGGGCTTAGTACTCACTGAATATTTTCGAGCACAGAGATACAAGGATTGACCATCCCTTTCTAATAGGTTCGTAACAACAAAACCTTGAGACTTCAATGTTATCAATTTACCAACGAACCAATACCCAATTTCTACCTCATTGTCTTCATTTACAATCAATCATTGTCAGATTGAATTGATTTCCCCACACATTTCTCTTTCATTCAAAATGTCTGCAATTGTTGTGCTCTCAAAACCATGTTCTTCCAAAACGAGCAGGAGAAACAGACTCATAACGAGCTATAATATTAGATCTCCAAGATGGCTCGGCAACACGAAGATGCTGCAGAAATGAATTCTTAAGAATACCTCCATGAACCAAAACTGCTCGACATGCACCTTGCATTTTAACTTAAAATGGCGGTCTGAGAACGTGAAAACAAAAACTCTGGAATACTAACAAAAGCCTCTGTAATTGTAATCATGTCCAATTCACTTCCCAAGATATTTTCCATATTGCCAACAAAGTCACATTCATTTATAAATCTGTCATAACTTCTCTAGCGTGCATATTTTAGACCCTGGCGTGCATATTGACCCTACTGCTTTGAGTAATGACAATATCTTTTGCAACCCTACTAGTTCAAAAAGCTTGGCAATAGTGGGTTTATGTCCATTTGCTGCATCTCTTACAAGTTCCAAAAGTGTTGCCTCTTCAATTTTTAAGACCTTCCAACTCTGCAACCTGGGACAACCTTGTAGCCATCTGTTATTTTGTTGGCTTCCTGAAATTCAGAGGAAGGAGATGGTTAACAAGTAGCAATCATTGTAGATACAGATGATTGGAATTTTGATTATTTTAATGCTAGTTATAATATCTGACACTCCTCCCCTATCTCCTCCAAACATGCCATCAACCTCATCCATAATTAAAACAGACTTCCTACGCTTGACCCATCCATGAAGCTGCCTCTATTGAGAGATTCATTGCTGACCTGTCTCATCTGATTACCATTTCCTGCATGGCCTGCTACATGATAAGTTTCCCTCATCATTCTACTTGCTGCTTCATTTATTGCTCTGTCATGGCTAGTTGCCACTGCCATATCTGATTGCCATCAATGACAATCTATACTACCATATTGCCAACACCCCATTCTTGTCATCTGCATGTGCTAAAGCCAACTTTAAAAAAAGTTAAAATCTACTAAAAATGGATTTACTAGGGGTTGTGCATGCTATATAACTCATAATAGTGTGACCGGTTGAGAAGAATAATTGCTCACTTACATGACTTAATCACATTGATATTGAAGGGAATGATGCATGCATCTTGCAACTAGTCAACCATTATGTTAGCGGAAAGGCCACAAACTATGTGGACACCCCCATTGTCATAATGATCATGGTATGTTAGCGTTTATATGTTGCAAAAACCTAGACTCTACAACTAATGTGGAATACCACACGAGGAAATGCGAGAGCAACAAGTTACCTACCATCATGATAATTTCATGTTTTCTTTATCAATATGTTGTTTTTCTTTTTGAATGATTACAATATCCTCTTAAATCAAATCATTTTTTTACAAGTCAATATATTGTCCACTATGATCTCCTATCCATGAAGGACTTTCCTCTTGAAATATATCACTTTTCAAAGAGTGATTTACATATAGGGCTTCGATTGTAGTGTGTAACTAATGCAAGATTACTAGACCTTCTATTCAAAATAGGACTATCTTTGAGCATGCAACTCATTATTGTCACTGCTTTTTTTATTGTGTACATGATGAAAATAAATATAAACAACCATACTTTGTAATTATTCATGTGAAGCATCTATTCAAAGGTTTTTGTAAGATATTGCACATTTATTTAGTTTATGGACCTACATAAATAACAACCTAACTATTTAAGAATTACTTTTCAATTGGAAACCATGAGTATGTATATTCGATGGTATAGGGGGGTGAATCATCTAACCCCCTTTTTTGAATAAAAACATATATGTTTATTTGGTCATTCACATCAAATGCTACTAGAGGTTCCTTCTCAAGATTCTTGGATGTAATCTCATGCATGTTGTTTCTCATTTTTATATTTCACTGTGCATTTTAATCAATAGTTTGAGCATATGCAATTCCACTTGGAACACATGTTCTTGATAAAACCATACGATTAAGTGAAATATTACATTTGCACATTGTTTTTAAAGCTTCCCCAAACTCAATATCCTTATATTTCTTCAATTCAAATTAACCACTCTATAATACATTTACCTTCTCCTTATTCTATCTTCTATAATTATGTTGTCAATGTCAATATTCATACCCATATCTAATAGACATCAAGGTAAAACTAAAATCAAAGATCAAAGGTAAAATTTATATAGTCCTCCCAAAAACTAAAGGAAACTAGTTCAAAGTATCAACTACAAAAAAAGTACATTTCCAAAACTTAGTGATATTGAACTCATGCTCCACTCTATACCTAGTAGAATAAAACTTGACTAGATAGCCTAGGATTTATAAACACATCTCCTCACTATGATGACATCCTCCATGTTGCATGGTACATCCTCATAGTGCACGACCATGGTGTTCAGGCTCTCTCTGTGCACGAAAAAAATAGAGTTCATGATTCTTGTGACCAACCCTTTCAACTCCAACCCAAAAGACTTTTAAAGAAATGTGCACACCACACATGCAAAAGAATGATCCAAGCTTTGTCTATAGTGTACCACCTCAAGGTAGTTGTATTTTAGCATTTCCTACATATGACACCCACTACTTGCCATAGTTAATATATATTAGTATGCATGGCATGCATGTTTTACTTCTCCACACGACAAGCCATGTGTTATCAATCAAGGTCCGTGGAAGTGGTGTCCGAGAAGGAGGATATTTGTGAATGAGGATGGAATCAAATTCATCTATGTCTTTTCAAATGAACACTAAAATGATATGACAACCATTGACTGCACTCTCAATGAAATTTATCCACACCCATCTCTCTTATTCCTTATTGGGGTATGCAAATGTTGGTAACTATAAAAGAGAAAAATGTTTTGGCCCTTATTGTAAATCAAATCACTTCTATTTTAAACATTAATAGCCAAGATGATGGTGGATTCATGGATTCTATATTGAATGATGGTGGATTGTACTTTGTTGTCTAACTTGTAAAAGTTCCTACATCCTTTGTTGGGTGATGAATCTTTTCACATCTTGCAATCCCATCCCTCCATCTGTAAAAGAACTGTCAGTCTCTAATATATCAATTGGTAATGTTAGAGAGATAACGGGTAGTGCATATCAAACAAGGGAAGTGGCACTAGGATAGGAGGGCATCACAACTGTCATGTCCCAAATTTGTAATTGGGTCACAATGGCCTAATCACATTAGCCATATTCATTAGAGTTTGTAAAATTGATGTTAAGGGTCAAATAATTGCCAAGGAGGAAAATTACTAGTTTCCTAGGTTTGGGGTGGAAGCTTTGGGATTTGGAATAAGGGGGATAATAAATGATGTTTAGACATTGGAAGGGTTCAAGTATTTAATAAATAGAGTGAATAAGAAATTCAAGAGAAATCCTAGGTGACAAATGGTTTTGGAGACATATGGAGGATGTGGGACCCACACTAGCGTGATTTTTCATAATACATGGTATATCTCTTTTGCAAATTCGAATTAATGGGAATGTGAACACTCTTGGGTGAGTTGGTAAGTCATAACACATGTCATTTAGCATCTTAGGTCGAATTGGGAAGGATTGGTAACCTCCATGGAAGATAAAGAGTCAAAGTGGAAGTTTGTGGACACTTGGGCTAGATTCCCTAGCCCCTATGACACCAATGATGGAGCATCTATGACAACTATGACAAATTCAAGACCTGACCTCTGACATCTGACCACTATGACATGTCAGCCCCAAAAATAGGCTCAAGGAAGTCGAATTTGGGATTTGGAGAAGCCAAAGAGACCCAAAATCGAATTTGGGAGAAGATGGAAGGTTGGAACTAGGAGACAAGTGGCAAATGTGGAATATTTCCTAAATGGAAATCTATTGAATCTATTGAGAGGATTTCGACCCTTAGAAGGATAATGTTGGTTATAAAATGTAGAAATGAAGTATGAGAATGGCTTTTTATCATTTGTAGAATTTGCAATTGCATTTGTGAAGAGGGAGAGCTAGTGGATGACTAGTTTCTTGCCTTAGCCAATTTCGAGGGTGAAAGATTCCCATCCAAGTTGGAAATTGGAAAGGCCATTCAGACCTTTCATTTGGAGCTTTAATGGAGTCTTTATTTTCAGGTGTAAGCTACAGGGCAGCTCATGGTTTCTTCTATTGCGGCACATTCTCTCAACCGTTTCCAATTTTGATGGCATATTCTTGATCCTTGAGGGAGGGCGTTTTTGGTGAGCTATTGTACTCTTTGGGGGAGCTTTTCATGCCCCATTTCTTTTGTAATATGAAGTAAATACTCTGTTCTTCATCTTCAGAAAGTTTCAGGTCGAAATTCCAAGTAGAAATGTATAAATCTCATTTTTAATGGAAGAACAATGCCATTTCCCCACTACCTTGTTGTGAATCAATGTATTGATGATGATTTCGAATGAATGGATGATTATCTGATGCATTTGTGATTAATGGATTGACATGGATGTATTTTACAAGTTTCATGTACTGTACTTGAGCATTTGAAGTATTTTTACTCAGCTTAATTGCATTGGGAGAAGAAATAGTGCCATTTCCCCAAGGGTCGAATTGGTGATTTTTGCAGTTGAATGGGAGAGGGTTGGAACAGATATAATAATCAATTAATGGTGCACATGAGACCTCAATAACATCCTTAATACATTCCCTACCTCTTTTCAGAAATTTGAGTGGCTTTTGAGGCATTTGGGAAGCCATTTTCAGTACTTACCCCAGGGGGATTTGAACCCCAAATTACTAGTAAAATTGCATACTTGGTCCAGAATCTTAAGAGAGTCTGCAGAGGTATTTTGGTGGCCATATATCATCCCTGAACATCATATTCAAGTCCTAATATCATTAATACACCTTCCTTGAATATTTGAAGGCATTTGGAGTCAATTTGAGACCTAGAGACCAATACTAGTCAAAGGAAAATCACTAGTAAAGTTACCTACATTGATCAGAATTGAAAGAGGATTTGCAGAAGTATTTTAAAGGTCCAAAGGCATCCCTGAAACACATATTTATGTTCTAATATCATTCATACACCTTCTCAGAAGATTTGGGATCATTTGGGGCAAATTTGGGACCTAGAGATCAAAACTAGTCAAAGGTTGAATTAGGGAAAAAAAGTGGAAAATTGCAATTTTAAT
Source organism: Larix kaempferi (assembly GCA_027924585.1). Taxonomy (NCBI): domain Eukaryota; kingdom Viridiplantae; phylum Streptophyta; class Pinopsida; order Pinales; family Pinaceae; genus Larix; species Larix kaempferi. The sequence continues at coordinate 13,987,000 of BSBM01000761.1, forward strand.
AAAATTCCTAATAAGGGACATTACAACAATGGTCCATGGAAGGGTAGAAGGGTAAGCCATGTGTTATCACTCAAGTTCCATGGAAGTGGTGCCTGGGAAGGAGGATATTTGTGAACGAGGATGAAGGATATTTGTGAATGAAGATGAAATCAAATCCATCTCAAGGTCCATGGAAGTGGTGCCTGGGAAGGAGGATATTTGTGAACGAGGATGAAGGATATTTGTGAATGAAGATGAAATCAAATCCATCTGCTTCTTGTAGATGGACACTAAAATGACACAATAACCAATGAGGAATAAAGGAAAGTTAATGATGAAAATAAAAAACACAATGACACTTAGTGAATGTCACTCAGTGCATTCTTTGATTAAATCACCAATGACCACCAACACTAAGCCTCTAGCTGGAATTTTGGATATCCAAATTTTAGTTATTATGAAAGGAAACATAAATTATGGACTTTATTTTCCAATTACTTTTACTTGACTTCTGTTGCAATGTATCCATTGGGAATTCTCTTCTTGATATACAAATTCTAATTATTATGAAAGGAGAAAATGTTTTGGCCCTTATTGTAAATATAATTACTTTAATTTAAAATTTTGGATTCTATCTAAATTTTAGTAACCAAGATAATGGTGGATTCTATCTAAATTTTAGTAACCAATATGATAGTGGATTGTGTCTTAGATGATGGGTGGATTCTATCTCAATCATAGTGTATTCTGTCTCAATCATAGTGGATTCTGTCTTAGATGATGGTGGGTGGATACCATGGATTCTGTCTTTGATGATGGTGGATTGTGCTTTTGTCTAACTTGTAATTGCAATCCCATCTCTCCATTCGTAACAGAATTGTCAGTCTTTAACAAATCGATTTGCAGTGTCAGAGATAATTCGTAGTTCTTATCAAACTGGGAGTCGGAGATACATATATCGGGAGTTGGAGATAATATGTAGTGCTTGCAATCCCATCTCTCAATTCGCAACATAATTGTCAGTCTTTAACAAATCGATTTTCTGTGTCGGAGATAATTCGTAGTTCTTATCAAACCGGGAGTTAGAGATAATATGTAGTGCTTAGCAACGGTCCATTGATGCTTTTCATTGTCCAAATTCGCTTTGGCATTGGCATTCCCTCGCCTCTCCTCCTCCTCTCAGGCTTCCTGCGTCTAGTGTGGTCTGTATGAGTCTGGTCTGGAGCTCCATGTTATGTTTTGTTGAGTCTGTTCTATCACGCTGTGTTGTTATGTCTGTATTGGTATGCCTGTGTGTGTCATCTATCTGGTGTGGGTATTCTCTGAGAGGTGGAGGCAGGAAGCACACAAATGCATCAACACAAAACGCCTTGATAGATCGTGCCAGTGCAATCGATAGGGATTTCTTTGGAAGCAAGAACAGGATATTTTCAGTGCTGTGATCTACAACTAGTGAAGACAATTGCGCATGGGATTGGACTGGTACAGAGAAGAGCACTGTGGTCTCCACATTGAAGGTACCCACTGCTTTATTTTCCTTATATAGCCATTTAGAGATCATCTCTTTCCCATTCTATTGCCATTTATTTTTCCAACCAACTCTCCATCAACCAAATAAAAAACCTCATGCATCTTAATATCATTCCCCAGTACTAGCTTAAACAAATTCATTTTTAACCTAACACCAGATTTGTTGAAAACCCTAGCAAGAGACCCTCGACTAGATGAGAGACCATCCTCCAATAATTCCTCCAAACCCTCTTTGGTTACACAAGAATTCCCTTCAACATCCAAAATTGAATGGATTTTGAGATCAAATTGTCGGTCGAGCCACTAGAAATGCAATCTCCAATCGCTGGAAAAACCACAGAAGATTTATAGGTAGGATAAACAATAATTCCTATCTTTCTCACAAGCCTTATCAACTTGTGCATCAACAACAGATAGTATTAATGAGAAGTACCCACCTCCAATAATGTTACCCTTCTCAACAGAGATGTTCCCCATGGAGGCCTTCACTCGCAAAGAAAGCAGAGAAACCAAACCCTCGGTCACCAAAGAGCATAATGGTCGAGGATCTCTCTTAGGCCACGAAAAAGGGGATGACAATCCTGAAGGAACCATTAAATCAATATATACAGAGGAGGGAAGATGTAAGGTTGATACAAACTATCTCTCCTCCCTAATAGTGAAGGAGAAACTCAAGGATATGAAACCATCACCGCCATGATTTTTGGGAATAAACGTCCAACTAAAATTTTCCCAGAGAGAAGCAGGTGGCATCCTTCAATCACAGAGGAATAAATGCAAGTAAAGAGATAAACTAAATGAATATGTGGGCCCCAAACCGATGATTTAGAGTATTCATTGTTAAATAAATCCAAGAGTCTACACCAACTCAGCACTTCGTATAGTCACACTCATATTCTCCCACTGACACTTCAATCCTTGTCTATCGAGCTCTCAAAGAGGACGCTCGTTCTGCTAATACAGACGAAAATTTTCAAAACATGCCCCACCATATCAATCATCCATCGCCTCGCTCTGCTCATGGGGGTGACTAAAAAGATTTTGAAACCCTCGTTGTTGTCCACGAAATGGAAGATCATGGAACATGTTGTTGTGAAGTTGTCAAAACTATATGATTCTTATATTGGGGATCGATATTTAATTTATTTTAAATAGAGGAAAGAAATGTATTTTTTTTTAAGCTTTTTTGTTTTAATTTAATTTGAAAAATATTATTAGGTCAATGAGAATAACAAGTTTATAAGTTATAATTTATTGAATTAAACATTTTTTATAGAGCCAAAAGGTAAAATATATTATAATCTTTTAATTTTTTATATTGTTTAAAATTTCCTATAAAGTTATATAAAAAATAGAAATTATAAAAAAATTATTATTATTTAATTTTAATATATATATATATATATATTTAATGATTAGTTAATTTTATAATAATTAATTTTATATGATTTTACACATAATTATCAAATGAAAAAATTTATTGTGATTTATTGTCACAAGAGGTGCTTTCCCTGGCAGAGGACTCCCATATCTGTACCTAGCCTTTTTTATTTGGCAATGGTATACCACCTTGCAGACATTGTCAACAACCTTGATTGTGAAAGAGGTTGTTGCTGAATGCTGTGCATCTATACAGTATTTCCCTCTTGCTTGCCCAAATTTATTTCCATAATATGTAACATTAGAAGGTTTTCCACTGTTGCTATTATTTTCTTCATTTGTTTCCTTCCCTTTGCCTTTAATCTTCATCGCAATCCAATAGTATATTTGATAAACTTACCATTTCTTACTTATGCTACCAATGTATGATTCATTGCAAGCAGACAGTTCCACAAGAATGTTTGGCTCTCATCCTATGTATCTCAAGATTTTTTTCAGATTGGTCTCATTCCTCCACAGGATTTGATCTATAGGTGACTCAGCGTTGGGAAGAGAGCAGTACCATTCCCTAGCACTCTGCTCCTTAGAGGAGAGTGGTTCTGTGGGCCTTCCCCTTGGATGACAATGGTGTCGGTTCTTTAAGGCATCTTTTCTCCTCCAATCTATTGTCATTTCTATTGATTGCTCTCCCCTATTCAAGTACTCTTTTGATGCTCCTGTTTACCTCTTGCCTTCAAAGCAGGGGTTGAGTAAGGTGATAGGAGAGGATATTAAATATTTATGGGCAATATATTTAGGTCCTCAGTCACAAAGATGGCTCTTTGTTTTAAGAATTTCATGCAAATGAGTGATGGCTTTATTGCTAGACCCGTGTATAGCCTTGGGATTCTTTGGATAAGTTCGCAGTTTGTTCACTTCGACTTTGGATTCAGACATATCATTACATTCGGAGATCCGAGAGCACTTATCTTTTGTTGCATTGTGTACTATGAGATCAAGGGGTGGTTCCATTGTCTTTACAGCAAGCCAAGAGGATCACTTACTATTATATTTTGATAATTGGACCAGAGGTTTATAGCTCTCCTTGAGGGGAAGTAGTGGGATTCAGGGGACATGTTTTACAATATCCACAAAGGACAAAGACTATCAGGCTAATCACTTCCTTGTTTCCCTATCTCGGTGATAGATGCTTGTAAGTGGCATACTGGACTGGGGAGACATCTTCTCGACCTGCAGCCAGTAGACTTGTCCCCACTAGGTTCTTGAGGTTATAACATACGTTAGCCGCTCGCTCCTCCACCCTCACAAATACCTGGAGTTCAGTCACCATGTTCTTCTTGTTGACCTTGAGAGTTAAAAAATCTCTGATAGATGTTCGATTTCCACCCAATCCCCTCAGTCCAGAGTTTTCTCCAAAGGAGATTATTGGAGAGTGTATTGGCTCTTGCTGTATGGTTGATGAGACTGTTGGAGTGTTATCTCATTCTTCCTACCCTCATTCTGCTTCTCTCTCTAATATTCCTTGAGATGCTCCCTTGGTCCCCTTTTCATTTGGAGATGGGTAGTTGTTTTAATTTATCATAATCATATTTGTTTGACATAGACATTGACATTTTGTTGATCCTGGTTATTGTTGTTTCTTTCCTTGGCTATTTTTCTTTAATGTGGATGAGTGACGGGAGTTGATTTTGCATTCCCACTATTTACTTTTACTGGATTCCAAAATTACCTCCATAAAAGCTATGTTTTTTTTTCAAACACCACCTTACAATATGGTATCAACTTCCAAGACAAACTCTGTCCTGTGATTTTGCTGCAGAAATATTTTTTTTCCCTCTATATGTACCAAACACTCTGTCCTGTGATTCTGTTGCAGAAAGATATTGTTTCCCTCTATATATGCCAAACAATCACCGAAGGTCAAATAATTTTGCACAAATTTATGGAAACTTTACGATTGGAAATAAAATTTGGAACCAGCCTGATGTTTTTTCTTTTTATTTATGGAGAAATCTTCCCAACAACCTCTTTATACTCTTCCAGAAAGCAGACTGGACTTCTGTGAGGATACGAGTGCAGACATTCTCCAGATGCCTCTTCGATTGGGGAACCTGCAATTTTCATAGTGAAGATTAAATGTTTAAACCACTTAATACATAAGATGAAAATGCAATTTTTATATTGTATAGTTAATATTGAGATTAATTATTTAAGTATTTTTCAACTTCAAATTGTTAGTCTATTTTTTCAAATCAGCTCTTCCAAGATCATTGTAATGGTATAACAGCCCTGAAGTTATGAGATAACACCTTGTAGACATCGTCAACATCCATACAATTGATGGTAACTAGAATATTGGTTGGAGCCATTTGTAATTTTTAACTTTTAGGTTGGTTTGTTTCATACCATATCTAAATAGTTTGTTTGAGCTCCAAGTTGGTTGCACTATGGTCTAGAACTAGATCTAGCTAGCTCATATTAGATTATCAATGCATTTTTCATGAGATTTGCTTAAAGTGTCTTGGATCAACATGTTTCAGGAATTTGGATCTTGCTCCTGCTGAAATTGGGTGGCTTCTTGGTTTTGCTTTATTCTCGACTTTGGCTTTGGAGTATGGTAAATAGCAGTTACAACTTTATATTGGCTGAAGCCATTTGTAATTTTTCACTTTTAGGTTGGTTTGTTTCATACCATCTCTAAATAGTTTGTTCGAGCTCTAAGTTGGTTGCATTATGGTCTAGCATTAGATCTTGTTAACCCAGGTTAAATTATCAATGTTTTTTTTTATGATATTAAGTGTCTTGGATCAACATGTTTTAGGAATTTGGATCTTGCGCCTATCGAAAATTGGGTGGCTTCTTGGTTTTGCTTCATTCCTTCCTCGAGCATTGGAGTATTGGCTTACAACTTAGTATGGTAAATAGTAGTTGCAAATTTATATTCATAATCATTAAATCTATGTATTTGGTTAGCATATGCTCTACATTTATGGCAGTGGGAGACTACTGATTTGCAGAAATAGAGATAGAGGGTTTACTGTTTTTTATTTATTTATAGTGGTTGTTATAGTTCATTTGAGAGTTTACTGATTTTTCATTCAGAGTGGTTGTTATAGTTCATTTGGATTTGCTAATAGTGATCATTATCAATCATGATGGTGAGTAACTCTCTCAAATCAACGAAATGGTACATCTCCCTGCTCTTAAGAATAATTTATCTCCGATTACTTATTTTCTTTTCTTTGTATCTCACCCTGAACATGGTTGCTTGTTTTGATTGCAGGTCAGCTGGTGATGTTTAAGCCATCTCCAAAAGAATGAATCACATAATAAGCTCCAATCCTCTTCTCCTATGTCACTACAACACTCTCAAGGAGTGAATTCAAAGGTACCATTGCCAATATTATCATCTCATTCCATTTCCATTTATCTAGTGTCTAAAAATTAAAAAAATGGGTCCTACTGCTAACATAATAAAAAAATATTTAGTCTAGATTCCAAAGACAAATAGTTAGTCTAGATTCCAAAGAAGTGTTTCTGCCCAATATTTATATGGTGCCTTTGTTTTCACTTACTAACAATGCATTAAACCGAACAAAACTTTCCCTAGACAAATAGTTAGTCTAGATTCCAAAGAAGTGTTTCTACCCAATATTGATATGGTGCCTTTGTTTTCAATTACTAACAATGCATTAAACCAAACAAAACTTTCCCTCGGTGATCTCTGCTAAGGGCTGACCTCTGAATTATTCTTTTCTTTATTCTGGCAAGACCATTCTTGTTACAGTAGGAAATGTGGGCATTGACATTTTATCTACCTTCCAAAATTTATCTTCGACTACAATCAAGGGTAGCATCGACCTCACCAACTTGAAAAGTAACAATACCAAGATAAGGGATAGAGCAAGAGGGCATTGTCCTCCACTCAGAATGCCATTGATCAAGGAGATCTGGCTCTGCATTATTATACCCTTTTACCCCCCATTTTGGCAGGGGTGTCCATAGGCGAATTATTCAAAGGCTGAGAGCTACCTTTTTACAAACCAGCAGAAGTGCAGTCCTCCAAATTTCCATCAGCAGAACTATTTCAGACATAGCCAAAGCACCATTTTGCAGCAGTGATGGCACTTTGATTTTGCAGCTGTCAGAGGTGGAAATTAACGGTGAAAGCGGAATTGAGATGTAGAGACTCAGCTACAGTCTATTGAAGCTGAGGCTTATACTTCCCAACAGTCTGTTCTTGGAAAAACAATTATACCGTTCCGGTAAAGGTCACTCATGTAGATGGTGAAAGAACTTGAAAATGTACAATCAAGTTTGAATTCTTCCAAAAATTTATGAAGTGCATAATACAGGTCATGCAAGAGATGTTGATACAGAACTGGAGCATACTACTTCCCGCTCAGCCCAGTAGCATAGAAAACAAATATAAAGTGTATATCTATTTGCTGGATGTACTCATTGGTAGTGCAAGACTCCAACAGATGGTATCAATCTATTCGCTCTCCATCTTGAAACGGGCAAATCACGGGAATTGCAATATCTCCTGTTGTGAAGAGTATTTTTGAAGATGAAAACTAGATCGTCGCATTCTGGATTGGATTGTGGGTCTTGTTAAGTTGGTTAATTATGCTTAAATGATTAATATTTGGATGGACATTAGTATTCAATTGTACGAAATGTTGATTTAGAGCTGATTGTTTGAGCATTCTAGCATTTCTCACTTGTATGAAGCACAAGGCCCCCCTTGAGTCCTCTTTTGACTCTATTCTCCCTTCTGGTACTGGCACTGGTCTTTCCCTGAGGAGTGATCCTCGCTTCTTTTCCATCGCTTATTAAAAATACCTTTTTTTGTTACAACTGTTTCTCTAAGGCAGCCTCTTCGATTCACCTCGCCCTCCGTTGCACCTGCCTTAGCGATCCTACCTTAGGGATACCCCCGTTGAGTTGGAGAAGATCCAACCTGAAGCGAGAAGAGAGGAGTGTGGTGACATTGGCTTCTCTCTTGAGAGTTGTCATCGAGCTGGTGTGTTCATTTTTGGGCTTCAACACACGCATGTCAGTTTTGGGTGACAACATACCCCATTGTAATGGCGATGCGAGTACAAATCGCCCCAACCATAGCAATGGAAACTCCCTATAGCACTCTGTTAGAACACCCACTTAAATTGTAGAATCCTAATCAACTCAACACATTTGTGTCCACGTAGGCCTTGGGCATTGCTCAATTGACCTATTCGCATCTGCATTGCTTTCTCTAGTGGGATTGGGATGCTGAAAGACATAACGGAGTAGTGTTAGAAGAGTCGTAACCAAAAACTAGAATCCAGAGTCCAGACAACTGGTTGGGGAACCTCAAACCCATAATGACATCCTCTTACTCCATGACAAAGCAGTCCTCATTAAGAAATGATGGTTCAAAACAGATGCACTAGTACACCTATTCTTGGGATCTCTTTGAAAGCATTTTCCTATAGTGGAAATCCTGGATCTGAGTGAGTGGAAAGCATTTTCCTGTGTGCAACTTCTCCTAGCCTCATTAATTCAATTGTTGAATCTCCCTCTGATTTGTTGTACACCATCCCCATTTCCAATGTTCTAAATACACAATCCTAAAATTGCATACAATCAAATAGACCCTCACCCTCTTCAACCAGAATGGAAACATTTTGTTTGTTACAGAACAGTCATGCAATCTATATGTTGAATGGATCTCTTCCAAACAACCTTCATAACATTTGAGAATGTTTGCGAAAGACATTTAAATGTTTTTCTCAATCAATATTTTGGATAACAAAACTTCAGAAATGGGTTTTATTTATGTTTGTCATTGACCTTATCATGCTTTCCAACTGTTTGTATAGATTCTAAGCCAGCAAATCATAATCCAGTTTCTTTTGAAGACCAATTCGATTGATTCTCAAATTGCTTAGGAATCATTGTAACCTCTACATGTTCTCCTTGGCCTGATTAGTAACAATCCTCCTATAAGCCAATCTTCTCGCATAAAGATGCAATATAGAAGTCAAAATCTGACTTCCAAGGCAGAATTACAGCATGTTGAAACTTATGAAGTCTTTATCCTTACCCTCATTAACCCTGCTGCGTTGAAGCAGAGATAGTACCATAGAGCATTGATGAAGCTTATATTCTCAGTAAATGCTCTCATGAATCCCAGAACTATTTCTGAAGCCATGAAGGGAGTTTCTCCACATTCATTGGTAAACTCTGCATTGGAATGGTGATGATCTGTGACCTTCCCAGATCAATAAAATCCCTACAATTTTCTCAGTAAACCCAACAGATCTATGACCTTACCCTTTTCACCTGGAATGCCACAGAACAGATTCCTAGATTTCTTTCTGGCAAATCCGGATTGAAGAAATTGCCAGTAACATGCTAAAACTTCTGTCCTCTGGATATAGGAAGTCCGCCAAAGTTACTGAAATATGTGGATTCATATAGCTTGCCAATGGACTAGACCATGCAGGGAATCCCTTACCCTCTTCACGTGGAATGCCGTAGACCAGATTCCAGGATTTTGAAAATTCTCTTATGAAATTAATGAAACCTGGGAAGTGTGATGAAAGTGCTCCGCGTAATACCTGGACAATTGCATTTCCGAGACGTGGAAACAAAAATAATACGATGAGATTGATTCGATGATCATCAGGTAGAAGGTTATCATTTGAGTCCACCAGTGAGAAAAATGGGATATAAACTAAGTCACCTGACACGGGGACACGTAGGACACGAAAATACGAGAGTCCGACACGGACAAGGTGACCCCCGAAATCAGGACACGTAGGATACGTTTTATATACATATATATATTTTTTAAAAATATATTAAAATTTAAAAATATAGACATATAGATCCAAAAATATTTAGAAACTAGAACATTTACAAATATTCAATATAAATTAGAATAAAAACACATTAATGATTACACATTTGTCATTCACAAATCACGATTCACAACACATTTGTCATTCACAAATCACAATGAGACACAGATGCATGTTGGAACCATATTTCTCATTAAGTCATCAAAATCAAAATGTATACATATATGTCGGAATGCCACTGGGCACTGGCAAATGCCAAATAGACTAATAGTAAATACAAAAAGGGGTGGATCAAGATGGGAGAATCCCATATGTCAGTAGTCCTCCTCCATGCCTGAATCAACATACTCGTCACTGCCACTGCCACTGCCCTGATCCTCATCCTCCTCCCCCTCCTCCTCCTCTCTGCCCACCTGACGATCTGCATCTGCTGCTGTGGAGGATGACCCCTCTATACGATCACTATCATCAAAAGTGACCGGCTCTAGCACTGGATCATTAATATCCATGTTGGCTAATGCCAACTCAGTACTGCTGTCCAAACCCATATCATCAGGAAAGACATCCCACATCTTTGTCTTTCCCTTCACCCACTCCTCCCTCTTCCTATAAATAAGACGAAGGTTGGAGTGCACATACACCATCGACTCTGCCCTGGACTGCTCAAGCCTGCTCTTCTTCACACTGTACAAGTTCCCATATGTGCTCCAATTCCTCTCACAACAAGAGGATGATGTAACTTGAGAGATGATCCTCAAGGCTAACTTCTGTAGAATAAGGGATGCTGCCCCATGAGTTTCCCACCAAGCATAGGGTTTCTTACCCCCCTATCTCTAAGCACATCATAGCCTCCAAATCTCCCAGTGCCAGTGGAAAAATCAACAAAGCTGTCCTCCGCCTCCTCAATCATGTCGCTATCCTGAAATAGCCGTCTAAGTGCTATCTTCCTCCCATTTCAATCTCTACATCCATGTGAGGAGGGAGTCTCTGTGAGGCCCCCGATCCACCAGTGAGCCACTCCTGAGTGTAGAACTTGGGGTTCAAGGAGTGGGCCAAGCAATGCAAAGGTGTGCAATTCTTATCCCACTTGGAGATAAGAATATCCCGAATAATGGCCCATAAGCTCTCTGCCGATGTCCCATACTCGGGACACTCATTCTCCATGACAATGGACCTAGTGGACTCAATCATGGAATCCCACCCCTCATAAACCTCTGCTAGGATGGGTTGGTCCGTGTTTGCAAACCGCAACAAAGAAATGATTGGCTCCATGATCTTAATGCTAAGATCTATCGTGTCCCACCAACCATCATTTAACACTGTGTGCTTCACCTTTTGTGAAGCAGCCTGATCCATCTTTCTCCAAAAAGCCCAAAACCCTGCAATCACCATGGACCCAAGAGAGGTTTTGACCTCCCTCAACCTCTTGAGCATGATGAATGAGGAAGCAAACCGATTATCTGCAACCTTTAGCAATGAAAGCTGTGTGTACTGTTTGTAGATGGTGAGGGCATTTGTGTGGTTTTGTACAAAGTTACGGATATGGCGTGCATCCTCAATAAGTTTCCAATCCATGTCACATCTGAAGCAATGGCTTTTAGTGCTAAATTCAAGGAATGGACAATGCAAGGTGTCCAAAAAACCTGTAAGAGCAATAAAAGCATGTATCAATGACTCTACAACACTAGCATTGCAATGACCAAATTCAAACAATGAGAAAATTAGAAATGAAAGGTGTCCAAAATGAACATACCTGTGGATATTTAGCTTCCACAATCATGCCAGCAGCCTTGCAAACAGGTGCATTGTCCGTGATGATTTGTACACACGAATCAACACCTACTTCTTCAATGGTTTTGATGAATAAATCGCCCATAAATTGTGCATCCTTGTATTTCCCAAGAGCATCCACCGCTTTCAAGAACAACGGTCCATTTTGGGAAGATACCATGAAATTGATGAGTGGATGGCGTGCAGGATCCGTCCATCCATCAGAAACAACACTCACACCGCATGAGGGCCATGTTGTTCTAATTGGCTCAAGGATTTTATCTACCTCCTTCTTTGCTTTAACCAACAATGTGGTTCTAAGCTTCTCTGAACTAGGAGGCACATAACCACTTGGAGTTCGATCCAAGATAGTTTTAACCGTCTCAAAATACAATGGTGACCGTGCAACATTGAATGAGATGAAGTTGAGGTAGAAGAAAAATGCAATGGTAAGGTCTACCTCTTCTTGCGCCTCTTGTTGGAAAATACTATCCATTGGACCACCGGTAGATTGCCTCTTTCTTGTTTGATGAGTATCCCCACGCCCATGTCTACTACAGCTAGGTGGAAATGGAGGCTTGGTGCTAGAGGGCTTTCTCAAAAATGGAAGAGGATCATCCTCTTTTTTCTTGCTTGCTGCTGCCACCTTCCCTAACCCAACATGATCCTCTTTTTCCATATTCCTCCTTTGATTAACACTCACCGCTTTGCATGAAGAAATCCCACAAGAAGGAAGGGCAAACAAATGGCCCTTAACCCGGAAATATGTGCTCATGAACTCATGCTTGCAAAAATTGCATCTCCAAGACACATTACCTCCCCCACCAAGCTTTGCCCCGGGCCCATCTTTTCTTGTCACATACTTCCACAAAGGGTATTTTTTTTCTTGGGCTTGTTGTCTTGTGAAAACAGGGTTAAATGGAGCATGAGCTTGAGCTCCACTAGCAACCGATGGAGCACTTGACGGAGGAGGAGAACTGCTTGTGCTTGGTGGAATAGGAGGGGAGGCACTAGATGGTGCATTTCTCCCTCTCCTTTGCCCCCTACCTCCTTCCCTAGCTAATTGAGACATTCCTTTTGTTGTGTGATGGTTGAGCTTGCAATCCTCTCCACAAATCCACCAGAATGCACTTGGAATTGCTTGGATAGCCTTCAAATCACCTTCAAATCTCCTTCAAATGCACATACAATCACTCTTAGCCAACTCCTTCCTTGCAAATGACAAAAAGAAACTCAAATTTTGGTTTTAAAACATACCCGGTCGCACTTTTCCGGTTTTTAGTGCACTTTACGTGTCCTGTTTTAGGGACGTGTGTCCGACAGTCGGGACACGTTAACAATTCGTGTCCGATTCGCTTCAACCATGTGTCCGAAAACAAGATTCGATGAAAGTTCGAATTGGACACGACCTCAGGTTGAATCGTGTCCGATTCAATAGGGACACAACACGTCGAGGGTTTTGAACGAATCCTGTTTCGGGTTACCAATTTTTATATTAGAAGCTTTGTGTTCCTCCTTGAACCCTATGCACTAAACCAATCACGTTTCTCTTTAATGGATCGAATGATGACTTTAAAATAATTTCCTTTGCTACTATGGGATCCCTTACTTAACTCGATATTGATTCTCGGACATTGTCCCCCAACCTGTTTGACCGCCTTATTGGTTCAATTTTATGGCAGAGGAAAATGAAGCCTACAGTATCTTTGTCTTCCACAGAGGCAGAGTATGAGGCAGCAGAATTCTCAGTGCAGCCTGTGAAGCAGTACGGTTGGGAAGGCTATTGGTAGACTTGAAGAATCACCACGACAAAAGAAAACGGTTGAGGTTAATCACCACGACATTTGACATTCTGTTGATGATGAAGAGATTTCTCTTCATTACCGTATGGCATAGGAGCAGATTACAGATGCACTTACTAAACCACATGGACCAGAAATGTCTATCAAATTCAGGGAGAAACTTGAAATCGTATGTGGTTATGTTGGGGTATTCATATCACAATGAAATTATTTAGAGAGGGGTTAGTGGGAAGTTATGAGAACCACCCTCTATCATATGTGGTCCTCAAGATTCAACTAATAAAGGCGAAGCTCATATCTCTGCTAGAAGATTGGCGTCACCGGAGTATGTGGAGATCTCTGCGAGAAGATTGAAATAGGGGTCTCCATCAAAGTGAATGACAAATGATGAAGAAGCTCAAGGAGAACCTGGACCCTTTCGAAAACCAGAGCTCATTAGATGATACCTATGAAAATTATTATTACCTTACGAATAAATGACCATTTATTACCATTTTTTGGTGTTGTGTGCGATCCTCATCCAAGAGCGAATGGAAAGAGTGCATTTGGAAAATGTGCTTGAAATCCAAAGGTTTTGGTAGTTTACGACCAGTTGAGGTTGTTGGATTGGATTGGTGTTTCCTTTCACCATTTTTGCCGAGCGAAATCCACAATAGGAGTCTTCTTACCTTTGACTGCGTACACCCACGACCCCTCGACTTGCTTCTATAGTCACATGACCGCTAAAATCATAGGTGGTTGTTTCATTCTTTATACTCCCATACTGTACATGAATCTCAATTTGTTTATTTGTGCATCCTAATGTCCCAGTAGTTCGCTAACATCATAAAGTTTTCAACCTTAGCCGTGGGGCAGATTGCTTCTTCATAAAGGTAATTAGGGGTCTCCACATGTTGTTTCATCGGAGGTTCGTTAAGTAAAGTGATGTCTTTGCCTGGCCCCCTCGGGATGGTTGCATACGTGAGGTCCATTTAGATGTGTCCACCCAACTTAGAATCCCATTCTCTGGATAGGAGCATGCCCCAGACATCTGGGACGTCAAGAACGAGAACATCCATGGACATCCCGATGTCGGGGCACGTAGCTAAATTCATATGGAGGTTTTCAATAACTCCCACTGCTTCTACCGGTTGGGAGTCCATCCCACACACATTCCTAAAAGGCCTGGAAGGGGTCAGCTCGAGTTGTTCCATGACACATAGCATCATGATGTTGACCTCAGCCCCCGAATCAAGCATGCAATTGTGGAGTATAAGTTGGTTTACCTCGAGGGCAACGTAAAATGGAGGGCACCCCTCAGAGTTACCGGATACACTATGGATGTTTATTGGAGGGTCAGGCGCAATCTCGATTGGTTTCTCAGGAGGGGTTCCCTTTGGTTGTATCCCCCAGAAGGTATGGGCTCTATCATGCATCTCAAGAATCCTCAAAATTTCACTTAGGGGCATGGGCATACTGAGTTTGGACAGAAAGTTTCCTATGTCGCATTGAAAGGCATGTTGTTTCAATTTGTTAGTCGGGGGGGATCTTATGCCAAGGAATTCCATGATCTGAGCTTTGATGACCGGGACTTTGACCAAATCCTTAAAAGGCCTGGAAGGGGTAAACTCGAGTTGTTCCATGACACGTAGCAGCATGATGTTGACCTCAACCCCCGAATCAAGCATGCAATTGTGGAGTATAAGTTGGTTTACCTCGAGGGCAACGTAAAATGGAGGGCACCCCTCAGAGTTACCGGATACACTATGGATGTTTATTGGAGGGTTAGGCGCAATCTCGATTGGTTTCTCAGGAGGGGTTCCCTTTGGTTCTATCCCCCAGAAGGTACGGGCTCTATCATGCATCTCAAGAATCCTCAAAATTTCACTTAGGGGCATGGGCATACTGAGTTTGGACAGAAAGTTTCCTATGTCGCATTGAAAGGCATGTTGTTTCAATTTGTTAGTCGGGGGGGATCTTATGCCAAGGAATTCCATGATCTAAGCATTGATGACCGGGACTTTGACCAACTCCTTAAAAGGGACGTGAATCAAAGAGTTGGACAGCTTGCCTGAAATGTTCATCTTAATGGGATCAAGGCTGTTGGACTCCTTACTAGAGGTCCCCTCGGGGCACTTGACCTCCCTCTTCCACCTATTAGCTTGAGAAGGAGTGGCTTCTATTTTAGGTTTTGGGCTAGAATTGGTCGTACCTTTAGGTACACATGTTTCTTTTGTTTGAGGATCATTCCTCCCTCTAGTCATAATCCTGGGGTTTGGTTTCGGTATTGTTTGCCCCTTTGGGCTAGGTTTATCCATTCCTTGGGATCTCTCGGGACTAAGAATAGGCTGAGGGTTGTTCCCTTTTCGGATTTCAGGATTAACTTTGGTATGACCAAGGTCAGTTGGGCCACTTCTTTTCTTAGCCGATTGGCCCCGGGAAGAACCTGAGCGGAGGCGGAGGAACAGTTATAAGCTCCCTCGTAAATGTGTCGGATATGTTGGTCGTGTTCCCTATTATCTTCATCTTGTTGTTTTAGCAAGAGCGTGACATTGGTGACCACCTCAACTAAGTGAGATAGCACTTTCATGGTCATCCCGCATGCAATGTATCCTTTTCGGGAGCAAGCATACTCACGGGCGTGGGGGAGAGTTCTCAAAATCTTTGTCTAATGTAAGTGATAGGTGTGCTATGTGATGTGTCAGAACGATCAAGGCTACGAAGGTTGTATGGATGGGTTCGACCTCCAGTGGAGTTGCGGGGTGGAGTCGCCAAGTGAACTTGGGAACCTTGTTCACCGAAGGTGGAATGTCATGAAGGGGAAGTGGTGAATGAGACAAAAATATGTTGGCTGAAATAATTATGTAAGTGGAAACCAACCAACAGAGTTTTAAGTTCAGATGCGATGATAAAAGGAAAAATAAGCAAAAGACTCAAAACTCATGCAAAAACACGGGTAGGCCTCTACCTCCCCAGTAGCGGCGCCAAAAATGTTATCACACAAACTCTATCTGTTGCTGTAAGGTGTCCCAACAGGGATGGTAGAGGGTGAGAAGCTAGGAAGGTGTAACTGGCAATGGCCAAGTCCTCCGTTCAAGGAACAGAAGTCACGCCGGACAAGGCTATTGTCACTTCAGACGAGGAACGTAGCCAAGTCAGGGGGGAGACCCCGCTCAACCGATGAAGGTTGAGAGACAAAAATACACCCAAATCCCAGGAAAGATAAAGAGATAGAAGTAGAGATTGAGTGCAAATAAACTCCTCAGACTAGTTTCAGCTAACCGATGGACACAAATGGTAGAATGAGAGTGATGCAACAGGTGACTAGCAATCAAACGTAATTAAATAACGAGATTACATTAGTGATGATATGGCTGAAAATAGTCTAAGAATGCATAATG
This sequence comes from Larix kaempferi, assembly GCA_027924585.1. Taxonomy (NCBI): domain Eukaryota; kingdom Viridiplantae; phylum Streptophyta; class Pinopsida; order Pinales; family Pinaceae; genus Larix; species Larix kaempferi. The sequence continues at coordinate 14,003,689 of BSBM01000761.1, forward strand.
AATTGGAAGTGAAATGGTGAAGTAAACTGCCCAGGAAAGTGGTTTAACAATGGATTAACAAACCTAGGGCAGAGAAAAATCGAGATTTAAATGCACTTCCAACACACGATAGCTTGATTTCTTAAGGTAAGATGGTGATTTAAAACCAAATCTAAACTACCCAGAACCCCAAAGTGACCCAAACCAGCTGAAAGAGAAAAACGCCCTAGAGGGGCGTTCTTGGTAAAAGGACCAGTGTTAATTCTATGGGTAGATGGAGTCAAAAAGCTATGAAACTTTGGATTTAGGCGTTTAGGAACAAATCATAAGTGGGTTTGGAAAGAAATTTCAGTTTTTATGGTCAGATTTTGAGATTTTAATTTTTGGGTTTTTGTAATGTGGATTTGCAGCTTAACACACAAAAATGGAATTGAAAGATATCAGACCAGCAAGAGAAGCATACCTGGGATGAAAGAGTGTGGCTGAAATGGCTGGAAGACTAACTCCAGTTCAGTAGTAGAGCAACCAGCGAGTTTGTGTGGGCGTTTAAGTAGCTCTATGACCAACTTTTGCCTGGATACCTGCCACAAATTAGAGAAATCAGCATGTGCAACAAATAAACAAGTAAGAACAGAAAATGAATGGCTAAAAATGAGGAAATTGACAAGCTAAATAGCAAAGACAACTCCCTTGTGGTTATTTCGAAGAGAAACACTAGAATGGAGCTCCCACTCCAAGTGTAGCGCCTCCCTCCAAATGGCCAATCTCCCTGCAATTCATGTTAGTCATACATGGGCAGCAAACTCACTGAAATCACTCCACTAAGCAATGGAAATCAGCTAACAATCAAGACCATCAACATCCACACAAGTTCTCTCAAGAAACCGAAAGAAGAATGTCTCAATATCACTCAAATGTACAATGTACAACGTGCCAAGCCTCTCTCAAATGAGTGAGCTCATTATCTTATAGAGATGGCTCAAAACCTAACTCCATTTCCCCCAAAACCAATGGCTGGGATTGACTTTCCCAAACACCAAATCGAGGGTGGAGATGAGCTCATGAAGGGGGGTGCGAATTGCCCAACTATAGAGCACATGTGGAGAGAGAGGGGCCCATTGTGGGGCCATACAACAAATAAAACAAGTGTTAGGGGGTGTCTATATGATGTTTTATCCCCCTAACACATACATCCAAGGTCCCACATCGAATACATTATAAGCATGAAAATTCACTAAGTGGAAAAAACGCCCCATGGGCAAATTCGCCCCCTATGGTGAGCTGGGCTAGTGAGGGTCCCACAATACAAATACAATGTCCAAACATTACCAAAATTACCTTATAAGTCACCCTTACATTAGCCAGGCTTTGATTTTGCCATTTTCCATAGTTGCCTTTGCCAAATTTTGATTTTTCTTTTAATTAACTGCTGGTTTTTATTGTTGAAGGTGTAAATTGGGATTTTGACCCACATATAGTGTCCGGATTGTAGAACCGTCTGTTGCAATGCAATCGTGGACCCCAACAATAATAGACATGGTCACTTGAATGACCACGATCCATCACTTAGGCACTGTTTGCCCAAAATCCATGATTTTTAATTAAAACAGGTCATTAGTGACCCATAATAATTAAAAATCTCATCGTTGCCTTAAATTTTTCAAATTCTGATGCTGGGAGGTTCATTTGAGACCCCGGAAGATAATAATTGACCAAAATCGAAATCTTGGTCGCAACATTTTTTCGGGCCCATTTTGGCCTAGTCAACATAGTTTGACCAAGTCAAATCTGGTCAACATGGTGTTGGTTGAATACCTGTATGCAATATGAAGCGATAAGCTTCATTATACATGTTAGTACATTACTAAACAATATGATTCCAATATACTAATCAACAATACATAATATCTCAAAAATATGAGGCCCTTGGTGACGTGGGCCCACCACATCCAAAAGACTCAAACTGCTATGCACAACCTATAGACTTGACCACCTTGCTGACTTTGGGTGATGTGGAAAACAAAGTGAAGGGTAAGGGATGACAAGGACAAAGATCATGTGACCCTTTTGATGAATCAGGAAAGCGGGGTCCATTGAGATGAGCATACCACGACAAAACACAGGGAAGGGTAGTGCCTCACAAATGGGTATAGTGCAACGAAACCGCCACTGGTCATCTAACAAATACCTCACAACTCACATTCGTGCCTTAAGAAGACTCCGTGAGGATCTTTTCTAAAGTCGCCAAACTGGGTGTCCGGTAAACCATAACTTGAGACTCTAGGGGACAATCTTGAGCTTGTCCCTTGCTCCCTCTCACCTCCTTGCCCCGCAAGACTAGGTGAGGAAATAACCACTACAAAGCTGATATGTACGACTGACCTGTGTCCATGTGTGTTTACAAACACATTGCATGGATTTTACATTACATTTCATACATAGCCCTTTTTGGCTAGATTTTACATTTACAAAAGCCTCTTTGGCTTTCTTTACATTTCTTCATTTCTTCATTTCTTTTTACATCAAGGCCCTTTTGGGATACATACATATCTCAATAGATATAGTCAAGGTGCTCATACTGCAAAGTAATGGGGGTGAGCATACATGCTTCGATGACCAATGGGTAACACCTGGTGAGGCTACACACTCTTATACTGCATTGCAACATCGGGGGCAACCGATAGGAGCAAATCCCAGGTTTTAGAGTGCATCTCACACACTAAAGAGCCGAGGCACAAAAGACAGGGAATCATGGCATACTCAGAGGTCAGTGGGGAAGGGGATCCTCAAGGTCACAAATTAGAATCCAAGTCGGGAAAGACCAATCATGAATGAGTCGGATGTGTGGAGAAAGTGAAGGTGGATCCAAAGTCAGCTGCCTAGGGGGACTAAGTGACCAAGTCTATACCAGTAGTGGGGATACGATCCAGTGTACATTGACAAGAGCCTACTGAAAGGGGTGGACTGACATCACCAAGGGCCAAACACATCATAATGACAACTAGATCACCACATCAACATAATATATAAAGTCAGTGTACTATCATGTATAAAACAAGTCTAATCAACAACATCAACAATAGAACATCAAATGCTATACCTGCCACACCATATACCTGCTGCTGAAGCTGACTCTGAAACCGGATCTCTACTGAATCCAGGCAATAAGTGGACAACTAGCACTACTCTGTACTCTCAATCAAAAATATGGCTAGGCAATTGTCTCAATGGTTTTATGCAAAGCCTGGAAAGGAAGGGTGCCTCTGTAGGAAATAATGTATACATGTCTGGACAATACAATAAACCATCTGTCCCCATTGATATCTCTACTCGGGGCAATCTGAACAAAAATGTATGCCTCCTCTGAAGGCATTTGATCTCTGATCTGGAAATAAAAAATGTAGTATGGTCCTCGACCACACAATCTGCAGCATGGTAGCTCCAGCTAACATGGATGTGATAACACTTATCATTTTTAAATTTCTCTTTTCCCAAAACATGTCCATCTAGGATGATGCATTCCATGTGTGGCACGCAACATACAATTGGATTTGTGTATGGCTTTAAAAAAGGCATAACCACTTCATAATACTTTTGAAATTGTTCTTAAGAGAAATCGATAATAGATGCTTAAGTTGTTAAAGCACCCTCTTGCATCATCTTCCTTCCATTTTGTAAAACATCATCTAGATTTCTCACTATACCATCTGAGTATGGTGTTAATATATGAGCTAAACAATTTATGTTGAATCTTGTCATTGATGTATGCATTTCATGGTATGATTTTCTAGTAGCTTAAGTGGTTCACTAGTTTATTTCTTGATAAATTATTACATTTGTTCATTTAGATGCATTTTTTCTTGCTTAAAACTATTCTATGATGTCTATTAGTTGATTATTCAACTGTAAGCATCACTTGTATATTTTTGATCAATTGTACACTTGTTGATATCTATTGCCTAAGCTTTTGTGATTCCATTTGCAATTTTGCACTACACCATACTGTCGAACTAATTTATTGCAGTGCGACCATTAGCTTGCCCTTTGTAATGGATTGATACCCAGTTGAGGAGTCTTCATATTGTGATTTGGAGTTGCGCCATGGTCCAACATTTTGAAACCAGAATTTGAGGGCTTATGATTAGGGATTTCTCATGGGAAACCTAACTCCCAACTCCCAACTCCCTATTTGAAATAGAGAATGGAAGAATCATTCGATTGTCCAAGGCCATTGCTTCTGGGAGATCAGAGATGGCTTCTCTGCTCTCTTTTGGGATGATGCCTAGCAACAACTTCCTAAATTGAAAGATCACCAACACTTTTAAATAAAAGCTAAGAGATATTTTCCAGGCTAAGAACAAGACTCAAGTGAATCAATATTGGGCCAATAGCAATATTGAGATGAAGTGGAGATCATGGAAACCAGAAGAGGCTTGGCTGGATATTATCGATAACCTAGACTGGGAAAGTGTTTGGTCTGTAGTCCAGGAAAGGAAGGTCCAGACAAACTGAGATGGGGGTATAAAGCTAGAGGGAACTTATCTTTAAAAGAAGCCTACCACCTGGCAGCAGGACACTCCAATGTACCCATTGAAAGGATTTGGGATCAGATGTAGATGCAAAAGTTATGGCCTAAAGTTTCAAATTTTCTATGGCTGATAGCTAGAAATAAAATATTAACCTGGGATCAACTAATCCACCGAGATTTTGAAGGGTCGTCCATTTTCCATCTCTGTCATACAAATGAAGAGTCCATGGAACATCTCCTAAATAGATGTCCCTTTATCTCGACCCTTTGGGATTAAGGAGCAACCCTCTTTAGACAGACAGGGATCGAAGTAGCATAAGATTTACCATTAAATAGTGGGGAAGATAGGCCTTCAAGAGTCCAATCCTCAACCGTGTTTGGAAGCTGTTTCCGGTATTTATTCTTTGGAAAAATTGCGTAATAAAAGGATCTTCAAATACTCTTCGATGAATCTCCAACCAATATGGCAAAGAATTCAATGAAACATGGAGACGCTGAAGATCGAAAATTGGCCCGAGGAGGACTAGAAATGCAAGGATAGTGAAAACTAATCCTGCAAACTTGGGATCTCTCCTCTGCTTACAGACTTGCTCTCCCTTCTACCAAGTAATCCCTTATTTCTATTCCAGAAATTTGGCTTTCCCCTCCAATTGGTTTCTTTAAATTAAATTTTGATGGTGCCTCCAAAGGGAACCCAAGTCCAGCAGGGTTTGGAGGTGTATTCCAACATGATAAGGGATACATAAAATGGATCTATGCAGGCTTCCTAGGCATTGAGAGTAACAACACGGATGAACTTTATGCCTTGGAATTTGGTCTCTGGATCGCAATGCGACAAGGATATACCAGAATCGTTGCTAAAGGGGACTCTCGAGTAATCATTCACATGTTTAAAAAAATCCAGAATGTGTTTGCGATCAGAAGGGCACCCAAAAACTAGCGTCTTGAGGAAGGATTGGAGAAGATTGCTAAAACTCTTTCTTTAATACTCGTTGTAATTCCCTCTCATGTTCGAAGGACAACAAATAAGGTTGTTGATCATTTAACTAATGACGGGGTGTCCAGAGGGTAGAACATCCTGGATGAGGATTGACAGTTTGTTTATTCAAATATCTGAACCTTGGACTGTCTAGACCGGGCCAAGAAAGATTGCATTCCCTCGGATGGGGTACTAGGGAAGAGGGGGAGGTCCAACGATGGGACGGTGGACATGATGGGTGGCGGGCTTGGAAGCTAGCGCAAAATCTGAGAGGAGAAGTGGCGGTGGAGGAGATGGGGACTTGCATGTGGTTTTTAATGTTCTCAATATGGCAGTTGTTCAGTGAGCAAGTATCTAAGCTCAAAGTGATTACCCCAAGCATGTAAATCCCACCCCAACAAGCAATCCTTTTAAGGGAAAAATCGGGGTAATTAAGTATTCAGGGAAGAAAATAGGTCGTAACATATTGAAAGCCAGTAAGTAAGTAAGTATTAGTATAGCGTGGAGGGCATAAGGCTCCTTTCCTTACCAAAAAAGCGCTCAGATGCCTTCTTTCAGGCCTTTCCCGTAGCTTAGGTCAAGTTCTACCCTGAGGCAGTTATTATTCCTCTAGTTCGGGCATTGAAATCCCCCAAGAGGATGACATCCCCCAAATCCGAGTAGCGAACGATATTAGCATACAAGTCCTGGTATGGGTCCCTGTATGAGTCCTTGTAAAGAGAAAATCCTTATAAAGACGTTGAGGGAAGCAAAAGACTACAATGAAGGTGTCTCGAGGAAGCGAAGACATGTTGCTAATCTGGACCCACATGAATCTAGCAAAGTTGTCCAAACCAATCAAGGTAGCTCGGCCCTGGAGAGAATCCCAAACCAAAAAAGCAATGCCTCTTCCACCTCAAACCCTGTAAGAGCTCCGAGTATCTTGTAAACATATCTATAAGCAATGATATCTTGGTTCGATATAAGTCCTAACGGGACTCACATGGGTCTAATAAAGAAGAGGATATCCGAGAAGGTCTAAGTGCATCGTAAAGTTAGCCTACCGAATACTAAAAAGCTCCATTTAAATTAAAACATCCAACTATATTCCTCGAAATACCACTCCCTTCTCGATGGGGCCATCATTTGGGACTAGGTGGGTCCACCCCTGAGAGGGAATCCCGAATAACCACTCTATTATCTCAAATACTCCATCATAATAGAAAACGTAAGAAGACACATAGACCTATGAAGAAGTACATATTCGATGCTACAAATGGTAACACTCCCTCTTAGTGAGGAAGGTATTCTGCACCACTCCAAGCTTGTCTTTGAAGAACACAAACTTCCCTTTCATAAAGGGTTTGGTGAGACTGTATACAACTTGCTCATATATGGAATCATATTAAAGTTTCACTACTCCCTTTTGGATCATCTCTTTGATGAAGTGATACCTAATCTCAATATGCTTGGACCTGTCATGTAATACTAGATTCTATGAGAGTTTGATACAACTCTAATTACCGCAGTATATCACCGTAGGATTCAACTATTGATCAAATAATATTGTAAGAAACTTGTGAAGCCAAATGGACTCACAACGCACCATACTCACTTCCATATACTCTACCTATGCTAAACTGAATGCTACAGAAGTTTGATTCCTGCTGAACCATTTAATCGCAATTAATCCCAAGATGAAGCAACACCCTGAAGTGCTCTTGTGATCTTCTGCACATCCTTCCCAATCTGAGTCTAAATATCCCTACAGCCTCACTCCATCACATCCAAGATACCTCAATCCGTATTCCACTGTACCTCTAAAGTACTTGCGCACATTATTTGATTCTACCCAATGCATTTGCCTTGGCTCCACCAGGAACTGGATCAAGGTGTTCACAACAAAACAAATATCTAGCTTGGTGTTGACCAAATACATCAAAGAACCTCTTAGCTATCTATACATCCTGGGATCTTCCAGTTCTGAATCTTCCTATGATTTTTATTAACCGATGATCCTACACAACATTTCTTTTCCAAGCTACCTCCATCCACTTTTACTCCCCTCTCTTTGGTTGCCACTTTTGGTTTTACCTTTTTTGCCATAAGGGGCTTAACTTGCATACCCTATGGGGTGTGTTCCGCGCAGCTAGCCCGTTTTACTCACAACCATGGTATGCCCTATCTCTCCGTCCTTTTTGCATCCCCGAGTTCCTTGACTACAATGGGTTGCAACAACATTCAATCTATCGCCAAGGGTCGTAGGAGAATTAGTGGTACTAATAAGCGGCCGAAGGGGAACATCGTGTGTGTGGATTCTGGGTTAATTGTATATTTAAGGGTTTTAAGGTTCTAAGGAGTTCAGCATTTCTTGGTATCTTTATCTAGAGAGGAGTCATTAATGGCTTTAGTTACCATTTTAGTGATTTTATTATTTGGGTTGTGGGTAAGAACATTATCAGTATTGGTTGAAAGGAGGTTAAGCATTTTAGCAGTGTTATTCTTAGTGTTCATAATAACCATAGCAACATGTTTATTTTATTTAGGTATAACAAGATTTATATTATCATTGAGATGTTAATGGCTTCACATTAATTTTTGGGCAAGTTAGATTTTGGAGGTTTAGCAATTTGTAGGATCCGTCTGAGAGCAATCTTGTTTAATTTCTTCCCCTTCATGGATGGGAAGGGAACAAATGACCAACTCAAAATTACAAAGAACGTCTTCATATGAGAGGCGACGTAGGGAAAGGGTGTTATTATATCCCTTTTTTGTAGTTTATGGTTGTAGGGGTCTATCTAAATATTGGCTAGAGGTTTATCACTATAGGAATGGATGAATAGTGGGATAGATGAGATGAGATGGTAGTCTAATTATGGGGCACGTGGTATTTACCATTATTATTATTGAGGAAATTTTAATTGAGATGGCCAAGTCTGAACTTTTGCAGACAACTTCTAATGCTCAAGAGTGTAGTGCATCACCAAGGCAGAATGTTAGACCTTGGTTAATTTGTTGGAATAATATCACTCCCATAGATTATTATACTATGTGGCGATGTCTTACACAACCTCCAAATGCTACTCTCCCATTGACTACTATCCCTTTCAGCCAGAGAGCCAGAGAATCAGCCCTTGTCAGATAGAGCCATACATTTTTATAGACCAAACAAATTTGCAACAATCCGCCATTGTTTTACCCTTTAGGACGACCACATTTAAAGGCCACCTTTACACTATTAAATTTACCACAGAGAATAAACCTGGAAGGTTAGGAGGGACAGATTTAGGAAGAGGGGATAAAACATATTTAGTAGGAGTGATGCAAGGAGAAAAAGAGAGGAAGCATTGTTGAAAAGCGTTGAGCGAGAGGCCAATCCAGAGGTGCACATGCAGGAAGAGGAGGTGCCATAGGGAAGCACCCGGAAGTGACGAGGTAGAGGTAAATAGCTAATTTGTTGGACCCTGGTGGAGATTGAGGTTAGAAAATAAATCGGTTGATGAAACGGAAGCTTTTTCAGATGATAATTATGCTCCAAGTGAGACAGAGGAGAAGTCTACATATAGTGAATATGATTTGGCACTAACATAATTTATGTCTAGAATACATATAGGAGAAGGCTCTTCCATAAATAAGTTTTTGTAGAGAATGAGGTATAACATCCCCTTTGTAACCACCCCCCGCACACAGTTCATAATACCAGTAGAGGATTTGGAGTAACGATACCCTTAATTTTATAATGGCAAGAACTACAATAGACCCTGTTATAATACTCCCTGCATTCTATGGAACTGGGAAAGTTATATTTAATAGAACTGGTTCACCCGTGAGGTCATTTGGACAATTAACAGGATCACGGATTATGCAGTAAAGATTGTGTAGCTGGAGACCACTTTAAGAGATAGGGCTCTACAATGGTATATAAAGTATAAGATCAATGTACTCATAGGACAGACTACAACTTTGGCTGAGATAAAGAGGGACTTGCTTAAATAATTCCAGCAGCAGAAGTAAGAATACCGGTTATTGCATAAATTTAAGAGATAAAGCAACAAGTTGGTGAGACAGAACTATGATCAGAGATTTAAAGTTTTGTTGGATGGAAAAACCTTTCGAATAGAGTATGTCCAGCATAGAGAATGGTTTATTGTTGATTTACTTCCCCACATTTGGATTCCCTTCATTTAGTAAAATATTACCACTCAAGAAGAGGCACTGGAGATTGCAATGCACCTGGAAGCTACCCCGGCCACCGGAGAATCGTAAGCTGGGATGGCATAAGTACAGAGTCAGTTTGCTACCTTAACAAATAAGTTGCAAGAGATATCTAAGGGGAAGGCAGTGAGCAAACAAATATGGTGCACTATGTGCAGGATGGAGGGACATCATCATAATGAATGTACGGTACTGGGAAATGACACTGTGACAGGTGCACCAAATCCATTTTCCACTGGATAAAAACTGGATTGGTGCAAGATCTACAGATCCTGGGAGCATGAGCCAACTCGGTGTTCGATGTTGCAGAAGTATCATACAACTACAAATAATTTTTTTCATTTTGTAACTAAAGATCACTGGAGTTAATGAAGGAATGTACAGCCGATGGTGGCTTTCGAGTACAGGGGATAGAATATGGTGGTGGCATAGGATGAGGAGGTTTCAGAGGAGGTTTTTGAGGAAGGAGACAAGAAAGATACGAGGCCCCACGATGACCTACTTTAAATATGGAAAGGTTAGACATATTGCAAGGAATTGCATGACGTCGACACTCTATGCATACTCTTATAGTACAAAGCATGAGACAGAAGAATGCCTTGATTTTATCAATAAATTGGAAGATAAATAAGTACACATGGTTACTACAAAACCTAGGAAGGAACAAGGAGAGACCCATCAGGTACATGTTGTTACTCGTGGAGTTGCAAGAACATGCCTGGATTTAGAGAAGATTTTATAAGGTAAGATCAAGAAGGCTGCTCCAAGACTTCCCTAGTTTTATGCAACGTAACAAAAGCAATTTTTGCATGATGCCATGGAATCTTTGAAGGAGACACTTGTCGGGGAAAAAGGGAAGTGTGCTAATATAAAATGAGAACTAGAACCTAAAGACCAAGTAAGTACATTCTTTAAATGTTTAATTAATATTTTGAACTCTATACCCATCCTTGCCTGATACGAACAAGAACTCGCTTCGCGAAAGTAAGCGCGACTATCCATTTGGCATCTACAGCAGCGACATGATGGCAGTGATAACCCTCTTATTTGATGCCTTAATTGACCACATATTACTTACTTACGTGTATCATGTGTGGAGCGGAGCACTATGTAATAGTAATAAAGATAAGTGGTTCCTGTTCTTCACTATGGATGGGCCGAGCCGCAATCAAACGGGGTCCCTGCCTACCTCTTCCCGTAGCGTAGGTATGGCCTTCGATCGATCCACGTACGTCTTTCTTACGGTATATACCTGCCTGAGAGAGGGGAGAACCACCTGACTAGATAGAGAATAGTGTCCGAGTGTCAATGGTATATAGGATAGGGTAGAGCAGAGTAGGCATGGAGAGATTTTTGAAGGGAAACCCCCAAACCATTGATTGTTGAACAACAATATTTCACAGACATAATATTGGCACAGGAAAGGAAGCCAGATATGTCGGTCTGGATTATGCCTCCTGTTATCACATATATAGTAGCCAGGCTACCATACATTATTTTTCTGATTCCAGTACACTATTCAGCCAGTTCCCTTACATTGAGATGCTGAGATGAGCATCTATATTGGATCACTATCAGATTTTGGACAGCAGTTGTATTCCCCATTGCCATGACTGAGTCTCAGGACACTCAGAGAGATGATCGATGTAGCCATTATACCATTTGTACAGAGCAGTCAGTAGTGCCTAGACTTGCAGTGGCAGTTTCAGAGGACAGATGATGGTTCAAATGATGAGTATTCAGGTATATGACTCAGCAGGTATATCATAGTGTTGTGTTTATATTGCTTTTATATTTATTCTTATAGCATGTCTTAGCACTTAGTGTCATGATCTGGCGATCATATAGATATGTGGACCTGTTTGCTCTTATTATATATATACACTATATTGTCCCTACTCAGACTTAGAAGTTCACTATTCATACTCATTGGTTTTACCCTCCCTAGGGAGAATAGAGGTGGAAATTCCACCATATCTTCGCTTTCTAGTGTTGGCTCCATTATTCATTGTATTCATCCATCCATTGCCTACCTTTTAGTTTATCACCCTGACTTACTACTTGACTAGTGACATGGAGGATCTTTTCCCTACTGTAGCCTCTGTATAGGATGAGCTTCCTTGTTTATTGTGTCTCAGCTCTGAGTTGGTGACAAAAATTACCTATGGTGAGTTGGAGTTCCTTGTGAATTCCCCCTAGTCACTAAAGTTGTGTTGGCTAAACCTGAAACTTTTAATGCTGCCATGAATACAAAGTCTGGAAAATGAAATGCTATATCTTGTATGAAAAGCCCATTCATGCAATGTGTTTATAAACACACATGAATGAAAGGCATGACAAATGAAAATGGCCATGAAAATAAAATGTTATATCTTTTGGAAATGTAAATACCTAGGTAACCAAGCTGTCTGTGACACACCTAGAAGTGCTCAAGTAAACAAGTGCCTTAAAACCACACCTGCAGCAGAAAGCCTAAAATAAATGTAAATCTATGCAATGTGTTTATAAACACACATAGATCAAGGCTATGGAAACTTCAGGCCCAAAAAGAAATGGAACTTAAATGCTATATCTAAATTATTGCTGGCCTCATTTGTATTATGGATTGTGTGCATCTGTTAAAGGTGAATAAACCCTCTTTAAACAACTTATCCATTTGTGAGACACTGCCATTCCCTGTGTTGTTGCTCATTCAATATATACTATGGTGTGTATTCCCTTTCCCTTTGCCAAAGTGTCACAAAGTTAAGTCAGTCAAGTCATCCCTTAGCCTAGCTAGTTATTTTAGCCTTCACCCTTCACTAGCAAATTGATCACAGCTATGAAGTGATTATGATCTTGAAAGTCTAGTCTAAGTAATAATAATAATTAATGACATTATATATTTGGATTTAGATCGCCAGTAATGATTACTTTGTGTTATAATTGTTATTTGAATAAGTTGTAGAGCATGCATTAACCTATGACACTTTACAACAGCTTATGATGGTGGTATGAGTTATATTTGGTCATATTGACTTGGTCAAACCTAGTTTGACCATGGTCAACTATAGGACATGAGATGGTTGGACCTTGTGATGATATGGATAGATGATATATGGTCTATGTACATGTACATGATGATTCTATGCAGCAGATACAGGGTTATGATGATGATCCATGGTTTACAGCATTATTTGATCATTTACAGATTATTATTATTTCACCTGTTCCGGTATATTGGATATATTTTATGATCATGCAAAGACTCATATGGTGTATGAGTACACATATTTGATGGATTTGGACCCTCTGAGTCCAATGAGATAGTCTGTTTTCAGTTCCGGGCATTTACAGTGATGATTGAGCCTCAGTAGGCTATCCCAGTGCAGTTTTGGTCTGTCGGAGACCTTGTCAGAGCAGAGGTGATTTTTATTCGGTTGACCTATAGGGCGCTGTGCTTGGAGGGGGTGGTCCAGCCACTTATTTTTACCATATTAACCCCCTCCCGGACACACTGGTGCCCTCAACTTGACAGCGCAGGCACTCCAGGAGGCAGTTTGGGGTAGTTTCACGCTTCCCGAGGCATTTCAGGATTGGTAGAAATGGCTATTGAGGAATTCGATTTGGGCTACTGAGGAAATGTCTTAGCATGGGATGACCAGTGATGGTGGATTGATGTCTTCCACACCTCCTCCAACAGTTTCAGCTTCATCGGGACCTGCATCCATCACTTATGGCACTTTCTGATGATTTATGAGGTCTTTTGAGGCCTACGATTTGTCCATAGAGGCACGATTTGGTATATTGATGACTATTTTATTATTATTGTGCTATGGGGATTGACCAAGGGTGGCTAAAATTATCCCTTGGACCGACCATAAGATTCTTATTATATTTTGTCATCATGATATGGTGGGATTCCCCTCTTCTAGGGCGATTTTGTCCACTTATGTTATATTTTGAGAGTGATCCGTGTATTTTATTGTTGAGCTCATCTCAACCATTTATTAGACATTTGTATCTTTTAATATTAGCCACTCATTCAAAAAGTGGTTAGGATTTTGATGCCTCTCCTTCCTATTTAAAGGAGAGAGCTTCTCATTGTAAGGGGTCTTTGGCTCTTGGATTATTGGTATAGAAAAAATTTCTTGTGGAAATTCTTGTGGTCTCCTTTGCATCTGGTGTTCTTAAATGGTGATTGGAAAGTATTTTGCATCCTAGCATTTGGGAATTTGTGGTAAGATCTATCTTTTTGGAAATCATTGTCTTGTCTACAGGAGGGCGACTTCAACAAGGGCGATTTTGCAAGGCTTCTTCAAATAGACTTTCTTGGCATTTGCTTGTATCAGGCTATCATTAGTATCATTGTGATCTATGATATCTTTCTGTTACTTCTCTTGTGGCATTAGTCTTATCTCTTGATTGCATCAAATCTGATATTGTTGACGTTTGTTGTGCAGGAGAGAGGGCGCATTGGCTTCTTGGACTGAATCGACTTCATATAAAACTACCTCAAAGCTTCTCGAATTGATCGGGTTTGCATAGATCATCATCATTAAGGAATCTACAAGGTTACCCAGGTAAGATCCACATGTTTGTTTCTCTTATCTTGATCCAATCCATTGACATAGCACATAAATTGATAAAACCCTAATTAATCAAACCCCCATTGTTACGTTTTCTCAGATCTACTAAGATCTAGTGGGTTGTTGGGTATAATATTGAAAACCCACCTCTATAGTATCCACAGCATCCCGGATCTATAGTTTGGTGAGGATTGGCCTCCATTTGACCCCCTTCCCAAGCCAACTTAGCCTCTCCAAGTGAGGTCGCACTCCTTGGGGAAGGTGAGTTACCCTAGATCTAGTTGATGGGTAGTTGAGACTCCACTTGTTTCATGATCTACACATCCAATAACCTACCCCTAGATTGTCACTTTTCTGATTTCTACCTTGTGGGTCCTATTGCACATTTTAAGAGATTTAATCCCCATTTTGGACCACTAGGTATCTTTAAACTCAGATCTAGTAAAATCTAGCCATCGGATTGCCTTGAAATTGTAGATCCACACTCTCACTTGACTAGCCTACTTGGATCTAAAGTTTGGATGCAATTGGACTTGTCTTGATTCATTTATTCCACTTTTAGGCCTCCTCGAGTAAAGTCGCACCACCTTGGATATTGGAGTTGGTCCACTTCTAGGGCATGGGTACTTGAGATTTTGGTGGATTTGGAATGGGCATAATTCAAAACCCAGGTCTAGTATGTCACTTCATCAAATCTTGCCTTGGGGATAGCATTCATTGTTTTAAGGGATTGTGGTCCACTTAGGTCAAAACCTTGAATCTCTATATCTAGACCTATTCATCCATCAAGACTTTAATTGCCCACTTGTCTCATGCAATAGGAGTCATCAACCACAAGTTAAATTCACTTTGACTCCATTATCCCAATTCCCAAGGCACTGATCTCTCTCCAAGTCAATTCGACTTTCCTAGATTGTTGGATTAACTTATAGTTTGACTCTTGTGTGGTGAACTAAACCCTTTGGTGTCATCATACTTCATGATCAAACTTGTCACTTGTACTAGTAAGCCCCAATTCAACCCCTTAACTACCTTGCATTGGACACGGTTCCCAAGGCAATGGATTTTCTCACATTGAACTAGTACTTCAATCCTGGATCCCATTTCAAATACTATAAGTCACTATCACATCAATAATGAACCAAAGCTATACTCATTAAACCCCTCACTTGTCTTGTGACTTCATCCTTAGGTCTAGGATAAACCATACACCTTACTTCACTTAGAATTAACTTGATTTGGTGTCTTGGTTTTGATCTCTCCTATCGGGAGTAGATTGGGTCTCCCCCTTTGTTGTCTGGGCTAGATAACATAAAGCGAAGGTTTCCTCGACTGGCGTGACAACCATCTATTGGAGGTCGAGGTGATCGTGGTTGCACCTTTTGAGTTGCCCTTCCCTATTTCCATCCATTAATGGATACATCCACAGGGGTAACTACAGTTTAGGTGATAACACCTCCCTCCCAGCTTCCTCTTATTTTAATCTAAACTCATACATAGGAAGGAGTGTTCGATGACCTAGAAAGATTTAAAAAATAGAAAGGTAAATTTATTCTTGCTTGCCTTATAAACTACTTGAGTTCCCACATTTGTTAAAACAAGTAAGGATAAGTAATTTATTAAAGCAAGTAAGAAATAAGAAAGGTCTCCCCAGGTTATAGCCAATATATCCCCGTATGAATTTTGAACTACTTCCTACACTAATTCTTTCAAAAAGTGAGGGAGGAATTCATTCAAGTTAGTAAGATTACCATCAAATTATCAATACTTCTTTAAATTCCATCAATTGATAATTACCTAAACTACTAAGGAAGAATAAGGAATAGGTAAAACAAATGACCAATGCCAAAACTAAGGGAATCAAGGAAACCAAAAAACCACCTAACAATGATGCTAGGCGAAACAAAATACCACAAACCAAAGTTAAGGCACTAATCCTCAATGCAAACAGGGGAATAACCCTAAGCTTCACACAAAGAAACCTTGCTCTATTTGTGGTGTCTATGGACATTACACCCATGATTTTCTACTTTTACCTAAGTTGCTCAAAACTGCTATCAAGTTTAAATTGTCTTTGTTTGGATTCAAAAAATCCGATAAACTTGACATGGATTTGCAGTCTCCTTGTGCTGAGTGTGGTACTTCTACGCAACATAAGCTTCTGATGGTATTCATTCCCTTCCATAACAACCAATGTTCTTTCCTTTAGTTTCTAATATATGCCTTTAAAGTACTCATCTCTTTAATAATATTCACTCAACAAATCATGCGTGAAGGGATTAAGTTGCATCAGAATATTAACCGTTGCAATCTTCTTCAGCGGGGGCGTGAAAGCATGGCTAGGATCAAAGCATTGGTAATCTTCCTTTTTAATTATTCATAAAACACTCATTGTTATGGCTTACCCCAATGAAATATCTTTTCTTTGATGGTCATGGCATGCAATGGTGCTACTACTATTTTAAAAATTGCTATAAAATTCCTCGAGTATTGAGATACTCTCCTGAAACTCCTAACCTTTTTAAAGCTAGTTGGAATAGGTCATTAATTGATGGCTGCAATCTTATTTATATAAATATACCCTCAACTCTCCTTGGCTGATCATGTGTCTAAGATAAATAAAGGATTCTTTTCCAAACTCAAATTTATTCATATTTGCAATCAGTTGATTCTTTCTCAATATCTTTAGTACCTGTATCACATGTGAGATGTGCTTTTTCCAACTATTGCTAAATATTTTTATGTCATATCGATATACTATTACAAATTAGTCAATAAATGGATTTAGCACATCATTCATTAACTTCATTAAAGTTGCAAGTGCATTACATAAACTAGAAGGTAGTACTAACCATTCGTGCAAACATTACCTCGTCTTGAATGATGTCTTCCACATATCTTCTGCTTTGATGCTTACTTGATGGTAACCTAATTTTAGGTCCAACTTGGTGAAGAAATTGGCTTGTTGAAGCTGGTCCAACAAGTCATCAATTTGTGGTAGTGATTATTTATTATTGACGATGACTTTGTTCAAGACACGATAATCAATGCACATTCTCTAGCTTACATCCTTCTTGAGCACCATTATAACGGGTGAATTGCACAATGACGTGCTAGGCTTGATGACTCCCTACTCTAACAATTGCTGCAATTGCTTCTTTACTTCATATACTTCTATGATGGACTATTATATAGCTCAAAGTTTGGCAATGGAGACTCTGACAACAAATGAATCTCATGTTAAACCTCTCTCTTAGGTGGTAGCACTTGAGGTTCTTGAAACACCTTATTGTAGGCTTCAATTAGTTGTTGTAGTTGTTGATGTTGCTTGCTATTACCTTATTCCAAGGATGCCTTCATCTCCACTTCATTGCCATCTCCTTATTGCTCCTTATCTCAAGAACACCAAGACAAAATTATTGGTATTGTCAATGATTCTCCACCCCTAAGGTGCGATGATTAAAGAGAGTTTAGCCTTGTCCTTGTGTGTAGTTATGGTGAAATCCTTCCCATCTTTGGCAAGTTTATACAAATTTTATCTCCTATTAAAGATGTAATCTCTCACTTATAAGTACAAGATTCCCAAGATAACTTGACAAGTGTCCAACAGAACTACATTTGTAATGCCCCCATTTTCGGGTTCCCTTGCTTTGCAATTGGAGATTACTTTCAGGGTGTGTGTTAATGCTTAATTTCCACTAAAATAAAAATAAAACGTCAATTGAGAAGATTTTCTATATTCTTTTTCAACTAATGGTGCATGCACTGAACCCGATGGGAAATAAATAAATCATAAGTGCTGTTGTTTCGGGAAACATACTCATTAATCGAAAAATGAATTTAAAAATGAATTTAAAAATGAATTTTTCTTCCCTTCTACCCAAACCAAAAGATTCTTCATTATCCATTTGGATCTCTCACATCTATTCGTGAAGTATTGGCCAGGGAGTTAAATTGTGGAACGATGGTATGTCTGGTGCTTATTGTGGTATGGCTGGTATGTATTTGTATGACTATGTACCTCCTGCTATATCTAGCTATGTCTGTTGCATGATCCTAAAATGGTGAATCAACGTATGTAAGCTTCGCCATTTCTTCCATCCAGTCCAGGTAGAAACATATGTTCCATAGCGGTAAGTTAGTGAGGGGTATGTTTCAAGGAGGCTTCAGTCTCCTGTGGTGAATGGAATAAGGCTCAAGGCTAAAGTCTTGGCAGTCTATGCTGAAGGCATAAGGTGAAAGTTTATAGGAATAAGAAGGTGATTGTGAATGGCTTGTGTAGCCCGCCCCTGTGTGTTCATGGCTCTGGTATGGGTAATCCTAATCCTCCAGCTCCTTCCTCCTAAAACTCCTCAACATCTCCTTCCTAAGCTCCTCAAAATGGACTAAGTTCCTCGAAGGTATATCAACGTTATAAATCTCTGTCTCAATCAAAGCATGACGTCCCTCCCGTGCTCGAAGCGTCCACCTCGTCTGTGTCGGGTTTGTTGCATGCACTGCATCCCGCTCTGTCCGGGGAAAATCAATCGTGCACCTCGCCTCGCTCCCAGCCATGCACACATTCAATATAGCCAGCAAGCTCAATAAGTCGCCATCCAGCTAACCAGCTAGTCAGTTCCATACATATCCCAACCCGTAGTTTTATTGGACCAGCCGCCAGCAACAGCCGGGTTCCTCCCTCTAGCAAGCCCGCGGTAATTCGATCAACTAGCAGTTGTAGCAAGACTAGTGAGGCCAGCCATTCCCTTTTAACTCGACCAAGGATAAAAAGATAGTAAGCGTGGTTTCGGAAATATGCGTAAAAGTATTCAAATGTCGTTCTTCCATAAATCAAACGTAACTTTATCAGTTAAGTTGGGCTCAGCCTCATATTAGTTTCAAAATGGAGGTTATAGCGGGATAAAATGTCTACCTAATTGCTATATCTCTAACTAACTTAGACCTCCCTAGCTATAATAAGTAGTTGATATAATAAGGAGGGGGGGTAAGGATTGATGCAATTTCTGTAATAACCTTACGTACATTCAATCAATGAGTTTACTATAGAAAAATAGGAGTGATTTAAACCAGATGGAACATGCCTGTTGCGACCCTCCAAAATGAAACTTTGTTCATAATACCACCATTTTTAACCCTCAAAGCATCTAAGTAATTTACAAAGAAACCCCCATAGAGCACAAAATAGAGTAAACCAAAGAAAGCCTTGCAAAAAGCCGAAAAGGAAAAGCTTATTATACCAATATACCCCAGCCAAGAGGAATTGCCTCTAATCACCTAAAAAGGCATTGTGCCTTATTGAATTGCTCCTCATTGATTGATCGTTAGATCTACTTTACTATTTATTTTTAACCCAAATCCCGACGATAAAAGATTGTTGCTTTCCCTTTGGTGTTTGGATATTGCCTTCCTTATTAACCTCTTACCCCTTATTAGCTAAGCTAATCGGTGGAATAAAAATAGGTGTAAATACCTAGTCATTAAGTAAGTAGTTAGTAAGGGGCATAACGACTGGGCAATCCCTTCCATTCGTTCCCGCAGGCAGGAAGAGAGGGATGGGGCCAACAAAATCCCTTGGGATAATTCACCAAGGCGCCTTAGGTGCTTAGGGAATCACTCAAGTTGAGTCAAAGTAAGGTAAGGTTCCCCTCTATCTATCGTGAAGCTCTCGCCACGACCCAAGCACAGAGAGTAGAGCTAGGAGTTAGAAGCTTCTTCTGAACTAAAGCTATAAGCACCATATGGATTCAACGAGTTGTTTTATTTAGGGAATGGATAAGTAAGGATCACCTCTTTAATTAAATGGAAAAGTTAAAGGTAGATATGCGATAGCGTATATTAACACGTAGGGACCATATGGATTGAATGGGAACGACTCTTCCTGTATGGAGCCCCCTGGCAATGGCTAGCGACTATGGGGTGGCTATGGGATGGCACTGTTGCCTGGAAACATGTACAACAATTCAGTTGTAGTGGATTTTATTTCTGGCTAGTATGGATAGGCCCACTGGTAAGGTCTCTTGGCGAGATCTCCTAGTCCTCCTTCGTGTCCGTGGTGCACCCCCTATCAATAGAGGCGTGTCAAATTGAATGGACAAGTTAAACGACCCTCTATTGATAGGGAATGGGTTTGATTATTCCCCCTTCCTTCTCTATTTGGCAAGGACTCTAGTTATCATATGTGAAAACTCGATCGATATCTTAAATAGACCTGGACATTGGAGGTCTCGAACCTTAGGTAGGGTCTGGACATAATAGAAGACTTGGAACAACAATAGGAGGAACCTGAAGAGCTTTGGAAATTATTTATGTCAACTGGTATAGTTCACTACGGCTAATTAGAACTATATACTAAATGGATTCTTCCCAATGGGGCAGAGTCTGCCTCTATCGTATTTGTATGACATAAAAAAGGGGTTTATAAAAAATTCTATACTATGTAGCTCTCGTGTAACCTCATCATCGGACCTATATGTGGTGTCTTCAATGGTGACACTCTCTAGCTAACTCTACTTTGGTTTGGTAGCTAGAAGTTCTGGGTTCACAAATGGACTAGGAGCCTGAATATGCATCAACGTACGTATTGATTTCTTGTTACACAATAGATTAGTAAACAGAAACCACTTGGCACTTGCTGGCATATTTACACTAGACATGGAGTAGTACCAGGGACATGGAGTAGGAGTAGTACCGGCAGTGCATAACCACCTACCTACCTGGTATCCTACTAGCATCAAACCAAGATCTAAGAGTTAAGGCCCCCCTAGAGTCCATGTAGATATGCAATTATTGGCCATATGATGGCAAGGATCCACTAAACGTTGTATATTTTGAATTTCCCTTGTTGATTCCCATTAGACACTATAGGAACCCTGTTGGGTTGGATTAATCCATCCCAATGCTATTTTATTTATCAACAACATTACGAATAAGTTCTTATTTTGTCCAACCACACTTACTCATTTGTGCCTCCCCAACAAAATCTGAGGCCATGGGATAACCAACTCAATGTCTGGTGGTATAGAATCTACTACTTTCCTTGCATAACATGCTAGGCATACTTTTAGAGAAATTAGCTTTAAACTTGCCTTTTTAATAAGGGAACTTACACTCCCCTATCAGGTTTTAAAGCTAGAGAGAACTACTCCCCTTACAGGTGTCACATTGTTGAATGAGATGATATGCAATATCGTTTATTATGTATGACCTCTCCCAGGTAGTTATGATGGTGCTATCTATCTACAACCTCACGATAATACTATTTTATTAATGTATATGCTCTCGTTAAGTAGTAAGTTAGTAACCAACATAGCTCCAACCAATTTATGTCTTCTGGTTTAGATGATGGGTAACTCTTCTATGCTTCTTCCTCTCGGCACTTAAGTAGAGAGATGTATTTATGGCAATGTAATCCTATATGCAATTAGCCCCATCCTCTCAAGTATCTCACATGGCCCACAGAGTCTAGGAGCTAGCTTTGGATAGTTCCTGAACATCAACAAATGTTTCTTCTGCTTCACCCTAAATAATATATGGTAGCCAACTTTGAACTCCTATGAGTTCCACTTAGGCCTACGTAACGTTTCTGCCCTTACTGGGGCTTTATTAAATTTATACTTAATTATTTAAATCTGAATCTCCTTGATCAACTTTGGCCCAAGGATAATCCCATCTGCTGGATTATTTAAATCTGTTCTTCCATATCCTTGATCAACTATGGCCCAAGGATAGTCCCATTTGCTTGAATATCCCAACTCATTGGAGTGTATCACCTGCTGCCATACACGTCTTCAAATGGACTCATTCCCAATGATGCATCTGCAACATGTCCTCAATGACCTAGTAAACCCTTTCAGTTTTCCCATCCAACTATGGATGATAGGTTGTACTCAACAACTGGGTGCCCAACACTTTGAACAAGCTCTTCTTCAAGTTATAGGTGAACTTTGTGTCTCTATATTATATAATTGCTCGATGCACAACAAGTTTCCTTACCACTTTTTCATAGTTATGGGTAGACCACAATGGAATAAAATGCGTTGCCTTCATAAATGCATATACCACTACCATGGTGGAGTCATGTTGCCTTGCTGACCTAGGTAACAAAATGATGAAGTCCATCGTGTCCATATCCTATTACCACTCAGGAGGAGGCAAATGCTGCTTCGACCTTGCTAGATTGATAAGTTATGCCTTGAACTTCTAACATTCTAGGCATTTGGAAACACATTTTTCCACTTTATTCTTGCATTATGGGCCAAAAATACTTTTTATCACCACAGCAACTGTGTTCTGTAACCTGGATGTCCTGCATAAGGAACATTTCGCCTTTCTTTTTTAATCGACTTCCTTAACTCTGTAGAGCTAGGTACATACATCTTACATTTATTCTGATAAGTCCACTAACAAGCTGAAATCCTTAATACTTGCATTGTGCTTTATACATGCCTTTCTGCAATATCTTCACTATAAGGTAATACTCATCTGCTCCAAGAGCTTCAAGTACTTTCTTTCTCACATTGGACTCATAGGTGTTTATGGCTGCTAGATGTATTCTTCTAAATGCATTTGCAACTGTGTTATCTTTTTCTTGAAAGTGCTTTATCTCTAAATCCTACTCGTAGAAAATCCAACCACCCTCTACGTCTGACATTCAGGGGTGCTTGAGTGAAGGGATATGTTAAAATGTTATTTTGTGTGTCTTAGCGGAAACTTTATACCAATGAGGTAGTGTCTCCATATCTTCAAGGCATGAACCCCTGCAACAAGATCTAATTTATGCGTGGGATAGTTCTACGAGGGTAGGGTAGCGGGGGTAGCAGCCATCGCTGATACCAGGGTGGGGTAGTGGAGTAGTGGAGTAAAAGACCTTCACTTAAACTACATTTACTTCTACAGGCACTGATACATTCCATCATCTACATTCATTCCATTGTATAGAGTCTTTCCTCCTGCCTTTTCCCAACCACCTGACCTGCTTGGGAGAAGTTTTTGAATATGAAACAACCATTCCAATGTATAGCGGTATACGTATAACGTAGGGAAAGCTCAGCCATACATTCTTAATCTGCTCATAACTCACTATTTTCCCCCACTATAAGTTATAGGTATAACCTTCATTGATGGTGCGGGCATGGATCTATCTCATTCTTTCACCGACGGTCAGTACTAGACGAAGCCACTATTAATAAGCACGTTTTTGGCATCTCTTTCCGCGCTTACTTTACTTACTTCTCTTTCCACCTTCTCTTTCTGCCATTCCCTCCATACATCCATCCATTCATTCATAAGGCATTGATGGTTCGTAAGGCGTTGATGCAGTCAGTACCAAAGCCACCATTCATAAGCATGTTTGCGGTTCGGTAAGCTTAGATAGATCCATCGGTAAGCTTTTAAACTTAGTAACTGATGGGTTTATGCTTTTATAGGCACCATCATTGAATCCATTTTAAACCTAGTAACTGATGGACTTTTGTGTGATGCCGATGCGTCGGTGTTGTGTGATGCTTGCTGACGATGTCAGGGTGCATCACCCGCCTCATGACCGATGGCACGTTTGAGGGAAGGAATGGCACTCGACCAATTATATGCCTACCCTAAAGCCTACCCATAGGAGACACCATCTCGAAGCTTGCAGTGGTGTTAATGATAACACTGATGAATAGGATAATAAAATTATTTAGGGTAGGCTGTATGGATGTCCCTAAAGTAAAAATAAACATGAACAACCCTAGTTTTCTTCATGAAAGGGACTATGTTGACACCCACTTTGAATAATCGATGGTGCATATAATGCTTGCATTGATAAGCTTGCGAATCTCATATGACCTTATTAGCAATATAGGATTCATGGATTGGTGTGGGCCCACCAAGATAACATCCTCATAAGTTATGATCATATGAATTACTTTGGAAGGATCCATGCCTTTCATGTACTCATACTCAAAATGTTTAGATATTCATGGAGAAGGGAAGATAAATCAACAATTATCTTAATTACTTTATCCTTACTAAGGCATACCTTGCTAAATAAATGTTTAAAGCTTTCTCTCCCTCTCAGCCTGAAATATTGGATGTGCTACTTTCATTTTTATTTTAAAGGTCTCAAGGAAAGAAGTCTTCGCGTAAGGTGGAGTAATTTGGGGGCATTGGAAAGACTTGTTCGTGGTGTTTTCAAAATGGTTCATTTCAGCGACTCTTCTTTATTTAATGAATGCCTCTTTCGGATAATAGACTTATGTGATAATGATCACTCGTTTCAATAGGGAAGGCAGAATCATTCCAAGGATCTGGACCAATCACAGAAGTAGTCCAGGGGAGGACAATAAGCCACCGATGATGCTTCAAAGATGAATAAGAGGAAGGATAATTACACTGCATCACGTTAAATTAAAATATGACCTTGAGATATAATATGAGGACAGGGGGGATTTTTATCCTCAGACTCCTATCCTACAGGCTATTACTATAGCGCAAGCTACTGTAGCCAAGTGATGGAGGGCGGAAGAGATAGATATAACTACCACTAAGCCAAATGCCGCAAGGAAAGATAGGACAGATGATAAAAGATCAACAGCTGATGATCCAAGATCGATTAAGAATGCCAACCTGCCTGAATGCCAGCCCAACCAGATTCCAATTTATTTATTGATTGATAGAGACACGGGGTGAGGGATTTATTCATCCATTGAAGCCCTACCCTCAAACAAGTGCCACCCACCAAGTAAAGAGTTGCATGGTTTTATAAACAACCCAAAATTGTGGCTGGTAGGAGGTAAAATAAAGAGCTATAAGGGGACTGACAAATTGGATTGGCACCAGAGGGGAGTGCTTGTAAAATTATTTGTTGGGTGTTGGAGGCATATTGATCCACCGGAGTTGAAACTCTTATTTCTAATTAGCCAAATTGATTAGTGGAGGCAGATTTGGAAAGTAATTCAATAACTTGCCTAACCTCAAAAGTAGTATAAGTCCCTAAGTGAAAAGTAGGGTACAAGGAAGGCGCGGAGCCGGTTTACCGCGATTATTATGTATTAAAAGCTAAAAAATAAGGCAAGGGGTCTGTAGTGGTTGGTATCCAGTGGTGGTGTTATCACACTATAGTAGCAGGGCTACTATCCTTGTTCAGCAGATATCTGCACATTCCAGAGCTTCCATTATTCCATAGCATGGCTATATATTCAGGATCACTCATGATCAGAGCAGTATATTATTCAGATTTATGTTAGACCTTGTGTCAAGGCTGAGCCTTGAGAGTTCATATTTGATGACCGATGTGACCCTTTATCCCATACAGTTTCAGTTCAATGCTTAGAGATGTATTGCAGCAGTGTTTCAGATGGTACATGATGATTATTATGATGATGTTGTATGATCTATGGATATGTTATCACTGACTGTGGATTATTATCGTGTTGATTTAGTCATGTTTATAGCATCTGCTTGGTATATTATTCTTGATGTGGCAAACTGTTTAAAATGAACTATAAATCATAAAATGGACAATTGCTTGCACATTTAGGTCATTTAACAAAACCCACTGGTTTTCACCTTACATAGATATGGTCTTTCTTGACACCAGTTGTCTGCTAGTGTAGGCTCCATATTCACTTGACTCCATCCATACATGACTTTCCTATTTGACTTTAAACCTTGACCTGTCTCATTTGACTTTCTGATACTGAGGACTTCCCCATTTTTCTACCTTTGTGTTTGGACCGCATCCCTGTATATTCAGTGTCTCGGCTTTGAGTTGGTGACAAAACTTGCCTTCGGTAAGTTGGATTGTAGGCCTAAATCATTCTGGTCGGTTGTCTCGATGTTTGGCATTGGCTCGAAATCCCCCTAGTCACTTGAGATGTTGTTGGCTAAAACTGAAAGCTCATGTTCTACCTATGGAAACTTATAAATTCGCCCATGGAAACTAAAAAGGGAAAGAGCGATGAACAGCTAAAAATACTCCTCAAAGAGTATAAGAAAGGTCCAAAAAGCAATGGTTCTTAAAAGTTATATATAAACAATTGCTGACCTTATATATATTTGAAAACATGCCCTGGATGCAAGCTGCAACTAGTTGTGCTTATCAGCACATCTGAAATCCGAAGGGTTATGTACGCCAAAAAGGCCATGAAATAAAATTGAATGATCCTAATGAACCTGGATCAACTTGATGTAGACATGATGCCTAAGTTGAATAAACACTCTCTGAACAACTTATCCATTTGTGAGGCACAGCCATCCCCCATGTTACTTTGTCCAACACAGAGTTTGTAGCTTTCCCCTTTCTCCCAGTCCAAAGTATTTTTGAGTTAAGTTAGACAAGTCAACCCCTTTGCCCAACCTTGTTCCTAGCCTTCATCCTTCACTAGCAGTTTGACCATGTCCAATGGGTGAGTTTGTCATTTGAACTATTGTGCAAGTAATTTTATATAACAACGGAATATGCTAACTTGATTAATGCCACTGAATGGATGTTATACTTTGAGCTTGGCTTTGAGAATGATTAAAGAAGCATGTCTTAGTCTACTGATGTGATTTATCCTTGGTTGTATATTCTTGGGATCCATGATGATGTGGACCATATATATATGCTTTTTTATGATGATTCATGGTCCCACATACTTGATGATGATATCATATGATGGACATATGATGCAGATGACGATTGATGCAGTTCAGTAGGTTTCATTATTACTTCAGATCAGCGGATTATGCATTGTCCATATATGGTGGACCCTACAGCTAGCCCAATAGGGAAACCCATGGTGTATGAGTACACATTTCTAGTGGATTTGGGTCTTCTGGATCCAATGAGACACTTATCTTTCAGTTCCGGGCACTTCTGACAGTGATTGATGCAGTTTTCACTTGTTGACCATATTTGGGGCTGATTTCCTAGCCTTAGCAGTAGGGGCCATGAGAGGCCAGTTCACCTAGGGCGCTAATGATGGAGGGGGTGGTCCAACCACTTGTTTTTACCATTTACCCCCCCTTTTGGAGAGCCTAGTGGGCTCAGATGGACAGCGTAGATGCCCTAGGAGGCAGTTTTGGCACTTTCACAGTTACCGAGGTAGTTAAAAAATGGGATAAAGTGGTCACTGAGGAATTCGATTTGGGCAATTGAGACAAGGTTTAGGAATTTGGTCTTCGCAGAGGTCTTCCAGGGTGATCTCACTGTTAATGTGGAATTTTGTCCTATGGATAAGTCAAAACTCCCTTAACTTTAAAGTAGACTTTTCACTAACTCTAAAGCAAGAAACAAGCCTAAACAAATGCTACCTTGAGATTCCTGAATTAACCTCTACAGCAAGATCATATGCATTCAGAAACATATGAGAGACATGACATACCTTTCAATTCGACGTTTGTCCCGCTTCCAGCCTTTTGATCCAAGTGCTCCGATGAAGAACCTATTAAGATCAATCAAAGAACAAACATACCAGCTTCCAAATACCTTGAATGTAAATGTTAGATCCAAATCCAGATTAGATACATTCCATGCTAAAGATTTAAACAATACACATGAAATGGGAAAGACAAGACAAGTTATCTTATTACAACTTGAAGAATACTTACAAAAGGTGCTTGATGCCCAAGCCAATCCTCTAGCTCCAAGTGTCTTCTCCTCTAGCTATCTCCACAATGCTGCAAGACCATAAGTTTGGTACTACAAAGAGTCCCCCCCTTTCCCCATGGGATGCCTCTCTTTTATAATGAATGGTGAGGTTAACCAACAAGAGAGATGGGTGGATCTATGGAGAGATAAGTGGATTAGAGTTTCCAATCGAGGGAAATGAGTTGAGATCGAATCAGAGACCCCAATCTTCCATTATCTTTGAAAATCCAAAATCCCAAAAGCCATGGAAAAAAGTCTATAAAACGTCTACCGCGTCCTTTGGTCTGAACATAACGCGGTACTACCGCGTTCTGTGGAAACATCATCGCGCGGTAGTGTGGAGTACCACGCCCCTCTAACTGAGCAAGGCGCGGCAGTGTATGTAAATAAAGTCTCAGCTAGGTCAGAACTTGTCAGGGTAGATTCACCTTCCAGGTTCACTCATCTTCTGGGTGGTTCAAACAGCAGGGGAAATGTCGTCAACTCTGTTTGTGGTGGAGATGCGACACTGTGGAATACAGAGGTATAACAGATGCCCCCTAAAGTGTGAGGTTAGAAGGGACTGATGGCCGAAAGACTTTACAAATATTGTGCAGAGATAGCATCGAGGAGAGCGACAAGGAGCTGAGACAGAAACAAAGTGTTAGATACCACCGAGGCGGGCATCCCCATGCTCGGAAACAAATGACTCAAAGCATGGCTGCCGACCAATACATTGCAGATCCATGAGTACTGAGATGATATAGACTGCGGACATATCATGGCTACTATGAACGATCGTAGATCCATGAGACAATAATGACACAGCCACAACCAATACAATAAGTGCATCTGTGTGACAATACAAATGACATCTCCATCGCAACCTGGATGCAAACAAAATGTGGAGGTGCGCCCAGGGTCTTCTACCCGATCGCAAAAGATACGAATCTAGCCATGTGATTACAAGGTGTTGAAGTCGAACATGGTAGAAACCATTTGATTACCGGTCAATGATGTGAACCGTTAACAAATGCGAGGGAGATCACCAATGATGACGATGATTCCCAAGGTATCGATGGTACATCTCAACGGAATGCGAATGAATGAGTTGATGTCGAGCATCCAAGAGATTGTTTGATCAGAGGCCAATGATGTAAACCTAATGTCAAACACGAGGAAACCTGCCATTGAGGCATGCAGGTACCAAGGTACCATTGGTTGATCTCTAAGTCTAATTCCCGGATAGTGATTTGGCGTCGACGGGAATAGACTCGTCGAAGGTGGGCCATAATTTTTCCCACATCATCGACACAAAATCGGTACGAACGATAGGATGATGAAACAATGGAGGATGTACTGACACAGCGGAGGTCCGACACAATGAACGACTCTGAACAATGCAACCCTTTGAACATATAACGACATGTTACGGGACTTGGCAGCAGGGGTTAATTATAGCAGAGGATAGACACCGGATGAGTAGGCTCGTGGCCAAGGAGACGACTCAGGATGATGACCATAACTCAGTGAAGAATAGATACCCAGATATAGACAAGGGACGGACACATGCCATGTTCAAAGGTAACAACTGACAAGCTGCCATAGATAAAATTGACTTGTCTCCCCATATTCCCCCGACATGATAGACGAGTACCTATTTGTTGTTTTACGAGCTTGAGGAGGATAGCAGATGCTCGGTGTAGCTCATCTCATAGATGAGTCCAATCTCACATGTTTTACGAACCTGAGAAAGGAGGGGTTCGTCCCAAAGTGGGTCCTTCGATGTTGAATTTTTAACGAGTCCAAAGAAGGAAAACTCGGTAGTTTTTCGCATTTAGAGAGCCTGAAAAACTTAAAGGAAGCTCCATAATGTACTTTTTCGTAAATTTAGTCCCTCGATCCCGAAAAAGTGTAAAACAATTCCTGAGAGAACTCTCCCAGCCGAGATTGACTGAGGTATACCTTTCTCGTAAATAGTCTAGACGGGCCGAAAAATGGGTAACCTATCACCGAATAGACAACCTTTCAAATACTTTTACAAGTGTGAAAGAGTCAAGATCACTTGGCAATCTTTTCAATTTTAGGGAGTCTGAAAAGAGCTTAACTATGGACTCCTATGGTCTTTTTCGTAATTTTTAATTATTATGGCCCGAAAAAAGAATAAAATACAACCAGGATAATACTTTTCTCATAGTTTAACGAGCATGAGTAAAGCTGACCGTACTCGACACCGTTTACTTAAGTTTGACAAGCACGGCACAGGTGAAAAGCGCTTGGAATCTTTTTCAAGTTTTAAATCCAGAGCACGAAAAAGATAAAGTGGGCTCAAAATGAAGGTCAAGTCATGAATAAACACCAGCGTGAATGTATCGCATTTTTACCGAGGATCCTGTCAATAAATGCTTCAAAAACTGGACATTAGCAATGTGAACAAGGGTTTATTTCAACTATTTAAAATACTAATTAATTAAAAAAAAAATGTGAAAAAATGCTATATAAGGAATAGTAAAAAATAGAAATTACTATTCATTTGTGTTTTTTACCCAAAGGAGACATTTTCACCTATTTAGGAGCAAGATTTCAAGGATCCATACCGGGAGTTCTGGGACACCATTTCGATAGCCGTCTGCGCCAGGTAAGAGTGCTTGAGCCCCTCTTTCATTTTATGTAAAAAAATTTTGCTTTCACCAGGAAAAATTTGATTTTTTAGCGAGCCCTTTTGGGCAAGAATCGCCCTTCACACTACCGCGTGGGGGCTCTATCGAAAAACGCAGTACTGTCTAACAGTACCGCGCTGGATCCCGAAACTGAGGCGCGGTAGTGTGGACTGCCGCGCAGTAGAATATCCCTCAGACGCGGCAAAGGCGAATTTTTAGTTTAAAAAATCAATTTTTTTCCAATTTTCTGCTGGAACTAAGTTGCTAAATAGTTACTAATTGCTTTGTTTGACCTTTTGCAGGGATTTGCAACTTATTCGGAGCAAAATGGTAAGCTGGAAGGAAAGAGAGCACGAAGCGGATGATTTTGCAGCCGAAAATGACTTGCCAACCGTGACCGCATTGCGAGAATGTGGTTTGCTAAAGTTCTTCAAAACCAAAGGGATTCGTCAGCAACCCAAGCTTCTCACTCATCTCATCCAATTGTGGGACCCTGACATTCGAGCTTTCCGAGTGGGAGAGCATGTGCTTGAAATCCAACTTGAGGATATTTACTTCCTCACGGGCCTCTCGAAAAGAGGGGCCCGGGTGAACTTTACTGGATACTCAGCTTCAGAATCAAGCACAGATGACTTGATTGCTCGGTATTTCCACGCGGGTTCGAGTAAGAAAAGTGGGAAGGTGGCCATAAAGGAGGTCATAAATCTTCCTGTAAAAACCGTACTATTCACTATCACGCGTGCAGCAGGAAGGGTGATTCCACATCAGGCATCCCGCACACAAGGGAATCTCGCAGCAGAGTGCATGGGAGGAACAGTTTTCAACTGGTGCGAGGCAGTGTTGTCCAATCTGAAAGAACAAGTGCACAAGTGTAGGACAGGGAAAAATACCCAGTTTGGCTACGGGAGCATCCTGGTCACTTTCTTTTTGGCGAGGGTGCCACTACTGCGTCCACAGATATCTATGCGCCCTCGTCCACCTACTGAGCCATGGATGGCTCGATGGAGTGACTATGCGGGACGCCTCGGGGGACCTCAGCGGCTAGCCTTTGGCGAGGACTTTTTCTCTTGGCTAGAAGAGGAGATAGTTATGATTGATGACTATCCCTACTCAGGGGTAGATTTCCGTGAGGACATCGACTTGGCATTGCCAGAGGATGATGATTGGGATGACTCTGGTATGACCTTCATGGATATGTATTTTTTCCTTTTTGAATATTTAATTTTTATTGCTTTTTTAGAATGTGTAAAAGATGCCTAATGTATATTCGCATGCATGTTGCATACCGTG
Organism: Larix kaempferi; assembly: GCA_027924585.1. NCBI lineage: Eukaryota > Viridiplantae > Streptophyta > Pinopsida > Pinales > Pinaceae > Larix > Larix kaempferi. The sequence continues at coordinate 14,035,478 of BSBM01000761.1, forward strand.
GACCACAGAGACCAGCTGGGTACTCTCCACTACGTCGTGGTGGTGTCGATCGTCAAGCTGTTCCTGACGAAGAGGAAGATGAAGACGAGGCAGGAGGCATTCGGGACATTGAGAGGAACCTGCAGGGATTGACTCATGGTATCCCTGCTATGCGGATGGATGACGTCCCTTACCACCTCCAGCGGCATACTGTAGGTGTACCTGGTCGTATCAGTCGACTTCTTCGCAGGGTGGTTCGAGCTGTAGTGTGTTACCACCAGCAGCGGGAGGAGTCCGATGAGGGACATGATAGGTCTCCTAGATCTCCATAGATGGTCTTTTGATCTTTTTCCGGCATGTACACGATATGTAGGCTTTGAGGGCCAATTTTTGTATATGGGATTTGATCCCCAATTTTGTCTTTGACACAAAATTTATGTATTTTGGAAAAAACACTCTTATATATAGTGATACGGACCTATTCATGATCTAAATATTTACAATGACTTGTGTATTTTATTTTTTATGATGTGTTTATATGTGGGCAAGATGCCAATCCAAAATGTAATTAGCCAATGAATCAGCTATACAATTGAATTCTCTTGGTATGTGTTGATATGTAATGAAATCAAATGATCGTTCCAAGAGGCGTACTCTCCGAAACAAACGAAGTAGTATAGGATCGTGGACTGTGTAAACAAGGTTTAGATGAGAAACCACGAGTTGGGAATCTAAAAATACTGATAAGGAGTCAATTCCGAGTGAAGCAACCTCTGTCAAGAGACCAATGACTACATGGTACTCTGCGATATTGTTGGTTGCAGGACCTAAACAATTGGCTCTTGAAGAAATCAACTCGCCAGTGGGAGAATAGATCACCCATGCTGCGGAAGCGAGATTCCGGGTATGTCGGCTTGCACCGTCGGCGAATCCAAAGTAGGCAGACATCTGTGCATAAAATTACGAGTCAAAGTAAGGTTGGATACATAAGGTCCACACGCACACCAAAAAGAGTAAAAGCAAACTAAGTACATTATGTACAACAAGTAACCTGCGTAGGGTAACCTCACGCGTAGAAACGTTTGAGGTATAGCCCGTGCGGGGTCGTGCCAACGGCGTACCATCACAATCAATGAGTTCATAGGCTCCTTTTTCTAAGACACGTTTTACAATAAAGGGGTCGTACCACATAGATTCAAGTTTACATTTTCCAAGCTTATCGTGCATTTGGTCATATGTAAGTACGAGGTCACCTTCATTGAATATCTGATGTTGAACGGATTTGTCATATTGAGCTTTGACGCGTTTTTTGTGAGCTTCATTAGCTAGAGCAGCATCGCGGTGGGTTTCATCCAGCTTGGCTAGGTATAGAAACCGTTCCTCTTCGGAAGTAGTGTGTGGAAGTAGCTCTATGGCTATCTTGAGTGATGGAATTTCACATTCAATCGGGAGAATGGCTTCTAGGCCGTACACCAGTTGAAATGGTGTAAACCCAGTAGCACTTTTCACTGAGGTTCGGTATGCCCACAGTGCTGAGAACAGAGCTAAGTGCCAATTGGATTTCTGGGTACCCACAATGCGCTGAATCATTCGTTTCAGGACTTTATTAATGGCTTCAACTTGGCCATTAGCTTGTGGGTAATACGGGGTTGAGTTTTCGTGGTGAAAACCCAATTTGGCACTTAGTTCTTCGATCGTATGGTTCCTGAAATGGGAACCATGATCGGTTACAATAGACTATGGGACACCGAATCTAGCTATGATATGATTGAATATGAACTGCGCTGCTGTTTTTCCGTCTTCAGCATATGTAGGCATTGCTTCAGCCCATTTTGTAAAATAGTCGACAGCTACTATGACATAGCTATGCCCCCCGGCTGAAGTGGGCTTACAGTGCATAAAATCGATGCCCCATTTGGAAAAGGGACCGACGACAATGATAGGATGGAGTGGAGCAGGATGCGAGCGTGCTTTGCTATGAAAGAATTGACATGGTGGACACTTCTTGACTGTTTCAATGCAGTCTTTGAAAATTGAGGGCCAGAAGTATCCCGCTCGCAATATTTTCTGGGCCGTAGCCATCCCAGAGAGATGACCACCACATGCTCCAGCGTGGCAGTCGTTGAGAACACGTTCCGCCTCATCTAAGGTCAAACAGCGTCGAAGGATAGTGTCAACACCACGTCGATACAGAGTATCGTTCACTATAAGGTAGTATTTTGCGTGATGTCTGATACGTCGCCGTTCATCGCGGGTGAGATCGGGACGGAAGCGTTGGGTTTGGAGATATAAGAGAATATCCCCATACCACGGATCAGACGTGCTAATGAGGAACAATGATTCATCGGGAAGAGAATCAATGGGCTCGGATTGCTTAGTAGCACGGGGCAGGTTACAAATTAACTCAGCGAAGACCAGAGATTTCTTAGACTTGGCTTTGACAAATTCCAAGTCAAACTCTTGAAGGATGACAATCCAACGGGAGTACTTGCCCCCGAGCACTTGTCGTGTGAGGATATAGTACATTGGATTGAAATCGGCGATGACGGTGGTCCGACGGAGTAAGATGTAGTGACGGAATCTCTGGACAGCAAATACTGTTGCCAGAGCCAGCTTTTCAACATGTGAGTAGCGAGTTTCAGAGTCAAGAAGACTCTTGCTGAGATAGTACACCACATGTTCTATGCCGTTGTGGTCGTCCTGGACTAACACCATACCAATGGTGGAAATCGAGGCTGCGAGATAAAGGATGTAGTCCTGTGTGTAATTGGGGGGTTGAATCACAGGATCTTTGGTTAAGGCTTCCTTTAAATTGTCAAAGGAGCGTTGGGCTTCGTCATCCCTTATGAAGGGAACATTCTTCTTGAGAAGCCGCATGTAGCCTTTTGTTATCTCGGACAGATTGCAAATAAAACGGCGTAGAAAGTTTGCATGCCCTTGCAAACATTGAAGTTCTGGAATATTGTAGGTGAAGGCAGGGCTATGATAGCTGCTACCTTTGCGGGATCTAGACGTATCTCGTCTTTGGAGACTATGAAGCCCAACAGTTTTCCGGCTTCTACACAGAAGACGCACTTATGCGGGTTCAGACATATATTGTAGCGCCGGCACCTTTCGAAAATGGCACTCAAGTGGTCTGGATAGTCTTCCCGAGTCCGAGAATGAGCGGGAAGATCATCAAGATATGGCTTTACGATATGTTTGATGTCATGGAATGCGTAGGACATCGCCCGTTGGAAAGTTGCCCTGGCATTTTTCAGGCCAAAAGGTAACTTTCGATATGCAAAGATCCCCCAAGGGCAGATAAAGGCCATTTTGTGCTGGTCGGCTGGGAGGATATCGATCTGATTATAGCCAGAGAAGCCATCCATAAATGAAAAGATAACACTTCCGGCACAGTTATCGATGATATGGTCGATAAACGGAGTTGGGTAGTTGTCCTTGGGACAAGCCTTGTTCAAATCACGGTAATCAACACAGACTCTAATCGTTCCCTGTTTCTTGGCTACGGGAACGATGTTGGATACCCATTCTGTCAATGGGACAGGATAGATAAAACCAACATGCAAAAGTTTTTCAACTTCTGCTTTAATGGCGGCTGCCTTACGAGGATGAACGGGTCGAAGCTTTTGCCGAACAGGTCGGGCGCCAGGGAAAGTTGGAATTTCGTGGACCACAATCGAGGGGTCAATTCCTGGCATCTCTTCATAACTCCAAGCAAAAACATCGCGGAAAGTTTTAAAGTAGGCACTATAGAACTCCGTTTCGAGGGGAGTACATGTTTTGCCAATATGTACATTTTTCACGATACCAGGCTTCACTGAAATATCGATGGGAGTGGTTGCCATAAGATTGGCCAAGTTGCCTTCGGAAAATACCTGGTCGAGGGAAGTGGGGAACTTGGTTTGAACCATCCCAAGTGAAACGCTGGATTTGGTCTCAGGCTCAAGTGACTGAATGGTGGGGAATGAAGATCGATGATGAAAATCCCCCCATGGTGGCTCATCACCGCACATAACCTCTATGATTGATTCGTCAGTGGGAAAAATCAAGTTGAGAGGATCAAAAAATGGTGGGTGTGGATGAGTTTCAGTCAAGAGCTGTGCCACGGTGTGATAAGTAGAACAGTCGACCCAATCTGTGGTTGATTGGATCGCGTCATATGCTGCAAGGTTTCTGTTCAAAGGCATGGAATTGCCATAGCCTTGAATCTGAGTGGGACTCGGAATCACCCATGAATCATCGGAAGGGGTGACATGCGATGAAATCATGTTGACTGGTTGAAGATGGGTTCCCAGCTCTGGAAAAACTCCAATGAGGGAAGAATCCTTCATGAGACCAACACCTATGTCTTGGAACCGGTACCGAGGTTGATCCAATAACGGAACGGTATTGGTGGAGTTCGGATGGGAGTCTAGGATACAGTAATCTAGTTGATCAATAGTGACAATTTTCCCTTCATGAGGAAATTGTACAATCCGGAAGACTGTAGATGCTATGGCGGTCATGGCATAGAACCAGTTCCGACCAAGTAGGAGATTGTAATCCAAAGGTGCATCTACGACTTCAATGTGTACGGACACTGTTTTTCCCCCCAGTTCAACACCAATTGAAGGAATGAGTCCATACGGTTGAAAGTCGTGTCCATCAAATGCCCTGAGAGTGGTGGGAGAAGTTGTGAACTTCGGTGAGCCTAAGGCTCTCCAGCAGTTCAAAGACATAATCGACGTGGAAGCACCTTCATCTAACACAGTGCGATGGATGACATTTCCACGGATTTTAGTATGCACTTGGAAGGCTAACTGGTGAGAAAGCCTAGGTTTAGCATGCTCCAAGTTAAACATGATGGAGTTTGAAGTATCTAGGTCCATTTCCCCCAGTGCTGAAAGTAGGGTTCTACGTTGCGTGGGGCAGTGTTGGAGAACCTCGAGAGTCGACATGGCGCAAGGCGCTTGAGCCAAATCTTCAACAATGTTGTAGTTTTGGGCAGCTCGCGCATTAGGATTGAATGTCGCCTTTCGTATGGTGCCCTTGGGTGGGCGGAGCACTGTGTCCGTAAGCGGTCTCTCGATATGGAGATGACCGGTAGGAGGGGGAATAGGAATCGGATCTTCAACAGGAGATTTTCCTTTGGCTATCTCGGGTTGTTTGTTTGAACTTGGAGGGCTATCGTAAGTCTTAGAACGAGTGGTGATACTAACCTCTTCATTACTCGTCATTAGGATTTCACGGTTTGTGGATGTCTCTCCGCGGGTGGGATTGGTCGGGTTGCCCCCTTGTGGGGTTTCTTGGGCAACCATCTGCTGTTGCTGTTGTGGCAAAGGGTCAGTTAACACTGCCGGGCGAGAGGATCCTTTAACGAACTTGTTGACCTCATCCTTGTAGGGACAGTCACGCGTGTAATGATCATCTTGACAAATCAGGCAGGGGAACTTAGCTTTCCGACGTGGTTTCTGGTCATTCTGGGTGGGTTGTGGCTTGGGGTTCTCCCGCTGGTTTTTCTTGGATTTACCACGATTGTTTTTCTTCTTTCCTCCGGATGGTTGTGACGTAGACTGAACTGCGTTCACTTCGGAGGAGACAACAGGAGAGGTAGAAGCTTTTGAAGCGGCCTGGGTAAAAGTGGGGGAAGCAGAAGCTTGTTGTCTCGTCGAGTTGGTAGCAGGCTGAGCTTTGACTGAAGCGACTATACCATCAATGGGGGGTTCAGTAGTAGGCTTTGTTGGATCAGTGTGAACGCGGGAGGCATGTGGAAGAAGTTCATGTAAAGTACCGGATTGAGTATATACTAAATCCATGTACTGTGCGGCCGAGATGGCTTGTTCTTCTGTAACCGGCCCGCGCATAGCGATATCTCTGGCTATAGGAGGAAAAAAGGATTTTGTGAACCAATCAGCAAGTAGCTGATCCAGAATAGGTGCCTTAATTAACCTACGACGTCTTCGCCACCCGTGGATGTGATCCGAAATATGAGTAGAAGTGGTTTGATGTAGTGAAGTTAGCAGTTCTGTTCCAGTCTCATACCAGATAGGGAGCTGGAAATGTGTCAGAAACTGCATAGCCAAAGTGTTGAAATCACGAAAGGAGTGTTATGGCAGCTCGATATACCATTTTGCTGCCGTGCTGGTAAGTGTGCGTTGGAAGAGTTGAAGTCGGATGGAATCATCCATCAAGGAGTTGGAAGAACACCAAAGATGGAAGGTCATCACGTGGTTCTTGGGGTCTTCCCCGGGTTTGGCATCGAACTTGGGAATGTCCGATGGTAGTTTGGCTGGGATAGGTGGCCAGTGAGGTTCATGCCATATAGGATCGTTGATAAGCCTCGACAAATCAGGTAGATCAAGTGTGGCCAAAAAGGGAAGTTGTCGGTTGGTCTGCGGGAATGAGTAATAACCATGTGGTGCAGGGAAACCTGAAGGTCCCTACATAGCATGCTGCTGCATGTTATACCCATATGTGTTTCCCGGGGAATACTGCTGGAAATTCTGTGGATGGTAAACCATCTAGTTAACCGGTTGGTTGTAGGCAACCGGTTGTTAGGTGCTCTGTTGAGTGGGTATGGTACCCTGGGGTTGTTGATACCCAGGAATGGTTGCTGTTCCTTGTTGGGGAAAAGCTCCTTGGAATTGTTGTGTTCCAGGGAGGTTACCACTGTACTGTGTAAGTGGAGGGTTTCCCACAGCAGGGTTGGGGGGTGGCTGCGACGGTGGTGTCCATGGAAGGCTCGTTCCTCCTTGGGGAACGATTGGAAATTGAAGTGATGGGTTCCATGGAGTTGTAGCAGCTGAAGGGTAAGGGAAACCAGAATTCAAGTTGGGAGGAATCTGAGATTGCCCCCCAGCTTGGTTCCAGTTTCCAAAAAGTGAGTAACCCCCACTCTGTGGGATTTGAGTATCCCAAGAAGGAAGCATGCCTGACAGGGTTTGTTGAGAGTAAGGCCCGGTTGGGATACCGGAATAAGGTGGCCCACTGCCAGGTGGATTGAACATACCGAACTGAGTAGATGCTGCTGGTTGGGAATCTTGTTGGATCGAGCCAATAGGATGTCCGCCAGCAGATAGGTTGGACGGCCCTATATGAGGAGGCTGTTGACTGGGAACGGGGTTCCCAACAAAAGGTTGTCCTCCAACTGGTTTGGTTGATGGCCCACCAGGTGGAGGTTGTTGACTTGGAACAGGGTTCCCAACAAAAGGTTGTCCTCCAACTGGTTGGGTTGATGGCCCACCAGGTGGAGGTTGTTGAGTTCGAAAAGGGTTCCCAACAAAAGGTTGTCCACCTCCTGAAATAGTATAAATAGTGGCCGAAGGTGATCCTCTGGTCCAACCGAAAGATCCAGTAGTGTGACTAAGCGTGCTTCCGCCGCTGGCCAAATATGATAATGTGGATTGGCCAACAGCACCCAAAGTACCGATTTGTGGAGGGGGTCGTCCATATTGAACAGGTGAGGACGAAGAGAAAACTGGGTTATCCCTCATGGAATGTGCACCAAACATAGGTGACGATAACAAATGCGGGGAATTTAGCCTAGGGGTATCGGCGTCGTCCATAACGTGTTCAATAATAGGAGGACCATCGAAAACTGGGTCCGAGTTCATGTCCTGGAAAAGGTTTCGGGGATCCGGTAGGGACCTAGGTATGATAACGTTTAAAGGTCCGGAACCGTCTACATGTGAGTAGTGTAACTCGGTGCTAGATGGAAAGTTGGGATCCCGATAGTCAGAAGGGCAAGTATCAGGGGGATATCGAGAAGCTGACGAGAGCATTTGCTCTGTGCTGCGTCTAAACCGTGCCGATGCTAGCAGGGAGTTCGCTAGGCTAACCATACTAGACTGGATGGAAGCCATGATTTCATGTCTCGGAGGAAGGTTGGGTAAAGATATAGTACGAGGTACGTTGCTAGAAGAACTCGTTTCCTGGGGATGAACACTGGGAGACGTAGTGATAACAGGTGGAGGCTCCGCCTGGGAAGTAATGAAACCATAATCAGGTTAAGGTGTGTCAGGAAGTCGAGTATCCTCAATGATTTCGACGTACCCGCCTGGGACTGAAATCAAGCCAGGGATATCCTGGTCAGACCCTTCAGTGGTGCCAACAGATCCGTCAGTATCGTCGTGAAAAGTATCTGATGGACGGGAGGTGTTGACGTTAGGTAAGAGTATGACCTCTGGTCTAGTAATTTGGGCTGTACTAGATTCAGCCGCTGTACTGGTGTCCACTGTAGTAGATAAATCTGGAACAGTGGGTGTAATGACAGTGGAAGTCTCAGGTATACTGGTGGTTGCAGAAGCTGCAATAGATTCTGAGACTGTGCTGTGAGTGGCAGTTACGGGCGAAACTGAAGGTGTTGTACGTATCGGCGGTGGAATGTTCCCTCGACCAGCACCGCGGCCAGGAGGAGCAGGAATACGTGATGTAGGCGGACCAGTAGTCCGTGGCAGTGGTGGTGGTGGAGGGCTCTGGCCCTGTTGTCTTCATGATCTTCGTGGTAGATATGACATGATGACAGGAAAATGAAGATCGGGGGCAGTGTCGTAAATAAAGAACTAAAAACTCTAATGCAGCCGAGTGTGCAGAAGAGGAGCTAGAAAAAGCAAGGCTCATAGGCCAAAAAAGCAAGCTCTAAAATCTATACTGAGACCGGTGTCTCAATAAGCGAGTTGATCAACAAAAATGGCCAGAATGCCAACAAGCAGTCCCTATAAAGAAAAAATGACCCTCTACAAAGATGAGATAGCAAGCAAACTCCTAACTAAGGGCTGGAGACCTCAACAGGTTGTATCCTTCGCAAGGTGATGAAATCCAAGTCGAACAATACAACATGAGAGACCGATATAAGAAGGATATCCCTCTACCGAAAGGGATCCTGGGTAAAAGATCCCTAGTAGAATAGATACTAAGCCACCTCGTTCATGACACGTCGAAAAAGGTTTTGGGCACTTCAGCCTTCCGAAGAAGACAGCGATCGATGTTGCCTTAGGGCTAAGTGGAGTGCGGTATTCCACAAAGACCGTCCGGTTCTCAATCTCGCGGCCGTTTAACCCCTGAAAGTTAAAAACAGTCAGGAGGCCCCTCCACAAACTGGTTGTGACCGTGTCAATAATTACTAGAGGATTTTAGTTCCCTAAAGACAACGACTATGTCTCAGATGAAAGCGACAAGGGGGAATTATTTTGATGCCTATCCCCTGTGTCCTACCTAACTACCAAATTCTTTTGATTTCCTCAAGTGAGGTTAAAGTTGGTTTGATTAGGGAGTTTAATTTTAGTGGCTGTCTTTACTCAATCAGGTTGTGGACGTGAAACTTGATGGTGTTATGACGACTCAAACCATGCAAATGAGAATGAATCAAAAACAAGCCTTTATCTTCGATGAAATCTAGCTGAGGAAGGGAGAGAGTTCTTCGATCAAACATGCATGAAATTTTTCACAAGCAAGCATTCAAAGCAAGAGATTTTCTTTTTGATTTTTGTAAACAAAGCCAAACCAAAGTAAACACTCGTTTCAATGCACTGATTCTACAATTAAACTGCTTCAAAAACTAAGAATTTCTATGGCAAATTCAACGATTGATTTTTCAATGCACAATACTACTTGATTTTTCAATTTAACAACAGAATTGTTCTCAAATAATGATCTTTTAATTTACTGAAAATGATAATAATAATGTGACCGTAAAAGCTACAGAGTTCAGTAATAGAGAACAACAGTGATGGGTGAAAAAATCAAGCCAATGCAATCAAACTGGAAAAATGGGTCAATATGTCAAAAAATGCCACTGAATTCAATCAAATCAAGCTCATAACAAGAAAATAATCAGACCACGCAGACTGTAAAATTACCAGGATGCTAACAGGCAACAGTAAGCACGACCTAAGGCAGAGAGAGACTCAGGAAACCAAGCAAAGATAAAACAAAGAAAAAATTTAAACACTTGCAGACACTACCACGTGTCAGGGTCTGACAGGAGCGCGGCACTGTGACAGTACCGCTCTGGTACTAAGGAAGAGAACGCGGTACTACCGCGCTGTAAGCAAATCAGGGGGCGCGGTACTGTGGCAAGGTAAGGAAAAAGCGCAACTTCAGAAAAGAAGATGAAGTTTTCAGGGTTGTTTCTGACCCAGGGGACTCAGTGATCAAACAGGCAGACAAATACTGCGAGGAGGGGTGAATAAAGGTAAAAAAAGACCAAGATTCAAACTGGTTTGAAGTGCAACAAAAACTCACATTCAAGAGATAAATGACAGTGAACTGAATCAATCAAGCAGTAATCAAAACCAGCGGAGTCGCCATTCTTGTTAATGTGGAATTCTGTCCTACGGATAAGTCAAAACTCCCTTAACTTTAAAGTAGACTTTTCACTAACTCTAAAGCAAGAAACAAGCCTAAACAAATGCTACCTTGAGATTCCTGAATTAACCTCTACAGCAAGATCATATGCATTCAGAAACAGATGAGAGACATGACATACCTTTCAATTCGACGTTTGTCCCGCTTCCAGCCTTTTGATCCAAGTGCTCCGATGAAGAACCTATTAAGATCAATCAAAGAACAAACATACCAGCTTCCAAATACCTTGAATGTAAATGTTAGATCCAAATCCAGATTAGATACATTCCATGCTAAAGATTTAAACAATACACATGAAATGGGAAAGACAAGACAAGTTATCTTATTACAACTTGAAGAATACTTACAAAAGGTGCTTGATGCCCAAGCCAATCCTCTAGCTCCAAGTGTCTTCTCCTCTAGCTATCTCCACAATGCTGCAAGACCATAAGTTTGGTACTACCAAGAGTCCCCCCCTTTCCCCATGGGATGCCTCTCTTTTATAATGAATGGTGAGGTTAACCAACAAGAGAGATGGGTGGATCTATGGAGAGATAAGTGGATCAGAGTTTCCAATCGAGTGAAATGAGTTGAGATCGAATCAGAGACCCCAATCTTCCATTATCTTCGAAAATCCAAAATCCCAAAAGCCATGGAAAAAAGTCTATAAAAAGTCTACCGCGTCCTGTGGTCTGAACATAACGTGGTACTACCGCGTTTTGTGGAAACATCATTGCACGGTAGTGTGGAGTACCGCGCCCCTCTAACTGAGCAAGGCGCGACAGTGTATGTAAATAAAGTCTCAGCTAGGTCAGAACTTGTCAGGGTAGATTCACCTTCCAGGTTCACTCATCTTCTGGGTGGTTCAAACAGCAGGGGAAGTGTCGTCAACTCTGTTTGTGGTGGAGATGCGACACTGTGGAATACAGAGGTATAACAGATCTTGCTATGAGGCATCAATCCTTACTAGCTCATCCCCAAGGCACAATAAAACAATAAAATATGTCCAAGATAATATAAATGATCAAATCTGTCCTCAAAATCTGTGACAGACAAGCAGTAAAAGACCTCATGTGATCAATGTGGGCATACCCACATGGTGAAAACTGACTACAAGATAGTGAGATCACCCTGGAAGACCTCTACGAAGACCAAATGCCAAAACCTTGTCTCAATTGCCCAAATCGAATTCCTCAGTGACCACTTTATCCCATTTTTTAACTGCCTCGGTAATTGTGACAGTGCCAAAATTGCCTCCTAGGGCATCTACGCTGTCCATCTAAGCCCACTAGGCTCTCCAGAAGGGGGGGTAAATGGTAAAAACAAGTGGCTGGACCACCCCCTCCATCATTAGCGCCCTAGGTGAACTGGCCTCTCATGGCCCCTGCTGCTCAGGCTGGGAAATCAGCCCCAAATCTGGTCAACAAGTGTCAAACTGCATCAATCAATGTCAGAAGTGCCTGTAACTGAAAGATAAGTGTCTCATTGGATCCAGAAGACCCAAATCCACTAGAAATGTGTACTCATACACCATGGGTTGCCCTATTGGGCTAGCTGTAGGGTCCACCATATATGGACAATGCATAATCCGTTGATCTGAAGTAATAATGAAACCTGCTGAACTGCATCAATCATCATCTGCATCATATGTCCATCATATGATATCATCATCAAGTATGTGGGACCATGAATCATCATCAAAAAGCATATATATATGGTCCACATCATCACGGATCCCAAGAATATACAACCAAGGATAAATCACATCAGTAGACTAAGACATGCTTCTTTAATCATTCTCACAGCCAAGCTCAAAGTATAACATCCATTCAGTGGCATTAATCAAGTTAGCATATTCCGTTGTTATATAAAATTACTTGCACAATAGTTCAAATATATATGGTGAGTTTGTCATTTGAACTATTGTGCAAGTAATTTTATATAACAACGGAATATGCTAACTTGATTAATGCCACTGAATGGATGTTATACTTTGAGCTTGGCTGTGAGAATGATTAAAGAAGCATGTCTTAGTCTACTGATGTGATTTATCCTTGGTTGTATATTCTTGGGATCCGTGATGATGTGGACCATATATATGCTTTTTGATGATGATTCATGGTCCCACATACTTGATGATGATATCATATGATGGACATATGATGCAGATGATGATTGATGCAGTTCAGCAGGTTTCATTATTACTTCAGATCAGCAGATTATGCATTGTCCATAGATGGTGGACCCTACAGCTAGCCCAATAGGGAAACCCATGGTGTATGAGTACACATTTCTAGTGGATTTGGGTCTTCTGGATCCAATGAGACACTTATCTTTCAGTTCCGGGCACTTCTGACAGTGATTGATGCAGTTTTACACTTGTTGACCAGATTTGGGGCTGATTTCCCAGCCTGAGCAGCAGGGGCCATGAGAGGCCAGTTCACCTAGGGAGCTAATGATGGAGGGGGTGGTCCAGCCACTTGTTTTTACCATTTACCCCCCCTTCTGGAGAGCCTAGTGGGCTCAGATGGACAACGTAGATGCCCTAGGAGGCAGTTTTGGCACTTTCACAGTTACCGAGGCAGTTAAAAAATGAAATAAAGTGGTCACTGAGGAATTCGATTTGGGCAATTGAGACAAGGTTTTGGCATTTGGTCTTCGCAGATGTCTTCCAGGGTTATCTCACTATCTTGCAGTCAGTTTTCACCATGTGGGTATGCCCACATTGATCACAGGAGGTTTTTTACTGCTTGTCTGTCACAGATTTTGAGGACAGATTTGATCATTTATATTATCTTGGACATATTTTATTGTTTTATTGTGCCTTGGGGATGAGCTAGTAAGGATTGATGCCTCCTAGCCCCACCATGTGCTTATATTGTTATGTCCTAGTCACTATGAGGTGGATTTTGGTACTTATACTTCTCTAGTGGATGACATCACCCCCTTTTTGTACCATTTAGTGGGGGCGCTATCATTATATTGGGTGATCCATGTGATGTATTGTTATGATTTATTGTTAGCCGTTGATTAGATCTTTTGATTTTTTAATCTTAGCCACTCATGTAAAAAGTGGTTAGGATTGTATTCTCTCCCCATCCTATTTAAGGAGGGAGCCTCTCATTGTAAAATTCATCTAGAGATTTTTGGCTCTTGGCTCTTGGAATAAAATTTCTATCTTTTGGAGTACATGCTTGGATTGGAGTGGATGTTGGTTGTTTCGATTGTAAATGATTTTGTCCATTGCACTGGAGGATCTATTGTAGCTATCTTGCATATTTGCCATATCTTATTTACAGGTTAAGAGGACGTTTTTGGACAAGTGCGAATTGGTGGGGAGGATTGCCCTTCAAGCTTGGAGGAAGACGTTTTGGTTTGACAGGGAGTAGTTTTTCCTTTGTGTCAACTATTCTTTGTTTATATCTTTCTTGCTTGTATCTACCTTCAACATGTTAAACGAATTGATGCTTTGCTCCTTGGTTTTGACAGGTTAGAGGGAATCACATGTGGCTTGGGAAAATCGATTTGGCAAGAGGGCTTCAAGAATTCTCCATTTGATCTTTGGAAAAGTAATCCTCGTCTCAACTAGCATTCATCTCTTCATCCAGGTATGCTCCAAGAGGTATGATCTTGTTCTTCCTTGAATCATCCATAATTTCTAGATTATAAAAACCCTAATTAATTAAAACCCTTGTTTTTGGTTTTTCTTAGATCTACTTAGATCTAGCCTTGCTTTTGAAGAGATATTGAAAACCCACCTCTATAGCATCCACCCCTAGTTGGATCTATAGTTTGGTGGTGATTGGCTTAAAATTGACACACTTTTCAAGGCAAAAAGCCCTCTTGAACCCAAATCGCACTTCCTAGAGAGAGGCTTGTTTGGTTAGATTTAGCACGTGGGTAGGTGAGATCCCATTTGATTGGTAATCTACACACTTGATAACCTACCCCCAGATTCTTACTTTGGTGAAATCTACCTTGTGGACATCATTTCATGTTTTAAGGGGTTAAAACCCCCTTTTGAATTTCTTTGCACCTCAAAACTCAGTTCTATTAAGATCTAACCCTTGGATTGACTTGGTTTTTTGGGATCCACATAGATCGGGGCATAAGCCACTTGGATCTATAGTTTGGTGGCCATTGGACTTGATTTGGTCCACCAAACCCCTCTTTTAGCCCTCCTTGAGCAAAGTCGCACTCCCTTGGGTAGGTGAGTTTGCCCACTTTGAGGAAGTGGGTAGTTGAGATTTTTAGGGATTTGGAACGGCCATACCTTGAAACCTAGGTCTAGAGTATCATTTTGTGACGATCTGCCTTGGGGATAGCATTCCTTGTTTCAATGGATTATGGTCCACTTAGGGTCATTTCATGAAAACCTAGATCTAGCAAGATCCAACCATTTAATCTCATTTAGCCCACTTGACTTGGCTCCTAGGTGTCCCAATCTATACTTTGACATATCTTTTTGACCCCATTAGCCCATTTAACAAGGCACTAGTCCTCCTCAAAGCAAGTCGCACTCCTTGGGAATTGTGTCAAACCCTAGATCTAGTACATGGGTACTCCTAAAATCAACTTAGATCCATAGATCTAATCATTACCTAACCTCTAGTACCAATTTCACACCTTAGCTTCACCTTGTGGGCCCACTTAAAGCCATTTCACACATCCCAAGAAAATAGGACCCACTTGTGTAAACATATGGTACTACACCTTGTCATCATACCATTATGTGGCCTAAATCATACATAGGTTGAACACTAACAATTTCTCAAACCACCTTCAACCATACCTCAACTTCTAGGTCCACTTAGCCTTGCATTGGTTTTCGTAACTCTTCATTTACTTACCCTTAGAAACCTTTGTTTGGGTCCAATCAACTATGATTGGTTATAGGGTCTCCCCCTAGTTCTTGTTACACCCTGACCATAAAGCGAAGAGTGCCTCGGTTGACGTGACTCCCACCTTGCATTGGGAACCATGGCATCTCTTGGGTCATCTCTTTAGTTGCCCATCTCCTCTACCATCCCGGATGGGATACTACTAGGGGCAACTACAAGTTGTGTGATAACAGGTGGTTCTGTGTGGTGGGCAGTTTTCTATAGAAGCACAGAAGCTTATTCATCGTAGTCTGAAGAGACTTTGGGTTTAAAGGGTTCGTAGGCATAATGAATCCACCGGGGTATCAAACTCACATTTGTCATTAGGGAACTTGATTACTTAAAGAATTACCATAGTCTTTGCTTGGGCCCGGGTGCCAGAATCTAGTGGTATAAATAAATGGCATATATAAAGGTCCGCCTAATATAAAGAGTTGAGGCACGAAGTAAAAGATCCTCATCTGAAATAGGCACTAGGTGGGTGGCTTACACCAGGTTGGGTTGGTTAGATCGATCTGAACGTCCCCAGATGCACATTTTAATAATAAAAACTTGTTTGTAGGGGGGCGAATACATAATCCTTCTAACGGGATCGAGAACTATAATTTGGCTTTAGTAAACTGGCAATTTGAAGAACTCCACGTACCTCTGAAATTAAAGGTAGGGTAAAGAGGTTGTATGAAAAAGGATAACATATAAGAAGGGTTAGGGATTCATCCACCCGTTCCTATAACTAAGGGTCCATAGCAATCTCGACTAATTAAGTGTTGCTTCATTAAGCAACAAGCGTCTAGGGTGGGTATAGGTTTTCAGGCGAGTAAAGAGGTGGTATGGAACCAAGGGGTTTTTATTCATAGCTCTAATCTAAGGCATTGGTATAGGGGGTACAGAGTGGGTGTACTGTATGTGAGGATGTAGGCTGGATGAATCCTGTCCGGAGAAGAAAGATGTATAGTGAAAAATAAGCATGGATAATTCCAGTGGTATAGGAAACAGGTATAAGTCTTCGGGTGGGTATGAAGGGTGGATAGGAGGTCCTAAAAGGGTGTTCTCAGAGTTTATTATTATATTCCTAGGGAGTATTTGATAATTACTCATTAGTGTATGATCGGTACAATATTCATAGTGGTAGCCACCAGTATATAAATTAAGGCTTATAGGGGATACGAAGTGATGCTTTTATGTTATGGTGGGAAGTAAGAAAGGTAAGGATGTGAATGTCTGATCCCTCCCGTCTTGCTGATAGAGGGGACTAGTTGTACCTCCAAAGCATTCATTCAGCGTGATAGGGATGCTAACAGGTCTAGATCTTTTTTCATATCAGTTTATCCTTTGTGTCATCGCTAAGATTCAACTTCCCTTGGAAAGAAACACATAAGTTTAGTACCTAATAAATGGAACATCGAGGGGAAGGAATGAGGAAGTTCGCTTCAAGATGTTGTAGTTAACTAATACTAGTCTGGGACCCCCTTAAGGAAGGGCCAACAATGGTTGTTTTAATGGTTGAACTTTTATTGTCGGTGCTGCTATGAGGGAAAATACAAATTCATTGGCAATGCTATGAAGAGAGATGGAAAAAATGTTGGTTGATAAAAGTATGCTTGTCGGTGATGTTATGAGGGGAAATTGAAATTCGGCGATAATATTAGGGAAAATAGAAAGTTCTGTCAGCGATAAAAAGTAGTCGGCGATGTTACCGAGGTGAAATTTAAATTTGTGTTGGCGATAAAAGTTTGAATGTCGACAATAATATGAGGAGAAATGACATTTTGGCAAATTGGAAAACTTTTGAAAATCATGCAAAAAAATAAAGTTAAAAAGTCGAGGCCCGTAGGAGTTGAGCGGTTAAAAACATGCCTTAGGGGCCAAAGCCATTTCCCTCTTATGTGATGTGTGTTTTCTTGCTTACTCGGAACAACGCTTGGCGAGAAGGACGCTACCAGGGAGACAATCCAGGCTATATTTGTGGTGTTTGATCAGAGGCTGTAAGGCTGTAGAGCTATAGGGAGCCTGGATGAGCGAAAATGGGGATGCTAAGCCTTGCCAAACGACTAGCAATAAATTTGTTTTCTGGATGCTGAGCTTGCCATAAGGCCATTGTTTATTTCTAACGATCACGAGTTTGTACATCCATACGTACTTCCCTCGATCGGGTGGGCCAAGTGGCAGTTTTAAATTGGAAACATGGCATTGTAGTCGGTGTTGTAAAGTCCCATAACCAAATTATTTAAATCCTATGGTTTTATCCAATATATGTGCTTATGTAAGCATCAGTTGATTAGGATATTAGGAGTACTCTCAAGCTATGTTTTAAAAATCAGCCAAATCGGAATCGGAATTAGCCGATTCACCAATTTAAGGCCAGACCGGTTTGAACCGGTTTCCAAATCGGATCGGAGGACCGGTTCGGTACCTAACCGATTCGGTCCACCGATTTTCGACAAAAATTGGCCAATTTTTGGTGTTGGCCCATGGGCCATTAAAAAAGGTTTTTTTTTATGTTTTTATTTTTATTTTTAACCTACACTACCCTCCCGAGCCCCCAACCCAAACCCATTCGCATTGTTTGTGTCATGTGATAGCAGCCGCAGGAGTGGAGTGGAATGGAGTGGAGTATGCACTGTGGCAGTGTGGAGTCGGTGGACTATGGACAGCAAGAGAGTGGAGTGGAGTGTGCTCCAGTCTATGGACTCTATGGAGTGGGCCATGTTGTTCGCTAGATTGCACACCAGCAGCGGAAATCTTTCGAAAGTTGTCTCCCTCACTGGAAGTGGGGAGAGGTGTGGCCTTGGGGGAAAGCAATGAGCCAAGTACTGTCACCTGAATCCCAGCTCCTTCGTTTAGGCTAACTCCTAATGAAGCCAAGGGGGGTAGTCCCTACAAAGAGTTTCACTAAGGCTCTTATGTTTGATATGTTTTAAGTGTATGGTATGATGCGGATGGGTGTTGTTTAGGAGTTTTTTGTATGATGATGACCAATATTATAAATGTGATAAACAAGATAAGATGCAATCCACGTTGCTAAATGAGATAACAAGATGACAGTACGTTTCAAGATTTGATAATCAGATAAAGCATACACAAGATGAAATAACCACAAGGACAAATGGTCCTGATCAAGATAAAAAAATTTAAATAACCAGTTCCTTATGGAGTCAAAGAATAATAAAGATGTGATGTTGAATGTGTGGGTCTTGAAAAGTGTTGTTTGTGAGATCGTTATGCAAGTTATCTTGATAAATTACAAATTTTAATGGTCTTGATTATTAGGCTAAGAACAAGGATATCAAAAGTAAAAAACCAACCGGGAAAGATACTGGCAACCTCTTAGATGATAGGTCGAGAGCACCCAGATTCAAGAGGATAGGTGTCCAATGTTTGAATTGCCACCGAGTCTGACTAGTGGATTCTCGGCACCACCTGTATCAAGAAGCAACCTCAGTATTTAACGCCAGTTTGCTTTGTTGGGGTAAAATTTTATTTAGATTATCACTTGTAGAATTAGCAAGTCCAACACCTTTCTGAGTACTAGCCCAACCTTTTCAGGTTGGCAGAGCATACGAGTGTTGGATAAACGACCAAGATAAATTAATTATGGGGTGTCAGTTGGAATATTTTATTATTAGAGCACCGTTTCAACTCTCCGATAGAGAGCGCTCTTGACTTAGTCTTAAGACCAAAGTTCAAGAGACTTTAATTAAAACTAAATGCCTAATGCAAGGGAAATGCAACAACTAAATGCTCTCCGACAGAGAGTGCTCTTGACCTAGGTTTGGCCAAGTTCAAGAGGCTTTGTTCATTTTATGAAACTGAGAGCAGTTGTGAAAAATGAAGGAACAAGTGAAACTTAACTTACTGAAAGTAAAGAAATGATAACAAGATATGATAAGATGCCTAAAAATAACTGAAAGGAAAACTTAGAATTCTACCAAACAATGTTGATCTAAGGTGGGATCTACCTCCGAACAAGGTCGATCACTAAAAACCACTAGTCCCTGAGAAAGTACAACTAGTTGAGTTTCAACAGGGAGTCTAATAGGGAACGAGAAGCTACCACAAAACTATGTGGTCTTTGGGATACAATCCCAAAGTTAGCTTGCTCTAGTCAAAACTTGGAAGTGGAAAATTTAATCTAAGAGTAAGAAATGAAATATTAATCTATAAACTTTGAAAAATATAAGATCTAAACTAAGCATGCGACAACACTCTTCCCCAAATGGGGAAAAAAAACCAAATAAGTAGAGGACTCCACTTAACTTTTTATTAAGAGATTACAAGTGCCCTCGGTTGGAGACCCTTGAAAGGACTTTGATAGAAACTAAAACAAACTTATGAAAAGAAAAGCTTGAAACCCTTAATGGCTTTTACAAAGGATAAGAGAGTATGTATTGAAACTTTGTCTTCTCTTGGTTTGAAGTTTCACAGTTTGGATCCTTTTGTTTTTGGTACTTGGTTTCTACTTCTCTCTTTGGTTTGATCTTACTTTCCAAAAAAGTTCCTTCTCTTCCCACAACCTACAACAAACAATGAACCAACAAACTCATCCACCCATTAGTGTTAGAAAAATAAAACAAACTTTGAACTTATCAAGTCTAGGTTTGCAAAATAAGGTCTAAACCATGAAAGAGCGTGAGATTTAATTCAAAGTTATTAAAATTGTAAAACGGACCAGCAAACAAAACATGTCTAGAAAATGCTAGGAATGAGACCTAAAACATAAAATTTTGAAATATTTTTGGTATATAAGATCTATCTTTTAAGTAGAAACAAAAATCAAACAAGTGCGAGCTATACTAATGCAAGAATGAGACCTAGAATGCTCAAAAATTAACTTTTCCAATGCATGAGATTATTAATAAGATGTAATGATTTGAGATCTAACTATCAAAGAACTAACTCTAACAATTCGTTTTTATGTTTTTATGTGTTTTTTAGGGCTCTTTTAAGGATGGACGAGAGGGGATTTGAAGGCAAAATGAATGGGAGGAAAGGAAAAAAGGATGGCTAAGGAGAGGGAGGACGAATGGAAGGAGGAGGAGGTAGATCTAGGGCAAAACAAAAGGGAGGATGGCTTGAAGAAAAAGAAGATGGGGAAAACAAATGGGTAAGAAGAGGCTTTGAAATGGGAAAAACGAAAGGAAAAGGGAGATCTAGGGTTACTAGGATGAATCTAGGGTAAGAAGGGGCAAAGCTATGGAAGAAATGGGCTTAGTAAGACAAGGGCAAAGAGGGGATCAAAGAGCAAAGAGGATGGGCTTGAAGAAAGAATCCCTTCAGAACCGAGGTAACCAATGATTGAAGTTTTGTTGCTTGATGGAGGGAAGGCTAGCCTCTAGTAGTGTTTCTTTCTTTGAGAATAGAAATACTTGGAGAACAGAAAGACTTGGAGAACCTGCAAAAGAACAAATTAGAGAGGAAAACCCAATGTATGAATAAAGACTAGCTTGATTTCCAAGCCACTCTCCACCTTGGAATATCCCTGCAAAACCCTTACATTCATGCACACAAATCCGAAAAAGATATTTCTAACCTATGTTAGAACATATATTGAATAATGACTTGCATAAAAAAAACATAAGGTGAGAGGGATATCACCAAAACAATGTGAACCAAGTCCTTGAACCCATGCATAGACCTCCAAAGTCGATTTTTATTCCAATAGCATAAAACAAGTATTACAATGATTTTGGAAGAGTGTTTTTGCCTAAAATCTCCATGAAGAATAGAGCCCAAATGGCCTCTTTATATAGCAAAGGCTACATACTGAAACCCTAATTCGAATTGGCATTGAAGAAAGCCAATAACATAGTCAAAAATCTAATCTCAGTCAATCCCAAGGCTTGGAGTGGAGCTCCAACCCATAACTAATAGACAACTCGCATTTTGGTAATGAATGAGGGTGGGGAGTTGGCCTCCACCTAGGCAAGGCGCCCCCCATCCCTCTCTTGGATACTTCACCATCAAATGATAGGCTTCCAAGTGTAAACACGTGAGCTCCAATGAGATATGCGTGAGCTAGATGAGGATACACGTGAGGATATGGTAGGTATCACCCTAATTCGATTTGGTGGTAAGCTTGAGTTATACAAGGAGCCAAGCTTTTAGTCCTCCCTTAAATAAAGGTAGGCGCCTACCTAGCATTGAATACCAACTCAACCATCCATTAAATGCAATTACACATCACCAAAAACAAATTTGCATGAAGGTGGGCGAATTTCTTACTGAAGATCTTCTGCTGGTGACCGGATAACTCACTGAAAGCAATGGGAGTTGACTAGAATCTTCATTAATGACTGATGCCATGTCATTTATCCTTTTATTTTATTATTTTTGGATTATTTTGGAGAGATTTGGATTATCTCCAAAATATTCATTTTTATTATTTTAATTAATAATTTCTTTTTAACTGGGTTTTTTAAGAAATTATTAATTATGAGGCTTAATTGAAATCATAAACTTAGGATAAACTGGTCTGGGGATCATGAATGATTTTTGGCTTAAGTATGGAGCCTTCAATCATTGAATTCGGATCCCGGATGACTGACATATTACAAATTGAAATTTCTCTATTTAAAGTATAGAGAAATTTATTAAAATTAAAAACCCAAAACCGGAGGACCTGGTAAAAAATTTTCGAAAATTTTTCTTAGGGTTCTAGGGACCTAGGACATGACCGACATTTATTCAAATAGTGTCTAGTAGGCTTATATACATCAGTTGGACTCTAATAACCCCCCATGGATAAAATTTTCAAAATCGGGCATTCCAGCTTTGGAGGAAGCAGGAGAAAACCTCATCGATTATAGCTCGGCTATAGGCAAAGTATAATTGACAAGGGAAAAAACTACCTGGAATACCTTAGTTGCTTAATCAAGTCACGGGGGACTGAGACACTCAGATCCTACTAGCACACTTTATTACAAACCCCATGGGCCATGGTCATGTCAACTGAAAAACAAAACTGGCTAGGCACAAATGCTGAATCATCTGATACACTGGAGTACAAACATTCATCATGTTTGTCAAATGGCGGCTCTTCAGATAATCCAACTATGGTACATAAGTTGGTAACAGGCCATGGAGTGGAGCGAATTGTGGAGTGGAGTGGAGCGTGGAGTG
Source organism: Larix kaempferi (assembly GCA_027924585.1). Taxonomy (NCBI): domain Eukaryota; kingdom Viridiplantae; phylum Streptophyta; class Pinopsida; order Pinales; family Pinaceae; genus Larix; species Larix kaempferi. The sequence continues at coordinate 14,057,782 of BSBM01000761.1, forward strand.
TGTGTTGACCGTGGACTGTGGAGTGGGGAGAGTCCCGTGGGGACTGGGGAGAGCCACTGTCACCTGTAGGCTGTGTGGGAGTGCTCAGTGGACTGTGTATTCCAATTTCCAATTTCCAACAGAAATTTGCCAAGGTAATTACAGTTTACACATAATTTTTTTTTTTAAATTTTAAACAAAAATTTAAATTTAAAAAATTTGTAAATTACACATAATTTTTATATTTTTAATTTTAAACAGAAATTATGAGTTCATTTTTTCTTATTAAAGAAGTTAAAAATTCATTTAATTTTTTCTTATTATGTTTGGAATTTTTCTCAAAATCCAGATTTGCAGTATAGAATCATGGCCCCCAAAGCAAAAGATCCTGCAGTGATCCATGCAGATGTTGTTCAGGGGGACATATATTGCAAGTATTGCAAGAAATTGATGAAGGGTGGGGGAATTTATAGGCTTAAACAACACTTGGCTGCCATCAAAGGCCAAGTTAAGGCATGTGAAGCCCCACTAGATGTTATTGGACAAATTAGAGCTGAGATGCAAGAACATTTTGAGAAGTTTGAAGAGGGATCCTTCAAAAGAAGGCTCTTCATCTATCCCTTCTACCACTCTTAGGGATCCTTTCCAATTTGTTCCGCCCTCCAAGACTACACAAGATAAGGGAAAAGCCAAAAAGAGGGGTAGCATTGAAAGCTATTTCACACCTCCCACCACTTCTGCCAGTTCCAATGCTTCTCAGATGCAACATCCAACACATATTCAACCCAACTTAGATGACTAATGGAAGAAGCAGTACAAAGAATTTTCCCATGAGTACATTGCAAGATGGTGATATGATGATGATCTCCCATTCAATGTTGCCCCCTCTTCTTATTACCAACCTATGTGGGATGTCGTTGTAGCTGCTGGTAAGGGCTTCAAAGGCCCTAGTATACATGACTTGAGGGGATCTCTTTTGCAAAAAGAGATCGTTTCCATAGAAGAATACCTGAAGGATTTCAAAATTTCATGGGTAAACACAGGATGCACTATCACGTCGGATTGATGGAAAGATCAGAAGGGCCGACACCTTATAAACTTTCTTGTCTCTTGCCCATGGGGAACCATGTTTTTGAGATCATGTGATGCATCTAATCAGGTGCAAGATGCAAATCTTTTATTTCATCTTTTGGATGAGATTGTTGAGGAGGTGGGGGAAGCTAATGTTGTGCAAGTCATCACAAATAATGCCTCAAACTATGTTCTTGCTGGTAAGATGTTAGAGGAAAAACATAAAACCATATTTTGGACCCCATGTATGGCACATTGCATAGACCTCATGCTTGAGGATGTATGCAAAGAGGACTGGATCAAGTTCACTGTGGAGAATGCCAAAAGCATCACCAAGTACATCTACAACCACGGTTGGGTATTGAGCTTAATGAGGAGACACACACGGGGCAAGGAGCTTGTTAGGCCTGCAATTACTAGATTTGCAACTCACTTCCTCACATTGCAATCTCTCCTTTCCCAAGCACAGAACTTGGAGCAAATCTTTTCAAGTGATGAATGGAATTCATCTAATTGGGCTCACACACAAGATGGAAAAGACATTAAGAGGAAAGTTAAAAGCTCTTCATTTTGGAAAAAAGCAGCATAGGTTTTGGAAATTACTGAGTCACTTGTTAAGGTGTTGTGGTTGGTGGATGGGGAAAATTTGGCCATGGGATACATTTATGAAGCTATGGATCAGGCAAAGGAGCAAATAAAGGCAACATACAAAGATAGAGTATCCAAGTATGGGCCTATTTGGGAGATCATTCATAGGAGATGGAACAATCAACTCCATCGCCCTATACATGCAGCTGGGTATTTCATGAACCCGAAGTATCATTATAGAGATGACATTGATGATGATCTGAGTGGGGAGATATCGGTTGGATTGTATACTTGCCTTGAGCGCATGGTCCCAAATGAGGCGACCCAATTGGAGATACATCGGCAGATCACCTCTTTCAGTGCCGCCATAGGTTCATTTGGAGAAAATGTGGCTAAGATTGCAATAGATGAGGGCCAACCAGGTAAACCATTCCATTGTTTTATTAAATTATGTTGTTTAACTTTAAAGTTTAAATTGTAAATACCTTGATTCCTAATTTCTTAGCCAAATTCACAATCTAATTTGTTGAATTAACTGCCTTGACTCTTCGCATTTGTAGCACAATGGTGGAGGGAATTTGGTGGTCAATGTAAACAATTGCAAAAGTTTGCAATTCGGGTCCTGAGTCAAACCTGCCGCACTTCCGGGTGTGAGCACAATTGTTCTTTGTTTGAGCGGATTCACACGAAGAAGAGAAACTGTTTAGAGCAAAAATGGTTAAATGATCTAGTCTTCGTGCATTACAACCTGCGACTCAGACGCAACCAATTGATGAACAAAATACCTGATACGGATCCCCTTCTATTAGATGATATAGATCCTACCTCAGATTGGGTAGTGGAGACCGCAGATCCAGAGTTTGGTGATGATCTGGATGTTGAGATGGAGGACTTGTTGCAGCCTCATATAGATTCAGATCTTCTATTGCCGATGCCATCAGTTCATACAGGTGTCAATCCTGATATTTCAGGCACAACAAGCACTAGTGGACCAGGACCTCGTATTTATAAGCGACTACGGCGTAGGCATTCAACCAGTACTACTACTGCAGTAGTAGATGACCATGCGCCTGAGCCTGAGGAGCCTGAGATTGAGCCAGATGTTGATGCCTTTGCCAGTCCTTCAGCTTTTGGTTCTTTTGGTTCTAGTTCTACTTCTACTCCTCGTCGTAGCAGTTGTGATGAGTTTGACTTTGATCATGATGATTGATCAACGACGATGTATGACAGACACATTTGATGATGTTATGTAGTTGACTTGACTATATAACATGTTATTTTTTGGACTCTACTGGCCATATAGCCTATAGGCCTCATGGATTATGTATTTTGTTCCAGTTCCATTCTCCTAGATATGTATTGCACAGTACACTTTGTGTCATTTTGATATATTGACTCTTATATGGTATATACATGAGCAGACATTGGATATTTTGTTTCTAATGCTATGGAATCATGAATTAGAATCTTGAAAATGTTTTTCTTCTTAAAAATTTAAATATTTTATGTATTTTTGAGCAAACCGATTCATTAAATTCAAATCAACCGATTCATTACCGATTCTGATTCCGATTCTGAGTTGACCCTCCACTGATTCGGAGTCCAATTTCGATTTTTCAAACATTGCTCCCAAGCCAACAATAAGCATCTGTGGTATGGGAAAACAGGTGTATATGCGTAAGATATTTTGTGTTATCGGTTAATATGATACGGGGTGATCTAGGCTCCATGATGAATAAGAAAGGAAAAGTTCTATGCAAGTGATATTAGAAACACTTGCGTTTGGTACCCCCCCCCCCAAGTACTTCCCCCTGCAATGGGTGTAAAGTGCCAAAGGTAAAAGGGAACCAATGTATTGTAGGCGGTTTGGGGATAGTGGTATAACTCCATAAATTAAAATTAAAGGTTTTGGCAAGGTAGGTCCTGAAATCAAGGACTCTGCGAAGGTCCTAAAATCAAGGAATACCAAGAATGAAGTAAGATTAGTTGAATATTACTTTTTCCATTATTCCTCATAACTACTTGATCAAGTATGACCATTTTTCATCATCGTTTTCCATTTCATGCCACTACCTTCCACTTTTGACCACCAAAATTCGAAGGAGACTGTTATCACATATATAGTAGTTGGGCTACCATACATTATTTTTCTGATTCCAGTACACTATTCAGCCAGTTCCCATGCATTGAGATGCTGACATGAGCATCTATTATGGATCACTATCAGATTTTGGATAGCAGTTTTATTCCCCATGCCATGATTGAGTCCTAAGACACTCAGAGAGATGACCGATATTGCTATTTAGCCATTTGCACAGAGCAGTAAGTAGTGCCCAAAGTTACAGCAACAGTTTCAGAGAACAGATGATGGTTCAGATGATGAGCTTTCAGGTATATGACTCAGCATGTATATTATGGTGTTACGGTTATATTGCTTTTATTTCCATTTTCTTAGCATGTCTTAGCATTTAGTATCATGAACTGGCGACCATATAGATATGTGGACCTGGTTATACTTATATATATATCATATTTGTCCCTACTCATACTTAGAAGTTATTGGCCTATACTCATTGGTTTTACCTTCCCTAGGGAGAATAGAGGTGATCATTCCCACCATACTTTGGATTACTAGTGTCGGTTTCATTATTCATTGTCTTCATCCATCCATGACTTACCTAGTTTGTTCATTACCTTGACTTACTACTTGACTAATGGCATGGAAGAACTTTCCCCACTGTAGCCTCTATATTGGATGAGCTTCCCTGTTTTTTGTGTCTCGGATCTGAGTTGGTGACAAAACTTACCTTTGGTGAGTTGGATTTCCTTGAGAAGTCCCCCTAATCACTAAAGATGTTGTTGGCTAAACCTGAAACTTTTAGTGCTACCATGAATACAAAGTATGGAAATCAAATGTTATATCTTGTATGAAAAGTAAGCCAAATGAAAATGGCTATGAAATATCAAATGCTATATCTATTGTGAAATACAAATACCGAGGTAAACAAGCTGTCTGTGACACACCTAGAAGTGCTCAGGTAAACAAGTGCCTTAAAAACACACCTGCAGCAAGAAGCCTAAATTAAATGTAAATCTATGCAATGTGTTTATAAACACACATAGATAAAAGGCTATGGAAACTCTAGGCCCAAAAATCAATGGAACTTAAACTCTATATCAAAAAGATTGCTAGCGTCATTTGTATTATGGATTGTGCACATCTATGTAAGGTGAATAAACACTCTTTGAACAACTTATACATTTGTGAGACACCGCCATTCCCTGTGTTGTTGATTTTCCACTATATGCTATGGTGTGTATTCCTTTTCCATTTCCAAAGTGTCACAGTGTTAAGTTAGTAAGTCATCCTTTGACCTAGCCATGTATTCCTTAGCCTTCACCCTTCACTAGCAAATTGATCACAACTATGAAGTGAGTATGACCTTGAAAGTCTTGTCTGAGTAATAAATAATAATTATGATTTATTATATTTGGATTTAGATCACTAGTAATGATTACTTCTTGTTATAATTGCTAATTGAATGGATTGTAAAACATGTCTTAACCTTGGACACCTTGCAGCAGCTTGATGACAGTTTGAGTCATATTTTGGTCATGTTGACTTGGTCAAACCTCAGTTTGACCAAAAGTCAACCACAAGACATGAGGTGGCAAAACTCAGATGTTACAGATAGATGATATATGGTCTAGTACAGGTAACCATGGTGGGCTTATGCAGCAGTTTCAAGCTTATGATAACGATTTGTACTTTTTAGCACTTTTACAGATTATTATTATTTGGTCTGTCGGATATGATGAGTATTTATTTTGGACCATGCAAAGGTTTATATGGTGTATGAGTACACATCTTAGATGGATTTGGAGCTTCTGAGTCCAATGAGATAGTCTGTTTTCAGTTCCGGGCAGTTATAGTGATGATTGAGCCTCAATTGGCTATCCTAGTGCAGTTTTGGTCTGTCGGAGGCCCTGTCAGAGTAGTGATGAGATTTTCTTGGTTCACCTAGGGCGCTGTGCATGGAGGGGGTGGTCCAGCCACTTGTTATTACCATATTACCCCCCTCCCAGACTCATTGGTGAGCTCACCTTGACAGCGCAAGAACTCCAGGAGGCAGTTTGGGCAGTTTCACGTTTCCCGAGGTAGTCCAGAATGGTAAAAATGGCTACAAAGGAATTCAATTTGGGCTACTGAGGCAAAATTATGGCATGGTATGATCAGTGATGATGAGTGGGATGTCTTCTACACCTTCTCCAGCAATTTCAGATTCATCGGGACCCACATCCATCACGTATGGCATTTTCTGATGATTTTTGGTGCCTCCTAAGGCTCACAATTTGTCCATAGAGGCACGATTTGGTACTTTGATGATTATTTTATTGACATTGTGCTATGGGGATTGACCAAGGTTGTCTAAAATTACCCCTTAGACCCACCATAAGCTAGATCTGTTATTTTATCATCATGATTTGGTGGGATCCCCTCTTCTAGGGTGAGTTTGTCCACTTATTGTATTATTTTATTAGTGATCCATGTATTGTATTGTTGAGCTCATCTCAACCATTGATTAGATTTTTTGATCTTCTAATCTTAGCCACTCATTCAAAAAGTGGTTAGATTGTGGACTCTCTCCCTCCTATTTAAAGGAGAGAGCTTCTCATTGTAAAGAGGACTTTTGGCTCTGGATTATTGGAATAGAAAAATACTATTGCATCTATCTGTTGTGTTGTGGTGAATGCTTTTGGAGTTCGTTCGTTGATTCTTCCTTTGCACTGGGTTCTTGGAGATTTTGTCTTGCTATATTTTTGTATCATGTTTTTGCATCTACAGGTGGAGGCCGATTTGGTTTGAGGAGGATGTATTGGTAGGGGAGGACCCTCCCTAATTCTCCTTTGGATCTCTTCGTTGGTAACAAGGAGTATTACTGTCCCAGGACCTTCTATTTCATGTTATCATTGCTTTCCATGTGTATTTACTCCATTGTTGCTCAACTGATTGAAATCGCTTTCCTTCATTGACAGGAAGAGGAGGTCACACTTGTGGGCTAGGGCATCATTTCGGCAAGTAAATTCAACAATTTCTCATTTGATCTTTGCGGGAGTCTTCCCCATTCATCATTTTGAGGGTTGTGCCCCATTTGGGTCACTTTGTGGCATACTCCAATCTCAGATCTACTGAGATCCAACCATTGGATTGTCCTAATATTTTATATCCACCTACCTTTATACCTCAACATTTTAGATCTATAATTTGGTGGAAATCTGACTCCATTTGTCCCATTTCCCAAGGCACTGATCTTTCTCCAAGCCCATTCGACTTTCCTAGATTTTTGGGTAAGCTTGTGGTTTGACCCTTTTTTTGTTTGCTTGAACCCCTTGACATTGTCATATCGCTTCATCAAGCTCACTTTTGGTACTGGTTAGCCCCAATTTGGACCTTAACTACCCTGCATTGGACACGGTTCCCAAGGCAATGGATTTTCTCACAATTCACTGGTACCCTAATCCTTGATCTCATTATAAACTTCATAAGTCAGTCACATAAACATGTTGGACCAAATCTACACTATTTAAACCCCTTGATCCAACTTATCATTTACCTTGTGACTTCATCCATAGATCTAGCGTTTACCATACACCTTACGTACTTCACCTATACTTGATTTGATTTGGTGTTTTGGTTTGATCTCTCCTGTCAAGAGTAGATCTGGGTCTCCCCCTTTGTTGTCTTGGGATAGATAACATACAGTGAAGATTGCCTCGATTAGCGTGACAACCATCCGTTGGGAGTCGAGGCTATCTTGGTTGCACCTCTTTGGTTTCCCTTCCCTTCTGCCACCCATCTCGGATTCATCTCTAGGGGCACCTACAAGTTTGGTGATAACAGAGACCAAGCTCGCGTACTTGGGACACCAATAGAACCCTCCCACAAATAAGATCAGAAGGGCCACATCTCCAGCCATCTTATTTACAGGTAATATTACTGCTTTACCATTGGAAATAAAAAGTGCATATTTTCTTGACTGGGGTTTACTGTGGTCTATTTTTATCCATATTTACTTTTCATTGTTCGTACCCTATCTAGTTGAAAATTGCTATGGTTTTGAATCTGCTAACCTTGACTATAGGTTTGCATCAACAAAATAGCAACTCCACTGGGGATCTGAATTATATTAAGGTCCCAGGTTGTGGGTAAGTGAGTTTCCTTCTTTTGGTCTTTTATTTGGAGTTTGTTGGTTGCTTTTTCTTTTTTGTTTTTGTTTCACATGTGCAACATGAAGAATAAGTTACAAAATACTTGGATGGGCAACAGGCAACAAAACCTAGCTCTCGGAACACTTCCAGGCCCAGGGGGTGTACAACTGTGTTATCCCAATGTAGTTTTCAGGGGCAATACCTAACTCTGAATATGGGGTTTAGGATCATTATCTGCATTGTGATCACGACTCCACAGATATTTTTTGCATTTTCCAGAGGCTCTATTTTGTGACTTCTCAAGGTTTAATTCTATTGTCTGGGGTGCTTTCTTAGGATCTCCTTTGTTAGGTACCCTTAATTTAAACCTTTATGTCCCCCCCCCCCCCCTATTTGTTGGGATGTTCTGCATCCTCTCTGTTCCTCCCCCCCTAGCCCCCTAGGTCAAGTGAGTAGATGAAAATGAGACCCCAAACATTTAATTAACTTACAATGATACATATAGGTGCACCAAAAAGGTAGGTGTAGCACAATAGGGGTTCCTACAACCTACAACATAAATAGTGCAATTAGTTTAAATAGTGCGATTAATCCTACCCTCTTAGACCAAATATATGTTTCCAGTGTCCCCATTGTCTCTCGCCTAAACCTGCCTACCTTATCGACTTACCAGAATCCAATCTACCGGAATCCTATCTTAGGGGTCTTACTTACTTACTTGATCTCTGTCTTAACTGAATATGCTTACTTAATATTTTTACTTACAGTCAGTCCAGTCAGTTAAATTTTGATGTTGCACATAATTGTCATTCACTATAAGGATTTTTAGCTGAGGTTTGGTTACACAATTAGTAATAGTAAAAGACATGAAAAGGAGGATTAGACAAATAGATCACTCAAGCATTTAAGCCCTCAAGTGCGGCAAATATAATACATCAAGCTTTTTTCAGGGATATCTATTCTCTACCAGTTAGTCTCCATCCATCATAGGTAAGTGCAACAAGTACGTGTAACTGGGTCTATTTCCTCACACTATAAAATAATCACTTCACCATTGAACAAGAGAGCGAACTTAGAAACATGCCGAAAATGTTCTCAATTGCCCTTTTAACACATTACATCACCGTTTACGCTTGAACTTGGACTCATACCCTTCTTATCATCTGGCTTATCAATATAGAAAAATATAGAAATATGGATTTTCAGTCTCCATCTGTACGGTTTACCTTATATGAGGCTGCCTAGGATCTTGCTTCATCTTTCTCTCAACGGCGGAGTCAACCATATTACTTGAGCTTACCGAGCGAGGAGAATCTGCTCTTTAGGACCTGTTATCACACCATAGTAGTCGAGCTACCATGATTACAGAACAGTCATCTGCATATTTTTGAGTTTTTCCTTTACACTATTTCAGTGAGATCAACTATAATGAGCCATGTTATTTATGATCACTCACACATCATAGCAGCCCTATATCAAACATCATGTAGACCTTATGCGAAGGTTGAGCCTCTTGACCTCAGATTTGATGACTGAGATGACCTTTTATCCCATACAGATGCAATGCAGTATTTGAGCTTCAGTAGCAGTGTTCTTAGTGGTTACAATTTGGTCCAGATGGCAGATACAGGTATATGGCCTAGGAGGTATATGATGTGCATTGGTCTTATTATCTTACTCTTTTGGCCATTTTGATAGCTTGACTTGGTATATAGTGATCATGATTTGGAAGTCTATCTATATAAAAATGAAAATGGTTATCATTGATTATATATATGGCTGTATTACTTGCACTTAGAAGCTCTTGTAGTATACTCGTTGGTTTTACCCTCTTAGGAGTGTGGACATGATCATTCCCACCGTTATGGCTTACTAGATTAGGCATCACCTTCACTTTCACCATCCATCCATTAACTTCCTTATCTTTGGTTTCTAACTTGACTTACACCTCAGCCTGTGATATGGAGAACCTCCCCATTTTTTGCCTCTGTGTTGGATAGCATCCATGTTAAGTTTGTGTCTCGGATCTGAGTTGGCAACAAAACTTACCTCTGGTGAGTTGGATTTTATACCTTGATCACTCTAGTCGGTTGCCCCGATGTTTGGTCTTGATTGTGGAAGTCCCCATAGTTGCTTGAGTTGTGTTGGCTAAAACCTGAAGCAAATTGTACTACATATGGAAATTATTGTTATATGTCTTGTAAAGCCCAATGAAAAGGGATGTGAAATTAAATGAAATGTAAATGCACCCCAGACGAAAGCTGCGATTAGTTGTGCTTCTAAGCACATGCAAAATCCCAAAGGGGTCCTAAAGGCCTAAAAAGCAATGGATAAATGTATGCTAAATCTAAGGATTGTTGGCCAAGGAAATGAAATGAAAGGGCCCAAATAAAGCAGTGGCTAAATGAATGCTAAATCTAAAGAACTGTTGGCCAAGGAAATGAAATTTTCCTCATTGAGCCTACGGGTTATGATATGAGATGGAGCAAGGGACAACTAATTCCAAGTGTCCCCTAGAACCTCAAGTTACGGTTAGCCGAGAACCTAGTTCACAACAGTTCTAGTAGTAGACATTTTGCCAAGGTTGAATAAGCACTTCTCTAAACAACTTACCCATTTGTGAGACACCGCCATTCCTTGTGTATTCTTTGTCCAACACATGCTTAAGTGTGTAATACCCTTTCCTTTATCCAAAGTATCATAGTGTTGAGTCATTCAAGTCATCCCCCTTAGCCTAGCCTTGTATTCTTAGCCTTCACCCTATGCTAGCGAATTGATCATGTCTACAAAATGAGTATATTCTCGAGGTTCTTTTGTGAGTAAACTATTATTCAACTTGGTGATTTATTATAATTAAATGTTAACTTCCAGTGAAATGATACTTAATGCTTTAAGTCTTGCTATGAGAATGATTAATAGAACCATCATAAACCGGTATCTGATGCATAGAACCATCATGTACATGTACATAGACCATATATCATCTGTCTGTATCATCACAAGGTCCAACCATCTAATGTCCTATGGTTGACCTTGGTCAAACTAGGTTTGACCAAGTCAACATGACCAGATATAACTCAGACTACAATTAGAAGCTGCTGCAAAGTGTCAAAGGTTAATGCATGCTCCACAACTCATTCAAATAGCAATTATGACAAAAATTAATCATTACTGGCAATCTAAATCCAAATATATAGTGTCATTAATTATTATTATAACTCATACTAGACTTTCAAGACCATACTCACTTCATAGTTGTGATCAATTTGCTAGTGAAGGGTGAAGGCTTAAAATAAACTGGCTAGGCCAAGGGATGACTCACTGACTCAACATTGTGACACTTTGGATATGGGAAAGGGAAAACACACCATAGCATATACTGAATGAGCAACAACAAAGGGAATGGTGGTGTCTCACAAATGGATAAGTTATTCAAAGAGGGTTTATTCACCTTTAACAAATGCGCACAATCCATAATACAAATGAGGCCAACAATTATTTTGATATAGCATTTAAGTTCCATTGCTTTTGGGCCTAAAGTTTCCATAGCCTTTGATCTATGTGTGTTTATAAACACATTGCATAGATTTACATTTATTTAGGCTTTTTGCTGCAAGTGTGTTTTTAAGGCACTTGTTTACCTGAGCACTTCTAGGTGTGTCACAGATAGCTTGTTTACCTAGGTACTTTACATTTTACAAAAGATATAACATTTTATTTCATAACCACTTTCATTTGGCTTGCCTTTCATTCATGTGTGTTTAAAAACATATTGCATGAACAGGCTTTTCATACAAGATATAACATTTCATTTTCCATACTTTGTATTCATGGCAACACTAAAAGTTTCAGGTTTAGCCAACACAACTTTAGTGACTAGAGGGAATTCACAAGGAAATACAACTCACCATAGGTAAGTTTTGTCACCAACTCAGAGCCGAGACACAATAAACAGGGAAGATCATCCAATATAGAGGCTACAGTGGGGAAAAGTCCTCCATGCCACTAGTCAAGTAGTAAGTCAGGGTGATAAACTAAAAGGTAGGTAATGGATGGATGAAGACAATGAATAATGGAGCCAACACTAGCAAGCCAAGGTATGGTGGAATGATCACCTCTATTCTCCCTAAGGAGGGTAAAACCAATGAGTATGAATAATGAACTTCTAAGTCTGAGTAGGGACAATAGAATATATATAATAAGATCAACCAGGTCCATATATCTATATGATCGCTAGTTCATGACACTAAATGCTAAGACATGCTATAAGAGTGAATATAAAAGCAATGTAACCACAACACCATGATATACCTGCTGAGTCATATACCTAAATGCTCATCCTCTGAACCATCATCTGTCCTCTCAAACTGCTACTGTAACTCTGGGCACTACTGACTACTCATGTACAAATGGTATAATAGCTACATCGGTCATCTCTCTAGGTGTCCTGAAACTCTGTCATGGCATGGGGAATATATACTGTCCAAAATCTGATAGTGATCCAATATAGATGCTCATCTCGGCATCTCAATGCAAGGGAACTGGCTGAATAGTGTACTGGAATTAGAAAAATAATGTATGGTAGCCCAGCTACTATATATGTGATAACAAGCCAGTTATACTATATGATGATGATCTATGGTCCTTGATACACTTGGTTGTGGTTCCATATAGTGGGCATAGTTTTTAGATGATGGTTGATGTATCTGTTATCACACAACTTTTAGTTGTCCCTAAAGGTGTCCCATCCAGGACGGTAGAGGAGATGGACAACTAAAGAGGGAGACCCTATGATCACTCAAAAGTGATTGGACCAAAACAAAGGTTCCTAAGGATGTGTAAATGACAAGTTACGGAAACCAATGCAAGGTTAGGTGGACCCAAGAGTTTAGATAGTGGTTGAAAAGGCTTAAGGAGTGAATATTGTTTCAACCATTGAATGGGTTGGGCCACCTATGAAGACCAAAAAGACAGATCTAGTACCATGAAATACACAAGTGGGGCCCACTACCTTGGGATATGGAGATGGTTCAAATGGGGCCCACAAGGTAAAGTTATGCAAATGGTACCTAGGGGTATGCAAAGAGTAGATCTATGGATCTAAAGTGAAATTAGAGATACCCACATATGGGATCTAGGAAGTGACACTACTCCCAAGGAGTCTAAATTGCCCTAGGTGGACTAGTGCCTTGAGTAGATGGGCAAATGGAGTCAAAAGGATGTCAAATTATAGATTGGGACACCTAGAATGCAAATTAAGTCGGTTACCTAAGATGTGATGTTTGGATCTTACTAGATCTAATATTTCACTATGTGACCCAAGTGGACAACAATCCCCAAAATGAGGAATGATACCCCCAAGGCAGAACTTCACAAAGTGAGACACTATATGTAGGTTTCAAGGTATGCTTGTTTCAAATCCAATGATATCTCAACCACCCACGTCCTAGAAATGGACAAACTCAAACACCCAAGGAGTGCGACTTTGCCCAAGGAGGGCTAAAAGCATGGTAAAGTGTGTCAAATCAAGTCCAATGACGACCAAACTTTAGATCCAAGTAGTTTAGGCAACTATCAATGTGGATCTAGAAAATCAAAGTGATCCAATGGCTAGATCTCCATAGATCTGAGATAGAAAATGCATCACCAAATTGACCCAAGTGGGGCACAACCCTCAAAATGAGGAATGGAGCCCACAAGGCAAAAATCAACAAGGTGAAGCACTAGGGGTAGGTTATCAAGTGAGGAGGGTGTGAATCAAGTGGGATATAACCTACCCATGTGTTGGATCTAACCCAACTAGCTTCTCCCAAGGGGTGCGATTTACCTCAAGAGGGCTACTTTGCCTTGAACAGTGTGTCAAATGGAACCCATCCACCACCAAACTATAGATCCGAATTGCCGTGGATGCTATAGAGGTAGGTTTTCAATATCTTTTCAAGAGGCAAGCTAGATCCAAGTAGATCTAAGAAAAACAAAAAATGAGGGTTTTCATTTTAATGTAATTTTGACCAATGGGGTGGATAGCAAGCGAAATCAATACGTACCTTGTAGATCTTACCTCAAAATCTTGCGGCCTCTTAGCATATGGAGAATTCTTGCCCTAGTTACAATTCCAAGCTTGATCCGAGTGTCTTCAACCAATAGCATCCAAACCCTAAGAGGAAATATGTCTCATGAAAACCTGCAAATCAAACTACATCCAGTTAGATTTGATCTACAAATCCATAAGATCTAAGCATGTCATATCAAGAAAGCAATCAATGGACAAAGCACAATTGAAAAAATCCCTCTCTATGAAGACATCTTACTCATGGGGGATGTGAGCAACCCCTACAATCTTCCCACAAAGCAAAATCATTGAACTAGCTTGAGCAATTCGGCCTCCCTCTCTTGAAGTCGATTTCACTTGAAAAGCAAACAATGTCTAGAAGCAAAAGATCCAAGAACATATGCAAGAGCAACCCAATCAAAGCCAAGAAGTAGATCTCCAAAATATTCTTTTCATTCCAAGTTTTCTAGAGCCCAAAGGTGAGCTATATGATAGGGGGTCTCCTCCTTATATAGGATAATAAACACCAAAACCCTAGATCTCAAAACCACTTTACAACAAAATGAGTGGTTGAGATTAAAAGATCTCAATACATGATCAATGGCTAAGATGAAACATAACAATATAACACATGGATCACTGAAACAATGATGACGTCATAACTAAAAGATACTCATGGAGGGTGATGTCATCCACTAGAGGGGGAAAAAGTACAAGGGCCCACCTCATATGACTAAGACATGACTCTTAAAGCACATGGTGGGGCTAGGAGGCATCAATCCTTGCTAGCTCATCCCCATGGCACAGTAAAATAATATAATATGTCCAAAATAAATACAAATGATCAAATATGTCCTCAAAATTTGTGATAGACAAGCAATAAAAGGCCTCCTGTTGCCTCTGTGGACCCGCCCAAGTGATAAAACTGGCTGGAAGATAGGGGGTTCACCCTGGAAGACCTCTGTGAAAACCAAGTGCCAAAACCTTGCCTCAATTTCCCAAATCGAACTCCTCAATGACCCTTTTATCCCATTTCTGGACTGCGTCGGTAACTGTGAAAGTGCTGAAAATGCCTCCTAGGGCACCTACGTTGTCAAACTGAGCCCACCAGGCTCTCTAGAAGGGGGGATAAATGGTAATAACAAGTGGCGGGACCACCCCCTCCTCATACAGCGCCCTAAGTGAACTGGCCTCTCATGGCCCCTGCTGCTCAGGATGAGAAATCAACCCCAAATCTGGTCAACAAGTGTAAAACTGCATCTATCACTGTCAGAAGTGCCCGGAACTGAAAGATAAGTGTCTCATTGGATCCAGAAGACCCAAATCTACTAAGAATGTGTACTCATACACCGTGGGTTGCCCTGATGGGCTAACTGTAGGATCCACCATATATGGACAGTGGTGCATAATCTGATGATCTGAAGTAATAATAAAACCTGCTGAACTGCATCAATCTTCACATGAATCATATGTCCATCATATAGCATCATCATCAAGAGTATGTGGGACCATCCATCATCATCAATAGGTATATATAGCCCACACCATCACGGATCCCAAGAAATGACCATAGTCAAACTGGGTTTGACTAGGTCAATATACAACCAAGGATAAATCATCTCAACAGACTAAGACATGTTCCTCTAATCATACTCATAGCTTAACTTAAAGTATAGCATTCATTCAGTGGCATTAATCATGTTAGTATATTCCGTTGTTATTTATAATTACTTTCACAATAGCTTAAATGACAAACTCACCCATTGGACATGGTCTAACTGCTAGATAAGGATGAAGGCTAGGAACAAGGTTGGGCAAAAGGGGGTGACTTGTCTAAACTCAACTAAAAGACACTTTGGACTGGGAGAAAGGGGAAACAACAAACTCTGTGCTGGAAAAAATAACACGGGAGATGGTTGTGCCTCACAAATGGGTAAGTTGTTTAGAGAGTGCTTATTCAACTTAGGCATCATGTCTACATCAAGTTGATCCAAGCTCATTAGGATCATTCAAATTCATTTCATGGCATTTTTGGCCTACATAACCCTTTGGATCTCAGGTGTGCTGATAAGCACAACTAATTGCAGCTTGCATCCAGGGCATGTTTACATATACATATAAGGTCAACAATTGTTTAGATATAGCATTTAAGAACCATTGCTTTTTGGACCTTTCTTATACTCTTCGATGAGTATTTTCAGCAGTTCATCGCTCTTGCCCTTTTTAGTTTCCATGGGCGAATTTATATAAGTTTCCATAAGTAGAACATGAGCTTTCAGTTTTAGCCAACAACATCTCGAGTGACTAGGGGGAGTTCGAGCCAATGCCAAACATCGGGACAACCGACCAGAATGATTTATGCCTACAATCCAACTTACCAAAGGCAAGTTTTGTCACCAACTCAAAGTCGAGACACTAAACATATAGGAATGCGGTCCAAACACAGAGGTAGAAAAAGGGGAAGTCCTCAATATCAAAAAGTCAAGTAGGACAAGTCAAGGGTTAAGGCCAAATAAGGAAAGTCATGGATAGATGGAGTCAAGTGATGGTGGAGCCTAAGCTAGCATACAAATGGTGTCAAGGAAGACCATATCTATGCAAGGTAGTGAACCAGTGAGTTTTTTCAAACAACCTAAATGTGCAAGTAAAATGTTCATTTTATAATTTATGATCAAGATAGTTCATTTTATAAAGTTTGCCGCATCATGAATTATATACCAAGCCAATGCTATGAACATGACTAAAAAAACAAGATAATAATCCATAGTCAATGATCAGGAATCCATTGGTCATACAATATCATCATAAGAATAATCATAATATACCATCTGAAACACTACAACAATACATCTCTAGGCACTGAACTGAAACTGTATGGAATAAAGGGTCACATCGGTCATCAAATCTGAACTCTCAAGGCTCAGCCTTGACACAAGGTCTAACATAAGTCTGAATAATACACTGCTCTGATCATGAGTGATCTCAAAATATAAAGTCATCATAGCCAAGCTCTTGAATGTGCAGATATCCACTAAGCAAGAATAGTAGCCCTGCTACTATGGTGTGATAACAGTATCTTTTATTGATTATTATTTTCTCCAGACCACTATATTATTATTGTCCAGGTATGGTGGATCTTACAGATGATCTTACAAGATGCTACAGAGTGTATTCCTACTCATCTTTGGTATATTTGGGTGTCTTTGGATCCATTGGGACATTGTTTACAGTTTCAGACACTTTCAGGGATGATATGAACATTTTTCCACCAGTTGACCAGTTTGGCCATGATGAGTTGGCCTATCTAGCAGACGATTGGAGGCAAGTCGTTTCCTAGGGAGCTATAGAGGAAGGGGGTGGTCTAGCCACTTGTTATTACCATATTACCCCCTTTCCGGACATGATGGTACAGACAGATTTTGTGCCCAGGCACCAGGCAGTTGTTGTCAGGCAGTTTGATGGATTTTCAAGTGGGATAAAAATGCAATAAAAAGGTCATTAAAGAAATCTATTTGGGAAATTGAGGCAAGTTTTTGGTATGAGGTTTGTTCAAAGGTCATCTATGGTGTATCCCACTCCTTCCAGATCAGGTTGCAGCATTCAGTGGGGTCCACACAGTCACCGGATTCTCATTTGATGTATTATTCTCTCACTTGAGAGGGCCAGGATTTGATCATTTGTTCACTTGGACATGTCATTGAGTCATATGTTATATTATTGTGCCATGGGGTGATGCTAGTGAAGGAAAGTAATGCCTCCTAGCCCCACCATGTGCTCCTAGTCACTTGTCCTAGTCATCTTATGTGGCACACTTATTGTTTAGTCAATAGTATGTGGTGGGTGCGCAACCCCTTAGAGGCCTCTTTTAGTGAGTGCACACCCCCCCTCATGTGAGTGATCCATGTTTTATTGTATCGCCTCATTTTAGCCGTTGATTGTATTATGTTTATATTTTGATCTCCACCACTCATTTCAAAAGTGGTTTAGGGTTTTGGTCTCTCTCCTCCTATTTAAGGAAGAGCCCCCCCTATTGTAAAGGCATCTAGAGATTTTTGGCTCTGGGCTATTGGAATAAAAATTTATCTTTTGAGAACGCATCGATCTTGAAATGGTTGTTTGGCTATGATGATTATAAATGATTCTCCATTGCATTGAAGGAATTTCGTAGCTATCTTGTATCTTTTACCACTAACTCGATTTACAGGTGAAGAGGTCGATTTGGAGGAGTGCGCATTGGTGGGGAGGCTTGCCCTGCAATCTTCTGTCAAATTTTGGTTCAAATAGTTAGTGATTTTGTCTTCATACCTGTTATCAAATATATAGTAGTCGAGCTACTCTATTCCATTTTTCAGATTCCATTACGCTTTTCAGCCAGTACCCTTACATTGAGATGCCGAGATGAGCATCTATTATGGAT
The DNA here is from genome assembly GCA_027924585.1 of Larix kaempferi. NCBI lineage: Eukaryota > Viridiplantae > Streptophyta > Pinopsida > Pinales > Pinaceae > Larix > Larix kaempferi. Next base: position 14,076,099 of record BSBM01000761.1, read on the forward strand.
CACTATCAGATATTGGACATCAGTATGATTCCCATGCCATGACTGAGTCTCAGGACACTCAAATTTGAGGACTTTAGCCATTTACAGAGCAGCATGTATTGCCCAGTGTTGTAGTAGCATTGTTTCAGTGGACAAATGATGGTTCAGATTGGTATTGCACAGGTATATGAACCAGTAGGTATTATTTCTTGTGTTATGGTTATTATTGCTTTTATATTCATGTTTGTGACATGTTTTGACATTTAGTATCATGATTTGGCGATCATATAGATATGTGGACCTGGTTTTACTGTTATATTATGTATATTTGTCCCTACTCAGACTTAGAAGTTCTTGATCTATACTCATCGGTTTTACCCTCCTTATGGAGATTAGAGGTGATAATTCCTACCATCTTATGTCTTGCTAGTGTTGGTCTCATTATTCACTATCTCCAACCATCCATTACATACCTGTTTGGTTGTTACCTTGACTTACTACTTGACTAGTGGCATGGAGGACTTTCCCCCGCTATAGCCTCTTTGTTGGATGAGCTTCCCCTTGTTTATTGTGTCTTGGCTTTGAGTTGCCTAGGTTGTGTTGGCTAAACCTAAAAGAGATAGTGCTGCCATGAATACAAAATCTAGAAATGAAATGTATATCTTGTGAAATGTAAAAGCCCGTTCTGGAAAGTGTTTATCAACACTCGTGAATGAGAAGCCAAGCCAAATGAAAATGGCCAAGAAATGAAATGTTATATCTATTTGAAATACGCCCATTCTAGAAAGTGTTTCTCAACACTCGTAAATGAAAGGCAAGACAGACCTAATGAAACTTGCCGTAAAATAAATGTGAAATGAAAGCCTTATATAAATGTAAATCTATGCAATGTGTTTGTAAACACACATAGATCAAAGGAAATGGAAATCAAAGGCCCCAAAAAGCAATGGTTCTTAAAATCTATATTTGAATGGTTGCTGGCCTCATTTGTATTATGGATTGTGAGCATCGGCTAAGGTGAATAAGAACCTCTAAAAGTAACTTACCCATTTGTGAGACACGGCCATCCCCTGTGTTATTGCTTGCCCAGCATATGATAGACTGTGTATTCCCTTTCCATATACGAAGTGTCACAAAGTCAAGTTTGTAGTCAGCCCTTTAGCCTATCCTTGTCAGTTTTTAGCCTTCACCCTTCACTAGCAAATTGATCACAACTATGAAGTGAGTATGGTCTTGAAAGTCTAGTCTGAGTCATAATTATTATTGAAAACCTTTATTAAAATGTATTTATATCGCCAGAGAAATGATTACTCTTTGTTATAATTGTTACTTGAATGAATTGTAGAGCATGTTTTAACCTTTGACACTTGCAGCGACTTGATGATGTTTTGGGTCATATGATTGGTCATGTTGACTTGGTCAAACCTTGTTTGACTAAAGTCAACTACAGGACATGAGGTGGATAGACCTCAGATGTTACAGAGATATGATATGTGGTATAGTACATGTCACCAAATGGTTCTATGCAGTGGTTTCAGGCTTATGATAATTCATCTATGCATCATCACTATAAAGAATATATTACAATACTTTTTGGTTAAGATTTTAAAAATTCCTTATACCTTTAAAATCAACTTGACTCTGTATTAGGGTTGTTTCCCTTAAATGTACAGATCTGTTTTTCCTTGTAATTTTCTTGGACTTATACTAAGTTCAACATTTTTACAAATGTTTTCTGCAGCTAAATTATGGTTAATAATGTTTGGTAAAGCATTTTTCTTTCCCATGTTATATTTTTATGCTGAACAGTTCAGCGATTGTGTATTGGAATTCTGGGCCAGTAATGGCCTGAATTAGAAAAGCCAATGCAAAATTTTTCAAGTTTGGCTCTGATTTCTTCATTTAAATTAAATCATTTGTCCATGCAGAGTGGAGTGTGAGTCTTTTTAAAACTCTAGCCATTTGCAATGGAACAACAATGGCCTAGAAAATAATCTAAATCCTTGTGTCAATTGACCTGCTTATGTTTCTTTTTTCAATAGGAAAATAGCACCTTGTTTTGAGAGAAGGCTCCACCTTCCACTTCTATCTGCCATGATTTCAAGTGTTCCTATTTAAAATAGAATGGCACATTCCTAATGGTCATGGGCTCTACTTAACTAAAAAATATCTTGTCAATTTCCAAAAACCTATAAATAAAGGTTGTTTGTCTAGGAGAGAGTAATAATGCATCCTTAACCCAATACTATTGGTTGTTTCATAGTCTAACTAATTTCATTTTCAAATGCTACTAGGTTTACAAAATTCAGAAAATGATATATAATCAAAAAATTGTGCATTTATAGTGAAGTTGACATCATCATAATGCAACCTTAGGTATACCAGCCAAAACTCAGTGATAGATTCAGATATTCCAACCCTTTTGTTAAAAACTTAATATATATGCTATCAAAACCTAACTGTTGATAGACTAGAAAATCATTTAAGAGTCATGTCTTCCAGCTCATAATTTAAGCTATAGAAGAGGCATCATGGTAGAAAATGCTAAATTCGGTTTGAGGATGGCAAATTTGAGGATTCTAACTCTAAAAAAAGCTAGTTTTATATGAAATTTTAATAAAAGAAAGATTGATTGATTCCAACTCGATAATCTAATGTTTGAGTATAATAAGAACTAAAATTGAAAGAAACGACCTATGAAATGGAGAGACAACTTATAAATGCGAGAAGTTCTTCAATGAAGATTTGCCGATTGTGTAATTTCATTAACACTGGGAAACTTCCTTATGATTAAACATACATGTGATTTTATTAAAATTTTGGGACAAAAACATATGATGTCTTTATTTCTTTTTGATTTCCTAACCATTTTTGGTATGTGCAGGAAAGTGTGACCTCTTCCAAGGAAAATGGGTGCATGACTCTCTTGGGCCTTTATATAAGAACGATTCTTGTCCAGTATTGACAGAAGCACAAAATTGCCAAGGTAATGGGAGGCCAGATAAGGATTATGAAAATTGGAGGTGGCAACCTACAAGTTGTGATCTACCAAGATTTGATGCACACAAGTTTCTGGAACTAATGCATGGAAAAACCCTTGCTTTTGTGGGTGACTCTGTTGCTAGAAATCAGATGGAGTCAATGATGTGCATACTGTGGCAGGTTAGTTCTTTTCTTTTCTCTTGTTAGATTATAATTCAGGTATCGTTTTCAGCTAGATGCTAACATGAATAGAAGATAGCAAGTAAATTTTTTCATTTTGGCTTACTTGCATATGCCTTTTTGATACATTAATTTGCAATCAAGTGTCATTGTTTTGGGCTTGTCTTATAAGTTCTTCAAAAATTACCAGGTTATGATAAAGATGTATAAAACTAACTTGAATTGGTTTTGGAGATGGGGGAATGGTGGAGAGAGGGGGATGTGTCCCCGGGATGGCTAGAGCATACCCCCAATTTTTTCAGGGGATGGCATGTTGGGAATGACAATGATATATATATAGATTGAAACTAATAAATATTTAAAAAGTTTAAAAAGTTAGAATTCACCATAAACATTTGTAGTTGCTTGTCACCAAAGTGGTCTATACTATATAGTATTATGCACAACCCTTACACTTGATACTTTTGAAAAGCTCAAGCAGATCAGAAAAGGGCTTGAGTGACATTCCATTATTGGCACTTGGACATGAGCAAAATGCAGTTTAGCTTTAGGAAACTTAAGTATAACTATTTTCAATTTGCAGTAAGGTCCATGAAGGGTCTATGAGAAGAATGCTCATCTCTATAAAAACTTTTCTTCGTTGTATTTCTTGTTTATGATGATTAGGTTAAAAGGCATTCCCTTCTCAATAGGTTTACATGTTTTAACAGCTGTGTTGAAAACCACTACAAAACACTTTTGGATATACATGCTTACATTTTGTAACGAGATTAGATTCATATTTCAGATTGAAAAGGATATTGAATAGGAATTTATTCAAACGTTTAGTACCCAATCCAAGTCTTTACTATCCAATTGTTTTCACAGTGCTCGAGGTTGGGATGGGGGAAGAGCTGAACTTGAATAACTCCTGGACACCTATGTGCAATACGTAAAAGCTAAGATGACCGTACAAATGAGAAAAACAAGAGCAGTACCCAGAAGGATCAGACCTTTGGGTTGTTTTATTTCTTGGTTTGTTGACATGGTGGAGACTTTGCTGCTTGTAATGATGTTGCTGAAAAGACAATAGTTAAATTACTAGAAACCCAAATCAAAACCCATCATACAACCCCATATTTTGAACTGCAACTTGTACAGATTCAGAATAATACAAAAAATATGGATGGGATAAATGATCATATTTTCCATCGTCGAAACTAAAGATACATGCACGGACATCTCTAAAATCTGCCCGGGATATCTCTGAAATCTACTTGGAACGTCCTGAAAATTTGCCCAGAACAGCGCCGAAATCTGATGGAAACATTTTGGGCACAACCAGTAGTCCCCATTGAAATCCTCGGTGGAGTAAGGGATGTTTCCTAGGGGTCCCCAAGTCTCTGGGATGTGGCGACGACACTTTTTTTTGTGGGGACGGGGGGGTGTCTCCCCATGCAACATAGACTTTATATGTATAAATGTTGAATTCGTTTGTTGTATGATCCAAATCTTTGCACATGGACTGAATGCTTAGTCATAGGTATAAGACTCTAAAGATATTTTTGAGAGAAATAATAGAGGATTGCCTTGGCAACCTTGGATGTTGTTCAATAAATTACTGTTTACCTATTTGTTAACATTTATAATCTAAGGTAGACGTATTGTCATGTACCTGACTGCCTTCATGTCGATGTATTGTTGGAACCAGCTCAACCAAAATCCTACTGATACTCTTACATCAAACTTTCAACAATCCATTTACCTGCTCATAATGCATTCCAAATTAAAGATATGCATAATATTAAATTTAAGCTAAAACGACTTTGGCAAATAAATTTATCATGTGCAAACCATTACAATTCACCGTATGGACACATCATATATATATTAATGACTGAATACTTATATGCACCAAATGTGAACATACGAAATGGTTTTGTAGGAGCGATTTACGACATAGGCATCCACTACATATGCCACCCTTGAGTTGGGCTATTAGGTGGTGAGGGTACGGCCATGCGTACTGATTATCTCTCTCAACACACCCTAGATAATGCCACATGATCCAAGCCAAAAAATAGCAAATACCATGAATCCCAATGCTAAATCACACAACATCCTCCACCAACACTCACTCAACATATGATTATTTCCTTGCCGCCAACACTAGCACTAGCTTGGTCATTCCATTGTCAAGGCTCCTATTGCCCAAGGAGACATTCATAGCTAGGCAACAAATTTGATAGAGAAATCCCAACCAAGCTACAAGTATGGTAAGGGTTATGCATAGGTAACTCTGCTCACCAAGGTTCGCAATGCTAGACCTCCTATTGAGTAGATTCGAGCAATATACAAATCATAGGGATTGAGCCTCAATGCATGGTAGTAGGTTTATTGCAACATCTCTCCAAGGGTCTCATGCTGACAATAACTTAGAGGATTTGTGTGTTCTTGTCCCCATGTGGCTCACAAACAACATAGAATTCGTAACATCCACATCACATAACATCCAAACCACGAAGAAAAACACTATTGACAATCTCAAAACAAGGGAAGAGAATGGGATAAGAAACTTCCAAATAACAAAATGAGGCTTATATAATGATGTGCATAGGATATGCAATATACATTTATTGGCCAAGATGGTATCTAGTGCAATCACCTCTTAATCATGGAGGAGTTTACTCATTGACACATAGCACAAACAATTTCCACCACCTTACCCCCTCCACCTCTTTTCACATCATAGCCCTCCTCTTTCTCCTATTTCCTAGCAATCCATTCCTATTTCGCTACTTCAGTTAAGAGACTGATTTTTTGGGGTTCTCCACTATTGGAGAAGTTTATACCTTGTTTTCTTGGGTTTGCGCTACTATTATCTGGATGTACATCGTTCTTTATTGGAAGGTCTGAGCTCGGGGGAGACAAATAGCTTTTCCTATGGTTGGGAGATGAGTGTTCTTATCATCATGGTTTAAACGAGCTCGACACTCATTTTGTTTCTGTGCTTTGCCATTCTTTTAGTGATCTTGGTTATGCTACTATAAACATTAACAAGGTCAAAGCTCAACTCAGCTTAGGATTTGGAGAGCCTGATCAACTTCCATTTTCAGGTTCTACCCAAGATGCAGTTTAGAGGAGACTAGGGTTTCTACAGAGCGCCTCGATTAGATTGCGTTGCGGATTTCTATAGGGTGTTTATCATTCATGGGATTCGTCTTCAGGTCAAACAACTATGAGTTTACCTTTTTTCTATTGTGCTTCGGATTCCCTCCTTTTTCTCTGCTCTTGGTGATCCTCTACCTGCACAATAGATTCCTGCAACCCACACTTAGTATCTATGATTTACTACATAGTTGCATTTACTCGCCGAACTGCGTTGGAAGCCTCCTGTGGGAAGATAACTACCTCTAGGACAATTGGGAACACTTCATCCAAACGTGTGGCCAGATATTACCCACTTGTTATTGCTTTCAGTTCAAAGTTTTATTTTATTTTGCATATGTATCAATCTTCCAACTTGTTTGTAGTTGCTTGCTTAGGATTTGGACTACCTGAACAAATTCTAGTGCCATGTCTCGGCCAGCATGAAGGTTGGAGGAGTATATGGTTTCTCGAGGTCGCCTCGGTCTCATCGCGTTGCGGATTTCTACAGGATGTTTGTCATTCGTGGGATTCATCTTCAAGTCATCCAAATAAGAGTTGATGTGTGTTGTAGATTTATACAGGGTGTTTGTTATTCTTGGGATCATCTTGAGGGTGGCCAACTAGGATTGGTGAATAAACTCCATTCATAATTTTTATTCTATTCCTTTATGGAGTGTGTCGCATTGTGGGATGGTTCTTTTGTGGAATGTGCTTATTCCCTGTGTTGGAATGGACCCTCTTATGATAGTAAGATGTGTTCCGACGTGATTATACCTCTCTAGCTAAGAGGGAGTGTTGATGACGTAAGCACCTGATGGACTAGGTTTAGCTGAGCACATTGTATTGATGCATGATAGACTCTCTGATGGACTATGCAGAGTTCTTGAGTTGATGCACGTGTGACTAACCTATGGATAGCGCAGAGTCGTGGAGCTAGTGCATGTTCTCCGATGTACTGGATTTAGCAGATGCATGAAGATTGATTTGTTGACACTTCTCGACTAACTGTGATTGTGTCGTAAGACCTTCCTTACGATATAGAGAGGTTACAGATAACTGTGATGAAAATATGATATCGAGATGTGTTTTAGTATGATAATGCTGATGATACCTTCATGGCCAAGAGGGAGTGTTGTAGTAGTAGTTGCATGGGGCATCACCTCATAGGTCGACCAAAGAAAGAATAAGATTAGAACACAGTGTTCGAAGGATACCCTCCTTGTTGAGAGGGAGTGTTGGAAATAGTGCAACTTTGGTAGTTATTGTTATTGTATTTCATCTTGTTATTGTACCTCCTACGGGACAAGATGTCAATGTATTTGATAATGTAAAACACTTGAAATAATCAATGTAAACCTAGGGGTAAAATCACAAAGAAAATATTTAGTAAACGTAATTTTTTGTATTCCCCCAAGACAAGTCGGCCCTGCGGGTAAAATCCCCCAAAACAGTGAGCAATTTGTCCACAAAAATGGTCATAACTGCCCCAGTCAGGTCGGCGCAGTTAGGGAAAGTTAGTTTGTCCCAGTGAGGAAAAAAGTCACCCTTTGATGTGTATAAATAGAGAGTTCGACCTCTCATTTGGTCATTCACTCAAGCAAGTTCGCTCTAGCCAAGACAGGTTCGCTATTTATGTTAAGAGACTGATTTTTTAGGGTTCTCCACTATTGGAGAAGTTTCTCCCTTGTTTTCTTGGATTTGCGCTACTACTATCCGAATGTACATCGTTATCTATTAGAAGGTCTGAGCTCGGGGGAGACAAATAGATTTGTTTATGGTTGGGAGATGATTGTTCTTATCATCATGGTTTAAACGAGCTCGACAATCATTTTTTTTTTGTGCTTTGCCATTCTTTTGGTGATCCTGGTTATGCTGCTATAAACATTAACAAGGTCAAGGCTCAACTCAGCTTATGATTTGGAGAGCGTGATCAACTTCCATTGTTAGGTTTTGTTGAACATGCAGTTTAGAGGAGATTAGGGTTTCTATAGAGCGCCTTGATTAGATTGCGTTGCTGATTTCTATAGGGTGTTTATCATTCATGGCATTTATCTTCAGCTCAGACAACTACGAGTTTACCCTTTTTCTATTGTGCTTCGGATTCCCTACTTTTTGTCTGCTCTCGGTGGTCCTCTACCTGCACGATAGATTACTGCAACCCACACTTAGTATCTATGATTCACTACATAGTTGCATTTACTCGCTGGACTGTGTTGCAAGCCTCCTGTGGGAAGATAACTAGTTCTAGGACATGTGGGAACACTTCATCCAAACGTGTGGCCAGATATTACCTGCTTGTTATTGTTTTCAGTTCAAGGTTTTATTTTATTTTGCATATGTATGAATCTTCCAACTTGTTTGCTAGTTGCTTGCTTAGGATTTGGACTTCCTGAACAACTTCCAGTGCCATGTCTTGGCCATCATGAAGGTTGGAGGAGTATATGGTTTCTCGAGGGTTCCTTGGTCATTCATGGGATTCATCTTCAGGTCATCCAAATAGGAGTTGATGTGTGTTGTAGATTTATACAGGGTGTTTGTTATTCATGGGATCATCTTGAGGGTGGCCAACTAGGAGTGGTGAATAAACTCCATTCATAATTGTTATTGTATTCCTTTGTGGAGTGTGTCCCATTGCGGGATGGTTCCTTTGTGGAACGTACTTATTCCTTGTGTTGGAATGGAACCGCTTATTATAACAAGATGTGTTCCAACGTGATGATAACTCTCTAGCTAAGAGGGAGTGTTGATTATGTAGGAACCTGATGGACTGGGTTGAGCTGAGAACATTGTATTGATGCATGATAGACTCTTCGATGGACTGTGAAGAGTTCTTGAGCTGATGCATGTGTGACTCACCTATGGATAGGGAGAGTCATGGAGGTAGTGCATGTTCTCCGATGGACTGGATTGAGCAAATGCATGAAGATTGATTTGTTGACACTTCTCGACTAACTGTGATTGTGTTGCAAAACCTTCCTTATGATATAGAGTGGTTAGAGATAACTCTGATGTACATATGATATCGAGATGTGTTTCAGTATGATAATGCTGATGATACCTCCTTGTCCAAGAGGGAGTGTTGGGGTAGTTGCTGCATGGGGAATCACCTCATAGGTCTTCCAAAGAAAGAATAAGATTAGAATACAGTGTTCGAAGAATACCTTCCTTGTTGAGAGGGAGTGTTGGAAATAGTGCAACTTCAGAAGTTATTGTTATTTTATTTCATCTTGTTATTGTACCTCTTATTGGACAAGATGTCAATGTATTTGATCATGTAAAACACTTGAAAGAATCAATGTAAACCTAGGGGTGAAATCTCAAAGAAATGATTTAGTAAACGTAATTTTTTGTATTGCCCTTGTCAGGTCGGCGCAGTTAGGGAAAGTTAGGTTGGCCCAGTCAGGAAAAAAGTCACGCTTTGATGTGTATAAATAGAGATTTCGACCACTAATTTGGTCATTCACTCAAGCGAGTTTGCTCTAGCCAAGAGAGGTTCGCTACTTCAGTTAAGAGACTTATTTTTTGGGGTTCTCCACTATTGGAGAAGCTTCTCCCTACTTTTCTTGGGTTTGCGCTACTACTATCCGGATATACATCGTTATCTATTAGAAGGTCTGAGCTCATGGGAGACAAATAGCTTTGTCTACGGTTGGGAGATGATTGTTCTTATCATCATGGTTTAAACGAGTTCGACAGTCATTTTGTTTCTGTGCTTTGCCATTCTTTTAGTGATCCTGGTTATGCTGCTATAAACATTAACAAGGTCAAGGCTAAACTCAGCTTAGGATTTAGAGAGCCTAATCAACATCCATTGTCAGGTTTTTCCCAACGTGTAGTTTAAAGGAGAGTAGGGTTTCTAGAGAGCGCCTCGATTAGATTGTGTTGCGGATTTCTATAGGGTGTTTATCATTCATGGGATTCATCTTCAGGTCAGACAACTACGATTTTACCTTTTTTCTATTGTGCTTCGGATTCCCTCCTTTTTCTCTGCTCTCGCTGGTCCCCTACCTACACGATAGATTCCTGAAACCCACACTTAGTATCTATGATTTACTACATAGTTGCATTTACTCGCTCGACTTCGTTGGAAGCCTCCTGTGGGAAGATAACTACCTATGGATACGGTACAGTCGTGGAGCAAGTGCATGTTCTCCGATGGACTGGATTGAGCAGATGCATGAAGATTGATTTGTTGACACTTCTCGACTAACTGTGATTGTGTGGCAAGACCTTCCTTATGATATAGAGAGGTTAGAGATAACTTTGATGTACATATGGTATCGAGATGTGTTTAAGTATCATAATGCTGATGATACCTTCTTGGCCAAGAGGGAGTGTTGGGGTAGTTGCTGCATGGGGCATCACCTCATAGGTTGACCAAAGAAAGAATAAGATTAGAATACAGTGTTCGAAGAATACCTTCCTTGTTGAGAGGGAGTGTTGGAAATAGTGCAACTTTAGAAGTTATTATTATTTGATTTCATCTTGTTATTGTACCTCCTATGGGACAAGACGACAATGTATTTGATCATGTAAAACACTCTAAAGAATCAATGTAAACCTAGGGGTGAAATATCAAAAAAAAGGTTTAGTAAATGTAATTTTTTTTATTCCCCCAAGACAAGTCGTCCCAGGGGGTAAACTCCCCCAAAACAGTGGGAAATTTGTCCCAAAAAATGGGTAGAACTGCCCTAGTCAGGTCGGTGTAGTTAGGGAAAGTTAGGTTGGCCCGGTGAGGAAAAAATTCACCCTTTGATGTGTATAAATAGAGAGTTCGACCTCTCATTTGGTCATTCACTCAAGCAAGTTCTCTCTAGCCAAGAAAGGTTCGCTACTTCAGTTAAGAGATTGATTTTTTGGGGTTCTCCACTATTGGAAAAGTTTCTACCTTGTTTTCTTGGGTTTGCGCTACTACTATCCGGATGTACATCGTTATTTATTCCTAGGTCTGAGCTCTGGGGAGACAAATAGCTTTATTTATGGTTGGGAGATGATTGTTCTTATCATCATGGTTTAAACGAGCTCGACAGTCATTTTTTTTTCTGTGCTTTGCCATTCTTTTAGTGATCCTGGTTATGCTGCTATAAAAATTAACAAGGTCAAGGCTCAACTCAGCTTAGGATTTGGTGAGCCTGATCAACTTCCATTGTCAGGTTCTGGCAAACATGCAGTATAGAGGAGAGTAGGGTTTCTAGAGAGCGCCTTGATTAGATTACGTTGCGTATTTCTACAGTGTGTTTATCATTCATGGGATTCATCTTCAGGTCAGACAACTACAAGTTTACCTTTTTTCTATTGTGCTTCGGATTCCCTCCTTTTTCTCTGCTCTCAGTGGTCCTCTACCTGCATGATAGATTCCTGCAACCCACACTTAGTATCTATGATTTACTACATAGTTGCATTTACTTGCTGGACTGTGTTGCAAGCCTCCTGTGGGAAGATAACTACCTCTAGGACATGTGGGAAAGCTTCATTCAAATGTGTGGCCATATATTACTTGCTTGTTATTGCTTCCAGTTCAAGGCTTTATTTTATTTTGCATATGTATCAATATTCCAACTTGTTTGCTAGTTGCTTGCTTAGGATTTGGTTTGCCTGAACAACTTCCAGTGCCATGTCTTGGCCAGCATGAAGGTTGGAGGAGTATATGGTTTCTCGAGGGTGCCTCGGTCTCATCATGTTGCGGATTTCTATAGGATGTTTGTCCTTCGTGGGATTCATCTTCAGGTCATCCAAATAGGAGTTGATATGTGTTGTAGATTTATACAGGGTGTTTGTTATTCATAGGATCATCTTCAGGGTGGCCAACTAGGAGTTGTGAATAAATTCCATTCATAATTGTTATTCTATTCCTTTGTGGAGTGTGTCCCATTGTGGGATGGTTCCTTTGTGGAACGTGCTTATTACTTGTGTTGGAATGGACCCTCTTATGATAACAAGATGTGTTCCGACGTGATGATACCTCTCTAGCTAAGAGGGAGTGTTGATGATGTAAGCACCAGATGGACAGGGTTGAACTGAGCACATTGTATTGATGCATAATAGACTCTCCGATGGACTGTGCAGAGTTCTTGACTTGATGCACATGTGACTCACCTATGGATAGTGCAGAGTTGTGGAGCTAGTGCATGTTCTCCGTTGGACTGGATTGAGCAGATGCATGAAGATTGATTTGTTAACACTTCTCGAGTAACTGTGATTATGTTGTAAGACCTTCCTTGTGATGTAGAGAGGTTAGAGATAACTGTGATGTACATATGATATCGAGATGTGTTTCAGTATGATAATGCTGATGATACCTCCATGGTCAAGAGGGAGAGTTGGAGAAGTAGCTGCATGGGGCATCACCTCATAGGTTGACCAAAGAAAGAATAAGATTGGAATACAGTGTTTGAAGCATACCTTCCTTGTTGAGAGGGCGTGTTGGAAATAGTGCAACTTTAGAAGTTATTGTACCTCGTATGGGACAAGATGTCAATGTATTTGATCATTTAAAACACTTGAAATAATCAATGTAAATGTAGGGGTGAAATCACAAAGAAAAGATTTAGTAAACGTAATTTTTTGTATTCCCCCAAGACAAGTCGGCCCAGTGGGTTAACTGACCCAAAACAGTGGACAATTTGCCCCAAATAATGGGCAGAACTGCCCCAGTCAAGTCGGCGCAGTTGGGGAAAGTTAGGTTGGCCCAATCAGGATAAAAGTCACCCTTTGATCTCTATAAATAGAGAGTTCGACCTCTCATTTGGTCATTCACTCAAGCAAGTCTACTCTAGCCAAGAGAGGTTCACTACTTCAGTTAAGAGACTGATTTTTTGGGGTTCTCCACTATTGGAGAAGTTTCTCCCTTGTTTTCTTGGGTTTGCGCTACTACTCTCTGGATGTACATCATTTTCTATTAGAATGTCTGAGCTTGTGGGAGACAAATAGCTTTTACTATGGTTGGGAGATGATTGTTCTTATCATCATGGTTTAAACGAGCTCGACACTCATTTTTTTTTGAGCATTGCCATTCTTTTAGTGATCCTGGTTATGCTGCGATAAACATTAACAAGGTCAGGGCTCAACTCAGCTTAGTATTTGGAGATCCTGATGAACTTCCATTGTCAGGTTCTGCCCAACATGCAGTTTAGAGGAGAGTAGGATTTCTAGAGAGCGCCTCGATTAGATTGCGTTGCGGATTTCTTTAGGGTGTTTATCATTCATGGGATTCATCTTCAGGTCATACAACTACGAGTTTACCTTTTTTCTATTGTGCTTCGGATTCCCTCCTTTTTCTCTGCTCTCGGTGGTCCTATACCTGCACGATAGATTCCTGCAACCCACACTTAGTATTTATGATTTACTACATAGTTGCAATTACTTGTTGGACTGCATTGCGAGCCTCTTGTGGGAAGATAACTACCTCTTGGACATGTGGGAACACTTCAGCCAGATATTACCTGCTTGTTATTGCTTTCAGTTCAAGGTTTTATTTTATTTTGCATATACATCAATCTTCCAACTTTTTTGCTATTTGCTTGCTTAGGATTTGGACTGCCTGAACAACTTCCAGTGCCATTTCTCAGCCAGCATGAAGGTTAGAGGAGTTTATGGTTTCTCCAGGGTGCCTCGGACTTTTTGCGTTTCGGATTACTACAGGATGTTTGTCAATCGTGGGATTCATCTTCATGTCATCCAAATAGGAGTTGATGTGTGTTGTAGATTTATACAGGGTGTTTGTTATTCATGGGATCATCTTCAAGGTGGCCGACTAGGAGTGGTGAATAAACTCCATTCATAATTGTTATTCTATTCCTTTGTGGAGTGTGTCCCATTGTGGGATGGTTCCTTCGTGGAACGTGGTTATTCCCTGTGTTGGAATGGACCCTCTTATGATAACAAGATGTGTTTCGATGTGATGATACCTCTCTAGGTGAGAGGGAGTGTTGATGATGTAGGCAGCTGATGGACGCGGTTGAGCTGAGCACATTGTATTGATGCATGATAGACTCTTCGATGGACTGTGCAGAGTTCTTGAGCTGATGCACCTGTGACTCACCTATGTATAGGCCAGAGTCGTGGAGCTAGTGCATGTTCTCTGATGGACTGTATTGAGCAGATGCATGAATATTGATTTGTTGAAACTTCTCGACTAACTGTGATTGTGTCATAAGACCTTCCTTGTGATATAGAGAGGTTAGAGATAAATATGATGTATATATGATATCGAGATGTGTTTCATTATGATAATGCTTATTATACCTCCATGGCCAAGAGGGATTGTTGGTGTAGTAGCTGCTTGGGGCATCACCTCATAGGTCGACCAAAGAAAGAAAAATATTAGAATACAGTGTTCGAAGAATACCTTCCTTGTTGAGAAGGAGTGTTGAAAATAGTGCAACTTCAGAAGTTATTGTTATTGTATTTCATCTTGTTATTGTACCTCCTATGGGACAAGATGTCAATGTATTCGATCATGTAAAACACTTGAAAGAATCAATGTAAACCTAGGGGTGAAATCACAAAGAAAATATTTAGTAAACGCAATTTTTTGTATTCCCCCAAGAAAATTCAGCCCAGCGGGTAAACTGCCCCAAAATAGTGGGCAATTTGTCCCAAACAATGGGTAGAACTGCCCCAATCAAGTCGACGCAGTTCGGGAAAGTTAGGTTGGCCTAGTGAGGAAAAAAGTCACCCTTTGATGTTTATAAATAGAGAGTTTGACCACTCATTTGGTCATTCACTCAAGCAAGTTCGCTCTAGCCAAGAGGTTCGCTACTTTTGTTAAGAGTGATTTTTTGGGGTTCTCCACTATTGGAGAAGTTTATCCCTTGTTTTCTTGGGTTTGCGCTACTACTATCCGGATGTACATCGTTCTCTATTAGAAGGTCTGAGAGCGCCTCAATTAGATTGCGTTGCGGATTTCTACAGGGTGTTTATCATTCATGGGATTCATCTTTAGGTTAGACAACTACGAGTTTACCTTTTTTCTATTGTGCTTTGGATTCCCTCCTTTTTCTCTGCTCCCGGTGGTCCTCTACCTGCATGATAGATTCCTACAACCCACACTTAGTATCTATGATTTACTACATAGTTGAATTTACTCGCTGGAATGCGTTGCAAGCATCCTGTGGGAAGATAACTACCTCTAGGACATGTGGGAACACTTCATTCAAACGTGTGGCCAACTATTACCTGCTTGCTATTGATTTAAGTTCAAGGCTTTATTTTATCTTGCACATGTATCAATCTTCCAATTTGTTTGTTAGTTGCTTGCTTAGGATTTGGAGTGCCTGAACAACTTCCAGTGCCATGTCTCGGCCAGCATGAAGGTTAGAGGAGTATATGGTTTCTCTAGGGTGCCTCGGTCTCATTGCGTTTCGGATTACTATAGGATGTTTGTCATTCGTGGGATTCATCTTGAGGTCATCCAAATAGAAGTTGATGTGTTTTGTAGATTTATACAGGGTGTTTGTTATTCATGGGATCATCTTCAGGGTGGCCAACTAGAAGTGGTGAATAAACTCCATTCCTAATTGTTATTCTATTCCTTTGTGGAGTGTGTCCCATTGTGGGATGGTTCCTTTGTGGAACGTGCTTATTCCCTGTGTTGGAATGGACCCTCTTATGATAACAAGATGTGTTCCGACGTGATGATACCTCTCTAGCTAAGAGGGAGTGTTGATGATGTAGGCACCCAATGGACTGGGTTTAGCTGAGCAAATTGTATTGATGCATGATAGACTCTCCTATGGACTGTGCAGAGTTCTTGAGCTGATGCACGTGTGACTCACCTATGGATAGCACAGAGTCTTGGAGCTAGTGCGTGTTCTCCCATGGACTGGATTGAGCAGATGCATGGAGATGGATTTGTTGACACTTCTCGACTAACTGTGATTGTGTCGTAAGACCTTCCTTATGATATAGAGAGGTTAGAGATAATTGTGATGTAGATATGATATCGAGATGTGTTTCAGTATGATAATGCTGATGATACCTCCATGGCCAAGACGGAGTGTTGGAGTAGTAGCTGCATGGGGCATCACCTCATATGTCGACCAAAGAAAGAATAAGATTAGAATACAGTGTTCGAAGGATACCTTCCTTGTTGAGAGGGAGTGTTGGAAATAGTGCATCTTCAGAAGTTATTGTTATTGTATTTCATCTTGTTATTGTACCTCCTATGGGACAAGATGTCAATGATTTGATCATGTAAAACAGTTGAAAGAATCAATGTAAACCTAGGGGTGAAATCAAAAAGAAAATATTTCGTAAACGTAATTTTTTGTATTTCCCCAAGACAAGTCGGCCCAGTGGGTAAACTCCCCCAAAATAGTGGGCAATTTATCCCCAAAAATGGGCAGAAATGCCCCAGTCAGGTCGGCGCAGTTAGGGAAAGTTAGGATGGCCCAATCAGGAAAAAAGTCACCCTTTGATGTGCGTAAATAGAGAGTTCGACCACTCATTTGGTCATTCACTCAAGCAAGTTCCCTCTAGATGAGAGAGGTTCGCTACTTCAGTGAAGAGATTCATTTTTTTGGGTTCTCCACTATTGGAGAAGTTTCTCCCTTGTTTTCTTGGGTTTGTGCTACTACTATCCGGATGTACATCGTTATCTATTAGAAGGTCTGAGCTCGGGGGAGACAAATAGCTTTGTCTATGGTTGGGAGTTGATTGTTCTTATCATCATGGTTTAAACGAGGTCGACAGTCATTTTGTTTCTGTGCTTTGCCATTCTTCTAGTGATCCTGGTTATGCTACTATAAACATTAACAAGTTCAAGGCTCAACTCAGCTTAGGCATTAGAGAGCCTGATCAAATTCCATTGTTAGGTTCTGCCCAACATGCAATTTAGAAGAGAGTAGGGTTTCTAGAGAGCGCCTCGATTAGATTGCGTTGCGGATTTCTACAGGTTGTTTATCATTCATGGGATTCATATTCAGGTCAGACAACTACGAGTTTACCTTTTTTCTATTGTGATTTGGATTCCCTCCATTTTCTCTTCTCTCGGTGGTCCTCTACCTGCATGATAGATTCCTCCAACCCACACTTAGTATCTATGATTTACTACATAGTTGCATTTACTCGCTGGATTGCATTGCAAGCCTCCTGTGGGATGATAACTACCTCTATGACATGTGGGAACACTTCATCCAAACATGTGGCCAGGTATTACCTGCTTGTTATTGCTTTGAGTTCAAGGTTTTATTTTATTTTTAATATGTGTCAATCTTCCAACTTGTTTGCTAGTTGCTTGCTTAGGATTTGGATTATCTGAATACAGTGTTCGAAGAATACCTTCCTTGTTGAGAAGTTTCTCCCATGTTTTCTTAGTTTTGCGCTACTACTATCCGGATGTACATCGTTCTCTATTAGAAGGTCAGAGCTTGGGGGAGACAAATAGCTTTGTCTATGGTTGGGAGATGATTATTCTTATCATCATGGTTTAAACGAGCTCGACAGTCATTTTGTTTCTGTTCTTTTCCATTCTTTTAGTGAACCTAGTTATGCTGCTATAAACATTAACAAGGTCAAGGCTCTACTCAGCTTAGGATTTGGAGAGCCTGATCAACTTCCATTGTCAGGTTCTACCCAACATGCAGTTTAGTGGAGAGTAGGGTTTCTAGAGAGCGACTCCCTTAGATTGCGTTGCAGATTTCTATAGGGTGTTTATCATTCATGGGATTCATCTTCAGGTCAGACATCTACGTGTTTATCTTTTTTCTATTGTGCTTCAGATTCCCTCATTTTTCTCTGCTATCGGTGGTTCTCTACCTGCACGATAGATTCCTGCAACCCACACTTAGTATCTATGATTTACTACATAGTTGCATTTACTCGCTGGACTGTGTTGCAAGCCTCTTGTGGAAACATAACTACATCTAGGACATGTGGGAACACTTCATCCAAACGTGTGGCCAGATATTACGTGCTTGTTATTGCTTTCAGTTCAAGGTTTTATTTTATTTTGCATATGTATCAATCTTCCAACTTGGTTTCTAGTTGCTTGCTTAGGATTTGGACTGCTTGAACAACTTCCAGTGCCATATCTCGGCCAGCATGAAGGTTGGAGGTGTATATGGTTTCTCGAGGGTGCCTCGGTCTCATCGCGTTGCGGATTTCTACAGGATGCTTGTCATTCATGGGATACATCTTCATGTTCTCCGATGGACTGGATTGAGCAGATGCATGAAGATTGATTTGTTGACACTTCTCTACTAACTGTGATTGTGTTTTAAGACCTTCCTTATGATATAGAGAGGTTAGAGATAACTGTGATGTACATATGATATCGAGATGTGTTTCAATATGATAATGATGATGATACCTCCATGGCCAAGAGGGAGTGTTGGGTTTGTAGCTACATGGGGCATCACCTCATATGTCGACCAAAGAAAGAATAAGATTAGAATACAGTGTTTGAAAAATACCTTCCTTGTTGAGCGGAAGTGTTGGAAATAGTGCAACTTCAGATGTTATTTCTATTTTATTTCATCTTTTTATTGTACCTCCTATGGGACAAGATGTCAATGTATTTGGTCATGTAAAGCACTTGAAAGAATCAATGTAAACCTACGGGTGAAATCACAAAGAAAAGATTTAGTAAACGTAATTTTTTGTATTCCCCCAAAACAAGTCGGCCCAGCGGGTAAACTGCCCCAGAAGATTGGGCAATTTGTCCCAAACAATGGGCAGAACTGCCCTAGTCAACTCGGCGTAGTTAGGGAACGTTAAGTCGGCCCAATCAGGGAAAATGTCACCCTTTGATGTGTATAAATAGAGAGCTCGACCTCTCTTTTGTTCATGCACTCAAGCAAGTTTTCTCTAGCCAAGAGAGGTTGCTACTTCAGTTAAGAGACTAGTTTTTTTGTGTTCTCTACTATTGGATAAGTTTCTCCCTTGTTTTCTTGGGTTTGCGCTATGTAATGTCCCCTCCCATCATACCAGCATGATAGAGAGAACGCGATGCTAAAGCTGGGCATCTAGCCCCATGAACTTTTAAATAAGCATTCACATAATATAAAAAGACATATGGAAATGTATAATTATAAAAAAACACAACGGAAGTAATTTCAATTACATATCCATCATACATTCAGAATATTCATCAAATAAATAATTGCAAAGTTAACACAAGAGAATACTTATCTTATAACAAAGTAGTCCCAAGCAACTAGCTATGCAACTACAACGTTCCACCCAACCATAGGCCAGTTGTGATCATCAATATCTCAACACACTGCCACCCCCGAGATGGGAATGATCTCTACAAGGAATCAGGGAACAATAGACTCACACATAGCCCAAAGATACACCAAATCAGCCAAGCCAAGCTACAGTTGGGTATATCAGGCTGTTAGGCAATGGAAGGAAGAATTGCTAAGCTAGTGGGATCATCCATAGAGATATGGGCACCCTCTGCAAGATCTACCTAGCTTGGTCCCCACAATACCTACACACTTGGCACAAGGAAGTATTCCCTTCACTAATACACAGTCCCTCAGGCCATACCTTCCATTCTAGTGTTCTTCAAGGTGTGCATAGAAGAGCAACCAACCCTTTTGATACTCTTGAGAGGTTACCTCCTCACTAGATTTTGTTTCTGAGCTTTTCCATTCTTTTAGTGATCCTGGTTATGCTGCTGTAAACATTAACAAGGTCAAGGATCAACTCAGCTAAGGATTTGGAGAGCCTGATCAACTTCCATTGTCAGGTTCTGCCCAACATGCAGTTTAGAGGAGAGTAGGGTTTCTAGAGAGCGCCTGGATTAGATTGCGTTGCGCATTTCTACAGGGTGTTTATCATTCATGGAATTCATCTTCAGGTCAGACAACTACGAGTTTACCTTTTTTCTATTGTGCTTCGGATTCCCTTCTTTTTCTCATCTCTCGGGGGTATTGTACCTGCACGATAGATTCCTGCAACCCACACTTAGTATCTATGATTTACTACATAGTTGCATTTAATCGCTGGACTCCGTTGCAAGCCTCCTGTGGGAAGATAACTACCTCTAGGACATGTGGGAACACTTCATCCGAACGTGTGGCCAGATATTACCTGCTTGTTATTGCTTTCAGTTCAAGGTTATATTTTTTTTTGCATATATATCAATCTTCCAACTTGTTTTCTAGTTCCTTGCTTAGGATTTCGACTTCCTGAACAACTTCAAGTGCCATGTCTTGGCCGGCATGAAGGTTGGAGGAGTGTATGGTTTCTCGAGGGCGCCTCGGTCTCATCGCGTTGCAGATTTCTACAGGATGTCTGTCATTCATGGGATTCATCTTCAGGTCATCCAAATAGGAGTTGATGTGTGTTTTAGATTTATACAGGGTGTTTCTTATTCATGGGATCATCTTCAGGTTGGCCAACTAGGAGTGGTGAATAAATTCCATTCATAATTGTTATTCTATTCCTTTGTGGAGTGTGTCCCATTGCGGGATGGTTCCTTTGTGGAATGTGCTTATTCCCTGTGTTTGAATGGACCCTCTTATGATAACAAGATGTGTTTCGACGTGATGTTACCTCTCTAGCTAGGAGGGAGTGTTGATGATGTAGGCACCCGATGAATTGGGTTGAGCTGAGCACATTGTATTGATGCATGATAGACTCTCCGATGTACTGTGCAGAGTTCTTGAGCTGATGCACGTGTGACTCACCTATGGATAGTATAGAGTCGTGGAGCTAGTGCATGTTCTCCGATGGACTGGATTGAGCAGATGCATGAAGATTGACTTGTTGACACTTCTCGACTAACTGTGATTGTGTTGTAAGACCTTCCTTATGATATAGAGAGGTTAGAGATAACTCTGATGTACATATGATATTGAGATGTGTTTCAGCATGATAATGTTGATGATACCACCTTGGCCAAGAGGGAGTGTTGGGGCAGTAGATGCATGGGGCATCACCTCATAGGTCGACCAAAGAAAGAATAAGATTAGAATGCAGTGTTTGAAGAATACCTTCCTTGTTGAGAGGCAGTGTTGGAATTAGTGCAACTTCAGAAGTTATTGTTATTTTATTTCATCTTGTTATTGTACCTCCTATGGGACAAGATGTCAATGTATTTGATCATGTAAAACAATTGAAAGTATCAATGTAAAGCTACGGGTGAAATCACAAAGAAAATATTTAGTAATCGTAATTTTTTGTATTCCCCTAAGACAAGTGGGCCCAGCGGGTAAAATCCCCCAAAACAGTAGGCAATTTGTCCCAAAAAATGGGCAAAACTGCCCTAGTCAGGTTGGCGCAGTTAGGGAATGTTAGGTTGGCCCAGTCAGGAAAAAAGTCACCCTTTGATGTGTGTAAATAGAGAGTTCGACCTCTCATTTGGTCATTCACTCAAGCGAGTTACCTCTCGCCAGGAGAGGTTCGCTACTTGAGTTAAGAGGCTGATTTTTTGGGGTTTTCCACTATTTTAGAAGTTTCACCCTTGTTTTCTTGGGTTTGCGCTACTACTATCTGGATTTACATCGTTATCTATTAGAAGGTCTGAGCTCGGGGGAGACAAATAGCTTTGTCTATGGTTGCTAAATGATTGTTCTTAACATCATGGTTTAAACGAGCTCGACAGTCATTTTGTTTATGTGCTTTGCCATTCTTTTAGTGATCTTCGTTATGCTGCTATAAACATTAAAAAGGTCAAGGCTCAACTTAGCTTAGGATTTGGAGAGCCTGATCAACTTCCATTGTGATATTCTTCCCAACATGAAGTTTAAGGAGAGTAGGTTTTCTAGAGAGCGCCTCGATTAGATTGCGTTGCGGATTTCTACAAGGTGTTTATCATTCATGGGATTCATCTTCAGTTCAGACAACTACGAGTTTACCTTTTTTCTATTGTGCTTCGGATTCCCTCCTTTTTCTCTGCTCTCAGTGGTCCTCTACCTGCACGATAGATTCCTCCAACCCACACTTAGTATCTATGATTTACTACATAGTTGCATTTACTCGTTGGACTGCGTTGCAAGCCTCCTGTGGGAAGATAACTACATCTAGGACATGTGGGAACACTTCATCCAAATGTGTGGCCAGATATTACCTGCTTGTTATTGCTTTCAGTTCAAGGTTTTATTTTATTTTGCATATATATCAATCTTCCAACTTATTTTCTATTTTTCTTGCTTAGGATTTGGACTGCCTGAACAACTTCCAGTGCCATGTCTCGGCCAGCATGAAGGTTGGAGGAGTATATGGTTTCTCGAGGGCGCCTCAGTCTCATCGCGTTGCGGATTACTATAGGATGTTTGCCATTCGTTGGATTCATCTTCAGGTCATCCAAATAGGAGTTGATGTGTGTTGTAGATTTATACAGGGTGTTTGTTATTCATGGGATCATCTTCAGGGTGGCCAACTAGGAGTGGTGAATAAAATCCATTCATAATTGTTATTCTATTTCTTTGTGGAGTGTGTCCCATTGTGGGATGGTTCCTTTGTGAAACGTGCTTATTCCCCATGTTGGAATGGACCCGCTTATGATTACAAGATGTGTTCCGACGTTATGATACCTCTCTAGCCAAGAGGGAGTGTTGATGATGTAGGTCCCTAATGGACTGGGTTGAGCTGAGCAGTTTGTATTGATGCATGATAGACTCTCTGATGGACTGTGCAGAGTTCTTGATCTGATGGACGTTCGACTTCAGTTAAGAGACTGATTTTTTGGGGTTCTCCATTATTGGACAAGATTTTCCCTTGTTTTCTTTGGTTTGCGCTACTACTATCCGTATGCACATCGTTCTCTATTGGAAGGTCTGAGCTCGGGGGAGACAAATAGCTTTGTCTCTGGTTGGGATATGATTGTTCTTATCATCATGGATTAAACTAGCTCAAAACTCATTTTGTTTATGTGCTTTTCCATCGTTTTAGTGATTCTGGTTATGCTTCTATAAACATTAACAAGGTCAAGGCTCAACTTAGCTTAGGATTTAGAGATCCTGATGAACTTCCATTGTCAGGTTCTTCCCAACATGCAGTTTAGAGGAGAGTAGGGTTTCTAGAGAGCGCCTCGATTAGATTGCGTTGTGGATTTCTATAGTGTGTTTATCATTCATGGGATTCATCTTTAGGTCAAACAACTACGAGTTTACCTTTTTTCTATTGTGCTTCGGATTCCCTCCTTTTTCTGTGCTCTCGGTGGTCCTCTACTTGCATGATAGATTCCTGCAACCCACACTTAGTATCTATGATTTACTACATAGTTGCATTTACTCGCTGGACTGCGCTACAAGCCTCTTGTGGGAAGATAACTACCTCTAGGACATGTGGGAACACTTCATCCAGACATGTGGCCAGATATTACCTGCTTGTTATTGCTTTCAGTTCAAGGTTTTATTTTATTTTGCATATGTATCAATCTTCCAACTTGTTTGCTAGTTCCTTGCTTAGGATTTGGATTGCCTGAACAACTTCCAGTCCCATGTCTCGGCCAGGATGAAGGTTGGGGAGTATATGGTTTCTCAAGGGCGCCTTGGTCTCATCGCATTGCGGATTTCTACAGGATGTTTGTCATTCGTGAGATTCATCTTCAGGTCATCCAAATAGGAGTTGATGTGTGTTGTAGATTTATACAGGGTGTTTGTTATTCATGGGATCATCTTCAGGGTGGCCAACTAGGAGTGGTGAATAATCTCCATTCATAATTGTTATTCTATTCCTTTGTGGAGTCTGACCCATTGTGGGATTGTTCCTTTGTAGACTGTGCTTATCCCTTTGTTGGAATGGACCCGCTTATGATAACAAGATGTGTTCCGACGTGATGATACCTCTCTAGCTAAGACGGAGTGTCGATTATGTAGGCACCCAATGGACTGGGTTGAGATGAGAAAATTGTATTGATGCATGATAGACTATCCGATGGACTATGCAGAGTTCTTGATCTGATGAACGTGTGACTCACCTATGGGCAGGGCCGAGCCATGGAGCTAGTGCATGTTCTTTGATGGATTGGATTGGGAAAATGCATCAAGATTGATTTGTTGATACTTCTCCACTAACTGTGATTGTGTTGCAAGACCTTCCTTATGATATAGAGAGTTTAGAGATACCAGTGATGTACATATGATATCGAGATGTGTTTCAGTATGATAATGCTCATGATACCTCCATGGCCAAGAGGGAGTGTTGGGGTAGTAGCTGCATGGGGCATCACCTCATAGGTCGACCAAAGAAAGAATAAGATTAGAATACAGTGTTCGAAGAATACCTTCCTTGTTGAGAGGGAGTGTTGGAAATAGTGCAACTTCAGATGTTATTGTGATTTGATTTCATCTTGTTATTGTACCTCCTATGGGACAGGATGTCAATGTATTTGATGATGTAAAACACTTAAAAGTATCAATGTAAATCTAGGGGTGAAATCACAAAGAAAAGATTTAGTAAACGTAATTTTTTTTATTCCCCTAAGACAAGTCGGCCCAGCGGGTAAACTCCCCGAAAATAGTGGCAATGTTTCCCAAAAAATGGGCAAAACTGCCCCAGTCAGGTTGGCGCAGTTAGGGAATGTTAGGATGGCCCAGTTAGGAAAAAAATCACCCTTTGATGTGTGTAAATAGAGAGTTCGACCTCTCATTTGGTCATTCACTCAAGCGAGTTCGCTCTCGCCAAGAGAGGTTCGCTACTTCAGTTAAGAGACTGATTTTTTGGGTTGTCCACTATTTTAGAAGTTTCACCCTTGTTTTCTTGGGTTTGCGCTACTACTATCCGCATTTACATCATTATCTATTAGAAGGTCTGAGCTCGGGGGAGACAAATAGGTTTGTCTATGGTTGGGAGATGATTGTTCTTATCATCATGGTTTAAACAAGCTCGACAGTCATTTTGTTTCTGTGCTTTGCCATTCTTTTAGTGATCTTGGTTATGCTGCTATAAACATTAAAAAGGTCAAGGCTCAACTTAGATTAGGATTTGGAGAGCCTGATCAACATCCATTGTCAGATTCTGCCCAACATGCAGTTTAGAGGACAGTAGTGTTTCTAGAGAGGACCTTGATTAGTTTGCGTTGCAGATTTCTACAGGGTGTTTATCATTCTTGCGATTCATCTTCAGTTCAGACAACCACGAGTTTACCTTTTTTCTATTGTTCTTCGGATTCCCTCCTTTTTCTCTACTCTCAGTGGTCCTCTACCTGCATGATAGATTCCTGCAACCCACACTTAGTATCTATGATTTACTACATAGTTGCATTTACTCGTTGGACTGTGTTGCAAGCCTCCTGTGGGAAGATAACTACCTCTAGGACATGTGGGAACACTTAATCCAAACGTGTGGCCAGATATTACCTGCTTGTTATTGCTTTCAGTTCAAGGTTTTATTTTATTTTGCATATATATCAATCTTCCAACTTGTTTTCTATTTTCACTCTTAGGATTTGGACTGCCTGAACAACTTCCAGTGCCATGTCTCGGCCAGCATGAAGGTTGGAGGAGTATATGGTTTCTCAAGGGCGCCTCCGTCTCATCGCGTTGCAGATTACTACAGGATGTTTGTCATTCGTTGGATTCATCTTCAGGTCATCCAAATAGGAGTTGATGTGTGTTGTAGATTTATACAGGGTGTTTGTTATTCATGGGATCATCTTCTGGGTGGCCAACTAGGAGTGGTGAATAAACTCCATTCATAATTGTTATTCTATTTCTTTGTGGAGTGTGTCCCATTGTGGGATGGTTCCTTTGTGGAATGTGCTTATTCTCTGTGGTTGAATGGACCTTCTTATGAGAACAAAATGTGTTCCGACATGCTGATACCTCTCTAGCTAAGAGGGAGTGTTGATGATGTAGGTCCTAGATGGACTGGGTTGAGCTAAGCACATTGTATTGATGCATGATAGACTCTACAATGGACTATGCAGAGTTCTTGAGCTAATGGACATTCGACTTCAGTTAAGAGACTGATTTTTTTGGGTTCTCCACTATTGGAGAAGATTCTCCCTTGTTTTCTTGGGTTTGCGCTACTAATATTTGGATGTACATTGTTCTCTATTGGAAGGTCTGAGCTCAGAGGATACAAACAACTTTGTCTCTGGTTGGGATATGATTGTTCTTATCATCATGGTTTAAACGAGCTCGAAACTCATTTTGTTTCTGTGCTTTGCCATTCTTTTAGTGATCCTGGTTATGCTTCTATAAACATTAACAAGGTCAAGGCTCAACTCAACTTAGGATTTAGAGAGCCTGATGAACTTCCATTGTTAGGTTCTGCCCAACATGCAGTTTAGAGGAGAGTAGGGTTTCTAGAGAGCGCCTCGATTAGATTGCGTCGCGGATTTCTATAGGGTGTTTATCATTCATGGGATTCATCTTCAGGTCAAACAACTATGAGTTTACCTTTTTTCTATCATGCTTCGGATTCCCTACTTTTTCTGTGCTCTAGGTGGTCATCTACCTGCATGATAGACTCCTGCAACGCACACTTAGCATCTATGATTTACTAGATAGGTGCTTTTACTCGCTAGACTGCGCTGCAAGCCTCTTGTGGGAACATAACTACCTCTAGGACATGTGGGACACTTCACCCAAACATGTGGCCAGATATTACCTGCTTTTTATTGCTTTCAGTTCAACGTTTTATTTTATTTTGCATATGTATCAATCTTCCAACTTGTTTGCTAGTTGCTTGTTTAGGATTTGGATTGCTTGAACAACTTCGAGTCCCATGTCTCGGCCAGCATGAAGGTTGGAGGAGTATATGGTTTCTCGAGGGAGCCTCGGTCTCATCGCGTTACGGATTTCTATAGAATGTTTGTCATTAGTGGGATTCATCTTCAGGTCATCCAAATTGGAGTTGATGTGTGTTGTGAATTTATACAGGGTGTTTGTTATTCATGGGATCATCTTCAGGGTGGCCAACTAGGAGTGGTGAATAAACTCCATTCATAATTGTTATTCTATTCCTTTGTGGAGTGTGTCCCATTGTGGGATTGTTCCTTTGTGGACTGTGCTTATTCCATGTGTTGGAATGGACCCGCTTATGATAACAATATGTGTTCCGACGTGATGATACCTCTCTAGCTAAGAGGGAGTGTCGATTATGTAGGTACCCGATGGACTGGGTTGAGATGAGCACATTGAATTGATGCATGATAGACTCTCCGATGGACTTTGCAGAGTTCTTGATTTGATGCACGTGTCACTCACCTAAGGGCAGGGCCGAGTCGTGGAGCTAGTGCATGTTCTCCGATGGACTGGATTGAGCAGATGCATGAAGATTGATTTGTTGACACTTCTCCATTAACTGTGATTGTTTTGCAAGACCTTCCTTACGATATAGAGAGGTTAGAGATACCTGTGATGTACATATGATATCGAGATGTGTTTCAGTATGATAATGCTGATGATACCTCCATGGCCAAGAGGGAGTGTTGGGGTAGTAGCTGCATGGGGCATCACCTCATAGGTCGACCAAAGAAAGAATAAGATTAGAATACAGTGTTCGATGAATACCTTCCTTGTTGAGAGGGAGTGTTAGAAATAGTGCAACTTCAGAAGTTATTGTTATTTAATTTTATCTTGTTATTGTACCTCCTATGGGACATGATGTCAATGTATTTGATCATGTAAAACACCTGAAACAATCAATGAAAACCTAGGGGTGAAATCACAAAGAAAAGATTTAGTAAACGTAATTTTTTTTATTCCAGCAAGACAAGTCGGCCCAGCGGGTAAACTCCCCCAAAAAAGTGGGCAATTTTCCCCAAACAATGGGCAGAATTGCCCCAGTCAGGTCGACGCATTTAGGGAATGTTAGGTCGGCCCAGTCAGGAAAAAAGTCACCCTTTGATGTGTATAAATAGGTAGTTCGACCTCTCATTTGGTCATTCATTCAAGCAAGTTCGCTCTAGCCAAGAGAGGTTGCTACCTCAGTTAAGAGACTGATTTTTTGGCGTTCTCCACTATTGGAGAAGTTTCTCCCTTGTTTTCTTGGGTTTGCACTAGTACTATCCGGATGTACATCGTTCTCTATTAGAAGGTCTGAGCTCGGGGGAGACAAATAGCGTTGTCTATGGGTGGGAGATGATTGTTCTTATCATCATGGTTTAAACGAGCTCGACACTCATTTTTTTACGTGCTTTGCCATTCTTTTAGTGATCCAGGATATGCTACTATAAACATTAACAAGGTCAAGGCTCAACTTAGCTGAGGATTTGGAGAGCCTGATCAACTTCCAGTGTCAGGTTCTGCCCAACATGCAGTTTAGAGGAGAGTAGGGTTTCTAGAGAGCTCCTCGATTAGATTGCATTGTGTATTTCTACAGGGTGTTTATCATTCATGGGATTCTTTTTAAGGTCAGACAACTACGAGTTTACCTTTTTTGTATTGTGCTTCGGATTCCCTCCTTTTTCTCTGCTCTCGGTGGTCCTTTACCTGCATGATAGAATCCTGCAACCCACACTTAGTATCTATGATTTACTACATAGTTGCATTTAATCGCTAGACTGCGTTGCAAGCCTTCTGTGGGAAGATAACTACCTCTAGGACATGTGGGAACACTTCATCCAAACGTGTGGCCAGATATTACCTTCTTGTTATTGCTTTCAGTTCAACGTTTTATTTTATTTTGCATATATATGAATCTTCCAACTTGTTTGCTAGTTGCTTGCTTAGGATTTGGATTGCCTGAACAACTTCCAGTGCCATGTCTGGCCAGCATGAAGGTTGGAGGAGTATATGGTTTTTCGAGGTCGCCTCGGTCTCATTGCGTTGCGGATTTCTACATGATGTTTGTCATTCGTGGGATTCATCTTCTGGTCATCCAAATAGGAGTTGATGTGTGTTGTAGATTTATACAGGGCGTTTGTTATTCATGGGATCATCTTCAGTTTGGCCAAATAGGAGTGGTGAATAAATTCCATTCATAATTGTTATTCTATTCCTTTGTGGAGCGTGTCCCATTGTAGGATGGTTCCTTTGTGGAACATGCTTATTCCCTGTGTTGGAATAGACCCTCTTAGCTTGGGGGAGACAAATAGCTTTGTCTATGGTTGGCAGATGATTGTTCTTATCATCATGGTTTAAACGAGCTCGACACTCATTTTTTTTCTGTGCTTTTCCATTCTTTTAGTGATCCAGGATATGCCGCTATAAACATTAACAAGGTCAAGGCCGAAATTCAGCTTAGGATTTGGAGAGCCCGATCAACTTCCACTGTCAGGTTCTGTCCAACATGCAGTTTAGAGGAGAGTAGGGTTTCTAGAGGGTGCCTCGCTTAGATTGCGTTGCAGATTTCTATAGGGTGTTTATCATTCATGGGATTCATCTTCAGGTTAGACAACTATGGGTTTATCTTTTTTCTATTGTGCTTCAGATTCCCTCCTTTTTCTCTGCTATCGGTGGTTCTCTACCTGCACGATAGATTCCTGCAACCGACACTTAGTATCTATGATTTACTACATAGTTGCATTTACTCGCTGGACTGTGTTGCAAGCCTCCTGTGGGAAGATAACTACCTCCAGGACATGTGGGAACACTTCATCCAAATGTGTGGCTAGATATTACCTGCTTGTTATTGCTTTCATTTCAATGTTTTATTTTATTTTGCATGTATATCAATCTTCCAACTTGGTTGCTAGTTCCTTGCTTAAGATTTGGACTGCTTGAACAACTTCTAGTGCCATGTCTCGACCAACATGAAGGTTGGAGGTGTATAGGGTTTCTTGAGGGCGCCTCGGTCTCATTGCATGGCAGATTTCTACAGGATGCTTGTCATTTGTGGGATTCATCTTCATGTTCTCCAATGGACTGGATTGAGCAGATGCATGAATATTGATTTGTTGACACTTCTTGACTAACTGTGATTGTGTTGTAAGACGTTCCTTATGATATAGAGAGGTTAGAGATAACTGTGATGTGCATATGATATCGAGATGTGTTTCAGTATGATAATGCTGATGATACCTCCATGGCCAAGAGGGAGTGTTGGGTTCGTATCTGCATGGGGCATCACCTCATATGTCGAGCATAGAAAGAATAAGATTAGAATACAGGGTTCGAAGAATACCTTCCTTGTTGAGAGGGAGTGTTGGATATAGTGCAACTTCAGAAGTTATTGTTATTTTATTTCATCTTGTTATTGTACCTCCTATGGGACAAGATGTCAATGTATTTGATCATGTAAAACACTCGAAAGAATCAATGTAAACCTAGGGGTGAAATCACAAAGAAAAGATTTAGTAAACGTAATTTTTTGTATACCCCCAAGACAAGTCGGCCTAGCGTATAAACTGCCCCCAAAGAGTGGGCAATTTGCTCCAAACAATGGGCAGAACTGACCCAGTCAACTCAGCGTAGTTTGGGAACGTTAGGTCGACCCAGTCAGGGAAAAAGTCACCCTTTGATGTGTATAAATAGAGAGCTTGACCTCTCATTTGTTCATTCACTCAAGCAAGTTCACTCTAGCCAAGAGAGGTTGCTACTTCAGTTAATAGACTGGTTTTTTGGCATTCTCTACTATTGGAGAAGTTTCTCCCTTGTTTTCTTGGGTTTGCGCTAGTACTATCTGGATGTACATCGCTCTGTATTAGAAGGAGCTCGGGGGAGACAAATATATTTGTCTATGGTTAGGAGATGATTGTTCTTATCATCATGGTTTAAACGAGCTCGACACTCATTTTGTTTCTAAGCTTTGCCATTCTTTTAGTTATCCTGGTTATGCTGCTGTAAACATTAATAAGGTCAAGGCTGAACTCAACTTAGGATTTGGAGAGCCTGACCAACTTTCATTGTCAGGTTTTGGCTAACATGCAGTTTAGAGGAGAGTAGGGTTTCTAGAGAGCGCCTCGATTAGATTGCGTTGCGGATTTCTATAGGGTGTTTATCATTCATGGGATTCATCTTCAGGTCGGACAACTACGAGTTTACCTTTTTTCTATTGTGCTTCGGATTCCCTCCTTTTTCTTTGCTCTCGGTTGTCCTATACCTGCACGATAGATTCCCGCAACCCACACTTAGTATCTATGATTTACTAAATAGTTGCATTTACTTGCTGGACTGCGTTGCAAGCCTCCTTTGGGAAGATAACTACCTCTAAGACATGTGGGAACACTTCATCCAAGCTTGTGGCCAGATATTACCTGCCTGTTATTGCTTTCAGTTTAAGGTTTTATTTTATTTTGCATATATATCATTCTTCCAACTTGTTTCCTATTTGCTTGCTTAGGATTTTTACTGCTTGAACAACTTCCAGTGCAAGGTCTCGGCCAGCATGAAGGTTGGAGGAGTATATGGTTTCTCGAGGGTGCCTCGGTCTATGTGTGTTTCAGATTACTATAGGATGTTTTTCATTCGTGTGATTGATCTTCAGGTCATCCAAATATGAGTTGATGTGTGTTGTAGATTTATACAAGGTGTTTTTTATTCATGGGATCATCTTTAAGGTGGCCAACTAGGAGTGGTGAATAAACTCCATTCATAATTGTTATTCTATTCCTTTGTGGAGTGTGTCTCATTGTGGGATGGTTCCTTTGTGGAACGTCCTTATTCCCTGTGTTTGAATGGACCCTCTTATGATAACAAGATGTGTTCCGACGCGATGATACCTCTCTAGCTAAAAGGGAGTGTCGATGATGTAGGCACCCGATGGGCTGGGTTGAGTTGAGCACATTATATTGATGCATGATAGACTCTCCGATGGACTATGTAGAGTTCTTGAGCTGATGCACGTGTGACTCACCTATGGTTAGGGAAGAGTCGTGGAGCTAGTGAATGTTCTCCGATGGACTGGATTGAGCAGTTGCATGAATATTGATTTGTTGACACTTCTCGACTAACTGTGATTGTGTTGCAAGACCTTCCTTATGATATAGAGAGGTTAGAGATAACTGTGATGTACATATGATAACGAGATGTGTTTCTGTATCATAATGCTGCTGATACCTCCATGGCCAAGAGGGAGTGTTGGCCTAGTAGCTGCATGGGGCATCACCTCATAGGTAGACGAAAGAAAGAATAAGATTAGAATACAGTGTTCGAAGAATACCTTCCTTGTTCAGAGGGAGTGTTCGAAATAGTGGAACTTCAGAAGTTATTGTTATCGTATTTCATCTTCTTATTTTACCTCGTGTGGGACAAGATGTCAATGTATTTGATCATGTAAAACACTTGAAAGAATCAATGTAAACGAAGGGGTGAAATCACAAAGAAAAGATTTAGTAAACGTAATTTTTTGTATTCCCCCAAGACAAGTCGGCCTAGCGGGTAAACTACCCCAAAAGATTGGGCAATTTGCCCAAACAATGGGTATAATTGCCGCAGTCAGGTCGACACAACTAGAGAACGTTATGTCGGCGTAGTTAGGGAAAAAGTCACCCTTTGATGTGTATAAATAGAGAGCTTGACCTCTCATTTGTTCATTCCCTCAAGCAAGTTCGCTCTAGCCAAGAGAGGTTGCTACTTCAGTTAAGAGACTGATTTTTTGGGGTTCTCTACTATTGGAGAAGTTTCTCCCTTGTTTTCTTGGGTTTGCGCTACTACTATCCGGATGTACATCGTTCTCTATTAGAAGGTTTGAGCTCGAGGGAGACAAATAGCTTTGTCTATGGTTGGGAGATGATTGTTCTTATCATCATGGTTTAAATGAGCTTGACACTCATTTTGTTTTTGTGCTTTGCCATTATTTCAGTGATCCTGGTTATGCTGCTATAAACATTAACAAGGTCAAAGATCAACTCAGCTTAGGATTTGGAGAGCCTGATCAACTTCCATTGTCAGGTTCTGCCCAACATGCAGTTTAGAGGAGAGTAGGGTTTCTAGAGAGCGCCTCGATTAGATTGCGTTGCGGATTTCTACAGGGTGTTTATGATTCATGGGATTCATCTTCAGGTAAGACAACTACGAGTTTACCTTTTTTCTATTGTGCTTCGGATTCCCTCCTTTTTCTCTGCTCTCGGTGGTCCTCTACCTGCATGATATATTCCTGCAACGCACACTTAGTATTTATGATTTACTACATAGTTGCATTTAATCGCTGGACTCCGTTGCAAGCCTCCTGTGGGAATATAACTACCTCTAGGACATGTGGGAACACTTCATCCAAATGTGTGGCCAGATATTACCTGCTTGTTACTGCTTTCAGTTCAAGGTTATATTTTTTTTGCATATATATCAATTTTCCAACTTGTTTGCTAGATCCTTGCTTAGGATTTGGATTTCCTGAACAACTTCAAGTGCCATGTCTTGACCGGCATGATGGTTGGAGGAGTATATGGTTTCCCGAGGGCGCCTCGGTCTCATCGCATTGCGGATTTCTAACGGATGTTTTTCATTTGTGGGATTCATCTCCAGGTCATCCAAATAGGAGTTGATGTGTGTTGTATATTTATACAGGGCGTTTGTTATTCATGGGATCATATTTAGGTTGGCCATCTAGGAGTGGTGAATAAACTCCATTCATAATTGTTATTCTATTCCTTTGTGGAGTGTGTATCATTGTGGGATGGTTCCTTTGTGGAACGTGCTTATTCCCTTTGTTTGAATGGACCCTCTTATGATAACAAGATGTGTTCTGACGTGATGTTACCTCTCTAGTTGAGCTGATGCACATGTGACTCACCCATGGACAGTGCCGAGTCGTGGAGCTAGTGCATGTTCTCCGATGGACTGGATTGAGCAGATGCATGAAGGTTGATTTGTTGACACTTCTCGACTAACTGTTTTTGTGTTGTATTTCCTTATGATATAGAGAGGTTAGAGATAACTGTGATGTATATATGATATCGAGATGTGTTTCAGTATGATAATGCTGATGATACCTCCCGTGCCAAGAGGGAGTGTTGGAGTAGTAGCTGCGTGGGGCATTACCTCATAGGTCGACCAAAGAAGGAATAAGATTAGAATACAGTGTTCGAAGAATACCTTCCTTGTTGAGGGGGTGTTGGAAATAGTGCAACTTCAGAAGTTATTGTTATTGTATTTCATTTTGTTATTGTACCTCCTATGGGATAGGATGCCAATGTATTTGATCATGTAAAACACTTGAAAGAATCAATGTAAACCTAGGGGTGAAATCGCAAAGAAAAGATTTAATAAATGTAATTTTTTGTATTCCCCCAAGACAAGTCGGCCCAGTGGGTAAACTGCCCTAAAACAGTGGGCAATTTGCCGCAAACAATGGGCAGAACTTCCCCAGGTAGGTAGGCGCAGTTAGGGAAAGCTAGGTTGGCCTAGTCAGGAAAAAACTCACCCTTTGATATGTATAAAATGAGAGTTCGACCTCTCATTTGGTCATTCACTCAAGCAAGTTCACTCTGGCCAAGAGAAGTTCACTACTTCAGTTAGAGACTGATTTTTTGGTGTTCTCCACTATTGGAGAAGTTTCTCCATTCTTTTCTTGGGTTTGCGTTACTATTATCCGAATGAACATCGTTCTCTATTAGAAATACTGAGCTCGGGGGAGAAAAATAGCTTTGTCTATGGTTGGGAGATGATTGTTCTTATCATCATGGTTTAAAGGAGCTCGACACTCATTTTTTTTCTATGCTTTGCCATTCTTTTTGTGATCTAGTATATGCTGCTATAAACAATAACAAGGTCAAGGCTCAACTCAGCTTAGGATTTGGAGAGACCGATCAACTTCCACTGTCAAGTTCTTCCCAACATGCAGTTTAGAGGAGAGTAGGGTTTCTAGAGAGCTCCTCGATTAGACTGCATTGCGGATTTCTACAGGGTGTTTATCATTCATGGGATTCATTTTAAGGTCAGACAACTACGAGTTTAACTTTTTTCTATTGTGCTTTGGATTCCCCCCTTTTTCTCTGATCTCGATGGTCCTGTACCTGCACGATAGATTCTTGCCACCCACACTTAGTATCTATGATTTACTACATAGTTGCATTTAATCGCTGGACTGCGTTGCAATCCTCCATTGGGAAGATAACTACCTCTAGGACATGTGGGAACACTTCATCCAAAAGTGTGGCCAGATATTACCTGCTTGTTACTGCTTTTAGTTCAACGTTTTATTTGATTTTACATATCTATGAATCTTCCAACTTGTTTGCTAGTTGCTTGTTTAGGATTTGGATTCCCTGAACAACTTCCAATGCCATGTCTCGCCAGCATGAAGGTTGGAGGAGTATATAGTTTCCCGAGGTCTCCTCGGTCTTATTGCGTTGCGGATTTCTACAGGATGTTTGTCATTTCTGGGATTCATCTTCAGGTCATCCAAATAGGAGTTGATGTATGTTGTAGATTAATACAGGGTGTTTGTTATTCATGGGATAATCTTCAGGTTGGCCAACTAGGAGTGGTGAATAAATTCCATTCATAATTATTATTCTATTCCTTTGTGGAGTGTGTCCCATTGTGGGATGGTTCCTTTGTGGAACGTGCTTATTCCCTGTGTTGGAATAGACCCTCTTAGCTCGGGGGAGACAAATAGCTTTGTCTATGGTTGGGAGATGATTGTTCTTATCATCATAGTTTAAACGAGCTCGACACTCATTTTGTTTCTGTGCTTTGCCATTCTTTTAGTGATCCTGGTTATGCTGCTATAAACATTAACAAGGTCAAGGCTCAACTTAGCTTAGGATTTGGAGAGCCTGATCAACTTCCATTTTCAGGTTCTGCCCGACATGCAGTTTAGAGGAGAGTAGGGTTTCTAGAGTGCGCCTCGCTTAGATTGCGTTGCAAATATCTATAGAGTGTTTATCATTCATGGGATTCATCTTCAGGTCAGACAACTACGGGTTTATCTTTTTTTTATTGTGCTTCGGATTCCCTCCTTTTTCTCTGCTATGGGTGGTTCTCTACCTGCACGATAGATTCCTGCAACCCACACTTAGTATCTATGATTTACTACATAGTTGCATTTACTCATTGGACTGTGTTGCAAGCCTCTTGTGGGAAGATAACTACCTCTAGGACATGTGGGAACACTTCATCTAAATGTGTGGCCAGATATTACCTGCTTGTTATTGCTTTCAGTTCAAGGTTTTATTTTATTTTGCATATATATCAATCTTCCAACTTGGTTGCTAGTTGCTTGCTTAGGATTTGGACTGCTTGAATAACTTCCATTGCCATGTCTCGGCCAGCATGAAGGTTTGAGGTGTATATGGTTTCTCGAGGGCGCCTCGGTCTCATTGCGTTGCGGATTTCTACAGGATGCTTGTCATTCGTGGGATTCATCTTCATGTTCTCCGATGGACTGGATTGAGCAGATGCATGAAGATTGATTTGTTGACACTTATCGACTAACTGTTATTCTGTTGTAAGACCTTCCTTATAATATAGAGAGGTTATAGATAACTGTGATGTACATATGATATCGAGATGTGTTTCAATATGATAATGCTGATGATACCTCCATGGCCAAGAGGGAGTGTTGGGTTCGTAGCTGCATGGGGCATCACCTCATATGTCGACCAAAGAAAGAATAAGATTAGAATACATTGTTCGAAGAATACCTTCCTTGTTGAGAGGGAGTGTTGGAAATAGTGCAACTTCAGAAGTTATTGTTATTTTATTTCATCTTGTTATTGTACCTCCTATGGGACAAGAGGTCAATGTATTTGATCATGTAAAACACTTGAAAGAATCAATGTAAACCTAGGGGTGAAATCACAAAGAAAAGATTTAGTAAATGTAATTTTTTGTATTCCTTTAAGACAAGTCGGCCCAGCGGGTAAACTCCCCCAAAATAGTGTGCAATTTGTCCCAAAAAATGGGCAAAACTGCCCCAGTCAGGTTGGCACAGTTAGGGAATGTTAGGTTGGCCCAGTTAGGAAAAAAGTCACCCTTTTATGTGTGTAAATAGAGAGTTCGACCTCTCATTTGGTCATTCACTCAAGTGAGTTCGATCTCGCCAAGAGATGTTCGCTACTTAAGTTAAGAAACATATTTTTTGGGGTTCTCCACTATTTTAGAAGTTTCACCCTTGTTTGCTTGGGTTTGCGCTACTACTATCTGGATTTATATCGTTATCTATTAGAAGGTCTGAGCTCGGGGGAGACAAATAGCTTTGTCTATGGTTGGGAGATGATTTTTCTTATCATCATGGTTTAAACGAGCTCGATAGTCGTTGTTTTTATGTGATTTGCCATTCTTTCAGTGATCCTCGCATTCGCCTGCTTGTTTGTTTTTTGTAGGAGGTGGTGTCACAATGAGTTTCGCGTAGAGAAACATTGCTAACATCTATGTTCCACATATGCTAGCCTTCTCAGGCTAGTATATACGAGTGAGATGAGGTGATATGGGGCCAATAGAGGATGGAAAGAGGAAAAATGTGGGAGATGTTGAGTCATCGATCTCATGACTGCAGTCTATGTGATGCAATGACTACGAACATCACCCTGCATAGAAGAAAATGAAGAAACTCACCTTAAACAGTGTTGATGGTCGTTTCGAGCCTTCCTTGACCTTGTTAATGTTTATAGCAGCATAACCAGGATCACTAAAAGAATGGAAAAGCACATAAAAAAAATGCGTGTGGAGCTCGAAACCAACATCAACACTATTTAAGGTGATTTTCTACATTTTTTCTGTGCTTTGCCATTCTTTTAGTGATCTTGGTTATGCTGCTATAAACATGTTGAGGCCTCGGATATCGTGGCATCAATCAGAAAGGGATTCTCCCCGAGAGACGGTCCCAATTAGACTATCTCTTGTTTGGTGTAGGGAATCCGTCCGGTTAGCGGTTCCGGCAACCGTGGGTTTGGAGTTTTAAATCCGATTCTACCGGTTATGGCCCGATCCACCTTTCTTTTGGGTTTTATGTCTTTTATATGAGATGCAAGTGCCTAAAGTATGCTTGATCTAAATGCAATTAAAGAAGATCTAAGTCTAGAAACTGGAATGACTTTTCCTATCCTTCCAGGGAACACGCTTAAGGAATGAGCAATAAGTTGTAACCAATAGCGTAAGGAAAGAACAGGTAACTGTTAATTCTCATAAGTAAGGTTACAACAAGATAAATATCTTTAGAAGATAGCTTCTAATTCAACATGGAACGCATCTATTGCTCATAAAACAGGAAAAAGCAAAAGATTATTTAATCTACGTAGAAAGCATAAAGAAACAGGTCTAAGTGAAAGCAAACCGAAATTAAATTTAAAGATCCCTGCAGGGAGCGATTTAAAGGTAGGAACAATGAGCCATATGAGTTATTCTGAAAAAAGAACAGTTAGCCATTCAATCTAACAGAGAAATCTACAGCAATGATAAAGATATCAACACGTAGTTGCTGATTTAATGTGAGACACATTCATTGTTCACAAAATAGAGAAAAAACGTATGCACAGGGAGGAGCAAAATCATTAATACAAAGAAATAATTCAGCTAATAAGAATGATCTCACATTACAGAACAACCGTCATTAGAGTAATCCAACATACAGCCATCCAACCTCCTATGCGAAACGTCCATCTCCCGTGGCTTCTATTAGAAAATGCAATTTTACAGAAAACAGTACAAGGTAACTCGTAAAGGTTTCCCAATTTCATTCCCTGCCAAAAGTCCTCTCTAATCTTTCCTAGCTTCTATTTATAGCTGCAAATCTGCCCTTTGGGCTGACACCTAGCACCCTGCACCTGTCATTTACAGGAATTTCCTCTATAATCGACCACCAAAAATGACCACTTCCTTTACAAAAATGTTTTGACAAAAAATAGGGACAGCTGTCCCATGGCTTATGCCTTACATATTCAAAATATACATAGCAGAAAATTGGCTAACACCAAGGCTTTCCCTGCTGGGCACGTGTTTGGCTGAAGAGATTTGCTCAACTGAATTCATCCTCTTTTACTCCTGTGCGTGAGCCTCAGCTGGGGAAGGGTCGCCCAAGTCCATTGAGGTTGCTGATTGTGCCTGGGAAGGAGGGATCGAGCTAGCTGGAGTTTCTGGAATGATTGCCGGGAAAGAGGGACTCGAACCTACTGCTGTAGCTGGAGTGGCTGCTGGGAGAGAGGATCCTGGATCTGCTGATGCTCCTGCTTGTCACATACCCCAATTTTATTAAAATAATGTAATTATTTTTAATATTCCTGAGAACATTATGTTAAATTTAATGCTAAGTAGGAATGGATGACTCAGCAGAGTCTCCAGAAATGGAATGTAAATTCTGAATAATTATTATTAATAAATAAATTATGGAGACAATAGCATGGGAGAGCTGTTAAAAGAGGTTACTGGTCTAACTGGTGGATGGAATTAGGTGGAAGGACAAAAGACAAGTGGCAGCATCCTCAAACACTTCCTGAGTTGCAGGTGGCAACTTCCCTATATTTTGGGGTCATGATTCCCCAAGAAAGTGGAATCTGAGCAGGTGGCTCATTAATGACAGTTAGCCCAACTAAGACCTAGGCAATCTTTTAAATACTACTCAATGAACTGAGCTGGGGGTTCAGCAATTGTTCTAGAGGGAGAATACATTCACCTGAATGCTATTCAGGAGTCCCATTGAGGAAGTGGGGAAACAGTAAGGAAGTGTTTTGAAGAAGGAAGTTGCAGTAACTTGGTTCCAGTATAGCTGTTTTGGCTGAGGGAATTATTGGCCGTACTTAGATTCCAGCCAGTTAGACCAGAGAAAGCTCGGGGGTCCTGAGAAGTGCTGTCTGGGCACTCTCCAGGAATTGGTAGGGAGGAACAGCCTCCCATTGCTGTTATTGTCTACCATAGCTACAGGTTCTGCCACTCTTCCTGTTGTTGGTTTAATTTATTTTCATATGAGATAGACTAGTACAACTATGTTTTGACTGTATTCAACTTCAGTAAATCAGTCTCTGTACTTCCTTTTGTTATAAATTTCAGAACGCAGATGTTATAAAAATTTCCTATTTTTATTTAAATAGAGTATTGATCTTATACAGAACCTATTTGTTACTGTTACAGTTAACAATTACCATGTTTAGGCATATTCTAGAATTCCTGTTAATGGTTCAATAATAGACAGAAATATTAAACAATAGATATTCAAGTAATCTACCTGCATATATATATGTATTGCATATTTCAGTCAACTTTAGTTTCAGGTCATTCTTATATCGGGTTAACAGATAAACAAAACTCATCTTAATATATTGTTTATACTCAGAACATGTTTGACAGCTATCGATTAACTAAAGAGGTGACTGTAACAATATTTCATTGTTACAAGCTTCCACATAATCTTAATCATCTACACAGTAGTCAAACACAAACACATAGAAACTGTAGATTATTATTTCTTTCAACCTAGTATTATAATACATTGGCCATGCTTATTATAATAGAATTAACAGAGTTGTTTTAAACAAAAAAACAAAAAACAAACATATTACACAACAGAGAAACTGTCAACGAACGCAACCATTATTGGCTGTTACAAACCATCCTAATTATACACAGTAATAATATATATTCAGTACAAATGTCTCCCTTAAAGTAGTCCACAAACCCTACACGGCCGTAGCCTTACATTATTCCTTCGACAGACTGAAAAAAAAAACAAATGAAAAGAATGCCTTATATGGCAGACAGAACCTACAGTATCTTTATACTTAGTTCTATATATGTATTAATCTACCCACAGTTGCATTTAATAACTATACAAGAATCAAAATAAATATGGTTATAATTCATTCCCAGTCGCTAGCAA
The DNA here is from genome assembly GCA_027924585.1 of Larix kaempferi. Taxonomy (NCBI): domain Eukaryota; kingdom Viridiplantae; phylum Streptophyta; class Pinopsida; order Pinales; family Pinaceae; genus Larix; species Larix kaempferi. The sequence goes on from BSBM01000761.1 coordinate 14,116,908, forward strand.
GTTAACAAATTCTATATGTATATTTTGAACACAAAACAGAACCCCAACTCGCCTGAATAAACCCTATACTATTCAACTATTACAGTCACAGTCGAGGAACATTCACCATCTTTTATTTAACACTCCAAATCAAAGAAAAACGCAGAGAGACAATTATAGGGTTTCATTATAACAGAGTTATCATCCATTGCAGGTACCGAAGAACTCATCTATCCTTACATTTCAAACACATTGTAACATTTTAACAAAACACGAAATTTAAATACGGCCATATCAGGCCCAGTATTATATTAAGCATAAATCTTATACAGCGAGGTTAGAACCCTATGCTTAGCCAATACGAGTACCATAACAGAAACCCTGGCCTCATACAGTCTGAGCTGTGAAGGGCTCTCCAATAAACATAACAAGGTTGCAACCCCTTTCATTCAAACAAAATAACTTTATACAGATGACTGCAACCATGAACATCAAGTCGTCAAACGACCTCACTACACAGTAGTTTTCCTCCATGACACAACCCTAACCAAAAAACCAACAAAGGAAGAGACAGCCGTGGATAACCAGGCTTACCCGGATGAGCCAGCGTTGGAGATAAAACCCTGTACACCTTCAGAGCCGCGTGACCTGCACATTCAATGCCGAGAGATGTTAATACACATTCAATGCCAAGAATTGTAAATATAAAGTAAACCTGCACTTGCTTGCAAAACAGAAACTACGGAAATAAAGTTATTTCCTTACCTGAGCAATGTAACCCGTGGATAATCTGGGAGCCACCGGTGAAAGCAAGCACTGAACCCCATCACCCTCGTCGGTTGAAAGAGCAAGGAACACCCTCAAACTCTTCCAATGACGGCCGCGACAAACAAACATTGCAGACGAAAACCTCAAACTGGAGCTGAACCAGTCGAGAAGCACACCCCAAACCCTTACATGCAACCACCTCTGGATTTAAATAGGTACAAAACCCTGCCTCATACCCACACCAGCACAGTGATGGACTGTAAATAGCTGGTAAGTTAAACAAGGAATGAAACAACGAGACACCTAAACAAAGAAACTGTAGCAGACTATATCACCAGAGCCGAGGACTTATTCTACTACAGAATGAAACCACAAGACCAGAACCACAACACGTTGCACTCTGTTACAGTGCCATCACTACGAAAACTCAGACATGGAGGGTTTCATCCTTAGGACCCGAGCCCGAAGGCAAATACAATAACCTGGTAGGGTTTTGATAACAACTTATATATCACCAACTGCATGGAGGAGAGTCAACCACGTAGCACCCAAATATATCAACGTAATATGGGTCGAGACCATATAGTTCAAATTGCAATCCAAATCATTACTCACCGATTCCAAAATCATTACACATATGTAAGTCAAACGAATAAGATAACATTATGATATACAATCATTTAAACATATAGTGCATGCCTTACAACTGAATCGCCGATAATTCCAAGCACATGGGACGTATAATCCCTACAATGATATGAAGGAGATATAGTTAATATCAAAAATGGAGTTTTCTATTAACTTAGTATGGTGGATAATACCTTAACACAATATTGGTTATAAATCTTATCCATGATATGGGAAAACATTATGACTAATGCAAAATCATGATAATGTACACTTATATGAAACCAAGGAATAGGTTAATGCCATGAGCATATCACATTTCTTCAATCATTTAAACAATGAGGTGGTCAACTTTCAAATGAAAACACTTTGTCACTTACCATTTATATGATGAGTCACACTTTTGCCAATATATACTATCATCGTAATTCTACCGATATTAACGTTAAACAGTAAACAAATAGGTGACATAAGTTAAACCCTAAAGTAGACATTGGACTTCGATATATAGGTTAATATATTGAAACAACGCTAGAGACGCCACCTTCTCAACTCACGTTATCAATGCATGAACAAAACAATAATCACCGGTATTAAATTGACAACATGTCACATGATGCTAAAACGCTTTATGCAGATAATAATTATGATACAAACAATTGTTCCAGTGATAGTTACAGCAGTAACATAGAGTCATATTCATAAAACAATAATTATAAATGAAACAATGTAATCTTCGCAAAACCTGATGATACTATCTGAATAAGAAATATCATGTCGATCTTTTAAGTTTAAAGTACAGGGAGTATTGATGCTTACCAAGTTTAATATACAGCAATCCTTACTTCACCGGCGCACCTGAGAAACAAAAGACGACTTATGCATTAGCTCGTAAGCTAAGTAAGCCAGCCAGCTACGACTAGCTCTTCCCTTGCGGTTTGAAAACAAAACAGTCATTAATTACAATCACAGCAACCAAAATTTAATAAGACAGAGTCTTTAAACAGATTATGTTAGTTACTGAATTTAAAATAGGACCAAAAATGTTATTTAGTTAACATTTATTGTTAAAATAAAATTTTTAAAATTTTTCAGAAATATTGGGGTTTGACATGTGGTATCAGAGCATGGTCCAGACACTAGGCTTGGATGTGACTCCACTAAACTTCCGCAAATAGTGACTATAAAAGAAGATTTTTTTTTTATATAAAATACTAACATATATTTCGATTTCATGAATAGAACAGAAAATTTCTCTTTTCTTAATTTTACAGACAGGTATGGAAAAACTGGGAGAATATGCTGAGGAGGAATCTCCCAATGCTGTGACAAGACAGATGTCAAAAGAACTTGAGACAGAAGAAGAAATTGCTCACACCACTGAGCTGATGCAGACCATAAGAGGATTAAAGACAGAAATGGAAACAGTCAAGAAGGATAATGAAAGAATTCTAAAGACTCAGGAACAGTTAAATCAGCTATTGATAGAAAAATTTCAGACTGAAGGTAGGAGCAAACCAACTGACTCAGAAGAAGTTAGTCATCAAAGAGGGTCAAAAAGGACAAAACCAACTAAATCTGACAGCAGTTCCTCATCTGAGGAAAGAAAGGGACAACCCAGTTATCACACTAGCAGTGACAGCAGTGAAGCTGAGATGCACAACCGAAGGAAAAAGTACAGGCCTTATGAAGAGATTTCCGGGGAGTTTAAGAAGATAAAGCCCCCAACTTTCAATGGAGAAGCTGAAACTGGAGAAGAGGCAGAATCCTGGTTATCCGGGATGAGAAAATATTTTCAGATCTATAACTACTCAAATCAGCTAAAGGCACGAATGGCCATCTACAACCTCTCGGGAAAGGCGGACATATGGTGGCAAGATCTGAAAAGGGTCAAAGGGATTAAAGAAAGAGAAGTTAATTGGAGTACCTTTAAAAGATATTTTAAGAAGAAATTCCTGTCTGAGCAGTATTATGAAGAAAGGGCCAAAGAATTCTATGAACTGAAACTCGGATCTATGACGATGAAGGACTTAAACAGTAAATTTTTAAGTCTGTTGCATTATGTACCGTATTTTGTCGAAGAGAAACCAAAAATACAGCGGTTTCTTAGTTGCCTGCCCTATCATATCAAGGACAGAATTGAATATGACAATCCAAAAACACTGGAAGAAGCTATGCGCAAGGCAAATTTCTGTTACGAACAGAATAAAAAGAAAGAGGGGATAGCCAGCTGGAAAGCCAAAAAGAACAGCAATCTGATCGAGTACAAGAAAAAAGAATTTGTTCCCCATAAAAGTTTCCAGAATGGAAAAAACGGGAACCACTTTAATAGTAAAAGTTTCCAAGGAAACAAAAATGGAGCTGTCAGCCATTCAAACAATTACAAAAACAGCAAAGAGACTCCTAATAACCATGGAAACTACACCAAAAATATTGAGCGAAAAGAACCTGTCAAGTGTTGGGAGTGTAATGGGCCACATTATGCTTCAGTCTGCCCAAACAGAAAGAAACAAGTCAGCAATATTCATACTGTTCAAGACGAAATGACAGTTGGAGATTTTGCAGGAACTATGCCCCGAATCAATGCAGCGTTGGAAAACCGTCAGGCTGACTACCAAACTTCCATGGTGGAAGTAGGAGGTATGATTAACAAAACCCCAGTTACTATATTAATAGATCCAGGTGCTAGTCTTAGTTATATTTCACCTCAGCTGGTAGAAAAATGTAATTTGACTGTTGAAAGGTTTGATAATTCTTGGTCTGTACAATTAGCTACTGGGGCAAAGAAGAAAGTAAACTGTTATATAAAAGAATGCATCTTAAACATGAATGATTTTAGAACTACAGTTAAACTGAACATCTTACCACTTGGCTCTTATGACATAATTATCGGAATGGACTGGTTGGAATTACATAGGGTAGTTTTAAACTATTTTGACAAAACTTTTAGGTGTGTAGACAGTAGTGGACAGCCTGTAACTATTAGGGGTATCCCTAGGAAAACCGTAGTTAGGCAGATTTCTGCCTTACAACTTAAAAGAGCAGTCAGAAAAGGGTGCAAGACTTATGCTGTAGCTATTACAGATGAGACAGATAAGTCCGAAAGCAACCAGAAAATAGTAGAGAACATCCCTGTAGTCAATGAATTTATTGACGTTTTTCCTGAGGAAATCCCAGAATTGCCTCCCAAGAGAGAGCTAGACTTTACAATTGAGCTGATACCAGGTGTTGTTCCCAGTTCAAAAGCCCCGTATCGTATGAATATTTTGGAGCTTAACGAGTTGAACACTCAGTTGAAGGAGTTAATAGATAAGAACTATATTCGACCCAGTGTATCCCCTTGGGGAGCACCAGTGATTTTCGTTAAAAAGAAGGACGGAACTATGCGACTTTGCATAGATTATCGTCAACTAAACAAGATGACGATCAAAAACAGGTATCCGTTACCTCGTATTGATGATCTGTTTGATCAGCTACGTGGCGCTACGGTATTCTCCAAGATCGATCTAAGATCGGGTTATCATCAGGTAAGAATTAAAGAAGAAGATATTTTCAAAACAGCCTTTAGAACAAGGTACGGACATTACGAATTTGTCGTAATGCCATTTGGACTTACTAATGCCCCAGCTGTTTTTATGTGCTTAATGAACAACATAATGCACAAGTACTTAGATAAATTTGTTGTTGTATTCATCGACGACATTTTAATTTATTCTAAGAATGAGGAGGAGCATAAAGAACACTTACGTATAGTCTTACAAGAACTGAGAGAACAACAACTCTTTGCGAAATTCAGTAAGTGTGATTTCTTCAAAGACGAAATCCAGTACTTAGGACATGTAGTCACCAAGGAAGGGATTTCAGTGGATCCTGAAAAGATTCGGGCGATTGAAGAATGGCCAGTACCTAAAGATGTGACGGACGTTAGATCTTTCATGGGAATTACCGGTTACTACCGGAGGTTTATTGAAGGCTTTTCAAAAATAGCCAACCCAATCACTTCTTTGCAGAAGAAAGGCAAGAAGTTTGATTGGAATGCGAAATGTGAAGAAAGTTTCAAGAAACTTAAGACTTTATTGACAACTGCACCTATCCTTAGAATAGCGGACCCAAATAAAGATTTCATAGTTTGCACCGACGCTTGTAATGATGGTTTAGGCGGAGTGCTGACTCAAGAAGGACATGTCATTGCTTACGAATCTAGGAAGCTGAAAATCCATGAAAAGAATTATGCCACTTATGACCTAGAATTAGCTGCTGTAATTCACGCTTTAAAGATGTGGCGACACCACCTAATAGGCAGAAAATTTACCTTACTAACAGATAATAAAGGTCTGAAATACCTTTTAGACCAGCCAAATTTAAATGCAAGACAAGCCAGGTGGCTGGCATTCCTAAGTGAATATGATTTTGAAATCCAACACATAAAAGGGAAGGAAAATAAGGTGGCTGATGCCTTGAGCAGGAATGCAAAACTGAATTTTATATCAGCTAGCAGCACTTATACCTCTGATTTAAATGAACAGCTGGCTGAAGGGATAAAATTAGACGAAAATTATCAAGATCTACAAATTACAGCCAAAGAACAGCCCACAGAAAGTTTGATAAAAGGGTATAGTTTAAACGAAACTGGATTTTTGCTGTTTAAGGACAGGCTGTATATCCCTAATGCACCTACAATTAAGCTGTTAATTTTAGACGAAATACATAAAACCCCTTACTCCGGGCATCCTGGTTATCGAAAGACTATCACTATGTTGAGAAAATAATATTTTTGGCCTAATATGAAATCTGAAACTGCTGAATATTTAGCTAAGTGTTTGGACTGCCAACAAGTAAAAATAGAACACCAACATCCAGCTGGATTGCTGCAACCTTTACCTATTCCTAGCTGGAAATGGGAAATAATCAGCCTGGATTTCATTACGGGTTTACCCAAAAATCAACATCAGAATGATTCGATTATGGTAGTGGTAGACAAATTAAGTAAATCAGCACATTTTATTCCTGTTAAAACCACATACAAGGCTGCAAACATAGCAGATATCTTTCTAAAACAGATTTTTCGGTTACACAGTATTCCAAAGGTCATTATATCAGACAGGGATCCTAAATTCACAGGAAATTTTTGGAGATCCTTGTTCAAAGGATTAAACACCACTTTGAATTTCAGCACCTCTTTCCATCCTCAGACTGACGGACAAACGGAAAGAGTTAATCAAATATTAGAAGATCTGTTAAGGATGTATGTTAAAGATCAACCAGGTAAGTGGGAGGATTATTTACACTTAGCCGAATTTGCATACAATAACAGCTATCAATCATCAGCTAAGTTTAGTCCTTTTGAGGTTTTGTATGGTCGAAAATGCAACACTCCTATCTCTTGGAGTAATCCAGTAGATAGATTAGTGTTAGGACCTGATTTATTGAAAGAAATGGAACAGATTGTGAAACAAGTGCAGGAAAACTTGAAGATTTCCCAGGATCGGCAAAAGAGTCAAGCAGATTTGAAAAGAACTCCTAAAGAGTTCCAGGTAGGTGAACATGTGTTCATCAAGGTAAGACCAAAAAAAAGCTCCCTAAGATTAGGAAGTTGTGCAAAATTAGCACCACGTTACTGTGGTCCATTTGAAATTTTAGCTAGAATTGGTCAAGTTGCTTATCAGTTAGCATTACCGCCAAATTTAAGAGTACACAATGTTTTTCATATCTCTGTTTTGAAAAAGTATGTTCATGATGCTACTCATGTTATTGATTGGAACATTGTACAGGTAGAACCAGAAGGGGAAGTTCTGGTAGAACCGGATTGTATCCTCGGGAGGAGGGAAATTACTCTACGGAACTGGATAATTGGACAAGTGAAGGTGCAATGGAAGCACCTTAGTCCTGAAGAATCTACCTGGGAGATGGAAAGTAAGATGCGGGAAGCATATCCCCATCTATTCCAGCAGGTGGCTGAAGACGAAGAATAAGTAACATCGAGGACGATGTTACATTTTAAGGGGGTGTGTATGTCACATACCCCAATTTTATTAAAATAATGTAATTATTTTTAATATTCCTCAGAACATTATGTTAAATTTAATGCTAAGTAGGAATGGATGACTCAGCAGAGTCTCCAGAAATGGAATGTAAATTCTGAATAATTATTATTAATAAATAAATTATGGAGACAACAGCATGGGAGAGCTGTTAAAAGAGGTTACTGGTCTAACTGGTGGATGGAATTAGGTGGAAGGACAAAAGACAAGTGGCAGCATCCTCAAACACTTCCTGAGTTGCAGGTGGCAACTTCCCTATATTTTGGGGTCATGATTCCCCAAGAAAGTGGAATCTGAGCAGGTGGCTCATTAATGACAGTTAGCCCAACTAAGACCTAGGCAATCTTTTAAATACTACTCAATGAACTGAGCTGGGGGTTCATCAATTGTTCTAGAGGGAGAATACATTCAGGTGAATGCTATTCAGGAGTCCCATTGAGGAAGTGGGGAAACAGTAAGGAAGTGTTTTGAAGCAGGAAGTTGCAGTAACTTGGTTCCAGTATAGCTGTTTTGGCTGAGGGAATTATTGGTCGTACTTAGATTCCAGCCAGTTAGACCAGAGCAAGCTCGGGGGTCCTGAGAAGTGCTGTCTGGGAACTCTCCAGGAATTGGTAGGGAGGAATAGCCTCCCATTGCTGTTATTGTCTACCATAGCTACAGGTTCTGCCACTCTTCCTGTTGTTGGTTTAATTTATTTTCATATGAGATAGACTAGTACAACTATGTTTTGACTGTATTCAACTTCAGTAAATCAGTCTCTGTACTTCCTTTTGTTATAAATTTCAGAACGCAGATGTTATAAAAATTTCCTATTTTTATTTAAATAGAGTATTGATCTTATACAGAACCTATTTGTTACTGTTACAGTTAACAATTACCATGTTTAGGCATATTCTAGAATTCCTGTTAATGGTTCAATAATAGACAGAAATATTAAACAATAGATATTCCAGTAATCTACCTGCATATATATATGTATTGCATATTTCAGTCAACTTTAGTTTCAGGTCATTCTTATATCGAGTTAACAGATAAACAAAACTCATCTTAATATATTGTTTATACTCAGAACATGTTTGACAGCTATCGATTAACTAAAGAGGTGACTGTAACAATATTTCATTGTTACAAGCTTCCACATAATCTTAATCATCTACACAGTAGTCAAACACAAACACATAGAAACTGTAGATTATTATTTCTTTCAACCTAGTATTATAATACATTGGCCATGCTTATTATAATAGAATTAACAGAGTTGTTTTAAACAAAAAAAAAAAAACAAACATATTACACAACAGAGAAACTGTCAACGAACGCAACCATTATTGGCTGTTACAAACCATCCTAATTATACACAGTAATAATATATATTCAGTACAAATGTCTCCCTTAAAGTAGTCCACAAACCCTACACGGCCGTAGCCTTACATTATTCCTTCGACAGACTGAAAAAAAAAACAAATGAAAAGAATGCCTTATATGGCAGACAGAACCTACAGTATCTTTATACTTAGTTCTATATATGTATTAATCTACCCACAGTTGCATTTAATAACTATACAAGAATCAAAATAAATATGGTTATAATTCATTCCCAGTCGCTAGCAAGTTAACAAATTCTATATGTATATGTTGAACACAAAACAGAACCCCAACTCGCCTGAATAAACCCTATACTATTCAACTATTACAGTCACAGTCGAGGAACATTCACCATCTTTTATTTAACACTCCAAATCAAAGAAAAACGCAGAGAGACAATTATAGGGTTTCATTATAACAGAGTTATCATCCATTGCAGGTACCGAAGAACTCATCTATCCTTACATTTCAAACACATTGTAACATTTTAACAAAACACGAAATTTAAATACGGCCATATCAGGCCCAGTATTATATTAAGCATAAATCTTATACAGCGAGGTTAGAACCCTATGCTTAGCCAATACGAGTACCATAACAGAAACCCTGGCCTCATACAGTCTGAGCTGTGAAGGGCTCTCCAATAAACATAACAAGGTTGCAACCCCTTTCATTCAAACAAAATAACTTTATAAAGATGACTGCAACCATGAACATCAAGTCGTCAAACGAACTCACTACACAGTAGTTTTCCTCCATGACACAACCCTAACCACAAAACCAACAAAGGAAGAGACACTCGTGGATAACCAGGCTTACCCGGATGAGCCAGCGTTGGAGATAAAACCCTGTACACCTTCAGAGCCGCGTGACCTGCACATTCAATGCCGAGAGATGTTAATACACATTCAATGCCAAGAATTGTAAATATAAAGTAAACCTGCACTTGCTTGCAAAACAGAAACTACGGAAATAAAGTTATTTCCTTACCTGAGCAATGTAACCCGTGGATAATCTGGGAGCCACCGGTGAAAGCAAGCACTGAACCCCATCACCCTCATTGGTTGAAAGAGCAAGGAACACCCTCAAACTCTTCCAATGACGGCCGTGACAGACAAACATTGCAGACGAAAACCTCAAACTGGAGCTGAACCAGTCGAGAAGCACACCCCAAACCCTTACATGCAACCACCTCTGGATTTAAATAGGTACAAAACCCTGCCTCATACCCACACCAGCACAGTGATGGACTGTAAATAGCTGGTAACTTAAACAAGGAATGAAACAACGAGACCCCTAAACAAAGAAACTGTAGCAGACTATATCACCAGAGCCGAGGACTTATTCTACTACAGAATGAAACCACAAGACCAGAACCACAACACGTTGCACTCTGTTACAGTGCCATCACTACGAAAACTCAGACATGGAGGGTTTCATCCTTAGGACCCGAGCTCGAAGGCAAATACAATAACCTGGTAGGGTTTTGATAACAGCTTATATATCACCAACTGCATGGAGGAGAGTCAACCACGTAGCACCCAAATATATCAACGTAATATGGGTCGAGACCATATAGTTCAAATTGCAATCCAAATTATTACTCACCGATTCCAAAATCATAACACATATGTAAGTCAAACGAATAAGATAACATTATGATATACAATCATTTAAACATATAGTGCATGCCTTACAACTGAATCGCCGATAATTCCAAGCACATGGGACGTATAATCCCTACAATGATATGAAGGAGATATAGTTAATATCAAAAATGGAGTTTTCTATTAACTTAGTGTGGTGGATAATACCTTAACACAATATTGGTTATAAATCTTATCCATGATATGGGAAAACATTATGACTAATGCAAAATCATGATAATGTACACTTATATGAAACCAAGGCATAGGTTAATGCCATGAGCATATCACATTTCTTCAATCATTTAAACAATGAGGTGGTCAACTTTCAAATGAAAACACTTTGTCACTTACCATTTATATGATGAGTCACACTTTTGCCAATATATACTATCATCGTAATTCTACTGATATTAACGTTAAACAGTAAACAAATAGGTGACATAAGTTAAACCCTAAAGTAGACATTGGACTTCGATATATAGGTTAATATATTGAAACAACGCTAGAGACGCCACCTTCTCAACTCACGTTATCAATGCATGAACAAAACAGTAATCACCGGTATTAAATTGACAACATGTCACATGATGCTAAAACGCTTTATGCAGATAATAATTATGATACAAACAATTGTTCCAGTGATAGTTACAGCAGTAACATAGAGTCATATTCATAAAACAATAATTATAACTGAAACAATGTAATCTTCGCAAAACCTGATGATACTATCTGAATAAGAAATATCATGTCGATCTTTTAAGTTTAAAGTACAGGGAGTATTGATGCTTACCAAGTTTAATATACAGCAATCCTTACTTCACCGGCGCACCTGAGAAACAAAAGACGACTTATGCATTATCTCGTAAGCTAAGTAAGCCAGCCAGCTACGACTAGCTCTTCCCTTGCGGTTTGAAAACAAAACAGTCATTAATTACAATCACAGCAACCAAAATTTAATAAGACAGAGTCTTTAAACAGATTATGTTAGTTACTGAATTTAAAATAGGACCAGAAATGTTATTTAGTTAACATTTATTGTTAAAATAAAATTTTTTAAATTTTTCAGAAATATCGGGGTTTGACACTGCTGCTGCTGCAGCTTTCCTTTCCTCCTCTGCTATGTAGCTGTACCATGCACCTGTGTCCCTTATGACTGTGTTTGCTGCAGCAGGGAACAAGATTTTCTGAGAAGTCACATTCTTCCCGAGCTCTGCTTTAATGCTTTGAACTTCTGCTACTGCAATTTGATGCACTTCCTTCAACAGATGGTTGTGGAGTGATGCCGATCCAATATGATGTTGGAGGTCATCAACAGCCAGGACATCAATCCTCCTTACATGTTCTGTTTGAACTTCCAATTCTGCCTTTAGTTGGGACAAGCGCTGCTCTTTCTCCAGAAAGTCCTCCAGGGACTGAGAGAAACTCAATGTGCATTTGACATGTGCCTCTTGGAGCCTCTGGTAGAGACTGCCGATTTTGTCGGTTGTTCTTTGCACACTGGCCATTAGCTTACTGGCGCAGTTCCTGCCAAACTCCAGCAGTGCTACGTCCTCGTTAAAACTGTCCACAGATTTAAATGGGAGGTGTGCAGGGAAACCCCCTTTTCCTTCTCTCCATGCCATCTGGCTGATGATATTGGCCTTAACGCAGGTATTCTTTGCTTTGAGCCTATGGGCTTCCGCATTGATCTCTTTCAGCCTGACCACCATGGCCTTGAGTTTGCACACCTCATCAGTGATTAGCTCTTGAGTGCCATACACTTGCTGCAGGATGTTGCATGACAGATTGTGGAAGGGAGATATGTCCATTGTTCTGCTCTTTGCTTGCTCTAAACGCTCAGCTAATGCTTGCTTGTCTGATTCTAGCAGAGATGCCTTTTCTTCTGCTCCATTCTTCTCCGCCTCCACAATCATCATTTGGAGTGTTAGCTGGTCCTTTTCCTCCTCCAGCTGGCTGTGCTTGTTTGACAGCTCCTTATGCTCAGCGTACAAGCAATTATACTTGTTTACTACCAGATCTCTTTGGGCTTGCTCATTAGCCACATTTTGTTGCAGCATGCGTGCTCTCTTCTTTGTCAATATATTTTCTTTAACTATAACGTCTACATTGGTAAATGATGCCTTTGCTGTTGCTATAACTGCGGACGCCATAGCAATGGGATCTTGATCTGTGTTCTGCATGACAGTGACCTCTCGGTGAGTAACAATGTCTTCATGGAAGGGACTTTTAATCCTCTCTTCAGATTGGAGGACCATTGATTTTCTTTTCTTATCATAGACAAACTCATTCCATTTGGACACCGTACGCTTTCCCGATGGAGTGTACGGGACAATTGGTTGGTTTATGATGTCTATGTCTTCTTCCATAGGTGGGGTCCAGACTTCTTGAGCAGGGTCTACTCCTTCCTTTTGGGTACCAGAGCCACCTTCTTGAGAGGTGTCTATCTCCATGTCTTGGACACCGGACCCACCTGCTTGGGCATCCTCCTCCGCTTTCTGCTTCTCTTCTACCTTCTGTTCTGCTTCGGCTTGTTCAGCTTCTGCCTCTCTCTGCTTCTGGGCTTCCTCAGCTTCTTTCCTCCGACTTTCCTCTTCCGCCTCTTCTTGCATCCTTGCCACCTCAGCTTCCTACTGTAATCTTGCTACTTCAGCTTCCTTCTTCCACCTGGCTTCTTCCACCTCCCGCTGCAATCTGGGGCTTTCAGCTTCTTGGAGTAATCTTGCTTCTTCCCGTAATCTGAGCTCTTCCTGAGCTCGGGCATCTTCAGCTTCTTTCTCCTGCTGTTGACTGGTCTTCTGGTTCCTGGCTGAACTAGAGCTTGCTCCAGTGCTTTGACGACAGATTCGCAGTTCAGACATGTTGCTAATGCCTCTGAATGCCTCTTCCTCGGCATCGGGATAATGCGAGTATTCAAAATGAGCGTAGATGTCTTTGCAATGCTCGGCCACTTTACCCCTTTTGTCGTTCATGTGGAAGATGACCTCACCGAAGTGGAAGGCCTTCAACTCTTGAACAAACTCTTCAGCTAAGGCAACCCCCGAGAACTTGTAAGCACCTATGCAGAAAGGTAGGGGGGGAAAGGAAGCCTTATGCTGTTTGTGGAGCATTGCTCCAATCCCATCCAGGAAGATTTGCCTTACTGCTTCTTTGAGGACCACATAATCTATGGCATACTGTGGAAAAATGTATGGGGGCTTAGTCCCTCCAAACATTCTCAGGTATGTGCCTTGCTCTTAAAAGTAGAAATCTTCGTAGTTCTCAAGGACTTCCAGAGCGTTTTCTGACAAGCAGCTGGGTTCCTCTTTGAACATCTTCTCATACAGGGGCATTATGAACCCCTCGCAGATGAGGTTCTAGCTGGGCTTATAATTCTGAGCCCACAACATCTTGAAGGCGATATAGACCAGCACCGTGGCCTTATCCCATGTGCAACCCAATTTGGGGAAGTCTATCTTGGCCAAGATACAATCTATCAAATATGAAGACATGAAGAATTCAGCCTTCTTCACTGCTAGTCCTTCCCTTGCAGCCACTATCATCGAGGCCAAACTATCCGACAGGAGAGTGGCCCAATCAAACACGGTTCCCTTAAATGCCACATAGTGGATTATAGGGACCCACTGAATCTTGTACACTGTGCCATCGGGAATGCCGAAAATTCTGCACAGCATCAGGGCAATCAATCTAAAAGGGGCTCTTAGATTCTGTACGTCATACTCATCACTCCCCTTCTTTCTCAAATGTTTGCCTGCTATTAGTAGCTTCTTGGCCATCTCGACGTTGTTTATTTGGCTCAGCCATTCATCTGTCAGAGCTTGTTGGACCCATGGAAACTTGTAGGCTGCCGCAAGATAGGCGGGTTGAAATGAGGCAATAGCCACTTTACCGCTGTCATTTATTACTCTGCCTTCAGCATCGGCATGCTGGAGTATCCACCCGATCACTTCGGCACAAGGGAACAGCTCAGGGCGGGTGGCAGCTCTAGTTATGCCTGAGGCTTTGATGTTCAGATAAATTGGCCCTTCTTCTAACAACATATCTGGGATCTCCTAGTCCCGGATCATTCTGTAGATGTCACCCCATCTGATTTCTGGAGGGACACCAGTGGTGCACCTAGTGTCTTGGAGTGAAGTTTCAGTTTTAAGAGGGGCAGGTTTCTTTTCTGTCATCTTAGCTTTCTTCTTACCGGTTTTCAGCATCTTGATTTATCCCTGATAACACCCATATATAAGTCATTATGAACTTGAGCAACATACTGTGAGGTTTTAATCAGAGAGCATCATTGTTTTAAGATATCAATGAAACAAGTACAACGAAGCTGTATATTTAGGAAGCAAAACGTTATTTCAACATGAAACATAGATTGAAACATTTGAATCTCTTAAAAGGATGAGTTTGGAATGCTTTTGATGGGTAGGTTATGTCGCGGACATATTTTGTTCTCGGATCGATAGGCGAGTTGCGGAAGCAATTGGTTTTCGGTTCCGCCCTGGGGAAATGATGATCTTCGTTTTAGCAGGGACATGATTATAAAATTTAGCCATCCTCATTCTTTAAAGGGGCAGGTTTGGGATGCTCCTGTGGGGACAAGCGCGTTGCAGAAGCAACGTGCCTTTGGTTTAGCTCTGGGGAAAGGATAAGATAGATTTCGTCATTGCTGCGGTTTGAAAGGCCAATGGCGGGTAAGCTCGGGTGGGAAGACTTTGTGACGAAAGGGAAACCCCTTTCGCACTTACGACTCGGCGAGGGCATTCGAATGCTAATGTTATTTGCGACACTTGCCGAAGTGTTTGACGAGAAGCTCTAGTTCGAGCGAAGGTGACGGCACCGGCAAAGGTTGACGGGGACGGCTCAGGCGGCATAGTTCCTTTTTTTTGTGTGTGTTTAGCTCGTCTTTAGTGGGGAGCGAAACCCACGAGGCCTCCGGGGTTCAAGAACGAAACAACGATATGTGACCAATCGCCTATCGGGCACAGCTCGAAACTAGGAGGGCAAAGACAAACTGACTATTTTCTTAACAGCACCCATAGACAATTCCTATTTTATATGTTGGAGAATATGCACTTTAAGCCTAACCTGATGGGGCAAATGTGGTTTAGGGGTTTGACGGGCAAAATAACCCACGACGGGCCTTTCGCCCGTCAAAATTCCACCAATTCCTACAAAAAAGAATATCCCTGGGGAATCTGACGCGTGGAATGCAAATTTAGCGGTTAGAACCTCTTACCTGGTACCGTGAAGATGACTGGGTGAGGTGGTCGTCAATCGAGGGAGAATGAGCTAAAGCTGGAGCGGCCGCGCGGTGTCCAACGTCGTTTGGCAATCGAAAATCAACGATACGTTGGCTCGTACCCTCCACCGATTATTTAAATAGGATAGGCACGTGCGGGCATTTAGTTTGGTGGGTGGCGCAGTTTAAATGCTGGTACGTCGACGATCACGTCAGAGATTTTGATCCGCGCGCAACCGTCTTTTGCGGGACCAACTCGCGAATTACACCCGCCGCTGCGGAAGGGTTCAAGGAAGGTTTCCGCCGTTTCGGGGTACATCGCGGAAGGGAAACTCGAAGCCTTCCGCAAAGAATCCCGCGTCACGGACGGATAACGCCAAGGCTTCCGTCGTTTCGGGCGTTATTCGCGAAGGGTTTCCGCAAATCGAAAAACAAAATTCTAAGTCTCGCGGGGTTTCGGGAAGGTACGGTGGATTTTCACGGTTTCGGGGAAGATGCACCGGCAGCTTCCGCAATCGCTTCATCGAAGAATTTTCTAAGTCTTTTCGGGCATTTTAAGCGATTGGCTTCCGCTGTTTCGGGAGAGTAGCCCGAAAACTTCCATGGTTTCGGGAACAAAGGCTGAAAGCTTCCGCAAATTCTCCCGGCATCATTTCGAAGGCTTCTTCCGAACGGTTTTAAGCGATTGGCTTCCGCCGTTTCGGGAGGGTAGCCCGAAAGATTCCGTGGTTTCGGGAAGGTACGGTGAATTTTCACGGTTTCGGGAGAGAAAGATGGAAGCCTCCGAAAAAAACTAAGTCTCTTGATAGTTTCGGAAGGAAATCGTGAATTCCCCCGCAGGATTTCGGAAAACTTTTTCGAAGGTTTCCGCAAATTTTTCAATGAAATTTTCTAAGTTGTCTTCCGAGTTTCGGAAAGGTTTCACACACTGTTCCCCCCGCTTCGGATAGAAAACCCCAATTTCTCCGCAAAAGGTCAAAAAAATATTCTAAGTCTTCTTCGGGAGAGCTACGCGAATGAGTCCCACCATTTCGGGAGAACAACCGGAATCCTTCCGCGGTTGCAGAAGGCTTGAGCAAAAGGCTCCGCCGTTTCGGGAGGCATTTCCCAATGGTTTCCGCAGCTTTCCGATCGAAAAATTTCTAAGTCTTCTTTCGGGAGAGTTCTGTGTTTGGCTTCCGCAATTGCGGGGGAAAAAAGAACTTGAACTGCTCCGCCGTTTCGGAAGCAGAATCGTTTCGGGAGAAAAAACCTGAATTGTTCCGCAAAAATAAGATTGAAAAGTTTCCAAGTTTTACTCCGGAAGGCTTAGATGGGCGGTTTATGAGATTGGCCTCCGCCGTTTTGGAAGGATAGCTTGAAAGCTTCCGCAGTTTTGACGAGAGTTCCTAAGTTCTTTTGCGGACGTTTAAGCGAGAGGCTTCCGCCACTACGGGGTTTAGAAAATTGTTCTGTGACTTCATTGAAAGATCTTCTTTTGAGAGTCAAAATCTTCTGGTAGCCTTGGAGTTTCTCATGGAGAGACTCTCTGTTTAAAAGCAAAGATAAAAGCTGGAAAAGAACGTTTAAGGCAGCCTTTCTAAAAAATATAAAGGAGGGGCCCCATATGTACAAAATTTTGGGGGGGGTGTTGCTGCAACAACAATGGTGAGTCGCTGGCGAACACAGATCTCTGAAAAATTCTTCCTCATGGTCTGAAAACTCATCAAAAACATCCATCTTGGCTGCACTGCTGAGCACTTTAAAGTCATGAAGGGAAGAAAGCACTAAACCTGCCAGCCATTGGGGAGAAAGGGAGCTTTGACCGAGATATCTTCAACACTCTCAAAGGGCCAATATATGAGATTCATTTTAGGAGGGTCATCTTTCAGATGGTCACTACCGCCAGACTCCACAGGATTTGCAACACTTTTTCATGGACATTATTGCTCTTGTTCCTCATTCCCATGATGCTTGCATCCTTTTGGATGTTTGTACTTTGGACAGCTTAGCTGTTTGAGCCTTCCAGAGATACTTTCTTTTGGACATGATCTTTGATTTAGGCTCCTCAATCCATAAGGTCCTTTTGTGTGAGTTAGAAATTTTATTGATTTGATCAAACTTCACGGACGGAGAGGAGCCCATTTTGAGCTGGGCCTCTTGGACAGCCTTCTTGATTTCACATGTCTTTTCTTTTGTCTCAGCCATGCTTTAATTGAGGCGAGAATCTCTGGAAAACAGACTCTTGAATGTAAGCCATTTTGGCTGTTAAATCTGTAGCATGGAGTCCTTTCAATACCCTATGTCCTCGAAAGGTTTTACTTTCCATGGGTCCGACTTTGGTAATCTTCTTGAGATGCCTTTAAAGTGTGAGAGTGGGTGGAGCCCAACGATAGTAGCGAAGATGGTCATAGGTCTCTGCTATTAAACAGGATTAGTATGACTAGCAGGGTAGACTTCATCCCTTCTAAACATTTCAGCGAGAGCGCAACAGAACGGATTTACTTGAGCAAAATTCCAGACTCATGGGTCGCGAGTTTTCTCTGAGAGAGTTATCTTCAACGAGGCCTCAACCAAAAGGGTATTCAGAAAACAAAACTTGTAGCAAAAGTTCAAATAACAGTGAAAGAAACAAAATGGCTCAAAATAAAACAAACGAAGGCTAAAGCGAAAATAAAAGAAACTTTATTTATGTACAGGAAGTCTTGAAGAGACTATGCGAAGTATTGTTTCAGAGCGAGGCCATTGAGAGGAAGGGCTACTTCCTCTCCCTCGAGATTTGTCAATTTGTAAGTGGATGGACCTAATTTCGCAGAAATTTGGTACGGGCCTACCCATAGATGTTGAAATTTCGTATGCATTCCTTTGCCTTCGTGATTATAGTCCCATTTCAGGACTAAATCCCCAACTTCAAAATCTCTTTTACCAGATTTCCTCTTATCGAACCACCTCTTAACTATGTCCTGGTGTTGATGGAATCGTTCTTTAGCCTTTTGACGAGCTTCTTCAAGTTGAAGTAGGGTGTTAATCCTGGATTGGAAGGCTTGGCTACCAGAACCCCGGGAGGCTTGGGACAACTGCAAGGATGGTAGTAAGATGTTTGGGGGTAGGATGGCTTCTTTTCCATATACAAGAGTGAAAGGGGGGACACCTAAAGCGTTCTTCGGGGTTACCCTATCTGCCCATAAGGCGTTTGGGAGAGCCACATGCCAACTTCTCTGGTTTTCTATCACATTTTTCTTAAGGATTCAAATCAGATTCTTGTTTGAGGATTCAGCTAATCCGTTTCCCTGAGGATAATAATTGGCTGAGTAATGCAACTTGATTCCCCATTCATAAACGAGTTCATTTATTTTGCAAGACGAAAAATAAGTAGCATTATCAAAAACAAGGGAAATTGGAACCCCAAACCTGGTTATGATGTTCTCTTTTAAGAAGCTGATGACTGCGTCTTCGTTGATCTTGCGCACAGGGATGGCCTCCGTCCACCTAGTGAAGTAGTCGGTAGCTGTCAGGATGTATCGGTGTTGCAATGAAGAATTTGGGTTTATTTCTCCGATGACGTCTATGCCCCATTGCTCAAAAGGCTCAGAGATGATGACCGGCTGCAATGGGCCTGCTGCCTTAGGTAGCTTCCCAGCACTTCTTTGACATACATCACAGTTTTGTGCATACGCGTGGGTGTCTTGGAACAAAGTGGGCCAATAATAACCAGCTCTCAGTATCTTGTGTGCTGTTGTCTCTCCTGAATAATGACCACCTGCGGGGCCATCATGCAATTCTTTGACAACTTTGTTTGCATCTTCCTTTTCCAAACATCTAAGAAGAACTCCATAATAATTCTTCCTGAAAAGAATCCCATCAATGATTTGATAAGGTGCTGATTTCAAGCGGAGCGCTCTTCTTTGCTTAGAATTCCAGTGCTCAGGTAAATACCCCTGCTGCAAATAGTGCACCAGATCTCTATACCATGATTGGGGAGCTGTGAAGATATGACACACCTCAGCCGAATTTAACTCAGCTTCATTCTTCCAATGTTGATCTTCATCAGTTGAGTTTCCTGCCAGTAATTTGCACAGGCCTTGCCCTTTGATGATTGTAGCTGGTTTGAATTCCAAATCATACCCCTGTAGAGCTGTGACCCAGTTCCCTCTTCTTTCTCCCAATTCCTTTTGAACGAAAAGGGATCTAACTGCTGGGTGGGGGACTATGACTTTAGTTCTGTTCTTCAGAATGTATGGCCTAAACTGTTTGACTGCTTTGAAGACCGCATATGCATGTTTGTCAACTACAGGGTAATTCAGCTCATCCCCCTGCAGACCAGTGCTCATAAACGAAATTGGGTATTCGTCCCCCAACTCCACCTTTTGCGTGAGTACAGCTGCGAGAGAGTCATCCGAAGCGAAGGTATACAAGATGAAATCTTTATCAAAGTCTGGGATTCTTAAGGAAGGAGCTTTAGCTACAGCTGCCTTGATATCTATAAATGCGTCTTTCTCCAAATCTGTCCACTTGAATTGTATGCTTTGTTTAACCATCTGTTGCAATGGCTTGACGATTTGTGAAAAATCCGGAACAAATCTGCGGACAAAATTGATGGTGCCCATAAAAGACTGCATAGATTTCTTGTTGTGAGGCATTGGAATATTATTAATAGCCTGGACTCTTTCTTGGTCAATTGACACCCCCCCTTTGGAGATGATATGACCCAAGAGCTTACCTTCGGGCACAGCAAACACGCTCTTTTTGGGATTCAGGGAAATTCCATACTTCCGGCAACGATCAAAGATATGCCTCAGATGAACAACATGATCTTCCCTTTTCTTCGAAAAGACTGTCACATCATCTAAGTAAACCACAACACATTGCCCACCCAATCCTCGGAAGGCAATATCCATCGCCCTTTGGAACGTGGCTCCCGCATTTATCAGACCAAATGGCATTCTTCTGTAAGCGAAAGTTCCCCACTTAGTTCTGAAAGTGGTCTTGAGACGATCTTCTTCGGCTACTAACACTTGATCATAGCCAGAGAAACCATCGAGGAGAGAAAACAATTTGGATCCCGACACCATTTGTAGGATTTGCTCCATCGAAGGTACGGGGTAGTTGTCTTTATCCGAGGCTTTGTTTAAATTTCTGAAATCTACACATAGCCTTATCTCTCCTGACTTCTTCCTGACGGGAACCAAGTTTGCAACCCATTCAGAATGCCGAACTTTGAAGATTATCTTAACGTCCAGGAGCTTGTTTAATTCCTTTTGGATCAGCGGTTCTATAGTAGGATGCATCCTTCTTAACTGCTGCTGAAATGGCTTGACACCCGCTTTCATTGGTATAACATGTTGAATAATGCGAATGTCATACATTTTCAGATCTTCATAGGTCCATGCAAAAACATATTTGTATTGTTTAAACAATTTAATGAACCTGTCTCTTTCTCCTGGTGAACAACATTTGCCAAGGTTGACAAATCTTGGTTCTGCCTCGGTACCCAAATTAACTAACTCATGTTGCATTGATGAGATGTTAGTTTTGGTATTGGCTGGCCTTTTGAACTTATTTTGAAGATCGAACAGCATTTCGAGGGACCTTATCCCCTTGGGCATGAAATTTCCTTTCTCCTCATCTTTCTTCATTAAATCAGCATCGTGTTTCGCTTCATCTATTATATCTCCTTGGAAGCTATCTTCGTTTGTTAGGAAGCTGATAATTTGTTCATCATCATCGAAGACTCTGAAATTTGTGATGTTATCGGGAACGGAAGGCCTGAAAATCAATTCAATTGAGCATTTATTATTTGACGGCACCAACCTAGAAGTAGATGTGGCTAATAAATCAGCAGCATAATTTTGCAATCTAGGAATTGATTTTATATTGAAAGCGTCAAAATGCGTAATTAAATCCCATACCTCAGCCTGATAACCCTTCAGATGAGGTGAGAGACAATGAATGGTGTCTCTTACCTGTCTTACTACTATCTCGGAATCACCAAAGACCTTCAGGTACTTAACATTTAAGCCAATGGCTTTCTTTAATCCATGTACCAAAGCTTCATATTCAGCGGTGTTATTAGTACAATCGGATTCTAATCTACAAGACAAAAAATACTTGTTTCTTTTTGGATCCATTAGAACACAGCCGGCTCCGGATCCTTCCAGAGTTTTAGAACCATCAAAGTATAATGTCCAAAAGATATCTTTAGATTCAACTAAGTTAGTTTGTTTGTGATCTATGTCAGTGACTAAATTAACTATGTTAAATCAATTTCATCAGTCCGAGAGAAGCGAAGGAGATCAGACTGTTTATCTGATTCATGGCAAATGGTTTCAGATTGATAGTTACCCGGATCCATTTCTAAGAAGTAATTTCCCAGGACCGAGGAAGAGAAAGCTACGGCCTCATTTTTTTCTTCTAAATGGGTTACGTTTTGTTTCAGATGAGGTTCCCTAAGAACTTTAATCTGATTCTGTCTGTTCTGATAAGGCAGCCATAGATGAGACCAATCGGTAGCAAAGTAGCCACTCAGCTTGGTAGACCAATCCCTACTCAAAATCATCCCATAAGCTTCAGGAATGTCGACCACCATTATGTCAGTAAATTGACAGACTCTAGGGTCAGCTGACAATCTAATGAGAACGTCTTTCATTTCTCCAATTACTTTAACAGCAGTCCTATCTAATTGGATAATTTGAGCCGGAGATGGAACAGGCTTCCCGTTAATCCTTTTACAAATTGACAGTGGCATAACGTTTGAGGAGGCTCCAGAGTCTACCAAACAGTTGTGAACATTGTGATTAAAAATTTCAAAAGTCAATAGGAAAGGCAATGTTTGAGATTTGGATTTCCCACCGATGCTAGCCTCATTAATTTCGGGATTGTCTTGAGAATCTGTTAATGTAGTGCTGGGTTTTGGTTGTAAAACATGCAGCAGTTTGTCTCGTTGATGGGGCAAGCTACACATGTCAAATATTGATACGTTTTCTTTGACCTTCTTGATATCTTCGATAATATCATACCCTATATCGGATTCGTTCCCAATTCGAGTTGGCTGATCTGTTTTGCTTGTTGTGACCTTAGATGGCTGAACGATGTTGTCAGCGCTTGGCTGTTTGGCCGCCGCTTGGTTAACTTTGGGCTGTGGTGGGATGATTTGTATATGCCTCCTAAGCGGATATTTTGAAATTTTAGGCTTATGGGGAACGGTGACTGGCACAGGATCCGCAATTGGGCCCTTGCTGCGAGTAGCAACATTTATGGTAGAGGGAGAGCTATCTATGTGATCTTCTTCTACTAGTTGGGTCATAGGTACCCAATCCCACAACACCATAGTAGTGTCCAGGGTTGGTTCTTCTAACTCAGGGCTTGGTTCCTCTGGAGGATCATCCTGGTCTGGGATCTGAGAATCTAACATTTGGTTCATGACTAAGCTCATGGAATTAATCCATTGCGGGCAGCTCTTTTCCGAATGTGGTTCTTGGTGAAAAGTGCAGAAATTTTCCATCCCAATCTCATTCAAGTTCAAAACAGGGGCAGCGTTCATTGGTGGATGACTCTGCTCTCCGTCCTCCCTTCTTTTGTAAAATGGCTTGAAAGGTTTCCTAGACGTGCTAGCAGCCTTGTCTTTCTCGAGATCTACGATTTTGTTAGATAATTTCTGCATCATTTTGACTACGTTTTCCATGTCCGTAGATGGCTCTTCTTTACCTCTAGTGAGCAGCAAAGGTTTTTTGCTAGCTGTTGGTTTTGGTTCCACATCTAAGGCATGTTTAGCAATGCTATCAGCCTCTTCCTCTACCTTTCTAGCTTCTTCAAAGTTCTCTATCAGGGTAGTTTTCTTGGATCTCTTTACGAACATTGCTATGGGTCCATCAAGAGCGGTTGTATAGTATTCAATCAGAGATTCCTCGGCTGGTTTATTAGCTTCACTGAAGTTATTTAACAGCGTTGCGAATCTTTGATTGAAATATTGAACCTTTTCTTTCTTTTCCATCCTCATGGATAAGAGCTCTTTCATAAGTGTGGCTACAGTCTTTTGGTTTCCGTATTTATTTAGAAAACATCTTTCGAATTCATCCCAACTAGAGATTGAGCTGGGTTGTAGGCTAAAGTACCATGATGATACTTTCGGCTCGAATGTATATGGAAACAACCTGCAGACTACGTCTTCATGTTGTACGTTCAAAAGGTTCAGAGCTAGGTAAAAACTCTTGAGGTGATCTTCTGCCGAGATGGCCTTCCCTGGATCGTACTTAGGCAAAACCTTTTCTGGGTTTTTTGGAAGGTTATGGAATGGCCCAGCTAGGTTCAGCGCTCCCCTTTCTCTCCAAGCAGGTACATCCATGTTTGGGTTTGGATGTGGAGACCTTGGTGGAGAGTTGGAGGGTGAATCCTGTGGAGTACTTTTGGGAGTGGTAATTTCTTCAAGATTTTCTTGGTCTGAAATTTTTTCTGAGTTTTCAGGATCTGCCTTTTCAAGAGTGTCTGAAATTTTTTCCAAAGTCAGATTTACCAGCTCTTCAAAACTTTGAACGAGAATTGAATCACGGGTGTATTGTGGGTCCTTTCTAGGTGTAGTTTTCTTAGGGAGGAATCTGACATCGTTTAAACCACCTAACTGCCTAACGTAAGATCTGGTATGTCTTCTCAAATCTTCGATTTCTGTAAAAGGGACAATGTATAAAGCTTCTTGAGTCTCAGGATCAGAAATGAGGCGTTCTTGATCCGTTAATCCAAGATCTGGGCTGTTTGAAATGCTTTCTTTAAGCGGGTTTTCAGTGTTATCTATGACCGCGGAAGATTTTCCTCTATCAGCCATGCACTTCAGGCCCTCCTTCTAGCGCCAAAAACTGTTGAGGCCTCGGATATCATGGCATCAATCAGAAATGGATTCGCCCCGAGAGACGGTCCCAATTAGACTATCTCTTGTTTGGTGTAGGGAATCCGTCCGGTTAGCGGTTCCGGCAACCGTGGGTTTGGAGTTTTAAATACGATTCTACCGGTTATGGCCTGATCCACCTTTCTTTTGGGTTTTATGTCTTTTATATGAGATGCAAGTGCCTAAAGTATGCTTGATCTAAATGCAATTAAAGCAGATCTAATTCTAGAAACTAGAATGACTTTTCCTATCCTTGCAGGGAACACGCTTAAGGGATGAGCAATAAGTCGTAACCAATAGCGTAAGGAAAGAACAGGTAACTGTTAATTCTCATAAGTAAGGTTACAACAAGATAAAGATCTTTAGAAGATAGCTTCTAATTCAACATGGAACGCATCTATTGCTCATAAAACAGGAAAAAGCAAAAGATTATTTAATATACGTAGAAAGCATAAAGAAACAGGTCTAAGTGAAAGCAAACCGAAATTAAATTTAAAGATCCCTGCAGGGAGCGATTTAAAGGTAGGAACAATGAGCCATATGAGTTATTCTGAAAAAAGAACAGTTAGCCATTCAATCTAACAGAGAAATCTACAGCAATAATAGAGATATCAACAGGTAGTTGATGATTTAATGTGAGATGCATTCATTGTTCACAAAATAGAGAAAAAATGTATGCACAGGGAGGAGAAAAATCATTAATACAAAGAAATAATTCAGCTGATAAGAATGATTTCACATTACAGAACAGCCGTCATTAGAGTAATCCAACATACAGCCGTCCAACCTCCCATGCGAAACGTCCATCTCCCGTGGCTTCTATTAGAAAATGCAATTTTACAGAAAACAGTACAAGGTAACTCGTAAAGGTTTCCCAACTTCATTCCCTGCCAAAAGTCCTCTCTAATCTTTCCTAGCTTCTATTTATAGCTGGAAAACTGCCCTTTGGGCTGACACCTAGCACCCTACACCTGTCATTTACAGGAATTTCCTCTATAATCGACCACCAAAAATGACCACTTCCTTTACAAAAATGTTTTGACAAAAAATAGGGACAGCTGTCCCATGGCTTACGCCTTACATATTCAAAATATACATAGCAGAAAATTGGCTAACACCAAGGCTTTCCCTGCTAGGCACGTGTTTGGATGAAGAGAGTTGCTCACCTGAATTCAGCCTCTTTTACTCCTGTGCGTGAGCCTCAGCTGGGGAAGGGTCGCCCAAGTCCATTGAGGTTGCTGATTGTGCCTGGGAAGGAGGGATCGAGCTAGCTAGAGTTTCTGGAATGACTGCCGGGAAAGAGGGACTCGAACCTACTGCTGTAGCTGGAGTGGCTGCTGGGAGAGAGGATCCTGGATCTGCTGATGCTCCTGCTGCTACTGCAGCTTTCCTTTCCTCCTCTGCTATGTAGTTGTACCATGCACCTGTGTCCCTTATGACTGTGTTTGCTGCAGCAGGGAACAATATTTTCTGAGAAGTCACATTCTTCCCGAGCTCTGCTTTAATGCTTTGAACTTCTGCTACTGCAATTTGATGCACTTCCTTCAACAGATGGTTGTGGAGTGATGCCGATCCAATATGACGTTGGAGGTCATCAACAGCCAGGACATCAATCCTCCTTACATGTTCTGTTTGAACTTCCAATTCTGCCTTTAGTTGGGACAAGCGCTGCTCTTTCTCTGGAAAGTCCTCTAGGGACTGAGGGAAACTCAATGTGCATTTGACATGTGCCTCTTGGAGCCTCTAGTAGAGACTGCCGATTTTGTCGGTTGTTCTTTGCACACTGGCCATCAGCTTACTGGCACAGTTCCTGCCAAACTCCTAGTGCTACGTCCTCGTTAAAACTATCCACAGATTTAAATGGGAGGTGTGCAGGGAAACCCCCTTTTCCTTCTCTCCATGCCATCTGGCTGATGATATTGGCCTTAACGCGGGTATTCTTTGCTTTGAGCCTATGGGCTTCCGCATTGATCTCTTTCAGCCTGACCACCATGGCCTTGAGTTTGCACACCTCATCAGTGATTAGCTCTTGAGTGCCATACACTTGCTGCAGGATGTTGCATGACAGATCGTGGAAGGGAGATATGTCCATTGTTCCGCTCTCTGCTTGCTCTAAACGCTCAGCTAATGCTTGCTTGTCTGCTTCTAGCAGAGATGCCTTTTCTTCTGCTCCATTCTTCTCCGCCTCCACAATCATCATTTGGAGTGTTAGCTGGTCCTTTTCCTCCTCCAGCTGGCTGTGCTTGTTTGACAGCTCCTTATGCTCAGCGTACAAGCAATTATACTTGTTTACTACCAGATCTCTTTGGGCTTGCTCATTAGCCACATTTTGTTGCAGCGTGCGTGCTCTCTTCTTTGTCAATATATTTTCTTTAACTATAACATCTACATTGGCAAATGATGCCTTTGCTGTTGCTATAACTGCGGACGCCATAGCAATGGGATCTTGATCTGTGTTCTACATGACAGTGACGTATCGGTGAGTAACAATGTCTTCATGGAAGGGACGTTTAATCCTCTCTTCAGATTGGAGGACCATTGCTTTTCTTTTCTTATCATAGACAAACTCATTCCATTTGGACACCGTACTCTTTCACGATGGAGTGTACGGGACAATTGGTCAGTTTATGATGTCTATGTCCTCTTCCATAGGTGGGGTCCGGACTTCTTGAGCAGGGTCTACTCCTTCCTTTTGGGTACCAAAGCCACGTACTTGAGAGGTGTCTATCTCCATGGCTTGGACACCGGACCCACCTGCTTGGGCATCCTCCTCCACTTTTCGCTCCTCTTCTGCCTTCCCTTCTGCTTCGGCATCCTCCTCCACTTTCCTCTCCCTGCTTCTGGGCTTCCTCAGCTTCTTTTCACCGACTTTCCTCTTCCGCCTCTTATTGCATCCTTGCCACCTCAGCTTCCTACTGTAATCTTGCTGCTTCAGCTTCTTTCTTCCACCTGGCTTCTTCCACCTCCCGCTGCAATCTGGCGCTTTCAGCTTCTTGGAGTAATCTTGCTTCTTCCCGTAATCTGAGCTCTTCCTGAGCTCGGGCATCTTCAGCTTCTTTCTCCTGCCGTTGACTGGTCTTCTGGGTCCTGGCTGAACTAGAGCTTGCTCCAGTGCTTTGACGACAGATTCGCAGTTCAGACATGTTGCTAATGCCTCTGAATGCCTCTTCCTCGGCATCGGGATAATGCGAGTATTCAAAATGAGCGTAGATGTCTTCGCAATGCTCGGCCACTTTACCCCTTCTGTCGTTCTTGTGGAAGATGACCTCACCGAAGTGGAAGGCCTTCAACTCTTGAACAAACTCTTCAGCTGAGGCAACCCCCGAGAACTTGTAAGCACCTATGCAGAAAGGTAGGGGGGGGAAAGGAAGCCTTATGCTGTTTGTGGAGCATTGCTCCAATCCCATCCAGGAAGATTTGCCTTACTGCTTCTTTGAGGACCACATAATCTGTGGCATACTGTGGCAAAATGTATGGAGGCTTAGTCCCTCCAAACATTCTCAGGTATGTGCCTTGCTCTGAAAAGTAGAAATCTCCATAGTTCTCAAGGACTTCCAGAGCGTTTTCTGACAAGCAGTTGGGTTCCTCTTTGAACATCTTCTCATACAGGGGCATTATGAACCCCTCGCAGATGAGCTTGTAGCTGGGCTTATAATTCTGAGCCCACAACATCTTGAAGGCGATATAGACCGGCACCGTGGCCTTATCCCATGTGCAACCCAATTTGGGGAAGTCTATCTTGGACAAGATACAATCTATCAGATATGAAGACATGAAGAATTCAGCCTTCTTCATGGCTAGTCCTTCCCTTGCAGCCACTATCATCGAGGCCAAACTATCCGACAGGAGAGTTTCCCAGTCAAACACGGTTCCCTTAAATGCCACATAGTGGATTATAGGGACCCACTGAATCTTGTACACTGTGCCATCGAGCATGACGAAAATTCTGCACATCATCAGGGCAATCAATCTAAAAGGGGCTCTTAGATTCTGTACGTCATACTCATCACTCCCCTTCTTTCTCAAATATTTGCCTGCTATTAGTAGCTTCTTGGCCATCTCGACATTGTTCATTTGGCTCAGCCATTCATCTATCAGAGCTTGTTGGACCCGGGGAAACTTGTAGGCTACCGCAAGATAGGCGGGTTGAAATGAGGCAATAGCCACTTTACCGCTGTCATTTATTACTCTGCCTTCAGCATCGGCATGCTGGAGTATCCACCCGATCACTTCGGCACAGGGGAACATCTCAGGGCGGGTGGCAGCTCTAGTTATGCCTGAGGCTTTGATGTTCAAATAAATTGGCCCTTCTTCTAACAACATATCTGGGATCTCCTGGTCCCGGATCATTCTGTAGATGTCACCCCATCTGATTTCTGGAGGGACACCAGTGGTGCACCTAGTGTCTTGGAGTGAAGTTTCAGTTTTAAGAGGGGCAGGATTCTTTTCTGTCATCTTAGCTTTCTTCTTACCGGTTTTCGGCATCTTGATTTATCCCTGATAACACCCATATATAAGTCATTATGAACTTGAGAAACATACTGTGAGGTTTTAATCAGAGAGAATCATTGTTTTAAGATATCAATGAAACAAGTACAACGAAGCTGTATATTTAGGAAGCAAAACGTTATTTCAACATGAAACATAAATTGAAACATTTGAATCTCTTAAAAGGATGAGTTTGGAATGCTCCTGAGGGGTAGGTTATGTCGGGGACATATTTTGTTCTCGGATCGATAGTCGAGTTGCGGAAGCAATTGGTTTTTGGTTCCGCCCTAGGGAAATGATGATCTTCGTTTTAGCAGGGACATGATTATAAAATTTAGCCATCCTCATTCTTTAAAGGGGCAGGTTTGGGATGCTTCTGTGGGGACAAGCGCGTTGCGGAAGCAACATGCTTTTGGTTTAGCTCTGGGGAAAGGATAAGATAGCTTTCGTCACTGCTGCGGTTTGAAAGGCCAATGGCGGGTAAGCTCGGGTGGGCAGACTTTGTGACGAAAGGGAAACCCCTTTCGCACTTACGACTCGGCGAGGGCATTCGAATGCTAATGTTATTTGCGGCACTTGCCGAAGTGTTCGACGAGAAGCTCTAGTCCGAGCGAAGGTGATGGCACCGGCAAAGGTTGATGGGGACGGCTCAGGCGGCATAGTTCTTTTTTTTGTGTGTTTATCTCGTCTTTAGCGGGGAGCGAAACCCACGAGGCCTCCGGGGTTCAAGAACGAAACAGCGATATGTGACCAATCGCCTGTCGGGCACAGCTCGAAACTAGGAGGGCAAAGACAAACTGACGATTTTCTTAACAGCACCCATAGACAATTCCTGTTTTATATGTTTGAGAATATGCACTTTAAGCCTAACCTGACGTGGCAAATGTGGTTTAGGGTTTTGACGGGCAAAATAACCCACGACGGGCCTTTCGCCCATCAAAATGCCACCAATTCCTACAAAAAAGAATATCCCTGGGGAATATGACGCGTGGAATGCAAATTTAGCGGTTAGAACCTCTTACCTGGTACCATGAAGATGACTGGGTGAGGTGGCCGTGAATCGAGGGCAAATGAGCTAAAGCTGGAGTGGCCGCGCGGTGTTCAACGTCGTTTGGCAATCGAAAATCAACGATACGTTGGCTCGTACCCTCCACCGATTATTTAAATAGGATAGGCACGTGCGGGCATTTAGTTTGGTGGGTGGCACGGTTTAAATGCTGGTACGTTGGCGGTCACGTCAGAGATTTTGATCCGCGCGCAACCGCCTTTTGCAAAACCAACTCGCGAATTACACCCGCCGCTGCGGAAGGGTTCAGGGAAGGTTTCCGCCGTTTCGGGGCGCATCGCGGAAGGGAAACTCGAAGCCTTCCGCAAAGAATCCTGCGTCGCAGACGGATAACGCCAAGGCTTCCGTCGATTCGGGCGTTATTCGCGAAGGGTTTCCGCAAATCGAAAAACAAAATTCTAAGTCTCGCGGGGTTTCGGGAAGGTACGGCGGATTTTCACAGTTTCGGGGAAGATTCACCGGCAGCTTCCGCAATCGCTTCATCGAAGAATTTTCTAAGTCTTTTCGGGCGTTTTAAGCGATTGGCTTCCGCTGTTTCGGGAGAGTAGCCCGAAAACTTCCGTGGTTTCGGGAACAAAGGCTGAAAGCTTCCGCAAATTCTCCCGGCATCATTTCGAAGGCTTCTTCCGAACGGTTTTAAGCGATTGGCTTCCGCCGTTTCGGGAGGGTAGCCCGAAAGCTTCCGTGGTTTCGGGAAGGTACGGCGAATTTTCGCGGTTTCGAGAGAGAAAGCTGGAAGCCTCCGAAAAAAACTAAGTCTCTTGATAGTTTCGGAAGGAAATCGTGAATTCCCCCGCGAGATTTCGGAAAACTTTTTCAAAGGTTTCCGC
The DNA here is from genome assembly GCA_027924585.1 of Larix kaempferi. Taxonomy (NCBI): domain Eukaryota; kingdom Viridiplantae; phylum Streptophyta; class Pinopsida; order Pinales; family Pinaceae; genus Larix; species Larix kaempferi. Next base: position 14,147,805 of record BSBM01000761.1, read on the forward strand.
AAATTTTTCAATGAAATTTTCTAAGTTTTCTTCTGAGTTTTGGAAAGGTTTCACACACTGTTCCCGCCGCTTCGGACAGAAAACCCCAATTTCTCCGCAAAAGGTCAAAAAAATATTCTAAGTCTTCTTCGGGAGAGCTACGCGAATGAGTCCCGCCATTTCGGGAGAACAACCGGAATCCTTCCGCGGTTGCGGAAGGCTTGAGAGAAAGGCTCCGCCGTTTCGGGAGGCATTGCCCAATGGTTTCCGCAGCTTTCCGATCGAAAAATTTCTAAGTCTTCTTTCGGGAGAGTTCTGTGTTTGGATTCCGCAATTGCGGGGAAAAAAAAAAAAAAAAAAAACTTGAACTGCTCCGCCGTTTCGGAAGCAGAATCGTTTCGGGAGAAAAAACCTGAATTGTTCCGCAGAAATAAGATTGAAAAGTTTCCAAGTTTTACTCCGAAAGGCTTAGACGGGCGGTTTATGAGATTGGCCTCCGCCATTTCGGAAGGATAGCTTGAAAGCTTCCGCAGTTTTGACGAGAGTTCCTAAGTTCTTTTGCGGACGTTTAAGCGAGAGGCTTCCGCCACTACGGGGTTTAGCAAATTGTTCCGTGACTTCATTGAAAGATCTTCTTTTGAGAGTCAAAATCTTCTGGTATCCTTGGAGTTTCTCATGGCGAGACTCTCTGTTTAAAAGCAAAGATAAAAGCTGGAAAAGAACGTTTAAGGCAGCCTTTCTAAAAAATATAAAGGAGGGGCCCCATATGTGCAAAATTTTGGGGGGGGGTGTTGCTGCAACAACAAAACATTAAAAAGGTCAAAGCTCAACTTAGATTAGTATTTGGAGAGCCTGATCAACTTCCATTGTCAGTTTCTGCCCAACATGCTGTTTAGAGGAGAGTAGGGTTTCTAGTGAGCACCTCGATTAGATTGCGTTGCGGATTTCTACAGGGTGTTTATCATTCATAGGATTCATCTTCAATTCAGACAACTACGAGTTTATCTTTTTTCTATTGTGCTTCGAATTCCCTCATTTTTCTCTGCTCTAAGTGGTCCTCTACTTGCATGATAGATTCCTGCAACCCACACTTGGTATCTATAATTTACTACATAGTTGCATTTACTCGTTGGACTGCTTTGCAAGCCTTCTGTGGGAAGATAACTACCTCTAGGACATGTGGGAACACTTCATCCAAACGTGTGGCCATATATTACCTGCTTGTTATTGCTTTCAGTTCAAGGTTTTATTTTATTTTGAATATATATCAATCATCCAACTTGTTTGCTATTTGTCTGCTTAGGATTTGGACTTCCTGAACAACTTCCAGTGCGATGTCTCGGCCAACATGAAGGTTGGATGAGTATATGTGGAACGTGGGATGGTTCCTTTGTGGAATGTGCTTATTCCCTATGATAACAAGATGTGTTCCGACGTGATGATACCTCTCTACGTAAGAGGGAGTGTTGATTATGTAGGTCCCTGATGGACTGGGTTGAGCTGAGCACATTGTATTGATGCATGATAGACTCTCCGATGGAATGTGCAGAGTTATTGAGCTGATGGACGTTCGACTTCAGTTAAGAGACTGATTTTTTTGGGTTCTCCACTATTGGAGAAGATTCTCCCTTGTTTTCTTGGGTTTGCGCTACTACTATCCGGATGTACATCATTCTCTATTGGAAGGTCTGATCTCGGGGGAGACAAATAGCTTTGTCTCTGGGTCGGATATGATTGTTCTTATCATCATGTTTTAAACGAGCTCGAAACTCATTTTGTTTCTTTGCTTTGCCATCCTTTTAGTGATCCTGGTTATGCTTCTATAAACATTAACAAGGTCAAGGCTCAACTTAGCTTAGGATTTAGAGAGCCTGATGAACTTCCCTTGTCAGGTTCTTCCCAACATGCAGTTTAGAGGAGAGTAGGGTTTCTAAAGAGCGCCTCAATTAGATTGCGTCGCAGATTTCTACAAGGTGTTTATCATTGATGGGATTCATCTTCAGGTCAAACAACTACGAGTTTACCTTTTTTCTATCGTTCTTCGGATTCCCTACTTTTTCGGTGCTCTCGATGGTCCTCTACTTGCATGATAGATTCCTGCAACCCACACTTAGTATCTATGATTTACTACATAGTTGCATTTACTCGCTGGACTGCGCTGCAAGTGTCCTGTGGGAAGATAACTACCTCTAGGACATGTGGGAACACTTCATCCAAATGTGTGGCCAGATATTACCTGCTTGTTATTGCTTTCAGTTGAACGTTTTATTTTATTTTGCATATGTATCAATCTTCCAACTTGTTTTCTAGTTGCTTGCTTAGGATTTGGACTGCCTGAACAACTTCCAGTCCCATGTCTCGGCCAGCATGAAGGTTGAAGTAGTATATGTTTTCTCGAGGGTGCCTCGGTCTCATCGCGTTGCGGATTTCTACAGGATGTTTGTCACTCGTGGGATTCATCTTCAGGTCATCCAAATAGGAGTTGATGTGTGTTGTAGATTTATACAAGGTGTTTTTTATTCATGGGATCATCTTCAAGGTGGCCAACGAGGAGTGGTGAAAAAATCCATTCATAATTGTTATTCTATTCCTTTGTGGAGTGTGTCCCATTGTGGGAGAGTTCCTTTGTGGACTGTGCTTATTCCCTGTGTTGGTATGGACCCGCTTATGATAACAAGATGTGTTCCGACATGATGATACCTCTCCAGCTAAGAGGGAGTGTCGATAATGTAGGCACCCGATGGACTGGGTTGAGATGAACACATTGTATTGATGCATGATAGACTCTCCGATGGACTATGCAGAGTTCTTGATCTGATGCACGTGTGACTCACCTATGGGTAGGGCGGAGTAGTGGAGCTAGTGCATGTTCTCCAATGGACTGGATTGAACAGATGCATGAAGATTGATTTGTTGAGACTTCTCCACTAACTGTGATTGTGTTGCAAGACCTTCCTTATGATATAGAGGGGTTAGAGATATCTGTGATGTACATATGATATCGAGATGTGGTTCAGTATGATAATGCTGATGATACCTCCATGGCCAAGAGGGAGTGTTGGGGTAGTAGCTGCATGGGGCATCATCTCATAGGTCTATCAAAGAAAGAATAAGATTAGAATACAGTGTTCGAAGAATACCTTGCTTGTTGAGAGGGAGTGTTGGAAATAGTGCAACTTCAGAAGTTATTGTCATTTAATTTCATCTTGTTAATGTACCTCCTATGGAACAGGATGTCAATGTATTTGATCATGTAAAACACTTGAAAGAATCAATGTAAACCTAGGGGTTAAATCACAAAGAAAAGATTTAGTAAACGTAATTTTTTGTATTCCAGCAAGACAAGTCAGCCCAGTGGGTAAAATCTCCCCAAAAAGTGGGCAATTTGCGCCAAACAATTGGCAGAATTTCCCCAGTTAGGTCGACGCAGTTAGTGAATGTTGGGTCGGCCCAGTCAGGAAAAAAGTCACCCTTTGTTGTGTATAAATAGGGAGTTCGACCTCTCATTTGGTCATTCACTCAAGCAAGTTCGCTCTAGCCAAGAGAGGTTGCTACCTCAGTTAAGAGACTGATTTTTTGGTGTTCTCCACTATTCGTGAAGTTTCTCCCTTGTTTTTTTGGCTTTGCACTAGTACTATCCGTATGTACATCGTTCTCTATTAGAAGGTCTGAGCTCGGGGGAGACAAATAGATTTTTCTATGGTTGGGAGATGATTTTTCTTATCATCATGGTTTAAACGAGCTTGACACTCATTTTTTTTTCTGTGGTTTACCATTCTTTTCTTGATCCAGGATATGCTGCTATAAACAAGGTGAAGGCTCAACTCAGCTTAGGATATGGAGAGCCTGATCAACTTCCACTGTCAGGTTCTCCCCAACATGCAGTTTAGAGGAGAGTAGGGTTTCTAGAGAGCTCCTCGATTAGATTGCATTGCGTATTTCTATAGGGTGTTTATCATTCATGGGATTCTTTTTAAGGTCAGACAACTACAAGTTTACCTTTTTTCTATTGTTCTTCGGATTCCCTTCTTTTTCTCTGCTCTCAGTGGTCCTCTACTTACACGATAGATTCCTGCAACCCACACTTAGTATCTATGATTTACTACATAGTTGCATTTAATCACTGGATTGCGTTGCAAGCCTCCTGTGGGAAGATAACTACCTCTAGGACATGTGGGAACACTTTATCCAAACGTGTGGCCAGATATTACCTGCTTGTTATTGCTTTCAGTTCAACGTTTTATTTTATTTTGCATATATATGAATCTTCCAACTTGTTTGCTAGTTGCTTGCTTAGTATTTGGATTGCCTGAACAACGTCTAGTGCCATGTCTAGCCAGCATGAAGGTTGGAGGAGTATATGGTTTCTCGAGGTCGCCTCGGTCTTATTGAGTTGCGGATTTCTACAGGATGTTTGTCATTCATGGGATTCATCTTCAGGTCATCCAAATAGGAGTTGATGTGTGTTGTAGATTTATACTAGGTGTTTGTTATTCATGGGATCATCTTCAGGTTGGCCAACTAGGAGTGGTGAATAAATTCCATTCGTAATTGTTATTCTATTCCTTTGTGGAGTGTGTCCCATTGTGGGATGGTTCCTTTATGGAACGTGCTTATTCCCTGTGTTGGAATAGACCATCTTAGCTCGGGGGAGACAAAATAGCTTTGTCTATGATTGGGAGATGATTGTTCTTATCATTATGGTTTAAACAAGCCCGACAGTCATTTTGTTTCTGTGCTTTGCCATTCTTTTAGTGATCCTGGTTATGCTGCTATAAACATTAACAAGGTCAAGGCTCAACTTAGCTTAGGATTTGGAGAGCGTGATCAACTTCCATTGTCAGGTTCTTCCCATCATGCAGTTTAGAGGAGAGTAGGGTTTCTAGAGAGCACCTCGCTTAGATTGCGTTGCATATTTCTATAGGGTGTTTATCATTCATGGGATTCATCTTCACGTCAGACAACTACGGGTTTATCTTTTTTCTATTGTGCTTCGGACTCCCTCCTTTCTCTCTGCTATCGGTGGTCCTCTACTTGCACGATAGATTCCTGCAACCCACACTTAGTATCTATGATTTACTACATAGTTGCATTTACTCGCTGGACTCTGTTGCAAGCCTCTTGTGGGAAGATAACTACCTCTAGGACATGTGGGAACACTTCATCCAAACGTGTGGCCAGATATTACCTGCTTTTTATTTCTTTTAGTTCAAGGTTTTATTTTATTTTGCATATATATCAATCTTCCAACTTGGTTGCTAGTTGCTTGCTTAGGATTTAGATTGCTTGAACAACTTCGAGTGCCATGTCTCGGCCAGCATGAAGGTTGGAAGTGTATATGGTTTCTCGAGGGCGCCTCGGTCTCATCGCGTTGCGGATTTCTATAGGATGCTTGTCATTCGTGGGATTCATATTCATCTTCTCCGATGGACTGGATTGAGCAAATGCATGAAGATTGGTTTGTTGACACTTCTCGACTAACTGTGATTGTGTTGTAAGACCTTCCTTATGATATAGAGAGGTTAGAGATAACTGTGATGTACATATGATATCGAGATGTGTTTCAGTATGATAATGCTGATGATACCTCCATGGCCAAGAGGGAGTGTTGGGTTCGTAGCTGCATGGGGCATCACCACATACGTCGACCAAAGAAAGAATAAGATTAGAATACAGTGTTCGAAGAATACCTTCGTTGTTGAGAAGGAGTGTTGTAAATAGTGCAACGTCAGAAGTTATTGTTATTGTTATTTCATCTTGTTATTGTACCTCCTATGGGACAAGATGTCAATGTATTTGATCATGTAAAACACTTGAAAGAATCAATGTAAACCTAGGGGTGAAATCACAAAGAAAAGATTTAGGAAACGTAATTTTTTGTATTCCCCCAAGACAAGTCGGCCCAGTGGGTAAACTGCCCCCAAAGAGTGTGCAATTTGCCCCAAACAATTGGCAAAACTGACCCAATCAACTTGGCGCAGTTAGGGAACGTTAGGTCGGCCCAGTTAGGGAAAAAGTCATGCTTTGATGTGTATAAATAGAGTGCTCGACCTCTCATTTGTTCATTCACTCAAGCAAGTTCGCTCTAGCTAAGAGAGGTTGCTACTTCAGTTAAGAGGCTGTTTTTTTTGCGTTCTCTAATATTGGAGAAGTTTCTACCTTGTTTTCTTGGGTTTGCACTAGTACTATCCGGATGTACATCGTTCTCTATTAGAAGGTCTGAGCTCGGGGGAGACAAATAGCTTTGTCTATGGTGGGGAGATGATTGTTCTTATCATCATGGTTGAAACGAGCTCGACACTCATTTTGTTTCTAAGCTTTTCCATTCTTTTAGTTATCCTGGTTATGTTGCTGTAAACATTAACAAGGTCAAGGCTCAACTCAGCTTAGGATTTGGAGAGCCTGATCAACTTCCATTGTCAGGTTCTGCCCAACATGCAGTTTAGAGGAGAGTAGGGTTTCTAGAGAGTGCCTCGATTAGATTGCGTTGCGGATTTCTATCGGGTGTTTATCATTGATGGGATTCATCTTCAGGTCAGACAACTACGGGTTTACCTTTTTTCTATTGTACTTCGGATTCCCTCCTTTTTCTTTGCTCTCGGTGGTCCTATACCTACACGATAGATTCCTGCAACCCACACTTAGTATCTATGATTTAATACATAGTTGCATTTACTCGATGGACTGCGTTGCAAGCCTCCTTTGGGAAGATAACTACCTCTAGGACATGTGGGAACACTTCATCCAAACATGTGGCCAAATATTACCCGCTTGTTATTGCTTTCAGTTCAAGGTTTTATTTTATTTTGCATATATATCATTCTTCCAACTTGTTTGCTATTTGCTTGCTTAGGATTTTTACTGCCTGAACAACTTCCAGTGCCATGTCTCGGACAGCATAAAGGTTGGAGGAGTATATGGTTTCTCGAGGTCGCCTCGGTCTCATCGCGTTGCAGATTAGGACAGGATGTTTGTCATTCGTGGGATTCATCTTCAGGTCATCCAAATATGAGTTGATGTGTGTTGTAGATTTATACAAGGTGTTTGTTATTCATACTATCATCTTTAGGGTGGCCAACTAGGAGTGGTGAATAAAATCCATTCATAATTGTTATTCTATTCATTTGTGGAGTGTGTCCCATTGTGGGATGGTTCCTTTGTGGAACGTGCTTATTCCCTGTGTTGGAATGGAACCTCTTATGATAACAAGATGTGTTCCGACGCGATGATACCTCTCTAGCTAAAATGGAGTGTTGATGATGTAGGCACTCGATGGACTGGGTTGCGCTGAGCACATTGTATTGATGCACGATAGACTCTCCGATGGACTGTGCAGAGTTCTTGAGCTGATGCACGTGTGACTCACCTATGGATAGGGTAGAGTCGTGGAGCTAGTGCATGTTCTCCAATGGACTGGATTGAGTAGTTGCATGAAGATTGATTTGTTGACACTTCTCGACTAATTGTGATTGTGTTGTAAGACCTTCCTTATGATATAGAGATGTTAGAGATATCTGTGATGTACATATGATAACAAGATGTGTTTCTGTATGATAATGCTGATGATACCTCCATGGTCAAGAGGGAGTGTTGGCGTAGTAGTTGCATGGGGCATCACCTCATAGGTCGACCAAAGAAAGAATAAGATTAGAATACAGTGTTCAAAGAATACCTTCCTTGTTGAGAGGGAGTGTTGGAAATACTGCAACTTAAGAAGTTATTGTTATTGTATTTCATCTTGTTATTGTACCTCCTATGGGACAAGATGTCAATGTATTTGATCATGTAAAACACTCGAAAGAATCAATGTAAACCTAGGGGTGAAATCACAAAGAAAAGATTTAGTAAACGTAATTTTTTGTAATCCACCAAGACAAGTCTGCCCGGCGGGTAAACTGCTCCAAAAGAGTGGGCAATTTGCCCCAAACAATGGGCAGAACTTCCGCAATCAGGTCAGCGCAACTAGGGAAGGTTAGGTCGGCCCAGTCAGGGAAAAAAATTCACCCTTTGATGTGTATAAATAGAGAGTTCGACCTCTCATTTGGTCATTCACTCAAGCAAGTTCGCTCTAGCCAAGAGAGGTTCGCTACTTCAGTTAAGAGAGTGATTTTTTGGGGTTCTCCACTATTGGAGAAGTTTCTCCCTTGTTTTCTTCATTTTGCGCTACTAATATCCTGATGTACATCATTCTCTATTAGAAGGTTTGAGCTCGAGGGAGACAAATAGCTTTGTCTATGGTTGGGAGATGATTGTTCTTATCATCATGGTTTAAAAGAGCTTGACACTCATTTTGTTTCTGTTCTTTGCCATTCTTTTAGTGATCCTGGTTATGCTAGTATAAACATTAACAAGGTCAAGGCTCAACTCAGCTTAGGATTTGGAGAGTCTGATCAACTTCCATTGTCAGGTTCTTCCCAACATGTAGTTTAGAGGAGAGTAGAGTTCTAAGATAGTGCCACGATTAGATTGCATTGTGGATTTCTACAGGGTGTTTATGATTCATGGGATTCATCTTCAGGTCAGAGAACTACGAGTTTACCTTTTTTCTATTGTGCTTCGGATTCCCTTCTTTTTATCTGCTCTCGGTGGTCCTATACCTGCACGATAGATTCCTGCAACCCACACTTAGTATCTATGATTTACTACATAGTTTCATTTAATCGCTGGACTTCGTTGCAAGCCTCCTGTGGGAAGATAACTACCTTTAGGACATGTGGGAACACTTCATCCGAACGTGTGGCCAGATATTACCTGCTTGTTATTGCTTTCAGTTCAAGGTTATATTTTTTTTTACATATATATCAATCTTCCAACTTGTTTACTAGATCCTTGCTTAGGATTTGGATTTCCTGAACAACTTCAAGTGCCATGTCATGGTCGACATGAAGGTTGGAGAAGTATATGGTTTCTCCAGGGCACCTCGGTCTCATCACGTTAAGGATTTCTACAGGATGTTTGTCATTCATGGGATTCATCTTCAGGTCATCCAAATAGGAGTTGATGTGTGTTGTATATTTATACAGGGCGTTTGTTATTCATGGTATCATCTTCAGGTTGGCCAACTAGGAATGGTGAATAAACTCCATTCATAATTGTTATTCTATGCCTTTCTGGAGTGTGTCCCATTGTGGGATGCTTCCTTTGTGGAACGCACTTATTCCCTATGTTTGAATGGACCCTCTTATGATAACAAGATGTGTTCCGACGTGATGTTACCACTCAAGCAAGTTCGCTCTAGACAAGAGAGGTTTGCTACCTCAGTTAAGGGACTGATTTTTTGGGGTTCTCCACTATTGGAGAAGTTTCTCCCTTGTTTTCTAGGGTTTGTGCTACTACTATACGGATGTACATCGTTCTCTATTGGAAGGTCTGAGCTCGGGGGAGACAAATAGCTTTGTCTATGGTTGGGAGATGATTGTTCTTATCATCATGGTTTAAATGAGCTCGACACCCATTTTGTTTCTGTGATTTGCCATTCTTTCAGTGATCCTTGTATTCGCCTGCTTGTTTATTTTTTGTAGGAGGTGGTGTCACAATCAGTGTCGCGTAGAGAAATATTGCTAACATCTATATTCTAGATATACTAGCCTTCATAGGCTAGTATATACAAGTGAGACAAGGTGATACTCGGGACAATATAGGATGAAAAGAGGAAAAATGTGGGAGATGTTGAGTCGTCGATCGCATGACTACAATCTATGTGATGCAACGACTACGAACAACACCCTACACAGGAGAAAATGAAGAAACTCACCTTGAACAGTGTTGGTGGTTATTTCGAGCCTTCCTTGACCTTGTTAATGTTTATAGCAGCATAACCAGGATCACTAAAAGAATGGAAAAGCACGAAAACAAAATGAGTGTGGAGCTCGAAACCAACATCAACACTATTTAAGGTGATTTTCTACATTTTCTCTCGTGTAGGGCGTTCTTCGCAGTCGTTTCATCGCATAGACTGCAGTCATGGGATCGATGACTCAACATATCCGGCATTTTTCCTGTTTCCATCCTCTATTGTCCCTCATATCACCTCATGTCACTTCTCCTCTTCAAAGATTTTCCCCATCAATGGAACCTTCCACAGATAAAGTGCTTGAGGAAGTAACCCTCTGTGGTCAAGAATGACCAAGTTCATCAAGTAGATCATATATCTTCTTTAAAAACATGATATGGTCCCTTTGTGGGATGGTTCCTTTTTGGAATGTACTCCTCTATCAAGCGTGTCCCATTGTGGGATGGTTTCTTTGTGGAATGTGCTTATTTGTGAATTTTTCATTTGGGGAACGTTCTCTTTTGTGGAGTGTATCCCTGGTTAGTAATGGACCCTCTTATGATAACAAGATGTGTTCCGACGCGATGATACCTCTCTAGCTAAGAGGGAGTGTTGATGATGTAGGCACACGATGGACTGGGTTGAGCTGAGCACATTGTATTGATGCATGATAGACTCTACGATGGACTGTGCAGAGTTCTTGAGCTGATGCGCGAGTGACTCACCTATGGAGAGGTCAGAGTCGTGGAGCTAGTGCATGTTCCCCAATGGAATGGATTGAGCAGACGCACGAAGATTTATTTGTTGACACTTCTCGACTAACTGTGATTGTGTTGGAAGACCTTCCTTATGATATAGATAGGTTAGAGATAACTGTGATATACATATGATATCGAGATGTCTTTCAGTATGATAATGCTGACGATACCTCCATGGCCAAGAGGCAGTGTTGGAGTAGTAGCTGCATGGGGCATCACCTCATAGGTCGAGCAAATAAAGAATAAGATTAGAATACAGTGTTCGAAGAATACCTTCCTTGTTGAGAGGGACTGTTGGAAACAGTACAACTTCGGAAATTATTCTTATTGCATTTCATCTTGTTAAGGTACCTCCTATGAGACAAGATGTCAATGTATTCGATCATGTAAATCACTTAATGTAAACCTAGGGGTGAAATCCCAAAGAAAAGATTTATTAAATGTAATTTTTTGTATTCCCCCAAGAAAGGTCGGACCAGTGGGTAAACTGCCGCAAAGCAGTGGGAAATTTGCCCCATACAATGGGCAGAATTGCCCCAGTCAGGTCGTCGCAGTTAGGGAAACTTAGGTCGGCCCAGTCAGGAAAAAACTCACCCTTTGATTTGTATAAATAGAGAGTTCGACCTCTCATTTCGTCATTCACTGACGCAAGTTCGCTCTAGCAAAGTGAGGTTCGCTACTTAAGTTAACGGACTGATTTTTTGGGGTTCTCCACTATTGGAGAAGTTTCTCCCTTGTTTTCTAGGGTTTGCGCTACTACTATCTGGATGTACATTGTTCTCTATTGGAAGGTCTGAGCTCGGGGGAGACAAATAGCTTTGTCTATGGTTGGGAGATGATTGTTCTTATCATCATCGTTTAAACGAGCTCGTCACTCATTTTTTTTTTGTGATTTGCCATTCTTTCAGTGATCCTCGCATTCGCCTGCTTGTTTATTTTTTGTAGGAGGTGGTGTCACAATCAGTTTCGCGTACATAAATATTGCTAACATCTATGTTCCAGATATACTAGCCTACACAGGATAGTATGTACAAGTGAGATGAGGTGATACTCGGGACAATAGAGGATGGAAAGAGGAAAAATGTGGGAGATGTTGAGTCATCGATCTCATGACTGCAGTATATGTGATGCAATGACTACGAACAACACCCTACACGGGAGAAAATGAAGAAACTCACCTCGAACAGTGTTGATGGTGGTTTCGAGCCTTCCTTGACCTTGTTAATGTTTATAGAAGCATAAACAGGATCACTAAATGAGTGGAAAAGCAAATAAACAAAATGAGTGTGGAGCTCGAAACCAACATCAACACTATTTAAGGTGATTTTCTACATTTTCTCTCGTGTATGGCTTTTTTCGTAGTCGTTTAATCGCATAGACTGCAGTCATGGGATTGATGAATCAACATCTCTGGCATTTTTCCTCTTTCCGTTCTCTATTGTCCCTCGAATCCCCTCATCTCATTTATCCTCTTCAAATATTTTTCCCATCATTCCCACCTTCCACAGATAAAGTTCTTGAGGAAGTAATCCTCTGTGTTCTAGAATGACCATGTTCATCAAGTAGATCATATATCTTCTTTAAAAAGATAATATGGTCCCTTTGTGGGATAGTTCCTTTGTGGAACGTACTCCTCTGTGGAGTGTGTCCAATTGTGGGATGGTATCTTTGTGGAACGTGCTTATTTGTGAATGGTTCATTTGGGGAACGTTTTTCTTTGTGGAGTGTATCCCTGTGTTGGTATCGACCTTCTTATAATAACAAGGTGTGTTCCGACGTGATGATACCTCCTTAGCTAAGAGGGAGTGTTGATGATGTAGGCATCCGATGGACTGGGTTGAGCTGAGCACATTGTATTGATTCATGATAGACTCTATGATGGATTGTGCAGAGTTCTTGAGTTGATGCACAAGTGACTCACCTATGGAGAGGGCAGAGTTGTGGAGCTAGTGCATGTTCCCCGATGGACTGGATTGAGCTGATGCACGAAGATTGATTTGTTGACACTTCTCGACTAACTGTGATTGTGTTGGAAGACCTTCCTTTTGATATGGAGAGGTTAGAGATAACTGTGATGTACATATGATATCGAGATATGTTTCAGTATGATAATGTTGACGATACCTCCATGGCCAAGAGGCAGTGTTGGAGTAGTAGCTGCATGGGGCATCACCTCATAGGTCGACCAAATAAAGAATAAGATTAGAATACAGTGTTCGAAGAATACCTTCCTTTTTGAGAGGGGGTGTTGGAAATAGTACAACTTCGGAAGTTATTCTTATTGTATTTCATCTTGTTACGGTACCTCTTATGGGACAAGATGTCAATGTATTTGATCATGTAAAACACTCAATGTAAACCTAGCGGTGAAATCACAAAGAAAAGTTTTATTAAATGTAATTATTTGTATTCCCCCAAGACAATCGGACCAGTGGGTAAACTGTCCCAAAGCAGTGGGCAATTTGCCCCATACAATGCGCAGAACTGCCCCAGTCAGGTCGGCACAGTTAGGGAAAGTCAGGTCGGCCCAGTCAGGAAAAAAGTCACCCTTTGATGTGTATAAATAGAGAGATCGAACTCTCATTTCGTCATTCACTCAAGCAAGTTCGCTCTAGGCAAGAGAGGTTTGCTACCTCAGTTAAGGGACTGATTTTTTGGGGTTCTCCACTATTGGAGAAGTTTCTCCCTTGTTTTCTAGGGTTTGTGCTACTACTATACGGATGTACATCGTTCTCTATTGGAAGGTTTGAGCTCGGGGGAGACAAATAGATTTGTCTATGGTTGGGAGATGATTTTTCTTATCATTATGGTTTAAACGAGCTCGACACTCATTTTATTTCTGTGATTTACCATTTTTTCAGTGATCCTCGTATTCGCCTGCTTGTTTATTTTTTGTAGGAGGTGGTGTCACAATCAGTGTCGCGTAGAGAAATATTGCTAACATCTATATTCCAAATATGCTAGCCTTCACAGGCTAGTATATACAAGTGAGACAAGGTGATACTCGGGACAATAGAGGATGAAAAGAGGAAAAATGTGGGAGATGTTGAGTCGTCGATCGCATGACTGCAATCTATGTGATGCAACGACTACGAACAACACCCTACATAGGAGAAAATGAAGAAACTCACCTTGAACAGTGTTGGTGGTGGTTTCGAGCCTTCCCTGAAGTTGTTAATGTTTATAGCAGCATAACCAAGATCACTAAAAGAATGGAAAAGCACATAAACAAAATGATTGTGGAGCTCGAAACCAACATCAACACTATTTAAGGCGATTTTCTACATTTTCTCTCGTGTAGGGCATTGTTCGTAGTCGTTTCATCACATAGACTGCAGTCATGGGATCGATGACTCAACATATCCGGCATTTTTCTTGTTTCCATCCTCTATTGTCCCTCATATCACCTCATGTCACTTCTCCTCTTCAAAGATTTTCCCCATCAATGGCACCTTCCACAGATAAAGTGCTTGAGGAAGTAACCCTCTGTGGTCAAGAATGACCAAGTTCATCAAGTAGATCATATATCTTCTTTAAAAAGATGATATGGTCCCTTTGTGGGATGGTTCCTTTGTGGAATGTACTCCTCTATGAAGTGTGTCGCATTGTGGGATGGTTTCTTTGTGGAACGTGCTTATTTGTGAATGGTTCTTTTGGGGAACGTTCTCTTTTGTGGAGTGTATCCCTGGTTAGGAATGGACCCTCTTATGATAACAAGATGTGTTCCGACATGATGATACCTCTCTAGCTAAGAGGGAGTGTTGATGATGTAGGCACCCGATGGATTGGGTTGAGCTAAGCACATTGTATTGATGCGTGATAGACTCTACGATGGACTGTGCAGAGTTCTTGAGCTGATGTGCGAGTGACTCACCTATGGAGAGGTCAGAGTCGTGGAGCTAGTGCATGTTCCCCGATGGACTGGATTGAGCAGACGCACGAAGATTGATTTGTTGACACTTCTCTACTAACTGTGATTGTGTTGGAAGACCTTCCTTATGATATAGAGAGGTTAGAGATAACTGTGATATACATATGATATCGAGATGTCTTTCAGTATGATAATGCTGACGATACCTCCATGGCCAAGAGGCAGTGTTGGAGTAGTAGCTGCACGGGGTATCACCTCATAGGTCGAGCAAATAAAGGATAAGATTAGAATACAGTGTTCGAAGAATACCTTCCTTGTTGAGAGGGAGTGTTGGAAACAGTACAACTTCGGAAGTTATTCTTATTGCATTTCATCTTGTTAAGGTACCTCCTATGAGACAAGATGTCAATGTATTAGATCATGTAAAACACTTAATGTAACCCTAGGGGTGAAATCCCAAAGAAAAGATTTATTAAATGTAATTTTTTGTATTCCCCCAAGATAGGTCGGACCAGTGGGTAAACTACCGCAAAGCAGGTGTCAATTTTCCCCATACAATGGGCAGAACTGTCCCAGTCAGTTCCACGTAGTTAGGGAAACTTAGGTCATCCCAGTCAAGAAAAAAGTCACCCTTTGATTTGTATAAATAGAAAAATGGATAGATCATGGAATGATAAATTTACCTTGAGATCATACCTGTGTGATTGATGAGGTTGCCTTTGATGTTGAGGAGCATTCCCGCAGAGATCAAATGAGAGATTGTTGAATTTGCTTACCAAAAGATGATGCCCTAGCCCACACATGCGCCCTCCTCTACCTCTCAAACCAAGGAAATTGATTCAATCAGAAAGATCAAGCATGGAGGAAATGCAAGCAAAATGCAATAGCAACATGAAGTAGAAGGTCAGAGATAGTAATACTCCCTGTTACCAATGAAGAAACCCAAGAAAGAAGTAGGGAGGGTTCTCCCCTACCAATACGTCCTCCTCAAACCAATTCGGCCTCCACTTGTAGATGACAAAATCGTGGTACAAAATATAGCAAGACAATATCTCCAATAACCCAATGCAAAGGAAGAATAAGCGAACGAACTCCAAAAGCATTCACCACAACACAACAGATAGATGCAATAGTATTTTTCTATTCCAATAAACCAGAGCCAAAAGTCCCCTTTACAATGAGAAGCTCTCTCCTTTAAAAAAGATGGATAGAGGCCATAATCCTAACCACTTTTTGAATGAGTGGCTAGGATTAAAAGATCAAATGATCTAATCAATGGTTGAGATGAGCTCAACAATACAATACATGGATCAACTCAATAATACAATATAATAATGGACAAATCACCCATAATAGGGGGCTACCAAATGTCAATGATAAAACATAAGAAATAGCTCATGGTGGTTCCAAGGGGTAATTTCTAACACCCTTGGTCAATCCCCATAGCACAATGTCATCAAAACAATCATCTAAGCACCAAATAGTGAGCCTTGGAAGGCTCTATAAATCATCATAAAATGCCAAAAGTGATGGGTGTGGGTCCCACTAGAAGCTGAAACAGCTAGAGAAGGTGTGGAAGACATCCCACTCATCATCAATCATCATCCCATGCCATAACCTTGCCTTAGTATCCCAAATCGAATTCCTCGGTAGCCATTTTCACCATTTCTGGATTACCTCGGGAAGTGTGAAACTGCCCAAACTGCCTCCTGGAGTGCCTGCGCTGTCAAGGTAAGCTCACCAATGTGTCTGGGAGGGGGGTAATATGGTAATAACAAGTGGTTGGATCACCCCCTCCATGCACAACGTCCTAGGTGAACTACTCAAATCTCTACTCTGCTCTGATAGGCCAAAACTACACTAGGATAGCTAACTGAGGCTAAAAATCACTGTAATTGACGGAAACTAAAAATAGACTGTCCCATTGGACTCAGAAGGTCCAAATCCATCTAATATGTGTACTCATACACCATATAGGCCTCTGCATGGTCAAAAATAAATACTCATCGTATCCGGCAGACCAAATAATAATAATCTGTAAAAGTGCTGAAAAGCACAAATCATCATCATAAGCCTGAAACCACTGCATAGAACGACTATGGTGAAGATCATATAACATATCTTTGTATGATCTGAGGTCTGCTACCTCATTACCTGTGGTTGACTTTTGGTCAAACTAGGTTTGACCAAGTCAACATGACCAAAATATAACTCAAACATGTCATCAAACTGTTGCATGGTGTCAAAGGTTAAAACATGCTTTACAATCCATTCAATTAGCAATTATAACAAAAAGTAATCATTACTGGCAATCTAAATCCAAATATATAAGGTCATTAATTATTATTTATAACTTAGACTAGACTTTCAAGACCATACTCACTTCATAGTTGTGATCAATTTGCTAGTGAAGGGTGAAGGCTAAGAATAAAATGGCTAGGTCAAAGGGTGACTTACTGACTTAACACTGTGACACTTTGGATATGGAAAAGGGAATACACACCATAGCATATACCGAACAAGCAATAACAAAGGGAATGGTGGTGTCTCACAAATGGGTAAGTTGTTCAAAGAGTGTTTATTCACCTTGGCAGATGCTCACAATCCATAATACAAATGAGGCCAACAATCTTTTTCATATAGAGTTTAAGTTCCATTGTTTTTTTGGGCCTTTAGTTTCCATAGCTTTTGATCTATGTGTGTTTATAAACACATTGCATAGATTTACATTTTCATTAGGCTTCTTGTTGCAGGTATGTTTTTAAGGCATTTGTTTACCTGAACACTTCTAGGTGTGTCTTTAGACAGCTTGTTTACCTAGGTATTTACATTTCATAATAGAGATAACATTTGATATTTCTTTCCAGATTCATTTGGCTTTTCACAATAGCTATAACATTTTCTTTTCACAATTTTGTATTCATGGCAGCACTATCTCTTTCAGGTTTAGCCAACAACATCTTTAGTGACTAGGGGGGTTAATCCAACTCACCAAAGGTAATTTTTGTCACCAACTCAGAGCCAAGACACAATAAACAAGGAAGCTCATCCAATATAGAGGCTATAGCGGGGAAAGGTCCTCCATGCCACTAGTCAAGTAGTAAGTCAAGGTAATGAACAAAGACCACTATTCCAGTGAGGGTACACTAGAAGAGGCGGAGCCTCACAGGGTCATCCACTATGATGTTAGATAAACAACATAAGTGGAAATACATAACGTGGTTGGCGGGATCATATCCTTGTTTTCCTTCAAATTTGGGAATATCGGAAGGAAGCTTGTCTAGTATAGCCGGCCATGTCGCATCATGAGCAATGGCGTCATTTGTGAGATTGGCCAAATCAGGTAGATTTAAAATAGCCATAAATGGAAAGGTAGGGATGATGGGTCTTTCCATTCTATTTGGGATGTGATTTCCACGAGGGGGAGACCCAAGTGGTGTTGTAAACAACAGTTGACCTCCTATGAGGTAAGATGGGTGAAATGGATCCGAGGGATCTCCTTGGGGAGAAGCCAATGAGGTACTACTTCCGATGGGGGAATAAGTGGTGTAATTAATAGATTCTCTGGGGGAAGAAAATGTACCTAGCAAGGCTTGGATTTGACTATATGATCCTACCAATGCTGCCTTGGAGTGACCCCGGCTAGAATTCCCTCCGTGTGTAACACGGGTTAACGGTGTCAAAACGCCCCTCGAGAGAGTGTATGGAACTTGCAATCTACGAGACTATCTTAGGATGTTGTTTTGTTCCTCAATGGTCAAGGTTTTGTGTCAATATGAGAGTGGTAGTGGAATAAACACAATTGAACAAATGCAAAAATATGCCAACCACAACATATGCAAAATGGTGCAATAAGTGAGTGATATGTGCAATGTCGGTTTTAGTGCATGAGTCCCCACATGTAGGTTCTTTTTATTATGAGTTTAGTGAAATTGTAGTTAAAAATAAAATAAATGTAAATTCCCTAAAATAACTAACGTCCTTCCTCTCAAATGTAAATGGTCCTCCCAAAAGCACAATTGATGGTGATAATGGTATCCACTCACTAATCGACTAGTGTAGGTAACAAAGATCTAGTTCTATCAACGATGGGGCCAATGATCCAATCTAGAAGACTTGGAAACACCTCCCAATGGAAATAGTTAACTTCAGGAGTCAATTGCACTCACAATTGCTCCTTGCTGATATCCAAAGTTGGACCACTAAGATACCTTGCATCAAGTGTAGTTCAGTGGTTTGGCCTGCATGGTATAGTGTCGTCTCCCTACAACAAGTTGAGTGGCTTGTAGGGGAGAGCAGGGCAGTTATACCTCATCGTTCACCTCCTTGGTCATGGTGTACTTCAGATCTTGGTTTTCTTTTAACACTTGCTTATAGCAGGATTTTATAAGTACCCTATGAGACAGCAATGCTATGTTTCAAAATTTTGCTAATGAAACTAGATTGGTGGGCATTAATGGATGCCTATCCCAATCAATCCTACCTAACTAAAATATTGTTTTGTGACCTCCTGTGGAGGATTTTAGTTGGTTAAGACAATTATAATGTTGATTTTAAGGGGTTTGAATGTTTCACTTACGGAGTGTAAGACTAGGGGTATTTCACAATTCCTACCTTTATGATTCACCAAGATCACATGAAGTGTGAGTGGAAGAGCATACTAGGATTGGAAGAGTTTTTATGCCTCTTATTGTGTGCTAGTGGTGCAAAGACATGTGATGAAAGCAAAAACCGATTTTATTGGCAAATTAACTAAAAGAGTATATCAAGCAATGTGTACTTTTAACTCTAAGAGATGCTCATGGTGCTTTGCAAAATCAAAATATTCTAACTAATAGACAAGTGTGCAATGGAGGTATTTCACACTTCTCACCCTTTTTCTTATTCACAATTCTCACATGAAGTGCGAGGCAAAGAGCATACTTCGGGAAACAAGTGTCTTTAGGTCCTTGCTTGTGTGCAAAAAGTGTTTTCTACACTAGCAATACTACTTAAAAAAACATGTCGATTTGATGCATAAACAATAAATGGTCTTGAATACTAGTGACAACAATGGGTCTTATTGAAAGCCTCAAAGTTGGTTACCTAGGTAAGTTTCAATAGAGATGTACTCTTTACTTCCTAATATTAGTCTAGGTGCACTAATTACTAAGAAATTAAGTAATTGGGTGAATTAACCTTAATTTAAGTTCACTAGTAAGCAACAATTGGGCTACCAAACTAAGCTATGCAGATAAAAAGTAAATAAACAATAGTAGCACGACTAAACCAGACTCTGTCGCACGGAACATGTGGGTTAATACAAAATAGACGCGTTTTCGCGCGAGTAATACACTAACCTTTCACGTGGGTGCGATGGGAAATGTAGTGCGGGTCTGACATTGGTAACATGTGCTATGTGTGCAACTGTGTGAGTCGATTCCGTGCTATCAGCGCGACATAGACGTTGGGAACCGTGCGGCTACGGAAAAATAAATGGAGCGGCGATGGAGCCAAATTTTGGAAGCAAGAGGTGGAATACCTGATCTCCTACAAGTGACAAATACCCAGAATTAGCTACTTAGCATAAAACAACCTGGTTTAAAAAGAAATGAACAAAAATAAGTATATTCGCCATTAGAACTGCTGTGGAAAAAATTGCACAAGTGTACTCTTCCACTTGGTAAGGGGCTAAGCCTTGTAGGTCATTGCAAGGCCTCAGTCCTTGGATCCCCTTTTGATGATGGTTTGGTATTCCTCCAAGTGATCCTGCAAGAGGTTGTTAGTGTAGTTCACATCCAAACATGAAAATATTGATAGTGTAGCCTAGGGTAGTGTTAAAATTGTTTTGAAAAATATTTTACTTGTTTAAATGATAAATCTGAAACAATAACAATAAAAGGGATTTCTAGGAAAAATTCTGTCAGACAGATTTCTGCTTTGCAAATAAAAAGGGCTGTAAGAAAATTATGTTAAATGGTTGTTGTAAATGTAATTAATGACGAACATACAACTAAGGAAGATAAGTTAAAACTGGAAGACATACCCATGCTAAAGGAATTTGTTGATGTATTCCCGGAAGAAATTCCAGGACTACCTCCAAAAAGGGAATTAGATTTCACCATTGAGCTAGTACCCGGGTACGGTACCAAACTCAAAGGCTCCTTACCGAATGAACATTTTGGAGCTTAACGAACTAAAGTCACAATTAAAAGAATTGATTGATAAAAATTACATAAGGCCAAGTGTGTCTCCTTGGGGAGCAACTATTATCTTTGTAAAAAAGAAGGATGGTACCTTGCGATTATGCATAGACTACCGTCAGTTAAATAAAATGACTATTAAAAACAGATATCCTTTGCCCTGCATAGATGATCTATTTGATCAGTTACGCGGAGCAACGATATTTTGTAAAATAGACTTGAGATCTGGGTATCATCAAGTCTAAATTAAAGATGAGGACATCTTTAAGACTACGTTTAGAACCCGTTACGGGCATTGCGAGTTTGTGGTGATGCCTTTTGGGCTAACCAATGCTTCAGCAGTTTTCAGGTGTCTTATGAATAATGTTTTACATCAGTACTTGGATAAGTTAGTAATTGTTTTCATTGACAAAATCTTAATTTATTCAAAGACTAAAGAATAACACGATGAACACTTGAAGATAATTTTACAAGTCCTAAGGGAACATCAACTATACGCAAAATTTAGTAAATGTGATTTCTTCAAAGATAAAATACAATATTTAGGTCACATAATATCTAAAGATAGGATCTCAGTTGATCCAGATAAAATAAGAGCCATTAACAAGTGGCCTGCCCCTAAAGACGTAACTGATGTATGGTCATTCATGGGAATCACATGATACTACAGAAAATTTATTGAAGGTTTCTCCAGAATCGCGAATCCCATAACTTCTTTGCAGAAGAAGGGAAAGAAATTCATCTGGGATCTAAAATGTGAAGAAAGTTTTAAGAAATTGAAAGAAATATTAACAACAACACCTATATTGAAAATTGCAGATCCAAACAAAAACTTCGTGGTATGCACTGATGTATGCAACGATGGCCTTGGTGGGGTCTTAACACAATAAGGTCATGTAATAGCGTATGAGTCAAGAAAGCTAAAAATTCACAAAAAGAACTACGCGACCTACGATCTAGATTTGGAAGCCATGATACATGCCTTAAATATGTGGCGCCATCACCTGATCGGTAGAAAATTTTCATTAATGACAGATAATAAAGGCTTAAAATACTTGTTGGATCAACCAAATCTGAATGGAAGGCAAGCTAGGTGGTTAGCTTTCCTTAGCGAATACGATTTCCAGATTCAACACATAAAAGGAAAAGAAAATAAAGTTGTTGATGCCTTCAGTAGAAATGCAAAATTGAATTTCATGGAAGCAATCAACACTTATAAAACCGATCTGGAAAATCAGCTGGAAGAAGGAATTAAACAAGATGAAAATTATCAGAAATTACATGAAAAGGTTGCTGAAAACATATCTGAAAATTTAATAACATATTTCAGCTTGAATGAAAAAGGTTTAATGTTGTACAAAAATAGACTTTATCTGCCTAATGTTTCTGAAATTAAGATGTTGATTTTCAATGAAGTACACAGATGTCCTTATTCAGGACACCTAGGTTACCATAAGATGATAACGATGCTAAGGAAGGATTATTTTTGTCCAAATATGAAAAATGAGGTGGCTGAATATTTAGCTAGGTGCATGGAACTCAGCAAGTTAAAGCTGAACATCAGCACCCAGTTGGTTTATTGCAGCCCCTACCAATTCCAGATTGGAAGTGGGAAATAATCAACATCGTTTTTATAACTAGTTTACCTAAAAATAAGAAACAAAATGATTCTATAATGGTAGTTGTGGATAAACTTAGTAAGGCAGCGCATTTCATTCTTGTTCAGACAAATTACAAAGCTGTCAACATTGCTGAAATTTTTATGAAACAAATCTTTCGTTTCCATGGAGTTCTAAAAATTATAATTTCTGATAGAGACTCTAAATTTACGGGAAATTTCTGGAAGTCCTTATTTAAAGGTCTAGATACAAAGTTAAATTTCAGTACCTCTTTCCATCCACAAATTGTTGGATAGACAGAAAGAGTAAATCATATTCTTGAGGATATGCTGAGAATGTATGTTAAGGACCAGCCAGCTAAATGGGAAGAATTTATGCATTTAGTTGAGTTTTCTTACAATAATAATTATCAAACCTCATCCAAACTCAGTCCCTTTGAAGTTTTGTATGGAAGGAAATGTAGTAATCCTATTTCATGGAGTAATCTTGTTGATAGATTGATGTTTGGACCTGAATTATTGAATGAAATGGAACTAACAGTGAAACAGGTACAAGGAAATTTAAAAATTGCACAAGATCGATAGAAAAGTCAAGCAGATTTAAAAGAACTTAGAAAGAGTTCCAAGTCGGTGAGCATGATTTCGTAAAGGTAAAGCCCCATAAAAGTTCTTTGATATTGGGGGGTTGTGCTAAGTTAGCACCCAGGTATTATCAACCACTCAAAATCCTATCAAGGATTGGTTCAGTGGCTTACTAGTTGGCCTTGCCACCTAACTTGAGAATTCATAATGTATTTCACATATCTATTTTGAAAAAGTATGTACATGATTCTACTCATGTGATTGAATGGAACTATGTATAGGTGGAACTCGAAGGATATTTTCTGGTGGAACCAGACTGTATCCCTGAAAGGAGGGAAATTTCACTTCAAAATCGCACCATTGGACAGGTAAAGGTGCAATGGAAGCACCTTAGTCTAGAAGAAGCAACCTAGAAATTGGAAAGTAATATGCGGGTGGCATATCCAATTCTGTTCTAGGAGGATGTTGGGAATGATGAATAAGCAAAATCGAGGACGATGTTGAATTTAAGAGGATGTTGGGAATGATGAATAAGCAAAATCGAGGACGATGTTGAATTTAAGAGGGGGTGTTTGTCACATACCCAAATTATGAACATTTTATGTTATAGGAAAAAATTTATGTTATCGGTTATTGTAAAGTTTTTATGATTATTGACCAAGTGGGGTCAAGAATGTCTGTAATTAATTTCTCAAATATTCTATTATTAATAAATAAAAGAGGATACAAATATCCCAAGGAGACCGTTGAAAGAGTTTTCATTGACCCACTAGGAGGAATGAACTGGGTGGAGAGCAAATTGACACTTAGAAACATCATCAATGCACTTCTAGCTATTTCAGGTGGCAACTTCCCTACATTTATTGTCATGTTCCCAAAGGAAGTGGAATAAAGCAGGTGGATCAATAATCGTAAAACTGACCAAAGACCTAGGCAATCTATTACACCCATCGAATTGGAGCAGGAGGGAATCAATTTTTACCTTGTGATAATTCTTAGCACAGAAAGTAAGAGGAATGCACAAGAGATTCGATGAGGGGAAGGCTAGAGTGATTGATGGAGATAAGTCTGTTAATTTTCGTTAGTACTGCTATATGCAGAAATCAATATTGCTGAAAAGTAGAAGTCTCATTCTGGAGTATTGTCGACATCACTGCTGAGTGCAGAGGATAACATTTGCCTCCACACAGCATCTTCGTCCTAGTGGTTCAGTGAATAGGCTTGGGGGTCCTAAGGCAAGTGATTTGGTTGTCTTCAAGAAAAGGTTGGGTGGAACGAGCTCCCTTGGGTGGTTGTTTCCCTCTTCAGTTTAAGGTTTTTACTATCTTATTTTTTTATTTACACTGTTCATTTATTTCTGAAAATGTTTAAATGTATCATGAAATTTCAGATTTGTTTTAGTCAGTATAAAAGATAATTAGCAATCTGATTATGTACTGTGATTGAAGAAATACATTATAAATATAGTGAGATTGAATGAAATAATTCTCTGTATTTTTCCACACACAGTTAAGCATCGTACTCTAGTATAGAGAACTTAATTTATAAATAGATCTGAATGATTGAATATCAAAATTAGAAGCCGTTGTAAAAAGATCTGTATCAGTAAAAACCATTCTATATTAAATGCAGTAAAATATTACTTATCTATTTAACAGAACCCTATATTGTAGACATTACAAGGTAGGTTAATTTCAGGAATTATCTCTCGAGCAGATTAACATTTTATAGTATCTCATTGCTTTAAACAAAAGCAACAATCTTCAAATCGATCTTACTCTCAGAACAATCCTAGGATACATATATAGTATTATCTCTTTTATAATATGGATTTTAAACAGTAATAATGCAAGTACTAGTAAACAGATACCTTATGAAAGAGTACATAAACTTTATCGAAATCTAACCCTTAGTGTAGACAATGTATATCTCAAACCCTAGCAGTATTATATTCCATAGTACATGATACTAATTTATAAACAAACCAAATCGAAAACTGGAAATTTTCATATATAGAGTTTCTATCTACGTAGAAAAGTATCCATATACATACATTTGGTTATTATTAAACAATAAGCATCATGCATCGTTTTACCACAAAATATCAACTTAAAATATTTTACACACAGATCATTTAATACACATAAACATGCTTAGTCGCAATACCTTTCTGGAGAAATATTCAATTCGAATAATACCCCAACTATTAAAACATATAAGGGTTATCTAAGTAGCACAACTTTAAGTACTCATTGTCCATACCAAGGTTCAAACCCTGTACATAATCACGAGTCGTAATAATGTAGGAATGATGCATAGCAGTTCCAAAACAAGTTAATAAAACAACTAACCAAACTCGGTTACATCAATTGCAGGTTAAAATTCAAAACCTTGAGACCATCTCTCAGGATTAACAACGCTTTACAAACTTCCTTATATTTACAAATACAAACATTTCATAAGTAATACTAGACTCGGGTTCGAGACCCGTAAAGGGCTCACCTAAGGGTTCATCGAAATCATATGAACCAGTAGTACATATAACATCGATACAGGTATCCACTCTCAAACGTATATATAACAAAGAAACAAGCTAATTCATATTACAACCAAAATTTAAATTTGAGATAGATTATAATCGTCGCTGGTACCAAACAGAAGTCCAGATCTCGAGCCTCGACTCGCCCAGACTTGGGCCTTCAAAACATTTTCTCTCAAGTTTAAAACTTAATAACTTATAAACAAAACTGGGGTTCAAACCCCGTAAGTTTCTTAAATTATCGAACCAAAACCTGGTCACATAATGTTCAGGGTTATGGTAGGAACCCTGTATATATTTATTCATAACTGGAAATATTACCAAAGAAAAACATAAATATCTTTCACCAACAAAATCAAAAGACAGGCTTAGCCCTAAACACCAAAATAACATCAAAATCTATCCATACTAATATCATGAGAATGCCAAGAGAATTTATCTTAAACTTTGGAGCAATTCAAACTTTGAAACCAAAAAACCATCTTTATTAAGCCATGAAAATTCCTTACAAAAAAAATAGAACTGTTCGGGTCACCAAATGGTACCCAGAAATGTATTTAAAACAATGTTCTCAATAATCTGAAATCTAACACTCGCGAGATCAGAAGCATCCAAATACATCATCGTATCACTCTTCCAAAAGGAGAAGCTAAGTTTTAACCATAACAATATTCAGGGGTATCCATCTCTTGGGAAGGTACCAGGCTTACCAAGATGGCCGATGCCGAGCTAAGCATTAAAGCCAAACTCCAAATCGACTAGAGATTCAAGAGGTCAACCCTGCCAAACAATAAGCACCAAGATTAATAATTTTGACAGTATCTTATAAATCGAATCATAAAAAGAATAAGAGCACAGTAAGGTTCGAATCCCATTACCTTCAGGGCTTGGGAAAACGCAGATCCGAACGCAATTTATTACCACGACCTGGAAACATAAAGACCCACGACCTCCATCTCAAATACCAATACCCTTATCAAGGTGGAGAATCAACCCTCACGCCATTTGTTAAACTATTATGCGAGTGGTGTAGTAGCAGGTTCATTGTGGAGGACGAGAGGAGTAGGGCTCTCCAACCTTTGAAAAAATTAACCAAACTGCCAATACCAAAACCCTCTTCCGTAGCATTAGGGTTTCCATACGCATGGAGACCGGTCCCAAAGGAAAACACGTGACCTCATTAATGAGCCAACTATCCAACACTTCAACGTTGATCAAAACCCATTTCTCCATAGTTTTTCCATGTAGTATTGGTATGGTAATAATATCACATGAGCCACCCTTATCTTATAGTTTGGACTTAATATTTATCCACTAACATTTAACTTGGTAAAGGTAATACTCCTTTAACCCATAGTATAGGTTAGACATGCTCCAACACCTTTGTAAGGTGTGCTAGGGTGATGAAGAGCCCAAATAAGACTTTAAAACAAGAATTGTATATATATCAAATTAACATATAAGTTATAGAAAGCCTCATGCTAACCATGGGCATGTAATCCGGTCCTTAGTGACGGAAGGACTTTAACTTGTAACAAGGTACATGCACAGAGTTCATTAGCATAAAGCTAAGTAAGCATCGAAACTTCACACAAGAAGTTAAAACATTCAGTGCATGAGCGCTAAACATTGCCATAATTACAACCAGAGTGACAATAATAAAGTAGCATAATACATATGTATCAAAGACGCACATTTGATCATTGAAAAACAAAGATGTTTCAGAATTACGATAGTCCGTAGTTGTCACTGCCAGAAAACAAGTTTAACAACATCTTTAGAAATTAATTATTCACAATCATAAATTCCGCACCATAAATATAGTAATAAAGAAAATTTTTAATTTTTACGAAAATTTAGGGATGTTACAATTTGTTTGTATAAAACCATTTTTAGGTGTCATCTATTAGTTTAGTGCTTCACTGGTTATCACCAACACTCCCCCTTCATATAGCTTTGTACTCTCAACAATTGCTCACCTACTATCACACTAATGGAATATCAACATGAAGAAAATAAAAGATGATGTATTTAGGCTATATGGATCCCTCCTAACTGTTGGGAACCTCTTCACATTGAACCATAGAACATAAAATAAAATATTAGAAGGGAATTGTATTCCAAGAAAAGAGGTGGTGTCTAAAGGCATCGTTACAACACTTAAGCACAATGCATTATGATCATAACATCACAATGCATTATTCAACATCTTTATTCGATATGAATTTGATATCAACAAAATCCATAAGGACTTTCTTTTATAGTCTCCAGATCTAACAAACTCCCTTGAAGTAAGGATGATTTGGTCCACAAATAGGGGTTGTTGGTTCTAACCATTTCCATGAAATCCGCAAAATGTCATATATTATTCGGCTATTGTAGTTGATCCAACCATGGAAAATTCCGATATATTAGTTGGTTATTGTATTCGATCGAATGGTTGTATCTAAAAGATCCATAGGTTGATGAGCATGCATAAACTTTGGTTCCAACACCCCCCCATTAATACAATGCTTTGGATATTCAGGACGTGGAATTATATTCTCTAAAATAAACCCATAATTGTAGCTTCCTAAATCCCAAGCATAGCCTAAAGTTTCACAAACTTAGCTTTTGGTAGAGGCTTCATAAAGATATCAACGATTTGATCATCTATCCTACAATAAATAAGTGAGACAACATTTTCATGTACCAACTGTCCCAAATAATGAACATGCAATTCAACATGATTCATTTTGTTGTGAGCAATTGGATTATCAACAACCTATATTGTACTTTTATTATCACAATGGATAACAGTCAAGGCCTAAACATGAAAGCAAGCTCATCTAAAAGATAGTGGATCCAAATTGCTTCTATACCTACATTGACATCACCACAATATGATTATGTAATCGAAAGAGAGACTACCTTCTACTTATTACACAACCAGATCAAGGGTCTAGAAATAAGTTGAAACACATAGCCAAAAGTGTACTTTCGGTCATGAATGTCACCTCCCTATTTGGAATCAGTAATCCCAACCAGTGGTTTTGAATTGTGACAATACTTAATACCATATTGATTAGTTCCTTTAATATAGCGAACAATTCTCTTCGCGACTTTCCAATGGATTTTCCAATTATCCTGCATGAACTGAGAAACCACACTAACATCAAAGGAGAGATTAGGTCGAATGTGAGTTAAATAATTCAGGCTACCGAACAACTATCCATAAAGAGTGGTGTCAACTCACAGAGAGTTACATTCCTTGAAGAATTTGATGGTCGATTGATAAGGTGTAGTATAACACTTAGATTCATCCATTTTGAATCATTTCAAAAGGTCCAAATAATTTTTTTGTTGAGAAAGAAAGATACCATCATCCATTTCAAAAATTTGAATTCCCAAAGAGAAATGCAACAGACCAAGATCAAGCATTTCAAAGGTATCTGCAAGTTGTTTCATCAAACCCAAAATTAGATTGACATTATTGTCAGTTATGACTAAATCATCAACATATAATTCCACAATCAAAGTATCACCATGAACATATAATACATAAATACTATGATAAGATTCATAACATGTGAAGCCAAGATTGACAAAGAAGTGATCATTCTTCTCATACCAAGAACGAGGTGCTTGTTTCAAACCATACAACAACTTCTTTAGTCGACAAACAAGACCAGAATCTGTCACAAAACCAATAGGTTGTTCCATATAAATTTCTTCAGACAAATCTCCATGAATAAATTAACTTTTAACATCCATTTGATGAAGTTCCCATACAAAACTAGAAACAAGTGAAATAATTAGTCAAACATAGTTCATCTTTCAACATGAGAAAAGGTTTCAGTTTACTCGATTCCTTCTTGTTGAGAGAATCCCTTGGATACCATGCGAGCCTTATGACATTCAACAACACCATCGTAAGTAAACTTGGTCTTGTATACCTATGGACACTTCACAACATTATTTTCTTGTGTTCAAGGAATCAGTTCCCAAGTCCGATTCTTCTTCAAAGAATCAATTTCAGTAGCCATAGAATTTTCTCATTTAGGAACTCCCTGAGCATCAACATAAGCATTAGGATCACATGTTTCAAGAACATGTGCCAGCAGTGCAACATTGGAATGTTGTTTCTGACTCTGGTTCTGCTGACCAATACTAGCATCTCCATCATCAAGTCTGATAACTTCAATTGTTTTAGCATCCACCAAGGAAGACAAGTTGGTGGTGATTCGGGCTAGTGATTGTTAATTGAATGAGTAGGTGTTTCGACATTATCAGTCAATGTAGACCAACTACCAGTCAACTTAGGAGTATAATTTGACATTCTGGTTGAAGCTTCAAATAAGGGTATAGTCGATCCAGATTATTCAAAAATATTAAATAGATCATGATACAATAGACCAGAAGAAGAGTTCAATAACTTAACACCTGAAATATTTTCATGAAAGATCACATTTCTACTCAAAATGATCTGTTGTTTGACTGGGTCAAACAATCAATAGGATTTTGATTCATCATAATATCCCATCAGGATGCAAGCATGACTCTTTGCATCCAATTTCTTCCTACATTTATCACTGATATGCACCCAAAAAACACATCCAAAGGTTCTAAGGTGTCAGACAAAGGGTTTCCTTCTGTTCCACTAATCGAATGGATTCATGTTGTTGAAAACTCTAGTCAAAACAAGATTTTGGAGATAGTTTGAATAGTAAACAGCTTCTGCCCAAAATTTAGTCGGAATGTCTTTCGTCTATAGTAGGCATTGGGCCATTTCCACCAAAGTCCTATTCTTTCACTCTGTGCCTCCATTATGTTGAGATGTGTGAGAGACAGATCTCTGCCAAGAAATTTAATTTTGTAACATATATTCTTCAAATTGTTGACTCACATATTCTCCACCATTGTCTGATATCAAGCATTTGATAGGTCGGCCACATTTCCTTTTAGCCAATGCTATAAATTCCTTTAATATTTCAAATAAATGACTATTATTCTTCAAGAAATATACTCGATAAAATCTAGATAAATCTTCAATGAAGGTAAACATATACTTTGCACCTGCTAATGAGGGTTTTTTCATGCAATAGATATCACTATGAACAAGTTCCACATTGTCATGTGTTTGCCATGCTTTCCTGGAATTAAAGGGTTCCCGATGATGCTTTCCAAGCACAAATCCTCTACAAAATACATTAGGTCGAAAAACATTTGGGATACCAGTAACCATATTCTTTTTTACCAACATATTCAAACTTCAAAAGTTCAGATGTCTAAGTTGTCCATGGAAAATTCAACAGTTGTCGTCGGTCTAAGCAATGAGTATAATCGATCCCGTTAGTGGGAAATCATGCTTGGGAGAATCATAGAACTTGTAGATTCCTTTGGGATCTAAATATATTGAAGCCATAGTTGTCCCCCCAAGACTCAGATCCTTTATGATAAAGCGATTTGACCAAAACTTGACAGTCTTCTTAGTTTGTGTAACTTGTGCAACCGAAAACAAATTGACACTCAACCTAGGTACATGATAGACATTGGATATTCGACCATGCCTACATTCAACATTGTTGCTTACAACAAACTTGAGGGTGTAATCATCAGCTACATATATCTTCCATTATGGAGCTCCACTTAAGAAAGAGAATAGAAAAGCATCCTTAGCCATATGATGAGTACAACCATAATCAACTATCCATTCTATCTGAGTGGTGTGGGCATGTAATTCCTTGGAAGTGATAACAAAAAAGGTAAATTTGTATGTAGGTCAGTTGATCGACAGACCAATCCACACGCCTTCT
The DNA here is from genome assembly GCA_027924585.1 of Larix kaempferi. Taxonomy (NCBI): domain Eukaryota; kingdom Viridiplantae; phylum Streptophyta; class Pinopsida; order Pinales; family Pinaceae; genus Larix; species Larix kaempferi. The sequence goes on from BSBM01000761.1 coordinate 14,178,901, forward strand.
TCAATATGCTTGCCCTTTTTCTCCAAGTCCTTCGTCTTCTTCCAGCAGGTTTTATCGACATGTCCCACCTTTCCATAATAGCGATAGGTTTTCTTCTTTCGATTCTTCTTCGTTTATGTTGACTCATTTGTATTTCCTTTAGTACTTTGGAAAATAGATTCTAGTTGATGACTCATCCAACCACATTCTTTATAATTTTGCTTGACCTTGATTTTGAGCAAGTGAGCTTGGTGTTTGCTACCAAGATTTCCTTCTTCAAGAAAATTTTGTTGGTCTTTAATCAATAAATCATAGAAGATATCAAAGGTGAATTCCTTACCATATTGATTGCATTACATCTAATTGGAGTGAAATAAAGAGAAGAACACATCATAAGGTGTCCTCAGATTCATTAGGACCAGTTTGGTGAGTTGTCCATCCTTCTTTGGAAAACCCAGACCACATTATCCCAATTTAAACTGTATCTCCTTGATGCGAGATAAATAGTCCTCAATCCTTTCAAAGTAATGGGTTCCAAAGATATCAACTATTTCTCTATCCACATTACTTGAATTTCAATAACCTTGTCGATCAATGACTTCAACTTACTCCAAATGATACGAGGGTAGTCGATCCCACTTGTATGAAAGTGAATCTCCCTTGAAATGTAGGACATAATGACCCCAACATACTCATCATTCTTTTCGTTAATGACAAACTTAGCCTGGTCATCATTCGGATTTGGAATATTGACCTTAGTATATTTCCACAATCATTTATCTTCAACAAAATTTCCATATCTGGATCCCAAATTGCGTAGTTATGCCTATTTAGAATAGCGGTTCTATCTTTGAAGTCATCCTTATGATCAAATAGATAAAAAATCATACTTCATATGCTACATTATGTTGCTCATCAAGAATTTGTTGAGTAATTGGAATGTCCTAACATATCTGAGCACTTTCTAGAGATGTTATCGTGTCATATTTTTCTGTGACCAAGGTGATAACATCCATTTTCTCATGCTTATTATTTCCCATTGATACCATGCTAGTTATCAACTTGTCCTTTTCGACCTCTAATTTCTTGAATTTGGAATATAAGAACTAGTTTTTAGTGGTGATGACGTCCAATTTCCTTCTTTTAATTGTTGGTGACAGAGGTTTCCTTAAGATACTTATTGTATGTAACACAACTAGTGTCACACTAGACTTAATACACATTTTTTTTAAATAATAAAATATATTTATTCTCACTAGCCACTGTGAAATTTCTATGACCTTGATGCCATGCGGTAATTTTACAATCCAAGATCTAGAAACAAACTAGTCCTCACAAAGAATTTACACATAGTTTAGCAGAAAATAGAAGTGTTTGGTGGAATGTTTCCCTACGGATAAGTCAAAATTCCCTTAACTTAAAGTAGGCTTTCACTAACTCTAAGCTAAGAACAAAACACAACAAATGCTACCTTGAAATTCCTGAATTAACTTTTACAACAAGATTAAATGTATTTAGAAACAATGAGAGATATGATGCACCTTTCAATCTGACGTTTGTCCCGCTTCTAGCTCTTGATCCAAGGCTCCAATGTAGAACCTGTTAAGATCAACCAAAGAACAAACATACAAGCTTCCAAATACCTTGAATGTAAAGATTAGTTTCAAATCTAGATTAGATACATTCCATGCTAAGAACTTATGCTATACACATGAAATGGGAAAAACAAGACAAGTTATCTTATTACAACTTGAAGAATGCTTACAAAGGTTGCTTGATGTCCAAGCTAGTCCTCCAACTCCAAGTGCTTCCTCCTCTAGCTATCTCCACAATGCTGCAAGATCATAGGTTTGATGCTCTCAAGAGTCCCCCCATTTTCCCATGGAATGCCTCTCTTTTATAGTGCATGGTAGGGTTAACCAACAAGAGAGATGGGTGGATCTAGGGAGAGATAAGTGGATCAAGGTTTCTAATCGCAGAAAATGATTTGGGATCGAATCAGGGACCCCAATATTCCACTATCTTCGAAAATCCAAAATCCCACAAGCCATGGAAAAAAGGCTAATAAAAGAGTACCGCGCCCTGTGGTCTGAGCATAACGCGGTAGTACCGCGTTCTGGGGACAAATCATAGCGCGGTAGTGTGGACTACCACACACCTATAACTGATCAAGGCGCGGTAGTGTGGGTAAATAAGGCCTTAGCTGGGTTAATTCTTGACAGGGTGTATTTGCCTTCAAGGATTACTCATCTTCTGGGTGGTTCAAACAGTAGGGGAAGTGTCGTCAACTCTGTTTGTGGTGGAGATGCGACACTGTGGAATATAGAGGTATAACAGATGCCCCCTAAAGTGTGAGGTCAGAAGGAACTGATGGCCGAAAGACCTTACGAATATTGTGCAGAGATAGCATCGAGGAGAGCAACAAGGAGCTGGAATAGAAACAAAGTGTTAGATATACCACCGAGGCGGGCATCCCCATGCTCGGAAACAAATGAATCAAAGCATGGCTACCGACCAATACATTGTAGATCCATGAGTACTGAGATGATATAGACTGTGGAAAGATCATGGCTACTATGAACAAGCGTAGATCCATGAGACAATAATGACACAGCCACGACCAATACAATAAGTGGATCTGTGTGACAATACAAAGGACATCTCCATCGCAACCTGGACGCAATCAAAATACAGAGGTGCGCCCAGGGTCTTCTACCCGATCGCAAAAGATATGAATCTAGCCATGTGATTACAAGGTGTTGAAGTCGAACATGGTAGAAACCATTTGATTACTGATCAATGATGTGAACCGTTAACAAATGCAAGGGAAATCACCAATGATGAGGATGATCCCCAAGGTATCTGGAGTACATCTCAACGAAATGCGAATAGATGAGTTGATGTCGAGCATTCGAGAGATCGTTCGATCAGAGGTCAATAATGTGAACCTACTATCGAACACGAGGAAACTTGCCATTGAGGCATGCAGGTACCAAGGTACTAATGGTTGATCTCTAAGTCCAATTCCCGGATAGTGATTTGGTGTCGACGGGAATAGACTCGTCGAAGGTGGGCCATAGTGAATCCCACATCATCGACACGAAATCGGCACGAATGATAAGATGGTGAAACAATGGAGTATGGACTGACACAGCGGAGGCCTGACACAATGAACGAATCTGAACAATGCAACCCTTTGAACATATAACGGCATGTAACAGGACTTGGCAGTAGGGATTATTGACAGCATAGGATAGACGCCGGATGAGTAGGCTCGTGGCCAGGGAGACGACTCAGGATGATGACCATAACTCAATGAAAAATGGATACCCAATATAGACAAGAGACAAACACATGCCATGTTCAAAGGTAACGACTGACAAGCTGCCATAAATAAACTTGACTTGTTCCCCATATTCCCCCGACATGATAGATGAGTACCTCTTTGTTGTTTTTTGAGCTTGAAGAGGATAACAGATGCTCGGTGTAGCTCATCTCATAGATGAGTCCAATCTCACATGTTTTACAAACCTGAGAAAGGAGGGGTTCATCCCAAAGTGGGTCCTTCGATGTTAAATTTTAACGAGCCCAAGTAAGGAAATCTCGGTAGTTTTTCGCATTTAGAGAGCCTGAAAATACTTTTTCATAAATTTAGTCCCTCGATCCCGAAAAAGTGTAAAACAATTCCCGAGAGAACTCTCCCAGCCGAGATTGACTGAGGTATACCTTTCTCGTAAATAGTCTAGACGGGCCGAAAAAGGGGTAACCTATCACCGAATAGGCGACCATTCAAATACTTTTACAAGTGTGAAAGAGTCAAGATCACTTGGCAATATTTTCAATTTTAGGGAGTCTGAAAAGAGCTTAACTATGGACTCCAATGGTCTTTTTCGTAATTTTTTAATTATTCTGGTCCAAAAAAAGAATAAAATAAAACCAGGATAATCCTTTCCTCATCGTTTAACGAGCATGAGTAAAGTTGACCGTACTCGACACCATTTACTTGAGTTTGACAAGCACGACATGGGTGTGAAAAGCGCTTGGAATCTTTTTCAAGTTTTAAATCCAGAGCACGAAAAAGATAAAGTAGGCTCGAAACGTCTTTTTCAAGTTTTAATCCATAGCAAGAAAAAGATAAAGTAGGCTCAAAATGAAGGTCAAAACATGAATAAACGCCAGTGTGAATATATCGCTTTTTACCGGGGATCCTATCAATAAGTGCTCAAAAAACTAGATATTAGCAATGTGAAAAGGGCTTTATTTTAACCAAAAAATAATAATTAAAAAATAGGTGAAAATGCTATATAAAGAAATAGGTAAAAGGAGAAGTTACCATTTCACTTGTTTTTTACCCAAAGAGGAGATTTTACCCATTTGAGAGCAAAAACTTCAAGGATCCATATCGGGAGTTTCAGGACATCGTTTCAACAACCGTCTGCGCCAGGTAAGAGCTCTCAAGCTTCTCTTTCATTTTATGTAGGAATCATTTGCTTTCAGCAGGAAAAAATGATTTTTTGGGCGAGCCCTACTGGGCAAAAATTGCCCTTCACAGTACCGCGTGGGGACTCTATCGAGAAACACGGTACTGTTAGACAGTACCGTGCTGTGGTTCCAAACCTAGGCACGGTACTGTACAGTACCACACGGCAGAGTTTGCCCCAGGAGCGATGAAGGCGATTTTTTAGATGAAAAAATCAAATTTTCTCAAATTTTTTGCTGAAACTAAGTTGTTAAATAGTTACTAAATGTTTTCCCTGACCTTTTGCAGGAGTTTGCAACTTGTTTGGAGCAAAATGGTCAGCTGGAAAGAAAGAGAGCACGAAGTAGATGATTTGGCAGCTGAAAATCACTTGCCGACCGTGACCGCATTGAGAGAATGTGGTTTGTTGAAGTTCTTTAAGACCAAAGGGATTCGTCAGCAACCCAAACTTCTCACTCATCTTATTCAATTGTAGGACCCTGACATTCAAGCTTTCCAAGTGGGAGAGCATGTTCTCAGAATTCAACTCGAGGATATTTATTTCCTCACGGGCCTCTCGAAAAGAGGGGCCCGGGTGAACTTTACTGGATATACAGCCTCAAAAACAAGTACAGATGACTTGATTGCTCGGTATTTCCGTCAGGGTTCGAGTAAGAAAAGCGGGAAGGTGGCCATAAAGGATGTTATAGAACTCCCTATAAAAACCGTATTGTTCACCATCACGCGTGCAGCAGGAAGTGTGGGTCCACATCAGGCGTCCCGTACACAAGTGAATCTCGCAGCGGAGTGTATGGGGGGAACAGTATTTAACTGGTGTGAGGCGGTGTTGGCCAGTCTCAAAGAACAAGTGCACAAGTGTAGGGTTGGAAAGAATTCCCAATTTGGCTATGGGAGTATCCTGGTCACCTTCTTTTTGGCGAGGGTGCCATTACTGCACCCGCAGATATATATGCCCCCCTGTCCACCGACCGAGCCATGGATGGCTCAATGGAGTGATTATGCGGGACGTCTCGGAGGACCTCAGCGCTTAGCTTTTGGTGAGGATTTCTTTTCCTGGCTCGAGGAGCAGATAGTTATGATCGATGACTACCCCTATGTCGGGGTAGACTTTCGCGAGGACATCGACTTGGCACTGCCAGAGGATGATGATTGGGACAACTCAGGTATGAACTTCATGGATATATGTTTTCTTTTTTATTTTTGAATATATAATTTTTATTGCTTTTTTGGAATGTGTAAAAGACTTCTAATGTATGTTCGTATGCATGTCACAGACCGTGGACCACAGAGACCAGCTGGGTACTCGCCATTACGTCGCGGTGGTGTTGATCGCGAAGCCGCTCCAGAAGAGGAGGAGGAGGATGAAGATGAAGCAGGAGGAGTCCTGGATATAGAGAGGAACTTACAGGGCCTGACTTATGGTATCCTTGCTATGAGGATGGATGACGTCCCTTTGCACCTCCAGCGGCATACTGTAGGTGTGCCTAGTCGTATTGGTCGACTTCTTCGTAGGGTGGCTCGAGCTGTGGTGTGTTATCATCATCAGCGCGAGGAATCTGACGAGGGACATGATAGGTCTCCCAGATCTCTGTAGATGATAGCTTTGGATCTTTTTGCGGCATGTACACGATATGTAGGCTTTGAGAGCCAAATTTTGTATGGGATTTGGTCCCAAATTTTGTCTTTGACACAAACTCTTATGTATTTGGAAAACACTCTTATATACAGTGATATGAACCTATTTTCATGATCTATTTATTTACAGTGACTTGTGCATTTCATTTTTATGATGTATTCTTATGTGTGGGAAAGATGCCAATCCAAAATGTAATTAGCCAATGAATCAGCTATACAATTGAATTCTCTCGGTATGTGTTGATATGAAATGAAATGAAATGATCGTTCCAAGAGGCGTACTCTCCGAAATAAACGAAGTAGTATAGGATCGCGAATTGTGTAAACACGGTTCAGATGAGATACCATGAGCTGGGAGTCTAAAAAGACTTCTAGGGAGTCAATACCGAGTGAAGCAGCCTCCGTCAAGAGACCGATGACCGCATGGTACTCTGCAATGTTGTTGGTTGCAGGACCCAAAAAATTGGCTCCTGAAGAAATTAGCTCGCCAGTGGGAGAATAGATTACCCATGCTACGGAAGCGATATTCCGGGTATGTTGGCTTGCACCGTCGGTGAATCCGAAGTAAGCAGACATCTGTGCATAAAGTCACGACTCAAAGTAAGAGTGGATACATGAGGTCCACGCGCACACCAAAAAGAAAGTAAAAGCAATCTAAGTACATTATGTACAACAAGTAACCCGTGTAGGGAAACCTTACGCGTAGAAGTGTTTGAGGTATAGCCCATTGCGGGGCCGTGCCAATGGCGTACCATCACAATCGATTAGTTCATAGGCTCCTTTTTCTAAGACACGTTTTACAATAAAGGGGCCGTACCACATAGATTCTAATTTTCCTTTTCCAAGCTTATCATGCATTTGATCATATGTAAGTACGAGGTCACCTTCATTGAAGATCCGAGGTTGAACGGATTTGTCATATTGAGCTTTGACGCGTTTTTTATGGGCTTCATTAGCTAAAGCAGCGTCGCGGCGGGTTTCATCTAGCTTAGCTAGGTATAGAAACCGTTCCTCTTAGGAAGTGGTGTGTGGAAGTAGCTCTATGGCTATCTTGAGTGATGGTATTTCACATTCAATTGGCAAAATGGCTTCTAGGCCATACACTAGTTGGAATGGTGTGAACCCAGTAGCACTTTTCACTGAGGTTCGGTATGCCCACAGTGCTGAGAATAGAGCTGAGTGCAAGTTAGATTTCTGGGTACCCACAATACGCTGAATCATTCTTTTCAGCACTTTGTTAATGGCTTCAACTTGGCCATTAGCTTGTGGGTAATACGGTGTTGAGTTTTCATGGCGAAAACCCAGCTTGGCACTTAGTTCTTCGATCATATGGTTCCTGAAATGGGAGCCATGATCGGTCACAATAGATTGTGGGACACCGAATCTAGCTATGATATGATTGAATATGAACTGCGCTGCTATTTTGCTGTCCTCAGCATACGTAGGCATCGCTTCAGCCCATTTTGTAAAATAGTCGACAGCTCCTATGACATAGCTATGCCCACCGACTGAAGTGGGCTTACAGTGCATGAAATCTATGCCCCATTTGGAAAAAGGGCCGACGGCAATAACAGGGTGGAGTGGAGCAGGATGCGAGCGTGCTTTACTATGAAAGAACTGACATGGCGGACACTTCTTGACTGTTTCAATGCAGTCTTTGAAAATTGAGGGCCAGAAGTATCCTGCTCGCAGTATTTTCTGGGCCGTAGCCATCCCAGAGAGATGACCACCACATGCTCCAGTGTGGCAGTCATTAAGGACGCGTTCCGCCTCATCTAAGGTCAAACAACGTCGAAGAACGGTGTCGAAACCACGTCGATACAGAGTATCGTTGACTATGATGTAGTCTTTTGCATGATGTCGGATGCATCGCCGTTCATCGTGAGTGAGGTCAGGACGGAAGCGTTGGGTTTGGAGATATAAAAGAATATCCCCATACCATGGATCATACGTGCTAATGAGGAACAACGATTCATCAGGAAGAGAATCGATGGGCTCGGGTTGCTCAGTAGCACGGGGCAAGTTACAAATCAACTCCACGAAGACCAGAGACTTCTTGGACTTAGCCTTGACAAACTCCAAGTCAAACTCTTGAAGGATGACAATCCAACAAGAGTATTTGCCCCCAAGCACTTGACGTGTGAGGATATAATACATTGGGTTGAAGTCGGCTATAACGGTGGTCTGGTGGAGTAAGATGTAGTGACGGAATCTCTGGACAGTAAATACTATTGCCAGAGCCAGCTTTTCAACATGTGAATAGCGAGTTTCGGAGTCAAGAAGACTCTTACTAAGATAATATACCACATGTTCTATGCCGTTTTGGTCTTCCTGGACTAGCACCATACCCATGGTGGAAGTCGAGGCTGCGAGATAAAGAATGTAGTCCCGTGTGTAATCTGGGGGTTGAATCACAGGATCTTTGGTTAAGGCTACCTTTAGATTGTCAAAGGAGCGTTGGGCTTCGTCATCCCAGATAAAGGGAACATTCTTCTTGAGAAGCCGCATGTAGCCTTTTGTTATCTCGGACAGATTGCAGATGAAACGGCGTAGAAAGTTTGCATGCCCTTGCAAACATTGAAGTTCTGGAATATTGGTAGGTGAAGGCAGGGCTAAGATAGCTGCTACCTTTACGGGATCTAAACGTATCCCGTCTTTGGAGAATATGAAGCCCAACATTTTTTCGGATTCTACACAGAAGACACACTTATGTGGGTTCAAACGTATATTGTAGCGACGGCATCTTTCAAAAATGGCACTTAAGTGGTCTGGATGGTCTTCCCGGGTCCGAGAGTGAGCGGGAAGGTCATCAAGATATGGTTCTACAATATGTTTGATGTCATGAAATGCGTAGGACATCACCCGTTGGAAAGTTGCCCCTGCATTTTCAGGCCAAAAGGTAACTTTCGATATGCAAAAATCCCCCAAGGGCAGATAAAGGCCGTTTTGTGCTGGTCGACTGGGAGGATATCGATCTGATTATAGCCAGAGAAGCCATCCATAAATGAAAACATGACACTCCCGGCATAGTTATCGATGATCTGGTCGATGAACGGAGTTGGGTAGTTGTCCTTCGGACAAGCTTTGTTCAAATCACGGTAATCAACACAGACTCTGATCGTTCCCTGTTTCTAGGCTATGGGAACGATGTTGGATACCCATTCTGTCAATGGGACAGGATAGATAAAACCAGCACGCAAAAGTTTTTCAACTTCTGCTTTAATGGTGGCTGCCTTACGAGGATGGACGGGTCGAAGCTTTTGCCGAACAGGTTGGGTGCCAGGGAAAGTTGGAATTTCGTGGACCACGATCAAGGGGTCGATCCCTGGCATTTCTTCATAACTCCAAGCGAAAACATCGCGAAATTTTTTGAAGTAGGCACTATAGAACTCTGTTTCGAGGGGAGTACATGTTTTGCCGATGTGTACGTTTTCCACGATACCAGGCTTCACTGAAATATCGATGGGAGTGGTTGCCATAAGATTGGCCAAGTTTCCTTCGGAAAATACCTCGTCGAGGGAAGTGGGGAACTTGGTTTCAACCATCCCAAGTGAAGTGCTGGGTTTTGTATCAAGATCAAGTGGCTGAATGGTGGGGAATGAAGATCGATGATGAAAATCTCCCCATGGTGGCTCATCACCGCACATAACCTCCATAATTGATTCGTCCATGGGAAAAATCAAATTGAGAGGATCAAAGAGTGGTGGGTATGGATGAGTCTCAGCCGAGAGCTGTGCCACGGAATGATGAGTAGAACAGTCGACCCAATTGGTGGCTGGTTAGATCACGTCATAGGCTACGAGGTTTCTGTTGAGAGGCATAGAGTTGCCGTAGTCTTCAATCTGAGTGGGACTTGGAATCACCCATGAATCATTGGATGAAATCATGTTAACTGGTTGAACAGGGGTTCCCAACTCTGGAAAAACTCCGATGAGGGAAGAATCCTTCATGAGACCAACACCAATGTCTTGGAACCGGTACCGAGGTTGATCCAATAACATGATGGTGTTGGTGGAGTTTTGGTGGGAGTATGGGATACAGTAATCGAGTTGATCAATAGTGACAATTTTCCCTTCATGAGGAAATTGCACAATCCAGAAGACTATAGATGCTATGGCGGTCATGGTGTAAAACCAATTCCAACCAAGTAGGAGATTGTAGTCCAATGGCGCATCTACGACTTCAATATGTACGGATACTGTTTTACCCCCCAGTTCAACACCAATTGAGGGAATGAGTCCATAAGGTTGAAAACCATGTCCATCAAATGCCCTGAGCGTGGTAGGAGAAGTCGTGACTTCAGGTGAGCCTAAGGCTCTCCAGCAGTTCAAAGACATAATCGACGTGGAAGCACCTTCATCTAACACAGTGCGGTGGATGATATTTCCATGGATTTTTGTGTGAACCTGGAAGGCTAACTGGTGAGAAAGCCTAGGTTTGGCGTGCTCCAATTTAAACATGATGGAGTTTGAAGTATCTGGGTCCATTGCCCCCAGTGCTGAAAGTAGTGTTCTACGCTGCGTGGGGCAGTGTTGGAGAACGTCGAGAGTCGACATGGCGCAAGGTGCTTGAGCCAAATCCTCAACAATGTTGTAGTATTGGGCAGCTCACACATTCAGATTAAATGTCGCCTTTCGTATGGTGCCCTTGGGTGGGCGTAGCACTGTGTCCATAAGAGATCTCTCGATATGGAGATGACCGGTAGGGGGGGGAATAGGAATCGGATCTTCAACAGGAGATTTGCCTTTGCCTATCTCAGGTTGTTTGTTTGAACTTGGAGGGTTGTCGTACATCTTTGAACGAGTGGTGATATGGACTTCTTCATTACTCGTCATTAGGATTTCGCGGTTTTTGGACGTCTCTCCGTGGGTAGGATTGGTCGGGTTGCCCTCTTGTGGGGTTTCTTCGGAAACCATTTGCTGTTGTTGTTGGGGGAAAGGGTCAGTTAACATTGCTGGGCGAGCGGATCCTTTAACGAACTTGTTGACCTTGTCCTTGTAGGGATAGTCACGCGTGTAATGATCATCCTGACAAATTAGGCAGGGAAACTTCACCTTTCTACGTGGTTTCTGGTCATTCTGGGTGGGTTGTGGCTTGGGGTTCTCCTGCTGGTTTTTATTGGGTTTACCATGATTATTTTTCTTCTTTCCCCCAGATGGTTGTGACGTAGATTGAACTGCGTTCACTTCGGAGGAAATAGAAGGAGAAGTATTTGTTTTTGAAGCAGCCTGGGTAAAAGCGAGGGAAGTAGAGGCTTGTTGTCCTTTCGAGTTGGTAGCAGGTTGAGCTTTGACTGAACCGACAATACCATCAATGGGGGGTTCAGTGGTAGGCTTCGTTGGATCAGTGTGAACGCGGGAGGCATGTGGAAGAATTTCATGCAAAGTACCGGATTGAGTATATACCAAATCCATGTACTAGGCTGCCGAGATGGCTTGTTATTCTGTAACCGGCCCGCACATAGCAATGTCTCTGGCTATGGGAGGCAAAAAGGATTTTGTAAACCAATCAGCGAGTAGTTGATCCGGAATAGGTGCCTTTATTAGCCTACGGCGTCTTCGCCACTCATGGATGTGATCTGAAATATGTGTAGAAGTGGTTTGACGTAGTGAGGTTAACAGTTCTGTTCCAGTCTCATACCGGATGGGGAGCTGGAAATGAGTCAGAAACTGCATAGCCAAAGTGTTGAAATCACGAAAAGAGTGTTGTGGCATCTCGATCTACCATTTTGCTGCCGTGTCGGTAAGTGTACGTTGGAAGAGATGAAGTCGGATGGAATCATCCATCAAGGAGTTGGATGAACACCAAAGATGGAAGGTCATCACATGGTTCTTGGGGTCTTCCCCGGGCTTAGCATCGAACTTAGGAATGTCCGATGGTAGTTTGGATGGAATAGGTGGCCAGTGAGGTTCATGCCATATAGGATCGTTAATAAACCTCGACAAATCAGGTAAATCAAGCGTGGCCAAAAAGGGAAGTTGACGGTTAGTCTGTGGGTATGGGTAATAACCGTGTGGTGCAGAGAAACCTGGAGGGCCCTGCATAGCATACTGCTGTGTGTTATACCCATATGTGTTTCCCGGGGGGTATTGCTGGAAGTTCTGTGGGTGGTAAGCCATCTGGTTAACCGATGGATTGTAGGCGACCGGTTGGTGGGTGTTCTGCTGAGTGGGTATGGTAACCTGGGGTTGCTGATACCCAGGAATGGTTGCCGTTCCTTGTTGGGAATAAGTTTCTTGGAACTGTTGTGTTCCAGGGATGTTACCACTGTATTGAGTGAGTGGAAAGTTTCCCATAACAGGTTTGGGGGGTGGCTGCGACTATTCTGTCCATGGAAGGCTCGTTCCTGCTTGAGGAGCTAGTGGAAATTGAAGTGATGGCTTCCATGGAGTTGTAGCAGCTGAAGGGTAAGGGAAACCAGAATTCAAGTTGGGGGGAATCTGAGATTTCCCCCCAGCTTGGTTCCAGTTTCCAAAAAGTGAATACCCCCCACTCTGTGGGATTTGAGATTCCCAAGAAGGAAGCATACCTGATGGGGGAGGTTGAGAGTGAGGCCCGGTTGGAAGATCGGAGTAAGGTTGTCCACTGCCATGTGTGTTGTACATGCCGTATTGAGCAGAAGCTGCTGGTTGGGAGAGTTGTTGGATGGAACCAATGGGTTGTCCGCTAGCAGATGGGTTGGATGGCCCTATAAGAGGAGGTTGTTGACAAGGAACAGGGTTCCCGACGAAAGGTTGTCCTCCAGCTAGTTGGGTTGATGACCCTATAGGAGGAGGTTGCTGACTAACAATGGGGTTCCCAACAAAAGGTTGTACCCCAGCTGGTTCGGTTGATGGCCCACCAGGGGGGGTTTGCATGTTGGAGTTAGGGACCACTGCAGTCGGTTGTCCACCTCCTGAGATAGTGTAAATGTGGCTGAAGGTGATCCTCTGGTCAAAACGGAAGATCCAGCAGTATGACTAGGTGTTCTTCCGCCGCTAGACAAATATGATAGTGTGGATTGGCCAACATCGCCAAAAGTACCAATTTGCGGAGGGGGTCGTCCATATCTGACAGACGAGGATGGAGAAAAAACTGGGTTATCCCTCATAGAATGTGCGCCAAAAATGGGTGATGGCAGCAAATGTGGGGAATTTAACCCAGGGGTATCGGCGTCGTCCATAACGTGTTCAATGATAGGAGGACCATCGAAAACTGGGTCCGAGTTCATGTCCTGGAAAGGGTTTTGGGGATCCGGTAGGAACCTAGGTATAGTAACGTCCGAAGGTTCGGAGCCGTCTGCAAAGGAGTGATGAAACTATGTGCTAGACGGGATGTTGGGATCCCGCTAGTCAGAAGGACGAGTATCAGGGGGATATCTAGAAGCTGACGAGAGCATTTGCTCTGTGCTGCGTCTAAACCGTGCTGATGCTAACGGGGAGTTCGCTAGACTAACCATACTAGACTGGATGGAAGCCATGATTTCATGTCCCGTAGGGAGGTTGAGTAGATCTACAGTACGAGGTACGTTGCTAGAAGAACTTGTTTCCTGAGGATGAACACTGGGTGACGTAGTAATAACAGGTGGAAGTTCCGCCTGGGAAGTGATGAAGCCATAATCAGGTTCAAAAGGTGTGTCAGGAAGTCGAGTATCTTCAACGATTTCAACGTACCCGCCTAGGACTGAAATCAAGCCAAGTATGTCCTGGTCGGACCCTTCTATGGTGCCAACAGATCCGTCTGTGTCATTGTGAAAAGTGTTTGATGGATAGGAAGTGTTGACGTCAGGTAAAAGGATGACCTCTGGTCTAGTACTTTGGGTTGTACTAGGTTCAGTCGCTGTAATGGTGTCCACTGTGACAGATAAATCTGGAATGACAGTGGGTGAAGTGACAGTAGAAGTCTCAGATATGCTAGTGGTTGCAGAAGCTACAATAGATTCTGAGACTGTGCTGTGAGTGGCAGTTACAGGCGTAACTGAAGATGTTGTACGTATCGGCGGTGGAATGTTCCTTTGACCAGCACCGCGGCCAGGAGGAGCGGGAATGCGTGATGCAGGCGGACCGGAAGTCCGTGGCGGTGGTGGAGGGATTTGGCCCTGTATTCTTCATGACCTTCGTGGTTGTTCTGACATGATGACAGGAAAATGAAAATCGGGGGTAGTTTCATAAACAAAGAACTCAAAAACTCTAATGCGGCCGAGTGTGCAGAAGAGGAGCTAGAAAAAGCAAGGCTCGCAAGCCAAAAAAGCAAGCTCTAAAATCTATACTCAGACCGTTGTCTCAATAAGCGAGCTGATACAAAAAATGGCCAGAATGCCAACAAGTAGTCCCTACAAAGAAAAATGACCCTCTACAAAGATGAGATAACAAGCAAACTCCTAACTAAGAGCTGGAGACCTCAGCAAGTTGTATCCTTTGCAAGGTGATGAAATCCAAGTCGAACAATACAACATGAGAGACCGATATAAGAAGGATATCCCTCTACCGAAAGGGATCCTGGGTAAAAGAGCCCTAGTAGAATAGATACTAAGCTACCTCGTTCATGACACGTCGGAAAAGGTTTTGGGCACTTCAGCCTTCCGAAGAAGACAACGATCGATGTTGCCTTAGGGCTAAGTGGAGTGCGGTATTCCACAGAGTCCGTCTGGTTCTCAATCTCGCGGCCGTTTAACCCCTGAAAGTTAGAAACAGTAAGGAGGCCCCTCCACAAATTGGTTGTGACTGTGTCAATAAATACTAGAGGATTTTAGTTCCCTAAAGACAACGACTATGTCTCAGATGAAAATGACAAGGGGGAATTATTTTGATGCCTATCCCCGGTGTCCTACCTAACTACCAAATTCTTTTGATTTCCTCAAGTGAGGTTAAAGTTGGTTTAATTAGGGAGATTAATTTTAGTGGCTGTCTTACTCAATCAGGTAGTGGACGTGAAACTTGATGGTGTTATGACGACTCAAACCATGCAAATGAGAATGAATAAAAAATAAGCCTTTGTCTTCGATGAAATCTAGCTAAGGAAAAGAGAGAGTTCTTCGATCAAATATGCATGAAATTTTTCACAAGCAATCAAAAACCAAAGTAAAAGATTTTTTCTTTTCTTGTTTTAAACAAAGCCAAACTGAAGTAAACACTCCTTTTAATGCACTGATCCTACAATCTACAATGCTTCAGATATGAGAATTTCTGTGGCAAAATCAATGGTTTATTTCCTAATGCAAAATAATGCTACTAGACTTTTTTGATTCAAACAACAGAATAGCTCTCAAATGATAATTTTTGAATTATTGAAAATGATGAATACAATGTGACTGTAAAATCTACAGGGTTCAGTAACAGAGAACAGTGGTGTTGAGTTGATTGTGGTGAAAAAATCAAGCCAATGTAATCAGACTGGAAAAATGACCCAATGTGTCAAAAATGCCACTAATTCAAACAAATCAAGCTCACAACAAGGAAATAATCAGACCACACAGACTGTAAAATGACCAGGATGATAACAGGCAACAGCAAACACTACCTAAGGTAGAGAAAGACTCAGGAAACCAATCCAGGATAAAAAATTTAAAAATTTGCAGACACTACCGCGTCTCCGGGTCTGACTGGAGCGCGGCACTGTGACAGTACCGCTCTGGTACTAAAGCAGAGAACGTGATACTACCGCGTTGTAAGCAGTTCATAGGGCGTGGTACTGTGGCAAGGTAAGGAAAAAGCGCAACTTGAGAAAAAGAAATGGAGTTTTCAGGGTTGTTGCTAACCCAGGGGACTCAGTGATCATACATGGAGAAAAAATACAGCGAGGAGGGGTGAATAAAGGTCAAAAAAGACCAAGATTCAAACTGGTTTGAAGTGCAATAAAAACTCACAATCAAAAGATAAATGACAGTGAATTGAATCAATCAGGCAGAAATCAAAACCAGCGGAGTTGCCATTCTTGTTTGGTGGAATTTTTCCCTACTCAAAATTCCCTTAACTTAAAGCAGGCTTTCACTAACTCTAAGCTAAGAACAAAACACAACAAATGCTACCTTGAAATTCCTAAATTAACTTTTACAACAAGAT
Organism: Larix kaempferi; assembly: GCA_027924585.1. NCBI lineage: Eukaryota > Viridiplantae > Streptophyta > Pinopsida > Pinales > Pinaceae > Larix > Larix kaempferi. The sequence goes on from BSBM01000761.1 coordinate 14,195,035, forward strand.
TAAATGTATTTAGAAACAATGAGAGATATGATGCACCTTTCAATCTGACGTTTGTCCCGCTTCTAGCTCTTGATCCAAAGCTCCAATGTAGAACCTGTTAAGATCAACCAAAGAACAAACATACAAGCTTCCAAATACCTTGAATGTAAAGATTAGTTTCAAATCTAGATTAGATACATTCCATGCTAAGAACTTATGCTATACACATGAAATGGGAAAAACAAGACAAGTTATCTTATTACAACTTGAAGAATGCTTACAAAGGTTGCTTGATGTCCAAGCTAGTCCTCCAGCTCCAAGTGCTTCCTCCTCTAGCTATCTCCACAATGCTGCAAGATCATAGGTTTGATGCTCTCAAGAGTCCCCCCATTTTCCCATGGAATGCCTCTCTTTTATAGTGCATGGTAGGGTTAACCAACAAGAGAGATGGGTGGATCTAGGGAGAGATAAGTGGATCAAGGTTTCTAATCGTAGAAAATGAGTTGGGATCGAATCAGGGACCCCAATCTTCCACTATATTCAAAAATCCAAAATCCCACAAGCCATGGAAAAAAGGCTAATAAAAGAGTACCGCGCCCTATGGTCTGAGCATAACGCGGTAGTACCGCGTTCTGGGGACAAAGCATAGCGCGGTAGTGTGGACTACCGCACACCTATAACTGAGCAAGGCGCGGTAGTGTGGGTAAATAAGGCCTCAGTTGGGTTAATTCTTGATAGGGTGGATTTTCCTTCAAGGATTACTCATCTTCTGGGTGGTTCAAACAGTAGGGGAAGTGTCATCAACTCTGTTTGTGGTGGAGATGCGACACTGTGGAATATAGAGGTATAACAAGAAGAAATATTGAAATATAAATACATGAGATAGAACACAATTTATGTAAAATCCACTTCTCTGTTATTCATAAGATGTGTACAATATATAAATTCTCTCAAGAGAGAAATTTGTGAGCCTTAGGAGGCAGTTGAGTAGCTCACATTAATGTAAGTCTTAGTGGAGTAATTCCCCCAATATATGACATTGTGTCAAGTGTAAGTCTTGTATTGGGCCATAATGAGGTCCAATGAACCTATGAAAACCATGAGGAAGTTAGGAAAGTCAAAAAATGTGGATGGAATCATTATGAGGGAGAATTAGGTGGTTTAGGGGTTTGGTAGTGGCCATTAATGAGCAATTTGACCACTTCTAGTGCATTAGCATCCTTGGTCCAACCTTATCCCATAAAAAAGGGAAGTGGGGTGCTTCCCTCATTAAATGCATTAAGTAGGGAGCCTTTGATTCCCCAGAATAAGGAAATGGGCACACTTGTAGACAAACTTGGCTATTATGGCAAACCACTAGTCTAATATGTCGAGAAACACCCTAGACTAGGCACTATGAAGCCAAACCATGGAACAACTTACATTAAAACCTTGGAACCTTAGGAAAGGATTATTAACCAAGGTCTATATGAGAATTATGTTCCAACATCCACATGCATATTTCATATATGCAATCCTATAACAAATGCATAACAAATGCATAAAATAAATACAAATAATTAGGGAAAACTTCAACTTAATCCATAAGACCCATAGTTTCTTTTAACAATGCATAGTATGACCTGCACAGTAAAACCTAAGTGGTAAGAACCATGACATAGGAACTGTGCAATATGGTTTACTAAATTATTTATGATTACAATTATTAATTTTTTTAGTGTAGGAAATTAGATATCTAATTCCTTATCCATAAAACTCATGGTATTTAGCTTAATACAACCTATGTTTTTTCAAGCATAATTACCATTCATGCAAGGAATATTAACAAAGCCAAATCTAAGCTTCGACATAAACCTTATTTCTATTTTGCATAACTAATTTAGCCCGCGGTTTTCAAAACCACCAAACCATCCAATATTAAGCTCATCATAGGATCTTTAGCATATGAAATTTGTTTATATTATGATTTATTACAAATTTATCTTCTATATAAATATAACTCTGAGAAGGTTGGCATATCAAATATGTTTATATTTATTAATCAAACAATATTAACTTTGACATAAATAAAACATATAACTATGCACCCATATCAATACCAACAATTTATTGTTTTTATTAATTATAAATAGTGAACCAAAATAACTTTTTGCGTCCATGAGTGAACTATGACTCATTGAACTGCGAGTGAACTGCGATGGAAAATGAAGTTGGCACTATGAACTTCCTTAGAAAATTATCCAATATATTTTCATAAAGGAAACACGGTAATATTAGTTTCATTTTATTAATACAAAGGAAAATATAATTTCAACATATTCTTTTTTAGCTTACTAATGGCCAAATAAACATTATTTCCAACATGTTCATTTAAACTAACTAGGCAAAATACTGCGATGGAACTACAAGTAAGAACTTGGAAAGAATTGCAAGTTGGGGTTTCCATCATTTACTTATTTGCCAATCTTTCTTAATATAAAAAGTCATTGCCATATTGTATTGCATATTTAATATTAATTCAACTCATTGAATTTCGTATATTATCATTTAATTCCAATACTTATAAATTGAAAACCTATTCCACTCATAATTAGTTCATGGTTTTTATAAAATAATCAAATTTGTACATGTTTTTTATAAAATAATCAAAGTTGTACTTACACTTGGATGCAAAACATTAAAAGTCTTTAGAATTGGAAATTTTTATCCCATGGTTTTTCAAACAACAATACCACTTAAGACAAAACACCTAAAAACATGCCTTAACACATGGTTGGTTTACCTTTGACATAAACATTTAGTCTTTTCCAAATAAACCAAATCAGCCTATGGTTTTAATAAACCAAATCATCTTTTAGTTTAACAATCAAAACAACTTGCGGTTTACCAATTTCCTATTAATGCAAAGCACTATAAGCAAGTTTAACACCTAGTTTTGTTTCTAAAAAGTAAGAATATATTCTTTTATGAAATAACTGTATAAATAAACATTTCACTTAAACTACACAGTTAATTAGCAATTTAATACATGCCTTTACAATAAAATTTAATTATTTGCAAATAATGATGCAACTTAAGAAAAATTAACAAAATGAATCGGATTCCTATTTATTTATCCATTCATAATATTTTTCCAGCATTATACTCTTGGAAATATTTAAAATAAAAATTTCAATTATTTAAACCCATAAATTTAAATAGAAAACTATGGCAAATTTTAATGACAAATTATTATTGTAAGTTAATAAGACCATTCTCATGAAATAAACTTATTTGTTGAACACTTGAATTGGCAACTAGTTGTGTGGATTCCACATTCCACCCAACTATAGGTAGTTCTGCTCATTAATCTCCCAGCAGGATACCACCCTCGAGTTGAGACATGTGCATTCACCAGACAGAATTCTCACCCATTCTAGGTTTCTCTCAGGATTTCCTCACTAGGAAAACAAGATTTATTGGTTTGTTACCAAATACATGCCAACTGTGAAATCCCTTGCCTTAGCTTCATTCTAGAGTGAAACCCATCACTGCATATGTGCTTAGAATTCCACTAAAAGAATTTATTACACCATTGCCATTTCATAGGTGCAACTAGAGGCAAAACAAGAGAATTTATCAACAAATTGGCTCATAGGTTCAGGGATTAATTTCAGTTTTCATTCTGGGATAATAATTTTCTCCCTTGTTCTCTTTGACATACCTAGGCATGGGAAATTCTCTCTCAATTCCATCTTCTTCCACTACCTCTCGCACATAATTTCCACCATTACTTTTCCCCTCCATGCATAATTCATGCACGCAATTTTGGAACCACGTGGGTTCTTTTCCTCTCCTCACTTAATCATAATTAAATAATAATTATGATTTTATATATATTATAAAGTCATTTAAATGGGTTTAAGAATTAGGACAACTTTAGGGGCTTAAATATTTAACAAGGTCATAACATGGTTTCCCACCTAAGACATCTGACCTCCTTACTATATTTGGTGAATACACAAGTCCCTAATCTTTTTAGTGTACTGCCTTAGCACAACCAGTTGTGGATTTTTAATATTAATATTTACAAAGTACAAATTGTTTAGACTTACAGGCATTCATAGTCAGTATTTACATCTTGACATCATAAGACTAGGGGTTTCAAAATAGGGGTGTTACATTCCCCTCCCCCTTAAATTTTACACCGTCCTCGGTGTTCTACTGCTTATAGACATTTATACAATTCTTACATACATGAAATTTTCAAAACTCTATAAGGTTCTCCCAACATGTTAGCTTCAATTTGTTTCTTCAAAGATGAATCAGGTTCACCAAAATATGACATACTTCATCACGTTGTTTATGCTGATGACAACATGAGCTTGTCCGACTCCTCTTTATTTTGTAGAACAACCACAACCAGCGTCCAACATAAGTTTTTTTCGTATGAAATCAATTACCAAACATTGACTAGGCCATCATAATAAAAATCAGTCATTTCATTTTACTTAAATGCCCAACAGTTTTCAAGTTTTACTCAAAATCCTTTCATGCATGTCATGCTTAACTCAGCATATGCATATAGATGAGTCCAATCGTCTTTATTTCTTTTTACAGAAATTTAACTATTTTAGTATTCATTGTTTATTTCAACAAAAATAAAAACAACAAATTTTTAATTGTAACATGCATTTCAACAACATTATGTTTCTAGACAGCAAATAACGTACATAAAAAGAAACGAGTAAGAGTTTTCCCCCTCTTATTCTTGTCCCAATCTGGATCTCCGCAACTGTGGCTTCATTGTTCCTTGTCTCTTTCTTTTTGAAATGCAAGTGCTCGATTTGCTTAGTCTTTATCAAGGTTTGGATTCACAATTTTTTCCCACACAACACTAGGAAGGTATTCCTTCCTCTAGTGCTATTCAGTGTGTGCATAAAAAGGATCACCCAAACTTTGTTCATTGCTAAGACACTTCATATTTGTAATCTATCCATAGGACTTACAACCCAAGGTGCTCCCCATGGTTTGCTCAAAGGATTCTTAGCTAACAAGATCATCATAAATACCACATCATCAATCACTTTTATTGTATTATTTGATTATTATTATTAGGTTCGTTCGTTAGACCAGGAGCCTTCCTGCCCCTCAGGTTTTTATTAGTAGATGAGGGTTTTTATTAATTTATAATTATTTTATTAATTTATTTTATTGTGTCAAAATTTATTGTAGCACCAACTTGCAAAGTATTCTTCTCTTTCAGAGAAGTCACATCCTCAATGCAATCGACCGAAGGAAACCCATCCTTGGCTTGCATTTAAGTTTAATTAGAGGAATCACATTCTCAATGCAATCGGCCAAAGGAAAATCATCCTTGGCTTGCATAACTTTAATCAGAGAAATCATATCCTCAATGTAATCGTCCAAAGGAAATTCATTCTTGGCTTTCATAGTCTTCTTCTGCTTTAGCTTTGCTCCTTTCTTCACTTCTCTTCTTGAATTTGCAAGCACCAATTTGCATATATACATAATCAACTTAAAATGGCTAGCAGAGCTCATTAGTATCATACATTTATCAAAATGTGTCATTATAAAACTAAAAACATATCATTTTTCATGACTAACTTCTCGTCACTAAAACACCAGGAATGCATCCTTTCCTTTAAGGTGTAATCAATGTCGACAACGATGACACAACACAACATCAAGAATGCGTCCATTCCTTTCAGGTGTGTGCCATGTCGGTTGTACTTGTAGCTTAAATATTTTTTCAAAATAAAATCATTTTGTGCATATATCTCCTATAAAAATTCTTCTCAATATTGAATCAAGGATAGGGTGAAGATATCTCCCTTTTTCCTCAAGGTTGAGCAATTTTTTTTTAAATTTCTTTACTTGTACCACATTCTTCAATCAAACATGATGAAGAACCTCTTGGATGACCCCAGAGAACTCTAATATTGCAATCTCTTTCTCTGACTCCAAAGTTTTAGTTTTGCAATTTCATCCTCTGTATCACTTAAAGGTAATAGCATTAGATACATACATATAAATCATATCAGATAACTTCAATTAACAACCAGTTAACATTTTATAACCAGCTAACAACTTATCTCATTTAGAAACATATTATTAGCTTAAATTTTCATAAGTTAGCATAAGTTTAGAAGTATTAACAATTCATTTACATCTCACACAAGCACGGTGAACAAGAATTCAAGCATTCAGAATTGCACTAAACATGTGAGTGCACCAATCTTATTAAGAAAACCTTCAACATAATTCAAACACTTACTGTTGTTTCAGAATCTCTTTCATATTTAATATTGCATTCAAATATATAATTATGCAATTACATTAATTTCCATTAAATAACAACATTCCAATGTTTTTTCAACATAGACCATGCTTGCACAGATGGACTCAGGCATAGGCCATCCAAATAATTTAGCTACCTATCCAATATGTAAATCTACCATCAGACTTAAACACAAAGAAAGCATAAGCTTTGAATAGTCACTGAGGACTCCATCATAAGCCAAATACAAGTCACACACTGTCATCAAATATTAAGACATAGACCATGCATAGGACACAACAGTCACCAAAGACTCAACATGACAAGAACACTTTGTCAAATATACATACACTATTCGGCATTCAGCATACCATTCGGTAATCCATACATAGCGAATTGGAGAATATAGCTAGAGATACTAGTCTAAAAGCATATACTAATGCACTCATACTCAACAATAAGAATTATTCTAATTGATCATAATACCATGGAAATAATTCTTTAATAGGACAATTTAAGGTGCAATGTAGCACATGCATATACAACTTATGCATTTTCCAACACCTGTCGGACCCACTATGCAAATATGACATTACTCTAAAATAGAGCACAAGAATAAACTAGTCATGAGTAACTAAGTTGTTGAATCATTCACTCTAGGAAATAAATTTTAGAATTCGATAACAAATGCAAGCAATCAATCACCAGGTCTGCATATTCATACACCTAGACCACAATTGATTAGGATAAATACCCATGATCATCCAGCTTAGGGTTTGTCTGAATACAACATGACATAATCGAAATAAGCATCAACATGGTTAACATACTCATGCACCAACATGCTCTAAGAACACTAAATACACACACCAACTAGCTATCAAGAATTCAAGCATTTAACTAATCATTGAAAACCATTTGACATGTTCCCTACTACCAATTGGAGACTTGAGGGAACATAGGGGTACCAGAAATACAAACAATGCTCATAAAAAATAAGACTAGGCCAAGTTACCCCAAACATACAAATCAATAAGCATTTTTATAAATTTAAATGTAATTACCAAGCAATTAATATGACCCCACATGTTATGCAACCTATGCATACCACACTGGTCTAAGCTATCCAAATATGGAGATAGATAAATACAAGAGACACAGGCTACTCAACATGTCAAAGGATTGGCTACAACCAGATTCATGCCAAAATAGTGCAATTCATTTCCCTGTTTTCCTTCTAGCAACACAATAGTGAGAGACACCATTGTTTCCAGTGCTCAGGAAATCCATCTAGGTCGATGTATACACCATTCACCATTAGCTCTAGTTTTGACAACAACAACCAACATCCACCAGAAAACAATTAATTGTTTCAAAAATTCGGTTACAAGGACAAACAAATACATCTTACAAAATAGTGACCATACACAATAATCAATGGGATTTAACAAAGGAACAATAAGGTCAAGTTCCCTCATCGTGAACAACCGAGGACAAGGGTCCACCCAGAGACTCCATGCAACAACCAAGTCTCATGCGATTTAGGATTTAAGGATAAATCCCTTATATATCCATTTCCATACAATTAAACAGAAACATACAACACCAAGCAACAATTTCTCACTTGAGAAAATCATCTTGCCAATTATAGATATTCCTAGAGCTTCACACTCTTCAGGAGACAAACAATCTTATAGTTGCAATTAAATTTATGTCATACAGTTACATACACAAACATGAACCATTATAATCTATATATATATATAATTTGAATAAGTTGATAATGTATATAACATTCCCGCAAGGTGCAAACCTATTGTTTGATCTCTACCTGCAAAAGATTCTTTCATAATTTCAATATTCAAAAATTATATTTCTATCTAGAAACATAATACATAAATGTTCTTGAAGTTCTCAGATTATTCAAACATCTTGAATTTTCATGATTAACAAGATGGAAACTAATATAATCCATCCTTACCCATGCAAGACAACCATACATGGTTTGCAAGGTAACCATGTAAGTAAAGGGAAACCTAAAAAGACCGAGAACGTTAACCTCAGCTACTTTGACCATCATGAACTATTAATTAATTTATTATATAATTATATGATAGATGCATTTATGCATACATTTTCACTCACAAAACAATCAAATGACCTTGATGTTTGAGAGTTGTAGCCTCAACTCTGATACCAATTTGTAAAACACCCAGTGTCACACTAGACTTAATACACAATTTTTTCCTTTCAATAAAAATAATGAAATGTATTTATGCATATTAGCCACATGCATATTTCATATATGAAATCCTATAACAAATGCATTTAAATGCATAAAATAAATAGAAATAATTAGCGGAAGCTTCAACTTAATCCATAAGACCCATAGTTTCTTTCAACAATGCATAGTATGACATGTGTAGTAAAACTATCTACAGATTAAAACCTGCGTGGTAAGAACCATGACATAGGAATTGTGCACTATGGTTCTCCTAAATTATTTATGATAATAAGTATTAATTTTTTTAGTGTAGGAAATTCGATATCCAATTACTTATCCATAAAACCCATGGTATTTAGCTTAATACAACCTATGATTTTTCAAGCATAATTACCATTCCTACAAGGAATATTAACAAAGCCAAATCTAAGCTTCCACATAAACCTTATTTCTATTTTGCATAACTAATTTAGCCTGGTTTTCAAAACCACCAAACCATCCAATATTAAGCTCATCATACGAGCTTTAGCATATGAAATTCGTTTATATTATGATTTATTACAAATTTATCTTCAACATAAATATAACTTCGACAAGGTTGGCATATGAAATATGTTTTTATTTATTAATTATATTAACTTCAACATAAATAAAACATATAACTATGCATTCATATCAATACCAACAATTTATTATTTTTATTAAATATGAATAGTGAACCAAAATAATTTTTAGCTTCTAACAGTGAACTATGACTTAGTGAGCTTTGACAAGTGAGCTATGACAAAGTGAACTTCGAAAAGTGAACTGTGACACAGAGTGAATTGTGACGGAGTGAACTGCAACTGAAAATGAACTTAGCACTATGTATTATATCCACTCAATCATAATTAAATCATAATTATAATTTTATATATGTTATAAATTCATTTAAATGGGTTTAAGACTTAGGACAACTTTAGGGGATTAAATATTTAACAAGGTCATAACATGGTTTCCCACCTAAGACATCTAACCCCCTAATAGTCTCAAGTGAATACACAAGTCCCCGATCCTTTTAGTGTAATGCCTCAACACAACCAGTTATGTATTTATGGTATAATATTTACAAAGTACAAATTGTTTAACCTTACAGGCATTCATAGTTAGTATTTACATCTTGACATAATTAGACTAGGTGTTTCAAACCAGAGGTGTTACATTGTAAACAATACTACTAGGTGACCCCTCATCTTTAGGTGGAACATCGATAATATCTAAAGTTATTTGTAACATCTTCCAGCCTTGATGTTGCATTTATTTAGATTTTTTCTGTACCACTAGATCCAAAGTAGTTATGATGAATTTCTTATAGATAGGATCATACTTTATAAATATTATGGCCCGTGTCTAAGCTTCCATGATGTCTATGGTTTCCATGCCCTACTAAATTTCAGCTCTTTTTCTCTACTATTCTTAACATATGTCCACAATCCATGCTTTTTCAATTTAAAACTTCGATAAAATTGTGTGGGATTAAAGCAATTAATTCAGATAATGTTTAGAGCCCCGTCAATGAACCATCCTCAAAGTTAGTGAATTTATAACTTAGACTTCGGAAGATATTCTTTTATGTATTACACTTGCACTTTATTATATTCATGATGGAGATGTATTATTCCTCCAATCATAAGTGTCATCATTTGTATTTGTAAGTGTCGTAAGTTATATTGTAAGTGTCGTAACTTATATTTGATGGGTTATTAGACCACCTTAGAGGGGTTGGCCCAATGTGGGTCAAAGGGTTATTAGACCACCCTAGTGGGATCGACCTAGTGACAAGTGGTAATGGGTTATTAGACTCTCCTAAGGGAGGTCGGCCCAGTTAGAGTAAAATGAAAGTCAAGTCATTGTATAAATAGAGAGCGTGTCTCTCTCATTCTATTCATTCACTCACTCATCCAACTCGCATAGTTGAGAGAGAGGAGTGCGCACAAGTAGAGGAGGAGTAGCTGCTAGAGACATCTATATTTTGGGTTTTGATATTTGTGATCATTTTATTGGTGCTCATTCTATCTCTGAGGAAGTTGCGAGGTTTTTCACCTTCTTGGTCTTGCCCGGTGAAATGCTTTGTGTCTCTTGTCTCTTGTCTTTGATATGATGTACATGTTGTTCTCTCAGTTAAGAGCCTAGATCATATTGAATTAGATGATGAAAAACTAACATGGTATCAGAGTTAGCTTGAAGGAAGGCATTGTATGTCATTTACGACACTTGTTGCACTTGCGACAAATTGGAAGCTAGGGCTTGGTATAGTAAAAACCAGTCATCGTGGAACTTTTGCTATAACTTGGTTTTGGAAAAGGTTAAGGATCTGAAAATTTTATAAGTTGAAGATGAAATGTTCATGTACCTTTTTTCCGAAGATCAGCCTCATATTTGTTGTACTTTGTGAGATATGATTCGTACAAGTTAGGGTTTCTGCCTCTTCCAGAATGCATTCCTAAACAGGTGACCTAGGAACATAGGTCATATCTCGGGCTCAGAATCTCCACATGGAATTCCATAAAAATTGATAGTTAGGGCACGGACTATAGTTTCACAGGTCCATGTTTCAAAGGACGAAGTTGAAACAGTGACACGTGGCACTCCGTACAAGTTCGCTATATTGTTTTATCTCATAAAAAGGTCATGTTGTGACACTTAGCATATCTCTCTCATGGAGAATCCATTGGCGCTCAGATTTGTGGGGTTGGAAAGGTGATAGGTTAGTATAACACAGGCTGAAGTTTCAGACCCTGAGGATCCAAAATTTCAGAGGTACATCAGAAACAATATGGAATATATTTCTGTCCAAACAGAATTAGATTCTGAGCACTTTCATTTTTTGCTCTTCACTACTGCAGGAAATTAGGGTTTCTGCAAAAGTTGGAATTTTTGGAATCTGAGACCAAGGCTAGATGCTCCTCATCAAAATCGAAATTTAGAGACCAAGATAGAATTTTTTGGTTGATTAGAACCCCGGGCTCTATCAAACCCTATTTTGGGATTTTGACTAGAAAACCAGAAAAACCAGAATTTGACAGAAGCTGCAGATCCAAAACTCGTAGGTCAATTTTTAGAGTTTTCAAAATCTGAGCACACCAGCTTGCTCGCCTCAATCATGTGCATATACATGTCTAGACAGAATTTTGAAATTCCAAGTTTGGATTTTTAGGGTTTGTCTATCAAACCCTAGCCAGCTCTAGATCCAGATTCAGCAAATCAAGTGGATTGGGTTAATACTAAAAGATAATGAATTGGACAATTACATAAGTGAAGAAGTTATATTTCTAGAGGGAGATGAGGCTAAGGCCTTACAAAAGAATACTACAAGCAATCCCGATAGGTATGACTTGAGGAGATACATGTATGTTTTGAAATTTGTTCATGATTAAGTTTATGATATGTTTGTCTTCATATTATTGAGGTTAGTACAATATTAATTAATTTTAGACTTGTCTTATCACCTTAGTAAAAGTATGAATGCATGTGAATGATAGAAGACATTCATTGATTAGGGTTATGACACTTATGATTGTACTGATGCACTTTGGTGTTGTATGAGGATGATGTTGTCCACTAACATGAAAGGTACATCAAGAAAGACAAATCAAGTTCTAGATCGAGAACATATGACCATGGTGACATGAAGACAAAGACTCATTCATTGCCATTGATGACATAGAATCTCTACTTACGATGTATGTATAATTTGGTTCTACAATTCTTAACTTATGAGGTATGCAGGTTACCAGCACAAGGTCTCTAAATCATTGAAGAGAACAAAGAAGACATTGTTTGGGTATGTTAGACATAACTAGCAAACATGAGTAATCATGGGTTTATGCATATTATGCTTCTTAGTTTGATTAATGATATGACAAACTAGAAGAGTCCTATGGTAAAATAATAATATGAATGAGTAAAAGAAGTACTCCCTGAAACCTTGAATACTAACGCTTGTGATAAATTACCTCTGTATGAAATGACCATAACCATACATCTTGAAGATTATTTAGAATCATAATGTTTTGATAGCATTGAGATTATACTAATGACGTATGATTATGTATAAGATCTTTTGGATGACACAATGATGACACTAGTGCACACTTAAGCATACATAGTGGTCCTAGATGAATATAAGTTCAAAGACAGATAATCCAGGAAGCAAAGATCAAGAGGGAGCACACTCCAGTAGTTCCCGCAAGGAAGCAAAGATTGAGAGGGAGTCCACCCAACAACCAAACAAAGATACGTATTTGAATTGTTACTTCCTGTATATATGATTACTTAAATAATGTTGTTCAGTCATGTACATACTTATGTTGCTAGATTTAGGATGTATATTATGCATGTTAGAAGAGTTGCATTAATGAACAAGATACTACTAATATGCAAGTAATGGGTGTGGCTATTTTACGGAAAATCTACCAAGAGCGGACTCGAGGTTTTATCTCCCTAGCTTGATGTAAGTCTAGAACAAATAGGACAGAACATAGAATACTTTCCTAGATCTAATTAGAGATCAAGTAGATAGATGCTTTACCTTTCAGATCCCTGATCCTTTCTCCTTGATGTTTGCTCCAAGATTGATGGTCTTCAGATCTCAGCTACAAAACCTGTCAAGACAACACAAAAAAATAACAAGTAGTAAAATGCACCTAAACAATAATAGATCTAAGTAAGAAGTTAAGCAGGCAAACTACACAAAAAATCATCAATGCAGTGAGATTTGGTGGAAAGCATTTATATTACTGCATAAAAGGGAAAGTACATAGAAGGAAGTGATTACAACCAATGACTTAATGTAGCAATCCTCCTCCAACCAAGCCAATGCCAAAGCCTCCAAAGGGATGATGGATCTCTCCTAAGGTAATTTCACCAGCATGTAGATACTATAGACTTCCTCCCTTCCCATGGAGAGAGTGGGTGTTTATATAGGGCTAAAGAGATAGGGTAGGTTGAGGATTAAGACGAGATGGTTAAGGGATCCTCCCATTAGGTTAGGAACCAAAATGCCACCTCACCTAGAGCCCAGGGATAGGCCTCCACCTCAAAAAAATTCTAGAGACACCTCGAGACTCCTCAAAATAGCCTTTAACCAACCTTGTCACACCCTGGTAGAAGACACAGAGCGACAGAGGGGGCTGTCGTACCATGTAGGGAGACAAAGTGTGACAGTGTCTCACCCTAGCTGAACAAGAACTATGACATAGGGGGTCTGTGTCACCCTGTAGGAAGACAAAGTGCGACAGCTTATTCAAAGAGGTCAACTAGGCAGGGAAATCTCTTAGTTGGATGTGTTTTAGCCCAAAATGAGCTTAGGGGTCAGAGAAAAGAGTTTACACAATGGTCAAGATGATGACATTGTCACAATGGTCATGATGATGACACTTGGTCATAATGATGACACTTGCAATGGTCATGGTGATGACACTAGGTCATGATGACGACACTAGGTCATGGTGACAACACTTGCAACACTTGCGACACTTGCGACACTAGGTCATGATGAAAAAACTTGCAACACTTGCGACACTTGCACAAGGGTGTCGACATTCTGGCGTAACAGAATGCTCCCCAAATCATGAAGCTGATGGAATGAGATAGGTGAAATGCTTTGTAGTAAGAAAAATTGCAAGGACTTGCTAGTTGAAAGGAGTTGCTGCAGAAATGACCTGAGATCCACAAGTCTTACAAAACATGTCTACAGACAAATACACTGTAGATCCATGATAGTAAAGACCGACCAAACAAAATCATGTCTACTAGACACAATCGTAGATCGATGATGAGATGATAACACATCCACGACCAATAGAAAGTGGATCCGTGTAATATAACTCAAACAATCTCCATCGCAACCTGGGTACAATATGACTTCCCCAAGGTCTTCAAGTCGAATCCACAATGATACGAATCTATTCATGTGATTACAATGTTTTGGAGTCGAACATGGTAGAAACCACTTGATTATCAGTCATTAATGTATACCATTAACAAGCGCGAGGGAAATCACCATTGATGTCAATGATTCCCAAGGTATCATAGTACATATCACCAAGTGTGAATAAATGAGTTGAAGTCGAACGCTAGATGAAATATTTCAATCAAGAGTCAATGATGTAAACTCATGTCAAAAGCGAGGTAACCTTCCATTGAGGCATGCAGGCCCAAGTTACTTGATTGGTTTCTAGATTCAATCCTCGAATGATGATTTTAAGTTGACAAGGATGAATCCGTCAAAGGAGGGCCATGATGAATCCCTCATCATCGACACGAAACATGACAATAGATGTTTGGAGTAGATCGGATGGTACAGTAACATACAGGACTTACTCAAAGTAGACCGACATGGTGGAAGGTGTACTGACTACAAATAATGAGTGGTGAAAGTATTCTTGAACATGGGCATGGCATGACTTGGGAGTATTGACATGATGAGTACGACACCAAATCCTAATGCAACTGATGGTGGAAGTATTCTTTGGATGACCCAAAGGAGTAACAAGATTCAGGAAGTTGGAAAAACTCGAGGACAAACGGATGATCTAAGTGTGGTATGCAAATGCAAATGAGTGCCATGTTCAAGAATGACTAGGTACTTCCAGATATAAAAAGTGTAACATAAAAGCTTTCCTTTTTCTCCATCATGATTAATGAGTACCTCATGTGTTTTTTATGAGCTTAATGAGGGTAACTAGATGCTTGATATAGCTCATCTCATAGACGAGTCCAATTTCACATGTTTTACGAACCTGGAAAAGGAGGGGTTCATCCCATAACGGGCCCTTCAGTGTTGAGTTTTAACGAGTCCAGAGAAGGAAAAATCGATCGTCATTTCATGTTTAGAGAGTCTGAAAAGAACTGAAGAAGACTCCAAGAGGTTGTTTTTCATAAAGTTAGTCCCTCTGCTCGAAAAAGGATAAAACAACGCAAGAGAGAACTCTTCCAATCATGATCGATTGAAGTATTCCTTTTCCATAAGTAGTGCCCCCTGGTTCGAAAAAGGGGTAAACTATCACCAAGGAGATGATCATTCAAATCCTTTTACAAGCTTGAACGAATCAATTTCGCTTGGAAATCGTTTCCTATTTTAGGAGTCTGAAAAGAGCTTAAAAAGGACTCCATGAACAACTTTTTCATGGTTGATAATAGAGTACGACAAAGGAAAAAGTAAACTCGGCACAGTTCCTTTTCCGTAAATAGTCTAGCAAGGCCGAATAAAGTGATAAACCTATACTTGTTAGACACACCTTTTTACTCAAATTTTTAACGAGCACGATAATGGTATCAAAAGCACTCGAAATCTTTTTCATATTTGAACCAGAGCACGAAAAAGTAAAAACTAAGCTCAAACCACTTTTCATGTTTTAACTAGAGCATGAAAACAAAAGTGAAAAGTAAGCTCAAATACCATCTTACTATTTTTAACGAGCTCGATGATAGGTTGAAAGAATGCTCATGATGTATGCTTCATTTTTTAACGAGCTTGATATAGGAAATGCTCAGGATTATTTCATGGTTTAATGAGCTCGAAAACCAAAAAGGAAAGTATGCTCGGAAATTTTCCCATTGGTGGACTCTTCCCCAACATGGTATCCATAGGTTGGTGCATACCCCCAACATGATTGCTAGAAGTAAGTGACTTAGATCCAATATGATGTGGTGAGGCGATCAAGTTGACTTCAACATAACATCCAGAGGTTGAAGACATGCCCCCCAAGCTTCATTTCATTCGGCTAAGGCCTAGGAGGATGAAAAGAAGGTTCATGTACTAAGTCTATGAGAAGACTCAACTCAAAGGGAAAGGATCTGTTTCATTTTTTAACGAGCTTGACACAGGAAAAGAACCATGCTCGTATGACCTGTTTCATTTTTTAGCAAGGTTGACACAGAAAGGGAACCATGCTCATTGGGTATTGTTTCATTTTTTAACGAGCTTGACACAGGAAAATAACTATGCTCAGAAATGGTTTCATTTTTACACAAGCTCGAAACCAAAGGGAAACAATGCCTGGAGGGACCTATTTCATTTTTTAATGAGCTTAAAACAGAAAGGAAACTATGCTCAGGAATGGTTTCATTTTTACACAAGCTGAAACTGAAGAGGGAAACAAACACCCAAGGGAGCTCGTTCCACCCAACCTTCTCCTGAAGACAGCCAAATCACTTGCCTTAGGACCCCCGAGCCTGTTCACTGAACCTCTAGGACAAAGATGTTAGTTTTTCATCATTTAATTCATTAGATCTAGGATCTTAACTGAAAGAAAAACATGTAAAACATATCAAGCATAAGAGACAAGAGACAAAACATTTCACCGGGGAAAACCAAGAAGGTGAAAAACCTCACAACTTCCTCAGAGATAGAATAAGCATCAATACAAGGATCACAATGATAAAACCCAAGAGATAGATATCTTCAGCAGGATGCTCCTGCTCCACTTGTGCACACTCCTCCTCTCTCTCACTAATGCGAAGTGAGTGAATAATAGAATGTGTAAAATGATAGAGACACACTCTCTATTTATACATCACTTCACTTGTCTTTTAACTTTAGCTAGGTCGTCCCCAACTTAACCACTTAACATAATGTTGACTGGGCTGACCCCCACTAGGGTGGTCTAATAACCCTTTAACCTACATGACTCATATAGGGCCGACCCCATCAAGGTGGTCTAATAACCCATCAAGTATAAGTTACGACACTTACAATATAACTTGCGACACTTGCAAGTACAACTAATGACACTTCCAATCGGAGGAATAATACATCTTTGTTGGGGATACAATAAAGTACAAATGTAATCCATACAATATACAAGTGAATATCTTCCAAAGTTACAAATACATCAATAGTCCCTCTTAACTAGGAAGGTATTCCCTTGACACAAGTCATCAATACATATAGGCACAAGTCTTCAATTCTAGAGCTAGATAATCATCACTGGATCATCGCCATCGAATCATTGTCATCGTCACTGCTACTAGTATCTCAATCAATATCCAATCTACTCATCATAGGAATTTCTACAGAGCCAGCCCTTTTTCATGCTAGATGTAGGCCTAGCCTCTAGGTAGGTCTTCATCATATCTGCGAGCAAGCCATCAAGTAGGTACACCTCAGGATTGATTATACTGCCTCTGCAAAACCTGCAAGATCTCCTAGGACTCACTACACAGCCTCTGCAAAAGCTGCAAGAGCATCTCAGGACTGATTATATACCTTTGCAAAACTTGTGTACCCTACTATCACATCATCATATTCAGATCACCTCATAGTCCACGGTGCACAGCCCAAATGCATGACGAGCTATGCATATGACCCTTTTTGTTCCTTTATTCTACCTTGTCTATGACTCATTTTTGGCATAATCCTATATTACCACTAGATCTCTTGCTTACATCTTGCAAATTTTGGCCTTGGTAAGGATTGATCTTGTCCTCCTTGTTATTTATCAATTTCTTATGATTGGATAGAGTTATGCTACCATTATTTCCTACTAAATAAGTGGCGTTTCAGGTTCAGTATCATTTTACCTACAGGTTACAAAATGAAGGATTATGGAAGCTGGAAGATATGCATTTCAGTCTTGAGCTATTACACTAAGGTATCAAGATTGATGTATTTATTTACATCATTTGGTTACTTATCCAGCGTTCAGATGATGATGCAGTCGATCCAAGGATTTGAGATTTTATACTTAATTCAGTACCTTGGGTCTATGATGACTCATAAGTTGACCACTCCGATATCTCTGGGATCGTCCCCACTTTCCACGATGCAAGCTCCGGAAATATATCTTTGAAGATCTGTAGATAGGCTTTAACTAGAAACTTGTTGTAACTATACGATCTCTCATATTTCTCTCATAGGCATTGATGTATAAAATACATTGGGACTCTTCAGAAGGGTTAGACACAATTGCATAAGATCTATTGAAAATTGTATCAGAATTTTATATAAAGGATTTCTAGTTTATTTGATTCGAATGTGTTGATCAATTTCGTGTGATTGAATGGTTGTTCAGCTCTCGTTGCCGGAGGAAGGTCCCCCTTCTGTAACAGGTGCTATTATAATTAGGATTTCTTCCTTTATGCATGAGTGACCAGGTTAATAGATTAAATATTGATGCAGTGTTGATTGGTTTAATTATTTGGTATTCAGAATTGGTGTGTTGAAGCGTAGCTAAGTGTGAATTTTGATGAGTAATATGATTGGATTGCATAGTCATTTCTATTATCAGTTACAGAGCAACATATGAATGATGAATGTGGAATTAGAATTATTTCTGCAATGAATGGATGCATTAAGTTATTATTGGAATTATGTTGTTAGTACGTAAGGGTAGAGGCATATTGTAGAGTTTAATTAGTTTGTTCAATTTCTTCATTTCAGTTGTGACTTATTGAATTGTCTTCCTTAGGAGTTTTCTCAGTTTGTTAAATTGGAAATTAAGTTGTCTTCTATAGTTTGACAGGGTGTTGTTGGTGCTGATTACTTTCTGTAGTGTATTAGAATATTATATCATAGCAGAACATTTCTTAAAGTTAATAGTTAGGTGCTTTGATTTGATTGCAAGATCCTTTCTGTAATTGGCATATTCTTAGGAGTCCATTCACCAAAAGATTGCATCCTAATTTCAATTCAGTAATTCATTAATCTCTTCTGTGTCAAGATCATCCAAGTTGCAGTGTCTGGCATATATTTTGCTTGGTAGCTCCTAAGCCTTTGTGGCCCTGGTTGATAATTTATGAACAGCTTTCTAGTTCAATTTAATTAAAAAAATAATTAAATCACTTGTCATTTTGGCGCCGCTGCCGGGGAGCTGCTAACGACATTGTAGTTTTGATTGATTATTTTTGGTTCTAGTTGCAATTTCTTCTTTCTTGGAGTGGATTGTGTGTGACATATAATTCTCTTCTGGAACATAGTCTGGTGTGATTTCAAATGAGGGACAAGTAAGATGCACAGAAAAATTCATTAGAATATTTCTCACCGCAAGTCCTTGTGATCCTGGAACATGAAAAGTATTCATGTGTAGAGTAAGAGATAGTACAGGTAGACTTGTATACGAATATGATACCCCCCCAGGTACTAACCATGCAGGAAGCGCAATAAGAGGAGGACATGTTCAAGGTAGCTCACCTTCTCTCAGTAGTTCTAAGAAAGAGACTGAAAGGCCTGATCCTTCTACCATGCATATCGACAGAATGGTCTTACCAACGTATGCTGATGAGAATCTATCAGTGACAGAATTCGTTCAAGAAAAAGAGTTTGTTCAAAAATAAGGGTTTCTCGATCAACTCAGTGTTAACAATCAAGGAGGTGAGGAACAATTGTTTGTTGAATCTCCGTTGTCAGCAGGATCAACTGCATTTGAATATTTTATTGTAAATATGGATGGAGACGCAGAACATATTCTCCGTGGGGAGGATACAAACTGAGGAGCTACAAATGGAGAATCCAGTAATGGAATGGTCACTTTTGAGTTTCCAATCTGAAATACCGAATCTACACTTAAAAACCAGATGAAGAATATTCCACATTCGGCATTGCCCAATTTTCATGGTATGGAAAGTGAAGACCCAGATACGTTCCTATTCGAATTCGATGTCCTCTGCAAGAGCTATGACTATGTTACAGATCACCAAAAACTCAAACTTTTCCCAACTACATTGAAAAGCCAAGCTCTGAGGTCATTCATGGGGCTAGGAGGGGACAGTATAACGACTTGGGATCAAATGAAGAAAGTCTTCCTGGATAAATATCAAGAATATTGCAAGGAAAAGGATTGGAAGGAAGCAATTTTTAAAATGACCCAGCAGGAGGACGAGAACCTAGAAGACTATGTGGAGAGATTCCAATATAATTTGCAAAGATTGAGACAGAATGGGTTAAATGATAATACACTGAAAATTCTGCTCCTACGTGGGATTAGAGATGATTGCATTGATCTACTGAATTTAATGGGTGCAGGGGATGTATCCCTCCTAAAATATGTGGAAATATGTGACCTTTGCAGAAGGTATTCGAGGAATGCCTTCAGATCGGGAAGAGGAATTAAGGACACAGTAAGCAGGACCACCAAGACCTCAAGAGAAGGGGTTTCAAGGGTGGACATTTGAAACCTCTTGGAGGATTTCAAGACCGACATACTTAGTTCCCTGAGCTCGCAGTTAGATGCCCTTCAAGCAAAGAAAAGGAAAGAGGAGGAAGATCAAGCTTTGGATGTCTTTTGTCCTAAATGCATAAAGAGACACCCTCTCAAAAATTTCCCATTAGACAGAGTGGAAATATTCCTTTTATGCGATTTGAAGCACCCTATGAAAGAATGCCCTTCACTGCCAGGACTCAAGGCTATATATGAAGAAGCAGGGACGGATGCAGAATCAATTTGTTTTATATCTCAAAAACGTCCATGGAAACCCCGACCTTCAGGTACAGTACTAGATCCCATGCAATCATTTAATCCTTATTGGAATAATGCTCAATTACATTAGTCACAAGTTCCACAAGCTCCACAAGTCCAACAAAACTCTCAGCCTTGGTATCCACCTTTGCCTCAACAAACTTGGACACCTTCCTATCCCCAAAATAACCCTTGGCAATCAAACTAGAGGAATTCAAATTTCGGGAATCAACAACAATTGTAGCACCTAGCCCCTCAATTACAGAATCCTCAATTCCCGTTTGCACCAGTATAACCATTAATGAAACCTCTTTTACAACCTCAGTTAACCTTGCCATTGAACAATCCACCTCCAAAACCAATTCTTCCTGCACAACCCGCTCCTAACCCTAATAATAAGGTTGGACAACCTGTAATGGTTGCTGAAATACCTAATTATCCATCCTATTCCATCTCTACGGTGGGCTGCCACGACATACAAATATGCTCTGGTAGACAAATTAATAAAACTACCTCTCCTGTAATTACAGAGGAGGAAGAGGAAGAGACACCAGAAATCTTACTGGTCCAGTCCTTAGAGATATCAGTACAATCCGAAGATAATTTCCCACCCCTCCCACCTAGGAAGCCATCCCAACCAGAGCAAAAGCAACCTCCACTATATCCTGAGCGCTTAACCATGGATAAATTTATGCCCCAGTCATAATTTGATCTCCTTGGATAACTACGAAATTTCTGCGTAAAAATTCCACTATTCCAAGCTATCAAAGACATTCCCATTTATTCCAAAGCCATCAGAGAGTTATGTTTGAAAAAACTAGGCATAAAGAGAAAAGATCCCCCAACAATCCATGTGATAGGGGATTTGGATGAATTAATGATGGGTAACACTCTTACTACTAACTAATCTGACCCTTGTAGTCCCTTTGTCAAAGTGCAAATCAATGGCATTTTTCTCTCTAATACAATGATAGATCTGGGAGCAGCTATTAATGTCATGACTAAACAAACAATGGACAGATTGGGTATTACAAACCTCCGGCAAACCTCTACTATTTTATAATTGGCTGACCAATCTCCTGTAAAACCAGAGGGAATTATAGAAGATCTTGTTATTTTAGTCAAATCATGGGAATACCGGTGGATTTTATGGTTCTACAGAAGAAATCAAACTTGGGAGGCTATCCTCTAATTCTAGGGCGACCATGGTTGGCCACAACAGATGCTTATATTGGATACCGGTCATGAAACATGTGCATATCTCATGGTAATGCTGTTAAGGAACTCACTTTGTATCCTCTAGTGAAGCCAATAATACAACCAAAATTCCCTTCCTGGCCAGATGAAGAAAAAACTGAGCAAGCAGATGAAACCCTACAGTTGTACATGATTGAACAATCACTGGCATCAAAACAATTAACTGAGGATGATCTGCTCATTCAATTCATTTCTTCTAGTCCTTCGAGAGATTTCGTAGAGTTGTTTCATTCAGTTTCCACTACCCAACAAATTGACATCATTCCAAGTTCATCGACAACATCTAATAGTATCGTTATGCCCAATGGTGAATCTGCAATTACAGAAGTAGAAATTGAACGTGGCAAGCTCCTGAAGATTAACGCTACATTGTCGAAACAGGAAATAGATCAGCTTACCTCGGTATTAAGGAAACACAAGTCTACATACGCTTGGGATTATAGTGATATGAAAGGTCTACACCCCGACTTATGCACACACCATATATATACTAAGGATGATTCCAGACCCAGAAGGCAACCCCAATGCAGGATGAATCCGACACTCAGAGAGGTGGTCAAAGAAGAACTTCAGAAGTTGTTGTCTGCAAATTTTATTTATCCCATTTCTGATAGCAAGTGGGTGTCTCCACTGGTCATAGTTCCTAAGAAGAACGGGAAGTGGCGTATTTGTGTTGATTACAGGGAATTAAACAAAGCTATGCATAAGGACCATTTTTCGTTATCCTTCATCGATCAAGTGTTGGACACACTAGCAGGAAAGAAGTATTTCTCTTTTTTGGATGGATTCAGTGGGTACAACCAGATCGGGATAGCACTGGAAGATCAAGACAAAACGACATTCACATGCCCATGGGGTACCTTCGCATACTGCGTGTTACCTTTTGGATTATGCAACTCCCTTGCCACATTTCAGTGGGATGTTCTTAGTATCTTTTATGATCTTGTTCATGAAACTATGGAAGTGTTTATGGATGATTTTACATCCCATGGTGAAGATTTTGCAGCATCTTTGAATAATCTCGACATAATACTTACACAATGCAAGGAAGTCAACCTTTGTCTCAGCAGTGAGAAATGCAGAATGATGCTCACTCAAGGTGTTGTTCTAGGCCATCTCATATCTCCCGATGGCATAAAAGTAGACCCAACAAAAATCTAGGTGATCAGTTCCATGCACACAAAAAGAGGTACGCAGTTTTATAGGATATGCGGGTTATTATAGAAGATTTTTTCAAAAATTTTCGAATATTGCTAGTCCCTTATTTCTACTTATGTCAAAAAATAAATAGTTTGAATGGATGAACGATTGTCAACTAGCCTGGGAAACTTTAAAACAGAAAGTCTCTACAGCACCTACCCTACATAAACCAAATTGGTCCCTTCCTTTCCTGATTTCTACAGATGCCTATGATACCACCATAGGAGGAGTCCTAGGTCAGCAGGAAGATCAGAAACCCTATGCCATATATTTTATTAGTAAAAATATGACTGCTACTGAACTTAATTGTACAGTGACCGAAAAGAATTCCTGGCTGTCATTTATGCCATCAATAAATTCTGCCATTACATTACAGGATACCCTGTGATTGTCCACACTGACCACTATTCTATCAAATACCTCATGAATAAACCCATCACAAATGGCAGAGTCACTAGGTGGCTGCTGTTGCTACAATAATTTGATATTTCAATAATGGACAGGCCTGGTAAAACTAATGTGGTTGCTGATTTTCTTTAAAGAATAACTATTGATGAAGAATCTCAACCGGTGGCTAATGCTTTCCTAGATGAAAATTTGTTTGCTATTTCTACTAATGTTCCTTGGTTTGTAGATGTAGCAAATTATTTGGTTGTAGGAAGACTTCCAGGGCATATGACATCAAAAGAAAAGAAAATGATTGTGCAGCAAAGTAGCAGATTTTCATGGATTGATGGCTATTTGTTTTATATAGGACTAGACTTGGTGATCCGTCGATGTGTTCGTGAAGATGAAATCTATCTAATTCTTAGAACTTGTCATGATGGTCCATGTGGAGGATACTTTACCGATAAATGAACATCCCACAAGATTCTACAATTGGGGTATTATTGGCCCACAATATTTAAAGATGCCCAAGAATATGTCCAGAGTTGTGATAGTTGCCAAAGGATGGGGCAGCCACTACAGTTTGATGAAATGCCACTTCAGACTTAGATTGTGGTGGAACCATTTGAGAAGTGGGCATTAGATTTTGTTGGCCCTATCAAACCTCCATCTAGGAAGAATTCATACATTTTAGTATGCACAGATTATGTAACTAAATGGGTAGAGGCGAAGGCACTTCCAAGGGAAACAGAACAGGAAGTCTCAAACTTTCTATATGCAGAGATTTTTACAAGGTTTGGAGTTCCGAGGGAGATTGTTATTGATGGAGGCTCTCAATTCACATCTAAAATTATCAAATCTCTCACAACAAAATACAATATCAAGCATAGGGTAACTTCACCATATCACCCTCAGGCCAATGGGCAAGTGGAAGGCACAAATAGAATTCTGGAATCAGTGCTGACAAAGCTTGTTCAACTTCATCAAAGGGACTGGGTTGATAGGCTTCTTGAATCCTCATGGGCCTACAAAACAGCATGGAGAAGCACAACAGGTTTGAGTCCTTATCAATTAGTTTATGGCAAGAAAGTCACCCTGCCAATAGAATTTAAGATTAAGACATTAAGAACTGCATTTCAATTAGGCATGGATTTATCAAGGGCTCAACATACTCGCCTACAATAGCTTAATGAGCTTGATGAATTGCGACTGGCTGCCATAGAACGTACAACCATTGTGCAACAACAACAAACCAAGTGGCATGATAAATTCATCAAAACTAAGTATTTTCAAGAGGGTGACTAGGCTCTTCTCTATGACTCCAAATTTAAAAAGTTCAAAGGAAAACTTCACACTCGTTGGCTGGGACCATATGAGATCGAAACAGTTTTTGATAATGGCACAGTATGACTCAGAACCATTGATGGTGAGGGAATGCTTCTTATGGCCAATGGTCACAGACTAAGGCCATATAAGAAACCAGTGTCCAAAGAGGCGTTCATCCGCAATATTGTTTCCTGCTGGTGTACTAATGATTTCTAGATCACTAGCTCAACCTATGAAGAATTAAACAAAAAAAGAAGGAGAAATTGGACTGTGAAAATCCTTCTGGGACGCATCCCTTTAAAAAAGAAAAAAAAAACAGGAAAATAACATTATTTTGTGATTCTAATAAGCCTATCTGTTTATTCATTGCAGGGACATTCTATCCTAATTCCCCTTCTTTATTCCATCCATCCCATCCTTCCCCTTGACATCACTCGCCTATGGATGGCCCTGCTCTCTTTGATAACTACTTTTCAGATGATTTCACACAATTTTTTCCACCATGTCATTACAGAACATGTTCTGCTTCATTACAAAACCCCTTTTCGTTGCATTACATAACATGTTCTGCTTCATCACAGAACCCCTTTTCGTTGCATTACAGAACATGTTTTGCTTCATTACAGAACCCCTTTCCATTGCATTACGGAACATGTTCCGCTCCATCACAAAACCTCTTTCTGCTCCATCATGGAACATGTTCCGCTCCATTACAGAACATGTTCTGCTCCACTACCGCAACCTTTTCCGCTCCATTACTGAAGTCCCTTCTTGCTTCATTATAGAACCCTCATCCATTTCCCATAACTTTCCGCAACACCATGGAATCATTTCACATAAGGTACCGGTTCCTTTTCCAATTTCCCCAGCACTTCAACGGTCACATTCTCGGCCACCTTCCACGTCACACCCACATGATGGCATCTCGCTTACCTGTACGGGCCCATCATCATTCGACGTTGCCAACAAATGAAAAAGGATCACTTAGCACTTGATCTGCAGCATTACGGATACCGCTCAGCAGCTAACCCGATTCATATCAAATCCCACTCGACAAGACTTGTTACCAGGCACATCATCGCAGTTCGTCAGCCTCAAATAAGAATGATCCCAGCTCCTTACAGCCATCAGCGTAAGAAGTGGAGAGCCTTCTACTCTTCTTCTCACCATCTAATACAATCATCGTAACCAAGCATAAATTGAACTCCACACATCTCCTCTCATGTAAGGCAGGTATGTAACCATCCTTCATTTGCTTTTGATAGGTACAGAAGGACAGATCATGATTTATCATGCTAATTAGTGCCACACGGGGTCATGTGTCAAGTTAGTTGGGGGGGGAGAAATTGGGTTGCCTTTAAAATTTTGTCAAACCAACTATTGTCTGATAATCCCACCACCTACGAGCTCTCAGCCAGACCAATATTGATAACCCACCTTCGTATAACCCAAGTTTATTTCTCTCTGAAAAACCGACAGGAACTTGAAATACTGTAAGCATTTGGGGAGAAATAAGGAACGAAACGCAATGAAGGGGGAAATCCAGAGTGAACCTGAAAACACGGAGATGGTCTATGGAAATAAAGAGGTCAAAATAGTTTTTCAACAGGCAGGATGACTGGAGTATTTCGACAAAATGAAGAAGGGAGATGCTGTGATCGCAATGGAATTTGTGCTCACTTATGACAGGGAAATTGCAGAAGTACGAGGACTGAAAATTCCAACGGATGAGCTCACAATCGCAAGGGTCTCTGGATTACCGCAGATAGGTGAAAAATGGTTTGAAAGACGTGTTTCAATAAAGCCTCTTATCGACAGATTTTTGGAACCTAGTGAACTGCTGCAAGGAACAAAAAAAGGGACAAAACAAGCTTCATTACTAGTTCCATGGGGTGAGGTGGCGCTCTGCATAATCAAATTCATCACATGTGAAGGTCTGTTCAGTCTGATTTTTTCTTATCATTTTAAAATTTTGAATCATTTAAGGCACCAGAAATACATCAACATGCCGTATTTTCTGTGGAAATTCTTATAATTAATGAGCAAAATGGTTAAGGGCTATAATAATCCATATACAAGTCTGGCATATCATGGGTTGATTAGATTATTGGTGGAGGATGCCCTACAAAAACAAAACTAGACATGGGAATCATTTGTGGGCATACCCTCGAGCACTGGGCAGATAGGGAAGAAGAAGAGGAAAACATTGGAAATTACCCTAGAAATTCAATAGGAGAAGCCAGTTCATGCGGTTCCAATGAAGAGCCTTCAAGCTGAAACCCCAACTTGTTCGATAGAAGGACCCCATACCCGGACAAGATCAAGGGATCAGGGGAAGCGACAAGACCAGAAAGAACTGCTTGGCTAGAACAAGGAATTAGAGGAAGGACGGGAAGTATTCATTATGTCAGAAAGCACTAGTAAAAAACCAGGAGAATCAATTTGGATTACATGATGTAGAAGAACAACAAAAGAAAGAAAAATGATGGATGACTTTGTTCAAGGGGACGCGAGGTAGCAGGATAAGGAGATTTCAGTATTTCCTGTTATGCAAGTACCGGAGGGCATATGGTAAGTTGAAGAAAGATTACTGGGACTTGAAAAATTCTTATCAAAAGAAAACAGAAGAAGTGGTGGTCCTACAAGGGAAAATTCAGAGGATGGAGGGATATAAGATGGATACCTTATTAGATGCCATAGCATGGGAAGATGAACAAAAGGAAGACTACAGAGAGACACTCAGCGATGGAGGAATAAAGGATAGCATGCAAGAAAAAAGTATGGAACCTAAGGAAGGTTCCAAATTAGAAGGACCAGAGGGTCAAGAGTTGCATGAAGAGAACCCTTCAGATGAATTCCGAATAGAATACATGGAAGAAAGGATAGCTCAGCTATAGGCGACAGTAGGAGACCTGGAAGGAAAACTAAAATTGGCCAGCAATCAGAGAAAAGGCAAAGAACAAGAGACAATTACAGAACAGCTGCAGAGGCAAGATTATGCCATGGCTATGAGAAGTCTTGGTCAAGAAGTGGAGAAATTGAAATTTGAAAAATAATATATGAACTACCTGGCTCATTCCATGAGTAATCTAAGACCCCCTTCAAATTTGTATTCTGTGTTTTTAAATGAACAACTTATATCTTTCAGAATGTCACTAGTAACTATGGGACATAATGATCATATTGAGATAATAGATCAGTTTGTTGCTGCCTTTTCCAGGAGCAATGACAAAGAAAAGGATCTTCTGTGTGAATTATACATGCATAACCTGGTCATGATAGATTATGAAGATTGGGACCCAAACCCTCATGTAGGAGAAGTACAACTGAGAGCGTTTATGTCCTTTATGAGAAATCATTTGAGATGGAACAATGTTTCCACTGCTGTAGAAAACATTGAATGGGAAGATGCCCTTTGGGTGAGAGGTTCCCCCTCAGTCGAAAAGCTTTTCATGGCCAGAAACCAGGTTATGCAGTATCAGTCATTTGTTACTCTCCTGGAGACTGCTCAATCTAAAGTTGTTCATGAATGTAGGAGTTGGATTCCCTTTCATAGGTTGGAGGTGATGCTCTGTCTACAAAGGAGGGTTAATGCTCTGATCTTGGGCTTGAAAATAAAGTACCCCTTCTCTGTTAGGATGTTTGAGCGAGCCCTCGACATAATACAAGTTTACTTTGACTACCTGAGTACACAGAGAGCCAACTAGATTGGAATACGATTTCACTTCCCTATACTTTGGTGCCCTGTGGTGGATGGAGAAGACAGTGAATTTTTCAAGATTGTTGGTGAATAGAAAGGTTTTTACAGTATAACAGAAGGTGGCCACTCTTCCTATAAGTGGAGTGATGAGTGCCTAAGAAGCTCTCCAAGCACCCCTGTTAGTGGGTCACATTCTTAATTTGCATAGGGACATGCAAACCCTTTGGTTGGGGAGAGATGACGAGCTATGCATATGACCCTTTTTGTTCCTTTATTCTACCTTGTCTATGACTCCTTTTTGACATAATCCTGTATTACCACTAGCTCTCTTGCTTACATCTTGCACATTTTGGCCGTAAGGATTGATCTTGTCCTCCTTGTTACTTGTCAATTCCTTATGATTGGATAGAGTTAGGATGCCATTATTGCCTACTAAAGAAGTGGTGTTTCAGGTTCAATATCAGTTTACCTACAGGTTGCAGAATGAAGGATTATGGAAGCTGAGAGATATGCATTTCAGTCTTGAGCTATTACACTAAGGTATCAATATTGATGTATTTCTTTACATCATTTGGTTACTTATCCAACGTTTAGATGATGATGCATTTGATCCAAGGATTGGAGATTTTGTACTTAATTCAGTACCTTGGGTCTATGATGACTCATAAGTTGACCACTCCAATATCTGTAGAATCATCCCCACTTTCCATGATGAAGGCTCCTGAAATATCTCTTTGAAGATTTGTAGATAGAATTTAATTGGAAACCTATTGTAACTATACGACCTCTCATATTTCTCTCATAGGCGTTGATGTATAAAAGACATTGGGACTCTTCAGAAGGGTTAGCCACAATTGCATAAGATCTATTGAACACTGTATCAGGATTTTATATAAAGGATTTCTAGTTTATCTAAATCAAATGTGTTGATCAATTTCATGTGATTGAGTGGTTGTTCAGCTCTTGTTGCCAGAGGCAAGCCCCCCTTCTGTAACAGGTGCTTTTATAAGAAAGATTTCTTCCTTTATGCATGAGTGATCAGGTTAATAGATTAAATATTGATACAATGTTGATTGTTTTAATTATTCGGTATTCAGAATTGGTGGGTTGAAGCGTAGCTGAGTGTGAATCCTTTAATGAGTAATACGATTGGATTGCATAGTCATTTCTATTATCAGTTACAGAGGAACATATGAATGATGAATGTGAAATTAGAATTATTTCTGCAGTGAATGGATGCATTAAGTTATTCTTGGAATTCTGTTGTTAGTACATAAGGGTAGAGGCAGATTGTAGAGTTTAATTAGTTTGTTCAATTTCTTCATTTCAGTTGTGACTTATTGAATTGTCTTCCTTGGGAGTTTTCTCAATTTGTTAAATTAGAAATTAAGTTGTCTTCTATAGTTTGGTATGGTGCTGTTGGTGCTGATTACTTTCTATAGTGTAGTAGAATATTATATCATAGGAGAACATTTCTTGGAGTTAATAGTTAGGTGCTTTGATTTGATTGAAATATCCTTTCTGTAATTGGCATAATCTTAGGAGTCCATTCACCAAAAGATTGCATCCTAATTTCAATTTAACAATTCATTGATCTCTTATGTGTCAAGATCATCCAAGTTGCAGTCTGGCATATATTTTGCTTGGTAGCTCATAAGCCTTTGTGTCCCTAGGTTGATAACTTAGAACAACTTTCTAGTTCAATTTAATTAAAAAAATAATTAGAGAGCTCGTCAATGCACACACATCACAACAATTACATTCATCGGCATGGAAGGACTTTCCTCTGACCATCCGGGAAAGGCTCAACACTTACATCAATGACCATGGAAGGACTTTCCTCTGACCATGTCAGAAAGGATACAACAATTACATCAATCTCCATGGAAGGAATTTCCTCTGACCATGTCGGAAAAGCTCGGCATTTACATCAACAACCATGGAAGGACTTTCGTCTAACCATGTCGGAAAAGCCATGCCCAGCCCTTACATCTCACCATGGGAGGATTTTCCTACCACCATGTGAGAATGGCACAACCCTTACATCTACACCATGGGAGGAATTTCCTACCACCATGTGAGAATGGCCCAGCCCTTACATCTACACCATAGGAGGACTTTCCTACCACTATGTGAGAATGGCTTGTGTGCATCTGTGTCTCTGGAATCATCACTTCCCCTTGGAAGGAATCTCAATTTGAAGTATACCAAGTCTCTCTCTAAAGTACTCAAACGTCACTCTGGCCAGCGGCTTGGTCAACACATCGGCTATCTGCTCGTCCGTTGCAACATACAAGAGCTTCACTGCTCCTCTCTGCACCATATCCCTAATATAGTGATATTTGATCTCAATGTTCTTCAACCTGTCATGGAACATCGGGTTCTCAGACAACTTCACACAACTATGGTTGTCACAGAAGATATAGGTAGCATCCAACGGGAGATCAAATAACTTAGACAATAGCTTCCTAAGCCATATTGCCTCACAACTAGTTGAACAAGCTGCAACATACTCTGCTTCGGCTGTACTGAGTGCACACAATACTTCTTCCTGCTAAACCAAGAGATCATACCGGATTCCATACTGAATCAGCACCCCGAACTTCTCTTCCGATCAATGGAACTTCCTGCCCAATCTGAATCAGCATAACCCTCCAGGTTAAACTTTTGATTCATATAATATTTGAGCCCATAGTCAACTGTACCCTTTAGGTACCTCATAATATTCTTTACAGCAATCAGGTGAACACTTCTCGAATCTGTCAGGAACTTGCTCAATGTGTTCACCGCAAAGCAAATATCTGGTCTCGTGTTCATCAAGTACATCAAGGACCCAATCATTTGATGATACACCGTGACATCAACCATCTCTAATGAAGCATCACACACAAGCTTCAGGTTCGATGCCATAGGTTTGGCCATGGCCTTGCAGTCCATCATCTTGAACCCCTTCAGGATCTCTACTGCATACTTCCCTTGTCCAAGGAAGATTCCATCTGCACTCTGCCACACCTCCATGCCTAGAAAGTAGTGCATCAACCCCAAGTCCTTCATCTCCAACTCGGCAACAAGATTCCTCTTTGTGTCGAAAATTAATCTATCCTCACCTGTCACAAACAGGTCATCCACATACAATAGGAGTATCACTATATTTCCTTCCTCAACCTTGTAGTAAAGGTTGGAATCTGCTTTACTCTTGGTAAATCCCAAGCTAGATAGAAAGTATTCTATCCTACCATACCAAGTCCTAGGAGCTTGCTTCAAGCCATACAAGGCTTTCTTCAACCTGCACACATATGACTCTCTGTCATGTGTCTCAAAACAGAGTGGCTGCTCCACATACACTTCATCTTCGACTACACCATTCAAGAAAGTTGCCTTGACATCCATCTGGTGTATCTCCCACTTCATCACTCACCTTTTATTTCTCTATGCTACCATCTGCAGCATGCTTGATCTTATAGATCCATTTGGAAGTCAC
The DNA here is from genome assembly GCA_027924585.1 of Larix kaempferi. Taxonomy (NCBI): domain Eukaryota; kingdom Viridiplantae; phylum Streptophyta; class Pinopsida; order Pinales; family Pinaceae; genus Larix; species Larix kaempferi. The sequence goes on from BSBM01000761.1 coordinate 14,227,306, forward strand.
AACAGACTTCCCTTCTGGTCTTGGGACCACATCCCAGACATCATTCTTCATGATTGACTGGTATTCCTCGATCATGGCATCCTTTCATTACTTCATCCTGGATCCTGGGAACTTCAGATTATTCAATATCTTCAATATATAGTTTTCTTGAACTTCGTTACTGGAACAAATGTTGTCGTCCTTGTAGGTGATTGTACACGATCTTTCCTACAAGTCATATTCAATTGCATGATTAGAAACTTCTCATAATTTTTCAAAAAACACATTCTTATGCATAAAGACATATGTCATACAGTCATGCAATTATCCAATGCTTCAATACAACATTTGTCCATATCCTGTAACTTTCTAGATGCCTTCCATCTCTACTAGAGCATTGTTAAGAGTGTGCACAACTCCCAACATGTTAGCAAAGAGGTTTCATTCTAGATAAGTAGCAATGGAATGTTGTACAGTACCATAGGCCACTTACCCATTACTATATTAGTAGTATCTTGTTCATTAATGCAAATTCTCTAAAATGCATAATATACATCCTAAATCAAAGAACATAAGTATGTACATGACTGAACAACATCATTATATATACAAGAAATGGAAATTCAAATACTCATCTTTGTTTGGTTGTAGCGTGGACTCCCTCTCAATCTTTGCTTCCTTACAGGAACTACTGGAGTGTGCTCCCTCTTGATCTTTGCTTTCTTGCAGGAGCTAATGGAGTGTGCTCCCTCTTGATCTTTGCTTCCTGGATTATCTGTCCTTTTACTCATATCCATCCAGGACCACTATGCATGCTTAAGTGTGCACTAGTGTCATCATAGTGTCATCCTCAAGATCTCATTCATAATCATACATTCATTAGTATAATCTCAATACTATAAAAACGTTATGATTCTAAATAATCTTAAACATGTATGGTCATGATCATTTCATACACAGATAATAAGCGTTAGCATTCAAGGTTTCAGAGAGGACTTCATTTACTCATGCATATTCTTATTTGACCATAGGACTCTTTTGGTTAGTCATATCATCAATCAAAGTAAGGAACATAATATTTATAAAACCTTGATTACTCAAACTTATAACTTCATGAATAATCATTATCAATCATGCCAAGTATACTTATATAAGAGATCCTAACACAAGGTAGGATTCTAACTTGATATAGGAAAAACATACCTGGTTATCATGTTTGCTAGTTATGTCTAACATACCCAAACAATGTCTTCTTGTTCTCTTCAATAACTTGTGCTTAGTAACCTGCATAACTCATAAGTTAACTATTGTAGAACCAAATTATACTTACCTCATAAATAGAGCTTCTATGTGATCCATGAGTCTTTGTCTTCATGTCACCATGGTCATATGTTCTTGATCTAGAACTTGATTTATAAATTTCATGTTAGTGGACAACATCATCCTTATACAATACCACGGTCCATTAGTACAATCATAAGTGTCATAACCCTAATCAATGAATGTCTTCTATCATTCACATGCATTCATACTTTTACTTGGGTGATTTAATCAATATTGTACTAACCTCAAGACATATCATAATGAATAGATTTCAAAACATACCTGTAAGTCATACCTGTGAGATTGCTTGTAGTCTTCTTATGTAAGGCCTTAGCCACATCTCCCTATGGAACTGGAAGTTCTTCACTTATGCAAGTGTCCAATCCATTCTCTTCTAGGATTAACCCAATCCACTTTGATTTGCTGAAAATGGATCTGGAACTGGATTAGGGTTTGTCAGAGAAACCCTAAAAATTCAAATTTTGAATTTAAAACTTCTGAATGGATGGAAATATGTGCCTTGTGGAGATGATCAAGCTGGTATACTTCAATTTTGAAAACTGCAAAATTTGACCCCTCAAAATTGCCTTTGAAACTTCCAGATATTCTAGATAGGATCCCAAACTAGGGTTTGATAAAGCTCGGTCTTCTGCCAATCCAAAAGGTTTGATTTTGTGTTCTAAACTTCAATTTTTCTGAGGAGCTTCCAGTTGTGGTCGCCAATTTAAAAAATTCCAACTTTTGCAGAAGCCCTAATTTTCCATCTTTCCGATTAAAATCCCGAACTAGGGTTTGATAAGGCCCGACTTTTTGCCCAACCAAAAAATTCGATCTTGGTCCCTAAATTTTGATTTTTATGAGGAGCATTAATCCATGTTATCCAATTCTAAAAATTCCAACTTTGTCTGAAGCCCTAAATTCCCGCAGCAGTGACAAGCCAAGAATGAAGGTGCTCAAAATCCAATTATGTTTTGACAGAAATATGCACCTTATTGTTTCTGGTGCATCTCTGAAATTACGAATCCACAAGGTCTAAAAATTTGATTTTTGTTAGCCTGACCTGTCATCTTTCTAACCCCATAGGTACTACCTCAAATGGATTCTCTGAGAGAGAGATATTCCAAATGTCAAAACGTGACTTGTTTATGGGATAAAAAAGGATAGTGAACTTGTACGTAGTTCCACGTGTAACTGGTTCTACTTCGGCCTCTCAAAAGTGGACCTATGAAAGTATAGTCCATGCCGTACCTATCACTTTTTACGAAATTTCATTTGGAGCTTTCTATCCCAAGCTGTGACCTTTTTTCCTAGGTCTCCTGTTTTTTACTGAGATCTGGAAGAGGCAGAAACCCTATATTGTATAGGTCATAAAACATAAAGTACAATGAATTAGATGTTGTGCTTCAGACACAAGGTACCTGGCGATGCTATCTACTACGTGTAGAATTTTTAGAACTTGGACCTTTTCCAAAATGGATTTATAGTGAAAGTTCCACAATGACTGGTTTTTTCTATATCAAGCCCTAGCTTCCAATTTGTCGCAAGTACAACAAGTCTCATAAATGGCATACCATGCCTTCCTTCAGGATAGCTCTATACCATGTTATTTTTTCATCATTTAATTCAATAGATCTAGGATCTTAACTGAAAGAACAAAATGTACAGCATATCAAGCATAAGAGACAAGAGACAAGACACACAAAACATTTCACCGGGGAAAACCAAGAAGGTGAAAAACCCCGCAACTTCCTCATAGATAGAATAAGCATCAATACAAGGATCACAATGATCAAACCCAAGAGATAGATATCTTCAGCAGCATGCTCCTCCTCCACTTGTGCGCACTCCTCCTCTCTCTCAGTAATGTGAATTTAGTGAATAATAGAATGTGTAAAATGAGAGAGACACACTCTCTATTTATACACTACTTCACTTGTCTTTTAACTTTAGCTAGGTCGGCACCAACTTAACCACTTAACATAATGTTGACCGGGATGGCTGTTAAAATTTGAGCATTAATTCACAATACTCTTGGATATTTACTGAGAGAATAACATATACAGTATATCAATGCATAACAATCACAATAAGCATGACAAGCATCATGAGAATCAAAAGCATGAGAGACAAGAGACACAGAGTTTCCACGGGGAAAACCCTAAGGTGAAAAACCCCACAACTTCCTCAGAGATAGAGAGAGAAATGGCTCAACCAAAGTACAACCAAAATACACTTGAGATAGTCTCCTAGAGCAGATGATCCTCCTCCTCACTAGTGCGCCACTTTCTGAGTGAGAGAAGTGCGTCTTTCCGAATGATCCAAATAGAGATCTCCCGATCTCTATTTATACTTAACCTATTTTCCCAGTGACCTTATGGGGCCAAATTGTCTATCTAGATACATTTACAATATAATATATATTTTAGGGAACCCCACACATGGTGGTCTAATAACCCATCGGCAAGTACACACACTTGCGACAATTGTCAATCCACATGACGACACTTCCTTATAGAGGAATAACACATCTCTTATAAGGGTACAATAAATATATATGAAATACATTTTGAAGTTACATATACATCAACACTCCCTCTTAACTAGGAAGGTATTTCTCGACATAGTTCTGCTAGACAAGTCTTCTTCTCGAGATCATTGTCATCGATGCATCATCATCATCATCATCACTGTTGCTGCTATCTCAACCAATCTTTGACTCTACTCGTCATAGGAAGTTCTACAGAGCCAATACTTTTTCATACTGGATGTAGGCCCACCACATGCAGGTCTTCATCATATGTGCGAACGGTCTGATAGAGGTGGCCTCTTAGGACTAATTTTATGTGCGGATGCAATACCGGAAAGAGTATCCCAGGAACATTTATGTGCCTAAGCACGAACGACAAGATCTCCCAGGACTGATTACATGCATCTCCTCCACAATACCTTTAAAGAGCATCCCACGAACATTTATGTGCCGCAGCACGACCGGAAAGATCTCTAAAGAGCATCCGGGACTTATTACGAGCATACAGCTCAACCTCTCGGATCTCCAGGATTGATTACATGTGGATAGACAAAACCTTTAAAGAGCATCCCAGGAACATTTATGTGTTGCAGCACGACCGACAAGATCTCTAAAGAGCATCCCAGGACTAATTACGAGCACACAACTCAACTTCTTGGATCTCCAGGATTGATTACATGTCTCCATAGTAATACCTCATCCCAGGAGTGATTACGAGCACACAACTCAACCTATCGGATATCTGAGGACTGATTACATACTACATAGCATTACCAGAAAGAGTACCCCAAGAACATTTATGTGTCGTAGCACGACCGGCAATATCTCCCAGGACTGATTACATGCTATTTTCACAACCTACCACATATCATCTTTGGCCTCCAAGTATCAACCTGATACTCATGATCCAACGGATCATCATCACACGAGGCATCATCCTGATGCCCATGATCATACTGATCATCATCACTTGTACCATCCTGGTACATATCATCTAGAGCAACATCCTGAAGCTCATCATCATGATCAACCTGATCATACAATGCATCCACCTAATGCACACAAACTATCTACTTGATACATATCATCATACATTATCCACTTGATCATACAGTGTATCCACCTGATACAAATGCAAATACATGATACATATCAACATACATGATCTACCTAATCATACAATGTATCCACCTGATACAGATACATGGTCCAAGCATCCAACATGATGCATATACAAATACATACAAATGATCAAACCGATCATATCCAGCACCCAACAGGATGCGTACATACATATAAATGATCCAACTGATCATATCCAGCATCAACATGATGCGTACATACATACAAATATAAATGATCCAACTGATCATATCCAGCATCAACACGATGCATACATACATACAAATATAAATGATCCAACTGATCATATCCAGCATCCAACATGATGCATATATAGAGCAGTAACTGGAGCATCGTCCTAATACTCATCATCCAGCGCTTACATCCACATCCATGTGAAGGATCCTCCTTCCAACATGCTTGGGATGGCTTCAGCAAATGTGTCCATCACTTCTTCCTCAAAGTGTCGTCGATCTAAAGAACACTAAGCCTCTCCCTGAAGTACTCGAACTTCACCCTGGCTGGTGGCTTCGTCAGCACATCTGCAATTTGCTCGTCCTTTGCAACATACAGGAGCTTCACGGCTCCTCTCTGCACCATATCCCTGATATAGTGATATTTGATCTCTATGTGTTTCGACCTGTTATGAAACACCAGGTTCTCAGACAGCTTCACACAACTCTGGTTATCGCAGAATATACCAGTAGCATCCAATGGGAGATCAAATAACTCAGACAGTAGCTTTCATAGCCATACTGCCTCACAACTAACTAAACAGGCTGCAACATACTCTGCCTCAGCTGTACTCAGTGCTACGCAGGATTGTTTCCTGCTAAATCAAGAGATCACACCTGATCCCATACTGAAGCACCACCCAGATGTGCTCTTCCTATCTGCAGCACTGCCAGCCCAATCTGAATCAACATAACCCTGCAGGTTAAACTTTTGATTCACTTCATACTTGAGCCCATAATCTACTGTACCCTTTAGGTACCTCAGAACATGCTTTATAGCAACCAGATGAACACTCCTCGGATCCGTCAGGAACTGGCTCAATGTGTTCACTGCAAAGCAAATATCTGGTCTCGTGTTCGTCAGGTACATCAAGGACCCAATCATCTGACGATACATAGAGACGTCAACCGGCTCAGATGAAGCATCACATAGAAGCTTTAGATTCGATGCCATGGGTGTGGCCATGGCCTTGCAATCAACATCCCAAATCTCTTCAAAATATCTACTATGTACTTCCCTTGACCAAGGAAGATCCCACCTGAATTCTACCACACCTCCATACCTAGGAAATAATGCATCATTCCGAAATCTTTCATATCAAACTCAGCAGCAAGCTTCCTCTTAGTATCTGCAATCAATTCGTCATCTCCTGTTACAAATAAGTCATCCACATACAGGAGTAGAATCACAGGATTCCTTTCCTCAACCTTTTAGTAGAGGTTGGAATCCGCTTTAATCTTGGTAAAGCCCAAGCTAGATAGGAAACTGTCCATCCTACCATACCAAGTTCTGGGAGCTTGCTTCAAGCCATACAAGGCTTTCTTCAATCTGCACACATATGAATCCCTATCGTGTATTTCAAAACTGAGTGGCTGCTCCACGTATACTTCCTCTTCAACTACACCATTCAAGAAAGTAGTCTTGATATCCATCTGGTGTATTTTCCACTTCATTGCTACAGCCAGGGCAAGTACTGTTCTGATGGAAGTATACTTAGCTACAGGTGCAAAATTTTCTTCATAATATATTCCCTCTTTCTGAGAGAAGCCACGAGCTACGAATCTTGCTTTGTATTTCTCTACATTGCCATCTGCAACATGCTTGATTTTGTAGATCCATTTGGAAGTCACAATAGACTTCTGTTTAGGTCTTGGGACAACATCCCAAATATCATTCTTCATTATTGATTGGTATTCCTCAACCATGGCATCCTTCCATTCTTTCTTTTCCGCTGCTTCTTCATAACTGGAAGGTTCTTTGTTCATAATGTCACAGAGTAAAGCAACATAGCTGGTATGTGATCTGGTTCTCTTCTTTGCTCTGTGTTCTTCTTATGGAATGCCAAATATTTCTGCATCTTGAATGAGCTCTCTAGCCCATGCAAGTTTCCTCTTGTGAGAGTTATCCTCACGGGGTGGATCTACAAGTTCTTGCGGATCTTCAAACTCACGAACAACTTCTAGAATTGCTTCAGTCATGGTAGTGTCTTGAAATCTAGTTTCCTTAGGTTCTTCATAAACTTCGATAGGTTCCTTCCTTGATTTGATGAATGCTGAGTTTTCATCAAATGTTACATCCCTGCTGACATCAATCTTCTTGAACCCTGGAAAGTATATTTTGTAATCCTTCGAGCTTTCATTGTAACCCACAAAGATACCCTTCTTTCCTAAAGGATCTAGTTTGGTCCTCTTTTCCTTTGGGACATGAGTGTATACTGGACAACCAAATATTCTGAGATGGCTGACTTCAGGTTTCTTACCAGAAAGGACCTCTTCTGGTGTCTTGTTGTCCAATATCTTGTTGGGTGTTCTGTTCTGCACATATACAGTTGTTATAGCTACTTCTTCCCATAGATGCATAGGTAGATCCTGGTCATGCAGCATTTCCCTTGCTGCTTCCATGATGGTTTTGTTCTTCCTTTCTACAACTCCATTTTGTTGAGGATTATAAGGAGCAATCAACTCCCTCTTAATCCCTGAATCACTGCAAAGCTTCTTGAATTCACCTGAGGTGAATTCTCCACCATTGTCGGATCTGAATGTTTTGATATTTTTGTCAGTTTGATTCTCCATCAAGGTTTTGAATTCCTTGAACTTATCAAGCACCTCATCTTTGTTTTTCAAGAAGTATACCCAAGTCTTCCTGGAGAAGTCATTAATAAATGAGACATAGTGAACATACCCACTTAGAGAACTGGATGACATATGACCACATACATCTGAGTGGATGATTTCCAGGATATCTTTTGCCTTGATTTCACTGCTTGGGAAATCCTTCTTAATATTCTTACCTTTTGCACATCCTTTGCAAACACCTTCATGTTTGGTCTTGATTTCAGGAAGACCCTCTATAGCCTTGCTTGCAATTGGAAGTGCCCTATAGTGCATATGAGCAAGTCTTCTATGCCAAAGTTCACTTGGCTCCATGGATTCATGCACCATGGCATGTTCAGGTTATCCTTTTAATTTATACAAACCTCCCTCTTGCTCTCCAATCACAACTGCATCATATATGGTCTTTCCCTTTGGCCACATTAAGACTTGGCCATCCAAAAATGTAACCCTCATACCTTTTGTATCCAATGCAGAGATGGAGAGTAAGTTCTTCTTGAGACCAGGTACATAAAGGACTTCTTTCATCTTCAAATAATTTACAGAATCTAGGTTGTAGGAGGCTTCACCACTTCCTTTGATGGGATATTGATAATCATCCCCGAGTTTCACTTTATGGGGTGATTCATGTTCAGACAGATTTACAAAGGATTCTTTAAACCCAGTCATGTGTTTGGAATCCCCATTGTAAATTAACCAATCATTACAACCATGGGAGATAGTACCTGTGAGAGAAGAGATTAGAACATACTCTTCTTCACTTGATCAGTCATCATTACTATCATCACTTTCTGCCCTAGCCTTCTTCTTTGGAGGTTCATCATCTTCGGCAGCATGAGCATGGTACCTTCTTTTGTTACCCTTCTTCTTCTTGCTGGAGTTGTTGTTGTTGTGTTTGTCCCTTTTGTTCTTGGGACATTCTGAAGCAAAGTGACCCTTCTCATTACAAGTGAAACACCCTAGATCTTTCTTGTCTTTGTGAAAATGATGAGAAGATTTCTTCTTGTGATGGAATGGCTCCCTCTTGAACTTGCCCTTCTTAGTGTGAGCTATGAGAGCTTGATCTTGATTTCCCATCTTCTCTTCTCTTGCCACAAGCCTTGCTTCTTCTTGAGACCATTCCTCCCATAATCTGCTGAAGGAGATTAACTTCTTTCTGGCACAAATCCCCTGGATAGAAAAGTCCCATGACCTGGTTAGGCCATTCAAAGTAGTCATAACAATTTCACCAGTCTCCACCATTTCATATACAACTTCAAGTTGTTCCTTGATCTGAGATACCTTGGAGAAATAGGATTGAATGGTTTCTCCATTCGACATCTTGACCCCTTTCAATTGATTCTGCAGGGCCATCCTCTGATTTATGTTCTTTCCTTCAAATAGCTTGGTCAAAGAGTCAAACATAGCCTTGGGTGTCTCTAGAGAAGACACATGGGGTATGAGATGGTCTTTGATAGAATCAACAATGATTTTCTTTGCCTTGACCAATTTCTTCTTATGCAATACCTTAGCCTCTTCATCCTCTGGGATAGGGATGTCTTCTTTTATATATGAGTCCAACACATTCTCTTCCAGGATTAACCCAATCCTATACTTCCAAGCTCGGAAGTTATCATCCCCTTCAAGCTTATCCTCAAGCTTGGTGTGGTGAGACATATTAAAGAGTACTTCAAATGAAATAGAAAAGATTTAGGTCTTACCACTTGAAATGTTGAAAACTGGATCTGGTCCCGGATTAGGGTTTGTCGAAAAAACCGTAAAAATTCAAAATGTGAATTTCAACTTTCTGAAAGGATAGAAAGATGCGCCTTGATGAGCTAATCAGCCTGGTGTATTTAGACTTTGAGATAAACAAAGCTTTACCCTTCAGATTTTCCTTTTTGTCCTCCTGGGTTCACTAGGGAGAGCCCTAAATTAGGGTTTGAGTTTCCTGGAGATCTACCCAACCAAAAATCTCGATCCAAAGATCTAAACTTCTATTTTTGCAAGGGGATTCCAGCTATGGCTTCAGATTTCAGAAATTCCTATTTTTGTGGAAACCCTAATTTTTAGTGCCAAATCTGAAAATGCTCATAATTGAATTCTGATTGGACAGATAGATTCTCCTTGATGAGTAGAGTCAATCTACTATACTATGTTTCCAAAAACTATGGAGAGAAACCCAATAAACAAGAAACTCAAGTTTCCATCATTGCAAAATGTCTTCTTCTCATGTTAGCTCTGATACCATGTTAAAAATTTGAGCATTAATTCACAATACTCTTGGATATTTATTGAGAGAATAAAATATACAGTATATCAATGCATAACAATCACAATAAGCATCACAAGCATCACAAGAATCAAAAGCATGAGAAACAAGAGACACAGAGTTTCCATGGGGAAAACCCTAAGGTAAAAAACCCACAACTTCGTCAAATATAGAGAGAGCAATGGCTCAACCAAAATACACTTGAGATAGTATCCTAGAGCAGAAGATCCTCCTCCTCACTAGTGCGCCACTTTCTGAGTGAGAGAACTGTGTCTTTTCGAATGATCCAAATAGAGATCTCCCGATCTCTATTTATACTTAACATGTTTTCCCAGTGACCTTATGGGGCTGACTTGTCTATCTAGATACATCCATAATATAATATATATTTTAGGGCCGACCCCACACATGGTGGTCTAATAACCCATTGGCAAGTACACACACTTGCAACACTTGTCAATCCACATGACGACACTTCCTGATAGAGGAATAACACATCTCTTATAAGGGTACAATAAATATATATGAAATACATAGATGAAATACATTCTGAAGTTACATATACATCAACACCAACCCCCACTAGGGTGGTCTAATAACCCTTTAACCCACATGACTCATACAGGGCCGACCTCATCAAGGTGGTCTAATAACCCATCAAGTATAAGTTACGACACTTACAATATAACTTGCGACACGTGCTAGTACAACTGACGACACTTCCAATCGGAGGAATAATACATCTTCGTTGGTGATACAATAAAGTACAAATTTAATACATACAATATACAAGTTAATATCTTCCGAAGTTACAAATACATCAACAGAAGATGTTGTGTGGAGGCAAATGTTATCCTCCGCACTCAGCAGTGATGTTGACAATACTCCAGAATGAGACTTTTGCTTTTCAACAATATTGAGTTCTGCATATAGCAGTACTAACTCAGATTAATAGACTTATCTCCATCAATCACTCTAGACTTCCCCCATCGAATCTCTTGTGCATTCCTCTTACTTTCTGTGCTCAGAATTATCACAAGGTAAAACTTGATTCCCTCCTCCTTCAATTCGTTGGGTGTAATAGATTGCCTAGGTCTTTGGTCAGTTTTACAATTATTGAGCCACCTGCTCTATTCCACTTCCTTGGGGAACATGACCATAAATGTAGGGAATTTGCCACCTGCAATAGCTAGAAGTGCATTGATGATGCTTCCAAGTGTCAATTTTCTCTCCACCCCAGTTCATTCCTCCTAGTGGGTCAGTGAACACTCTTTCAACAGTCTCCTTGGGATATTTGTCTCCTCTTTTATTTATTAATAATAAAATATTTGAGAAATTAATTACAGTCATCCTTGACCCCACTTGGTCAATAATCATAAAAAATTTACAATAACCTATCACATAAAGTTTTTCCCATAACATAAAATGTTCATAATTTGGGTATGTGACACAAATTCTGCATTTCCATGATCATGCTAATTTTGTCAAAGTAAATTACAATAAGAGGAAATTGGGGGGTATAATCTCTAAACTTCTAGGGCAGGGCCTAGGTTGGACTTAGTCCTTTCTTATGTAGATGCCTTGATGTATTAACGGTTTGGAAATGAGTCCCGAATATGTCAAGGAATATCTATATAGTAGACCAAGGTCGGTGAATTTCTAATGATGTCGAACAACCCACTAGGGTGGGGGACCTGAAAAATGATGAAGGTGACAAGTGGGAAAATTATGGCATTGGATTGGAAATTATTAATTCATAGATGAGAACATTGAAATTGCCAAAAATGTAAGAATCCCCTTGATGCGATAAAGAGTTTGGTGTCAATCATAGGGGAGACTATTGAGGAAAAGAAAAGTGATGATTCTCTATTCTTATTCCAAAGTTAACCCTTTTTTATGGAGGGGTATCCAAGTCACAATTATTTTTGTCGTAACTCTTAGAGTGGGTGTTGTTGAGGTCGATGAGAGCTAAGGAAAATGATAATATGTGTATATCATTGATGAGGACCAAGAACATATTGTAACTGGTTGGTTTAATGAAAGAATCAATATGAGACAAGTTGGTAAGCATGAGGATTGTGACTTCTCTTCATTAGAGTACAATTGGGTAACTAACTCTAGGTAGGAATATTCAACCATCGGTGTAGGGTGAGTTAGGGTCAGAACCCTTGGAAAGCATGGCCACAATAGCCTATCCAAAACCATCCTTGGAACTAGGGATGGACCTAATTAATGAAATATTCCTACCTATACCATTCAACAAAAAAACCCTACCCTTCGCAATTCCAATGGCCTTACTCCTAAGAACCATCTCTTCCTTATTTTTTCCAATTTCCTAAGCAACCACAGATTACTCAACCTCAACAATTGCAACCCCCCCCTGCATAGTCTTCTAGACCAAATCAACTTCCTTTCCAATCCATCCCTAATTAAAATAATAAAGTATCCCAATGGAAAGGACCTAATTAATGAAATATTCCTACCTATACCATGCAACAACAACAACCCTACCCTTCGCAATTCCAACGAACTTACTCCTAACAACCATCTCTTCCTTATTTTGTCCAATTGTCTAAGCAACCACATATTACTCAACCTCAGCAATTGTAGCTTCCCCCTGCATAGTCTTCTAGACCAAATCAACTTCCTTTCCAATCCATCCCTAATTCAAATAATAAAGTATCCCAACCTATTCTTCATGCTGAGTTTGAGTCCTTCCCAACCTATCTAGTTACTCCGATAGAAGTACATGATACCCACCTTCAATAGGGAAAGGTGGTTTAACATAATGCTCATGTTTTCATTAAGGAGGAAATTGAGGAGGAGAATCCTATCTTACAACCAATGATGACCCCCATGCCATAATAAAGCAAACATCTCCACCAACAAATCATCTTCCCTATTCTAATACACCCCCCTAACCGGGAAGATTGAATCTAGAGAGGCCCACACCCCACTCATAATTTGATCTTATATCCAAATTGATGAATGTTTGCATTAAGATCCCCTTGCTTCAATCCATTAAGTATATTCCCATTTACGCCAAAAGAGTGAGGGAACTCTACCTTAAGAAACGAGGGAGGAGAAAGAGTGAACCACCTACCATCCAGTTCATAGGGAAGTCTATAGATTTGATGTCTAAGCATATTTACATGGACAAGTATATAGATTCTGGTAGCCCCATCATTTCAGTTCATATAAATGATATCCTTGTTCCAAACACCCTTATTGACCTTGGAGAAGCCATTAACATTACGACCTTGCAAACCATGGAGCAATTGGATTTGCTTAATCTTCGTCCAACACCTACAGTCTTAGAGTTAGCTGATAGGTATATAATCAAACCAAAAGGAATGTTGGATGACATTATTGTCTCCTTGGACTCTTGGGAGTACCCATTGGATTTCATGATTTTACAACCTAAATCTTCCTCAGGGGGTGAGGAATCCAGTAATCCTTGGTATACCTTGGCTTGCAATGATCGATGCCTTTATAGGTTGCAAGTTTGGAAACATGTTCATCTCTTGTGGGGAATTTGTCATGGTTCGATATTTGCAGAAACACTCAAAGGAATTTTCCTGGGATTAATCACGATATGAAGGATATACACCTTGAAAACTACTCCCACTACATCTACATTCAACAAGATTCCCATCCTATTAGGCATCCTCGAAGGAGGATGAAACCAACACTTAGAGAAGTAGTGATAGAGGAATTGCAAAAATTGTTAAACGTGAACTTCATATATCCAATCTTAGATAGTCGGTAATTTCCTATTTAGTAGTGGTACCAAAGAAGAATGGTAAGCGGTGAATCTATGTGTATTACATAGAATTGAATAAAGCCACCATGAAGAACTACCTTCATCTTCTGTTGATCGACCAAGTCTTAGACACACTGATTGGTAAGAAACATTTCTCCTTTTTAGATGGATTCAATGGGTACAATCAAATTCAAATCACACCTAAGGATCAAGAGAAAACCACATTCACATGCCTATATAGTTTTTTCCCTTTGGTTTATGGAACGTCTCTACAACCTTTCAAACACTACTACATATGGCTCAAAAGTCCCACGAAAGTTTGCCATGAAACAGTGAAAATCGATGTTTTCATGGAAAAATAGTTTAAATTTTTGGAAAAAATTGAAAATTCTGCCGACGATCATCGCTATAGCGACGTTATAGACCTTTCGTCACTATAGCAATGACCTTTCATCGCTATAGTGACGAAATGTCTATACCATTTCTATAGCGATGAAAGGTCTATACCATAGATGGATGTGGAATTTGGCCATTTGACCTCTAAGGAAAGTGATGAACTTGAGGACAATGGAAATCGAGAGACTCTCTTATGGCATCTAACGTTGATTCTTATTGGCATGATAATAATGATATCAAAAATTTGCAGTCTATGATGGACTCTGAGCATGGATTGAAGGCTGAGTGGATAAGTGTTTCATCAATAAATACAACAAATTCACCATCATATGATAACTCTGAATAACTAAGTGGAATGCAATCCTTCTTAGGCAGGAAAGCATATGCATATGGTGTTGGAATCATGCCATCTTGTAGATTTAGAATTTTTGTTCATCCATCTTTTGAAGGTATAACTTCTACGTCTCCATCCCAATTATTTAATGATCTGTCAAGAAGAGAGTTTGTTGATCAAAACTAGAAACTGTCACAATCAAAGTTGAAATATGCTGCTCATTTAATGGGTGAAAATGAATCTGCTTCAATGGGTAAAATAAATGATTATAATAGGGAATCTTCAATTTTTCCTAGAGTCAATGGCATAAGTAGAGATTCTAAAGCTCATTCGCAATCAATAGGTGGTATTAAAAAGGTTTCTAAGTTGGATTCCTCAGATTTATCAAGTGACACAAATGTAAGCAATATTGGAAAGACCAAGCATGATATTTCACCAGTTTCAAGTAAATTATCCCTTGATAATACTTCAAGATGGACCAATGAAAACAAATGAAATCTCTTTAAAATAATTGATATCAAATGCAAATAGGGGGAGAAATCATCAAGTTCAACACCATTAATTGAGGTTTGTTTTAAAGAAAGTGAAGAACAAGATAACTATTTAACTCCATGTGCAAAGACTCAAAATTGGACAAGCATATATGAATATTGCAAAACATAGGTTGGTAGTGTTGAAATGTTTGATGGTTCAGAAAAAACCCAAGAACATGTAATGGTTCAAACATGATCTCATTTCTACAAGTTGTGATCATGCTATAGAAATTAAAGCCAAATGCAACTGAAGTCTTGGTTTAGGAGGAAGTGAATGCTCAGTGTCTTGCATTGGAAGCTCTAGTGTGGGATCTAATGAGTGTGTGAATCCAGGGAATGTTGGGTGGAAGTTAACAACAGTTGAACCATTTTACAACATTCCAAATTTGCTCACAGGATGCTTTGAATTAGGTGAGGATTCAATTGAGATGCTTGTTGGTATGAAATAATTTGATGGCCAAGAAGGTATTGGAAAATTTACAAATGAAATGATATCCTCTCCATATGAATCTGGTCAAAGAGAACATTTTACTCCAATGTTGACTATGTTATTCATCACAGGACAGTGCAAAATGTTTCCATTACCTCAAATGTTGAAGGGCATGGTGAGAGAATAGACTTCTCATTCACAAAAAATAGTGTAATGTTTGATAAAGATACTAGGATGGATTTACCATTATCCCCAGATATCAATGCAGCCATAAGTTCTGTTTCTTATTTAGTGCCATTGGAGGGAGCAACAAAGTTCAATTTGGAAATTCAACTACTATCTCTAGTATCTCCCAATCCCTCTCCCAAGTTTTGGAAATCACAAAAAATGGTGATTTTGTAAGGGCAGATGGTGCAGCAATGGATCTTGCGTCCTCTATAGTATGTACCATGCCAAGAGAGATATTGAAAAGCTTTCCTTTTCTTCCTAACATCATCCACACAATATTTGAAAATAACTATTCTGTCTTGTTGGCTCTTCTTTACAGTCACAAAGAACTGTTTGGTCAAATTTACGAGGCCTGGCCTGGTTTATTTTTGTCAGGTATGGAGCTTGCTTGAATTTTCCATCTTCGCATATTGTTCAAAATTAAAAGGTGGAGATATGTGCAACCCATATAGGTATTTAACACATGAAATGGTAGTGAATGCCATTCCTTATTTTTTAATATTCCCCACATCAACAATTGCTCGTTCTAATGTCAGGCCCTGTGACTTGTGCATAGTTAATGCCCACGCCATATTTAGAGGAATCTATTTATGGTTTCCTCTAACAACAACAATTATTGGGATAATGTTAGGGTTGTTTCTGTCAAATGGAATACCAATGCATATGTCAAAGAGAATATTTGTGTACATTGGGAGTTGAGGAGGTTTTGTTCCAGGCATATAATAAACATTTTGAATGCAACCCAATGCACCATTTACCAATCCTGCCTCAACCCACAAGTTGCAAGTCAACATAACACATTGGAAAGGGAATAGTAGAACCTCATGCTCTAGTTAGTCATCATTATCTCCACCCACTTCTCTACACCAAGCATGATCTTGGATACACCTCGCAATAGGAGAATTCAAATATTTCAACATATGCCTGTTATGCAAGGATAAAATATTGTTTATAGGGAAAATATAGACCACTGCATCAAATAACATCCTTTCTATCGAAGGAAAACATGTGTCACGTCATGACATCAGAACATCCTAGTCCTCTAGGCAAGCCTGTGGAGTATTTATGTTAGTCAATAATTGTCGAAAGGATGTGTAATGTACCTCTATTTTGTAGAATTTTTTTTTTCCTTTTCTTTTTGTTTTCAAATGGGACTTATCCCTAGTTTATAAAATTAAATTTATCTTCTTAAATTCTAATTTCACCCTATTACTAATTGCCAAACCTTCTTTTTTATGAAGGCAAGTTACAACTACTCTCTGTATACCTAAAAAAGGAAAGAGACTTCACTAACTACCTATCTAGAGCAAGTAAAAAAGGGGAATATTTCCTTAGGGAGAAGGTCCAACTCTTTTCATAATATATACAAGACCCTCGAATACCCCAAGGTTACTCCAAACTAAAAAATCATAAGTTCTACCTTCAGTTAAAAGGTAACAAGCTACAAGACCCAAGGTACATTAAGGGAGTTTTAAGATCAAAGCAAGTAACACTGGTTAAACAAGACATGTCTTGACAACTATCAATTAAATGAGGGGGAAGGAAAACCTAACTCGAATATCAAAGACATAAATCTACCACCCACGCGTTGGAATATTGGTACTCTAGGTACATCGAGGAGGTAAAGTCTCTTTCTAGATACTTCAGGGTTGTTTGAACCAATTCATTCCCATTAGCTTTGTTTTTGAGGTGAGCGAGGGTTTGATTCTATGGACAACCTTTGGAACCTTTGATTCTTATAACATTTTTGTTCTCAGTACTCTAGTGTACTTAAGATTTTAATTCTAGAGTTATGCCCTTTAACTGAATCCCACTCACTTACAAAAATTGCAGTCCAATATTTGTTTCGATTCCAACTAGAAGGCCTGACCTTGGAGAGGTAAGAAAAATAGAAAAGATACTGTATCTTTCATGTCTAAGAATTATCATGGGCACATTTCTTAAACTCATCAAAAGCACATTTATCGCAACCCTAAATATTTTTTTTTCACTACAGGTGACACACTATTCATGTGATGGCAAGGATGGAGGATAGGAAGCTCGACTCGAGTGACTCTGGTAAGCACTATTCCCCTCATTCAAAGAGTATTTGGGGTAAATTTTTATCCAATTTAACCAAGATAAAGCCTAACCCTTATCTGTTTAAAAATTTTGCATGCTTTGGCGATTCAGCTCAACTGACCATTTCCACCAATGCCTCTACAACAGGTAACGCGTATTCCAGGGTAGCTAAATGAATTTTGAGTAGCTAAGATAATTTTGCGTAGACCATGGTTTGGAATTGCACTACATAGACTAGGGTTTGGAAATGTGCCACACAATCTTCAACGGGATTTTCAAATGTAGCTAAACAGGGTGTGTAGACCACGGTTTGGAACTGTGTGCAGACCAAGGTAGCTAAAACATGTAACAAATAGGGTTGGTGCAAAGCAAGTGACCACAACGACCACCTATTCGACTATTAACTGTTTAGTTGGATCATATTCAACATTGGCTAAGATTTCAGTTCACCTACCATAAATGTAGAGGCTTATTTTGACTCCTAAAAGTTGGCCTCCTCCACACCTAGGTACTAAAAAGTCTCAAAATCTCATTGTTTATCTCAATTTTGTCAAATGTTATCTCTGTAGGAACTAAAATCATAGGAGGAAAGATTGATTTCATTGCATGTATGGATTCCCTTATCCAAAATCGAGCATCTATTCTTGTGGATATATGACTGCAAAGTTTCTCCATATTGAACGAAATCAAAATCCTAGTCTCATCTTTGTGGACGCCATACCTATAGGTATAAATTATTTTTCAAATGTAATTAAATTTCATATGATCACAGCTGTAGTGTGGAGTCAAGGAGGATAATTTTAAATTTCTTGTGATTGCTAGTGTCTGCAATAGTAACATTTTTTGGTTGTTTTCCTTAGATTCTTCTAATCATAAAATATGCTAAAGGCTCAGACATTATATTTGGAATCTTCACAAAGAAATCATTGGTAGCGGCTTCATAAACCCTTATCGTTTTGATGATTGCATGCCTACAATATCATCAATGGATAAACCACAATCTTTGATAGCAAAAAATATATTGATATGTATGAAGCTCAAAAATTCTGGTACTTGATTTATTTTTATTTTTTATGCCTCAATTTCTTCCTGCCAGGCTAAATTTATTTTGCAATTTTATAAGTAAATCCAGTATCCTTACAAATACAGACCCAATTCATCTCAAGTTGTTCTGTTACAACTTGACTAATGTTAAATTTTCAGAATTTACTTCAATCTGATATAGAATCTTAACTGAGAGAACAAAATGTACAGCAAATCTACAGCATATCAATCATGGACACAATAATCCAAGCACATAAGAGACACGGAGTTTACTTGGGGAAAACCATAAAGGTGAAAAACCCCAATAACTTCCTCAGAGATAGATAGAGTAATGATACAACCAGAATACAAGAGATAGTCTTCTCCTAGCAGCAGAGCCTCCTCCTCCACAAGTGCGCCACTCTCCCAAGTGTGAGTGAGAGAATAGAATGTATAAAATGAGAGAGACACACTCTCTATTTATACACTAACTTGACTTGACCTTTACTCAACTAGGTCGGCCTCAACTTAACCACTTGACATAAGCTGAATGGTCCGACCCCCACTAGGGTGGTCTAATAACCCTTTGACCCACATGGCCGACCCCCAATAGGGTGGTATAATAACCCTTTAACCCACATGGCCGACCCCCAATAGGGTGGTCTAATAACCCTTTGACCCACATGACTTATGTTGATGTATAAGTAACTTCGGAATGTATTTCATATATGTATGTTGTATGTACTCCTATAGAGATGGTATTATTCCTCTATACGGAAGTGTCGTCATTTATATTGTAAATGTCGTAACTTATAATTGATGGGTTATTAGACCACCTTGTTGGGGTCAGCTTTGTATAAGTCATGTGGGTCAAAGGGTTATTAGACCACCCTATTTGGGGTCGGCCATGTGGGTCGAAGGGTTATTAGACCACCCTATTGGGGATCGGCCCAGTCGGCATTATGTTATGTGGTTAAGTTCGAGCCTACATGATTTATGTAAAAGGAAAGTCAAGTCAAGTATAAATAGAGTGCGGGAGGCACTCTATTTGATCACTCACTTCTCACTCATGCACTCAAGGAGGAGTGGCACACTTATGGAGGAGGAGGATCTGCTGCTCAGATATGTCTAGCTCTTATGGTTGGATTGTATCATTACTCTATCTATCTCTGAGGAAGTTATTGGGGTTTTTCATGTTTATGGTTTTCCCCAAGTAAATCTTTGTGTCTCTTGTGTGCTTGCATTATTGTCTCCATGATTGATATGCTGTAGATATGTTGTACATGTTGTTCTCTAAGTTAAGATCCTAGATCAGATTGAAGCAAATTCTGAAAATTTAACATGGTATCAGAGCTAGCCTGAAAGAAGGCATGATATGGCATGTATGACACTTGTTGCACTTACGATGCTAGGGCTTGATATAGCAAAAACCAGTCATCGTAGCACTTTCGCTATAAATCCGTTTTGGCGAAGTTTTCGGATCTAAAATATTTACAGGTCAAAGATTAAATCCCCATGTACCTTGTTTCCAAAGGACAACCTCTAATTCATTGTAATTTGTGATTTATGATCTGTACAATATAGGTGTTTGCCTCTTCCAGATCTGAGTCAAAATCAGGTGACCATGGGAAAAAGGTCATAAATTGGGATAGGAAGATCCAAATGAAATTTCGTAAAAAATGACAGGTAGTACATAGACTTTACTATCTCAGGAAAATGTTTCAGAGGCCGAAGTTGAACCAGTGACATGTGGCACTCCGTACAAGTTCGCTCTCCTGTATTATCCCATAAACAGGTCACGTTTCGACACTTGGCATAACTCTCTCTTAGAGAGTCCAATTGAGGTCAGACCTATCAGGATGGAAATATAACAGGTCGAGCTATCGCAGGAAAAGTTTTTAGAGGCTGAAGTTGAAACAGTGACACGTGGCACACTGTACAAGTTCACTCTCCTGTATTATCCCATAAACAGGTCATGTTGCGACACTTGGCATAACTCTCTCTCAGAGAATCCAATTGAGGTCAGACCTGTCAGGATGGAAAGATAACAGGTCAGGCTATCTCAAGAAATGTTTTCAGACCCTGTGGATCAAAAGGTTCGTAGTTACACCAAAAACAATTAGGTACATATTTCTGTCAAAACATAATTATTTTTGAGTACCTTCATTCATGGCTTCCGGAATTTAGGGCTTCGGAGAAAGTTGGAATTTTTGTAATCGGAGACGATAGCTAGATGCTACTCCTCAAAATAGAAATTTAGAGACCAAGATCAGAATTTTTGGTTGGGAAAAATGCCGGGCTTGATCAGACCCTAGTTCAGGACTTTGATCAGAAAAGTGGAAAATTAGGGCTTCCGTAAAAATGGGAATTTTTGAAATCTGTGACCACGGCTAGAAGCTCCTCATAAAAATCGAAGCTTAGAGCTTTGGATCAAACCTTTTGATGGGGCAGAAGAGTGGGCTTCATCAAACCCCAGTTCGGGGTCATGTCCAGTGAATCCGAAAGTTTCAAAGGAAAAATTGAGGAGTGAAACTTTGCAGTTTTCAAATTCTAAGCATACCAGTGTGATCAGCTCATCAAGGCGCATATTTATATCCTTTCAAAAGTTTGAAATTCAAAGTTTGAATTTTTGGGGTTTCTCTGACAAACCCTAATCCAGCTCCAGATCCAATTCTTGCAAATCAAGTGGATTGGGTTAATCCTAGAAGAAGATGGATTGGTCACCTGCATAAGTGAAAAAGTTCCTGTTTCAAAGGGAGATGAGGCTAAGGCCTTACATAAGAAGATTACAAGCGATCTCAACAAGTATGACTCATTGAGGTATGTTTTGATATTTGTTCATGATTAAGTTTATGGTATGTTTGTCTTCATGTTATTACGGTTAGTACAATCTTGATTTTAGACTTGTCATACCACCTTAATAAAATTTATGAATGCATGATAGAAAATATTCATTGATTAGGGTGTTGACACTTATGATTGTACTAATGCATTATGGTGTTGTATGAGGTTTATGTTGTCTACTAACATGAAAGGTACACCAAGAAAGACAAATCATGTTCTGGTTCAAGAACATATGATCATGATGACATTAGAACAAAGATTCATCCATTATCATGGATCTCATAGAAGATCCATTTACGAGGTATGTATAACTTGGTTTTACAATGGTTAACCTATGAGATATACAGGTTACTAGCACAAGTCATTGAAGAAGAACAAGAAGACATCATGTGAGTATGTTAGACATAACTAGCTAGCATGCTAATCCAGGTATGTTTTTCCTATATCAAGATAGAATCCTACCTTATGTTAGGATCTTATACTGTTGTCTGGTTGATAATGATTATTCATGAAGTCATAGGTTTGAATAGTCATGGTTGTATGCATATTGTAATTGATGATATGACTAACCAGAAGAATCATGAAGGTATAGGTTTGAGTAATCACGTATTTTATGCATATTATATCTCTTATCTTGATTGATGATTTAACTAACCAAAAGAGTCCTATGATCAAATAAGAATATGCATGAGTAAAAGAAGACTTCCCTGAAACCTTGAACACTAATGTTTATTATCTGTGTTTGAAATGATCCTGACTATACATGCTTGAGATTATTGTGATTATACTAATGAATGTTTGATTACGTATGAGACCTAGAGGATAACACAATGATGATACTAACAAGCATGCATAGGGATCGAGAATGAATATAAGTTCAAGGACAAGTAATCCAGGAAGCAAAGATCAAGAGGGAGTACACTCCAGTGATTTCTGCAAGGATGCAGATATTTAGAGGGAGTTGACCACTTCTCACAATCCACATAAGAATGAAGTTGCAGAAAAGAAGCAAAGACTGAGAGGGAGTCATCCCAACAAACACACAAAGATAAGTATTTGAATTGTCATTACTTGCATTTTTTATTGTTTAAATAATACTGTTCAATAATGTATATAATGATGTTCCTATAATTAGGTTGTGTATTATGCATATTAGAATAGTTGCATTGATGAATAGTATACTACTAATATGCATGGGTAAGTGGCCTATGGCATTGTACAACATTCCATTGCTACTTATCTAGAATAAAACCTCTTTGCTGACATGTTGGGAGTTGTGCACACTCTTAACAATGTTCTGGTAGAGATTGGAAGGCATCTAGAAAGTTACGGAATATGGATAAATGTTGTATTGAAGCATTGGCTAAGATAATTGCATGACTGTATAGCATATTTATTTATGTGTAAGAATGTGTTCTAAAAACTATGAGATGTTTTCTAATCATGCAATTTAACTTGTTATGTAGGAAAGATCGTATGCCATCTCCTACAAAAGAAGAACTACAACATTTGTTCAGCAACAAAATTATCTATTGAAGATATTGAAGTTCCCAGGATATGGGAAGAATGCCATGATCCGTCGATCATGAAGAATGATGTTTGGGATGTAATCCCAAGAGCTGAAGGGAAGTCTGTTGTGACTTCCAAATGGGACTATCAGATCAAGCATGTTGCAGATGGCAGCATTGAGAAATATAAAAGTGATGAAATAGAAGATACACCAGATGGATTTCAAGACAGCTTTCTTGAATGGTGTAGTTGAAGAAGAAGTGTATGTGGAGCAGCCACTTGGTTCTGAGACACATGACAAGAAATCATATATGTGAAGAACTTGGTATGGTAGGATAGGCAGCTTTCTATCCAGTTTGGTCTTTACCAAGAGTAAAGCGAGTTCCAACCTTTACTACAAGGTTGAGGAAGGAAATCCAGTGATACTACTATGTGGATGACCTGTTTGTATTAGGTGAGGATAGATTGATTGCCGACACGCAACGGAAGCTTACTGCCGAGTTCGATATGAAGAACTTGGGGATGATGCACTATTTTTTTTGGCATGGAAGTGTGGTAGAGTGTAGATGGAATCTTCCTTGGACAAGGGAAGTATGCAGTAAATATCCTGAAGAGGTTCGGGATGATGGATTGCAATGCCATGGCCACACCTATGGAATCAAATCTGAAGCTTCTTTGTGATGCTTCATCTGAGCCAGTTGATATCACTATGTATCGTCAGATGATTGGGTCCTTGATGTACCTGACGAACACAAGACCAGATATTTGCTTTGCGGTGAACACATTGAGCTAGTTCCTGACGGATCCGAGGAGTGTTCACCTGGTTGCTATAATGCATGTTCTGAGGTACCTGAAGGGTACAGTGGATTATGGGCTCAAGTATGAAGCGAATCAAAAGTTTATCTTGCAGGGTTGTGTTGATTCATATTGGGCTGGCAGTGCTGCAGATAGGAAGAGCACATCTGGGTGCTACTTCAGTATGGGATTAGGTGTGATCTCTTGATTTAGCAAGAAGCAGTCCTGCGTAGCACTGAGTACAGCTGAGGCAGAGTATGTTGCAACTTGTTCAGCTAGTTGTGAGGCAGTATGGATACAGAAGCTACTGTCTGAGTTATTTGATGTCCCGTTGGATGCTACTGGTATCTTCTGCGATAACCAGAGTTGTGTGAAGCTGTCCGAGAATCCAGTGTTTAATGACAGGTCGAAACACATAGAGATCAAATATCACTATATTAGGGATATGGTGCAGAGAGGAGCTGTGAAGCTCCTGTATGTTGCGACGGACAAGCAGATTGTAGATGTGCTGACGAAGCCACTACCCAGGGTGAAGTTCGAGTACTTCAGAGAGAGGCTTGGCGTTCTTCAGATCAAGGACACTGAGAGGAAGAAGTGATGGACACATCTGCTGAAGCCATTCCAAGCATGTTGGAAAAAGGATCCTTCACATGGCTGTGGATGTAAGCGCTGGATGATGAGCATCAGGATGATGTTCTGGTTTCTGCTGGATATGATTAGTTCGATCATTTTTATGTATGTATGTATGCATCATGTTGGATGCTGGATATGATCAGTTGGATCATTTATATAT
This sequence comes from Larix kaempferi, assembly GCA_027924585.1. Classification (NCBI taxonomy): domain Eukaryota; kingdom Viridiplantae; phylum Streptophyta; class Pinopsida; order Pinales; family Pinaceae; genus Larix; species Larix kaempferi. Next base: position 14,252,063 of record BSBM01000761.1, read on the forward strand.
ATCTATGCATCATGTTGGATGCTGGATATGATCAGTTGGATCATTTATATGTATGTACACATCATGTTGGATGCTGGATATGATCGGTTGGATCATGTGTATGTATTTTTGTATATGCATCATGTTGGATGCTTGGACTATGTATCTGTATATGTATCAGGTGGATACATTGTATGATCAGGTGGATCATGTATGGTGATATGTATCATGTATTTGTATTTGTATCAGGTGGATACATTGTATGATCAGGTGGATCATGTATGATGATATCTATCAAGTAGATACTTGGTATGCATCAAGTAGATGCATTATATGATCAGGATGATCATGGATGAGGAGCTTCAGGATGTTGCTCCAGATGACATGCAGCAGGATGTTGCAGTGATGATGATCAGGATGATCATGGATGGCGAGCTTCAGGATGTTGCTCCAGATGACATGCAGTAGGATGTTGCAGTGATGATGATCAGGATGATCATGTGTACATCAGGATGATGTATGGTGAGTATCAGGTTGATACTCTATGGCCATGGATCAGGTTGTGCAGATGAGCATGTAATTCGGTGCCCTGGGAGATTTGTAGATAGTCTTTCGAGGTTTTGCCTATGGCATGTAATTCGCTGCCCTGGGATATCTGGCAAATGCTCTTTCGAGGTTTTTCTCTGGGAGGACATATAGTTTGGTGCCCTGGGAGATCTACAGATAGTCTTTCAAGGTTTTGCCTATGGCATGTAATTCGGTGCCCTGGGATATCTGGCAGATGCTCTTTCGAGGTTTTGTCCTATGGCATATAATTCGGTTCCCTGGGAGATCCGATAAGTTGGGCTGTGTGCCCATAATCAATCCTGGGATGCTCTTGCGAGGTTTTTCCATGACCACATGTAATTCATGTCCTGGGAGATCCTATAGGTAGAGCTGTGTGCCCGTAACAGCCTGGGATTCTCTTGCGAGGTTTTGTGGTGGGGTCACATGTAATAAGTCCTGGATATCTGGACAGGATGAAAAAGGCCTCAGATGCTCTTTAGAGTTCTTGCTAGGAAAGAGACTCTTTTAAGGTTTTGTGACACACATAATAAGTCCTGAGGATTCCACAGTATGGCCAGTGATGATGAAGACCTGCAGGTGGTGGGCCTACATCCAGTATGAAAAAGGACTGGCTCTGTAGAACTTCCTATGACGAGTAGATTCAGAGATTGATTGAGATAGCAGCAGCAGTGACGATGATGTTAGTGACGATGATCCAGAGAAGAAGACTTGTGCTAGAAGTCCTGTGTTGAGAAATACCTTCCTAGTTAAGAGGGAGTGTTGATGTATATGTAACTTCGGAATGTATTTCATATATGTATGTTGGATGTACTCCTATAGAGATGGTATTATTCCTCTCTACGGAAGTGTCGTCATTTATATTGTGAATGTCATAACTTATACTTGATGGGTTATTAGACCACCTTGTTGGGGTCGGCCCTGTATAAGTCATGTGGGTCAAAGGGTTATTAGACCACCCTATTGGGGGTCGACCATGTGGGTTGAAGGGTTATTAAACCACCCTATTGGGGGTCGGCCAAGTCAGCATTATGTTATGTGGTTAAGTTCAAGCCTACATGATTTATGTAAAAGGCAAGTCAAGTCAAGTATAAATAGAGTGCGGGAGGCACTCTATTTGATCACCCACTTCTCACTCATGCACTCAAGGAGGAGTGGCACACTTATGGAGGAGGAGGATCTGCTGCTCGGATATGTCTATCTCTTATGGTTGGGTTGTATCATTGCTCTATCTATCTTTGAGGAAGTTATTGGGGTTTTTCACCTTTATGGTTTTCCCCAAGTAAATCTTTGTGTCTCTTGTGTGCTTGCATTATTGTCTCCATGATTGATATGCTTTAGATATGCTGTACATGTTGTTCTCTCAGTTAAGATCCTAGATCAGATTGAAGTAAATTCTGAAAATTTAACAACTTATCCAGGGCCAACCCCAACAATGTGGTCTAATAACCCATCAAGTATAAGTTACGATACTTACAATATAAAAGACGACACTTCCGTATAGAGGAATAATAACATCTCTATAGGAATACAATATACATATGTGTGAAATACATTCCGAAGTTACATATACATCAACACTCCATCTTAACTAGGAAGGTATTTCTCGACACAGGTCTTCTAACACAAGTCATCTTCTCTGGATCACCGTCACTGCTGCTTCTATCTCAATCAATCTCTGAATCTACTCATCATAGGAAGTTCTACAAATCCATTCCATTTTCATACTGGATGTAGGCCCACCATCTGCAGGTCTTTGTCATCACTGGCGATACTGTGGAAATCTCAGGACTTATTACGTACGTCACAAAACCTTAAAAGAGTCTCTTGACTAGAAAGAACCCTAAAGAGCATCTAAGGACTTTTTCATCCTGTCCAGATCTCTAGGACTTATTACATGTGACCCCACCACAAAACCTTGAAAGAGAATCCTAGGACTGATTACGAGCACAACGCTCAACCTATCGGATCTCCCAGGGCACAAATTACATGTGGTCACCACAAAACCTCGAAAGAGCATCCCGGGACTGATTACGAGCACAAGGCTCAACCTATCGGATCTCTCAGGGCACAAATTACATGTGGTCATGGAAAAACCTTGAAAGAGCATCCCAGGACTGATTACGAGCACACGGCTCAACCTATCGGATCTCCCAGGGCACAAATCACATGCCATAAGACAAAACCTCAAAAGAGCATCTGCCAGATATCCCAGGGCACAAATTACATGCCATTGGAAAAACCTCAAAAGACTATCTGCAGATCTCCCAGGGCACAAATTATATGTCCTCCCAAGAAAAAACTCAAAAGAGCATTTTCCAGATATCCCAGGGTACAAATTACATGCCATATGCAAAACCTCGAAAATCTATCTGCAAATCTCCTAGGGCACAAATTACATGCTTATCTGCACAACCTGTTCCACGGAAACAGAGTATCAACCTGTTACTCACCATACATCATCCTGATGTACACATGATCATCCTGATCATCATCACTGCAACATCATGCTACATGTCATCTAAAGCAACATCCTGAAGCTTATCATCCATGATCATTCTGATCATACATTGCATCTACCTGATGCATACCAAGTATCTACCTGATACATATCAACATACATGATCCACCTAATCATACAGTGTATCCACCTAATATAAATACAAATACATGATACATATCACCATACATGATCCACCTGATCATACAATGTATCCACCTGATACATATACAGATACATGGTCCAAGCATCCAACATGATGCATATACAAAAATACATACAAATGATCCAACTGGTCATAACCAACATCCAACATGATGCATACATACATATATATAAATGATCCAACTGATCATATCCAGCATCCAACATGATGCATACACAGAGCAGTAATTGGAGCATCATCCTGATGCTCATCATCCATGATCCTCCCGATCATCATAGCATCGTCCTCTTCAGATCATCTCATTGTCCACGAAGCACAGCCCAGATGCACATCATCCAACACTTACACCACCGACATGGGAGAACACATCTACCACCATTCGGGGAAGGCTCCAGCCCTTACTTTTTCACCATGGGAGAACACATCTACCACCATGTGAAAAATGGCTCAGCAATTTCATCATGACCAAGGGAGAACACATCAACCATGTCAGAAAATCTCATGTGCATCTGCATCTTCCGGACTCATCACTTCCCTTTGGAAGGAACCTCGATCTGAACTGCACCAAGCCTCTCTCTGAAGTGCTCAAACTGCACTTTGGCCAACGGCTTGGTCAATACATTTGCAACATGCTCATCCGTCGCAACATACTCTGCTTCAGCTATACTCAGTGCTACGCAGGACTACTTCCTGCTAAACTAAGAGATCACACCTGATCCCATACTGAAGCAGCACTCAGAAGTGCTCTTCCTATCTACAGTACTACCTACCCAATCATCTGACAATACATCATGACATCAACCGGATCAGATGGAGCATCACACAGAAGCTTCAGGTTCGATGCCATAGGTGTGGCCATAGCCTTGCAGTCCATCATCCTGAACCTCTTCAAGATCTCTACTGCATACTTCCCTTGTCCAAGGAGTATTCCATCTGTACTCTACCACACCTCCATGCCAAAAACAAATAGTGCATCATCCCCAAGTTCTTCACACATATATGACTACACCTTTCAAGAAGGCTGTCTTGAAATCCATCTGGTGTATCTTCTATTTCATCACTTTTATATTTCTCTATGCTTCCATCTGCAGCATGCTTGATCTGATACTTCCATTTGGAAGTCCCAACAGACTTCCCTTCAGCTCTTGGGACTGCATCCCAAACATCATTCTTCATGATCGATGGATCATGGCATTCTTCCCGTATCCTAGGAACTTCAATATCTTCAATAGATAATTTTGTTGCTTAAACAAATGTTGTAGTCCTTCTTTTGTAGGTGAAGGTATACGGTCTTTTCTACAAAACAAGTTAAATTGCATGATTAGAAACATCTCATAATTTTCAGACAAATTCTTACACATAAAGAAATATGTCATACAGTCATGCAATTATCTCAGCCAATGCTTCAATACAACATTTATCCATGTTCCACAACTTTCTAGATGACTTCCAGTCTCTACCAGAACATTGTTAAGAGTTTGCACTACTCCCAACATGTCAGCAAAGAGGTTTCATTCTAGATAAGTAGCACTGAAATGTTGTACAGTGCCATAGGCCACTTACCCATCACATGCATATTAGTAGTATACTGTTCATTAATGCAATCATTCTAATATGCACAATACGTATCCTAAGTCTAGGAACATGAGCATATACATCATTGAACAATTTTATTTAAACAAACAAATATGCAAGAAATGATAATTAAAAATACTTATCTTTGTTTGGTTGCTGGGTGGACTCCCTCTGATTCTTTGCTTCCTTGCAGGAGCTATTGAAGTAGCTTCTTCTACACCTTTCTATTGTGGAATGTAGAAAGATGGTCAACTCCCTCTGAATATCTGCATCTTTGCAGAAACTACTGAAGTGTGCTCCTTGCTTTCTTGTAGGAACAACTGGAGTGTGCTCCCTCTTGATCTTTGCTTCCTGGATTACCTCTCCTTGAACTTACATCCATCCTTAATCACTATGCATGCTTATTAGTATCATCATTGTGTTATCCTTGAGGTCTCATACATAATCACACATTTATTAGTATAATCTTAATACTATCAAAACACAATAATATTAAACATGTATAGTCATGATCATTCATAGATAATAAACATTAGTATTCAAGGTATCAGGGAAGTTTTCATTTACTCATGCATATTCTTATTTGATCATAGGACTCTTCTGATTAGTTTAATCATCAATGCATAAACCCATGATTACTCAAACCTATGACTTCATGAATAATCATTATCAACAACACAACAGTATAAGATCCTAACAGAAGGTAGGCTTCTAGCTTGATATAGGAAAAGCATACCTGGATTAGCATGCTAGCTAGTTATGTCTAACATACCCGCATAATGTCTTCTGGTTCTCTTCAGTGACTTGTGCTAGTAACCTGCATGTCTCATAGGTTAACCATTGTAGGACCAAGTTATACATACCTCGAAAGTAGATCTTCTATGTGATCCATGACAATGGATGAATCTTTGTCTTAATGTCACCAGGATCATATGTTCTTGAAGTAGAACATGATTTGTCTTTCTTGGTGTACCTTTTATGTTAGCGAACAACATAAAGCTCATATAACATCACAATGCATTAGTACATTCATAAGTGTCAAAACCTTAATCAATGAATATCTTCTATTAAGGTGATACGACAAGTCTAGTAATTAATCAAGATTGTACTGTAATGATATGAAGACAAACATATGATAAACTTAACCATGAAACATACCTGTAAGCCATACCTGTCAAGATTGCTTGTAATCTTCTTATGGAAGGCCTTAGCCTCATCTCCCTCTGAGCCAGGAACTTCTTCACTTATGCAGGTGACCAATCCATCTTCTTCTAGGATTAACCCAATCCACTTGATTTGCAAGAACTGGACCTGGAGCTGGATTAAGGTTTGTTAAAGAAACCTCAAAAATTCAAACTTTGAATTTCAAAATTCCGAAAGGATAGAAATATGCGCCTTGATGAGCTGATCAAGTTGGTATATTCAGAATTATAAAACTACAAAGTTTCACCCCTCGAAATTTCCTTTTACATTTCCGGATTCACTCGGGAGGACCCTGAATTAGGGTTTGAGTTTCCCGGAGCTTCACCCAACCAAAATATTTGATTCAAAGCTCTAAGATTTGATTTTTCTGAGGAGCTTCCAGTCGTGGTCACAGATTTCCAAAATTCCAAGTTTTGCAGAAGCCCTAATTTTCCATCTTTCCGATCAAAGTCCCGAACTGGGGTTTGATCAAGCCCGACCTTCTGCCCAACCAAAAAATCTGATCTTGATCTCTAAATTTTGATTTTGATGAGTAACATGTAGCCGTGGTCTCCGATTACAAAAATTCCAACTTTCTCCGAATCCCTAAATTCCAGAAGCCGTGAATGAAGGTGCTCAAAAATAATTCTGTTTTGACAGAAATATGTACCTGATTATTTCTGGTGTAACTCCGAACATTTTGACCAACAGGGTCTGAAAATGTTTCCTGAGATAGCCCGACCTGTTATATTTCCATCCTGACAGGTCTGACCTCAATTGGATTCTCTGAGAGAGATTTATGCCAAGTGTCACAACGTGACCTGTTTATGGGATAATACAGCAGAGCGAACTTGTACGACGTGCCACGTGTCATTGGTTCAACTTCGGCCTCTGAAAATGTTTTCTAAGATAGCCTGACATGTTGTCTTTCCATATCGATAGTTCTGACCTCAATTGGATTCTCTGAGAGAGAGTTATGTCAATTTCCGCAACGTGACCTGTTTATGGGATAATACAGAAGAGAAAACTTGTATGGCATGCCACGTCTCACTGGTTCAACTTCTGCCTCTGAAAACTTTTACTAAGATATCCGGACCTATTATCTTTCCATCCCAATAGGTCTGACCTCAATTGGATTCTCTGAAGCATATTTATGCCAAGTGTCGCAACGTGACCCGTTTATGGGATAATATAGGAGAGCGAACTTGTACGGCATGCCACATGTCTCTAGTTCAACTCCGGCCTCTGAAAAATGTTTCTGAGATAGCACAGTTTGTGTACTACCTGTCACTTTTTACGAAATTACATTTGGAGCTTCCTAGCCCAAGTTATGACTTTTTTCCCAAGGTCACCTGATTTTGACTCAGATCTGGAAGAGGCAGAAACCCTATATTGTACATATCATAAATCACAAAGTAAAACGAATTAGAGATTTTCCTTTGGACACAAAATACATGGAGATCTGATCTTCGACCTGTAAAACTTTCATATCTGAAAACTTCGCCAAAATGGATTTATAGAGAAAGTGCTACGATGACTGGTTTTTTCTATATCAAGCCCTAGCATCGTAAGTGCAACAAGTGTCATACATGCCATATCATGCCTTCTTTTAGGCTAGCTCTGGTACCATGTTAAATTTTAATAATTTACTTCAATCTGATGTAGGATCTTAACTGAGAGAACAACATGTACAGCAAATCTACAGCATATCAATCATGGACACAATAATGCAAGCACACAAGAGACACAGAGTTTACTTGGGGAAAACCATAAAGGTGAAAAACCCCAATAACTTCCTTAGAGATAGATAGAGAAATGATACAACCAGAATACAAGAGGTAGTCTTCTCCTAGCAGCAGAGCCTCCTCCTCCACAAGTGCGCCACTCTCCCAAGTGTGAGTGAGAGAATAGAATATATAAAATGAGAGAGACACACTCTCTATTTATACACTAACTTGACTTGACCTTTACTCAACTAGGTCGGCCTCAACTTAACCACTTAACATAAGCTGACTGGGCCGACCCCCACTAGGGTGGTCTAATAACCCTTTGACCCACATGGTCGACCCCCAATAGGGTGGTCTAATAACCCTTTGACCCACATGACTAAAGGTGGTCTAATAACCCATCAAGTATAAGTTACGATACTTACAATATAAATGACGAAACTTCCGTATAGAGGATTAATAACATCTCTATAGGAATACAATATACATATGTGTGAAATACATTCCGAAGTTACATATACATCAACAACTAATATAGCCTGAAACTGTGGATTCTTTGATTGGAAATTTGGAGCAAATCTCTGAGGTAAGTTAGCAATCTGATAAGAAGAAAGACCATCCTCCTGCCACATCCTCCAAACTTCCAACTTTGCAGGGATAGATTTATATTATTTGTGCTCAGGGCCCTCAACATATTACCTCTTTCATTTTTCAACCAATATTTGCATCCTTTAACACATAGGAAATTTTAATTTGGGATTGCTATGCTGGAGAAAGATACTATTTTTTTTTAAAATGTAGCAGTATTGTTTCAAGTAAGAGAAGCTTTTAGTGTGCATGAAGCATCTCCTATTCTGCGTACACTACTATTAGTATTCTGCTAAGGCCTGCTAAGCATGGGTATGTAGGAGGCCACGAAAGGGACATTTTGATGTAATGATGGACTATCAGGTATTTTCAAAAAACTGTAATAGAATAATTTTAGATTCAAAAGATCACTAGTGAAGTGCAAACTCGCAGCATAATAAATATGTTCCAATTTTGACATAAACATCTAAATGTTTCCACATATAAAAAAATACATCAGTAACTTCCTGTGCTAAATTCAATCCCATCAATGGTTCTTTGCAGTAATGCAAAAAAGGTTATCATACCTATGGGTTGAAAGGAATCTAGAACCATGGCTAGTTACCAAAGGTTCTGGAAATCCAATTTTTTGAATTTCTAATATACTATTTTTCTTCAAGATAGATTCACAAAAAAATACTTGGAAAATGCAGGCTCTCAGCAGTGCATTACATTTGTAAGGAAACAACTCATGCACATATGCCATCCATTAAGAGGCATAATCCTGACAATCTTTACAACATATGGGTAGAAAGGAAGTAGGCCAACCAAGTAACATCATACTTAAAATCAAGTATGTGGTTGACCAATAATCAAAGAACACATACCTTAACAATTTCTATGTTTCCAACTTCCTTTCATCCAGCTCACAAGGGAAAAGAATGATATAAGTTTATAACATATATGTGCAAAATGAATTCGAAGCCAAAGCTCAAATATCTATTTTAGTTTGTAATTTTTGACCAAAAGACCTCCTCAAGAGAAAATTACCTACAAGATAGCTTTTAGCTCATTCCCAGTCCTAAAATGTTGCAATACACTTGGAAAGGAAGAGGTTGATACAAAAGTGATATGCCTCCAAATACTTCAATTTTCTATTGAGGAATTGATTAATATAATAATATTACAAACGGTGAACTAATAGATGAAGATTTAATACTATAATTACTACCCCTTAGATGTGCTACTAGAACTAGTTCAATACTTAGAGCTTTTGAAGCGGAAACAACTTCCAAACATTGTCATGTCATTTCACGTTTTTCTTGTATGCATATTGCCTTTGTTTCCTCTTCATGGTACCTGTGTTAGGTACTCTTTAAATATGTTTTCTTCATCAATATAAAATTTTATAGGATTGAGGGTTTAATTCAGGGAGATTAGGAATAATTTAATAAGTGGACAATCTCAACCCCATTCTGGCTTGAAATTCTTCCCAAGTCGGCAAGGAATTTTTCCTGAAGTTACAGTTCCACCTGATTGATGGATACTTCCACCATGAAATTTTCTCTATAGGGGTTTGCTTATTTTAAGATGACCCAAATTGTCGGAATTTTGAAAAAAATATTGGATCAGGGTGGAACTTTGCCTTGCTGTAATAAAATGTATTCACTGGAAATGTTGAGTTTGTCCACTTATTAAGTCACTCAGATTTATATTTTCCCTTAAGAATTATCATACAAAATTATCATACAGAATTATCATGCAGTCTAGCTGCATTGAATTTATGCATGCTTTTCTTGTGTGGAAAATGTTCTCAAGGTATACTGGTGTTTACATTTAGCTATTCTTTTATGTTTTTGTCTTTTACCTCGATTTTGGGTTTATTGAATAGTATTTCAAATCCCTTGTTTCTTTGTCAATAGCTTTCATCCTAGGTATACATTATCATATTTGATCACCTTCCATGGTCAAATAATATGTAAAGAATAAAGAACTGACATTTGACTGCAAATTTTGGCTTGGATTAGGGGAGAGAGTTATTTACAAGGACCCAACTAGATGTCATTGCCAATGATAGAAAGAAACCATCAACAAGGTGGCTGGTTATGTAGTTTAGATCAAAACCTCTCCAAAACCTGCAAAAACATCACCATAACAATGCTTGAAAATCCATGTAATATGCCTTCAAATAGCTGGGAATTCAGTGGGTTTAGGAAGCTCACTGTCAAGTTTCATTACACAAGGTTATTGCTACAGGGAATCATCACAGAAGCTGGCCAAAATGTTATTTACTCCTGCTTAAGGTTTTCTTTGTCCACAGGCTTCCCAGAACTAGCCCAGAACTGAATATTTCTTGTTGTTCATCACTGATTTGATGCACAAATTTGGAGGTTGAAGGTTGCTCTCATGACCAGGTTTGCTCAGATTTGAAGAGTCAAACATTTTGTTGTTGTTCCACATCCACAGGGCTGCTGAGATTGGAGAAATAGGGTTGTTTACATGCCCAGAACTGACCAGAATTCAATATTTAATACTGTAAGGGGTAGGACAGTCCTTAGAATTGCCCAGATTTTTCGAATACCTTGTTAGGTCTAAAATATGTATGAATATCAACTTTTGAACTACAATTCCATGGATTGTCATCTGGTTAGATAGATTTTATTTCATGCCCATGTTCACCATGGTAAGGATGGATTTCTTGATATATATATAATATGCCTAGAAGTAATATAAACTATTGTTTAGAGGATAGGTAAGGCTGAAACCAGTCGAGACATGCCCATATTTACCCAAAACTTTCTCATAATGAAGTATGAGGTGTTAACACTTTCTTGTAGCATTTATTGATTTCCTAATTCTAGGATGTTTCTGTCGTTAGAATGATTGTTCTGTGGAATGGGAAACCCTTTTTAGAAAGATGAAGGCAGATCAATTTCTATTCCAATAGATGATGCCACCAACATCTACATGTTATTGAGTTTTACTAATGAGTCAAAACCCCTTTTTGTTGCTTTTTCCATACACCTTGTTGTGCAATACTCCTCAAGTCACTGCTATGTCTTAATAGTTGTTGTGAATCTCATATGCAGGACTAGATGTATAGTGTTGTTGGTGAGTGATATGCATTCATAATTGCTATAGATTGCTACTATGAAAATCCAATAGGTTAAATACTGGGCATCAACATCATCTGTGATCAATGAAAATGAATTTCAACAACCTGTTGCAATGTGGTGAATGAATTGTCAAGGATGCTACATGGATCCTTTTTTGATGTCCATGATGTCCAACTGAACAAGTACATGCACACTATTAGCACCAGATTTGTGCTAAGTGTTTTAAAGAGGTGAAGGAGTCCAGACCTATGGAGAAATGAACAAAGTCCAAATTCCTTGAGTCATATGACCATTAAAGATGCAAACAAGCTTTTCAAACCTTCATTCCTAAGTCTAAGATGGAATAATGTTGAATAAGGCTAAGGTCTACCTGTCAAATCGACACACCTGCCACATCAGCCTAAGCATTTAGTCCTGAGCCCACTGCGCGAATGAAGATATAGGAAATATAGCATAATGAGCGGGTGGTAATCGACGGGCAAGTGATGAAATCAATCGATGGCGGAAAGCGGCATATAGAAAGATCTACGGCGCACAGCCCCCATGCTGATCCAACAAGCGTGAATCATGTTATGTTTCAAATCGCCGCAGTCGAGTTATGTATCGCGCAACAATCAACGGCACAGATTCACCAAGGGAAAATCAAAGTCCTAAGATCACCGCGCTGATTTTTCTCACCGGTGATTTAACCGCATCTCAAATTGGTACAGCCGGTGAAATTAAAACCAGCAAACCGCTGAGTTTTGGGTGGGAAAAGATCAACGATGGATATGGATTTACCATCGACACACTTGGAAAGATGATAAGGAATCCAATGTTCTAAAATCCAGAGTGGTGCAGAGATTTGGATTCCACCTGTATCGGATACGTCTGAAAGCGAAGGAACCTGATCCCGTAGAGCCAACCAACCAACCAGAAGTCTAGGAGGATTGTCCAAGTGTCAGACCACCAGGTTGGTTTTGTCTTTTCCTGTTTTCCGTGAAATTGTTTGAATGGCGGAAGTAGGAGATTCCCCTGGTGTTGAATCCCCATTCACCGGTCCCCAGTGGGAGGACAAAGATGGTGACATATAAGACACCATACTGGAAAACATCTCCATAGATATGGCCAAAGAAAGGTTGGAGGTTATAAGGGGCAGGATGATAGACATCCACAAATTTTATCAATCCTTCTTTCACCTGTTCACCACTACCCAGACCCCCAACTGTCCCGAATTCATCGAGTGGTGTGCCACAAATTATTCCACCGAGCAGAAAGTAATCCTAAATGCCTCTGGCACTAAATCCCTCTGCTCAATAAAAGCCCCGATTGTTAGAAAGGCATTAGCCTTCCCTAATGAATTTGGTCAGAAATCCCTAGAATACCGAATGGAAGACCTGGTTCAGTACTTTCGTCTAGCCCCTGAGGAAATCAAACAAAGTTTTTACCACGATGCTCTAGTACCGAATGCTTTCTTCCCAGGTTCACCCTTCCCCAACGAGGTGAGTCTATTCAGAGAAGAGTCCAAATGGGTAATCTCCATGATAGCCCAGTTTTTAGGGTTGGATAGTGACCAAGAGGTTCCAGAAACATTAGTTAGTTTAATGTTCGTCTTGAGTTCTTGCCCTGTAGAGCAGACGGATCCTTCTTCTTTTGTCCAGACAGCATGCTTTAGGTTCAATGATGCCCTAGCGGAGAGTATCCATTCTCAGTTGATTGATTTCCCTACGACAAGGTCATTCAGATTTCAGTCTTATGTGTTGAACATGTTCCTAGTGGCGGTTGAAGACAGCCTGTAGATATATGGACTAAAAATTACCAAAGAAATGTATTCAGATTACATGCCTTTCATGAATGACTTGATGGCGCGGGTGTATCATGACTTTTTTCAAAAAGGTTTTCCTAGAGTGCTTCCGGAGATGAAGGACTTTCTACAACCCCCTATGGAAAAAGGGATTGGAGACTGGTTTCTGCTAAAACATGGAATGATAATTAGAGTCTATGGTTTTTCACATCCACCATATGTACTCCCTGCATTTCTAACACCTAGGTTGTTCCATCTGAAGTTTATAAGGCAGAAGATGACAGCTGAACGGGAACATTTCATAGATATCAAGAAGTCATCTGACATAACTTTCCCTTGGACTGTGGGTTCCTTTGTGATCAAGCACAAGATGGCCCTCTCAGTAGTAGAAAGGGTTGTGAAAGACCTAAGACTCCCACCCCAAGCTGCATTGAACTATGATCCACATCACATAATCTCGGGAAGAAGGAGAGCAGCTGGCAGAAAAGGATATGATCATGTTGAGATGCCCAGAATGCCTCAGAAATCCAATTGGTTGGAATATGTGGATCAAGGATCGGTGGAGGTTGATGATCTGGATGTCTCTCAAACTTCGAAATTCCTTCTTCAAGAAAAAGCCACTTCTTCGGGGGTTGTTAGCCCTATGGATGTAGATAGTGATCCCGAGAGAGCTACTAAAAGGAAAAAGCTGGAGGGAGAAGGTCAGCAAGTAGTGAAGATACAAGAAGAGAAAGCTAAGAAAAAGCAGGTCAAGTTTCTCATGCCTCATTATGAAGTAAAGGAGCACGTGTTTGGAAAACCGCCCAAAGAGCCTACAAGAGCAGTTATCACCAGGACCCGGCTGTTGGAAGGTTATGATGAAAATGCTGACAACATAGCAGCATAAGCCAAATTATATTCTGAAGTAAGGAAAATGGGCAAAAAAGACGTGGCCTTAGTTACTGTTGATGTATATGTAACTTCGGAATGTATTTCACATATATGTATATTGTATTCCTATAGAGATGTTATTATTCCTCTATACGGAAGTGTCGTCATTTATATTGTAAGTATTGTAACTTATACTTGATGGGTTATTAGACCACCTTGTTGGGGTTGGCCCTGTATAAGTCATGTGGGTCAAAGGGTTATTAGACCACCCTAGTGGGGGTCGACCCAGTCAGCATTATGTTAAGTGGTTAAGTTGAGGCCGACCTAGTTGAGTAAAGGTCAAGTCAAGTTTGTGTATAAATAGAGAGTGTGTCTCTCTCATTTTACACATTCTATTCTCTCACTCACACTTGGGAGAGTGGCGCACTTGTGGAGGAGGAGGCTCTGCTGCTAGGAAAAGACTATCTCTTGTATTCTGGTTGTATCATTTCTCTATCTATTTTTAAGGAAGTTATTGGGGTTTTTCACCTTTATGGTTTTCCCCAAGTAAACTCTGTGTCTCTTGTGTGCTTGCATTATTGTGTCCATGATTGATATGATGTAGATTTGTTGTACATGTTGTTCTCTCAGTTAAGATCCTAGATCAGATTGAAGTAAATTCTGAAAATTTAACATGGTATCAGAGCTAGCCTGAAAGAAGGCATGATATGGCATGTATGACACTCGTTGCACTTACGATGCTAGGGCTTGATATAGCAAAAACCAGTCATCGTAGCACTTTCACTATAAATACGGTTTGGCGAAGTTTTTGGATCTGAAACTTTTACAGGTCGAATATCAGATCCCCATGTACCTTGTGTCCAAAGGAAAACCTCTAATTCGTTGTACTTTGTGATTTATGATCTGTACAATATAGGGTTTCTTCCTCTTCCAGATCTGAGTCAAAATCAGGTGACCTTTGGAAAAAGGTCATAACTTGGGCTAGGAAGCTCTAAATGAAATTTCATAAAATGTGACAGGTAGTATACAGACTTTAATATCTCAGGGAAATATTTTAGAGGCCGAAGTTGAACCAATGATACGTGGCATGCCAAACAAGTTCTATCTCCTGTATTATCACATAAACAGGTCACATTGCGACACTTGGCATAACGCTCTCTTAGAGAATCCAATTGAGGTCAGACCTGTCGGGATGGAAAGATAACAAGTCGGCCTATCTCAAGAAAAAATTTCAGATCCTGTGGATTTCAAAGTTTGGAGTTACACCAAAAACAATCAGGTACATATTTCTGTCAAAACAGAATTATTTTTTAGTACCTTCATTCATGGCTTCCAGAATTTAGGGCTTCAGAGAAAGTTGGAATTTTTGTCATCGAAGACCACGGCTGGATGCTACTCATCAAAATCAAAATTTAGAGACCAGTTCAGGACTTTGATCGAAAAGATGGAAAATTAGGGCTTATGCAAAAATTGGAATTTTGGAAATCTATGACCACGGCTGGAAGCTCCTCAGAAAAATCGAAGCTTAGAGTTTTGAATCAAATCTTTTGGTTGGGTGAAGCTCCAGGAAACTCAAAACCTAATTCAGGGTCCTCCCTAGTGAATCCGGAAATCTAAAAGGCAATTTTGAGGGGTGAAACTTTGTAGTTTTCAAATTCTGAATATACCAACTTGATCAGCTCATCAAGGAGCATATTTCTATCCTTTCGGAAGTTTGAATTTCTGGGGTTTCTTTGACAAACCCTAATCCAGCTCTAGGTCCAGTTCTTGCAAATCAAGTGGATAGGGTTAATCCTAGAAGAAGATGGATTGGTCACCTGCATAAGTGAAGAAGTTCCTATCTCAAAGGGAGATGAGGCTAAGGCCTTCCATAAGATGATTACAAGCAATCATGACAGGTATGGCTTACAGGTATGTTTCATGGTTAAGTTTATCATATGTTTGTCTTCGTATCATTACAATACAATCTTGATTAATTACTGGACTTGTCGTATCACCTTAATAGAAGATATTCATTGATTAAGGTTTTGACACTTATGATTGTACTAATGCATTGTGATGTTGTATGAGGTTTATGTTGTTTGCTAACACAAAAGTTACACCAAGAAAGTCAAATCATGTTCTACTTCAAGAACATATGATCATGGTGACATGAAGACAAAGATTCATCCATTGTCATGGATCACATAGAAGATATACTTTCGAGGTATGTATAACTTGGTTCTATAATGGTTAACTTATGAGACATGCAGGTTACTAGCACAAGTCACTGAAGAGAACTAGAAGACATTATGCGGGTATGTTAGACATAACTAGCTAGCATGCTAATCCAGGTATGTTTTTCCTATATCAAGCTAGAATCCTACCTTGTGTTAGGATCTTATACTGTTGTGTTGTTGATAATGATTATTCATGAAGTCATAGGTTTGAATAATCATGGTTGTATGCATATTATGTTTCTTACCATAATTGAGGATATGACTAACCAGAAGAATCATGAAGGTATAGGTTTGAATAACAACGGGTTTTATGCATATTATATCTCTTATCTTGATTGACGATTCAACTAACCAAAAGAGTCCTATGATCAAATAAGAATATGTATGAGTAAAAGAAGACTTCCCTGAAACCTTGAATACTAATGTTTATTTTCTGTGAATGATCATGAATATACATGTTTAAGATTATTGTGTTTTGATAGTATTAATATCATACTAATAAATGTGTGATTATGTATGAGACCTCAAGGATAACACAATGATGATACTAATAAGCATGCATAGTGATTAAGGATGGATGTAAGTTCAAGGACATGTAATCCAAGAAGCAAAGATCGAGAGGGAGTCAACCCAACAAACAAACAAAGATAAGTATTTCAATTGTCATTAATTGCATATTTTACTGTTTAAATAATACTGTTCAATAATGTATATACTGATGTTCCTAGAATTAGGTTGTGTATTATGCATATTAGAATATTTGCATTGATGAACAATATACTACTAATATGCATGGGTAAGTGACCTATGGCACTGTAGAACATTCCATTGCTACTTATCTAGAATGAAACCTCTTTGCTGACATGTTGGGAGTTGTGCACACTCTTAACAATGTTCTGGTAGAGATTGGAAGGCATCTAGAAAGTTATGGGATATGGATAAATGTTGTATTGAAGCATTGGCTAAGATAATTGCATGACTGTATGACATATTTCTTTATGTGTAAAAATTTGTTCTGAAAAATATGAGATGTTTTCTAATCATGCAATTTAACATGTTGTGTAAGAAAGATCGTATGCCATCACCTACAAAAGAAGAACTACAACATTTGTTCAGCAACAAAATTATCTATTGAAGATATTGAAGTTCCCAGGATATGGGAAGAATGCCATGATCCATCGATCTACAAGAATGATGTTTGGGATGTAGTCCCAAGACCTAAAGGGAATTTTGTTATGACTTCCATATGGGTCTATCAAGATCAAGCATGTTGCAGATGGCAGCATAGAGAAATATAAAAGTGATGAAATAGAAGATACACCAGATGGATTTCAAGACAGCTTTCTTGAATGGTGTAGTTGAAGAATAAGTGTATGTGGAGTAGCCACTTGGTTCTGAGACACATGACAGGGAGTCATATATGTGCAGAACTTGGGTATGATGCACCAATTTCTAGGTATGGAGGTGTGGTAGAGTGCAGATGGAATCTTCCTTGGACAAGGGATGTATGTAGTAGAGATCGTGAAGAGGTTCGAGATGGTGGAATGCAAGGCTATGACCACACCAATGGAATTGAACCTGAAGCTTCTGTGTGATACTCCATCTGATCCGGTTGATTATGGGCTCAAGTATGATGCAAATCAAAAGTTTAACCTGCAGGGTTATGTTGATTCAGATTGGGCATGCAGTGCTACACATAGGAAGAGCACTTCTGGGTGTTGCTTTAGTACGGGATCAGGTGTGATCTCTTGGTTTAGCAGGAAGCAGTCCTGCGTAGCACTGAGTGCAACCAAAGCTCCTATATATTGCGACGGATGAGCAAATTGTAGATGTGCTAACGAAGCCACTAGCCAGGGTGAAGTTCGAGTACTTTAGGGAGAGGCTTGGTGTTCTTCAGATTGATGACACTTTGAGGAAGATGTGATGGACACATTTGCAGAAGCCATTCCAAGCATGTTGGAAGGAGGATCCTTCACATGGCTATGGATGTAAGCGCTAGATGATGAGCATCAGGACGATGCTCCATTTACTGCTCTATATGTATATGTACGCATCATGTTGGATGTTGGATATGATCAGTTGGATCATTTATATGTATATGTATATGTACGCATCATGTTGGATGCTGGATATGATCAATTGGATCATTTATATGTATATGTATATGTATGCATCATGTTTGATGATGGATATGATTAGTTGGATCATTTGTATGTATTTTGTATATGCATCATGTTGGATGCTTGGACCATGTATCTGTATATGTATCAGGTGGATACATTGTATGATCAGGTGGATCATGTATTTGTATTTGTATCAGGTGGATACACTGTATGATCAGGTGGATCATGTACGATGATATGTATCAGGTAGATACTTGGTATGCATCAGGTGGATGCATTGTATGATCATGGATGATGAGCTTCGGGATGTTGCTCCAGATGACATGCAGGAGGATGTTGCAGTGATGATGATCAGGATGATCATGTGTACATCGGGATGATGTATGGTGAGTATCAGGTTGATACTCTATGGTCATGGAACAAGTTGTGCAGATAACCATGTAATTTGTGCCCTGGAAGATTTGCAGATAGTCTTTCGGGGTTTTTCCTATGGCATGTAATTTGTACCCTGGGATATCTGGAAAATGCTCTTTCGAGGTTTTTCTTGGGAGGACATATAATTTGTGCCCTGGGAGATCTGCAGATAGTCTTTCGAGGTTTTTCCAATGGCATGTAATTTGTGCCCTGGGATATCTGGAAGATGCTCTTTCGAGGTTTTATCCTATGGCATGTAATTTGTTTCCTGGGAGATCCGATAGATTGAGCCGTGTGCTCGTAATCAGTCCTGGGATGCTCTTTAGAGGTTTTTCCATGACCACATGTAATTTGTGCCCTGGGAGATCCGATAGGTTGAGCCTTGTGCTTGTAATCAGTCCTGGGATGCTCTTTCAAGGATTTGTGGTGACCACATGTAATTTGTGCCCTAGGAGATTCGATAGGTTGAGCCTTGTGCTCGTAATTAGTCCTGGGATTCTCTTTCGAGGTTTTGTTGTGGGGTCACATGTAATAAGTCCTGGAGATCTGGACAGGATGAAAAAGGCCTTAGATGCTATTTAGGGTTCTTGCTAGTCAAGAGACTCTTTTAAGGTTTTGTGATGCACATAATAAGTCCTGAGATTTCCACAGTATGGCCAGTGATGACGAAGACTTGTAGGTCGTGGGCCTACATCCAGTATGAAAAAGGACTGGCTTTGTAGAACTTCCTATGATGAGTAGATTCAGAGATTGATTGAGATAGCAGTAGCAGTGACGATGATGATGACTCGATGATGATTATCCAGTGACGATGATCCAGAGAAGATGACTTGTGCTAGAAGACCTGTGTCGAGAAATACCTTCCTAGTTAAGAGGGAGTGTTGATGTATATGTAACTTTGGAATCTATTTCACATATATGTATATTGTATTCCTATAGAGATGTTATTATTCCTCTATACGGAAGTGTCATCATTTATATTGTAAGTATTGTAACTTATACTTGATGGGTTATTAGACCACCTTGTTGTGGTCGGCCCTGTATAATTCATGTGGGTCAAAGGGTTATTAGACCACCCTATTGGGGGTCGGCCATGTGGGTCAAAGGGTTATTAGACCACCCTAATGGCGGTCGATCCAGTCAACATTATGTTAAGTGGTTAAGTTGAGGCCGACCTAGTTGAGTAAAGGTCAAGTCAAGTTAGTGTATAAATAGAGAGTGTGTCTCTCTCATTTTATACATTCTATTCTCTCACTCACACTTGGGAGAGTGGCGCACTTGTGGAGGAGGAGGCTCTGCTTCTAGGAGAATACTATCTCTTGTATTCTGGTTGTATCATTGCTCTATCTATCTATGAGGAAGTTATTGGGGTTTATCACCTTTATGGTTTTCCCCAAGTAAACTATGTGTCTCTTGTGTGGTTGCATCATTGTGTCCATGATTGATATGCTGTAGATTTTTTGCACATGTTGTTCTCTCAGTTAAGATCCTAGATCAGATTGAAGTAAATTTTGAAAATTTAACAGTTACTAGCCGAAATCTGGCCCATAACACATTGAACCTATCCATGGCTACAAAGAGCAAAGCTACAGAGGTGAAACTAAATCTGGAAGACATCCCTATCCCTGATATCATTAATTTACACAAAGAGACAGGGGAAGTCATCTACAAATAGGCTATTGAAGGTTTTAATAGAGCTGTCTAAGGTGCAGACCTTTAAGTCCAAGATCTAGAAGTAGTTGGGGCTTCAGAAAGCAGAAAACAAGTCTTTGAGAACACAGGCAAAGAAGCACCAAACACAGCTGCTAGAAAATGAGACCGAAGAGGATAGAAAGACAAACATCCAGGAATTTCTAAATGGGAAGGACCAAGAGATCCTGTCATTAAAAAATCAATTGAAAATCCCCACCACTCAGTTGGAAAGTAGTTCTGAAATATCAGAGCTGGAAGAGGAGAAAGAGAAATTGAAAGGAGAGTTGTTAGACTGTAAGGAAAAGTTGGTGGAGCTTGAGGAAAGGGAAAAGAAAATGAATTTTGATATAGCTTTTATAGAGATTGGTGCAGACTCATGGAAGGCCTAGTTTGAGGAGCTAGAGAGGAAGATGAAGACAAGGGAAGGAGCAGTGGGACAAGAGTCCTCTACCTTTGTTGCAGCTGGGGACTTTTCCTTGGTAATTCAGATAGCTGATGCCAGCCTAGAAGATGTTGGACTAATCAGATTAGAAAAACAAGTTACTGTTGAGCCCAGAATTGGCCCTTTTTTATCACCATTTATCATCTTCCCTTACCTTGTCTTACACCAATTACCGTGGCAATTCGACTTATTGTCCTTATCTTATTCCCCAAATTACCAAGGTATGGCCTATTATTGTTTTATTGTATTAATACTTATGATTGTGATGATTAAAGCTGTGCATCTCTTAATTTGTGCTAACATGATGCGATCTATGAAGGTAGTGAGACAAATAGACTGCAGGAAGATTGGAGCTGAACAAGTCATGAAGGAAGGAACGTTCATTGCTTGTAGAAGGTTCATTGGGGCTCGAATCGTCAATCAAGGCATATTCGTGACAGGGCAGCTGTAACAGAAATTGCTATCTTAAGTCTGTCGCTGCTCGAGTCCAGCTGTGAGCTGGAAGGACCGCCACTCTTGGGGCAATTAATAACTCTCTCATATTTGGATATTTCAGTTCTTCCACGCATTGTAACAGTTAGATCATTTAGGGCGCCTGAAGATCAGAGATCTTCATGGTTGCCCAATTATAGGATTAGATGTTGCAAGTTGTATTTATAAATATGGGGAGTTGCCTCGACCGAGGGGTTGGACAGCAAACAATTAAATTATTTTGTATTAGCAGCCAAGCCAAACTATGTACTCATTCTTCTGTTAATATAAGGGGTTACTTCTGAGTTAAGAAGAGTGTTGTTCAACCGGCGTCTCTGTGTGAAGGCTGGGCCCGTCTTCCACAGAGATTGCTGAGTTAAATTAGGATTTCATCTTTCTTGTTGTGTGATGTTTTGTTCTTTCTTTCATACGCAGCAGCAATACTTATTGTGTGGATTTCTCAGTAAAAGATTATATTTCTGTAAGATTGGTGAATGGTATAGAATATCAGTCGACTGAGTCAGGTTTGCTTTACACATTTCAATTTCTGTTCACACTACCGTGTTCATCCTATAGTTGAGACGTGATCCCAGAAGCTCTTATAAATTAGCTTTCCTGTTATGTGTTGATTGATCTTCATTTCACAATTCAGTTTCTTAGAACAGTTGCTTCAGTTCCTTTCATTTGAATTTTAGAGTAATGTTCAGTTCATGTTTTATGATTTCCAGCTTGACTAGATTAGACAAGTGATTATTTTAGAATACGAATGAGATTTTCCTTTTTGCAATTGTTGATTAGATCTGATATCATTTCTTCCTGGTGCATAATAGAAAAGAATTATAGTATAGCAGTTAGAAGGCAATTGGGATTGCATAGATTCTTGGGATGAATATGGGTGATAGAAGGTAAAAGTATTCACTTCTAATGGTTTTGTGTTTAAGCATATATTGTGCACTTATCCTTTGAAATAGAAAGACTTTCTTGGGTTGACAATAAATTTCATATGCTCTGTATGTTTGATATTTAATTATCTGCAAATAGAGTGCTTGACATTTTGGCGCCGTTGCCGGGGAAGGATGAAAATTAAACACTAGTCATTAGTCGTATCTGATAATTGCTTTTAGTCAGTCTTTTTGGTTGTTTTTGAAATGATCTGCTTCGCATGAATATGAGGAGGGTAAAACGCGATCACCTCCCAACCCCCAAAACCCCACAAATTACTAACAGTGCAGGTGGTTCGGGTCGTGGTCGAGGTCCACCGCTGGGTAGAAGAACATTCATCGATGACCTTGTTGACAAAACTGATTCAGCTGTCAGATCTCGTCAACGGGAGACTCCTATCAAAAGAGGCCCTGCTGATCCTGGAGCGCCAACATCAGGATCTACAGTGAAAGATACAGGAGCAGCTGTGATTCCTGCATATACTCCTGCTAGAGAAGGAACGGCTGATTCAGCCGTTGCGATTGAAGAATACGCAGCTGTTACAACTGAAGAATACGCAGCTGTTACGACTGAAGAATACGCAGCTGTTACAACTAAGGTAAGGGATAAAGGAACAAACGAAGGAGAAGATACAGAAGAAAAGATGAATAACAGACATGAAAACGAAGAGCAAGAAGCAGTGGTACAATACCATCATGAAGATGATTCCCCGCCAGAAACTATGGCTACATTGCAATTCCCAATACAGCAGCTAGAGGGGACAGCTCCTATGAAAAACATCTCACCGTCGGTGTTACCCCGCTTACATGGCAGGGCGGCAGAGGATCCAGACGAATTCCTTTTTGAATTCGATATCCTCTGTCACAGCTATGATTATGTCACAGATGCTCAAAAGTTGAAGCTTTTTCCTGCCACCCTGAAGGACAATGCATTACGATGGTTCATGAGCCTTGGGGGAGGAACTGTTGCTAATTGGAATAAGATGAAGCAAGTGTTCCTGGAAAAATATCAAGAATATTGCAATACCAGGGACAAAAGGGAGGAGTTATTCAAGATGGTACAGAAGGAGGATGAAAGTTTGGAGGATTTTGTGGAGAGGTTGCTGTACAATGTGCAGAGAGCTGGGCAGACGAACATGGGACTAGATGTGCTTAAGATAATCCTGCTCTGAGGGATCAGGGACGATTGTTTAGACATGCTAAATTTATTAGGAAAGGGGGATATCTCTAAAGAATATTTTGAGACAATTGTGGAATTATGTAAGAGATATTCCAGGGGATCTTCTAGGCATAATAAGCAGCATAAACGAGATAAGCT
The DNA here is from genome assembly GCA_027924585.1 of Larix kaempferi. Lineage (NCBI taxonomy): Eukaryota > Viridiplantae > Streptophyta > Pinopsida > Pinales > Pinaceae > Larix > Larix kaempferi. The sequence goes on from BSBM01000761.1 coordinate 14,275,712, forward strand.
AGAACGTGATGTCTTCGACAGAACTCAGAAGTCATCCAATGGGGGAGCTACACGTGCGGAGATAGGAAATCTTCTTGAAAACTTTAAAACAGAAATGATGAGCTCTATCTCTTCAGAGATTGATGTCTTGAAGGCCAAGCAAAGACAGGAAGTGGAGGATCTCACACTAGGTGTGTTTTGTCCCCGATGTAGAAAGACTCATCCACTGAAAGAATGCCCTCTTGACAAAATACAAGTGTGTCAGCTGTGCGAGCTGAACCATGATATGAAAGAATGTCCGACATTACCCCAAGTGAAGGCTGTTCTGCAGGCATCAACTCCAGAGGTAGATTCAGCCTACTTCATTGCACAGAAGAAACCCTGGCAACCCCGCAATCAAGGTATGTCTCCCGATTCATTTCCATTTTTGAATAATTTGAAAAATTGGAATACTAATATGCAAAATGTGAATACACAATTCCCTTCGAATTATGCTCAGTGGAATTCCCCTCAACCTGCGATGCAAGGTTATAATTCATGGAGTCCTTGGACACAGCCACCACATCAACCTACTTCATGGTCTCCTGGATGGAGGAACTTCCATCCTGGGAACCAGTTTCCTCAACCACCTCCACCTCAACAGTTATCGTATCCTCCATATCCTCAATTTCATCAATATCCTCAATACCCACCTCAGCAGTCGCAGCTGCAGCTGCAAAATAATCCTGTTCCTAACTTACCAATACGGCCTCAGCTGCCTGCCCAACCCAACCCTAACCCAAATAATAAAGCAGTCCAGCAATTGGAAGCTCTCAATATGCCGGCCTGCTCTCTTTCCCCTGTACCTTGTAATGATATTCGCTTACGGTCTGGGAAGATAGTAGAACGGGTAATTTCATAAAATATTCCACCATCTGTGCATGACAACGAAGAGAGTTTCCAGCATCCATTTGATCTGGTTCCTAACACTGAAGGTACTGAGCATCCCTCAGATGGGACGGCTGAAACATTAAACGATAAAGTGGATAACACGCAGCCTACCCAGCTGGTAAGACAACCACCATACCCTGAGAGATTGATGCTGCCAAAAGTAGGAGGGCAACCTCAGTTCAATCTCTTAGGAGAATTGAAGAATCTTTATGTTAAGATTCCCCTTTTACAAGCTCTTCAAGATGTACCTATTTATGCTAGAACTGTTCGGGACCTGTGCACTAAAAGACCGGGAAGGAAACCCAGAGATCCTCCTACTGTTCATGTCATAGGGAATTTATCTGCTTTAATGACTGGAAAAACCCCTATAACCAAGTATGAGGATCCTGGCAATCCTACTGTCACTGTACACATAGGACAAACGCAGATACCCAACGTACTAGTAGATTTAGGAGCTGCGATCAATGTTATAACAATGGAGACTGTAAAGAAGCTTGGATTTACCAATATTAGACCGACCCCTACCATCTTAGAATTGGCAGACAGATCCACCATCAGACCCGAAGGGATTTTGGACGACCTTGTCATTTCAGTAGACTCATGGGAATATCCTGTCGACTTTCTGGTATTACAACCAAAATCACAGCTGGGGGGACATCCATTGATTTTGGGGAGGCCTTGGTTGGCTACAGCTGATGCTTGCATTAGCTATCGATCAGGATCTATGACTATATCTGATGGTATGGAAACCAAAAACCTCACCCTGTACCCTCCAGCACGGCCGAGTCTAGAAACTGAAACTTCCCTTTGGATAGAATAGGAAGAGGAGGAAGATGTTCAGCCATTACTAACAATAGGGAAGGCACTAACCTTCAAAAATGAAACAGAAGACGATGCCATTAATAATTTCATTAGCGAACCTGCTTCAGTAGACAAGGAAGTTTATCAACTCCTGAACAGTACCCTCGGTAAAGAAGAACAAGAACAGCTTACGGAGGAAGCACTAGTCAATGACACAAACATAATCCCAGTTTTGAAAAACTCGAGAAGCATTCCTATTGAGGTAGAGCCTGGAAAAACTTTGAACATCAATCCTGGTCTCTCCTCAGAAGAACAAATGCGCCTAACCAATCTCTTAAAGGAACGTAAGGGGGCATTCGCATGGGAGTATACAGACATGAAGGGTATTCCTTCCAGTCTGTGCACTCATCATATTTATATTAAAAACGACTCCCGGCCTGTCTGTCAACCCCAACGATGCATGAACCCCAATTTGAGGGATATAGTGAAGGAGGAAATCCAGAAACTCTTGGAAGCAGGATTTATTTATCCTATTTCAGATAGTGAGTGGGTTTCCCCACTTGTAATTGTGCCCAAGAAAAATGGGAAATGGAGAGTCTGTGTTGATTATAGGGAGCTGAACAAAGCTACACAAAAGGATCATTTTCCTCTGCCCTTTATTGACCAGGTACTTGATACCCTATCAGGGAAGAAGTTCTTCTCCTTCCTGGATGGGTTCAGTGGGTACAATCAAATCCAGATTGCTCCAGAGGATCAGGATAAGACCACCTTCACTTGCCCTTGGGGAACGTTCGCCTACAGGGTGCTTCCCTTTGGCTTGTGCAATGCACCTGCAACGTTCCAAAGAGCTGTGATTGGCATATTTTCTGAATTGGTTAATGATAGCATGGAAGTTTTTATGGATGATTTTACTCCTTATGGAAAGGATTTTGAGGAAGCACTGGAAAATTTAAAGAAAGTTTTAATTCGTTGTGAACAGGCTCGCCTCTCACTAAGCACTGAAAAATGCCACATGATGATGAGTGAGGGGGTGGTATTAGGACATTTCATCTCTACTGATGGTATTCAAGTGGATCCTTCAAAAATTAAGGTGATAAAAAATATACCAACTCCTTCAACTCAGAAAGAGGTGCGAAGTTTTCTGGGACATGCTGGGTATTACAGGAGATTCATAGAAAACTTCTCCAAACTTGCTTCTCCTTTGTTTTCATTGTTAATGAAGGACGCACAGTTTGTGTGGAGTACAGCATGCCAGACAGCATTTGATAAGCTTAAAGAGAAACTGTCCACAGCCCCTATTTTAAGGGGACCTAATTGGACCATACCTTTCCACATTTCTTCAGATGCTTCTGATACTGCCATTGGAGCAGTACTAGGACAGCAGGATGGTCAAGTACCTTATGCTATTTATTATGTTAGTAAAAAATTAGCCCCTGCTGAACTAAACTATACTTTCACTGAAAAAGAATTCCTTGCTATTGTTTATTCTATTAATAAGTTTCGGCATTACATTACTGGGTATCCTACATTTGTGCATACTGACCACTCTGCCATTAAGTATTTAATGAATAAACCTGTCACTAATGCCAGAGTAACCAGGTGGCTTTTATTATTACAGGAATTTGATATTACTATTGTAGATAAACCTGGAAAAGAAAATGTTGTTGCTGATTTTTTATCACGATTTACTAACAGTGATGACAGTTCACCCGTTGAGGATGCTTTCCCGGATGAACATTTATTTGCACTCTCAGCTCATTCACCCTGGTATGCAGACGTTGCTAATTATTTGGTTGCATGGAAGCTTCCGCCACATATGTCTAAAAGAGAAAAAAGAAAAATTATTCAGCAAAGTGCCAGGTATTGTTGGCTTAAAGGCCATCTCTTTTACACAGGACCTGATCTTGAGATTAGAAGATGTGTAAGGGAAGATGAGATCTTTCATATACTAAAGGCCTGTCATGACGAACCTTGCGGAGGACACTTTGCAGACAAAAGAACGGGGCATAAGGCGTTGCGAATGGGCTATTATTGGCCGACACTGTTCAGAGATGCTAAAAGATATGTCCAGTCCTGTGACAGCTGCCAAAGGATGGGCCAACCTAATAAAACAGATCAGATGCCTTTACAGCCCCAAGTCATATTAGAACCGTTTGATAGATGGGCATTGGACTTTTTTGGTCCTATCAACCCTCCTTCCAAACAGAAGGTTTACATTTTGGTGTGTATAGATTACATGACCAAGTGGGTAGAAGCTGTAGCTTTGGATAAATCAAATGACCAAGCGGTGATTGATTTTCTATACAGTGAAGTTTTTACCCGTTTTGGGGTACCAAAGGAAGTAGTTACCGATGGGGGACCACAATTTATTTCACACCAATTTGAATCCTTGCTCCGGAAGTATCATGTGCAGCACAAGATAGCTTCACCTTATCATCCCCAGGCCAATGGTCAGGTAGAAAGCACTAATAAAGTTATCGAATCAATCCTTACTAAAACAGTTAAAAGCCATCGAAGGGATTGGGCTGACAGGCTTCCAGAAGCACTGTGGGCATATCGCACGACTTGGCGTAACACCACTGGCTTTTCTCCCTATGATTTGGTATATGGAAAGAGTGCCATCTTTCCAATTGAATTTGAGATCAAGACCCTGAAAACAGCCATTGAAATGAACCTGGATGTAACAGAAGCCCAGAAAAGAAGATTGAATCAATTAAATGAATTGGATGAGAAACGGTTAGCTGCAGTAGACCAGACCGTGCTGCTTCAGCAACAGAGATCTAATTGGCATGACCGATTCATCAAAAAGAAAATCTTCCGTGAAGGAGACTGGGCACTATTATACGACTCCAGATTCAAGAAGGATTTTAAAGGAAAATTACGCACAAGATGGCTGGGTCCATACTTGGTTGACAGGGTATTTGACAACGGCATTGTTCGCTTGGTTACCATTGATGAAAACCGTATACCATTACTTGCTAATGGCCATAGACTGCGACTGTATCGGAAGCCCATTTCGAAAGATGCATTCATTTCACATATTGCTGCTGATCCAGACTATCAATTGGCACCAGAGCAGAAACTTTTCTCTACCTTTGCCAAACCTTAAACTGAAAATTGTATTTGCTGTACATAAATAATTTCTTGCTGTAGCGTATAGTTGTTGTTTTCTTTCTTTTTTTTTCGCATTTGATCTCTTTGCTTGCTGTCGTCTTTTAAAAATTTTCAGGGAAGCGCCAGGAGAACGACCAGTTTGGGCCCTTAATGAAAATCTCCCTGTGCCGTCCTTGCTCTAAAAAAAAAAAAAAAAATATATATATATATATATATAAATTTCCGACAGCTGCAACATATTTTCCGGCAGCTGCAACATATTTTCCGGCAGCTGCAACATATTTTCCGGCAGCTGTATATCCTTTTCCGACAACTACATTCTCCTTTTCCTGGTAGCCGTAATGCCATCTTTCCATCAGCCGTCAATCTTTTCCGACAGCTGCAACTTCGGCAGCTGCAACATCGGCGGCTGCAATATCGGTGGCTGCGACATTAGCGGCTGCAACATCTGCGGCTGCAACATCGGTGGCTGCGACATTAGCGGCTGCAACTCCAGTTTCCGCGGCTGCCACCTCATCTTCCCCATGGTTGCCACCTCATTCATCAGCTATTGTCACCTCATTTCCCACGGCTGCCATCTCATTTTCCAGCTATTGCCACTTCATTTCCCAGCCGCTGCCACTCCATTTACCAGCCACGGCCATTTCATTTCCCGGTATCCGTAATGTCCTTATTCCGTCAGCCGTCAATCTTTTCCGACAGCTGCAACTTCGGCGGCTGCAACTTCGGCAGCTGCAACTTCGGTGGCTGCAACATCGGAAGCCGCAACATTTTTTTCCCGCAGCCGCCAATTCATTTCCTAGCGGCTGCCACCTCATTGACCAAGTCACTACCACATCATTTCCTGCCAGCTGCCATTTCTTTCCAGCGCTGCAACATATTTTCCATAGTCGTAAAATTTTTCTCGCCAGCTGTATGTTTTTTTTCCCGCCGCCGTAAAACTTTTCCGTGACAGCCGAAATTTTCGCTGATATCGTAAATTCTTTTTTTCGGCTGCCGTGAACTTGTTTCCGGCGGCTGTAACTTCCTTCCCGTCCGCTGCAACAGCTTTTTCATCGGCCGTGTTATCATTTCTTTGGCAACTTGCAGTGGTAACTCCCGTGTTAACAGAAGAATTGTTGCAACCTGCTAATCATGATGCTGATTCATCCCAGTCCTGCCGGCGAACTCATCATTTTAACCCCGAGGATGCGACACCTTGTGTTTCACCGGCGAAGGAAATTAGTACCTTATCCGAGTCATCATGATCCCACGTCTGACTGTGCACGCGTTCGGCTCCGTGACGTCACCAACTGCATGCTCCACCAGTTTCCGCAGCCTTTCGACGCACAGTTTTATGAGGTATGGCTTTCATTTATCACGTGATTAAGTATTGATATCATTTAAACGAGATTGGCCGTACCTTCACTCGTACCACCATTTATACCTGATTAAACCTTTCCCTCGTACGACGTAATACTAATAACTGCCACCTTCCCCAATTCGGCATGAAAATTTTAAACTCTTCTCTGCGCTTAACTTTCCGAATTAGCTCATTCGCTCAACGTCTCCGCTCAACGATTCGTGCATTCTCTGTGCTGCAACTTCCATTCTGGGATCCTGTACTCTGTCGAATAGCAGTTTCATCTTGCAGCCAGGACCATGGGCATTCCAGTTCACCATGAACCTTTCAATACCCGGGAACTCAGACGGAATCTGCCGGTTCAGGCCATTTTTCAAGCTGCTGGCTGGGTCGAGTTCTTTGAACGATTGGACGGATTCGATCGGGACGCAGCCCTGCAATTTGCCTTGAATCTTACTAAAACACACTCCACGGTGTGGGGGCTGTGTATAGATGTTTCTGAGGTCATTATATCCGAGGTTACAGCTATCCCGATGGTGGGAAAACCTTGGTTTAACCGTCGAGTCCCTGCAACGATTGCACGGGAAGAATTTTTAATTCCAGGGGAGCAAGTTGAAGCATCCAGGAGAGGGATTGCACTGAAGTCACTGCCGCAGCCATGGGACCAGGTTGCTATCTTCCTCAAGAAATACATTACTTGCGAAGGTAGATACCAAACTGTGTATAACTCTGAACTTCCTTTGCTTTCTCATCTCAGTCATGGCATTTTGTTGAATATTCCATTTTATTTATTGCACGACTTGCGTCATATGGCAACATTTGTTCAGTATGCAAAGCACCCACTGTCCTCCCTCACCCACCATGGCCTTATTAAGTTAATTATTGTAAGAACCCTGGCCCAACATAATATAACATGGGAACAATTATAACCCGACCACAGCAACCTGTTCCCTTGAGGGTCATCCCATTGCAGCAATTACAGGTTCCGCCACAACAGGAGGACCGGATTTCCTCCAGTGAAGTTGGGGGGAGGGATGAAACAGAAGAAGAACAACTGGGGGCACAGGCAGGACCATCAGGGGTTGGTAAAACCACAGAGGAAGAACAACCCGAGGCACAGGCAGAGCCATTCGAGGTGTATGAATCCCCAGCACAAGCAGAACCAGTGGGGGATGACACTGCATTTGAAGGAGAGCGAGGGGAAGCACAAACAGATCCAACAGGAGACAATGTAGATGAAACCCTCATGGAAAACCTAGATAACAGGGCAGCTCCGACAACAGAAGGTGAAATTGGAGCAGCATCAAATGCTGCGACAATGGAACCTGAAGATGACGGAGCCAGAGCAATGGAAGAAGATATTGAGCTGGTCACAATCGAGTCTTCACCGGAGTGGGTAGGAGGAGGAGCTGTGATTGAAGAAGAACAGCATGGGGGGCAGGGAAATATTCCTTTAACCTCAGTATTGCCCCCCTATATTCCAGCTCCACAAGAAGAAACACCACGAAAAGAAAAGTCACAAAAGAAAACGCCACCCAAAAGGAAGAGGACCACCAATGAGTTCGATTTAGTAGCACCAATCAGAAGGAAACGAACTCGATCAATCACAGCAGCAGAGGTAGCTAGAAAAAAATGGGCAACCTTAGAGACACAGGTTGAGCCCCCAATCCTTACACCAAGACCGAGGGATGCTCCACAAAGGCCAGTGGAGGAAGAACCTGCAGTTGAGGGACTCTTGTATGAGAATGCAATGCTGAAAGAGGACCTCCAAGCACTTAGAAGGGAGCTGGAAACTTGGAAGGAAACCTGCAGAAAGCAGGGTGGAAGAAAAATGTACACATTAATAGAGGCTGCAGACCAAGTGGAGGAATCAGCTTCTGCTGGAGCTGGGGAAAAGGATGAGCGAATACTCTGCCCCACCTGTGGGGAAATATTTGAGGAAGCAGGCCATAAAATTTTACTTAGCACCTATTCAGCACAACAGCCTGTAGCCACAGAAGGGAAAGTAGTGGAAAAAGAAGGTGTTGTCACACAAGAACCAGCACCTTTAAACATCCTTGCTGCAGCTGCCACTTCCCATGATGCAGAAATTATAGAACAGATGGGAGAAGAACTTGGAGTGGAGGATGCCCTGGAGATTTATAAGGAATGTATGGCAACCCCAAAATGCTCCCACAACATAGAAATTATAGAACAGATGGGAGAAGAACGGGAAATGAAGGATGCCTTGGAGCTTATAAAAGAATATAGTGAGACCCCAGAATGTTCCCACGATACAGAGATCATGGAGCCGAAGGATACTCTGGAGGTTAGTGAAGAATTTTGTGCTGTAACCCCAGAACGTTCCCAGGACACAATAATTTTAGAAGAAGAGACGGAAAGGCAGGACAGTGATAAGCTGGAATAGGATGCTGTAACACAAGAACCAGCAACCCTGAATATAACTGTCCAACCGGCCAAGCAGACAGGAGAAGAAGCTGGGACAGAGGATACTCTGGCATTTAATGATGAACTCTGGGTTGTAACCCCAGAGAGCTCCCATGATACAGAACTCATAGAAGAGAAGCTGCAGCAAAAGAAGGATGAAGAGGTAAGCCAGGATGTTGTTACACAAGAACCAACATCCTTGGAAACTGCAGCAAGAACTCCTGAATTGCAGTTGGGAGATAACCTGGGAGTGGATATCATTCCTGATACACAGTGGAGTGATGATGAACAGGTACAGACACCTTGCTCAGGTGACACTGAAATCTTGGAGGAGGAGCTGCAAATTGAAAAGGATATCCAGTCTCAGCAGCAGAATGACAAAGAAGACACTGTTACACAAGAACCAGTGTCTCCAAAAGCAATAAAGGCAGCTGCTGAAGAAGGTTTAAGGGATGTTGCTGTTACACAAGAACCAGCAACTCTCCTGTTAAGATTAGATGCGCTGGAAGACACTGTCCCACAAGAACCAGTGCTTCCACCTCCTAGAGATGTCATTGAGTTGGATTCAGATTGAGGATTTCTTTTCAACTCCCCCATGCATAGCATAAGGAGACTGCAGAAAGATTCCCACCACACCAAGTGCATTCCCAGATATCAGCAAGTAGCAGTGGAAGGGAAACAGTGAAGTTGGAAGATGCCGGGTTACTCACAGAAGCTTTTCAAAAAGATAGAGGGGATGCCTGATTTGCCTACATTCCTTCCTCTCTCCTGGACAGAGTTCAGTGCAATATTCAGATGCAGGTTGTTGCATGAGGACATGCAACAGGATAGTTGGGGGGATATGTTGAGCCCAGAATTGGCCCTTTTTGATCACCATTTATCATCTTCCCTTACCTTGTCTTACACCAATTACCGTGGCAATTCGACTTATTTTCCTTATTTTATTCCCCAAATTACCAAGGTATGGCCGATTATTGTTTTATTGTATTAATACTTATGATTGTGATGATTAAAGCTGTGCATCTCTTAATTTGTGCTAACATGATGCGATCTATGAAGGTAGTGAGACAAATAGACTGCAGGAAGATCGGAGCTGAACAAGTCATGAAGGAAGGAACGTTCATTGCTTGTAGAAGGTTCCTTGGGGCTCGAATCGTCAATCAAGGCATATTCATGACAGGGCAGCTGTAACAGAAATTGCTATCTTAAGTCTGTCGCTGCTCGAGTCCAGCTGTGAGCTGGAAGGACCGCCACTCTTGGGGCAATTAATAACTCTCTCATATTTGGATATTTCAGTTCTGCCACGCATTGTAACAGTTAGATCATTTAGGGTGCCTGAAGATCAGAGATCTTCATGGCTGCCCAATTATAGGATTAGATGTTGCAAGTTGTATTTATAAATATGGGGAGTTGCCTCGACCGAGGGGTTGGACAACAAACAATTAAATTATTTTGTATTAGCAGCCAAGCCAAACTGTGTACTCATTCTTCTGTTAATATAAGGGGTTACTTCTGAGTTAAGAAGAGTGTTGTTCAACCAGCGTCTCTGTGTGAAGGCTGGGCCCGTCTTCCACAGAGATTGCTGAGTTAAATTAGGATTTCATCTTTCTTGTTGTGTGATGTTTTGTTCTTTCTTTCATACGCAGCAGCAATACTTATTGTGTGGATTTCTCAGTAAAAGATTATATTTCTGTAAGATTGGTGAATGGTATAGAATATCAGTCGACTGAGTCAGGGTTGCTTTACACATTTCAATTTATGTTCACACTACCGTGTTCATCCTATAGTTGAGACGTGATCCCAGAAGCTCTTATAAATTAGCTTTCCTGTTATGTGTTGATTGATCTTCATTTCACAATTCAGTTTCTTAGAACAGTTGCTTCAGTTCCTTTCATTTGAATTTTAGAGTAATGTTCAGTTCATGTTTTATGATTTCCAGCTTGACTAGATTAGACAAGTGATTATTTTAGAATACGAATGAGATTTCCCTTTTTGCAATTGTTGATTAGATCTGATATCATTTCTTCCTAGTGCATAATAGAAAAGAATTATAGTATAGCAATTAGAAGGCAATTGGGATTGCATAGATTCTTGGGATGAATATGGATGATAGAAGGTAAAAGTATTCACTTCTAATGGTTTTGTGTTTAAGCATATATTGTGCACTTATCCTTTGAAATAGAAAGACTTTCTCGGGTTGACAATAAATTTCATATGCTCTGTATGTTTGATATTTAATTATCTGCAAATAGAGTGCTTGACAGTTACCAATTTGAGAGTTTTGAAGGATGCTGCAGAAAAACAAAGGGAGGCTTGGGAAACCAAGTACCAGGATGCACAGTCTGAACTTGATAACTTGAAGGAACAGGTAATAGGGAAGAATGTGCTACAGGAGGCTAGGAGAATCATATGGGATGACATCAGAAAACAGGCTGATGATCTAAGTCCATACCTAAATTTTATATTGGATAAAGGAGTGGTAGTAAAATTGGCTCAACAAAGTGTGACAGTGGTGAAAGAAAGGTTTAACAAAAAGCCTCTGGAACATGCCCAGAATGCAGTTGAATTCCTAGGTGGTCTATCAGATGAGCAAACTGCAGCTATAAACATCGAAGATAGAATGTCAATAATCTTAATAGCGAAGAAGGTGATTAATAAACACCAGCAAGTCCAGGTTGTTCAGTCAGGAATTGATATCATATCAACCCAGGCACGACTCTTTAGAGAATCCTTCGATCCTTTGTTCATAAAAGGGTTGCCTCCCTTTTTGGATGAAGATGGAACCATGCTCAGGAAATCTGAATACAGATCTAAGTTGTGGGACCATAGAGTGAGTGAAGATGGTATCTTCGGCAGTGATGCTCCTTTGACAGGTGGCGCATTAGTTGATGCACTAAAGGGTGATTTTGAACTGGCACCAACTTTCAGAGAGGCTAGAACTCTTCACAAGGGTTATTCCTATACTGAGCACACTGAGCTGAGAATGATGCTCAAAGAGCTTGCTTCTCAGGATTTACCTTCACCCAAACACTAGAAGCTGGTCGAGAAATATGGAAAAGCAAAGTTAAAACTGGTAGCATGAAATGGTGTAGGAGAAACAGAAAAGCATCCAGCGTGTATGCATCCAGGAATTGAAGAGCTCATGAAAGCAATACAGCTGGCAGTGGCCACATTTTTGTATTTTTGTACTTTTGTTTAAAATAGTCGGACTATGTAGAGAAGAAATGATAGTTAAAATTTGTCCTGTAGATATCTGTTTTGGCTGTTAGATAGGTTTCAATTGGTTGTAACTAATTTCTGTTGAGAAGGAGCCGAGTCTAGAGCTCAAGGCCACCTATATATACAGTTGTAATCAGAGACACAAGGGTTGAAAAATCTTATGAGAAAGTATTTGTATTTTGATGATCAGTTTGTAATACATTTTCTTGGAGCTGTTTAATAGAATTTGCAGATCTTGATGCCTACGGTTTTTGACAAGGATTCCTATGTAATCGATCTGGTAGTCTGCACCTTTCTTTTTCCCATGTGCAAATGTGTTTCTATCTTTTGTTATTCCATTCTGTGATATTTCCTTCATGCTTGGATCAGGGTGACACTTAAGTAGAATTCATAGATATTATGCTCTGCTTAGCTTATTCCAAGTGTTTCACCAAATATATTCTGCTAAAGTCGATGCAGGATTCATCCTTGTTAGCTGCCTTACATTCATGGACTTTTTTCTTCTTTCTTCTGTTCCACAAATTAAAGCTCTTTGACTACTAGCTGCTTGCTACCTTGCCCTTGTGAATGCATTTGCTAAATCTTTGTGAATAATGTTTGCAGAACCAGTTAAATGTGACTCCATCGCCCCAAATGAAATCCATGCGTTTTCAACCAAATAGCTCTTAAATTGTTCTTTGTTCCACAAACATAAATTTGATATTATGTGCGTTAACGTAATTGAATATCTTTAATGTTGAATGCTGGTGTATGTTTTCGTTGATTGACACCTTTGAATATTTTCCAGTATTCTATGAGTTTATAGAGAGAGCCCTCTCTGTTTATGTTTGATCAGAAGCATAAACCAAAGATTGGTTTGTGGTTACCCAAGATTACCCTCTCCACAACCTAGGGGGTCAATTTTGGTGTTAACACACATTATGTGATCATAACGCATGAAAAAATTTATTATACTCATTAAGTTATTACATACCATTACAGGTTATTAAGAGTCACTGATGCTTTTATGAGTAGAGTTAATGATAGGTAATGTTAGCCAAGATCATTCTCGCAAAACTATTAGGAAGGCACTTGATATAAAAACTCAAAGGATTTGAGAACTTAACTTTTGGTTGAAGATTTTTAAATTGGTTATGGCTGCATTAAGAACAGATAGTGGCATATCTTCTTGATGTCTACATAAAGAAACCTAGTCATTCAAGGTCCAGCACTACATAGATGTGCTTCTATGATACACTCATAGTCATCCATACTATTGGTACACCTACCTGCCACATCCAAAAGAGACTCTGACAAGTAGTTTAACACATAAGATTTTCCAAGAGCAAGGATGTACAAGAAAATGACAGGAAAAATGGGCTGCAACAATGTGTATCTGGTATTTCTAGAGCAACCAAGAAGCATCCATCTCTATCTTTTAATAGACTAAGCAATCACTTGGAGAACAGTTAAACTGTTGTTCTGGCATCTTAGCCAAACAACATATCGACCCTTTTGAGCAGTTGACCTGTCGTGGGTGGCTGAGTCCACAAAAGAAGATCATGGGGTAATTCTTTCTCTGGTACAAGGAAGCATCACTCACGAAAAAATAAAAATAAAAATGTATTATATCACTACCCAAAAGCAAGTTAATATTTTAAGTTTTCTTTCATTTTGATATTATATATTGGTACTAATTATACCCATTCCTATGAGTAGGTCAATAGAAGACAACAAACTGAGGAAATTAAAAAATGCTTTAAAACGGGACATGGATTGTGTTACCCCTCAAAATTCCTATTTATTTTGAGATAAAGGAGGCCAGTGTTTGTACTGTGTTGTTTTTTAATCTAAAAAGGAACCTATCTACTGAAGCTTGTCAATACTAAGTTGATAGTGATCAAGAGGGTAGACTGTTAAGATTCAATGTGCTAAGACAGAAAATATCAGCATTGCATTTCATTTCACAACAATAGCATATATAGGATCACTGAAGAAACAACAAGCACAGCATAAACACAAGAGACACAAATTTATCCTCGGAAACCCTCATGGGGTAGAAAACCTAGCAAATCTTCCTCAATATAGATGATCATCAAATACAAAGATGTAAACCAAAGACATGAGCTCCTCCTCCTCTATAGCATACCTCTCTCACACAAGTGTGCCACTCACAAGTGAATGAATGAGTGATTTAAGTGAGGAACATCCTCCTCTACTTATACTTGTTCCCCGACTGACTTTTACACAAGCTAGGTCGGCCCCAACTTAATTACTGGGTTAAACACCCCACTACAACTAACTGGGCCGACCCCTCTAGGGTGGTCTAATAACCCTTTGACCCACATAACACATACAGGGCCAACCCCCACTAGGGAAGTCTAATAACCCAAGTTACCACAATCCGATGGAGGAATGAACATCTCTGGATATACAATAAGATCTTCATGGAGGAATGAAACATCTCCGGAATAATAAAGTACAAATATAATATTCTTATAAGTTACAATATCTTAACACTCCCCCTTAACGAGAAGGATATTATAACAACATATGGAAGAGAAAGGAGTCATCAACATCATACATGACACATCTATAAATCATTGAAATCTTTCTCAACATCATCAGTAACTCAACCAGTTACTGGAATATCTTCAATACTGGAACATCAACATCTTCAGTACCAAATCTTCTGCAACACTTGAACAACTGCAACAATATTATCATCTGGATCCTCACGATCAACAGCATCATCATCATACGATCATCAACATCATCATCATACGATCATCAACATCGTCATCACATCGTATCGATCTACAACATCTGGATCATCATCTCGATCTACAGCATCTGGATCATCATCTCGATCTACAACATCTGGATCATCATCGCATACTCTGCAATACACACGATCATATTAGAGGATGATCAATCCCGCTCTCTTTAGGACATAGGTCCATGGATGATACAATCCAGATCAAGTTCCAGGATGATCAATCCTTATCACTTTAAGACAAGTCTCATGTCTAGGGACGATGCAATCCCATCACGTACATTTTGAACCAAGAGTCCAGGGACGATACAGTCCTATCATCAATTCTCAGAGACAAATGTCTACGGATCAATTCTGGGACCAAAGTCCAGGGAAGATACAATCCCCTACCTATTCATTCAGGACTTCATTCTCGGAGACCCAGTCTACGGCTCAATTCTGGGACCGAAGTCCAGGGAAGATACCATCCCCTACCTGTTCATTTAGGACTTCATTCTCAGAGACCCAGTCTACAACTCAATTCTGGGACTGAAGTCCGGGGAAGATACAATCCCCACCCTGTTCATTCAGGACTTCATTCTCGGAGACATCTTGTCTACGGATCAATTCTGGGACCGAAGTTAGGGGAAGATACAATCCCCACCCTGTTCATTCACGACTTCATTCTTGGAGACATATTGTCTACGGATCAATTCTGGGACTGAAGTCCGGGGAAGATACAATCCCCTACCTGTTCATTCAGGACTTCATTCTCGGAGACATCTTGTCTATGGATCAATTCTGGGACCGAAGTCCGGGGAAGATACAATTCCCACCCTATTCATTCAGGACTTCATTCTCGGAGACATCTTGTCTACGGATCAATTCTGGGACCGAAGTCCAGGGAAGATACAATCCCCTACCTCTTCATTCAAGACTTCATTCTCAGAGACATCTTGTCTAGGAATCAATTTAGGGACCGAAGTCCGGGGAAGATACAATCCCCACCCTGTTCATTCAGGACTTCATTCTCGGAGACATGTGTCAACGGATCACTTTAGGACTGAAGTCCAGGGATGATCCAATCCCTACCTGTCCACTAGGGACTTCATTCTCGAAGACAACTATCTACGGATCCTTTTAGAACATGTGTTCAAGGATGATGCAATCCCTCTTCTTTCTCGGAGACATATGTCTACGGATCCTTTTAGAACATGTGTTCAAGGATGATGCAATCCCACTTCTTTCTCAGAGACATATGTCTACGGATCCTTTTAGAACATGTGTTCAAGGATGATGCAATCCCCTTTTCAACTTAGACCCTGTCTAAGGACCATCCACCAACCTCTTTGTCGGCATCACCAATATAGGTATCCTCATCAATACATGTATACATATCATCAATACAAGTAATACAAGTATCCTACATATCATCATTAATACAAGTAAGCATATCATCGATACAGGTATCCTCATCATCGACTTCACCGTGGATGCGGGCAATCTCATCATTAGTGTCTACATTACTCCCCCTTTCGAGGAGGGTCCTATCAAGCTTGTCTCAGAAATACTCAAACTTTTCTTGACGTAGAGGTTTGGTTAATACATCGGTAACTTGTTTACTTGAGGTAGAGGTTTGGTGAGTACATCGACAACTTGTTACAGAATCAAACTTTATAGTTCCTTTCTACACCATATCTTGTATATAGAAATGTCATATCTCTATGTCCTTTGACTTATCATGGAACACTAGATTCTCTGCCATCTTGATACGACTCTATTTTTTACATAGGATCACAGTTGGGTCTATCTCTAAGTCAAACAATCCTAAATCCATACCACTTCACAACTAGCAGAGCAAGCAGCCATATATTTCGCTTGTGCTGAGAGCCACACTAGACTGCTTCCTGCTAAAACACAAGATCATGGCTGATCCCAGACAATAACATCCTCTCGATGTGCTCTTCCTGTCTGATACACTTCCTTCCCAATCAACATCTGTGTAGCCATCTGAAGTCATGATCTCATAGATCAAAGTCTATCGTACCCTTTAGGTACCTCATCACATGCTTTTCAACTATCAGATGAACACATCTAGTTTCCACTAGATACTGACTCAAGGTGTTCATAGCAAGGCATATATCTGGCTTGGTATTCGTCAGATACATAAACGACCCAATAATATGTCTATACAGAGTCACATCAACTAACTTTGAGGAGTCATCATCTAACAACTTCAAGTCGGAACCCATGAGAGTGGCCATGGCTTCACATTCCAACATATCAATTCTTCTCAAGATTTCCACAGCATACTTTCCCAGGATGAGAAAGATTCTTTCTGAGCCTTGCCATACTAGGAAGTAATGCATCAATCTGAGATCTTTCATTTTCATTTATGCAGCCATCTTCTTCTTTCTTTTCATGATCTGTTTGTAAAAATAGATCATCCACATACAGTAATAGTATGATAGGTTCATCATTCGTAACGGATCAGCTTTACTTTTGATAAAGGCCAAGCTTATCAAGAAACTATCAATTCTCCCTTTGTGACTAAACATCATTCACACTCTGCATTTGAGTGATCTTCTACATATCTATCTGTGCCATCTCTCGTCAGATGGGTCTACTGATATGAGCCTCAATATCATTCGAACTCTGTATTGAGTTCCTTCTTGCATCCATGTCATCTGTGTATAGAAACCATATTCAACCTTATAGTAAAAGGTTGAGATCCACATCACCCATGATGATCATTAAGCTCATCAATTGACTGTCGATCCTGGGTACCCATGCAGAGCTTTCTTCAATTGAATCCTTTTTTCGCACTTCTTCTTCAATTACATCATTAAGATAATGGTCTTATCTAGCCACTTGGAGCAAACATCTCGTCATGATTCTCTTCCTCTTTCTAAGAGAATCTTCTAGCCACAAGATTTCTATATTATGTTTGATTTGTAAATCTTCTTGTTGAACATCCATCACTTGTTCGGTGTTCATCATTCTTCATGATATTTCCTACAAAAAAAAATTAAGTACATGATTAGTAATGCTTCATAATCATCAAATCATGTTGACATGATAACCTATTATGCATATAGATATCATTTACATAGTTATGCAACTATCTTGACCAATACTTTGTCACAACACTTTTCCATATCCTATATGCATACAGTGGCTATCTAGATGCCGTCCATCTCTACCAGATCATACTATCGAGAGTGTGCACAGCTCTCAGCATGTCAGCAAAGAGATTTCATTCTAGACAAGCAACAATGGAATGTTTGTCCAACTTACCAATCATATGCATATTAGTAGTATATTGTTCAATGTTATATGAATGTTTACTCTCAACATGATATATTCTAGGAATAAAAATATGCACACAACTATTACAAGCAATATCATTTACTATTTCAAATAACAACTCAAATACTTATCTTTTATGTTTGTGTGGTTGCCTCCTGCTTGATCTTCTATATGACTTTTGAACTTCTATTCATTCTGTACCACTGTGCATGCTCAAGTGTGCACTAGTGTCATCCTCATGATCTCATACACAAGCATACATTCATTAGTATAATCTCAATATTATCAAAACATTATAATTCTAAATAATCTTGAATATGTATAGTCATGATCATATATAATAAACATTAGTATTCAAGTTTTCAAGGAAGTCTTCTTTTACTCATACATATTCTTATTTGATCATAGGACTCTTCTGGTTAGTTAAATCATTAATCAAGATAAGAGACATAATATGCATAAACCCTTGATTAATTACATTTCTAACTTTATGAATAGGCATAACCAATCATACCAAGTATACTTATACAAGGGATCCTAAAACACGGTAAGATTCTAACTTGATATAGGAAAACATACTTGGATTAGTATGTTAGCCAGTTATGTCTAACATACCTAAACAATATCTTCTTTGTTCTATTCAATGATTTAGAGATCCTGTGCTAGAATCTGCATATCTCATAGGTTAAGCATAATCAAACAAATTCATACATACCTCATAAGTAGACCTTCTGTGTGATCAAATATTATGGATGAGTCTTTGTCTTCATGTTGTCATGGTCATGGAACTTGATTTGTCTTTCGTGATGTACCTGTATCTTGTTAGCAGACAACATCAACCTCATACAACACCACAGTGCATTAGTACAATCATATATACCTAATCAATGAATGTCTTCTATCATTCACATACTTTTACTAGGGTGATAAGACAATTCTAACATTAATCAAGATTCTACTAATAAATAATATGAAGACAAACATATTATGAACTTAATCAAGAATCAGATTTCAAGACATACCTGTATCTTCTTAAGTCATACCTGTCGAGACTTTTTGTAGTCCTCTTATGTTAGGCCTTAGCCTCATCTCCCCCTGAAACTGGATCTGGAGCTCGATTAGGGTTTGTTAGAGAAACCCTAAAAAATTCAAACTTTGACTTTCACACTTCTGAATGTATGGAAGAATGTGTCCTGCTGCGCTGGTCAAACTAGCATACTTCAATTTTGAAATCTCCAAAATTTGACCCCTCAAAATTGCCTTTGAAACTTCTAGATCTTCTCGACAAGATCCCGAACTAGGGTTTGATGGAGCCCACCCTTTTTCCTAATCAAAAGGTTTGATCCAAGGCTCTAAACTCTTATTTTTCTGAGGAGCTTCCAGCCGTGGTCACAGACTTAAAAAATTCCAACTTTTGCGGAATCCCTAATTTTCCATCTTTCCGATCAAAATCCCGAACTGGGGTTTGATCAAGCCCGGTCTGCTACCCAACCAAAAAATTTGATCTTGGTCTCTAAATTTCGATTTTCCTAAGTAGCATTCAGCCGTGGACTCCGATTCCAAAAATTCTAACTTTCTCCGAAACCCTAAATTCTAGAAGCCATGAATGAAGGTGCTCCAAAAATAGTTCTGTTTTGACAGAAATATGTACCTGATTGTTTCTGCTGTAACTCCGAACTTTTCAATCCACAGGGTCTGAAAACTTTTTCAGTAGTATCCTGACCTGTCATCGTTCCATCCCGTGATCCGGATTTATGTGGGAACGAAACAAAAGATAGCATATACAGAATCCTATACAAAGATATATTGCAAATAACACAGTGATACAGTAACACATATTCTATTAAATAGCGGAAATAGAACAGACTGTAAAATACAATAGCTAGAATGGTGGTAGCTATCTCTGAGAAGAGATGTGGCCGCTATGCTCATTCGTGCCGAGATGAATACAAAGAGAGGCCGAAAGGTCCTATTTATCATAAGCATGAGGGAAAGAATCCCAATCATCCAAAAACCTAACCCTAGAAGATGAACCGTCATAAAGTTTGTGGCCCCAAGGTGGTTAGTTGAACAGTCAACTTCCCGGGGTCATAACTTTTGCATACGATCTCCGTTTAGGGCGCTCGATAGCCCGTTGGAAAGGTATAACCGAGATTTACAACTTTCGACTGGGCCCAAATGCATGCCGTCGGCAACCATTTGGTCCCCCAAATCGCCAAAAAATGTCGTTTAGGGCCTCAAAATGGCTCCGGAAGTTTAGGACCCGAAAAACTGCTAAAAATAGTAATTTACCAAAATTGCCAGAAGACTGTTTTGAGCCAGTTGGAAGAGGTGGGCCGCCACCGATATCCACCTGGATCAATCCTCCCTCCTTAGGAAGCAATGGTCTCCATTGCATTAAATCCCTTATCATATGTCGAGCTGTGTGTCGAGTTGAGCTCTTGGTGCGACATTTGTTGAAGTGGAAAGGTTTCCTTACTTTGACATCTTCAGAGGGCTGTAATTGTTGTTGCTGGCTGCGCTGGAGCTGTTCAACAGTTTTGGTTGTTGTGGTATCCTTGGTATGCACCGGTGTGGATGGTTTCTTTTTGGAGGAGCACCTTGAATGAGTGGCCTTGGACTGTACAGGTACCCGAATAGGCGATGCTGCACTAACTTTGTGCTTTTCTTGTTTCTGCTGAGTAGAAGGATAATCTGCAGAGGTTGTGGATGTCTCCGTGATATGATGTTCACCTTTAGTGGCAATTGCGAATAGGGAAAATTTCCCAGTGTGGGAGATTATCTTCCTTCCCTGCTCGTTTGGGGTAGGGGCAACTATCTCTGGTATCCGATAGAGTTGTCCTCCCAAAGTGACAATGACACTGCGAGGTCGTGATTCATATACAGCATGACGCTTCCACATATATGGTTGTCCTAAAAGAACATCGCATACTTCAAGTGGGGCCACATCACACAATACCTCATCTTTGAAGGGCTTGATGCCATATGGTAGGCGACATTGGTGACTAACACGGATCCTTCGTCCTTGTCTTAGCCATCCAATGGTGTATGGTTGTGGGTGTGGCGTTATTGGTAGCTCCAATCTCTTGATGACTTCTTCCGAGATCAGGTTCTTCTGGCTGCCGCTGTCCACAACAAAATGTAGGGGAATTCCCTTCACCCACATCTGTGAGTGGAAAAGGCGCTCCTCTGCCTCCGACTCTTCAGGATCCTCTGGCTGAATCTGTGTGGTGGCAACAACGGCACTGGGTTCTGCATCAATGATCTGCTTCCCTTTTTGCGCGGCTGTGAAATTAGGTTTCGAGTCAGAATCGGAACTAGGATCTGATTCTGAAGCTTTGATCTCAGCCACCAATGACTGTTTTGAGCGACAATCATCAGTGTTGTGCCAGGGGCTTTTGTGGAAATCGCACCACTTCCCGGTGTCTTTATTTGTCTTTTATTTACCCTTCTTTGCCTGTGGTTGGGACTGGTTGTCCTTTTCCTGCCCCGTGTTCTGCGAGCCAGAGTTTCCCTTGCCCTGCTTCTGCACAGGTCCGAAGTCACGCTTGTTCTTTTGCTGAAATTTCTGCTCAATTTTGACAGCATATTGATAGGCGGATCCGAGTGAAGAGATTTCCAGGAAATCCATCTCTGTTCGGATGTACCGGTGTAGGCCACCGCGATATTTCAGTACTAGGTGCCGCTCGGAGTCCTTGATACCTAGCTTTGTGCGCAAGGTATGAAATTTGTTGGTGTACTCCGACACCGTTTGGTCCCTCTCTTGATGCAGAATGGTCCATTTTGTGTACTGGTCATCATAGTTTCCAACAGGGTAATATTGTTCCTTGACGGCATCTATAAAAGAGGCCCAAGTGGGATTGGAATATTCAAACAATCCAGACTCGTCTGATGAGTTTTGCTCACAATACGTTTCCCACCAATTTTTGACATGGGGGACGGCCTTGAGGAGCGCAAAGACGATCTTTTCCCTGTCGGAAAAATTGTGGACAGAGAAATACCCTTCTAGTAGATTCAACCATTTATCTAGGGCATCGGCATCGATTTGGCCTTCAAATAAAGGGATATCAAAATTAACTTGTACCTTGAAGGGAGTCGTATCTCCGAAATGGCTGCTCGTTGAGGGTGCATTTGCCGCTGTTGGCATGCGTTGAAGGATTTGGGCGAAATTATCCATCATCTCGTTCCTCTGTCGCGCGAGGGCTTCCTCGAGCAACAACTTGATAGGATCTATTGCTCCGCCGTCTCTCTTTTCTTCCGCCATGGGAGGCCGTTTGGGGCGGCGAGAGTGGTCTTCCCCAAGTGAAACTAGTTTGAGACCCAACTCTCTGTATCCTGACCTCGTCGGGGACATGCACCGAGAAACAATCAAAGCGCAGACCGCTCTGATACCACTGATCCGGATTTATGTGGGAACGAAACAAAAGATAGCATATACAGAATCATATACAAAGATATATTGCAAATAACACAGTGATACAGTAACACATATTCTATTAAATAGCGGAAATAGAACAGACTGTAAAATACAATAGCTAGAATGGTGGTAGCTATCTCTGAGAAGAGATGTGGCCACTATGCTCATTCGTGCCAAGATGAATACAAAGAGAGGCCGAAAGGGCCTATTTATCATAAGCATGAGGGAAAGAATCCCAATCATCCAAAAACCTAACCCTAGAAGATGAACCGTCATAAAGTTTGCGGCCCCAAGGTGGTTAGTTGAACAGTCAACTTCCCGGGGTCATAACTTTTGCATACGATCTCCGTTTAGGGCGCTCGATAGCCCGTTGGAAAGGTCTAACCGATATTTACAACTTTCGAGTGGGCCCAAATGCATGCCGTTGGCAACCATTTGGTCCCCCAAATCGCCAAAAAATGTCGTTTAGGGCCTCAAAATGGCTCCGGAAGTTTAGGACCCGAAAAACTGCTAAAAATAGTAATTTACCAAAATTGCCAGAAGATTGTTTTGAGCCAGTTGGAAGAGGTGGGCCGCCACCGATATCCACCTAGATCATCCCGACAGGTCGGAGCTAAATTGGATTTTATGAGAGATAGTTATGCCAAGTGTCGCAACGTTACCTGTTTATGGGATAAAATAGGAGAGCGAACTTGTGCGGAGTGCCACGTGTCACTGGTTTGACTTCGGCCTCTGAAAAAGTTTCCTAAGATAGTATAGTCTGTGTACTACCTATCACATTTTATGAAATTTCATTTGGAGCTTCCTAGCCCAAGTTATGACCTTTTTTTCCTAGGTCACCTGATCATGACTGGATCTAGAAGAGGCAGAAACCCTAACTTGTACTGATCATAACTCACAAAGTATAACGAATCTGAGAGTTTCCTTTGGACAGAAGGTACATGGGGATGTTATATACGCCCTGTAAACTTTTCCGTGCCTGAACCTTCGCAAAAATGGATTTATAGCGAAAGTTCCACGATGACTGTTTTTTTCTATATAAAACCCAAACCCTCAAATTGTCGCAAGTGAAGCAAGTGTCGTAAGTGCCATTCATTTCCTTCCTTCAGGTTAGCTCTGATACCATGTTAAGATTCAATATTCTAAGATAGAAAATATCAGCATTGCATTTCATTTCACAATAATAGCATATACAGTATCACTGAAGAAACAACAAGCACAACATAAACACAAGAGACACAGATTTATCTTGGGAAACCTTCATGGGGTAGAAAACCCAGCAAAGCTTCCTCAATATAGATGATCAGAAAATACAAAGATGTAAACCAAATACATGAGCTCCTCCTCCTCCATAGCAGACCTCTCTCACACAAGTGCGCCACTCACAAGTGAATGAATGAGTGAGTTAAGTGAGGAACATGCTCCTCTACTTATACTTGTTCCCCGACTGACTTTTACACAAGCTAGGTCGGCCCCAACTTAATTACTGGGTTAAACACCCCAGTACAACTGACTGGGCCGACCCCTCTAGGGTGGTCTAATAAACCTTTGACCCACATAACACATACAGGGCTGACCTCGGCTAGGGAAGTCTAATAACCCAAGTTACCACAATCCGACGGAGGATTAAACATCTCCGGATATACAATAAGATCTTCACGGAGGAATGAAACATCTCTGGAATAATAAAGTACAAATATAATATTCTTAGAAGTTACAATATATCAACATAGATAGTAACATGTGAAGATTAAAATGAGGCTCATTTTGGAGAAAATTTATGCTACTATGTGCATGTAAAGATATAAGACTATTCAAGGTCAGATTTCAAGAGTTTGGAACAAATCCAAGAAAGCTGGACCTGTAGAAGTGCTTTAGATGACACATTGGATCTTCCTAAGAAGAGACTGAATGCAAGTTGAAGAACACTGACAGCAACATTGATTAGGATCATATGTAAAATTGGTAGTGTTCTACATCAGCAGCAGGTAACAGGTTGAGTTTGCAGGGGCATATTTTGGGTCGTTGATAGACTTCTTTCCACTTTATGGATGTTTAAAGTTGGCCTATACATGCTAAACTCCATTGAATGATTAGGTCAACTATGAAGATGGCCATGCTTAAAGAGTTTTCCATTACCATCTTCCTGTAATATCATAATGCAGGGATTTAATCAAGGGTCTGGATGGAAGATAAATGCTGAAGGGACTTGACTCAGATCTATTTCTTGATGCCAGACTAACTTACGTTCGTAGCAGCAATGGAAGAACCCTCAGGAGACACTATTTTCATTCCGTTGTTGGTTTGGGCCACAATGGTTGGATTACATCTCCTACATGGATTTGTATTTATCTATATTGCACATATCAACATACCTTTAAAACTAAGAGAAAATAGTGAATCCGATCCACTGCTACAAGAATCCAATTTGCTAGATGGGGCTGATCACATGGCTTTCAAGATGTCACAGGTAAAATAATTCAGGATTGTTTTGGTGCTTTTCAAATTTCCATTTTGAGGGGCCACTACAACATTCACATCTACAACATTGGGTAGCTTGCAAAATAAGATGCCAATGCTATTCATCCATGACCCTGTGCCACTTGTGATGCTAATGTTCATCTGATGGAACAATCCGGGGAAAGGGAATTTGCTGAGTCATGAACCTTTTCTCCAAGTTCAATGATAGATTCAAGAGAAAGGATTA
Organism: Larix kaempferi; assembly: GCA_027924585.1. Taxonomy (NCBI): domain Eukaryota; kingdom Viridiplantae; phylum Streptophyta; class Pinopsida; order Pinales; family Pinaceae; genus Larix; species Larix kaempferi. Next base: position 14,300,691 of record BSBM01000761.1, read on the forward strand.
CTAGCTTAGCTATAGGTGACATGGTTCAATGGAGATCCAAGGGAGTTGTCCTCCAACTCGTCCATCTTAACAAATATCATGGACATAATACTGAAAATGCAAATTTTGTTGAGGGGAATGTCCTATGCCAGCATTAAATAGAGGCCCAGTTGTCCCAAAGAAAAAAATAAAGAAATAAACTAGGGCCGCATTATTCATGTTCTATTATTGAGGAAGGTAAAATCTTATTAATTATACATATTAATGCACCATTACTGAGGATTGAGGTAGCTAATGAGATATATGAACAATCAATCAGATTACACATGTGTGGGATTTTCCAGATTTAATCATGCATATGATCGATTTGATGCAGATTATTCAGAAACAATATTGAAGAGTATTTTGTACAGATCTGCAGTGTCAAACAGGAAGAATATCACAGAGCTCCTGTAGATGAGAAAGCAATTTCTGTTGCAGTCTTGATCCTTTGAGTTGGAGATGGTGATGAAGCTGCCACTTTCCAAAGTGTTGAAGGATGAAACCTTGTTGGGTATCAGCACGTTTTATGGTGATGGCCTTCACTTCTATTTACAGCTGGGTTTTTAACTCAAAACAGAAGTGTGTAGAAGTAGAAATCGCCCTTTCAGTTTTGGGAGGATATGGAATCCAAACTTAGCATTATTAAAGGGTAAAACCAGCAGTTCATTATGAAGGAATACAAGGTAGCATCGTCAACACAGAAATCTTGGAGAATGATCAGCCTATTATGGTATTAGTGCCATGATTTGGTGAAAAGCTTGCTTTAAATGAGTATTTTACTTTTTGGCACATGTTGAGGTGTCTTCACACTTGTACTTTCTGATTGCTAGAGATGGAGTCGACCCATTGCTTGGGAGAGTTAGTTGAAGCATGATGGTGACCTGGCATATTAGTATATGATTTTTTGATCTCATCGTCCTTGTATCTATCCATTTGCACACTTGTTGAGGAGATCCAATAGAACACTCCTCTTGGAGAGTTTTTAAGTGGGCCATCTTGATATAGTCAAACACTTTGTTAAAAGGAACATCTTATATTATAGCTACCTTATGATCTAAAGCCACTCATTGTTCTTTTGTGAAAGGTTGTCGAGGAGGCTAAAGATGCAATTTTTAATTATTTTTTCTTTGAGAAACAAGTGTAAAAGAATTATTATTTTAATTTTAAGGAATTTGAGATTGAAGTCTATTTAAAGAGTAGCTCTCTTCATCGTCATTTCATGGTTGGATTTGGGACTTTTCCCATTTGAGAATTTGTTGAGTATCTTGAACGCAATGGAAGTGAAATGATTTTTTCCCATGAGGTGCATGTGTTGGGTTTGATGTTGTTGAATATGATTTTGGAAATTCTCGCAAGGAGACATGATGGAAATGCTATTCTATATTCCCTTGTGAAAGCATTTGTTCAATGTTTATTCCCTTTCAATAGCTTTGATGCTTATTCATGGAATTGTTAATGGCGTATCCTTTTGCTAATTTAATTGTTGCATATTTACATAACCATTTTTATTTTTTTTAACAGAGAAAGGATTGTATTTATAAAGTTGTGCACAGCTATTCATTACAGACTTGCAAACAGATTTTTTAACAATGCTGAGATGTCAGGACCAACTAACACTACTATAACTATCTGCATTACATTATAATCTCTGAGCTTGGTCTTCCTGAAATTGTCCAGCATAGAGCTGGAATAAACCTTAACAAACTGACTACAGAGGAGTATACAAAAATGCATTAACCAAGATGAGCAAAATTTTTGAAACCTGGGCTGTGCTAGCTTTCTTCCTTATCTTGACAGACGAAGCGTCCACCATCACCTGGTTTATTTCCTGATTAACCGTTGGATTTTCGTGCACCCAGCTTCCCTGCGTCGCTCTGAAGAAAACGGCCATGTCTTCCTGCATTCTATCAACTTTCCCCATTAATTCAAGAATATTTCGTTCCAGATCATCAATTCTGGAATCCTGGCAGGATAACTGAGAGCAAACGTGCGTTATGACCGACGCCATTTCAGCATTCTGGTTCACGCTGGAGCAGACCGCGTCATATGTTCTCCGCATTGCAAACTTAATGTCAATCAAGGTTCTGCTTAAAGCGGCTATGGACGCCCTAATTGACGGCATTGTATCCCAGTTAACCGCCTGCGAGAGACGAGGAGCAGAAGAAACAAGCTCCCCGAGGGAGAGACAGCTCAGAGTTTCGGGGAGATGGGGAGGAAGAGCCATCGCGGAGGGAGGAATAGGGAGGGCGGATGGGGGAGTTAAGGAAGCCCCGTGGGAGCTGACACCGGGGGAGAGAACGAGGAGACAGGTGGTGGGTCGGACGGGGAGGCAGATGGAGGAGCGTGTGAGTGGGTACGCAGAGGACGAGTTCAAATAAAAGTTTAAAAAGAGGGGAAGGCCATAGTTTAGCAAAGGGAGTGGATGGTCCCTTGAGGCCAAGACCCTAACCAAAATCCCCGTCAAAAAATCAAGGGGCCAAGACATTGGTGTGTTAGGGGATAAAATGAAATCCCAAGACTCCTTTATGATCCTTTGTTTGCCCAACTGTGAGCATGATTCCTTGATTTGCCCCTAAATCCGCCACCCTGTTGTTCTCTCGGAGGATATGAAAGAAGGAGGCCTTTGAGAATAATGTATTGGTATTAATTCTTTGCATGTATCTATCTGCTTTTGAGCCTGGCGAGGCATATCCTCTTCGCATGATTTGGATGACGTGCCTGGAGTCTCCGTAGATTTTTAGATTGGCTATGCTGTAGTTGGAGGCCATTTCGAATGAGAGGATGAGAGCTAACCATTCTGCCTCATTATTAGTTTTCCTGCCTAATCCCCAAGCAAAGTCTGCGATTTTATTTCCGCCGGGATCAAAAAGAATCCCACCCGCACCTGCCACCCCAGGGTTCCCTTTGGAAGCCCCATCAAAGAATATGCTATGACTTTCTTGCTCCTTCCACCACCTAGAAAATGTATCAGGGTCTTTTCTGATTTCCCAAACATAGTTGGAGCATTCTTTTTTGGACTGAAGGAAGCTGCCCTTCACAAACATGCTACACCATTGTAATTCCGATAGAGTTAGAGGCTCTTGAGCAGGGAGAGAGACCTTTTTAGTGGAGAGTGAGTCTTCGATCATTGCAATAGCTTTTATGGCTGCTCTGTTACTGTCCACTTTCTTGTCCTCAAAAATACTTTTGTTTCGACTTAACCAAATCTGCCAACATATATTCATTGGAATTAGATTCCAGATTCTCCACATAGTCTTTTTAGATCTTCCTGGAAAAGTGCGTCCCCAATGATCGAAGAGGTCGATGAGGGAAGTGGGGAGAGTGGCTGGTCTCCATTGACTACCCAGGACCTGGGCCCAAACTTTCCCTGCAAAGGGACACTCCAGAAAAATATGATGGGAGCTTTCTTCTGCATTTTTACACAGAGTGCATCTAGAAGGACCAGTGATTCCCCTTACTCTAAGATTTTCAGCAGTTAGCAACTTACCATGAGTTAAAAGCCAGAATAAGGTAGTAACTTTGGGGATGCCGTCAGGGTTCCAAATTTTCTTCCATTTTCTGTGGACCGGGAGACTGGGAGGAGCGAGTTTCTCATACCCTGCTTTCACCGAGTACGAGCCAGGTTTCCCCCATCCCCTGTAGTCTTGTTCATTTATACTGATCGGGGCTTTCCCATGCAGATGAGAAAGGAGGAGATCGAATTCCCCTTTTAGGGTGGCCGGAGGATCCAGTCTCTTCCAGCTTTTCCAATCTCCATTGTCTTTCCAGATCACCAGGTCCTTTAACTTTTTGATGTCCATGTTTTTCAGCCAGTCTCTGATGGCCTCTATCCCCTGAACTTTGCCAAGCGGTATGTCTCCATTTATGCTGTCCGTCCAGAGTTTTATTCTTTTCCCATTTCCAGGTATCCAGTAAAGATTTTCAGAGATTAAGGCCGCTGAGGAGTTGATAAGTCCCCATATAGCTGTTCCCTTTTTGGAGATAGGCTTGTCCATACATCTTTGCTTGGAACTTCTGGTATATTTCTTTCTTATAACCTCCTTCCACCATTCCTTTTTCCTAGCTACAATCATCCAGGCTAGTTTAGCCCCCAGCGCTTTACTTACTAAAGCAGGCTCCCAAATTCCAAGCCCTCCCCGCTCCTTCTTTTCTTTGACAGTCTTCCAGTTTACCAAATGGAATTTTTTATTTTGAATTTTTCCACCTTGCCATAAGAAGTTTCTAATCTCCATGCTAAAAGCTTTTAGAATTGTGGCCGGGGCAAGCATTATGGCAGAGGTAAAGACAGGTAGGGAGGACAGAACAGACTTTATCAGAGTAACTTTCCCAGCCAGATTCAGCCATCGAGAGCCCCAAGAGTTTATTCTTGCTTTGAATTTGTCAAGGATAGGGGTCCAGACAGAGGAAGGGGGGTACTTGAGAGAGATAGGAGTGCCTAGATATTTGAAAGACGTCCAATTCATGCATGGCTTGAAGGCTAGAATGGCTGCAATAAGTCTGATGGTGGCTGGGCGGCAATTCCAAGTATAAAAATTGCATTTTTGGTCATTGGTTTTTCCCCCAGAAGTCCTGAGAAAGAGATCAAGAGTGGTTTTAAATCTTGCAGCAATCTGAGGTGAGGCACTACCTAAGAGAATAGTGTCGTCGGCAAACTGGGCATGGTTGATTGCTTGAACATTGCGGGTGAAAGAGATGCCAGGCAGTGAATCTGAAGCTAAGAGAGAGTTGAGCTTTCTGCTTAAGGAATCCGCCATTATTATGAAGAGAAAGGGTGAGAGGGGGCACCCTTGCCTCAGTCCGCGTGATAGACGGAAGAAGGAGGTTGGCCTTCCATTTATGAGGGGGGAGAGCCAAGGGGCTCCAATGCAGGCTTTAATCCAACTGATAAATTTTTCATCAAAACCGAATTTTCTCAAGACCGCATAAATAAAAACATGTCTAACTCTATCAAACGCATTGGCCATGTCTAGTTTTATAGCCATACCTGCGTCCTTATTTCGCCTGCTTGAATGAATAGCCTCTTGCACTAGAAGGATGTTATCATAAATTTGTCTGCCTGGAACAAAGCCGCCTTGATTTGGGGAAATAATTTTAGGGAGAAGCTTCTTGACTCTGTTTGCTAAAACCTTGGTGAGGATTTTATAAGAAGAACTGCATAGCGAGATAGGCCTCTACCTCCCTATAGTATTTGCTTTTTTCTCCTTCGGTATAAGAGCTATGAAAGAGGAATTAGTTCCCCCTCCAATTTTCTCACGGTTTCTGGTCCAGTTAATCATTCTGAGGAGGTCGGCTTTCAGCAAATGCCAACACTTTCTATAGAAGTGAATGGAGAATCCGTCAGGTCCCGGGGATTTTTCCGGATGGAGAGACCACACCGCTTTCCTAACTTCTTCCTCAGTAACCTTCTCCATGAGCATATTGTTTTCTTCTGCAGTGACAAGGCTGGGAATTTCTCGGCACATTCCTTCCAAATCTGTAGTAGGCAGATCCTCTTCCTTCTTGTAGAGAGACTCAAAATGATTTCTGATTTCTGTCTTTATCTCTGAAGGGTCGTCTATCTTGGTTCCATTTTCTTTGGTTAAACTGAGAATATTGTTTTTCCTGTACCTTTCTTTGCACTAAGCATGGAAAAACTTGGTGTTCCTATCCCCGGCTTTGAGCCAAAGGCATCTTGACCGAAGTCTCCATTCCTCCTCTTCTTTCCTATTCACTTGTTGGATTTTAACTTCTAGCATTTTCTCCTGCATTAGCATGGCTTCAGTTATATGTTCCTTTTCAATTTGCTCTTGCAAAGATTTCAGTTCCTCTTGCAAGGTGTTAATTTCATCCCCTGGTCCCCTCGAACTTTGCTTTGCCCATCTTTTTAGCAAAGTTTTGGTATTTTTTATTTTGGTTTCCCAGATATACCCCGGAGAGCCTGGGATAAATTGCTTCCAAATGCCTTTGACTTCCTCATAGCAGGCGTCATGCTCCAGCCACTCGGGATTATATCTGAAGGGAAGAGGCCCTAGATTTCCAGGGAAAGAAAAGAAGAGGACAATAGGACGGTGATCTGAAACAGCAGAGGCCAAAATTTTTGAGTCAGGCAGAAGGGGCTTGTTAAGAAGGGAAGAGCTGAGTAAAAATCTGTCGAGCCTAGCAGCTATGTGCCTGGGCCCGATTCTCTTATTGTTCCAGGTAAATTTTCCTTGCAGAGGCTTAATATCCACCAGATTCCATGAGGCCTGCAGATCTTCCAGCCTTTCTCCAAACTGATCCCGGACCTTCGATCCCCCTCTTCTTTCATCAGCACTTATGGTGACATTAAAGTCGCCGAAAATTATGCAGGGGGAGGAGTTTCTTCCTAAATGAAGATCTATAAGTTTGTCCCAAAAAATTTCTTTATGGCCATGGAGCGTAGGCCCATACACATTTCCAATCCAAAATTTTTCATTATTTGTCAAATCTTCAAGTTCTACAAATAGCCAGTTTCTGCTGTTTAAGGTGGAGTTACATTTGTACATACCTTTTTCCCACCAGGTGATGAGCCCTCCAGAGGCTCCTACCGAATTAACTGACTTTCCTTCTCCTTTGGGCCAAATTTGAGATAGGGTTTTGAGACAGTCCGTCTCCTGCATTTTAGTCTCCTGGAGCATGATTATTGAGGGGTTTTCCAGCTTTTTTATCCTTCTGATTGCTTCCGTCTTTTGCTTTCCTCCTAACCCTCTACAATTCCAGGAGACTATCTTCATTATTTTTTGGAGAGGTTAGATCCTATTCTTTCCTTCTTATCCTCCATTGTTCCCTGAGATTGCTTGGTGCTGGGAAGAATTCTTACATGCGAGTCAAGGCTGGTTTGCTTACCCGCCGCTTTGTCTCTGGCTGCCTCTTGTTCTCTTATAACCTTATTCAGCTTCCTGCCTTTTTTTGTTTGAGGCTCTACTTCTTCTTCCTTGCTTTCTGAGGTTTCTTCGTGAAACAGTTTGGCTTTTGCTCTTGTGACCGAGCCCATCAATATTTTGGGGGCCTCATCTTCTAGTTCCTCCTGTTGTGCTGGAGACGCTATACATATTTCTCCTTCTTCGAGTTGCTGGCAGGCTTTCTCCTTTCTTTCTCCCTCTCTGGCATTTCCTATCGTTTCCTCTTGAACCTGGTGAACTTGGTCTGTTGGGAGAGTCTGCTCTTCCCCCCCCATGTCCGTTGCTAAAAGCTGAAACTTATTTGCTTCCCTATTTGTGTTCTGCTGCTTATTTTCCGTTTCCTTTCTTTTAGGAGAAGTTTGAGAGGGATGGGAGTTTGAGGACTTCCCACCCTTCCTTCTTATCTCATTCCATTCTCCATCTTGATTTTATTCTACTTCCTGCATCTTCTTTTTAGGACATAACCTTGCGAAATGGCCATATTTGTGGCAAACTTTGCATTTGAAAGGGATCTGTTTGTAATCCACCGTTTGAAGATGATTCCATCCATCCATCGACAGACTTATTGCTTCAGGGAGCCCCTTTTCAAGATCCACTTCCACACAAATCCGGGCACAGGAGAACATTGGGGGTTTTGGCTCAGATTTATCAATGTATTTCCCCAATGAGTTGCCAATGGCCTTCAGATCTTCATCATTCCAGCAATGTAGCGGGAGGTGGGGCAACTTCACCCAAACTGGAACAGCTGAAGGGATGTCCTTTTCGGGGTCAAAGGAGAGGTCCCATTTGTTGATATACATTCCCCTAGGACCCATGAAGTAAGGTCCATTCCTGAATATTAAATCTCTGTCTTCCTTTTTTTCAAAGTAGAAAACAAAGAAGCCCCTCCCGTAGAAGATTTGCTGAACTTCTCCCTGAATAAGAGGGCGCCAGTTTTTGCTGAGCCAGAGTTCTATTGACCTCGGAGTTGGCCAAAGCCCAGTAAAGTGGCCAACCAAGCCTTTTTCTGAAAGGGCAAGCGCTTTGCATTTTGACGCAGTAGAGCCGAGTTTTACTTCCGGAATGGCCGATTTTTTGACAAACTTGGAGTCCCCTGGACCCGAGGTCTTAGAGGACGAGGGATGGGACGCTACCAGTAAGCGGAATAGGTCATCAAGAGGCGCACGGCCCGGGTCAGGCGGCGGATCCATCAACACAAACCCTAGACTCGCGCAGCGCCTTGCAGTGATTCCTCAGATAGTTGAGCACTTTTACATAACCATTGATAAGCACACCCTCAAGAAATATTCAGAGTTTCTCTCTTATTTAGGTTCATTCATATTAACAAATTAAGCATGATTATAGCATTGTTTATCTCCCCCTATGTCATCACTTAATCATATGTAAAATCTTATCTCACGGCCTGATCCTTTGACCCCATGCCCAATGGATAAGCACTAATCTTGATCCATTCATCACCTTATTGCACTACAACTTGTGCTTTGTTAAAGCCACTCTACATATTCACCTCAAGCTCAATTGCTTAAGCTTTAGAAATCCTAACTCCACTAACTCCACAAGTGAAAAATGCTTCCTCGTCTTATAATGCAAGATGCTTGCACATGCATGCAACAAGAAAGGCACCTGATTCAACGAGGGGAAAAAGATAATGAATTAAAGAAAAATCCTCCAATTGAAACTCATATGAAAATAACTATCATACCTATTGTTGTAGTTACAGAGGTGTGTTTGGGGTTGAAGAATTATTTGTTTGCTGGTTAGATAAGTTTTCCACGCACTTATTGGATTCATTGGCTACCCATAACTCACCAAACACTTCCAAGGAATTTATGACATGTAGCAATAGGAAAATAAATAAGAAAAGGATGAATAGCGAATGATACAACAATTATAAAATTTATTCAACAAGATACATGTCATAAATACCCTCTTCCAATACACGCATTTATTTATTATTATTATTTTTTTAAAATAGACATGTCCATCGCTATAGCGACGAAAAGGAATAGCAAGTTCCGATGAATTTTCTATACTAGAGACAAACATTTAAGTTCTCGACTTATTTTTTTTAAATATGAGACTTTGTCGCTATAGCGATGACCCTTTGTCGGAACTTGTTAGGCCTTTTCGTCGCTATAACGACAGACCTTCATTGCTACAGCGACGTCGTTCGTTCGACTTAATTTTTTTTAAAATATGATACTCCATCGCTATAGCGACAACCCTTCGTCGACACTTGTGAGGTCTTTTCATTGCTATAGAGACGACAAAGGTGTTGCTATAGCAACACAATTTGTTTTTTAAACAAAGCACGGTCCATGTCATTTCTATCGCTAAAGCAATGAACTTTGGAAATTATTGCTACAGCGACAAAAATTTTTCCATGAAAACAAAGGGTCATGTTCGTCGCTATAGCAACGCAAAAGTGTTGCAATAGCAACGATTTTATGTGGGAAAAATGTCCACATGTACTAGTGAAAGAGAATTCCTAGGCATATTTTCATATTTGGTTCATGAATGTGTGGAAGTATATATGGATGATTATACTACTTATGGTGATTCTTTTGAAGAAGCATTAGGAAATCAAGGAACTAACGTCACTTTAAGCAATAAAAAATGTAAAATGTTGATGAAAAGATGGGTGGTCCTTGTGCATATCTATTCTTGTGCGAGGATTGAAGTGGATCCAGATAAAATTGAGGTATCAAAACTTCCTATGTCAAAGTATCTGAAAGAGGTAAGAATCCTTCTTGGCAATGCTGGCTATTATAGGCGATTTATTGAAAAATTTACGAAAAATAGTAGGACCACCATTTAGTTTTCAAAAATGATACTAATTTTTCATGGAATGGCCATTGTCAATTTTCATTTGAGACTCTTAAAAATAAACTTTCAGTTGCACCTATTTTAAGGAGGCCTAATTGGTCCCTTCCTTTTCACATTTTGAATTATGCCTCAGATACAACCCTATGAGCTATTTTAGGATAGAAATAAAATTAAGTACATTATGCCATTTATTTCATTACAAAAAAACTCGCACCTACTGAGTTTAATTATACTGTCACGGAAAAGTAATTTTTAGCAGAAGTGCATGCAATTAATAAATTTAGGCATTATATTATTGGCTATGAGTTTTTTATTCATACATATCATTCTTCCATCCGCTATTTGATGAACAAGCCAACTAATGGGAGGATTACTAGATGGATTTTTATGTTATAGGAATTCAATATCATTGTCCTGGACATGCCTAGTAAGTAAAAATTAGTCACTAATTTCCTTTCAAGAATTCAAAATGAAGGTGAGAATAATCCCTTAAATGATAAATGTTTAGATGAAAATTTATTTGTTGTATCTACTCCTTCACCATGGTTTGCAGATATAGACAACTATCTTGCTACAAGAAAGTTGCCACAACATTTGACATCTAGAGAGGCAAAATATCATTTGATTAAGTGCTACCTATTTGTGGATGGGAGGGTATCATTTCCTCACCGGTCTTGATCTCATCAACTGACGGTGTGTATGGGAGGATGAAATGTTTGATATTCTGAAATATAGTCATGATGAGCCCTACGGGGTTCATTTTGTAGATAAAAGGAAATCCTACTATATTTCACTTTAGATATTATTGGCCTACCCTTTTTAAGGATGCAAGGAAATATGTTATGGGTTGTGATGATTGTCAAAGGATGGGATGACCGGTCCAAGTAGATGAGATTCCTTTGAACCTATAAGTACTTGTTGAGCCATTTGATAAATGGACCTTAGACTTCACTCGATAGTTACCGATCAAAGCACATAGTTTACATCCAATCTCATTCACTTTCTCACTCAACAATACAAAATAAAGAACATAACCTCTTCTCCTTATCATCTGTAGGGTAATGGTCAAGTGTAATCCAGTAATAAGGTACTGGAAGCAATCTTAACCAAACCAGTTCAACATCATCATCAAGATTGGGAAGATTGGCTTCCCAAGGCATTGCGGGCTTACAACATCACTTGGCGAAACACTATGGGATTTAAACCTTATGAGTTGGTTTATGGTAAGCAAGTCCTCCTCCCAATTTAATTTTAGAACAAAAATTACAGGATAGAAATCCAATTTGGTATGAATATTTCATAGGCACAACAACAGAGGGTTGCTCAACTTAATGAGTTGGAAAAGATAATACAATCCACTATTCAACATACATATCTTGTACAACAACAAAGAATAAAATGGAATGACAAGTTCATCCAGAAAAAGCAGTTTAAAACATGTATCTGGGCCCTTCTCTTCGATTCAAGGTTTAATAATTTTAAAGAAAAATTAACTACTCGATGGTTGGGGGATTATGAGGTAGAACATGTCTTTGAGAATGGATCAGTCAGAGTTAATACTATATATGAGCAACAAATGCTTTTTTTGGTGAATGGACATCAATTGAGGCTATACCAAAAATCCATGTTTAAGGATGAATTTGTTGCAGATGTACTCCAACAAGCATAGATGGAGGTGGTAAGATAGAAGGGTGACCTTCCTACTCCTACCTCTTCTTCTTCCTAGATTTCTTTCTCATGGAATAAAAAAAAAATAACAATAATAAAATAAAAACTGAAAAAAGAGAGAAATAGAAAAAATAGTAACTTGACAAAAATAAACTTAGTTGTGAAACCCAAGTTATTGGTGCAACTAGGAATGGACTCAGTTCGAAAATCAAACTTCTAGCGGGAAGCGTTCATCGTTTCTTTCAACATTTTTGATATTGGTTCTTTTTAAGCATGATTCTTCAAATTATTTGTGTCACGCTCGTGTTAGTTGATTGGGGATTTATTAAGGACCTCCTGCTAATAGCCTCATACCATCAATTGCAACACATTATCTGGGGTTGAGGTTAGAGATTAAGATAGTACCTTGAGACTTGCATGCATTCATAGTAGGCTCTTTCACTAATGATAGTGGGAATTCATCAATGATCCCTGATCATCAGATCTTGCATATGAATCCACCTCATATCATCTTATTCATTCATAGCAATATGTACTATGGTACCTTGCCAATCATTAGTATCAATGGTGAGTTTTCTTGTGCTAGTTAATGACATACACTAATAGTCGGTAATCCAATGAATGTTCTTCATCTTTGAATCTAGTACATCCATTCACATGACGAAAATTAAACTATAGGTGCAGAAAATTGAATACTCGTGGTTATATATTTCATTGGTTTTCCCTTTATAAATAAAATACAGGAGGATGGTTTCATCAGTTCCTCTTCTCTGCAACATTTACTTTCCAGACTATCACTTTTCAGTTTTGATTTATGTAGCAGATCTTTTCCAACTTTGCACTATTCAATTTTCTTGAATTGTTTTTAGTAATAATGGTTCAACAATGTTTAATCACTCAACTTAAGTACAAGCCATATTTTTATTTAGAGCTTGGATGGAACCATGATCTAGATGTGGGCTAGATGGATAATATCAGACATAGAAGGTTGGCATATCAAGAGCCACTTTCAAGATTCTGGTAGTACAGTAGCTACATCAACATATCAGTTCATTATAGGAAGTTCTAATTCCACTGATTCTCCAAATCTTTCTAAAGGGGGATTTATTGCTAGATCCTATGGTTCTGATAATTTCTCAATATCAGTAATTGACCGATTTACTACAAGAATTTCCAGTAATCCCTTAGCATTAGCAATTATAAAGTTTATTATAGGATCCTCTTTTTTTGGTAAGTCACGAAGACCTTTCAATGATTTGTTCTATTACTGGATCCCCTCGATTTTGGTAGTTCGTCCACGCCACTTTCTGAAATGATTGTTACTCGATCTTCCAGTTCTGATAAGTTGAGGCCGTCTTCTTGAGGTAATTACGGTAAGATCAAATATCATTTCCGAATTGTGTGTGAATCATTGGGATTAATGCTTACTTAAAAATGATAACTTTTAAATCTTATACACTTTATCCGCATGTACCATAATTATTATCCTCCACCATTTGTAATTTCTATATTTTCCATCACCTTACCATTAGATGCTTTTTCCGTTTACATCATAATCACCACTTTTCACCCTTTGTAATATTTATTTTTTCATTGTAACCTGATCCAATCATGATTTATTTTGACATGATAACTCCAGATGATTTGGATCACGTTTCAGATTGAAAATCAACCATTATAAACATATACTCGCCGACCCAAGAAAGGAAAGAATCCAAGTTCCGAGCGTCCATTCCCCCTTGTATGATATCACAAATAGTAAAATCTTGGGACTGACAAATCTTCCAAAGATAAAAATAAGGGAACATGGACAGGAAAATTTGAAGAAACCTACAATATCTAGATTCAAATGAGAAGGGGTAGAGTTCTTAAAAAAAATTCCAAGAAGGAAAGAGTATTTTCAATGTGTGAAAAACTATAGGGCCATAGTCTCCATGTTACCAAGGAATTTGTTGCAACCTTCGATGGGTATGTGGCACGAATAGGGAAGTTGGAATTGCATGTTTATGAATAATTCATCGCCAACAGTATAAGACTCCCTCAAGAAGGTGAATGTTGGTTTAAAAGTAGACAAATTCAGGAGTTAGATTGCAATCAATTTTTGGTACCCAAGCACCAAAAACAAGACTAGAAAAAGGGGATTCCGAGAGCATGGATTAAGGAATAGTGGCGAGACATTTTATATGCTATTCAGAAGTATGTTACTAGTGCAAGGAGGTACACTATAACATTTTTATATCTTTTGAGGATCCTTCTACACTTCCAAGGAGTTCAAAAGATGAATCTTCCATTTTTATTTCTGAGCATATTAACTAAGATGTCTACACACGTACAATCTCATCTTGAACATGACAAGACTAATCTTTTCTACCATAGATTAATCAAGTTTCTTGTGGTAGAAGGGTTGAAGAAGCAGCACCAGACATTGAATCACTTCGTCTTCTAGGAAGGGTTTGAGTTAACCCCTTCTAGAACTCCTGCATCCGAAAAGAAGAAAGAGTTTGTTAGCAAAGGCATAATAACTCCTCGAAAGAGAAAGAAATTAGAAGAAGGGGAATCCTCCAAGAGGAATCGAGCTACCAATACGAAAACAAAGAAATAAATCCCTATAGAGATTACAACCACTCCAAGTAAATAAGAAGGACATAATACAAGGAAGAATCCTTCTAAGGAGGTTAGAAATACTCTTGAAGAAAAATGAAAGGCAAGAACAGATAAGCAAACATAACATATGAGAGAGCTTCATTCAACACCCCCTGTAGAGACAGTCAAATCATATACTGCTACAACTACTCAAAGTAGATCTATGCATCTCTTCAAATAATTCGAGAAGGATTTCAAGGAATGGAATGAAGTGATTATCACTAAGATTGTACCAAGGAGGCCTAGAACACGATCCTTTACCAAAGAAGTTTCAACCCCAATTACCACTTAATATATAGAGCCAAGGATGCCTGAGCTAGAAACTAAGAATGTACTTGAATTACCTGCCCCAAAATATGGTAAGATTGGATTGGAGAACCCGGTCGAGTCAAGGAAATAGATCCTTCCACCTAAGCTCATTCTCCTAAACCCTTAAAATGAAAGAAAAAGAGGAGAAAAAGGATGAGGAAACTGAAATAGGTGATTAGAGAATATGAAATTTTGGATAGGCACATTAAGCAAGATATCGAGACCCTTAAAAGGAAAACTACTTAGCTAAGAAGCAATAGGGACCAGGTAGTAGCTAGGCTCATATTTCTATCTAAAAGTGGCAAGTAATGGTACATGAGGCTAATGCAACTGGTAGATAGGGACAAAAGGATGAAACTAACAATTTTCAAGCAGAAGTGTGAAATTCAGGAGATGCAATCTACAAGGGTCAACATGTTACTACAAACAACAAAGTGCATTTGAGGAAGGGAGGAATTGAAGAAACTTCTTGAAAAGAATTGTTTGCACGGGGACATGCAAAAGCCTAGGTTTTGGGGAGATCTATTTTTTGCATATCAGAAAACACTTTGTGAACTATTTTTCCTTATACCTATCACCATTCCCTCTTTTCGTAGTGTTCGTCCTAAAATATGTACTTAACTGCTAGAGTACAGAGCTTAGGCATATGGAATGGATGATTTAATTTGAGGGTGGTAAGTGGATCAGCAAGACTGAATGAGAAAGGGAGAGGGAAACAAGCTAGTTGTAGATCATAGATACTCCATTGGGCATGGAGTCAATTAAGCCCTTGCTGATTGAAGGAAATCAAGCTAAGTTATCAGATGATGGAAGATAGAAGAAAAGAGAATGGAACATAAAGTAGAACACCGATCAAACAAACATCCTATCTGTAAAATGAATGAAAGGTACTCAAACAAGAACAATGATTAATAGGAAAGTCACATCAAACCCTTTGCTGCTCAAGAATATCTTAATCGTTGGAAGGCATTGATCCTCAATGTCTACAATCTATTCAAGTAAGATGAAAAATAGATGGAAAATAAAGAAACTTATCATTCTAATCAAACATCTCTCATGAATCTTCAATGACATAAAATATTACATACTAATATGAAAATATTACATACTAAGACACCCTCAACTCATACAAGTTTTTCTACCTCCTACAGCTCTCTCGAGCTTCTAGACTGAACCCCCTCTTATATTGAAAATGAATCAATTTATAGAAAAATACATCTTGTGAGTTGTTACAAGATAAACTCTATCACAAAATCGAAATAAAATGAATCTCAGATTCGCTACAAGAAATCTGGAAATGCTTTTCTAACTGTTGTTAAAAATTTGGAATCGCTGACTAAAATCATCCCAAGGATGTGGTACCTTTTAAAATGCTCAAAGATCACATCTTCTAGCTGTCTTAAATAATCTTCAACTGCTTGATCGATGCTCTAAATTGTGGATATGAGGTAGCTTACTGTCATATTCAAATATGGAATTGATTGCTTCACCATTGCCCTAAAATCTAGGATTAATTTTGATAGTGATCCTTTGCCTTTCAAATCTGGATCTGCTAGAAACTCTGCCACTTGTGCATTTGATGTCTGGTGGTAGCCTTAAAATCAGGGATTTGAGATTGAATGCCACCTTCTATAATATTGCCTAAAAATTCTCATCGAAATGCTACAAATATGGAGATGATCCTTTGACAAAACGTTTTTATAGAAGTGAAATTTGGCAAATTTCTAGAAAAAAATTCCTAAAATAACTAGTTGTAGCTACTAAACCGTGATAGTAGTTAAAAAGCTGAAAGAGGTTATTCTAAATAACCTCGTTCTTGGAAAAACCCATGTTTTAGTTTTTTCAATTTCGTCTCTGTTTGATCACGAACTGCACTTGAAGTTAACTACAATAACAAAATTTGTAAAAAATAATAAGCATTGCTCTTCTTCTTATTGGATGGCCAGGTTCGATGTTTGTGCTTTGAATGCTTAGTGATGACTATATGTGAATCCCATGAACGCTTAGGAGCACTCTTTCTCACCACTTGGCGACATACTCATCTTCAGACGATCTCCATGTGTATGTTGTGTGCAAAGGTGTGAGATTGGTGTTTTCATTGGCTTCATGGGATATATCCCATATGCAAGATGTCATATGAAAAATTTACACGTTATATTCATACTTGCTTGACAGTAACCTTGACGCGTTGGGCAAGAGTCTTGAACCATGAGTTGTAGATTGGAATGCATGAAAACCAAATAATTTTTTACACAACCAAACTTTATCCTTTTATAGAAACGTAACATAAAAAAACTCATGGGTGGGTAAAAACAATAGGTTTGATAAAATAATAATTTTTATTTTTAATACAAATTATTAAATAATATTTCCAATTTTTTAAATAAAATTATTATTAATAATTTACTTTTAAAAAATAAAAACTATTATTTTAGGAAGAAAAGTGAATAGGTCAACCATTCATGGGATCAAACCTTAATAGCAGAAAATTTGGAAGATTTGACAGAATTTTGGAAGATGAGGTAAATTTGATGTAGGATAGTGAAAAGAATGAAGACTTCTTTAAAAAATAAAAACTATTATTTTAGGAAGAAAAGTGAATAGGTCAACCATTGATGGGATCAAACCTTAATAACAGAAAATTTGGAAGATTTGACAGAATTTTGGAAGATGAGGTAAATTTGACGTAGGATAGTGAAAAGAATGAAGACTTCGGGGGAATCACTTTGGCGAAAATACTTGTGAGCATTCTGGTAGCAAAAATTGGGGTACCTCTTTACATGTGCGCTTCCAAAATGTACAATTTTTTATGGGGGCAGATTCTGGTACCAACGCCTAGTATCATATTTTCCATTCATATGCTACAATTGTCTAACGACATGTATGAGGTAATTATCCATGTTTTAAAGCTAAATACCTCTATTTAACATGCATTTTGGAATGCAATTTATTGCAACATATGAAAGATTCGATTCCAGTACTCACTCAGTTATTACCGGATTCCACTTCGTTATTGGAAATGCAGGGTGTGCTATTATAGGAAGTGCAAAGGTGCATCATTAACAGAACTGTAGGGTGTTGTTAATTTTTCAGAATTTACTTCAATATGATCTAGGATCTTAACTGAGAGAACAACATGTACAACATATCTACAACATATCAATCATGGACACAATAATGCAAGCACACAAGAGACATAGAGTTTACTTGGGGAAAACCATAAAGGTGAAAAACCCCAATAACTTCCTCAGAGATAGATAGAGTAATGATACAACCCAAGCATAAGAGATAGACATCTCATAGCAGCAGCTTCTCCTCCTCCACAAGTGTGCCACTCTCCCGAGAGTGTGAGAGAGAATATAATGATGAAATAGAGTGCCTCCTGCACTCTATTTATACTTGACTTGACTTGCCTAATAACCTTTACTAGGTCGGCCTTAACTTAACCACATAACATAATGCTGACTGGGCCGACACCCAATAGGGTGGTCTAATAACCCTTTGACCCACATGGCCGACCCCCAATACGGTGGTCTAATAACCCTTTGACCCACATGACTTATACAGGGCCGACCCCAACAAGGTGGTCTAATAACCCATCAAGTAAAAGTTACGACACTTACAATATAAATGACGACACTTCCGTATAGAGGAATAATACCATCGCTATAGGAGTACAATATACATATATGAAATACATTTCGAAGTTACATATGCATCAAGACTCCCTCTTAACTAGGAAGGTATTTCTTGACACAGGTCTTCTAGCACAAGTCTTCTTCTCTAGATCATTGTCACTGAATAATCATCATCGAGTCATCATCATCGTCACTGCTGCTGCTATCTCAATCAATCTATGAATCTACTCGTCATAGGAAGTTCTACAGAGCCAGACCTTTTTCATACTGGATGTAGGCCCACCACCTGCAGGTCTTCATCATCAATGGCCATACTGTGGATCCCAAGACTGATTATGTGTGTCAACAAAACCTAGCGTAGACTATAGGTTCTTTTACATGTTGACCTTCACAAAACCTACTCAGAGCATCCCAGGATGTTATGTGCACACAACTCTACCTGTCTGGATCTCGATAGAGCATCGCAGGATGTTATGAGCACACTGCTCTACTTATTCGGATTTTAAATTATTTTTTACATGTGAACTTTCGCAAAACCTACTCAGAGCATCCTAGCACAGACTATAGGATCTCGATAGAGAAACCCATGATGTTATGAGCACACTTCTCTACCTGTCCGTTTTTTAAAGGATCTTTTCTACGTGAAACTGTAGCAAAACCTACTCAGAGCATTCTAGCGCAGACTATAGGATCTCAATAGAGAAACCCAGGATGTTACAAGCACACTACTCTGCCTGTCTGGCTTTTAAAGGATCTTTTCTATGCTACCTATAGCAAAACCTCAAAAGAGCATCCTAGCACAGACTATAGGATCTCCCAGGATCTTTTCTATGCTACCTGCACAACGTGTCCACGGCCACAGAGTATCAAACCGATACTCACCATACATCATCCTGATGTACATCATCACATGATCAACCTGATCATCATCATAGCATCAACCGATGCGTATCATCTTGAGTGACATCCTGAAGCTCGTCATCTGTGATCATCTTGATCATCATAGCATCAACCTAATGCATATCATCTGGAGCAACGTCCTGAAGCTCATCATCTGTTATCACCCTGATCAAACAATATATCTATCTGATGCATACACAGTATCTACCTGATACATATCATACATGATCCACCTGATCATACAATGCATCCATCTGATATACATAAGTACATGATCATACTGATCATACAAGTATCCACTTGATACATACATAAGTACATGATCACAATGATCATACAAGTATCCACCTGATACATATACAAAGACATGATCTACCTGATCATATCCATCATCAATATGATGTGTACATACATACATATAAATGATCCAACTGATCATATAGAGCAGAAACTAGAACATCATCCTAATGCTCATCATCCAACACTTACATCCATAGCCATGTGAAGGATCCCCCTTCCACCATGCTAGGAATGGCTATAGCAAATGTGTCCATCACTTCTTCCTCGAAGTGTCATCGATCTGAAGAACACCAAGCCTCTTTCTGAAGTACTCGAACTTCACTATGGCTAGTGGTTTCGTCAGCACATCTGCAACTTGCTCATCCATCACAACATACAGGAGATTCACGGCTCCTCTTTGTACCATATCCCTGATATAGTGGTATTTGATATCTATTTGTTTCGACCTGTCGTGGAACACTGGGTTCTCAGATAGCTTCCCACAACTCTGGTTGTCACAAAAGATACCAGTAGCCTCCAGCGGAAGATCAAATAAATCTGACAGTAGCTTCTGCAGCCATACTGCCTCACAACTAGTCACACAAGCTGCAACATATTCTGCCTTGGCTATACTCAGTGCTACGCAGGACTGCTTCCTGCTAAACCAAGAGATCACACCTGATCCCATACTGAAGCAGCACCTAGAAGTGCTCTTCGTATCTGCAGCATTGCCTGCCCAATTTGAATCAACATAACCCTATAGGTTAAACTTTTGATTCACATCATACTTGAGCCCATAATCAAATGTACCTTTCAGGTACCTCAGAATATGCTTTACAGCAACCAGGTGAACACTCCTTGGATCCGTCAGGAACTGGCTCAATGTGTTCACCGCAAAGCAAATATCTGCTCTCGTGTTCATCAGGTACATCAAGGACCCAATCATCTGATGATACATAGTGATATCAACCGGCTCAGATGAATCCTGACACAAAAGCTTCAGGTTTGATGCCATAGGTGTGGCCATGACCTTGCAGTCCATCATCCAGAACCTCTTCAGGATCTCTACTGCATACTTCCCTTGTCCAAGGAAGATTCCATCTGCACTCTGCCACACCTCCATACCTAGAAAATAGTTCATCATCCACAAGTTCTTCATCTCAAAGTTGGCAGCAAGCTTCCGCTGCGTGTCGGCAATCAATCTATATTCACCTGTAATAAACAAGTCATCCATATACAAAAGTAGTATCACTGGATTTTCTTCCTCAACCTTGTAGTAAAGGTTGGAATCCGCTTTACTCTTGGTAAAGCCCAAACTAGAAAGAAAGTTGTCTATCCTAAGTTCTTCACATATATGACTCCCTGTCATATGTCTCAGAACCAAGTGGCTGCTCCACATACACTTCTTCTTCAACTACACCATTCAAGAAATCTATCTTGAAATTCATCTGGTGTATCTTCCCTTTCATCACTGCAGCCAGAGCAAGTACTGATCTAATGGAAGTGTATCTGGATACAGGAGCAAAAGTCTCTATGCTACCACCTGCAGCATGCTTGATCTTGTAGGTCCTCTTGGAAGTCACTATAGACTCCCCTTCAGGTCTTGGGACTGCATCCCAAACATCTTCATGATCGACTGGTACTCCTTGATCATGGCATTCTTCCCAGATCCTGGGAACTTCAATATCTTCAATAGATAACTTTGTTTCTGAACAAATGTTGTAGTCCTTCTTTTGTAGGTGATGGTATACGATCTTTCCTACACAACAAGTTAAATTGCATGATTAGAAAAAATCTCATAGTTTTCAGAACAAATTCTTACACATAAAGAAATATGTCATACAGTCATGTAGTTATCTTAGCCAATGCTTCAATACAACATTTACCCATATCCCATAAATTTCTAGATGCCTTCCAATCTCTACCAGAACATTGTTAAGAGTGTGCACAACTCCCAACATGTCAGCAAAGAGGTTTCATTCTAGATAAGTAGCAATGGAATGTTGTACAGCGCCATAGGCCACTTACCCATGTATATTAGTAGTATACTGTTCATCAATGCAACTATTCTAATATGCATAATACACAACCTAATTCTAGGAACATGAGTATATACATTATTGAATAGTATTATTTAAACAATAAAATATGCAAGGAATGATAATTCAAATACTTATCTTTGTTTGTTTGTTGGTTTGACTCCCTCTTAGTCCTTGCTTCTTTTTTGCAACTCCATTCTGATGTGGATTGCGAGAAGTGGTCAACTCCCTCTGAATATCTGCATCTTTGTGGAAACTACTGAAGTGTGCTCCTTCTTGATCTTTGCTTCCTTGTAGGAACAACTGAAGTGTGCTCCCTCTTGATATTTGCTTCCTTGCGGGAACAACTGGAGTGTGCTCCCTCTTGATCTTTGCTTCCTTGCAGGAACAATAGGAGTGTGCTCCCTCTTGATCTTTGCTTCCTTACAGGAACAACTGGAGTTTGCTCCCTCTTAATATTTGCTTCCTAGATTACCTGTCCTTGAACTTATATCCATCACTATGCATGCTTATTAGTATCATCATTGTGTTATCCTCGAGGTCTCATACATAATCACACATTCATTAGTATAATGTATAGTCATGATCATTTCAAACATAGATAATAAACATTAGTATTCAAGGTTTCAGGGAAGTCTTCTTTTATTCATGCATATTCTTATTTGATCATAGGTTAGTTAAATCATCAATCAATATAAGAGACATAAAATGCATAAACCCTTGATTACTTAAATTTCTAACTTTATGAATAAACATAACCAATCATACAAAGTATACTTATATAAGGGATCCTAACACAAGGTAGGATTCTAACTTGATATAGGAAAAACATACCTAGATTGGTATGTTAGCTAGTTATGTCTAACATACCCACATGATGTCTTCTTGTTCTCTTCAATGACTTGTGCTAGTAACCTTCATATCTCATAGGTTAACCATTATAGAACTAAGTTATACATACCTCGCAAATATATCTTCTAAGTGATTCATGACAATGGATGAATCTTTGTCCTCGTGTCATCATGATCATATGTTCTTGAACTAGAACTTGATTTGTCTTTCTTGGTGTATCGTTCATGTTAGCGGACAACATAAACTTCATACAACACCATAATGCATTAGTACAATCATAAGTGTCAACACCCTAATGCATTAGTACAATCATAAGTGTCAACACCCTAATCAATGAATATCTTTTATCATGCGTTCATAATTTTATTAAGGTGATACGAAAAGTCTAAATTTAATCAAGATTGTACTAACTGTAATAACATGAAGACAAACATACCATCAACGTAATCATGAACAAATCTTGAAACATACCTGGATGAGTCATACCTGTCGAGATTGCTTGTAATATTCTTATGTAAGGCCTTCGCCTGACTCCCTCTGAAACATGAACTTCTTCACTTATGTAGGTGACTAATCCATTCTCTTCTAGGATTAACCCAATCCACTTGATTTGCAGGAATTGAATCTGGAGCTGGATTAGGGTTTGTCAGAGAAACCCTAGTAATTCAAACTTTGAATTTCAAACTTCCGAAAGGATAGAAATATGTGCCTTGATGAGCTGATGAAGCTGGTATACTCATAATTTGAAAACTGCAAAGTTTCACCCCTCAAGTTTTCCCACTCTTCTTCTCAATCAAAAGGTTCGATCCAAATCTCTAATCTTCTATTTTTCTGAGGAGCTTCCAGCCGTGGTCACAGATTTCAAAAATTCTCATTTTTGCAGAAGCCCTAATTTTTCACTTTTCCGATCAAAGTCCCGAACTAGGGTCTGATCAAGCCTGGCCTTCTACCCAACCAAATATTCTGATCTTGGTCTCTAAATTTTGATTTTTATGAGTAGCATTTAGCCGTAGTCTCCGATTACAAAAATTTCAACTTTCTCCAAAACCCTAAATTCTGGAAGCCATGAATGAAGGTGCTCAAAAATAATTATGTTTTGACAGAAATATGTACCTGATTGTTTTTATTGTAACTCTGAACTTTTCGATCCAAAGGGTCTAAAACATTTTCCTGTGATAGCCCGACCGATCATATTTCCAACCCCATAAGTCTGACCTCAAATGGATTCTCTGAGAGAGAGTTATTCCAAGTGTTGCAACGTGACCTATTTATGGGATAAAACAGGAGAGCGAACTTGTATGGCATGCCACGTGTCACTGGTTCAGTTTCATCCTCTCAAAAAGTTACCTGAGAAATTAAAGTCCATGCACTACCTATCTCTTTTTACAAACTTTCATTTGGAGCTACCTATCCCAAGTTATGACCTTTTTTCCTAGGTCACCTGTTTATGACTCAGATCTGGATGAGGCAGAAACCCTAGATTGTACAGATCATAAAATACAAAGTACAACGAATTAGAGGTTGTCCTTTGGAAACAAGGTACATGGAGGTCTTAGCTTTTCCCTGCACGATTTTTAGACCCTGATACATTGCTGAAATTTATTTATAGCGAAAGTGCTACGATGACTGGTTTTTTCTATATCAAGCCCTAACTTCGCAAGTGCAACAAGTGTCATACATGCCATACCATGCCTTGTTCCGGGCTAGCTCTAATACCAAGTTAATTTTTCAGAATTTACTTCAATCTGATCTAGGATCTTAACTGAGAGAACAGCATGTACAACATATCTACAGCATATCAATCATGGACACAATAATGCAAGCACACAAAAGACAATTTACTTGGGGAAAACCATAAAGGTGAAAAACCCCAATAACTTCCTCAGAGATAGATAGAGCAATGATAAAACCTAAGCATAAGAGATAGAAATATCCTCCTCCACAAGTGCACCACTCTCTCGACAGTGTGAGAGAGAATATAATAATGAAATAGAGTGCCTCCTGCACTCTATTTATACTTGACTTGACTTGCCTAATAACCTTTACTAGGTCGGACTTAACTTAACCACATAACATAATGTTGACTGGGCCGACACCCAATAGGGTGGTCTAATAACCCTTTGACCCACATGGCCAACCCCCAATAGGGTGGTATAATAACCCTTCGACCCACATGACTTATACAGGGCCGACCCCAACAAGGTGGTCTAATAACCCATCAAGTATAAGTTACGACACTTCAATATAAATGACGACACTTCCGTATAGAGGAATAATAACATCTCTATAGGAATACAAACACTTCCGTATAGAGGAATAATACCATCTCTATAGGAGTACAATATACATATATGAAATACATTCCGAAGTTACATATACATCAACACATATGACACATGTATTGTCATTCGAGCCTTATATTAGAAGTTATCATCCTAATCGCAATTTTCCAAGCATCAAGGTTTACAACATGCTTATTTTCACTCATTTTAGATTAATTATGGTTTGGATTATGGTTTTTATTAAAAGAATTCCCAAGTCTAGCCTAATTAATTTATTAAAAATTAAAAAGTGCATAAAAGCTTCTAATTTCACTTTGATATTGCACTTTTTAATTATTTGGGAAAATTGATTAATTTTTCCTAGGTAATTTTAATTTAAAATGAGCATGACACATATGTGGAGGCAAAGATATATTATTTTATCCTAAAGCCTCAAGAAGAAATGTAATCAAGGGCCAATATCTAAAATTCAATGAGAAAAAAAGTCACATCCATAGATTTAGATCTTAGCATATGGATCAAGAACCTTTTGAGGGAGTTGTTGGGCCAAAAAGGGGATAAGCATTCCAACACATGGTATCTTT
The DNA here is from genome assembly GCA_027924585.1 of Larix kaempferi. Classification (NCBI taxonomy): domain Eukaryota; kingdom Viridiplantae; phylum Streptophyta; class Pinopsida; order Pinales; family Pinaceae; genus Larix; species Larix kaempferi. Next base: position 14,325,631 of record BSBM01000761.1, read on the forward strand.
ATGAGTTAGTTATGGTGTTTTATATTTTGTACCTTGTATTTGGTCCTTGCCCCATGGTATTCGACACTTTTTTAATGTTTTTCTTCCTAAAAGTAGGAATGCACCCCACTTGAGCCAACTACTTCAACATATTTTTTTATTTTTGAGATTTAGATCCAGATCTTAGCCATTGAGGCTAGAATTTATTGAGATCATGTAATGTAAAAATTATATTTTATTGTAACCATTGTTTAACTCTTAATCAGCATAAGGTTCCCTAATTCTATAAAAGGAGATGTATTAGCCTTAACAAAGGGTTGAATTTTTTTTGGGAATACAATTTTGCAATATTTTTCTAGGCTAGTACTTGGTGCATCTTGGAGAGGATTATTGGTCTCATATGGATATGTTCAAGCTTTTGGTCGTGGTGATGTAAGTTTCCATTGAGGTAATTTTTTATGCTATTTAGTTAAATTATAATTGTAAATAGGATTGTTACTAATGGTTTTCCTCCTCCTCCTCTTGTTGTGTGCTCAATCATTTTACAGATATACTATAAACTTCATTGACTCCATTTTCCCCAATCTTCTTCTACCATGGCACTAATCTACAAAACCTCTAGATGATAAGAATTTTCTCTTAGATATTTTCCTTCCTCTCAACTTCTATCTTACTTCACCAATTGATATAAAACATTTCGTTGGTTGCATCCAAGCCAAATTGGCCCCTCATTGGGGATCTCCATTACAACTTCTTAAAAAAAAAACCGTTTTAATGCTTTGATGCCTAAACGCTATTTCCACGGGTTATTTTAATTAGAATATTGAATTGAAGAATTTTACGCCCTCTCAAATATGGAATCGGCTTCCCTCTCTATTGATCTTTCGTTAAAGTTCTATTTTTTTTTTCAAGGAGAAAAAACATCTTTTATTAAATTGCAAAAAGATGCATCATACATTCACTTCAAACACCCTACAGGGCAAGTTGGTAAAAACATCAACATACTTGATTCTAAGGATAAGCAATTATATACGTAGTCCATTTAATCCGCACCTTCGAGGCCACCATCTATGCAGCAGAGCAAAAGTTACAAATTTTGTTTTACTATAACCAGTGCAAGTGACAGCGATCAGCCATAAGATTGCATTTGAAACATAAAACAATCAGCAGAAGAGGAGTACGTTATCTTAAACTAGCTCACCCGCTAGGTATTCTTGATACTTGATCCTGCCATCCATCGGTCCCATAGCCCGTTTGGAAAGGCCGTCGGCCTCCATATTGTAACAATGACGAATGTGCATAAAAACCAAATGGCCAGCTTTGTGGATCAAATTCCGAACCTTAGCCAACTAATGATGAAGGGAGAGAGGCCTCATACCAGCAGAACCGCTTGCCCAGTTGATAATACATAGGGAGTCGCCAAAAATGTGTGAGATATGAATATTCTGACTCTCCACAAACTAGAAGAGTTCCCATAAGGCCAGAAGCTCCGATCTAGTATTCGAGCCCTGCCCCGCGCACATGCAGAGGTGGAAATAATGGTTAGAGGACAGTTTTAAAATCATACCCACCCCGCATATGCCCTGCTGGGCCGTGCCATTGAAGAAACCAATAGGATAAGATGCATGATCTTCCGAACAGGGTGGGGCACTGATGAGATCACGAACATGTGCACATACAACATTAGTATGCCAGGCTTTGATCCTCGCCACCATCAGTTCGACACAAGGCTGAATTGCATTGAAGAGCAATCTGTTACAAGCACACCAAACTTCCCAGAGAGATGAAAAAGCAATAAATGTATTTTCCTCTGAACTATCAAAACAATAGTCTAAATTCGCCACCATAGTAAGCAAATCCCAAATAGGTAGAGACTTCCATCGTTCATGAATACAAGACCAAAATAGCTGAAAGAATTCACATCTACCAAAAATATGATTTATCTCCTCCTCATCTCTTTCACATAGCACACAATTTCCCAGACCATTGCATCCATGCCTTTGGATATTGGACCATGTTAATATTTTGTTATGCAGGAGAAGCCAAATGAAGCTGCTAATTTTCAGAGGAATCTGGTTACTCCATACCAATGCTCCAGTGCCAAACACCCTCTGATCCATCGAATCCTTCATACGACAATCATATGCTAATCTTGCCGTAACGGTACCCTGTACGGGATTTGCAGCCCGGATTAATATATCAGGTTCCTCCATTAAGTGAATCCCTGCTCCAATCAATGCAAGCCGATAAACGGCCCATTCCTCCATAAGCTCAGCAGGAAAATCGGTGATATCAACCATCACCCATCTATCAAAACAATCCTCAGAAGGTAACCGCAAATGTTTCAAAACAAAAAAGCCATGCTCTTGTAGAGCCACAATAAGGTTGTAGGATAACCGATAGCCTTCATCGATCCCCAAGATCGGCTTGGAACCAATAGATATCATATTTCCCCGACCAACCTCCCAGCAAAGAGAATGCCTGATGATTGGAAAGTATTTGAGCAGGCTACGCTACATAGTGGAACCGTTACCAAGTGTACTGTTGCAAGTACCCATCCATAAACCTGTCGCCAAACCTTTTAAGTATTTTGCATGTATAGTGGATCCCCATAACCCTTTTTCGAAAAGATAACTCCATAAGCTCTTGGCACATAGAGATATGTTGAATGCCCTCAGGTCTTTGATGCTCCAGCCACCCAAAAGTTTAGGTCTTGATAGGGACTTCCAGCAAGCCAGGTGTATCTTGTAGGACCCAGAACGTCCTCCCCAAAGGAATCGAAAAATCAGCTGGCGTAGCTTGTTAACAATACTGACAGGGACCATGAAAAGGATGAACCAGTAAACAGGAATTGATAGTAAGACCGACTGAACCAAGGTCAGTCGACCCCTCAGTGTTAACCATCGAGACAACCAAGTATTGATCTGTCAAGCCACCTTTTTAATCAACCATAACAAATCCTTTCGACCATAAGAGTTGGGTTTGATAAAGAACCGAAGATACAACAGGCCTTCATCCAACTTAACTTGTTCAATAGGGAAACATATCCTTCATAAAGTCACAGAACGACAGATCATCACACTGATAAGAGAAGGATGACTTAGTGCCATTAATACCAAGTCCAGAAGCATCACAAAAAATTTTCAGAATCAAGTGGTACTGCAACCATTTAGATTTGGTGCCCATCCCAAATAGTAGAACATCATCAATGAAAAAAATATGGGAAATAAATCAAGTTTTGGCCACATGAATACCAGAAAGCAGCCCCCTTGATTTAGCCTTGTGGATCAATTGGCTAAATCCTTCCATAGCCAAAATGAATAGGTACGGGGATAATGGGAATCCCTGCCTAAGCCCTCTATTTCCATGAAATAAATTTGTAGGTGATCCATTGATGAGTACAGCGTAACTGGCAGATGAGTAACAAGTATAAATCCACCTAACCACCTCCGCTGATAGACCGATCTGTATCAGAATAAACCGGAGGAAATCTCGATCAACATAGTCATATGACTTCTCAAGATCAAGCTTGAGTATGAAGGCATTCAACTTTTTAGCTTTAATGGAATGCAAGGCATTCCTGTGCAACCCCCACGGCATCCGAGATTTGCCTATTCTGAAGGAATGCGAATTGTTCCTTTGATTCAAAATGGCCCAAGATTGGCTTCATACATTCAACAATAACTTTGGTAATAACCTTATAACAAAGGTTGCAGAACGAAATTGGCCGATACTTGTCAAATTTAGTTGGCTTGTCGACCTTAGGGATTAGAGTGATAAAGGTGTGGTTCAGTTGGTGAGGGATCCAAGCCTTGGAGCAAGATTCGTCAATGGCCTTCGTCAGTTCATCCTTCAAAATGTCAAAAAATTGCAGGTAAAACTCCGTTGTCAGCCCATCTGGGCCTGGGATCTTATCACAACTGAAGCATTGCAAAATATTTTTAACTTCCTCCATAGTAACCGGGCGCTCAATCACACGGGCTTCCTCTTCAGAGAAGTATCTAGGAAAGTTACCAACCGTTTCAAGCTGTTGTATTAGCCTAGGTTCTAATTATTTATTATTTATAAAGCTTATATTGAAATGAACGTATTACGTCTTCTCTCAAAGCTTAAATGCCTATGATCTAAATTTTGAACACTTTCAAATGCTAATCGGTGTCCTTTGAAACCAATTTTGTTGGGAGATTTAACACTATTTTGGACCCTAAACGTTTCATTACCAAGACTATTGATTTGCATCAAAACGGCATCCTTTTGTGATATTCATGGTTGATTGAAATATTAAAGAATCAAATGTTCATTTCCAAGTAAATCTTGTGATCGGAGTCATTTAGAATTTAGTCCCGCCACCATAAATTTATGTAACCTTTTTTATTACATGCTATGTTGCAAATCATGAGTCGTAAGTGTCTTTAGATGTATTTTCACTTCCTAATGTCTCCTTGAAGGAAAAATCGCTTCTTCCTTTTTTTCATAATTTGGTGTTTAAAAAGAAAGGGTTATTATAAATTTACTTGGAGGACTTTCGTCTTAATACTTTTATGGTGAATATGCCTTATTATTAGCGAATCATACATGTCTTGGCATCATTTTACAATTTGATTTGAAGAGGGTAAATTTCACTAATGGGTAGAGGACTTTGGCATCTTACTTTGGATAAAACAAAACTTCAAACTCCATTGATACTTGATGTATTTTCATCGATGATATATTTTCATTTGAGGTCATTTATTTAGATTTTAAGAGATATTATTGCTTGGAGAATATTGTAGAAAGCAAGTCTCATTCTATACTTGAAGTCATCTTATTGTAACCAACATCAAAGACATCATTTTCATCACCCAACACAAATCAGCTATACTGATTTTGATCATTGGCCATTGTGTCTTTGAGATTAAACTTTTCTCACTTTGGCTAGTTTCCATTGTGTACTTGTGGAGACTAATTTTCTTTTGTCTCGGGGTGTCTTTAGAGTGACTTGGTCACTCTATTGGTACACTTTTATTTGTGTTATGATGTGGCTGCTCCTTGTAAATGATTAATAATCAAATAACACATAACACTAATATAATTAAAGTAATATCCCACACTAAAAATCTAATATCTAGTAGCTAATGTGACAAATGATGGCATTTTGAAGTTAATGTTACAAGTACTTTATGTTATGTGGAGATCGATGGATATTAATGGTTAGATGACGTTATTTCAAATTTCAGGATTTATCTTATATCAGTCATTTCATTTATGGTAATTTGGATGTCATCACATTATAGTACTTTGATTCAATTTATATGAATGCCATGGTACTTAAATCTTTGGATTCATCATTATTTGGGTAGAAGACGTGTTATGGCACCTCTAAAGAACTTTGCAAAGATCTGTTGTTGGCATTTAAACCTATAACTAGGGAGCATACATATTTGAAAATAGTTGGTCCGATAGCTTTTGTGCTAAAAGTGCGGACAGTTGTTTCTAGCTAGCTTTATGTCGTGTTGGCCACCATTGTTACTCACTCCAATACCCCATGCGAGTAGTGTTGCATTAGACAAAATTTGAACATGGAATCAAGCCGCACATACCATTGAATATATCGGGGATCCCCTTAGGAATCCTAAAACCTATCCATATTCAAGTCTTGGTTTGGGGGGGATATGAACTATTGAGTTTATATTGCTATATGATTTATTTTCTTAGATGTATGAGTGTTGATATGCTTGACTGACATGTTCATGGTTGAATATTTATGGATGAATGTACTTTGTTTATTACTGCAAATAATGTTATCTTGAATGTTATGGTTAATGGTGCATATACTCGTAATTGAATATTAATAATCATCTTAACATAGAGAGTATATGGTCATCATACTTCCTTATCCATAAAAAAAAATTAGTGCTAGGTGTATACTTAGGATTGTGCTTAGATAATAATAAGAAAACGCTTGGCCAGGGTCACCCCCTTGGATAGTCTAGGTTCATTCACTTTTGGACCTAGGAAGCCTAAAGTGACGAACCCCTTTCTGTTAGTGACATGTTGGGTTGGGGGTTCATAGTTGTGTGAGATTAGCAGTTGGTCAACTTTCCCGTCATCTTGGGCTACTAGTTTGTGCATCAACACTTACATGATTGCTAAGTCGTCAGCCTAGTATGTACTACATGGAGTTTGAGTTGGTGATTACTATTGCCTTGCATAGTAAGATGTAATGGTGTAATTTCTAGAATGTGTATTATAGACAAGTCCAATTTCTTTTCATGGTTGTAATTGAGTGGTAGTTGAGAGAGTATTTTACTAATATTCTAAATTAAATGCTCTCAATGATCCTCTCTTGTTTGAACTAATATGTCGGTAATCGAGATAGGGTATGTTGAACATAATTGATAAAATCATGGTTGAAGTTGGGTGGGGAAACCAAATGACCAGAGGTAAGTGTCTTCTTTAAAACCTACACATAATTTTGTGCTTGTTCATCCCATTGGAAAGGCATGTCCTTTCAAAGGAGACGCAAAATTCCTTGCACTTGCATGTCATAATCAACGAAAAAACAATGAAGAAAATTTTCTTTTCCTTGGATGCTCTATAATTGATGTCACATATTTGGTGGGAGATTCAAGAATGGATTGAAATTTCAAGGGATAAATGGTGATCCTTGTTCTTGATACAATGATCTTGATTAAGTGTCATGTTGTGTTCAAAAGGAACATTTGAGGGGCTTCTAGTGTATACTATATTGTCAGCATCTCAAAAATATTGTTAGGAACCTATGTAAACCATTCTCTTTACTATGTTAGTATATTGTTATTGGACGCATATGCTTTGTAAGTCGTCCCGTAGTATTTGTTGATCCGTAGTTTATATTAGCCCATAGTATTGACCCATAGTATTGGACGCATATGCTTTGTAAGTCGTCCCGTAGTATTTGTTGATCCGTAGTTTATATTAGCCCATAGTATTGACCCATAGTATTGGACGCATATGCTTTGTAAGTCGTCCCGTAGTATTATATGTCCCATGGTTTTGACTCATGGTATTGGGCATAGACTTAGTATATAAGTGTGTGTTGAGGTCATTGAAGGCACCGTGAAGTTAATTGTATTGAGCTTGCTCAAAGGAGGTTGCCCCCTCGAAGTGGCCTGTGATCAATATAAAAGTGATTATGTTCTATTATTTCTGCTATTTCGCATATTCTTAGTAATTAATTGTTGCAGGTGCATCTCATCTGGTATCAGAGCACTTTCCTTGGCACAAGTGGGAATTTTTTTTTCTTTTTTTGGGCGGCGAATTTCAGATCAATTTCTGAAACTTTCTGCACAAAATTAGAAGAAACCGATTGCATATCTGAATTCTTCTTTCAAAAATACACAGTTTCAAAAAAAAATCCATCTCATTTGGAGTTCTAAAAGTGGAGATATCACGGATTTAAAATCAGCAATTTTTCAGAATTTCGGTGACGGCCGCGGAAATTGCGGCGAGAAAATCTTTTGACCGAGTGCCCAGATTTCTATTCCGCTTTCATGGGTAAATGCAGAGTGGTTGTTCGAGTTCCGGAAACATGCTATAATAGCGATTCTGAGCAATATAGATTCAGTTTTTGAACATTGGGTGGAATTTCTGCCCAAATTTTTTCTGTTGCAGGTTCGGATTTGGGAATCATCCCTACCCACTTAACTGTGGGAAGTACTTGGGCATAAGCCCTAAAAATCATTGTAAGGAGTACCACAGGAACCCCGAAGTAGCTGGCCCATTGAGAGGACCTGCTAGCGAAAAGGGCAACGACCCCTACCTGATTGACTAGTTCCCACCCGTGAGGTAAACCAAGAGCTGTCGTTTGTGGCAAAGAGGTTATCAATTTTACCTGAGCCGTGGAGTGAGGGGTACTGCCCCAATACGCAAGCCGTCAGACAGCATTGGTGGCCGAGTGAAACCCCTGAACTGTTAGGAAGCCGCACATACCTGGGGTCCATATCTACTTTCAGCTGAACTATTGTTGATCACTGCTGCGCCGTTTCAGATCCATTTGCAAGCCGTTCCAGATTCAGCCATTTTCAATCCATTCAGCGTTGTTCCAGATCCCTTTCGAGCCGTAGCCGCTCCAGTCTAAAAAAAAAAAAAAAAAAAAAATTCAGTTATTTCTCCATATCTCCCTTATTTTTACTCTGTTTCCCTTGAAATTTTTGGGGAACCCCTGTCATCCCATTCTGCATATTTCAATCCTGAGGACCCTATCCCCAATTCCCCTTCCCAAAGCCCGAAAGCCCACATTTGTCTATTTTTAGGGTTTGCCATAACTTCCTCAGATTTCACCCAATCGCCTTCAAATTTTACCACAGAGTTCCTTTCTGAACTCTGCTTCTTTGTCCCTCTCTGCCAAATTTTCTCATTCTATCACCCCGCTTCTGAAATCCCCCTTTTTGCTTTCTTGTCCTTTCAACAGTGTCCACAATCTAGTCAAACCCCAATTACCCATCAGATTGTTTCCCCAATCCAAATTTCCCTTTACTAAATCAGCTTCTGTTTGTGTTTTTCTACCTATTCCACAATTTAAAAAAAAAAAAAAAACCTGGTTATGGTTGTCGCCCATGCAGGAGCCAACACCATGGAGGAAGCACTTGCAGCCATCCAAACCAAACTTCAAGATCTGGATGAAAAATTTCTCAGCCTCCATCTTCAGCATTCAGCCATGAACAATAACCGATAGCCAGAATCTTTTGCAGCCACCGGGTTCTCTTCTTCCAACAATTTTCGTGGGCCGAAGCTTGATTTTCCTTGCTTCAATGGTATTGATCCGACGGGATGGATATACCGAGCAGAACAATATTTCAGTCTGCATAATACTTTTAATGTCTAGAAAGTTCCACTTGCATCCTTTCATTTGGAACAGGAAGCCCTTCAATGGTACCATTGGTACATCAAAGCTCATCCCGAGCCAAACTGGACAGATTTTTGCCAACTCATTTTGCCACGATTTGGCCCTAATGCTTTTGATGATTTCACAAGAGCACTCATTAAACTTCACCAAATTGGCACAGTGAGAGAGTATCAGACAGAATTTGAGAAATTGGCCAATCACACAGAAGGATTGTCTGATGAATTCTACAGGAGTTGTTTTATAAGTGGTCTCAAGGATGAAATTCGCTCAGAGGTCAAAATGTTTTGTCCCAACACAATGATGGAAGTCCTAGGGTTGGATAAGATGGCTGAGGACAAGATTGCAGCTCAACAACGCTCCAAACCCACCCTTGTTCCCTTCAGAAATATGGGTTCCCAATGAACTCCCATCACGCCTTCTCCTCAACCAACTCCTATCAAGCATTTGTTTGAAATAGAAATGCAGGCATGTCGAGAAAAATGGCTTTGCTATAATTGTGATGAGAAATTCACTCGGGGACATAGATGTGTTCAACAAAAGCTCTATCTCTTGGATATGGATTCTCCGCCTGCCTTAGAACTTGGTGAAGCAGCTACAGATACAGTGGATATTCAGATCGACATTCAACACCCGCCTGTTGACACCCCATTTCAGGACGGCCCACCTGAGATCTCTCTCAATGCTATAACCGGCTTCACCACCCCACAAACAATGCGGGTCAGGGGATACTTCAAGAATCTCCCTCTTACCATACTCATTGATTCTGGTAGCACTCATAACTTCATTGACCCTCGGATTGCCAAACAGGCTGATTGTTTTGTCCATCCTTGCTCCAACTTTGAAGTCATGGTTGCCAATGGGGGCACCTTACCTTGCAAGGGGAAGTGTCACAATGTGCGTATCTCTATGGAAGATTATAACCTACGCTCTGACATGTTTGCCTTGCCCTTAGGCAGATGTGATGTGGTTTTGGGCGTTCAATGGTTACGCACACTTGGCCCCATCTTATGGGATTTTGCTGAACTTTGGATGCAGTTTAAAGTCAATAGGGCACAACACAAATTTATGGGATTACAACCAGGGTCTCTCTGCATCATCAGTTCACATCGCCTGGAAAAACTCCTTAAGAAGAATTCACATGGTGTCATCGCTCAGCTCAATTCCATTCAGATGCACCCATCAATAGTCTCCACTACTTCCTTGGATAGATATGCAGGTATCTTTGCTGAACCAATGTGCTTGCTACCTTCACGAGACCTTTCCGGTAAGAATTTAGACACATCTACCTCTCAGCAGGAAATGATGGCTATTTTGCATGCAATATAGAAGTGGCAGCCATACCTATTAGGGAATTATTTCTGCATCAAGACTGATCTCCCGAGTCTGGAAAATTTTCTGGAACAATGGGTCTCCTCCCCAACACACCTGAAATGGGTTATCCACCTCATGGGTTATCCCTATGTGATCACTTACAATAAGGGTAAGGACAATATGGTGGAAGATGCTCCTTCTTGCACAATTGATGACCCAGTTTCTCTTACAACTCTTTCTCTGCTTGTTCCAAATTGGGTGCAATATGTTCAACAGGGCTCTCTCTTCTATGAACTCCATGCTTCTTGATCAACAGGGCACTCTGGGTTCTGCAATAGGTATGACCAAGAACAATGTAACTCCTTTTGGCAGGGACTAAAAATGACAATTCAACAGATGGTGGCTGACGATGATACTTTCAAAGTCAACAAGGGTGAAACGACACTCCTTTCGGGATTGCTCAAACCCTTGCCCATCCCTAAACAGCTTTGGCCAACTATTTCTATGGATTTCCTAGCAGCGCTCTGGTGGTACAATACCACATCTCACAGAACACCATATGAAGCGGTCTATGGACAAACACTGCCAGTTCTTCTTCCATACACCCTTAGCAGCTCCCCAGTTCAGGCAATTGACTCGGTTCTTCGAAACCACAATCATATTCTTCTCATTCTGCAGGACAATCTTCACATGGCAGAATTTTCCTGAATCAACAAGCTGATCAGCACCGTTCTGAGTGCATTTTCCACGCAGCTGACAGGGTTCTTCTTCATCTACAGCCTTCCAAGCAATCCTCCTTGACACTCCAAAGGCATCAGTGGCCTGAAATGCAACCCGAGGATGCTACCGGGGAACCACTCCTTCAGCTTCTGCAGCAATTTCTCCAACCAAAGCTTTGAGGACAAAGCTTTTTCTAAGGGAGAGGGGATGTTAGGAACCTATGTAAACCCTTCTCTTTACTATGTTAGTATATTGTTATTGGACGCATATGCTTTGTAAGTTGTCTCGTAGTATTTGTTGATCCGTAGTTTATATTAGCCCATAGTATTGACCCATAGTATTGGACGCATATGCTTTGTAAGTCATCCCGTAGTATTTGTTGATCCGTAGTTTATATTAGCCCATAGTATTGACCCATAGTATTGGACGCATATGCTTTGTAAGTCGTCCCATAGTATTATATGTCCCATGGTTTTGACTCATGGTATTGGGCATAGACTTAGTATATAAGTGTGTGTTGAGGTCATTGAAGGCACCGTGAAGTTAATTGTATTGAGCTTGCTCAAAGGAGGTTGCCCCCTCGAAGTGGCCCGTGATCAATATAAAAGTGATTCTGTTCTATTATTTCTGCTATTTCGCATATTCTTAGTAATTAATTGTTGCAGGTGCATCTCAAATATGGTGTGAAGGTTGTTGAGGTGGTTGGTGCCTTGGTTTTGGTCATAAGGTCATTGAGGTATCCCAGGATTACACATTCCAGGTCATTGAACACACAAGACATAATGCATTAGAATGTGTCTTCAACGTCTATGAGTCTAAATGGCATGACACAATAAGTGAACGTGCTCCATGTTGTAGTAAAATTCATTTTGTAATGATCCTATTGACATATTTGTATTTGGTTGTAGCCATAAAATCTATCCATAAAATATAGGACTTCATGTCTAGCACAATAATCGATGACCTGGTCAATGAAGGGGGTTGAAAATTTTCTTTGGGACATGCTTGATTCAGATCTCTAAAATCAATGCATACACGAATGTTGTCCAATTTTTTTGTTAATGGGGACAAGGTTAGATATCCAATATGTGTAATGAATCATTCTTTATGTAATTTCTCTATTCCCACTTTGATAGCAGATGCTTTGGAGGGGTTAACTGGCCATTGTTTCTATCATACTAGAAAATAATCATGCCATGTGTCGATATAATGTTTGACAATGGAAGGGTCGAGTCCTAGCATTTATGCATATGAATAAGAAAAAACATCCCTAGACTCTTGGAATACTGATTTATAAGAACTAACCTCTTGTTGGGAACAAGAGGTGCCAAGTGAGATGTTTTCTATAATTCCAGGAGTGATAGAATTGTCCACATGAATGGTGGGTGATTTGTTGGCTAAGTTTCCTTCTTTGAAAGCATCAACTTCAAGATGAGGAATACTATTATTGAACCAATTTGTAATTCCCCCAGTTTTGACTTGGAATATATAAAATCAAATCATGTAAATCATGTAAATATGTTAGTATGGATTCCTAGTGCAGAGCTTAAGTCCAAGGCTCGGCTAGTGAATGGCTAGGCATGTATAATGAAAATATTTTTATATGAACTATCTGGTTGGATTACCATTGCAATTTGAAATTATATGTAAATATTATGTTGGAAAATAAGAAAATGGTCCAAGCTGGTTGTGCAAAGAACACTAGCATGGGGCTATGATTCCACTAGAGGGGAAGAGGAAAAGGGGCATATGGGATATTAAATCCTCTATTTCCAAGTTTCAACATTAGAAATCATACATTTGCCACCATTTCTCATAAATGATCCAGTTACATCATTTTTATTGTTTTATCCAATCATTGAATGCATGTGTGAAGTTGGTGAGGAAAGTATTCTCATATAGTTATGGAATCATGGGATGAGTATACTTCTATGATTGTTGTAAGAGTCCTCTCTTATATGTTCAAAAGTTATGTCATCTTTTTTTTCCACCATTTTCTCATATTTTGAATTATACCATCCATTATTCATTATGCAAATTTTTACCAGTATATTTCTACACTACACAAAATTATCATTTTGTTGTTCATTACCAATTACCAGACTGTGAAAAAACATAAATTCAAATTGGGAAATATAGTTGCAGATTTGAGAGAAATTAGATGGTTGTAGGTGTGCATATAGGTAGGTAAATCTAGGAATCCATACCCAATGAGATTTTATACTCCCGGTGGTTCAGTGAATAGGCTCGGGGGTCTTAAGGAAAGTAACATGGCTATCTTCATAAGCAGGTTGGGTGGAACGGGATCCTTTGGCTGTTTGTCTCTTCTTCAGTTATCAGGTTCATTTGTGTTATCTTATTTACTTTTTATCAAATTAGTACTATAAATCTGAATGTTTTATGTTATCAGTTTTTGAATTAAATCTTAGGTATTATGTACCACTAATGAATGTCTTACTTTTGTAATCTATCTATTCTGAAAAGCTATATAGTTGTTAGGTTAAAATGCATTTTGAATGATGTAGTTAAATGAATGAATGATATAATAATAATGATCCCTGCATTTTTCCACACACTGTTTCCAGTGCCGTACTCTAGTACAGGGAAGATAGAATTAAAATAGATTTGGAATGTATTACTATGTTGAATTCGTAAAACAAACCTACTTTATTTTCAGTAGAAATACATTGTTTATTTCAGATAATTATTAACTAGAAAACTTAGACATTACTGCATTTAGTTTAGTAATAGAAATACTAACTTTATGCATTCGAATAATCTCATATAGCAAGAAATTATACCCATCTATGCTAAGAATGCTAGTATAATCTATGTTTTATAAAATTAGAATTTATGATCATAAACATAGCAATACATTTCCTTTTTGATCTATAAACAATAGTAATATATATTTTATCAAAATCAAATAAGTTATCATTCTAAGTTTTTCTTTTCTGTTTCTAATTTCAAATAGGAATTCACATAAATATTTAATGCTTTAGTTTATACATTAAAGAAAATATGTATAAGTTAAACAAATGACTTTATAAAGCCTTTAAACATTGAATTCATAATGCAAGTATTTTATCACTAAAACAAAGTTTAATGCTACAGCATAAAAGTAGTAATTTTACACTATCAATATTAAGATATTTATCACTGTATATTTTTAGAATATGAATCTATTACCATTTAAATAGAAAAAAGTAAATCGATGGGTTATCCAGGGTTTAAACCCAGAGAAAAAGCTTTAGTTAGCTTTACAAAGAACATGTACATTCTTTTATCAAAGACAAGAAGGGTACGAGACCAGGGTTCGAAATCCTCAAGCAAATCCTCAAACAAAACTAAGTTTTGATAAGTATCTATGATAGGGTTTATAACCTAGCCATTACGCCTTTGTTGGTAAACAAAACCTAAACACTATAACCTTTCAAAAACACAGCGATGGGCTCAACCCTAAGCATTTACTTTAATCATCAGACTTTGCAAATAACATTGAAATGCCAAAATTATACATTACGTGTTGTTAACATTTTATTCCCTGCAAAAACTTTTTCATGCTCACGCATTACAAAATGAAAACAATACAAGTATGGTCGAGGGTTCAAACCTCCCTACACTACATCTTAAACCAGAATCGGTTCCCAAACAAAACTATTCATCAGGAGATTATAACAGAAAACTTGATCTTTGCCGAACAGTATTTCTGGGAAGTAGGCCAAACGTTTTGACTTTCGAAATAGTCATTTTATTACAACCTCAAATACAAATAACAAACAGTAACCAAGGGAAGGCATCATGAAACCAATGCAAGCTACGACTCAGAGGTTAAAGCCTCTAGAAACAAAATGCCTTACGGCTTAAAATTTGTCATTACAACCAACTATAAAACCAAGTCTGTACACCTTTGAATCTCGGCCAAACCATAGATCAAACATACCAAAATCTCGTCTAAGTGTTTAAGAACTTGCATGGTACCAAGATCTTTGCATTATTATGGAAACCCTTGGGGATTGTCACCAAGTCTTACCACGGCCTTATCCTGCTATCATCCCTTTACAACCAACTTCCTCATTCGCCGAGAAAGTAAACCTGCCAAGCATTACAAGACAATGTCTGGTTAAATCGGGAACCAGAAGTTTAAACAAAAGACATTGCTAAAACAACTATTGAAAAATTAAAGGAAAACTGTTACTTCATCTGCTTTTAAACTAGAATCACAACTGAGTATCCCTACTTCATCAACGTATACAGCCTGGGTATAGGTTTCCATATCCGAAAATATTATCGTTATTGAAGCAGGTCTGATCTTTCACCTTCGTCAAATGCATACAGTACCAATATCAAGTTTCACCATCGAACCCTGTATGAGTTAAGACCTGTACAAAGATGCGAAACCATCCTAAGAACACTGCCTACAGCAAGGTCAAGGTATCAAAACCGCGGGAGGCACCTTAGCGCAATGTTACAAACCCTGAAAGGTAGAGAGCCTGTCGGCCTCACCCTCACAAATCGCAAAGTGAACTGAACTTCGAATAGGTGGGCATATCAATGCCAGGTTAGGGTTTATCCCAAAACCCGAGACTGACCACAAGATCAATGGTGTAGATGTAGCCACAGATGCATACTAACCCTACGATCACCAACCTCATTCAATAGCATTAAACACAACAGCTACCAACGCCAAGTGCAACCAACACACCATCCACTACAACTTTATTACATAACACTTTACTTGCATAGTTCGTAAGCTAAGAGTTAGGATACTATGTTGCATCTATATCATTATCATAATCAAGCAATAATGTATAGTTTCCATACATATAGTTTATGCATATAGTTATCATGTATATTGTCCATGTATATAGTTTATGCATATAGAATATGCATTTGAATCAGAGCCGTAACATATAGTTTTTTAAATGTATACTCATAAGTGCATAACATAAGTATTGTGTTTGTAATCTATGTAATGGAAAAATATTACAAAGTGTTCTCCACAGTTTTGGATAGAGAAGCATGTGATGTAATACAATACAAATCTTCCATAGTTTGACTAGAATAGGTTACTCATTGTTTATTAAAATAGTTAAACAATGAAATCTATAGGTATACAAAATACACGAAGGAAACCAGATAAATACATAAAGTACCTGAGTTTGATTGCAGGGCAGATAATTTCTCTATATGTTCGTACTTCAACTTTAAAGGCTAAAATTTTATAGCAAGTAATATTTGAAATACATCAGTATGCTTCAATATGGAAATTCTCAGTCTTACTTGCATTCTACAAATAGAATTCTAGAGCGTTAGCTAGCAATAGCTAATTAAGACTTGAGGTGTACATAAGGACCCCTTCTTTATATTAAGACGATCAGTTAGTCTCTAGAACCAAGATTTATAACATAGAATGAAATTGACGATGTGCTTGTGAACAATTATACACACAAGGTAAACATTGAAATATTTAAACATTCTGATGATAAATGACTTTACGACTTTTTAAGACACTAGTTAAGTTAACAACTGTTACGAAGAATGTTGTGGTTCATAAGTAATCTAAACCCTTAGCCACTAACGATAGATTTTAGAATTTGTTGTCGTTAAGTTCTTTTTGATTTAATGATTAGATGTGTTTCAAGTTAACATTTAATACTTCCACATAGCAAACACAAGCAGTTATTGCTACTTGAAAAATTTTAAATTTTTGTCAATTTTTGGGGCTGTTACAAGGAAAGTCTAATAATCCAAGTTACCACATTCCGATGGAGGAATAAAAATCTCTGGATATATAATAGGGTCCCGACAGAGGAATCAAACATCTCTGGATAAAGTACAAATAGAATATTCTTAGAAGTTACAATATTTAAACAGTATTGAAAATACTATTAAGTTTGAGTGTGTAGTCTATTTTGTATGATTCCCTTTCCCCCAATTATAATGTTATTTCAAATCCCATTCAACAGTATAAGTTAATCATGTGCACTACTAGCTTCTGTTGTAAACCTAGTCAAGAATATATGTATAAATAGGTTTCCCTAGAGTGATAGACGAGGATATTTACCTCAATAGAATTAAGGGTACCCTCCCTTTGGTCTAAGGATTTTCTCATGAACCTAAAATGGAATGGGAAGGTGCATCCCAAAGTATTCCCTAGCATTGTTATCCTTTCTAAACTATTCCTCTCCACTAGGACATATAGAGGAATGTTAATGAGGGGTACACCCTAGGGGAAATAGACACGACACAAGTGGATACACCTTTATAAATGATGCATTGATGAATGATGATGTTTTTTATTATGACAAGTATTTGGAAGGTGACTGATGATGGTAGTTAGGTTTCACTGTTGTCAAGGTCAAAGGTCAAAATATCAACAATAAGTAAATTCACATGTCAAATTTGTTCTCATAGGATTTATCCCTTAACAAAAAATTTAGAACCATACACATACACATGTATATTCACATTAAATCAACAAGAATATGCAATATAAACCAAAGCATATACACATGTATATTCACATTAAATCAACAAGAATATGCAATATAAACCAAATACTTCTACATAAGCATTTTCGTTCATATCCACATGTTTCCCACTTTGACTTCAGACAACTATGGCACCCACAAGACTTGCACCATCGAACACAAGGATTGTAACTCTTCTATGCTTTATAGTCCCTCGAGCATACCCACCCCTTCCAGTGATATTCAGGGTGTGCATTGAAAGGTAACCAAGTTGATCCTCAGATCACATGTGCATACATATAATACAAATGTTGATCCAACATGCTGGCTGTGCCACAACATTCAATAACCAATTCCAATCTAGTACGATGACTGGGTTTATCAAGCATTTCATTAACTAGTATGCTAAGCAAACTCTCCGATTGGGTTTATCAAGCATACAATAACCATTTACGATCCATCACCTCTACTGGGTTTATCAAGCAATAATAAGAAAAATAAATAAAAATACATGGCTCCTTCTCCTATGCAAACTAGTGGTTCACCTCCAAGAACTCCATAGGTAACTCACTTGACTGTAGGCTAGCACAACCCCACAATACTCACTCACACAACACAAGGACGATACCCATTCTCTGCTACACAGCCCCTCGGGCCTACCCATCCCTCTAGTGCTCTTTAGTGTGAGCATAGAAAGGTTACCAATACCCACGAAATCCTCCCGAGTACCCATTATCTTAATGGATTTGATAACATTGCGGAGAGACAAGCACATGTAAGGGATTTTTACATGGTTTCTCAAATCCAATCCACTCTTGGCATTATTTTACATTTTCATCTTTAGCATCCAACATCTGCCCCATTGCCATATTTTCACCATCTCACCTACATTACATACAAACATGCAGTTCAAATGAGACATCATCAAAAAATTTAAACAAAATTTAAAGCTAAATCAATATATGTTCCATCTCATTGCCATGAGATATTTATCATAATATATTCATTTAGAAATTCTCATTTTTATTTATTTATACGAAAACTAGATTTCCCAAATATGAGGTCCTTCTCATGATGTTTAACTCTTGTAGGCCATAGTGCATCGTCTCCCTGCAATGTGTCCTCTTGACACAATTCACAAACAACGCAATAGTCAATAACATTAATAATCAAATTCAAATCTCAATTTAGAATTCCGTCTCCTACAAAAATTATATTTATTTAACCATGATGCCATCCGCATATCATCTGACTCTTTTAAGTGGAAGCACTATGTCCCTTATGGTTTTACACTTGCGGACATAACCTAGACATCCACCTAGAACATGTTGTCTTAACGCAATTCTAGATTAACCAAATAGTAATCAACAAGTATTAGAAAGGTTTCAAATCTGAAATTTACAAATTTGTTTTCCTATAGAAATTAGATTTTGCAACCATGAGATCCTTCTCATATAATTAAATCAGAAAATTTCAAATATGTTTCATATAGAAATCATATTTGACAACCATGGGATTCTTTTCATAAGGTGCAGCTTTTTCACATGGTAGATCCCATCCTTTATTATGGACTTACACACATTGCTATGTCCAGGGCAATTCTACCCATGTTCTGAATTTTTCAATCACCCAAACAAGTTGTGTGTATCCACAAATATAATATTTGCATTGCATCATTTTCAACAACCACGGAATTAATCCTAGAATTGTAACACACTATAATTTAAACACTATCAAGTGCATTTACTTTATATGCATATTATCACAATAAAATCACATGATATAGGCACATTATCTATGCAATCAAATAAAACTTTAAATACTTATGATTAAACATTCATATCCTTTCATGCAACTTCGTCCTCTCAACAGAGCATTCTGGTAGGCCATCAAACATGACTACCTTATTCACGCAATTCTTTTTTTTTCCCTGCATACATAGTATGTCATGAAAGAATCTTAGTATTGTCAATAATTCTATTGTTTCATCTATTATCTAATTGCAATGAAATGTATACCATAACCATGCATTCACACAATGCATATTAACATGTGTACTCACACATATTCATGCATAGCCACAACATTTATAAAATATTTCAATGTACATTTACTCAATTCATCCAATGCTCTAAAACATTTTTGTCTCTACACAGAGGTGTCTTACCATGGTAAGTCGGACATCCTAGCCAATACTTCAACACAATACCCAACCATCTCCCAATCACTTGGTTAACTATATGGGTTCCTTCCTTCTTAACCTGAACACAACATGGGGAACTCACTCACTCCGTGCTTGTTGGAAAAGAAGTTTCATCCCAGATTAACACCAATAGGGAGGTAATGGGATACTTGTTGAGCACTGCAAGCTTCACAACCCAACATCCTCATGGTTTGGTTTCTCACATGGCATGCTCTTATTCCTTATGAATGTATTCAAAATTTTAAACAGCCACATCGTATAAGGCTCATCTCCCATGCTACCCCATATCTCACCATACCCTAGTGGTACGAAATTCACACAAATGCATTCAACATTACATGCATACAATTTTTATGATGATTAAAACATGATTAAAGGGATTCGTATCCGTCCTCTCTCAACCTTTTGACAATTAGCATAAAAAACATTACCTGCATGGATTCCATTAACATATATGATGTTACCTGATTAGTTTGGCCTCTTACCAAGGGCTTCACAATCCTTCCACCAACATCTTGATCATAAATTTGTGCTCCAGCCTTTCTTCACAAGGCTATTGGTCACATGCAACAACATCATCAACATATTCAGCCATATTGCTATTGTCTTTGGTCCTACAACCAATACCACAACAATAATTATCATAAGTGGCTCATTGCATATGTAAAACCTCGCCACTTTGATCAATTATGCAATATCATATCCATGCGCAAGCAAGTTCACATGCACTATGCATTATACCTTAATATGCCCACTAGTGCATATGCATTTCATCTATCTAATCTCTTGCATTTTTAACATTCCTATGCCAAATGTTTTGTATATATAACTCAGAAAATAAAAACATATCAACAAGAGAAGAGTTGATGAATTTTCCCTTTCCAATTCCTCATCATAACATGGGATTTCCTCTTCCATATTAGAGTTGATCCAATTCATGGCCTCTCTACCAAGCACATAAGGGATTGTTAGCTATGAGTTTCTCACCAAGTATAAATTCAATAAATATACACATGTATGAAATTTATACTTGCTACTTTCCTAGGATGCCATCTCTTATGCTATAAACAAAATAGTTTTAAGGAGAGAAATTTCCCTTTTTATCAATGTTGTCTCATAGAGATCGCTCTCCAATTTCTACTACAACCATCTATCAACCTTATGTAGAGTTCCTTTGTCATTACAATAGCTCTAATCACACTATGTTTACATTAACTTGTTGATCCATTTTCTTTGGGAAATTATAGTCGAGTCCACTGTTCTCTTTCTTGGGCTTCCTAGCACTGGATAACGTTGCAATTTATTCCATTAAACAACTCCATTGTTTTCCCTTGCGCCTCATTCAACTATGATACTTGCTTTCTTTTCCAATGGAAATATTTTAACAAGTTATACAACTTGACAAGAAATTTATACTCAAAACGAGAACTCTAGCCAAAAAAACCCATATTTTTGCATAAAAAACACCAAAAAACAACCTCGAATCAAAAAGTGGTGCTACCGATAGCACCACTTTTTGATTTGGGGTAAAAAATATAGAAATGAACCAAAACATTTGGTATTGTTGTTTGCAAAAACCTTAAAATAAGCTCTAAATTGAAAACTAATGCTACCTGTAGCACACTTTTTCAAAAAATGGCATTTTTATATGATTTTATCATAATTGAAAATTGTGCTTATTTAATCTCTTAGTAACACTATATAAAACTTGCACCGAGTTAAACACAAATTATTCAAGAAATAATTTGACCACTATTTTCATATAAAATAAAATTTTTATGATATTCATCTTAAAATCATATATTAAAACATAAGACGTAGAAGTAATTCATATCGAAATTCAAGCACTCCTTTAGAGTTTCCATACAAACAATGGCATATTAATACAAAACAAAAAATGTTTCATGTGCAAATATTCAAATCAACACATGGATTCTAACAAACCATCATAAGCTACATTTTCTTCAGATGAACGATTGGATGAAGATGTAGATGACCCATATTCTTCTCTACTATCAATTAGTGCAACATCTGAATCTTCATGTACACCCAGCATTACATATGCCATATTCCTTCTAGATATACGCCTTGGTTTAGCAGACTCCCATGTTGCAACTATTTCTGGTGCCAACAATCTTTTGATAGTATCTATAGTATTGGAGCAAAGAGTTGCCTTATTTTTCAACTGGAATTCATAAACTAGTATGTCAACATCCTCTAATTTCAAAATTTCTATGTGATGATGATTTACATTTTGAACCTTTCTTTTTCTCTTTTTTCAAACATTTTTTTCAATCGCCATCTTCGGCTTGTACACACCATCAAATGGGTGGTGTCTGTTGCATACCAATGTACTTCAATAGATACAACTTATTCATTTTCTTCATTGACCTTCATAACTTTTGCAATCCAAAATGGATAACCACGTGGATCTTTTGTGGCAAAAAATGCAATCATGCAACCCTCAATATCTTGTACTGAGCCTTGGTAAAGGTCTCCCATCACCTCACGTCGTGCATATGATATTCTAGACCCAATGTAAATTTCCCTTTCTTCTGTTTGAGAAGACTCAACACCTACAGGCTCAACATTTATCTCCTCATTTTCATTTGACATACTTTGTGGCCAACTAAATGGAGTCTTCAAAAAAATATCTCCATTTGTAGAGTTTGAAATTATGTCATTTTGCTCCACGAAAAATGACTCCCACCAAACAGAATCAACAACATCAAAACAATCACATGTATATTTGATAGAATTTTTTATTTCTTCCAAACATTGAGAAGAATCAACATCTCTATTGTGTCGGCGTTCATTTTGAATCTCAACAGATGATTGCAACAACAATAAATTTGAAGCATACATTTTACGACTTGGGATGAATTTTAGAAATGTTAAACCTGATGTAGGACCCCACTGCACTTGTTGAGTACTTCTTACCCCATAGCAGTGTTTTCCCATCAATATTTTTTAAATGAAATTGATGCTGAAAGATAATGTCATTAAGTTTCTCAATGCACCTGTCTTCACCATGTGATACCAAATTAAATCTTCGCATGTCAATAGTTTCCTCCAATGTTACTACAATAGGATCTGGAATATATGTTTTTCCAATAATTTCAGTTAATAATGGAAGGCTCTCGACATTCTTCCTCCCCATTGTCACTACAAAATGGATAAACATTTGATCAATATGGTCATGTGTATGCCCAACAAGAAGGAAACCAACTTTAACCTTCTGAAAAATTCCCAATTCAACAAGCATGTTCAAATAACCAAACACGATCTGATTTTTGTTTTCTCGGCTGGTGTTGTCAAATTGCAGATATAGAACTCGAGGAAGATTGGCATATCAATGGGTCAGCACATGGTGAATTATGGTAATGGTCATATTTGTATCATTATGAATATTGGGAGCTGTAAAGTAAACCCTTGGAGACATTTGACCATTAAAAAACACACAACTAACCAAATTAAACTGAATAAAATTTTCCTCCTTTAAATTCTTTGGTACACGAACGAAATGTGGCAAAAGTGTTTTTTTTATCCACGCCATCAATTATCAAGCCCATATACTTATGTGGTTCATCATAACACTTCTTGCGATGTTTGTATAAATTTTTCCATTCAAATGATTGTTGATTTCGAGGTGCTTGAAGTTCTTTGACAACAAAATCTACAAATAAAATAAAAACAAAACATTGATGAGCTTTCGTAATAGATATTTATTCCAAAAATATAAAGTTGTTAGAGACATACCTCTCTCTATTCCTTCCGATTTATCCCTTCTTTGTTTAAGAGAAGCACATATACTACAAACCCCCATCCTTGACCTCTTAGGAATACATACATTGTTGAACTTTGTTTTCCATTCTCTTGTAAAATATGCATATCTAATGAAATTGTTATTTCCTTCAGCATCTTGAACAAATGCCTTGTACAAGTTGTATATTTTCTTCCTTGAGAAATTATCTGGAATGTGTATGGTTTCTCTATATGGCATACGCTTTCCATGCTTAGAAAATAAGTCATGCATCCATGACATTGCAATGTTTGTTATCAACCCACTAGCTCGTGCATGTTATTCTTTAGAATAAAATGTAGGATCATTTTCTAGCCTTGTCTGGATGCTTGATAGTCTAAGTTTACCAATTGAGTGAATTATTTTGAATTCCCTTCCGCAAAGAAAAATACTTCCAATGCGATAATCATAACCTACCTTTGTAGAAATCATGCACCTTACCAAATATGAATTTTGCATATTTTTTTTCATTGGCAGATATGCTCGCGTTTTCTCTAAGACATAATTGTAGTGTATTTGTTTCAGACAATTTTTTTGGCAACACTCACTTGAAATAAAATCAATAATAGAACTGAGACTTGTGAGAAAATCTTTCCTAGATCTTGTATAACTAGAATGCTTTGGATTGATATAAAATGGCCTAGTCCTACACTTAATCTTGCTCATTGGTACAATTTTCCTTTGCATTTTAGGAACCATTAA
Organism: Larix kaempferi; assembly: GCA_027924585.1. NCBI lineage: Eukaryota > Viridiplantae > Streptophyta > Pinopsida > Pinales > Pinaceae > Larix > Larix kaempferi. The sequence goes on from BSBM01000761.1 coordinate 14,349,687, forward strand.
ATCATCCTCATTATAATGAATATCCTCATCACTATGAGTGTCACATACCCTCCCATCATACCCAGCAAGGGAGAGAACGTGATGTCGATTCCTAGGGCTTTTCATACAAATTCAGCCCATTCATCTTATTCATACACATAAATTCAAAGGTGTGCAGATGCAAATTAAATCAATATGCACAGTGGAATTAAAACTTCATCCACACACATCTTTTGTATGCATTCAACATATTAAATCAACCATCAAATTATAACATTTTAGAAGTAAATACATAGACAGAAAATACTCATCTTGATGTAATGTGTCCCCAAACAACTAGCTATGTCACTGCAACGTTCCACCCAACTGTAGGTTTTTTGATGGCATATACTCAGTCCGCCCAAAGGCCACCCCCGAGATGGGCGTGATTCTTACAAGGAAAAGGGAACATTCATCTCATACACAACCAATTAAGCATTTCATTTGAGCCAAGCCAGTCCATAGCTGGGTTTATCAGGCTACATTAGAACCCTGGATGCTTGCCCTCAAGCTCAAGCAAAACAACAGATACCCATAACCCATACCCAACATATTAATTTCTCACACAGCAAGCACAAACATTGGGCATGGATACACATTTCCAGCAATGGAATTCACAAACAAGATGGCCATAGATTTTCCCCAAAATGTGAGCACACCAAAAATGGATTATGGATGGGGAAATCGTCCACAGGGGACTAACCCAATTTTCCATGGGTATTTTGGGCATCTAAATGGACAAAACAACCCTAATGAAACCCCAAATCAAGCTCCCATACTCCCAATCACTTTGCAACACAAAAATTCCCTCTTTCCAGCTAGAGAACAAAGAAAAACCATACAAACATGGCTGGAAAACGCCTGGGTAGCTCCCCATTCGTGAGGGAGAGAAGACTGGTTCATGGGTAATGGCTTAAGGAGCAATTCATGGCTCTTTTCTTTCCCAAGAAGACAAAACACGTTTTTCCATGCAGGGTGGCTTTCCCATACTCGAATTTGGACAGCCATACCTCTCATTCCCTAAGGCATTAACTACCTCAACCAATTCTTGGGATAATGAATGACTGGGTACAAAAGTCAACATGGGTAGTTGAGGGTTTGATGGGTTACCTCATTGACATTTGGCTTTACCTTATTGGCTCCAAGGGGTTGAATATTTCCCTCCCAATTCCTTGTAAAATCATGCCCTCATCTCTTGTTGCATTGCATAGCTAATTGTGGGTTTTTATTAAAATGCATATTTACATGATGTTTGAATTTCCAATGTGACTTGCTAGCACACAAACCATATGCATCAATAAATCGATGGTGGGGCCTTGGCCTTGAGCTCCTCACCATGATTTTATAACAATATTACATCATTTACATTTGAATGTAATGGGGTCAAGGTGGGGATGTGACATACCCCTCTTCTTGGAATAACACTGTCCTCGGTGTTTCAACACTTAGGAATGAATACCCACTTTACACATGCTTCAAAATTCACAAATGGTGGCAGGTCTGTCCTACATTTCATCTCTTGAATTTGAAATTTCAGGATCAGGTCCTTTGGCTTCCTAAAGTTGCTCTTGCTAGATTTGATCTTCCATCTCTGCAAGTGGGCATTGCTCCACAGCAATCCCTTCCTTTTATTCACCTTCCAGTTGATCTACAAGTCTGTAATTTTCATGGATGCCATCTTTCTTACCATCCTAGCAACTTGTTAAGGAATATTTCCATCCCAAAACAAATAACATCTGGTATGCTGCCATGATCACGGTGCACAAATGACTCTCTCTTTTCTCACCAGCAACACTTGGCTAGTAATAGCTGCAATCAATGGCTTTCAATTTCTCACTTGTGAGACTCATCATGCCAATTCCTGTTAGGACAAGCATAACACAATGTTAAAATTAGTCAATTATTTGCCCAATTGACATGGAACATCCATGATTTACTCATGAGACTTCCACACATTTCATGCTCTCCCAACATACACATGAACTCATTCATGTTCATCCTTTCACATGAAAATAACTAATTCAACATTCACAATTCATTTCAAGCAATAAACACAATCAACTTCATCTATGACATGCACTCAACAATATTTGTTTCTAAGATGCATTAGTCAAAACAAAAGAGAAGAGTAAGAGTTTCCCCCTCTTAGTCTTGTTCCAATCTGGAGCTACACCATCACTTGTGGTTCTATGCTCCTTATCCTCTTTCACTTCAATGTGAATGCTTGAGTTGCCCTTTCTTGGCTATGACACTTAGTGTCTAAGGTCTGTCTAAGGATTTTCAACTAGGAGCCCTCATCCATAGTTGCCTACAGAACCTTTGGCTGCTATGACCCACTCATGTCCACTAGCACCACCTTTCATTATTGCTCATACCGAGCTCTTTAGGATGGTCACATGTCCATCTGCATCCCTATGATTCCTTCATAGTCCTTGATTCCAACAATACCTACACTCAAAAATTGAATCAATTCACATGTTTAGTTTATTTCCATAGGGTTTATTTCTAAACAAGAGTTTAGGAAATCATAACCAAATCAGATACACACGTATATTCATAAGCAAGAAGCTGCAAGGTAACCGAATACTTATCTGTATTGGATGTCTTCACTTTATTCCACAGGATCCTTCTTTCTTTCCAAGCATTGGATTTCCCATGGATACGATAATGAATGTTGGGCCAACACATAGGCTACTCCACAATCACTCAAATAGGAAATGCCAGGCCAGTACGCCAACTGGGTTTATCAATTGTTTAAGGGGTGTTGGGCCAGCATACATGCTGCTTTACCATATCAAGTAGTTAATGCCCAAGTAGTCACTCTCTGGACTTATCAAGAACTTTATAGCATTCAACCAGCTACTCCCTGGATTTCTCAATAATTTATATCACCCACTCAATTACTCTCTGGATTTACCAGCAATTTATAGTCTTTCAGGGTCTTTCCTTCCTGCAATGACCAAGGTTTCCAACAAAGAAACAATAATGTATCAGCTTAGCTGTTAGAAGACTTATACCTGAAATCTTCATTATTCCAAACAAGACATAAATGGAAACGAATACTTATCTGTATTGTGCGTTTCCCCTCTGGTCCACAGGGTCCTGCTTCGCTTTGCAAGCCTTGGAATCGCCTATGGACTTGGATATAGTTAATGCTTAACTAGTACACCTCCCCATCGATTGGATTTACCAAGCATTTGGTGGTGCCCAACCAGTCCCATACCTGGTTGGCCCTCTCCAGTGCTGAGCCAGCACATTCGTCTGGGTCATCGACCAATGGAAGGAAACTACGCCACCTAACCATTATAGGTCAAGGCTCTACTATGGATCCATAGTCATCTCAGGGTTTTCAGTCAGTCTTGGTGCCCGCCCTCCTACTACTGACCCAATAGGCATCTCAGGGTTTTCAGTCAGTCTTGGCACCCGCCCTCCTACTGTTGACCCAATAGATATTTTATGCCTTCACCAATGTCACCACACCATCTTGCACCATAACCCTTCACACACACATCAACTCTTCATTCATACAAGGACGCCACTCCTTCTCTTGTGCAAATTGGTGGTTCCTTTTAGGAACTTTATAGGTGACTTTCTTGACCGCAGGTTAACATGGCCCCACTCACATAAGGATGATACCCCTTTTCACTACACAGCTCCCCGGGTTTTTCCATCCCTTCCAATATTATTTAATGTGGGCATAGAGAGGTTGCCAATTCCTATACAGTCCTTCTGCGTACCCTTCTTCACTTTGCCTCTTAATGTGTAGTACCAATGTACATCTGTGTAGGCTAACAACACAAGAAGGATAAGCAGGCTTATCAGTATTGCTTCTCAAAATCGCAACCACATTCCATATCATTCACTATCAAGTATTGAAACACCAGTAATGCATCCATTCCCTTAGGGTGTAGTCAATATTGAAAACCTTATCATGACCCGGCACCAGAAAAGGTGTGCACCCCCTTTCAGATGTGAGCCATGTAGGCCCTAATCATACTCAAGCAGTCTGAAATGATATAAATAAAATAGAGCATTCTTTGCATATTAACCCTAATAATTTAGACATGCATGTTCTTATCCAGGGTCACAGAATACTCATTCATTTTCGCAGGTGTATCTTTTCTTCATTTACAAAGAATGGGGGCTCCCTTCTCTGAGTCAATAGTTCTTCGGTTTGCCACCCTAATCTTTCCACGTTCCATAATCCATACATGCCTTCTTAGCATAGCTTTACCATCTCACTCTCATGGTTTTCTAGCATACAGCTCAGCTGAGATGTCATTCTTAAAATATGAAATGGTGTTTCAACTGAAACCCATTTTCAAAGTATGGGGTCCTTACCATGGATTTTGGCTTCTGTAGGTCATCACACATGGTCTCCCTGCAATGTGTCTTCCTGGCACATTTATCAAATAGCCAAACAGTCAGCAACATTTAACAATAATCATTCAATGGCATTAATAATTAAATTCAAGTATGAATTTGCAATTCTGTTCTCTACAAAAATTGATTTGCTTAGCCATGAGTCTATTCTCATATCGTTTGCCTCTTTCTCATGGTAGATTCCAATCTTTGTCATGGACTTACCCACACTTGCCATGCCCAAAACAATCTACCTGAAATCGGAAACTTCAATCAGCCAAATGCTTTGTAAGTCTCTTGTGTATATAATATTTCATTGCTGCCACAGTCACTGAAGAATTTTCAGAATTATAACACTCAATAATTCAAACACCTTCAGCTATTATCATTTGAGGTGTAATGAAATATATGTATATATCTATATATGCATCATTATCATCAATAAAATTGCAAGACATGGGTACACTATCCGTGCAATTTAAATAAATTGTAAGTACTCATTACTTCACATTCCATGCAATCTCTGTCCTTCCATAGAGCACTTTGGTAGCCCATCATCATGTCTACCTTCTTCATGCAATCTTTCTCCTGCATTCATAGCAACTCATGAAATTCTCTCAGTGTTAACAATGGTTCACCATTTCCTCTATTATCTAAATGCATTGAAACCTATACATATCACAACCGTGCATTCTCACAATGCATCTTAACATGTGCACTTACACATATGCATACACATTCACAACATTTACATAATATTTTAATGTGCATTCACTCAATGCATAATCCCTCAATACAACTTTGCATCAGTCTGCGCATACTATGCATTCCAGCATATTATGGCATAACCATTCATATGGCATGTACTACCACAACATGAGTATAGGTCTTTACTTTATTTGGTTATTTAAACTTATAATCCAGCATACACAATGGCATGTGATAATTTCATATGAATACATTAAGATTTCTAAGCAACTATAGGGTGTAAGGCTCCTTGCCTTCATTTTCCCACACCTAACCATACTTGGTAGGATTATATTCACATTCAAGCACTTAGTCTCACATGCAACCAATTCAACATAGTTTAAACATAGTTGAAGGGATCTCACCAAATCCTCTTTCAACATTCATGCAATTAAGCACAAATAACCATTACCTGCATGGCTGTCATTAACATCGTTTGATTTTACCTGATCAGTTAGCCTCTTACCAAGGCTTCACAGTTCCTTTCCAACCTCATGCTCGTAGATTTGTTGCACCATCCTTTCTTCATAAGGTTGTTGGTAATATGCAACAATCATCATCCACCTCTTTAGTCATGCTTCGGTTGTCTTTGGTCCTATAACCATTGCAAACACGACTAGTTATTTAAAAACCACCATAATCATCTTTAAGTGGCTCATTGCATATGCAAAACCTCACTATTCTACCAATATGCAATATCATATATATACACAAGTATTTTTACATGCATGATGCAATGTTTATCAATATGCCATCTAGTGCATATTCATTTTAGCTATCTAATCTCTTACTTTTTCAATCATGCTTATATGGTCTGATTCATACAACCATTATCAACAACATTACTAGTGATCAACCATAAGCAATACCATTAATGGGCTATTTCATGTATAACTTTCACTACCTTTACCCATATGCAAAATCATGCTTTATGCATAAGCGATTCACATGCACTATGCAATGACTCCTTAATCATGCCCATTAATTCATATGCATTACTCTCTTGCATTTCCAACATCCCTATGCCATAATTTTCAACTTATGCAACTTAGGAAATATAAATACAATAGCAAGAGAGGAGTTAAGGAATTCCCCCTTTCGAATTTCTTCATAGTAGCATGGAATTTCCTCTTTCGCATCATAGCTGATCCAGTTTCATGGCTTCCCTACCAAGCATACAAGCAATCATTAGCTATGATCTTCTCATGAATTCGCAATTCAATATACACAGACGTGTATAAGATTCATTCTTTCTATTTTCCAAACATGCAATTCTTATGCTATAAACAGAAATAGTTTAGGGTGAGGAATTTCCCTCTTATCAACGTTGCTTTACTGCTCCCATTGAATCTTTCTCACCATTGACGATGTCTCAAGGGGATGACGGGGGTCAAGGGGGGCTTGCCCCCCAGGTCCACTGCAGGGCGGATCGAGGGCAGCGCCCTCTTTTTCTTTTTCTTTTTTGTAAATTCTTCATTTAGTGCAATTTGGCGCATGAGTTCAAAGCAATTTTTCTCTTTCATGCACCTGAAATTTTCACTGAAAAACTGCTGTATTTTCTCTATTTCGGCAGACTTCCTCATTCTCTTCCACCCCTTTGCGGAGAAACTTGCTGAGTTCTTCCGGTCGAAAACTCAGCTTTTCCTTCTGCCAATGCGGAGCAACTCGCCCATCTCTTCCATCGTTGCAGAGGAACTTACCCATCTCTTCCGTCGTTGCGGAGCAACTCGCCCATCTCTTCCATCGTTGCGGAACGAACTTGCCCATCTCTTCCTCCATTACGGAGCAAATCACCCATCTCTTCCGCCGTTGTGGACGAACTTGCCCATCTCTTACGCCATTGTGGAGCAACTCACCGATCTCTTCCACTGTTGCAAACGAACTTGCGCATCTCTTCTGTAGTTGCGGAGCAACTCGCCCATCTCTTCCGCTGTTGCAGACGAACTTGCCCATCTCTTCCGCCGTTGCGGAGGAACTCGCCCATCTCTTCCGCCGTTTCAGCAAAAACTCACGAGTTCTTTCCACCGTAACACTTAGAAATTTTTTCAGAAATTTTTCAGACCAACTCATCGAGTCCTTCCATCGTTGCGGACCAACTCGCTGAGTTCTTCCGCCGTTGCGAACAAACTTGCCAAGTTCTTTCGGTCGAAAACTCAGCTTTGCCTTCCGTCACTGCGGCGAAAACTCACCAACTTTTTCCGCCGTTGCGGACGAACTTGTTGAGTTTCATCGCCATTACCGAGAAAAATTCTTAACTTTTCCACCATTTCATTTGCGGAGCAACTAGCCAAGTTTTGCCGGCAACTTCGGCGCAACACAGCGAGATTCGCCGAAACAAATCGGCTCAACTCCATGAGACTCGCCGAATCAGTTAGGCAAAACACTTAGAAAATTTTTGAAAAATCTTGAAATTTGGAAACTTTTCTTAACGGTCTGTGCTAGGCAGGAAGCATACTTACCTCTACAAGCTGTGATAGGTATCCCATGGAGGCCCAATGCTGCAACCATAAGCTCTTATACCATTCTGTCACATACCCTCCCATCAGACCCAACAAGGGATAAAATGTGATGTCGATTCCTAGGGATTTTCATACAAATTTAGCCCATTCATCTTATTCATACACATAAATTTAGAGGTGTGCAGATGCAAATTAAATCAATATGCACAGCGGAATTAAAACTTCATCCACACACATCTTTTGTATGCATTCAACATATTAAATCATCCATCAAATTATAACATTTCATAAGTAAATACATAGACAGAAAATACTCATCTTGATGTAATGTGTCCCCAAACAACTAGCTATGTCACTGCAACATTCCACCCAACCGTAGGCTTTTCAACGGCATATACTCAGTCCGTCCGAAGGCCAAACCCAAGTTGGGCATGATTCTTACAAGGAAAAGGGGACATTCAGCTCATACACAGCCAATTAAGCATTTGATTTGAGCCAAGCCAGTCCATAGCTGGCTTTATCAGGCTACATTAGAACCTTGGATGCTTTCCCTCAAGCTCAAGCAAAACAACAGATACCCATAACCCATACCCAACATATTCATTTCTCACACAGCAAGTACAAACAATAGGCATGGATACACATTTCCAGCAATGGAATTCACATACAAGATAGCCATAGATTTTCCCCAAAACGTGGGCACACCAAAAATGGATTATGGATGGGGAAATCGTCCACAGGGGACAAACCCAATTTTCCATGGGTATTTTGGGCATCTAAATGGACAAAATGGCCATAATGAAACCCCAAATCAAGCTCCCATTCTCCCAATCACTCTGCAACACAAAAACGCCCTCTTTCCAGCTAGAGAACAAAGAAAAACCATAACAATGTGGCTGGAAAACACCCAGGTAGCTCCCCATTCATGAGGGAGAGAAGACTGGTTCATGGGTAATGGCTCGACGAGCAATTCATGGCTCTTTTCTTGCCCAAGAATCCAAAACACATTTTTCCATGCAGGGTGGCTTGCCCATACTTGAATTTGGACAGCCATACCTCTCATTCCCCAAGGCATTAACTACCTCAACCAATTCTTGGGATAATGAATGATTAGGTACAAAACTCAACATGGGTAGTTGAGGGTTTGATGGGTTACCTCATTGACATTTGGCTTGACCTGATTGGCTCCAAGGGTTTGAATATTTCTCTCCCAATTCCTTGTAAAATAATGCCCCCATCTCTTGTTGCATTGCATAGCTAGTTGTGAGTATTTTATTAAAATGCATATTTACATGATGTTTGAATTTCCAATGTGCCTTACTAGCATGCAAACCATATGCATCAATAAATCAATTGTAGGGCCTTGGCCTTGAGTCCCTCACCATGATTTTATAAAAATATTATATCATTTACATTTGAATGTAATGGGGTTAAGGTGGGGATGTGACAATGAGCAATATCATCCCTCTCATTGAGATTATCATCACCAAAATTAGTAGGAGAATGATTATCCTCATCAATATCAATTTTATCACTTGAGGTTAATTCAACATCATTGGCGGGTTCATCATCACAAAAATCATCATCTGTCCCATTAAAATCCCCGCTTGGAGGAAAATTATCATCAATGCCATCAAAATCCTTGCCTGGAGGAAAATAAACTTCACTATTATTGGTGCCTTCATCCTCACTAGAATCATCATTTGTCCCTTTAAAATCCTCACTTGGAGGAAATTCATATTCATCACTATTGGTGCCCTCATCCTCACCAAAATCATCATATGTCCCATTATAATCCTCACTTGGAGGAATATCATCATTACTGCCATTAAAATCCTCGCTCGGAGGAAAATTGTCATTGCTACCATGATAATCCTCACTTGGTGGAAAATCATATTCATCGTTATCGGTGCCTTCATCCTCACCGAAATCATCATTTGTCCCATTACAATCCTCACTTGGAGGAAAATCATCATTAGAGCCATCAAAATCCTGGCTGGGAGGAAAACCATCTTCAACATTGTTGTTTCCTTTATCCTCACCAAAATCATCATCTATCCCACTAAAATCCTCGCTTGGAGGAAAATCGTCATCTGTGCCATCAAAATCCTTGCTTGGAGGAGAAACATTATTAGTCCCATTAAAATCCTCGCTTGGAGGAAAATCATCATCAGTGCCATCAAAATCCTTTTTTGAAGGAGAAACATTATCAATAGCATTAAAATCCTCGCTTGGAGGAAAATCACCATCAGTGCCATCAAAATCCTTGCTTGGGGGAGGAACATTATCAATCCCATTAAAATCTTTGCTTGGAGGAAAATCATCATCAATTCCATCAAAATCCTTGCTTGGAGGAAAATCATCTACACCATCATTCGCGCCTTCATCCTCACCAAAATTATTATCTATCCCATCAAAATCCTTGCTTGGAGAAAAATCAAGTTTGTTGCCTTGTAAATCCTTGCTTGGAGGGAAATCATCGTTTGTGCCTTGAAAATCCTTGCTTGGAGGAAAATCTTAGCTTTAAGGAAAATCATTGCTCGTGCCTTGAAAATCATCGGTTGGAGGAAATCATCGTTGGTGCCTTGAGAATCATTTCCTTGATCAAAATCATCATTGGTGCCTTGAAAATCATCACTTGGAGGAAAATTGTCATCATATTTCTCAATGTCTTTAAAATCTCCGCATGGAGTAAACTTTTCATCATCATCATTAATGCCTTTAAAATCCTCACTTGGAAGAAAATCATCATCGGTGCCTTTGAAATTCCCACTTAAATGAAAATTTCCACCATCTGCATGTACATCTTTAGACATTGAGATTGATTCAGACGAGTCCATGACTTTTCACTAAAAAGTATAAGAGAATGAAATTTTCTCACACTCCTCACCAAAAAGTACAATAGTGCAACTGTCAACCCCCAAAAATATTATAGCTAAAAGAATGAAATTTTTCCTCCCAAGCATTCCTTCCAAAATTTCTCTTCAAAATTTTCCTCCAAAATTTTCCTGCAAAATAAATCACATATTACTAACACAATCATAACACTATTAAAAAGAATTTAATTTATCATATAAAAATTGTAATAATACTAATAAAATTACATGTAAACAATGCTATCCAAACTTCTTAATACAATATTAGTTATTTACATTAATTTTTTAAATCAAGAGTCATAACACTAGTCAAATTTCATTTAATGTCTTATTCTCTAAATTTAGAAATAATGCATTAGCTCATTTTTTATTCCCGCATTCATAAAATGAAAAATGTTAAACTTAATATTAACGATATAAAATATTTTGGTTTTCTATTCTTCACGTTTGAAATTTTGGGTAATTTAATAGTTTTTTGAAGGTTAATTCTATTTATTTTTAAAATAAATCTTTCTATTTTATATTTCCTTAGGCAATGTTTTCTCCGTGCTTATGTCATTTTTTTTAATCCCACTTTCATAAAGTGGTAAAAAAAAAGCTTATTTTATGGTATATTAACACAGTTTGGTTTTCTACAATCACCCTTTGCAAACAATTGTCCACAAGGCTTTGAATACCATCGAAGAGCTTCAAACATTGTCAAGGTCGGCTAAATTATTTTTGGAATGTAAATGTTTTTTTTAAATACTTTAAATTTCTAATGTTTTATTGTAAATTTTTTTCCTTTGGGCTTCGACATGCCCTCTATAAAAACCTGGGTAATTTTTGTTTTCTTTGGGCCCGAGGGCTCATACACCCAAAGGATGTGCCCAATGCATAAACCTCGGGCTATGCAATGGGATTCCCAAAGGCCATCCAATGCATAGCCCTAGGGCTATGCATAGCCTGTGGGCTATGCAATGGGCCGACCAATGCATAGCCCATGGGATATACAATGGGATGCCAAAGGGCACCCAATGCATAGAATGTGGGTTATTGCATAGCCCGTGGGATATGCAATGCATGCCCTTTGGGTTCCCATTGCATATCCCACAGGCTATGCATTGGGAACCCAAATGGCACCCGGGGGGGGAAGCAGAGCTCCTCCCCGCTGCCAAAGGGGTTGGTCGAAACCTTCCCCTTTGGAAGTAGGAAGGAGCTCTACTCCTCCCACTAGGAGCCCACAACGCCTAATGGGGGAGCGCTGTGGTTTCCCAAAGGGGGCCAGGGGGGAGCGGCCCCCGCCCAATGCATAATCCTTGGGCTATGCTATGGGGCGCTTATATCATAGCCCTTATGCTATGCTACATGGCGCCCATAGCATAGCTCATGGGCTATGCTATAGGTTCCTCATAGCATAGTCCAAGGGATATGCATTGGGAACAGGGGTGAGGGCATGCTTAATTGCTCCCAATGCATATCCCTTGGCCTATTCTATGGGGCGTCCGTAGCATAGACCAAGGGCTATGCTACGCCAACCCAAGGGCTAAGAAAAACCTGCAAATGCATAGCCCTTGGGATATGCTATGGGTTCCCGTAGCATAGGACTATGATGTGAGTTCCCATAGCATAGCTTAAGGGCTATGCATTTTTAAAAAAAAATCTTGAGCCCCCTCTACATTTAAAAAAATTAATGCTTTTTAAAACTATGTGTTAAATTTTTTTTTAAGTGCAACTATTTTTTTTAAACATATACTAAACTTTTTTTTGTTTTGTTTCTGACTATATCGAAAATGGCATCAAGAAAGCTATTTGTAAACATCTCTGGAGTGAGATCATCGATAAAGTGTTATGTGGAATTCTGCCCTACGGATAAGTCAAAACTCCCTTAGGCTAAAGTAGGATCTAACTAACTCTAGGCTAAGAACAGACAAAACAAATGCAACCTTGAATCCCTAGATCTAACATACATTTCAGTATTAAAATGCTGAAGAGAGCAAAAGGATTTTAACTGACCTTATGTCCAAGTGCTTTGTCTTTGGTATTTGCTCCAAGCTCCAAGTCTTCACCAATGAACCTGTCAAAGAGTAACCAAAATACGAGCATGCACTATTCTCTAGCAATCTGAAACATGAGTTAGGATCTAAATCTATGAAAGATACAAATCATATCATTAAAACAAGATTAACACAAATGATTTGGGAAAACAAGACAAGTTATTCCATTACAACTTGAAGATTACTTACAAAGGGTGCTTGATGTCCAAGCCAAACCTTCAACTCCAAATGTCTTCTCCTCTAGCTATCTCCACAATGCTGCAAGACCATAAGTTTGGTGCTCTCAAGAGTCCTCCTCATTTCCAATGGCATGCCTCTCTTTTATAGTGAATGGTGAGGTTAACCAACAAGAGAGATGAGTGGATCTAAGGAGGGATAAGTGGATCAGGGTTTCTAATCGAAGGAGGTGAGTTGGGATCGAATCAAGGAACCCAATCTTCCATCATCTTCGAAAATCCAAGATCCCACAAGCCAAGGGAAAAAACTATTAAAAGGGTGCCGCGCTTTGCAAATGCTACAGGGCGCGGCACTGTGCCGCGTTTTGTCAAGCTGGCAAGGCGCGGTAGTGTGTAAAAATAAAGTCCAAGGTGGGTCAAAACTTGCCAGGGTGGGTTTACCTTCAAGGTTGACTCATCATCTGTCTCTTCTAGATGATTCAAAACAGTAGGGAAAGTGTTGTCAATTTGTTTTGTGATGGAGATGCGACACCGTGAAACATTGAGGTATAACAGATGCCCCCTAAAGTGTGAGGTCAGAAGGGACTGATGGCCGAAAGACTTTACGAATATAATGTGCAGAGATAGCATCGAGGAGAGCGACACGGAGCTGAAATAGAAACAAAGTGTTAGATATACTACCGAGGCGGGCATTCCCATGCTCGGAAACAAATGACTCAAAGCATGGCTGCCGACCAATACATTGCAGATCCATGAGTACTGAGATAATGTAAACTGTGGACAGATCATGGCTACTATGAACAATCGTAGATCCATGAGACAGTAACGACACAGCCACGACCAATACAATAAGTGGATCTGTGTGACAATACAAGAGACATCTCCATCGCAGCCTGGATGCAGTCAAGATACAGTGATGCACCCAGGGTCTTCTACCCGATCGCATAAAGATACGAATCTAACCATGTGATTACAAGATGTTGAAGTCGAACATGGAAGAAACCATTTGATTACCGGTCAATGATGTGGACCGTTAACAAATGCGAGGGAGATCACCAATAATGACAATGATTCCCAAGGTATCAATAGTACATCTCAACGAAATGCGAATAAATGAGTTGATGTCGAGCATCCGAGAGATTGCTTGATCAGAGGTCAATGATGTGAACCTGTTGTCAAACACGAGGAAACCTGCCATTGAGGCATGCAGGTACCAAGGTACTAATGGTTGATTTCTAAGTCCAATTCCTGGATAGTGATTTGGTGTCGACAGGAATAGACTCGTCGAAGGTGGGCCATGATGATGCCCACATCATCGACACGAAATCAGCACATAGGATAGGATGATGAAGTAATAGAATATGTACTGACACAGCGGAGGTCTGACATAGTGAAGGACTCGATACAATGCAACCCTTTGAACATATAACGGCATGTAACAAGACTTGGCAGCAAGGATTATTGATGAATAGAGGATAGACACCGGATGAGTGGACTCGTGGCCAAGGAGACGACCCATGATGATGACTATGACTCAATGAAAGACGGATACCCAAATATAGACAAGAGATGGACGCATGCCATGTTCAAAGGTAATAACTGACAAGCTGCCATAGATAAACTTGACTTGTTCTCCCATATTTCCCCGACATGATGGACGAGTACCTCTTTCTTGTTTTACGAGCTTGAAGAGGATAACAGATGCTCGGTGTAGCTCATCTTGTGGATGAGTCCAATCTCACATGTTTTACGAACCTGAGAAAGGAGGGGTTCGTCCCAAAGTGGGTCCTTCGATGTTAATATTTTAACGAGTCCAAGGAAGGAAAACTCGGCAGTTTTTCATATTTAGAGAGCTTAAAAAACTTAAAGGAAGCTCCATAATGTACTTTTTCGTAAAATTTAGTCTCTCGATCCCGAAAAAGTGTAAAACGATTCCCGAGAGAACTCTCCCAGCCGAGATTGACTGAGGTATACCTTTCTCGTAAATAGTCTAGACGGGCCGAAAAAGGGGTAACCTATCACCGAATAGACGACCTTTCAAATACTTTTACAAGTGTGAAAGCGTCAAGATCACTTGGCAATCTTTTCAATTTTAAGGAGTCTGAAAAGAGCTTAACTATGGACTCCTATGGTCTTTTTCGTAAATTTTAAATTATTCTGGTCCGAAAAAAGAATAAAATACAACCAGGATAATACTTTCCTCATCGTTTAACGAGCATGAGTAAAGCCGGCCGTACTCGACACCGTTTACTTGTGTTTGACAAGCACGACACAGGTGTGAAAGCGCTTGGAATCTTTTTTCAAGTTTTAAATCCAGAGCACGAAAAAGATAAAGTGGGCTCAATATGAAGGTCAAACTACAAACAAATACCAGTATGAATGTATCCCATTTTGACCGCAGATCCTGTCAATAAATGCTCAAAAATCGGGCATTAGTAATATGAATGAGGGTTTATTAATTTGAAATAGTAATTAATTAATTAAAAAATGTGAAAAAATACTATATAAAGCATGGTAAAAATAGAAATTACTATTCATTTGTGATTTTTACCCAAAGGAGACATTTTTACCCATTTTGGAGCAAAATTTCAAGGATTGATACCGAGAGTTCTGGGACACCATTTCGACCGCCGTCTGCGCCAGGTAAGAGTGCTTGAGCCCCTCTTTCAATTTATGCAAGAAATTTTTACTTTCACCAGGAAAAATTTAATTTTTTGGCAAGCCCTTTTGGGCAAAAATCGCCTGCCGTACTGCCGCGGGGGTCACCTATCGAGAAATGCGGCACTGTCAAACAGTGCCGCGCTGTAACCTCAAAATGAGGCGCGGCACTGTGGACTGCCGCGCGGCAGGGTGCCTTCCAGGCGCGGCATGTGCGAAAATTGAGTTCAAAAAATCAATTTTTCCTCAAATTTTTGCTAGAAGCAAGTTCTTAAATAGTCATTAATTACTTTGTTTGCCTTTTTGCAGGGATTTGCAACTTGTTTGAGGCAAAATGGTGAGTTGGAAAGAGAGGGAACATGAAACGGACGATTTTAGGGCCGAAAATGACTTACCAACCGTGACCGCATTGCGAGAATGTGGTTTGCTAAAGTTTTTCAAGACCAAAGAGATCCTCCAACAACCTAAGCTTCTTACTCACCTTGTCCAATTGTGGGACCCCGATATCGAAGCTTTCCGAGTGGGAGAGCATGTGCTTGAAATCCAACTTGAAGACATCTACTTTCTCACGGGTCTCTCGAAAAGAGGGGCCCGGCCGAATCTTACCGGGTACAGTGCTTCAGACTCAAGCACGGATGATTTGATTGCTCGATATTGTCAGGCGGGTTCGAGTAAGAAGAGTGGGAAAGTGGCCATAAAAGAGGTCACACATCTTCCTTTAAAAACTTTGCTATTCACTATTACACGTGCAGCAGGAAGCGTGAGTCCACATCAGGCAACCCGCACGCAGGTAAATCTCGCAGCAGAGTGCATGGGAGGGACAGTCTTCAACTGGTGTGAGGCAGTGTTGTCCCATATGAAGGAACAGGTGCACAAATGTAGAACTGGGAAAAACACCCAGTTTGGCTATGGGAGTATCTTGGTCACTTTCTTCCTGGCAAGGGTGCCATTACTGCGTCCACAGATATCTATGCATCCTCGTCCACCTACTGAGCCATGGATGGCTCGATGGAGTGACTACGCCGGGCGCCTTGGAGGACCTCAACGGTTAGCCTTTGGAGAGGACTTTTTCTCTTGGTTAGAGGAGCAGATAGTCATGATCGACGACTATCCCTATTCAGGGGTAGATTTCCGTGAGGATATTGACTTGGCTTTGCCAGAAGATGATGACTGGGACAACTCTGGTATGACCTTCATAGATATGTATTTTTTGCTTTTAAATATTTAATTTTTAATGCTTTTTTAGAATGTGTAAAAGACTTTTAATGTATACTCGTGTGCATGTTGCAGACCGTGGACCACAGAGACCAGCTGGATACTCTCCACTACGTCGTGGCGGTGTAGATCGTCAAGCTGATCCTGTCGAAGAAGAAGATGAAGACGAGGCAGGAGGTGTCCGGGATATTGAGAGGAACCTGCAGGGATTGACTCATGGTATCCCTGCTATGCGGATGGATGATGTCCCTTACCCCCTCCAGCGTCATACTGTAGGTGTACCTGGTCGTATCAGACGACTTCTTCGCAAGGTGGTTCGAGCTGTGATGTGTTACCACCAGCGGCGGGAGGAGTCCGATGAGGGACGTGATAGGTCTCCTAGATCTCCATAGACGGTCTTTTGATCTTTTTGCGGCATGTACACGATATGTAGGCTTTGAGGGCCAATTTTTGTATATGGGATTTGATCCCCAATTTTGTCTTTGACACAAACTTTATGTATTTTGGAAAAAACACTTTTATATACAGTGATATGGACCTATTTATGATCTAAATATTTACAATGATTTGTGCATTTTCATTTTTTATGATGTGTTTATGTATGGGCAAGATGCCAGTCCAAGATGTAATTAGCCAATGAATCGGCAATACAATTGAATTCTCTCGGTATGTGTTGATATGTGATAAAATCAAATGATCGTTCCAAGAGACGTACTCTTCGAAATAAACGAAGTAATGTAGGATCGCGAACTGTGTAAACACGGTTTAGATGAGAAACCACGAGTTGGGAGTCTAAAAAGACCGATAAGGAGTCAATCCCGAGTGAGGCAACCTCTGTTAAGAGACCAATGACTGCGTGGTACTCTGCGATATTATTGGTTGCGGGACCTAAACAAATGGCTCCTGAAGAAAACAACTCGTCAGTGGGGGAATAGATCACCCATGTTGCGGAAGCGAGATTCCGGGTATGTCGGCTTGCACCGTCAGCGAATCCAAAGTAGGTAGACATCTGCGCATAAAGGCACGAGTCAAAGTAAGAGTAGATACATAAGATCCACGCGCACACTAAAAATAAAGCAAAAAGCAAACTAAGTACATTATGTACAAGAAGTAACCCGCGCGGGGTAACCTCACGCGTAGAAACGCTTGAGGTATAGCCTGTTGCGGGGCCGTGCCAATGGCGTACCATCACAGTCGACTAGTTCATAGGCTCCTTTTTCTAAGACACGTTTTATGATGAAGGGGCCGTACCACATAGATTCAAGCTTACCTTTACCAAGTTTATCATGCATCTGATCATATGTAAGTACGAGATCACCCTCATTGAAGATCCGAGGTTGAACGGATTTGTCGTATTGAGCTTTGACGCGTTTTTTGTGAGCTTCATTAGCCAAAGCGGCGTCGTGGCGGGTTTCATCTAGCTTGGCTAGGTATAGAAACCGTTCTTCTTCGGAAGTAGTGTGTGGAAGTAGCTCTATGGCTATCTTGAGTGATGGAATTTTACATTCAATCGGGAGAATGGCTTCCAGGCCGTACACCAATTGAAATGGTGTAAACCCAGTAGCATTTTTCACTGAGGTTCGGTATGCCCACAGTGCTGAGAACAGAGCTGAGTGCCAATTGGATTTTTGGGTACCCACAATGCGCTGAATCATTCGTTTCAGGACCTTATTGATGGCTTCAACTTGGCCATTAGCTTGTGGGTAATACGGGGTTGAGTTTTCGTGGCGAAAACCCAGTTTGGCACTTAGTTCTTCGATCATATGATTCCTAAAATGGGAACCATGGTCGGTCACAATAGACTATGGGACACCGAATCTAGCTATGATATGATTGAATATGAACTGCGCTGCTGTTTTGCCGTCTTCAGCATACGTAGGCATCGCTTCAGCCCATTTTGTAAAATAGTCCACAGCTACTATGACATAGCTATGCCCCCCGGCTGAAGTGGGCTTACAGTGCATAAAATCAATGCCCCATTTGGAGAAGGGGCCGACGGCAATGACAGGATGGAGTGGAGCAGGATGCGAGCGTGCTTTGCTATGAAAGAATTGACATGGCGGACACTTCTTGACTGTTTCAATGCAGTCCTTGAAAATCGAGGGCCAGAAGTATCCCGCTCGCAGTATTTTCTGGGCCGTAGCCATCCCAGAGAGATGACCACCACATGCTCCAGCGTGGCAGTCATTGAGAACGCGTTCTGCCTCATCTAAGGTCAAACAGCGTCGAAGGACAGTGTCGACACCACGCCGATACAAAGTATCGTTCACTATAAGGTAGTATTTTGCGTGATGTCTGATACGTCGTCGTTCATCGCGGTTGAGATCGGGACGAAAGCGTTGGGTTTGGAGATATAAGAGAATATCCCCATACCACGGATCTGACGTGCTAATGAGGAACAATGATTCGTCGGGAAGAGAATAAATGGGCTCGGATTGTTCAGTAGCACGGGGCAAGTGACAAATTAACTCAGCGAAGACCAGAGATTTCTTAGACTTGGCTTTGACAAATTCCAAGTCAAACTCTTGAAGGATGACAATCCAACGGGAGTACTTGCCCCCAAGCACTTGTCGTGTGAGGATATAGTACATCGGATTGAAATCAGCGATGACGGTGGTCCGGCGGAGTAAGATGTAGTGACGGAATCTCTGGACAGCAAACACTGTTGCCAGAGCCAGCTTTTCAACATGTGAGTAGCGAGTTTCAGAGTCGAGAAGACTCTTGCTGAGGTAGTACACCACATGTTCTATGCCGTTGTGGTCTTCCTGGACTAACACCATACCAATGGTGGAAATCGAGGCTGCGAGATAAAGGATGTAGTCCTGTGTGTAATTGGGGGGTTGAATCACAGGATCTTTGGTTAAGGCTGCCTTTAAATTGTCAAAGGAGCGTTGGGCTTCATCATCCCATATGAAGGGAACATTCTTCTTGAGAAGCCGCATGTAGCCTTTTGTTATCTCGGACAGATTGCAGATAAAACGACGTAGAAAGTTTGCATGCCCTTGCAAACATTGAAGTTCTGGAATATTGGTAGGTGAAGGCAGGGCTATGATAGCTGCTACCTTTGCGGGATCTAGACGTATCCCGTCTTTGGAGACTATGAAGCCCAACAGTTTTCCGGCTTCTACACAGAAGACGCACTTATGCGGGTTCAAACGTATATTGTAGCGCCGGCACCTTTCGAAAATGGCACTCAAGTGATCTGGATGTTCTTCCCGAGTTCGAGAATGAGCGGGAAGGTCATCGAGATATGGCTCTACGATATGTTTGATGTCATGAAATGCGTAGGACATCGCCCGTTGGAAAGTTGCCCCGGCATTTTTGAGGCCAAAAGGTAACTTCCGATATGCAAAGATCCCCCAAGGGCAGATAAAGGCCGTTTTGTGCTGGTCGGCTGGGAGGATATCGATCTGATTATAGCCAGAAAAGCCATCCATAAATGAAAAAATGACACTTCCGGCACAGTTATCGATGATCTGGTCGATAAACGGAGTTGGGTAGTTGTCCTTGGGACAAGCTTTGTTCAAATCACGGTAATCAACACAGACTCTGATCGTTCCCTGTTTCTTGGCTACAGGGACGATGTTGGATACCCATTCTGTCAATGGGACAGGATAGATAAAACCAGCACGCAAAAGTTTTTCAACTTCTGCTTTAATGGCGGCTGCCTTACGAGGATGAACGGGTCGAAGCTTTTGCCGAACAGGTCGGGCGCCAGGGAAAGTTGGAATTTCGTGGACCACAATCGACGGGTCGATTCCTGGCATCTCTTCATAACTCCAAGCGAAAACATCGCGGAAAGTTTTAAAGTAGGCATTATAGAACTCCGTCTCGAGAGGAGTACATGTTTTGCCAATGTGTACATTTTCCACGATACCAGGCTTTACTGAAATGTCAACGGGAGTGGTTGCCATAAGATTGGCCAAGTTGCCTTCAGAAAATACTTCGTCGAGGGAAGTGGGGAACTTGGTTTGAACCATCCCAAGTGAAGCACTGGATTTGGTATCAGGCTCAAGTGACTGAATGGTGGGGAATGAAGATCGATGATGAAAATCTCCCCATGGTGGCTCATTACCGCACATAACCTCTATGATTGATTCGTCGGTGGGAAAAATCAAGTTGAGAGGATCAAACAATGGTGGGTGTGTATGAGTTTCAGTCGAGAGCTGTGCCACTGTGTGATCAGTAGAACAGTCGACCCAATCTGTGACTGATTGGATCGCGTCATAAGCTGCAAGGTTTCTGTTCAAAGGCATGGAATCGCCATAGCCTTGGATCTGAGTAGGACTCGGGATCACCCATGAATCATCGGACGGGGTGACATGCGATGAAATCATGTTGACTGGTTGAAGATGGGTTCCCAGCTCTGGAAAAACTCCAATGAGGGATGAATCCTTCATGAGACCAACACCTATGTCTTGGAACCGGTACCGTGGTTGATCCAATAACGGAACGGTATTGGCGGAGTTCGGATGGGAGTCTGGGATACAGTAATCCAATTGATCAATAGTGACAATTTTCCCTTCATGAGGAAATTGTACAATCCGGAAGACTGTAGATGCTATGGCAGTCATGGCATAGAACCAGTTCCGACCAAGTAGGAGGTTGTAGTCCAAAGGTGCATCTACGACTTCGATGTGTACGGATACTATTTTGCCCCCCAGTTCAACACCGATTGAGGGGATGAGTCCGTATGGTTGAAAACCATGTCCATCAAATGCTCTAAGAGTAGTGGGAGAAGTTGTGACTTCAGGCGAGCCGAGGGCTCTCCAGCAGTTCAAAGACATAATCGACGTGGAAGCACCCTCATCTAAGACTGTGTGGTGGATAACATTTCCACGGATTTTCGTATGCACCTGGAAGGCTAACTGGTGAGAAAGCCTAGGTTTAGCGTGCTCCAAGTTAAACATGATGGAGTTTGAAGTATCTGGGTCCAATGCCCCCAGTGCTGAAAGTAGGGTTCTACGCTGCGTGGGGCAGTGTTGGAGAACCTCAAGAGTTGACATAGCGCAAGGTGCTTGAGCCAAATCTTCAACAATGTTGTAGTTTTGGGCAGCTCGTGCATTCGGATTGAATGTCGCCTTTCGTATGGTGCCCTTGGGTGGGCGTAGCACTGTATCCATAAGTGGTCTCTCGATATGGAGATGACCATTAGGGGGGGGAATAGGAATCGGATCTTCAACAGGAGACTTGCCTTTGGCTGTCTCCGATTGTTTGGTTGAACTTGGAGGATTGTCATACGTCTTTGAACGAGTGGTGATATTAATCTCCTCATTACTTGTCATTAGGATCTCGCGGTTTGTGGACGTCTCTCCACGGGACGGATTGGTCGGGTTGCCCCCTTGTGGGGATTCTTGGGAAACCATTTGCTGTTGCTGTTGGGGGAAAGGGTCGGTTAGCACTGCCGGTCGAGAGGATCCTTTAACGAACTTATGGACCTCGTCCTTGTAGGGACAAACACGCGTATAATGATCATCTTGACAAATCAAGCAGGGAAACTTAGCTTTCCGACGTGGTTTTTGGTCATTCTGAGTAGGTTGTGGTTTGGGGTTCTCCTGCTGGTTCTTCTTAGGTTTACCACGATTGTTTTTCTTCTTTCCTCCGGATGGTTGTGATGTAGATTGGACTGCATTCACTTCGGAGGAGACAGCAGGAGAAGTGGAAGCTTTTGAAGCGGCCTGGGTAAAAGCAGGGGAAGCAGAAGCTTGTTGCCCTGTCGAGTTGGTGGCAGGCTGAGCTTTGACTGTACCAACGATACCATCAATGGGTGGTTCAGTAGTAGGCTTTGTAGGATCAGTGTGAACGCGGGAAGCATGTGGAAGAAGTTCATGTAAAGTACCGGATTGAGTATATACTAAATCCATGTATTGTGCTGCCGAGATGGCTTGTTCTTCCGTAACAGGTCCGCGCATAGCAATATCTCTGGCTATGGGAGGCAAAAAGGATTTTGTAAACCAATCAGCAAGTAGCTGATCTGGAATAGGTGCCTTTATTAGCCTACGGCGTCTTCGCCACTCGTGGATGTGATCCGAGATGTGTGTGGAAGTGGTTTGACGCAGTGAAGTTAGCAGTTCTGTTCCAGTCTCATATCGGATGGGAAGCTGGAAATGTGTCAGAAACTGCATAGACAAAGTATTGAAATCACGAAAAGAGTGCTGTGGCAGCTCGATATACCATTTTGCTGCCGTTCCGGTAAGCGTACGTTGGAAGAGCCGAAGTCGGATGGAATCATCCATCAAGGAGTTTGATGAACACCAAAGATGGAAGGTCATCACGTGGTTCTTGGGGTCTTCCCCGGGCTTAGCATCGAACTTGGGAATGTCCGATGGTAGTTTGGCTGGGATAGGAGGCCAGTGAGGTTCGTGCCATATAGGATCGTTGATAAGCCTCGACAAATCAGGTAGATCAAGTGTGGCCAAAAAGGGAAGTTGACGGTTGGTCTGCGGGTATGAGTAATAACCATGTGGTGCAGAGAACCCTGGAGGGCCCTGCATAGCATGCTGCTGTGTGTTATACCCATATGTGTTTCCCGCGGGATACTGCTGGAAGTTCTGCGGATAATAAGCCATCTGGTTAACCGGTTGATTGTAAGCAACTGGTTGGTAAGTGTTCTGCTGAGTGGGTATAGTACCCTGAGGCTGTTGATACCCAGGAATATTTGCTGTTCCTTGTTGGGGAAAAGTTCCTTGGAATTGTTGTGTTCCAGGGATGTTGCCACCATATTGTGTAAGTGGAGGATTTCCCATAGCAGGGTTGGGGGGTGGCTGCGACGGTGGTGTCCATGGAAGACTTGTTCCTGCTTGAGGAACGAGTGGAAATTGAAGTGACGGGTTCCATGGAGTTGTAGCAGCCGAAGGGTAAGGGAAACCAGAATTCAAGTTGGGGGGAATCTGAGGTTGCCCCCCAATTTGGTTCCAGTTTCCAAAAAGTGAGTACCCCCCACTCTGTGGGATTTGACGATCCCAAGAAGGAAGCATACCTGACAGGGGTGGTTGAGAGTAAGGTCCGGTTGGAACACCGAAAT
The DNA here is from genome assembly GCA_027924585.1 of Larix kaempferi. NCBI lineage: Eukaryota > Viridiplantae > Streptophyta > Pinopsida > Pinales > Pinaceae > Larix > Larix kaempferi. Next base: position 14,373,258 of record BSBM01000761.1, read on the forward strand.
AAGGTTGCCCACTGCCAGGTGGATTGTACATACTGAACTGAGTAGACACTGCTGGTTGGGAAACTTGTTGGAGCGGGCCAATAGGTTGTCCGCCAGCAGTTAGGTTGGATGGTAGACTGGGAACTGGGTTCCCAGCAAAAGGTTGTCCTCCGACTGGTTGGGTTGATGGCCCACCAGTGGGAGGTTGTTGACTAACAATGGGGTTCCCAACAAAAGGTTGCCCCCTAGTTGGTTGGGTTGATGGCCCACCAGGGAGGGTTTGTAAGTTGGAGTTAGGGACCATTGCAGTCGGTTGTCCACCTCCTGAAATAGTATAAATGGTGGCTGAAGGTGATCCTCCGGTTGAAACGGAAGATCCAGCAGTATGACTAGGTGTTCTTCCGCCGCTAGCCAAATATGATAGCATGGATTGGCCAACGGCGCCAAAAGTACCGATTAGCGGAGGAGGTCGTCCGTATTGGACAGGTGAGGACGGAGAAAAAACTGGGTTATCCCTCATAGAATGTGCACCAAAGATAGGTGATGATAGAAAATGTGGGGAATTTAGCCCAGGGGTATCAGCGTCGTCCATCACGTGTTCAATGATAGAAGGACCTACGAGAACTAGGTCCGAGTTCATATCCTGAAAAAGATGTTGGGGATCCGGCAGGAACCTAGGTGTAGTAAAGTCCGAAGGTCCTGAGCCGTCTGCAAAAGAGTGATGAAATTCCGTGCTAGACGGGACGTTGGGATCCCTAAAGTCAGAAGGACGAGAAACAGGGGGGTATCTAGACGCTGTTGAAAGCATTTGCTCTGTGTTGCGTCTAAATTGCGCCGATGCTAACGGAGAGTTCGCTAGGCTAACCATACTAGACTGGATGGAAGCCATGATTTCGTGTCCCGGTGGGATATTGGGTAGATGAAAAGTGCGAGGTACGTTGCTAGAAGAACCTGTCTCCTGAGGATGAACACTGGGTGACGTAGTAATAACAGGCGGAAGTTCCGTCTGGGAAGTAATGAAGCCATAATCAGGTTCAAAAGGTGTGTCAGGTAGACGAGTATTTTCAACGATCTCAACGTATCCGCCTGGGACTGAAATTAAGCCGGGTATGTCCTGGTCAGACTCTTCTGTGGTGCCAACAGATCCGTCTATATCATCGTGGAAAGTGTCTGATGGACGAGAAGTGTTGGCATCCGGTAGAAGGATGACCTCTGGTCTAGTACTCTGGGTTATGCTAGGTTCAGCTGCTGTAACTGTGTCCACTGTTACAGATAAATCTGGAATGACAGTGGGTGAGGTGACAGTGGAAGCCTCAGACATGCTAGTGGTCATAGAAGCTGCAATAGATTCTGAGACTGTGCTGTGTGTGGTAGTTACGGGTGTAACTGAAGATGTTGTACGTATCGGCGGTGGGATGTTGCCTCGACCAGCACCGCGGCCAGGAGGAGCAGGAATGCGTGATGCAGGCGGACCAGAAGTCCGTGGCGGTGGTGGTGGTGGAGGGCTTAGGCCCTGTTGTCTTCGTGATCTTCGTGGTTGATCTGACATGATGACAGGAAAATGAAAATCGGGGGCAGTACCGTAAACAAAGAACTCAAAAAACTCTAATGCAGCCGAGTGTGCAAAAGAGGAGCTAGAAAAAAGCAAGGCTCACAGGCCAAAAAAGCAAGCTCTAAAATCTATACTGAGACCGGTGTCTCAATAAGCGAGCTGATCAACAAAATGGCCAGAATGCCAACAAGCAGTCCCTACAAAGAAAAAATGACCCTCTACAAAGATGAGACGCCAAGCAAACTCCTAACTAAGAGCTGGAGACCTCAACAGGCTGTATCCTTCGCAAGGTGATGAAATCCAAGTCGAACAATACAACATGAGAGACCGATATAAGAAGGATATCCCTCTACCGAAAGGGATCCTGGGTAAAAGAGCCCTAGTAGAATAGATACTAAGCCACCTCGTTCATGACACGTCGGAAAAGGTTTTGGGCACTTCAGCCTTCCGAAGAAGACAACGATCGATGTTGCCTTAGGGCTAAGTGGAGTGCGGTATTGCACAGAGTCCGTCCGGTTCTCAATCTCGCGGCCGTTTAACCCCTGAACAGTTGGAAACAGTCAGGAGGCCCCTCCACAAACTAGTTGTGACCGTGTCAATAAGTACTAGAGGATTTTAGTTCCCTAAAGACAACGACTATGTCTCAGATGAAAATGACAAGGGGGAATTATTTTGATGCCTATCCCCGGTGTCCTACCTAACTACCAAATTCTTTTGATTTCCTCAAGTGAGGTTAAAGTTGGTTTAATTAGGGTGATTAATTTTAGTGGCTGTCTTTACTCAATCGGGTAGTGGACGTGAGACTTGATGGTGTTATGACGACTCAAACCATGCAAATGAGAATGAATCATAAACAAGCCTTTGTCTTCGATGAAATCTAGCTAAGGTAAAGATAGAGATTCTTCGATCCAATATGCATAACAACTTTCACAAGCAATCAAAGTAAAATATTTTTCTTTTCTTTTCGATTTATAAACCAAGCCAAACTAAAGTAAACACGCTTTTCAATGCACTGATTTTACAATCTACAATGCTTCTAGGATGAGAATTTTTATGGCAAAATTAATGGTTCATTTCTCTATGCAAAATGCCACTAGACTTTTTCAATTTAAACAACAAATTTGCTCTCAACCAATGATCTTTTTAATTTACTGAAAATGATAATGACAATATGACTGTAAAATTACAGCGTTCAGTAACAGAAGACAGTGGTGTTGAGTTGGTTGTGGGGAAAAAGTCAAGTCAAATGCAATCAAATTGAAAAATGACCAATATGTCAAAAGTGCCACTTAATTCAATCAATCAATCAAGCTCACAAACTAGGTGATAAGCAGACCAAACAGACTGGAAATTAACCAGGATGCTAACAGGAAACAGTAAAGACTATCTGAGGCAGGGAGAAACTCAGGAAACCAAGCAAAAATTTATAAAAAAAAAATTTACCTACTTGCAGACACTACCGCGGGCTATAGACTGCCTGAAGCGCGGCACTGTGTAACTGTCGCGCTGGTATGAATGCTTAGGACGCGGCACTGTGTAAATGTCGCGCTGGAAGTGGTTAAGAGGGCGCGGCACTGTGGCAAGAGGGAAAAAAAAACGCAACTGGAAAAGAAAAAATCAAGTTTTCAGGGTTGTTGCTAACCCAGGGGACTCAGTAATTAAACAGGGAGATAAATACTGCGAGGAGGGGTGAATAAGGGTCAAAAAAGACCAAAATTCAAGCTGGTTTGAAGTGCAACAAAAGACTGATAATTCAAAGATAAATGACTGTGAATTTGAACCAATCAAGCAGTAATCAAACCCAGTGGAGTCGCCATTCTTGTTATGTGGAATTCTGCCCTACGGATAAGTCAAAACTCCCTTAGGCTAAAGTAGGATCTAACTAACTCTAGGATAAGAACAGAAAAAACAAATGCAACCTTGAATCCCTAGATCTAACATACATTTCAGTATTAAAATGCTGAAGAGAGCAAAAGGATTTTAACTGACCTTATGTCCAAGTGCTTTGTCTTTGGTATTTTCTCCAAGCTCCAAGTCTTCACCAATGAACCTGTCAAAGAGTAACCAAAACACGAGCATGCACTATTCTCTAGCAATCTGAAACATGAGTTAGGATCTAAATCTATGAAAGATACAAATCATATCATTAAAACAAGATTAACACAAATGATTTGGGAAAACAAGACAAGTTATTCCATTACAACTTGAAGATTACTTACAAAGGGTGCTTGATGTCCAAGCCAAACCTTCAACTCCAAATGTCTTCTCCTCTAGCTATCTCCACAATGCTGCAAGACCATAAGTTTGGTGCTCTCAAGAGTCCTCCTCATTTCCAATGGCATGCCTCTCTTTTATAGTGAATGTTGAGGTTAACCAACAAGAGAGATGAGTGGATCTAAGGAGGGATAAGTGGATCAGGGTTTCTAATCGAAGGAGGTGAGTTGGGATCGAATCAAGGAACCCAATCTTCCATCATCTTCGAAAATCCAAGATCCCACAAGCCAAGGGCAAAAACTATTAAAAGGGTGCCGCGCTTTGCAAATGCTACAGGGCGCGGCACTGTGCCGCGTTTTGTCAAGCTGGCAAGGCGCGGTAGTGTGTAAAAATAAACTCCAAGGTGGGTCAAAACTTGCCAGGGTGGGTTTACCTTCAAGGTTGACTCATCATCTGTCTCTTCTAGATGATTCAAAACAGTAGGGAAAGTGTCGTCAATTTGTTTTGTGATGGAGATGCGACACCGTGAAACATTGAGGTATAACATAAAGTCATCGAAAAAAATAGTTGAGCCATTTGAGAATGTTGCGCGTGATGAAGTTGTGTCTAGTGATGATTTAAAAGACAAGAAAGCTAGAGAATGGAAACACGCACCAGATGAAGAGAAAATGGACTATTCTTGGTTTATGAAAGAGAGATATCAAGGAAACCCAGACAATATTCACTTATATTGTGCTACATTTGCATATCTTAAAAATTGTTATCACTTATTGGGATTGTTGCAAGATATTTGTTTGGTTCCAGGTAAAGACATTGTTTATGCACTAGTGAAACAAGCTAAAAACTTTGTCAAAATCCGATATTCTTTGAAGGTTTCAAACTATAATATCAATGAAATTTTCACATAATTTTGTGCAGGATTCGTGCACGATATTGAGCGCAAGAGTGTAAGTTTCTATATTTTTATATCTTTCTAAATTTCTTATGCTTTGATTTATATGACCATGTAATAGATTTAATACAATAATGTTTTTGTTTCATAGGTTTCTTGCTATGTCACTTTCCCATATTCTGAAAGGAATTTATTCTATAGAATAAAATTTGATGGATGTCATTAATGCCCCTCTTCATAAGGGACAAGCACCAAATAAGGGAGAAACACCAAAGCAAAAATGAGTGCAAAATGTTCTTGAAGAAAGAAAAAGGAATCCAAGCACAAGTACAAGCACAGAAAGGAAAATGCATCCAGCAATCAAATGACGTACCTAGGAAGGTTACATTCAAAAGGATATCTCGCCCAACTGAACATGATCGACGAATTGTTGGTGATGAGGATGTTAGTTCTGCTGGTAAGAGTAAGATACACTCTTCTAAAAGACCGATGGATGAGTATGTTTCCATTCATGATCAACAAGTTGTTCTTTTAGATACAACTGCTTCAAGACATAAAAGGAAGGAAGATGTTCAATCCAATGTTCAAAATCATAGTGAAAAACCGGGGGATAGTTTGGAAATCATCACTCAATGTGGTGATCTAGATGATGTAGTTGTTAAGAAAAAAAAAATCCATTCGAGATCGATTGCAGGGGGATAAGTTGCTTCAAAATGGGAATACATTTGATTTAAATGTGAAGCAACTTTATAGACACACATAATGCCAAGAGAAGTATCAAATTAGGAAACCACATCGCTTGCATGTTCATAACTTGAAAGCATTGATGAGGCACAATCCTTATGCACATGTGGTTGACTACCTAGTTCTTGTTGATGCAAAATATGTTCCTGTTAGAGATGCATTTGAAGAATCAAGATGTTTTGATTACAACTACTATGTCTTGGGGGGAAATCATTTTGTGGAGGATAGAAGAGAATTGATGCAAGAGTTTCCCAAAAACCGTATTTTTCAAATAGTGATATGCATCATTTACGCTGGTTTAATAGATGTGGAAGCAAAAAATATTGGCATGGGATCAAAAAATAGATAATGACTATAGGATGTCTATGAAATTCATTCAAAGGGTTAGATTTATCCAAAATGAATTTGAACAAATATGTGGTGGGGATAGATTGAAAGTTGATGCAAATTTCTAGAAGCAATGTTGTATGGAAATAGGTATCCCTATTAAAGAGGACAATGTGAAACATAAATGTTTGAAAGGAAGTGATGCATTCAGAGTTGTAGATAACTATTTTCAGTTGGCATTTAGAATGGGACCCATATGGGATGTGATTGATGACATATTTAGCATGTGGGAGAATATTGGCATAAAAAATCAAAAGGTAAACAAAATAAAGCAGTTGCATGGAGCAGTAGTCAAGGAGGCCCTAATGTCGAGAAGTTTCTAGATTATATGACTACACCACCATGGAGATCAATGAAAGGTGTGAAGGATGAAACACTTATATCTACAATACTGTCACATGTAAAATCAGGTGAATTATCCATGGAGGAAATGTGTAATGAATTTGAAAAGTAAGTTTATAGGTTGTTTTTTTTTTACGTTTATTTTTTGAGTTTAAGATTTTTTATTAAATAAACATTATATTATTATTAGATGTCATTGCAAGCACCATTTATTTTTATATCTTGTAGTCATAAGGTTTACATGAAAATGCAAGAGGATATGGTTATAATGTTGGGTGAGAAGATTTGGGATGATGTCAGATGCAACTATCTAGATTCAAGCTCCATTGAAAACTTAAAAGATTTTTTTGTTGCATACAAAATTGTATGATGATTTATGATATTTTCTATTTTATTTATTTATAAGTGAATTCAATTCTATTTTATTACTTATATATATATTTTTGTTTTCAAATATGTAAAAGAATAGTACAGTACCAGAGTCTTTCAAAATTCACATTCAAAGAGCCAAAATAGAACAACAAATAAGACACTGTCTTGCAAACATTGAACTTGATGACACCCTTGATCATCACATGTTGATGTATATGTAACTTCAGAATGTATTTCACATATATGTATATTGTATTCCTATAGAGATGTTATTATTCCTCTATACGGAAGTGTCGTCATTTATATTGTAAGTGTCGTAACTTATACTTGATGGGTTATTAGACCACCTTGTTGGGGTCGGCCTTGTGGGTCAAAGGGTTATTAGACCACCCTATTGGGGGTCGGCAATGTGGGTCAAAGGGTTATTATACCACCCTAGTGGGGGTCGGCCCAGTCAACATTATGTTAAGTGGTTAAGTTGAGGCCGACCTAGTTGAGTAAAGGTCAAGTCAAGTTAGTGTATAAATAGAGAGTGTGTCTCTCTCATTTTACACATTCTATTCTCTCACTCACACTGTGGAGAGTGGAGCACTTGTGGAGGAGGAGGCTCTGCTGCTAGGAGAAGACTATCTCTTGTATTATGGTTGTATCATTGCTCTATCTATCTCTGAGGAAGTTATTGGGGTTTTTCACCTTTATGGTTTTCCCCAAGGAAACTCTGTGTCTCTTCTGTGCTTGCATTATTGTGTCCATGAATGATATGTTGTAGATTTGTTGTACATGTTGTTCTCTCAGTTAAGATCCTAGATCATATTGAAGTAAATTCTAAAAATTTAACATGGTATCAGAGCTAGCCTGAAAGAAGGCATGATATGGCATGTATGACACTTGTTGCATTTACGATGCTAGGGCTTGATATAACAAAACCCAGTCATCGTATCACTTTAGCTATAAATCCATTTTGGAAAAGTTTTTGGATAAAAAAATTTTACAGGTCGAATATCCAATCCCCATGTACCTTGTGTCCAAAGGACAACCTCTAATTCGTTGTACTTTGTGATTTATGATCTGTACAATATAGGGTTTCTGCCTCTTCTAGATCTGAGTCAAAAACAGGTGACCTTGGAAAAAAGGTCATAACTTGGGCTAGGAAGCTCCAAATAAAATTTCGTAAAAAGTGATAGGTAGTACACAGACTATACTATCTCAGGAAATTTTTTCAGAGGCTGAATTTGAACTAGTGACACGTTGCATGCCATACAAGTTCACTCTCCTGTTTTATCCCATAAAAAGGTCACATTGCGACACTTGGCATATCTCTCTCAGAGAATCCAGTTGAGGTCAGACATGTCAGGATGGAAATATGTTAGTTCGAGCTATCTCAGGAAAAATTTTCAGACCCTTTGGATCGAAAAGTTCAGAGTTACACCAGAAACAATCAGGTACATATTTTTGTCAAAACAGAATTATTTTTGAGCACCTTCATTCATGGCTTCCGGAATTTAGGGCCTTGGAGAAAGTTGGAATTTTTGTAATCGGAGACCACGGATAAATGCTACTCATCAAAATCGAAATTTAGAGACCAAGATCAGAATTTTTGGTTGGGAAGAAGGCCGGGCTTGATCAAACCCTAGTTCGGGACTTTGATCAGAAACGTGGAAAATTAGGGCTTTTGCAAAAATGGGAATTTTTGAAATCTGTGACCACGGCTGGAAGCTCCTCATAAAAATAGAAGCTTAGAGCTTTGGATCAAACCTTTTGATTGGGCAGAAGAGTGGGCTTCATGAAACCCTAGTTCGGGGTCACGTCCAGTGAATCCGAAAGTTTCAAAGGCAAAATTAAGGAGTGAAACTTTGCAGTTTTCAAATTCAGAATATACCAGCTTGATCATCTCATCAAGGTGCATATTTCTATCCTTTTAGAAGTTTGAAATTCAAAGATTGAATTTTTGGGGTTTCTCTGACAAACCCTATTACAGCTCTAGATCCAATTCCTGCAAATCAAGTGGATTGGGTTAATCCTAGAAGAGGATGGATTGGTCACCTACATAAGTGAAGAAGTTCATGTTTCAGAGGGAGATGAGGCTAAGGCCTTCCATAAGAAGATTACAAGTAATCTTGACAGGTATGGCTTACAGGTATGTTTCATGGTTAATTTTATCATATGTTTGTCTTGACTCTTCATATCATTACAGTACAATCTTGATTAATTACTACACTTGTCGTATCACCTTAATAGAAGATATTCATTGATTAAGGTTTTGACACTTATGAATGTACTAATGCATTGTGATGTTGTATGAGGTTTATGTTGTTCACTAACATAAAAGGTACACCAAGAAAGACAAATCATGTTCTACTTCAAGAACATATGATCATGGTGACATGAAGACACAGATTCATCCATTGTCATGGACCACATAGAAGATGTACTTACAAGGTATGTATAACTTGGTTCTACAATGGTTAACCTATGAGACATGCAGGTTACTAGCACAAGTCACTGAAGAGAACCCGAAGACATTATGCGGGTATGTTAGACATAACTAGCTAGCATGCTAATCCAGGTATGTTTTCCAATATCAAGCTAGAATCCTACCTTGTGTTAGGATCTTATACTGTTGTGTTCTTGATAATGATTATTCATGAAGTCATAGGTTTGAATAGTCATGGTTGTATGCATATTATGTTTCTTACCATAATTGATGATATAACTAACCAGAAGAATCATGAAGGTATAGGTTTGAGTAATCATGGGTTTTATGCATATTATATCTCTTATCTTGATTTATGATTTAACTAACCAGAAGATTCCTATGATCAAATAAGAATATGTATGAGTAAAAGAAGACTTCCCTGAAACCTTGAATACTACTGTTTATTATCTATGAATGATCATGATTATACATGTTTAAGATTATTGTGTTTTGATAGTATTAAGATTATACTAATTAATGTGTGATTATGTATGAGACCTTAAGGATAACACAATGATGATACTAATAAGCATGCATAGTGATTAAGGATGGATGTAAGTTCAAGGACGGGTAATCCAGGAAGCAAAGATAAAGAGGGAGCACACTCCAGTTGTTCCTGGAAGAAAGCAAAGGAGCATACTCTGGTAGTTTCTGCAAGGATGCAAATATCCAGAGGGAGTTGACCATCCTTCTGCATTCCACAACAGAAAGGTGTAGAAGAAGCTACTTCAACAGCTCCTGCAAGGAAGCAAAGACTCAGAGGGATTCCACCCAACAAACAAACAAAGATAAGTATTTTAATTACCATTCCTTACATACTTGTTTGTTTAAATAATATTATTCAATGATGTATATGCTTATGTTCCTAGATTTAGGATGTGTATTATGCATATTAGAATGATTGCATTAATGAACAGCTTACTACTAATATGCATTTGATGGGTAAGTGGCCTATGGCACTGTACAACACTCCATTGCTACTTATCTAGAATGAATCCTCTTTGCTGACATGTTAGGAGTTGTGCACACTCTTAACAATGTTCTGGTAGAGATTGGAAGGCATCTAGAAAGTTACAGAATATGGATAAATGTTGTATTGAAGCATTGGCTACGATAATTGCATGACTGTATGACATATTTCTTTATGTGTAAGAATTTGTTCTGAAAACTATGAGATAATTTCTAATCATGCAATTTAACTTGTTGTGTAGGAAAGATCGTATACCATCACCTACAAAACAAGGACTACAACATTTGTTCAGCAACAAAGTTATCTATTGAAAATATTGAAGATATTGAAGTTGCCAGGATCTAGGAAGAATGCCATGATCCGTCGAGCATGAAGAATGATGCTTGGGATGTGGTCCCAAGACATGAAGGGAAGTTTGTTATGACTTCCATATGGATCTATCAAGATCAAGCATGCTGCAGATGGCAGCATAGAGAAATATAAAAGTGATGAAATAGAAGATACACCAGATGGATTTCAAGACAGATTTCTTGAATGGTGTAGTTGAAGAAGAAGTGTATGTGGAGCAGCCACTTGGTTCTGAGACACATGATAGGAAATCATATATGTGCAGAACTTGGTATGGTAGGATAGGTAGCTTTCTATCCAGTTTGGGATTTACCAAGAGTAAAGCGAGTTCCAACCTTTACTACAAGGTTGAGGTAGGCAATCCAGGGATACTCTTATTGTATGTGGATGACCTGTTTGTAACAAGAGATGATAGATTGATTGCCGACACGCAGCGGAAGCTTGCAGCTGAGTTCGAGATGGACTTGGGGATGATGCACTATTTTCTTGGTATGGAGGTGTGCCAGAGTACAGATGGAATCTTCCTTGGACAAGGGAAGTATGCAGTAGAGATTCTAAAGAGGTTTGGGATGATGGAATGCAAGGCTATGGCCACACCTATGGCATCGAACCTGAAGCTTCTATGTGATGCTCCATATGATCCGTTTGATGTCACGATGTATCGTCAGATGATTGGGTCCTTGATGTACCTGACAAACACGAGACCATATATTTGCTTTGTGGTGAACACATTGAGCCAGTTCCTGACGGATCCGAGGAGTGTTCACCTAGTTGCTGTAAATCATATTCTGAGATACCTGAAGGGTACAATTGATTATGGGCTCAAGTATGATGCGAATCAAAAGTTTAACCTATAGGGTTATGTTGATTCAGATTGGGATGACAATGTTGCAGATAGGAAGAGCACATCTGGATGCTGCTTCAGTATGGGATCAGGTGTGATCTCTTGGTTTAGCAGGAAGCAATCCTACGTAGCACTGAGTACAGCTGAGGCAAAGTATGTTGCAGCCTGTTCAACTAGTTGTGAGGCAGTATGGCTATGGAAGCTACTGTCTGAGTTATTTGATCTCCCTTTGGATGCTATTGGTATCTTCTGTGATAACCAGAGTTGTGTGAAGTTGTCTAAGAACCCAGTGTTTCACGACAGGCCGAAACACATAGAGATCAAATATCACTATATCAGGGATATGGTGCAGAGAGGAGCAGTGAAGCTCCTGTATGTTGCGGTGGACGAGCAGATTGCAGATGTGCTGACGAAACCACTAGCCAGAGTGAAGTTCGAGTACTTTAGAGAGAGGCTTGGTGTTCTTCAGATTGATGACACTTCGAGGAAGAAGTGATGGACACATTTGCAGAAGCCATTCCAAGCATGTTGGAAGCAGGATCCTTCACATGGATGTGGATGTAAGCGTTGGATGATGAGCATCAGGACGATGCTCCAGTTACTGCTATGTATAAGCATCAGGAGGATGTTGTATATGATCAGTTGTATCATTTATATGTATATGTATGTACGCATCATGTTGGATGCTGGATATGATAAGTTGGATCATTTATATGTATATGTATGTACGCATCATGTTGGATGCTGGATATGCTCGGTTGGATCATTTGTATGTATTTTGTATATGCATCATGTTGGATGCTTGGACCATGTATCTGTATATGTATCAGGTGGATACATAGTATGATCAGGTAGATCATGTATGTTGATATGTATCATGTATTTGTATTTGTATCAGGTGCATACACTGTATGATCAGGTGGATCATGTATGATGATATGTATCATGTAGATACTTGGTATGCATTAGGTGGATGCATTGTATGATCATGATGATCATGATGACGAGCTTAAGGGTGTTGCTCTAGATGATATGTATCAGGATGGTATAGTGATGATGATCAGTGTGATCATGAGCATCAGGATGATGCTTTGTGCGATGATGATCTGTTGGATCATGAGTATCAGGTTGATACTTGGAGGTCAGAGATGATATGTGGCAGGTTGTGCAAATAGCATGTAATCAGTCCTGGGAGATCTTGCCGATCGTGCTATGGCACATAAATGTTCCTGGGATACTCTTTCCGGTATTGCTATGTAGTATGTAATCAGTCCTCATATATCCGATAGGTTGAGCTGTGTGCTCGTAATCAGTCTTGGGATGAGGTATTACTACGGAGACATGTAATCAGTCCTGGACATCAGAGAGGTTGAGCTGTGTGCTCGTAATTAGTCCTGGGATGCTCTTTAGAGATTTCGCCAGTCGTGCTGTGGCACATAAATGTTCCTGGGATGCTCTTTAAAGGTTTTGTCTATCCACATGTAATCAGTCCTGGAGATCCGAGAGGTTGAGCTGTGTGCTTGTAATAAGTCTTGGGATGCTCTTTAGAGATCTTGCCGGTCATGCTGTGACACATAAATGTTCCTGGGATGCTCTTTAAAGTTATTGTGGAGGAGATGCATGTAATCAGTCCTGGGAGATCTTGCCGGTCGTGCTTAGGCTCATACATGTTCCTGGGATACTCTTTCCGATATTGCATCCGCACATAAAATTAGTCCTGAGAGGCCACCTCTATCAAACCGTTCGCACAGATGATGAAGACCTGCAGGTGGTGGGCCTACATCCAGTATGAAAAAGGACTAGCTCTATAGAACTTCCTATGATAAGTAGATTCAGAGATTGATTGAGATAGCAGCAGCAGTGACGATGATGATGGCTCGATGACGATTATCTAGTGACGATGATCCAGAGAAGATGACTTGTGCTAGAAGACCTCTGTCAAGAAATACCTTCCTAGTTAAGAGGGAGTGTTGATGTATATGTAACTTCGGAATGTATTTCACATATATGTATATTGTATTCCTATAGAGCTGTTATTATTCCTCTATACGGAAGTGTCGTCATTTATATTGTAAGTGTCGTAACTTATACTTGATGGGTTATTAGACCACCTTGTTGGGGTCGGCCTTGTATAAGTCATGTGGGTCAAAGGGTTATTAGACCACCTTATTGGGGGTCAGCCATGTGGGTCAAAGGGTTATTATACCACCCTGGTGGGGGTCAGCCCAGTCAACATTATGTTAAGTGGTTAAGTTGAGGCCGACCTAGTTGAGTAAAGGTCAAGTCAAGTTAGTGTATAAATAGAGAGCGTGTCTCTCTCATTTTACACATTTTCTATTCTCTCACTCACACTTGGGAGAGTGGTGCACTTTTGGAGGAGGAGGCTTTGCTGCTAGGAGAAGACTATCTCTTGTATTCTGGTTGTATCATTGCTCTATCTATCTCTGAGAAAGTTATTGGGGTTTTTCACCTTTATGGTTTTCCCCAAGTAAACTCTTTGTCTCTTGTGTGATTGCATTATTGTGTCCATGATTGATATGCTGTATATTTGCTGTACATGTTGTTCTCTCAGTTAAGATCCTAGATAATATTGAAGTAAATTCTGAAAATTTAACATGGTATTAGAGCTAGTCTGAAAGAAGGCATGATATGGCATGTATGACACTTGTTGCACTTACGATGCTAGGGCGTGATATAGAAAAAACCAGTCATCGTAGCACTTTTGCTATAAATCCATTTTGGCAACGTTTTCAGATCTGAAACTTTTACAGGTCGAAGATCAGATCCCCATGTACCTTGTGTCCAAAGGAAAAACTCTAATTCGTTGTACTTTGTGATTTATGATTTGTACAATATAGGGTTTCGGCCTCTTCCAGATCTGAGTCAAAATCAGGTGACCTTGGGAAAAAGGTCATAACTTGGGATAGGAAGCTCCAAATGAAATTTTGTAAGAAGTGACAGGTAGTAAATGGATTGTAATATCTCAAGAAAAGTTTTCAAAGGCCGAAGTTGAACCAATGACACGTGGCACACCGTATAAGTTCGCTCTCCTGTATTATCCCATAAATAGGTCACGTTGCGACACTTGGCATAAATCTCTCTCAGAGAATCCAATTGAGGTCAGACCTATCGAGATGGAAAGATAACAGGTCGGGTTATCTTATGAAAATGTTTCAGACCCTGTGCATCAAAAATTTCATAGTTACACCAGAAACAATCAGGTACATATTTCTGTCAAAACAGAATTATTTTTTAGTACCTTCATTCATGGCTTCCGGAATTTAGGGCTTCGAAGAAAGTTGGAATTTTTGTAATCGGAGACCACGGCTAGATGCTACTCATAAAAATAGAAATTTAGATACCAAGATCATATTTTTTGGTTGGGCAGAAGGCCGGGCTTGATCAAACCCCAGTTCAGGACTTTGATTGGAAAGATGGAAAATTAGGGCTTCTGCAAAAATTGGAATTTTGGAAATCTGTGACCACGGCTGGAAGCTCCTCAAAAAAATCGAAGCTTAGAGTTTTGAATCAAATCTTTTGGTTGGGTGAAGCTCCGGGAAACTCAAACCCTAATTCAGGGTCCTCCCAGTGAATCCAGAAATCTAAAAGACAATTTTGAGGGGTGAAACTTTGCAGTTTTCAAATTATGAATATACCAACTTAATCGGCTCATCAAGGTGCATATTTCTATCCTTTCGAAAGTTTGAAATTCAAATTTTGAATTTTTGGGTTTTCTTTGACAAACCCTAATCCAGCTCCAAGTCCAGTTCTTGCAAATCAAGTGGATTGGGTTGATCCTAGAAGAATATGGATTGGTCACCTGCATAAGTGAAGAAGTTTCTGTCTCAGAGGGAGATGAGGCTAAGGCCTTCCATAAGAAGATTACAAGCAATCTTGACAAGAATGGCTTACAGGTATGTTTTATGGTTAAGTTCATCATATGTTTGTCTTCATATCATTAGAGTACAATCTTGATTAATTACTGGACTTGTCGTATCACCTTAATAGAAGATATTCATTGATTAAGGTTTTGACACTTATGATTGTACTAATGCATTGTGATGTTGTATGAGGTTTATGTTGTTTGCTAACACAAAAGGTACACCAAGAAAGTCAAATCATGTTCTACTTTAAGAACATATGCTCATGGTGACATGAAGACAAATATTCATCCATTGTCATGGATCACATAGAAGATCTACTTTCAAGGTATGTATAACTTGGTTCTACAATGGTTAACTGATGAGACATGCAGGTTACTAGCACAAGTCACTGAAGAGAACCAGAAGACATTATGTGGGTATGTTAGACATAACTAGCTTGCATGCTAATCCAGGTATGTTTTTCCTATATCAAGCTAGAATCCTACATTGTGTTAGGATCTTATACTGTTGTGTTCTTGATAATGATTATTCATGAAGTCATAGGTTTGAATAGTCATGTTTGTATGCATATTATGTTTCTTACCATAATTGATGATATGTCAAACCAGAAGAATCGTGAAGGTATAGGTTTGAGTAATCACGGGGTTATGCATTGATGATTTAATTAATCAGAAGAGTCCTATGATCAAATAAGAATATGCATGAGTAAAAGAAGACTTCCCTAAAACCTTGAATACTAATGCTTATTATCTGTGAATGATCATCACTATACATGTTTAAGATTATTGTGTTTTGATAGTATTAAGATTATACTAATAAATGTGTGATTATGTATGAGGCCTCAAGGATAACACAATGATGATACTAATAAGCATGCATAGTGATTAAGGATGGATGTAAGTTCAAGGACAGGTAATCCAAGAAGCAAAGATCAAGAGGGAGCACACTCCAATTGTTCCTGCAAGAAAGCAAAGAAGCACACTTCAGTAGTTTCTGCAAGGATGCAGATATTTAGAGGGAGTTGACCATCTTTCTACATTCCACAACAGAAAGGTGTAGAAGAAGCTACTTCAGCAGCTCCTGCAAGGAAGCAAAGACTCAAAGGGAGTCCACCCAGCAACCAAACAAAGATAAGTATTTTTAATTTATCATTTCTTGCATATTTGTTTGTTTAAATAAAATTGTACAATGATGTATATGCTCATGTTCCTAGACTTAGGATATGTATTGTGTATATTAGAATGATTGCATTGATGAACAGTATACTACTACTATGCATGTGATGGGTAAGTGGCCTATGGCACTGTACAACATTCCAGTGCTACTTATCTAGAATGAAACCTCTTTGCTGACATGTTGGGAGTAGTGCAAACTCTTAACAATGTTCTGGTAGAGACTGGAAGGCATCTAGAAAGTTGTGGAACATGGATAAATGTTGTATTGAAGCATTGGCTAAGATAATTGCATGACTGTATGACATATTTCTTTATTTGTAAGAATTTGTCTGAAAATTATGAGATGTTTCTAATCATGCAATTTAACTTGTTTTGTAGAAAAGACCGTATACCTTCACCTACAAAAGAAGGACTACAACATTTGTTCAAGCAACAAAATTATCTATTGAAGATATTGAAGTTCCCAGGATACGGGAAGAATGCCATGATCCATCGATCATGAAGAACGATGTTTGGGATGCGGTCCCAAGAGCTAAAGGGAAGTCTGTTGTGGCTTCCAAATGGAACTATCAAATCAAGCATGCTGCAGATGGCAACATAGAGAAATATAAAAGTGATGAAATAGAAGATACACCAGATGGATTTCAAGATAGCCTTCTTGAATGGTGTAGTCATATATGTGTGCAGAACTTGGTAGGATAGACAGCTTTCTATCCAGTTTGGGCTTTACCAAGAGTAAAGTGGATTCCAACCTTTACTACAAGGTTGAGGAAGGCAATCCAGTGATACTACTTTTGTATGCGGATAACCTGTTTGTTACAGGTGAAGATAGATTGATTGCCGACACGCAGTGGAAGCTTGCTACAAAGTTCAAGATGAAGAACTTGGGGATGATGCACTATTTGTTTTTGGCATGGAGGTGTGGCAGAGTGCAGATGGAATCTTCCTTGGACAAGGGAAGTATGGAGTAGAGATCCTGAAGAGGTTTGAGATGATGGACTGCAAAGCTATGGCCACACCTATGGCATCGAACCTGAAGCTTCTATGTGATGCTTCATCTGAGCCGGTTGATATCACTATATATATCGTCAGATGATTGGGTCCTTGATGTACCTGACGAACATGAACCAGATATTTTCTTTGCGGTGAAAACATTGAGCCAGTTCTTGATGGATCCGAGGAGTGTTCACCTGGTTGCTGTAAAGAATGTTTTGAGGTACCTGAAGGGTACAGTAGATTATGGGCTCAAGTATGAAGCGAATCAAAATTTTAACCTGCAGGGTTATGTTGATTCATATTGGGCTGGCAGTGCTGCAGATAGGAAGAGCACATCTGGATGCTGCTTCAGTATGGGATCAGGTCTGATCTCTTGGTTTAGCAGGAAGCAGTCCTGTGTAGCACTGAGTAAAGCTGAGGAAGAGTATGTTGCAGCCTGTTCAGCAAGTTGTGAGACAGTATGGCTATGGAAGCTACTATCTGAGTTATTTGATCTCCCATTGGATGCTACTGGTATCTTTTGTGATAACCAGAGTTGTGTGAAGTTGTCTAAGAACCCATTCTTTCATGACAGGTCGAAACACATAGAGATCAAATATCACTATATTAGGGATATGGTGTAGAGAGGAGTTGTTAAGCTCCTGTACATTGCGATGGATGAGCAGATTGTAGATGTGCTGATGAAACCACTAGCCATAGTGAAGTTTGAGTACTTCAGAGAGAGGCTTGGTGTTCTTCGGTTTGATGACACTTCGAGGAAGAAGTGATGGACACATTTGCAGAGGCCATTCCAATCATGTTGGAAGGAGGATCCTTCACATGGTTGTGGATGTAAGCGCTGGATGATGAACATCAAGACGATGCTCCGTTACTGCTCTGTATACGCATCAGGATGATGGTGGATATGATTAGTTGGATCATTTATATGTATATGTATGTATGCATCATGTTGGATGCTAGATACAATCAGTTGGATCATTTATGTATGTACGCTTCATGTTGGATGTTGGATATGATCGGTTGGATCATTTGTATGTATTTTGTATATGCATCACGTTGGATTCTTGGACCATGTATCTGTATATGTATCAGGTGGATACATTGTATGATCAGGTAGATCATGTATGTTGATATGTATCATGTATGATCAGGTGGATCATGTATTTGTATTTGTATCAGGTGGATACATTGTATGATCAGGTGGATCATGTATGATGATATGTATCAGGTAGATACTTGGTATGCATCAGGTAGATGCATGATATGATTAGGATGATCATGGATGATGAGCTTCAGGATGTTGCTCTAGATGGCTTGCCGCAGGATGTTGCAGTGATGACGATCAAGATGATCATGTATACATCAGGATGATGTATGGTGAGTATCAAGTTGATACTCTATGGCCGTGGATCAGGTTGTGCAGATGAGCATATAATTTGGCCCTGGGAGATTTGCAGATAGTCTTTCGAGGTTTTTCCTATGGCATATAATTTGGACCTGGGATATCTGGAAAATGCTCTTTTGAGGTTTTGCTCTGGGAGGACATATAATTTGGCCCTGGGAGATCTACAAATAGTCTTTCAAGGTTTTTCCTATGGCATATAATCTGGCCCTGGGATATCTGGCAGATGCTCTTTTGAGGTTTTGTCCTATGGCATATAATATGTCCCTGGGAGATCCGATAGGTTTGGCTGTGTTCCCGTAATAAGTCCTGGGATGCTCTTGCGAGGTTTTTCCATGACCACATATAATCTGTCCCTGGGAGATCCTATAGGTAGAGCTGTGTGCTCGTAACAGCCTGGGATGCTCTTGCGAGGTTTTGTGGTGACCACATATAATCTGTCCCTGGGAGATCCTATAGGTAGAGCTGTGTGCTCGTAACAGCCTGGGATGCTTTTGCGAGGTTTTGTGGTGAGGTCACATATAATATGGACCTGGGAGATCCTATAGGTAGAGCCGTGTGCTCGTAACAACCTGGGATGCTCTTTCGAGGTTTTGTGATGCATGTAATAAGTCCTGAGGATTCCACAGTATGGCCAGTGATGATGAAGACCTGCAGGTGGTGGGCCTACATCCAGTATGAAAAAGGATTGGCTCTATAGAACTTCCTATGACGAGTAGATTTAGAGATTGATTGAGATAGCAGCAGCAGTGACGATGATGATGACTCGATGACGATTATCCAGTGACGATGATCCAGAGAAGATGACTTGTGCTAGAAGACCTCTGTCGAGAAATACCTTCCTAGTTAAGAGGGAGTGTTGATATATATGTAACTTCGGAATGTATTTCACTTATATGTATATTGTATTCCTATAGAGATGTTATTATTCCTCTATACGGAAGTGTCGTCATTTATATTGTAAGTGTCATAACTTATACTTGATGGGTTATTAGACCACCTTGTTTGGGTCGGCCCTGTATAAGTCATGTGGTTCAAAGGGTTATTAGACCACCCTATTGGGGGTCGGCCATGTGGGTCAAAAGGTTATTAGACCACCCTAGTGGGGGTCGACCCAGTCAGCATTATGTTAAGTGGTTAAGTTGAGGATGACCTAGTTGAGTAAAGGTCAAGTCAAGTTAGTGTATAAATAGAGAGCGTGTCTCTCTCATTTTACACATTTTCTATTCTCTCACTCACACTTGGGAGAGTGGTGCACTTGTGGAGGAGGAGGCTCTACTGCTAGGAGAAGACTATCTCTTGTATTCTGGTTGTATCATTGCTCTATCTATCTCTGAGGAAGTTATTGGGGTTTTTCACCTTTATGGTTTTCCCCAAGTAAACTCTGTGTCTCTTGTGTGCTTGCATTATTGTGTCCATGATTGATATGCTGTAGATTTGCTGTACATGTTGTTCTCTCATTTAAGATCCTAGATCAGATTGAAGTAAATTTTGAAAATTTAACACAGCATTATGTTAAGTGGTTAAGTTGAGGCCGACCTAGTTGAGTAAAGGTCAAGTCAAGTTAGTGTATAAATAGAGAGTGTGTCTCTCTCATTTTACACATTCTATTCTCTCACTCACACTGTGGAGAGTGGCACACTTGTGGAGGAGGAGACTCTGCTGCTAGGAGAAGACTATCTATTGTATTCTGGTTGTATCATTGCTCTATATATCCCTGAGGAAGTTATTGGGGTTTTTCACCTTGATGGTTTTCCCCAAGTAAACTCTGTGTCTCTTCTGTGCTTGCATTATTGTGTCCATGAATGATATGCTGTAGATTTGTTGTACATGTTGTTCTCTCAGTTAAGATCCTAGATCAGATTGAAGTAAATTCTAAAAATTTAACAACATTTGGAATGGGCTCAACACTATGCAATATAAAGTGATTGTGGGTGATTTTGAAAACATTGCAAATCTTGTTCCCAAAAAGGAGTACTCCCTAGTTATTGCAGATATCCCTCATGGATACAATATCAAAAACATTACTTATGATTGTGGGCCTTATTCATACTAGTCATTCAATAAAGTGGTTTCAAGATTTCTGGACGTCACAACATCACCCCTATGGAGATTTATTGTTTTCCATTCATATGTACATGGATGGGAAATGCTAACAACCTTCAAGGATAAAGCAAACTCAAGGAAACAACTGTATTGGTAAGATATTTGTAGTATATTATTGAACATTTGAATTTCGAAACCAAAATTATTTTTCTATAATTTAATTAGATTCTTATCTATTTCTGTTACATGCATAAGCCTAACATTCATATCTCCAGCACTGATTCATTAATGAGTGATACTGAAAACATACATCTTGCATGTTGGACAAAAGATGAGACCTATGAATCTTTTTTAATCAATGTAAAGACTGGAGGCAAATATAGTCAATTATTGTCTTATAATTCCGTGGTTAACAAGTTGACATATGAAAAAAGATATTTGAAAGGAGAGACTCCAAACATCTACTAGAAGCCACACACATTGATTAATTCTCTTATACATAATTTTTCAAAAGAAGGAGATTGGGTTCTAGAGTTGTTCTCCGGATTAGGTAATATTTCTGATATTACACATGAAACTAATGCAGTAATCTAAATTCAGTAATATATATTTTTTATATTTATGTTTCATTATGTTATTTAACATTTTTTTGTTTTGTATGTGGTGATTAGGTACAACAATAGCATGCTCCTTACAAAAAGGAAGAAATTGCATATCCATTGAGAATGATCTACTACACTGCAATTATGTCAAGCAAATAATTAATGCTATGAAAGTTCTTCCAGATGAAATGCAAGAAGTTGGTATGAAGAAAGGAGAATTTAGTGAGTCACTTGTGGCAAAGATGTCAAAAGAGCCTCAACCTCCTTTAAAAGGGATTTTTGGAAAAGATCACTTTGGGCATTTTGTTGAAGTAGAAGACCCAATGGAAGAACACATTGAGGTCCAGGAAGAGAGCCAACCAACATAAAATTTCAATTTTGATGAAGATTTCAGGCTGCATGATATTGTTGATTAGTTTCATATCATTGAGGAAAATGTCAAAGTTGACAAATTTTGATAAGATATTTTTGTAATGTTTTGAATTGAAGATTTTATTATGCGAATAACTGTTATGTTTTTAATATGCTATTTAGAAATATATAGTATACATTTTGTTGAGTTTATGTGAAGCATCAATTTATGGAAAATAATGTTAAATAGTATCATTTTTATACATCACATAGCTGAAAATACGTTGAAAAATGGTTTGAAATCTCTTTTTTTTTCTCATTTTGTTTATAAAATTTCCCAAAAAATGACTTCTTTAAGATACAAGTTTAATAAAAAAACTTTGAAAATACATATATTTTCCATTCTAAATAGCTTCTAAATCGTACAAAAATTAAAAAATGTGTGTATTTGTATACTATAACTAGCTATTAAATGTAGATTTTTTTGTAAAGTTTGGAAAAAGGCCATTGTAAATAAAAGTTATAGTTTTCTTATGACCAAGAAGTTTCAAAATCACAAAAAAATGGCTCAAAATGAAAAATGTTGCTACTTGTATACACACTTTTTGAAATGTAGGTGAAAACAACCACTAAAATTGATTCCCCAAAACACGAGAACAATGTCAAGTTCTTGTCAAGTTGTATAACTTGGTTTTCCCACAACTCTTGATCACACCATAGATTCACACACAAGAATGCTTCATCCACTAATTGACATCTTTTTCATGGCCATTATGTCACTACCGTGAACCACATGACAAGTCCACAATTGGAATGTCTTACTCCATTAGTGACAACTTCTTGACAAATGGATTTCCTTACCCATTCTCATTGATTACACATAAGTTGCTAGTTCATATCCTACAACATCATGCAACTTCTTTTAGCATACATGCATTTTCCCACAAGGATGATTCACCAATCACCTTTACAATCTGCATGTCCCTTACTTGCTTTCCTATTACATTCCTTACTGAGCATTCTCTTATACAATAGCCATATTCAATAATCAAGAGATTCTATGACTCTTCCATGCAATTCAAATTGCACATATTAGTCACGATAATACCTTGGAAGCATTCCTATCCAAGGAACCAATATCCATTATTGGTTTCTTTTATTCTTTCATCATTAGACAAGTTTGTCACTCCTCTATTCTACATGTTCCCAACTATACCTCCACATTATCATGAGAGCACCATTACCATCATGCAAAAATTTTCAAAAATTTTGGTCGCTTTAGAGTTCATCCACATTGCGAATTTGTTGTCCATCCAAGCCTAGACGCTCTTCTCTGCTTGCTATTTAAATTGACATATTTTTTTTCAAACAAGGTTAAATGCAATTTTCTATTCCGATCTCTAAGACATGAATTTATCATTCACATTTTGACTGTGCACCATTGTTCCATTCTAGATAATATTTCCAACAACTATCTCCATGTTTCATTATGATCTAGGAGTTGAAAATTGCACTCCCCAAAATGCTATTTTTTTCTCCCAATTCTGCACTTTTTTTTACAGGTGCAATTAGCTCCGGAAACCAACATTAGACATCTGTAGAATAAAATATAGCAAGAACTAGAAAATATTTTATATCGAGTGAAGTTATTTCATACAACAAGGATCACACAACAACTTTTAGATCTATGATCCGATGCTCCAGTCAACCTCTATAGAATTATGGGTTTGAATACTTTTAACTTTTGCACTTTTTCCCTGATTTTGATTTTTTACGATTTTACGAGAACTGGTTATCTCATAAACTAAGCATTTTTGGAAAAACATTGTTTAAAAAAAATTGTCCATATTGATGAGTAGGTAAAATTTCTAGTTCAATACGTTTCCTGGTTTCGACATCTAGGGTCACTTTTACCTCATGCAAGCCTTCCAAAATCCCTAAAAAGTGCTCCGAAATAGTGAATTTTGGCCTTCTTTCGCTCCCCGGTATCATACATTTTGGAATTTGACTCCAAGATTCTAGATTTATCTACGTGCTTGGTCGAAGACCATACCATATCAATTTTTTCCCAAATCGAACATCCATCGGGTCTCTAGGAATAGAGGAAAGTCACTCATTTCAAATTTCTGGCAAGTTGGAGAAAAATGGGATCAAGCCTCTAATTGATGTTTTTGTGACCTTCAACAATGGCATCCGAATGCTTCAGGTCTCCTCAAATTCTAAGATAAACTGCTACTTTTATGGCCAAAACAATTTTCAGGCTCCAACTTTTTTTTGAATCGCCACTGCGAGGTTGGACCTTCCTTGTCGGCCCTTCTCATAACAATCTATTGGAAACCCCCATAATAGAATCCTGAAATGACATCACTGATTCCTCATGGACCTTTTCTTCGAAGATAATTTTTCACCCCCTTTGATTGATGGATGATGTCCAACTATTGTCGACCAACGACCACTGCAGACCTATACTTTGTCGTGCCTGCAGACTTATCTCCACGACGTATTCCTCGTGACACATTTTGGAAATACTGCATATATGTAGATACGACCACCGACCAAGGAATGACACCGGACTACCAACGATCGACAACTGACTACCATCGACTAATGAGCTCCATGGACCTTTCTCTGTGCCATATTTTTCAAAGCGCATTTTAGCACCCCTCGGATGCACACTGTCGACCACCGAACAATGATCGTTGAGCACCTTTTTATTTCCATGCCAACAGAACTTTATCCATGGTACTTCCATGAAATCCTCTCCACTGAATTCTGTGGACTCTTCCCGACTATTACCGCATACTTTTCTCCATGGATTCCCACAAATTATCTTCATGTAACCCCTACAAATTCCTACTGATGACCGAGGACTGAGGACCGACAACCAACAGACAATCGTCATGGATCCATACTGTGTGATTCTTACAACTATGGATGTCTTCCATCTGCAAGCCTACCCGATGTGTTTGGTCCATGCACACCCCTCTTTCCCACATGGCACGGATGGCGTCCACCTCAAATTTTACCAATTTGTCATTTTCAAGAGTTGTAACGGCTCACTAAGAAAGAAATTTTGGGAAGACGAATGCTGGAGCCATTTCCAACTGAAATAAAACACATAGCTATGAGGTATCTGCTCAATGGATTCCCACCTTCCATTATCCAGTGTTCAAGTCAAGGTTGTGTTGTGAATAGTAATCATCGATCATGATTCTTCTCCCTGGTAATAAATCATCTGTAAATTTAAACCCACTATTTTAACCAAAATGTTTTTATCACTTCATGTGCAACTGATTTCCTTCCTGTGAGTGCAGATTATAGCCCAAACATCCCCAGTGCTGCAACCATTTGTTCTGGTACCACTTTGTCGCGTCCCCACCCATCATTCTGACCGACGACGGGGACATGACAAATATGTGGGGTTCTATATTTTTCTCCCATGGCCATATTACGAAATTCAGAAACATTTAAATGTGTGTGTGGATGCATAATAAAAGTACACAACGGAAATAAATTGATTTCACACACACAACATGCAAATACAAACATATTCACCACATGCATAATAACAATAATAATTCATGCTCATTCAACACACCGGTAAATTAACAAATAAACACTTATATTTAAATTGAAGTCATCCAAGCAAATGGCTATGGAAGAGCAATGTTCCACCCATCCATAGACACTCTGTCTAGCACTTTATCTTTCTGCTGAGAGACCACCCCCGAGTTGGGCTAGGTATCCACTAAGGAGGAACTACATATGCTCACCCATAACCATAAGAAAACTTTCTGATGCTAATCCAACACACAACTGAGTTTATCAAGCATGTAGAGAGATGGCGAAGGTGAATGCTAAGTCAGTGAGCTCAACCACAGAGCTAAAAGAACCTCAATTGGTCTCATACATCCTTAGCACCCACTTTAGCTACCACACCCAACACAAGGAAGGTCCCCTTCTTTGCTACAAAGTCCCTCATGCGCCCATTCCGTCCAATGCAATTCAGGATGGGCATAGAAAGGTCCAAGATGATAAAATTCATAGATATTTTCCTAAACTGTGTTTATCAATCCATTCCAACATCTCATCCCTCTCAAACTTCAATAGTCTCATGGATTTTCTTATTTTTGGCAATGCTAATTTGCAGCCACGAAATTGAACTTTCGGGCTTCCAAATATGGGTTCTTCCAGGGATTTTTGGGCTTTTGACACTCTCAATTTCTCCCCAGGGGCCGGGTCTATGGATCCCCCACTTTATTTCATGATCAACAAAATTTTTTGGGTGTATTTAACAGTCTAAAACATGGCATTTTATCAAGTTTCGATTTATGCAATTCCTCTTGCTGGGAATGCATAGCATGCTCCAAATCGCTCTCTGGTTTCCAAAAAATGGAATGGAAATGATGGGAAATTAATTCCCATGAGGAATATTGATTTCTGGGCCAAGTAAACTAATCCCATTGTGAAAATCAGATCACATCCAAGAACTCTCCAAGAAATTATACTCTCTCATATGAAAAATCTCACACAACTATTCAAAGGCACAAAAATAATGCACAAGAATGGATTTCTGTATTACTTTTCATGAAAAATAATTATATCAGCCAACATATGAATTTTGTAGGCTGTTATTAAATAACATTACAATAATAATTTGAATGGCTAAAGATTCCAAAAGAATCTCCTATTCATCAGACTTTCTAAAACTGCCCATCCCCCCTAGGTGGCAAGTTGACTTTCCAAAACTGCTCAAAAGATCATGAATTATCTAATTAGTGATATGAAGGTGAAATATAGCCAAAATAGATGCCAAATATGATATTTGAGTAGAAATGGTGTTAAGGAATGTTTTTGGTGTAAAAAACACTTTCTTAGGTTGACTAGCTCTTTCCTATGGGGGAAAAAGCAGTAAAAGCAACAACTTTCTTCACAAATGCGCCGTCCTTCCTAAATCTTATCCAGAAATGTTTAGAAATGTGCCCAAGTGTCCTAGGTGACTTGTAGATCACACCTTGAATGGAATCTTATCCTCCCATGTTGCCTTGTGGACCACACAATGGAAATTTCCTCATTTATTACATAGAATTAACCAACAAGTGATTATTTAATGCATCTTATGTAATTAAATAAATGGTAGGAAGGCTTAATTATTCCAACACCCCCTCTTAAGTCTGACTTAAATGAAATAAATATCAGAAAATAAAATACTAAGGGCCTAGTAACAAGACTTGGTCACCCCGTACAAAATACTGTCGGTCCACAAAACAAGGATAGAAGGAAAACCTCATGGGAAAAACCTTCCCTCAAAACATGGACATATCAAAATTGAAAGGTTGCTGATCAACCCTTCACTCCACCACATGTCGAACCATCCCAAGTAGTGATCTAAGATAGCTGAATGTCTTCTCTGTGAAAGCCTTGGTGAAGCTATCTGCAGTTTGCTCACCTGTGGGGCAATACTGCAAATATATGATCTGGTCATGCACTAGGCCTCTGATATAGTGCATATGAATCTCTATGTGCTTGGTCCTCAACCTCTGTACTAGATCACATGAAACTCTAATGGCACTCTGGTTGTCATAATAAATGACAGTAGGAGTACTGAAAGAAATCTCAAACTCAGACAAAATCCCCTGCAACCAAACACACTGTGTAGCAGCATTCACTGCTCCTCTGTACTCTGCCTCCAATGAAAATAGTGCTATGGCATTCTGTTTCTTGTTGGACCAGTAAACAGGGCCACCTCCAAGCATGAATACAAATCCTGATGTGGATTTCCTGTCAAGTCTATCACCAGCCCAATCCGAATCTGTGAAACCCAAGAGATCTAAGCTCGAATCTACCACATAGTGAATCCAATCACTCTTTGTGCCCTGCACATAATGAAGGATTCTTTTTGCATCCCTCTAATGTAGCTCATGTGGCTTCTCCATATATCTAGATGCTACAATCACAACAAATGCAAGATCTGGTCGAGTGTGTGTGAAGTAGGGCAAGCTTCCAATCAACTGTCTATATAGAGTACTGTCAAAAAGCGGTGTAGATTCTGCTTCTTCCATTCTAACTCCAGAAAGGAATGGAGTCTTAGAAGGATTGCAATCAGCCATATGAAACTTCTTTAATAGATCAGAAGCATACTTTGGCTGACATACCTTGGTTCCTTCTTTTGTTTAAGAAATCTCAAGCCCCAAAAATTGCTTAAGAATTCCCAAGTCACTCATGGGGAATGCTTGGTGCATTGCGGTCTTAAGTGATGCTATTTGTTCAGTGCTATCACCTATGATCAGAAAATCATCAACATACAGCACTATTAACATAATAAAACCATCAGCAAACTTCATATAGACATTTGGGTCAGATTTACACCGAACATAGGATTGTGACAACAAAATATTGTCCATCTTCTCATACCAAGCCCTGGGGGCTTGCTTGAGTCCATACAAAGATTTTTTCAACCTACAAACAAGGTTTGGATCTGATGTGTACCCTTTTGGATGCTGCATATATATTTATTCTTCAAGTTCCCCATGGAGGAAAGCACTTTTCACATCCATGTGATGTACTTCCCACCGCTTGGAAGCTGCCACTGCCAAAACTAGACTAATGGAGTCCTTCTGAGCTACCGGTGCAAATG
Source organism: Larix kaempferi (assembly GCA_027924585.1). NCBI lineage: Eukaryota > Viridiplantae > Streptophyta > Pinopsida > Pinales > Pinaceae > Larix > Larix kaempferi. The sequence continues at coordinate 14,401,471 of BSBM01000761.1, forward strand.
TTTCATTATAATAAATTCCTTGGACCTGAGAATAACCCTTTTATACCAGCCTTTCTTTTTACTTAATGGCTATACCATCCGCTACACATTTAGTCTTATAAATCCATTTGCATCTTACCAACTTTCTGCCTGCGGGGAGCTTGACTAGCTCCCAAGTTTCATTCTTCTGCAGTGACTGAAACTCCTCTTCCATAGAAATATACCATCTAGGATCATGTGAGGCATCCTCATATGTTTTTGGATCAGAATCTATCATCATATAGTACTTCTCAGAAAGATAAGGATCATTCACATTGAGAGCAGTCTCAAACTGTGATTTAGTCCTCCTTTGGTCCTGAGGATTGCCTGCTAGTTCACCTGCTGCTTGCAAAGTTTTTGCAGCCCACTTAGGACTTGTAGGTGAGTTAGCATCTGAAATAAATTGATCCTCATCATCAGAAATATCAGAATAAAAAATATCAAGAACATCACTTACTTCTTCTTCAGTCGGCGGTGAAGATGAATCTCCAATTTCTGCACTCTGAGAGGGCTCTTCCTCAAACTGCACACTTCTTTCGATGAATGCTTTATGAGTTATCATGTTCAAAATATTATAAGCTTTGTATTCCTATGAATATCCCACAAATAAACATGGCTGGCTTTGGGGCTGCATATCCCTCCTCTTCTCAATCGGAATCCTAGCCCAATCCTTTGAGCCAAAAATCCTGAAATGAGAGATATCTGGTTTGTTACCTATCCAAGCCTCGAAAGGAGTGATACCTTTGAGAGCTTTGTGTGGTACTCTATTCTAAATATAGGTGGCACAATTTACTGCTTCAGCCCATAGATTAGGAGACAAACCTTTTTCCTCAAGCATGCATGTGGCCATCTCCTTAAGAGATCTATTCTTCCTCTCAACAACCCCATTTTGCTGAGGTGTATATGGAACTGTATGTTGCATCTGTATGCCCTATGAAGCAAAAAATTGCTGAAACTCTGATTTCACATACTCACCACCATTATCAGATCTTAACACTTTAATATTCCTACCAGAATGATTCTCAACTGAGGATTTGAATAGCTTGAATAACCCAAAAACTTATGATTTAAGCTTGATGAAATAAACCCAACAATAACTGCTGAAATCATCTATGAATGTGAGAATATAGTTTGTTGAATTCAATGGCTTATGAGTAAATGGACCTAATATATTAGTGTGTATAAGTTCCAATTGTGCAGTGGTTCTCTCAGTGGTAGATCTCCCATACTTGTGCTCAGGGTGTTTTCCTAGGATGCAGGATTGACAGACACCTTTGGAAAATTTGATATTGGGCAGCCCTATAACCATCTCTTTCTCATGAAGTTGGGAAAGGTATTTGTAGTTTAGGTGGCCAAATATTTCATGCCATAGCTTGCTGGACTCATTGGCATGGGTCACTAGAGTAGAAGGTGAGGAGTTTGGCACAAAATGAGACAACTTGTAGAGTCTAGAACAGTGTTCAGCAGTGCCAAATGCAATAATTTTTCCTGTTGAAATTTCTGCTATCTCAACATCATTTGGGGTAAAGGTTACTCTCTTGGGAAGCCTTATATGGGTCATCTGATAGACTGACAGTAGGTTTGTAGCAAGTCTAGGGACATATAAAACATTATTGAATCACCCTAACTTGAGATCCATGCTACCTTTTCCTTTGCTAGAAGTTTCATAATTGTCTCCCAATACAATATTCGGACCATTGGAAGAGTCAAGTGAAGTAAAATACTTACTTGCAGACACCTTGTGTCTTGAAGCACCGGATTCAATGATGAATGATGAATATTGGGAAGTGCCGACCATTAGTGCATGAACTCTCTCTTTGTCATCGGAATTTGATCCTCCATCCTTCCTTCTTGCGTTCTCTCGGAGAGGGATGTTGGATTTCTCCAATGCCTGAGTTAATTGGTCGATGGTCTTCTTCATACAAGAGCTTTCGGGATGAAATCCCTTTCTGCAATAATTTCACTTTGTCCTCTCATTCTTCTTGTTCAGATTCTTCTTGAACTTTGATGGCTCTCCATTAAAATTCTGCTTGTCTTTCCGCTCACCGGTGGGATTCTTGAAGATTCCTTTCTTCTTGCCTTTTGAATTCTTTGAGTCTCCAACGTTTAGAAAATGGTCTTTGGATGGATTTTTAATGGCTCCCATTAAGACCATATTGTCTTGTTCTTGAGTTAGTGACTCCATGAATTCTGAAAGTGACGGGCTCTTCCAATTTTTAATTGCTTTTCGGGTGGAATGGAAGGTGGAAACAAAAATTGAATAGTCCGGGCCAAACTTGGAGAGAATGGCCAAAACTAATTGCTCATCTTTCTTGTCTATTCCACATTGCTTCAGCTGCAATACAAGATAATTGAATTTGGAGAAGAAGTCTTGTGGATTATCGAAATTTTGCAGACTCAAAGAGACTAGCTCGTTATCCAATTGGTGGCCTCTCAATTCATTGGTTTTACCAAACAATTCTTGAATTTTCAGCCATACTTCATTGGGTGAAGTGAGGCCATCAAGACGAAATAAGAGTTCTCTAGATGTAGTGAGACATAACAGCCCATAGGCTTCATCCCTTCAATTATGCCATTTATATTTCTCCACTGCTGAGGTTGGCTCAACTTCTGTTGCCATGGTCACCTTGTAGAGCCCTTTGCTCCTCAGTAGAATCTCCATCTGTGATTTCCAATCAAAGTAATTGAAAGGAGTGAGGATGATCTGCTGTGTATGATCCATTGCTACAACTGATATAAACTTTTGGACTGAAATTAGAACACTTCTGGATTCCAAAATGCGCCCTGCAGAGAATAGAAATCACCCGGTGGTTTGATCAATGCGGCCTTCCTGAGACTGTTGGATCCTGCAAGACAATCAATAGATGAAAGGAATAGCTTGATGGCTCTGATACCATGTGAAAATCAGATCACATCCAAGAACACTCCAAGAATTTACACTCTCTCATATGAAAAATCTCACACAACTGGTCAAAGGCACAAAAATAATGCACAAGAATGGATTTTTGTATTACTTCTCATGAACAATAATTACATCAGAAAAAATATAAATGTTGTAGGCTATTATTAAATAACATTACAGCAATAATTCAAATGGCTAAAGATGCCAAAAGAATCTCCTATTCATCAAACTTTCTAAAACTGCCCATCCCCCCTAAGTGCAAGTTGACTTTCCAAAAATTCTCAAAAGCTCACGAATTCTCTAATTAGTGAGCTAAAGGTGAAATATATCCAAAATAGATTCCAAATACGAGATTTGAGTGGAAATGGTGTTAAGGAAAGTTTTTGGTGTAAAAAACACTTTCCTAGGTTGACTAGCTCTTTCCTATGGGGGAAAAAGCAGTAAAAGTAGCAGCTTTCTTCACAAATGCACCCTCCTTCCTAAATCTTATCCAGAAATGTTTAGGAATGCACCCAAGTGGCCTAGGTTACTTGTAGATCACACCTTGAATGGAATCTTATCCTTCCATGTTTCCTTGTGAACCACAAAATGGCAATTTCCTAATTTATTATATAGAATTAACCAACAAGTGATTAATTAATGCATCTTATGTAATTAAATAAATGGCAGGAAGGCTTAATTATTCCAACACCCATAACCTTCCATATAAATTTATGTAGTCATCCCATGCTCGATTAAATTCATGAGATGATTTCTCAACCATCTCCTTACAACATAATTAAAGATCAGCAAGGGAAGTCAAGATGGGTTCTCAAGATGACACTTGGAAACAAAGGATTTGACCCCACACCCATCACCTCTCCCTAGTGGATAAACACAACCCCCTCATTTTTGTTGCTTCCATATCCAACTATTAGACATTTTATTTGTATTATAAAATTTACATGCCGTTACATTGTTTTTCCATGGCCGACTGGCACATGTCCACAATATATAAAATACATGCCATTATAAGATGAGCATTCACTAGTGGGGCCTCTACCTTGAGCTCCATGCTATGAATCGTATATCACATATTTACAATATTTACATATCAGGCCAATAATTACAAGGATAAACATAGAGACATTACATCAATGATGTGGGTAGATGCATTCTACTAAAATTATAGGGTAAGGGAAGGCTTATGGCATTTCCTTTGTAATATTTTCATATGCCTCTATAGTCACCTTCATATTAATCCAAGAGTGATTCTTTTCCAACTTTCTTTTAGGGGGATACTCTCATGTTCATTCTCCCTAGATTCATATTCTGCTTTTCTCCTGATATGAATTAATGAGGATATTATTTACATGGCATATCTACAGGAAATTTAATTTCCTATAAGATATTAGAATCCTCCCTTCCACCCTTATTTTTGATGAATGCATAACCTCCCATGGAAATATAATACTAGATATGAATATTATTCCTTGATTTTAGAAAATAGATTTCATCAATTTACACTAGCTTCCTAACTATTCTAATATAAATATCTATAAGGTGATGAGCATTGGGAGTTTTTATGGGGCCAAATCCAACTCATACAACCTAATAACAATAAAATTCCCCCCTAAAGTCCTATCTCCTCAACTATATTTAATAATTACCTATACGTAGGGTTGAATTTCTTCAAGCATCCTCTTTAGTTCCCTATGTGTTATGATGGTGAAGGATGTGTACATGAAGTTATTATGTAATTGAATAGGGAGGTTTCCTCCTCAGTCATTATGGCCTAAAGTATCCATTCAACACACCTGAAGTGCTTTCCATACTAAGACTTTTGAATACCCAAGTGAGTGAGGGAATTGCTTTGGTAAAAAGTCAATAGGAAGACAAGGTATGCGAGGAATCAGAAGATCTTATCCACTTTAGAATTAACCAATTAATCCCTCATGTGTTAGGAAATGGGTTATGCATAACAAAAATAGGGTACATGGAGGAAGTGAAAATGATATAAAAGGACAACATGACTTCATCTATGTTGGAATCGTCATCTTTTCCCAAGATGATGATGAACATGACCTCTAATTTTTGGATCAGTTTGGGAATTTATTTTTTTGATGGGTAGGGAACTAACTTATTAAATGGTTTGAACTATATAACAAATTTAGGAACATGGATTTTCTTTTGTCATCAATCAGAGAAAGGTATCAATTCTTTAACATTTGAAGGGATATCCAAGTTAATCCAAGTTGGATTACAAGCATAGAAAATATTTTCTTGGTAGTAATGGCATAGATATCATTCTTTTCATTTTAGATTATGATAACATAAATGGAAGGGTTATAGTTTATGGCATCCACAAATTTTGGAAAAGGATACTTATTGAGGACAATGTTCTAGGCTGGGCTAGAGGCCCAATAGGGTGACTTTTCCTAGTTTTGCATAAATCGCCCATGGAAGGTACCAATAAATTGTTGGGAAAATGAGTATTGCAAGGTAGGATGGGCCACTTATGCAATACTGACAATGAATGGGAGAGGTTAGGAGGAAGACATATCACTTGCATATGGGAAATGGCTCTAAAACAAGTAGTTGGACCTTTTGAAGAGGCTTTCCAAGATTCAAGCATGGTTGGGTATTTTTTGAGAAAGGAAAAATAATTCATTAGAAATACTAGTGTGACTTACCTATAAAAGAAGAAACACCCAATTGAATTCCTAGAATATCACTTCCAAAGGTGGTAGAAGGGTCAAATTTTCATGGTGGTAGACGGGAAAATCTACACTACATGTTATTTTACTAGAGATATTTATTATTTAGGATTCTATATATGATGAGGGGAGAAAAGGCACTTTTATTTAACTTTAATGTCGAATCAAACCTTTACATGGGAATTAAATCTACATGTGTCCCATAAATGGAAACCTTAATATATTAGCCATTGATTTATCTCTTGAACTAGGACATATGGTATCATTTCATTGGTAGGAAGGATTCAATGTTTGGCACCCAAATAGAATATTCACACTAATAGGAACCTTTAGATTCCCTGTAGGAAAATATTACCTTAGTGGTGCTGCAACTTTTAACATTAGTGGGGGGAACCCTTTGAGAATTTGTCGGCCATTAATATGCGTAGTGGTGTTAATGTTGGTTGTTTGTGCTTTCAATATTTTTTCAATGCCTCTTGAAACTAAAATCCATAAGCGATCTAGAAATGTATATCTAAATCATGGGTGAGGGGAACCTTGAGCATTCATGGCTCTTGTAATTTTTGGAGACAACAAAAACAAATTCCATAATGAGATATGGATCATTAATCAACTTGACCGAGATCATTCTTAACCATCTATAGTGCATCACTATAAATACTTCCCTCATGGAATTTTTCATCATGGGTGAGTGGATATCATTGACGTAAACCTACGAGGATTCCCTCAGTCATCAATATTCTCTACTAATAAACACCTTCCCATTCCTCTAAAACCTTGGTATGCCACACTTTGTGTATTTTCAAAGAAAAACTACCATAATTTCTTGGATGTGATTGGCAATGGAGGATTTCAAAGGGTCATATAATGTAGTGAGGAAGGGAATTAGAGGGTGGATCTAAATGTAAAAAGACTATGACAAAGTATGGTGTACTAACTTACAACTATTGTGAAAGTATTGCATAGGGGTTTGAACAACATGGGGAAAACGTTTGGGAGGGGTGTTCCACTATGAAAATAGTTTCCTCTCATAATGCAAGAACTTGACATAATGAAACACAATGGGAACCATTTCTTTCCAAGGGGGAACAAATGATCGAAGCAACCACCTAGGTATTCAGTCATTTCAAAACTAGTTATGAACCTTGTCACATTTATAATAGCTCTCAAATCCAAAAAGTTTAGCACCTTTTTAGGGCCCTCCAATGCATTTTTTGTGATTTTGATAGCCTAGTGTTCTACAATGGCTAGGCCTACCCAATGCATAGAGTTTAGAGTAATATTTGGAATGGACCAAATAAATCCTAAAATAGAGTTTGTATGAAAACATTATGGCCCCAAGAAGTTGGCATACCATCTAGTCTCCATGAGGCATTCATTCCATTCACAACATCAACTTCCAGAGATAGGATTTTTAGATAGTAGGATTTTTTTCCTCTTATGGCTTTTGGAATTATGTTAAAAAAATTGTATCATGTGTGATCTATAAAATATTTTTCTCTTTCATTTCATTCTCAATAATATGGAACAACTCATGGGAAGAAGATCTTGGTTGCCTATAAATGGGTGAGATCCCTAGAGAATTTCTCTTGAAATTTATGGTGGTATATACTTTGTTAATTTTGACTTCATGATCCTATGGTTTGGGTGAGTGTGATTAGATCCTCATAGGTCATTATTCACCCTAGTGATTTCATATATTGAATTGGCATAGAAATCATTAATGGATAGCTATGGTTGGATGGTGAGTCATTGTTCAATGATTGATTTGGTGGAAAAATTGATGGTTCAAAGATAAGTATCTACCTTTATAGTTATATTAAATATATGTAGTGGTTTTTATGTTATTAATTCCATGAATTTAATTGATGTGTGAATTGTGTAATGGAAGGAGTAAGTGGTTGGGAATCTTGGTTAATTATACATGTAAATGAATTATATGTTGGATATTACCTAGTGTATATGTCATGCATGTTTAAATTATACATATGGATACATCAATAGTGATTAGGTGTTGTTGGGAATAAATTACAATGATTATTGTTCAATGATTGGTTAATTAAGTTGATGGATGGATTCTATTTTGTTCATATCCATGTTATCAACTTTAATTGGGTTTCCCTTATGATTCCTATCATGCAATGTTGATAATTCATTTATTTTCATGAAAGAACTATTTTATTGAGCCCAAGGGGTTATCTCAACCTATTTTCACCAATGTTGTTGAGAATTTGTCTAGTTCCATGCCAACACATGCCCAATTCAAATACCCTTAGGCAGGGTGCATTAGTTCATGTTGATGGGTTTACTAAATATGCCATCTAAAAATGTGAGGAAGCATATCTTGGGTCCCCCCGTGATGTTTTCCTTGGAGAATTTTTTTTTTGATTTTATTGTTAGAGACCAAATTGGTTTAGAGTTGGGAATTTCAATTAGAAAAGAGAAAAAAAACGAATTGGTGTTCATTGGTAACCAAGGGAGAAAGGTTCAAGAATGTTACAAATGCTTACACATGGACATTGTAATACTAGGGGTTTTGGTCACATAACCCTTCCATTTGTGGAAAAGGGTTCAAAATTCATTGTGACTTCAGTAACTAAATGCCTCAAGGTGCTCAATGAACTAATAGTGGATTTATTGGTGATTTGTTATAAAAGAGAAGGACCCCATATCACCAACTATATGATGCATTATTACGAACTATTATATGAAATATGTTTGGTCTATAAAGAATATGATTCACACTCTCTATTTCCAAGAGTTGATAACACATACATGTCATTTGGAAAATTACCACCAATTTGTTGTCGCAAATGGATAATTATGCAAGTGAGACAAAAGTTGTTATGAATTTTCATTTTTATCCTTTCTAATAGCAAGTTAGGTCGTTAAATTTGTAATTGTAGGTTTCATTCTAGTGGGTCACTGACATGAAGATATGGATGGAACATATTGAATATATCAAATCTATTAAAATGAAAACTAAAAGAGATCATGGAAACTCATAAGATGTGACAACTAATTTGTTTTTCATATATGATTAAGGATGCCTTTGACTTCAAGATCTTTGTCGAGCTTTATCAATCCATCTGCTTGGACAAAAACTAAAATACAGTGTGTATTGAAGGTGTCGACAACCCAATTTCACCTACCTACCTTACCATGAGTTCCATCACAATTATAAATCATCATCAAAACTATTATCCCCTTTTCCCATCTCATCTATCTCCATATGACCTTAATGTTAGAGAATAACAATCCATTTAATAATTAGGATATAATTTATTTCATCTTTTATGACTTTCCTAGGCAGTTTCACCTTGTATTCGACCACTAGTTGACTTCCTTGGTCCACCACATGCCAAACTTATCCACTTGAGCGAATCCTTGGTCATCCCACTTGATTTATGGCTATCCTGAATGGAAAGGGAACACTTCCTACTTTTGGAGTGCTTTCACTTCTTTTTTATGCTTTTAGGAGGATAAGACTAAAGTTAGGTGCGCCAGTGCTTTTAGCAGTTGCTAGATTTTGTGGCCAACACACCTTGCCTCTTTTTCACTCCAAAAGGAATCATATTTTTCCATTTTCAGTATACATTAACTTCCAAAATATTTTAAGCCAATTCGTGAGGATCTTGAGTGAGTTGGAGAGAGATGTTTCCACCGTGGGTGGTTTTAGCTAGTACAGTAAGCTTGATTTTGTGACGAATTCGAATGCCTCCATAGAAATTCGAATTTATGATGTAACTGTATATATTTGTAGCCACTTTATGGTACATGGTTGGCTGATGTACATTTATGCTAATACACATAATTATTGTGCATAATTCTGAGTCTGATTTTGAGTGTTCTTGTCAATTCTAGACTAGAAATTTGTGTGAGAATTGTTTTCAATCTTATGATCATCGTGTGATCATATTTCCCATGGTATTAGATATTTTTAGGAGAGCAAAAATACATCCAGCAGTGCACCAATAGCAAGGAGTTTCCACAGAAATCTCGTGGGACATTGCCTTGTACTCTTGTGTTTAGCTCAATAGGTCTACCTGGGTGTGACAGACTCCTGAGAGTGCCTACTGTCAAATTGCATAGTTCTATAGGTTGAATCATTCTATAGAGAGTTGTTTTTTGGTGAGTTCAAATCAGCCTATAGTATGCACCTCAGTCTACTCATGGATCCATCTTAGAGCGTGGTCTTGAATCCATTTAATTATTTTCATTGGAAGGCACAAATGGCGATATTGTTGAGGTCGAAAGGACTCTATATATTGACCATGGGAACTGAAATAGATCCTACTTCAGCTATAGAGAAGTCAAAGTGGGATAGTCAGAGAGATGAGGCTTATGGCCTTCTCTGACTTAGCACATCAACAAATCTTCTTTTTCATTTAGATGGTCTGACTTCACCAAATGAAGTTTGGGAGAAATTGAAAACCGTATTTGGTAAAACTGATGATCTGATAGGAAATCAATTAGAGAATGAGTTGATTTCTCTAAGTCCAATCAACTATGAGAATCTGTAGGATTATTTCTCCAAGTTCAAGTCACTTGTCTTACAGTTGAAGCAGTGCGGTATTGAGAAAAAGGATGAACAATTAGATTTGGTTATACTCTCGAAATTGGGGCAAGACTATTTAGTCTTTGTTTCGACTTTCCATGCCACAAAAATAGTTGTGAATAACTGGAAGATGCCTAGTTTATCCGAATTCATGGAGTATTTAACTCAGTAGCAGAATAAGCTTATGTTGATGAGCGCACGGAAGCCTTCAAAAGATCAATCTCTAGCTACTAGTGACTTAAGGAATTCAAAGGGTAAGAAGAAGGAAAACTCCAAAAATACTTATGAGCAAAAGAAGGAAAGATATAAGGCACAAGAGGATCCCTCCACCTCTAGAAAGGACCAATAGAAGAATAAGGAGCGAACCAAGTGCTCATACTGCTAAATGGTTTTTCATCCTGAAAGCTCCTGTATGAGAAAGACCATAGATCAGATGGCACAACTTCTTGATAAGAACCATATCCCTATTCTTGATGGTGCAAAGAAGAAAGAAAGAGGTTCTAAATTAGATGATAAGGAGCGAGTCCATGCTCTAATGGACAACAAATCTTCATCCACTTCTTACATCATTGATTCTAGAGCTTCAAGGAACATGGTTGCAAACCAAAGAATCATTTTCCACCCTCAGTTTCTCCGATGGCCCAGATCCTATCATTATTCCTGGAGATGAATAAGAAACTGCTTTAAAGGGTAAGGGTAGAGTAGACCTTGCAAATGGTTCATTTTTTAATGTCCTTTATGTCCTTGGTCTTGCTGCAAACCTATTGTCAGTCTACCAAATGACCCATACTAGTTCACCTAAAAGAGTTTTCTTCACCCCTAATGATGTAGATATCGATGAGATCTCTATAGGAAGAGTTGTTGCATTAGGCATTGCAGATCATTCCATCAGAGTCTACAAGTTTTCACACGTTTTTCCTAAATCTCCACCAATTGCACTCCTCTCTCATGATAATGAAGGAAGCAAGCTTTGGAATGAGAGGTTTGGAAATCTAAATTATAGATACCTTCATGAAATTCATGAAAAAAAAATGGTTGTATGGTTGCCAAACATCACCTTCACAAAAGGAGTATGTCGGGGTTGCATTCTAGGAAAACACCCTGAGAGAAAGTTTGAGAGATCAAGGCTTGAGAGGACCTTTGATACTTTGGATCTGATCCATAGTGATATTTCTGGTCCTTTCCCTCATATGTCACTAAAAAAATCCAGATACCTATTAACCTTCATTGATGATTATACTAGGTATTGCTGGGTCTATTTTCTGCAGTTTAAATCTGAAGTTTTTGGCCATTTTAAACTCTTTAAAGCCATGGTTTAGAACCCGTCTGGAAGGAAGATAAAGGAAATTAGTTCTGATAATGGGGGAGAGTACATAAAATCTTATTTTCAGCATCTCTGTGCAGTGGCTAGAATCCACATGCAACACACTGTGCCATACACTCCTCAATAGAATGGAGTTACTGAGAGAAAGAATCGATCTCTGAAGGAGATGGCCACTTGCATGCTAGAAGCAAGATCCTTTCCACCAAATTCGTGGGATGAATCAATAAATTGTGCAGCCTAAATAGAAAATAGAGTCCCACATAAAGCACTAAAAGGAGTTACCCCTCATGAAGCTTGGTGTGGAAAGAAGCTTGATATTTCACATTTCAGGATTTTTGGTGGCAAGGCTTGGGATAGAGTGCCTTTTAAGAAGAGAAGGGATTTAGAGCCACATAGTAGGCATGTTCTTTTGTTGGATACTCAGAAGACACAAAGGGGTACACACTTCTTGATATGATAACCCACAAAGCATTCATAGAAATAAGTGTTCAGTTTGAGGAAGAGACCCTATAAGGATTTGAGATTGGAGAGTCATCTCAACCACCATCGAAAGAAGGAAATGAAGACTTGAATGAGGTTTCTAATGATAAATATTATGATTCTGATTCATTTGAATATTTTTATGATATGATTGCAGACCCAATATCACCATCAATTCCAAATTGGGCAGCAAAAACCATAGAAGCAGCTGGTGAACTTGCTGGGAATCCCCAGGATCCTAGGAAGACATGGTCACAATATGAGAATGTACTTTCAGTAAGGGATCCTAATATTGATGAGAAATGTTTTATAATGATTGAATAATATCCTCAAACATATGAAAAAGACTCAGAATATCCAATATGTATATCTTCTATGTATGAGGAGTTCCACTCCTTGCAGAAGAATGGAACTTGGGAGTTAGTCAAGCTCCCACCAGGTAGAAAGATAGTAAAATGAAAATGGATCTACAAGACTAATTTGGATGCTGATTTGGATGCATTAAAGAATAAATCAAGGTTTGTGGCCAAGGGATTCTCACAAGTCCAACGTCTTGACTATAATGAGACCTTTTCCCCAGTGGCAAAAATGGAATATATTCGACTAGTTTTGTTAGTTGCAACAACAAAGTGTTAGGAAGTTCACCACATGGATGTGAAGTATACTTTTCTTAATGGTGATCTCGAGGAGGAGATATATATGCAGAAACTTGAAGGCTATGTTGCATATCCATCACTTGTGTGTAGACTAAGGAAATCACAGTATGGAATTAAGCAAGCTCCCAGAGCTTGGTATGCAAAAATGGACCGTTTCCTCCCGACACAAGATTTCAACCGGTGCAAATATGATCCAAATGTGTACCTGAAGCACATCAATGGTAAGATGGTGATTATAGTATTTTATGTTGATGATTTAATAATCACAGGAAGTGCCACTAATGAAATTTCATCACTTAGGATAGCTTTGCATCAAGCTTTCTCCATGTCATATTTGGGGATTCTCAGGAAGTTTTTGGGGCTTGAGATCACTCAATCACCCAATGGAATCATTGTATATGATTATAATATGATAAAAAGGTTCAATATGATAGAATGTAAGGATTTAAATACTCCTTTCCTCTCAAGAGTCAGGCTAGAAGAAGGGGATTGTACACCCTTGGTGAACAACACCCTCTACAAGAAACTAGTTGGAAACCTGTTATACTTGACTCACTCCCAACCAGATTTGGCATATGCATTAAGTCATGTCGAAATATATATGGATCAGCCACATGATCTCCATTGGAGGGATTCAAAAAGGATCATGCACTTTGTGCAAGGCACCAAGACATATGGGATCCACTATGCTACCAATTCCTCATTGGATCTAGTTATATTTTCTGACTCAAATTGGGATAGGGATAGCACATACTAGAATTACACTTCTGATTTTGTATTCATGCTTGGAGGAGGTCCTATATTCTTTTCTATTAGGAATCAAAGTGCCATTGCACTCTCTTCAACAGAGACAGAGTACCGAGGAGTAGTGAATGGAGCCACTCAGTGCATCTGATTGCAAGGAATTCTTGGTGAGTTTCAGATTAACTTTAGCACTCCCACTATTCTTTGGGTTGATAAACAGAGTGCTATAAGGCTATCCTCAGATCCAATACTAAAAAAAAAAGAACCAAACATATTGAAGTGCACATGCACTACATCCAGAGTCTAGTGCATGGAAAATTGATTATGTTGGAGTATTGCCCCACTAGTGAGCAAACTGCTGACATTTTCACTAAATCCTTCATAGAGAATAATTTCAACCATATTAAGTTGCTACTTGGAGTGGCTGATCATGAGGTGACGACTGATTGAATAATCAGGTCCATTTTGAGGGAGGGTTTTTTCCCATGAGGTTTTTCCTGTTTCATTGTTTTTTGGACAACGATATGTAAAGGGTGACCAAGCCTTGTTTCTAGGATCTAATATTTTATGAAATGTTTTTTCACTTACATTCAGGTTTAAGGGAGGGTTTTAGAGCATAAAAACCCATTTAATACTTATGATATAATTTATTTAATCTTTTATGACTTTCCTAGGTAGTTCCACCTTGTATTTGGCCACTAGTGACTTCCTTGGTCCACCACATACCAACCTTATCCACTTGAGTGCATCCTTGGTCATCCTTCCTTATTTTCTGTCTATCCTGAATGGAAAGGGCGCACTTCCTACTTTTGGAGTGCTTTCACTGCTTTTTCCTTCTTTTAGGAGGATACATCTAAATCTAGGCACTCTAGTGCTTTTGGCAGTTGCTAGATTTTGTGGCCAACACACCTTGCCTCTTTTTCACTCCAAAATGCATCATATTTTTCCATTTTTAGTCTACATCACCTTCCAAAATCCTTTTAGCCAATTCGCAAGGATCTTGAGTGAGTTGGAGAGAGATGTTTCCACCCTGGGGGGTTTTAGCTAGTTTAGTAAGCCTTCTGTTGTGACTAATTCGAATGCATCAATAGAAGTTAGAATTTCTGATGTAACTCTATATATTTGCAGCCACTTTATGGTACATGGTTGGCTGATGTACATTTATGCTAATACACTTAATTATTGTGCATAATTCTGAATCTGATTTTGAGTGTTCTTGTCAATTCTAGCCTAGCAATTTGTCTGAGAATTGTTTTAAATGTTATGATAAACTTGTGATCATATTTCACACTTAAAAAATGACCAAAAATTGAAAGAAAAGTAAAAAATTGACCCTTTCAATTGCATTGTAGTTTTTCCCTAAAATTTTGTGATTATGTCCCACTTTTTCGTTCAAAAATTATGACTTGGTCCCAAAAAATTAAAATTCGATTATTCTTTATTGTTGCATGCTTCCCAAAAAGTAGTGGTTGAAAGTGGACATTCCCTAGTCATTATTCCCAAAAATAGTTCCTGATTTGGTCTTCCACTAAGTTATCAATGCAAAATGTATCATTCACATTTAAGCTATATCTTTGAAGAGTCGACCATATTTCCTTTAAATATATCCCTATATGCCAATATTCCATAAAATATCACTATCATGGTAAGGTTATGCTGCCAAAATTCCATCTGAAAGCAAGAAGAGATCCATTGCACGTTTCTTTTTTCACCATTGTGGAATCAACAATCTAATCACATTGCTATAGACTTGGGCACAAAGGACTTAGAAGAACCCCCCCTTGGATAAATTGTGCAGGTCCCCTACCATCCAAAACAAGTAACGAGGTTCTATTGTAATTTCCTATTTTTTGTGTAATAAAATCAAAACAATATTTGCATGTGTTGCATTTAATTTTCTTTATCTATATTTATTTTGGTTTATGCATTCATGATTAAATATTTAATTAGGTTAGTTTAGTTTTCTTTCCATTACTTTGATTTTTTGCTAGAGATTGAACAACCCTCTAGTAGGTTCTTTTGGTACATGTGAGTGAGAAACCACACACAACAATTGGATACCAATACTTTAAAATACAACATGTTGATGTCATACTAGTTATTTAAGAGAAAACTTACTTAGGGTTAAAATATGACCACTTCCTATTAATGTGTGATGTTGGTCTCCCAATGACTGCCAAATTTTACTTAACAAGAAACATTCAATTATCACCCCTAAAGGTAAATAAACTTTCAAAAAATAATGAAATCAAGGAATAATTGTCTATAATGTCTTGCGGAGGAAAGGTATTGACAAGGGAGGGGAATAATTTTGGCTTCAAAACATAATTTATTGAGAGAATGTATTAAGTGCATGGGATGAGGATTTTATCAACAATAAGTATTCAAGAAATTATTTCTTCGCTTCCACGGTGTATTAACTTGATATCAACATTGATACACAATACACAATTGATGTCCTATAATCATACTTGAAGGAAAATAACTATATTGTTTAGTATAATTGCATTGAACCTCTATGTAACAAAACTAGATTAAAGTTATCTCCAAATGTAGATGTCCTCGAGGAACAAATGATCATACTGGAATCTCCCAATACAAATTGTGCAATAGGGATGGCTAGAGAAAGGGGCATTTCTTAGAGACATTCAAATGCTAATATTATTATTTGGAAGGTAGAGGCTGAATGGTGAAGTCCCACTAGAAATGGGAAAACAACTAATTTTTTGTATAAAATTGTTAAAGTATAACTAAACAAGTTGAAAACAAAGAAATGGTATACAATTACATGAATAATATGATATGGACATGGTCACCAAAGACATGACATAATGTAAAGGAAAATATAATTGAAAAGAGATATTTAGCAATTGAGGAACAACTAACACAAACAAAACAAAATGGTGAGAGTCATATTGATGTTAATATATGAGACTATATTTGTAATGAAATAACTATACAATTCTATGTCAAAGTATTTTATTTGTCATGAGTAAATTTCAATACAATAGTAGTATTTTCATGACTTGTATCCTATAACTTCATAGGTAGTAGTTTTTGTTTATTGCTTCTATTAAAATTGTTGGGGGTTACATGTGTTCTATCTTAGCTCACGATGTGGGTTTTTTTAACACTTTATGTAGTAATCTAGTTAGAGTTTTTGTATATCAAATAACCAAGTGGGTAGGAAACACTAACTTAAATTTCTCATTTTGTAGGTTTGGTTATTATGTATTCATGTTGGTGGTGATGGTTTCCATCCTTATTGTTATTTTTTTTACATCTTAATAAAAATGTATGCATGTTTTATGTAATGAAATCACTTTTTTTCTTTCTAATATTGATATAGTAACCAATGCATGTGACCATGAGATGTAGGCTCATACTTAAATAGAAGTGTGAATGTTTTAAATCAATATTGACATTAATAGAATTCACTATTGATACAATTGGAGTCTAGATTCTAGGCTATAGGTCTAGTGTAAATGTAATCAATGATTTTTCAATAGTTGATAACTAAAGAGCAAGGATATAAAAAAATAACAACTTCATATTCTTAGAGTTTCATACCTAAGATGGAGGATATCCCATTAAGGAATTAGATGTTTGTGGATATACCTAGGCATTGTCATAGGATTTCAATCTTTCATGACCTCACATGGAAAACATGATCTCGTATATCACGTTGGAGAAATTTTTTGGAAGTTTAGACTCAATGAAGCCTCTGTTTTCAATTTCTTGAGAGAATATTTTTATTATTTGATTGAAGGTAAAATATATTTCAACTACAAAATATAGGTTGTGTTAAATAATATCTTTATTTGTTTTACTTTTTTGCGTGTTGAAGTATGAATGTTCTATGTAGAATTAATGTTGTGTTGATCTTTAATGGTATGTTATCAATTTATATCAACTTATTTGATCTTTGGGAGAATATTACAACGTGAGTGATGAAATTATTCTATATAATCATGTTTCAAAGGTTTTACATCAAAATGTGATTTACTATAAAGTTCAAATGAAGTAACTAAGCCACTATAAGTTCATTGCATTGGTGAAAGAAAGGTATTGTCATATCCCCTACACACACTTAAATATCAAAAAAAGTGGTTGGTTTTGCATTGAAAGAGTGGCAAAAAAAGTGATACAATCGTCAAGGTCATTAAGTCCAACTAGATGGTCTCACATCCCCTCATAGGTGACTAGGTTTCCCAGTAATCAATGTATGAGAAGGAGACTAAACGGTTATGGTAGGTTAGATTGTTGTCATGTCTAGAGGTAGAATATGTGCACTATGTGGACATACCGAACATTGTGCTGGGGGGGAGAGATACCTCCTCCGACGTTGATAGGAATTTGATGGCTATCGATTTGATGAGAAGTGTTTAGACGTGATGAATAGTACCAATATTAGTTTGGAATATAGGAAGATCAGGATAACGATGTGTATAATGACCAAACTAAGAACAAATAATGCATGGATGGTTCGTGTGCAATGTTTTTCTCTTCGATTTGAGAAGCTCTACTTTTGGAGTAGAGAGTATACCCACTGCAGGTGAATTTGAGGATTTGCATAGAATGTTTCTAAGATTAGGTTATGTTGGGCATAGGTTTGTGGGATGTCCTAATACATAACAAATGGCACATGGTGGGGGAACTCGTTTAGGTAGCTTACTAAGGGGGGTTGTGAATTTTGTCACTTTCGTCATGGGGGATTGGTGCCCCTAGTTTTGGGCTTGGTGAGAACAATCATTTTTGTTGTGGTTAGTGTTGTTAACCATGGGATTTATAATGTTGAGGCAACAAATGGGGAAATTGATGTAAAATTGATATGCACATAAGGTTTTGGTTCCAATTCTAACAATGGAGATTTTAAATACCATACGAGGATCCCAAGGGTGAGACCATGAAAAGTGGGGGTAGACACAATTGACATTCCCTATATTCCCAGGGGAGGGAAAATGAAATGTACTTTGATAACTAGCACCATTGATGGAGGAGGAGGAATGGTTCCTTCTTCAATGGTTAGCACTACCACAGGAAGGGGGGAAGTGGTTCCCTCATGAATGTGCCTCTCGATATTTGGGGAGGACATGCAAGTGGTAGAAGATAATAGCCGTTGATCTATAGAGGAGAATATGGTACACATGAGGAAATATGTACTTGATGGTAGGACTAGAGGACATCCAACAAAGAATATTCTTTGTAGACTCCCGATCCTATTTCGCTAAGAGATAGGGGATACTTGGTGCTAATGGTAGGGAAAATGTTATCTAGGTTGCTCATGGGGAATTTATCATAGTATGTAATATGTTCAAGGGTGACCACTTTACTATTATGGGATAGCATCATGATGCCAAAAAATCAAAGGACATCACCTTCATTATGTACATGTAACTATGTCCCAAGAATATGTTGTAATCTAGTTATGCATCAATAAATTCGACATCAAGCAAGACCATCTTGCCCCCTATTTCAATAGGGATCTTCTAGTAGAGTCCTTATGGTTGTGACGAACGACGAACATAAGGCCATCATATAATATCATAATAGATAGGATCTGGGGATCCCATTGATACCCATTTCCAAATTTTTGTGGACATTATTGTTCCTCAAACAATCCTATCTAGTTGTTGTTGCACCCTTTTCCCTAAAAGAACCTAAGCATGAATTTTGACATGAAGGAAGAGGATTATATTAGGCCCAACCAAAAGGACTCAATACTTTGCACACATACACAAGGACAAATTATAACAGAGAAAGGCTCCAACCTAGAAATGGTCTGGATGCATCTTCCTATTCCCCATATCTCCAATTTTAACCATTCATGCATAGGAACATTTATGAATGATATCAGGATAAGGTACCCCACAAATGGTAAAGTTTCATCATGCATGTTTCCTTTCCTTAATCTCATCCATTCATAGTAGATATACATGTGAAAATATTAATCAAGGGGGATACCCTACGAATGGGAAATATGCATCATGCATGTTTCCTTTCCTTAATCTCATCCACTCTCGAAAGACACACATGTGTGAGAATTAATCAATGGGGGTATGCCTCGAATAGCTAGGACTCATTGTGCATGTCTCGTCATGTTAATCTCAATCATTCGTAGCAGATACACACATGCGAGAATTAATAAGGGGGGTTGCATGGCCAGGATTCATTTTGCATGTATCCTCATGTTAATATCAACCATTCATGGTAGATGTACATGTTCATGAATTAATCAAGCATCATACACTGTGAATGGTTAGTATTCAATCATGCATATTTTAGCATTTAATCACAAATGTTTGTGCACTTTAACTTGATAAGGCACATAAATAGAGGGACCCTCCAACCCTGATGAATGGCTAAGATTTAATATTAGAGGTAGAATCATTCAATAAAAACCATTCATGGGGAGGGAGAGGGTAGCTGAACTTTTGCATGTGTGAAGAATAAAGATGATTCACCCCATCACCTCAATTGGGATATATATGACAACTTATCCACTGAAGATGCTATACATGTGTAGGCTTGGACCAACTAATTTTTTGGTGACTAATAAGAGTCTACCATGTGGTCATTAAACTCATATAAATAAAACAACTCCCATCACACATATGAATCTCACATGAATGACTCATATATGTTCCCCCCCATGCAATATTAACGGTCTTGATCATCACCAAAGTATGAAGAATATGGGATGGTTCTATAAAAATCCAATCAGCCATGCCACCTAAAGATCAAATGAGGCATACCTACCAATAAGGAAGGAGGTGGGGTAGACATAGTCTAGTCATTCTTCTAGAAACCAACTAAAATACGCCACAAGGAATGGCCAACTCAAACAAAAATGTCAGCATCACCATGTCCTGGCTTTCAATGCCACTTAATAACCAATATTCTCAGCCATCAATGGGGATTCCCAGCCATTTAATGCACAAGATGTATCAATTTATTTGTTTTATTATAAATTTCAAGTATCAAAGTGAACTCATAGAGCTTCCTACTTATAGAATGACACAAGAAATATTCCAGAGATAATTTAACTCAATCCAAGACTTATATCAGACCATGTTCTTTCCATCACTCATACTATCTTGGGAAGTCAGGTAAGTATTTCGGAAACTAGAACCACTTGATTTTGATATATAAAATCACCAAATCTCGATGTCTTCTCCGTCATTTTATTTCATAATATATCCTCATCCGTACTCATTTCCCATGCAATTATGAATAAATCTAGCAAGGCTTCTTCATAATGCTCCATCTATTCAGATACCAGAGATATATCCCCTTACCAATTTCCCTCTTTTGATATATGAATTCTCCTGAATTTCTATGCATTAGACCATTGGTTCCACTCCCAAACAAGTGATATGCTATTTCTATAGGAAATTACTCTCCCCAAAGTCATAGAACTCTCTTTGGTCATCCAACGTATCCCAACATCTCATACCTACTACCTTCTCATTCCAAAAATAAATCGATCTTTGTGATTAGGGTTTTCACCCTGCATTCTCCATAGCTATGTAGACTAATATCCAAATTCCATTGATTCATCTAAATACCCAATCCATCTTCGAAATGATAGTCACCCCACTTGGAAAATTTCCCCTATCACACGAAGCATAGAGCCAAATATTTTAGAATATGGCTTAGGCCCAAAATTACAAGGCATTTCAAAAGCTAAAATAAAACCAGGGTCAAAATGTGGTTCACCCTACTCCCTAGGAGTTCAAAAGTTTTTCCTCCTAGGCATAAGAAGCTCTATATATATTCAGTATGATCCTAGGAAGGGATTCATACCAAGAGATTGATGAGGAGATGGCGGTGATATTAGACTCCTACAATACTTCCAACACCCTTGAATATAAATATGTGGAAGCCATATCTACTAGAATGAGAACTCAATTGGCCATATTTTCTACCACAAGGGTCTTCAAGTACACTTCATATCTAGTTTACACATTAATACATCAACAAGAACATCACCTAGAGGCCTTGTGCCTACAAAAAATGGAAAGGGGGAGACCAAACAATTGTGTTGGTTGGTTTCCATGGGTGAATAAAGGAGTACCAAGAGATTCTTTCTTCATATATGTATTTAAATTTAAGTATAGGACCTTTTCTCTAATTTGGGGAGAAGAACCCAGAATGATGCCTACTAAAATAAAGCCTTATTTATAGTTTGGGGAAGCTACAAGATATACAAGATATACTCACCAAAATAAGGAAAATTGAAAAAGGGAAAGTAGATGAATGGCTCATGCAAGAATAGCCTACATAGAAGAAAATGAGGGTGGGGTCTCCAATTCATAAATTATCGAGCCCCAGTTTTGATATATTTTGTGCATATTATACAAGTCTTTTCAGCTATTTTTTGTTATACCTATCACCATTCTCTCTTTTCCTAGTATCACATTTTCCATTCATATGCTACAATTGTATAACAAGCTGTCAAATGTAATTATCCATGTTTTATAAATAAATACTTATGTTTAACAAGCATTTTCGAATGGAATTTATCACAACATATGAAAGCTTCGATTCCAATACTCACTTAGTTATTATTGAATTCCAATTCATTACCAAAAATACAAGGTGTACTATTATAGGAAGTGTAGAGGTGTGTCATTACTAGAACTGCAGGGTTTTTTTATTACTAGAAGTGTGGAGAACCAATTACCAAATTTGATTTAGGTGAAGGTTGATGAAAGATCTGCCAGTTCGAGCATCTCCACTTCCTCAAAGTAGAACAATAACACATATCTTGTTTTTCTATCTCAACATGAACAATCTTCAATCTATTTCCACACATATCTATTTCATTTATTAAGCAACCCACCACCAAATTTTCCATCCAAAATTTCATGGTTCTTGTCATGAAATTGTGGAGTGCCTAAAATGAGATTGCTTATCTGTTATCCTATGTGTCAATTTGTCTTTGTAAATAATGCAATCCATTGACTATTTTTATCAATTCAAATATGTTTGATGTGGACCATTGGTTTTTGTCTTATTGATGTAAATGCCCTATAAAAGCATGGCATGTATCATTATATGGTTAGCATCACTAGAATTTCTGAACCCAAAATATGACAGTATATATGTCCGATTTTTGACATCATGCTATCGACCATCCGACAAGCTTCTCCTTTTTTAAATGTCGGTTGCACTTCGACATATATACAACAGCAATATGGCCTCATTAGATATTCAACATAGTCCTGTCAGATATCCGACCACAACTCTTTTAATATACCTATCA
Source organism: Larix kaempferi (assembly GCA_027924585.1). Lineage (NCBI taxonomy): Eukaryota > Viridiplantae > Streptophyta > Pinopsida > Pinales > Pinaceae > Larix > Larix kaempferi. The sequence continues at coordinate 14,424,117 of BSBM01000761.1, forward strand.
AATATCTGACACCCATTACTTTATAGGGGGTCGAATATTCTACACCCATTACTTTAAGGGTGGTCAGATATCCGACAATAAGGCCGTTGACTATCTGACACACATTAATTTATAGGGTGTTGGATATCTGACACCCATTACTTTAAGGGTACTTGGATATCTAATAATAGGGTCATCGTCTATCCGACAACAAGGTCGTCGGTGGTTTGGCGAGCTCGTCAGAGTCTTTTGAAGGGGGCATCAGATATTAGACCTAAATTACATTATAAGATGTCTAATATTCGACGCCTCTTGCCGTCGATGGTATGGCGAGGTTGTCATATTCTATGGAAGGGAACGTCAGATATCCGACGAATATGACAAATTTAAAAAAAAATACAGAGATATTAGATGCCCAAAATACATATATTGTGCCTCCTTTTGGTTGTCCTATTACTTTGTGTATTAAGGGCTTCAATGAGCCTAAATATTGGTAAGTTACATCTGCTTTATCATTTATTAATAGGTTGGCCTAGTCATATTGTTGGGGCTAGCACCCCATCCCTAAAAGGATGTGTATAAATACATAAACACTCCTCTTTTATAAAAGAATTTATTCATCATTTAACCAAGTGATAACAGTGCAAGGGTACCTTCGAAGTTTCAATCTACTTATGGATGATTGTTCTTTGTTCTAGAGTTGTTTTTTTCTTCTTGAATTGGAATTATGGCATGGATTCATATCGATTATAATAAGCATTAAATGCTATTGCAAACTTAATGTTTTTTACTTGCTTGGATTAGGGTTTTGTTGAAGAGTTCACCATAGATCTTCTATGTTTTGGGATTTCAACAAAAAGGACAAAAGATACATTTGGTGCATGAAATGTAGAAGAGAAGGGGACATGAAATGCATCAAAGTGGTATTTTTTCATATATGTGCATTATATGATCATCATAATTCTAATTGTAAATATAATGCATGGAACAAAAAGGACAAGCATGTTAACTTTATGGGTGAGACTCTGAGAGTAGCTGCAAGAAACGATGCAATAATAATAATAATAACAATGGAAACAACTTAAATAATGAATGAAATAATAATTTTACCTCTTCAAATCAACAATTACAAAGATACAATAAAGGAAGACCAATATTGCAATGTTATAGATCTTGAAATTCATGACATTTTAGTGGAGATTGCATAAAGGTGAGGCTTATGTTATGTCAAAATTGTGGTTGAAGAGATCACAATGACGATGACTATCCAAAATACAAAAAAATATACACATACTATATTGAACTAGAGACACGCATGTTAGAAACAAGAGAAAAAAAAAGAAGGCTCAGTGTCCATATTTGATAATAGAAAAACCCGGACTAAATGAAGTGAAACAAATCATAAAAGATGTACATGAAAAGAATCCTATGGAATAAAATACATGCAATTAAACGACAATGTGAGCAAGAGATAGATAAAGAAACTATGGTGGATAATAACAAGACCTCAATTGAGATATACAACAAATACTGCAAATGGAGGCATCGATGAAGATGGCAACTCTAATGATGTGTATACCAACTATGGTAGAGTCATTGATAGAAGAGTTCACAACTCTAGATATGTTGATCCTGGACAAGGTCAAAAGCCATATTTTTGACAACCTTCTCATTACAATAGGCTTACAATCCCCTTTGGACCAACAAAAAAAATACTGTAGTAATTTGTCTATAGATTTTGAAAAGTATAACCCAATTGATGGATATCGATGCTTTTCCCACAACCTAATGTTAATACAGGTTTAAGAATATTTGAAATATTCATTCAAGACAAAGTACATGGTTCTTTCTTACTTTCTCAATTGAAAAATATAGCACAAAGCCACACATAGTTACGTTTGTTTAGTCCCTCATGTGGGAGGTCATTTGCTTAACCACAAAATTCAACATTCGGGAATTGAACAACCTCAAAATCCCATTTGTGGAAGAAGGGAAACTATTAAGCATGTGTTTTGATACTTCAATTCTACTAAATTAGTTTGGGGCTGGATAGACATGTTTTGTAGTCAAATGATCCTTGGCTAAATCTCTTGGAAAACAACCCTCCTAGGTGATAGGCTTCCTTTGGCCATAGAATTATGCACATCTTGGCACCATGAAGTGAATGTTTGTTTAAGGAAGTTAATATTGACTGGAGGTTCTCTTAGTATGATGGTGCACTATTTTACTCTAGTTTGCACTTGTAGATTTCAACTCCACTCTAGAAGGAATGGGTTGAAATGAGCACTTGTGGGATTTTGTTGAATATTGGGGCATTGCTCCTTGCACCCAATGTTATCAGGACCAAACCAACTCTTGAACTAGTCAACCCCTAACCAAGAACCAGACTAGAATGAACAAAAAATGGGTCTATCAAAAAATACATAAAATATTCAAATTAATATAAAAATATATATATATTCATGTACATCTATGTGAATCCAAACCATTAGACACAAATATGTGTATAACAAGGGTGCATGTAACCAAAATAGCAAAGTGCAACCCATATCTGAACCATAATAAATAAATAAAGTGGCTCTAGTTGTCTTCTAGTGTCCAATAATAAGCATAGTATCAAGTATTAACTAATAATTAATATACTCTCCAATATAATCATATGAATGAATCTTTTGAAGACTCCTCATCCTACACATACTCAATTATTTGACTACCATTCATATCCCTTATCAAATTCATTTAGTGGTGAGTTTGCATTAATTTTTATTATATTCATGATAGCCTATAGTTGACTGGTACATTATCAAGAACCAGAATCCAGTCTGAAGGTCATCTCACCATGGCCCCTCTATAATTCCCATGATTAATGAAGCATAATTAAATGATTAATCTATTTAGAGAATCAACTAGAAATCTTATTGATCAAATGATTTCCTCATTATAAATGACATAATTTTAACTAGAATGGGAGATAATATAGGTATGGCGAGGTCATCCTATTTATTTACTTAACACCCATAAAGAAATAATTGGGAGAGGATTTCATTATGGTGTTTTTGTGGGCACTACTCTCATAGACATGTAGTTGAAATGAGCAAGCCAGTAGTAGTCATATGATTTTTTTTCTAAAAATTCATTCACAAGCTATGGCATCATAGAATGCAATGATTGTAGGGTCCACACATAATGAACACTTTGTTGAGGTCTTGAATCTCTTTCAGAAAACGAAACTAGCCTATGTAGTAACACACTCCATAACCTTTTCTAATGAGATACGTGCATGTGCTATCTTGATAACTCTACAATAGGGTATGGTGATCCATGAATAAATAGTTAGAGGTGCATTCCAATATAATGTTTTTATAGGGATTGTTGTTGTAGTCATGTATACAAAATATGGCAATGTAGAGAAGGCATGCATCATATTTGAAAAAATTCATCTCTTAAATACAATATCATGTATAGTTATGATTACATGATATGCACAAAATGGGCATGATTTGGAGTCTCTCAAGGTTTTTCAAAATTTGCAATTTGTTGGTGTGAAGTCATACTTAAATATGTTTTCTAGTTTCCTCCTTACTTGTGTTAGCATTGCATACTTAGAACAAGGTTTGGAGACCCATGGAGAAACAATTAGAAGTATATTTCAGATTGACGTCCTTGTGAGGTGTGCCCTTGTAGATGTGTATGAACAATGTTGAAACATGAACAAGGCACATGCTTTGCGATAGAATGAATTCATGAAATGAAATCTCCTGGACATCCATGATTATAGAATATATGATGCCTGTTTTTGGTAGGGAAGCCCTCAAACTCTTTAAATAAATGCAACACTCTAACATAAACCCATACGGTGTCACATTACTTTGGGCTCTGACTGCATGTTTTCATTTAGGTCTAGTATATGAGGGTACAATATGCCATTAAGTTCAACACCAAGGATATTGTTGGTTACCATCATAAAAGAAAAATAGCTAGGAAACTAGTATGAAAAAAGAAAAATACTATGTGTTCTAATTTAAAAATTATAGATAATACCATCACTAGTATGAATTGTCTTAGTATCCATATAGCATTTTCAATGAAATATTCCAAAGACAATGATTACATAAACATATGGAAAACTACAATATGTCATACCTGTAGAGAAAGGGATGTCAGTTTCAAAAGTTGTAAAACATCACGTTGATCATTATGTTTTGTAAGTTGTATAGTGACCCAGTCAAATAGGTCTTTATGACCATTTGTTCCAAGCTTGAGACCCCCCAAGGATGAAGCTATATATGGGACCTTCCATACACCATCATGTCAATATATATTATATATGTTCACATGAATATACTCATGTCCATAAGACAACGTGTTACTTTAAATAACATACCATTTTATCAAGTTGTACAGATGCTTCTCATGCTTACAACTTAGGCAGTAGAAGTTTTGTATATGCTGCACCAAATACGAGTAATCATGGTAAATCAAGATAATAACAATAATTGGAAAAGCTAAAAAACTAGCATCTCGTTTACACTAAGTGGTGGCATCTTGAACTTACCCTTACTTGTGCTTTTGTTATACCTAGAGATTTATAGTTGGAATACTCTCTAGATTCTCTATTTGGATGTAAATACCTCATGCAAAGTCCCTCGCAACTACATCATATTACAAATATTATTAGTACCATGAAAAATGATGATAAGAGATAGAACAGATATTCGAAAAATGTAAAGACTACATTATTTTTCCAACAAACTCGTGAATTAAAAAGCATCACCAATTCATTTATTACCTTAACTTGTAGAAAAAATTAGATGAAATCTAACAGATGTAATAAATTTTGTTCATCCTAGTTCCATTATAAATAAGAAATGCAAAGATTACATTCTAGCATTGTAATACAACCTGTATAGTAATGTGTTCACTCAATGAATTTTCCATAAATGTACCATAACTAGAACTAAAACCCTCCCAAATCCTAGAATTACACAATTTTACATTTGGCATAAATTGGGCAAGGACCCATGCCTCATGTGAACTTCCTAATCTCTTGAATACAAGTGATTTAGACTATGAGCACCCTAAAATCTCTTGTTATTGGTTTGCATCTTCTCTCTAGCACACTTATGGAAACTCCCTCTAGTGCACCATTAATCATCTCTAATAAACTTCTTAGGTTGTAATGTTGTTCTACCCTCACATTGTTTTTCTCCTTGTTTATTACAGGAAATAGGGTTTGTTGGTTAGTTCAATTTCATCCTTGCGGTCTCTTATGAACCTAAACATTGTATAAAAGAGAGTGTGGGAATTACTTACTCATTTCTCTATTGGTTTATGCCCACAACTAGGGTTTATGTCATAGTTGCAACCTGTTAGGAACCCATGTCTTTACTTTGTTAGTATATTGTTATTGGACGCATATGCTTTGTAAGTCGTCCCATAGTATTTGTTGATCCATAGTTTATATTAGCCCATAGTATTGGACGCATATGCTTTGTAAGTCATCCCATAGTATTATATGTCCCATGGTTTTGACTCATAGTATTGGCGTCTAGACTTAGCCCATGGTTTGTATTGACACATAGTATTGACCCATGGTATTGGCACCTAGACTTAGTATATAAGTGTGTGTTGAGGCCTATGAAGGCACCGTGAAGTTAATTGTATTGAGCTTGCTCAAAGGAGGTTGCCCCCTCGAAGTGGCCCATGATCAATATAAAAGTCATTCTGAGTTCTATTATTTCTTATATCTCGTGTATTTGCATTAATTAATTATTGCAGGTTCATCACATCTGGTATCAGAGCACTTTCTTGGGCTCGTTGGGTGGAATTTCTGCCAAATTTTTTTTCACATCGGTTGCAGCTTCAGATTCAGGAATAATCCCTATCCGCTTAACTGTGGGAATTACTTGGGCATAAGCCCTAAAACTCATTGTGAGGAGTACCACAGGAACCCCAAAGTAGCTGGCCCATTGAGAGGACCTGCCAACGAAAAGGGAAACGACCCCTACCTAATTGACTGGTTCCCACCCGTGAGGTAAACCAAGAGCTTTCGTTTGTGGCAAAGTGGTTATCAGTTTTACCTGACCCGTGGAGTGAGGGGTACTACCCCAATACGAAAGCCGTCAGACAACATTGGTGGCCGAGTGAAACACCTGAATTGTTAGGAAGTCGTACATACCTGGGGTCCATATCTATTTTCAATTGAACTGTTTCCGATCACTTCCGCTCCAGATCCAGCCATTTCAGATCTATTATGAAAGTTGTTCCAGATCCAATTCTCGTTTCAGATCCAGCCGTTTTCGATCCCTTCCGTGTCGTTGCAGATCCATCTGTTTCAGATCCCTTTCGCGCCGCTGTTGCCGATCCATTTCTGAATATATATATATATATATATATATATATATATATATATATAATAAATAAAAATAAAATTTTCGGCCATATCTCCCTTGTTTCAACTTTGTTTTCCCTGAAACTTAACTGACATCCTTGCAATCCCATTCTTTCATTCCTGAAGACCCTATCCCAAATTCCACTTCCCAAGACCAGAAATCCCACATTTGTCTATTTGTAGGGTTTGCCATAACTTCTTCAATTTTCACCCGATTGCCTTCAAATTTTACCATAGAGTTCCCGCTTCTGAAATCCCCATTTTTTCTTTCCCTGTCCCCCAAAAAGTGTCAAAAACCTAGTCAAACCCCAATTACCCCTCCGAGTTTTTTCTAAATCCAAATTTCCCCTTACTAAATAAGCTTGTGTTTGTATTTTTCTATCCATTGCCCCCCCACACAAAAAAAAATTATTGGTTATGGTTGTGACTCGCACAGGAGAAAACACCATGGAGGAAGCACTTGCAGCCATCCAAACCAAACTCCAAGATCTGGATGAAAAATTTCTCATCCTCCATCTTCAGCATTCATCCATGAACAATAACCGATAGCCAGAATCTTTTGCAGCCACTGGGTTCTCTTCTTCCAACAATTTTCATGGGCCGAAGCTGGATTTTCCTCGCTTCAATGGTACTGATCCAACTGGATGGATATACCGAGCAGAACAATATTTCAGTCTGCATAATACTTTTGATGTCCAAAAAGTTCCACTTGCATCCTTTCATTTGGAACAGGAAGCCCTTCAATGGTACCCTTGCTACATCAAAGCTCATCCCAAGCTAAACTGGACAGATTTTTGCCAACTCCTTTTGCCACGATTTGGTCCTAGTGCTTTGATGACTTCACAGGAGCACTCACTAAACTTCACCAAACTAGCACAGTGAGAGAGTATCAGGCGGAATTTGAGAAACTAGCCAATCACACAGAAGGATTGTCTGATGAATTCTACAGGAGTTGTTTTATCAGTGGTCTCAAGGATGAAATTTTCTCAGAGGTCAAAATGTTTTGTCCCAACACAATGATGGAAGTCCTAGGGTTGGCTAAGCTGGCCAAGGACAAGATCGTAGCTCAACAATGCTCCAAACCCACCTTTGTTCCCTTAAAATATATGGGTTCCCATCGACCTCCCATCACGCCTGCTCCTCAACCAACTCCTATCAAGCAATTGTCTGAAACAGAGATGCAGGAACGCTGAGAAAAAGGGATTTGTTATAATTGTGATGAGAAATTCACTCGGGGACATAGATGTGTTCAACAAAAGCTCTATCTCTTGGATGTGGATTCTCTTCCTGCCTCAGAACTTGATGAAGAAGCTCCAGATACCATAGATGATCAGGTTGACATTCAACACCCACCTATTGACACCCCATCTCAGGACGACCCACTCGAGATCTCACTCCATGTTGTAACCGGCGTCACCACCCCACAAACAATGTGAGTCAGGGGATACTTCAAGAAGCTCCCTCTTACCATACTCATTGATTTTGGTGGCACTCATAACTTCATTGATCCTCGGATTGCCAAACAGGCTGATTGTTTTGTCCATCCTTGCTCCAACTTTGAAGTCATGGTTGCCAATGGGGGCACCTTACCTTGCAAGGGGAAGTGTCACAATGTGCGTATCTCTATGGAAGATTATAACCCACACTCTCACATGTTTTCCTTGTCCTTAGGTGGATGTGATGTGGTTTTGGGTGTTCAATGGTTACGCACACTTGGCCCCATCTTATGGGATTTTGCTGAACTTTGGATGCAGTTTTCAGTCAATGGGGCACAACAAAAATTTATGGGATTACAACCAGGGTCTCTCTGCATCATTAGTTCACATCGCCTGGAAAAAATACTTAAGAAGAATTCACATGGTGTCATTGCTCATCTCCATTCCATTTAGATGCACCCATCAACAGTCTCCACTACTTCCTTGGATAGATATGCAGGTGTCTTTGCTGAACCAATGAGCTTGTTGCCTTCAAGAGACCTTTCCGGTAAGAATTTAGCCGCATCTACCTCTCAGCAGGAAATGATGACTATTTTGCATATAGTACAGAAGTGGCAGCCATCCCTATTGGGAAATTATTTCTGCATCAAGACTGATCTCCAGAGTCTGGAAACTTTCCTGGAACAATGGGTCTCCTCCCCAACACACCTGAAATGGGTTATCCAACTCATGGGTTATGACTATGCGACCACTTACCAGAAGGGTAAGGACAATATGGTGGAAGATGCTCCTCCTCGCACATTTGATGACCCAATTTCTCTTACAGCTATTTCTTTGCTTGTTCCAAATTGGTTGCAATCTGTTCAATGGGACTATCTCTTCTATGAACTCCATGCTTCTTCATCAGTAGGGCACTCTAGGTTCCTCAAAACGTATGACCAGGAACAATGTAACTTCTTTTGGCAAGGACTCAAAAGGACAATTCAATGGATGGTGGTTGACTATGATACTTTCCAGGTCAACAAGGATGAAATGACCCTCCTTTCGGGACTGCTCAAACCCTTTCCCATCCCTCCACAGATTTGGGAAACTATTTCTATGGATTTCCTAGAAGCGCTCCAGTGGTATAGTACCACATCTCAAAGGACACCATATGAAGCAGTCTCTGGACAGGCACCACCAGTTCTTCTTCCATACACCTTCAGCAGCTCCCCAGTTCAGGCAATTGACTCAATTCTTCGAAACCGTGATAAGCTTCTTTTCATTCTGCAGGACAATTTTCACATGGCAAGAATTCGACTGAAACAACAAGCCAACCAACACCGTTCTGAGCGCAATTTTCACATCGCTGATATGGTTCTTCTTCATCTACAGCATTCCATGCAATCCTCCCTAAAACTCGAAAGGCGCCAGTGGCTCAGAATGCAACCCAAGGATGCTACAGGGGACCCACTCCTTCAGATTCTACATCAATTTCCACATCTAAAGCTTTGAGGACAAAGATTTTTCTAAGGGAGAGGGGATGTTATGAACCCATGTCTTTACTTTGTTAGTATATTGTTGTTGGACGCATATGCTTTGTAAGTCATCCCGTAGTATTTGTTGATCCATAGTCTATATTAGCCCATAGTATTGACCCATAGTATTGGATGCATATGCTTTGTAAGTCATCCCATAGTATTATATGTCCCATGGTTTTGAATCATAGTATTGGCGTCTAGACTTAGCCCATGGTTTGTATTGACACATAGTATTGACCCATGGTATTGGCACCTAGACTTAGTATATAAGTGTGTTTTGAGGCCTATGAAGGCACCGTGAAGTTAATTGTATTGAGCTTGTTCAAAGGAGGTTGCCCCCTCGAAGTGGCCCATGATCAATATAAAAGTGATTCTGAGTTCTATTATTTCTTATATCTCGTGTATTTGCATTAATTAATTATTGCAGGTTCATCACACAACCCTAGAGTTTATTGACCTACTATTCTGTTGAATCAATGGCCATTGATAAAATTATCTTATCTATCTTATATTTTGTCATCCATAGCTACAAGCCTATGGTTTATTGTTAAACATTGAATTGATTAATGATATTCTTGTTCAAGTATGCCTATAAATAGGATTGTGGAACTTGATTCCAATGACTTTTATCTTACAATATCGCTATGTAAGAATTGCTTGCTTATAGGTTTGTTGTTGATGCTTAATTTCATTTGATTTTACCCTTGCTCAAACTATCATAAGTATTCCATGTCTCGATTTCCTTACCTATTTGATTTTGAACCTCATCTTTCCTTAAGCCATTTGCGAGTTCATTACATCATTTGTATCTCGAAGATGCATTTGTCTTGAGTCTTTGTACTTGTATTTATGCAAGTAAGGAAGGAACTAGGGGGGGATAAATAGAGGATACTTGAAGTGTTAATGTTTGAGTCCTTTTGTGAGACGGACGTAGATCCTAGGGCATGTTACAAAGAAAACCTAGAGGATACTCGGAGATATTTGCTTAGAGAGCTTGTGTGAGGCATGCTTAGTGAAATAACAAAATTGGACTTGATGGTGTTGGTACTAACTTGTTGTAGAGCATTTGGTGTGGCTAGAGAGCATGGTGAGTAGTCATACATGTAGACCACCAAGGAAGGTTGCAGGTTGACAAGAGCTATAACACTGTCATGAATATACAAGGACATTCTAACAATTGTGGGGAAAGAGATAAGATGTGCAGATATCTATAGGATCCACTATGTCTTGCAAATGAAAATGGATCTTGAACATAAATAGGTTTGTGGGACTTGATTTCAATGACTTCTATGTGAAAATATCACTATGTAAGAATTACTTGCTTATGTTTATATAGTTGGTGATTACTTTCATTTGAGTTTACTTTTTTCTCATACTGTCATAAGTAAGTGAGAAATGAATAAGTTCTTACCTTGTCAGAGGCTTGGAAAGTAGGATAAGATGCTTTAGTCTCATAACAAGCCCCAAGAAGTTGTCAAAATTTAGGTGACACGCGAGTGGGTTCTAGAAGGCACCACCGTAGCCATTCATTGAGTTCCTCTTTGTTTCAAGAATAATTTATTATTCTCTATTGAACAGGGCCAACCACGTGAAGGTGAAAGCTCTTCTGACCCCTCCCCCCCCTCACATAACTCTCAATTTCCCATATCCAATGCATGTACTTAATTTTTTTTTTTTACGTGCAAGCATGCAAATTTCATCATAAACAAACATTTACCATTCATTCAATAAAAGCTAACATTCATAAAAACATTCATTCATTTAGTCAACAAATTCATTCAATAAAAGATAACATTCATTAAACCATTCATTCATTAAGTAGGAAAAAAATCATGCATGACATTATATTATAAAAAATAATTACACAATATTTCTTCAATCACTTCTTTCTATTTTTTTTTTCTCTTTACAAAATCAACAAGAATCTCATCTTCTGGAACTTGTTGTTCAGTTCTTGGTGCTTCATCAACTTGCCATGATTTCTTCCTAGTAGAGTACTCGCGATGTGGATTTTGCGGCAAGGGGTCCGGATTTGCTACAATAATGTGAAAATGTTACATAGATATATTCTGTTATTATAATGACAAGTATTTCATTTAAAAAAAACATTACAAAGGTGTTTTTTACTTGTTGTGGCCACATCATGTTCTTAATATTCCTGTCCAAGCTCAACCTGTATAGTGTGACTCTGTACATGCTTTGTAGTTGAAACATGGAGAAGTATAATTAATGTTCACCATCTACAATGCTATATATAAAATTTTAGCATATGAATAAATTCATTACCAGGATTTGAAGCATGATGTTCGATTGGTTGTTGTCCATCCTCGAGATTAAGGGGATTATTGCTTTCCTGCTCAAAACATAGTCAATATTTTATTACAAATATTTATAACGAATAGATTGCATAAGTAATAAATCTTCATTAAACTATATAGATTTTATATACCTGTGCACCAGATGGATCACCAGAAGACTGTGTTTTCCCAGAAAAGCCTTTTTGACGTTCAACAATAGCTCCAAAGCCATGCTCGAAGCTAAGCTTCAAGTCTTCCTTAGTGTTCACTTCTTTGAATCGGTCGGCCTACATATTTTCATAATGTCATTAATTTATATTTTTCGATGCAATAAAACGAAAATAATTTGCAATTTATTATTTGGATTCATTATTGGTTTTTTGATACTTACAATTCATGCCGCCAAATTCGAATAACAACTAGGACCAAGCTTGTGCAGACCAATTTTTTCTAGTCTTTCCTTTGTGGCCTTTGATGTGCCTGACAACCTATGCAAGTTTTGAAATATGTTAGATGTTCCAATTCGATATAAAAATTAATAATAATAAGTTTTAGAATTACATTGTGGAAACTATTGCATACCTCCCTGTGCCTAGTGGTAGCTTTCTTTCTTTTCTCAGAGCCCTCTCATTTCCATATTCCACTAGGGATTTCCACTCTCTTGCTGGAATCATCGGAGGGCACTCATACCTAGGGTTCCTTTCTAGGTGAAGCCTATATTGGTCCCGAAAAATCTTCATATGTTGTCCAACCTTCTTTAAGACCATGGCTCGATCAAAGGTCTCGTTTTCGAACAAGACAACCAACTAATTAGTGAGTCCATCTTTTAATTTTTTTAGTTGTTTATCCCACCTTTTGCAGATGGTGGGCCCAAATATCTCAAAGGACAAATCATTTATATGTTTATAAAAACATCATTTCCTGCAAAACGATCATGCCATCATTAGTTGAAAAAAATGTTTTATCATTATATTACAATCCAATTATAAACACTAACTTGAACAATGTATAATTACCTGGGATCTTCTCTATCTTTATTGGAATGAGATCTTCGTCCACCAAAAATGTTGTCTGTATTGTACCCGTGCTAGTAACACAGGAAGGTCCAGGAAATGCTGCTTCAACAATATCAATACTAGTAGGCTTTGCATCGATCCCTTCCTTTGCACGATATGGTGTGCATTGGTCACTAGCGGGTGCACTCATAGCTGGCCTCGGGGGTGTCATGAAATGTGTTGCCGACTGTTCAGTAAAAAAAAATGGTGCATGAGTCGATGTACGTGGAGTCGTTTTCTCATGTGACGACTCTCCATGAGCATCACTGGGGCCAACACCTCCTTGACCACTAGTGTGTGGTCGCAGAAAATCCTGTAAATACAAACCATATTTTATAAGTTTACTATCATATAAAAGTAAAAATTATAAAGTTCTAAATGAATTTATATTATGGTTCAAGATTCCACAACTTACTTGCAAGGCATGGGATCTCTTTACCAAAACATCAACCTTTGCTTTAATCTCATCTATCTGCGGGTGAATGAATAGTAGACAAAGGATATCCTCATTAATTTTTTTCAAGATATTCTCTATCATCTTAACCAGGCCTAGATAAGAACCAATGTCAGCATCGTGCATCAAATCATACACATAAAAAGCTATTGATTGTTGTGATGCTGTTCCATACGCCGAATCATTGGTCTGCAACAAAAATATATAAAACATTACTAACGTGAAAGCGATAGACTGAGGAAAAAAGTATATTAACAAACATATCTATCACGATAGATTCCTAATGATGCCTTGATGATGGTGTCATCTGATCCACAGCTAGGGACTTGCCCTGATCAACGCCCCTGCAAAAAAGAAGTAGAAAACATTATCATAATGAAACCAATATACACACGAAAAAGACATAACAAAACAAACATCATGCTACATATTATATTGGTACATTTCCAATTAATTATACTTGCTTCCTCGAGGATCGTCTACTCATCGGATCAATGGTTATAGGTGACCTACCCTGATCCACTAATAGGGAGGCACCCCAATCAAAACCCTGCATAAAAAACATAGAAAAAATCATCTAAACGAAACCAAAATACTCACGGAAAAAACTTTATAAGTAAAAATTTTGATGTATTTAAATTGTACAATTACAATTAGGTATATCCGTTTCCCCAAGGATGTTGTCGTCTGATCAAAATCCGTGTAGCTTCCCCGATCAACACTCTGCAACAAAAATATAGATAATATTATCTAAATGAATCGAATATACTCTTCAAAAAACACAACAAAAAAAGTTTTTGTTCATATTAAATTTGTACAATGGGATCGATGTATACCTATTGCCTCGATGTAGGTCTGGTATCATCATCTGCTAGGGAGCTGCCCCTTACAGAACCCTGCATCAAAAACATAGAAAAAATTATCTAAACGAAACCAAAATACTCACCGAAACAATATAATAACAAAAACATTTTGACGTATTTAAATTGTATAATTACAATCAGGTTTACCTACTGCCCTGAAGATGTTGTCATCTGATCAACAGCTGGGTGGCTTCCCCGATCAACATTCTGCATCAAATATAGATAACATTATATAAACCAAATGGATATACTCATGAAAAAACACAGCAAAAAAAAAAAAAAAACTCTTTTTTCATATTATATTTTAACTATTACAGAAAATTTAAACGAAATTATAACAATAAACTGACGAAAAATCCGTAAGATATTAAATTCATTAATAAAATGTTGGGTAAATTGTTAGATGTACCACTCCCATAGTAACCATGTTTGTATCTACTCGATTCAAATTGTAATTAATAAGCAACTCTTCCCCTGCAGCTATTGACTTAATGGCACATACAAAAACACAGTTTCCTTCACGCCCCTCAAATTCGTAGTTTGGTTGCTTAATTGTAGGCCATGGTTGTGTACTGTTTATTAACCTCACAATATTCCCTGTGGCTTTTGGCCTTCCATCAATGTACAATGTTGCTCCTTTATTTTGATCTTTGTCTTTTAGATGTAAATAATTTGCTGACAATCCATATCTGCGCATACTTCATGTATATTGGACCAGGCGCATCCAATCTTTGTAGTTGTAACAGGGTCCAACATACTCCATCAATTCTGTACATCTACCGTAACCAACCTTTATGCCATCGATGCAAAACAATCCCAAACCATGTAATGGCGATGGTGCAATTCAATATATCCTCTCATTCACACAAAAATATGTGTTCAGTTGAGGAAGATCCTTGGGTACCCATTGTTTACTAGATGTTTGTGCCTCAAGGGAACCTCGATGTCGCATATTGTCTCATCATCATAGGAACATGAGACCCCTTCAGCGAGAAACAATTCCATGCATTTATGGAATTTTCTTCTGATCTTTTGACATATAGTTCACATAACTCTTGTAGACCTACTAGATGTCTCACTTTCCTCTAGCCTTCCTAAAATACCCTCACTCGAGGAAGATAGATCTGACAAATACATGTTTGGTTCTATATGCACCATGGGAAAAAGTTCAAATAGGACCTTGTTGGGTATGCATAGTTCATATTAGAAAATTACAAGGCATTAAGGCATGCATTTTCCACTATCATCATACATAGTTGGCATGCCTCCACCAAATGTAAACTCCTTTATTTTATTACATCTAATAAACAAGTACTTCTCAAACTAAATAGAACAACAGTAACAAAACATAATTTTCATCTCTTTCGACTTTTCCACATTAACACTATGAGTTGGCTCATTGTGTTAAAGTAATCTTCAGTGACATGTAATTAATAACATTAGTTAATCAACATTAACATGAGTAAGTAATATAGGTTTAGGGTACTTACACCATAATGTGGAACCTTCTTGTCGGATATTCAGAATTATTACTTTCAGTGAAAACTGTACCTCTCAGAGGCCAACCAAAACTAGGAACCCACTGGCCCTACTAAAGGGTAAGTACAAACTAGAGAGAGAGAGAGAGAAATGTTGTATGCAACAGTAGTTAGAAAAATACAGTTACATTCACAACAAAACTTAAATAAAGCATAAAGAATGATTACAACAAAATTTTTAGTGCAAGTAAAAGCTTAACCAAAAACACATATCTGATCACCAACAATTTTGTCTGACAAGACAAGTCTTAACTACTTAATACAAAAAATAAAAAATAAAATTAAAAGTAAAAGTAAAATATAAAAAGTAAAAAGTAAAAATTTAAAGTAAAATAGTAAACTATAAAATAAAATAAAAAGGAGTCATAAATAATAACATAAATCATAAGTGGAGTACTAGGTCATTTAGGGGACAAACGACCATAGTACCCAAAAAACCAAAAGCATTAAAGGGTGGTACAAACAACTCAAGATGGGAGAAATGACCTTACTAACCACACAACAAGGGCAAGGTACCACAAGACCAATAAGCAACATGGTGTAAATACCAAATGTAAATCAACCATTGTGGGGGAAGGTACAACCGATCATCTCTCTCTCGAATGTACAAATGTTCCATATAGCATGGAAGTTCATCATAATTGTATGAAGAAGGGTCCACACAGATCATGTGGTCATGATAACGTATATGTGTGATGAGGTATATAGACCATGGGAATCAGTATGACGCTAAACAAAAAAATATCATACATTAATGCCCATAATTGTTGGCACACAATTTGGAAAAGAAGGTTTGATTCTATCAAGCACACCCAATATCTAGATTATGAGCAATATAAAATCTAAGCCAACATATTGGATGCCAATTTTATATAAAGTCATGACAATGTGGGGTAACCATGAATCCATGCATCCATGCATCCATGCAACATATCCTTGTGACTACCTCTTATTTGACCTGCCAAAGAGATGGAAGGTCAAATAAGGTCAAATATATGCAATAGCTCCTTGTAACTACCTCTTATTTGACATGCCAAGGAGAAATAAAGTCAAATATATGCAATAGCTCCTTGTAACTATCACTTATATGCAATAGTAACTACCTCTTATATGCAATAGCTCCTTGTAACTCCTTGTAAGATATCACTATTACTACAAATTCTATTGTCAAGTTTAATAAAATATTGATCCTTCTAAAGCTTCTATAAAGGCACACTATACAACTTCACACAATTCATACTTTTCCTTTTATCTTAGAGAGAGAAGAGATTCAACTATGCAACAAATGTTTACTGATGCTAAGGAAGTAAAGAATAATTTGTGGGATTGTGGGAAGCTGCCTAATCAAACAATGAATGAAGATGTGATCTCAAATAATTAGAAAGAGGAATATGGGCAAAGAAAATCAGATTTTGATATTTTTCTAGTTCAAAATATTGAAAAATATCAAGAAGTTTGCACTATTAAAGGGATCAAGACATCAAACTTATGTGTTCTAATGTAGCAAGAGGTCAATGAATGGAATGTTGATTTCTCTATAAAATTTCAAGATGATTTCAATGATACTAATATTGTACCTTATGATCAAAAACTCGAGGAGGAAAGCGGTTTTTAGGTAAACGCATTTTTTATGAAGATCAATATGACGATTATGGGAAATGTTTCAATTATCATTTTCATAAACTTACAACGATAGACCAGTTTATGATGAGTATGAAGGCGAGATCGAATTCCCTTACTCCATGGTTCAAATTATTCCTACATTTATATGCCTATAATTTGTATCTAATCATGACCATATAAACAGAAATGTAGAGAAGGGTTTTAACTTTAATCTTGAAGAATCACATCAACCAACCTTTATAGGATACATATGAACGAGGGTATCAATCTGAAATAGAGTTTTCTGCAAAGAAAAGAATTGCAGTAGGTTTCAGTGGACAATATTCAATTCAAGGGTTTAAATATGAAGGTTTCTTAATATCTCCCTATATTTGAATAGAATCAAGGGTGGAAGAGCCCAACCTTATGTTTGGATCAGTGGATGGAAAGAGGGGCCTCATTCCTTGGCCTTCAAGGTGATGCATCTCTACAGGCCCTCATTTTAAATTGACCATCCTTTGAGATATGACTCAATTTAATTGTTTGTATAGGTTCTAGGTTCTAGTGTGATATTATTACATTTGTGAAGTGAATTATGGAGCTTAATATAATTAAAAATGATTTTCACCAAGTTTCCAAGAGGCATAAGACATCATACACAAAGACTCAAGACATAATTGATTTAGTTATAAAAAGAATTGAGATTTCCTTCAATAAACTTCCAAGTTCTTCACAAGGCTTTGGCGTTTATCAAAATGAATTCATTGTTGAGTTGAATGCAAAGTTGAATGAAATAGGGCCAACCAATTAAATGGGAGTATTATAAAAAGAACTAAATGTTGTTTTGAGTAAATATGGGAAATTGGTTGATAAAAAACTTTACCCTGATATAGCTAAGGCATAGAAAGAAGTGAACTTTGATAGGCACATTATAAACATGATAATTGCATCTCACTTTTACAAGAAAGGATTTTTTGAACTTGGAGATTTATTCATAAGGGAGGTTAACAAGTATGGGATAGCTCTTTGAAGGCCCACTTTGTAGAAATGTATGAAATGCTTGAACAAATGAATGTAAGGAATCTTCAACTAGCTCTTGCATAGGCCTATGATGATAGGGATGAGATTCTGTAAAAAGGGTATGTAGTAGAATTTATGTTGTACTATGCATTACAATACCTACAAATTATAGAAATACGTATTGAAAAGGATGCTCTAGATTTTGCAAGGAGTTTCTTTGCACCTTTTGCAACCCTTCATATGAAGGAAATATAGAAACTTATGGTTTTCCTATTATGGATATGCCTTCTTGAGAACTCTCCTTATTTTAAATTGCTTTCATATTCTCACTGGGATGCCATTTCATTAGAATTCACACAAAATGTTGCAGTATATTGGGCTAGTTTGTCAATATCCCACTTCATGTAACTATTTTAGTAGGTTGTTAAGGACTAATTCCTGTAGGTTGTTAACTATTTCAGTTTCCTG
Organism: Larix kaempferi; assembly: GCA_027924585.1. Lineage (NCBI taxonomy): Eukaryota > Viridiplantae > Streptophyta > Pinopsida > Pinales > Pinaceae > Larix > Larix kaempferi. The sequence continues at coordinate 14,442,740 of BSBM01000761.1, forward strand.
TGTAAATTGCATTAGATATGGAATTTCAATTCCGTTCTATATTTTCTTGTCCAATGTCACACGGTCAAAGTACTGATGAAAATACTCCAATGTTGATGCTATTTGGTCATGTCATTTGAGAGAAATCCATAATAAAACTTCCAATGTTGATTGCATTCACCATAACAATAAATTAGAGGAAAACCAATGTTGATTGCATTCACCATTTGGAACTTTAGGCCATGTGCAATTGCATTGAAAAATAGAGAGTTGTTCAAAGGGTAGATGTATAAGGGAAAATAATAAATAAAATCACAATGGAATAAGGTTCCAATACTTTGTTGGAATATCAAGTATGCCCCCCTTGAGGTACTCATCATTATTGTTGACCTCATCAAATTGGAGCATATTATGGTTAGTCTTGTTAGAAAAAATAACATGCTTGGGTTTTCAATTTTCAATTTTACAATCATTAAGAAAATCTAGGCTTCCAAATTGATGAGGGATGAATAGGTCATCCATCATAAATTCAACCTGAAAGTTGGCAGCAATCACATCACATCCTAGACTCGCTTCTTTATTGTGAAATATTTTTGTATATAGATGATCATTGAAGAAGGGATTTTCTTTGTCATTTTCATAAATAAAAGATGGTTTGTCCTTTCACAACTTTTATACTAAGGTGGAACTTCATCTTGCAAATTATGACAAGGAATCTCACTAAAGAAAGATTCAATAAACCCGGTATGAAGTTCCATTATAATTGTATGCTTAGTAGGGATAGGGATTTGATGGTTACACTTGGTACAAGATTGAAAAAGGGCATCCTCGAAAGAGAAAAAAACTAAAAGCTCTTTCTCGAAGGTGTATCGTGAAAAATTAAGTCATAAAAGAAAAATTTATCAACAAATTTTTGCTTACAAGGTGAACTAGATTGAGGATTGGTTGAATTCTCGATTGCTTGGACAAGGGATCTTGGGTTTTGGGAAGATTTTCCAATAGAGAACTTTTCTCAACAAATTCTTTCCATTATTTTCTACATTTATCTAGCATGGAAATCCTCGTAGCTTCTGAGAATGCATCACGTGTATTAGAAACATGGTGTACTTCATTGAATCCACCTAAGTCAACCATAAAGGATTCAGTGGTTGTTCCACTTCATATAAAGGAAGAGAAGTCCATGATTATGGATTCAGTTTGTTTATTGAGGTTTCAAAAACCAAAACACAACGAATGGAAAAAGGACAATGGATAGCAAATGGAAAAAGGAAAGAGGAGATGGCTGGTAGTGGGAAGGCCGCGGGCTACTAGTGGAGAGGTAAGTGGGCTCATATGGAGATAGGGGTGAGCTTGGGTTATGAAGGAAGGAAGTGGGAGTATATACAGGGGGGTACGAGGTAAAGAAGGATCCAAGGTAAGGGTGCAGATATGGTAAGATAAATATGGTGAGATTGTTTCCAAAAAAAATGGAGCTAAAACTACTACCAAGACCCCACCCATTGCCAAAATGGAAATAGCAGGTTCAAGAAAAATAGGGTAAATTCAAGTAAACTAGGGTAAATTCCACTCCAAGAACACCCTAAATTCATGTAAACATAGGATAAATTTATAACCAAGTTGGAGGGATTCAATTTTATCACAGATTTAGGGGGAATTCTCTCCTCAGCTTGGCAAATGTGGCCTCCTCTGCAACCTTCGGCTCAGTAGGAATGCGGCTTGTTCACTTGGTTCGTGGGTAAATACGTTTATATATACCGAAGTAGAATACAGAGCTGGAAAGGTATCTGGTCCTAGTCTTACCAGACGGACCTTATCTTCAGTCCTGAAATAACACAGCCCTTCCAGATGGGGAAAAATTAGTACCCCAGTAGTAGGAACCAGGAAAGGTTAGCTTCGATCAGGAGCGGAGGCACAAAGGCTCTAGCGTTCATGTTTCTCTTTGCGCAAGAGAAAAATGCAAGGAACCGTTTGATGCAAGGATCGGTTTGTAGTTCTTTGGAATGTCGTGTTATGCTTATTATATATATATATATATATACATATATATATAATAAATATAAAACATAATATATATATATATATTATGTTTTATGTTTATTATATATATAGTAAACATAAGACATAAAACATAAAACATAAACCATATATATAATAATATAATGCTATAGTTGTGATGAGATATGACATATCTCAAGAAATCATCCACTCCTAAGAAGGCCAAGAAGACCAAACATTATATATTTCTACTATGGACCATGGAATGGTTTGTGTGAATGATACTAAGAATGATAAAGCTATACAAAGACACAAATTCCCACTCATAAATATTCCCTTTACATGGCTTGTGTGTTATCCTGGGGCCCCATGCATTGCCCATGAGCCCTCTAGAAAAATGTTATGGCTTAAGATCGTGGTACCATAGGGTCCCATGCATGGTCCATGAAATCTATATAAAATGTTATAGCCTAAGGCCCTAACATTATACCATGGCCTAAGCCCTAAGAACTAACCCCACTACACAAAACATTAAAATGACCCCCATTTCCCACTTGTTATAGCCAAAATTGGCACTTCTATATCTGTGACGACACTTACATCTTTTGGTCGCACAACAACACTTCATGAGATTACTATGAATCACACAAAAGTAAATTTGTGGATGAGAGAGATATATTTGGGACTTTATATGGATGGAGTTACCTAATTCATGGTCCATTTGATAGGTAATAACCTTAGGAACAATTTTCTAGACCAAAACTTGTCCAAAAAACCCCGAGAAAAGGCTGTTTTTGACCATTTTTTCAACTCATGTTTAATGCTTATAAACTCGCGGGTTTTCCCAAAAAATGGAGGTTGCATATGGTAAGAGTCGCGGGTACCCGCTGGTTTTCCCTGTTCAAATCCGCGAGTACCTCAAAAACACTAAAAATGCATAAAATCGCCAAAAAAGGGTCGGTTTGGGTGCTTTTGGAACCTCCTTTTCGGTTGTAACTAATTTTTATTCGACTATATCTTCTTCACTTGATATATAAGAGAAGGGGAGGGACCATCCAATGGGACCAATCCCATTATAATGTTATGCTGGAGGAGTTGAGACTCATATCCCCCTCACTTGTGCCCTAGTTTCTTGTAAAACCTAGCACATCTTATTAGAGGTTGGGATCCTTGGAGAAGAGGAGCAGGAGACCTTGAATCTTGGTTTCGTGAAGCGCCATCATTGAAGGTATAATTTTATATATTTGCTTCATTCATTAATAAAGATCAGACATTCTTCCTTTCCCAAATATGATTTGTTCATGTATGTTTCAGATCTGATTACAATTTGATGTTTTCTTCTTTTATAAATATCAATCTTTATTTGTGGTCAAATACGTTTGAGAAAGGTTTTGTGTTTGTGTTTCAGGTTATTTGCATAGGAGAACGAAGAGATAAATAGCTTGGATTGACCTTCATAAATAATATATGCATTCTCTTAATTCTAAAACCTATTTGCTTATAAATAATGTTGGCACACCCTTATATGTCTATCTGATTATCCCACCCGTATGTTGGTAGTCTCTCCCCTACTATAAGGACATTTTCCCTAATAACAGAATTCATGACTTTGCTTGGGAGAAGCCTATCTGCTTAGGGGTATCCAAGGCCATTTTTTCCAGTATATTTGAAGGTCTAGCTTAATTTCATGTTAAGACTAGTCATTAATCTTTCTTAGACCCTTCTTGGCTCAATTTTTGAGTGGAATTTTTCCTTTTTTTGGACTTGTATGCATACTCATGAGTCTGTGGTACTTACTGTTGCGGGTTTGAGACATATTTGTGGGTTTGAGCCTTTTTCACCCATGGGTCACTCACACTTGTCCCTTTTTACAGTTGTGGGTACCTCTTGAACTTGAATTTTTCAAATTTTGGAGCTTTTTGGGAGGTTTTGATTGCATTTTTTGGAGTCCCTGCTAATCCTGGGTCTATGTAGGACCCCTTGGAAGTGGTGTCTTGTCTCTTGATTGATCTTAATTTGATTTTTGGGATCGTTTTAAAGAAATTTGAGCTTGTTTGGAAGAATTTGGGGCTTGTTGACCCAGGTTGGGGGTTTGTGAACTAGTTTGGTGTTTTTTTACCATAATTTGAGTCTAATTGAATTTAATTGCTCCAATTTGACTGGATTTGGAACCTATTGAGTCTATTTGACCCTATTTATATCAAATTGAGTGAAAATTTCTCTTTTAGATTGGTTTCTTGTCCTTTCTTGTGCTTTTGGTACTTCTTTTGTAGTGAAAGCTCAAGTGTCTTTTCTATTGTTTAGGACCTTCATTGCACTGTTTGTGTGCAGACCTAGCTTTACCAAACCATATTTATTAATAGTTTATTTTCCTTGTTTGGGTCTAAAATTACTTGTTGTATGCTTTTCCCAATTGTTGGCATGCTTACATAATAAGAATATGAAGGTTTATGGCTGCTTTCACTATTTAATAAAGAGATCTGAAAGTTTTTGCATTTGCTTTCCTTATGTTACTTTGGATTTCAGTTTTGTTCTCACCTTGAAAAACCATAAAAATTAAGTTATTGTTTGTAGAATTATACTTTTCAAGTGACTTAAAGGATCTAGGAGTGCTTTGCATCAAAAAACAACAAATGTTCTTTTGCATAGCTAGTTGTTTGAGTAGTCGCATGCTTAGGTTTTAAGTTTGATTTTGCATATTAGACTTTAAATTTTTACCTTTTGTATTCAAAAAGACCAAAAATTGCATTAGATACAAAACTTTTTCATATGCATTCTAGATTATATCTTTAGGACTTGCATTGAAAATAAATTGAAAGTTAGTGAGTACATATTTGTGGTGATCAAATGCTTCATTTTTCAGTTAAAGGATATCTTTCTTTAGTTGCATTTGTTTTACCTCTTCTGAAAGTTTTTGAAGTACATTTTTAAAGAAAGCAATCAGTAACTTGGATATGATATTAGGTTTTATTCTAGTTTAGAAACACACCTAATAGCTTAAGTAGGATTGTGGAGGTAGGGAGTTGTGAGTTAACTCCTCCACGATCACTCAAACTTGTCAAAACATAGGTGTCGTTATTATAGGGAGAAAATCCATATTTGTAGAAGGTGAATTGGGAAGATCCACTAACACCATATTCAAGCATGAGGTCATGCAATATTGATTAGAGGAGATACCCCTCTGATATTCAATCGAGCATCTACCAGGATCAGTGCGCGTACATGGACTTATTAGTACCTTTTGGTGTTTTTGAGTTTCGGGCTTGGTTACCTTGCCCATGCGCATTGATTCGATTGACGACTATCCCCTCGGACCCTCTATGCAAGGTTGGTAACCTTAGTATCCAAACTCTAGGATTCATACACAGGTGACAGTGGAAGGCTATTTCCACTGTACCTAGGACAAATGTGGGAGGAAATCCCTTACAACAATTTGCAAGGGCAGTTTGGTGATTCAAAAGCTTGCACCCAGAGACCCTGTATTGTGGACCCCGAGTAACTATTCTTCATGCTTTGTTGGTTTGTTTTGGGCCCTAATCATCGCAGACTTCCCTCCAGAAGGAATCTATTATCCTAGTTTTGATTACCTAGGACCTTTCTAGTGGTGTGCTCTTTGTACTACTTGTTCTTAGTTGGCCTTAGATATTTCTTGCTCGTTGAGTTGGAAACTATGGATAGCATTCTGGTGAGCACCAATCAAGGGACCCCTGTTCAAGGGGCTCCTTTTGCTTTTCCATTCATTGGGAATGTTGGTACTCCCTTAATGGCTATGTTGAATGTTCTGGGATTCACTATAGGGATACCAGTTTGGTTGTTTTCCACTCCGAATTCCTTGCATGATCATGATGCTTCTCAAATAAGAACCTCACATCAAGAGAGGCAGAACCCTATGCCTTATTCTCTAGTAACATCTTCTCCTCCTCCTTCTACCTCATGCGGTGAAATTATTAATACTAGTAACGAGTAGTCTAAAATGAATAGACGAAGGAAGAATAGGGAGAATATGCCAAAGCAAGGGGGAAGCCATCCATCCTCTGGAGGTCATGCTGGGGGAACCCACCCAACCTATCAAGGTCATGTTGGGGGAACTCATTCATTCACGATAAATCATACTGAACCTATGCAACTAGCCTCTGGAGGTCATGCTGGGAGCAAACTTTTAGTCACCTACAAATCATACTAAAAGTATGTCTTCGACCACTGTTGGTCATGTTGAGAATGCGTCATTGATCACTAATGGTCATATTAATGACAAGTCACCAGTTACTGTTAGTCATACTGGAGACACTAAATCAACAACTACAAGTCATGCTGAGAAAGTTGACTTTTTCGACAAGCCTAATAAACATAAGCTTAAGTTCCCTTGTAAATTTTGTGAGGGAGACCACCTGACCTATTTGTGCCCTCTACTTCCAGAAGTGAAAAAAGTGTGGTCCGTAGTTCAAAATTATTCTGCTTCTGAGCAACCGGCCACTGCAAGTCATGCTGGGGGAAAGTTGTCAGCTAATGCTAGTCATGCTGAGACTACTGATGTTGTAAAGGGGTCTAAGCTTATAGGACGCAAGCCAAAGTTCCCTTGTAAACTTTGTAAGGGAGATCACCTTACTCACATGTGCCCTATTATTTTAGAGGTGCAGAGAGTGTCATCCATGTCTGAAGCATCGTCTACTCCTCAATTGTTTATAGATTCCAAATAGCCTAGTCAACCTTTATTTGATAAAGTGGTTGAACGAAAGAATCCTTTGTTCAAACCCACCCTTTCTTCGGCAAGTGAAGTGGTTGAATCAATGCAATCTTCAACCGATCCCATCAGTCCTTCAGAAACTGATGCAACTACCCCTGAAGTCTTATGCATTACCAATTTGGATGTTTCTTAAAAAGGGGGCACTTCATATGTGCTAAGTGAACACCTACCAGGCTCTGGGATCATTTCCTTTGATTGGGATAGTCTAGATGGGCCTCTTCTTCCTTCTTCTACATGTTCCAAATAAGGGTTGATATCATAAACCATGCATTTCATCGATGTATTGTATATGAAGGAGCCTCTATTAATATCTTATCCCCTTATGCTTGTGGAGATTTAGGTTTCCCTAACCTTGTTCCAATTGTTAATTGGTCGTTGAGTTTCAATAGAAGACCTAGTGAACCAGTGGGATTCCTCCCTCAGGCACCCGTTACTTTGAGTGGAAAAACAGTCTTAGTTTATTTTATGGTTTTAAAGGACCCTATGGAATTTGATATGATCCTCGGGCGTGATTATGTATATGCTATGCATGCTGTGGTGTCTACGCTCTTTTGTATGATGCATTTTCCTCACAATGAAAGCATTCTCACTATTGATCAACTTGCATTTGTTGATCCTCCTTATTACATAACTGTAGACCAAGTATATCCCTCGTCAGTATGCACTACCATGTCACATGAGACTTATGTGGCATATTGTTCCTTGAGTCCAATTGATACCGAGAAAAAGCATCTGAGTTCATGCTTACCTTCTCGGAACTAGGTCCCGGCAGTTAAATAGGTGATACCTCCATCCGAATGTTTAGATATGTGTTCTATCTGGGATGATATGCTTCCTTCAGATGAATTTTTCCTAGAGTCTATAATGCAGTCTACCATTCATTTGGATGTCGATCTAGTTGCAGTTATTTCCAACCCTAGTTTGACCTTGGAGTTTTATTCTCCTACTGTTGAATCTTTGGACTCTCCTATAGATCTGCAAATCAGTGTTCCTGCTGAGTTTGATTCTGATTCTAGAATTTTCAACTCCCATGATGATGAATTTGTTCCTGCAGATTCCTTCATGTCCTTCAACTCTGATATTCATCCTGATGTTTATCTTGTTTATTGTAATCCCTCAATATTGGGTACTATAGAGTCTTCATTAGTTAACTCTGCCTTAATTATGCCTATTGTTGATGATAGTGAAGTTGAAAGTATTTCTACCACAGTGACTTGTATCGGGTATTTCTTTACATACGGTTTAGATATGATCTTGGTACTAATGTTTCTTGGAGACAAGATTCTTAGTTGGAATTATGCTTTCTTACTAGTCCTTTTCGACACTTTGTTCAATCATGTCAAGTATATTAAGAACCTTGCATATAGGTTTAGGCCTCCCCAATATTATGATGCATTTGAAACTTTTGCCACCTGAATTCGCCATACAATCGAACCAGTTGGATCTTGGTGTTTTAGCCATCTTTATATGCATTGTGCATCAGTCCGATAGTAGAGCCTACCTAACATGGGTTACCCTAGTAAACACCCTTATGCCATTTTGGTGCCCATGCTGTTTTTTTATCATAAGATTAGGAGACTTTCTAGATTTATCATGACATTGAGAAGAAGCCTCATATCTTTCTTCCTCATATATTTTTGTCCATTCCTTATAAGGCTCACATTTTTGTGGTTAAGTCACATGTGCATTTATTTTGATCCCGCTTGCGCTAATGAGCCTGATGTCGACTTCCATGCTTTTAGCTCGTTGTATAAGCCTCCACCTCTTATATCATTTCCGTTAAGCCATGTATCATTTTTCCTTTGTGATTTCACATCCTTTACCTGGAGGAGACATGCCTTGAGTGTCCTTATCTTGCTTATGTTCCTTGCATTATGCATAGCTTCGTTCCATGCGCTTGGAACTAGTCTCGCATATCCCTGACACTCGTCTCCTACCATTACGAGCATTCTTCCACCTTTCCTTCGAGCTCGGTAAAAAGAGTAAGGAGGTTATGATAATTATCCCACCTTTTCTTTGAGCTCATTAAAAATAGTAAGGAGGCTATGAGCATTCGTCTGTCTCTCCTTTGAGATCGTTAAAAACAATAAGGAGGTCACGAGTTTACTTTTTTGGGCTTGTTAAGCTTTTACGGAATTTTTTTTTATGGATTTCTCTCTAAGTTCTTGTTAGACTCCTTAAAATTGACAAGATCGCTGAGCCTACTTGTTCAATTCAAACTTGCTAAAGGAATTGAAGGGACATCCACTTAGGTATAAGTTTATCCCTTTTCCTGACCTTTGTTGATTATTTACGAAAAATGTATACTCTAGTCATACTTAGCTAGTCGATTTCTTCTCTCATTGTTTTACCATTTTTCTGGGTGAGGAGACTAACTTTACGAAAAAGGACTCCTTTGGAGTATTCTTTAGGATTTTAAGAATCTCAAAATATGAAAACACAAGGGAGCATCTACCAACTTAGGCTTGATGTGAAATCCATGAGTATGTACATGGATCTGTTGTTTAATTTTTTCAAACTCCTTAAATATGAAAACACCGACGAGCATGAACAAATACAGGCTCGATATTAAAATCCATGAATCAGTAACTTATCGAGTATTAGTCTATATTCTCTTCAAACTCATAAAACAATGAATAAAGTCTGGATTTTCCCTTCCATGGACTCATAAAATTACACATTGTTGGATCCTTATCGAGCATGCTTTAGTTCTTTGTCAAGTTCGTTAAAAAATGAAAAAGGCATCTAAAAAGAGAAAGGGAAGGGAAGAGTGTTAAATATCTTTCAATATAATGTAAGCAAGTCAACTATGTCCTTGAACAAAGCACCTTTTTGAGTCTATCAAACAAGTTGGGTTCTATTTTTGGCCTTAGGATAAACCTGATCTCATAGTTTTTACTCCTCCAATTAATTACTCTTCCAATCATATGGAGAATCTGTTAATGTCTCCTACACTGCAGATTTATGTCATGGTCCCTTTGTCTTCAAAGTTTCGTAAGCCACTCTTGTGTCATGCTCACTGTTCAAGGATATAGACTGTGTCAGCCATTCTGCAGTTACCTTGACCCCATGAGTCAGCCATGCCTTGGTGTCAATTTGTTTCATCATGTACTCAATCCTATTCTAGATCAAATGAACCTCTTGAGTGTACCTCGTGTTGGATGATTGTTGGATTGACTGATGTTGACCCAGAGGTTTTCAATAAGACCTAGGTTCTTCGCGGTTTCCATTTGACCAACAAAACCCCTTCACACCAGCCCTTTCGGCAACAACCCGCGAGCAGGTTGAGGTCTCACCCGAGGTGTATCTATGGGGTACTGCGGAATCAGGTTTCCACAGTATGTGATGAGTTGTTTGGACAGATGTGCTACGCAACGCAACAGGGGGTATGCGCTGCGAGGAGAGACTTCGCGATGATGGGAAACAACACGATCCACACCACTACGTCCTTCTACTGAAACTGCGAACAATCCAGTTCAACTTTATACTTGAAGTACTCAGAAATGCTTAAGGCAATGAACTGAGTATCACTCATCCACTCATTCATGCACTGAATTGACTATTACTCTAACAGTCGCTTATACACTTAGACTATTTACTATTTAAGCGTCTACTGTAGATGCAAATCACTATCATTCATTCATCTATTGCGCATAGGAAAGTACTTAAGCAATCTCTTAACACTTGAACAAATAACTGATTCATTGCTTTTAGAAGCAAAACTAAGTATTAACCATTCATCTATTCATGCAGACTTAACATATCATCTCCATACTTTCCTGATGGTAAATGCATACAAAAGTCTTCACATAACAGAATGCAAGGAAATATTCAGATATACATCTACAGAAAAACAAATAAATGCAATCATACACAACAATGTTCCACTCAATCACACAACACAATATTTAACGTGGTTCACTCCCCCAGGTGGGAAGCTACATCCACAAGAATGGTTGTTATATATATATATATCTTTTATGGGAAGGGGACAAGTGCTCTTGCTCTGTGCACTCAGCTGCAGACTTTCTTCTCTCTCTTAGCTAGGTCTCTGCGCACACAGCTGCAGAGCTGTTACAATGGCTTCTTCTTTAGAAAAGATCTTACAATACATCAACAATAAAGAACAATGAGAGAAGCATTTGAGAACCCCAAAAGGGAAAACAAAAAGTAACAACACCCCTTCCCTTACAAAAATGTCTTCTTTTTTATACCATGCCCGAAGGTCATGTCTTTACAATGTTGAAGACCGAAACCCTTAGGGTTTCCAAAACTGCTACGGTTTTCTAAATCGTCATGCTGGCCTCTAGTAGTGAGTGTGCTGTCATGGCAGTCCTCCACGCCTTTGTTCTGTCGCTTTTGTCCTTCCTGTTGTGCGCACACCAACAAGTCATCTTCATCGAGCCGCCCTTCCACTAACAGACTCATACGACTGGCTCAACTGCTAGTCGCTTTCTCTGCAGATCATTCATCCTCTTAATGGCCTCGTACGACTAGCTCAGACTCCAGTTTCTTTCTCAGCATTGTTCTCCACTTAATAGTATCGTACCACTAAGCACACACAGCTGTTGCTTTCCCTGAGTCATTCTTCGCCTAACGATCTCGTACAACTGGCCACCTTCCTGATATGGTCATGCCTGCAGCTTGGCATCCTGGAGCATATTTGCCAAAATTAGACCACCGTTGGTCTATCCGATACATGTACCTACCCTTCGTCCAGCATTCCTCTTTGCTGGTTCCACGTGGCCTGATCACTTCACAGCACTACTTCCTTGCAGCGCTGATATTTGTGGTACTGCCAAAATTTGATTGTTGCGCACAACTTTGCAGCATACCCCATACTTGTACAAAATTATATATTTTGTTGAGTTGCGCTCAACTCCGCAGCTCAACCTCCTTGTGTTATCCAAAATTGCCCCAACTTGGGCCAGGCCCAACATGCCCCTAACACTTACATGTGGCTTGTCCCCGAGCCACCTTCTGCTTCATCCTTCTAGATCTGCTGCGCGACCTGTGGAGCTAGCTTGGCCGCGAACTTATTGTAAGTGCTGATCAACTGTTCCACTACTTCCTTGGTGTCTTGCTCGACTTGCTTTACTGTATCAAGCAGTGCCAGAGTTATCTCTTCTCCAATCTGTGCTTGTACCTGCTCCTGGTTATCACGCAGATCTTTCAACTTGTCTTCGATCTGCTGCGATACTACTGTGGCATCCTCTAGGAGTTGCTATGACTGATTATCCATCTCAGTCTCTTTTTCTCTTAACGCATGGACCTCCTTCTTCAATCCTGAGATCTCCTTATACCTCGGAAACCTATCTCTAGGTGGTAGAGCCTTGACCTCTGCATCCAATTGTTCCAGCGTGGTCTGATTTTCTTTTACCGTGGTCTTTACCTGCAGTAGCCCTTGATCCTCTTCGAGGGCAGTGAATGCCTTTGAAACCTTCTCCAACAAATCTTGGCACTTAGCCATCTCACTGGTTATGTTCTGTGCTGCGGCGCTAACTGCTTGCTCTCTTAACTGCTGCTCAGTTAATGGTGTTTGCGTATTGAGCTTTTCCTTCAAGGCAGTAAGATCGGCCTCATTAAGAATCTCTTTATCTTGTAATTCCATCTTCAAATATTTCACCCTTTCTCTGATCCTTAGAACGGTGTCTGTAGGATCATCCTGGAGTTCTAAATCTTCAATCTCTTTTGTGACATCAACAATGGTGTTCTCCAATCGTAGCCGACAGTTCTGTTCATCATAAAATTGTATCTGTGTGCGGGATCGAGAGTCCTCGAGCTGCCTGTTTGCGGCTTGCAGCTCCGCCTGCGACTTCATGGAATTTACTTTTCTTTCATGCATCTCATCGACAATCTGCATGTGAAGAAAGTGTAATCCACGCAAAGGAATCTTGGCCAAGTCGTGCTCTACCCACTTGACACCCTTTGTGTCCAGAATGATCTGTTCTATCATTGGTAATGAGATGGCCAATGGGTCAGGATGAACAACTCTGGTCTTTGAAGGTAGGGTTATGGATAGCTGCGGTGGTGTCCTCTGCGAGGTTCCTTCCAACCTCCCTTCAGCTCCTGCATCGCGCGGCAAGGGTAGGCTCTTCTAGACATCGTCCATCTTTTTCATAAGCCCTTGCAGTGCGATCCTAGTCCTTTGTAGGTCATCCTGTATGACCTTGTCCTTCTTGTCTTTTTCTGTCATTATCTCTTGCATCTGCTCTAAGACCTTTTCTGCAATCATGTCGAAGTCTTCTTCGTTCAGCACTGTCTCAGATTGACTCTTTATTGCTTTCATCTTCTTCTGCGCCTTTGGCTTCTGCGGGGTTTTAGGTTCTTTCCTCTTTCCTTTTTCTTCAACAATAGGGCATGACAACGGGATTGGTTCATCTTCTTCTGAATCAGTCTGGACATCCATGAATCCAACACAGAACTCAGCCAGCCAGTCCCTCATGAGGATGTCAATTTCTTCCTCATACATATGGTAAGTACCCGCATACCATTCTGGCTTCTTCATCCTTGCTTTAGGTGAAATAAAAATACATCGCATGTCTTCCATAAAATCAATAATGCGAATGTACTTCGACGTTACCTGCTTTGTAATGCGCGATGTTCAGGTGATCATCTGACGTAGTTGGGTGTAATACTGATAGAATACTTCAGCTATCGCGTGCTGCTGCTCTGCATTCATATTTTCCCAAAGGTTGGCATAGTGGAATCCTCTGGGATCATTGCTTTCTATAATTACACCGACATATTTTCTGGTTCCTTCCATCCTATGAATGCAATGAGTATAATCAACCACGTGAAGTGGAATTGACCTCCATTCTCCTAGGTATCATTGAGTTCGTTTAGGAACTCATTTATAAGGTACTGACACCAATTGAGTTGGGTCCCTTCAGCTGCTGTGGCACCAAGTAGTATTACGCTCGTAGGCATTTCCGAAGGCCTAGCTATTCTTAGGATTTTTCCTGCGAGCAACTGTGTGACAAATATTGTTGCTTTATCTTCGATTTCTTCTGATGGAAACCATCTTTTTCCTTTCACCAATGCATGGATTTTCTTCATTTTTGCGACATCGTATTTTTCCTTACTCTTCCCTTGGAAGAACTGCTTGGGGTCCTTTCCGCGCTTGCTTAGTCTTGTGGCACGGTGGATGAAGTCAATGTTCACATCAACATTTCTGTCTAGTCATAGGTATCCCTGATGGATTCGCACCATCAAAGTGCGAACCACTGCATTAAGTTCTAGTGAACAATCAAAATGAGGTGGTCGGAGCAGGTTCAACAATTCAGACTCCACTATCGACATCAACCAGCTTTCGGCGACCAAGTTAAATATGCCCTTAGGATCTTTCTTCCAGCACATGTACTGGTCAGGCTGGAACTGTGGGTACTTAGGCTCATGGGGTTCTTCCTTCTGTATGCTTAGGAGGTCATAGTCTTCCCATTTACACTCTGGGATCTTTCCTAGTAGGTTCTGGGCAACCTCTACGTGCTTTGAAATTGGAGACAAGGGGATTTCATAACGGGCACTCTTGACAAGTTTAAAGACTGGAGCATCCAGTGCTCGTGGTGATATGTAATCCGGTGTCAACTCCAAGACCGACGATCTTGGCACCGTTTGGCCTATCTTGGGAGTCTTGCTTCGTGGTGCAGCTGTGTCTTTCCCTTGGTCCTGCATGGCTGGATTATGTTGAGATGATATTCTAGATGCTTGGCTAGGTTCGAGTACAACCTTCCTGGAAGGGGTTTTCATTAACTCTGCAATTCCCCCGTGCTGAAAAACTTAGATTGCTTCTTGAAGTGTAAGCTCTTCTTCTCTGTCTAGTGATTTGGACATTCATTGGCGAGAGTAGGCAATTGTTTCTGAGATATGACTAAGAATTGCTAACACAAGAGCGAACGCATGAAAATTCTAAGTGTCTGGTAACGCCCGCGAGTCCTTATGCGGTGTTATTTATAGGCACAATTGAGTCTCCCCTGCTCCTTTCAACGGATAGATGAGCATTTAATGTGGTGTCCGTTGGCCAATTTGAGTAGATCCTTCAGTCCCTTCCATCGTCGGCATGTTCAGAACAATTATCTTTTCGTTAAATGCTCAAGCAAGTGCTTGCAACGGTCATCTAATGGCTATATTTTTCTCGAAAGCAGGGTAACGACTATTTTTCTGAGTACTGCACCGAGCTGCGCGGCATTCCTTCTCTGATCCTGCGCAGTTACTTCGCGGTGACAGTGTTTGAACTGCGCAGCTCCCTTTTTCTTTCCTTTCTTATTTTTTTTTTTTTTTTCCCTCGTGCAGCTTCAGCAGTGCTACACGGTACATACATTGTTCTACTTATGGTACATGTACATACTCCTTTATATTTCCAGTGTCCAATTTCAACTGTACTTGACACTTAGAAATTTTTCCCTCTGTTTATCATTCAAGATTTTGCGAAGCAGGGATATCATGGTACAACTTTAGCCTACTTCCATTGATCAAAGTTGGTAGGGTATCACCAGCTAAATTGGCTAACTGGACTGCACCAGTGTTAGTAACATGTATCACAGTATATGAACCAAGCCAATGCGTCTTAAATTTACTAGGAAACTTCATGAATTTGCTATCATACAGGAGGACTAGGTCACCTACCTGAAAGCACTTGTTCTTTATATGGAAATCATGCCATTCTTTCTCGCGGTCTTTCTGGACTTGTTGGTGGAAGCTGACAATGATACGATATTCCTCCAACCCAACTAGGTGTAGCAATCTTTATTCTAGCACTGCGGGGTCTTCCATCCCTGTGAATGTAGCGATTCTCAAGCTGGGGACAATGTACTCCATTGGCATTATAGCTTCCTGTCCGTAAGCCAACCGAAAGGGTGTGTGCCCCGTCAATTTCTTGCAAGTGGTCCTGTATGCCCATAATACAGATGAGATGCACAGGTCCCAATCATATCTATTCACGTTGCAAACTTTAGTCAACACATTCTCCAGTATTTTATTGAAAGCCTCAACAGTGCCATTCTCCTGTGGGTGATATGCTGTACTGCACTGATGATGGATATGGAATTCCTCTGTGAGAGCTTCAATAGTCTTGTTTAAAAAGTGAGTGTCATGATCACTCATAAAAATCTTTTGGCACTCGAATATTGACAATATTTCTTCAAAAATGAACTGTGTGGCGATGCCCGCACTGCAGTCCTTCACCGGTTTTGCTTCTGCCCATTTGGTGAGGTAGTCAGTAGTAGTAATGATATACCTCGCACCAATTCTTTTCCCTGGTGGGTTTATAGGTCCCACAAAACAAATGGCCCATTTTTCAAATGCTTGCAAGGTCAACTGCGGATTCAATGACATCTCATCCCTGTGCGAAGGTTTTCCTATCCTCTGACAGACATCGTAGTTCAAGCAATGTTCTTTAGAGTATCTATGGATCGTAGGCCACCATAGCCCTGCATGTAGTATCTTCTACGCGGTATCCCTTCCTGCATAATGTCCTCCTATGATCCCTGAGTGCGCATCTGCTAAGATGAATGGTCTCTCATTGTCTAGTACACATCTGCGCAAGACATCATTCAGTCTGAGTTTGTATAACTGACTTGCAATAATAGTGAAGTCTGCGGTGCGCACTACCAGCTGCTTCTTCTGCTGGATGGAGAACTCCTGCGGTGCCAACCTTTTTGTTAACAACTCGATGATGTCCTTATAATAATCATCGACAACCTATATAGCAAATAACTGCGCATCAAGCAGACTATCTTCAATGTTCGTCGGCTCTTCTCCTGACTCAATCCTAGAGAGATGGTCAAGTCCCAAGTTCATCCTGCCGGGCTTAACATCAATTTCAAAATCATACTCTTGGAATAGCAACAACCATTTGCATATGCGCCCCCCTAACACTGGCTTATTGACCAAGTATTTCATTGTAGAATGGTCAGTAAACATAAGGAAGTGTGCACCAAGCAAGTAGTGTCTGAATTTATGGAGCACGTATACCATCGCAAGGCCTTCCCTCTCAGTAGTAGTGTAATTTTTCTCCGCTGTTGAGAGCTTTTTGCTTGAAAATGCAATGGGATGGTCAATACCTCCTTCCCCTGGCTGAGCTAATACAATTCCCAAAGCAATGCATGATGCATCAAAATGAAAATGGAACGACTTTGTCCAGTTTGGGAAGACTAGGATCGGCACAATAACCATCTTTTCTTTAAGTGTGTCAAAACCCTGTTCACATTCCACGTTCCAAATGAATGTTGCGTCTTTCTTTAGCAGCTTTTCCATTGCTGTGGTTATCTGCGCGTAACCCTTTATGAACTTCCTGTAATATCCAGTATGCCCTAAGGTAGAGCACAACATATTAATGGAAGTTAGTGTGGACAGATTCACAATAATGGCAATCTTCGCAGGGTCCACCATCAATCCCTGCTTACAGACAATGTGTCCGAGTAAAATTCCGTATGGAACACAGAAGATGCACTTCTTCAGATTTAAGGAGATTTGATGTTGTTGACACTTCTTGTAAAATCTCAAGCACAGTTGAATCTAGCTACTGTGGATTCCTCACTGGTGAAAGATTGCACAACATTTGCAAGAATTAGCATAAAAAATTTAAATGAATGAAGAACAATACACATGAATTGGTGAATAATGTCAATATTATTAACTGTCCAACCTTAACAAAGGTTAAGAACACCCATATATACAAATCTGGAAGAATTCGAATCCATCTGGAGTGTTCACACTGATCTAGCTTAGAAAAAGCTCAAACCCCCCTAGGTTGACCAAAATATCCCAAACCATCCCAAACTGGTTCGAATCTGCTGTGTGAATGCTGGGAATGACTGGACAGGCCCATGTGACCTCACACATGTGAAGAAACTGGTTGGTTAGAGGTTTGGAGTCTAAAATTGGTCAAAAATATGACAAAACAAGGCAAGATTGTCCACAAAGTGAGCAAATGCGCCCTAGGTAGAAGAGAAGCATGCTGAGTGCATTAAATGACCTGAGGAGGGCGCTCTAGGCATGTTGAGTGCATTAATTGTCCTGGGGAGCGCTCCACAAAGCTGGTTTGACTCAGCACTTGTTCACATTGCTAACCAGTTCATGATAATTTGACCATTTACCAACTAATCAACTTAGGGATGTAATCATTAATCACTTGGGATAATTAATCATCATTAATAAATGATTAATGTACATAGGTGGAAAAATGTTCTAACACCCCCCCTTAAGCTAGACTTAGTGAAATATCAAAAATTAAGGCCTTGGCAACTAGGCTCAAGTCACCTTTTACATCATAAAATTTATTTGTCCATGTAAAATGAGGAAAGAGGCAAAACCACATGGGAAAAATCCTCCCTCAAGAATGGACATGATACAGAGATGATCAAAAGGTCTTCAACAGGTCTTGTTCTTCACTTGAATGAGTTGAATGAACAACTTCTTGCTGAAATACTTGGTGAAGATGTTGTGGATGTCATGATCATGCACCAATTCTTCAATGTTTTGTAGGAAAAAAACATGTTGGAAGGCTCCTTGAATCTCATCATTTGATGATGGGGGAGCATTATAAGAATGCTTCTTGCTGCATACATACTCTGATATGAATACATGATCAATAATGGAAAAGATATCTCTGCAAAATCCTTCCCAAAGAACATCAAAAATCTCAACAAAATCTGCATTTTGAGGAGCTTCCACATGGCAAATCAAACCATGAATCTTCCTTCCGAACTGATGTAGCACCTTCCCAAATCTGTAATAGAGATCATGTGGCTCTGATATATCAGAATAGGAGCCATATGGAGCAGCAAAAACTAGAGGTATAATGTCTCCATGATCGAATGGTTTTACAGTAAGAGAAGTGTGTGTAACTGGATCACACTGACAGTTGAGCAAACTTGAAGGGTCTGGAGACTTGAGTTTTGAACCATAGGTGGTAAGATCAGGTCCAGACATGTGGAACAGCAGTCCCATGATAGCCAATGACATGGCTGTCCAACCAAGGAATGATATGCAAGACATAAAACCAAGATAGATCAGTGACACAGTTTTGGAAACAATAAAATTGTGAGATTTTCCAACTGTAGAACTTGGGGTTTGTGTGGTCTTTTGGGCATCCGATGGTTGGGGAAATGGTTTGATGGCTGTCATAACCTGTATATCAGCCTACATATTATCTTCCATATCAGAATATGAAAGATCTGATTGAAGTGGGAAAGAGCTTCAAGAAGGCATGTCAAAAACTAGTGAAAAATTACTAGTATTGGGAGAAAGCTTCGGTGAACTGGATGGAGATTCTTTCAGGGAAGAGACTGATTTTTCTGAATCTGATATATCAGAATGTAAATCAGAAACAGAGATATCAGAAAAATATTTGGCTCTTTCACCCAAATCATAGAGCTTTTTACCTTTGCATGTGGCATAGAGGCAATGATCTTGTTCCAAAGAGAGCTTGGCTTCTTCTCTTCTTGCAAAATCTGGAACATCAATGTTATGTTCTTCAAGTAGCTTGGTTAGAATGTCTATCTTCTTTCTGAAACATGATTTTTCATTGTGAGAACCTCTGCAATAACCACATTTGGGCTTCTCTTTCTTGCTCTTCATCTTCTTGACTTTTGAATCTTCATCACTTGAACTTGAGCTTTCATCACTTGAATGCTTCTTCTCCTTCATCTTCTTCTCTTGAGGTTTCGGCCCCTTTGGTTTTTGCTTGCCTCTTCCATATTTCGAATCTCCAGCTGCAAGAACTTGGTCTTTTTGCTTGATGGAGCCCATCAAGACTAGCTTGTCTTGCTCTTGAGTTAGCATCTCCATGAAGTCAGCCAAAGATGGCATCTTCCAACCTCTAACTGTGAGCCTTGTGGAGTTGAAGGAAGACACAAAAAATGAGTATTCAGAACCCAATTTGGAGAGAATGGACAACACCAACTGTTCTTCTTTCTTTTCTATGCCACATTGTCTGATCTGCAAGACCAAGTTCTTGAACTTGGTGAAGAAGTCCTGGATGGAATCGAAATTCCCTGGGCTAAGTGAGACAAGCTCATTTTCGAGCTGGTGGCCTCTCATCTCATCAGTATTTCCAAACAGTGTCTCAAGCTTGAGACACACTTCATTTGGAGTTGCTAGACTTTCTACATGAAACAGGAGGTCTCTCGAAATGCTGAGACAAAGGAGGCCAAATGCCTCATCCATTCTGTTAAAAAACTTGGATTTCTCCACAGCTGAGTTTGGCTCAACCTCAGTGCCCATCGTGATTCTGTAGAGACCCTTGGATCTCAGCAAAATCACCATTTCTGCCTTCCAATCGAAATAGTTGAAGGGAGTGAGCACGTTTGGGTGAGATGGCTCCATTCTCCTCTGCTGCAATTCGCACTTGCTGACAATGCTGAACTCCAATACCTGCAAACAACTCTCAAATCACTCTGGAGGGATCTACACTCACAGATTCGAACCCTGTATGGATAGTGGGTGCATTCGGGAGAGCATCACACCTGAGAGGAGCCACTAGATTTCTCCAGTAAGCTCAAGGCAATGGCCTCAGGAATTATGTGGTTTCTCCACTGTTTCTGGCAATCCACTACAACAGTCTGCTGGTTCGAATTCTAGCTCCAAGAGCTCTGATACCATGTAAAATCTCAAGCACAGTTGAATCTAGCTACTGTGGATTCCTCACTGGTGAAAGATTGCACAACATTTGCAAGAATTAGCATAAAAAATTTAAATGAATGAAGAACAATACACATGAATTGGTGAATAATGTCAAAATTATTAACTGTCCAACCTTAACAAAGGTTAAGAACACCCATATATACAAATCTGGAAGAATTCGAATCCATCTGGAGTGTTCACACTGATCTAGCTTAGAAAAAGCTCAAACCCCCCTAGGTTGACCAAAATATCCCAAACCATCCCAAACTGGTTCGAATCTGCTGTGTGAATGCTGGGAATGACTGGACAGGCCCATGTGACCTCACACATGTGAAGAAACTGGTTGGTTAGAGGTTTGGAGTCTAAAATTGGTCAAAAATATGACAAAACAAGGCAAGATTGTCCACAAAGTGAGCAAATGCGCCCTAGGTAGAAGAGAAGCATGCTGAGTGCATTAAATGACCTGAGGAGGGCGCTCTAGGCATGCTGAGTGCATTAATTGTCCTGGGGAGTGCTCCACAAAGCTGGTTTGACTCAGCACTTGTTCACATTGCTAACCAGTTCATGATAATTTGACCATTTACCAACTAATCAACTTAGGGATGTAATCATTAATCACTTGGGATAATTAATCATCATTAATAAATGATTAATGTACATAGGTGGAAAAATGTTCTAACACTTCTCAAGCATCATTCTGAGATTCACGCAATGGTTCTTCAATAGACCAAACATAGTCCAATCATCAAAATAGGCTTCTAGAAACTTATGCATGAAGTCTTTAAATGCTGCGACGACGACTCGGGAAAATATGGCAAGCGCGTTCTTCAGCCCAAAAGGAATTACTATATACTGGAATGATCCCCATTATGTAGCAAACATCATCTTATGCCTATCCGTGGGATCAATTATGATCTGATGATATCCGGAGAAACCATCATTACAGGAATAGGCCTCATTCCCTCCAACATTGTCAAGCACTTCATCTGTGAAAGGAGTGGGGAATGGGTCGTGCATAGAAGCATCATTCAGTTTTTTGAGGTCCACACAAATCCTGATCTCACCCTTCATTTTCTTATCCTAAACGACCATGGGACTAATCCACTCAGATTCATCGACATGTTCAATGATTCCTGCTTCTAGCATCTTATCCAGCTCTATGCAGACTCTTTCTTTATACCATGGGTTCAATCTGTATGGCCTCTGCTTCACAGGCTTGGTGCCTGGCTTCAAGGGGATCTTCATGACTCCTAGGTCTCCCAGAATTCCTTTCATTTCTGTAAATTTTGTCGGAAACAACTCCTAATACTCATGTAAGGTGTCTACGATCTCCGCAACAGTCTGCTTGTCCCAATAGTCTCCAATTGATGCGAACTTCGACTCTTTACTTGTGCCAATATTCATCTTCTGTGTCTTTACTGATCCGCTCATATCTGGGATTTCCAAAGGAGGTCCTTCTACATCATGCACACACTCTGAATTTGGTATGTTTATGTTGCGTGGATCATCGTCATCATCTTCCTTGCTATCCTCATCTTCTTTAGCTAGGTTATAACACTCTATGGGATGTTCTTCATGTTCCTTCCATTTCGAGTGTAGGTTCACAGGAATGGTATCTGCCTCGAATAATTATTCCCACGTCATATCTTCACGAAGACAGTCTCCCTTGAATATGCGTTCCTTAATTATCTGCAATGCCTCATGGATTAGCCGATTCTTGTCCTCAAAACTGAAGTCCCTCTGGATGTTCGCAGTCAACATCTCCCAATCAGTGGTTTCCCTATGCAAGTCTAGGTCTAGGTACCATTTCTTCAGAATGTCATCTTCCAGCGTATTCACAAAGAGATGCATCCATTCTTCATGTGGTCTTTCCAGCCATGCCTTCAAACAGACTTCAATGTACTGACTAGGATCTGTCTATCCATTAAAATTCTCAAAGGGTAAAGTAACCCTGTCAGCAAACCGAATCTGCATCTTAATTCTGCATTGATCACAAGTGGTCAATGTCTGCTTGTGCGTAGCCCACCATCTGGTTGGTGTGTCGGGTAATGCCATATCCAATGCGGGTAACCTATGCTCATCTGGAACTACTGCATTATATTCTTGGATGAAAGTGTAAAAATTAGCAGAACCATCATATGTGGGAATGGGACTTACCTTCTTTCCGATCCAGCGCAGTGATTTTGTAACCTGTGCACACCTTCTTAATGATACTTCGTGTAGGCGACTTTGCCAATTTTCCAATCCTACCTCTAATTCAAAGACATAGTAGCTGTCACATCTCCAGCAGAGTGTACCATCCACAGTAGGATTAATGTAATCTTCATGGTTCACAGTGAGCTGGTATAGTCTGTCCAAGTCTTGAGCCTTGGATTCCTCTTGAATCGGCTCACTGTATCTCTCAGCATCTGCAGGATCCACGAGCGATGACCCTAAGATGATTTCCTTCAAATATCATATTCTTTGTCTTTAGGTTTATGATAGCCAAGTTATCAATAGGCTAGTCAATTCCTAGCAGTGTAGGAAAAGGCTGACTATCATCCACAATCTCGATAACTTCAAAGTCTGCATGACTTTGTACTCCATCGATGTCTACCACCACATCAGGTAACCGGCCAAAAGGTATGAATTTCTCTTGGTTATCCATTCTCAGCTAGATAGGTGACCATGACAACTTTGGTTGACCCATCTACTACCATGTCTGTTTAGTCAAGACATTCACTTCGGATCCCATATCAAGGATGACTTCATCCATTTCAAAATATCCTATCTGCGCTGTAAGCCTCATTTCTCGGCCTTTTCTTTTATGCTTCCTTATGTAGTGTACTGCTCTATCAGAAGTTTATGTTCCCATCTGTGGTTCATATTGGTTTATGAGCTTCTGTAGCTCTACTATGGCATTTTCTCTTTTTAGTAACTTCATGCAGCTTTGCAGGAACTACGCAACGGAAGTGCTGACATCCATTGCAGTGCTTGTTTTATCATAAGCGACTGGCATGTCTTCAATATGGGATGTTTCACTGCACAATGGGATCCTCTGTGATTCTATTGCCGGTTGTCTGAAGGTATCCCGCACATCGATGAAGATCTCCTTGTTCTTTCGTAGGTCGAGAGTAGGTATCTTTCTCGGAGCTTTCCTTATCCATACTGTCTCAAGAGGGGTCTGCTTTGTGTGAGCCTCCCCTGACATGGAAGCTTCTGCTCCCCTATCACGACCTATCTCAGCACCACTGCACGTGAACACATTGATGCTCAGGTCCACTGGTATATTCTTTGTTGCTATCCACTGGATGTTTGGATTTGGTGTCTCCATCCGTCTTCTTTTCTGCAATTCCACCTCTAGCACTGGGCAATCTTCAATAACATGCTAGAATGATTTACAATAGTTGCATGTAGTGCATGGGTTAACAAAATCTCTAGATACATGACTTGGCTGGCCACAATTGTAACAAATGACCTGGTCGTGGCCTCTTCCCTGGGTCGGGCCAACATTTCTTCCTCTACCGCGGTATCCACCACCACGACCTCTGTATCCTCCTTGGTCATATTGCGTGTTTTCTTGTTTTGGCTGTTTTTCTTCTTGTACACAGTACAAGCCAGTGCCTCTCATTGAGTCCATATCTCATTTTCTCTCATTCATTAGCTCATATGCACGGCAGTTGGATTCATCATGTCCAACTGATTTACAGAAAGTGCAGTATACATTTTTAGTTGTTTTCACATATTTTTGTATGAGATAGCAGTCTTCAAGTCTGTGTCCTATGGTTCTAGAAATTTCACACCATGGGGCCTGATTCTGATTTATCGGGTTGGGCGCACTGCTGTTAAGATAATCATGGAATAATGGACAATGCTCCCAGTCATGGCCTTCTCCTTTACAACTTGTACTCTAGACCTCATGTCAAAGTTCATACCTTTGTTCTTTGCCATTTTTCATGCTTTGCAGCTCTAGTGTCAGGGTGGTCAGCTGATTCTAGATCTGAGACATCCCAGAACTAGTCTCACCAATCAGCAAAGCCTCTAGCTTCATTGCAATCTCCAAGGCCTCCCCTGCGACGCAACCTTCTGCTGCATCAATGGTAATCTGATGTGGGGCAACAACATAGCAATGAACCATTCCTTGTGTTGTTGTGGAGCTATAACAAAGCTCACTTGGTCCAAAAGTGTATTAAACTTCTGATCAAACTCCCAGACCGTTTCAGTCGGTTTCTACTTTATTTATTTCAACTCGGTTATACACTGAGATTCAGATTTGGGTTTCTTAAACTCTGCCACAAGCGCATCTTTAATTTTCGCGAGGGTTCTCGGTTGTGTCTGAGAGTACTTCATAAACCAATGTAAAGATCTGTCTCTGAAGGTGGTGATGAGCTATGCTCTCTTCATGGCATCATCCTGGATTTGTCTTACACTCCATACGACTTTGCAAAGGAACCAATGCTGGTCAAGGTTTGCTAGACCAGTTCCTTTGAAGATCGGTAGCTTCATATCAGTGTTTGCCATTGTCCTATTAGGTGGTGTAGCACCCGAATTAGTGCACGGCTGCTGTAACGGGCTCTGTGCAGTGAAAAAAATGGGCTTATCGGGGTAGACGTACTGGGTTGATTATTCTGTGGGGTGGGCTGGGTAGCGGGTGGGTTCTGAGATAAGGGTGGCGCGGTCTCTGCAACCAGTGGGTTCTGAGGAGTAAATGGTGGCGCGGCTTCATTGTCAAGGTCACAAGGAATCTCGGTATCTATGTGGAGTCCAGGGCCTCCAAGATTCTTATTAAATTTATATCTCTTCCCACTTCTAAGATTATGGGTGTCTTCATCAGAATCACTATATATACTATTTACCATGACAAACTTGAGAATATTACTGCATTCTTAAAACACCTTTCTCAGCTAACAACATCTTAATGTATAGTCTGAGATTGTTCAGGTACTTACCTTGGAACCCTTGGAAAAAATATGCTCATGCTTGGCTGTAGGATTTGAGTGTGTCTACAGCAAATTCTGTTACGAATCCTTCTAGCATATGATCGACCCAAAAGTCAACTATGCGTTTCAATGGGATGTCTATCGCTTTGAGCTGCACTGTGAGCTTGGGAGTCCACTCTGTAGGAACTCCTCCTTGAGAATTGATTTTCTTTTCTGCGAGCCACGATATCCACTCGTGCGGCTTGTTTGGAAATGATGCCTAGGAAATATCATGAATATCTTTCCATAGATATCTATTCAACCACTGTTTGTCATATAGATGCGGATGTCTATTCTCTTGCCTTGCAAAGTCTCTTACAGTCTTGTCACACAAATCTTTGATCTCTGTCTTTTCAGGATGCCAATTGTCGGAGCCTTCTAGGAACTGATATTTGTCGTCACACATCACGATTGCAACTCATCATGGATTCTAGCATGGAAACAAAACCATTTGTTGGCTTGACTGATGCTGACCCAGAGGTTTTCAATAAGACCCAGGTTCTTCCCAGTTTCCCTTTGACCAACAAAACCCCTTCGCACCAGCCCTTTCGGCAACAACCTGCGAGCAGGTTGCGGTCTCACCTGAGGTGTATCTATGGGGTACTGCGGAGTTAGGTTTCCACAGTATGTGATGAGTTGTTTGGACAGACGTATTGCGCAGTGAAACTGGGGGTATGCACTGCGAAGCGAGAGTGCGCGGTGATGGGAAATGCCGCGGTCCGCACCACTAAGTCCTTCTACCAAGGGACTTCTACTGAAACTGTGAACAATCCAGTTCAACTTTATACTTGAAGTACTCAGAAATGCTTAAGGCACTGAACTGATTATCACTCATCCACTCATTCATGCACGGAATTGCCTATTACTCTAATAGTCACTTATACACTTAGAATGTTTACTATTTAAGCGTCTACCGCAGATGCAAATCACTATCATTCATTCATCTACTGCACATAGGAAAGTACTTAAGCAATCTCTTAACACTTGAACAAATAACTTATTCATTGCTTTCAGAAGCAAAACTAAGTATTAACCATTCATCTATTCATGCAGACTTAAAATATCATCTCCATACTCTCCTGATGGTAAATGCATACAAAATTCTTCACATAACAGAATGCAAGGAAGTATTCAGATATACATCTACAGAAAAACAGATAAATGCAATCATACACAACAATGTTCCACTCAATCACACAACACAATTTTTAACGTGGTTCACTCCCCTGGGTGGGAAGCTACGTCCACAAGAACGGTTGTTATATATATATATATATATATATATATATATATATCTTTTATGGGAAGGGGACAACCGCTCTTGGTTTGCGCACTCAACTGTAGACTCTCTTCTCTCTCTCAGCTAGGTCTCTGTACACACAGTTGCAGAGCCATTACAATGGCTTCTTCTTCAGAAAATATCTTACAATACATCAACAACAAAGAACAATGAGAGAACCCTTTGAGAACCCCAAAAGGGACAACAAAAAGTAACAACACCTCTTCCCTTACAAAAATTTCTTCTTTTTTAGACCATGCCCGAAGGTCATGTCTTTACAATGCTGAAGACCGAAACCCTTAGGGTTTCCAAAACTGCTACGATTTCTTCTAAACCGTCCTACTGGCCTCTGGTAGCGAGTGTGCTATCGTGGCAGTCCTCTACGCCTTTGTCCTGTCGCTTTCGGCCTTCCTGGTGTGCGCACACCAACAAGTCATATTCATCAAGCTTCCCTTCCACTAACAGACTCGTACGACTGTCTCAACTCCCAGTCGATTTCTCTGTAGACCGTTCGTCCTCTTAACGGCCTCGTACAACTGGCTCAGCCTCCAGTCGCTTTCTCAGCATCGTTCTCCACTTAACGGTCTCGTACCACTAAGCACGCCCAACTGTTGCTTTCCCCAAGTCATTCTTCACCTAACGATCTTGTACAACTGGCTGCCTTCCTGATATGCTCATGCCCGCAGCTCGACATCCTAGAGCATCTTTGCCAAATTTAGACCACCATTGGTCTATCTAGTACGTGTACCTGCCCTTCGTCCAGCATTCCGCTTTGTTGGTTCCACATGGCCTGATCACTTCATAGAACTGCTTCCTCGTAGCCCTGATCTTCCCGGTACTGCCAAAATTTGGTTGTTGTGCACAACTTCGCAGCATCCCCCATACTTGTACAAAATTATATCTTTTGTTGAGCTGCGCTCAACCTCCTTGCGTTATCCAAAATTGCCCCAACTTGGGCCAGGCCCAACAATGATGGAGGATTCCTTAAGGCCTCCCTTCTATCAGACTTCTTCCCATCGAGTTCAACTCATATTGCTATGGGAATGAAGTTTATAGTTTTGGGTAGTACCTTGGGGATTGCATTCATTAGTGGCAATTTCCCTAGCCGTTGAATAGTGGGAATACATCAATGTCCCCTACTCGACCGATTCTTCAAGTGTTCGACTTCAAGACCCCTTATTCACACTTGTTAGAATGTACTAGGTACATTGGACCCCATTTTCATTAATGTTGGGTGTCCTCACGTTTGTTAACGGTCCACATCGTTGGCCGGTAATCAAACAGTATCCGCCATGTTTGACTTCAACTGATTTATTCGCATGGTTAGGATTCGTATCTTGAGACGGTTTGGATGAAGAACTTGGTATGATGGCAACATTTGTCATATTTTGTTATTGCTCAAGTTACGCAAGACTGATCCACACTCTTTTTCAGATCTTGATGAGACATAGATCCAGTTTGTTCACTATGGCTATGTTCTCCACTTTCGACATAGATCCACCTTTGTATTTATGTGGCTATGTTTACACTTATGTTTCTCACGAATCCACGCTTGTATTCCAGTGGCCATGATATATGCATCAATATTGTATCATTATTGTATCCTCCTCGAGGTCATATTCCACTATTTGAACATGGACATTTATCCCATGGATGAGTTTGTCTGACATTGCCTTTCTTTCAGGTACTTCATTTGAGCCCATGATTCTTGGTTTCTTGGGTTTCTCCCACTCCAAGACTCAACCCTTTTATTATTTATAATGTGTTTCATCCATCGTATTCCTCTTTGACCTCATACATTAGGGGGCATCTGTTATAGCCAAAATTGGCACTTCTCCGTCTGTGACGACACTTACATATTTTGGTCACATCAAGACACTTCATGAGATTACTATGAGTCACACAAAAGGACATTTGTGTATGGAAGATCCATATTTGGGACTTTATATGGATTTAATTACCTAATAACCTTAGGAACAATTTTCTAGACCAAAACTTCTCTAGAAAACCCCCATAAAAGGTTGTTTTTGACCATTTGTTCACAAAAACATAGGTTTAATGCTTATAAGATCGCGGTTTTTCCAAAAAGATGCAGGTTTTATATGGTAAGAGTCAGGGGTACCCACTGGTTTTCCATGTTCAAAGCTGTGAGTACCTCAAAAACACTAAAAATGCATAAAATCGCTAAAAAAGGGTCGGTTTGGGTGGTTTCGGAACCTCCTTTTCGGTTGTAAATAATTCCTATTCGACCATATCTTCTTCACTTGCTACATAAGAGAGGGAGAGGGACCATGAAAGGGTACCAAGCCCATTATAATTTTATGCTGGAGTAATTGAGACTCATATCCCCATCCCTTATTCCCTAGTTTCTTATAAACCCTAGCACATTTTATTAGAGGTTGGGATCCTTGGAGAAGAGAATTATGAGACCTTGAATCTTGGTTTCGTGAAGTACCATGCTTGAAGGAAGGTATAATTTTATGTACTTGCTTCATTCATTAATAAAGATTAGACATTCTTCCTTTCCCAAATATGATTTGTTCATGTATGTTTCAGATCTGATTACAATTTGGTGTGTTCTTCTTTTATAAATATCAATCTTTATTTGTGGTCAAATACGTTTGAGAAAGATTTTTTGTTTGTGTTACAGGTTATTTGCATAGGAGAACAAAGAGAGAAAGAACTTGAAATAACGTTCATAAATAAGGTATGCATTCTCTTAATTCGAAAACCTATTTGCTTATAAATAATGCCAGCACACACTTATATGTCTATCTGATTATCCCTCCCGTATGTTGGTAGTCTCTCCCCTGCTATAAGGAAGTTTTCCCTAAAAACACGACTTGTAGGCCATAGATAACCCACTAACCCTAACCCAACCCACTATTCCATTAACCCATTTCCCCCTTCACTTTGATGATGGACAAGATGGTTCCATACTAGTAAATAAGTAATCATAGTCATTCCACCCATTTGGAGAATCATAACTAGGATAACTAGAAGTGAGAAAGGATGCAAAAGAGTGTATGAATACACATAGTGAACTCTAAAAGAACTTATCCCTAGTTTTGAGAAGTTAGAGTAACAAAAGACTATTAACATTCATGTGGAACAATGCAAATACATCGATCCCACCCAACATGGGATAACAATCCATAGATTTGAATTGCATCCTCCCATCAAAAGGAAATATGTGTATAAATGTATACATTGTAGCTTTGGAAAGGGATAATCAATGCTTTGATGATTAGTTTTTGGGTCATCCCTGGCATAGAGCTAGTTGTCCATAGATTTATGGTTAGTTATCCTCTTTTATGCTGCAAGCTATTATATTATATTTATGATTTTAATATCAATTTCTCTCGCTAGTTCTTCGTTTTGAAAGAAGTAGAAGGATTTGGTTTCCCACACTATCAAAGCAAGCCTCTCTGATATCCTTGGATAAATTTACTCCTTTTTGGTTGTTAATGCTACTACCAAACTAAATTTCATCTTGACTAGTCTGGTTTCCCTTGTGGTAGGGTAGTCATATGAATCTTATTGTACCATATGTATTTTTATGAAGTAGTAGAAGGTAACAATCTAGCTTACAAAAAAACCTACATGGTGTTGGTTAATGTTTGATGAATTGGATTTTCTTAGTATCAACACATACCCAAGTGTCAACGATGACATATCCTAGATATTGAATTCACTTCATGGAAAAATAACACATTCCTAGATTTGCTTGCATCTTGTGATGTTGTAGGATATCCAACACATCTAACACTTGTCAAAACTATTGTTAATGTTCCTTCCAGGGTTGATTAAAATCCAATATTCATTTAGGTAGAGAATGATTATCCTATTGATGTAGGATATGACATTGTCGTTCATCAAATACATGAATACAAATAGTGCATTGGTTAAGTCTAAAGGTGCAACCGACCACTCATAAAGTTCCTTCTTTTAGTGAGTGTAATATTTTGGACACCAATGTGATTGTTTAGAACTTGATGGTATCCTTTCTTGATCAAAATTTCCCTAGACATCCCCTAGACATGATAAACCAACCAACTTTTCTATAAAGTTGTGTGTAGTATGTGACAACATCAAGGAAATGTGGCATTTGGACATCTAAGAATCCTAGCATGAATTAAATATTATTGAGTGTAAGTCCACTTGTAAATAATACAATACAATGAAAATCACATACAATAACAAAACACAATGAGATAAGTGTTGTCCTACCAAAAACTATAAATTTGCTCCAATAAAACCAAGAAATATAATTTTAGTTAGAGAAAAGAGTGAGAACATATGAGGTGTCACTTTAAAAATAATTTACTCAGTGGGAGGGATATGTGTAAGTTCTCATACAATATTTCCATTTTAATAAAACGTGGATTCAATAACAAAATTGTTGGGAAGGAAATTGGAAGTAGAGAAGCCAAATATCCTTGATGAAACAATAATTGACAAAATTAGCGATGAAGTAGCTAAAAGAAAAAAAACACACAATGGTATAATGTGCATTTATCCACATGTCATTCTTTCTTTCATTTTAGTTTATCAGGATGTCTTTATTTTACATATTTCATCTATATCATATATCACATTGTAACATGCACTTTGCTTTACAATTAAGATACCACTTTGACTTAAATGTTTGTTTGTTTGTTTTATTTGTAAACCTCTGTCATGTCATCATTACCTTATTTTACACATCTCAACCATATTCTGCTACAAAATGCACCCTACTTCTCTTGGTATAAAAAATGTTGCAAGAATGAATTGGAAAGAAACTTGCATTAATGAATTTGTTAATGTGTCGTTTCAAATTTTGCAAAAGTCAAAATTGCTCCAAACTACTTTGCAAATGAGCCACCATAATGCCAATGATTACTTTCAAGATTCATTTGCAACTACTCATTATACTCAACCCTCGCTATGTGAGATATTCCTCTACTCAGACAAACATTGAAACGACTAATATATTTGGATATAATATAATACTAGGTAATGGTACTAAGAAAGAATGATTAAATAGGTCAACTAATAGGAATTATGACGAAAGATAATGATGCCTTGCAGTTCCAAGTCATAATATGCTCTGATATTTCCAACTTAAGGGAAGTAATGGATGATATTG
This sequence comes from Larix kaempferi, assembly GCA_027924585.1. Classification (NCBI taxonomy): domain Eukaryota; kingdom Viridiplantae; phylum Streptophyta; class Pinopsida; order Pinales; family Pinaceae; genus Larix; species Larix kaempferi. Next base: position 14,474,449 of record BSBM01000761.1, read on the forward strand.
ACCTAAAAAGAGGCTAATAACACCATAAAAAGAGGCTCAAAACATTGCCAATGCATGCATCTAGTCTAACCATGCCAAATTTTAGTCCAGGCAAGCACATATTTAAAAAAATCAATGTTGGCCCCGTGTATCACATTAATTAATCTATAGGTATGGTTTTTGATGCTCGAATTGTTAGTGTCAATCATGTTTGAGTCTAGAAACCCTCCCACATCGTCAATGCATGTGTCTAGTCTAACCATGCAAAATTTCAGTCCAAGCCAGCACAAATTTAAAAAATTTCAACGATGGACCCGTGCAGTACATGATTAAGAACGCCATTTGGTTTAGCATGATATATGTGCATTTCCTTACTGAGATTCTCTTTGTTTTGAGAATAATTTAATATTCGCTACTGAACATGGCTAACCACGTGAAGGTGCAATCTCTTATGGCTCCTCCGCCCCTTACGTCACTCTCAATTCCCCATAACCCGAAAAATCTATGTAAACAAAAAAATTAATTGTTTTTTTTGTCATACTTTATAAGAAGCAATGTTTCTAATTATAACATATGCCAACATACAAGAAAATGGAAAAAACACTAAGAAACAGTTAATTATACGTACCAATAAAATTCAATATTTCTATCGCAATATTGAATCAAAATATATAGAGTAGATATATTAAGTCATACCTCATATAGTATATGTCAATGGACTTCATCATCTTCTTCATCCAAGTCATCATCTATATCATCCAATCCAGAGTCAACATTGTAAGGATTGGCCATATCATCATCGTCATCGATGTCAGTTACGATCATCATATCATCGTTGATATCATCTTCATGGCCATTGTCTGCTACATCATTTGATTCACCTAATTCTTTGACATATTCTTCCGGAACATTATCATCTGACTCATGTTGATCATCTTCAATATAGCCTTCTTCTTCGAGACCCGTTTCATTACTTTCCTCTATGTTATACTTTACCGGCCTTCTCCTTGGATCCTGTCTCACAACAAATAACCAACCCCGTCTACCTGGAACATTAGAGTAAAATACCAGTTCACATTGGCTTGGAAGAACATAGGGCTCCGTTCCTAGCTCAAACAACCTTGTATTAACCATGGTAAATCCATTATCATGTTCAATAATAGTTCTACTGGGATCACATTGAGTAAATCATAACCTATACCATTTGACAACGAATATAACTACCTTGAAGGATTTAAAGTCACACTGAAGAATATCTTCCAAATACCCATAGTATTGATTTTCTGAGAGTTCTGGATGTCTATCACTTCTAGAGGAAACATTGGTCACCTCAAAGACTACAGATATCCCACAATATGATGTTTTCTTCGTTTCATCCAAATTTTTGATGTGATATCTACAACCATTGCACCACATAGACTTATGGTGTTTTACCTACAACAAGCCATACATGTAAAGATTACATAATGATCCAATATTTATGATTAAGTGCATGCTTATTCCATATAGGGAAAAAAATCAACATGTACATCAATATGTTTGCAAAAAAATAAATAGTGTGGTTGATTAATATTCTTGCCTTCTTATCTTTTAAACCATATGCTAAATCAATTTCCCTTTGTGTAAGATTGGTATCTCCATTGCAATGTGATGCTTTAACCAATGAAGCCACACCTTTCCATGATATTCCATGACCATATTGTTCACATTGTTCAATCCATACCTTCATCCAGTCAATATTGTCTGCGATTTATAAATGAAGTGCATCCCATTCTCAACCAATTGTTTGGTGAAAATAAAATTAAAATTCAATACAAATGTATATTCACTTAACAAAGTATACACTCTTAATTGATGCATATTCAATATAAAAATAGAATATGTATGATATATACATAAAAATCAACAGTCAAATGTATTATATTAATTAATCTCCACTAGCTAATAATTACCTTTCACCTTCCTCAATCTACCTTTCCCTTTCAGGTACTCCCCTTTGAAATTGTTATTGGAGTCCGGATCACAAATGCAACGTAAATTAAGCTTTGAAACTAATTTAAGAAGATATTCACTAGTATACAACATGTTTTGGTATACCATATATACCTCCATCATAAAACCCTAAGCACGTGCTCGTTGTCTAACCAAACCCTTAAAAATTTTCAAGTGCTTCTCAACCATCCACATGGACCTTGAGTGCACAGGTCCATACAATTCAATATCCTCAACTTGGTGTATGAGGTAGTGTTCTTGTTCATTGAAAAATGTCGAAGGTAGATGCTTCTGCATTTCACACACGAGACGAGGAATTTCTCTCCTCCAATACTTTATATCTTCTTTATGGATTTCTTTAGATTGTTGTGGGGAAAATGCACCTATAGTTCAGGGGAGAAACTACCAACTTACGGTGATAAAGATAGACTTACAAGCATTCTGCAAGTACAACAAATAAATGAAGAGATTAGGGTTTAGAAATATAGGCACCTTATTCAGAAGGTTGATCCTAGCTTTGCCTCCCTCGCTCTTCAATGCTTATCCAATGTCGCAATGCCCAGAACTACAAAACAACTTGATACCTTTCTCAAATACATTTGACTACATATATAATACTGATATCCATAATAGAAAGAGACATCAAACTATAATCAAACAGTAATCAAATCTAAGACACATTAATAGGTCATATTTGGAAAGAGAAGAACGTCTGATCTTTATTAATGAATGAAAGCAAGTACATAAAGTTATACCTTCTTTCAAGCTTGGCACTTCACAGAACCTAGATTCAAGGTCTCCTGCTTCTGTTCTCCAAGGATCCCAGCCTCTAAGCAATTGTACTAGGGTTTACCAAAACTGAAGCACAAGAGAGGGCGATGAGGGTCTCCATTCCTCCAGCATAACTTTGCAATTGGGATTAGTTCTTTCACATGACCCTTCTACCCTCCTTATATAGTCAATGAGAAAGAGGAAAAGAAGTTATAACCACTCAAGAGGTTTCCCAACCAACTTAACTTACTCGAATTTCGAGATTTTGACCAAAACAGGGGTGTACGCTACTCTACAGTATACAAAGTCGCGTACACATATCAATGGGCGCTACTTTAAATGAGACAAAGTCGCGTACACACGCTACTATTTCAACAGTGGAGTCGCGCTCATATTGAAAAATGGCCAAAAACAGGCTTTTCTGCTCATTTTTAGGAGATGGTTTGGTCTGGAAAAATCTTCCTAAGGGTCATATACATCAAATGGGTCAAGAATGAGGTAATTTCAACCATTTTTAGTGTCCCAAATGACTCCTCCATCTACAAATGTCCTGTTGTGTGACTGAACTTGTTCTCAAGAAGTGTCGTCATGCGACCAAGGGAAACAAGTGTCGTCACGGATGGAGAGGTGTCATTTCAAGCTATAACATAGATGACAACTATCTACAAGTGACAAAAACCAACCACGATATTTAACAAAAAACCATTATATTACATAACATGATCAATTAGTGCAAAAAAATCAAATATAAGTTCTACGATGAATTAAACAAACACTAAGTGCATGCAAAAAATTGCTACTTACCTCATGTATTTCCCAATATTATATATAACTTATTTGACATTATTGTCAAAGTTGTCCAGGGGAGAGAGAGGTAGAACATACTGTAACAATATACAAATCGTTTCATTTTTTAAACAAAGAGTAGACAAACAAAATACCAACAATATGCAATGGAATAAAAAAAACAATAATTATATGCATACCATAATAATTAGCTTCATGAAGACATCCCAATCATGCGTTTTCAGCCCCGCAAAATCACCTTTCTTTGTTATGATATTCTTCATGTTCGCACAAAATCAGGTGGGAAATCTAATTTTCCACATGACTTCTTTTACAACATTACTTTTCTAATCTGTTAACATCCATGGAAGTGATTTTATATTAATTTGGTCTCCGTTGCTATGAAATTGAATGACGTCTTTCATTTCATGGTTTCCTTCTTGAATGTCTTCACAAATTTTGACATTTTTTTCTTTATCGCTCCTTCCGTCCAATATTCGCCATAATGTTTCAGCCACATTCTTTCTGATATGCATTGTATCAAACATATGAGCAATTTGTAGGTGCTCATAGTAGGACAAAATACTGAATTGTTTAGGATAACTTTTCATTCCTCGTGGAAGCCCATTAATGCCTTCATGATAGCGGTGACCATCATGAATCGTAGTTTATAAAGAAATTACAGAAATCAATGGCAATTACATTAAACAACACACAATTAAAAAAAATACATAACATTTCATATACGATGATTCATACATACCTTGGCGATTTCTATTATATTGCAACTTCCATAGGTGAGGTGTCATTCTATGCGGTTTTAATGTAGTCTCTTGCTTCCCATTGAACATATGTTTTTTCGGTAGTTTGATACCAGTGATTCTTAGAGAGGAAGTGCCTATACTGATCAAACACCTCCTTTACTAAGATTTTTGAACAGTGAGATTTGATCTTATGACCACAAACTGGAACTAGGCTTTTTGGACCCAAAATCCGATGACCAAAAACTCATATTTTCTACATCTTATGGTCGACCATCCGAAAACCTCCATATTTTTTAAATGTCAGTCCAAATTCGGCTTAAATCGAACGGCTAGAACATCGTCGGTTATTTGACTCCCAGAGGCAGTCGGATAACCGACTTTGGTCACTTCACAGGTAGCCAGATATCTTCAGTGTGTGTTACGGAGAAAAATTCCTATGGATTGGGGTAGACCACAACAGACAGTTGACTATCAGAAAATGAATCAATTTCCAATGCAATTTTATATAAGTGACAATGCTAAGATGATGGAGAAAAGACCAACCTTTGACCAGATGTTCGATATAGATCCCCGTTAAGCTTTCACCTTCTACACTTGGACCTGCAGATTAGTCTCAACAACAGGTACAAGCAAGTGCATATAATATGTGAAAGACATTAACATAATCAATAACATGATCCATGATATCATAAGCAAATATAGCCCAATTTAATTTAACAATATTCACAACATCAATTGGACAAGAAAATGAGAATTTCCATTAATGAATAACAAGAAGTACAACATACGACCTCTTGCCGACAACCAATCTGAATCAAGAACTAGGTCTCTCCACTTGTGCCTCCACCACTTCAATCCTCCATGTAATGGAAAACTCAAACTAGGATAGGAGTTTGGTAGGTGAACATAAGGAGTTCACAACAACAAGGATTAATGAGTGTAGACTCAAGTCACGACAAAAATCCACTAGAGTTATCTTGCTCTCTCTTTTTTCTCCCTTCCATATGCCATAAGAGCTCAATATATAACCTTCCAAAGGTAAGTGAAATGACACTTTAAGTCGTTTCGGGGAAAATGGAGGGCCAAAGGTCACCCTAAGACCGCTTTTTGGGAGTAAAAAGTAATTTTCCAATGATTTTTACCATTTTACTTGGCACCTGCAGGCTATAGTGGAACAACTCGTGTGTACTCTGGCTAAAGTGGAACAGCCAGCATACAGTAAGAAAAATAGGGAAAAAGTGTTTCTGAAGGACATAAAGTGAATCTGAGTCAGTGAAATAGATCCTGAAGGCCAAAGAGTGCTAATGCTCACAAGGTGGAAAATTACGTTGTAACAGATGCCCCCTAATGTGTCAGGTCCGAGAATGGTGCTACGATGGCCGAAATACATTATAAATCTCAGAAGTGGAGTGATGGAGACACAACTGGAGAGAGTAGCTCACTCGTCATAATACAAAAGTATCTCTAAATACATGTCGGTATAGTACAACAATCTGATACAATGGCCATGAATAGGCAGTACATCATGAATATATGTCATAAGTGGTCATAGCCATAACTATCTACAGTAAGATATGGTCTCCTGCTGAAAAGGAAACAACTAGTGTGATACTGGAGGTACAAATTGCTGATGTCTGAGAGATGATATCTCAGATGTAAAGTCACGTTCATAAGTAGAATACTGAATGCCACTATCGCCTGGGGTCTTCTACACAAATCATCTATGGTGCAAGTCCCATCAAGTGAATAAAGGTGTTGAGGTCGAACCTGATGTGACATCGTCTGATTACCAGTCAATGATGTATATTGTTAACAGACGCGAGTTAACCCACCAATAATGAAAATGGGAATCAAGGCACAGAGTACAATCATCAGAGTGTGAATAGATGTGTTGAAGTCGAACACTAAGATGAATCCATCGATCAAGGGACATTGATGTATTCCCAAAACTGTCGATGGTGAGAGAACCTACCACTAATGACTGCAAGCCTCAAGGTACTCAACCAAACTCTAAGTCTCAAATTCCAGAATAAATGGGTTGATGTCGATGAAATGAAACTCGCTAGAAGGAGGGAATTAAGGCATCCCCCATCAACCAGCACGAGGTAACAACTACGTTGAAAGATTTGGAAGAACTCAGGTGAAATGGACTAACTCAATAAGGGTGGCCGAAATACAATAGTCAAAATATCTGAGGAGAGGCCGACTCTGGTTTCAAAAATTTCTTTGAACAAGAGCATGAGCAGATGGATAGACTCAGGAAGCATAGATTCGACATAGACTGTGCGATGGAGGAGGCATCAACAAAGGGCTCCATAGTGACTGGAATCTTAACCAATCGATGGAGTAAAACTGAGAAATGAGTACAACTACTAAGGTCCTACTATAGTCTGACTCATAATGTATGGAGTGGAATGAATGCTCTGTTCAAAGGCGACACAACAACTTCCAACAATAAGAAGTAAATATTCTCTTGTCCAGCTTTTTGGAATATTTGATTTTTTTGGTCTTTTTCATATTTGGAAAGCTTGAAAAAGAATAAAATTTCTTATAGTACAACAGGTGAGGGAACGAGTGTCAAAGAGCGAGTAGACTAGTCCCAAGCAATGGAACATACCTATGATTAGTGCAAGGAAGCATGTGAGAGATGTAGACACTCGAGGGGTGTTCCCTGACGGTCAAAAGGTCATCAAATTGTGAAAGGAAAATGGAATCTCTACAGGGATTGACAGGGAAAGTGCTCAGGCACCAAGCTAACAACTGAGTAAGCAGGAGCTTGCATAAGGCTCAAGCGGCAAGCAATACGATGCAATGCAATCACAACTTGATACAAAATGGGGGGAGTCCTAATGGGAGATGACCTGCATAAGACAAAGTAGAGTATGAGTCTTTATCTCAAAGTCATGGCGTAACTACAAAGGACTGCCAATCTTAAGGACAAACAATGGCATGGGAACCATAATGCAAAGGGGGTTCTAACTAGGGAACCCATGTTCGAAAAGGCCCTACCGCTACATAACGGCATTTCTATAATAGTGTGAAGGCTTTGTGTCGATTAAGAAGCGGGGTCGCACCTAGGGTTCATGAAAATGGTCAAAAGGTCAAATGCATAATGCATGTGAAAATGACATCTAACCTATATTCTAGGTGTGAAATATACCTGCCATAGGCGTGAAATGATAAAAAACAACTCTCGTCAAAAAAACCTGGTAAAAAATGCTACTCCAAGACATTACATTAGTCCATAACACCTTAAAACGGCGAAAACTATAGACAAGTGGGTTTCCAAAACTATAAATAGTAATTAAAAATTACAATTTACAATTCATTTTCACTTTTTACCCAATTTGGAGTTTTTGGTTAGTTTTCACCTTGGATTTCAGTTGCTGATTTTGGGAGCTACGGGCATCTGTTCGTCGAGCCGTCTAGAGCAAGTAAGCTATCTCATCCTCCTCTTTCATTTAATAGTTTTTATTTCAATTTTTAGTGGTTAAACATTTTAAATGGGGAATCCCTATTGGGTTACGACGTTACCCGCGGGCTACAAGCATACAGGTAGCGGGTAGGGCCTGGTGCCCACGGTCAACGCATGCATTGACTTGTTGATGTATATGTAACTTCGGAATGTATTTCATCAGTATATTATATGTATATTTATTGTACCCTTATAAGAGATGTGTTATTCCTCTATAAGGAAGTGTCGTCATGTGGATTGACAAGTGTCGCAAGTGTGTGTACTTGCCGATGGGTTATTAGACCACCTTATGGGGTCGGCCCTAATTAATATATAATATAATGTGGATGTACTCAAGTAGACAAGTCGGCCCCAGTAGGTCACTGGGCAAAAAGGTGAGTATAAATAGAGATAGGAGATCTCTATTTTACTCACTCGGAAAAGTATCTATCTCTCTCTCTGGAAAGTGGCGCACTAGTGAGGAGGAGGAGGATCATCTGCTAGGAGACTATCTCTGTATTATTTGGTTGTATTTTGGTTGAGCCATTGCTCTCTCTATCTCTGAGGAAGTTTGTGGGGTTTTTCACCTTAGGGTTTTCCCCACGGAAACTCTGTGTCTCTTGTCTCTATGCTTTTGATTCTTGTGATGCTTGTGATGCTCGTCATATTATGATTGTCATGCATTGATATACTGTAGATGTTATTCTCTCAGCAAAGATCCTATAGTATTGTGATTTAATACTGAAAATTTAACATGGTATCAGAGCTTAACTGAGAAGAAGACATTTTGCAGTGACGGAAGCTTGTATTGCTTGTTTATTGGGTTTCTCTCCACAGATTATTGAAATTCAGTATAGTAGATTGGATCTACTCATCAAGGCGCATCTTTCTATCCAATCAGATTTCAGTTCCGAGCATTTTCAGTTTTGGCCCTAAAAATTAGGGTTTCCACAAAAATAGGAATTTCTGGAAACTGAAGGTACAGCTGGAAGCGCCTTGCAAAAATCGAAGGTTTGAGCTTTGGATCGAGATTTTTGGCTGGGTAGATCTCCGGGAAACTCAAACCCTAATTCAGGGCTCTCCCCAGTGAACCCGAGAGGACAAAAAGGAAATTTTGAAGGGCAAGACTTTGCTGATCTCAAAATCTGAATGTACTAGGCTGATCAGCTCTCCAAGGCGCATCTTTCTATCCTTTCGGAATTTTGAAATTCACATTTTGAATTTTTAGGGTTTCTCTGACAAACCCTAATCCGGGACCAGATCTAGTTTTCAGCATTTCAAGTGGTAAGTTCTAAATCTTTTCTATTTCCATTTGAAGTACTCTTAAAGATGTCTCTTCACACCAAGCTTGAGGATAAGCTTGAAGGGGCTGATAAATTCCGATCCTGGAAGTATAGGATTGGGCTAATCTTGGAAGAGAATGAGTTGGACTCATATGTGAAAGAAGACATCCCTATCCCAGAGGATGAAGAGGCCAAGGTATTGCACAAGAAGAACTTGGTCAAGGCAAAGAGAATCATTGCTGATTCTATCAAAGACCATCTCATACCCCATATGTCTTCTCTCAAGACACCCAAAGAGATGTTTGAATCTTTGACCAAGCTATTTGAAGGAAAGAACATAAATCGGAAGATGACCCTGCGGAACCAATTGAAAGCAGTGAAGTTTCAGAATGGAGAAACCATTCAATCCTACTTTTCAAGGGTCTCTCAGATCAAGGAACAATTAGAAGCAGTAGATGAAATGGTGGAGAATGGTGAAGTGGTGATGACCACTCTAAATGGCCTACCGAGGTCATGGGATTCCTTTATTCAAGGAATTTGTGCAAGGAAGAAGTTGATCTCCTTCAGTAGACTTCGAGAAGAATGTTCTCAAGAAGAAGCTAGGCTTATAGCTCGTGAAGAAAAGATGGGAGGAGAAGATCAAGCTCTTGCAGCTCACACCAAAAGAAGCAAAATCAATAAGGATCACCCTCGCCACAATAGATCCTATCAAAAGAATAAGAAAGACCTAAGATGCTTCACATGCAATGAGAAGGGTCACTTTGCTTCAGATTGTCCTAAGAACAAAAGGGATAATAACAAAAATCCTAGAAGAAGATGGATTGGTCACTTGCATAAGTGAAGAAGTTCCTGTTTCAGAGGGAGATGAGACTAAGGCCTTACATAAGAAGATTACAAGTGATCTCGACAGGTATGACTCATCGAGGTATGTTTTGAGATTTGTTCATAATTAAGTTTATGGTATGCTTGTCTTCATATTATCACGGTTAGTACAATCTTGATTTTAGACTTGTCATATCACCTTAATAAAATTATGAATGCATAATAGAAGTCATTCATTTATTAGGAGTATGAAACTTATGTTTGTACTAACACATTGTGATGTTGTATGAGTTTTATGTTGTCTACTAACATGAAAGGTACACCAAGAAGACAAATCATGTTCTAGTTCAAGAACATATGATCATGATGACATGAGGACAAAGATTCATCCATTGCCATGGATCTCATAGAAGATCCATTCTCGAGGTATGTATAACTTAGTTTTATAATGGTTAACTTATGAGACATGCAGGTTACTAGCACAAGTCACTAAAGAGAACCAGAAGACATTATGCGGGTATGTTAGACATAAATAGCTAGCATGCTAATCCAGGTATGTTTTTTCCTATATCAAGCTAAAATCCTACCTTGTGTTAGGATCTTATACTGTTGTTGATAATAATTATTCATGAAGTCATAGGTTTGAATAATCATGGTTGGATGTATATTATTATAATTGATGATATGACTAACCAGAAGAATCATGAAAGTATAGGCTTGAATAATCACAGGTTTTATGCATTTTATATCTCTTATCTTGATTGATGATTCAACTAACCTGAAGAGTCATAGGCTTGAGTAATTACAGGTTTAGACATGTTATGTTTCTTATGATTTGACTAACCATAAGAATCCTTGAATGCTCATGCTTATTATTTCTGTTTGAAATGATCATGACTATACATGCTTGAGATTATTGTGTTTTAATAGTATACTAATGAATGTATGATTTTATATGAGATCACAAGGATAACACATTCATGATACTAATAAGCATGCATAGGGACCAAGGATGAATATGAGTTCAAGAACAGGTAATTCAGGAAGCAAAGATCAAGAGGGAGCACACTCCAGTTGCTCCTGCCAGAAAGCAAAGGAGCACACTCTAGTTGTTCCTGCAAGAAAGCAAAGGAGCACACTTCAGTAGTTTCTGCAAGGATGCAAATATTCAGAGGGAGTTGATCATCTCTCTACATTCCACAACAGAAAGTTGTAGAAGAAGCTACTGCAGATTAGGACTCCAGCAGCTCCTGCAAGAAAGTGAAGACTCAGAGGGAGTCCACCCAACGAACAAACAAAGATAAGTATTTTAATTATCATTTCTTGCATATGTGTTTGTTTAAATAAAATTGTTCAATGATGAACATGCTCATGTTCTTAGACTTAGGATATGTATTGTGCATATTAGAATAGTTGCATTGATGAACAATATACTACTAATATACATGGGTAAGTGGCCTATGGCACTGTACAACATTCCATTGCTACTTATCTAGAATGAAACCTCTTTGCTGACATGTTGGGAGTTGTGCACACTCTTAACAATGTTCTCGTAGAGATTGGAAGGCATCTAGAAAGTTACGGGATATGGATAAATGTTGTATTGAAGCATTGGCTAAGATAATTGCATGACTGTATGACATATTTATGTGTAAGAATTTGTTCTGAAAACTATGAGATGTTTTCTAATCATGCAATTTAACTTGTTGTGTAGGAAAGATCGTATGCCATCTCCTACAAAAGAAGAACTACAACATTTGTTCAGCAACAAATTTATTTATTGAAGATATTGAAGTTCCCAGGATCTGGGATGAAGAAATGGAATGCCATGATCCGTCGATCATGAAGAATGATGTTTGGGTTGTAGTCCCAAGATGTGAAGGGAAGTTTGTTATGACTTCCAAATGGAACTATCAGATCAAGCATGTTACACATGGCAGCATTGAGAAATATACAAGTGATGAAATAAAAGATGCACCAGATGGATCTCAAGATAGCATGGTGTAGTCATATATGTGTGCAAAACTTGGTATGGTAGGATAGACAGCTTTCTATCCAGTTTGGGCATTACCAAGAGTAAAGCAGATTCCAACCTTTTCTACAAGGTTGAAGAAGGAAATCCAGTGATACTACTTTTGTATGCAGATAACCTGTTTGTTACAGGTAAAGATAGATTGATTGCTGACACGCAGCGGAAGCTTTCTTCCAAGTTCGAGATGAAGAACTTGGGGATGATGCACTATTTGTTTTTGGCATAGAGGTGTGGCAGAGTGCATATGGAATCTTCCTTGGACAAGGGAAGTATGTAGTAGAGATCCTGAAGAGGTTCAGGATGATGGACTGCAAGGATATGGCCACACCTATGGCATCGAATCTGAAGCTTCTTTGTGATGCTTCATCTGAGCCAGTTGATGTTTCTATGTATCGTCAGATGATTGGGTCCTTGATGTACCTGAAGAACACGAGACCAGACATTTGCTTTGCTGTGAACACATTGAGCCAATTTCTGACGGATCCGAGGAGTGTTCACCTAGTTGCTGTAAAGCATGTTCTGAGGTACCTGAAGGGTACAGTGGATTATGGGCTCAGATATGAGGCGAATCAAAAGTTTAACCTGCATGGTTATGTTGATTCGGATTGGGCTGGCAGTGCTGCAGATAGGAAGAGCACATCAGGGTGTTGCTTCAGTATGGGATCAGGTGTGATCTCTTGGTTTAGCAGGAAGCAGTCCTGCGTAGCACTGAGTACAGCTGAGGCAGAGTATGTTGCAGCCTGTTCAGCTAGTTGTGAGGCAGTATGGCTACGGAAGCTACTGTCTTAGTTATTTGATCTCCCGTTGGAGGCTACTGGTATCTTCTGTGATAACCAGAGTTGTGTGAAGCTGTCCGAGAACCCAGTGTTTCATGACAGGTCGAAACACATAGAGATCAAATATCACTATATCAGGGATATGGCGCAGAGAGGAGCTGTGAAGCTCCTGTATGTTGCGACGGACGAGCAGATTGCATATGTGCTAACGAAGCCACTAGCCAGGGTGAAGTTCGAGTACTTCAGAGAGAGGCTTGGCGTTATTCAGATCGAGGACACTTCGAGGAAGAAGTGATGGACACATTTGCTGAAGCCATTCCAAGCATGTTGGGAGGAGGATCCTTCACATGGATGTGGATGTAAGTGCTGGATGATGAGCATCAGGATGATGTTCTAGTTTCTGCTTGATATGATCAGTTGGATCATTTTATGTATGTATGTACGCATCATGTTGGATGCAGGATATGATCAGTTGGATCATTTTATGTATGTATGTACGCATCATGTTGGATGCTGGATATGATCAGTTGGATCATGTGTATGTATTGTTTATGCATCATGTTGGATGCTTGGACCATGTATCTGTATATGTATCAGGTGGATACATTGTATGATCAGGTGGATCATGTATGGTGATATGTATCATGTATTTGTATTTGTATCAGGTGGATACATTGATGATCAGGAGGATCATGTATGATGATATGTATCAGGTAGATACTTGGTATGCATCAGGTAGATGCATTGATGATCAGGAGGATCATGTATGATGATATGTATCATGTATTTGTATCAGGTGGATACATTGATGATCAGGAGGATCATGTATGATACTTGGTATGCATCAGGAAGATGCATTGATGATCAGGATGATCATAGACGACGAGCTTCAGGATGTTGCTTCAGATGACATGCAGCAGGATGTTGCAGTGATGATCAGGATGATCATAGATGACGAGCTTCAGGATGTTGCTCCAGATGAAATGCAGCAGGATGTTGCAGTGATGATCAGGATGATCATAGATGACGAGCTTCAGGATGTTGCTCCAGATGACATGCAGCAGGACGTTGCAGTGATGATGATCAGGATGATCATGGATACATCAGGATGATGTATGGTGAGTATCAGGATGATACTCTGTGGCCGTGGATCAGGTTGTGCAGATGAGCATGTAATCCGGTGCCCTGGGAGATTTGCAGATGGTCTTTCGAGGTTTTGCCTATGGCATGTAATTCGGTTCCCTGGGACATCTGGCAAATGCTCTTTCGAGGTTTTGCTCTGGGAGGACATGTAATTCGGTGCCCTGGGAGATCTGCAGATAGTCTTTCGAGGTTTTTCCTATGGCATGTAATTCGGTTCCCTGGGATATCTGGCAGATGCTCTTTCGAGGTTTTGTCCTATGGCATGTAATTCGGTGCCCTGGGAGATTTGCAGATGGTCTTTCGAGGTTTTGCCTATGGCATGTAATTCGGTTCCCTGGGACATCTGGCAAATGCTCTTTCGAGGTTTTGCCATGACCACATGTAATTCGTTTCCCTGGGAGATTTGCAGATAGTCTTTCGAGGTTTTGCCAATGGCATGTAATTCGGTTCCCTGGGATATCTGGCAGATGCTCTTGCGAGGTTTTGTGGTGAGGTCACATGTAATTCGGTGCCCTGGGAGATCCTATAGGTAGAGATGTGTGCTCGTAACAGCCTGGGATGCTCTTTCGAGGTTTTGTGACGCACGTAAAAGTCCTGAGGATTCCACAGTATGTCCAGTGATGATGAAGACCTGCAGGTGGTGGGCCTACATCCAGTATGAAAAAGGACTGGCTCTGTAGAACTTCCTATGACGAGTAGAGACAGAGATTGGATGAGATAGCAGCAGCAGTGACGATGACGATGACGATGCATCGATGACGATGATCCAGAGAAGAAGACTTGTCTAGCAAATCTGTGACGAGAAATACCTTCCTTGTTAAGAGGGAGTGTTGATGTATATGTAACTTCGGAATGTATTTCATCAGTATATTATATGTATATTTATTGTACCCTTATAAGAGATGTGTTATTCCTCTATAAGGAAGTGTCGTCATGTGGATTGACAAGTGTCGCAAGTGTGTGTACTTGCCGATGGGTTATTACACCACCTTATGGGGTCGGCCCTAATTAATATATAATATAATGTGGATGTACTCAAGTAGACAAGTCGGCCCCAGTAGGTCACTGGGCAAAAAGGTGAGTATAAATAGAGATAGGAGATCTCTATTTTACTCACTCGGAAAAGTATCTATCTCTCTCTCTGGAAAGTGGCGCACTAGTGAGGAGGAGGAGGATCATCTGCTAGGAGACTATCTCTGTATTATTTGGTTGTATTTTGGTTGAGCCATTGCTCTCTCTATCTCTGAGGAAGTTTGTGGGGTTTTTCACCTTAGGGTTTTCCCCACGGAAACTCTGTGTCTCTTGTCTCTATGCTTTTGATTCTTGTGATGCTTGTGATGCTCGTCATATTATGATTGTCATGCATTGATATACTGTAGATGTTATTCTCTCAGCAAAGATCCTATAGTATTGTGATTTAATACTGAAAATTTAACATGACTGTGGGTACCCGCATCTGTGAGCTAATAAGCCTGCGGGTACTACCGTAAGGTTGGTTTTTTAAATGAAAAAGACTAAACTGTTGGTTTCTCTTCCTCCAATATGGTTCTAGAATGTAGAGAAAGGGAGCATGACTTTGTGGATGAGGCCGTCCACAATGATTTTCCTGCACAACAAGCATTACAAGCATGTGGGATTTTCAAATTTTGGAGCATAGGGGGTTTGAGGGCCCAAAACCTATTGCTCCCTCGCTTGATAGACTACTGGGATGTAGATGCACAAAACTTCAATTTGGATGGTCAAATACTCTCCTTGGAGGTAGATGACATTTACTTTATTATTGGATTATCTCGTTGAGGTGAAGCGACAAGTCTTCGATCTCATACTGTGGGTGGTGGGATCACCATTCCTGACTACATAGAGCGGTACTATCTTCCGAACACTTGGAAGGTGGGGATTCAGGTTCCCATTGGATCCATAGTCAGTCTGAGCATGAAGATAATAGTGGATACCCTTGTCAGGATTACAGGTTTGGCAGCCCTACACCAGGCGTCTAGGCCGATGATGTTCTACGCCCTATAGTGTATGCGGCCCATGGTATATGACTGGTGCACAACGTTACTGGGGTCCATGAAGACTCAGTTAATGGAGTGAAAGAGTGGAGTTGCAAAAAAAATTGGATACGACAGTATATTATGCAGCTTCTTCTTTGAGAGGGTTCTGGGGCTTCGTCCGAGGGTTGAAGTCCCTCCTCATAGTCTCCATGACCCAGCCCTGACCCGGTGGGAAAAGGTGTGGACATGACAGGGTGGTGGCCGACAGGCATCACCATACTCAATTGAGTTCTTCCACTGGTGGGACTGACATGTCATAGCCATTGATGACTACCCCTATGTAGGGATAGACTTCCGTGGTGATCGTGACATGCCGCTTCCTCTAGGAGCACCTTTTGGAGTCATTGGTAAGTGAATCTTTTTATGTTTTTGTGTATTAATTTTTTTTGGGGATTTTTTATTATATATTAAAATGAAAAAAATATTTTTTGGGGTAGTATAACCTATTAACATTCTACTGTTTGCTCACAGATCGGGGTCCACGAAGACTGAATGGTTTCTTGAGACATCGTCAACCGGGCAAGGGCGGAGAGGTGGTCGGCATTGCGATAGAGCACCCATTAGAGATCATGCGGGTGAACCTGTCTCGCATGACCACCAGGGTACCTATGATCGAGGTAGAGCAGCTGCCCGAGGACATGCAGTGCCATGTTGTAGGAGTACTGAGGCCCTGGGTGCAACTACTGCAGCGGATAGCCAATGCAGTACACTATTACTATCAGACACATCCTGTCGAGGAAGCTAGGCCTCCTCGTGGGGCTTATACATCTCAGAGTCCCATATTTTTTGTATCTATATGTATATTTTTGAGAGCTACGGGCTCCAATTTCGTATTATGACACTACCATTTTAGACATTTTATTTATAAAAAACTATGGTTTACCGGTTCTACTATATGTGTATGTACAAATGTACAAATGTATGCTTATTTGTGTGCTTCATTATGAGTGTGACAAATGCTAATCTAGGACATAGTTAGCATATGCATCAGATACATGATTAAAACTTCTTGGAACATGAAAGTATGTAATGGAAACAAAATGTCGGTCCAAGAGTCTTACCGGTAAGAATATTCGTAATAAAGTAGGATCCCTCACACGGTACTGACCATTCAACTGAGACATAACAAGTTGTGAATCTAGGCGGACTTCTAAAAAATGGATACTATGTGAAATAGCATCCCGAAGTAGCTCAACTACAGCATTGTACTCAGCCACATTGTTAGATGTAGGACCGAGACAAGCACTTCCTGAAGACACAACTACGTGGTCACGTGAATAAATAACCCATGCAGCAAAAGAAAGTTGTTGTGTATGACGACAAGCACCATCTGCAAACCCTAAGAATGTAGAAGATTCCACTGACATCTGTCAATCAAACGGAAGCGAATCATTAGACCCGAAAACCAAAAGAAATCTAAACTATGCATAAAAGCAACTATACAATAGTATACAAAAGTATTAACTCGAACTAGAAGTTCAAGCGTAATACCGCTTGAGGTAGAGCCCATTTCTAGGCTCATTCAAGAGGTTCCCTTCATAATCTTCCAATTCGTAGGCTCCTTTTTCCAGAACATGCCTCACGATGTAAGGACCCTGCCACATGGGGTTAAACTTGCCTACCCCCAGGGGTTCTTTAGCTTGGTCATGTAAGAGGACCAAGTCACCCTCAGCATATTTTCGGGGACGGACAGACCTATTGTACTAAACCTTGACGCAATGTTTATTGGAATCTATAGCCACAACGGCATCTTGATGCTGCTCGTCAAGCTACTCAAGGTGGATTAAATGTTTCTCAATACCCGATGTATCAGGGAGGAGCTCTATGGCTAGTTTTAACGAAGGGATTCCACATTCAATCAATAACATAGACTCCACACCGTGTACTAGCTGAAATGGTGAGAAACTGATGGCAGTCTTGACTACGGTTCGATATGCCCACAAAGCAGGATATAACATAATATGCCAGTTGTTCTTGCTCTGTTGGATGGTATGTTGGACAATGGTATTTAAAGACTTATTGACTGCTTCAACCTGACCATTCACATGGGGGTAGTAAGAAGATGAGTGTTCTTGATGAAACCCAAGCTTGAGTGACAAATCCTCCATCATTTTGTTATGAAAGTGACTACCATGGTTAGTGACAATCTCTTTCGGAATATCGAACCGAGTAATAATCTGATTGAATACGAAATGGGTTGTTGTAGCACCATCGACTTTTATGGTAGGCATGGGATTAGCACATTTGGAAAAGTAGTTCATGGCCACTATGATATGGTGATGCCCCCTAGCCGAAGCTGGTTTGCAATCTATGAAATCCACCCCCCACTTGGTGAAGGGACCGACGGTGATGACCGGATGAAGGGGCGTTGGATGCAAGTGTATATTTCGAGAAAACACTTAGAAAGGGTGACATCTCTTTACAGCGTTCATACAATCCTTAAAGATGGAAGTCCAAAAGTAACCAGCTCGCATAAAGCGTTGGGCTATTGCAAGCCCGAATAAGTGAACACCACAAGCCACAGCATGGAAATCATTAAGCACACGCTCCTCTTCTTCGTGAGTCAAACAACGACGGAGGATAGAATCCTTTCCTTGACGATAAAAAGTGTCACCGATGATAGTATAATCTTTAGCATGGTGTTTCACACGTCGTCGTTCATCTCATGAATAGTGCTAGGGAAACTTCAAAGTTTGAAGCTATATAATAATATCCCCATACCAAGGGTCCTCAAACGAGATAAGAAATAAGTGCTCATCCACAAAGGAATCTTCATGGACAATATCCTCATCAAGTCACGGAAGGTCCGACATGAGCTTAGCAAAAACCAAGGATTTCACTGACTTCGCCGAAGCAAAATCGAGATCAAAGTCCTGAAGGATCACAATCCATTTATTGTACTTCCCCCCTATAAGACATCATGATAGCACAAACTGAAATGGATTGATATGTTGTATAACTATGGTTTTCCTAAGCATGATGTAGTGCCGTAATTGTTGGACTGCATGAACAGTCGCAAGCGCCAACTTTTCCACGTGAGTATATCTCAGCTCAACGTCTAATAAATTTCGACTAAGGTAATAGATCACATGTTCCATGAGAACATCATCAACCTTAACTAAGACCATTCCAACCGTCTCTTGAGACGAAGCCACATAAAGTATAAAATCTCTTGCAAAGTCGGGTGGACTAAGCAGAGGGGCTGATACCAAAGCTTTCTTAAGAGCATCGAAAGACTACTGGGCTCACTCATCCTAGATAAACTGTGTGTATTTCTTCAACAAGCACGTGAAACCTTTGGTAAGACTAGCATAATTCACTACAAAGCGATGTAGAAAATCATCTCTCCCTTAGAGGCTCTGAAGTTGAAACAAGTTGCACGGAGGAGGAAACCGAAGTATTGCCTCAACTTTAAGAGGATCGACTCTGATACCCTCTTTCGAAACTATGAAACCTAGAAGGCGACCTGTCCTAACAGCAAAGATGCATTTGTTGGGATTTAATCGAATCTTGTAGCATATACATCGTTCAAGAATCAAACGGAGGTGCTTGGGGTGGTCCACTCTCTTGCGAGAATGGGCAGCAAGATCATCCAAGAAAACCTCCATTATACATTTAAGGTCATGAAAGGCGTAGGTCATCGCACACTGAAACATAGCTCCGATGTTTTTAAGGCCGAAGGGCATTTTTCGGTACGCAAATGTACCCCAAGGACAAATGAAAGTAGTCTTATGTTGGTCCTTAGGTTTGATCTGAATCTGGTTACATCCTGAAAAGCCGTCCATAAAAGAAAAAACTTCGCTTTTTACACAAGCATCCAAGATCTGATCTATGAATGGAGTGGGGAAATTGTCTTTCGAAAATGCACAGTTTAGGTCTCTAAAATCAGTGCATACACGGATAGTTCTCTGCTTCTTATCCACAGGAACATGGTTTGACACCCATTCGGTAAGGGGAACTGAGTAGATAAAACCAACCTTAAGTATTTTCTCTACCTCTGCCTTGATCGTGACTGCCTTTCAAGGGTTCACATCCCAAACGCGTTGTCGAACCGGTTTAGCATTAGGGTATGTTCTAATATCATGTTCGATAATGCCGGGGTCTATTCCTGTTATCTCCTCATATGACCAGGTGAAAGCTTCCTGGAGTTCCTTAAACAATTCGGTGTAGATGCGAACCTCTTCAAATGAGAAATCGTCACCGATGTAAACATTCTCAATCTTTCCAGGAGTACGAGAGATGTTGATTGGTATAGTCAGGGAAATATTAGCCATGTTCCCCTCCACGTAAATCCCATGTGAACCCCAAGGAGACACAAGGTGACTAACAATATCAGCAAGGGTCGTCCTAAACTTGTCTTGTTCCATAACATCAGGGTTGGGAAGAAAATGAGAGAAATGATGCATGTCTTCCCCAGGTCTCTCACTACCACACATGGCCTCAACAATAGCTTCATTCGAAGGTAAAGTACTTTCAAGACAATCATGTGAACAAGATGAGTCATCTTCCCATTTTGGCAGCATAATGGGATCTTCCTCCTCTATTCGTGAAGAGGGGAAATCTGGCTCTGCAGTGGCTTGTTGAATATATTAATATACAAGCTCAGCAGTAGATAGTGGCATAGCCATTCCAACGTGCGCAATGTCTCCAGATGTCGAACTCATGGATGGTAAGGTCCATGGATCATCAAAATACGAAGTCCAGAACGGTACATTATTCAATGGAGGAGACACATTATCGGAAATGGCTCCAATAAAATTAATGGGTGAAGGGAAATCATAAGATCCCATTAACGTGGGGTATAATCCGACACCCATGTTCCCAGTTGTCGGATGACAATCTGTAACTTGGGGGACCATTGATCCCATGGATGCTGTGGAATAAGGACTAATGAAATACAGTTGGTCGACTGTCACAATCTTGCCTTTGTGTGAAAAGTAAATAACTCTAAACACAGTGGACCCAACCACTTTCATAGCGTACATCCAATTCCTACCTAGGAGAAGTTTGTAGTCGATGGGCGCATTAAACACCTCGACTTCAATAGGCACATGTTTCCCACCCAAGTGGACAACAAGGGAAGGGATAATCCCATGCGGCTTAAATGACTGACCATCAAATGCAGCGAGCATGGTCCTAGACGTGAGTAGAGGAGGAGAGCCAAGAGCTTTCCAACAAGATAAAGACATCACTGATGCAAAAGCACCTTCATCAACCACCGTTCTTGTTAGTTTTTTAGAAATTTCAATCTGATCTAGGATCTTAACTGAGAGAATAACATGTACATCATATCTACAACATATCTACAGCATATCAATCATGGACACAATAATGCAAGCACAAAAGAGACATAGAGTTTCACCGGGGAAAACCAAGAAGGTGAAAAACCCCGCAACTTCCTCAGAGATAGATAGAGTAATGATACAACCCAAGCATAAGATATAGTCCTCCTATAAGTAGCTTCTCCTCCTCCACAAGTGCGCCACTCTACAATGAGTGTGTGAGAGAGAAAGTGAATGATCAAATAGAGTGCCTCCCACACTCTATTTATACATGACTTGAATTGCCTAATAACCTTTACTAGGTCGGCCTCAACTTAACCACATAAGATAATGCTGATAGAGTCGACCCCCACTAGGGTGGCCTAATAACCCTTTTACCCACATGACTCATACAGGGCCGACCCCATCAAGGTGGTCTAATAACCCATCAAGTATAAGTTACGACACTTACAATATAAATGACGACACTTCTGTATAGAGGAATAATAACATCTCTATAGGAATACAAACACTTCCGTATAGAGGAATAATAACATCTCTATAGGAATACAATATACATAGATGAAATACATTCCAAAGTTACATATGCATCAACACTCACACTTAACTAGGAAGGTATTTCTTAACATAGATATGCTAGTACAAGTCTTCTTCTTTGGATCATCATCAACGAATCATCATCCTTGAATCATCGTCGTCGTCACTATTGCTGCTATCTCAATCAATCTTCGATCTACTTTTCATAGGAAGTTCTACAGAGCCAGTCCTTTTTCATACTGGATGTAGGCCCACCACCTACAGGTCTTCATCATCAGTGGCCATACTAAGGAATCCTCAGGACTTATTATGTGTGTCACAATGCTTTGAAAGAGTATCCCAGGGCCATTTATGTGCCAAAGCATGACCAACAAGATCTCCCAGGTCCACTTACATGTGACTATCACAAAACCTTAAAAGAGTGTCTTACCAAGCAAGATCTCTAAAGAGCATCTGAGGCCTTTTTCATCCTGTCCAGATCTCCAGGACTTATTACATGTGACCCCTACCACAATGCCTCGAAAGAGCATCCCAAGACTTATTACGAGCACACAAACCAACCTATCGAATCTCCCAGTTCTACTTACATGTGGTCATGGCAATGCCTTGAAAGAGAATTCCAGGACTTATTACGGGCACACAGCCCAACCTATCGGATCTCCCAGGTCTACTTACATGCCATAGGACAATGCCTCAAAAGAGCATCCCAGGCTGTTACGAGCACATAGCTCTACCTGTTGGATCTCCCAGGTCTACTTATATGTCCTCCCAAAGCAATGCCTCGAAAGAGCATCCCAGGCTGTTACGAGCACACAGCTCTACCTATCGGATCTCCCAGGTCTACTTATATGCTCATCTGCACAACCTGTCCATGGCCACAGAGTATCAACCTGGTACTCACCATACATCATCCTAATGTATATCATCACATGATCAACCTGATCATCATCACTACATCATCCTGGTGCATGTCATCTGGAGCAACATCCTGAAGCTTATCATCCATGATCAACCTGATCATATAATGCATCCACCTGATGCATACCAAGTATCTACCTGATACATATCATCATACATGATCCACCTGATCATACAATGTATCCACCTGATACATACACAGATACATGATCCATCTGATCATACAATGTATCCACCTGATATATATCAACATACATGATCTCCCTGATCATACAACGTATCCACCTCATACATATACAGATACATGGTACAAGCATTCAACATGATGCATATACATATACATGATCCAACTGATCATAACAAGCATCCAACATGATGCATATACAGAGCAGTAACCGGAGCATCGTCCTGAAGCTCATCATCCAACACTTACAATCCGCAACCATGGAAGGCTCCTCCTCTCACCATGCTGGGAATAACTCCTATAAATGTGTCCATCACTTCTTCCTTGAAGTGTCATCAATCTGAAGAACACCAAGCCTCTCTCTGAAGTACTCGAACTTCACTCTAGCTAATGGCTTCATCGGCACATCTGCAACCTGTTCACCTGTCGCAACATACAGGAGCTTCACTGCTCCTCTCTGCACCATATCCCTGATATAGTGATATTTGATCTCTATGTGCTTCGACCTTTCGTGGAACACCGGGTTCTTAGACAGCTTCATACAAATTTGGTTGTCACAAAAGATACTAGTAGCCTCTAGTGGGAGATCAAATAACTCAGACAGTAGCTTCCGAAGCCATACTACCTCACAACTAGCCGAACATGCTGCAACATACTCAACCTCTGCTGTACTCAGTGCTACGCAGAACTGCTTCCTGCTAAACCAAGAGATCACACTTGATCCCATACTGAAGCAACACCCAGATGTGCTCTTCCTACCTACAACATTTCCTGCCCAGTCTGAATCAACATAACCCTGCAGGTTAAAATTTTGATTCGCATCATACTTGAGCCCATAATCAATTGTACCCTTCAGGTACCTCAGAATATGCTTCACAGCAACTAAGTGAACACCTCTAGGATCCATCAGGAACTGGATCAATGTGTTCACCACAAAGCAAATATTTGGTCTCATGTTCATCGGGTACATAAAGGACCCAATCATCTGACGATA
Source organism: Larix kaempferi (assembly GCA_027924585.1). Classification (NCBI taxonomy): domain Eukaryota; kingdom Viridiplantae; phylum Streptophyta; class Pinopsida; order Pinales; family Pinaceae; genus Larix; species Larix kaempferi. The sequence continues at coordinate 14,498,220 of BSBM01000761.1, forward strand.
CACAGTGACATCAATCGGATCAGATGAAGCATCACACAGAAGCTTCAAGTTCGATGCCATAGGTGTGGCCATGGCCTTGCAGTCCATCATCCCGAACCTCTTTAGGATCTCTACTACATACTTCCCTTGTCCAAGGAAGATTCCATCTGCACTCTGCCATGCCTCCATGCCTAGAAAATAGTGCATCATCCCCAAGTCCTTCATCTCGAACTTGGCAGCAAGCTTCCTCTTGGTATCGGCAATCAATCCATCCTCTCCTATTACAAACAGGTCATCCACATACAAGAGTAGTATCACAGGATTTCCTTCCTCAACCTTGTAGTAAAGGTTGGAATCTGCTTTACTCTTAGTAAAGCCCAAACTAGATAGAAAGTTGTCTATCCTACCATACCAAGTCCTAGGAGCTTGCTTCAAGCCATACAAGGCTTACTTTAGTCTGCACACATATGACTCCCTGTCATGTGTCTCAAAACCAAGTGGCTTCTCCACATACACTTCCTCCTCGACTACACCATTCAAGAAAGCAGTCTTGACATTCATCTAGTGTATCTTCCACTTCATCACTGCAGCCAGAGCAAGTACTAATCTGATGGAATTGTATCTGGCTACAGGAGAAAAAGTGTCTTCATAGTCTATCCCCTCTTTCTGGGAGAATCCACGAGCTACAAATATCACTTTGCATATCTCTATGCAACCATCTGTAGCATGCTTGATCTTGTAGATCCATTTGGAAGTCACAACAGACTTCCCTTTAGGTCTTGGGACTGCGTCCCAAAAAATCATTCTTCATGGTCAACCGGTACTCCTCGATCATGGCGTTCTTCCCGAATTCTGGGAACTTCAATATCTTCAATAGATAACTTTGTTGTTGAAAAAATGTTGTAGTCCTTCTTTTGTAGGTGATGGTATACAATAATTCCTACACAACAAGTTAAATTGCATGATTAGAAAACATCTCATAGTTTTCAGAACAAATTCTTACACATAAATAAATATGTCATACATTAATGCAATTATCTTAGCCAATGCTTCAATACAACATTTATCCATATCTCGTAACTTTCTAGATGCCTTTCAATCTCTACCAGAACATTGTTAAGAGTGTGCACAACTCCCAACATGTCAGCAAAGAGGTTTCATTCTAGATAAGTAGCAATGGAATGTTGTACAGTACCATAGGTTACTTACCCATTAGATGCATATTAGTAGTATATTGTTCATTAATGCAATTAGTTTAATATGCATAATACACACCCAAAGTCTAGGAACATAAGCATATACATCATCGAACAATATTATTTAAACAAACAAATATGCAAGAAATGACAATTCAAATACTTATCTTTGTTTGGTTGTAGGGTAGACTCCCTCTCAGTCTTTGCTTCCTTTCTACAACTCCATTCTGATGTGGATTGTGAGAAGTGTTCAAATCCCTCTGAATGTATGCATCCTTGCAGAAAATACTGGAGTGTGCTCCCTCTTGATCTTTGCTTCCTGGATTACCTATCCTTGAACTTATATCCATCCTTGATCACTATGCATGTTTACTAGTATCATCATTGTGTTACCCTCGAGATCTCATACATAATCATACATTCATTAGTATAATCAAAACACAATAATATTAAAAATGTATAGTCATGATCATTTCAAACACAGATTATAAACATTATTATTCAAGGTTTCAGAAAATACTTCTTTTACTCATGCATATTCTTATTTGACCAAAGGACTTTTCTGGTTAGTCATATCATCAATCAAAGTAAGAAGCATAATATGCCTAAACCCATGATTACTAACTTCAATGAATAATCATTATCAATCATGCCATGTATACTTATATAAGAGATCCTAACACAAGGTAGGATTCTAACTTGATATAGGAAAAACATACCTCGATTAGCATGCTAGCTAGTTATGTCTAACATACCCGCATAATGTCTTCTTGTTCTCTTTAATGACTTGTGCTAGTAACCTGGATATCTCATAGGTTAACCATTATAGAACCAAGTTATGCATACCTCGTAAGTAGATCTTCTATGTGATCCATGGCAATGAATGAACCTTTGTATTCATGTCACCATGGTCATATGTTCTTGAACTAGAACATGATTTGTATTTCTTGATGTACCTTTCATGTTAGCGGACAACATCAACCTCATACAACACCACAATGCATTAGTACAATCATAACTATCAAAAACCCTAATCAATGAATATCTTCTATCATGCATTCATAATTTTATTAAGGTGATACGACAAGTCTAAAGTTAATCAAGATTGTTCGAACCTTAATGAAGACAAACATACCATAAACTTAATCATGAACATATCTTGAAACATACCTGGATAGGTCATACCTGTCGATATTGCTTGTAATCTTCTTATGTAAGGCCTTAGCCTTATGTCCCTCTAAAATTGGAACTTCTTCACTTATGCAGGTGACCAATCCATTCTCTTCTAGGATTAACCCAATCCACTTGATTTACAGAAACTGGATCTGGAGCTAGATTAGGGTTTGTCAGAGAAACCCTAAAAATTCAAACTTTGAATTTCAAACTTCTGAAAGGATAGAAAGATGCACCTTGATGAGCTGATCAAGCTGGTATACTCAGAATTTGAAAACTGCAAAGTTTCACCGCTCAAAATTTCTTTTGAAACTTTCGGATCTTCTAGATAGGATCCCTAACTAGGGTTTGATAAATCCCACCCTTCTCCCCAACCAAAAGGTTCGATCCAAAGTTCTAAAATTCAATTTTTCTGAGGAGCTTCTAGCTGTGGCCACAGACTTAAAAAATTCCAACTTTTGCAGAAGCCCTAATTTTCCACTTTTTCGATCAAAGTACCGAATTAGAGTTTGATCAAGCCCGGCTTTCTGCCCAACCAAAAAATTTGAAATTGGTCTCTAAATTTCGATTTTGTTGAGTAGCATTCATCCGTGGTCTCTGATTACAAAAATTCCAACTTTCTCCGAAACCCTAATTCCCAGAGCCATGAATAAAGGTGCTCAAAATCCAATTTTGTTTTGACAGAAATATGCACCTGATTGTTTATGGTGTAACTCCAAAATTATAAATCGAAAGGGTCCAAAACTTCTACCTATGGTAGCCCAACCTGTCATCTTTCCAACACCATAGGTATGACCTCAATTGGATTCTCTGAGAGAGAGTTATGCCAAGTGTCGCAATGTGGCCTCTTTATGGGATAAAACATGAGAGCGAACTTGTATGGAGTGCCATGTGTCACAGGTTCACTTTCAGCCTATGCACCTTTGTCTCGTGAAAGTATAGTCTATTCCCTACCTGTCACGGTTTACGAAATTTTATTTGGAGCTTCCTATCCCAAGTTATGACCGTTTTTTCTAGGTCACCTGTTTATGACTCAGATTTGGAAGAGGCAGAAACCCTAGATAGAACAGATCATAAAAAACAAAGTACAAAGAATTAGAAGTTGTGCTTCGAAAACAAGGTACATGGGGATCTTTTCGTCGACCTGTAAGAGTTTCAAATCCTGAAACCTTGCCAAATTTTATTTATAGCAAAAGTTATACGATGAATGGTTTTTTCTATATCAAGCCCTAGCTTCGCAAGTGCAACAAGTGTCATAAAGCCATACCATGCCTTCTTTCAGGCTAGCTTTGATACCATGTTAGTTTTTTTTTAATTTCAATCTGATATAGGATTTTAACTGAGAAAATAACATTTACATCATATCTACAACATATCTACAGCAAATAAATCATGGACACAATAATGCAAGCATAGAAAAGACACAGAGTTTCACCGGGGAAAACCAAGAAGGTGAAAAACCTCGCAACTTCCTCAGAGATAGATAGAGAAATGATACAACCCAAGCATAAGAGATAGTCCTCCTAGAAGCATCTTCTCCTCCTCCACAAGTGCGCCACTCTCCAATGAGTGTGTGAGAGAGAAAGTGAATGATCAAATAGAGTGCCTCCCACACTCTATATATACATGACTTGACTTGCCTAATAACCTTTACTAGCTCAGCCTCAAATTAACCACATAGCATAATGCTGATAGGGCCAACCCCCACTAGGGTGGTCTAATAACCCATCAAGTATAAGTTACAACACTTACAATATAAATGATGACACTTATGTATAGAGGAATAATAACATCTCTATAGGAATATCAACACTTCCGTATAGAGGAATAATAACATCTCTATAGGAATACAATATACATAGATGAAATACATTATGAAGTTACATATACATCAACAGTTCTATTGACAAAATTATGAAGGCACTCCACATGGATTTGAAAAGCCATGTGGTAAGGTAAGCGAGGTTGAACGTCAGTAGTATCAAACTTGATAACGTTAGGAATTCCCCCATCCTGAACTTCTAAAGCACTCAAAAGGGCATGCCTTTGAGAAGGACATGCTTGTAAAATTTCAAGAGCCGACATGGCGCACGAAGTTTGACACAAATCTTCTACAATAGAGTAGTTCTGGGCGGCTCGAGCATTGGTATTATCTGTAGAGCGCTTGAGAACACCTTTCGGTATCCGCAGCATAGTAGAGGGCTTCTCGATATGCAAAGATTTATCAGGAGGAGAAGGAGGGTCATTCCACATATTCGTTTGTGGTGTGCCATAATTGCGTTGACGAGTAGCAACACTAACCTCTGATTGGACCATATTCATGCATCCATAGCCACTAGTATTGGAGGAAGACGTTGTAGTCTCATTAGGTCCGTAACTAGTAGCGCGATCATGCGAAGCCATGTTATGATGATGAGGAAGGGGATATTTTAATACAGCTTGGCTCTGTGCCAAATGCTTCGATTCTTCTTTGATTCGGGACACAAGTGAGTAAGATGATCTTCCCCACAAATCCTACAAGGGAATTTCACTTTATACCTAGGTTTATGGTCCCCACCGGCATTTCTGCCTTCCCAAGGAGGGTTGGCGTTCTCTTTCGGAGGAGTATTATGATTACTACCATTGTTCCCATTGTTTCCACCCTTACGGTTGTTTCTCCCCTTATTCTTACCACTAGGCTGCTAGTTACCCGATGGGTTTGTCGATTGCACAGCGTGTACATCGGACGATGGGGTGGAAGTGGACAAGGTGTGAACCTGTCTGGGAGTAGACTAGTTAAGCGACAAATTTTGCATTTCATTAGCAACCAGATCTACAGGTTGAGTACTTGCGGATCCAACAATGCCATCGACATGTGGTCCAGGAACTGACTTGGGCTCATGTCATGTTGGCGGTGCGTAAGGATTAATGGCATACAAGATGCCATATTGAGAATATAATAAATCTAACTGCTGGACTTTTAAGATAACTTGTTCCTCAGTCACAATGCCATACATCGAAACATCCTTAGCAATATATGGAAGCAAAGACTTGAGAAACAATTCCAATAGGAACTTTGGAGGAATGATGAATTTTACTAACCTATTCCGTCGATGCCACTCTTGAATGTGGTCAGAAATATGTGTTTCCTTATTCTGGGGGAAGGTAGACAAGAGTTCAGTGCCAGTATCGTAGCGAACCGGCAGCTGGAAATGATCCAAGAAAACCAAGGCTATCTCATTGAAACCCTTATACGTGCCCCCGGGAAACTCAACATACCACTTCGCGGCTTCCCCCATGAGGGTGCATTGAAATAGTTTCAAATGAATGGAATCGTGATTTAACGAGTTGGATGAGCACTAAAGGTGAAAATTCATGACGTGATCACCCGGATCCTCACCACTCTTCCCCTCAAACTTGGGAATTTCCAAAGGGAGCTTGGTAGGGATCGGAGGCCAATTAGGATCTTGACACACTGGATCATTTGTGAGCTTCGAAATATCCAGAAGATTCAATCGAGCAAGGAATGGGAGCTGTGGCTGGAAAGCTTGATTATAGGCTCCCATAAAAGGTTGATTATATGGACCTGAAGGATAAGATGGAACATAACTGGGACCCTGGATATAAGGATGATAACCTCCTCCAAGCTAACCCATGTGAGGATAATCAAGTATATATGCATTATGAGCACCGTATTAAGGTGGGTTGTAATGAGAGCCAGCACCGACTGTATTATAGTAAGGGTTACCACCATAATTATGGGGCATATAAGTAATATTTGTAACAAGAGTCGTGTTGTAATGACCATGGTTATAAGGTATGTTCCCACCCCCTACATAAGCATTATTAGTAGCGTGAGCAGTTGTGTGGTGACCATGAGGTATATTCCCAACCCCAACATTGGCATTACTAGTAGCAGGAGCGGTGGTGTTATGACCATAAGTATAAGGTATATTCCCACCTCCTACATTATCACTACTACTAGCAAGAATGATCGTAAAAGTATACGGTATGTGTCCACCCGCATGATTGGCAGGATTTTTAACATTAGCAAACGTGGTCCTAGGTTGATGGATAGAGGCATGTGTATTGAACTGTGGATGGCGAGTCGTATTGCGAACAGTGTTCCTATTAGGATGGGTAGTCCTAGGAGGCGTTTTTCCTCCAACATTTGAACTGTTAGGAGGGATATGACCGGTCCTCGTAGTATGTGTGTGAGAAGGAAATGTGGTGCCCCCGGCGAGGGTATTTCCCCCAGTGGGTGCAGTGTTTCCAACAACATGGATAGTGCTAGCATGACTACCGAACAAAGTGGATGGATCAAATGTGTTGTACTCAGGCATACCAAAAGAGAACAGGGTAGCATTCATAGTGGTCGTAGGGTTGATGTTAACATGCAAGTTCGACATCTCGTGTAGGAAATTATGTGGATTCAAAGGATCAAACGGGTCGTCCTTGGGTGGAGTGGATCCAAACAAAAGAGGTTGAGTCTCTGGTATCAATGGATCGCCTCCCCAATCCTCTCTAGGAGTAGGAGGATGAGAGGAATCTTCAACTCTACCCGACGGAGTCGTAAGGAATTCTTCCATGCCAAAACTAGTGTAAATGTTGGCGCAAATCACGTTAAAGGAATTTGAATATTCAGAGGGAGCCTTCTGGCGTCCTCTCTCAACACTACGTGTAACTTCGTCGATCGGTAAACCAACCAACCGATGAGATTGACGGAGAGGTTGACCTCGTGCCACAATATCTCTGAAAGATCAATAAATCAAAGCATCCCCTAATGACCAAACTAATGATCAAAGAATCAAAGAGCACACACCTAAGAAACTACATCCAAATGCACACAAACAGGACTCGCTCAAGGAGCTCCCGACACTACATCCGGTATGTCTCACGTAGGATAGGATTGAGACTCCCAAATTATAGCCAGAGGTAACATAATCAGTTATAAAGGTTCCCAAGCTTCACTACGTTCATAGAGTCAAGTCTTTATACAACAACAACTGTGTTGTCCAACCCCTATCTGACTTAGGATACGTACCATATAACCACTTCAAGCACCCTATGCGATACCTAGGCAAGGAAACTATGGTCACCTCAATATAACCAATGCTCACGGGGATAGTCGCAGGTGGGATTCGTCGTATGTGTAGGGTAGCTAAGCCCGAAACTCAAGAGGTACAAATCCCTTAAGAGTCCGCAAATACGAACAAATCCTGGAAATATGTCCCATGTTCAGCTAGTATTGGAGGGCTATCTCCGCAACCAACGTCCTGTGACCTTGTGCTTAACTCTAGTCTTAGTAGAGCTTCCTGAGAACACCAATGTATACCATGGATTTCACCACTCCCTAGTTAGACGCATAATGTTTCGTCTAGTAGTCTTGGATTGTTAACTCAAAATGATCTATTCCAAGACTCTAAACCTATACTAGTTGGTGTACCCTATGAAATAAAAATCGTTCTAATCAATTTTAAGATTAAGCATTAATTTTAGGTGTCTTTGATTACTCAAAGGATGTGTTCATGAAACTAATGATGTATATGAATCAATAGGATGCACAATCGTCAAACTCTAGACTCATCTATCCAATAAAAACAATGCCACTAGAATGAAAATAAATCCAATGGTTCGAAATAAAATGCAATTCTTTTAAATTTCCAATGCACAAGCAGATCCTATATGAAAGCACAAGCACTCAGATGAAAAATGCAGTACAGAAAGTAGTTTTTTTTTGTATTTTCTCTTATAATGCGAAGGAAAATGAAAAACTATGCTTTTGTATTTTTCAATATAATGGAATGAGAAATGCAAGCGAAATCTACCTATTCAGTTAAAGAAATGCAGAGCAGATCACTAAGACAACCCAACAATTCCCAAATAGTGAGATTAAGCTAATGTAATGAGCTAGAAAATAAAAAATGGTGATAAATTAACAAGGCTCAAAACAGAGAGAGAGAAGAGTTTCTGGTCACTAACAAGGCATGGAACAGTCAGGAATAATGCCAAATAAGACTCAGGAACACTCAATACCAACCCAGCAACAATCCAAGACCATAAACCAATAAATCGTGGAGTTGTACACTACTGTCAAAGAAATAACTATGGGTAGACACGAACTACAGTGCAGACAGAGGCGGGTAGACACGGGCTAAACTAACTTGACCTGCGTATAGGGAAAGGAAAATGATCAAATAAAGAGTCTAATGACCCAAAAAGGGTTGGTTTTCTATAGTGTATCCCAACAGCCAACCAAAGACACAGAAGCTCAACCCACAGCAACTCTAAATAAGGACTAAAGCCTAAAAATCCCCCAAAATGGATGTTCTCCCCAGTGGAGTTGCCATTTCTGTTACGGAGAAAACTTCCTATGGCTTTAGGTAGACCACAACAGACAACTGACTACCAGAAAATGACTCAATTCCCACTGCAATGCTATATAAATGACCATTAGAGAAATTTTGAGGTAAAAAATGGGCCTCAAAACAAAGAAAATGTACTATAAAAATCAACCAATCACATTCCAGTAGATGACATCATCCCCCATCATTGTGGTGGCATTGCATGAGCTAAGAATGCTTATTTGTCAAATTTTCTATGGTGGATGAAAACCCACAGTTAACTAAGGTAGTGGTATAAATACTATTAAGTCATAAAGTAAAGTACTCATAATGAAAGTCCGTTAACATTTTTTCATAAATTAATATTATTGTCATTTTCAAGTAAAGTACTCATAATTTATAAAGAAGGTCTTTTCACTTTTTTTTCCTTTCATATTTTTTTATAAAATAATATATTGTCATGTTCATGTTTTTAATTTTAAATTATATATTCACTCCATTATGTTTAATATGATAATCCCAAACTAATGTATTTATTATATATATATATATATATATATATATATATATATATTCCTTTCACATTTTTTCATAAAATAATATTTTTATCATTTTCATATTTTTAATTATATATTCACTCCATTTTATTTAATATTATAATATCAAAATAAATTATATTCATGAATGATATTAATATGAAAAATGTATGTTAGCTATCTATAACTATAACTATAACTATCTATAACACACACACACACACACACACACACACACACACACAAAATGTCAATTTTATTTCAATAATAATATATGACAACATATTATAATATTTTTAAAAAATTCAATTTCATCACAATTTTCAAAGCTTTAAAGAAACATGTTTTACAAAATAATAATGTTCTAAAAATAATATTAATAGTTAAATTTTTTTTATATATTTTTACTACTCAATTTTTAAGAATAAATTAAGTCTTATATTATTTTCTATGAGAGACTTAACTATAATATTTCTTTACAATAAAATAAATATCTCAAAAAAGTTTATGATTTTGATATTAATTTACCAATATAGGTTTAAGGAATAAAGAATAATAATAATAATGCAATGTGGATTATAATAATATTATTAACATTTTACATCTAAATAAATTTTCAATTAAATCACATTATATTAAATTGATGAGAAAAATACTAAATATAAAAAGTCAACATAAATTAACAAAATAGCTCTTAAAAATGTTTTTTATTATTTAATTTCATTTCCAAGTTCAAGACAAATAAATGCTAAAGGACAATAAATTTTTGGGAATTTACAATGAATCTTAGTCACATCAATGTAGAGTTATGTTATTAATTTTATTTCTAGTGAATTTTGAAAAGTAACTTAACCATGGTTATTTATATTATGCATAGAAATAGTGTAGGAGGTAACTTGTCATATATACCTACCCCATAAAACCCCTAACTCATAATATTTGAATATATCTCATACTCTTTTAGTACATCTCTTAGGAGGCCATTTTTTGACCTCAAAATATCTCTAATGAATGCTAAGATGATGGAGAAAAGACCAACCTTTGACCGAATGTTCGATGTAGATCCCTATTAAGCTTTCAACTTCTACACTTGGACTTGCAGATTAGTCTTAACAACACGTACAAGAAAGTGCATATAATATGTGAAAGACACTAGCATAATCAATAGAATCATCCATGATATCATAAGCAAATATAACCCAATGCAATTTAAAAATATTCACAACATAAATTGGACGAGAAAATGATTATTTCCATTAATGAATAACAAGTACAATATACGACCTCTTGTCAGCAACCAATCTGAACCAAGAACTGGGTCTCTCCACTTGTGCCTCCACCACTTCAATCCTCCATGTAATGGCAAACTCAAACTAGGATAGGAGTTTGGTAGGTGAACATAAGGAGTTCACAACAACAAGGATCAATGAGTGCAGACTCAAGTCACGGCAAAAATCCACTAGAGTTATCTTGCTCTCTCTTTTTCCTCCCTTCCATATGCCATAAGATCTCAATATATAACCTTCCAAAGGTAAGTGAAAGGACACATCGAGGTGTTTCGAGGAAAATGGAGGGCAAAAGGTCACCCTAAGACCACTTTTTGGGAGTAACAAGTAATTTTCTAACGATTTTCACCATTTTAGTTAGCACCTGCGGGATATAGTGGAACAACTCGCATGTACACTAGCTAAAGTGGAACAGCTAGCGTACAGGAAGAAAAATAGGGAAAAAGTATTTATGAAGGACATAAGATGAATCTGATTCAGTGAAATGGATCCTAAAGGCCAAAGACTGCTGATGCTCACAAGGTAGAAAATTACGTTGTAACAATGTGGGAGTTGGATATCCGATGACTATCACACTTGGAAATGGCTGAAATCCGACATTGATGGCCGTCGGTGGTATGGCACAAACATCAAATTTATTCATTGTGGGATTCGGATATCCGACGACTCTCACACTTGGAAATGGCTGAAATCCGACGTTGAAGGCCATCGGTGGTATGGCACAAACGTCAAATTTCTTCATTGTTCGAGTCAAATATCTGATGACTATCACACATGGAAATGGCTGAAATCCGACGTTGAATGTCGTCAGAGGTATGGCACAAACATAGGATTTATTCGGTGTGGGAATCGGATATCCAACAACTATCACACATGGAAATGGATGAAATCCGATGTTGAATGTCGTCGGAGGTATGGCACAAATGTTAGATTTTTTCATTGTGGGAGTCGAATATTCGACGACCTGTACATCCAAAAATACCTAGAATCCGATGTCCCTTGTCGTCGGAGGTATGGACAGAACGTCGGTTTAGGGTTGTGTTGTCTTCGAATATCCGACTACCATATGATATTTAAAAAAAAAATACACTATTATTTGGATCTCATGAAGAGAGCCATGTGTTGGCTTTCCACTCAACATAGTTGATTCAAATTTGTATCTTCATCCTCGTCATTTGACATCTACACGAGTCTGTATGCAGTCACCTCTAATTCAGTCTCCGAACTGTGGCAGCTCTTTGGCCATTTTCATCCTGTAAATTGAAGAAATCCTACAAACACAAACCATTATGTTACGCGAACTTCTTTTAGGGCTTTGTTACATTTGCTTCTAAGATCATTCATCGCTTTGTTAAAAGAATATTACTGACCTAAAAGTACACTTGATAGGTTTGGATGGAACATATTATTGTGGAAATCCTCTTTATGTTCATTATCGTGTGACTCAATATTAACAATTCCCATTATCACAAGGGGATACATAAAGTTAGAAAAGGAAAATAAAGAAAACATATAAAGGGATACGTAAAGTTGACAAAGGAAAATAAATATAATCTATAATTTGCATCGAAAAAATAACAGAATACGAACTGAACTGAGGAGATTTGAACCTACGACCTATGTCTAGTCCCAAGGCTACCACCTTCAAGCCTGAACTTATCAATCAAATCCCATCGCCATTTCCTCTCATACGACATCCCAAAACCATTTCTCTCGACACCCAGTACTCTTCATTTATTTTGCATGCATTTCACTATGCAACTGTCTTAGATTCTCACTGCATGTTCCTCAATTAGTTTCTCAATTCAATATGACCCACGCCCGTCGTCCAAGGAGTGTTGCTAGCGGTCTTGAGCTTTAGCCTGGCAACGGTGACGATTTAGGGTTGCATATTTCCCTTCAGCTACAATATGGAAAACTCATAGTTCACTGCGAAGGTTCGTCTGACAAATGTGATGGTTTGGGTTCCGTTACCCAAGAGCAATTCCTCAAAGTGTCCCTGAACGACATCGGGGTTATGGAACCCAAACCATCACATTTGTCAAACAAACATTCGCAGTGAACTTTGAGTTTGTCATATTGTAGCTGAAGGGAAACATAATACCATGAATCGTTACTGTTGCCAAGATGAAACTGAAGACCACTGGAAACACTCCTCGGACGGCGGGTGTGGTTCATGCTGAATTGAGAAACTAATTGAGGGAAAACATAGTGAGAATCTGAGACAGTTGCATAGTGAAATGCATGCATAATGAATCAAGCTTGAAGGTGGTCTCCCATTGTTAGCTGCACTTCAAGCTTGAAGGTGGTAGGCTTGGGACTAGACATAGGTCGCAGGTTCGAATCTCCTCAGTTCAGTTCATACCCTATTATTTTTTTGATGAAAATTATATGTTTTCTTTAATTTATTGTTTTCTTTAATTCCCTAGCATAAGAGGAGCCATTATGGGCAAGTTTCATCCCTAAAAAATGATGACCATTAAATATACCATTTTGGAAGGGTTTAATGTGAGGTTAAGGATATTGATTCCAAGGAAATTAAAGAGAAGGTTAAGGCTATTGAATCCAGTTCATCATTTACTCATCCTTTGAAGTTGTGGAAACTCGAAATTGGTTATGATGAGCAACTAAACATCACAACAAGCTCCAAGAAATTATCAACATTTAGATGACACGCGAGTAGGTTGTAGAAATCCAGCATTGTAGCCATTCATTGAGCTCCTCTCTGTTTCGAGAATAATTAAATATTCTCTACTGAACAGGGCCAACCACGTGAAGGTGGAAGCTCTTATGGCCCCTCCCCCCCTCACATCACTCTCAATTCCCCATACCCAATGCATGTACTTGAAAAAAACAAATACGTGCAAATGCATCCATATTTCATCATGAACTTTCATCTACCATTCATTCAATAAAGGCTAACATTCATTAAACCATTGTTTCATTCAGTCAACACATTCATACAATAAAAGATAACATTCAATAAACCATTCATTCATTTAGTCAACACATTCATTCAATAAAAGATGACATTCAATAAAGCTAAAAATTTACTACACTGAATCATTAAACCATTAAACCATTCATTCATTCATTAGGCCAAAAATCATGGATGATATATTATTATCAAAAATAATTAGACGACATTTTTCTAGTCACTTCTTTTTAATTTTTCTTCTCTTTAGTGGTAAATAATCTCTAAGAGGAGCATCTACATCTGGACTTTCTCTTCCATTTCTTGGTTCTTCATCAGGTGCTTGTGGTGATGTCTGCATCCTAGAGTGTTGATCTAGACATGGATTCTGCGGCAAGGAGTTCGGATTTGCTGCAACAATGTGAAAATGTTACATCGTTGTATTTTGCTATTGTAATGACAAGTATTTAATTTAAAAAAAATATTACAAAGTTGGTTTTTTTACCTCATGTGGCCACATCATGTTGTTCATGTTCTTGTCCAAGTTCAACCTGTACACTTTCACCCTCTAAATGCTCTATAGTTGAAATATGGTGAAATACAATTAATGTTCACCATTTCCAATGCTATACATAAAATTGTAGCATATGAATAAATTTTTTAAGAGGATTCGAAGCATGATCTTCGATTTGTTGTTGTCCCTCCTCGACATTAGGGGGATCATTGCTTTCCTGCTCAAAACAGAGTCAATATTTTTTTTCAAGTATTTATAACGAATAGATTGCACAAGCAATAAATCTTCATTAAAGCATATAGATTCTATTTACCTATGCACCGAATGGATTGGTACCACAAGACTGTGTTTTCCCAGATAAGCTTTTTCGGTGTTCAACAACAGCTCCAAATCCTTGCTTGAAGCCAAGCTTCATGTCTTCTTCAATGGCTTATTCATTGAATCCTTCGGACTGCATATTTGCATAATGTCGTTAATTAACATTTTGCGGTGCAATAAAACGAAAAATAATTTTCAATTTATTATTTGTATGCATTATTGGTTTTTCGAAACTTACAATTAGTGCCGCCAAATTGGAATAACCACCAGGGCCAAGCTTGTGTTGACCTGTTTTTTCCAATCTTTCCTTTGTGGCCTTTGATGTGTCTGGAAGCCTATGCAAGTGTTGAAATACGTTAGATGTTCCAAGTTCGATATAGAAATCAATAATAATAAGGTTTAGAATTACATTGCAGAAAGTATTGCATACCTCCCTGTGCCTGGTGCTATCTTTCCTTCTTTTCTCTGATCCCTCTCCTTTCCATCCTCCACTAGACCTTTCCACTCCACTGGTGGAATCATTGGAGGGCACTCATACCTATGGTTGTTTTCCAGGTGGGTCCTATATTGGTCTCGGACAACCTTGATATGTTGTCCAACCTTTTTCACGACCTCGGCTTGATCGAAGGTCTTGTCGCCAAACAGGCCAACCAACCGATTAGTGAGCTCATCTTTTAAAGATTTTAGTTTTCTATCCCACCTTGTTCGGATGGTGGGCCCGAAGATCTCCAAGGACGTGTCATTCACTTGTTTATAGAAAACATCATTTCCTGCAAAATGATCATTCCATGATCATAATTAGTTGAAAGAAAATGTTTTATCGGTATATTACAATGAAATTATAAACACTAACTTGATAAACGTATATTAAGTACCTGGGATCTTCTCGATCTTTATTGGGAGGAGTTCTTTGTCAATAAAAAAATTTTCCTCCATTGTTCCCATGCTAGTGACACGGGTAGATCCTGGAAATGCAGCTAGGTCGATATCAATATTACCAGGATTCTCGGTGTTGACCCCTTCTTCTAGACGATCCGATGTGCGTCGGTCATTAGTGGCCAGTGCACTCATAGTTGGGGTCCGTGGTGTGTCAGAACGTGTTTCTGACTGTTCACTCGACAATAATGGTGGAGGATTCAATGCACGTGGAGTCGTTTGCTCATGATTCCACGTCTCTCCACGAGCCTCGTTGGGGCCAACACCGTTTTGACCACTATTGTGTGATCTCCGATAATTCTGTAAATTCAAACCACGTCTTATACGTTCAGTACCATCATATAGAAGAGAAAATTATAAAATTATAAATGAATTATTTTATGATTCAAGATTCCTCAACTTACTCGCAAGGATTCATATTTCTATTCCAACAATTCAATCCTTTCCATAATTTGGCTTGTCTGCGGAACCTTGAGTAGCAGAGAAACGATTTCCGCACTTTATTTTTCCAATAATTTGTCTATCATCTTAAACGGGTTTGTGGCTTCACCAATTATGTTGGAATCTTTAAGCATCTCAGCCACTTCAGGATCTACTGAATATTCTTGCAATGTTGTTTCAAACAACGATTCACTGGGCTGCAACAAAATGATATAAAACACTACTGAGTTGTATCATGATAGATCCCTAAAATTATATTAACAAAACATATCTATCATGATATATTCCTAAAATTACAACTAGGTTTACTTGGTGCCTAGACGATGCTGTCGTCTGATCCACAGCTGTCGACTTGCCATGATCATCGGGCCCCTGCAAAAGAAAGTAGAAAACATTATCACAATGAAACTAGTATACTACGAAAAATACATAACAAAATAAATAGTATGCACGTATTATATTGGTACAATTCCAATATTGGATTATACCTGCAATCTAGAGGATTGTGATCCACTCATCGGATCGATGCTCATAGGTGACTTTCCTCAATCTGCTAATATCTGGGAGTTTCCCCTTACAAATACCTAAATAAAAAACATAGTGAAAGTAACCTAAACGAATCCAAAACTAATCATGAAAAAACACATTGATTAAAAACTATTATTAAGTATTATAACTTTACTATTACAAAGATATATACCTATTGCGTCGAGGGTATTGTGACCCTTGCAGAACTGGACTGCATTAAAAACATAAAGAAAATTACGTAAACGAAATAATTAGATAACATTATATAAACGAAACCAATATACTAATAATGAAAAAACAAAGCAAAAAAAAACTATTTTTTCTTATTATATGTGTACTATTACAAAGATGTATACCTGCTCCCTCGAGGAAGATGTACTCCTCCGACCATCTACTAGCGGGGATTTATCCCGACCACTAGCCTATGAAGTAAATATGAAAAATTTAAATGAAATAAACTAACGAAAAAATCTTTAATATGTTAAATTCATTAATAAAAGGTTGGGAAAAATGTTATATGTACCACTCCCATAGTAACCTTGTTTGTATCTACTCGATTCAAATTATAATTAATAAGCAACTCTTCCCCTGCAGATATTGATTTAATGGAAACTACAAAAACATGGTTTCCTTCACTCCCCTCAAATTCGCAGTTTGGTTGCTTAATTGTAGACCCTGGTTGTGTACTATTTATAAACCCCACAATATTCCCTGTGGACTTTGGCATTCCATCCATGTACAAGGTTGCTTCTTTATTTAGATTTTTGTCTTTTAACTGTAAAGAGTTTGCTGACAATCCATATCTATGCATACGTTTTGTATATTGGACCAGGTGCATCCAATATTTGTATTTGTAATAGGGTCCAACATACTCCATCAATTATGTACATGTGTCATGAGGGACCTTTATGCCATCCATGCAAAACAACCCGAAACCATGCATTGACGATGGTGCAATTCAATATATCCTCTCGTTCACACAAAAATCTATGTTCGGTTGAGGAAGATCCTTGGGTACCCATTGTTTCACTAAATGTTTGTACCTTAAGGGCACCTCGACGTCATCTATTGTCTCATCATCATAGGAACATGACCCCCCTCAACCCTGAAAAATTCATTTTGTTTATGGAATTTTCTTCTTGTCTTTTGACCTCTAGTTGATACAAATCTTCTACACCTACTGGATGTCTCACTTTCCTCTAGCCTTCCTAAAATCCCCTCGCTCGAGGAAGACAGATATGAAAAATACCTGTTTGGTTCTACTTGCACCATGGGAAAAAAGTTTAGACATGACTGCAAGGCATAGCGCCTCTTAAAAGGTGATGTGTAGCGCCTTTTATAATGTTACTTGATCCTTATTCCCTTTCTCAACATGTAGGCATTTGAGCGATGAGGAAGACAATCACTTTATCTTTCTTATAAGTAGAAATTCATGCAATTATGATTTGTCTTTTATTGCTACTTTGGGTCTTGAGTCCCATATCAAACCATCCAGCTATCAGCTTTGTCGTCATGGCCCTAAAGTCTCTATCATCCGATCAGTTTGGGTTCATCACCTCGGTAATTGAAGTTCAATCACATTTAGTAAGATATTTATATTCAACAATAATAATATAAAATAAAAATAACTAACCATTATGGAAAA
Source organism: Larix kaempferi (assembly GCA_027924585.1). NCBI lineage: Eukaryota > Viridiplantae > Streptophyta > Pinopsida > Pinales > Pinaceae > Larix > Larix kaempferi. The sequence goes on from BSBM01000761.1 coordinate 14,516,009, forward strand.
CTTCTAAAAGTTTTTATGACTATTAAAAGTAATATCTTTTAGGTGGTTAATAAGTGTTCACAAATCCTCAAAAACAATATTTTATATAATGTTGTGGAACTTGTATAATCTTTTTCAAGCATGGTCTTCTTAGATGACTGAAAGTAATTGAATCAAGCAAAAACGGAACCATAAACATGTAAGTTGTTTTGAAAAATGGTAGCTTTCAGTCATACTCCCAACTAATGCTACCTTTGGACAATTACTTGTAATCTTGACTTAGGGTATTTATTGCATAACATATATTTTTAATCATATTGACACAAATAAAAGTAGGGCTATCTTTATATTATCATGACATAGTTACAAAGACTTTCTTTTCAATCTTTATGACAATTTGAATGGATAGGCCCCACTCATAGCCAAATACTTTTGAGATATTTACAAATCATCGGAGTATGGGGGACCATATACTTCTTGAAAGACATTGGATTCAGTCCTCCATTCCTTTGAATAAATAGACCTCAAGGCCACGCATCTATTATGATGCATGTGGATGTCTATGCGGGTTTTGGCAAGCCAATGTTCTTTGTGTTTAATGTAGTACCCAAGGATTTGATCCTCAGTAATTTTTGTCTACAAAATATCTTTGACCTATTCGAAAGATTCTCCAACTTCCCATTTTAGATTATAAATAACATCTGGTTCTAATGCTGTCAAGTTGATGCCGAATGACCGCCACCAGTCTCTCATCCAATCAGGGACATAGAATGCAGGATCCTCATCGATATGTGTAATTTGAAGTCCAAACTTTAGCATGGTATAATATGTTCTACAAGTATTTTCGTTTCTCATGAATTTCCACCATAATTTTTTATATTTTTCATAAGTGTGTGTAGTACTTGGAAACCAGAGACTAGCATCTTGATGTGGCCATGCTTCCAAAGAACGTATCTTGTTAATACAGTAGTATTGTTGGTCTAGTTGTAGCCCAGGGTGACGTGTAGAGACCTCTGTCGAGATTAAGTTAAGACCATGGTAGAGGTGTGTTAACCAATTTCTCGCATCAGTTGCTTTTCTCAGGGAGTTGTTGTAAATCATCTCTGGTACAATACTAGATCCCATAGGCATTCTTCTGAGTTTTGGCACTAGTCTAATAAAAGCATCAGATCCCTGTAAGTTAGCATCTAATACTTCAGCATGTCTCAAATCCCACCTAGGTTTCCAGTCTTTCATATAATCCAACCAACTCATATTATCATTAATAGTATAGATATGATGTTTTCCTCCAGTCCAAGTAGAGATTTCCATGTTTACTTGTGGGTTATGGGCCCACTGGATTCCACTTTGACCTTCTACCCTCGCTTGCCTCGGGCTTGCTTGCATCAGGCTTGCTTGTTAAAAATTAACAACATACTTCCGTGTCAAATATTCTCCTGTTAAAAAGTCAGGAATGCTTTTTGCTTTCCAAGAAATGTGCTCATGAACAGTACAGTTATAACATCAAAACAATGCTTACCATCTTGCTAACGTTTTTTTTGTAGTTGCAAATTTTATTGTTTTGTTTAGCACAAATGGAAGGCTGGAGCAATCTGTTCTTATGATAAAGTCATGGTTCAACAAATGAATCTGGAACTTCTTTATGAATCTCAGTGCTACAAGGATTTATTTATCAATAATGGCATAGTTCTGCTCAGTTTTCTATCAGGACACTTATTCTCCAAGATAATTTTCCTCACAAGTTCAATCGAAGAGTTCCACCACTCTTAAAATTATTTACCAAGAAATATAATTTGATTACCAACAATTTTGTCTGACAGGAGAAGTCTTAACTACTTAATTCAAATTATTTACCATATATTTGATTACCAACAATTTCATTACTTAAGTCTTATAACCAACACATATTTTATTACCTGGGTGTAGACATTTTCTGTAATATACTCAGAAGAGTTACTTTCAGAAATGACTGTGCCTCTTAGAAGCCAGTCAACTCTAGGAACCAAGTGACCCTATTATAGGGTTAGTACAGAGCTGAGAGAGAGACATGACTGGTCTATGGTACGGTTAATCAAAGAAAGTCAATTACCATCAAAAGGCTCAGTACAATCACAATAAAGATGAGCTGACAGCCAGCAAACTGAGGCCAAAGAGACTTATGGCCCCCAATAAGGTACAAGGACCAACCAAAGGGTAAAAAAACCAACCAGTAAGGTACAAGTAAAAAAGAAAAGAGTGGGTATAAATTAGACTCATATCCCTTGGGACTAAGGGGGTGTACTACCTCAAATGTGGACAAACTACCATAGTTATACCCACAAAAGGCGGTACAAATCAAAAAATAACTCAAGATCAGTAAAAGACCCAAAAGGTGAGAGGCAAGGTACCAAAAAAAAATGAAAGGACCAAAATTAAAGGGCAAGCTACCACAAGACCAATAAACAATAGGGTGTAAGGACCAAAAGTAAATCAACCATTACAAATAAGGTCAAATATATATTGCAATAGCTCCTTGTAACTACCAGTTATTTGACATGCCAAAGAGATGGAAGGTCAAATACTGTCAAATATATGCAATAGCTCCTTGTAACTACCTCTTATATGCAATAGCTCCTTGTAACTCAAATAGGACCACCAAAAGGTATGATAGCAAGCAACCTTCCTAACTAAGGTCTGGAGGGTGGTACGAAGTGGGTATAAAGACTCATAACAACATGGACCAAGGGGGTGTACCTCAAATGTGGACAAAATACCATAGTACCCAGAAGACCAAAAGCATAAAAGGTGGTACAAATAAAAAGGGTATACCAAGATGAGTAAAATACCCAAAAGATAAAAGGCAAGGTACCACACAAATATTATTGACAAAATGGAAGGACCATAAGACAATCAACCAAGGTGGGGTATAACCAATCATCTCTCTCTCAAATGTACCATTTTTCCATATAACCTAAAATACCATCATCACAGTAAACGAAAAGTTCCGCACAGATGATGTGATCACGTGGTCCTCTAGACTACTCCTAAGGTCAAGCATTAGTGGCTCCATCAAGGGGTGTTCAGTCCCTTGAGAAGACCATCTAACTCAACCATCTCGAAAACCTAAGAGAAGAGGACATAACACATCATCAGATAATTGGTAACTGACCATGTAAGAACTCAAAAACCCTAAAGCAATTGAGCGTGCAGAAGGGGGCCTAGGAAAAGACAAGGCTCGCAGGCCAAAAAAACAAGCTCAAAAAACTATACTGGGACCGGTGTCACAGTAAGCGAGTTGAAACAAAAGTGGCCAGAATGCCAATAAGAAACACTAAAAAGAAAAAGACCCTCTAAAAAGGTGAAATAGCAAGAAAACTTCCTAACTAGGAGCTGGAGACATCGACAAATCGTATCCTTCGCAAGGTGATGAAATCCAAGTTGAACAATACGAAATGAGAGACCAATAATGGAAGGATATCCCTCTACCGAAAGGTATCTTGGGTAAAAGAGCCCTAGAAGAAAAGTCACTAATCTACCTCGTTCATGACACGTCTGAAAAGGTTTTCGGCACTTCTGTCTTATCGCCCCTGTATCACCATCACGGTAGAGTACAAGGAATACAATGAATCGATATGCCTTAGGCGCAAAGTGGAGTGCGGCATTCCACAAAGTCCATCCAAAATCAATCCTTGCAGCTTAACCCCTGAAAATATGGGAGGCCCCTCCACAAACTGGTCGATGATCGTGTCAATAAATACTAGAGGAATTTAGTACCCTAGAGGACAACAAATATGTCTCAAATGAAAATGACAAGGGAGAATTATTTGGATGCCTATCCCCGATGTCCTACCTAACTACCAAATTGTTTTTATCCTCAAGCGAGGTTAAAGTGTGTTGAGTTAGCGAGCTAAATTTTCATGGTTGTATTACTTAGTTGGGTGATGGAAGTGAAACTCGTGGTGCAATAACTGACTCGAACCATGCAAATACATATGAATAAAATAAGCCTTTCATTTCAATGAATTCTAGCTAAGGTAAGGAGAGACTTATTTCAAACTATAACTACTCTTTCAAATTAAATGAATGCAGCAAGTGTTCAAGTTCATTCATGGGACCCCAAGTAGAGCTTCAGATATACTCAAGTCATGCAGATGAATTCATCACATAAAACAAAGTGATAATAAATATAAGGAATTGTATATATCCATGTTCATAATTCTTTAGGCACACTTATAACATTCTTCAATCATTTGTCACAAAAACACAGTGATAGTAGAAACAATAAACTGCATATAAATTTTCATGATCTTAATAAAAAAATAGTAACCACAACTAGGGAAGCTATACCACAACTTGTTTTTTTATGACTATAAATACAAGAGTATCCTAATCATGAGCAATACATCCTTTACTTTTACATCATGAGCAATACTAATAATTTCCCCTTTATCTTGCTTTGAGTACCTTGACATCAATGCCCCCAAGCTCTTGCCTATGGGAATTGAAACTTCCCTCATACAACCATACAGATGATAATGATTGGTTGTTTTTATTTCTTTCTTATTACCCAAGTTTGTCATTCCTAGTGTTTGGTCAAAGATCTAATTCCTTGAGATGTTAAAACTTTCATCTATGGCACATCTATCCCACACATTAGTTGAATTGGAATTTCAAATATCAAATAATTAAATTGGCAAAAAATTACCTTATACTAGAACTCCCATCAATCAGCTTATGGTCATGTTCATTTTCCTCAGTTCCTCTAAATTTTATTGCAGACAGAGTACTATCAACTAAGCTCAAAGTTTGATTGTAGACAAACTACTATCAACTAAGCTCAGTTCCTCTTGTGTGATATCCCACACTTGGAAGAAACTCTAGACTCTGTGTACCCACGCTCGTCGTTTGAGGCTTGTTGCCAAGCTGAAACTCAAGACCGCTGGCAACACTCCTCAGACGGAAGACGTGGGTACACAGAGTTAAATCACTTCTGGTTTTGGGATAAAAACAATAGAGGTCCAAGTTGGACAAAGAAAATATATTTATAAATACAAATATATTTATTTTTATCATGATACAATAGGGGAATATCTTGATGTTAATGGTGTTATATGATCTATCTCACATAGTTCTACTTCATAATGGGATGGGGCCAATTAATGAACTACAAATTCATCAAATGAACTGCAACATTATGTTGTTGCTGGTTTCTGTGCCTCTACGCACGCATGTTCAATTCCTCCATCGAATCACATTGGGGAATGAAACATTGTTCACCCTTAGCAAACTCTTTTGTTATTTTGATTGTAGAAACCAACTTGTATGCACTGGGTTGGAGCACTATAACTCTTAGTAGCTAATGTCATTCCTCAAATTTCAATTACAACTTAGAAAACTATTTTGTCATTTTGTTTGCAGAAATCATCTTGTATGCATTGGGTTACAACACTCTAATTGTTATTATCTATTGTCATTCCTCAAATTTCAATTATATCTTGTTCATATTTCTGTGTGCCCTAGCTTATCATTCAAAGTACTTTATTATTTTTTCAACAGAACATTATGGTAGAATTTTAGCAGCCTTTGTAGCTTAGCTTGTTTTGATTATCTACTAGTCATTATATATTGGTGAAATGCCTTATGGATTTCCAGGGAAATACTACAACTCATACATGAGCACTTTGTAGATTTGGGACTCCTAGATTCAACAAAAACTCTGTTGAAGGAGGCACCTCTAGCACCATTACCATCAATAGCATTGCCGCATTGAAATTGATGCTAAATTTATGTAGACAAACTCTTTACATTATATTTTTTATCGCTAAGATTACGCCTTATAGAGACTGCATAAAAAAAGACAACAATCCGTCAATCCAAAGTTGACTCAAATCGTGACCTTTCTAGCATCATGTTTTGCATTGTCCCAACTTGAAAATTTTCCCAAATAATGCTATAGAAAATGACGCCAAATATGATGCCAAAATATGGTATTGTAGTAGTGAGTGTAGGTCAATTCGCCTACAGAGTGCATAATAAACCACATACAACTTAAGCAACAACAAGAATCATGCTTGTATCATGCACTAGTCACTTGTATCCTATGGGAAGCACTGATCAATCTACCACAATTTTTGTATCAGTGATAATGGAATCCCACCTATCATTGACTTACTCAAGCTTTTGAGATACTTTTCAATCTTTGAGATGACTAAAGTGCACTGTGGAAATTTGTCCTTCTAGTGCTAGTGCAAGAGAGGCCAACTATGGCATCTCTCTTAGTGTTCTTGAATAGATCAACCCATATGATGGAAATTTTATCCTCTAGACTATTGGGACTAGCAATAACATGATAAGGGAGAAGGATAATTTCCATGTGGTTCCTTACTTATGATTCCAAGAGAACCACCTCAAAACTCCAACGCAATTGACACAAATGAAACATTTCCATCTCTACATGTTGCTCCTACACTTGGATATGCAAATGGAGATTTGTACATATTAGGGAGTCATCATACTATAGAAATCACTTTATATATTTAATTTTCCTAAATAGAGATTCATTTTTTTCATCAACTCACCTTGACATCGTCTCTTTATTGTTGTCATGGTTTAATTTCTGCACATACTTTGTACTTTTTTATGTTGGGTACTTGCCTCTTTCTACTTTGATAGATTAGCAATAGGTATTGTTTTCACACTCATAGAATGTGCTTATAGTTGATGTAATTTTGAGCCCCATTGACCTACTTATTGTGGTTTTTTGTTGGACATTAATATCCATGTGGGTTTGTTTACATGAACTGTAAATGCAACCAACTTATGATATGATAGGTTTGGTATGTTTTTAGCAGGTGCAAACTCACATACCTTCATAGAATGGGTTGTTTTCCAATTTAACCCAAATTGATTATAAATTCCCCCTCTTGTGCTCAATGTAAATTTGGTGGACATATGCCACCCTAAAAAGATGAATCTGGTATAACTGTGATTGGACTCTTCCACTAGCACAGTCCAAATTTGAAGCTACTATATTCTAAGTGTTATAGATGCTACAGTACTACCCTAGTCGAAGACTAAAATTACCACAATCCAAGTCATGATAGTTTGATTGAAGTCTGAATTATGATGATGCATTCTTACGTTTTATGAATTTACTAACCCTGATGAATGATACAATGAAATCCAATTTTAAGAAGATGAAGACTTTAAAACAAACCATAATAGCCTGAAATATTTCCTAAACCAGAACAACAAAAATGGGTAAGCAAAATCGAAGTTCCATTTTCTGTCGAGGCAGCTTACAAATTGATTTAACTTTGACCGCAATGGCACCAACCGCAATTTTAGGCATATATATGTTAAATTTTGAGCATTAATTCAAGATACTATAGGATCTATGTTGAGAGAATAACATGTATAGTATATCAATGCATATCAATCATAGCAAGCATGTCAATCATCACAAGAAGAAAACATAAGAGACAATAGACACACAAAGTTTCCATGGGGAAAACCCTAAGGTGAAAAACCCCACAACTTCCTCAGAGATAGATAGAGCAATGATACAACCAAAGTACAACCCAAGTACACAAAGATAGACTCCTCCTAGCAGCTGATCCTCCTCCTCACATGTGCGCCACTTGTCGAGTGAAGGAAGTGTGAGTTCTGAAGTGATCCAAATAGATATCGAGAGATATCTATTTATACTTGTCATGACTTCCCAATAAACTTATGGGGCTGACTTGTCTAGCTTAGCACAATAACCTCATGCTACATTAATCCGGGTTGACCCCTTACAAGGTGGTCTAATAACCCATTGTCAAGTTTACACACTTGCGACACTTGTCAATACAAATGATGACACTTCCGTATAGAGGAATAATACATCTCTATAGGAGTACAATAAATATATATATGAAATACATTCCAAAGTTACATATACATCAACAGTATAATTATGTTCCTTTTATATATATATGTTGCCAATCCGTCAAATGTTTTGTTACTTTGCACCCTGGGGACACTTTCTGGAAATTATCATCTTCAAGCTGCCTCGACGGAAAACGAAACTTCGATTTTGCTTATTCATGATGCTAATGGTGTTATAGGATCTGTCTCACATGGTTCTACTTAATAATGGGATGGGGCCAATTAATCTTACTGTCAAAACTCATATGGTGGCAAGGATTGATACATATTGTACATATGGACACAATACAGAGGATTGATAGCAAGGTAAACAAATTCTGCTAGTAGGAGAGATGGTGATAGTCTAGAAACCCTTCCATTCCTCTAATTAAATCTTATGTGGTTTTCTCAAAAATTTGCATTGAGTAATTTAGTAATGAGCTGGGGAGGTCTCTCAAACTCTTCAATTTCTATGGTCCTTATGAGAGTAGAGATCATAATTTTTATGCACAGCTCAGAATTTTTAGGCAATGCCCTAGACCTTGCAAAATGGGATGCTATAATGCCAATCGAGGTATCAGATTGGGTCTTTCTCATTCCTCACATTCTACATTGCCCAAACTTTTCTAATTGTATGAAAATTGAATCTTTCAATTTTATCCAAACCATGTAAGGAGAACTTGACCTAATTGCAATTGTTATAATCTACATAGAAGGATATGTCAATTTATAGACAGGGCAATTTTTAGCTGTAGGATAGTTATCAACCTAATCCTTCACATATCAGGGCAATCTAATTTATAGACAGGGAAATGATTTGGTTGACATCCATACATGGAAATATAATTCATAGATAGGGAAATTTAAAGAGGATAATGATTTGGTTGACATCCATACCAGATAGATCTTTAATTTGTTGCTGATTTATTTAAAACGCACACCGTATGACATCTAATTAGTGTATTTTGTAGATAAATCCAACCTCGAACGTAAGGGAATTGGAACCATCATAATCAAATTTCCTTGATCCCATAATTTTTGTTGCATAATGTTCTCTATCTTCATCATTCATCCACTAAAATGTTAATTTTGAATCAACAAAGAATTGAATCTGGGTGCGACCCAATTTTGTTGTAAATTTCAAAAGATAGAAGAGAAAATTGAACCCACCCATATTGTTTTTCCTATCCCCCATGTAGGATTTATCTATGAAGAAATGGCTATCGGAGATATATAGAGAAAACTTGATCTTGCACTACTCTATGGGGCCTTGATAGGCCCCATGAAAAAAACTCCAAGTCATATCTGGATTCACTGCTACTTCACTAATAACACACCCAACCTTCAAAACCACAATCAGGGAATACAATTTAAAAGGAGCTACCACTGGAGTTGAAAAATTGAATGTGGGGATTCACTTTTCTTCTATAATGCAAGCATTTTGAAGCAACAAAACTCCCCAACAAATCAAATAGGGGGTCAATATGTGGCCTCTAAGATCACGACAAGAAAATAACTCATGTAAACATTCAACCATAGTGCCTTTGACCCATAAATTCCTCAAGTTAAAATGAAGTTTGAAATCTCTCCATATGTGTTGTTAATAAGAGTAAGTACGGAATAAGTGATAATTGGGTACATATCCCAGGAATGAAGTTGAAGATTGAGTAGCTGAAGCAAATGAAGAAAAAAAAGCAAAGTTTTCAAGAAGATCCGATGGTAAGAAGAAAGAGTAAAAATGTTGGATGATGGCATGAAAACTGTGTGATTTTTATGGTGTATTCATTAAGGAAGCCACAGGACCTTTGATGAAATTTGTGGCTACAATAGATCTATTGAAGAACATTGGCATAGTGAAGATGTAATCAGAATGACACCACAGAATGCTTCAGTACATATGGTTGTGACAATTGATGATGTTGGTCATATAAGCAATAAAAGCTACAGCATCAATAAGACCCACAAGTTAAAAGGACCTCTCAAACATCCATATAAAATGGGTCATATGATATGGAAACAGCTGGAAGTTGTGATTCCATTTCTTCTCTTGCATGCGGGTATGAAGAAGAAGTGTTGAAGCATCCTGAGTTGAGTCCACAATTTGCAAGTATTTAGAAATGTTTCTGATTTTGATTTGGTAAACACCTAATGTTCGCTACAATGATTATAAGATGATATTAACACACATATAATGATATGAAGCATCTTGGTGACTTAGCATGAAGTGGACAAGGTTAATTACATGAAGCATCTTGGTGACAAAGATGAAGTGGACAAGGTTAATGAAATGAAGCAGCTTGGTGACTTAGCATGAAGTTGATGGCTTGAACTTGACGTACAAAGAACATGAGACAAAGACATTAGATGTGGCATGAAGTTGATGGCTTGAACATGATGGGTATTGGAGCCATTGACACAATTAAATAGGAGAGGAATAGGATAATGACAATTTGATGGTGACTTGGATGTTGAGGAGAGAAGTGATACACATTCTACAAGGAAAAAACCCTATTGTTGTCCAGGTTCTACTGCAACTTCTAATTTGAGCACTACCATGATTTACTATGAAAATCAAGCTTGTATCAAAATATTTGAGAATCAAGAATTTCATGATCTATCCAATCATATTGATATCAATTACTAATTAATTAGAAATAAGGTACTAGAGCGAACAAAGAGGCATCTAGCGCTCACAAGGATAGGTGGCCTATAACTATTATGTAGGTCCACTAGTGCAGATACTTTCAATTGATTGAAATGATGAAAATTCATTTTGTCAAATTTGATGAGTGTTAACCAAAAGAGTGTCTTTTGTATAACACATATCAAGCTCTATCTAGTGGACTGTTTTCAACCAAAATATAGGGTTTCTATATACTACGACTACTTAGAATAACAACACTTTTGGATGTGGAACCTATTCCTTTTTTTGAGAAGGTAAAGTGCTTCTAGAACTATGGTTGGAGTTCCGCTAGATATTGGATAGATTTACTTTCATGAAAACCCATCCCTCTTACGTTTATATCCCACACTTACAATAAGTGGTGGCTTGTGTAGCAATGTTCCACCAAGTTCCTAGAATGTGGGATGCAAGAGAGGGAATTAGATTAGTTTCCTCAATTTAGATATTAGATGGAAAGATAGGATCCAATGATGATATATCTAAAGAAATTGCTTCCTTTGGAAGACTGTGAAAGGTAGTTTGACAAATTATGCAATTTTGGAAATGATACTAAAGCCTGGTTTGCTGATTAGACATACCATGACTTTACAAAAGGAAGTTCTACATTAATTGCAGCCATGCAAACAACAGAAATTATGGGCATATCTTACTGAAGTGGTGGTGATAGTGAGATATGGGCATATTCCCAGCATGCCTGATAAGTATACCATCCCTATAGCACATGTTTTTGGAGTGAAGGCACTGTGACAAGTGCATTTATTGTGGACTTTCGAAACAATGTCCACAGGGACAATTGTTAGCCATTCATTGATTTTATTGGTTAATTGTACTCAGGAGTTTCCTTTTTTATCTAGAATTCAAGCTGAACATTAACACCACCTACAAGAAAATTGGTTTGTTATATTTTTTCCCCAGCAGTGGTCAATGTCAAAGGAAGACATGCATATTGAAGGAAAAGAGACCTGTAGCAATTCTTGACATAATTCATGATGTAAACAACCTTCTACTTGGGTTCTGAGTTTAATTCCAGCATAAAAAATTCTGTAGTACTCAAACTTGGGCACCTTTTAGGCAGTTTTGAGCACAAATGGTGGTCAAAAGTCATATCACAGCCACTGAAAATCGATGACTAGCATGCTATAGTAAATTCTGAATTGAGTTTGAAGGTAGAAGTGGCATCAAAACCCCATTCTGAGCATAAACAACAGTAAATATCATATTTTAATGACATAGGATAATTGTTGTCATGATTTCTCTTATATCCTGTTGAGATTAGGGGAACCTTTGTCTGCATAAATAAGATCTCTACTAAAGGGGCACTGTATGTAATTATGGGCGTATAACATGCTCACTGATCATTTATTAACCACCCTTTGCTTCACTCTATTCCCCTCATTTTCCTTCCACCCTCTCTGGATATGGATAAGTTTTTGGATTTGTGTGATATTCATTCGACCACCCAAGTCGAATCCAGGGAATCATATGTCCAGAAACCCTAACAGCATTAGAAAGGCTATATATATATTAAATAGAATACACGAGAAGCAAATTTAGTGCGGTATTGTCCTAAAGGTGGAAAAAGGAATATTAAAAGGGAATAATCCCATTGCTGTATGAAATTCCCAAGGTTGGGACAATAGTGCAAGCACAATATTTCGTAGGTAAACAGTCTGGCTAGGCAAAATCTAGAGTAGACTGCGTAGGGAGCCATAACAGGAATTAGACCTCATAAAAAGATTAAAAGGCTTTAATATAATGTGCGGTAAGGTCCTAGTTGGATATAACCCTACTTAGGATACAAAGGAAGGCCAATTAAAGTAGTAGGATCCCGGAGGCAGAACAATCCAACTTATCATTCACTCCCTATCTTTCCTTCATTTGGATATGGTCAACTACAGCCTCTTTTCACTATCTCAGGTTGCAAGCATGCGGGACAGGAAAGCAATCCTGGAAAATATATCATTGTATATGGAAAGCACATGTATGCATTAAACATATAATTCATAGACATACCGAGGACATATCTTCCCTCTCGAGCTCCTCTGTGTCTGATTGAAATTGTTTAGGGTTTGAAAATTGATATTACAGAGCACCTCTCCTGATCGCACATGTCGAATTGAAATTGGGTATCAAATCATGCTCTCCTCCAGCTCTCCGCTATAGGTTTCATAGAGTTGCAGAGCTCCTCCTGGTGTCAAATTGAAAGTGAAATGGGGGCGTGTCAAACTGAAAGTGAAATGGGGGCATGTCAATTTGAAACTGAAATGGTAAGTGATTTTTTTTATTATATATAGTTTGTTTTTTATTTTGTTTTTTTCTTATTTTTTTTACTATATAATATTTTATTTTGTAGTGTTTTATATTATATATTGTTTTATATTAAGTTTTTTAACTATGCATTGATATAGAGAGGTGGCACTTGGCACACTATATGGAGAAACAACGAGTTAGAAAATCATTTGGACCAAAGCACCACAATGGTTATTAATAAAATTAAAAAAACAATTTTTGTCTCATGAAGAGTCTTCAATTTTATAAGTGGCATGATCATGATGTAATCTCCCTTCATCCTTCCAAACGCTTGTGGTTTCTCACCACATTTGTCCTCGGCAATTACCACGAAAATACATATAAAAATTACCTATCTTTACATACTCTTCTCTTTAAATCCTCATCTCATATTCATAACTAAAGATTATTGTGCATGCACCTCCGCACCTTATAATATCAATTGGGTCAAGGCACAGAGACAACCATAAAATATAAAATGTGTCAATATGCAAAGAGTAAGAGACAACTATAAGTCTCATATTAAATTTACCATATAAGTCTTTAATTGACACTAAATGGGGATGTGACACATTGGATTTTTCTGATCTTCTTATGATTCCTTACCAATGTGATTGCAAGGCACTCTTTGAAGGTGAATTACATAATTTTACTCCTTCTTCGTCATTCTCATTCCTTTTGGTAAGACAATAAGGAAGGTGGTGGACTACATCAGCATGGAAAATGATTTCGACATAGAGGTAGATACATTAAATGTTTTAGAGCCCTAATATATTAATTAATCACACCTAGAAAATTATCAAATCCAACCATTAACAAACTTCTTTGGTGTTCATATTAAATTTCAAAGGAATATTGTCAAGACTTCCACTTGAATTAGGGTTGATTCCATTTCCATGTGTTTATATGTTAACACGATAAAAATCACACTACTTAAGTTGCATTTATAGGTAACTTGAAAAACAATGTAAACATGAATGGGAAAGAAAATAAATAAGTTCCATCAATGATGTTACCATACTTATTAATGAAGAGACCAAAATGTTTGTTATCTAATTTGATAGCAATTGAGATTTATATGAAGATAGTGCAAAAAAGATACAAGAGAAATAACAAATGATAAACCCTATATGTTAAATATTGGATGCATTCATTTAGAAACCCACTAAGACTTTGAGTATATTTTTTGATGGGATCGTGGTTTAGTGCTAGAGATGCCAACATGTTAGTACAACCACCAAGGTTCAATTCCCTTGAGGGTATGAATTAGAAGATAAGGTAAGGTGTAAGTCCTAGGTGGTTTTAACGAAAGAGTATCTCCATATCATAACTTAGCAAAATGAAAGTGTTTATGTTTAACTTGTTCATCCATAAAGGTTCATTTCACCTATGTAAGCATGCTACTTGTGGATCCCGACCTCTTCGAACCAATTGTAATGCTTCTCTTTGAAGGTAGTAGAAAAGCTTAGCCAAATGGAAGTGTGAACGTTTAGTTCTTTTCCCTTGGAAAGTCATTTTTCCAACACAAGTGGGTCGCTGGTGATGCCTTACATCTTCAAGCCAATTTTTATTTGAGCTTAAAGGAAACACTTCAAGAAATAAATTGAGTTCAAAATAATTGGTGATTCTTAGCCTTCTTTGAAAGATTCAAATGAAAATCATAAATTGGATAGTCTTTAAATGTTTTAGAAATGTTATGGTCAAATACATATGCTAATTAGTCTTTGACATTGATGCTTCTAAATAATTAGTGTCTTAGCGTTCTTTGAGAGACTCGTATCAAACTCATAAATTGGCTAGTCTTTAAACATAAATGATATTGATGATGATGGTGAAGATGACGACAATGATGATGAGGATGATGATGAATGAAGATGATGATGATGATGATGATGATGATGATGACGATGATGATGATGATGATGATGGTGATGATGATAAAGATGTTGATGATGATGACGAAGATGATGATGATGATGATGATGCTACCAATAGGTTTCCTACCATACCAACAAGAAGCTAATGCATCCAATAGAAGTGAATTGACATATAGATACTCTTGAACTATACGGCACAACAAGGACTTCAAACAATTCTTCTAAGGAAAATTCACCCATCAAACAAGAAATCCATCCTCAAATATGCCAGTTCAACACAACAAGATGGTGAATAGACCAACAACTGATCAAATTGTTTCTCATGATATCAATTGATACTGTGAGGCCCAAGAACTGATGACAAATCAATTGAGGCACTAAATTCATATCACCATGGAATAAATTGGCTCAATTAGAAAACTATATTGTCTTCTTAGGCTAAGATAGAATCCCGAAAAGCATTGTATGGACAAAATGGCTGATATGGAAGCTCAGCAAGCATCATACAACCATCTTATTGCATTCTACAATCATATGGCCACTTTTAGAAGAAAATAATGGTCACATAACTAGTATAATTGATAGGAAAGTGAAATTATGATCATCGGGGTGTAATTAAGTCATTTTTGGTAGTGGTAATCCTTCAATTTGCAGAAATTGATTCCATTCTTAAAAAAATGGTCAATCTGAGGAGGTGAGGAGAGGGAAATTGGTTCACATGTCTCTATCTCTTGTTCCAATGATTAGTGTCAGTCATGTTTGAGTCTATAAACCCTCCCACACCGTCAATGCATGCATTTAGTTTAACCATGCCAAATTTCAGTCCAATCCAACACATATTTAAAAAATTTCAACGTTGGCCCCATGTATCACATTATTTAAACTATAGGTATGGTTTTTGATGCTGCAGTGGTTAGTGTCAATCAAGTTTGAGTCCAAAAACCCTCCCACACCATTAATGCATGCGTCTAGACTAACCATGCCAAATTTCAGTACAAGCCAACACATATTTAAAAAATTTCAACGTTGGCCCCATGTATCACATTATTTAATCTATAGGTATGGTTTTTGATGCTGCAATGGTTATTGTTAGTCATGTTTGAGTCTAGAAACCCTCCCACACCGTCAATGCATGCATTTAATTTAACCATGCCAAATTTCAGTCCAAGCCAACACACATTTAAAAAATTTCAACGTAGGCCCCATGCATCACATTATTTAATCTATAGGTATGGTTTTTTATGCTGTAATGGTTAGTGTCAGCCAAGTTTGAGTCCGAAAACCTTCCCACACCGTCAATGCATGTTTCTAGACTAACCATGCCAAATTTTAGTCCAAGCCAACACATATTTAAAAAATTTCAACGTTGGCCCCATGGATCACATTATTTAATCTATAGGTATGGTTTTTTATGCTGCAATGGTTATTGTCAGTCATGTTTGAGTCTAGAAACCCATTACAATGTAATTTTCCATCTTGTGAGCATCACCACTCTTGGCCTTTAGGATCCATTTCATTGACTCAGAGGCACTTTATGTTCTTCAGACACACTATTTCCCTATTTTTTCTTCATGTACGCTAGCTATTCCACTTTAGCCAACGTACCCACGAGCTGCACCACTATAGCCTGCGGGTGACAAGTAAAATGGTAAAAATCACTAGTAAATGACGTTTTACTCCCAAAAAGAGGTCTTAGGGTGACCTTTAGCCCTCCATTTTCCCTGAAACGCCTCGATGTGTCCTTTCACTTACCTTTGGAAGGACTATATATTGAGCACATATGGCATATGGAAGGGAGGAGAAAGAGAGAGCAAGATAAATCTAGTGGATTTTTGTCGTATCTTGAGTCTACACTCAATGATCCTTGTTGTTGTGAACCTGTTATGTTCACCTTCCAAACTCCTATCATAGTTTGAGTTTTCCATTCCATGGACGATTGAAGTGGTGGAAGCACAAGTGGAGAGACCCATTTCTTTGTTCAGATTGGTTGCCGGCAAGAGGCCATATCACACTGTACTTCTTGTTATTTATTAATAGAAATACTCATATTCTCATCCGTTAATGTTGTGAATGTTGTTTATATTACATTCGGTTGCATTTACTTATGATATGATGGACCATTTCTATTGATGATATTAATGTCTTTCATATATTATATGTGCTTGTTGTATATTGGCTGTCAAGACTAATTTGCAGGTTCAAGTACATGAATTGAAAGCTCCAACGGGGATCTACATCGAACATCTGGATCAAGGTTGGTTATATTCTTCATTATCTTAGCATTGTTATTTATTTAGGATAGCATTGAGAATTGAGTTAATTTTTGGTAGTCAACTATCTGTTGTGGTCTACCCCAAGCCATAGTAATTTTTCTCCGTAACAGAAATGGCGACTCCGTTGGGGAGAACATCCATTTTTGGGGATTTTTAGGCATTAGTCCTTGTTTAGAGTTGTTGTGTGTCGAGTCTCTGTGTCATTGATTGTTCGTTAGGATACACTATAGAAAACACCCTTTTTTTGAGCCATTGGACTCTTTTTCTGCTCATTTGTTTTTCCCTGTATGCGGGTGAGCCTAGTTCTACCCACGTCTACCCACTCATGTCTGCACTATAGCCCGCAGGTACTCGTAGTTATTCCTTTGACAATA
Source organism: Larix kaempferi (assembly GCA_027924585.1). Classification (NCBI taxonomy): domain Eukaryota; kingdom Viridiplantae; phylum Streptophyta; class Pinopsida; order Pinales; family Pinaceae; genus Larix; species Larix kaempferi. The sequence continues at coordinate 14,533,371 of BSBM01000761.1, forward strand.
GCGTACAACTCTAGGGGTGATTAGTTTATGGCATTTGGTTGTTTCTGGGTTGGTTTTGAGTATTCCTAATTCTTCTTTGGCCTTGTTCCTAACTGTTCCAAGCCTTGTTCGTGACCAGAACTCCTCTTGTCTCTTGGTTTTGAGCCTTGTTGGTTTTTACCCATTTTTAATTTTTTAGCTCATTACATTGGTTGAGTCTTACTGTTTGGGATATGCTAGGTTGTTTGAGTGATCTCCTTTGCATTTCTGTAACTAAATAGTGAGATTTTGCATGCATTTTTCATTTCATTATATTGAAAAATACAAAAATATAGTTTTGCATTTTCCTTTTACTTATAAGAGAAAATACCAAAAAAAAAAAATTACTTTTATGTACTGCATTTTGCATCTGAGTGCTTGTGCTTTCATTTAGGTTCTGCTTGTGCATTGAAAATATAAAAGAGTTGCATTTTTATTTCGAAACCGTTGGATTGATTTTCATTCTATTGGCATTTTTTTATTGGATAGATGAGTGTAGAGTTTGACGATTTTGCATACTATTGAGTCATATACATCACTAGTTTCATGACCATATCCTTTGAGTAACCATAGCCATTAAAATTAACGCTTAATCTTAAAAATGATTCGAACAATTTTTATTTATAGGGTACACCAACTAGCATAGGTTTAGAGTCTTGGAATAGATTGTTATGAGTAGACAATCCAAGACTACTAGACGAAGCATTATGTGTCTGACTAGGGAGTGGTGAAATCCATGGTATACATCGATGTTCTCAGGAATCTCTACCAGGACCAGAGTTAAGCATGAGGTCACAGGAGGTTGGTTGTAGAGATAGCCCTCCAATACTCGTTGAACGTGGGAGATATTTCCAGGATTTGTTCGTATTTGGGGACTCTTCGGGGATTTGACCCTCTTGAGTTTCGGGATTAGATACCTTACCCATACGACGGATCCCACCTACAACTGTCCCCCTAAGCATTGGTTATACTGTGGTGACCATAGTTTCCTTACCTAGGTATCGCATAGGGTACTTGCAGTGGTTATATTGTTTGTGTCCTGAGTCAAATAGCGGTTGGACAATAGACTTGTTTGTTGCCGAGGGTTCCAACCCTTTGCATGCAGTGAAGCCTGGGAACCTTTATAACTGATTTTGTTACCTCTGACTATAGTTTGGGAGTCTCAATCGTCTCCTAGGTGAGAAATACCAGATCTAGTGTCGAGAGTTTATTTAGCCACTCTGTTTGTTTGCTCTTGGATGTAGTTTCTCTAGGTGTGTGCTCTTGATTTTCTATTTTTGATTGATAGTTTGGCCATTAGGGGACGCTTTGATTTTATAGTCTCTCTGGGGATATCGTGGCATGGAGTCCTGCTCTTTGCCGATCTCGTCAGTTGGTTGGTTTACCAGCTGCCGATCTTACACGCTGTATTGATAGGGGACGTCGGAAGGCCCCCTTCGAGTCTTTGAATTCGTACGAAACATATATCACTGACATCATGACTGCACATTCTGACATGGGAGAAATCCCTACGACTCCATCGAGTAGAGTCGAACACACTTCAGACACCCCTACTCCTAGAGAGGCATGGCGAGGTGATCCACCTGAGACCCAACCTAGTTTGTTTGGTCCAGATCCACTGGAGACCCAACCTAGTTTGTTTGGTCCAGATCCACCCGAGGATGACCCATTTGATCCTTTGAATCCACATGATTTCCATTATGGAACTCCAAAGTTACATGATGACATAGATCCTACGACCAACGCTACCCCCTTCTCTTTTGGTATGCCTGATTACAACATAGTTGGTCCTTCCACTGCATTTGGTAGTCATGCTGGCACTAGTCATGGTGTTAGCAATACTGCACTCACTGGGGGTAATACCCTCGCCAGGGGCACCACTTTTTCCACTCACACACATAGTTTGGGGACTGGTCACATTCCTCCTAACAATGCAAATGTTAGAGGACGACCGCCTCCTAGGACTACCCATCCTAATAGGAACACAGTTCGTAACATGACTCGTCATCCACAATTCAATACACATGCCTCTACCCGCCAACCGAGGACCATTTTTGTGAATGTTAACATTCCTCTCAATCACAAGGGTGGACATATACCGTATACTTTTAAGTTTGTTTCCGCTACTAGTAATGCTAATGTAGGAGGTGGTAATATACCTTATACTCATGGTCACCACGCCACCATTTCTGCTACTAGTAATACCAATGTTGGGGTTGGGAATACATCTCATACTTATGGTCACCACATGACTGCTCACGCTACTAATAATGCTCACATAGGGGGTGGGAAAATACCTTATAACCATGGTCATTACAACACAGTTCCCGCTACGAATAGTACGTATATGCCCCATAATTATGATGGAAACCCTTACTACAATACAGTCGGTGTTGGCCATCAGTACAACCCACCTCAATATGGTGATCAAAATGCATATATACATGCTTACTCTCACACAGGTCAGGTTGGAGGAGGTTATCAACCTTATGGCCATGGTCAAACTTATGGTCAGTCAGGTCCGTATAATCAACATTTTACTGGTCATGGCCAAGCTTATGTTCCTTCTTATACTTCTGTTCCATAAAACCAACCTTTTATGGGAGCTTACAATCAAGCTTTCCATCCACAGCTCTCATTCCTTACATGACAGAATATTCCGGATCTTTCGAAGCTCACGAATGATCCGGTGTGTCATGATCCCAATTTTCCTTCGGTCCCTACCAAGCTCCCTATGGACATTCCCAAGTTTGAGGGGAAGAGTGGTGAGGATTCAGGTTACCATGTCACGACCTTTCACCTTTGGTGCTCATCCAAATTGTTGAATCACGACTCCGTTCGATTGCGACTATTTCAATGCACCCTCACGGGGGAAACCACAAAGTGGTATGTTGAGTTTCCTTGGGGCACTTATAGGGGTTTCAATGAGATCGCGTTGGTTTTCTTGGATCATTTCCAGTTTCCAATTCGTTATGATACTGGTACTGAACTTTTGTCTACCTTCCGTCAAAATAAGGCCACACATATTTCTGACCATGTTCAAAGGTGGCGTCGATGGAAGAGATTAGTGAAAGCCAACATTCCTCCAGAGTTTTTGTTGGAATGGTTTCTCAAGTCTTTACTTCCATATATTGCTAAGGATGTTTCGATGTCCGGCATTGTGACTGAGGAAAAATCCATCTTAAAAGTCCAACAGTTAGATTTATTATATTCTCAATCTGGCATTTTGTATGACATTATTCCTGACGCACTGCGAACACGACATGAGCCCATGTCAGTTCCTGAACCACATTCCAATGGCATTGTGGGATCCGTAAGTACTCGCCATCTATATTTGGTTTCTAATCAAATGCAAAATTTGTCGGTTAACCAGTCTACTCCCGGACAGGTTCACACCTTGTCCACTTCCACCTCGTCGTCCGATGTACACACTATTCAATCGAAGAACCCATCAGGTAACCAACAACCTGGTGATAAGAAGAAGGGGGGAAACAACCACAAGGGTGGAAACAATGGGAACAATAATAGTAATCGCAATACCCCTCGTAAGGAGAATTCAAACCCTCTTCGGGAAGGCGAAAATGCTGGTGAGGACCGTAAACCTAGGCGTAAGGTGAAATTCCCTTGCAAGCTTTGTGGGGAAGATCATCTTACTCACTTATGTCCTCGAATCGAAGAAGCATCGAAGCATCTGGCAGAGAGCCCAGCTGTGTTGAAAGATCCCCTCCCTCATCATCAAAACATGGCTTTGCATGCTCCCGCTACTGGTTATGGACCTAATGAGACTGCAACATCTTCCTCCAATACTAGTGGCTATGGATGTGTGAATATGGTCCAATAAGAGGTTAGTGTTGCCACTCGTCAACGCGATTGTGGTGCACTACAATCGAATTTGGGGAATTAGCCTCCCCCTCCTCCTCATAATTCTTTGCATATCGAGAAGCCCTCTATTATTGCACGGATGTCGAAAGGTTTTCTTAAGTGCTCTACGCATAATCACAATGCTCGAGCCACCCATAACTACTCCATCATAGAAGATTTGGGCCAAAATCCATGTGCCGTGTCGGCTCTTGAAGTTTTACAAGCGTGTCCTTCTCAAAGGCATGCCCTTTTGGGTGCTTTAGGAGTTTAGGATGGGGTGAGTCCCAACATTATCAATTTTGACACTACTGATGTTCAACCTCGCTTACCTTACCACATGACTTTTCAAATCCATGTGGAGTGCCTTCATAATTTCGTCAATAGAATGGTGGTTGATGAAGGTGCTTCTGCATCAGTGATGTCTTTATCTTGTTGGAAAGCTCTTGGCTCTCCTCCTCTACTCACGTCTAGGACAATGCTCGTTGCATTTAACGGTCGGTCATTTAAGCCGCATGGGATTATCCCTTCCCTTGTTGTCCTCTTGGGAGGTAAACCTGTGCCTATTGAAGTCGAGGTGGTTGATGCGCCCATCGACTACAACCTTCTCCTGGGTAGGAATTGGATGTACTCTATGAAAGCTGTCACATCTACTGTATTTAGAGTTATTTGCTTTCCACACGAAGGCAAGATTGTGACAATCGATCAGCTGGATTTCGTTAATCCCTCTCCCACAACATCCACGGGATCAGTAGTCCCCCAAGTTACATATTCTCAGCCGGCAACTGGGAACATGGGTGTCGAATTGTACCCCTCATTGATGGATCTTATGATTTCCCTTCACCCATTAATTTTATTGGAACCATTTTTGACAATGTGTCTCCTCCATTGCATAATGTACGGTTTCGGACTTCATATTTTGATGATCCATGGACATTACCATCCACGAGTTCCGCATCCGGAGACATTGCGCACGTCGGGATGTCTATGCCACTGTCTGCTGTTGAGCTTGCTTATCAAGATATTCAACAATCCATGGTAGATTCGGATCTCCCCACTTCCCGGACAGAAGAGGACGATCTTGTTATGTTGTCGGTTTGAAAGCCAACTCGTCTTGTTCGCACGATTTCCTTGATGGTACTTTACCTTTGGATGAAGCTATTATCGAGGCCATGTGTGGTAGTGAGAGACCTTGGGAGGATATGCATCATCGATCTTATTTCCTTCCCAACCTTGATCTCGCCAAGCGAGAAGAGTTTAAGATGACTCTTATCGAGATGATTGATCACCCTATGGCTCTTTTGGGCTCACATGAGATTTATGAAGAGGGGAACATGGCTAGTATTTCCCCGAATATACCGATCAACGTCTCTCGTACTCCCGAAAAGATTGAGAGCGTTTATGCCGGTGATGATTTCTCTTCTGAAGAGGTTTCCATTTACATCAAATTGTTTACAGAACTTCGGGAAGCTTTCTCCTGGTCATATGAAGAGATGCCAGGAATAGACCCCAGTATTGTCGAACACAAGATTAGAATGTATCCTCATGCTAAATCGGTTTGACAATGTATTCGTGCTGTTAACCCTAGGAACGAAGCCTCTATCAAGGCAAAGGTGGAGAAACTGCTCAAGGCTGGTTTTATCTACCCGTTCCCCTTACCGAATGGGTGTGAAACCCCGTTCCTGTGGATAAGAAGCACAGAACGATCTGTGTATGCACTGATTTTAGAGACTTGACCCGTGCATGTCCGAAGGACAATTTCCCCACTCCATTCATTGATCAGATATTGGATGTTTTTGTGGGAAGTGAAATTTTTTCGTTCATGGACGACTTTTCGGGGTATAACCAGATTCAAATCAAACCCGAGGATCAACAAAAGACTTCTTTCATTTGTCCTTGGGGTAAGTTTGCACATCGGAAAATGCCCTTCAGCCTTAAAAATGTCGAAGCTACGTTTCAGCATGCTATGACCTATTCCTTTCACGACCTTAAATGTATAATGGAGGTTTTCTTGGATGATCTTGCTGGCCATTCTCGCAAGAGAGTGGACCACCCCAAGCACCTCTATTTGATTCTCGAACGATGTAATGATACAAACTTCGATTGAATCCCAATAAATGCATCTTTGCTATAAGGACAGGTCACCTTCTAGGATTCATAGTTTCGAAAGAGGGTATTAGAGTCGATCCTCTTAAAGTTGAGACAATAATTCAATTGCCTCCTCCTTCAACTTGTCTCTACTTCAGAGCCTTCAAGGGAGAGCTACTTTTCTACATTGCTTTGTAGTAAATTATGCTAGTCTTACCAAAGGTTTCGCACGCTTGTTGAAGAAAGACACACCATTTATCTAGGATGAGCGAGCCCAACAGTCTTTCGATGCCCTTAAGAAAGATTTGGTATCAACCCCTGTGCTTAGTCCACCCAACTTCGCACGAGATTTTATACTTTATGTGGCTTCGTTTCAAGAGATGATTAGCATGGTCTTAGTTCAGGTTGATGATGTGCTTGTCGAGCATGTGATCTATTACCTTAGTCAAAATCTAGTAAATGCTGAACTGATATATACTCACGTGGAAAAGATGGCACTTGCGACTGTTCATGCAGTCCAATGGTTACGACACTATATCATGCTTAGAAATACCACAGTTATAGCGCATATCAATCTGTTTCAGTTCATTCTATCACGACATCTTATAAGAGGGAAATACAATAAATGGATTGTGATCCTTTAGGAATTTGATCTCGATTTTTCTTCGGCAAAGTTGGTGAAATCCTTGGTTTTTGGTGAGCTTACGTCGGACCTTCCGCGACTTGATGAGGATGTTTTCCATGAATATTCCTTTCTGGATGAGCACTTATTTCTTATCTCGTCATAGGACCCTTGGTATGGGGATATCATTGTATATCTCCAAACTTTGAAGTTTCCTTCACACTATTCGCGAGATGAGCGACGACGTGTGAAACACCATGCTAAAAATTATACTATTGTTGGCGACACTTTGTATAGTCAAGGAAAGGATTCTATTATCCATCGTTATTTGACTCACGAAGAAGCGGAGCATGTGCTTAATGATTTCCATGCTGGGGAGTATGGCGGTCACTTATCTGGGCTTGCAACAGCCCAACGCATTATGCAAGTTGGTTACTTTTGGCCTTTGATCTTTAAAGATTGTATAAACATTGTGAAGAGATGTCACCCTTGCCAGGTGTTTTCTAGGAATATACACTCACATCCAGTGCCCCTTCATCCGGTCATCACCGTCGGTCCCTTCACCAAGTGGGGGGTGGATTTCATGAATTGCAAACCAACTTCGGTTGGGTGGCATCACCATATCATAGTGGTCGTGGACTACTTTTCCAAATGGGTTGAGGCCATGCCTACTGTAAAATATGATGGTGCTACAGCAGCCCATTTCGTATTCAATCAGATTATTAATCGGTTCGGTATTCCGAAAGAGATTTTCACTGACCATGGCAGTCACTTTCAGAATAAAATGATGGAGGATTTGTCACTCAATCTTGGGTTTCATCAAGAACACTCATCTTCTTACTACCCCCAAGCGAATGGTCAAGTTGAAGCAATCAATAAGTCTTTAAAGACCATTCTCCAACATACCATCCAACAAAGCAAGAACAACTGGCATATTATGTTATATCCAGCTTTGTGGGCATATCGAACCACAGTCAAGACTGCCACCGGGTTCTCACTGTTTCAGCTGGTACACAGTGTGGAGTCTATTTTACCGATTGAATGCAAAATCCATTCGCTAAAAATATCCATAGAGATTCTCCCTGATACGTCAGGTATTGAGAAATGTTTAATCCACCTTGAGCAGCTTGACGAGCAGCGTCGGGATGTTGCCGTGGCTATAGATGCCAATACATGTCATGTCAAGGTTCAGTACGATAGGTCTGTCCATCCTCGGCAATATGCTGAAGGTGACTTACATCGTGAGGCATGTCCTGGAGAAAGGAGCCTATGAATTAGAGGATTATGAGGGGAACATCGTGAAGGAGCCTATAAATGGGCTCTACCTCAAGCAGTATTACGCTTGAACTTCTAGTTCGAGCTAATACTTTTGTATACTATTGTATAGTTGCTTCTGTACATAGTTTAGATTTCTTTTGGTTTTTGGTTCTGTTGATTCGCTTCCGTTTGATTGACAGATGTCAGTGGAATCTCCTACATTCTTAGGATTCATGGATGGTGCTATCCATCATATGCAACAGCTTGCTTCTGTTGCCTAGGTTATTTATTCACCTGACCACCTAGTTGTGTCCTCAGGAGGTGCTTATCTTGGTCCTACATCTAACAATGTGGCTGAGTATAGTGTCGTGATTGAGCTACTTCGGGATGCTATTTCACATGGTATTCAGTTTTTAGAAGTCCGCCTGGATTCACAATTAGTTGTGTCTCAGTTGAATGGTCAGTACCGTGTGAGGGATCCTACGTTACTACGGAAATTCTTAAGGGTAAGACTCTTGGAACAACATTTTGTTTCCATTACATACATTCATGTTCCAAGAAGTTTTAATCATATATCTGATGCATATGCTAACTATGTCCTAGATTGGCATTTATCACATTCATAATGAAGAACACAAATAAAAGATACATTCATACATTTGTGCATACACGCATATAGTAGAATCGGAGAACCATAGTTTTTTAGAAATAACATGTCCAAAATGGTAGTGTCATAATACAAAACTAGAGCCCGTAGCTCTCAAAAATATACATATCGATACAAAAATGGGACTCTGAGATGTCTAAGCCCTATGAGGAGGCCTAGCTTCCACCTCGGTAGGATGCGTTCGATAGTAATAATGTACTGCGTTCGCTATACGCTGCAGTATTCATACCCAGTTGCTCGGTACCCCCACCACATGGTGCTGCATATCCTCTGGTAGCTGATCTATTTCTATACCTGGTACCCTATTGGTCATCCATGATAGGTTGTGACCCGCACAGTCTGTAGTGTACACTCTACTGTAGAACCCACTACTTCATCACCCCTACCCCGTTGACGATGTCTTGGGAAGCCCTGTGGTCTAACTGGACCCTTGTCTAGGAGCAAATAGTGAAACATTAATATATGATACTACCCCCAAAAATATTTTTGCATTTACATTTATAATAAAAAATCCAAAAAACTTTAATACATCAAAACATCAAAAGAGTACTCACCAATGTCTCCAAACGTTGCTCCTGGTGGAAGCAGAATGTCACGATCCTGATGAAAGTCTATCCCTGCATAGGGGTAGTCATCTATATCTATGACCTGTTGGTCCCACCAGTGAAAGAAATCCTCTGTGTATGGTGATGCTTGACGGCCACCACCCTGTCGCGTCAAGACCTCTTCCCACTGGGTCAGGGCTAGGTCGCGGAAACTATGAGGAGGGGCTTCAACCCTCGGACTGAGCCCTAGAACTCGCTCAAAGAAGAAATTGCATAAGATACTACCGTATCCAAATTTTTTTGCCTCCCCTTGCTTGCACTCTGTTAACTGAGTCTTCATGGACCCCAGTAACGTTGTGCACTAGTCATATACCATGGGCCGCATACAGTGTGAGGCATAGAACATCACCGGCCTTGATTCCTGGTGAAAAGATTCCGAACCTGTAATCCGCACTAGGGTAGCCACGATAACCTTCATGCTCAGATCGACTATGGCTCTGATGGGAACCTGAATCCCCACTGTCCGAGTATTGGGAACAAAGTACTGCTTGATATAGTCGAGAATGGTGATCCCACCACCCATAGAATGAGATCGAAGGATTTCCACTTCACGTTGTCGGGACAAACCAGTAATGAAGTATATATCATCGACCTCCAAGGAAAGTATTTTCTCATCCAAGTTGAAGTTTTATGCATCTATGTCCTAGTAGTCTATCAAACAGCAGAGCAATAGGTTTTGGGCCCTCAAACCCCCTATGTTCCAAAATTTGTAAATCCCACACGCTTGTAAAGCTTGTTGTGTAGGAAAATCATTGCGGACGACCTCATCCACAAGGTCATGTTCCCTCTCTCTCCACTATAGAACCATCCTGGAGGAAGAGAAAGAAATATTTTAGTCAATTTCATTTAAAAAACAAACTCCACGGCCATACCCGTGAGCTAATTAGCTTACAGAGGTACCCTAGTTAGAACCCCTTTTTTCATTTTGGTGCCCATGTCGTTGTTTGTCCTTAAGATCGGGAGTCCTTTGTAGTTACCCCATGACTTTGCGATAAAGACTCATACTCTACTTTGTCTTATGTTGTCCATCTCCCATAAAAACTCCCCAGTTATATCAAGTTGTGATTGCATTGCATCATCCTGCTTGTTACTTGAGCCTTATGTCGGCTCCCACTTACTCAATTGTTAGCCTGGTGCCTGAGCACTTTTCCCTGTCGAGCCCTGCAGAGCTTCCATTTTCCCTTCACAATTTGATGACCTTATGACCCCGAGGGAACACCCCCCGGGTGTCCACATCCTGCACATGCTTCCTTGCATTGATCATAGGTTTGATCCACTACTTGGGACTAGTCTGCTCGCTATTTGACACTCGTTCCCTCAATTGTTATACTATAAGCAATTTTATTCTTTTTCAAGCTTTACCAAATATGAAAAAGACCAAAAAAAAATCAAATATTCCAAAAAGCCAGATGGGATTATGGTTACTACTTCTAGTTGGTAGTTGTTGTGTCGCCTTTGAACAGAGCATTCATTCCAATCCATACATTATGCGTCATGACTATAGTTGGACCTTAGGAGCTGTACTTGTTTCTTAGTTTACTGCACTGATTGGTTAAGCTTCCAGTCACTATGGAGCCCTTTTTTTATTCCTCCTGCATCGCATGGTGTTATGTCAAGTTTATGCTGCGTGATTCTATCCATCTGTTCATGCACTTGTTCAAAGGAAGTCCTGAAACCAAAATCGGCCACTCCTCAGACCTCTTGACTATTTCATGTCGGCCATCTTATTGAGTTAGTCCATTTCACCTGAGTTCTTCCAAATCTTTCAGCGTAGCTGTTACCTCATGCTGGTTGATGGGGGATGACTTAATTCCCTCCTTCTAGCAAGTTTCGTTCCGTTGACATCAACCCATTTATTCCAGAATTTGAGACTTAGAGTTCGGTTGAGTACCTTGAGGCTTGAAGTCATTAGTGGTAGGTTCTCTCGCCATCGACAGTTTTTGGAATACATCAATGTCCTCTGATCGATGGATTCATCTTAGTGTTTGACTTCAACACATCTATTCATGCTTTGATGATTGTACTATGTACCTTGATACCCATTTTCATTATTGGTGGGTTATCTCACGTTTGTTAACGGTATACATCATTGACCGGTAATGAGATGATGTCACATCAGGTTCGACCTCAATTCCTTTATTCACTTGATGGGACTTGCACCGTAGATGATTTTTGTCGCAGACCCCAGGAGATAGTGGCATTCAATATGCTACTTATGCTCGTGACTTTACATCTGGGATATCACCTCTCATATCTAAGCAGTTTGTACCTCTAGTTTGCAAAAGTTGTTTCCTTTTCAGCAAGAGATCATATATTACTATAGAGGGATCATGGCTATGATCACTTATGACATGTATTCACTATGTACTGCCTATTCATGGCCATTGTATCAGGTTGTTGTACTATACCGACATGTATTCAAAGATACCATTGTATTATGATCAGTGAGCTACTCCTTCCACTTGTGTCTCCATCACTCCACTTCTGAGATTTATAATGTATTTCGGCCATCATAGCACCATTCTATGACCTCACACATTAGGGGGCATCTGTTACAACCTAATTTTACACCTTGTGAGCATCAACACTCTTTGGCCTTTACGATACATTTCACTGACTCAGAGGCACTTTATGTCCTTCAGACACACTATTTCCCTATTTTTTCTTCCTGTACGCTAGTTGTTCCACTTTAGCTAGCATACCTGTGAGCTGCACCACTATAGCCCGCGAGTGACAAGTAAAATGGTAAAAATCGCTAGTAAATGACTTTTTACTCCCAAAAAGCGGTCTTAGGGTGACCTTTGGCCCTCCATTTTCCCGGAAATGCCTCGATGTGTCCTTTCACTTACCTTTGGAAGGACTATATATTGAGCAGATATGGCATATGGAAGGGAGAAGAAAGAGAGAGCACGATAACTCTAGTGAATTTTTGGCATATATTGAGTCTACACTCATTGATCCTTGTTGTTGTGATCCTATTATGTTCAGCTTCCAAACTCCTATCACAGTTTGAGTTTGCCATTCCATGGAGGATTGAAGTGATGGAGGCACAAGTGGAGAGATCCAGTTCTTGGTTCAGATTGGTTGCCAACAAGAGGTCGTATCACATTGTACTTATTGTTATTTATTAATAGAAATACTCATATTCTCGTCCATTAATATTGTGAATGTTGTTTATATTACATTGGGTTGCATTTACTTATGATATCATGGACCATTGCTATTGATGATGTTAATGTATTTCATATATTATATGCACTTGTTGTATATTGGCTGTCAAGACTAATTTGCAGGTTCAAGTGCACGAATTGAAAGCTCCAATGGAGATCTACATCGAACATCCGGATCGAGGTTGGTTATATTCTTCATTATCTTAGCATTGCCATTTATATAGCATATCAGAGAATTGAGTTAATTTCTAGTAGTCAACTATCTTTTGTGGTCTACCCCAAGCCATAAGAATTTTTCTCCGTAACAAAACCCTCCCACATCATCAATGCATGCATTTAGTTTAACCATGCCAAATTTCATTCCAAGCCAACACATATTTAAAAAATTTCAACGTAGGCCCCATGTATCACATTATTTAATCTATAGGTATGGTTTTTTATGCTGCAATGGTTAGTGTCAGCCAAGTTTGATTCCGAAAACCCTCCCACACCGTCAATGCATGCGTCTAGACTAACCATGCCAAATTTTAGTCCAAGCAAACACATATTTAAAAAATTTCAACGTTGGCCCCATGTATCACATTATTTAATCTATAGGTATGGTTTTTGATGCTGCAATGGTTATTTTCAGTCATGTTTGAGTCTATAAACCCTCCCACACCATCAATGCATGCATTTGATTAAACCATGCCAAATTTCGGTCCAAGCCAACACATATTTAAAACATTTCAACATTGGCCCCATGTATCACATTATTAATCTATAGGTATGGTTTTTGATGCTGCAATGGTTAGTGTCAGCCAAGTTTGAGTCCGAAAACCCTCCCACACCGTCAATGCATTTAGTTTAACCATGCCAAATTTCAGTCCAAGCCAACACATATTTAAAAAATTTCAACGTTGGCCCCATGTATCACATTATTTAATCTATAGGTATGGTTTTTGATCCTGCAATAGTTAGTGTCAGCCATGTTTGATGATGATGATGATGATGATGACGACAATGTCGATGATGATGATGATGGTGATGATGATGGCAATGACAATGATGATTATGATGATGAAGAATGGTGATGATGATGATGATGATGATGATGACGATGATGATGATATCGATGATGATGATGAAGATGGTGACATGATGATGATTATGGTGAGGATTATGACAATGATGATGACAATGATGATGATGATGGTGGCCGTGACAACGATGATGATGATGATGATGCTACTGTTGCTGCTGATGATGATGATAATGATGATGATGGTGGTGATGATGACGATGATGAAGATGATGAATATGTCAATGAATAAGAAAAAGATGATGATGATGAAGATGATGGTGATGATGACGATGATGATCATGATGATCATGATGTTTGAGTATTGATAATTGTGCATTTCCTTACTAAGCTTCTCTATGTTTCAAGAATAATTTAATATTCTTTACTAAACAGGGCCAACCACGTGAAGGTGGAAGCTGTTATGGCCCCTCTCCCCCCTCACATCACTCTCAATTCCCCATAACCATACAAAAATATATACGTACAAAAAATTTAAATGTGTTTTTTGTCATACTCTATAACAAGAAATGTTTCTAATTATTAACATACAGGAAAATGGAAACACACTAAGAAACAGTTAATTTATTATTACTTCATACCTCGTAAATTTCAACGGTATTCATCATCTTCTTCATCTGAGTCATCGTCCATACTATCATTCGATGATCCAGATTCAACATTGTAAGGATTGGCCATATCATCATTGTTGTCGATGTCAGTTATGATCATCATGTCATTGTCGATATCATCTTCATGGACATTGTCTGATACATCATCTGATTCAAGAACTTCTTCGACATCTTCGTCTCGAACATGATCATCTAACTCATGTTGATCGTGATCATCTTCAATGGTGTCTTCTTCTTCGAGAACGTAATCATTACCTTCATCTACGTTATACTTTATTTCCCTTCCCCTTGGATCGTGTCTCATAGAAAATGACCAACTCGCTCTACCTGGAACCTCAGAGTAAAATACATGTTCACATTGGGTTGGAAGAACATAGGGCTTTGTTCCTAGCTCAAACAACCTTGTATTTACCATGGTAAATCCATTATCATGTTCAATAATTGTTTTATCGGGATCACGATTATTCAGTCGACACATGTACCATTTGACAACGAACAGAAATACTTTGAAGGAATTAAATTCACACTAAAGAATGTCTTCCAGATACCCATAGTATCGATTTTCAAAGAGTTCTGGATGTTTGTCACTTCTAGAAGAAACATTGGTCACCTCAAAGACTGCAGATGTCCCACAATCAGATGTTTTCATCGTTTCATCCAAATTTTTGATGTGATATCTACATCCATTGCACCACATAGCCTTATGGTGTTTTACCTAAAACAAGCCATACAGGAAAAGATTACATAATGATCCAATATTTATGATTAACTAGTGCATGTTTATAATGCCATACAAGGAAAAAAATCAGCGTGACGTACAACGACAATATTTTTTACAAAAAAATGAATAGTGTGGTTGATTAATATGCTTACCTTCTTATCTTTTAAACCTCTTGCTAAATCGATTTCTGGCATGTCCCCACCTGCTGACCCAATGCAAGGCAGAGAACATGATGCCAAATCCGGGGCTTTCACATGATCTCAGCCCATTCGTTAGATTAATATAATTAAAATATGAATGTGCAGATGTAAAAAAAATCAATTATGCACAACAAAATTAAAACAACATCCACACATGCTTCATGCTCTTCCAACATATCAAAACAGTCATCAAATTAATGCATTGCAGAAGTAATACATAGACATAAAAACACTTATCTTCATTTTTCAACTGCCCCAAGCAACTAGCTATGTCGCTGCAATGTTCCACCCAGCCATAGGCTCTTCGATAACTTATACCGAGTCCGTCTGAAGGCCACCCCCGAGCTGGGCATGAATTCTCACAAGGAAAGGGAACATTCCAGCTCGTTGACTTCCAATTACTCATTTCATCTCAACCAAGCCAGTCCACAGCTGGGTTTATCAGGCTACATTTGAACCCTGGATGCTTACTCTCAAGCTCAAGCCAAAGTAATGAATACCCATACCCTTACCCTAACATATTCATTTCTCACACAACAAGCAAAAACATTGGGCATAGATACACATTTCCAGCAATAGAATTCACAAACAAGATGGCCATAGATTTTTCCCAAATCGTGGCTCACCCACAATGAGCTGTGGGAAGGGAAATGCATCCACAGGGAGGAAAAACGTTTTCTCCCCAACTCTCTCAGCATTTAACAACAAAAACGGTCTCTATGGAACCCTCGTTCCATTCCCCTTCTTCCCCACTGGTATACAACACAAAAACGCCCTTCTCTACTTGGAGAATGAAAGAAAAACACAACAACATGCCTGGAAAACGCCCAGGTAGCTCTAAACTCGTGAGGGAGAAGGAATGATCATGGATAATGGCTTGGGGGAGAAATTCATGGCTCTTTTCTTTCCCAAGAAGAAAAACGTGAATTCCCATGCAGGGTGGTTTTCCCATACCCGAATTTGGATAGCCATACCTCCCATTCCCCAAGGCATTAACTACCTCAACCAACTCTTGGGAGAAATCAATGATTGGGTACAAAAGTCAACATGGGTAGTTGAGGGTTTGATGGGTTCTCTCATTGACACTTGTCTTGACTTGAGTGGCTCAAAGGTTTGAATGTTTTCCTTCCCAATTCCTTGTAAAATCATACCCCCATCTCTTTGTTGCATTGCATAGCTAGTTCAACATCATTAGACTCAGACGAAGCACTCGAAAATTGGCAAAATCAGCTGCACGAGGTATCATTTAGGAGGTGTGCAAGGATCACTCAGTCGCTGAGGAGAGTGGCTACCAAAGTCTGCGAAATGCCAACGTACGAGGGGTTTCGTAATTTGACTACATTTATCGTTGAGTTCGAAGAAAAGTGGCGGAACCACAACAACTACTAGCCTTGGAGGAAGCTTTAAAGGCTAAATCGGCGCGATGGTGGGCAACGCACAAATCCACCATAACAAACTAGCCACTATGTAGATAGCTAATGGAGATTAGGTTCGGCGACACTGAAGGATACTCCAAGAATAATATAATGGCATAGGAGATCCAAATGACTATTTGAATGAATATCAAAGTAAATGGGGAAAAATATCAGAAAAGAAATGGGTCCATGCATTCATTCACATGTTGGATGAAGTACCATGGAATTGGTATGTCGCAAAAAAAATGTGACGTGGGACAACCCCATGGGAAAAACTGACTCTTAGATTTAGCCAAACCTTTAGTTTCTCCAATGAAAACCCCATCGTCCACAGCGCACTACAGGAAGTCTGCGAGAAAGTATTAGAAGCAGTTCTGACAGAAAAACCTATGGGACTTCAGTGGACTGTGACACCATAATTGTTGATGGAATGCTACAACATAATAGGAGAACCAGATGATGAGGATGATCCATGGGCTACGTATATACCAGAGTCAGAAGGAAGTCATAATGTCCAAGCATCAAATATGTCGTCCAACAAGTTTCAACGGCCATTGCGAATCAAGAGAGTGGACATTGGGTTGGAGGAGAATCCCAAGTTTGAAAGAATCGAAGATTACTGGGACAACTCAACTATTGCTAATATGACTGAACTATTACATGAGTTTCAGGACCTGTTCCCGACAAAATTTTCAGAGATGAAAGGTATTTCTGGGGCTTTAGGCGAGATGAACATCCCACTAAAGCCTAATGTGAAACCAGTGAAGCAGCGACCTTACAGGTTGAATATGAGGTACAAAGAGCGGGTGAAGGATGAAATAGAAAGGATGTTGGATGCAAGAATAATAGAACTAGTGGAGGAATCCGAGTGGATCAGCCCAATGGTGGTACATGACAAAAAGACTGAGGAAATTAGGATTTATGGCAACCTGATATAATTGAACGAGGCATGCTTACATGACCCATTCCCAACACCGTTCACTGACGAAGTACTGGAAGGTGTCGGAGGTCAAGAGATCTACTCATTCACAAACGGATTCTTGGCATACTAGCAAATCATATTTGCAAAGGAGGATCAATAGAAAATGACATTCGTCATAGAATGGGGATGTTTTCAATACATAGTGATGCCATTCAACCTGAAGAATGCGGCAACAATATTTCCAAGATAGGTAGTTACTACGTTCAAACATTTCATCCATACATTTCTGGAAATATACATGGATGATTGGACAATATACGCGTTGGTTAAGGATCACGTTGCAAATCTAAGGTTGATGCTGGAAAGATGTTGACAACACTATATTTTGCTAAATCTGAAGAAGTGCATTTTTTGTGCTCCGTTCGGGATTCTACTGGGACATATTGTTTGCAGGGAAGGAATGTTGGTCGACCCTGCAAAGATCGCAATTATCGTCGACCTAACACCACCAACAATGGTAAAGCAATTAAGAGAAACGTTGGGACACATGGGATACTATAGAAAGTTTATCAGAGGGTATGCAACGATCATAGCACTGTTGGAAAAACTATTGAAGAAAGATGCTAAGTTCAAACGGAACAAAGAATGCCAAATGAGCCTTGAGGCATTGAAATCAGAGATGGTTGCAGCACTAACACTAGTGTTCCTGGATTGGACGAAGGAATTCCATGTTCATGTCAATGCATCATCAGTCGCACTAGGAGTCATATTGTCCCAACCAGGAGAAGGAGTGATTGACCACCCGATCGCATTTGCAAGTAGGAAGCTGTCTACTATGGAGAAGAACTACACGATGACAGAAAGGGAAGGCTTGGAAATGGTCTACGCCCTACAGAAGTTTCGACACTATCTTTTATGAGGCCATTTTTGAATGTTCACTGATCATTCAACACTTAAATACTTAGTGAACAAGCTTGTGTTGGGGGGCCAGGATTTGTCGATGGCTCTTACTATTCCAATAATTTGACTTCGAGATTATTGTGAAGCCTGGGCGACTGAATGCAAGACCAGATCATCTGTCTAGGATAGAATCAGGAGAGGAACCATAGAACATTAATGAAGGATTTCCTGATGCTTAGTTATTCAGGGTCGGAATGGTCAATGATCATATTGAACACATTATCCAGTTTTTGGCGACAGGGAAGGCACCGAAGGAATTCACTACCAACCATAAGAAATGGCTAGTTTTCAGAGCTATAGATTTCCAGTTGATCGCATGGAAACTATATGAAATGGGACCAGATGAAATACTTCGACAATATGTTCTTCCACATGAACAAGAAAGGATTTTGGAGGAATCCCATGATGGGATTGCAGGGGGACACTATGGAGGACGTGTCACTGTCAGAAAAATACTTGAAGCAGGATTATGGTGGCCAACAGTACACGGATATGCTGTGGACTATGCAAAAATATGCGACGTATGTCAGTGAACAGGGAAACCATCATGAAGGGATAAAATTCCATTAGTACCTCAATCGAAACTGCAGGATTTCGACAAATGGGAAGTTGACTTTGTCGGACCGATCAACCCACCAGGAAGAACAATGAGGTCGCATTACATAATTACTGCAACAGACTATTTTATGTGATGGGCGGAGGCTGCACCAGTCAAGGATTGCATGACTGTGACCGCAACAAGGCTCCTCTTTGATAACGTGGTCACCAGGTTTGGGTGCCCAAAGATACTGATGAGCGACCAGGGTACTCAATTTTTTAATCAGATAATTGCAACAATCATACATAGGAGTTTCAAATTCAACATAGGAAGAGTACCCCATATCACCTGAAAGCCAACGAAATAGTCGAAGCATTCAACAAAATATTGGAACATGCACTCACAAAGGTGTGCAGCACAAACCACGATGACTGATATTTGAATATTCCGGTGATACTCTGGGCGTATAGAACAACTTGCAAGCGATTGACAAGACAAAACCCGTTCAAGCTAGTCTATCGATAGGAAGTGGTGATGCCAATGGAGTATATTGTCTCAAGTCTACGAATTGCACCAGCCATAGGAATGAGTGACGATGGATCAATTGAAGAATGGTTGGCGCAGTTAGTATAACTCGATGAGGATCGCTTTGTCGCAGGATTTGATCAGAAGGTAGAAAAGGATCAACAGAAGGCTTGGCATGATCGCCATGTCAAAACGAAACACTTCCAGCAAGGAGACATGGTTTTATTATATGATAGTAAGTTCACAAAGCATCTAGGTAAACTGCAGATGCATTGGTTGGGTCCCTACATAATAAATTTTGTTACTGATGGAGGTCTGGTGCAGTTACAAAATATAGATGGGACAATGCATACAAATATAGTAAATGGGAATTGATTGAAACCATATCACCATAACCAAGTGCATAGTAGCTGAGAAATAGGTTGTGGAAAAAAAAACAATAATGACAAAAAGTGGAAGACATGGAAAGACGATCACTTGTCGATTTTTAGCACATGGGAGACCAGTCAAAACATGATTACTGCGGATAAGCATCAACGAAAGAGGGAAGAAGGTTATGATGACACACTTGAGGACATAATATGAGGAATGCGTAAAATATTTAGCGATTATGCATCAAAGACAGAAGGAATGAGCATAAATACAAGTGAAGAGATTGGAAAATTAAGGCTTATGAGTAGTATGAGAAGAGCCAGTAAGTCATTTAAACAAGTCCAAGGAAGCTGTGGAAAAATGAATTGAGAGAATTGCAATTGTGCATTTCATGTCCAGTGGAGTCACCCCAGGTGTGCTAAGGGAAAGAATGACTAGTGTTCATTTGAAACCATCAAATGCAGGGGTACCATGTATCAGAAAGAACAAATATTAGGTCTAACCCGATATATCTAAGAAAGTTTCGAGTGTTAGAAATGCAGCGGTCCCTCCGACTGTATAAGTACAAACAAAAAAGGCACACCAGTACAAGCGAAGGATGATCAAATGTACGAAACAGATGTGCTGGACCTATACACCCTTTTCAGAGTTCGGTGTGGTTGATGAAATTCTATCCAGTTGTAAGCCAGGGTCAAGGGAAACAGATGGACGAACAGGGATGAGTTCAAAAAGTACATGACAACGAACACCAGACTGAAGGATGAGGTTGATCAGCATAGAACATCGAAGGATGAGCGCAGTTCCAGAGGTTTCCACCTAAGGTGGCTCGAGGGTGAGCCACACGTTTGTGTTGGGGGCCATTTGGCATGGGGTGAGACTGCATGAAGTGCATAAGCCGACAGTAGTGAAGGAGGACCATCCGTGGAAGAAGGGCCATTCACGGAGAACAAGGAGATGACGGAAGTGCAAGATTAGTTTAGTTAGTTAGAATGGGTCATTTGGACCTTTTTGTAACCTCCTTAGTTAGATATAAATAGAGCTATGACTGTAAGCCTTAAGGGCATGAGTTGATTAAGAGCCAATTAGATGAATTGTGTAATGTTTTTCTCTTCCTTTAGCACATTTTGTATGGATCCGCAATAAGTGTTTTGAACTATTTCTACGGAGGTTGTACTATAGTTTTTAATGAGTTAATGCACGAAGATGTTTGGCTATATGGTGTGAAGGTAAAATATATGGTTTCGATAGCGAGAGAGTAAAGTTAATGCATGCCCTATCCCCACTGCGAAAACCTGGTTCCTGAAGCCCCCTTAACCATCTCAGTTGAGACTTCACTCGCTCTGCGGGTTTTGTTGGAAAGGGTAAAACCTTTATGGGCTGATACTTAAGGGTGTTTGGTTGGTGTTTGTTAACGATAGTGCGAAGTGAACCCCTGTCAGTAGAACTGTGTCAACACTTGATTGTATTTCTTTTAAACCATAATTCTCCACTAATAAGGAGACCTATGCATGAAGTGATGGTTACTTCAAAAAATGTGAGCGTTAAGGCCCCAACCTTTGCAACCTGCAAATTTAGGGTCTTGGAAAATTCATGTGCCACTTTATCATCGTGACCATGTATTCATTCATAGAAGGGAAGCCATCCAACCTTCTCAAAAGTCTCTCTACAATCGAGGTAGCGGTCTAGTAACTCTATCCACATAAGCTCATGTAGAGGAACTAGTGTTGTCTTAACAATTTTTTCTTTGTTCAACCTCCATCGTGCAAGCAATTCGGGTTCCTATACTTTCAAACTTGTTCTATTTGCATAATCAATGGTTACAAGACAGTGTAAAATATTCTTTGGGATTTCCAATTTTGGAGTGGTGAAAGGGACATATATTTCGATTTATGATTAAGTCATTGCAAGTCAAATTGGGATTCTGAATTCCATGATGAGTCTAACATGTATCATGAGGTTAATGGATTACATACGTGTGTGATTGGATCGGAATTATGGTAGGAAATTATGGATTTATGTGGACGATCATGTGAGGGATTGTAACAAGGTGTATTTCCACTTCACATGATAGAGCCCATTTCAGCACATGCGTAAAGAAAAATGGAAATGACTTGGACATCATTACCCCTTAATTGTGCCTTTACCTGTGAAGATTGGTCAATCTGGTGGCACTAATGCTAGGTTGTCAACAACAAACATTGCATGGTGGAGTATGCTTGTCACTAGTATGCTGTGTTCTATTCAAATGGATTGATAGTTGAGGATTCTAGCACTAATGAAAGTAGGCAGTCCTATAGTTGCATCATGCTACATGCTTTGTGTTGTTCTGATGAACTATAGGACAATAATTATGATGCTATTGGAAGTAGCCATTCCGGTAGTCTCATTGTGCTGTCTGGAATTCAACCTGCTTTCTAGGATTTAAATTCCTTGCAAGTGATTCAAATCCTTCCACTTCCACTATGCAGGTTTTGAGTGACCTTATCCACACATTCTAACAATTTCTAGTTCCCAAGGAACAAACCTCAAGAACGCTTAATCTTAATTTTGCAAGAAATCTTATCCATCCCTATTCAAATATGTTAGCCTGCATTCAAAGGTTTAGGAAATTTGGTTGGAAATTAGAAATTTCCCCAAGAGTGTGTGCATAATGCGACCAAAACTCCATCCTTCACATTGACATAGACACACACAAAGAATCTCAATATCATAAATGGTAGGAGTAGTCCTAAGAAAACCTAGGAGCACCAAGGTCTAATATGAGAAATAACTACCCCTGTAATCAAAGGCTAAAGATGCCTAAGAGGGATTTTCTTCCCCACAAACAATAATAGTCCTTTTTTAGTAGTTATACCTTCCATGGCACTATTTTCAACCAACAAAACCAAATTCTACTAGAATAACATTATTAATCATGAACAAATTACAATAATGGTACAAAATGTACAAGGTATTTGTCAATCTTGTTTCTAGAAGGTCTTGTAACATTTGAGCCTTTGCATTAAGTATGTTGAAAATATTTTTTGAAATGTTTGTTTTCTCACAAAAATAGAGAAACTTATATTATAAAGGATAACAAAAGTTCAAAAGTGTACAAAGAGATATGGTCATGGACAATTCCCAAAATTATTCTAGACTGCAAAAATGCAGAAGTGTACAAAGAGAGATGGTTAAGGACAATTCCCAAAATTCCTTTGCTTGAGAATTCTTATGGATCTCTGAAATGATATATATTGCTTTTCCAATATTATCTGAGAATGATAAAGTTTTAGTATTACCTAGATATATTCGGTAGAAAATCCCCAAAATTAAAATGCAAAGGAAACTAGTCATTCAAATTAATTAATTTGATCTTCCCTGTTGATTCCATTAAGGTCTAACACGTTGGAGACTTCAATTCTTTGTGTCTCATTAGATGCAACGAGCTGAATTTCTGCGTTCGGTTCTCCATCATGTGGAGGGACGTTTAGGTCTAGAGTTTTATAGATATGAGTAGGGGATTATTTGGCCATTGAAACATCAGGAGTTGGTTGCGTGGAAATTCCCTAAATCTTCTATTTGAGGGAACTTTGCTCATCTTCCAAATGTTGTTGCATTTCTCTTTGATCAACATTGGAAGTTGATTTGACAGGTTATGGAGTTAGTGTTTCATCACCTGCATAGTGGCTTCCA
This sequence comes from Larix kaempferi, assembly GCA_027924585.1. Lineage (NCBI taxonomy): Eukaryota > Viridiplantae > Streptophyta > Pinopsida > Pinales > Pinaceae > Larix > Larix kaempferi. The sequence continues at coordinate 14,556,673 of BSBM01000761.1, forward strand.
AATTTTCTCATGCTTCATCCTCTTCCTCTCTTTCTCCCCTCCATCTATAACTCCCCTTTTGAATTCTATTTCTTATCTTTGCTACAACTTATGCATCCTCCTTGGAGGCCATCTTTCTCTCTATTTTGGATTCACAATAGGATTTCCAAATCCTTTCTACTTCTTCGTATTCCAATATTTCTCATATAATAATGAAGGTACCACCTCCCTTTCTTGTGCTAACCATCAAGACAATTAATGGGCATTCCTCCCAAATGATGATTCACAGAGTTGAAGGATAGTAAAATCGTCATTTCGACATTTAACTTCGTTTTGGTCCACCATGATATGAATACAATTATGCCATTTTGTGATCAACATACTACATTGCACAATGAAATGACTTGCATTAATTTAATGGGAGTTTTCCTTCATCGTCTTGTGCACAAGGGATAATAAATGGCGGAAGGGGATAAAATGGAGTTTCATTGACATGGTTCCAAGTGTCACGGTCACACAATGATAATTGATTGCATGTTTCTGCTGATTTGTACTGCAAGGAAAGGAATCAAATGTGCCAAAAATCCTATCCAGATGAGTTGAAATCCAGCGCCACCTTGGGTGATTAACCTTGAGATTGATATATTTCATTTAAGGGATCATATGCTTGGATTGAGTTCCATTGATTTCTAAATTTTCCATGATGTATCTGGTTGCAAGTGATCTGCCTCCACATTGTTAGCATGGAGGATGTGGAATATATATAACTTTGAAAAATAATGCACTTCCATGTAGGTTCTTCTAAAAATAGAGAGGATTTTCATGTATTTTGGAAGGGTGTTTTTCCTTAGGAGGTTGATGATGATTTGGGAGTCTCCCAAAATGATCAGATCGTCAATTCCTTCTAGTATAGCCAAACGAATCCCTTGGAGCAGATCTAGAGCCTCTGATTGGTTATTGGTAGAAAGGCTTAAACTTCAGGAGAAGTGAAGTCTAGTGTGTTCCCCTAGGGAAATAATCTTCCCACTTGCTCATGGTGCCCCAAATATTTTTTGAAATATTGAGGAAGATATGTATGGGTACACATTTTTGGAAACTATCATTGATCTGCTACTTTTATGCTTCATATTTCTACCTAATGACTTGATTTCATCAATTCCTTTATTTTTCCATGTAGATGATTGTGAAAGTGTTCATGTTATGATTACAATTTGATATATTTCTATATTCATCCTTCTATTAAAACTTTACCATGTTTTTGGATTTCAACACTTTTCTAGATGGGACAAAAAGTCTTATCTAACCATTATCTCTTCCCACTTACCTAGGAAGTCTATTTGCAGTGGTAATTACTCTGGATTATTATTTTGTATGAGAAGTGGTTGTCAATGTAACAACCATCAAATATATTGTGAGTTCGACTAGTTGCAAAGAAAAAGAAGCATCACACGACATTTAAATGGTATATGTTCTGGATGGTAAAAGCCAGATTAGTCTTTTGCTTAAAAAAAACATTATGGCTTGTGAGAATTTTGATCTACAGCAAGATCTATGAGCCTTAGAGAACCTCACAAATCGAATTACTTGCAAAAACCAACAAAAAATCTTGAAAGAAGAGCAATTTACAAACACAATGTGAACATAAACTTGATTTTATATGACTATATAACATGTAAATATGTTTAGAATAGGTTTATATTACATTTGGAGAAATTCATGAGGCTTAGGAAGCCCAAAATGAGTGTACATGAGTAACTGGCCAAATTGTCCTCAATCCCCCCTAGGTGGGTCCAAATTGCTCCAACTCAGCCCAAATGGTCATGAATGGAGGTGTGGATGTGGCTAAGGAATGCTGGAATAATAATGACTCATAGGAAAGTGTGGGTGAAAAAATAATGATCTGTGTCATGTCCAGGAAGCAGGAGGGGGACAACAGTTCGACTGAATGAGTTGACTCTGTTATGGCTGAGGCTTAATATACAGAATGAGAAAAAGTAGGATTACGCAATACAAATAAACACAAATGCACACATACAATATGAAGGAATGCGAAATGTTCTTCTATTACTTGGAAACAGATCAAAACTGATTGATTTTGATAAGATGTATGTTACAATAGTTTACATGCTTATAAAGAAGTCTGGGATTCTTGGGTGTCTTCTTGTTACGTTCAGTTACAAAGAAGAAGTTAGAATGGTTCCAACAGTTCAACCATTAGAGTTGACTGGAAGACAGGTAGACAGTCTATCGAAGTTCAATAGTCGTTGGTTGCATGTCGACGCTGCTTCTCAATGTCACGAAATGCAAGAATGTAGAACATGTCGAAGGTGCGGAACATGTCGCAATATGTCAAAGTCGAGACTCATCGGAGTTGTGTCGAAATCGAAAACCTGTCGAAGTGCTGAAGTTGTCGAAGTCATGTCGCGTTGAAACTTGTCGAAGCTGTATCAACAATGATGACTGGTCAAAGATGTGTCAAAGTCAGCATCCGACAATAATGCCAACTACGTTGTGGATCAGACCTCCTTCCTTAAGAAACGATGGACCCCATTGTTTGCTCGTGGAGGTGAGGAAACTTGTTGATCACTTCAGTAGCAGAATACCACTTTCCTTGGGATGGAATTTGGCCAACTTTGGCAACCTGAAACAAGGGAATTGTGTTTTTCCTTGTAAGGTGTACTCGTCGTCCCACAGTGTTGTCGCAAGGAAGAGGATCCTGAACATTTGGATGGATGTCTTCGGGTGCTGCTATGGAGAAGTTGTTCTGTTCCAACAAAGGTGCATGGTATGGTCGAAGCAGATCCACATTGAAAATTGGATGCAGACTGAGGCAAGCAGGAATGTCGAGCTGGAAAGCATTTTCGCCAATCTGACGAATAATACTGTACTGACCATATCGCAAAGGTTTGAGCTTCTTGAAAGGACTAGTAAAGCTCTCCTTCTTAAGATGTAACCAGAACTTATCCCCAATTTGGAATGTATGAGGAATACAATGCTTGTCGTGTCGGGTCTTAGCTTTCTCATTTTCTCTTTGCAACATATCCTGTGCTTTCTTCTGGATGTCGCAAATCTGATCTCTAAACTTGACTGCTTTATCAACTTCTCGCTGGTTGCGGTCTGAGTTGGAGTTCGGCTGTGTCGAGGAGATGATCAAGTCGATAGGTGCTGAGGGTTGAAATCCGTAACATAATTCAAAGGGACTCTTTCCTGTAGAGCTGTGTTGAACATGATTGTAACTGTGCTGAATGTATGGAAGACTATCATCCCATGTGCGTCGATGCTGGTGATTCTACATGGGAAGCAGTTTTACTACCAAGTGATTTACAAATTTCGTCTGTCCATCGGTCTGAGGATGGAAAGATGTCGACAATGAGATTCATGTGTCCAGATATTCCAGAGGGTCTTCCAAAATATGCTGACGAATCTAGAATCCCAGTCGAAAATGATGGTTGTGGGTAAACCAAAGTGTTTCCAAACATGTGTAAAGAAGAGATGAGCGGTCTACTATGCTGTCGTGGTATTCTTACATGGTATGAGAATGGTCATCTTGGAAAATTGGTCGAATACTACTAATATCGCGTCATGCTGATGTCTAGTAGGAGGATAACCCATCATGTAGTCCATAGAAATAGATTCCCATGGTCGACTAGGAACTGGTAGAGGTGTATACAATCCCTGTCGTCGATTAGGTGGCTTAGAAATGGCGCAAACCATGCATGATCGAATGTACTTGTTGACATCAAATTTAAGTGTAGGCCAGAAGAAATACTTTTGCAGAATAGAAAGTGTCTTTGCTACTCCAAAGTGTCCTCCAGTCTTGTTGTAGTGTGCATCCCAAATGAGCTGTTGCCGTTGCTTATTGGTCAATACACAAATTTGTCCAAGCTTGTATAGCAAGGTATATTTCAAGAAGTAGTCGGATTCTGAGGTCGACGACTTGTTAGTCTATAACTGTTGGTAGACTATTGAGAAGTCATTTTCATCCTTGTACAACTGTTTCCAAGTGGTCGTGTTGTATCCTAGCATACTCATCACTGTCAAAAGGAGATTAATGGGTGGTTGACTGAGGAAATCGGTAGTGGCGTTACCTTTACCTTTTTGATACTTAATCACCAACTGGTATTGCTGTAGGTAATTAATCCACTTGAGTTGTCGGTTTTTCTACAACATTGATTGTGTTGGAGTGAACTGTAGAGGCTTGTGATCAGTGAGAATGACCATTTCCTTGCCAAGAATGTAATGCGTCCATTGCTTGAGAGCTTGCACAATGGCGTACAGTTATTTTTCATACATTGAGTATCTTCTAACTGTGTCGTTAAAAGTTTTAGAATGAAAAGCGACTGGGTGACTAGACGGAGTGATCACTGTGCCTAAGGCATAGTCCGATGTGTCTATCTCAATATCAAAGGGCTGATGCAAATCAGGTAACACAAGTACTTGTGCAGTGCAGAGCCTATGTTTGAGCTGTTCAAAAGATGATTGATGTGTTTCTGTCCATTGAAAGATAGTTTTTCCGTTTCCCTTCGTCAACTGATTCAAGGGCCAGGCTATGTGACTGAAGCCGAGTATGAGCCGTCGATAGAAATTTCCCAAACCAATAAAATTTATTAGTTCTTGAATTCTTATAGGAATGGGCCAATCTTTGAGGATATGTACTTTGTATGGATCGACATGAATGCCTGAAAAGTCAATTACATACCCCAAATATTTGATGCTGGTCATCGCAAAAGAGCATTTGTCCATGTTTATATAGAGCCGATGTTGTTGGAGAGTGTCGAGGAATTGCCGAAGATGTCCAGCATGTTCTTCCCATGATCGACTGAAAATTAATATGTCATCGAGATAGACAATGACCCATTTACCGATGAAAGGGCGCAAAAGGTTATCCATATGTCGCATGAAGGTCGCAGGTGCGTTGGTTAAGCCGAAAGGCATGACTAACCATTCAAACAATCCTTCCTTGGTATTAAAAGTAGTTTTCCACACATCTGAGGGCTCGATTGGAATTTGATGGTATAACGACTTGAGGTCGAGCTTAGTAAAGAATTTAGCACCTTACAGACAGTTGATAACTTCATCTATCCACGGAAGAGGGTACCAATTCTTCACCAATACTTTGTTGAGATATTTGTAGTTGATGCACATGTGCCAAGTCCCGTCTTTCTTCGGAACTAAGAAGATTGGAATTCCACAAGGAAAAGAGCTGGGTTGGATATGACCTTTGTTGATTAATTCTTGGATTTGTCTGCGAATCTCTTCATTTTCGAGAATGGATCTTCTGTAAATAGATGTGTTAGGAAAAGAAGAACCAGGAACAAGTTCAATGGAATGTTTTACCTGACAATGTTGAGGTACTTCGTCTAGAGCTTGAAAGAGGTTCTGATACTCATCAAGAATATGATCGACTTGTTGTTTCTTTTGAGAACTACATTGGTCGATGACTCGACTTGTTGCTGTAGTCTTCGGAGAATGTTGCGGATTGATCAGGATTAATGCGAACTTTTGAGCATGATTGATGAGCTTCTTTGTCTGTTTGGCAGATATCAGTGCAACCGTCGGTGTAGGTTGATACTCTGGTATGCTGAACGATTGATTTCGGATTCTGACAATCACCTTCTAAGGCCGTGACTGATAACTTCCATGTCTATCCCAGAGGTAAGGTTTTCCAAACAGGGCGTGGGCTACGGAGAGTGGTGCCACGTCATAGAGTACTTCATCTTCAAAAGGATTTATGAAGTAGGCGAGTTTGCATTTTCGAGAGATCTGTAGATCTAGTCCATCCTTCATCCAACCAATGTTGTAAGGATAAGGATGTAGAGTGGTAACAAGACCTAATTTCTTCACAAGTTCTTTAGAATTCTTTTTTTATGGTTCCCGTTGTTCACAATTAGATGCAATGGGTTTCTCTGGACCCATATCCATGTATGGAACAAGCGCTCTAATTCCTCCTCGTCGACGATAGTCGAGGCTACTGGTGTGGTCAAGGTCAAAAGGGTCATTGTGTCTGGATCAGATTCTTCCACCCTCTTGTCGAGCTCGTCAGAGGTCGACAATTCTGTCAGAAATGTCTTCCGAGCTTTGCATTCAGATGTATCATACCAAGATGAGTGGTGGTAATCGCACCATTTTCCGATCGGTTATTGTTTACTATGTTCCCTCTTGTGAAAAGGCTTCTTACCACTATCAGGCTTTGGTGGTGTCGGCTGAGAAGAGTTCAACTTGTCGAAGTCAACTGATGCCTTCTTGTCGGGTGGTCGCCTTGATATCGGCTTTTTCGTGAAACATGATTTTCTTTTCTGCTTGGTTTGTAGTTTGCTGGCATAGTGGAAAGCATCCGCAAGTGTATTGAAAGTCATAAATTCCATTTCCTGCTGGATGTACTCGGACAATCCACTAATGTACATTAGAACAAGCAATTTCTCTTCTTAGACACCAAGTCTTTCCATAAGTCAGTAGAACTCATCGGTGTAGCTCTGTACTGATTGGTATTTCCATTGCCTTAGCTACTGCCACTTATTATACTGCTGCTCGAGGTATTTCGGCAGGTAAAATTCCTTTCGGATATGTTTGACGAACTTGTCCCATGTGTCGATGGGTTCTCCACTTTTCTCCATCTTTGTCGAGAGGTTCTTGCACCAGCAGTGCACAGAGGTAGACATATTTAAGGATGCAATGGCGATCTTTTCAGCTTTCGAGAGTTGATTTACAGCGTAACAGGATTCCAATTGTAATACCCAATTGTCGACAGATTCCGCGTCAATATTACCTTCAAGATTCAATATATCCAGATTCATTTTTGCTTTGAAGGGGCTGATTTTATTGGAGTTAGTTCTTGTCGAAGATCCTCCAAATGTTGAAGCGAATCGCATGAGAATCTTGTTGAACTGGGTGAACATTTTAGTCCATTGTCAAGCCAGAGCTTGCTCAATAAGCTGTGATGTCTCATCGGCTACACATATATCGTCTGTTTCTTCTTTCATCTATGGAGATCGTGTCTGCTTGGATTGATGAAATTGAGAGCGAGTTTGAATCGACATAAGTCAGGTAACTCGAGAGAATTGTATATGCAAGACTTAAGCAAAAACAAAATTGAGTGGGATCTAATACCAATGATCTATGTCATGTCGAGGAAGCATGAGGGGGAAAACAATTTGAATGAATGAGTCGGCTATGTTATGGCGGAAGCTTAATAAACCGAATTATCAAAATAAGGATTACGCAATACAAATAAACACAAATTCACATAGACAATATGCAGGAATGCAAACTATTCTTCTATTACTTGCAAACAAATCAAAACTGATTGATTCTGATAAGATGTATGTTACAATAGTTTACATGCTTAAAAATAAGTCTAAGACACTTGGGTGTCTTCCCTTTACATTCATTTACAAAGAATAAGTTAGAACGGTTCCAATAGTTCAACCGTTAGAGTCGACTGGAAGATAAAGAGACAGTTTGTCGAAGTTCGACAGACGCTGGTTGCATGTTGATGCTGCTTGTCGATGTCGCAAACTGCAAGATTGTAGAACATGTCAAAGGTGCGGAACATGTCACAGTATGTTGAAGTCGAGACTCATCGGAGTTGTGTCAAAATCGAAAACCTGTCGAAGTGCTGAAGTTGTCGAAGTCATGTCACGTCGAAACTTGTCGAAGTTGTATCAACAACAATGACTGGTCGAAGATGTGTCGAAATCAGCATCCGACAATAATGCCAACTACGTTGTGGATCAAATAAGGTGAGTGGGAGGTCCTAGGAGTCATTAAATGCACAAAATCATGCCAAAATTGGGCCAAATCCTCCCTAGCGCTCCTAGTCAACCACAATTCCCCAATTCAAGGAAGGGGAGTGCTCTAGCATTAAATTAGGGTGCACATGTGGAGTTTGACTGAGCTGGAGTGCTCAAGTAGGTGTGAACACTTCCTGTTTAAGTGGATATTTTTCCAATTAAGCTACCTTAGCCCAAACATAGTGTATTAATGCATAAATGACAATAAAATTGACTAGGGACTTTAGACTAAGGTACTAAGTGGTGGATTAGTGTTCTAACACCCCCCCTTAACCAAATCTTAGTACATCTCATGAAAATTAAGTGGGATGCCTTAGTAACAAAGGATCAAGTCACCCCATTACATAACATAAATTTTATTTGTCCATGCAAATTGAGGAAACGAAGGAAAACCTCATGGGATAAAACCTTCCCTCTAAAATGGACATCGGGATGAACCTGCAATAAAATAGCAGCAATAAACATCCATCACTCACTCTAAGCAAAGTTGTCAAGTGAGTGAAGGTCTTCTTAGTGAAACTCTTGGTGACAATATCAACAGTTTTCTCAGTGGATGGGCAATACTACAAGGAAATCACTCTATCATGCACTAAGCCCCGGATGTAGTGCATATGGATCTCTATGTGCTTTGTTCTCTGTCTCTGAACTGGATCAATAGATATATTGATGGCAGGTTGATTGTCCACCCAAATGTTGGTTGGAGAATCAATGGCAACATCAAATTCCCGAATAATCATTAGAGAAATTTTGAGGTCAAAAAATGGCCTTAAAACAAATAAAATGTACTATAAAAAACAACCAATCACATTCTAGTAGATGACATCATCCCCCTTGGTGAGGTGGCATTGCATGAGTTAAGAATGCTTATTTGTCAAATTTTCTATGGTGGATGAAAACACATAGTTAACCACGGTAGTGGTGTAGGTACTTTTAAGTCATAAAGTAAAGTACTCATAATGATAGTCTTTTCATAAAATAATATTATTGCATTTTCAAGTAAAGTACTCATAATGAATGTCTTTTCACACTTTCTCATAAAATAATATTATTGTCATTTTCAAGTGAAGTACTCTTAATTCATAAAGAAAGTCCTTTCACATTTTTTTATAAAATAACATATTATCATTTTTATGTTTTTAATTTTAAATTATATATTCACTCCATTCTATTTAATAACATAATGTCAAACTAATAAAGAATAATAATAGATTTAATAAATAATAATAATAATGCAATGTGGATTATAATAATATTATTAACATTTTACATGTAAATAAATTCTCAATTAAATTACATTATATTAAATTCATGAGAAAAGTACTAAATATAAAAAGTCAACATAAAATTAAAAAAATAGCTCTTAAAAATATTTTTTATTATTTAATTTCATTTGCAAGTTCAAGACAAATAAATGATAAAGGACAATAAAGTTTTTGGAAATTTATAATGAATCTTAGTCACATCAATGTAGACTTATTTTATTAATTTTATTTCTAGTGAATTTTGAAAAGCAACTCAACCATGGTTATTTATATTGTGCATAGAAAATAGTGTGGGAGGTGACTTGTCATATATACCTACCCCATAAGACCCCCAATTCATAATATTTTAATATATCTCATATTTTTGTAGTACATCTCTTAGGAGGCCATTTTTTGACCTCAAAATCTCTCTAATGTCCTTACAACCAAATACACTGTGTGGTTGCATTCACTGCTGCCCTACACTCGACCTCTGCTGATGAAAGGGAAATTGTATGTTGTTTCTTACTTGACCATAAAATAGGACCTTCAACAAACTTGAAAAGAAAACCTGAAGTGGAATTTCTATCAATGGGATCTCCAACCCAATCTGAATCAGAAAATCCAACTAGTTGCAGTGAGGAACTAGCTCCATAGTGTACCCCAAAATTCTTTGTTCCTTGGACATATTGAATGATCTTTTTGGCTTCCTTCCAATGGACCTCATGTGGCTGATACATATACCTTTATACAACACTTATAACATAAGATAAATCAGGTCTTGTATGTGTAAGGTACAACAAACTACCAACTAGCTGCCTATAGAGTGTGCAATCAACCAATGGAGAATCACCAAATTCACCAAGTTTGATGCCTGAAAGGAATGGGAACTTAGATTCCTTACAATCAGCCATTTTAAACTTAATTAGCAGGTCTAAAGCATACTTTGGTTGAATCATCATGATTCTTCTTTTATATTGCTCAATTTCCAAACCCAAAAATTGCCTTAGCAATCCTAGATCGGTCATGGCAAATTCACTATGTAGAGATAAATTAATTGAACCAATTTGTTTGTTGTAGCTCCTTGTAATTAAAATATCATCAAAATACAGTAAAATAACCTAAAAAATACCATCACATTTCTGCAAATACACATTTGGATCAGACTTTCATCGAATGAAACTAATTGAGAGAAAAAAAGCATCCATTTTTGCATACCAAGCCCTGGGGGCTTGCTTGAGTCTATATACTAATTTATTCAACCTACAAACAAGTGAAGGATCCTCTTGGAAACCTTCAAGTTGCTACATATAGATCTCTTCATGTAGCTAACCATGTAAGAATGCACTTTTAACATCCATATGGTGCACTTGCCAACCTTTACTAGTTGCAATTGCTAAAGCTAGTCTTATGGAATCCGTCTTTGCAACTGGTGCAAAGGTCTCGGTATAATCCACACCTTGGATTTGAGAGTAGAACTTAGCAACTAATATGGCCTTTTAGTTTATATCAGGACCATCATCAGCAATTTTGGTTCGAAAAATACACTTACATTGCACAATCTTTCTCTTGGGAGGAAGGGGAACCAAATCCCATGTTTCATTCTCTTGGAGAGCATGGAATACTTCTTTCATTGCTGATTTCAACCTTGGATCACGATAAGATTCCTTATATGACTATGGATCATATCCAATCATGATATAACAGTGATCAGCAAGAGCACTTTCACTTGCAAAGGAAGCATTGTTTGTTTGAGATCTAGTCTTCCGAGGCTCTTGGGAATTGCCTGCTAATTCACCTGCAGCTTGTATGATTTTTTCATCCCACTTGGGCCTTGATGGTGACTCATCTAAAGAAATTTCATCTTCATCCATGTCATTATCATAATTATCAGAAAATACAGAGCTTGAATCATTACTTACTTCGTCAAGGTGTTGAGGAGATGAGCATTCCCTTGGTGCAAGCTCAAAATATAGTATTGGTTCCTCTTCGAATTGCACACTTCTCTCAATGAAAGTTTTGAGTGTGGATGTGTCAAAGAGATTATAAACATTTGTGTCTTCACCATATCCAACCATGATACATTCCTTGCTCTGTGCCTGCAAATACTTCCTCTTTTCTGATGGAATTCGATCCCATGCTCTTGATCCAAAAATCCTGAAATTTGAGACATTTGGTTTTTGGCCAAACCATGCGTCATAGGGAGTTTTTCCTTTGACTGATTTTTGGAATTCCCTATTATGAATATCTGCAGCACAATTGATATATTAAACCCATATATTGGGGCTTATATCCCTTGCTTCAATCATGCATGTAGCCATCTCTTTGAGAGATCTATTTTTCCTCTCTACCACACCATTTTGTTGTGGTGTGTAGGGGATTGAAGGTTACATTTGAATGCCAAACGCCTCACAAAGATGCTGCAAATTTTTGTTTACATACTCCTTCCCATTACCAGTCGTAAGGATTTTTATCTTATGCCCACTTTGATTTTCCACTAAGGCCTTCCAAATTTTCAATTTCTCAAACACTTCATATTTAAATTTTAGGAAGTAAAGCAAGTAGAATCTTGAGTAGTCATATATGAAATTGAGTACATACCTTGATCCACCATAGGATGGAGTGGGTAGAGGACCAATGAGGTATGAATGTACCAATCCAAGTGGTTGTGTGTCTCTCCTTTCGATTCCCTTCTCATAGCTGTGTTCTGGATGCTTCCCAACTACACAACCAATGCAAGCTCCATTCGAAGATTTGATTTCAAGAAGCCCTTCCGCCATCTCATATTTGTGCATTGCTTGGACATAGTTGTAATTCATGTGTCCAAATATTTCATGCCATTTCTTGGAGGTCTCATTGGAATGAGAGAGGAGATCTTGGTCACTAGAATTAGCAAGAAATTTTGAGAACTTATACATCCTCTCTTGGTGGTCTACATACCCAACTGCCACAACTTGGTTTGATGAAATTTCTGAAATCTCTACCAAGTCAGGAGTAAATGTTACTCTCTTGGATTTTCCTGTATGGGTCAATTGATATACTGATAACAAATTTGCATCCAATGAAGGTACATCACTGAAATGACCATGCTCCAAATCAATCCTACCAATCCCTTTGGTCTGGATTTCAGATTCCTCTCCCATTTGAACTGCTGGTCCACTATTCGAATTGTAATAATATGCAATGATTTGGCAGCTATAGAAACTCACAATCAAACTCACAAATATGTTGCAAAGAAGAAGAGAAGGAGACAATCAATCATCACTCATAAACACAGTAGAATAGAACAATACCTCAGTATTATATAGTGAATAAGAATGTAAGTGAATGAGTACAATAGAACAATAAGGTGCATAATATAGGATTCAAATAGGCCAAGTAGGGCATTCGAGTTCCTAACTCAGAGCGTGACTTGAATGATAGTGGATTCATCATCCAGTCAATGTATTAATCATCAGAGGTAACAGTCAGTCAACTGAGTCTAACTGAGTGAAGGAGGCTCAGTGGAGGGTGCATGAGGAGTCTAACTGAGTGAGGTAGGCATGAACTAAGTGAAGGAGGATCAGTGGAGGGTGCATGAGGAGCTAACTGGAGCTAGAATGGGCAGACTAGTCTCACTGGAGGTCTATCGAAGTGAAATAGTCAGTGGGGGAGTCAATCTAGTTTCAAATCAAGGAAGAACTGAGTGATAACTGACTGATAGGTGAGAGAGGCGCCGAACTAGCTGTGGTAAGTGAGAAAGGCACCCTAGCCATGCAAAATACTGAAGAATGGTGCCTTTGGTAGCTAGGAGGCCCCCTAGGGGCTGTAGACAGGCTGTGGAGACATAGAACCAAGCTCTAGGAGCTGGGAGGTCCACCATGATGATGACTGGATGCATGCAGTGGCATGGAAATGCATGTAGCATGCAGGTAAAGAAAATCTAGAAGCAAGCTCTAGGTGCTGGGGAGACCACCATGATGATGATTGGATGCATGCAATTTCATGCAAGTGCATGCAACATGCAAAATACAAAATGATAGGGAGAATATTCCAACACCCCCCCGCAAACTATCCTATGAGGAAATAACTGAAGAATAGGGCCCTGGTTACTGAGACCAAAAGTCACCTTGTAAAACAGTAAGATAGGGCCCTGGTTAGTGAGACCAAAGGTCACCCCATACAATCAATCTAAATAAACTAAGTGAGAAAAGAGGGAAAACCCAGTGGGAAGAAAGCCCTCCCTCAAGATAGACTAAAGGTGCTAAAGTAGCATATCATGACTTACCCTTGAAGGAGGCAAGTATCCTTCTTTTCTGAAGAAGGATCGATCGATATGCAATAGATCAACAATGTGAGAAGGATGAAACCTTCCATTATGAAAATCTGATCTGGCTCTTCTATGATCATGTGAATCACCGGCAAATCGGAGTGTAGTGGTTGCCCATCGAGGAAGAGGAGGAATATCAGTTGAGAGATCTTCATTTTCTTGTGGATCTGGATCTCCCATTCACTCATCTTCATCATCAGTTGCTAGACCTTCAGGTTCTTGTGGATATGGGTCTAGCATTCTTCCATCTTCATCTTCAAATTTAGAATCTGAAATATCATGTGAAGATGTATCTATAACTAGCTCATAATCATATCCAAACTCTGAATCTGAAATCTTATGTGATGATGTATCTCTCTCTTGATCATCAATCAAGAAAGGAGATATCTTCTTTTTGGGAAGAAGTCGATCATGCTGCAAAAACATAATATGAAGATCATCATGAAGCATGTGATTTGAATCAATTGAGGTAGAATCAAAACCATGACCGTGTAGATAGTTCTTTGATATTCCTTTGAACCGACATAGGTGTGATTGTCACCAAAGAAACTACGACATGATGATAATGAATCTTCAACAAGATCACTGGTGGATGCAATAGTGGTGGTGGCCCATGAACCAATAGGTGCTAGATATTTAGGTTCTTGTGGATCTGGATCTAGCATTCTCTCAAGAAAGTTATCTTCATCTTGGGAAGAAATATATCATGCTGCAAAAACAAGTGCTTGAGTTATCCAATAATGGATGCAAGCAAATCAGATCCAAGACTTCGAAGATGGTTTCTCATGATCTCCTTTGAACCGACAGGGGTGAAATCAAAACCAAATAGGAATCCAAGCGAATGACCAATGACCAAAAAGGAATCGAATGATAGAGTCTTCCATCGTCAGTGAAACTCTGAAAACATGTGCCAATGACCAAATAGGAATCGAAAGAAAGCATATGATAAGGAGGAGTGAATGCATTACCTTCCAAATCTGATTTTACCTTCAAAGTACTCAGTAAGTCACCATCTTGCACATCAACAGGTGCATCAACTACATGAAAGTGTATGTAGTTCTTTGATATCTCCTTTGAACCAGCAAGGGTGAGATAAGAACCAAATGAACCATATAATGGTGATGTCTTGAACTTCAAATCAGATCCAATATTTTGGGGATGGTTTTTCAAGATCTTCCTTGAACCAATAGTGGTGAGATCAAAACCGAAATCTTGAGAATGTTTGGCCTTCTTAGAGTACGAAGCTCTAGCTGACTCGTGAGAAGGCCTTGTATCACCAGGAATTTTTTGCTTTCCTATATCATTCTCTCTCTCTACAACTGTAAGGGATGAATCCAATTTGGGTATGATCATTCCCATTGAAATCATCTTCTCTTCCTCTTGGTTAAGAGATTGCGTGAAATCATCAAATGAGGGAAACTTCCATCTTGGAATGGACAACTCAGCTGACTGGAAAGTAGAGACAAAAACTGAGAAATTTTCCCCCAACTTTGAGAGAATGGTAAGTATAAGCTGCTTATCTTCCTTCACTATCTCATACCTTTTCAACTGTGATATCAAGCTTTTGAACTTGGTGAGAAAGGCATTGATATAATCGAAGCTGCTAGGACTAAAAAAAATGAGCTCATTCTCCAATTTGTGTGCTACCATATCATCTTTTGTCCCAAAGAGAGATTCGAGCTTTCCCCACACCTCTTTTGGAAATGTAAGATTGATAACATGAAAGAGTAGTTCATCATAAATTGAGAGAAAGAGGAGACCAATTGCTTCATAAAACTGATCCAAGTACTTGGACTTTTCAACTGCACTGAGAGGTTCTACCATCGTTCCGTTGAGTATTCGGGTGAAGCTCTTGGATCTCATGAAGAGAGCCATCTTGGCTTTCCACTCAACATAGTTGGAAGATGTAAGCTTTAGATCTATCTAAACAGAGAAAGTAAATAGTTGAAGAAGATTCTGAATGGGTGAATAAACCTGCAAAACAATAAAGATATGCTGATGGAGAATGCTACACTTCGACTGAACACTACCTTAAGGAAAGATAGCTGCTCAAAGAAATGCTACGACCACTGCTACTGCAACTACTGCAATTCGAATAGCTACTTCTTACTTTGATACCATGTAATAATATGCAATGATCTGGAAGCTGTAGCAACTCACAATCAAACTCACAAATATGTTGCAAAGAAGAAGAGAAGGAGACACTCAATGATCACTCATAAACACAGTAGAATAGAACAATATCTCAGTATTATACAATGAATGAGAATGTAAGTGAATGAGTACAATAGAACAATAAGGTGCATAATACAGGATTCGAATAGGCCAGGTAGGGCATTCGAATTCCTAACTCATAGTGTGGCTTGAATGATAGCAGAGTCATCATCCAGTCAAGGTATCAGTCATCAGAGGTAACAATCAGTCAATTGAGTCTAACTGAGTGAAGTAGGCATTAACTGAGTGAAGGAGGCTCAGCGGAGGGTGCATGAGGAGTCTAACTGAGTGAGGTAGGCATGAACTGAGTGAAGGAGGATTAGTGGAGGGTGCATGAGGAGCTAACTGGAGTCAAAATGGGCATACTAGTCTCACTGGAGGTCTATCGGAGTGAAACATTCAGTGGGGGAGTCAATCTAGCATCAAATCAAGGAAGAACTGAGTGATAAATGACTGGTAGGTGAGAGAGGCACCTGACTAGCTGTGGTAGGTGAGAAAGGCACACTAGCCATGCAAAATACTGGAGAAGGGTTCCTTTGGTAGCTGGGAGGCCCCCTGGGGGCTGTAGACAGGCTGTGGAGAGCAAGAACCAAGATCTAGGAGCTGGGAGGTCCACCATGATAAATGACTGGATGCATGCAGTGACATGCAAATGCATGCAGCATGTAGTTTTGCATGCAGATAAAGAAGAGCTAGAAGTAAGCTCTAGGTACTGGAGAGACCACCATGATGATGATTGGATGCATGCAAGTGCATGCAACATGCAGATCTGCATGCAAAATACAAAATGATGGGGAGAATATTCCAACACGAATGCATAGAGGAGAAGATATATCTAGATGAAACCATGTGCCTAGATGCCCCTGAATCAACAATAAAAGATGAGGAATTAGAATTACCTGCTACCAAGGCATGAAATTTCTCCTTGTTGTTAGAATTGGAGGTGCCATCTTTCTTCCTTGCGCCACCAGGGACAAGGATGTTGTTTTTCTCCAGCAGGTGAGCCATGGTATCAATGGTTTTCTTCATGCAGGAGCTCTCTGGATGCCATCCCTTGTGGAAATAGGTGCATTTGGTCTTCTCGTTCCCTTTCTTGTCCTTCTCCTTGGAAGGATTCGAACCCCCATCAGTGGATTTGGGTTTATCAAACTTCCTCTTCTTTGGATGCTTCGAATTATTTGCCTTCTGCTTTCCCTTGGAGGCATTCGAAACACCCATTGCCAAATATTGATCTTTAGATTTGATGGTTCCCATTTGAATGAGCTTGTCTTTCTCTTGAGTGAGGCATTCCATGAAGGTTTCCAGTGTTGGAATTTTCCAATTTCGAAGTGTCATCTTTGCAGAATGGAAGGTGCTTACAAACACTAAAAATTATGGACCTAGCTTCGAAAGGATGGACAATATCAATTGTTCCTCTTTCTTAACAATTCCACATTGCTGCAACTGAAGTACTAGAGACTTGAACTTAGTGAAGAACTCCTGTATGGCTTCAAAATGTGCTGGGCTCAAGCTGATGAGCTCGTTTTCAAGTTGATGTCCTCTTAATTCATTAGTTTTCCCAAAGATTGATTCTAGCTTAACCCAGACTTCATTTGGGGTGTCAAACTGTCTGTATGAAATAAGAGCTCTCTCGAAATGAGCTAAGTAAGGACACGAGATTCGAGTTAGAGTCAATTCATTGTCCTTGGATGGAAAGCCACATTATCTTAATACATTTCAGAGTTAAATGCTCTTCTTAAAAACAAGGGTTTATACTTGCGGGATTATCCATTCTCTAAACTGAATGCATAAACAACATTTCCTTTGACTAATATCTTATTGACTGCCACGATATTTTATACAGAGGATATTTGCATAAGAATCATATTGCATAACTACGATTTAAATGTGATTTTATATCATGCATCTAGTTTAGTATGATAAGCCTATAGCTATGCTCGGGGAGTAGCTTGATAAGCGAAACCGACATTGTAAATATATCAAGTGCTGGAGCGCACACATTCAAGGCATATGTGTTTCGACTCAACTGAAACATTTAATTGTTGTAGCATTCTTGTATGGGATGCAACTACCTTTCTGTTTGGTGCATAGACATTCATAATTTAAATGGAAAGCATTATATATTACCCAGTAAATTGAATGCAAAATACATGAAGCTAAGTTTGGCGAACCCATCAAATTTGTGCACAACCATTATAGACAAAAGATGTAAGTATTATCCATTTGTTGCGAATCACACGTTTAGCCATTATAAAGGTTGAACGCCATACGATACATAACAACTCTGTTTAATTAATAAAATAAAAAGAGACAAAGGCCGAGAGCTTCATGGGCATGCCATTATTTCATCATCATGGCTAGGATTGCAGTTTTCAACTTCCAGGGAAAGGCATTGGCTTGGTGGGATGATCTCAAGCTGACTTGCTCGATCAAAGAGAAGAAGGTAAAGTGGAAAACTTTTGCAACATTATTCAAACAAAAGTACTTGTCTGAAACGTACTTTGATAAAAAGGTAAAATACTTTTACGACCTTAAGCTGGGACAAAAAAAAATGGAGGAATTAATCAGTAAATTTCTAGACTTTCTCAAGTATGTTCCTTACATTCAAGATGAGAAAGTAAGAATTCAACATTTTATGAACTATTTTTTGTTTGGGTACAAGAATCAGATAGAGTTTGATGATCCTAAGACTCTGGAAGATGCTTTTAGAAAAGCTATATTGTGTTCTGAACAGGGGCAGAACAAAGATGAAGTGTCAAAAAGGTGGAACGAAAAGAAGAAAACCAAATTTGATAATAGGAAGAAGGGACACAAGCCCAATGATTTCAGAAACCAGGCTATGAGGGCACCTTTCAACAACAGGTCGAGGGCAGCAAGCCACAATCCAAGTTTGTTCCACCCATTAAGAATTTTAACACTGAAGGAACCAGAAAACAGGAAAATACACCAGCTAAGCCACAACTCACATGTTGGGTTGCCGAGGAAATCATACATGGCATGACTGTCCTCACAAGAAAGATCAAAATAGATAAGTGCAAAACCTTCAAGAGGCTTCCACAGTCCAATTTATAGCAAGGACTTCGAAAATCTATGCTACATTGAACAACCATCAAGCAGAACACCAACCCTCTTTAATCGAGGTTGAAGGTATGATTTCCGGGACAGTCGTGTCTATCTTGATTGATTCTGGCGCATGTAAAAGTTGTGTAAACCCAAAACTGTGTGAGTCATGCAAACTTAGTAAAAACAAATACATGCAGCCTTGGCTGGTGCAAATGGAAATAGGGACAAAAAGGAAAGTTTATGAAGTAGTTAATCAATGCTCCTTGAAGTTGAATGAATCCTACACTAGCGTAGATTTAAATGTTTTACCATTTAGATCATACAATTTGCTCATCGGTATGGATTGGATAGAAAAACATAGGGCTGTTATTGACTCCTATAAAAAATATCTCACTTTCATGAATGATGTTGGACAGCCTGAAAAGATTCAAGGAATATTGAGAGCAGTGAAATTAAGGGCATTTTCCACTCTTCGATTTAAAAGAAATGCACACGAAGGGTGCAAACTCTATGTTGTCCACATGACAGAAAATCAACAAAATTAAATTTCAGAGTTTACAAAATATCTTGTTTTGGATGAATTTGAGGATGTGTTTCTCGAGGAGGTTCCGGAGTTACCTCCTAGATGAGAACCGTATTTTACCATAGACTTGTCCCTGAGAATAGTACCAAATTCTAAGGCACCTTATCAGATGAATACACCTGAATTGATAGAGCTGAAAGCACAATTGCAGGTGCTGTTGTAAAAAGGGCATATCTGTCCAAGTGTATCCTCGTGGGGAGCACTGGTGATTTTTGTATGGATGAAATATGGAACTTTCCAGCTGTGGATAGAATATATACAGCTAAACAAAGTAACCATCAAGAATTGATATCCCTTGCTAAGGATCGACGATCTGTTCGATCACATTGGGGGTTCTACTATCTTTTCAAAAATTGATCTAAGGTCAGGTTATCATCAAATCAGAATCAAGGAAGAAGATGTGCATAAAACAGCTTTCCGTACTCGCTATGGACATTATGAGTTCGTGGTGATGCCATTTTGTTTGACGAATGAACCAACCACGTTTATGTGCTTAATGAATACTGTTTTCAGCAAGTACTTCGATAAATTTGTTGTAGTATTTATTGATGACATACTCATCTATTCGAAGAATGAAAGAGAGCACGAGGAACACCTAAGGTTGGTGCTGCAAGTTCTACAAGAAAATCATCTTTATGGAAAATTATCCAAGTGTGACTTCTACATGGATCAAATACAATACTTGGGTCACATTATCTCTGCCCAGGGTATTGTGGTGGATCTAGACAAAATCTAGGCCATAATGAGCTGGCCTACTCCCCAAAATGTAAGCGATGTCTTTTCTTTCATAAGACTTGCCGGGTACTATAAAAAATTCATTGAAGGAATTTCTAAGATGGCCCATCCCATTACCTCTATGTAGAGGAAAGACGTTAAGTTTCTTTGGATAGCCAAGTGTGAGGCAAGATTCGCAAAGACGAAGCAATTGCTCAGTTCCTCCCCTATTCTAAAAGTGGCTGATCCATTTGGTGATTTTGTTGTATGCAAGGATGGTTTAAGAGGTGTGCTAATGCAAGATGGTTCAGTAATTGGGTATGAATCTAGAAAGCTGAAAACGCGTGAAATAAGCTATGCAACGCATGATTTAGAACCGACTGCCATAATTCATGCTTTAAGAATGTGGAGACATTACCTTCTTGGAAAAAGGTTTGTTTTGAAAACTGATGACATTGGGCTGAAATATATTTTTGAATAGCCAAACCTGAATGGAAGGCAAGCAAGGTAGTTGGCTTTCTTAAGCAATTTTGGCTTTGAAATTCAGCATATCAAAGGAAAGGAAAATAAAATTGTTGGTGCACTAAGTAGACGCATGCACCTACTAAATATGGCTTTAGTTAACAGTTTTCAAACTGATTTAATGTCGCAAATCCGGACGGGTGCTAAAAAAGACCAAAAATATTTGAAATTAAGACAAAAATGTCTTGCAGAAAATTCAGATCAACAAGCAACTTATTACAACATCTCCAAACATGGGCTGCTGCAGTTTAAAAATAGGTTGTACATACTGGATCATCCAGAACTAAAGCAACTGATTTTGGATGATTTTCATAAGAGACCATATTTTGGTCATCCAGGTTATCAGAAAATGATAAAAGCTGTTAAAAAACAACATTATTGGCCTAGAATGAAATCATAAATTGCTGAATACATTGCAAAATGCATGGACTTTCAGCGGGTGAAAATAGAACATCAACATCTGGTTGGTTTGCTGTAGCCTATACCTGTACCGGAATGGAAATGGGAGACCATTTCTATGGATTTTATAATCGGTTTGCCTAAAAATAACAAGAAACATGATGCCATCATGGTGGTAGTGGATAAGAGGACTAAGGAAGCTCACTTCATACCAGTCAAATCCACTTTCAAGGAAATAAACATTGCAGAGGTTTTCATGAAAGAAGTCTTTCGACTTCATGGAATTCCCTAGGTGATTATATCTGACAGGGACACCAAGTTCACCTCACACTTTTGGAAGGATCTGTTTACAGGTTTGGAGACTAAATTGAGTTTTAGTACAGCCTACCATCCACAATTCGATGGACAGACTGAAAGGGTGAACCAAATCCTTGAAGACATGCTTCACTTGTATGTCATGGATAACCCAAAACAGTGGAAGAACTACCTACACTTAGCTGAATTTACCTACAACAATGGTTAACAAAATTCTACAGGAATGAGTCCATTCGAAGTGTTGTATGGAAGAAAGTGTAAAACCCCTATGACTTGGTATGATCTGGTAAATCGGATTGTGATGGGTCCCAAAATGCTAGCTAAACTAGAAAACATTGTGCCGAAAGTTAAAACGAACTTAAAAACTTCCCAAGATAGACATAAAATCTATGTTGATCAGCATAGAGAACATAAAGAATTTGAAGTTGGGGATCATGTATTCCTAAGAGTGAAAGAAAAGAAAAGTTCTTTGAGCTTGGGCAAGGTTGCCAAACTTGCACCAAGTTTTTGTGGTCCTTTCCAAATACTTGCTAGAGTAGGACCTGTTGCTTATCAATTAGCTTTACTAGCAAATTTTAAAGTGCATGATGTGTTTCATGTTTCATTGCTGAAGAAATATGTATATGATCCTAATTATATTGTGAACTGGCATGTGATCCAGGTGGAATTAGAAGGAGACTTCTAGATAGACCCTATATGCATACTGGATCGGAAAGAGGCGGTACTTTGGAATCGAACCATCGTTTAGGTAAAAGTGCAATGGGATAACTATAAGCCTGAAGAGGCTACCTGGGAAATGGAAGAGGAAACGTGAACAACATACCCTTTCCTGTTTGAAGAAGTACATGACACAAACTAGATTTTCATACTATGTTATTTTTTGTTTTGCAAAACTGGTTAGCATCGAGGACAGTGAAAACTTAAGGGGAGGGGAAATGTAATACCCAAATTTTGGACTTTGAACCCCTATTATATTTCTGCTAAGTATTATTTCATTTTACTTAGGTGATTTTAGAAATATGATAAATTGATTTCTAATGACCATGTGGACCAGCACATTAAGGGTTGGAGGGAAAATGCCAAATTATAATAATAATAAGAAATTATTATTGGAGAGAAATGGCAAACCTTAAAGAAAAGATTTGAGAGACTAATGAATTAAAAGAATTCATAAAATGAGAAATTCCTCACCTAAGAGAATAAAAAGTGAAACTCTTTGAAAACCCTCATTCATTTATTCATTCATTCTACACACTCTCATGATCATCAATGCACAAGAGAAATGGGAACCTGGAAGAACCAAATAACTTGAGACAAAATGAGGATAGATTTGGGAGAACCAAACTAGTCCTGAAGATAGCTGAAGGAAGATAGATTTGGGACAACCAAACTGGTCCTGAAGCCAGGTGAAGGAGAACAGATTTAGGAGAACCAAATTGGTCTTGAAGCTAAGTGAATGAGGACAGATTTGGGAGAACCAAACTGGTCCAGATTAAGAGTAATATTGCAGCTGAGTATTGGCTTGGACACTTAATTGTGTGTAGGTAGGAGAACTACCCCAGGCTTGCAGGAGCACTTCATTTTACTCTGTATAGGCTCTGTAATTGATTCTTTTAATGGCTGAGGCTTAAAAGGCCCTCAAGCATATCGGAGCTCAGGAGTACTGAGTTGGATCTTGGGTTTCCTGCTCCCACTGAAATATCCTAAATAAATTGGGTAAACCATTTAAGCATAAATTAAAAACTACACTTTGACCTGGGGGACTGTGAACTCACCTTAGGGGTGACCTGAAAGCAAGGAGTACTTGTTGGTCAAAGGCTGGGAGGTTTGTGCTTGGTTCCAGTAGTCATCTAAACTCAGATAAGTTTACATATTGAACCTATATGCTTATTTTATGGATAGTATTAGAATGTGTTTATATTAATTCTTGGAAGTACTGTTAATTGATCTATTATTTAATATCTATTTATGTGTATACTGTGTACTAATTTTCTGAGTAAAGATCTGCCATGAAATTCCTAGATCTATGTCATCTGATATAGTTTCATAATCTGAGTGAAATACCTAAAGTATTCATGGTTTATGTTGTTGTATGAATAAGTATAATTTCTGATGCAGATATGGGAATAGACATATTGTTTTAATCAAGGTTGTAAGCCTGAGAGATGCATCCTAGAGTGAATATGCTGTAAATGCTAACCTATGTTTTTATGCATGCATTTTATACAGAGTATATTCATTTCTATATGAATGACAGAACTAGGGTTACATATATTTTCTTATGTATTTCAGGCAGACATGTAAACCTAAGGGTTTACATGTCAAGCATCAAAATAATTACAAACCTTCTTTTCTATTTTTCTTAGATCAAGATGAACATAACATTTTCTTAGATGTTATTAATGAAATGCTTATCCTGAATCTACTCATACATTCATGTTACAGTTCTATATATGAATGACTTGTGTTTCCAGATGCATTTTTTATTCCTACTAACACGCTTAGTATAGGATTTGTACAGTCGTGATATCCCTGCAAGAGTTGGATCGTGGTCCATGTTATGGAACCCACCGAATAAAAAATATACATATAAATATTACAGAATGGATTCATATTTACATTTAGGATTTCCTAAAGTTTTGTTCACACTTGTTACTATTTTCCTAAGATGCATAATAAGTTTCGAATGCCTTTTATCATGGTAGATGGTGTGATTTTAATAGGGCGAATCATATAAATTATTTTTCCCTCGGTATGAGCTAAGTAAGGACACCAGATTCGACATAGAGTCAATTCGTGGTCCCTGGCGGGAAAGCCACATTATCTTAATAAGTTACAAGGTTAAATGCTCTTCTTAAAAACAAGGGTTTATACTGGTGGCATTATCCATTCTCTAAACTGAATGCGTAAACAACATTCGCTTTGACTAATATCTTATTGACTGCCATGATATTTTATACATAGCATATTTGCACAGGAATCATACTGCATAACTACTATTTAAATGCGATTTTATATCATGCATCTAGTTTAACATGCTAAGACTTCGGCTATGCTCTGGGAGTAGCTTGATAAGAGAAACCGACATCGTAAATATTTGAAGTGCTGGAGCGCACACAGTGAAGGCATATGCATTTCGACTCAACTGAAACATTTAATTGTTGTAGCATTCCTTTATACCCTACGAATTTATGGGATGCAACTACCTTTCCGTTTGGTGCATACACATTCATAAGTTAAATGGAAAGAATTATATATTCAACAGTAAATTGAATGTGAAATACACAAAGCTAAGTATGGCGAACCCATCAAATTTATGCACAGACATTATACACAAAATATGCAAGTATTATCCATTTGCTGCGAATCACACATTTCTCCATTATAAAGGTTGAACTCCATACGATACATAACAACTTTTTTTAATTAATAAAATAAAAAGAGACAGAGGCCGAGAGCTTCATGGGCATGCCATTACAGTATCAAAACAAGCAGTAATAACAAGCTACGGCTTAAACGTTCACATTTTACAAATGAATTCATTATTTACAAACTGAATGTTACGATCCAGAGCGAATTCTCTTCTTTCAACACCTTATTCCTTCAAGGGTCAACCCTAGTTGTGGCGGTAAAAACCATCGACCACACCTAGTATGGCCAAAACCACAGAGGTCTCAAGGACAAGCTTCCACGAGCAACAAGCATAACGCTTCTGCATTTTGGGGCCAAAGGCCACCACTCTTAAAAGCAGTGAATTAAACAACCCAACCCTTAAACCTTTGAATGTTTAAGTAACTCATCCCTGAACTACGGGGTGAAACCACTCAGTCTTCAAGTAGTGGTGAATTACATGGTGGTTTGGGGAACCTTATCCCCACGCTCAGTGTTGGTGTGGAGTCGCTCCGCATTCCTTAGCTTTCACCACCTTCATGCTGACTTTCCAAACCACTACGAGAGGTTAACCATGTATCAATTGAAACAGTAAATACTTAGATTTAGCACAACTTGCAGTAAGGTTGTTACGAACCATATTACCTATAAGCAGAGGAGTTTCGTTGCCACGCCGCACCTGAGAACACATACAACAAGTGACAATGTTAGTCAAAGCTCAGAGAATTATAAATGTTTAGTATTACAGTGAACAAGTTACGAAATTGGGCCTTCACTTACTAGTGCATGCAATATTAGAACGTTGGCGGTGTCATTGTATTTTATTCTGGGAATTGGCATGGCATCGTATCTAGCCCCACTGGTTCATAGTGTACGAGCTCGTTGCGCAGGGCAGCAAGCCCTCTGCGCATAACCTCAACGAAAAAACATTGTCTACCATTGAACATCAAGCCTTTTACCATGTTATGGGCACTAGAAAGGGAGGGTGATTGTAACCACTGACCCCGGTTTCTGAAGAAGTTATGACTTATGCCATGGATCGCTGATGTGAAGATCATGGAGTCTTGGATCAACGGTGATGTAGAGTTCACAATTGCCAATAAATCCACCATGCTAAGATCAACGGTGGAGAAGGATCGAAGAATTTAATGGACCCTACGTAAGGGACGCAGTACAAGTCACTGAGTCGATAGCACGACATGCTGAGTTATTTTTAGGTGGGATTCTCATTTATTATACCAACCACTGTCCACAAAGACCTAGCCACAACACAGTATTTCACCTTCCACATCGCTTACCTTCCATATGGCAAGCCAACTGGGGGTCAAAACATTTGAATAGGTTGGTTTATCCTGTGTGGCTTCGACACATCACTACCTAGGCCACTCGTTGAAACATACAGTGCCAACACTCTATTATTTCGTGATTTTGCATGTGCTATCCACATTAGCATGAAAATCGTATTCGTTCATTAAACCCTTAAGTCGTTGCTTGAAACCCTTAATTCTTACTTTGGTTATTTTGTGTATTATGTTGGCAATAAGTGCCATGAAGTGACATTTAGTAACATTGTATTGTTGGTAGGATCCATACATTTGTGGCACAAAATTGGAATGTATTGCATTAAAGGCATGTTAGGCCTTAGTCCATGTTTTGGGACGTATAATATATACATATATATATATATATATATATTATTAGTTGTAGACGATTTAAGTTTTAATTTAACATTATTAATATAATTATCCTTGCATATTATTATATTTGGCATTTAAGCCATGATCCAAACTTTAGAGATAGGCTATATATATATAAATAGATGTATTTATATATATATGTAACTATATTAATTATAAAGTTAAGTCATTCTAATATTGTTTAAAATGGTGGATATATGTTATGTGGATTCACATCCATATGTTTTATATGTGTTCAATGTGTTGATGAAATTAATATATATGCATATAATTATTAGGTTAAGCGTAATGCTGCAATTATCACATGATATTCCCCATAGTGTTTAATGGATTATAATTGCACAAACATAGGTACCTTAAGAATGGTCATAATCTATTATGACCTTAGCCTAGTAATGTTGCAAGTATTGCTAGGGCTTGTTTAATACAACCGCATAGGTTATGTGTTGGGGACATATAACCATGACAAGTTAAAATGATGTTCATTTAAGGCAATGAAAAGATAGTCATTGTGTAATGACGTATTAATGAATGATGATATAGTTGTTAATGCCATTTATTTCCTATCACTTTTGTGGTCATAAGTGGTTAGGAGCTAGCGCACATGTAATTGCTGACATTTGAGTTGTCCTTTCATGTGAGCATTTTATTGAAGAGTTACGCCAGTTGTAGCGATAGCTAGAGTTGGTGTTTTCCGCATTTTAAGTGATTGGAGTCTTTATTCAAAAAAAAATCGCATAGAAGAGACATGACAAATTGGTATCAGAGCACGGTCACTGCACTAGGACCTTAGGCTCATTTGCGCGAATGTTGTGTTTTTAATTTAGAGATAGATAACTAAAATTTCCTATAGCATATTGTTTTGAAATTTTTATGTAATTACATTGTTGTGCTGACTTCTAACAAACAGTTGTTGAACACACTTAGACAGCACAGTGGTTGAAACAGTAAAATGGCATAAATGAATTCTATGGAGTAGGAAGGAAGGATGGCTATAGAAACATCCAGTCAGCGAGGCGAAATGGCCAGCAGCCAGGGGAGGAACCAGAACTTGCCACAAGGAGCGACAACATCCAGTGAGATGTTAGAAATGTTAAAAAGTCTGAAGGGTGAATTGATCAGTATTAAAGAATATAACATTAAAAAATTTGAAGAACAACATGAAATAAATGCCATTCTGCTGCAAAAGTTGACAGAGAAAGAAAATAGTCACCTCCCCACACCGTAGGAGGAGCCTGCAGAAAAATTAGTCACAAAAATAAATTCAAAATTTAAGGTTACACCTCCAAGAATTTATGCGAGCTATAATATGGACGTCAGTGATGAAGAGTCACACGACGAATATTCTGAAGAGTATGTTCCTAAGAAGAAAAAGAAGACTGGAAAAGTAAATCATCTACATTCGGAATTGAGAAAAATCAAGCCTCCTACTTTTAAGGGAGAAATTAAAACCAGAGAAGAAGTAGAACTGTGGCTGAGAGACATGGAGAAATATTTATCCATGTTTGATTATTACAGTATCATAAAGGCTAGGATTGCGGTTTTCAACTTGCAGGGAAAGGAATCGGCTTGGTGGGATGATCTCAAGCTGACCCACTAGATCAAAGAGAAGAATGTAAAGTGGAAATTTTTTTCAACATTCTTCAAAAAAAAGTACTTTTATGAAAGGTACTTTGATGAAAAGGTAAAATACGTTTACGACCGTAAGCTAGGACATCAAACCATGGAGGAATTAATCAGTAAATTTCTAGGCTTGCTCAAGTATGTTCCTTACATTTGAGATGAGAAAGTAAGAATTCAACGTTTTCTGAACTGTTTTCCATTTGGGTACAAGGATCAGATAGAGTTTGACGATCGTAAGACTCTAGAAGATGCTTTCAGAAAAGCTAGATTGTGTTATGAACAGGGGCAGAACAGAGATGAAGTGCCAAAAAAGTGAAACAAAAAGAAGAAAACCAAATCTGATAACAGCCAGAAGGGACACAAGCCCGACCAAATCAGAAACCAGGTTACGAGGGCACCTTTCAACAATAGGTTCGAGGGAAGCAAGCCACAATCCAAGTTTGTTCCACCCATTAAGAATTTTAACACTCAAGGCACCAGAAAACAAGAACATACAACAACTAAGCCACCACTCACATGCTGGGCCTGCGAAGGAAATCATAGATGGCATGACTATCCTCATAAGAAAGACCAAAATAGATCAGTGCAAAACATTAAAAAGGCTTCCACAGTCCAAGATATAGCAAGGACTCCGAAAATCTATGATGCATTGAACAACTGTCAAGCAGAACACCAAGCCTCTGTAATCAAGGTTGAAGGTATACTTTCTGGGACACCCGTGTCTATCTTGATTGATTATGGCGCATGTAAAAGTTATGTAGACCCAAAACAGTGTGAATCATGCAAACTTTGTAAAAACAAATACATGCAGCCTTGGTTGGTGCAAATGGAAACAACGACAAAAAGGAAAGTTTCTGAAGTAGTTAATCAGTGCCCCTTGAAGTTGAATGAATCCTACACTAGTGTAGATTTAAATGTTTTTCCATTAGGATCATATGATTTGCTCATCAGTATGCTTTGAATCAAAAAACATAGGGTTGTTATTGCCTTCTATCAAAAATCTCTCACTTTCATGAATGATGTTGGACAGCTTGAAAAGATTCAATGAATATTGAGAAAAGTGAAATTAAGGGAAATTTCTGCTCTTCAATTGAAAAGAAATGCATGGAAAGGGTGCAAACTCTATGCTATCCACATGATAGAAAATCAACAAAATGAAATATCAGATTTTACGAAACATCCTGTTTTGGCTGAATTTGAGGATGTGTTTCCTGAGGAGATTCCGAAGTTGCCTCTTAGAAAAGAACTGGATTTTACCATCGACCTGTCCATAGGAACAATACCAAATTGTAAGGCACCTTATTGGATGAGTACACCTGAATTGATAGAGCTGAAAGCACAATTGCAGGAGTTGTTGGAAAAAGGGTATATCCGTCCAAGTGTATCCTCGTGGGGAGCACTGGTGATTTTTGTATGGAAGAAAGATGGCACTTTTCGACTATGCATAGACTATAGACAGCTAAACAAAGTAACCATCAAGAATCAATATCCCTTTCCAAGGATAGACGATCTGTTTGATCAGGTTGGGGGTGGTACTGTCTTTTCAAAAATTGATCTAAGGCGGGGTTATCATCAAATCATAATCAAGGAAGAAGATGTGCATAAAACAACTTTCCGTACTTGCTATGGACATTTTGAGTTCATGGTGATACCATTTGGTTTGACGAATGCACCCGCCATGTTTATGTGCTTAATGAATAATGTTTTCAACAAGTACTTGGATAAATTTGTTGTAGTATTTATTGATGACATACTCATCTATTCGAAGAACGAAAGAGAGCATGAGGAACACCTAAGGTTGGTGCTGCAAGTTGTACGAGAAAATCAGCTTTCTGCAAAGTTATCCAAGTGTGACTTCTACAAGGACCAAATACAATACTTGGGTCACATTATCTCCTCCCAAGGTATTGTGGTGGATCCCGACAAAATCAAGGCCATAATGAGCAGGCCTACTCCCCAAAATGTAAGCGATGACCGCTCTTTCATGGGACTAGCCAGGCACTATCAAAAATTCATTGATTGATTTTCTAAGGTGGCCCATCCCATTACCTCTCTGCAAAGGAAATAAGTTAAGTTTCTTTGGATAGCCAAGTCTGAAGCAAGCTTCACAAAGCTGAAACAGTTGCTCACTTCTGCCCCTATTTTAAAAGTGGATGATCCATTTCATGATTTTGTTGTATGCACAGATGCATGCAAGGATGGTTTGGGAGGCGTGCTAATGCAAGACGGTTCAGTAATTGGGTATGAATCTAGAAAGATGAAAATGCATGAAGCAAACTATGCGACGCATGACTTAGAACTAGATGCCATAATTCATGCTTTAAGAATGTGGAGACATTACCTTCTTGGAAAAAGGTTTGTTTTGAAAACTGATCACATTGGGCTAAAATATCTTTTTGAAAATCCAAACCTGAATGGAAAAAAAGCATGGTGGTTGGCTTTCTTAAGCGAGTTTGACTTTGAATTTCAGCATATCAAAGGAAAGGAAAATAAAATTGCTGACACACTTAGTAGATGCATGCACCTGCTAACTATGGCTTCAATTAACAATTTTCAAACCGATTTAATGTCGCAGCTCTGGACGGTAGCTAAAAAAGACCAAAACTATCTGAATTTAAGACAAAAATGTCTTGCAGAAAATTCAGATCGGCAAGAAACTGATTACACCATCTCCAAAGATGGGTTGCTACTGTTTAAAAACAGGCTGTACATACCGGATCAGTCAGAACTAAATCAACTTATTTTCGCTGAATTTCACAAGAGACCATATTCTAGTCATCCATATTATCAGAAAATGACAACAGCTGTTAAAAAATAGCATTATTGGCCTAGACTGAAATCAGAAATTGCTGAATACATTGCAAAATGCATGGACTATCAGTGGGTGAAAATAGAACATCAACATCCGGCTGGTTTGCTGTAACCTATACCTGTACCAGAATGGAAATGGGAGACCATTTCTATGGATTTTATCACTGGGTTACCAAAAAATAACAAGCAACATGATGCCATCATGGTGGTAGTGGATAAGATGACTAATGAAGCTCACTTCATACCAGTCAAATCCACTTTCAAGGCAATAAACATTCATAGGTTTTCATGAAAAAAGTCTTTCGACTTCATGGAATTCCCAAGGTGATTATATCTGCCAGGGACACCAAGTTCACCTCACACTTTTGGAAGGATCTGTTTATAGGTTTGGGAACTAAACTGATTTTTAGTATAGCCTACCATCCACAAACCGATGGACAGACTGAAAGGGTGAACCAAGTCCTTGAAGGCATGCTTCGCTTGTATGTCATCGATAACCCAAAACAATGGGAAAACTACCTACACTTAGTTGAATTTGCCTACAACAATGGTTACCAAACTTCTGCAGGAATGAGTCCATTCGAAGTGTTGTATGGTAGAAAGTGTAAAACCCCTATGACTTGGGATGATCCGGCAACACAGATTGTGAAGGGTCCCAAAATGCTAGCTGAACTAGAAAAATTGTGTAAAAAGTTAAAATGAACTTAAAAACTGCCCAAGACAAGCACAAAAGCTATGTTGATCAGCATAGAGAACATAAAGAATTTGAAGTTGGGGATCATGTATTCTTAAGAGTGAAATTAAAGAAAAGTTCTTTGATCTTGGGCAAGGTTGGAAAACTTGCACCAAGATTTTGTGGTCCTTTCCAAATACTTTCTAGAGTAGGACTCGTTACTTATCAGTTAACTTTATCAGCAAATTTTAAAGTGAATGATGTGTTTCATATTTCATTGTTGAAGAAATATGTATATGATCCTAAGCATATTGTGAACTGGAATGTGATTCAGGTGGAATCAGAAGGAGACTTCCAGACAGACCCTATATGCATACTGGATCAGAAAGATGCAGTACTTCGGAATCGAACCATCGTTCAGGTAAAAGTGCAATGGGAGCACTATAAGCCTGAAGAGGCTACCTGGGAAATGGAAAAGGAAATGCGAGCAGCATACCCTTTCCTATTCGAAGAAGTGCATGACACAAAATCAATTTTCTTATTATGCTATTTGTTGTTTTGCAAAACTGGTTAACACCGAGAACAATGAAAAATTAAGAGGAGGGGAAATGTAACACCGCAATTTTGGACTTTGAATCCCTATTATATTTATGCTAAGTATTATTTAATTTTACTTAGGTGATTTTAGAAACATGATAAATTGATTTCTAATGACCATGTGGACCAGTACATTAATGAGATGGGAGTCACACTCCCCTAAGGGTTGGAGGGAAAATGCCAAATTATAATAATAATAAGAAATTATTATTGGAGAGAAATGGAAAACCCTAAAGAAAAGATTTGAAAGACTAATGAATTAAAATAATTCATAAAATGAGAAATTCCTCACCTAAGAGAATAAAAAGTGAAACTCTTTGAAAACACTCATTCATTTATTCATTCATTCTACACACTCTCATGATCATCAATACACAAGAGAAATGGGAACCTGGAAGAACCAAATAACTTGAGACAAAATGAGGACAGAATTGGGAGAAAAAAATTGGTCCTGAAGAGAGGTGAAGGAGGACAGATTTGGGAGAACCAAACTAGGCCTGAAGCCAGGTGAAGGAGGACATATTTGGGAGAACCAAACTGGTCCTGATGCCAAGTGAATGAGGACATATTTGGGAGAACCAAGATGGTCCAAATTAAGAGTAATCTTGCAGCTGAGTATATGCTTGGCCACTTGATTGTGTGCAGGTAGGAGAACTACCCCATGTTGATGTATATGTAACTTCGGAATGTATTTCACATATATGTATATTGTATTCCTATAGAGATGTTATTATTCCTCTATATAGAAGTGTATCCATTTATATTGTAAGTGTCGTAACTTATAATTGATGGGTTATTGGACCACCTTGTTGGGGTCAACCCTGTATAAGTCATGTGGGTCAAAGGGTTATTAGACCACCCTATTGGGGGTCGACCCAGTCAGCTTTATGTTATGTGGTTAAGTTAAGGCCGACCTAGTAAAGGTTATTAGGCAAGT
The DNA here is from genome assembly GCA_027924585.1 of Larix kaempferi. Lineage (NCBI taxonomy): Eukaryota > Viridiplantae > Streptophyta > Pinopsida > Pinales > Pinaceae > Larix > Larix kaempferi. The sequence goes on from BSBM01000761.1 coordinate 14,589,530, forward strand.
CAAGTCAAGTATAAATAGAGTGCGGGAGGCACTCTATTTGATCGTTCTATTCTCTCTCACACTCTCGGGAGAGTGGTGCACTTGTGGAGGAGGAGAATCTGCTGCTAGGATATGTCTATCTCTTATGCTTGGGTTGTATCATTGCTCCATCTATCTCTGAGGAAGTTATTGGGGTTTTTCACCTTTATGTTTTTCCCCAAGTAAACTCTGTGTCTCTTGTGTGCTTGCATTATTATTCATGATTGATATGCTATAGATATGCTGTACATGTTGTTCTCTTAGTTAAGAACCTAGATCAGATTGAAGTAAATTCTGAAAAATTAACATCGTATCAGAGCTAGCCTAAAAGAAGGCATGGTATGGCATGTATGACACTTGTTGCACTTACGATGCTAGGGCTTGATATAGCAAAAACCAGTCATCGTAACACTTTCGCCATAAATCCATTTTGGAGAAGTTGTTGGATCTGAAACTTTTACAAGTAGAAGATCAGATCCCCATGTACCTTGTGTCCAAAGGACAACTTCTAATTCGTTGTACTTTGTGTTTTATGATCTGTACAATATAGGGTTTCTACCTCTTCCAGATATGAGTCATAAACAGGTGACCTAGGAAAAAAGGTCATAACTTGGGCTAGGAAGCTCATAACCAGTGATGCGTGGCACGCCGTACACATTCGCTCTCCTGTTTTATCCCATAAACAGGCCACGTTGCGACACTTGGCATAACTCTCTCTCAGAGAATCCAATTGAGGTCAGACCTGTAGGGTTTGAAAGATGATAGGTCGGGATACCATAGGTAGAAGTTTCAGACTCCGTGGATCGAAAAGTTCATAGTTACACCAGAAACAATCAGGTACATATTTCTGTCAAAACATAATTATGTTTGAGCACCTTCATTCATGGCTTTCAGAATTTAGGGTTTCGGAGAAAGTTGGAATTTTTGTAATCGGAGAATACAGTTGAATACTACTCATCAATATCAAAATTTAGAGACCAATATCAAAATTTTTGGTTGGGTAGAAGGATGGGCTTGATCAGACCCTAGTTCGGGACTTTGATCGGAAAAGTGGAAAATTAAGGCTTCTGCAAAAATGGAAATTTTTGAAATCTGTGACCACCATTGGAAGCTCCTCAAAAAAATAGAATCTTAGAGCTTTGGATCGAACCTTTTGATTGGGTAGAAGGGTGGGCTTTATCAAACCCTAATTCGGGGTCATGTCCAGTGAATCCGGAAGTTTCAAAGGCAAATTTGAGGGGTGAAACTTTGCAGTTTTCAAATTATGAGTATGCCGGTTTGATCAGCTCATCAAGGCGCATATTTCTATCCTTTCGGAAATTTGAAATTCAAAGTTTGAATTTTTATGGTTTCTCTGACAAACCCTAATCCAGCTCCAGATCCAGTTCCTGCAAATCAAGTGGATTGGGTTAATCCTAGAAGAGAATGGATTGGTCACCTGCATAAGTGAATAAGTTCCTGTTTCAGAGAGAGATGAGGCTAAGGCTTTACATAAGAAGATTACAAGCAATCTCGACAGGTATGACTCATCCAGGTATGTTTCGAGATTTGTTCATGATTAAGTTTATGGTATGTTTGTCTTCATGTTATTACGGTTAGTACAATCTTGATTAAATTTAGACTTATCGTATCACCTTAATAAAATTATGAATGCATGATAGAAGATATTCATTGATTAGGGTGTTGACACTTATGATTGTACTAATGCATTACGGTGTTGTATGAGGTTTATGTTGTCCGCTAACATGAAAGGTACACCAAGAAAGACAAATCATGTTCTAGTTCAAGAACATATGATCATGGTGACATGAAGACAAAGATTCATCCATTGTCATGGATCACTTAGAATATCTATTTACGAGGTATGTCTAACTTGGTTCTATAATGGTTAACTTATGAGATATGCAGGTTACTAGCACAAGTCATTGAAGAGAACTAGAAGACATCATGCAGGTATGTTAGACATAACTAGCTAACATAGTAATCTAGGTATGTTTTTCCTATATCAAGTTAGAATCCTACCTTGTGTTAGGATCCCTTATATAAGTATACTTGGTATGATTGGTTATGTTTATTCATAAGGTTAGAAATGTAAGTAATCAAGGTTTTATGCATTTTATGTCTCTTATCTTGATTGATGATTTAACTAACCAGAATAGTCCTATGATCAAATAAGAATATGCATGAGTAAAAGAAGACTTCGCTGAAACCTTGAATACTAATGTTTATTATCTGTGTTTGAAATGATCATGACTATACATGTTTAAGATTATTGTGTTTTGATAGTATTAAGATTATACTAATGAATGTGTGATTATGTATGAGACCTCGAGGATAACACAATGATGATACTAATAAGCATTCATAGTGATGGATATAAGTTCAAGGACAGGTAATCCAGGAAGCAAAAATCAAGAGGGAGCACACTCCAGTTGTTCCTGCAAGGAAGCAAAGATCAAGAGGGAGTACACTCTAGTTGTTCCTGCAAGGAAGAAAAGATCAAGAGGGAGCACACTCCAGTTGTTTCCTGCAAGGAAGCAAAGATCAAGAAGGAGCACACTTCAGTAGTTTCTGCAAGGATGCAGATATTCAGAGGGAGTTGACCACTTCTCACAATCCACATCAGAATGGAGTTGCAGAAAAGAAGCAAAGAATGAGAGGGAGTCAACCCAACAAACAAACAAAGATAAGTATTTGAATTATCATTCCTTGCATATTTTATTGTTTAAATAATATTGTTCAATAAGGTATATACTCATGTTCCTAGAATTAGGTTGTGTATTATGCATAGTTGCATTGATGAACATTATACTACTAATATACATGGGTAAGTGGCCTATGGCACTGTACGACATTTTATTGCTACTTATCTAGAATGAAACCTCTTTGCTGACATGTTGGGAGTTGTGCACACTCTTAACAATATTCTAGTAGAGATTGGAAGGCATCTAGAAAGTTACGGGAGATGGATAAATGTTGTATTGAAGCATTGACTAAGATAATTGCATGACTGTATGACGTATTTCTTTATGTGTAAAAATTTGTTCTGAAAAATATGAGATGTTTTCTAATCATGCAATTTAACTTCTTGTGTAGGAAAGATCATATACCATCACCTACAAAAGAAGGACTACAACATTTGTTCAACAACAAAGTTATCTATTGTAAATATTGAAGATATTGAAGTTCCCAGGATCTGGGAAGAATGCCATGATTGAGGAGTACCAGTCGATCATAAAGATGTTTGGGATGCAGTCCCAAGACCTGAAGGGGAGTCTGTAGTGACTTCTAAGAGGATCTACAAGATCAAGCATGCTGCAAGTGGTAGCATAGAGACTTTTGCTCCTGTAGCCAGATACACTTCCATTAGATCCGTACTTGCTCTGGCTGCAGTGATGAAATGGAAGATACACCAGATGGATTTCAAGACAGCTTTCTTGAATGGTGTAGTTGAAGAAGAAGTGTATGTGGAGCAGCCACTTGGTTTTGAGACACATGACAAAGAGTCATATATGTGCAGAACTTGGTATGGTAGGATAGACAGCTTTCTATCCAGTTTGGGCTTTACCAAGAGTAAAGCGGATTCCAACCTTTACTACAAGGTTGAAAAAGGAAATCCAGTCATAATACTTTTGTATATGGATGACCTGTTTATTACAGGTGAAGATAGATTGATTGCCGACACACAGCAGAAGCTTGTTTCCAAGTTCGAGATGACGAACTTGTGGATGATGCACTATTTTCCAGGCATGGAGGTGTGGCAGACTGTAGATGGAATCTTCCTTAGACAAGGGAAGTAAGCATTAGAGATCTTGAAGAGGTTTAGGATGATGGACTGCAAGGCCATGGCCACACCTATGGCATCGAACCTGAAGCTTCTGTGTGATGCTTCATTTGATCCGATTGATGTCGCTGTGTATCACCAGATGATTGGGTCCTTGATGTACCTGACGAACACTAGACCAGATATTTGCTTTGCGGTGAACACATTGAGCCAGTTCTTGACGGATCTCGGAGGTGTTCACCTTGTTTCTATAAAGCATATTCTGAGTACCTGAAGGGTACAGTTGACTATGGTCTCAAGTATGATGCGAATACAAAGTTTAACCTGCAGGTGTATGTTGATTCAGATTGGGCAGGTAGTGCTGCAGATAGGAAGAGCACATCTAGGTGTTGCTTCAGTATGGGATCAGGTGTGATCTCTTGGTTTAGTAGGAAGCAGTCCTGCATAGCACTGAGTACAGTCGAAGCAGAGTATGTTGCAGCTTGTTTGGCTAGTTGTGAGGCAATATGGCTAAGAAAGCTACTGTCTGAGCTTTTTGATCTCCTGTTGGATGCTACTGGTATCTTTTGTGATAACCAGAGTTGTGTGAAGCTGTCTGAGAACCCGGTGTTCCATGACAGGTCAAAGCACATAGAGATCAAATATCACTATATCAGGAATATGGTGCAGAGAGGAGTATTTAAGCTCCTGTATGTTGCGACGGATGAGCAGGTTGCAGATGTGTTGACGAAACCACTAGCCAGAGTGAAGTTTGAGTACTTCAGAGGGAGGCTTGGTGTTCAGATTGATGACACTTCAAGGAAGAAGTGATGGACACATTTGCAGAAGCCATTCCAAGCATGGTGGTAGGAGGATCCTCCCATGGCTGTGGATGTAAGTGTTGTGTGATGAGCATTAGGATGATGCTCCAGTTACTGCTCTGGATATGATAAGTTGGATCAGGTATATGATATGCATCAGGTAGATGCATGATATGTATCAGTTGGATACATTGTATGATCAGGTGGATCATGTATATGATATGCATCAGGTAGATGCATGATATGTATCAGGTGGATACATTGTATGATCAGGTGGATCATGTATATGATATGCATCAGGTAGATGCATGATATGTATCAGGTGGATACATTGTATGATCAGGTGGATCATGTATATGATATGCATCATGTAGATGCACGATATGTATCATGTGGATACATTGTATGATCAGGTGGATCATGTATGTGATATGCATCAGGTGGATGCATGACATGTATTAGGTGGATACATTACATAATCAGTTGGATTATGTGTGATGAGTTCTGAAGACACAGATGCACATGATCTTTTCGGACACGGTTGTAGATGTGTTCTCCCATGGTCGCGATGTAATTGCTGGGATTTTCTGACATGGTGGTAGATGTGTTCTCCCATGGTCGTGATGTAATTTCCAGGGCCATTCGAGCATGGTTGTAGGTGTGTTCTCCCATGGATGCGATATAAGTGCTAGGGGCATTCGATCATGGTTGTAGATGTGTTCTCCCATGGCTGTGATATAAGTGTAGGGGCCATTAGAGCATGGTTGTAGATGTTTTCTCCCATGGCTGCGATATAAGTGTTGGGCCATTTGAGCATGGTTGTAGATGTGTTCTCCCATGGTTGCAATATAAGTGTTGTGCCATTCTCTCATGGTTGTAGATGTGTTCTCCCATGGCATAGATGTAAGTGCTGTGTGATGTGCATTTGGGTTGTGCTTTGTGAATGATGATCATGAGTATCAGGATGATACTCTGTGGCCATGGACAGGTTGTGCAGTAGCATGTAAAAGGTCCTGGGAGATCCGATAGGTTGAGCTGTGTGCTCGTAATCAGTCTTGGGGTGATCTTTCGAGGTTTTGTTGACTCATGTAATAAGTCCTGAGGATTCCACAGTATGGCTAGTAATGATGAAGACCTGCAGGTGGTGGGCCTACATCCAGTATGAAAAAGGACTGGATCTGTAGAACTTCCTATGATGAGTAGATCAGAGATTGATTGAGATAGCAGCAACAGTGACGATGACGATGATTCGTTGATGATGAACCAGAGAAGAAGACTTGTGCTATAAGACCTGTGTCGAGAAATACCTTCCTAGTTAAGAGGGAGTGTTGATTTATATGTAACTTTAGAATGTATTTCACATATATGTATATTGTATTCCTATAGAGATGTTATTATTCCCCTATACGAAAGTGTCGCCATTTATATTGTAAGTGTCGTAACTTATACTTGATGGGTTATTAGACCACCTTGTTGGGGTCAGACCTGTATAAGTCATGTGGGTCAAAGGGTTATTAGACCACCTTATTGGCGGTTGGCCATGTGGGTCAAAGGGTTATTAGACCACCCTATTGGGGGTCGGCCCAGTCAGCTTTATGTTATGTGGTTAAGTTAAGGTCGACCTAGTAAAGGTTATTAGGCAAGTCAAGTAAAGTATAAATAGAGTGCGAGAGGCACTCTATTTGATCATTATTTTATCTCTCACACTCTCAAGAGAGTGGTGTACTTGTGGAGGAGGAGACGATGCTGCTAGGAGATGTCTATGTCTTATGCTTGGGTTGTATCATTGCTCTATCTATCTCTAAGGAAGTTATTGGGCTTTTTCACCTTTATGGTTTTCCCCAAGAAAATCTCTGTCTCTTGTGTGCTTTCATTATTGTTCATGATTTAAATGCTGTAGATATGTTGTACATGTTGTTCTCTCAGTTCAGATCCTAGATTATATTGAAGTAAATTCTAAAAAATTAACACCCCAGGCTTGCAGGAGCACTGCATTTTACTCTGTATAGGCTCTGTAATGGATTCTCTTAATGGCTAAGGCTTAAAAGGACTTGGAGCATCTTGGAGCTCAAGACTAATGAGTTGGATGCTAGGTTTCCTACTGCCACTAAAATATCCTAAATAACTTGGGTAAACAAGTTAAGGGTAACTTAAAAAATACACTCTGACCTAGGGGATTGTGAACTCAGCTCGGGGGTGACCTGAATGCAAGGAGTACTTGCTGGTCAAAGGCTGGGAGTTTTGTGCTTGGTTCCACTGGTCATCTAAACTCATACAAGTTTATCTGCTAAACCTATATACTTATTTTATGGATAGTATTAGAATGTGTTTATATTAATTCTTGGAAGTACTATTAATTGATCTATTATTTCATATACTTTTATGTGTATATTGTATACTGATTTTCTGAGTATAGATCTGCCATGGAATTCCTAGATCTATGTCATCTGATATAGTTTCATAATCTAAGTAAAATAACTGAAGTATTCATGGTTTATGTTGTTGTATGAATAAGTATAATTTCTGATGCAGATATGGGAACAGAAATATTGTTTTAATCAAGGTTGTAAGTTTGAGAGATGCATCCTAGAGTGAATATGCTGTAAATGCTAACCTATGATTTTATGCATGCATTTTATACAGAGTATATTCATTTCGACATGAATGACAGAACTAGGGTTACATATTTTTTATTATATATTTCAGGCAGACATGTAAACCTAAGGTTTTACATGTCAAGCCTTAAAATAATTACAAACCTTCTCTTCTATTTTTTATAGATCAAGATGAATAGAACATTTTCTTAGATGTTATTAATGATATGCTTATCCTAAATCTACTTATACATTCATGTTACAGTTCTATATATGAAATACTTGTGTTTCCAGATGCATTTTGTATTCCTACTAATTCCCTTAGTATGGGCTGTGTACAGACATGATATCCCTGCAAGAGTTGGATCGTGGTCCATGTTATGGAACCCACCGAATAAAAAATATACATATAAATATTACAGAATGGATTCATATTTACATTTAGGATTTCCTAAAGTTTTGTTCACACTTTTTAATATTTTCCTGAGATGCATACTAAGTTTCGAATTCCTTTTATCCTGGTAGATGCTGTGTATTTTAATAGGACGAATCATATAAATTATTATGCCCTTGGTATGAGATAAGTAAGGAAACAAGAATCGACGTAGATTCAATTCGTGGTCCCTGGCTGGAAAGCCATATTATCTTAATACGTTACAGAGCTAAATGCTCTTCTTAAAAACAAGGGTTTATCCTGGTGGCATTATCCATTCTCTAAACTGAATGCATAAACAACATTCCCTTTGACTAATATCTTATTGACTGCCACAATATTTTATATAGAGCATATTTGCACAAGAATCATACTGCATAACTACTATTTAAATGCGATTTGATATCATGCATCTAGTTTAACATGCTAAGCCTTTGGCTATGCTTGGGGAGTAGCTTGATAAGCGAAATTGACATTGTAAATATTTCAAGTGTTGGAGCGCACACTTTCAAGGCATATGCGTTTTGACTCAACTGAAACATTTAATTATTGTGGCATTCCTTTATACCCTACGAATTTATGGGATGCAACTACCTTTCCATTTGGTGCATACACATTCATAAGTTAAATGGAAAGCATTTATATTCAACACTAAAGTGAATGCAAAATACACGAAGCTAAGTATGGCGAACCCATCGAATTTGTGCACAGAAATTATAGAAAAAAGATGCAAGTATTATCCATTTGCTGCGAATCACACATTTCTCCATTATAAAGGTTGAATGCCATACGATACATAATAAATCTATTTAATTAATAAAATAAAAAGAGACAGAGGCCGATAGCTTCATGGGCATGCCATTACAATATCAAAACAATTAGTAATAACAAGCTACGACTTAAACGTTCACATTTTACAAATGCATTCATTATTTACAAACTGAATGTTATGGTCCAGTGCAAATTCTGTTCTTTCAACACCTTATGCCTTCAAGGGTCAACCCTAGTCATGGTGGTAAAAACCACAAAGGTTGCAAGGACAAGCTTCCACAAGCAGCAAGCATAACGCTTCTGTGTTTTGGGGCCAAAGGCCACCACTCTTAAAAACAACAAATTAAACAACCGAACCATTAACCCTTCTAATGTTTGAGTAACTCGGCCCTCAACCAAGGGGTGAAACCACTTGAGCTTCAAGTAGTGGCAAATTACTTGGCAGTTTGGAGCACCTTGTCCCCAGTATCAACGTTGGTGTGGATTCGCTCCACATGCCTTAGCTTCCACCACCTTCATGTTGACCTGCCAAACCACGACGAGAGGTTAACCATGTATCAAGTGAAACAGTAAATACTTATATTTACCACAACTTGCAGTAATGTTGTTACGAACCATATTCCCTGTAAGAAAAAGAGTTTCGTTTCCATGCCTCAACTGAGTACACATATAGAAAGCGACAACGTTAGTCAAATCTAGGAGAAGTATAAACGCTTAGTATTACAGTGAACAAGTTACAAAACTGGGCCTTGACTTACCAATGCATGCAGTATGAGAATGTAGGCAATTTAGTTGTATTTTATTCTCGGCATTGGCATGGCATCGTATCCATCCCCACTAGTTCATAGTGTACGAGCTCGTTGCATAGGGTAGCAAGCCCTCTGCTCATAACCTCAATGAAACAACACTGTCTACCATTGAACATCAAGCCTTTTACCATGTTGTGGGAACGAGATAGCGAAGGTGATGGTCACCATTGACCCTGGTTGCCAAAGAAGTTATGACTTATCCCATGGATCATTGGTGCGAAGGCCGTAGACTCTTGGATCAACGGTGATGCAGAGTTCACACTTGCCAATAAATCCACCATGCTGATATCAATGGTGGAGAACGACTGGAGAATTTAATGGAGCCTGCGTAAGGGATGCAATACAAGTCATTGAACTAGTAGCACATCGTGCTAAGTTATTTTTAGGCAGGAGTCTCATTTATTATACCAACCATTGTCCACATAGACCCAACCACAACGTGGTATTGCACCTTCCACATCGCTTACTTGCCATATGGAAAGCCAACTGGGGATCAAAACATTTGAATAGGTTGGTTTAGCCTGTGTGGCTTTGCCACATCACCACCCAGGCCACCCGTTGAAACATACAATTCCAACACTCCATTCTTTCATGATTTTTGCATATGTTGTCCACATTAGCATGACAGTCGTATTCATTTGTTAAACCTTTAAGTCGTTCCTTCAAACCCTTAATTATTACCTTGGTTATTTCATGTATTATGTTGACAAGAAATGTCATGAAGTGACATTTAGTAACATTGTATTGTTGGTCGGATCCATACCTTTGTGGCACAAAATTGGAATGTATTGCATTAAAGGCATGTTAGGCCTTAGTCCATGTTTTGGAACGTATAATATATATATATACATATATATAAATAGTATATATATATTATTAGTTGTAGAATATTTAAGTTTTAATTTAACATTATTAATATAATTATCCTTGCATATTATTATATTTGGGATTTAAGCCATGATCCAAACTTTAGAGATAGGCTATATATATATAAATAGATGTATTTATATATATATGTAATTATATTAATTATAAATTTAAGTCATTCTAATATTGTTTAAAATGGTGGATAGATGTTATGTGGATTCATATCCATATGTTTTATATGTGTTCAATGTATTGATGAAATTAATATATATGCATATAATTATTAGGTCAAGCCTAATGCTGCAATTATTACATGATATTCCCCATAGTGTTTAATGGATTATAATTGCATAGACATAGGTACCTTAAGAATGGTCATAATCTATTATGACCTTAGCCTAGTAATGTTGCAAGTATTGTTAGGTCTTGTTTAATAAAACCGAATAGGTTATGTTTTGGGGACATATAACCATGCTAAGTTAAAATGATATTCATTTAAAGCTATGAAAAGATAGTCATTGTGTAATGACGTATTAATGAATGTTGATATAGTTGTTAATGCCATTTATTTCCTATCACTTTTGTGGTCGTAAGTGGTTAGGAGCTAGCACACATGTAATTTATGACATTTGAGTTGTCCTTGCATGTGAACATTTTACTGTAAAGTTATGCCAACTGTAGCGACAACTAGAGTTGGTGTTTTCCGCATTTTAAGTGATTGGAGTCTTTATTAAAAAAAAAATCGCGTAGAAGAGACATGACACACCTAAAGTGTTGGTCCTTGGATAACAACTAGAGGCTTCTGATGACCGACGGTCTCTTGAGTGACTGTATCACAACCGATGGTTTTGGTGCCTTTGATTCATCAGTTGTGCTTAAAAAAGGTGTTTGACAACTGATGGTTTTCCATCAAAAATTGGGGCCACATTTTCTAGTGTTAAATCCATTGTAGCATTACGCAATCTGGAGGGTCCCCTGATCTCATTAGTTGATGTAAAATTAGTTTAGATGTTGCATTTGATTCTTTAGTTACTACATGTGTTGATGAATCTCAGTTGAGGTATGTTGTGTAATTTAATGAAACTAGTTTACTCATAATTTCAATAGTAAGTTATATTTTATTTCCAGAAGTTAATTACTTTATTAAACACTAGTACATCAAAGTTCTACTTTCTTTGAATGCTTTCAGCATTTAATTTCTAGGTTAAATGAGTTGTATTGTTTGTTAGGGAATCAAGGGTGTATGTACCATACTTTCTTATGCACTATTACTATAGGAACTCTAGTAAGATCTCCAGTCACTAGACCTCTATTGGTAGTTTGAGTAATTAAGGTGTGGATTGTTATAATTACTCTTTATTTGCGTAGTTGAACCTAATCAAAGTTGCACGTGTTTGAACATGACATTGAGTAAAATTAATCACAAGGTGTCTATAGGAATTTCATGTAGCTACATAGACATTTCCTATAAGTGAATAGATCTTTCTTGTAATCAATTCCATGACTTCGAATCCATGTATTTGAATATATGAATGAATTTTAACTCTCATACTTATTCATGTAAACCTAATATAAAATGATTTGGTATAGAAAGTGTGATTGATTGATTTTATTATGGGATTGTATGTTTTAGTAATCTACAAAATTCTTGTTGAAATCAGACCAAGAATATTCTTTCTGAGAATAAAATATTGTAATCAGAACCCCTCACATGACCTTGTTTATTTTAGTATAGCTTCTAATCATTGATTACTAAGAATTTTATCTTAGTAATGTTTTCTCTCATGTTCCTACATATATTTTGCACAACACTTCATAAGCCTATGTGTCCCATATTAATAATTTATGTTAATCAAATTAAGTAATTAAATTGACTAACATTTTGGGGTCATTGTTGAGAGTGTTGAAAGGATCAAGATTTAGTGTGTTTTGATTTTTGAGTTTTTTTTTCGTTTTTTGGTGCCCTCATACTAATTATGATAGAATAGTAATAGGTTTTGTTGTTTTTGGGGTCCTGAATATGTTGAAACCACATGAACCAAGATAAGGGCAATAAAGATAGGTTTCTAAAAAACAAGGGTAAAGTAGATCCAACTATCGCATTCGGCATAACAGTCAAAACTCTTGTATATACAAACTCATTGGAAGGAAATAACAAAAAGGTATTATCTACATGTATGGATTCAGTTTCAAGGCTTGGACATACACATACTGAACCTAGGCCTACAACAACTACAATCATGGAGGCTTTAGTTTTTCTAGTAGATACTATAGGAGAATCAATTGTTATTGGTGGATTAGAAAAGTAACAAAAAGAAGGGGCCAAAATAGTTGTTGAACCACATTCCCCACATATAGAAACAAAGAATAGTTTTTTGGGGGTAACAATCATGGCAGAAGGAGAAGGTGAAGCACAAACATACCGAGAGGTGGAACAGATGAACAAAGAAGAGGTAACCTTTGGTTTTCCAATTATCAACCTTTTTGTAATTGTGCAGATGAAAAATATTCCTCCCTCGACATTGACTCATTTTCATGGTAGGGTAACCAATGATCCCAATGATTTATTGTTTGAATTTGATATTTTATGTAGAAGCTATGATTATTCAAAAAATGCACATAAACTTAAATTGTTCCCTACTACCCTCAAAGATTCAACATTACATTGGTTTATGGGATTAAGAGGAGACATGATAAGGACATGGGATAAAATGAGAAGGTTATTTATTAAAAAAATTCAAGAATATTGCAAGGCAAGAAAACTAAGAGAGGAAATTTTCTAAATGGCATAGAAAGAAGATGAAAACTTAGAGGATTATCTTGAGATACTTCGATATAATATTCAACTCTCTAAACAACACAAGTTAGATTCAAATACTATCAAAATTACATTTTTAACGGGGATTTCACATAGTGCAATGAATGTGCTTAATATAATGGGAAGTGGGGATGTCTCTCAATTCCCTTTTGAGAGAATTTGTGAGCTATGTAGAAATTAATCTAGGAGTTAAATTTGATCTGGTACAGAACCTCGAGACCCCTTTTCTCAAATTGTTAAAAGCACAATAGTTGGTGTAACTAGGATAGAATTAGGTAATCTATTAGAAAGTTTTAAAACTGACATTCTCAGGACCCTCAGCTTACAATTAGATACTCTACAAGTTAAGAAGAGGCATGAGGAAGAGAATGCATTTTTAGCCATTTTTTGTCCCAAATGTCATAACAAGCATCCACTAAAAGAATGCACTCTGAACAAAAATTATATATGTGTTATCTGTGCAAGTGTATATTTGATGGATCATTGCACTTCTTTCCTAGATTGAAAGAAGTATACCAAAGAGAAGACAATACATGTTAGAAGATATTCACACTAGCACCCAAGATTCCATGGAATCCTTGACCTTCAGGTATGTCTCCAGATCTTGCATTTCATATTTTTTCATGTTATTCTGGTCAATCGTACTCACCTTGGAACTCTTGGCAAGCATTTCCACAACAAACCGTCCAAAAACACCCTCGGAAACAACGATGGTGATGACCTAATTACATAAATATTCCTTCCTATCCCATGTAACAAAAACAACAACCCTACTACCAACAACCATCATTTCCTTATTAAGTCCAATTGCATGTGCAACCACATATTACTCAACCTCAACAATTGTAGCTACCCCCTACACCACCTTCTAGACCAAATCAAATTCTTGTCTAACCCATCCCCAATCCGAATGATAAAGCATCTTAGCCTATTATTCATGTTTAACTATATCCCTTCTGAAACTATCTAGTTACTCTGGTAGGAGTACATGATATCCACCTTCAATCAGGAATGGTGCTTCAAAATAACTCTCTTACTGTCATTAAGGAGGAAATTGAGGAGGAGGATCCTGATCTTACCAACATAGAATATTCCATCTTCTATTACACCCCCATATTCAGAAAGATTGAATCTAGAGAGGCCCACACCCTATTGTGAATTTGATCTGATATCAAAATTGAGGAATGTTTACATTGATATCCCCTTTTTGCAAGCCATTAAGGATATTCCCATTTACACCAAAATGGTGAGGAAACTTAACCTTAAGGAATTGGGGAGGAGAAAGACTGAACCACCTACCATCCAATTCATAGGGAAGTCTGCAGATTTAATGTCTAGGCATATTTTCATGGACAAGTATACAAATATGGGTAACCCCATCATTTCAGCTCATATCAACGAGGTCCTTGTTCCAAACACCCTTATAAACCTTGGAGCAGCCATTAACATTATGACTTTGCAGACAATGGATCAATTGAATTTTCCTAATACTTGTCCAACACCTGTGGTCTTAGAGGTAGCTGATAGGTCTAGACTAAAACTAAAAGGAACATTGGATGATGCTATTGTATCCTTGGAATTTTGGGAGTACCTAGTGGATTTCATGATTTTACAATCTAAATATTCTGTAGGAGGGAATCCAATAATCATTGGTAGATCTTGGCTTGCAATGGCTGATGCCTTTACAAGTTGTAGGTTTGGAAACAAATTAAGCTTTTGTGGGGAGTCTGTCAAGCAGGTGACCTTATACCCCCCTAAAAAATATCTTTCAAAGTTGCAAGATACTTTGTGTATTGATCATGAAAATGGTGACAAAGAGAATGTATAGCCTATTCTCACAATGGACCAAGTAATGAGTTTTAAAGGTAATATGGAAGAGGTTTAGGTAAATAATTTTCTTTCCAATTATGATTCTAGAAAACAATTGGCTTTGATTTATCTTCCTCTAGCTTAGATTCTAGAAACAGATACAAATGAAACAAGTGACTTAACTGCTTTGTCTTCACTATGCAATTCTATAATAGTTGATTTTGTGAATTTTGAAAACTCTATCAAGCCTATTGAAATTGATCAAGATAAGTTCTTATATATTAAATCTCAACTTGATAGTGAACAACATAATCAACTGATTGGATTTTTGCAAAAACACTCAAAGGAATTTTCCTAGGATTAATCATTACATGAAGGATATACACCTTGAAACATACTCCCAGACCATATACATTAAATAATATTCCCATCCTATTATGTATCCTCAAATGAGGATGAATCCAACACTCATAGAGGTAGTAAAGGAGGAATTGCAAAAATTATTAAACATGAACTTCATATATCCAATCTTATACAGTAGGTCGGTTTCTTGTTTGGTAGTGGTATCGAAGAAGAATACTAAGTGACAAATCTCTATGGATTACATAGAATTGAACAAATCCACTATGAAGGACTACTTCATCTCTCGTTCATCGACCAAGTCTTAGATAGGTTGGCTAGTAATAAATTGTTATCCTTTTCAGATGGATTCAACCGGTACAATCAAATTCATATTACACCTGAGGATCAAAAGAAAACCATGTTCACGTGCCCCTAGGGAACATTTTATTATATATTTTAGTTAGTTGTGGATCATGATCTTCCTTATTAATAGATGTTGTTGTTAAGGCATTTTTGTACCCCATTTTTATATGATATGTAGATGGAATGTACACTCACCCTAGCGGGGGGGTGTGGGGGTCTAGGGGGGACCATCCCCCTTGAGAAAGGGATTTTGGGGGCGAACCCCCTGAAAGAAATTTTTTGGGTTGTTTTGTTGGCCAAAATATTATGGACCCATGGTTTTGGGTAGCCCGTGATATTTTCCCATGGTAATTCCCCTTTAAAAGGAAGACATTGTAATATGGTTGTGAAATGTATTGTAGCATTGTAAAGATATCTGATTGTGTAAGAGAGATTGAGAGAGAGAGTGAAGAGGAAGTTGTAGTTTGTATCCCTTCATTTGTTGGATGGTATTATAATAAGGACTAGAAATTTCTGTGTTGATGTAGCCCATCTTGGGGGAAACATGTTATATTGGTGTCTCTCTTGTAATGTGTTTTATGTGATTTATATTTGCATCTTGTTTATTGTTATTGCTTTGTGATCCTATTTTTATAACAATTTTTCCCCTTTGCTTTGTGTAATTCCCCTGTAACCTTTCAGAGAGAGGTCCTAGGAATATTTTCAGATTCGATCCACGAATGTGTGGAAGTATATATGATTTTACTACTTATGGTGATTCTTTTGAAGAAGCCTTAGTAAATCTTGAAAAATTCCTAAGAAGATGTGAAGGCACCAACCTCGCTTTAGCAATGAAAAATGTAAAGTGTTTATGAAAAGAAGGGTGGTCCTTGGGCATCATTTCTTGTGTAGGGATTGAAGTGGATCCGACTAAAATTGAGGTAATTTCAAAACTTCATGTGTCAAAGTCTCCTAAAGAGGGAAGAATCCTTCTTGGCCATGTTGGCTATTATAGGCAATTTATTGAAAATTTTACGAAAATAGCAAAAGGACACTAATTTTTCATGGAATGACCATTGTTAATTTGCATTTGAGACTCTCAAAAAGAAACATTCAGCTACACTTGTTTTAAACGGCGCTAATTGGTCCCTAAATTTTTCCATTTCAACTTATGCCTCTCATACAACCCTTTGGGCTGTTTTAGGATAGATATAAAATAAAGTACATTATGCCATTTATTTCATTAGCAAAATCCTTTCACCTATTGAGCTTAATTATACCATCATGGAAAAAAAGAATTTTTCGCAATAGTGAATGCAATTACTAAATTTAGGCATTATTCTACTGACTATGAGCTTTTTATTCACATGGATCTTTCTATCACTTTCTATTTGATGAGCAAGCCAGCTAATGGGAGGATCACTAGATGGATTTTTTTGTTACATGAATTCAATATCACCATCTTAGACAGGCCTAGTAAGGAAAATTTAGTCTCTAATTTCCTTTCTAGAATTCAAAATGAAGGTGAGAATTCACCAAGATTTGGTAGATCTGGTTCCTAAGGCATTGTGGTCTTATAGAACCACTTGATGAAATACTATGAGTTTTACACCTTATGAGTTGGTTTGTGGTAAGCAAGTCCTCATCCTCATTGAGTTTCAGATAAAAAAATTTAGGATAGCAATCCAATTGGGTATGAACCTTTCAAAGGCATAGTAGTAGAGGGTTTCTCAACTTAATGATTTGGATGAGATAAGAAAATACACTATTTAGCATAATTTTTTTGTAAATCAAGAAAGAATAAAATGGAACGACAAGTTCATCCGAAAAAGAAAGTTAAAAGATGTGATTGGGGCCTTCTCTTTGATTCAAGGTTTAAGAATTTTAAAGTAAAATTAACTACTTGATGGTTGGGGTCTTATGAGGTAGAACATGTATTTGAGAATGGATTAGTCAAGGTTAAAACTATACATGAGCAATCAGAGCCTTTTCTAGTGAATGAGCATCGGTTGAGGTTACACCCAAAACCCATGTATAAGGATGGATTTGTTGTATATGTACTTAAATAGGCCAAGATGGAGGTGGTAAGAGATAAAAGTGACCTTCCTACTTCTACCTCTTCTTATTGCTATATTTCGTTCTCATGGAATAAAGAAAAAAGAATAATGATAAAATTAAAAATTAAAAAAAGAGAGAAAATAGAAAAAATTAAAAATATAGTAAGGAAAAAAATAAGCTTAGATGTGAAAACCAAGTTCTTAGAGCAGATAGGCACGAACTCAATTCTAAAAGCAATCTTTTGATGGGAATATTTCATCATTTATTTCAACATGATTTGATATTGGTTCTTTTTAATAATGATTATTCAAATTATTTTTGTTATGCTCATGTTAGTTGATGGGGGATTCATTAAGGCCCTCCTGCTAACAACCTCATCCCATCAATTACAACATATTAATTAGGGTTGAGGTTAGAGATTAATATAGTACCTTGATTCTTGTATGCATTAATGGTATGCTCTCTCGCTAATGATAGTGGGAATTCATCAATTTCCCTTGATCATCAAATCTTGTGGGTGACTCGACCTAAACTCATCTTATTTGTATCTAGAAATATGTACTATGGTATCTTGAAACCCATTAGCATCAATGGTGAGTGATATCATGTTGGTTAATGACATACATGAATAGTCGGTAATCTAGTGAACTTTCCTCATGTTCAAATCAAGTACATCCATTCACATGAAAAAAATGGAACCATAGGATCAGAGCATTGAAGACTCGTGGTTGCATATTTCACTAGTTTTCCCTTTGCAAATAAAAGACAAGAGGATAGTTTCAACAGTTCCTCTTCTCTACATCATTTACTTTCTAGACTCAATTTCCAATTTTTATTTATGTAGCAGATCTTTTCCATCTTGTCATTCTTCAATTTTCTCAGTAATAATGGTTCAACAATGTTTAATCAACCAACAAAAGTACGTGGCATATTTTTATTTAGGGCTTGGATAGAACCATGCTCCAGATATGGACTAAATGGCTAGTATCATACATAGAAGGTTGGTATAGCAAGAGGCACCTTCAAGATTCTGGTAGTGCAACAATTACCTCAAAAAATCAGTTCATTACATGAAGTTCTAATTCCATTAATTCACTAGATATTTCTACAGAGTGATTTATTGCCAAATCATATGGTTTTATTAATTTATCAATATCAATAATCAATCGATTTTCTACAAGGATTTTAGGTAATCCCTCAGTGTCAAAAAATACCAATCTTATTACAGTATCCTCTGGTTCTGACAAGGCATGAAGACCTTTCAGCAATGTGTCCTATTATTGAATCTCCTTAATTCTAGTTGTTCATCCACACCACTTTCTAACATGATTGTTACTAGATATTCCATATCCGGTAGGTTCTAGACATTATGGTAAGATCAAATATCATTTACAAATTGTGGGGGATTAATGCTTACTTAAAAAGGATATCTTTTAAATTTTATATGCATATACCATAATTATTACCCTCCACTATTCGTAATTTCTATTTTTTCCATGGCCTTACCATTATACTCTCTCTCCGCATTCATCATAATCACCACCCTTCATCTTTTGTGATGTTTGTTTTTTCTCCATCACCTGATCCAATCATGATTCATTTTGACAAGATAAATCCGGCTGATTTGAATCATGTTTCAGATTCAAAATCATTCATTATAAATGTATACTCACCGACATGAAAAAGGAAATAATCCAAGTTCTGAGTGTCCATTCCCACTTGTTTGATATCACAAATAGTAAAATATTGGGACTAACAAATATTTTGAAGATCAAAACAAGGGAATGTGAACATGAAAATATAAAGAAATCTAGAACATCCATATTTGAACTAAAAGGGGTATAATTCTTCGAAAATTTTACAAGTAGAAAAGAGTATTTTTAGAAGGCAGGGTGGATGTCATTGTGTGAAAAAATATAGGGCCATAGTCTCCAAGTTACCAAGGAATTTGATGCAACCTTTGATGTGAATGTGGTAGGGATAGGGCAGTTGGAATTGCATGTTTCTAAAGAATTCATTGTTAGTAGTACATGTATCCCTCAAGAAGGTGAATGTTGGCTTAAAAGCATGCAAATTCAGGAGTTATATTGCAAATCTATTTTTGGTACCTAAGCACCAAAACCCAAACTGGAAGGAGGGGATTCCAAGAGCATGGATTAAGGAGGAGTGGAAAGAATTCATGTATGTTGTTCAAAAGTATATTACCTATGAAGGGAGGTACATTATAACTTTTTTATATCACTTAAGGTTCCTTCTACACTTTCTAGGAGTTCGAAAGATGAATCTTCCATTTTTCTTTCTAATAATATTAACTAATATGTCTACACACATACAAGCTCATCTTGAACATGCCGAACTGCTATTTTCTACCACGAGTTAATCAAGTTTCTTGTGGTAGAAGGGTTGACAAAGTAGAACCGAACATGGAATCACTACATATTTTAAGAAGGATTTGAGGTAAAACCTTATAGACCTCATACATCCAAAAAGGAGAAAGATTCTACTAGCAAAGGTAGAAGTACTCCTCAAAAGAGAAATAAATTATAACAAAAAGGGGAACCCTCCAAGAGGGATTGAGCTACCAATGCAGAAAGAAAGAAATAGAGATTACAATCACTCCTTGTAAATAGGAAGGAAATAATACAGCGAAGAAGACTTATAAGGAGGTTAGAACTACTCTTGAAGAAAAAGGGAAGGGAGGAATGGATAAGAAGACAAAATATATGAGAGAGATTCATGCGACACACCCTAAAGAGACAAGTGTACTATGTACTGCTAGAGTTAATAGTAGTAGATCTAAGCAACTCTTCAAAGAATATGAGTAGGAGTTCGAGGAAGGGAATGAAGTGATTATCACTAACATTGTGCCAAGGAGTCCTAGAACATGATCCTTTACAAAATAAGTTCAATCCCAATGACCAAAAAATATACAGAGCTATGGATTTCAGAGCTAGCAACTGAGAATGTACCTGAATTACCTACCCCGGAAGATGGTACGATTGGATTGGAGGAACCAAGTCGATTCAAGGAAATATTTCCTTCCATCCCATATCATTCTCCTAAACCCTTAAAATGAAATAAAAATAGGAGAAAAAGGATGAGGAAATTGAAGCAGGTGAATAAAGAATATGAAATTTTGGATAGGCACATTAATCAAGAGAACGAGACCCTTAAAAGGAAAATTACCTAGCTGAGAAGTCGTAGGTACTGGGTAGTATCTAAGATAATATTTATATATACAAGAGGTAATCAATGGTACATGAGGCTAATATAGCTGATAGACAAGAACGTAAAGATAAAACTAACAATTTTCAAGTAGAAGTGTGAAATTTAGGAGATGCCATCTACAAGGGATAGCATGTTACTACAGACAACAAAGTTAATTTGAGGGAGGGAGGAATTGGAGAAATTTTCTTGGAAAGAATTGTTTGTATAGGGACATGCAAAAGCCTAGGTGTAGGGGAGATGTCGAGCCCCAGTTTTGATCTATTTTGTGCAAATCAGACAACTCTTTTTAAACTATTTTTCCTTATACCTATCACCATTCTCTCTTTTCCTAGTATCATATTTGACATTCATATGCTATAATTGTCTAACGAGATGTATGAGGAAATTATGCATGCTAAATCCGTATGTTTAGCATGCATTTTGTAATGGAATTTATCACGAAAGATGAAAGATTTGATTTGGGTACTCGCTTAGTTATTACCAGATTCCACTTCATTATTGGAAATGCAAGGTGTTCTATTACAAGAAGTGCAGAGATGTGTCATTACCAGAATTTTGAGGTGTCATTATTACTGGAAGTGTAGAGAACCAATTACCAAATTTTCTATAGGTGAATGTCGGTGAAATATCTATTGATTTGAGCATCTCCGCTTCCTCAGGACAAAACAATGATATGGATCTTTTTTTTCCACATCAACATGCATATTCTTTGATCTATCTCCATGCATAGCTCTTTGATTGATTAATCAATCCACCACCAGATTTTCCATCAATGTTTTCATGCTTCCAACAATGAAATTGTGGTGTTCCTAAAGCAAGATTGCTTATCTGGTATCCTATGTGTCAAACTATCTTTGTAAATGATGTAATCCATTGACTATTTTTATTATTCTAGATCTGTTTGATGAGAATAATTGGATTTGGTCTGATTGATGTAAATGCCCTATAAAAGATTGGCACATATCATATATTAGTTGGGATATTGATAATGTTTGAGATCTAAAGTTTGACTCCTATATTGTAATCCTGAAGATTGATGATTAATAAAATAAGTTGTTATTGAGTTCATGACTTAATATCTTAGATCCCTTGCAACACTACCCAACCAAGAGGGTCCCTTAATATGGTTAGTTGATGCAGAATTAGTTTATATGTTTTTTTTTATTCTTTATTTAGTGCATGTGTGGATGAATCTCAGTAGAGTTATGTTGTGTAATTGATTGCAACTAGTTTACTCAGAATTTCAATAATAAGTTATATTTTATTTCTAGAAGTCGATTACTTTCTTCAACACTAGTACATTGAAGTTCTACTTTAATTTCTCTGAATTATTTTAGTATTTAATGTCCATGTTGAATGAGTTGTATTGTTTGTTGGGGACTCAAGGGTGTATGCATTGTTAGGGTTAACCTTGACTCGGGAATGAGTAAAATGGTTTAGGTCTCAAAATGTGTTTTGGGGCACATGGTATTTGCTGGTCAATGGTATTTGGTGTCCAATGGTATTTGGTGGATTGTGATATTGGGATATGGTATTTCATGTAATGAATCATATAAATAATTTGGAATACTCCATTGTAATGTGGTTTGAAGGTGAGCAATGGCTAGCTCACTTAGCCTGACTTGACAAGTTTTTGTCAAGGGAGATGATAGATCTATTATGGTCGTTTTTCCTAGTTTGGGTTTTCCACATAAACATTGTGTGTCTATTGTTATGTGCTTTCTTGGATTATATTGTATTATTTATCTCTCATATTTATTAATGTTCTTAAATCCTTAATAAGTGGTGTTGGAATATTGGTCAATACTGAGAGGAGGGGGGGGTGAATCAATATTTTTAACTTTTTACCATTTGAACCACTTATTAAACTTTAAATAAAACATGGAATCAACAAGATACATAGGACACAAATTTTATCGTGAAAACCCAACTGGGAAAACCACAAACTCTTTCTATACTACAAAATTATATTTACAATAAGTTTCTGTCTACTACTACAGACATGGATGCTACTACACCCTGGTTTCTTCCTGCTACTAAAGACAAGGATGCTACTACACCCTATTTTCCAGCTACTACTGGAAAGAGGCTACGACCCCCTGGTGTATCAGCTACTACTAAAAGGATGTTACGAAACCCTATTTACCAGCTACCACTGGAAAGAAGGCTACGACCCCTTTCTAGGCATGTAGCCTGACCTAGCACCACCCTAAGTTGATATTATTAAACTTCTCATACCTTCTTCAAAATTTGTCTCTTGCTATATTTTACTTGGTCTCTACCTTGCTGCTACAAGGGTCTTCATTGGTCTCTTTACTGCATCAGATGTTCAACATACTCTTCAGTAGAAATCTTCTATTCTTCTATTTATTTCTCTATCCCTTTACTGCCTCAGATCTTCATTCCCAAATCTTAGAGATACATTTTTTTTTACTTCTCTGTTCTTTTTAATAATTCAGATCTTCATTAAAAAGGAAACACAGAGGCACAGAGCTTCATATCTTCATATTCGAAATCACAGAGATTCAATTTTACATCTATAGTATTTATTGTTGCTTCTATCTGGTATGTAGAGAAGCACCTCTCTTCTAATTCGAATCTTAGTTTTAATACCTCATTCATGCCTCTTCAAATCATCATGCTCCTTCATAATCGTGCCTCTTCAATAACACACCCTTTTGTATTTTACAATTAATTATTCTCCAGATTAATAATTTCAAAGATTAATTAATTTCTAGATTAATTAATTTTCTACATACATGTACACAGATGCTTAAATCTTCACAGGATAGACACAGCGTGCATACACAATCTTCAGGCCTTCAGGCTTCTCTTCCTTTCACACTCGTGGGCTAATTTTCCTCCTATGTGTGCTCCCTGTAGGATTCCTCACACAAGCTTACCTTATGCAGGCATCTTTAGCCTCTGCGGGAATAATAAATCTACTTGGAGCTTTTATCTCTTAATCCCTAACACTTAACCATTTTTTTATCCTTAATATGCATAACAATGTTTTTCTCTTGTTTTTGGCAAATCAAGAACTTGCACGTGTGAGCACTAGGAGTGGATATGACTCCATGGATGGATAACCGGTTCATCAAATAAAAACCCCATACCCTCTGATAAATTTATCATCATTAGGACAATATATGGCGGGAATTTCTAAATTCCTTATCAACCTACATTTGAACATCAAAACACACTTCTTCCCATTTTGGCGGGCTAGTATTTCACATGTGTGACAACCAGAATATGATCTGAGACTATGGATGGATAGCCAGTCCACCAAGGAGAAAAACCATGCTATTTGATGAATTTTATCATCAGAAGAACCCCACCTTGCGAGCATTTCCAAATGGCCCCTCAAACTCCTGTTTTCAACACTTCAATTTTTCAGACTTTTGAATATGCATAACATTTTTTCTTCTATTTTGGCAGATTGATATTTTCCTTATCTCGTCACCATAAATAGAACCAAGAGGATGAATAGATATCTACTTCAATGGTGAACAAGATCATGTCAATTGATTACCTAATTGACACACACATAACTTCTGGCAAACATTTGAAAGTGGTCTCTCAAACATACTGAATTGATATTTAGACAAATTTCTTCAAACCCTAGGTCACCAAAGTGATTTTAATTTTTCATCAAACTTGGAAAGTGAGATATCCACAATGTGAGGAATATCATACTAACTCCAACCATGTCACTCTTCCCTTCTTCAACCTCATCATCAAACCTTGGCAGGCATTTTACTAGGACAGTGCAAACTATGTCAGATAACACTTTTGGCGGACTTATATATTCTTCCTCAAACCCCTTTTGGAAAACATAATCATATGGTCATATGCACAACTAAACAATCTAGGTCCTTGTACCTTTAAAATAATTTTATCCATCATATATAGGAGGTGGCGGGCATTTTACAAAAGCTACTTGGGTAGATTTGCAAGGAGTTTTTATACTTAGACAATTTGTCCAAAACCTAAGGTGGATTTTTCATTTCACCAAAACCATGAAACAATGGTACTAGAGGATGTAGGACACCTCACTAAGCACAAAACAATTTTTTTCACCTTCAGACTCTTCTTCATTTTCCCTAGGTGGGAATTTTACTAGAGTAGTGCAAATATGGCTGGGAGGCACTTTTGGCAATTTCATATCTTCCTCCTCAAAGATTCTTTGGGCAATCCAAGGCCATGGTTGGATGCACCAAACAACATCCTAGAGGTCCATGCTCTCAAACGGATTTAAGACATCAACCATAAGAGGTGGCGGGCATTTTATTGATGTCACTCAATCAATTTTTACCATTAATTCTATAGTTAGGCAAATTTCTTAGACTGGTTCAATTTGCCTAAAACATTGTTTTGGAGGGTCCATATCTTTCTCCTCAGAGACCTTCAATTCAATGTGAAGACATGGTCAGGTAGACAAAACACCCATCTACAAGATGACCATATGGTGCGGGCATTCTTTTCAACCCAAAAATTGTGGCAGGCATTTTCTTGAGGCCACTCAGGAAAATTTTCCACTTTGGTGTACAAGCAACCTGAAACCCTGTTTTGGCAGGCTAATAATTTTGTCACCAAACACTCTTTTTGAGAACTGATACCATGGTAGGATAGCCTTTTCAACAAGCTATAGGATGATAGCCTCAGATGATTTTTATCATTCTCCCATCAGGTACAACGGGCATTTTCCCAAGGCCACCTGAGCCAGCTTTCTAGCACTTAGTCATTTTTAGGACTTTCTTCAAATTTGATCATGAAACCCCATTTTGGAAGACCTATAATTTTCTCCTCAGAAGTGATTAAGGAAAACAGAGACCATGACTATATAGCCACTTCAACAAGCTATAAGCTGGTAACATGGTGTAGGCATTTTAGTCAAACCATGAATTATGGCGGGCATTTTCCCAATGCTATGTGGACTAATTTCCCAGCAGTTAGCCAATTTCCTGATTTTCACCAAATTGCCATATTTCTCCAGAATGATATTAGAATGAAACATTTGTTAACACCCAAAAAGTGCTCACTACCTCATCTACCCCATTACATGACTCATTTGTCCATATTTTGCACCATATTTACCTTCAGAACCCTAAAATCCCATTAAAAAGCCTCCGAAAGGCCTAAAAAGCCTCCAAAAGGCCACAAAACTATCAAAAAAGCCTCCAAAAGGCTAAAAAACCCCCCTTTTCCCCCAAAATTATCCAAAATTCCTCCAAAATAGCAAAAACCCTCTAAAAAGGGAATAATAAATATAAAAAATGAGGAAAAAGAGGAAAAAGGAGGAAAAAACCCTATACAGCTGACCTAAACCATATGGTTCCCAAAACCATGGGCCAACACTCTACCACTAAAAACCTATAAATAGGTGATGGAGACCCCTCATTTTACATCCACAGTAAAATACACCCTTACTTTGCCAAAATCACTCTCGAAACCCTAGCTCACCCTTGAGCTACTTTCACCATTGAGTGCCCCTTTTGGCCCATTTTCAACCCTTTGGAGAAAGAGAAGGAGCAAAGTTGGAGTTTGGAGCAACCCTCTTGGACCATTGCAAGAACTCCACCAACCTTCACCATTGAAGGTATAATCTTTAATACAAAAACCATTTCTATTTCTTGTCTTTTATTTTTCATGCACAAGTTTAGAATAATTTCCATTATAATGTATTGTCTTTCATTTACTGTTTATTGAACTGCTACTAAGGAGTCCATTCTCCTTAGCAGGTGCTCATTTGCACAAGCTAGGGTGAAAACCCTAGCTACAACATTGACTTCCTGATAACATTAGAACACCATCAGATATATATTTTCAACTTCATGCCACATCATCATACATGCCAAGCCATCTCATCATATCTACCATATCATTATCCATGCCATGTCATCACTACCTTTATCTTTCATTGAGTTCACTCTGTCATCATGTCCTTGGTTATTCCTTTGTCATTATTGAACTCCTTTGACATCAATGACAACCATATTCAACATTCTCCCCCTTTGGAATTGATGGAAACATCTAAACATTCTCCCCCTTTGACAACAATGACAAAGAATAACCTATTATGCCCTTTGCTGTAACCATATTGACATAGAAATTCCAATTATTCTCCTTTTAGACAACTGCCCATCTTTTTCCAATATACTTCTTCCTACCTCTTTTTCTTCTCTTCCTCTTGTTAACTTGGACTTGGTACCGATCATCTAGTTAGCATCTTGTATTTTCCCTTTGAATGATAACCACTATGAATGAGAACCTAAATGATGAGTTTATAACTCCCCATATCACTGCGCTCCTCCTCTGTTAACAATTTACTTCTTCAAAACTGAGATCAAATCCAATTGTGGTAGCTGATACTAGTTATTTTGAAAACATGGGTTTATTAACCAAGTAATGAGACATTAGTAGATCTAATTTCTGATCTACGTCATCTTTTAAAATTTCAAAATTTTAAGATTATGGAGATGAACATCTCAATGTTTTACCCTTCATCATTTCTTCCATTGAACTTGATTTCATCATGGCTTAATCAGAATTTCATTAAGCCCTTAGTTTTCTTTTTCAATTTGCCACTTCTACACTTCTCCTTGTTTTTTAGGAAGATAACTTTTACCAAGTACTCTTATGACTCTTCTTCTTCTTGTTTTGATGGAAACCTCAAAACATTCCTCCTTTTTTTTTTACCAAAAGATATTTTTAAGTATCAATTGCAATTCTCTGATATTAAATCCCCCTGACTATATGATCCCTTTTAATGCTCATTTCAGGGTTATTTTTTAGGTCTTGAGAGACTTTAGAAGAGAAGTTTATAATCCTTCTCCCCATCGGTGTATTCTTCATCTTTATCTTGCTTTCCATGAGGTACCCTGCTTACTAACCTTGTTTGTCTCTTGGATTCTATACTCTGATCTTTTCCCTTGGTTCTGCAATTAACAGTCTTGTGACCAAACTTGTGACAATATCCATAGAATATTTTATATTTGAGGAATCTTTCTTGCTTCATAACTTCCATCTTCTTCCATCCCTTCTTTTGTTCTTGACCTTCTATTGAAGCATTCTTCCTCATCTTACATTCTCTAGCCATATGTCCAATATTATAACATGTGTAGAAATGAGAAAAAAAAATTGTTGGACTCTACCAATTCTGTCTTTATTATGAGACGAGAGAACATAATTCTGACCATCCTTCTTAATCGGGATTTTGAGTGCAGTAGCATGGATTCTTTTATTTCTATCTTGGAGTGCAGGAGACAAATATTCTGGTTTCTTTTCTTTGTCATAACCTAATCTAGATTTATCATTTGATGGTCTTTGGCTACTTCATATTTCATCTAAACCCTTTGATTTCTTCTAAAACTTTGTTTTAATAGATTCTTCATCAAACTTTTTCTTAAGCAAAGTAACGTCTTCTTCAAGTCTTTTGTATTCTTGTATTTCTTCTTTGAGCTTCTCATTAATGATTTGTTGGTCTCTTAGCTTCTTTACTTCTTCCTTGAAGTTAGAAACTTCCTATCCTAAGCTCTCGGCCTCGTTCATGCGGTCTTCAAGCTTCTTTACTTCTTTCTTGAGGTTAGAAACTTCCACTTCTTTTGATTTATTCTCTTCTGGGTATTTTGACAAATTTTCTTTCAAAGAATTGTTCTCCCATCTGCTCTCTCTTAATTTTTCAAGGGTACTTAAGGATTATTCTTTTAGGTCCACCTTTATATCCAAATTATCTTCTGGAGTTACTATCTTCATAAATAGATTTTGTTTAACTTCACTAATCTCTTCATCTTCACTATCTTTCAAGGAATAAAATAATTTATTCCTGTCATTAGATTTTTTCTTGCATATAGTTTTGTTCTTTTCCTTATGGATGTATGTTTCTTCATCATCATTCTTGAAAATAACAAGGTCTTCTTTTACTATTTCTTTGATTGAATAAAGCTTCTCCAATTTGACCCAAATTTCTTTAGCTGAGATGTATTATCCTATTTTTTCTTTGATGGGTTGAGATAGTCCATCAAGTATAGCCTCCATTGCTATTGAGTTACTTTTCTTAGCTTTCTTTTGAGCTGGAGTCCTTACTCTATTTGGTGGAAAATAACCAGTGATCACTAAATTTGTTGACACAACATTTGTCGACGGGGGTTCACTTGGCATTATCGTCAACAAATACCAACCCAAACTCCCTTATGCACCGACACAGAAAGGTTTTACCCTTTCCAGCAACACTCGCAGAGTAAGTGAAGTCTCACCCGAGATGAATAAGGGGGCTACAGGAACCAAGTTTCTGCAGTGGAATTGAGGACATGCATCAAACACATATTACAACCACAGAAACCATAGATTATATCTTTCACACCATGCTAACAGTTCATCATTCACATATCCATCCCAGAGTCAACACATAATAGACATTCGCATCAACACGATCTAACTACTCATTAGCATGAACAACAATTACCAAACCCACAGAGCATAAACATCTCACAAACATTCGCATTCATCATCTAACATAAACAAATATAAATATAGAAAGAACCATAGTCGAACATCTTCATGCATTCATTAAAACCTACAGAATGACCTTCGCAGAAACAGTCAATACATCATATCGTAGATACAAAACATATCAACATCTGGATCAAAAATGAAAGGATTGATTGCTCTATTCATCCTAGATTCCCTTAGGCTTACAATCATGCTCCTATTTATATGACACTAAGTGGTTTACAAAAGGGTCCACATGACCAATTCTAACAACTTAAACTAATATTACGCTTCCTCGTTCTCTGTGAATGACCCTTCTTTCACGGATTATCCCTTTCCCAGTTGTCGGTTTCCACACTTTATGTGGACTAATCCCATGCCAACAAGCCCCCAACACAAACTTGTGGCTTGTCCTCGAGCCACCTCAATTGGACACCTCTAGTACTGTTCTCATTCTTCGCTGTGCTGACTTCTGAAGTTGTTCTTGTCATATGGAGCTCACTGTCATGTACTTCTCAAATTCCTCTTCAAACCTCTGGTTCGTCATTGTGTACTTCTCAAACTCATCCTTCATCTTGTGGAAACCTTGATCATCTACCTTGGACTCATCCTCTAGCATTTGGAAACCTTGATCATCTACCCCTTTCGCGCTTGCTCTTGTGCTTCAGGCTTGCTGTGGTCTGGAGACAAGTTCATCTTTGTCACCAAGATGTGAAACATGCCAACGGTTTTGGCACATTTGTTTCGCACATTGGACTGTCTGCTGCTGGAGCCAACGGGCCTCCACCCCTAGTGTTATGTTGGTCGCAGGGACCACGGGTCCTCTAATTACTACCATGCTCTTAGAAATATTGATTGAGACCTCATCTCGGTTTCTCCCGAGTGTCTGTGTTGCTTCCTTGGCCGGTTGTTCATGCACACTTGTCGTTTGGGCCCTTAGCGCACCTAGGGTGCTATCGTGCGAAATGAAATGAATCATTTCCACAACATCCTTGGAATTTCTCACTCAACTTATTTCCTTACCAATTTGCAGCATGGATTTTACTAAACTCCTCTTCCAACTTATCGATACTTCCTTGCTCAATTGAGCTTCTACGTCTATATTTATGCTTGATCCTCGTGTCCTTGATGCCTAGTTCTTGAATCATTTGCGCAATATTTCCCATAACCCACCGATTCGGTCATTATACTCCTCCTCCTTCTTCTGGTGATACTGATCTGTAGTAATCATGCTCGTATTTGAATCTCACATGCTAATCATGTGAAGCATTAATAAGCGACCCGACTGGCCATGCTTCCAGTTTGTGTCATCATTGTTTTTTTTTTTAGGTTCTCAAATGCTATGCACCAGATCATGGCGAGATGGTTTCAACTGATTCCCATTTACCATCTTAGGCAACAATAACCCATCTGAACTTTGTAGCTACATTGCACCTCCGTTAGTGACAAAATTTATGATGTATGTACCTAACCAATGAATTTATAACTTACTTGGATGCTTGGAAAACTTATTGTCATATAACATAATTGTGTCTCCATGCTGAAAGTGATTTTTTTAACATGGCGGTCATGCTAGGCCTTCTGTCGGTCCTTTTCTACTTTCTGATGAAACCCTGCGATGAGCTAATCCTCGTCCAGCTGTACCAATTGTGCCAACCATTCCTCCAATGCTCTGTCATCGCTCATTCTTGTGGCTGCTGCGATGCATAAAATTGGTACAATATACTCCATCAACATGACTGCTTCCTATCTGTAAATGAGCTTGAATGGGGTTTGTCTAGTCAGTCGTTTACATGTCATGCGATACGCCCAACGTATCACGGGAATCGTCCAGTCCCAATAATCTCGATCTGTGTTGCACACCTTAGTGAGTGCATGCTTCAATATCTTATTGAACGCCTCAATTGTCCCATTCGCTTGAGGGTGATAGGGGGTACTCCTTTTGTGCTGAATTTGAAATTCCTTTGTCATGGCTGCAATCGTCTGATTAACAAAATGAGTCCCTCGGTCACTAATCAGTATTTTTGGGAACCCAAACCTATTGACGACATTATCAAAAAGGAATCGTACCATAGTCGTAGCTGAGCAATCTCTCACTAGTGCAACTTTCTCCCATCACATCAAATAGTCTGTCGTAGTGATTATGTAGCGCGAACCTGTTCTGTTGCTTGGGGGGTTGATGTGTCCCATGAAGTCAACTTCCCACTTGTCAAAATACTATAGTATCAACTAGGGTACCAGTGGCATTTCATCCCTTCGTGACGGCTTCCTTGTCCGTTGACATACGTCGCAGCTCTTGGTGTAGTCCGCAACATCTCCATGCATTGTAGGCCACCATAATCCTACTTGAAGGATCTTCCTAGAAGTTGTGTGTCCTCCGTAGTGTCCTCCAATGATCCCATCATGAGCCTCCACTATAATCCTTTCATATTCATGTGGAAGTACGTATCATCAGAGTATTTCATCTGGCCCCATTGTATACAACTGCCTTGTAATCAATTGAAAATCTGTAGCTCTGACAACTAGTTGCTTCTTCTGGTTGATAGTGAGACCTTCCGTTGCTACCCTTATCGCTAAAAAATGAATGATTTGTTCATAATGGTCATCAACCATTCTGAACCTGAACAACTGAGCATCCGACAATCCTTCATCAATGCTCCTTGGCTCTTCCCCTGATTCGATCCATGCCAAATGGTCTGGTCCTTGTTGGGCCCTGGAAATGCCCCTTTTTAACCATACCTATTTCATCATTTTGCCAAATTTTACTTTACTTTAGTAAACCATATACATTCCTTTTCCAAATCAATCAGCAATCCTCACAAGGTATAAATCATTATTGTTTCATTTAATTATGCCTAATATTGTTATGGTTACGAATCCTGACCCTTGGTTTATGCTAACATTTGTGAGTTCATTTAGTCAAAATATAAAACACACGTGTATCAGCCACTTGGTGCCAGCCGTTACTGTTTCAGGTCCGATTTATCATACTCCAAGGGACAACGCATCCTCCACGTAGGCTGTAACATATCCTCACTGTAACAGATTCCACTGAAATAGAACCTAGCTGTGACAGATAGGTTGCATTCCAGTTGCTGAGTCTTTTGATCCATTAATTATTAGAGCAACAACATCCTTCATGATTAACAGCCGTGTTTAATATGGCTGTAACAGTTAGCTGTAACTCCACAACATGAAGATCATAGACCTTCATTGCTGCATGAGTTTAGTGGATCGTGATATGTACTGTCAATTTATAAATATGGAAAGGCTCTCGTAGCCTAGGGTTGGACAATTACCATTTTGTATAAGCTGTAACAGAGTGCTGACACTGTCAATTTCCATCATTAATATGAGAGCAGAGTTCTTCATTTACGTGTCTCAATTTGTTGTGATTCTCAGTGTCTCTGTTAGAAGGCCAGGTCCCTCCATCTCATAGAGATAGCTGGTTTAAGTAAGTAGAATAGTTTAGCTTTACTTTTGTTGTGTGGTGTGGAATTATTGCAGATGTTACTGGTAGTTGTAACAGAGAATTAGCTTTCCTCTTGGTAGTCCATAATTGCATTTTGAATAGCTGTAGCAGATTGGTGTGACAATCGACTGTGTAGGACAATTCATTTAATGCATGTGTGTTTGAATCAGCTGTAACAACCAAGCTCTATTCCAATATCTTTCAGTAGTTTATGCTTTCTAGGATTTCCAGTAATTATCAGTTAGAGTTCAAGCTTTAGATTCTGGTTGCTGTTGTATCTTCAATTGATTTAAAGTAGGAAGATTATGGTTGGGTAACAGTAGCCGCTGGATAGATCATTTTGGTAAATATCAACTATTTTAGTTTGATAATTATAGGATTTAACTTCTTGCAAAAGCAATCTGGTTTATTTCTATTCTTAATTTTATAACTACGGGGTGATTTCTATAGGAAGGTAGTTTCAATCAATTCCCTAGATGTGTGAATTAGCTTTGTCTACTTTCTGGAGTGAGTTTGGATGGATAGATTGGTAGGATCATTATCTACATTTAGTAAATCAACTGCTTGACATGTTTATGCACAAATTATGCTTATTACCATTGAAACAAAAGACCTCCCTGGGTTTGACAATTTATATTGACCATCTTGTGTGTTAGCTTTCATTAACTGACATATAGGGTGACCAACATTGGCACCGCTGCCGGGGATGGTAATAGATAGACAGAGTTAGTAGTTGGTTTCATTTGATTTTATTTTATTTCAATTATTTATAGCATGCATGAATACAAGAAAAACAAATCGGGAACCCTCTTTGAATACTAACATTGCAGGTGGAAGAGGTCAAGGTCGTAATGCAGGTCAGGGAAGACACACATACATTGATGAGATAATTGCTAGAGCTAATTCTTCCACTATACCACCATGGAACTCTACAGGCAGGGGAAATTATGTTCCTCCCAATGTTGAACATTCAACATCCACAGTGGAGAATACAATGGGACCTTCAACTCCTGTTGCAGAAAGTAAACCTCCTGAAGATAAGGGAAGCGATGTAGGTGCACCGGATAGAGAGGAGATCTATCATTGTTAGAATTTGAGCATTAATTCACAATACTCTTGGATATTTACTGAAAGAATAACATATACAGTATATCAATGCATAACAATCACAATAAGCATGATAAGCATCACAAGAATCAAAAGCATGAGAGACAAGAGACATAGAGTTTCCGTGGGGAAAACCCTAAGGTGAAAAACCCCACAAATTCCTCAGAGATAGAGAGAGAAATGGCTCAACCAAAGTAGAACCAAAATACACTTGAGATAGTCTCCTAGAGAAGATGATCCTCCTCCTCACTAGTGTGCCACTTTCTGAGTGAGAGAAATGTGTCTTTCCGAATGATCCAAATAGAGATCTCCCGATCTCTATTTATACTTAACCTGTTTGCCCAGTGACCTTATGGGGCCGACTTGTCTATCTAGATACATCCACAATATAATATATATTTTAGGGCTGACCCCACACATCGTAGTCTAATAACCCATCGTCAAGTACACACACTTGCGACACTTGTCAATCCACATGACGACACTTCCTTATAGAGGAATAACACATCTCTTATAAGGGTACAATAAATATATATGAAATACATAGATGAAATACATTTCGAAGTTACATATACATCAACACTCCCTCTTAACTAGGAAGGTATTTCTTGACATAGTTCTGCTAGACAAGTCTTCTTCTTGGGATCATCGTCATCGATGCATCGTCATCATCATCGTCACTGCTGCTGCTATATCAACCAATCTCTGACTCTACTCGTCATAGGAAGTTCTACAGAGCCAGTCCTTTTTCATATTAGATGTAGGCTCACCACCTGTAGGTCTTCATCATCTGTGCGAACAGTCTGATAGAGGTGGCCTCTCAGGACTAATTTTATGTGTGGATGCAATACCGGAAAGAGTATCCCAGGAACATTTATGTGCCTAAGCACGAACGGCAAGATCTCTCAGGACTGATTACATGCATCTCCTCCACAATACCTTTAAAGAGCATCCCAGGAACATTTATGTGTCGTAGCATGACTAGCAAGATCTCTAAAGAGCATCCTAGGACTTATTATGAGCATACAACTCAACTTCTCGGATCTCCAGGACTGATTACATGTGGATAGACAAAACCTTTAAAGAGAATCCCAGGAACATTTATGTGCCGCAGCACGACCGACAAGATATCTAAAGAGCATCCCAGGACTAATTACGAGCACACAGCTCAACCTCTCGGATCTCCAGGACTAATTACATGTCTCCGTAGTAATACCTCATCCCAGGACTGATTATGAGCACACAGCTCAACCTATCGGATATCTGACGACTGATTACATACTACATAGCAATACCGAAAAGAGTACCCAAGGAACATTTATGTGCTGCAGCATGACCGGCAAGATCTCCCAGGAGTGAATACATGCTATTTGTACAACCTGCCACATATCATCTCTGACCTCCAAGCATCAACCTGATACTCATGATCCAATAGATCATCATCACACGAGGCATCATCCTGATGCCCATGATCATACTGATCATCATCACTTGTACCATCCTAGTACATATCATCTGGAGCAACATCCTGAAGCTCATCATCATGATCAACCTGATCATACAATGCATCCACCTAATGCACACCAAGTATCTACTTGATACATATCATCATACATGATCCACCTGATCATACAGTGTATCCACCTTATACAAATACAAATACATGATACATATCAACATACATGATCTACCTGATCATACAATGTATCCACCTGATAAAGATACATGGTCCAAGCATCCAACATGATGCGTACATACATATAAATTATCCAACTGATCATATCTAGCATCAACATGATGCGTACATACATACAAATATAAATGATCCAACTGATCATATCCAGCATCAACATGATGCGTACATACATACAAATATAAATGATCCAACTGATCATATCCAGCATCAACATGATGCATACATGCATACAAATATAAATGATCCAACTGATCATATCTAGCATCCAACATGATGCATATATAGAGCAGTAACTGGAGCATCATCCTGATACTCATCATCCATCTCTTACATCCACAGCCATGTGAAGGATCCTCCTTCCAACATGCTTGGGATGGATTCAGCAAATGTGTCCATCACTTCTTCCTCGAAGTGTCGTTGATTTGAAGAACACCAAGCCTCTCCTTGAAGTACTCGAACTTCACCCTGGCTAGTGGCTCCATCAGCACATCTGAAATCTGCTTGTCCTTCGCAACATACAGGAGCTTCACGGCTCCTCTCTGCACCATATCCCTGATATAGTGATATTTGATCTCTA
This sequence comes from Larix kaempferi, assembly GCA_027924585.1. Taxonomy (NCBI): domain Eukaryota; kingdom Viridiplantae; phylum Streptophyta; class Pinopsida; order Pinales; family Pinaceae; genus Larix; species Larix kaempferi. The sequence goes on from BSBM01000761.1 coordinate 14,625,545, forward strand.
TGTGTTTCGACCTGTCATGAAACACTGGGTTCTCAGACAACTTCACACAACTTTGGTTATCGCAGAATATACCGGTAGCATCCAATGGGAGATCAAATAACTCAGACAGTAGCTTCCATAGCCATACTACCTCACAACTAGCTGAACAAGCTACAACATACTCTACCTCAGCTGTACTCAATGCTATGCAGGACTGCTTCCTGCTGAACCAAGAGATCACACCTGATCCCATACTGAAGTAGCACCCATATGTGCTCTTCCTATTTGCAGCACTGCCAGCCCAATCTAAATCAACATAACCCTACAGGTTAAACTTTTGATTCGCTTCATACTTGAGCCCATAATCCATTGTACCCTTCAGGTACCTCAGAACATGCTTTACAACAACCAGATGAACACTCCTCGGATCCGTCAGGAACTGGCTCAGTGTGTTCACTGCAAAGCAAATATCTGGTTTCGTGTTCGTCTGGTACATCAAGGACCCAATCATCTGACGATACATAGAGACATCAACCGGCTCAGATGAAGCATCACATAGAAGCTTTATATTCGATGCCATGGGTGTGGCCATGGCCTTGCAATCCATCATCCCAAATCTCTTCAGAATATCTAATGTGTACTTCCCTTGACAAAGGAAGATCCCACCTGAATTCTGTCACACCTCCATACCTAGGAAATAATGCATCATTCCCAAATCTTTCATATCGAACTCAGCAGCAAGCTTCCTCTTAGTATCTGCAATCAATCTGTCATCTCCTGTTACAAATAAGTCATCCACATACAGGAGTAGAATCACAGGATTCCCTTCCTCAACCTTGCAGTAAAGGTTGGAATCCACTTTACTCTTGGTAAAGCCCAAACTAGATAGGAAACTATCCATCCTACCATACCAAGTTCTGGGAGCTTGCTTCAAGCCATACAAGGCTTTCTTCAATCTGCACACATATGAATCCCTGTCATGTATTTCAAAACCGAGTGGCTGCTCCACATATACTTCCTCTTCAACTACACCATTCAAGAAAGCTGTCTTGAAATCCATCTGATGGATCTTCTATTTCATCACTTTTATATTTCTCAATGCTGCCATCTGCAACATGCTTGATCTGATAGATCCATATAGAAGTCATAACAAACTTCCCTTCAGGTCTTGGAACTACATCCCAAACATCATTCTTCATGATCGACGGATCATGGCATTCTTCCCATATCCTGGAAACTTCAATATCTTCAATAGATATCTTTGTTGTTGGAACAAATGTTGTAGTCCTTCGTTCGTAGGTGAAGGTCTATGGTCTTTCCTACAAAACAAGTTAAATTGCATGATTAGAAACATCTCATAATTTTCAGAACAAATTCTTATACATAAAGAAATATGTCACGCAGTCATGCAATTATCTTTTCCAATGCTTCAATACAACATTTATCCATGTTCCATAACTTTCTAGATGCCTTCTAGTCTCTACCAGAACATTGTTAAGAGTTTGCACTACTCCCAACATGTCAGCAAAGATGTTTCATTCTAGATAAGTAGCAATGGAATGTTGTACAGTGCCATAGGCCACTTACCCATCACATGCATATTAGTAGTATACTGTTCATTAATGCAATCATTCTAATATGCACAATACATATCCTAAGTCTAGGAACATGAGCATATACATCATTGAACAATTTTATTTAAACAAACAAATATGCAAGAAATGATAATTAAAATACTTATCTTTGTTTTTTTGTTGGGTGGACTCCCTCTGAGTCTTTGCTTCATTGCAGGAGCTGCTGGAGTCCTAATCTGAAGTAGCTTCTTCTACACCTTTCTGTTGTGGAATGTAGAGAGATGGTCAACTCCCTCTGAATATTTGCATCCTTGCAGAAGCCACTAGAGTGTACTCCCTCTTGATCTTTGCTTCTTGGATTACTTGTTCTTGAACTTATATTCATTCTTGATCCCTATGCATGCTTGTTAGTATCATCATTGTGTTATCCTCGAGGTCTCATACATAATCAAGCATTCATTAATATAATCTTAATATTATCAAAACACAATAATCTCAAGCATGTATAGTCATGAACATTTCAAATAGAAATAATAAGCATTAGCATTCAAGGTTTATATAGGTCTCTTATGGTTAGTCATAACATGTCTAAACCTGTGATTACTCAAACCTATGACTCTTCTGGTTAGTCATAACATTAAATAAGGTAAGACAAGTAATATGCATATACCCATGATTATTCAAACCTATGACTTCATTAATAAACATCATCAATCATGTCATGCATACTTATATAAAAGATCCTATGATATAAGAAACACATACCTGGTCACCATATTTGCTAGTTATGTCTAGCAATGTGTTCTTGTTTTCTTCAATGACCTGCATAATTCATTAGTTAACTTTTGCAAAAAAAACAAATTATACATACCTCTATGTGATCCATGAATGTGGATGAATCTTTGTCTTTATGTCACCATGGCATGTTCAGGTTGTCCCTTCAATTTGTACAATCCTCCCTCTTGCTCTCCAACCACTACTGCATCATCGATTGTTTTGCCTTTTGGCCACATTAGGACTTGGCCATCCACAAATGCAACCCTCATACCTTTTGCATCCAATGCAGAGATGGAGAGTAAGTTCTTCTCGAACCCAGGTACATAAAGGACTTCTTTCATCTTCAAATATTTTCGAGAATCTAGGTTGTAGGAGGCTTCACCACTTCCTTTGATGGGATATTGATAATCATCCCCAAGTTTCACTTTATGGGGTGATTCATGTTCAGGCAGATTTACAAAGGATTCTTTAAACCCAATCATGTGTTTGGAAGCCCCAGTGTCAATTAACCAATCATTACAACCATGGGAGATAGTACCTGTGAGAGCAGAGATTAGAACATACTCTTCTTCATTTGATGAGTCATCATTACTATCATCACTTTTTTCCCTAGCCTTCTTCTTTGGAGGTTCATCATCTTCGGCAGCATGAGCATGGTACCTTCTTTTGTTACCCTTCTTCTTCTTGCCGGAGTTGTTGTTGTTGTGTTTGTCCCTTTTGTTCTTGGGACATTCTAAAGTAAAGTGACCCTTCTCATTACAAGTGAAACACCTTAGATCTGTCTTGTCTTTGTGAAAATGATGAGAATATTTCTTCTTGTGATGGGATGGCTCCCTCTTGAACTTTCCCTTCTTAGTGTGAGTTATGAGAGATTGATCTTCATTTCCCATCTTCTCTTCTCTTGCCACAAGCCTTGCTTCTTCTTGAGAACATTCCTCCCATAATCTGTTGAAGGAGATTAACTACTTTCTGGCACAGATCCCCTGGATAAAAGAGTCCCATGACCTAGGTAGGCCATTCAAAGTAGTCATAACAATTTCACCATTCTCCACCATTTCATCTATAGCTTCAAGTTGTTCCTTGATCTAAGAGACCTTGGAGAAATAGGATTGAATGGTTTCTCCATTTGACATCTTGACCCCTTTCAATTAATTCCACAGGGTCATCTTCCATTTTATGTTCTTTCCTTCAAATAGCTTGGTCAAAGAGTCAAACATAGCCTTGGGTGTCTTTAGAGAAGACACATGAGGTATGAGATGGTCTTTGATAGAATCAACAATGATTCTCTTTGCCTTGACCAAGTTCTTCTTATGCAATACCTTAGCCTCTTCATCCTCTGGGATAGGGATGTCTTCTTTTATATATGAGTCCAACTCATTCTCTTCCAGGATTAACCCAATCCTATACTTCCAAGCTCAAAATTTATCAGCCCCTTCAAGCTTATCCTCAAGCTTGGTGTGGTGAGACATCTTAAAGAGTACTTCAAATGAAATAGAAAAGATTTAGGTCTTACCACATGAAATGCTGAAAATTGGATCTAGTCCCGGATTAGGGTTTGTCGAAAAAACCCTAAAAATTCAAAATGTGAATTTCAACTTTCTGAAAGGATAGAAAGATGTGCCTTGATGAGCTGATCAGCCTGGTGTATTCAGAATTTGAGATCAACAAAGCTTTACCCTTCATATTTACCTTTTTGTCCTCTCAGGTTCACTAGGTAGAGCCCTGAATTAGGATTTGAGTTTCCTGGAGATCTACCCAGTCAAAAATCTTGATCCAAAGCTCAAAACTTCAATTTTTGCAAGGCGCTTCTAGCTATGGCTTTCGATTTCAGAAATTCTTATTTTTGTGGAAACCCTAATTTTTAGGGCCAAATCTGAAAATGCTCAGAATTGAATTCTAATTGGACAGATAGATTCTCCTTGATGAGCAAATTCAATCTACTATACTGCTTTTCCAAAAACTGTGGAGAGAAACCCAATAAATAAGAAACTCAAGTTTTTGTCACTGCAAAATGTCTTCTTCTCAGGTTAGCTCTGATACCATGTTAAAATTTGAGCATTAATTCACAATAATCTTGGATCTTTACTGAGAGAATAACATATAAAGTATATCAATGCATAATAATCACAATAAGCATGACAAGCATCACAAGAATCAAAAGCATGAGAGACAAGAGACACAGAGTTTCCGTGGAGAAAACCCTAAGGTGAAAAACCCCACAACTTCCTCAGAGATAGAGAGCAATGGCTCAACCAAAGTACAACCAAAATAAACTTGAGATAGTCTCCTAGAGTAGATGATCCTCCTCCTCACTAGTGCGCCACTTTCTGAGTGAGAGAAGTGTGTCTTTCCGAATGATCCAAATAGAGATCTCCCGATCTCTATTTATACTTAACCTGTTTGCCCAGTGACCTTATGGGGACAACTTGTCTATTTAGATACATCCACAATATAATATATATTTTAGGGCCAACCCCACACATCGTGGTCTAATAACCCATCGGTAAGTACACACACTTGCGACACTTGTCAATCTACATGACGACACTTCCTTATAGAGGAATAACACATCTCTTATAAGGGTACAATAAATATATATGAAATACATAGATGAAATACATTCCGAAGTTACATATACATCAACAATCATATCGACGGAACCAGAGTTACTAAAGAGGTGTGGTTGGAGACTCGTCGAATAGCAGAGGAAGAAATAAGGCAAGAAGAATAAAGGAGAAGAGAGGAAGAAGCTAAAGCAGAGGAAGAACGCATAAAGGAGGCTATTGAATTTTGGACTAGAACCATGGCTGGTAGAGAACAGGAGGGAGAAAATGAACATGGGAATAACTGGGAAGAAGAAGGAGAAAATAATCATCCTGGTAATATTGTGGGTACATTAGAATTCCCTATCCTCCAGATACCTGGAGCAGCTCCTATGAAAAACATCTCACCATTGGTTCTCCGAAATTTTCATGGTAAGTCCTCTGAGGATCCTGATGAGTTTCTTTTTGAGTTTGATATCCTCCATCGCAGCTATGATTATACCTCTAGTGCTTAGAAGTTGAAGTTATTCCCAGCCACCTTGAAGGGAAATGCTCTGCATTGGTTCATGAGTCTGGGTCGTGAGACCATTACTACTTGGGACCAAATGAAAAACACCTTCCTTTCTAAGTATCAAGAATATTGCAGAACTAGTGATAGAAAAGAGGAGTTGTTTAAAATGGTTCAGAAGGATGAAGAAAGTTTGGAAGACTTTGTGGAAAGATTGCTGTACAATTTACAAAGATCTGGTCATGCTGAGATTGGCAAGGATGTGCTCAAGATCATCTTACTAAGAGGAATTAGAGAAGACTGTCTTGATATGTTAAATTTGCTGGGAAAAGGGGATATCTAGAAGGAACCTTTTGAAAAGATTCTTGAATTATGTTGAAGTTACTCCAGGGGATCCTCTAGAACCAGCAAATGAGACAAAGATCGAGACTAGGATGTCTTCACTAGGACTCAGAAGTCAGCTAGTGGAGGGGCCACTCAAGCAGAAATAAGCAACTTACTGGAGAATTTTAAAATAGACATGATGAGCTCCATTTCCTCAGAGTTAGATGCCATGAGAGAAAATAAGAAGCAAGTGGTAGAAGATCTTACACTTGGTGTCTTCTGTCCTAGATGTAGGAAAAAGCACCCACTGAAGGAATGCCCGTTGGACAAAATAGAGGTATGTAGGATATGTGAACTCGAGCATGATACTAAGGAATGTCCTTCCTTACCTAAGGTCAAATTAGTCATGTAGGCATCTATTCCAGATGTGGAGCCAGCATACTTCATGGCACAGAAGAAACCATGGCAGCCTCGAAACCAAGGTATGAATCCAGACCCAGCATTTTTTCTGAATAATATGAATGGAATGAACAATATGCATAATATGAATACACAATTCCCTTCACATTATTCTAACAACCAGTGGCATCCATCTTAGAACCCAATGAAAAATGCTAATTCATGGACACCATGGTCACAACAGTCAAACCATCCTCCTTGGAATTCCAACTGGAGAAATTCTTACCAAGGAAATAACTTTCCCCATCACCAGACTCAGTATCAACAGTACCCTCCTCAACAGTATCAGCATCAGCAGTATCAGCACCAACAGTACCAGCAACCACAACTCCCTTTCCAAAATAATGTTGCACCTGTGAATGCACCACTTCGACCACAGCTACCCGCACAACCAAACCCGAACCCAAACAATAAAGCAGTCCATCAATTTGAGACTGCCAACATGCCTACATATTCCATCACTCAGATTCCCTACAATGATATACAATTACGATGAAGGAGGGTGGTGGAACCTATTATCACTAAGGATGTTTCATCCCTAGTGATTGAAACTGGAGTAAATCAGCACTATGAGAACATGGTTAGTTCAACAAGCCCCATCATTGAGGATGCTGATACTCCTACTGAAACAGTAGCTGAAACTCAGAAAGAAACACACAATGTGTCATAGCCTACACAGTTGAATAAAGAACCACCATACCCTGAACGATTGGCCCTGCAGAAAATAGTTGAACAACCCCATTTGGTCTCGTGGGAGAACTGAAAAATTTGTATGTTAAAATTCCATTGTTATAGGCCCTTCATGATGTGCCCATTTATGCCAAGACTGTTAAAGATTTATGTGTCAAGAAACCAAGAAGAAGGCCCAAGGATCCCCCCACTGTCCATGTGTTGGGAAAGCTTTCAGAATTAATAATGGGGAATGCCCCTGTGGAAAAATACAATGACCCTGGGAACCTGACTGTTACAGTTCACATAGGGAATAAACAAATTCCAAATGTCTTGGTGGATTTAGGCATAGCTATTAACGTTATGACCATAGAAACTGTGAAGAAATTGGGACTCACTAATCTTCGGCCAACCCCTACCGTTTTGGAACTTGCTGATAGATCAACGATCAAGCCTGAAGGGATCCTAGATGACCTCGTGATCTCAGTCGACTCATGGGAATACCCTGCGGATTTATTGGTGTTACAACCAAAATCCTAGTTGGGGGGACACCCACTGATCCTGGGGAGACTGTGGTTGGCCACAGTAGATGCCTGTATTAACTGTCGGTCAGGATCTATGACCATTTTAGATGGAACTGAGATCAAGAATCTAACCCTGTACCCTCCAGCTCGACCAAGCACAGAAGCTGAGACTCCATTATGGGAATATTTGGAGGAGGAAGAGGGTGTGCAGCCATTATTAACCATAGGGAGAGCCTTAATGTTTAAAGTTGAAACAAAGGATGATGCCATTAATAGTTTCATCAGTGAGCCTCTGTCAGTCGATAAAAATGTCTTACAGAAGAAACTCTCATCGGTGATGACAATATAATTTCAGTGCTTAAGAGTTCAAAGAGTATTCCAGTAGAAATTGGGCAAGGAAAAACATTGAATATCAATCCTAATCTGGCACCTAGCGAGCTGGAACAGCTAGTCACTCTGCTAAAACAATGTAGGGGAGATTTCGCTTGGGAGTACACAGATATGAAAGCAATTCCTTCTCATCTGTGCACCAATCACATTTATATTAAGAGTGAATCCATGCCTGTATGTCAACCACAACGAAGGATGAACCCGAACCTAAGAGACATAGTGAAAGAAGAAATCCAAAAACTTTTGGAAGCAGGATTCATATACCCAATTTCAGACAGTAAGTGGGTTTCTCCACTTGTGATTGTGCCAAAGAAGAATGGGAAATGGAGGGTCTACATGGATTACAGAGAATTGAACAAAGTAACACAAAAGGACCATTTCCCCTTACATTTCATCGATCAGGTCCTTGATACTTTGTTTGGGAAAAAGTATTTCTCCTTTCTGGATGGCTTTAGTGGCTATAACCAGACACAGATTGCTCTAGAAGATTAGGACAAAACTGCTTTCATCTGCCCCTGGGGAACTTTTTCCTACCGAGTACTTTCTTTTGGGTTGTGCAATGCACCAGCTACATTTCAGAGAGAAGTGATTGGAATCTTTTCAGAAATGGTGAATGATTGCATGGAAATTTTTATGGATGACTTTACTCCATATGGTGATAGTTATGAAGAAGCACTGAAAAATTTAGAAAAGGTCTTGAAACGTTGTGAACAGAGCCAACTCTCTTTAAGCACTGAAAAGTGCCACATGATGATGAGTGAAGGCATAGTACTAAGGCACTTCATCTCTTCTGATGGTATCTAGGTAGATCCATCCAAAATCAAGGTAATTGAAAATATACCAACTCCTGGAACACAGAAGGATGTACGTAGCTTCTTGGGGCATGCTGTCTATTACAGAAGGTTCATAGAATTTTTTTCCAAACTAGCTTCTCCTTTGTTCACTCTATTGATGAAGGATGCACAGTTTGTCTGGAATGATGCATGCCAAACATTGTTTACTGAGCTAAAGAGAAGGTTGTCTACAACACCCATCTTACGAGGGGTCAATTGGGCTCTACCTTTTCACATTTCTTCAGATGCTTCAGATACTACCATTGGAGCAGTTTTGGGACAGCAGGAAGGTAATGCTCCTTATGCCATTTACTACATTAGTAAAATTTTGTCTCCTGCTGAACTAAATTATACTGTCACAGAAAAAGAGATTCTTTCCATTGTTTATGTGTAATATCCTAGGAAATATTTAACCCATATATTAACTCAAGTTCAGAATTTTAAATAAAATTTACTTGTCCATTTTTAATCAATTCACCGAACCGAGCAGGAAGTCAGTGAAAGGTAAGGAGACTTGAAACTGAGTTTAGTAAGATGAAAATTCAATTCTAGAATTTATATGATATGTGTGCATCAGCATCAAATCAGATCAGAGGGAGAGTCCTAAGCGCAAAGCAATGGGGCCATTTATGTTTCGAACAACAGCTACCGCTGAAGCCTACCGCAAAGCTTCCTGGGCGCACCAGCATATTCTTACTAGACTAGGTGGGTCACTGAGGGTCCAAGGATGAGTTATGACAGTAAAATAAGTTCAATGGATTCACTTGGAAGCATTCAAAAAGATTTGGAATATGCAGGAGTAATTTTGGAGTCTTAAGCCACTCCCGGATTGCTGAGCTAGGAATTTTCCAAACTTTACAAACAAAGTTTAAATGCTTCCAAATTATGAAATTAATGATTTATATGACATTATACTGTATCATTGACCACCTACAACTCACAGAAAGAAAAATTGACTCTTAGAATAGATTTGGCCGTCATTTCAGTAAAACTAGTCATAAAACAATGCTCTATAAGCTAGTCTTCCATTCCGGATTATTAAATGATCTCATTAAATGTATTAATCTGTTATGAGGTGTTATATGGTTATTATATAATATATAATACAACATCAAGTCTAAATATACCTCACTAGACCAAACTTGTGTTCATTTAATGATCCTTCAGTAGAACAGTATCACAATGACTAGGAAATCCTCACATAGAGCCCAGGATGGACTGTGTGAGATATGAAATGATTAGATATCTGATATAAAATTATATGATGATCATCTACAGGTTTGGAATAGATTATGAGCTAAAACATGGATCTCTGAGAAAGAATATGGAGTCCTTCACTTGTCTTCTTCTTCTAGTAGAGGAAACACCTCCAAATCTAGCCGTGGTTGAGAGAATGAGATAGAAGAGAAGGATAGTTCAGTTCTGAAGCTGATTTCTGATATGTGGCTCTTCTAATGTCTACAAAAATGGCTGAACCATCTCTCCACCAAGTATTGGGTGCATTCACTGGCTCAAACTTCTTCAACAGGAGAATCTTCACTAAAACTAGCTGTAGTTTCACTATCTGTGGGATCTGCTCTTCTTCTGACTTTAAATCTTCAATGATGGATGAAAATAGATGATAATGGATTCCAGTACATGTTCTGGACCTGCATAACACTCTCCAGAAAACTAAAGGACCTTGGGGCACATCACCCAAGAGGAACAGTTGAGGCACATCACTCAACTAGAGAGGCTTATAGCTCTCAAACCAAAGTTACAAATGACAAAAGTTGTGTAATGGAGTTGGTTGGATTCTTTTATAAAATCTAAGATGACCTTCTGAGCAAGTTTATTGGCTTGGTAACCTTTGAGAGTAGGTTACCCACTTTCCCATCCTATTCCAAATCCATGAGGGCGCCTTCTTGAGATAATTAGCAAGTTTTGTCTTTGAGAAACTTTCCTTCCTTTACCTTCCTTCACTGAAATTGGAAAGTGTGCCTTAGTGAGATTTTCTGGATGTTTCTAATTTCCTTCTGAATGCTTTTCTTCATCTGTCCACTTTCTTTACTTTCCTCTTTTCCTCTTTTTACAGTTTCTAATTTCTTTTCTTGCCTTCTTTCCTCCAATTGATTCCTTGCTTTTCCTGAGATTTTGCCACTTAGGCAAGATTGGCCCTACTTGCTCAAATTCGACTTCCTAGTCTTGTCATCACCACTTGCAAATATTTATTAGCCAGAATTATTAATAAGAATATTACAAACTCAATATTACTCCAAGATTCAGAGTTTAATTAATTAATTAATAATTAATCAACCACTATGGTATAATTGCCTCACAAATACCCCATTAATTAAATTATCATTTAATTAATCACTTAGACTTATTCATGGGGTTAATAACTACATGGGGGGCCCACCTTGTCCATTAAATTCCCAAATACAACCTTAAGCATCTTCCATAAGGTAGTTTCCATACTTGTTCATTAATTAAATAATTATTGCCTAGGTGACTTAGGCCAAAATTACCCCATGGACCATAGCAAAATTTGGGGACATGACATTATGCCATCAACAAATTTAGACATTATATTACTGGATATTCTACTTTTTTGCACACTGATCATTCTGCTATCAAGTATTTAATGAATAAACCGGTCACGAATGCTAGAGTTACTATATGGTTGTTACTATTACAGGAATTTGATATCACAATTATTGATAGAACAGGAAAAGAAAATGTTGTTGCAGATTTTTTATCTCGACTTACTAATAGTGATGATAATTTACCAGTCGAAGATTACTTCCCTGACAAACATTTGTTTGCAGTATCATCTCATTCCCCATGATATGGAGATATTGCTAACTTTTTGGCTGCAGGTAAGCTCCCAGCACATCTGTCAAAGAGAGAAAAAAGAAAGATCATACAATGGAGTGCTAGGTACTGCTGGATTGATGGCCATCTTTTCTACATAGAGCTTGATTTAGAGATTAGAAGATTTGTTAGAGAAGATGAAATATTTAGCATTCTTAAAGCTTGCCATGATGAGCCCTGTGGGGGACATTTTGCTGACTAAAGGACAGGTCATAAAGTTTTGAGAATGGGCTATTTCTGGCCTACATTGTTTAGGGATGCGAAGAAGTATGTTTAGGCATGTGATAGCTGCCAAAGGATCGGCCAACCCAACAGATTAGATGAGATGCCTTTGCAGCCACAGCTTGTGGTTGAACCGTTTGATAGGTGGGATCTAGATTTTGTAGGGCCTATCAACCCTCCCTCAAAGAAAAAAGTTCACATCTTGGTTTGCACAGATTACATGACGAAATGGGTAGAAGCTGTAGCCTTGGTTAAGGCCAATGATTAGACTGTGATTGATTTTCTGTATGAAGAGATTTTTACTCGATTCGGAGTACCTAAGAAAATCATTACAGACGGTGGACCACAGTTTGTGTCTCACAAGATGGAAGCACTATTACAGAAATTTCATATTCAGCATAGAATAACCTCGCCATATCATCCGCAGGCCAATGTCCAAGTGGAGAGAACAAACAAGGTTATCGAGGCTATTCTAACAAAAACAATGAAGAGCCATCATAAAGATTGGGCTGAAAGGCTTCCAGAGGAACTATGTGCCTATCATACTACGTGGCATAACACCAATGATTTTTTCCCATATGAGTTAGTGTATGGTAAGAATGTTGTTTTTCCAATAGAATTTGAAATCAGAACCTTGAAAATAGTTGTTATCACTCTAGGAAACTCTCCTAGGTTGTATCTCAGAGATGTCTGGTAACTTAACTAATATCTTAAAGCTTCACTCAAATGGATCAAGTCAGATGACTAAATCAAACCTCACTCACTCAAGACATGCAATAAACACAACAGATTGACAAGGCTTTCAACTATCATTGTTCAGAGAGCTGTAGATAAATGAAGGTACGAAGAACTCTTAATTTACTAGCAGAAACATACGCATCAAGTATATATGAATGGCCAGATAAACCAAGCAAATTACTTCAAGATTCTAGTTCATGGATGTATTGACAAGTTGACAGTTCTCAAACATCAGACAAATAGAATAAACATCAATTTGACATTTAGGTGCAAGTATAGACTAGACAAGAAGTTGAAAGTCTGAACAAATAATGGCAAAAGAAGCTTGTATCCCCGATCTGAAAATGAGAAGCTTGAGAGTACAAGTATGAAAAGTCTCTCCAAAATCCAGCCATTGTTCTACATGAGTTCTGGGATTTATAGCCTTTACAACCTCTCCCTAGATCCTAAGAAGCTGGGTTGAATTTACTCCAAATGGAAAATCCAACACCGTTTTTCAACAAACCAGGAAAAATCATTTTTAATTGGCTAGACTGGAAAAATGGGGCTCAGAGATGCATTTGACTCTACCAATCCGTGGCACCTGTAGGAAAAACAAGAGAGTTTATTGTTCTCTGACGTGTTAGGAATAAAATACTTTGAGCGTTTTTCAGAATGATTCTCTAGTCGCTCAAAATCATCATTTGAAAATGACGACTCTACACAGTAAAAATGCCACTTTTGCTGAAACTATTGAAAAAGAGGCTCAGAAATGGTTTCATTTCTCCAACTATGTGACACATGTGTATAAAATGAAAGAGGTTATTGTGAATTTATCTGTTGTGAGCAAAACCCTCTCTCATATATTTGAAACTCATTTTGGTTTGCCCGAGATCTACATTTCAAAAACATGTGTCAGACAGGCAGGTGCTAGGATCCAAAAATTTGGGCTTAGTGACGGATTTGATTCTCTCAACCTGCAACATCTATAAGAAAACGGGGAGAGTTTATTGTTCTATGACATGTTAGGAACAAAAACCTTTGATAATTTTGCAAAACGATTCTCCAAATGCTCAGAATCGTCATTTGAAAATGATGACTCGAGATAGTAAAAAACGTCACATTTCTTCATTATTTCCATTTTGCTGGCACCTTCAAAACTGGAACAGCATATTGAAACAGGTCATATTAATTAAAACATTCACTTAGAAACCATCCTAATTCCCTTTAGAATGATAAAGCTTGGATATGTGCAAAAATGGCAATTTCCTGTGATTTTAGGCTTTCGGTAGCTAATAGGGCTGAGCTTGATTTCTGTTAGCTACTGAAAGCTTTGTTTCGGTGGCTAATGAATCAATCTGAGATGTTCGCCTAAGCCACTGAAACTGCAAAAACTAAACTTCCCTTAGCTTGAAGGGTTTTTCTTATGAGATAAGCTGCTAAAAACTGGGTTTTTGGTAGCTAATGAACGATCAATATGTTCGCCCAAGCTACATAAAACTCTGTTTGATATCAACCTGCAAAATTTAACAAAACTGTGTTTTCTGGTTTCTGTTTAATCCTCCTTCTACTACTTTCCCTCGTCCTGGGATGAATCCAGATTGTTAGCTATGTAATTGCTGTCGCTGCCAGGGTTTCAAGATTGGACTGTTTCTGAGTTTTAGGAAAGGTCCTCCTATCTCTTAGCATCCCAATTTGTCTAGTTAACTTGATGTTTTTAGTGGATTTGGGATCAATCCATGATTGCACCGAATGCTTGATCAGCTCACGATCCACTGCTCTTTGTTCTTTTTGGCGGTTGAGGCATGATGAATCCTTTTTAAATTTCACATCTGAGCCCTTGATTAGACATCTCCACCATTTGAAACCGACTTGATTTTGGTAGCTGGTGATTTCATCTTTGACAAAGTAAGCTGCCGAAAAGTTACCTTTCGGTGGCTAATGAACACCATCGTATTTGCCCAAGCCACCAAAAATTGCCCCCTGAATCACACTGTATGTCTTCCCTTTCGGTAGTTAGGAGTGCCTCGAAAATTTCATTTAAGCTGCCGAAAGCCGAAAGCAAAGCTTTCGGTAGCTTAGGGACCGTTTTGAATAAGCACTTAGCTACCGAAACCTGTTTTTTAAGTTTTTTGAAATAAAAACTTGTCTCGAAAGTTTCTTGAGATATTATGAGTTAGAACTCATTAAAATGAGCCTAAACACAAACTTTAATAATGTGTTTTCATTTTCAAATGACCTCCTATCACCTCACATAATAAAACTTTAAAAAAAACATTTGAGGAGATAACATCTGGCTCCTACTCGGGGATGAAGGCCTCCCTGTGAGGTTTCAAGAACCTAGTAGTTCCAGTCGCCTTTAGCATTGGGCTATGGAGTCATTTAAACTGCCACCAAATCTCTTCAATCTGTGAACAAATGTTAAACTTTAGACCTGCTAGCAACGCCTTGCATCCATTGGGCTATGGAGTCATCTGGCCTCTGTAAACTTGATCCAAATCCTGCAACCATGCTCATCATTTGAAACCAAACTACCCCTGCCAATAGTGTCTTATATCCATTGGGCTATGGAGTCATTTGTCCTGTGCAATTGATTCTCTGAAAACTTGCAGCATGCATGTGCCTTCCCGTAGCCAACTTATTGAAAAAAAAACTAAAAAAAACTGAAGATGATCTAGCTGCTCATACGAAGAGCTTATTCTTTTGCCTACTCCTACACTAACCAGTAAAGGTAGATTGATCAAGTAAAACTAAATTTCCAATGCAGCCAAGAATGTAATGGACTTGCTAATATCATACTTGATCTCGACCCAAACAATATAAGGGACCATGGCATGCAAAAATGTAATTTGAAAAGAGGACAAAGCCAACTTTCATCTGACAACAATATTTGAACATTTATGCTACCTAAAAAATCCAAATAGTCAGCAATAGGGTCATCAAAGTCACAATGAAATACCCCTCCTTGCTGTTGTTCCAACTGAAAATTGAAATGTTGTTTCAGACTGCTTTTACTGACCTCACTGTTTGTAGATAGATGTATTCCTTGATAGTCTTCTTGTTGTCCCGACTGAGAATTGAAATGCTGCTGGATGCCTTCAATGGTCTCAGTGTTGAATATAGGCTGCTTGAGATCTGTTAGAGAAATATGAATGCTCGACTGCTGATATAAACTTTTCTGCTCCCCTTCACCACATCCTTGTTATTTGAAAACTAAAAACGGTGGGCTAGCCTTACTGATTTCAACGAATATTTGACTAACAGAGAGATAACCACCTCCATGTGTATCAAAAGAAACTAATTCTTCAGATTCATAAAAATCAGAAATAGAGGTAATAGGAAAGTGCTCGGTTTCTTCATTAATCCTTTCTGATTCATGTTTATGAGGAAGCACATCACAGTGAAGATCACTTTAAAGATGAGTTAAAGCTTCTCCTCCATTTGTTGATGTATATGTAACTTCGGAATGTATTTCTCATATATGTATATTGTATTCCTATAGAGATGTTATTATTCCTCTATACGGAAGTGTCGTCATTTATATTGTAAGTGTCGTAACTTATACTTGATGGGTTATTAGACCACCTTGTTTGGGGTCGGCCCTGTATAAGTCATGTGGGTCAAAGGGTTATTAGACCACCCTATTGGGGGTCGGCCCAGTCAGCATTATGTTATGTGGCTAAGTTCGAGCCTACATGAGTTAGGTAAAAAGGCAAGTCAAGTCAAGTATAAATAGAGTGCGGGAGGCACTCTATTTGCTCACTCACTTCTCACTCATGCACTCAAGGAGGAGTGGCGCACTTATGGAGGAGGAGGATCTACTGCTAGGTTATGTCTATCTCTTGGTTGTATCATTTCTCTATCTATCTCTGAGGAAGTTATTGGGGTTTTTCACCTTTATGGTTTTCCCCAAGTAAATCTTTGTGTCTCTTGTGTGCTTGCATTATTGTCTCCATGATTGATATGCTGTAGAGATGTTGTACATGTTGTTCTCTCAGTTAAGATCCTAGATCAGATTGAAGTAAATTCTGAAAATTTAACATGGTATCAGAGCTAGCCTGAAAGAAGGCATGATATGGCATGTATGACACTTGTTGCACTTACGATGCTAGGGCTTGATATAGAAAAACCCAGTCATCGTAGCATTTTCGCTATAAATCCGTTTTGGAAAAGTTTTCGGATCTAAAATTGTTACAGGCCGAAGATAAGATCCCCATGTACCTTGTGTGTAAAGGAAAACCTCTAATTCGTTGTACTTTGTGATTTATGATCTGTACAATATAGGGTTTCTGCCTCTTCCAGATCTGAGTCAAAATCAGGTGACCTTGGGAAAAAGGTCATAACTTGGGCTAGGAAGCTCCAAATGAAATTTCGTAAAAAGGGACAGGTATTAAAAAGACTTTACTATCTCAGGAAATGTTTTCAGAGGCCGACGTTGAACCAGTGACACGTGGCATGCCGTACAAGTTCGCTCTCCTGTATTATCCCATAAACAGGTCACGTTGCGACACTTGGCATAACTCTCTATCAGAAAGTCCAATTGAGGTCAGACCTGTCAAGATGGAAATATAACAGGCCTAGATATCTCAGAAAACTTTTTCAAAGGCCGAAGTTCAAACAGTGACACGTGGCACGCCGTACAAGTTCGCTCTCCTGTTTTATCCCAAAACAGGTCACGTTGCGACATTTGGCATAACTCTCTCTCAGAGAATCTAATTGAGGTCAGACCTATCAGGATGGAAAGATAACAGGTCAGGCTATCTCAAAAACAAATTTTAGACCCTGTGGATCAAAAAGTTAGGAGTTACACCAGAAACAATCAGGTACATATTTCTGTCAAATCAGAATTATTTTTGAGTACCTTCATTCATGGCTTCCGGAATTTAGGGCTTTGGAGAAAGTTGGAATTTTTGTAATGGGAGACCACGGCTGGATGATACTCATCAAAATAGAAATTTAGAGACCAATATCAGAATTTTTGGTTGGGCAGAAGGTCGGGCTTGATCAAACCCTAGTTCGGGACTTTGATGAGAAAAGTGGAAAATTAGGGCTTCTGTAAAAATGGGAATTTTTGAAATCTGTGACCATGGATGGAAGCTCCTCAAAAAAATAGAAGCTTAGAGCTTTGGATCAAACCTTTTGATTGGGCAGAAGAGTGGGCTTCATCAAACCCCAGTTCAGGGTAACGTCTAGTGAATCCAGAAGTCTCAAAGGAAAAATTGAGGAGTGAAACTTTGCAGTTTTCAAATTATAAATATACCAGCTTGATCAGCTCATCAAGGCGCATATTTCTATCCTTTCAGAAGTTTGAAATTCAAAGTTTGAATTTTTGGGGTTTCTCTGACAAACCCATATCCAGCTCCAATTCCAGTTCTTGCAAATCAAGTGGATTGGGTTAATCCTAGAAGAAGATGGATTGGTCACCTGCATAAGTGAAGGAGTTCCTGTTTCAGAGGGAGATAAGGCTAAGGCTTTACATAAGAAGATTACAAGCGATCTCGACAGGTATGACTCATCGAGGTATGTTTTGAGATTTGTTCTTGATTAAGTTTATGGTATGTTTGTCTTCATGTTATTACGGTTAGTACAATCTTAATTTTAGACTTGTCATATCACCTTAATAAAATTATGAATGCACGATAGAAAATATTCATTGATTAGGGTGTTGACACTTATGATTGTACTAATGCATTATGGTGTTGTATGAGGTTTATGTTGTCTACTAACATGAAAGGTACACCAAGAAAGACAAATCATGTTCCAGTTCAAGAACATATGATCATGATGACATGAGGATAAAGACTCATCCATTGTCATGGATCTCATAGAAGATCCATTTACGAGGTATGTATAACTTGGTTTTGTAATGGTTAACATATGAGACATGCAGGTTACTAGCACAAGTCACCGAAGAGAACCAAAAGACATGATGCGGGTATGTTAGACATAAACTAGCTAGCATGCTAATCCAGGTATGTTTTTCCTATATCAAGCTAGAATCCTACCTTGGTTTAGGATCTTATACTGTTGTGTTGTTGATAATGATTATTCATGAAGTCATAGGTTTGAATAATCATGGTTGTATGCATATTATGTTTCTTACCATAATTGATGATATGACTAACCAGAAGAATCATGAAGGTATAGGTTTGAATAATCACAGGTTTTATGCATATTATATCTCTTATCTTGATTGATGATTCAACTAACCTGAAGAGTCATAGGTTTGAGTAATTACAGGTTTAGACATGTTATGCTTCTTATGATTTGACTAACCATAAGAATCCCACATAAACCTTGATTGCTAATGCTTATTATTCTGTTTGAAATGATCATGACTATACATGCTTGAAATTATTGTGTTTTAATAGTATACTAATGAATGTATGATTTTATATGAAATCACAAGGATAACACAATCATGATACTAATAAGCATACATAGGGACCAAGGATGAATATGAGTTCAAGAACAGGTAATTCGGGAAGCAAAGATCAAGAGGGAGCACACTCCAGTTGCTCCTGCAAGAAAGCAAAGGAGCACACTCCAGTTGTTCCTGCAAGAAAGAAAAGGGGCACACTTCAGTAGTTTCTGCAAGGATGCAGATATTCAGAGGGAGTTGACCATCTTTCTACATTCCACAACAGAAAGGTGTAGAAGAAGCTACTTCAGATTAGGAATCCAACAACTCTTGCAAAGAAACAAAGACTCAGAGGGAGTCCACCCAACGAACAAAGAAAGATAAGTATTTTAATCATCATTTCTTGCATATTTGTTTGTTTAAATAATATTGTTCAATAATGTATATAATGATGTTCCTAGAATTAATTTGTGTATTATGCATATTAGAATAGTTGCATTGATGAATAGTATACTACTAAATATACATGGGTAAGTGGCATATGGCACTGTACAACATTCCATTGCTACTTATCTAGAATGAAACCTCTTTGCTGACATGTTGGGAGTTGTGCACACTCTTAACAATGTTCTGGTAGAGATTGGAAGGCATCTAGAAAGTTACAGGATATGGATAAATGTTGCATTGAAGCATTGGCTAAGATAATTGCATGACTGTATGACATATTTCTTTACGTGTAAGAATTTGTTCTGAAAACTATGAGATGTTTCTAATCATGCAATTTAACCTGTTTTGTAGGAAAGACCACATATCTTCACCTACAAAAGGACTACAACATTTGTTCTAGCAACAAAGATCTTTATTGAAGATATTGAAGTTCCCAGGATCTGGGATGAAGAAATGGAATGCCATGATCTGTCAATCATGAAGAATGATGTTTGGGATGTAGTCCCAAGACGTGAAGGGAAGTTTGCTATGACTTCCAAATGGAACTATCAGATCAAGCACGTTGCAGATGGCAGCATTAAGAAATATAAAAGTGATGAAATAGAAGATGCACCAGATGGATTTCAAGACAGCATGGTTTAGTCATATATGTGTGCAGAACTTGGTATGATAGGATAGACAGCTTTCTATCCAGTTTGGGCTTTACCAAGAGTAAAGCGGATTCCAACCTTTACTACAAGGTTGAGGAAGGCAATCCAGTGATACTACTTTTGTATGCGGATAACCTATTTGTTACAGATGAAGATAGATTGATTGCCGACA
This sequence comes from Larix kaempferi, assembly GCA_027924585.1. NCBI lineage: Eukaryota > Viridiplantae > Streptophyta > Pinopsida > Pinales > Pinaceae > Larix > Larix kaempferi. The sequence continues at coordinate 14,645,547 of BSBM01000761.1, forward strand.
CGCAGTGGAAGCTTGCTATTGAGTTCGAGATGAAGAACTTGGGGATGATGCACTATTTGTTTTTGGCATGGAGGTGTGGCAGAGTACAGATGGAATCTTCCTTGGACAAGGGAAGTATGCAGTAGAAATCCTGAAGAGGGTCAGGATGATGGATTGCAAGGCCATGACCACACCTATGGCATCGAATCTGAAGCCTCTATGTGATGCTTCATCTGAGCCGGTTGATGTCTCTATGTATCGTCAGATGATTGGGTCCTTGATGTACCCGACGAACACGAGACCAGACATTTGCTTTGCTGTGAACACATTGAGCCAGTTCCTGACGGATCCGAGGAGTTTTCACCTAGTTGCTGTAAAGCATGTTCTGAGGTACCTGAAGGTTACAGTGGATTATGGGATCAAGTATGAAGCAAATCAAAAGTTTAACCTACAAGGTTATGTTGATTCAGATTGGGCTGGCAGTGCTGCAGACAGGAAGAGCACATCTGGATGTTGCTTCAGTATGGGATCAGGTGTGATCTCTTGGTTTAGCAGGAAGCAGTCCTTCGTAGCACTGAGTACAACTGAGGCAGAGTATGTTGCAGCCTGTTCAGCTAGTTGTGAGGCAGTATGGCTACGGAAGCTAATGTCTGAGTTATTTGATCTCCTGTTGGAGGCTACTGGTATCTTCTGTGATAACCAGAGTTGTGTGAAGCTGTCCGAGAACCCAGTGTTTCATGACAGGTCGAAACACATAGAGATCAAATATCACTATATCAGGGATATGGTGCAGAGAGGAGCTGTGAAGCTCCTGTATGTTGCGACGGATGAGCAGATTGCAGATGTGCTGACGAAGCCACTAGCCAGAGTGAAGTTCGAGTACTTCAGAGAGATGCTTGGTGTTCTTTAGATCGAGGACACTTCGAGGAAGAAGTGATGGACACATTTGTTGAAGCCATTCCAAGAATGTTGGAAGGAGGATCCTTCACATGGCTGTGGATGTAAGCGTTGGATGATGAGCATCAGGATGATGTTCTGGTTTCTGCTTGATATGATCAGTTGGATCATTTTTATGTATGTATGTACACATCATGTTGGATGATGGATATGATCAGTTGGATCATGTGTATGTATTTTGTATATGCATCATGTTGGATGCTTGGACCATGTATCTGTATATGTATCAGGTGGATACATTGTATGATCAGGTGGATCATGTATGGTGATATGTATCATGTATTTGTATTTGTATCAAGTGGATACATTGATGATTAGGAGGATCATGTATGATGATATGTATCAGGTAGATACTTGGTATGCATCGGGTAGATGCATTGATGATCAGGAGGATCATGTATGGTGATATGTATCATGTATGATGATATGTATCAGGTAGATACTTGGTATGCATCAGGTAAATGCAGTGATGATCAGGATGATCATGGATGATGAGATTCAGGATGTTGCTCCAGATGACATGCAGCAGGACGTTGCAGTGATGATGATCAAGATGATCATGAGTACATCAGGTGATGTATGGTGAGTATCAGGTTGATACTCTGTGGCCGTGGATCAGGTTGTGCAGATGAGCATGTCTGGGAGATCCTATAGGTCGGAGTTGTGTACCCGTAACATCCTGGGATGCTCTTTCGAGACATTGCTCTGGGAGGACATGTAATTTGTGCTCTGGGAGATCCTTCAGGTCGGAGTTGTGTACCCGTAACATCCTGGGATGCTCTTGCGAGGTTTTGTCCTATGGCATGTAATTTGGGCCCTGGGAGATCTCAGGTTGGAGTTGTGTACCTGTAACATCCTGAGATGCTCTTTCGAGGTTTTTCCATTACCACATGTAATTTGTGCCCTGGGAGATTTCAGGTCAGAGTTGTGTACCCGTAACATCCTGAGATGCTCTTGTTAGGTTTTGTGGTGACCACATGTAATTTGTGCCCTGGGAGATTTCAGGTCGGAGTTGTGTACCCGTAACATCCTGAGATGCTCTTGCGAGGTTTTGTGGTGGGTTCACATGTAATAGCACCCTGGGAGATCCTACAGGTCGGAGTTATGTACCCGTAATATCCTGGGATGCTCTTTCGAGGTTTTGTGACGCACATAATAAGTCCTGAGGATTTCACTGTATGGCCAGTGATGACGAAGACCTGCAGGTGGTGGGCCTACATCCAGTATGAAAAAGGACTGGCTCTGTAGAACATCCTATGACGAGTAGATTCAGAGATTGATTGAGATAGCAGCAGCAGTGACGATGATGATGACTCGATGACGATTATCCAGTGACGATGATCCAGAGAAGATGACTTGTGCTAGAAGAACTGTGCTGAGAAATACCTTCCTAGTTAAGAGGGAGTGTTGATGTATATGTAACTTCAGAATGTATTTCTCATATATGTATATTGTATTCCTATAGAGATGTTATTATTCCTCTATACGGAAGTGTCGTCATTTATATTGTAAGTGTCGTAACTTATACTTGATGGGTTATTAGACCACCTTGTTTGGGGTCGGCCCTGTATAAGTCATGTGGGTCAAAGGGTTATTAGACCACCCTATTGGGGGTCGACCCAGTCAGCATTATGTTATGTGGTTAAGTTCGATCCTACATGAGTTAGGTAAAAAGGCAAGTCAAGTCAAGTATAAATAGAGTGCGGGAGGCACTCTATTTGCTCACTCACTTCTCACTCATGCACTCAAGGAGGAGTGGCGCACTTATGGAGGAGGAGGATCTGCTGCTAGGTTATGTCTATCTCTTGGTTGTATCATTGTTCTATCTATCTCTGAGGAAGTTATTGGGGTTTTTCACCTTTATGGTTTTCCCCAAGTAAATATTTGTGTCTCTTGTGTGCTTGCATTATTGTCTCCATGATTGATATGTTGTAGATATGCTGTACATGTTGTTCTCTGAGTTAAGATCCTAGATCAGGTTGAAGTAAATTCTGAAAATTTAACACCATTTAGATTTTCAACTTTAGAATGCAATTCATGTCCTTGATAGCAATCATTAAATAAGAACTCATATGAAAAAAGTACCTTTTACAGTGCTCATTGAATGCTTTGTGAAAATCCTTCAATGATGAAATGTTGGAGGGAGGTAAAGCAAAATACCACTAACTTGCATCGCCATACAGTGAGTGCATGAACATCTTCATACAAATGTCTTCATGTTGCAGATCTAATAGATCCATGCATTCGTGAAACTTGAGGAGGTTTTCTGCAGGATTGTCTTCTTTCTCCTCTTTGAAGACAGGTAGAAAATATCCCTATTCAGATATATCAGGTACTAGATGTGGGAAACTAGGAACTGAAGAGAAGTCAAGAGGTGCAAACCTCCGAGCCAAAAGAGCAGCAAATGCTTTCGACATCCAAATATTGTGGAGTCGCCACTGAATCCATCCTTGATGAAGTCACCAGATAGATTATTACAACCAAAATAATGTCCAGGCTTTGTCTATCATCAAAGGTGGAACTATGTCGTCTCCCAGGGAAGCTACCGCTTCAATAATATTTCCCCTGCAACGGCACCAAAATGTTATCACTCCAGGAAACTCTCCTAGGTTGTTATCTCAGGGATGCCTGGTAACTTAACTAATATCTTAAAGCTTCACTCAAATGGATCAAGTCAGATGACTAAATCAAACCTCACTCACTCAAAACATGCAATAAACACAACGGATTGACAAGTCTTTCAACTATCATTGTTCAAAGAGCTGTAGATAAATGAATGTACGAAGAACTCTTAATTTACTAGCAGAAACATATCAATCAAGTATATATGAATGGCCAGATAAACCAAGCAAAGTACTTGCAGATTCTAGTTCATGGATGTATTCACAAGTTGACAGTTATCAAACATCAGACACAAAATAAACATGAATTTGACATTCAGGTGCAAGTATAGAATAAACAAGAAGATGAATGTCTGAACAAATAATGGCAAAAGAAGCTTGTATCCCTGATCTGAAAATGAGAAGCTTGAGAGTACAGGTATGAAAAGTCTCTCCAAAATCCAACCATTGTTCTACATGAGTTATGGGATTTATATCCTTTACAACCTCTCCCCAAATCCTAAGAATCTGGGTCGAATTTACTCTAGATGGAAAATCCAAAACCGTTTTTCAACAAACCAGAAAAAATCATTTTTAATTGGCCAGACTGGACAAATGGGGCTGAGAGATGCATTTGATTCTCCCAATTTGTGGTATCTGTATGGAAAATGAGAGAGGTTATTGTTCTTTGACGTGTTAGGAGGAAAAACCTCCAAGAATTTTTGATAATGATTCTCGAGTCGCTCAGAATCATCATTTGAAAATGATGACTCTGCACAGTAAAAACACCACTTTTGTTGAAACTGCTGAAAAAGAGGCTCAGAGATGGGTTCAGTTCTCCAGCTATGTGACACCTGTGTATAAAATGAAAGAGGTTATTGTGCATTTATCTGTTTTGAGGAAAAACCTTTCTTAGATATTTGAAACGCATTTTTGTTTGCCCGAGATCTGCATTTCAAAAACATGTGTCAAACAAGCAGGTTCTGGGATCCGAAAATTTGGGCTCAGTGACGGATTCGATTCTCTCAACCTGCAACACCTGTAGGAAAACGTGGATATTTTATTTTTCTATGACATGTTAGGAACAAAAACCTCTGAGCGTTTTGCAAAACGATTCTCCAGACGCTCTAAATCGTCGTTTGAAAATGATGACTCGGGACAGTAAAAAACGCCACATTTCTTCATTATTTCCATTTTGCTGGCACCTTCAAAACTGGAACAGCATATCGAAACAGATCATATTAATTAAAACCATCACTTAGAAACCATCCTAATGCCCTTTACAATGATAAAACTTGGATCTGTGAGAAAATGGCAATTTTCTGTGATTTTAGGCTTTCGATAGCTAGTAGGTCTGAGCTTGATTTTTGTTAGCTACCGAAAGCTCTGTTTCTGTGGCTAATGAATCAATCTGACATGTTCTCCTAAGCCACCGAAAATGCAAAAAATAACCTGCCCTTAGCTTGAAGGGTTTTTCATATGAGATAAGCTACCGAAAACTCGGTTTTTGGTAGCTAATGAACGATCAATATGTTCGCCCAAGCTACCGAAAAATCTGTTTGATATCAACCTGTAAAATTTAACAAAACCGTGTTTTCTGGTTTCTGTTTAATCCTCCTTCTGCTACTTTCCCTCGTCTTGGGATGAATCCATACTGTTAGCTATGCTAATTGCTACCGCTGCTAGGGTTTCAAGCTTGGACTGTATCTGAGTTTTAGGAAAGGTCCTCCTATCTCTTAGCATCTCAATTTGTCTAGTTAACTTGATGTTTTTAGTGGATCTGGGATCAATTCATGATTGCACCGAATTCTTGATCAGCTCATGATCCATTGCTCTTTGTTCTTTTTGGCGGTCGAGGCATGATGAATCCCCTTTAGATTTCACATCTGAGCCCTTGATTAGACATCTCTTTCGTTTGAAAACGACTTGATTTTGGTAGCTGATGATTTCATCTTTGACCAAGTAAGTTGTTGGAAAGTTACCTTTCGGTGGCTAATGAACACCATCATATTTTCCCTAGCCACCGAAAACTGCCCCCTGACTCACGCTGTATGTCTACCCTTTCGGTAGTTAGGAGTGCCTCAAAAATTTCATTTAAGCTGCCGAAAGTAGAGATTTCGGTAGCTTAGGGTCCGTTTTGAATAAGCACTTAGCTACCGAAACCTGTTTTTTAAGTTTTTTGAAATAAAAACTTGTCTCAAAAGTTTCTTGACATATTATGAGTTAGAAATCATTAAAATGAGCCTAAACACAAACTTTAATAATGTGTTTTCATTTTCAAATGACCTCCTATCACCTCACATAATAAAACTTTAAAAAAATATTTGAGAAGATAACAACATTTGTGGAAACAAACCTAGATTTATCCGAGCCACAGAGGAACCGACTGAATCAGCTCAATGAATTGGATGAGAAGCACACAGTTGCAGTACATCATACAGCTTTAATCCAACAACAACGCTCTAAGTGGCATGATCGATTTATAAAGAAGTCTTCCAAGAGGGGGACTAGGCCCTATTGTATGATTCACGGTTTAAGAGGGACTTTAAAGGAAAATTGTGGACCCATTGGTTGGGACCCTATCAGATAGATTGGGTATTTGATAATGGAATAGTTCAGTTGATTACCATTGATGAAAACAAGGTACCATTATTCGCAAATGGTCATCGGCTGCGACTGTATCACAAGCCGATCTCAAGAGAAGATTTTGTTTCGCATGTTGGAGGTGATCCAGACTATCAGTTAACGCCATGGCAGGGATCTTTCTCAAACCCTATGAATTCCTAAAAGCTACAATTTCCATACATATTTTGTACATAAATAATTGGGTTTTCTTTCATTCTGTATTTTATCTATTTTTAATTTTTGCGCTTAATTGGTTTGTTTTGAAGAACTGTGTGCAGGAACTAATTGAGGAACAACAGTTGTGACTGGGCCAGACGATTGCAGACACCCCACATTGTTTCCTTATTTAATAAAGCTCTTTGAAAAAGATGGATGATTCGTAGTCTTCCACAAGTAGCTAAAATTTGCTTGTTACTTCATTCTGACATAGCTGTGACTCCTTACCTTGCTCATTCTTCCTATTTTTGTAGTTGTGACTCCACCATTTTCCCTTTACTTCACTTTTCCATGGCTGCGACTCCACCACTTTTGCCCATTCTGCCAAATTCCGCAGCTGCGACTCCGCTATTTCTGCTTACCTTTCTAAGTTTGGCAGCTGTGACTCCACTATTTCCGCTAAATGCACTAGCTGCGACTCCGCTATTCTTGACTATTCTACCAAATCTAGCAGCTACGACTCCATTATTTTCACTTCATTTCTGCTCCTTCCGTACAACTGCAAATCCATTATTTCCACTTCATTTCCGCTCCTTCCGTACAACTGCAACTCTGCCATTTTTGCTTATTTTTCTAAGTCTAGCAGTTGTGACTCCGCCAGTTTGTCTGCTCTCAGATTGATGATGCCAATAATGATTCAATTAGGCATCAGTTTTGTTGCTCGCTCCACAAGATCCAACCATGGTTTGCCACCAAGGAAAATTTTGGGTGTCTTGAGTAGCTGTCAGCTCGCGTGGCGTGGCCACATCACTTCAGCACATGTGCATTTATGCTTATTTTTAATGACGGAATGACGAAAGGGGGCTATGATGGTTGGCGCGCCATGATGATTAACTCACGGCCGGATGCATAGAGTGAAGGTATGGGTTCTAACTATAATCATGATTAGGAATCTATTGACATCACAAAAAATAATGGTTATGTCTATCATTCCTCCCTGCCGTTTATCCCGATGAAAATCGTGTTTAAAGCCACTACCCGTACTCCTGATCATGACTATCATTCTCTCTGATTCGTGCGACAAACCAGCCATAAATCTTACTTCAAAACTAATGCTTCCACCTTTCCAACATGGATCAATTCAACTCTTGACTATCCATCAACCGTGCCCGCATGCAGACAGTTCGATAGTTGGAGCTGTGACTGGCACATTTGTTACAACTTCTTGCAAAAGTCTAGTGATATGGGTATACCTGTCAGGTGCAAACCTCTAACAATAGAATCCTTGTACAGAAACATAGATGTCTTTATCATTTTTCAATAAGTAGGATGGACAACTTATTTTCAACGCCTCAGTGTTTTTCATGAGGAAATGGCCCTTGAATTTGCTCAAAATTTGATGAACACTCATTCAGAGGTTCGAGGAATAAGGGTAGATGTTTCAGAGGTAATTCTGGTGGAAGTAATAAGACTTCCCAGAGTTGGGCAATGCTGGTTTAGACGAAAACGCTATCATCCAACCGCAGTTCAATACTTTCTTGTAGCTGGAGAAAGTGTCCGACCATTGCACAGGGGAACAGCCTTGGAAACTCTTCCACATCCGTGGGACCAAGTTGCAATCTTTTTGAAGAAATATATTACCTGTGAGGGGAGGTATGGTGTTGTTTATATCAATGAATTTTAACTTCTATCACATTTACGACACAGCCGACTGCTAAACATGTTGTATTTTCTTTTTCAATCTTTGCAATGCATGGCTTACTATGTTAAAGGTGCTCCACCCCTTAGAATCCCTCACGAATCATGGGCTCATTAAATTGCTGATCTTACGAGCCATTGCACAACATAATTTGACATGGGACCAATTTCTGGACCAGCCAAACCTCCCTCGTGAAATGTCTTTAGAAATATTGCATGAGGACTAGAGTTCCTCAAATTCAGTTGGGGGGAGGGAAGATGGAACACCTGAGGAGATAGAAACAGAGGAGGATGAAACGGGGGCAGTCAAAACTAAAATGGAAAATGAAAACCCTCAAGCAAAGGCAGTATTAGAAAATGAACAAGCAGTCCCGAACGTAGAATCTTCTCCCACACTCATAAGGACTCTAAATCAGAAGGAGGGAGTTGGCTCTATTTCTAAGGAAATAGGATTCTCCTTGCCTCGGAGAAAGGGAGGGTTGATGAGCATGGGCCAGTCATCTCGCTCAGTGAAGAAGAGGAGAATCGAAATTGTGACTACAATAGAAGCAGGTCATCTGGTCAGGGTAGACAATGGGACTCCTATTTTTAAACCTCAACCACCTGCTGACACACAAGAACCTGCTGTAGAAGAACCTTAATTAGATAATCTTCTATTTGAAAATTCGTTGCTAAAGGAGGAGGTGCAAGATCTTCGAGCAGAACTAGATAAATGGAAGGAGACATGCAGGGAATAGGAAAAGAAGAATGTGGATACAAGGGTGGAAGCTGCAGATCAATTGAGGAATTTACTGTCCATTTGGAGAATTGGAGTACAGCAAGAGATAATATGTCCAAAATGTGGAGATATTTTCAATCTGGCAGGGCTTAAAGTTACAATGGTAGACCTAGTAGTTCAGGGATCTGTAGGAGCAAGGCAATCAGAGAAGTTATCTTCGAGCTCAACCTCATTGTTTTGAAGGCATCAAGTCGATCCAACAGACTAAAATCATCAGGAAAAGGATGATATCACACAAGAACTAGCCACCTTAAAATTTTGTTGAAAGTACAATTTAGATTGAAGCTGCTAAGGGTAAGAGGGTGCTGTTACATAAGAACCAACATTCCCAATGATGATTGGAAAATTTTATTTCCTCAACTGGCATAATATGAATAAGGGCCAACCTCATAATCGAACTAATCATCTTTTGCATGAGGACATGCAAATGGATAGTTGGGGGGAGATGTTGGGCCCTGGAAATGCCCCTTTTTAACCGTACCTATTTCATCATTTTTCCAAATTATACTTTACTTTCCTAAACCATATACATGCCTTTTCCAAATCAATTAGCAATCCTGACAAGGTATAAATCATTATTGTTTCATTTAATTATGCCTAATATTGTTATGGTTACGAATCTTGACCCTTGGTTTATGATAACATTTGTGAGTTCATTTAGTCAAAATCTGAAACACGGGTGTATCAGCCACTTGGCGCCAGCCGTTACTCTTCCAGGTCCGATTTATCGTACTCCAAGGGACAATGCATCCTCCACGTGAGCTATAATAGATACTCACTGTAACAGATTCCACTGAAACAGAACCTAGCTGCAATAGACAGGTTGCATTCCAGTTGCTGAGTCTGCTGATCCATTAATTATTAGAGCAACAACATCCTTCATGATTAACAGCCTTGTTTAATACAGCTGCAACAGTTAGCTGTAACTCCACAGCATGAAGATCATAGACCTTCATTGCTGCATGAGTTTAGTGGATCGTGATCTGTATTGTCAATGTATAAATATGCAAAGGTTCTTGTAGCCTGGGGTTGGATAAGTACCATTTTGTATAAGCTGTAACAGAGCACTGACACTATCAATTTCCATCATTAATATGAGAGCAGAGTTCTTCATTTTTGTGTCTTAATTTGTTGTGATTCTCGACGTGTCTGTTAGAAGGCCAGGGCCCGCCTTCTCATAGAGATATCCGGTTTAAGTAGGTAGAATAGTTTAGCTTTAATTTTGTTATGTGGTGTGGAGTTATTGCAGATGTTACTGGTAGCTGTAACAGAGAATTAGCTTTCCTCTTGGTAGTCCATAATTGCATTTTGAATAGCTATAGCAGATTGTTGTGACAGTCGATTGTGTAGGATAATTCATTTAATGCATGTGTGTTTAAATCAGCTGTAACACCCAAGCTCTATTCGAATATCTTTCAGTTGTTTATGCTTTCTAGGGTTTCCAGTAATTATCAATTAGAGTTCAAGCTTTAGATTCTTGTTGTTGTTGTATCTTCAATTGATTTAAAGTAGGCAGATTATGGTTGGGTAATAGTAGCTGCTAGATAGATCATTTTTGTAAAGATCAACTATTGTAGTTTGATAATTATAGGATTTAACTTCTTGGAAAAGCAATCTAGTTTATTTCTATTCTTAATTTTATAACTGTTGGGTGATTTCTATAGGAAGGTAGTTTCAATCAATTCCCTAGATGTGTGAATTATCTTAGTCTGGTTTCTAGAGTGAGTTTGGCTAGATAGATTGGTAGGATCATTATCTACATTTAGTAAATCAACTGCTTGACATGTTTATGCACAAATTATGCTTATTACCATTGAAACAAAAGACCTCGCTCGGTTTGAAAATTTATATTAACCATCCTGTGTGTTAGCTTTCATTAACTGACATATAGGGTGACCAACAGTCCTGCATTCAGTCGTCTTGGATTTACAATTATCTCGAAATCAAATTCCTGGGAGAGTAGCAGCCATCAGCAGAGATTCCCCCCCAACACAGGCTTGTTCACTAGGTATTTTAGTGTTGAATGATCGGTGAACATTTTGAAATTCCCCCCAAGAGATAGTGTCGAAATTTCTGTAAGGCGTAGACCATCACCAACCCTTCCCATTCTATGGTCGTATAATTCCTTCTCTGCAGTAGACAACTTCCCACTTGCGAAGCCTATTGGGTGGTCAATGTCGCCTGTTCCCAGTTGGACCAAGATGACTCCTAATGCAACTAATGACGCATCGACATGAATGTGAAATTCCTTTGTCCAATATGGAAATGCGAGTATAGGTGAGACGACCATCTTTGATTTTAATATGTCCAGAATCTTCTGGAACTCTTCATTCCATTCAAACTTGGCACCTTTCTTCAACAACTTCTCCATTGGTGCCTTGATTGCTGCATATCATCTTATAAACTTCCTGTAGTAGCCTGTGTGTCCCAATGTCGCTCTAAAATGATTGACTGTTTTCTATGGTGGGAGGTCGACAATAATTTCAATCTTCGACGAGTCTACCAACATTCCTTCCCTGTAGATAATGTGCCATAACAAAATCCCAAATGGAGCGCAGAAGATGCACTTTTTAAGGTTCAATGAAATCTAGTGTTGTCGACATCATTCCAGAATTAGCCTAGATTTTGTGACGTGATCTTTGACCAACCCATACACTGTCCATTCATCCATATAGATGGAAAGAAATTTATGAATGTAGTATTTGAACGCTGAAACTACTAGTCTTGAAAAAATTGTTTTAGCATTCTTGAGTCCAAATGGCATCACTGTATACTGAAAGTAGTCCCATTCTATGATAAATGTAGTCGTATGCCAATCTTCCTTTGCGATTTTGATTTGGTGGTAGCCCCAAAAACCATCCGTAAATGAGTATATTTCCTAGCCTCCTACTCCTTCAAGCACCTAGTCCGTGAAGGGTATGGGGAATGGATTGTGCAGGAAGGCAACATTAAGCTTCCGTAAATCAACATATATCCTAAATTCACCAATTTTCTTATCCTAGACCACCATCAGGTTGATCCACTCCGATTCTTCCACTGGTTCTATAATGCCTGCTTCCAACATTCTTTCGATATCAGCTTACAAACTTCCCCAATGCTTGCAAACTTTGGGTTCTCTTCTGACCCAATGTTTACGTTCTTGATCTTCAGTGGTTGTTGAAATGTGTCGGAAGGTATTTATGGTGCCTCGACACTGCGACTTCCTTCTGACTTCAGTACATACGTAGCTGTAATGTCCCCTCCCATCAGACCGAGCCAGGGAGAGAACGTGACACTAAATCTGGGCATATAGCCCCATATCCATTAAGTAAAACAAAAATTCATATAAAATGAAGATGGACATATGCAATTGCATAAATATTTGAAAACACAGCAGAATTAAACTCTATTACACATCCATCATACATTCAAGATATTCATGTCATTCATCAATTAAAACAATACAGAATTAGCACATGAGAGTACTTATCTTAAAACAAAGTAGTCCTTGAGAAACCAGCTATGCATATGCAACGTTCCACCCAACCATAGGCCAGTTGTGCTTATCAATCCCTTTATACAACTGCCACCCCCGAGATGGGCATGATTTCTACAAGGAACCAGGGAACAACAGACTCACACATAGCCAAACACACCAAAATGAGCTAAGCCAATCCATAATTCGGTTTATCAGGCTGCTAGGAATTGGAAAGGAAGAATTGCTAAGCTAGTGAGCTCAAGCCTAGAGCCATGGATACCTCTACAAGATCTATCTAGCCTATCACCCACAATGCCTACACACCCCACTCAAGGAAGTATTCCCTTCACCAATACATAGTCCCTCAGGCCATACCTTCCAATCTGGAGTGTCCAAGGTGTGCATAGAAGAGTAGCTAGCTCTCTTGATCTTCTTGAGAGTTTATTTCCCACTAGGTTTATCAAGCCAATTCTATCCACTACCACTCCAAATTTCTTGCTCATAGGTTCAAACCAAAACAGGGATACGTATAACAACAAAAGTATAAGTGTTGGGCATGAAGAAACGTTTTTACAGTGAGATGCCCAAAGATGGGGTTTCTACAAGTTCAAAAAAACATGGGCAACCAAAATGAAATGGAAAAAAAATGGGAAGTCAACCCTAGGAGAGCAGAATCATTTTCAGAAAATGATTATGGGCATTTCGTGGGTAGAAACGGACTCAAAAAACATTTATGGGCATTTTGTGGGCAGAAACGGCCTCCATAACCCCAAAAATTGTGGCTCTCTTCCTCCCAGCCATTGTGCAATACAAAACGAGCTCCCAGGCATGGAAAAATGCAGGAAAATGCTGAAAAACGTGATGGGAAAGCCCAACTAGCTCAGACTGCGTGAGAACCAAGTCCATGGGTTCATAATGGCTTGGGAAGGAAATTCGTGGGTGTTTTCTTGCCCAAGGAGACAAATTTCGATTTCCTAGGTTGATGGCTTGCCCATACATGAAATTGGATGCCATACCTCTCCACTCCCAAGGCATTAACTGCCTCAACCAACTCTTGGAAGAATTTAATGATTGGGTGCATAAGCCAAAATGGGTAGTTGAGGGTTTATGGGTTTTCTCATTGACACATGGGTTAGCACCATTAGCTCAAGGGTTTGAATAATTTTCCTCCCTATTCCTTGTGAAATCATTCCCCCATCTCTTTGTTGCATTTCATAGCTAGTTGTGGGTATTTCATTAAAATTAGTATTTACATGATGTATTAATTTACATTGTGCATGCCCAACAGAAGAACCATATGCATCTATTTTAATTGTCGATACATGAAATGCTAAATCGATGGAGGGGCCTTGGACTTGAGCTCCTCACCATGATTAATAACAATATTTACATCATTTTACAATTTTAATGCAATAGGGTAAAAATTGAGATATTACCATAGCCCTCGGATCATCCTCGTCATCCGGCTCTCCTATGATGTTGTATCACTCCATCACAATTTCTTGTGTCGCAGTCCACCGAAGTTCTAATGGTTTCCCTGTTGGTACTGCTTCAAATATATTTTCACAGATCACCTGTAGCGCACTATGGATGATTGGGTTTTCATCTGACAAACAAAACGATTGGCTGAATCCAATGGTGATTTGTTCCCAAGAGGTCATCCCGTGTCGTAGCTCTACTGTGACATACCAACTCCGTGGTACTTCATCCAGTGTGTGAACAAATGCATGTACCCACTCCTACTTCGCTCATGAGCCCCATTGGTGTTGGCATACATTTAGATGTTCCATTGGATCTCCTTTCCCGTCATATTTCTTTCTGTTGTATCCTATGGCATTGTCGAACCTCACCTCCATGAGGTGTCGACATAGTGTCCAGTTTATGATATTAGACTTGTGTGCCACCCAACAGCGCATAGGAGTAGCCTTCAAGGCTTCCTCCAAGGCCAATAGACATTACAGTTCTGCCACCTTTTCCTCAAGTTCAATGAGAAAGGTGCTCAAATTGGGAAATCCCTCATATGTTGGTAGCGCGCACTCCTCTGTGGCTACCCATCGTAGTGATTGTGTGATCTGGGCACACCTCCTAAACGTTACTTCGTGTAGTCGGTTCTGCCAATTCTCGAGTGCCTCATCTGAATCCGACGATGTCGAATCGACACTGCGCCATCCCAATTATCTGTATGCAGTAGGATTAATGTAATCCTCATATATATTGTATACACTATCACATCCCTCTGTAAATTCATCTCTTGCTGGTTCAACGTATCGCTGCCCTTCCACAGGATCAAGAGGTGCAACGACCCTCATCTCATGATTCTCAAATGACATAGCTTGCTTCTTGAAGTTGATAATAGCTAGATTATCCACCACCCAGTCTATCCCTAGCAACACTAGGTAGGGGCTGGTGGTTTCCACAATTTCGATTACATCAAAATCTGCGTAAGTCTTTAGGCCCTCAATCTCAACTGGAAGTTGGTACACCCGACTAAGTGGAGTAACCTTACTCTGATTTGCTAATCGCAGTTGTACTAGTGACCAGGACAACTATGGTTTCCCCATTGTTTCCCATGTTTGTTTTGTCAGTATGTTCACGTCCGATCCTAGGTCCAAGATAATTGAGTCAACATCAAATTCTCCAATTTGTGCCAACATTCGCATCTCTCTCCCCATCTTCATCTTGTGTATGCGATTGAACCTTTTCTCATGGCAGGCACCCTCCCGTCGATGCAACAGATTGGATATCTCTTCCAGCGCATCCTAATCCTTTTCCAACTCCAGGAAACTCTCCAAGAAGGATTTTAAGGTGTTATCCTTCCTCCGTGACTTCATCGCATCGATCGTCGGTGGCATATCGTAGATAATTTCTTCCTGAAGAGGTAACTACCTCCTCTGTCTCATCGCCTCCCGCGCTTCCAAGAAAACATCCCTTTCGACCTCCGCGTCAAAGGTGACATATTTTCGTGTTGTTGGTCGGATAGTATCCTATGACCTGTCAGTTCCTATCATAGCTCCTCCTTATGTCACTACTCCATCAATTGCATGGTGTCTTCGAGCCTCCATTGATATCATATGTACAGCCGGTGCTGTCTTCTGATTCTAGTTCTGTGGAGGTGGTGGAAGATTCTTGGTCTTCCATTTTACGATGAGATGCGGACAATCTTCAACGCCATGATCCACAACGATGCAATAGGTGCACTATGGTGTTGGATTCGGGAAATCCCTATGATAATTCCCTTGCTACCCATAATTGTAACATATAATCGATCCTCGTCCTCGTCCTGTGCCAGCACCTCAACCTTCGCGGAATACTCCTCTAACACCTCCACGTAGTGAGCCATATGGTGGATACTGCAGTTTCCCATACTGTGGTTGTTGTAGTGGCCCATATGGGGGGGTACTGGGGGTTACAACGGTGGTGGATACTATGATGCCAGATACTATGGCTGACCATACTGCATGTTTCCATACTACCCCTGATCATACTGCTATGGTTGGTGATTATACTAGGCCACCGATTGATTATACTGCTGTTGTTGCTGACCGGGGGTTGATGTTCTTCTCCCATCATGAAGTATGTAGATACAGTCCTCTCCTGGAGTAGGCCATAAGCTTTGCAGTTGTTGTCATCATGACCAACCGATTTACAAAACTTGCAATACAGGTTATCTGGTTTTGAAACTATCTTCTGTAGATACACACACTCTTCTGGTCGATGACCTTTCATCTGGAAGACACGACACCAAGGCAACCCTCCCTGACTGAGGGGATTTGGTGCACTGGATTGCAAATATTCCTGAAATTCTGGGCACTGATCCTTGTGGTGCCCCATTGTCCAACACCTAGTGCACCAGACATCTTCGCGAGCCTCTTTTACTTTTTTCATGTCTTGTAGTTGGATCGTTAAGCTTTCCAACTGCGCCTGTATTCGATCCATGCTGAAACCCATTTCGCCTATTGGTGAAGCCTCCAACTTGATCACAATCTCCAATGCTTCGACTTAGGTCGCAAACTTCTATTGCATTAGTGGTCCGTGAATGTGTGGTACTAGTCCTGCGATAAACCACTCCTTATGCTGCATATCATTTATCCCAAAACTTACCTTTGCTATCAGTGTCTTGTACCACTGATCAAATTCCCATACCAGCTCATTTGGGTATTGCTTGATTTCTTTGAGCTCGGTGACATACTGCGACTCCAACTTTGGCTTTCTAAATTCATCGACCATTCCTACTTTGATCTATGCCAACGACTTGGATGGTGTTCCCACTGGAACCCTTGTAAACATCATAAACCAATCTAGCACACAGCCCCTAAGGGTCGTTTCTAGTTGTCCCTTTTTTATATCTTCATCCTGGACCTACTTCACAGTCCAGACTACTTCGCACAGAAACTAATACTGCTTGGGATCCTCAGTCCCATTTCCCTGGAAAGTGGGCATTTTTGTGTCATTTGCCATTCTAACATTCCTACTATTATTGTTTACTAATGCACTACTTTTACCATTGAACGTAGGTAAATTTTGTGAATAGCTTGTGTTTCTTCCTGTGAAATTCTGGGTAGTGCACGGAGTTGCAAGTATGTTGCAACTTACGATCTGTCCTTCTTATGCTTCTGGGGTAACTTGGTCACCGTCTTCGTCGCAATAAGGTCGCTTCCTCCCTTTTGGTCTTGTTTCGCAGTATTCCGTTCCATTCCTCTTAGGAGACTCTCTCTCAGTCCTCCTCTTCTTCTTAGGACGCTGGAATATCATCCCACTCCTCAAGGTACCACACTCTTCGTCAATTTCCCTTAGAAATTCATCATCGCTCATGTCCATCTATCCTACATCTTTCTATCGGATCTGCATTCACGTAATACCCACAACCTCCACACATTGATCTTTCTACTCGTCGGAAGTCATCCTTAATATGCCCTTTTCACAGACGAGCATCTTAATCCACAGTTCCTTGGTCCCTTGAAGAAATTCCTTTCCGCGTCGATGTATGATTTCATTGTGTCTACTACAAACTCAGTAATATATCCCTCTAGGATACTATCCACCCAGAAATTGACAACCCTTGATACTTTTTTGTCGACACGTTTCAACTGTCGAATAAGTTCTGGAGTCGAATGGTCAGGCTCAGTCCTTTGGAAATGGTTCTTCTGAAATGTTAGCTGTGCTAACCACTCGTGCAGCAGTACTGGGAATTCGTAGAAAAATATCTCGTGGATATCTGAATAAATGTACTTCTGCAACCAACTGCTTACTGTCTATTTAGGGTTTTTCATTTCTCCTTCTACTAATTCCTTTGTCTTCTTGTCAAAGCACTCTTGAATCTCTGGTTTCGTCGAGTGCCACAACATATCCTCTTATTTTCCACTTCAAGGTGCTGACAATGGAACCATTTGTGGACACAGTGTTTATCGACAAGGGTTCACTTCACACTGTCATCAACAAATACCAACCCAAACTCCATTACGCACTGGCCCATAAAGGTTTTACCCTTTCCAGCAACACTCACATAGTGAGTGAAGTCTCACCCGAGATGAACTAGGGGGATGCAAGAACCAAATTTCTGCAGTGGAGTTGAGGACATGCATCAAACACACATTAAAACCACAAAAACCAGATATTATATCGTTAACACCATGCTAACAGTTCATCATTCGCATATCAATCACAAAGTCAACACATAATAGACATTCTCATCAACACAATCTAACTACTCATTAGCATTAACAACAATTACCAAACCCACAGAGCATTAACATCTCGCAAACATTCCCATTCATAATATAATAGAAACAAATATAAAGATAGAACCATAGTCGAACATCTTTATGCATTCATTAAAACTTGCGGAATGACCTTCGCAGAAATAGTCAATACATCATATCGCAGATACAAAACAGATCAACAGCTGGATCAAAACTCAAAGGATCGAATTCTCTATTCATCTTGGATGCCCTTAGAATTACAATCATGCTCCAATTTATATGACAGTAAGTGGTTTACAAAACGGTCCACATGACCAATTCTAACAACTTAAATTAATATTGTGCTTCCTCATTCTCCGCGAATGACCCTTCTTTCACGGATTATCCCTTTCGTAGCAGTCGGCTTCCACACTTTATGTGGACAAATCCTATGCCAATATAATTCCATACATCACGTCCCAATGCCTTCCGATAACTTTCTATTCTTGTACTCTTAAATATGTATTCTTCTATTCCAAGTATTTGAGATCCATTCACTGTGTAAATCTCTTCTTGTTGATCCATTATGGTTTTTAACAGGATATTCCTTCCAATGGTTAAACTGTAGTGAAGGATCCTTCTCTGATACCAATTGTTGGAATATTGGTCAATACTGAGAGGGGGGGTGAATCAGTATTGTTAAATTTTTACCATTTTAACCACTTATTAAACTTTAACTAAAACATGGAATCAACAAGATACAAAGGACACAATTTTTATAATGGAAACCCAATTGGGAAAACCACAAACTGTTTCTATACTGCAAAATTATATTTACAACAAGTTTCTATCTGCTACTACAGACATGGATGCTACTACACCCTAGTTTCTTCCTACTACTACAGCCAAGGATTATACTACACCCTATTTTCCAGATACTACTGGAAGGAGGCTACGACCCCCTGGTTTATCAATTGCTACTGAAAGGATGCTACGACACCCTATTTACTAGCTACCACTGGAAGGAGGCTACGACCCCCTTGCAGGAATGTATCCTACCCTAGCACCACCGTACCTCCCTAATTTCATATTATTAAACTTCTCAAACCTTCCTCAAACTATGTCTCTTTCTATCTTTTACTTGGTCTCTACCTTGCTGCTACAAGGGTCTTCACTAGTCTCATTACTGCATCATATTTTCAACATACTCTTTAGTAGACATCTTCTATTCTTCTATTTCTTTCTCTGGCCCTTTACTGCCTCAGATCTTCATT
Source organism: Larix kaempferi (assembly GCA_027924585.1). NCBI lineage: Eukaryota > Viridiplantae > Streptophyta > Pinopsida > Pinales > Pinaceae > Larix > Larix kaempferi. Next base: position 14,664,749 of record BSBM01000761.1, read on the forward strand.
CCCAAATCTTAGAGATACATTTTTTTTACTTCTCTGTTCTTTTTAATATTTCAGATCTTCATTAAAAAGGAAACACAGAGGCACACAACTTTAGATCTTCATATTCGGAATTGCAGAGATTCAATTTTACATCTCTGGTATTTATTGTTGCTTCTATCTGAGCTGTAGAGACACACCTCTCTTTTAATTCGAACCTTCGTTTAAATACCTCATTCATGCCTCTTCAAATCATCATGCTCCTTCAAAATCATGCCTCTTCAATAACACACCCTTTTATATTTTACAATTAATTATTTTCCAGATTAATCATTTCCAAGATTAATTAATTTTCTATATACATGTATGCATATGCTTAAATATTCACAGGATAGACGCAACGGGCATACATAATCTTCAGGCCTTCAAGCTTCTCTTCCTTTCACGCCTGAGGGCTACTTTTCCTCTTATGCGGGCTCCCTGTAGGATTCCTCATGTGAGCTTACCTTCTGTGGGCATCTTTATCCCTTGCAGGCATAATAAATCTCCTTGGAGCTTTTATCTCTTAAGCCCTAACACTTAACCATTTTTGTTATCCTCAATATGCATAACAATGTTTTTCTCTTGTTTTTGGCAGATCAAGAACTTGCACATGTGAGCACTAGGAGTGGATCTGACTCCATGGATGGATAGTCGGTTCATCAAAGAATAACCCCATGCCCTCTGATAAATTTATCATCATCATGAAAATCTTTGGCGGGCATTTCTAAATGCCTTATCAACCTACATTTGAACATCAAAACACACTTCTTCCCATTTTGGCAGGCTAGTATTTCACATGTGTGACCACCAGAATAGGATCTAAGACTATGGTTAGATAGCCAGTCCATTAAGGAAAAAAACCATGCTATCTGATTAATTTTATCCTCAGAAGAAACCCTCCTTGTGGGCATTTACAAATGGCCCCTAAAACGCCTCTTTTCAACACTTAGCCAATTTTTCATACTTTTGAATATGCAAAACATGTTTTCTTCTATTTTGGAAAATTGATATTTTCCTTATCTGATCACCATAAGGAAAACCAAGAGCATGACTGGATATCTACTTCAATGGTGAACAAGATCATGTCAATTGATGACCTAATTGACACACACCTAACCTCTGGCAGGCATTTGAGATTGGTCTCTCAAACATACTGATTTGACATTTAGACAAATTTCTTCAAAACCTAGGTTACCAAGGTGAATTTACTTTTTCATCAAACTTGGAAAGTGAGATATCCAAAATGTGAGGAATATCATACTGAATCCAACCATGCCACTCTTCCCTTCTGCAACCTCATCATCAAACCTTGGCGGGCATTTTACTAGGACAGTGTAAACTATGTGAGATAACACTTTTGGCAGACTTATATCTTCTTCCTCAAACCCCTTTTGGATAAGATAATCATATGGTCAGATGCACAACTAAAAAATATAGGTCCCTGTACCTTTAGAATAATTTTATCCATCATATACAGGAGGTGGCGGTCATTTTACAAAAGCTACTTAGGTAGATTTGCAAGGAGTTTTTATACTTAGACAATTTGTCCAAAACCTAAGGTGGATTTTTCATTTCACCAAAACCATGAAACAATAATACCAGAGGATGTAGGACACCTCACTAAGCGAAAAAAACTTGTTTCACCTTCATACTCTTCTTCATTTTCCCTAAATAGGCATTTTACTAGAGTAGTGCAAATGTGGCTGGAGGCACTTTTGGCAGATTCATATCTTCCTCCTCGGAGATTCTTTGGACAATCCAAGACCATGGTTGGATGCACCAAACAACATACTAGAGGTCCATGCTCTAAAATGGATTTAAGACATCAACCACAATATGTGGTGGGAATTTTACTGAGGTCACTCAGCCAATTTTTACCATTAATTCTAAGGCAAATTTCTTAGACTGGTTCAATTTGCCTAAAACACTGTTTTGGAAGGTCCATATATTTCTCCTCAGAGACCTTCAATTAATGCGAAGACATGGTTAGGTATACAAAACACCCATAAACAATATGAACATATGGTTCGGGCATTCTTTTCAACCCACAAATTGTGGCGGGTATTTTCTTGAGGCCACTCAGGCAAATTTTCCACTTTGGTGTACAAGCAACCTAAAACCCTGTTTTGGCAAGCTGTTAATTTTGTCACCAAACACTCTTTTTGAGAACTAAGACCATGGTAGGATATACTTTTCAACAAGATATAAGATGATAGCTTCAGATGATTTTTATCATTCTCCCATGAGGTATGGCGGCCATTTTCCCAAGGCCACCTGAGCCAGTTTTCCAACACTTAGTCATTTTCAGGACTTTCTTCAATGTTTATCTCGAAACCCCATTTTGGCAAACCTATAATTTTCTTCTCATAAGTGATTAAGGAAAACTGAGACCATGACTAGATAGCCACTTCAACAAGCGGGCATTTTAGTTAAACCATGAATTATGGCGGGCATTTTCCCAAGGCTACTTGGACCAATTTTCCAACACTTAGCAAATTTCCTAATTTTCACCAAATTGCCATATTTCTCTAGAATGATATCAGAATGCAACAATGACTTCCTAATAGCACCAAAACACCATCATATGTATTTTCAACTTCATGCCACATCATCATACATGCCATGTCATGTCATCATATCTGCCATATCATCATCGATTCCATGTCATCACTTTATCTTTCATTGAGTTCACTCTATCATCATGTCCTTGGTTATTCCTTTGTCATTACTAAACTCCTTTGATATCAATGACAACCATATTCAACAAGTGGTATCAAAGTGCAATGTTGTATATCCTTGAGGAAATATCCTTGTATCTAAATTAAAATTGTATGGGGTGCATGTTCGGTGGTACCCAACGCCCCTATAGGTTTTGGTTTATGTTACCATGTGATTTCTTTGGGTGATTAGAAGCAAGGAGGAAGTAATTGTATCCCTCTTATGCATAAATAAGGGATGTTGCATCAAGTGTGGAATGAACCACTGGGTAGTGTTGATGCCTGGAAAAATTCTTGAATCAACAGTAGGGATTATCCCCAATGAATAATCACAATTAGATCATTCACTGTTTTGAATAGGGAATCTGTCTAGTTAACGATCCGACTACCAGATATGTTTCCAATTAAAGTTTACCGATCACATCCCGGTCCACCGTTTTATTTTATATTTAATTATGAGTATGAAAGTGTCTTAATTTTAATGATGCATGACCTATAATTGACAGGTAGAATCCTCACAAGTGATGTGCAGGTTCTTACCTCTTGTCTTATCACTTCTATCGTATCAATCAACTAGCATTATTATAATTTAACTAATCTATCCTTGCAAGGAGTGTGCTTTAAAAAAAAAGGAAGAGTAATATCTAAGAATGTTTGCACCAACTCAACAGATAACCATTTAAATAAATCACTTACAGGCACAACAGAAATAATACACAAAGATAGCTTTGATGAACTTGAACTCCATTTATTACTCTTTACTATATAGATATTTGCATAAACTATTAAAATCATTCATACCATTATAATAATCTAATCAAAGTAACAAATATCTCATAGCATAAGGATGATCGCACGAAGAAATAATTCAGATCCTTGATTCATAACATTCCACGCAAATTCCATGTAAGCTTTACCCAACAAATAGTTACTTCTCATTAGCAAAAAAATAGTTTTCATACAAAATGTTAATAGCTTCTATTACACTGGAAAATCCCCCTTTCTCCTTTCTCTTCTCTACTATTTATCTTTACATGACTAATTGTTTCATCTACCCTTAAACTCTTGGATTGCTAATTTTTGTCCTTTTGTGCTTGCTCAACCAAAAATAGATAATTAAATACAAATTACATTATTCTACTGGTGGGTTTTCTACACTAGAAATATAATTATCCCAAAGATCAGTTTCATAAAATATTACATTACAAAGATCAGTTTCATAATTTCAAAGCGACCTCATGAGTAGATAACTCGTTCCCTACATTTATTAAACCTTTAGCTACCGATTTGTGGATTTATTCCCAAAAATGTGCATTCATAGTTTCTTGTCCTATATTTTGTTTGAGATCTTAATCAGTAAGCATGTCCAATTTCTTGATGTATTCTATGTCTTTGTTCAAGCCGTTCTTTAACCCTGCTAAACGCTGGTCTTTGGGTGGCAATTCGTACATGTATTTAGAAATTGGGATGAGGTAATTTTCATACACTTGATAGATATTTTGATAGATCCCCTCACACTTTGAAATGGTATTTGGTACTTCAATTTGTACCTTTATGGAAGCCTTTATGCAACTCTCTAGAAGATCTGTATCTAGTTTCAATTCAACGGTTGTCTTATTTGGAAAATGATCGGGAAAATCTCGATTTTTTCATTTCCAGCCAATCAAAGTCTTCACCTTGTTAAGTGTATCTATCAATTTATGTTTTGTAATGGCAGCATTAGCATAAATTTCTTTCATTCTATCTATCATCTTTCTAAATTTTTAGACTTCCTCTGTCACTAACTCTTGTGAGTATAAATCTGTTCTTGCACCTTACGGGCGTGTTCATATAAAGGCGTCATATCCTGCTTTTGATTCTGAGCAATTTTAATTTTATCCATCAAAGATTCTTTTTCATTCATCCATTCATTAATATAGGATTGTAAATATCCTTTTTAGATTGTTAGGGACTCCACCTCCTGGTTCAATTTAGTTTCCTTTTCCTCCAACTCGTTGATTCAAGAACGAAAATCATCTCGTTCTCCTTTTATAATCACTAGTTGCACATTTAAAGAATCTCTTTCATCGTCTAGCTCCTGATAATCCAACATAATTTTTTCCTTCTTACACTTCATAATATCCCGTTTCCTCTTCATTTCAATTCCTTTTTTCCAAGTTTGTACCAAATTACCCTTTAATTTCAGCATTTCCATTTTACTATGCTCCAAATCATTCATCAACTTGTCCACATTTTCCTGGACAGTTGTGATATTCACTAAAGCAGTGAATTTAGGGTCTTTGTTGGTTCCTGCTACTAGGGTATTCTCTTATATAGTTACATTATCTGGCTGCGTACCCATTTTTAACCTCTTTTATGTTCTTCTTACAATTATCTTCCTCTTGGGATCAAATATGATAGTGTCCAACTTTGCTACAGAATGCTATTTAGAAGGGGTGTGTTATCGGTCAAATTGACACTTCTCCGTCCGTGACTATATTGTCTTGTCAGTCACACAAAAGGACACTATGGATGGAAGAGCTTACTTAACCTTGGATGATTTGGAGTTGAATCCTTACTCCTTCAGCTTAAAAACTTATTTTTTCTGACAATTTAAGTATACAACCGCGACCCTTATGCTTGACATACCACGAGTCACTTGTAAGTCTCTATATTGAAAACCCGCGGGTGTCAACCAAAAATTTGTACCTGTGAGATGCTGAGCTGCTAAGACGCAAGTCACTCGTAGGTTTTTTGATTTCATAGTCGTGGGTGTCTTAAGAAAAGTTTAAAAAATATATTAAGAACACGAATTGGGATTAGTTGAGTCTGGTATTCCAACTCCCCCAACTTCCCAATTCAACTACCTTCCAAACCAATCCTCCTTTCCTTTCCCTAAATACAAGGGGAGGCCATGAGAAAGGGACCAATTAAAAGAGATCTATTTTTATGTTGAAGAAATTCCAAGTCGAGAGAGAGGAGCAGGAGCCTAGGGTCTGGTTACGAAGGTGCTTGATGCAGGATCAGGTATAGCATTTGTACTTACTACATTATTTGACAATAAAATATTGAGATAGTCTTCATTTTCCAATAAAGTGTTAATCTCTATTGTATCTTGATTATAATTTGATGTTATTGCATTCATTAATATTGATATTTATTTATAGTCAAGCTGGTTTGAGGAAGGTCTGTGTGTTTTGCAGGTTTTTTGTTGTGAAGATCAAGAGAAAAGCTTGGACCAACCACCATAAACAAAGTTCATTTTCTCTAAACCTTGATCTTATTTATTTACAGTAATGTGTACAGAACCCTATGTATCTATTTTTCAACCCCTTATATGTTGGTAGTTTTTATACCCTACTATAAGGTAAATTCCATAACAACAAAACTGACGACTCCACTAGGGACACCTTGTTTTTTTTGCTTTGGGGATCTTTGGTTTCTTCAGTTTCATAACTTTTTCAGTATCTTTTGAGGTATTTAGGTTTTACTTTTAGATCCCTTTGTGTTGACTCAGTCCAATGTGGTTTGCAAAGTTTCTTTTTCCTTTTATCAGTACCTACCAGCATGTTTCCTGTAGATACAGGTGCGCACTTTCTGTTGTACCCATGAGTTGCAGACTCTGCTATCTGTGCACATTCAGTTGCACCTGCAAGTTGTCTGTATATACAGTCGCGAGTTTGTTTTAAAAGATCTGAACTTCTGCTTTGGGGTTTGATCTTGGGTTTTTGGTTTGATTTTAAATTTTTCTTTGCTTTCTGGCATTTGCTAGACATTCATGTGTCTCTTCTAGGTCTATTCACAGCCTTTTTAGAGGCCCTATGATGTTTTTTGGTTTGATTCAGTTGCTTTTGGTTTCCATTTCTTTATTTTTAAGGTTTTTGAAGCCCACCCATGACTTGTTAGTACATACAGACACACAAATTTTTCCCTATTCACGATTTTCTTGTATATGTACCCGTGAGTTCATCGCGAGTTGTCTCATATAACAATCGCGAGTATTTCCTGAGTTTTTCCTATTTTGCTTTAGGGTTTGAATTCAATGGGGTTTTTCTGTGGTTTTGAAAGTCCTTGTCAGTTTGGATACCTCCTAGACATTCTTCAGGGTGCTCTGAATCTGTTTTGAACCTCTTTGATATTTTCTCTTTGAGTCATTGTGTTTGTAAAGTTTCGTTAGCTTGATAGCCCATTTTATGTTTGGTGGATGCTTCTTTATTTTGTTTTCTGATGTTCAAGAACAATCTGGTTTTGGCACAAAGATCCTTCTGTTTTTCCATCTTACGCATCCATTTTTATTTTTGGAATCTTTTTCCAAAAGTTTAGTTACTTCTGTGAAGCAACGTTTTGGGTTAAGTCTTTATCAATATTGCTTTAGGTCTGTTTGTTTTAAGTTTTGGTCCATCTTTCTTTACTCACGTAGTTTGATAAGTCTTGTTAGTTTATTATTTTCATTTGCATTTCTTTCATAGCTAGAGAAAAGATCAAATTTGAAAAATGAAAGAACTTCTTTTACAAGATTTGTCATTTTATTTTTCGAAGTAGGGTAGTTGCATTGCTATTAATGTTGGCTTGGTTTTGAAACCAAGCTTTGTGCAATGGGCACTTATCAACAATGTGATAGCAGTTTCAATATTGAAAGCAAAAACAATTATAAATTAAATCTAAATCTAAACTAGCATGTGCATATAACAAATAAATTTTTTGAAAACGATTCAAGAACAAGAAATAAAAGAATAGATGTTTTGTATTAAGATACCTCAAATGGTGAGGATTTGTGTTGAACAACTCCTAAGGTGAGTAGCTCCAAGCTCCAAAGGGTCTCTTCTCCAAGATGTTGAAAATGGCCAAAAGTCCCATGAGAGATTTTGACAGCATGAGGATAGGATGATGGATGGATGGAAAGTGAGGAGCCCCTACCACCTTTTTATAGTTTTTGGTGGTGGGGAATACCATTATGGTTTTGAGGAAATCAATGGTATTGACCAACATGGTTTAGGTACCTTTTCTCTCCTTTTTCCTTTTTTGAATATTTTGAATATTTTTATTCCCTTTTGATATTTTGGGGAATTCTGGACCCTTTTTTAGTGTATTTTATTCTTTTTGAGGAAAAATATTCATTTTGAGGGGAAAAAGGGGTGTATTATGGTCTTTTGGTGACCTTTTGATGGCTTTAGAGGCTCAAATGGTGAAAAAGTGGACAAATGGGTCATGTGAATAAGGAAATGAGCTAGTGAACACTTTTTGGGTGTTAACAGATTGCCCCCTGATGTGTGAGGGCAGGAGCTCATCGTATGGCCGATAGACATCATAGTTCTTTTGTCTTTTTCCTGGGGTTTGGGGAAGAGAAGAGACCGGTTGGAGACTGGATCCCCGGCCCTTGGAAGCTGCAAAACAAACAATATTACATGGCCTCAATATGAATGAGGAATAATCTCTGATAATGGACGAGGTGGGAATACCCATGCTTGTATCAAGACATATACATAACAATTAGTCCCAAGAAGGTGGACCTGAATAATACATAAAAAATATGCTGGTACATCATGATGGTCCAAAGGGGACACTATTTTGGGATGTACTCATGATCATAACATGACTGATCTCAATAACTGATACATTGGAATAGAGCGACAACCGTTCTGAAAAAGGTCTCAGAAGGGTTGATGAACTGCTGAATCTTGAAGGTGTCCAACATCTGTAGGGACTCAATGACTCTGAGTCAACTCTGGGGAGTATATGTAACTGTATACTCGAGGGAGTATAAAACTGGGGTACATCTAAATACTGTCGCCATGCGCAACCCAGATATCTATAGAAAAAATGTAACTGGTTGTTTCCATAGGTAGACTCTCAAATGTGGAAGAGTCAAGTGGTATTCGGGGTCTTCAACCAATAACTGAAAGGACCAATACCCTGTGCGAGTCTCAACGATGCGATCAAGTTGTTGAAGTCGAGCATGTGAGAAACAACCATTTGGAGAGGTACTGAGGACTCTTCTCGAAATGATTCGTAGGTACTCATCATAAATGGTGATGAGTCCAAGACATAGGGACCTCTAGGTCTATCCTCTGGAATAAATTTGGTTGTCGTCGACAGAGGGAGACCAGCCATTGACAAGGCAATGATGTTTCCTTAATAGGAGCATGAGGTGTAGAACTGAAGTGTGGTAGTACTAATGGTAGGACTGACATACTTGTGGGGATGGGAAGTAACTAGGGTCATAGAGAGGGCAGACTCAAACTTCCTTTGTTCAGAGCATGATGACATGGTTGACCTGGCAATGTAGGGAACTGACTTGTAGGTGTGGGGATCATAGCTTTTAGGGACTGAAGGGTATGTATTGACTCTGGGGGGTCAAGCTGATGGGTGCTGTCGAGGGATTCTTAGGGTGACATACTGCAGAATACTCTGAACAAAGGCGACCAAAATGGGGAAGTTGCCATATGAGTAGACGTGATCTGTTGTGGCTCCGAGAAGCACCATTGGGTCCCTTTTTGTAGTTTTAATGAGCTCTAAGAAGGGATAAAAGTGTGCTCTGAAATGGTACTGTCCTGTGGATTTTGTGAACCCAGGACTATTCGTGCTCATGGGTGCTTTCATTTTTAAGGAGTCTGAAAATGATAAGAAGACTCTGCAGTGGTTGTGAGTACCGTCCTGTGGGTTTTTACGAGCCCAGGATGGTGATTGCTCATGGTCACTTTCATGTTTAGAGAGTCTGAAAGCGGTAAGTGGACTCCATTGGTGTTCTTTTTCGTAAGTTAGTCTCCAAGGCCCGAAAAAGCATAAAATGATGCAAATGGAGAACTCTTCTAGCCGATGTGACTAGCGTATTTTTTTTTCGTAATTAGTCTACAAGGTCCGGAAAAGGGGTAAACTTATACCAGGTAGACACCCTTTTAGATATGTTTAGCGAGCATGAAAGGAAGCAAGGTTGCTCAACAATCTTTTCATTGTTTTAGGAGTCAGAAAAGAGCTTAACAGAAACTCCCTAAGTGCCTTTTTCGTAAAAGGGATTGCTTGGCCCGAAAAAGGAGTAAAACTATACCGAACAAAAAGGGATTGATGAGAGCGAGAAAAGGTCTCAAGCATCGTCATGACTGCGGAATACTGAATCTGGTGACATAAATATTATCAAAAAGGGGCAACGACCAATGTGGCACGCAAATTGAGGTGATGAGTGGCATTTTGAAAAAATGCCACAAAATTATGGGGTGAGAATGAGAAATGATCTCATGCATCATCACGAGTGGGGAAAACTAAATCTGATGATATCAAACTTGTCAAAAATGGACGAAGGCCGATGTGGCACGCAAATCGAGGCGACAAGGGGGCATGCAAAAAATGCCTGAAAAATATGGAGGTGAGAGCAAGAAATGATCTCAAGAGTCATCACAAGCGCAGAAAACTGAATCCGGTGATATAAGACTCGTCAAAAATGGAGAACGACTGATGTGGCATGCAAACCGAGGCAATGAGGGGGCATGGGAAAAATGCCCAAAAAATATGGGCATGAGAGCGAGAAATTATCTCAAGCCTCATCATGAGCATGGAAAACTGAATCCAGCGAGATAAGACTCGTAAAAAATGGAGAACGGCCGATGTGGCACGCAAGCCGAGGCAACGAGGGGGCATGGGAAAAATGCCCAAAAAATCTAGGCGTGAGAGTGAGAAATGATCTCAAGCGTCATCACGAGTGCGAAAAACCGAATCTGGTGATATAAGACTCGTCAGAAATGGACAACGGCCGCTGTGGCACGCAAACCAAGGCAACGAGAGCGTGGAAAAATGGTCAAAAAATAGACCTGGTGAAAATAGGAAAAGGAAAGGATTATCATGAAGTTCTCGTTGTGCTGATTCCAATGATACCAACGGTTTGAGGAACGGACGTCGTATGATACCGCAATGGTTGTTTGAAAAATGGTCAAATCTCTATAAATAGAGTGTGGGGCCCATATGACGTGTCATTGTTACATGTGAGTTTGGCAGAGCAATCAGAGCTCTTTCTTTATTTCCTGGAGATTTGACCGTTGGTTTTCGATTCCACGAATTTCAGGTAACCCTATTTTCCTTAGCCTTTTTAATTATGTCTTTTTTGGTTAGTGGCAGGCCCCTGAAGGCCGCGAAATTCGATGTTGGCCTTCCAATGTGGAATATCGTGGGTTTCGCGTCCTTTTCCGCAATGAACATCGTGGGTTTGGGGCTGACAGTCGCGATGTTCATCGCGGCTGTCGAGATGAAAGTCGTGATGTTAATCGCGACTAGGGGATTGATAGTTGTGATGTTCATCATGACTGTGTGGTCAATACCCGCGATGTTCATCCCAGGTTTATGGATGAAATCTGTGATGATCATCGCAGCTTTTGATGGAAAAGCCGCAATGGAATTTTTTGAAAAAAAATTCTGGTTCTAAAAAATTTTCTTTGTTTTTTGGCAGGATGTTGAGGAGACCATTGGTGTCATGGCGAGAGCGGGAGATGGAGGAGGACTTGATGATTCGTATTCAGACCGATCAGGGAGTCTGACAGGATCTGGCTATGAGCGGGCTCCTGAAGTTCTCTTAGATTCCACCGATGCGTTTAGTAGGACCACTACTGAACAAATTGGTGAGTCTTTGGGTCCCTGCAGAGGGTGCATTCATTGTTGGGGGTGAGAGGTTAGAGATCACCCTTACTGATGTATACTTTCTTACCGGGTTGCCTCGCTTAGGGGAGGTAGGGGATCTTCTGTTGAGGATCCCGGCAGGTTTGGATATCGAGGATCTCCTGTAGACCTTCTGTGTTGCTGGGGCGATTGTGCATAACAACGCTTTGAGCCTGAGATCTTTGCGGGAGTGGGACATGCGGGATGTTGGGGCTTGTGTTCTACGGGTGTTGGGTGCCGCGGTGCCACATCGTTTGTCGGGGGGACAAACGATGATGGTGGATTCTATGCTGAGGGGGACCTACTACGTGTGGGGTCAGATGTTTTTGGCTGGTGTCCGGAGAGATCTGGACAAGGTCAGTCGGGAGGGGGGAGAGTTCTGCTATGCCTCCTTCCTATGTTGTTTCTTCTTTGAGCGGGTACTGACTTTGCGGCCACGGGTGCTGGTTCGAGACGGGTTGGTGAGCGAGCCGCACATGGTGCGGTGGGGGCCGATAATGCCCCGTGGTGGTGGTGGTATTCGCGGGTTCTTTTCACAGGATATGTATGAGCAGTGGGAGCAGATTCCCCTGCTGATTGATGACTATCCATATGCCGATATGGATTATTGAGGAGATCTGGAGATGCCTCGAGCCCAGGGATAGGCCTGGGGTTTAGATGGTATATTTTTGTGTTTTGTTCTCTACTATATCATGTGTTTTAATTTTTTTGTTATGATTATAGTTAGATATTTGTATGATGGTTCACTTGCGTGATTGTGCAGATGTTGGTCTTGTACCACCAGCTGACCATATGGTTCGTAGGGGATGGGCGATGGTGGTCGTTCCACCTCCTCATGCTTGAGGAGTTGGGCCTTGAGATGATGCCGTGGAGGGTGTCCGAGAGACACTAGACATGATCCTGGAAGGATTTCCAGAGGATGGGTGGAGGGATTTGGATTGGGACATCATTGAGCGTTGTTTTGATGCGCCTCGTGAGTGGTGCTCGATCCTGCTCAGAGCAGCATTGTTGGCGGCTGAGTGGAGGGATGGGGCTCAGCATGATCCCGCAGGGCCAGTGGAGGGGAGGATTCGAGTGAGAGATGATCCAGCGGGGCTGACGGAGAGGAAAGTTCGGGCTCGGCATGATCCGGCGGGGCTAGCAGAGGTGGTGCCAGAGGAGCCTGGAGACCATGATGATTAGATGATCTTGTATCTGCTCCCAAATGCTGATGAGCATATGGGGAAGTACCTTTTTGTACGGCTTATGTATTTTTGTATATTGGGTGCTGAGGGCACCTATGACATGTTTGACTAAATTATGATGTATATATATATATATGTTTGTGTATATAGTAGTGTATGCACATGGATGCATTTATTGTCTATTTGCTTTCCTGTGGAGGCATGTTTGATTTTCTATATGCCCGTGGAGACACATGTTATGCACGTGGATGCAACATTTTGAGTTTTGTATATGCTCGTGGAGGCACATGTTATGCATGTGGATGCATTTTTGTTTATTCCCATGGAGGTACATTTTGTATTTACTATATGGTTTGATTGTTGTGCCAGTCAAGAATGTTGTTGGCCATATGGTCTGCTACACTATTGAGATTCCTTGGGACATGTGTGAATGAAATGGATTCAAACTGTTGAACCATTTGTTTAGTGTGCAAGAATTTTCTGAAAAGACAGGGATCGTGTACCTGGTAATCATTGTTGAGATGGGAAACAAGGAGTTGTGAGTCCAAGAAAACGTTAAGGTGACTTATGCTCATTTGGAGAGCTGCGGCCAGGAGACCGGTCACGACATCGTATTCAGCTTGGTTGTTGGTGGTGGCACCTATGCACACTCCGTCGATGTGGATCAACTCATGTGAAGGGGAATATATTACCCAAGCTGCGGAGGCCAGATTGGGGGACCAACAGCTTGCACCATCAGTGAAACCAACGTAACAGAGTGGAACAGGATCCATCTGTGGTCATGCAGAAAAAACAAATATTTAGGTTTTTTGAATTTTTTGTGAAAAACAAAATAATACTGTACAATAATGGACGGTGGTGTCCATCATATTTTCTATGGATAAAATCGCTTGAGGTACAACCCGTTGCATGGGTTGCATAGGGGGTTTACTTCTGAATCGTTCAGAATATATGCCCCCTGTCTGAGGTAAGTGTGTATAATGTATGGGCCTTGCCACATGGACACAAACTTTCCTTTTCTGGTTTTGTCGTGAGCTTGATCATAGACGAGGACAAGGTCCCCTTCAGTAAAAGTTCTTGGGTGGACATGTTTGTCGTAACTCAGTTTAGATCGGTTCTTGGTTGCTTCCACGGTTTGGAGGGCTGTGCATCGATCTTCATCGGCTTGCTCCAGGAGTAGTAAACGTTGCTCAATTGGGGAAGTGTCCGGTAGGAGTTCAACGGCCATATGTAGGGCTGGAATCTGGCACTCGATGGGGAGGACGGATTCGACACCGTGAACTAGATGGAAAGGGGTAAAACCGGTGGCGGTTTTGGTTGACGTGCGGTATGCCCATAGTGTCGGGAAGAGCATGTGGTGCCAATTTGATTTATGTTTGTCAATAGTGCGCTGGAGGATGGTCTTCAAAATTTTATTAATCGCTTCGACTTGGCCATTTCCTTGGGGGTAGTAGGCAGAGGAGAAATGGTGTTCAAATTTCAGTAGGGTTGATAATTCTCTCCAAACGGCATCTTCGAAGTGAGAGCCATGGTCTGAGACGAGTTCCTTTGGCACTCCAAAACGAGCGATAACATGGTTGAGGAAAAAATGTGCTGCGGTGTCAACTTTGAAATTGTAAGTTGGCATGGCTTCTGCCCACTTGGTGAAATAATCTACGGCCACAATGATGTGTTTATGACCGTCGGCTGACATGGGATTGCAATCTAGGAAGTCGATGGACCATTTGCAGAATGGTCCGATAGTGACGACTAGATGAAGGGGGGCAGGTGGGGTTCTTGCCTTGGAGGCAAAAAGTTGGCAGTTTTGACAATGTTTGACTGCGGTGATGCAATCAGTAAATAACGAAGGCCAAAATTAACCTGCGTGGATGATCTTTTGGGCGGTCGCCATGCCGGAGAAGTGGCCTCCGTAGGCACCGCTATGGCAGTCATTAAGGACTTGTTCTACCTCCTTATGATATAGGCAGTGTCGTAAGATGGTATCGATGCCGCGTCGATAAACTACATCGCCTAATAGGAGATATCGGGGGCGTTGTGTCGTATACGACGGCGTCCGTCACGATCGATGTGGGGTCAAAAATTTTGTGTGCGGAGGTAGATTAAGATGTCGTCGTACCATGGGTCGTCAGAAGAAATGATGAAAATGTGATCGTCAATGAGATCCGTTTGGATAGCGGGTGATGACGAAGAGGATGGGAGATCTGTGATGAGTTGAGCGAGTGCTAGGGCCTTGGTGCTCTTTGGGGTTTTGAAAGTTAGGTCGTATTCTTGCAAGATAATCACCCATTTAGCTACATGGCCTTGAAGGAGGTGACGCATCAAGAGGTAAACCATTGGATTGGAATTGGCTACAACCATGGTGTGGCTCAGGAGAATGTAATGTCACAACTTTTGTACTGAAAAGACGACGAGAAGGGCCATCTTCTCTTCATGTGGGTAGCGGAGGGGTGGGCCTGATAAGGTCTGGCTCACATAGTAGATGACATGCTCTTGGCGAGCAATATCTTCTTGGACAAGAACTCCAGATACGGCATATTGGGATGTTGAAACATAGAGGGTGAAATCTTTTGTGAAATCTGGAGGAGAGATCAACAGGGCGTTCGTGAGTGCTTTCTTTAAGTCAGTGAAAGCTGATTCTACTTGTTGGTCCCATATGAAATGGGTATGCAGATGTAGTAGTCATAGGAAATTGTGGACCATTGTGGCATAGTCAGGGACAAAGCGGCGGAGGAAGTTGGACCTCCCTTGAAGGCTTTGAAGTTGTCTTAATGTACAGGGTGACGGTAAGTCTACAATGGCTTGGACTTTCAAGGGGTCTACAGTGATGCCTTTTGTTGAAATGACAAACCTCAGCAAGAGACCTGATGTAATGCAAAAGACACACTTGAGAGGGTTCAAGCGGATGTTGTATTTTCGACAACACAAGCAAACTTGTCGAAGGTTGTCTAAATGGTCATATCGTTTCTTGGATCAAGCGGTGAGGTCGTCCAGATAAACTTTTATGATTCTGTGTAGATCATGGAAGCAATAAGTCATGGCGCGTTGGAAAGTGGCTCCGACATTCTTGAGACCGAAAGGCATGATGCGATAGGCGAAGGTTCCCCATGGGGTAGTGAAAGCTGTCTTGCATTCATCTTCTTTATGGATTTTGATTTGGTTATATCCAGAGAAACCATCCATAAAAGAAAGGACCTCATGTCCCGCACATTCATCTATTAGTTGGTCAATGAAAGGTGTGGGGAAGTTGTCTTTGGGACAAGCAAGGTTGAGGTCTCGGAAATCAGTACAAACGCGTATGGTGCCCACTTTTTTATTTACTGGAACTGGGTTTGAAACCCAGGTGGTGTAGGCAATAGGATATATGAATCCTACTTTTTGTAGTTTCTCAATATCAGCGTTAACAGCTGGGAGCTTGGACAGGTGAATTCGTCATTGTTTCTATCAGACAGGAGGCACATTGGGCCAAGTGTCGATGTGATGTTCCACAATTTTGGGATCGAGGCCAGGCATCTCGGTGTAAGACCAGGCAAAGACATCACGAAACTCTTGGAAGAGTTTCTTATATGCCTGAGTTTCTACTTGAGTGCATGATGCGCCTAGCGAGATGAGCTCGATTTGTATAGTAGGGGAAATGTTAGACATGTTTCCCTCTTCGAAGGCATCTAGTGCTGGGATGGGGTCTTTGAACCAATCAACCTTAGTTGGTAGGAAATATTTCGATTTGACTAATAGTTGGTTTTCTGCGGTGGATGTAGACGCCTCAGGGAGGAAGTATGAGCGATGATGCATATCGTCCCAAGGGTAGTCCGGTTTTTTATGCTTAGATTTGCTTAGGCTTTGCGTTTTGAAAGAACAAACGAAAAGAAAAATTGTGAAGTTACATTTTTGATATGCACTTTGCTTACAGTTCTAACCATGCCACACACTACACTACACCTTGAGTAAGTAATAGCCCATAAAAAGAACTGAATTTAAAATTTATTATTAACATTTATTTTTTAGTGTTACACGACATTAACTAGATTAGGCTAGGATTTCGAAATAGATCACACTTAAACTTTATAAAATCGTTTAAATACTCAAATCGTATTGCAGACTATCTTCTAGTTGTTGTGTTTTAGGAAGCTCCACTTAAACCGGAGTTCAGCATGAGGTCGTGTGAGACTGGAATTGTTGGGGATACCCCCCCACTTTGATTTCGAGCATACACCAGATTTGATTCGAGTATGGGGGTCCATTAGTACCTTGTGCATTCTTGGATTTCAGGCTTAGCTACCCTTCCCATGTGTTTTGGTTGGACCTGCAATCTGCAGTGAACGTATCCGTTCACTTAGTTAACCGTGTTCGGTTAAGGGTTAAGAAGCGAGACCGTCTTCCATATTTTAGATAAATGATAATAATATATTGATTGATGATAATCAAGTTACAATAAGCTCGCCTTTATAGGGCTTGATCAAGAATAGCGAAGGGTTACACCCTTTCACTTATTAACCTAATAATCTATTTAATATATAAATAATAATATTAATTAAATATTCACAGCATTTCCTTCCCCTTTTGGAAAGCTTTTTCCTCAAAGCTTGATTATTTTCCTAATGTCGTCCTTCATTTAGATTCAGTGTCGGTATTAGAATCGGACGTGATTTCTTGTGTAGAGACTTGCACTTCCTTTCCATTGATGATTTTGCACTATATTGTCTGATTGTTCCTACATTTATGGCCTGGGATCCAATCATCACTGCATCGACGACATATATTTTTCTTGTTTTTTCTATTATTAGAGTAACTGTTAGATGACTTTGATCTATTTTCCATTTCATAGGCATATGATTGAGGTTTGTGGCATTGATGGCCGGGTGACCAAGTATCTGCACAGTACCTACATTGTGTCTCTTTTTCTTGTCGATAATGGTTATCACCTCTTGTTTTTATTCCTTCCAATTTGCATTCTGCAGCTTTTGCTTGATGTCTTGCTACTTCTACATTAGGTATGTCATGTAACTTTAACTCTTTTTGGAGATACGGTTTAAGAACTCCTAAATAGGTTTCAAGTCTTTGTTTGTCAGACAACCGAAATACTCATGTCGATGAGGATTCCCACTGATGTGTGAATTCCTCAACGCTTCCAACCTGTTGTAATCTGGTAAGTTTACTGAAAAATTCATCTTCTTTGATACCTTGAAACCTATTAAAAAAATCATTTTTGAACAAGTTCCAGGTGTAGGAAAAATTGTCTCTCTTCCACCATAAGTACCAATTATAGGCGTACCCTTCCATATGCATTGACGCATATTTCACCTTCTCCTCGTCAGATTGAATATTGTAAATGTCAAAGTATTCTTCTGCTTTGTTTAGCCAAGCAACGCATTGGTCTTCACATCCATTGTATTTTGACAACTCTATTTTTGCCTTAGGTGGGTACACTATGTAAGGGTGATATTGATTCCCTTTGCTTTATGGTTTTATGGTGGATCTGAACTACTGGATAACGTAAGTGACATATTTGAACTGCTTCGTTGTTGGCGGTGATTTTTTTTTATTTTTATTCTCTACTATCTTACTGATAGCTTCTATTTGGTTGTTTAATCATGCCTCCATATCTAGCAGTACTTTTGTTTCTATCTCTTGCTTAAGCGTCGCATTGTTAATCTTTATTTCTTTTTGCAATTCTTCTTGATTCTTGGCAAGTGCTTCCTGTGTGAAAATATGAAATGAGGCATCTAGCATGTCTGGACTACTGACTTGGTCTATCTTAGGCGTTAGTCTTTGTAACACCTCCATTAATGTATTATGGTTCTGTGTCATGGTGCTCAAGTTATGGGTTATGTTGTTTATGTTTTGAGTCATAACACTCATTTTGTCATCCAAGTCTTTTTGTTTTTCGTTCAGAGTGTCAAATTTTTCACTCAACCTTCTTTCTAGTACCAGAACAACTTCATCTTTGATTTCTTTTTTAAGCACGACATTGTTATTTTTCATCTCTTCTTTAAATCTTCTTGAAACACTTTCTCAAGTTTGTCCATTCTGGATTTTAGACCTTCGACGATTTTTAAACCTCTAATTTGGTATTTTTCTAATTTTTCTAGTCGATCTCGTAACTCGACCATGATTCTTGACCTGGTGTGGGGAGGTGAATATTTCGAATCAATCTTGGAGTGAGGATAAGAGTTAGGGTTAGGGATAAATAACACAATAAATATTATTAAATTATAATAATAATTTATTATATATATTAAAAATAATAATACAATAATTATTATTTAAATTATAATAATAATTTATTATGTATATAAAAAAATATAATAATAAAAAATTTATTATTATTTTTTTTTTTATATTAACTTTTTTTTTTGTTTGATTGGTGCAGGTCATTTGGAAATGGAGCCTACATTGGAGATGGAGCGGATGGGTGACGGTTGGGGGGGAGGTGGAGTATGCATAGGGCGCGGGTGAATTTGGAACAAGGTGTGGGGAGATGGAATTGGTGAGCGTGGAGGTGTGATGAATCGTGCACAGTTGGAGCGGAGGTGTGAAGGAGGAACATAGGGGAGGGATGGTGAGCGCTAGGAGGATACGTGGGAAGAGGGAGGATGGAAGTGTGCGGGGAGGGAAGGACGGAGTGGGGAAATTGTCGGATGTTGGGGCGAGTGCAGGAGGGAAGGGGCGTTGAAGACAGGGGAGTATGGATTGTGCAGGAGGGGTTGCAATAGATTGGGGGTCGCAGGATAGATGCCAACAATGAAGGAGTGGCGAGGGAGGAGATGGTGAAGGCGGCGCGTGAGGGAGGTCGTGCAGATATGGTCGTGGGAGGACGCAGCGTGAAAGAGAGGTAGGTAGTGTGGAGAGATGGAGCACAAACATGGATGGAGATGGATGGAGCAGGGCATGTGGATGCTGGTGTGAAGAAGGATGGGTGAGGATAGGTGAGCCGAAACTAAGCTCAATAGCAGGAGGAGCCGAATCCGAGCTCTGATACCAAATGCAGTGAACGTATCCATTCACTCAGTTAACCATGTTCGGTTAAGGGTTAAGAAGCGATACCGTCTTCCATATTTGAGATAAATGATAATAATATATTGATTGATGATTATAAAGTTACAATAAGCTCGCCTTTATAGGGCTTGAGAAAGAATAGCGAAAGGTTACACCCTTTCACTTATTAACCTAATAATCTATTTAATATATAAATAATAATATTAATTAAATATTCACAGCACAATCATCCCCCCAGGCATTTTATGCATTTGTGGTATCCTTAGAATCTTGACATTAGGGCTCTACATAGGTATAGTGGAAGTCTATTTCCACTGCACCTAGGAAAGACACGAAAGGTAACCCTCTAGGATCTGTATTGGACATCGTGTAACTGACCTTCGATATTCTACTAGTTTGTTCTGGGCCCTCATCATCCCATGCTGAATCTTGAGAGTATTATCTTCGATTTCCTGGTCTTGATTAATATAGGACATTTTTAGTGGTATGTTGTTTTCTCCTTAGGTGTTAGTGGCCACTAGGTTTCTACACTTAGTTTATTTTTTATAATTGTGGAGGACCAACCTCTTTGTAGGTCATGAAGGTTGCAATACCTTCCCCCACACACAGTGGAACCTCCATCGCCAACTCAACGTCGAAGGACTAACTCTCGTAGTTCATACGAACTTACGGGCATAATGGAACCACCCAAAGAACCGCACCCCTTAACTTAGGATCAACAGGTTCATAGTACTTTTGAGGTTGAAAACATAACAACTCAAGAGTTCAACACACCCTTCAACCCTCCTTTGACCGGACCTAACAACCCTTTACTTGAAAGTGTAGCTTCTCTAGGTTTTATGGATTTAAGTGTATACCCGTTTACACCTGGTCCATTCATTGATAATTTAGGAGATGTGTTGGGAGTCCCTCATACTCCCACAACAACCATTATGAATGGAGGTTTCTCTCCTTCTTATGCACACACCTCTACACCGAGCTCTATGCAGTTAAATTCTGCTTCGACCACTTCTTACAGCTTCAACCCTGGCTCCTCGAACTTGTTTAGCTCTCAAGCTATGACAACTTCTTTTTCTTGTGGTACCACTATTGGATCATCTAGTATTCCATTTTCTGGAATACCTTCAGTATTGTTTACATCATCTCCTTTTTTACAATAGTCTCAGGGTAATCTGCGGTCTGCTTCCTTCATTCATGGTTTTCCTTGGTTCGGAGGATACATAGCTCCTTCCGCACCCTTTGTGGGATTGATGCCCGTTCCGTCCATTACATCTATACCTAGGTTTAACCCCTTCACATGTTTTAATGTGCATTCATCGAATGTACAAACATCCAATGTACCTATAGAGAGTGCTCCCTTTTCACTATTTGGTGTTAGAATTTCGATAATTTCATTCGAATATTATCTAGGATCCTACTAAGAGAATAACATGCACAACATAATAACCATAGACATAAGAGACACAAAGTTTCCGTAGGGAAAACCAACAAGGTGAAAAACCCTGCAACTTCCTCAGAGATAGAATAAGCACCAATACAAGGATCACAAAGATCAAACCCCAAAATATAGATGTCTTCAATAGCTACTCTTCCTCCACTTGTGCGCACTCCTCTGTCTCAAATATGCGAGTTGGATGAGTGAGTGAATGAGTAAATAGAGTGGTGAAACTACTTTATTTATACTTTAACTTAACCTGCCTTTAACCCTAACTAGGCTGACTTCCTAAGGGAGTCTAATAACCCTTCCACATAACTCATACAAGGCCGACCCCACCAAGGTGGTCTAATAACCCATCAAATATAAGTTATGACACTTACAATGTAACTTGCGACACTTGCAAATACAAATGATGACACTTCTAATTGGAGGAATAATACATCTCCGTTGGGGATACAATAAAGTACAAATGTAATACATACAATATACAAGTGAATATCTTCCGAAGTTACAAATACATCAACACTCCCTCTTAACTAGGAAGGTATTCTCTTGACACAGATCATCGATACATATAGGCAGAAGTCTTCAATACCGGAACTGGATCATCATCACTAGATCACTGGAGCATTATCATCACTACTGTTGTAATCGTCATCTCGATCATTGGTGATATCTCTCAATTTTACTCATCATAGGACGTTCTACAGAGCCATCCCTTTTTCATGCTGGATGTAGGCGTAGCCTCCATGTAGGTCTTCATCATCTCTGCGAGCGAACCATCCGGTGGAATCTCAGGGTTGATTATGTGCATCTTACAAAACCTCGAAATAGCATCCGAGTACTGATTACAAGCTTCTTGTGCAACATATAGGATCTCCCAGAGCGCTATTATATGCAAGTAGGCAAAACCTCGAAAGAGCATCCCAGGACTGATTACGTGCTAAGCACAACATGCAAGATATCTCAGGGCACTATTATATGCCATGGACAAAACCTCGAAAGGGCATTTTCTAGATCTCCCAGGGAGCTTTTATATGCCATAGGAAAAAACTCAAAAGAGTATCTGTAAATATCCCAGGGCACTATTATATGTCCCTCCAAGCAAAACCTCGAAAGAGCATTTTCCAGATCTCTCAGGGAGCTATTATATGCCATAGGCAAAACCTTGAAAGAGTATCTGCAAATCTTCGAGGGAACTATTATATGCTATCGCACAACCTGATAAGATATCCACGACCACTACCTTGTAGAATCACCCAAATTCTCATCATCATACATGGTGCATCGCCCGTATGCACATGGTCATACATATCATCATCATACATAGAATCACCTAAATGAGCATCACGCAACACTTACATCCACAGCCATGGGAGGATCCACCTGCCAACATGCTTGGAAAGGATTTTGCATATGTGTCCCATCACTTCCTCTTGGAAGTATCTTCGATCTGAAGAACACCAAGCCTCTCTCTGAACTACTTGAACTTCACCCTGGCTAGTGGCTTGGTCAAGACATGTGCTATATGCTCGTTCGTCGCAACATACAGGAGATTTACTGCTCCTCTCTGCACCATATCCTTGATATAGTGATAGTTGATCTTAATATGCTTCGACTTGTCATGGAACAACAGGTTCTCAAACAACTTAACACAACTCTGGTTGTCACAGGAAGATACAAGTATCATCAAACTGAATATCAAATAAATCGGACAGTAGCTTCCTAAGCCATACTGCCTCACAACTGGCGGAACAAGTTGCGACATACTCTACTTCAGCTATACTCAGTGTTATGCAAGACTGCTTCCTGCTAAACCAATAGATCACCCCTGATCCCATACTAAAGTAGCACCCCGAAGTGATTTTCCTATCTGTAGCACTGCCTTCCCAATCTGAATCAACATAACTCTCTAGGTTAACCTTTTGATTCGTATCATACTTGAGCCCATAATCAACCATACCCTTCAGCTATCTCAAAGTATGCTTTACAACAATCAGGTGAACATGTCTAGGATCCATTAGGAACTGGCTCAATGTGTTCACTACAAAGCAAATATCTAGTCTCATGTTTGTCAGGTACATCAAGGACCCAACCATCTGATGATACATCGTGGCATCAACTGACTCTGATGAAGCACCACACAATAGCTTCAGGTTCGATGCCATAGGTGTGGCCATGGCCTTGCAGTCCATCATCTCGAACCTCTTGAGGATCTCTACTGCATACTTCCCTTGTCCAAGGAAGATTCCATCTGCACTTTGCCACACCTCCATGCCTAGAAAGTAATGCATCATAACCAAGTCCTTCATCTCGAACTCGGAAGCAAGTTTCCTTTTCATATCAACAATCAACCTAATCTCATATGCCACAAACAGGTCATCTACATACAGTAGGAGTATGACTCGATTGCCTTCCTCAACCTTTTAGTAAAGGATGGAATCCACTTTACTATTGGTAAAGCCCAAACTGGATATGAATTTTTCAATCCTTCCGTACCAAGTCCTGGGTGCTTGTTTCAAACTGTAAAAAACTTTCTTTAATCTGCACACATATGACTCCCTGTCATGTGTCTCAAATTGATTGGCTGCTCCACATACACTTCCTCTTCGACTACACCATTCAAGAAAGTTTTCTTGACATCCATCTCGTGTATCTTCCACTTCATTACTATAGCCATAGAAAGTACTGTTATGATGGAAGTGTATCTGGAGACAGGTGCAAAAGTATCTTCATAATCTATCCCTTCTTTCTGGGAGAATCTACGAGCCAAAAACTGTGCCTTGTATTTCTATATGCTACCATTTACAGCATGCTTGATCTTATAGATCCACTTGGGAGTCACAACAAAATTCTCTTCTGGTCTTGGGACCACATCCCAAACATCATTCTTCATGATCGACTGGTTTTCCTCGACCATGGCTTCCTTCCATTCTTTATTTTCTATCGCTTCTTCATAACTGCAAGGTTCTTTGTTCATTATGTCACATAAAAAGGTTACATATCTAGTGTGTGATCCTATCCTTTTTTTTTCTTTGTGTTCCTCCTCTAGAACACCATACCTCTCTGCATCTTGGATGAGCTCTCTTTCCCAAGCTAGTTTCCTCTTGTGAGAGTTCTTCTCACGGGGTGGATCTACAGGCTCTTATGGATCTTCCATCTCACGTTCTTCTTCTAGAATTGCTTCGTTCATGGTGGTTTCATGTATTCTGGGTTCTCTTGGTTCTTCATTTTCTTCAACAGGTGGCTTCCTAGATTTGATGTATGCCAAGTCTTCATCAAAATTCACAGCCCTGCTGATATCAATCTTCTTGAACCCTGGAAAGTAGATTATGTATGCTTTCGAATTCTCATTGTAACCCACTAATATGCCCTTCTTTCCTGAAGGATCTAGCTTTGTCCTCTTTTCTCTTGGAACATGTGTATATATTTTATAGTCAAATATCCTAAGATGGATAACTTATGGTTTCTCACCAGAGAAAGCTTCTCCTGGTCTCTTTTTATCAAGTATCCTGTGTGGTATTATGTTCTGTACATATACAGTTGTCCTTGCTGCTTCTGCCCATAGATGCATGGGCAGATCTTGGTCATGAAGCATCTCCCGTGCTACTTCCATGATAGTTATATTCTTCCTTTTCTGCAACTCCATTTTGTTGTGGATTGTAAGGAGTGGTCAACTCCCTCTTAATCCCTGAATCAAGTGGCATAGCTTCTTGAAGTCTGCTGAATTGAATTCTCCATCATTGTCGTATCTAAAAGTATGTATCTTCTTTTCAGTGTGGTTTTCTATCAAGGCTTTGAATTCCTTGAATTTACTGAATACTTCATCTTTGTTCTTCAAGAAATAAATCCAAGTCTTCCTAGAGAAATCATCAATGAAAGAAACATAATATACATACCCACTCATAGAACTGGATGACATCGGAATGCATACATCGGAGCGGATAATTTCCAAGATTCATTTTGCCTTGGTTTCACTACATGGAAATGCCTTCTTTGTGTTCTTTCCTTTTGCACATCCTTTGCAAACACCTTCATGCTTTGGCTGGATTTTAGGAAGACCTTCTACTGCTTTGCTTGCAATTTGTAGTGATCTATAGTGCACATGTGCAATCCTTCTGTGCCAAAGTTCACTTGGATCCATGGATTCATGTACCATGGCTTGTTCAGGTTGTCCGTTCAATTCGTACAATCCTCCCTCTTTCTCTCCAATCACTACTGCACAATCTATGGTCTTACCTTTTAGCCACATAACTACTTGGCTATCCACAAATGCAACTCTCATCCCTTTTTCATCCAAAGATGATATGGAGAGAAGATTCTTCTTGAGACCAGGTACATAAATAAAATCATTCATCTTCAAGGACTTCCCAGAGTCTAACTTGTAGGAGGCTTCACCACTTCCTTTTATAGGGTATTGATAGTCATCCCCAAATTTCACCTTATGAGGTGACTCATGTTTAGATAGGTCCATAAGAGATTCCTTAAATCCCTTCATATGTTTGGAAGCCCCACTATCAATAAGTCAATCAATAAAACCATGTGTGACAGTACCTGCGAGACTAGAGATTAGAACATATTCTTCGTCACTTGAAGAGTTTTCACTTTCTTTCCTATTCTTCTTTATGGGAGGTTCATCATCCTCTGCAGCATGAGAATGATATCTCTTCTTGTTGTTCTTGTTGTTTTTGTTGTTGAATCCTTTTCTATTTCTAGGACAATCTAGGGCATAGTGTCCCTTCTCATCACATGAGAAGTACTTAATGTGGGAGAGATATTCCTTATTGTTCTCTCTTTGATGATGGTGAGAAGTTCTCTTGTGATGAGCTTTCTCCCTTTTGAACTTACTTTTCTTGGTGTGTGCTATGAGAGCTTGGTCTTCACTTCCCATCTTTTCTTCTCGGGCCACAAGTCTAGCTTATTCTTGTGAGCATTCCTCCCACAGTCTACTGAAAGAAATCAATTTCTTTCTTGCAAAAATTCCTTGGATGAAGGAGTCCCATGACCTAGGTAGGACATTCAAAGTGATCATCACAATTTATCCATTTTCCACCACTTCATCCACATCTTCAAGTTGCTCTTTGATTTGAGAGATCTTAGTAAAGTAGGATTGGATGGTCTCTCCATTCTGGATCTTTACACTCTTCAATTGGTTCCGCAATGTCATCTTCCGATTTATATTTTTTTCTTCAAACAACTTGGTCAAGGAATCAAACATCTGCTTGGGTGTCTTTAGGGAAGACACATGAGGTATAAGATGGTCTTTGATAGAATCTGCAATGATTCTCTTAGCCTTAACAAAGTTCTTATTATGTAAGGCCTTAGCCTCATCTCCCTCTGGAACTGAAACCTCTTCACTTATGTAGGTGTCCAATTCATTCTCTTCTAGGACTAACCCAATCCTATACTTCCATGCTCGTAAGTTATCAACCCCTTCAAGCTTGTCCTCAAGCTTGGTGTGGTGAGAGATCTTAATGAGAAACTCAAATGGAAATAAAAGATATAGGTCTTACCACTTGATATGTTGAATTTGGATCTGGAGCTAGCTAGGGTTTGACAAAGAAACCCTAAAAATCCAAACTTGAAATTTCAAAATTCTGTCTGGACAGGGAGATGCAATTGACTGAGGCAAGCAAGCTTGTGTGATCAGATTTTGAAAACTCCAAGAATTGATCCCTCAAATTTGACCTCTGAATTTTGGATCTACAGCTTCTGTCAAAATCCCGAACTAGGGTTTGCTAAAGCCCGGGGTTCTTCCCAACCAAAAAGTTCGATATTGATCTCTAAACTTTGATTTTGCTGAGTATATCAATCATATACGGAGAGAAATCCAAAATTCCACTTCTTCCAAAATACCTAATTTCCTGTAG
The DNA here is from genome assembly GCA_027924585.1 of Larix kaempferi. Classification (NCBI taxonomy): domain Eukaryota; kingdom Viridiplantae; phylum Streptophyta; class Pinopsida; order Pinales; family Pinaceae; genus Larix; species Larix kaempferi. The sequence goes on from BSBM01000761.1 coordinate 14,691,588, forward strand.
CAGTGACTGGCCAAAAACTGAAAATGCCCATAGTCAAATTCTGTCTCGACAGAAAGATGTGTATTCCTTAGGAGAGTCAACCTAGCCTCGTTCCTTTGATGATTTATGGAGAGAGACCCAAAAATTAAGAAGCCCTATCTTCCGCATATACATAGTGTCTTCTTCTTAGTCTCGCTCTGATACCATGTTATAATTTCGATAATTTCATTCAAATATTATCTAGGATCCTACTAAGAGAATAACATGCACAACATAACAATCATAGACACAAGAGACACATAGTTTCCTCAGGGAAAACCATGAAGGTGAAAAACCCCACAACTTCCTCAGAGATAGAATAAGCACCAATATAAGGATCACAAAGATAAAACCCCAAAAGATAGATGTCTTCAGCAGCTACTCCTCCTCCACTTGTGTGCACTCCTCTCTCTCAACTATGTGAGTTGGATGAGTGAGTGAATGAGTAAATAGAGTGGTGCAACCACTCTATTTATACTTTAACTTAACCTGCCTTTAACCCTAAATGGGCCAACTTCCTAAGGGATTCTAATAACCCTTCCACATAACTCATACAAGGCCGACCCCACCAAGGTAGTCTAATAACCCATCAAATATAAGTTATGACACTTACAATGTAACTTGTGACACTTGCAAATACAAATGACAACACTTCCAATCAGAGAAATAATACATCTCCGTTGGGTATACAATAAAGTACAAATGTAATACATACAATAGACAAGTGAATATCTTCTAAAGTTATAAATACATCAACATTTGGTGGAGGGGGTGGTAAATGTTTTAACCCACATTACGGAGGGGCTAACACCCAACCGCAATGGACGAACACCAAAGGAAGAAAACCTTTAGCATACGGATGGAGCAGTTTTAACAATGCTTTCACTTCACAGCCGATGGCTGGGGGAAACCCCAACCAAAAGTACATGAACCCGTTTTGGGGAGGTTGCCCCTACCAAGATCTTGTTAATCAAATGTTATCGGCTAGACCTTGTTTTCCCTTTCTGGAAACTCTAAACTTTACAAATATTTCAAAATTGACTAATTATCCAGTGCACCATAACCTAGCATGGCCACCAATTCCAACCAAGTTGCTTTCTGACATCCCAAAGTTTGAAGGAAATACTAGATAATATCTTGGTGATCATGTCACTAACTTTCATATCTGGTGTTCTTCCAACTCCTTAAATGACGATTCCATTAGGTTGAGGATATTTCAAAGGAACTTGACTAGTGTTGTGGCTAAGTGTACATCAAACTACCTGCCGCAATTTATGACAACTTTTGGGCTTTGGAAACAGACTTTTTGAACCACTTTCAATTTCTTGTCTAGTATGATTCCAGCACAGACCTTCTGTCAAATTTTAGGAAAAATAAGGCCACTCACTTATCTGATCACATTCAGGAGTGGCGAAGGCGAAAGAGGGTCATCAAAGATGAAATTCCCCCAGAGTTGTTTTTAGAGTGGTACTTGAAATCACTCCTTCCTTACATCTCTAAGGATGTAGAAACTTATGGGGTGTCTTCTGAGGAGGACGCCATCCTTAGGACCCAACAACTTGATCTAGTAAATGCTCAATCTGGGATCTTGTATGATATTATCCCTGACGCAACGAGATCCAATATTGATCTGGGTAAACCTAATCTTGGACCACATGCTGATGGCATCGTCAGTTCAATAGACACAGCAACACTCAAGGCTTTGACCAAGAAATTTCATGCTTGATCTATAAAGTAGTCTGTCATAGATGCAACTTCTGTTGCAGCCTTCCCTTCTATAACTGAATATGCACAACAAGTGCAGACTAATTAAAAGGGTCCCCAATAATCGAACAATAAAAATAATGGAAAGAAAGGGGAGGGGAACCATCAAAATCCCAAGAACACTAAAAATTCCAAGGAGGGAAGGAAAGATAAAAAGAAAGTCAAGTTTCCTTGCAAGTTATGTAAGGATGACCACCTTACCCACCAATGCCCTCTTATGGAAGAATCCTAGAAGCTCCTCAGTGAAAAGAAACCAGCTGTCCTGAAAGACCCATTCCCTCACGGACAAAGCTCAACTTCTGGAAACTATAGTGCTGGGGGCACTCCTTGTTTCTTGTCAGCTGATCAGTCATTCATAAACATGATTAAATCAGTTACCCTACTGCAAACTAGAGCCAAGAATTATAACTCGGACTTGCAGCAGAAGGATAAGGAAATCCCTGAAACATCTACTCCTCTTCACATTGAGAGACGAGTAGATCCTTTGCCAAATATCCCTAAGGGTGTATTCAAGTGGGCTATGCACAAGCCCAATGCATGAGCTGCTCCTAACTACTCTATTATAGAGGATCTAGCTCAAACTCCTTGTGCAATGTCCACACTAGAAGTCTTGCAGAGTTGTCCGTTACAATGTAATGCACTTCAAGCAGCAATTGGGAGTATGGACTCATCTAGTATGTTTGGTCTGTTTGATATGTCAAACATCAAACTCTGGTTATTGTATCACGTAGCCCTCCAGATTGAAGTAGTCCATGGTGCCAAAACCATTGGACAAACCGTGGTAGATGAGGGTGCGTCAACGTGTTTAATGTCAATTTCCTACTGGAAATCCCTTGGCTCGCTTGAGTTAGATCCTTCCAACACATTGCTTACCACTTTTGACAGAATATCTTCCATCCACATGGAGTCTTACCATCGTTCGATGTCGAGCTTTTCGGTAAAGTAGTGTCTGCGGAGGTTGAAGTATTGGATGCTCCTCTTGAATACAATTTTTTTTTAGGAAGGAGATGGATGTATGCGATGCAAGCTGTCCCATCATTTATTTTTCAAGTAATAATGTTCCCCCATGAAGACAAGATCATCACCGTTGATTAACTTTCATTTACTCAAAAAAAAAACAATAATTCATCAGATTCGACAATCCATTTGATTGAACAGACTCACCCGCCCAATGAGAGTCTGGGAGTAGGCATGTATTCATCATTGATGGGAACATTCGACCTACCTAATCCCATAAACTACATTGGTTATGCGAGTACTTATGACATCTTGTCTCAAAAAATATTCATCATCAGTCGAACAACTAATCATTTTATTCTTCCTACTCAGCAAGAACCAACTGTGCCCTTATTTGTTGCAGAAGTAGCATACCAAGCAACATAGAATGTTGCAACAGATTATATCTCGAGTTCGTCTGTCTCCACAGAGTTAGATATAGACTATGCACTTGCATGGTTAGTCAACTCCATCCACTCTTTTGATTGTCTAGACATTGTTTTTCCTTCAAACGAGGCTATCTTGGAAGCCATGGTAGGCCTGGATCATCCATGGGAACATATGCATCACAGGTCCTATTTCCTTCCTGATCTAGACAAGATAGAGAATGGTGAGTTTTCAGTGAGACTTGGTGGTGATATCGATTTGTCCATCAATCCTTCTACGCAAACGATCTATGTTGAAGGTAATATGTAAAATATATCGAGGACCATACCGATCGATATCTCCATTAAACCTAGGGTTGTGGAAAACCTCTTTATTGGAGCAGATTCTTCTCTTGATGAGATCACTCTATACCATAAACCATGAATTTGTTTTGTAATAGAAGAAAATACTTGTAATTAAGCTATCCAAACCTTTCATGCCAAATCCTACTAACCGCATTGCCATGAGTGAGAAGAGCAGTGGGATTTTCAAGCGGCACAAAGTGTGAAAATTCATAGTATTTTGCAGTATGATTTGCCTTTCCGACTGCAATAAGTTTTCCACTATCAATATCAGAAATTTTAACTTTGTTAGGGCTGAATATAACTTTCTTCAATGCATCAGTGTGTGTCATTTGATACACAGAAAAAAGATTTGAATCCAAGGAAGGAACATAAAGAACATTCTGAAAGCTTCCATGCTCTAAATGGATGGTACATTTACCCTTTGATGAAATTTTTGAGTCATCTCCCAAATGGATGGGGATGGAGCTGTTTGGATCAAATGAAGAAAAGGAGTCAATATTTGCAGCCATATGATTCGAGGAACTGGAATCTATCAGTAGAGTGGTGGGTTTCGAAACAGTTTCCATGAGTGCTTGACCTCTTTCATGATCATCATTTCTATCCTTCTTCCATGCACTCCCGGGAAGAGTTATGTTATTCTCTTCCAAAAGGAGGGCCATTTGATCTATTGTTTTCTTCATGCATGAAATTTCATGATGAAAGCCATGGTTGCAATAAGAACATTTAGATTTTTCTTTACCCTCTTTACCCTTTTCCTTGTTCCTTGAACCGGATGGTGCATCCGATGGCTTGCTTTTCTCTCTTTGCTTGGAAAATTTGAATTTGGGATTCTCTTTCTCTTTGTTCCCTTTGCCATTCGAATTCTTCGATTCTACAACAAAGAGGGCTAAATATTTGGATCTTATGGACCCCATTTGAATTAGCTTATCATGCTCTTTGGTAACGGACTCAATGAAGGCATTCAAGGTAGGCATCTTCCAATTCGGGGTAGTTAGCCGACCGAAATTGAAAGTAGAGACAAATACCAAGAAATATTTACCAAGATTTGAAAGAATGGAGAGGATCAATTGTTTATCCTCCTTGACAATTCCACTGTTCTTCAATTGCAAAGCCAAATGCTTGAATCTTGTGAAAAACTCATTAATGGTCTCGAAATTCTCAGGACTAAGAGCAATCAATTCATTTTCCAATTGAAAGGCTCTAAGCTCGTCCTCCTTGCCAAAAAGTTTTTCAAGTTGCTGCCATACTGCTTTTGGAGAGTTCAATCCACTGAGATGGAAATGGAGAAGAAAATAAGACCATAAGATTCATCAAGCTTATTGAAGTGTTTTGTTTTCTTAAGCAATGTGTTTGGCTCCAATTCGAGGCCCACGGTGACTCTATAGAACCCTTTTGAGCGCAATATTATCTCCATGTCATCTTTCCAATAAAAATAATTGAAAGGAGTTAGCATAGGCTTTGAAGAAGAGTAATCCATCACTGATAGCGAGTGCAATTGATGGAGAAGAACCTGCAAATCACAAGATAGCGAATGCAATTGATGGAGAAGATTAACCTGCAAATCACAATCCAAACAAGAACCGTAAGGTCGAACAATCCACCCTTTTAGAGTCGCATCACACATGGGATTGGAGATCAGGCTAGATTGAAGATCCAATGTATCAATTCCAGGAATTCTGTGGAAAACTCAAGCTTCTAGAGTGGTAGTGGAGAGACATTTTCAGCATTAGTGAATGCAAGAGGAGTTTTTCATTCCAAAACTGTAGTATTTTTGAGCAAATTCACTCAAATATTCATGTAGAACACCTGTAGAAGAGAGATATTGTTCCTTCCATGGATCAAATACCATGTAAAATTAGTCACAACAGATCTATTGAACAAGTAAATCAATCACAATGATGTAAAACAAATTGGACTAAAAACTGTGCAAGAGAGATGCATCAGTGTTCTATAACTCAGAATAGTAGAAATACAATACAATAGTGTCACAATGAGTGAGAAATTTGAATTATCCTAGGAGGTCATTCCAATATACTACATGGAATAGCTTAGCTCCAACTAGGAGTCCTCATCATCAATCTGTGGTGGTCATCAATGGACAAGTAATTGTTAGCCAGGTGTCAAAATGAGTCTAACTAAGTGTAACAAGTGTAATTGATGGTAATGGCACTAATGTAGGGAAGGAGGCTCAGTGGAGGGAGCATGAGGAGATAAATGGAGTCAGAATAGGTTTTCAAGTTTCACTAGAGGTCCATCAGAGTGATAACAGAAGTTAGGAGTTAGTCTAGCCTCAAATCAAGGAAAGACAACTAGCTAACTGAAATGAACTAGAGTGGTAGGTGAGAAAAGGCACCCGTCTCAAGTGGTAGGTGCATGCTAGGCACACTAAGAACTAGCAGGGCTAAAACTGAGTGGAAGGAATCTCCCGGGTGCTGGAAGCCTAGGGACTAGGTGGTGGAGGCATCAAACTGGTGATTGGGATGCATGCGGATGCATGCATACATGCAAAGTGCATGGAAAGTACATACTAAATGATGAGATATCCTAACACCCCCCCTAAAGATATACTATGATGTAAAAAATAAAATGTAGGGCCCTAGTTACTGAGACAAAAGGTCACGCCAATACAATAATCCAAAAATGCTAAAAATAAGCTAAGTGAGGAAAGAGGGAAAACCCAATGGGAAGAAAGCCCCCCTCAGGATAAACATAAAATGGATCTAATCTGTCTCCACCATGATGGAACTCACCCCCAACAGTGAACGGTAAGACACCTGTTGAAGATTATGAAGAACCCAAGGAAACTAGATTTCAAGACACTACCATGATTGAAGCAATTCCAGATGTTGATCGTGAAATTGAAGATCCGCAACAACCTGTAGATACATCACGTAAGGACAACTCTCACAAGAGGAAACCTGCATGGGCTAGAGAGCTCATTCAAGATGCAGAAAGATTTGGCATTCCGGAAGAAGAACACAGAGCAAAGAAGAGAACTAGATCTCGCACCAACTATGTTGTTTTACTCTATGATATCATGAAAAAATTACCTTTCCAATTACGAAGAAGCAGTGGAAAAGAAAGAATGGAAGGATGCCATGGTCGAGGAATACCAATCAATAATGAAGAACGATGTTTGGGATGTTGTCCCAAGACCTGAAGGGAAGTTTATTGTGACTTCCAAATGGATTTACAAGATCAAGCATGCTGCAGATGGCAGCATAGAAAAATACAAGGCAAGATTCGTAGCTCGTGGCTTCTCTGAGAAAGAGGGAATAGACTATGAAGAAACGTTTGCTCCTATAGCCAGGTACACTTCCATCAGATCAGTACTTGCCCTGGCTGCAGTGATGAAATGGAAGATACACCAGATGGATGTCAAGACTTCCTTCTTGAATGGTGTAGTCGAAGAGGAAGTGTATGTAGATCAGCCACTCAATTTTGAAACACATGACAGGGAGTCACATGTGTGCAGATTGAAGAAAGCCTTGTATGGATTGAAGCAAGCTCCCAGAACTTGGTATGGTAGGATGGACAGTTTCCTATCTAGTTTGGGCTTTACCAAGAGTAAAGTGGATTCCAACCTTTACTACAAGGTTGAGGAAGGAAATCATGTGATTCTACTCCTGTATGTAGATGACCTGTTTGTAACAGGAGATGATAGATTGATTGTCGATACAAAGAGGAAGCTTGCTTCCGAGTTTGATATGAAGGACTTAGGGATGATGCACTATTTTCTAGGTATGGAGGTGTGGCAGAGTGTAGATGGGATCTTCCTGGGACAAGGGAAGTATACTGTAGATATCCTGAAGAGGTTCGAGATGATGGATTGCAAGGACATGACCACACCTATGGCATCGAATCTGAAGCTTCTTTGTGATGCTTCATCTGAGCTGGTGGATGTCTCTATGTATTGTCAGATGATTGGGTCCTTGATGTACCTGATGAATACGAGACCAGATATTTTCTTTGCGGTGAACACATTGAGCTACTTCCTGACAGATCCGAGGAGTGTTCACCTGGTTGCTGTAAAGCATATTTTGCGGTACTTGAAGGGTACAGTTGATTGTGGGCTCAAATATGATGCGAATCAAGAGTTTAACCTACAGGGTTATGTTGATTCAGATTGGGCAGGAAATGCTGCAAATAGGAAGAGCACTTCTGGGTGCTGCTTCAGTATGGGATCAGGTGTGATCTCTTGGTTCAACAGGAAGCAGTCCTGCGTAGCACTGAGTACAGCCGAAGCAGAGTATGTTGCAGCTTGTTCGACTAGTTGTGAGGAAGTATGGATGAGGAAGCTATTGTCTAAGCTATTTGATCTACCATTGGAGGCTACTAGTATATTCTGTGACAACCAGAGTTGTGTGAAGCTGTCTGAGAACCCGGTATTCCACGACAGGTCGAAACACATAGAGATCAAATATCACTATATTAGGGATATGGTGCAGAGGGGAGCAATGAAGCTCCTATATGTTGCGACGGATGAGTTGATTGTAGATGTGTTGACGAAGCCACTAGCAAGAGGGAAGTTCAAGTACTTCAGAGAGAGGCTTGGTGTTCTTCGGATCGATGACACTTCGAGGAAGAAGTGATGGAGACATTTTCTATAGCCATTCCTATCATGGTGGAAGGGGGATCCTTCACATGGCTCTGGATGTAAGCGCTGGATGATGAGCATCAGAATGATGTTCTAGTTTCTGCTCTGTATGATCAATTGGATCATTTATGTATGTACGCATCATGTTGGATGTTGGATATGATCAGTTGGATCATGTATGTATGTACGCATCATGTTGGATGATGGATATGATCAATTGGATCATTTATGTATGTATGCATCATGTTGGATGCTGGATATGATCAGCTAGATCATTTATGTATGTATGCATCATGTTGGATGCTTGGACCATGTATATGTATATGTATCAGGTGGATACATTGTGTGGATCATGTATCAGGTGGATACACTGTGTATGGTGATATGTATCAGGTAGATACTTGGTATGCATCAGGTAGATGCATTGTATGATCAGAATGATCGTGGATGACAAGCTTCTCTAGATGACATGCATCAGGATGATGCAGTGATGATGATCAATATGATCATGTGTACATCAGGATGATGTATGGAGAGTATCAGGTTGATACTCTGTGGCTGTGGACATGTTGTGTAGATGAGCATGTAAGTAGACCTGAGAGATCTGCACAGGATGAAAAAGGCCTCAGATGCTCTTTCGAGGCATTGCTCTGGGAGGACATGTAAGTAGACCTACGAGATCTGGACAAGATGAAAAAGGCCACAAATGCTCTTTCAAGGAATTTTCCCTATGGCATGTAAGTGGACCTGGGAGATCTGGACAGGATGAAAAAGGCCTCAGATGCTCTTTCGAGGCATTTCCATAACCACATGTAATATGCTCCTGAGATCTGGACAGGAGGAAAAAGGCCTCAAATGCTTCAGCCAGGTTTTGTGATGGGTCACATGTAATGTGCTCTTGGGAGATCCGACAGGTAGATATGTGTGGTCGTAACAGCCTGGGATGCTACCACCAAGTTTTGTGACTCACGTAATAAGTCCTGAGGATTCCATAGTATGGCCAGTAATGAAGACCTACAGGTGGTGGGCCTACATCCAGTATGAAAAAGGACTGGCTCTGTAGAACTTCCTATGACGAGTAGATTCAGAGATTGTTTGAGATAGAAGCAGCAGTGATGATGACGATGATTCAAGGACGATGCATCAATGACGATGATCCAGAGAAGAAGACTTGTGCTAGCATATCTGTGTCGAGAAATACCTTCCTAGTTAAGAGGGAGTGTTGATGTATATGTAACTTCGGAATGTATTTCATCCATGTATTTCATTTATATATTATTGTAATCCTATAGAGATGTGTCATTCCTCATAATGGAATTTTGTCATGTGTATTGACAAGTGTTGCAAGTGTGTTAACTTGCCAATGGGTTATTAGACCACCATGTGTTGGGTTGGCCCTGATTTATGTAATATATTGGTTGATGTACCTAGCTAGACAAGTCGGCCCCATAAGGTTATTGGGAAAATAGGACAAGTATAAATAGAGATCGAGAGATCTCTATTTGGATCACTCAAAAAACTCATTCTTCCTTCACTCGGAAAGTGGCACACTTATGAGGAGGCGTTTCAGCGGCTAGGAGGAGTCTATCTCTGTGTATTTGGTTGTACTTTGGTTGAGCCATTTCTCTATCTATCTCTGAGGAAGTTGTGGGGTTTTTCATCTTAGGGTTTTCCCCACAGAAAATCTGTGTCTATTGTCTCTCATGATTTTGCTTCTTGTGATGATTGACATGCTTTTTATGATTGATATGCATTGATATATTGTACATGTTATTCTCTCAGTAAAGATCCTAGAGTATTGTGAATTAATGCTCAAAATTTTACAATGAGAAGATCATCAACATAAAGAATAGAAATCAGAAAATTATGTTTAACTTGTTGTAGATACACATTCGTATCATATTTGCATATTTTAAAATTCTGAGAAAGAAGGAAAGAGTCCATCTTTGCGTACCAAGCTCTTGGGGCCTATTTCAATCCATACAAAGATTTCTTAAATCTACAAACTAATGATGGATCTGATATGTATCCTTCTGACTGCTTCATATATACTTCTTCATCAATATTTCCATGTATAAAATCACTCTTCACATCCATATGGTGCACTTCACAGTGCTTGGATGCGGAAATAGCCAAAACTAGACGGATGGAATCCATCTTTGCAACCGATGCAAAAGTCTCAGTGTAGTCTACTCCTTGGACTTGGGAGAAACATTTTTCCACCAGCCTAACTTTGTATTTTTTGATAGAGCCATCAGCATCAACCTTCGTGCGGTAGACCCACTTACATTGGAATAATTTTCTTCCAGGTGGCAGAGAAAATAACTCCCATATATTGTTCTTTTGAAGAGAATTGTAATCTTCGTCCATGGCGGTTTGCCATCTTGGGTCTCGGTGCGAATGATAGTATGATTTGGGATCTGAAAAAATCATGAAATAAAATTTCTCAGATAATAAGGGATCAGAAAATGAAAGAGCCATACCTTCTCTTTGAAAGTCTTCTCTTGTTCTCCTTGGATCAGCAGGATTTCCAATGTTTGGGGCAACAGATTGTAGAGTGTTTTGGGTCCACTTTGGTAACCGAGGAGGATCATTACGGTCAGATTCCGAACCTGATATGTCATGGCCATCAAATTCTGATAAAATATCATAGATATCAGATCCAATTCTTTCTTCATATTCTCTTGAATCTTCTTCTTATGGAGGTTGCAGATCGGAAATGTTTTCCTCAACTAGTTTCAGATCTTGAAGCGGTTCTTCAAACTTCACACTTGGCTCTGTGAAAATATTTTTGGATCTGATATTCATCAATTTATATTCCTTTGATTCTTCTACATATCCTATTAGGATGCATTCAGTACTTTGTGGATCCAAATCTTTTCTCTTTTCAGAAGGAATTCTAGCCCATGCAGTGGAGCCAAAAACCCTCAAATTGGACACATCCGGTTTGTGACCAGTGAATGCTTCGAAAGGAATTTTACCTTTCATAGATGAATGTGGAACTCGGTTCTGAATGTATGTATCAAAATTGATGGCTTCATCAAAAATATTTTCATCCAAACCTTTTGACTCAAGCATACAGGTAGCCATATCTTTCGGTGATCGATTCTTCCTTTCCGCTACACCATTATGCTGGGTGTGTAGGGAACTGTATGTTGGATCTGAATTCTACTTTCAGCACAAAGTTGCAGCAACTCAGTATTGATATATTCTCCACCATAATCAAATATAAGAGATTTGATCTTTCTCTTAGTGGCAGTCTCAATAGAAGCCTTAAAATCCTTGAATTTTCCAATCACTTCTGACTTGTTTTTGAGAAAGAAGACCCAAGAAAAACGGGAGAAGTCATCAATGAATGTCAAAACATACCTCTAGCCATTCATGGAGATGTTGGGAAGTGAACCACTGATATCAGAATGTATGAGCCCCAAAACAGTAGAAGCTCTGCTAGCTTTTTCGTGGTCGAACTTGTGCTCAAGGTGCTTCCCAATGATGCAACCTGGGAAAATTCCCTTCGAGGAATGGAGGTGCGGAAGACCATTAACCATGGATTTGTTTTGTAACAACAACAAATAATTGTAATTAAGGTGTCCAAACCTTTCATGCCAAATCCTACTAACTTCATTTCCATGAGTGAGAAGAGCAGTGGGTTTTTCAAGCGGACAAAGTGTGAAAACTCATAGTATTTTGCAGTATGATTTGCCTTTCCAACTGCAATAAGTTTTCCACTTTCAATATCAAAAATTTCAACTTTGTTAGGGATCAATAAAACTTGCTTTGGTGCACCAGTGTGTGTCATTTTATACATAGAAAAAATATTTGAATCCAAGGAAGGAACATAAAGAACATTCTGAAAGCTTCCATGCTCTAAATGAATGGTACCTTTACCCTTTGATGAAATTTTTGAGTCATCTCCCAAATGGATGGGGATGGAGTTGTTTGGATCAAATAAAGAAAAGGATTCAATATTTGCAGCCATATGATTCGAGGCACTGGAATCTATCAGTAGAGTGGTGGGTTTCGAAAAATTTTCCATGAGTGCTTAACCTCTTTCATGATCATCATTTCTATCCTTCTTCCGTGCACCATCGGGAAGAGTTATGTTATTTTTTTCCAAAAGGAGGGCCATTTGATCTATTGTTTTCTTCATACATGAACTTTCAGGATGAAATCCACAGTTGCAATAAGAACATTTAAATTTTTCTTTACCCTCTTTACCCTTTTCATTGTTCCTTGAACCGGATGGTGCATCTGATGGTTTGCTTTTCTCTCTTTGATTGGAAGGTTCAAATTTGGGTTTCTCTTTCTTTTGCTTCCCTTTGCCATTCGAATTCTTGGATCCTCCAACAAAGAGGGATGAATCTTTGGAGCTTATGGACCCCATTGAATTAGCTTATCATGCTCTTTGGTAACGGACTCAATGAAGGAATTCAAGGTAGGTATCTTCCAATTCGGGGTAGTTATCCGACCGGAATTGAAAGTAGAGAAAAATACCGAGAAATATTTACCAAGATTTGAAAGAATGGAGAGGATCAATTGTTTATCCTATTTGACAACTCCACTTTTGTTCAATTGCAAAGCCAAATGCTTGAATCTTTTGAAAAACTCATTGATGGTCTCAAAATTCTCAGGACCAAGAGCAATCAATTCATTTTCCAATTGAAAGGCTCTAAGCTCGTCTTGCTTGCAAATTTTTTTGTCAAGTTGCTCCCATACTGCTTTTGGAGAGTTCAATCCACTGAGATGGAAATGGAGAGGCAAAGAAGACCATAAGCTTCATCAAGCTTATTGAAGTGTTTTTTTTTTTCTCAAGCAATGTGTTTGGCTCCAATTCGAGGCCCATGGTGACTCTATAGAACCCTTTTGAGCACAATATTATATCCATGTCATCTTTCCAATCAAAATAATTGAAAGGAGTTAGCATAGGCTTTGTAGAAGAGTAATCCATCACTGATAATGAGTGCAATTGATGAAGAACCTGCAAATCACAAGATAGCGAATGCAATTAATGGAGAAGATTAACTTGCAAATCACAATCAAAACAAGAACAGTAAGGTCGAACAATACCCTTTTAGAGTTGCATCACACCTGGTATTGGAGATCAAGCGAGCTTGAAGATCCAATGTATCAATTCCAGGAATTATGTGGAAAACTCAAGCTTCTCGATTGGTATTGGAGAGAAATTTTTAGCATTAGCGAATGCAAGAGGAGTTTTGCATGCCAAAACAACAGTATTTTTGAGCAAATTCACTCAAATATTAATGTAGAACACCTGTAGAAGAGAGATCTTGTCTCTGCCATGGCTCTAATACCATGTAAAATTAATCACAACAGATCTATTGAACAAGTAAATCAATCACAATGATGTAAAACAAATTGGAGTAAAAACTGTGCAAGAGAGATGCATCGGTTCACTATAACTGAGAATAGTAGAATTACAATACAATACTATCACAATGAGTGAGCAATTCGAATTAGCCTAGGAGGTCATTAGAAAATACTGCATGGAATAGCTTGGCTCCAACTAGGAGTCCTCATCATCAATTAGTGGTGGTAATCAATGCACAAATAACTGTCATCCAGGAGTCAAACTAAGTGTAATAAGTGTAACTGATGATAATGGAACTAATGTATGGAAGGAGGCTCAGTGGAGGATGCATGAGGAGCTAACTGGAGTCATAATAGGTATTCAAGTCTCACTGGAGGTCCATCGGAGTGATAACAACAGTTAGGAGTTAGTCTAGCCTCAAATCAAGGAAAGACAACTAGCTAACTGAAGTGAACTGGAGTGGTAGGTGAGAAAAGGAACCCCTCTCAAGTTGTAATATCCTTGGGAAGATTCATCCAAGATATTAACTCAAGTTCAGAATTTTAAATTAAATTTACTTGTCCATTTTTTAATCAATTCACTTAACAGAGCAGGAAGTCAATGACAGGTAAGGAGATTTGAAATTGATTTTGGTAAGATGAAATTTCAATTCTAGAATTTATATGGGACAATGTGCAATAGCAACTTAGACAGTGGGAAATTGGATCCTTTGTACAAAGCACGGAGACCATTTATGTTTCGAACATCAGCTACTGCTGAAGCCTACCACAATGCTTCCTGGCTACATCTGCATATACAAACTAGATCGTGAAGGATAACAAGGTTTATAATAATCAATGGGTTTTTGGTTATGCTTAGAAAGGTAATTTAGCAGACTTGGGAGAGTTTGGGAAGAATTGGGGTTTTTGGGCTCTCCTAGGATTGTTGAGCTAGTATTTTTCTTAACTTTACAAGAAAAGTCTAAAGGATTTAAAACTCTAATTTTTTGGACTGATATGAGTACTATACTGAGTTAAGGACCAGTTCCAATTGACAGAATGTAAAAATATTACTTAGAATGGATTTGGCAGTAAACGTGGTGAAACTAGTCTAGAATAAGCACCTAACTAGCTAGTCTTGCATTTTAATCCATCAAACTGCTCCAATAAATGGTAAAATATGTTATGATATTAAATAAGTCTCTGATACAATATAATGAATAGCTACAGGTCAAAAATAACATATCATAACTCTTCTTCTATTGATTTAACTGCCTTCCAAAACAACAGTGCCTCATAGGCTAAATATTCATTACATTTGATGGAGAATGAATAGAAGAATTAGAAGATTACTATGGCTCTACTATGGAGTTAGGATCAGGTCATATACAGGTCATATGACTATAATTTTCTTCTTACTGAGCTTCTGAACTTGACTGGGGTGCATTCACTAAGTAATCCCTCTCCTTCAGGGAAAACTCCTCTAGATTTAGCTGTGAATGTGATAATGAGTGAGAAGAGAAGTATGGATCTGATATGAAGCTGGTTACTGATCTTGTAAACCTTTGATGTCTGCAAAAATGGATGTTCCAACTCTCATTCAGCACTGGGGCACACTCCCAAGATCTATCTTCTTCAATGGATGAACCTTCACCAAAACTAGTTGTAGAATCACTGCTGGAGGAGTCCTGTTCTCCAAATAACTGAGGATATTCAATGGAGGCTGGAAGCATATGTTAATGGATACAATATCTTTATATGGACCTGCACAACACTCACTAGAAAATATGGGCCTTGGGGCACATTACCCAAGAAGCACAGTTGAGGCACATCACTCAACTAGAGAAGCATCAAAGCTCTCATGAGAAAACATAAATGATCAAAAGTTGTCAAATGGAGTTGGTTGGATTCTTTTATAGACTTCATGATAACCTACTGAGAAATTTATTGGATTGGTGACCTGTGAGAGTAGGTTACCCACTTGCCCATTCTACTCCAAAGCCATGAGGGCGCATTTCTTGAGGAGAATAGCAACTTTTGAGCTTTCAAAACTTTCTTTTCTTCACCTGCTTCACTGGATTTGGGCAAGTGCGCTTTAGGTAGCTTTTCTAGTTTTTGTTATTTTCTTTTTGAAATATTTTCTGAAACTTTCCACTTTCTTTACTTTCCTCTTTCCTGCTTTTGTTTGATTTTTCCATCTTTTGTCTGTTTCCTTTCTGGGTTCATCTTGCCAACTTGTCTCCATTAGATTCCTTAGCTTTTCTGAGACTTTACCACTTAGGAAATTTTGGCTCACTTACCAATTCGAATTTCCTACCCAAGTCATCAACCACTTGGCACATTTATTAGTAATAAACATTTAAATGACAATAATATAACTCAGAAATAATTTTGCTAAGCAATTAATTAATTATCCAGTAATTAATTAACTACTATGGTGTAATTGCCTCAAAACTTCCCCAATTAATTAATTTCTTAGTTAATAAATAAATCACCTTAGCACTTGGATTGGGGGTTAATAACTTCATGGGGGGCCCTCCTTATCCATTTAATTCCTCAAATTCACCCTTAGGAATCTTCCTTTATCCATCCATTAATTATTTAATTAATGCCTAGGTGACTTAGGCTAAAATCACCCCCATGGACCATAGCAAAAATATGGGGATATGACACAAGTGGTAGGTGCATGCTGGGTGCACTAAGCACTAGGAGGGATAAAATTGCGTGGAAGGAATCTCCCGAGTGCTGGCAGACTAGGGACTAGGTGTTGGAGGCATCAAACTAGTGACTGGGATGCATGCGGATGCATGTAAATGCATGCATGCATGCAAAGTGCATGCAAAGTACATGCTGAATGATGAGATATCCTAACACCCCCCCTCAAGCTATACTATGATTTAAAAAATAAAATGTAGGCCCTTGGTTACTGAGACCAAAGGTCACCCTAATACAATAATCCAAAAATGTTGAAAATAAGCTAAGTGAGGAAAGAGAGAAAACTCAGTGGGAAGAAATCCCCCCCTCAAGCTAAACATAAAATGGAGCTAATATGTCTCCACCATGATGGAACTCACCCCCAACAATGAACGGAGGTAAGAGAACGTCTTCTCAGTGAATCTCTTGGTGAAGATGTCTACAATTTGCTCATCAATAGGGCAATATTGCAGAATAATGGTACGATCATGCACCAACTCTCAGATGGATCTCAATGTGCTTGGTCCTCTACCATTGAACTGGATCTAGGAAGATATTAATAGCACTATGATTGTCACAAAATATGACAGTCGAAGTAGTGCTACCAAAATAAAACTCGGAAAGAATACCCTGCAACCAAACTTCCTGAATGCAGGCATTAACTGCCCCTCGATACTCTACCTTTGCTGAAGAAAGTACAATGCATTTCTTCTTTTTGCTTTACCATGGACAATCATGAAAACATATCCAGAAGTGGACTTCCGATCAATGCTATCACCTTCCCAGTCTGAATCAGTGAAACCAATGAAATCTACCTCAGAATCTCCAACATAGTGTATGCCAAAATGTCTCGTACCTTGCACATATTGCAAGATCCGCTTGGTTGCCTGCCAATGAAGATCATGGGGTTGTTGCATGTACCTTGATGCAGCACTCACGGCATAAGAAATATTAGGCCTTGACTATGTCAAGTAGAGTAGTGAATCAATCAACAGTCGATACATAGTGCAATCTGCAAGCGGTATAGAATTTCCATCCTCAAGATTGATTCCTTAGAGGAATGCAAACAGAGCAGCCTTACATTCTTCCATATTAAACTTTAATAGAAGGTCTGAAGCATACTTTTTCTAAGATAATGTGATCCCATCAAATTTTTGAGCTATCTCCAAGCCCAAAAATTGCTTCAGTAAGCCCAAATCACTCATGTCAAAAGCTAGATTTAAGGCAGTTTTTAGCTAGTTGATCGGAAGGAGAGTGCTACCAGTAATGAGAAGATCATCAACATAAAGAATAAAAAAAAAAAATTACGTTTAAATTTCTGTAGATAGACATTCGTATAATATTTTCATCTTTTCAAATTCTGAGAAAGAAGGAAAGAGTCCATCTTTGCGTACCAAGCTCTTGGGGCCTGTTTCAATCCATACAAAGATTTCTTGAATCTGCAAACTAATGATGGATCTGATATGTATCCTTCTGGCTGCTTCATATATACTTGTTCATCGAGATTTCCATGTAGAAAATCACTCTTCACATCCATATGGTTCACTTCCCAGTGCTTGGATGCGGGAATAGCCAAAACTAGGCGGATGGAATCCATCTTTGCAACCGGTGCAAAAGTCTCAGTGTAGTCCACATCTTGGAATTGGGAGAAACATTTTTTCAACATCCTAGATTTGTATTTATTTCTAGAACCAACAACATCAACCTTCCTGTGGTAGACCCACTTACATTAGACTAATTTTCTTCTAGGTGGAAGAGAAAATAGCTCCCATATATTGTTCTTTTGAAGAGAACTGTACTCTTCGTCCATGGCGGTTTGCCATCTTGGGTCTCGGTGGGCATGATAGTATGATTTGGGATCTGAAAAAATCATGAAATAACATTTCTTAGATAATAATGGATCAGAAAATGAAAGAGCCATACCTACTCTTTGAAAGTCTTCTCTTGTTCTCCTTTGATCAACAGTATTTTCAATGTTTGGGGCAGCAGATTGTAGAGTGTTTTGGGCCCACTTTGGTAACTGAGGAGGATCATTATGGTTGGATTCCGAACTTGATATGTCATGGCCATCAAATTTTGATAAAATATCAGAGATATCAGATCCAATGCTTTCTTCATATTCTTTTGAATCTTCTTCTTGTGGAGGCTGCGGATCGACAGTGTTTTTCTCGACTAGTTTCAAATCTTGAAGTAGTTCTTCAAACTTCACACTTCGCTCTATGAATATCTTTTTGGATCTGATATTCATGAGTTTATATGACTTTTATTCTTCTCCATATCCTATTACAATGCATTCAGTACTTTGTGGATCCAAATATTTTCTCTTTTCAGAAGGAATTCTAGCCCATGTAGTGGAGCCAAAAACCCTCAAATTGGACACATCCGGTTTGTGACCATTGAATGCTTCGAAAGGAGTTTTAACTTTCATGGATGAATGTGGAACTCAGTTCTAAATGTATGAGGCAACATTCATGGCTTCATCCAAAATATTTTCAGCCAAACCATTTGACTCAAGCATACAGGTAGCCATCTCTTCCCGTGACCGATTCTTCCTTGCCGCTACACCATTCTACTGGGGTGTGTAGGGAATTGTATGTTGGATCTGAATTCCACTTCCAGCACAAAGTTGTAGAAACGCGATCTTGGTATATTCTCCCCCATTATCAGATATAAGAGCTTTGATATTTGTCTTAGTGGAAGTATCAACAGAAGCCTTAAAATCCTTGAATTTTCCAAGAACTTCTGACTTGTTTTTTAGAAAGAAAACCCAAGAAATATGGGAGAAGTCATCAATGAATGTCAAAACATACCTCGAGAAATTGTTGGACATGTTGGGAAGTGGACCACTGATATCAGATTGCATCAGCCCTAAAATAGTAGAAGCTCTTCTAGCTTTGACGCGGTCGAACTTGTGCTCAGGGTGCTTCCCAATGATGCAACCTATGAAAATTCCCTTCGAGGAACGGAGGTGCGGAAGACCATCAACCATGGATTTGTTTTGTAACAGTAGAAAATACTTGTAATTAAGGTGCCCAAACCTTTCATGCCAAATCCTACTAACCTCATTTCCATGAGTGAGAAGAGAAGTGGGCTTTTCAAGTGGCACAAAGTGTGAAAACTCATAGTATTTTACAGTATGATTTTCCTTTCCGACTGCAATAAGTTTTCCACTTTCAATATCAGAAGTTTCAACTTTGTTAGGGCTGAATATAACTTTCTTCGGTGCACTAGTGTGTGTCATTTGATACACAGAAAAAATATTCGAAGCCAAGGAAGGCACATAAAGAACATTCTGAAAGCTTCCATGCTCTAAATAGATGGTACCTTTACCCTTTAATGAAATTTTTGAGTCATCTCCCAAATGGATGGGGATGGAGCTATTTGGATCAAATGAAGAAAAGGAATCAATATTTGCAGCCATATGATTCGAGGCACCAGAATCTATTAGTAGAGTGGTGGGTTTCGAAACAGTTTCCATGAGTGCTTGACCTCTTTCATGATCATCATTTCTATCCTTCTTCCATGCCCCGTCGGGAAGAGTTATGTTATTCTTTTCCAAAAGGAGGGCCATTTGATATATTGTTTTCTTCATGCATGAAATTTTAGAATGAAATCCACGGTTGCTATAAGAACATTTAGATTTTTCTTTACCCTCTTTACCCTTTTCCTTGTTCCTTGAACCGGATGGTGCATCCGATGGTTTGCTTTTCTCTCTTTGCTTGGAAGGTTCGAATTTGGGATTCTCTTTCTTTTTCTTCCTTTTGCCATTCAAATTCTTGGATCCTCCAACATAGAGGGATGAATCTTTGGAGATTATGGACCCCATTTGAATTAGCTTAGCATGCTCTTTGGTAACGGACTCAATGAAGGCATTCAAGGTAGGCATCTTCTAATTCGGGGTAGTTAGCAGACCAGAATTGAAAGTAGAGACAAATACCGAGAAATATTTACCAAGATTTGAAATAATGGAGAGAATCAATTGTTTATCCTCTTTGACAAATCCACTGTTATTCAAATGCAAAGACAAATGCTCGAATCTTGTGAAAAACTCATTGATGGTCTCAAAATTCTCAGGACTAAGAGCGATCAATTCATTTTCCAATTGAAAGGCTCTAAGCTCGTCTTGGTTGCTAAAACGTTTGTCAAGTTGCTCCCATACTGCTTTTGGAGAGTTCAATCCGCTGACATGGAAATGAATATCCTTGGAAATGGAGAGGCAAAGAAGACCATAAGCTTCATCAAGCTTATTGAAGTGTTTTGTTTTCTCAAGCAATGTGTTTGGCTCCAATTCGAGACCCATGGTGACTCTATAAAACCTTTTTGAGCGAAATATTATCTCCATGTCATCTTTACAATCAAAATAATTGAAACGAGTTAGCATAGGCTTTAAAGAAGAGTAATCCATCATTGGTAGCAAGTGCAATTGATGGAGAAGAACCTGCAAATCACAAGATAGTGAATGCAATTGATGAAGAATATTAAGCTACAAATCACAATCAAAGCAAGAACCGTAAGGTCAAACAATCCACCCATTTAGAGTTGCATCACACCTGGGATTGGAGATCAAGCAAGCTTGAAGATCCAATGTATCAATTCCAGGAATTCTATGGAAAAATCAAGCTTATGTAGTGGTATTTGAGAGAAATTTTCAGCAATAGCGAATGCAAGAGGAGTTTTGCATGCGAAAACTGCAATATTTTTGAGCAAAATCACTCAAATATTCATGTAGAACACATGTAGAAGAGAGATATTGTCCCTTCCATGGCTCTGATACCATGTAAAATTAGTCACAGCAGATCTATTGAACAAGTAAATCAATCACAATGATGTAAAACAAATTGGAGTAAAAATTGTGCAAGAGAGATGCATCAGTGCTCTATAACTCATAATAGTAGAATTACAATACAATACCGTCACAATGAGTGAGAAATTCGAATTATCCTAGGAGGTCATTCGAATATACTGCATGGAATAGCTTGGATCCAACTAGGATTCCTCATCATCAATCAATGGTGGTCATCAATGCACAAGTAACTGTCAGCCAGGTGTCAAATTGAATCTAACTGAGTGTAATAAGTGTAACTGATGGTAATGGCACTAATGTAGGGAAGGAGGCTCATTGGAGGGCGCATGAGGAGCTAACTGGAGTCATAATAGGTATTCAAGTCTCACTGGAGGTCCATCGGAGTGATAACAGGAGTTAGGAGTCAATCTAGCCTCAAATCAAGGAAAGACAACTAGCTAACTGAAGTGATCTAGAGTGGTAGGTGAGCAAAGGTGCCCCTCTCAAGTGGTAGGTTCATGTTGGGCGCACGAAGCACTAGGAGGGATAAAACTGAGTGGAAGGAAGCTCTTGGGTGTTGGAAGACTAGGGACTAGGTGCTGGAGGTATGCAAAGTACATATTGAATGATGAGATATCCTAGCAAATTCTCCAATAAAAGAGCAGGATACAGTGGAGGTGATATCGTCTCGACCACTTCAACTTCACTCTTTGAAGAAAGAGTGGGGTCGACCGAGGATAGGGCTGGATCGACCACTTCATCAACCAACAGGGGGTCAATGGATGACTTATGACATCCAACAGGAAGGTGTTTCTAAGATAGAGTAATGTCTTCCAACAATTGTGAAGCTTCATCCATGTGTGGACAAAGGTAAGCAAGGTGGATGCCCCTGCATAACAAACAAGGATTCTTGACTTTACCTCTCCGACCCTTAACCATAGAGTCACTGGTTGATGGGGTATCATCAGTATGATGTCCAGAGGATGACGATATAGGTGCTTCGAAGGATTTAGACCACTCTTCTAACACTTTGGAAAGACCAGGACAATCCTTGAGAAGGTGATCACCCTTGCAAAGCTTACAAGGGAACTTGGGTCTACGAGGTGTTTGAATAGAATGAGTTCCATTAGAGGCAACTGGTTGATTCTTGGTCTCTTTCTTATCCTTCTTCTTCTTAACTTTCCTTTTCTTCTTCTTCTTATCCTCCTGATTACTAACATTACTGCTTTGATCATGTGAGGAAGAAGGAACAGAAGAAGATTCATTCGACGAAGAAGGGGGGGGATAATTTTGGGATTGATGCTCTAGTGATGGAGAGTTAACATTTGAAACATTGGGTACAACTGACATCACCGGATTGAATAAACACAGCGGTAATCCTATGGTTAATCCAAGAAGATTTAAAGTGGCAATAAAGGGAGGACCAATATCTCCAACTAGAGGAAAGACAAAAGGTACCCCTTGAAAAGGGGTCTCTTGATTGGTAGTCCCAGAAGGATCTTGGGTGCATGGAGATGGATTCACCATGGAACAAGACCAAGTGATGTGGATGAAGTCTTTCTAAAATGAACTCAAAAACCCTTAGGCAACCGAGTGTGCAAAAGGGGAGCTAGAAGAAAAAGAGGCACAGAGGCCAAAAAAACAAGCTCAAAAAACTTTACTGTAACCGATGCCACAGTAAGCGAGCTATAACAAAGAGGCCAGAAAGCCAACAAGCAGCACTAGAAATAAAAAAGACCCTCTAAAGATGAAATAGCAAGAAAACTTCCTAATTAGGATCTAGAGACCTCAATAGATCATATCCTTCACAAAGTAATGAAATCCAAGTCAAACAATACGAAATGAGAAACCAAAGTGGAAGGATATCCCTCTACCGAAAGGGATCCTCGATAAAAGAGCCCTAGAAGAAAAACCACTAAGCTACCTCGTTCATGACACATCCGAGAAGGTTAACTGGAGCTTTTTCCTTTTGGCCCTTGTACAAAAAGTATGGTGGCCAAACAATAAAAGGAAGTCAATGGATAGATGTCCTTAGGCACTAAGTGGAATATGGTATTCCACAAATTTCATCTAGAACCTATCCTCAGTGCTTACCCCCATGTAATGGGAGGCCCTCTCAACAAACTATTCGATGACCATGTCAATAACTAATAGAGGATTTTAGTACCCTAGAGGACAACAACTATGTTTCAGATGAAAAATGACAAGGGGGAATTGTTTGGATTCCTATCCACGGTGTCATACCTAACTAACAGATTATTTTGTATCCTCAAATGAGGTTAAGATGTGTTGAGTTAGGGAGATAAATTTTAGTGGTTTGTTGTCTTACTCAATCAGGAAAATGGAAGTGAAACTGGATGGTGTATAGACTTGACTCAAACCATGCAACTATGGATGAATTATGCAAGTCTTTTTCCTTCAATGAAATTCTAGCTAAAGTAAGGAAGAATTCCTTTCATTCCCAATATGTACAACCCAATGCAAATGCAATTTTAGCTTTTTAATGAATGATAACCAATCATGTAAACCATACCCAAACTATCCTAAAGTGACAAAAAGGGATCTTTCTATCAGTAACCAATGAAAAAATTATAATTTGTTTCCTATCTCTTTAAACTCGAAAAAGACACATCTAAGCTATGGAAATAAATATTCCACAAACATTTCCAATCAAATGCAAGACAAAGAAAAACACTCAATAATCTTGTCTAACTCAAATGCACACAAGTCTGAAACAAGCCTTTCTTCTTCTTATGAGTGTAAGACCAAGAATGTCAAATGATCAAATTAAAGCAAGAAGAATATTTATGTTTTTTCAATTTTGTAAATCTAGAAAAAGAGAGACAAAAGGAAACTTTTCTTTGAACAAAACTGGAAACAAGGAATCGATATGTTCCAATAACCAATAAATAGCTAAAGATGCAAAGGAAACAAAGTGTAAAATCCAAGAAAATGACTTCAAAAGACAAGGATGTCCCAAGTTTTTCAAATCCAATAACCAAACCAAACCACGCTGTTATACCTCAATATTACACATTTCGTATTAGTGTCGCATCCTTGCATTACCGACCTAAACGATAATTTCCCTTAAAGATCATCTTAACATCCAGAATGAAAACCATTGACTGAACATTGAAAGCAAAACCTTTTTCTACCATCTGCCAGCCCAACTTAGCCCTGTTTGTGAGCACTACCGCTCCCTGCACATCTACAGGGGCGTGGTAGTCACCACTACCGCGTTTTGCTCATTCTCTGAGGCGCGGTACTACCGCGTTATGCTCAGTTATAGGGGCGCGGTAGTCTGAAATTAGCCTTTTTGCCTTGGATTTTGGGATTTCGACCTTCGAGGATATTTTGTTGGGATTACCATCTTTGGTTCGATCCTAACTCCTTCTTTGTTTAGCTGGCCTGATCCACTAAACCCTCCATAGATCCACACTTCTCTCTTGTTGGTTAGCCCTCCCATGTGCTATAAGAGAGAAGCCTTCCATGAGCCAAGAGGAGGACTTTTGGGGCATCAAACCTATGATCTTGCAGCCTTGTGGAGATAGCTAGAGGAGGAAGCACTTGGAGCTGAAGGATTGGCTTGGACATCAAGCAACCTATGTAAGCATTCTTCAAGTTGATAATAAGATAACTTGTCTTGTCTTTCCCATTTCATGTGTATAGCATAAGTTCTTAGCATGGAATGTATCTAATCTAGATTTGAATATAAACTTTACATTCAAGGTATTTGGAAGTTTGTATGTTTGTTCTTTGGTTGATCTTAACAGGTTCTACACTGGAGCTTTGGATCAAGAGCTAGAAGCGGGACAAACGTCAGTTTGAAAGGTGTGTCTTATCTCTCATTTGTTTCTGAATACGTTTAATCTTGCTGTAAAAGTTTATTCAGGAATATCAAGGTAGCATTTGTTTTGACTTGTTTCTTGCTTTAGAGTTAGTTGAAAATCTACTTTAAAGTTAAGAGATTTTTGGCTTATCCGTAGGGCAAAATTCTAACAAACAAAAATGGCGACTCCGCTGGGGAGTTTGAATCCATTTTCTTTGCTTGTGAAGTTTGCTTTCACTCATTGATTGTAAGAATTGGGTTCTTTCACCCTTATTCACTTCCCTGTTCTCTGCATTAGACTTCTGTTACAGATCAGTAAGTCCTCTGGGTTGGCGAACCCTTGAAAAGTCAAGATCTTTTCTCAAATTTCTACCTCTTTCCCTGTTGACACAGTACCGCGCCCCCGTAACTGCCTACAGACCGGTAGTACCGCGCCTTAACCACTGTCCAGAGCATGGTAGTCTTGTCGTACCGCACCTTAAGCACTGTCTACAACGTGGTAGTCTTGCAGTACCGCCCCTTAAGCGCTGTCTACAGCGCGGTAGTCTGTCAGTACCGTTCCCAGGTGGCCCACAGGCCCACGGTAGTTCCTGGAAAGTGTGTTTATTTGGTTTGTTCGGTTATTTTTGGGTCTTTTCGAGATTTGGATCCATGTTGGACCTTTGAGTAAACACTAGTATTTTTCTTGCATTTTTAAGCGGAATGGGTTCTAGTTTTGAATCCATATTAAGGTTTTGACCCATATTAAGGTTTTGAGATCATTTTTGGTTTGGTGTGTTTTGGCATGTTTGGATTGCTTGGCATCTTATTTCCTTTGCATCCTATCTAATTATTGTTTGAAAAGATTGATTCCTTGCCTCTGCTTTAGTTCAAAGAGAAGCTTGATTTTGTCGTTCTTTTACCATATTCATGAAATTGAAACACATAGATATTCTTCTCGCTTTAATTTAATCATTTGACATTCTTGGTATTACATTCATAAGAAGAAGAAATGCTTGTTTCATATTTATGTGCATTTGATTTAGATGATATTATTAGGTTCTTCTCTTTGTCTTGCATTTGATTGGAAGCATTTGTAGAATCTTTCTTTCCGTAGCTTGGATGTGTCTTTTTCAAATGTGAAAAGATAGGAAATGGATTAGAATCATTACGTTTGGTGTTCATATAAAGAATATTTTTTATTGCTTTGGGTTAGTTTTGGGTACATATTTTACTTCTTTCTATCATTTTGAAAAGAAATAAAATTGCATGTGCATTGGGTTGTGCATATTGGGAACGAAAAGAATTCTTCCTTACTTTAGCTAGTATTCATCGAAGAGAAAGGTTCATTTCGATTCATCTTCATTTGCATGGTTTGAGTCGTCACAACACCATCAAGTTGCACTTCCATTACCCGATTGAGTAAGACAGCCTCTAAAATTAATCTCCCTAATTAAACCAACATTAACCTCACTTGAGGAAATCAAAAGAATTTGGTAGTTAGGTAGGACACCGGGGATAGGCATCAAAATAATTCCCCCTTGTCATTTTTCATCTGAAACATAGTCGTTGTCTTTAGGGAACTAAAATCCTCTATTATTTATTGACATGGTCACAGCCAGTTTCTGGAGGGGCCTCCTGACTGTTTCTAACTTTCAGGGGTTAAACGGCCGCGAGATTGAGAACCGGACGGACTCTGTGGAATTCCGCACTCCACTTAGCCCTAAGGCAACATCGATCGCTGTCTTCTTCGGAAGGCTGAAGTGCCCAAAACCTTTTCCGACGTGTCATGAACTAGGTAGCTTAGTATCTATTCTACTAGGGCCCTTTTACCCAGGATCCCTTTCGGTAGAGGGATATCCTTCTTATATCGGTCTCTCATATTGTATTGTTCGACTTGGATTTCATCACCTTGCGAAGGATACAATTTGTTGAGGTCTCCAGCTCTTAGTTAGGAGGTTTTGCTTGCTATCTTGTAGAGGGTCTTTTTCTTTGTAGGGCTGCTTGTTGGCATTCTGGCCGTTTTGTTGTACAGCTCGCTTACTTTGGCAGCGGCCTCAGTATAGTTTTTTGAGCTTGCTCTTTTGGCCTGTGAGCCTTGTCTTTTCCTAGCTCCCCTTTCGCACGCTCTGTTTCCTGAGGGTTTTTGAGTTCTTTTTAACAAGACTTCGTCCACATCACTTAGTTTTGTTTCATGGAGAATCTACCTGCATGCACCCATGCTCCTTCTGGGACTACCAATCCGGAGACCCCTTTTCAAGGGGTGCGTTTTACTTTTCCTCCAGTTGGAGATATTGGTCCTCCCTTTATTGCCACGTTAAATCTTCCTGGATTAACCATAGGATTACCGGTATGGTTATTCAATCCGGTAATTCCGATTGCACCCAATGTTTCGAATGTTAACTCTCCACCACGAGAGAGTCAAACCCAAACTAATCCTTCCCCTTCTTCGTCGAATGAATCTTCTTCCATTCCTTATTCCTCGCCTAATGAAAGCAATAGTGTTAGTAATCAGGTGGATAAGAAGAAGAAGAAAAGGAAAGTTAAGAAGAAGAAGGATAAATAAGAGACCAAGCGTAAACCGGTTTCCCCTAATGGCACTCATTCTACGAAAACACCTCGTAAGCCCAAGTTCCCCTGTAAACTCTGCAAGGGTGATCACCTTCTCAAGGATTGCCCCGATCTTTCCCGTGTGTCAGAAGTGTGGTCTAAAAACCCCAAACCAATTGTATCGTCGACCTCTGACCATCATGTCGATGACACTCCTTTGACCAATGACCCCTTGGTGAAGGGTCGGAAGGGTAAAGTCCTATATCCCTGCTTGATATGCAAGGGTATGCACCGTACTTTCCTTTGTCCGAGCATGGACGAAGCCTCGCGGTGGTTGGAAGATATTACTAGTTCTCAACTGGTGCCTCCAACAGACCATGGTGAACTGTCCCTTGATCACCCACTGGTTGACCAAGTGATCAATTTAGTTTCATCTGCAATTGATCCCACTCTCCCTTCCGAGAGTGAAGTGATCGAGTCGCTGTCATCCCCACTCGATCCCGCTCTTTCATTGGAGAAAGTCCAAACTGAAGCAGTCATCTTGACACAATCTTCGTCTCATTCTTATCTTCCAAGCGAGAGTGAATTGGAAACCACTGATGTTTTCCTTATTGGTTCAGAATGTCCTCGGCAAGGGGAAACCCTGTCCGTTTCCACAAGACCCCCTCCAAGTACTGAGGTTATTTCCTTTGATTGGAATGGTCTAACAGAATCTCGTCTTTCTTCGAGTGTTCCTTTTCAAATATCTGTAGGAGTTTCCGATAAAGAAATTTTTCGTACGATAGTTGATGAAGGAGCTTTTGTTAGTATTCTATCCTCAACTGCTTGGCAAGCCTTAGGTTCTCCTCGGCTTGTGCCCATAACTGACCAGATACTGGCTTTCAATAGAAGGCCTACTGGACCTTTAGGGTCCCTTCCTCAGTTACCTATCACTTTGGGAGGGAAAACTGTCTGTGTTGATGTTATGGTCATCCAAGGTCCCTTAGATTTTAATCTACTCCTTGGATGAGATTACGTCCATGCCATGAAGGCTGTAGTGTCCTCACTCTTTCGAGTGATGTATTTTCCCCATCATGGGAATGTTGTGACCATCGATCAGCTTTCCTTTGTGACGCCCACTCATCGCATGACTCCTAGTCACCAGACTTCCCTAAATGTTCCACATGTTTTAGTGGTTTCTTCCCCCTAGGGAGGGGGGACGTTGGAGCAAAGTTCTATTCCGGTGTCAAGCTCGTTAAAAAATGAAACCATCATCCCAAGCATAGTTTACTTTTGGTTTTAAGCTTGTGTAAAAATGAAACCAACCATCATCTCAAGCACAGTTTACTTTTGGTTTTAAGCTTGTGTAAAAATGAAACCAACCATCACTTTGAGCAGAGTTCCCTTTATGTGTCAAGCTCGTTAAAAAATGAAACAGGTCACCATGAGCATGGTTCCCTTTCTATGTCAAGCTCGTTAAAAAATGAAATAGATTCCTACGAGCATAGTTTATTCTTTGTTTCAAGCTCGTTAAAAAATGAAACCGACCCTCAAGCACAGTTGGTTTTGAGCTTGTGTAAAAACGAAACCAATCCCAAGCATAGTTTACGTTCGGTTTCAAGCTTGCGTAAAAATGAAACTACCCTCAAGCACAGTTTACTTTTGGTTTTAAGCTTGTGTAAAAACGAAACCAAATCCCAAGCATAGTTTACGTTCGGTTTCAAGCTTGCGTAAAAATGAAACTACCTTTGAGCATAATTTCTTTCTGTTTTAAGCTCATTAAAAAATAAAAAGGACCCTTTCAAGCATTGTTATTATCTATTTCAAGCTTGTGTAAAAATGAAATAGATCTCCCTTCCATTTGTTCGAGTCTTTCGCTAGAGTTAGGATTTGAACCTTCATTTCATCTGCCTGGGTCACTTGATTCTGGTTCTCCCTACCTCCCCTGGTGAACACATTTGGATTAGTATCCAATATTTTTGGGTAAGGAAGAAGAGTAGTCAGACGAAACGAAGCTTGGGGGGCATGTTTAGCCGTTAGCAATCATGCTGGGGGCATTTACCAACCTCTGGTCATCATGTTGGGAGGGAACCCATCAATGGGCCTTAACTGTGAGCAGAGTTTACCTTTGGCTTCAAGCTCATTAAAAAATGAAACCAGTAGTCTAAGCAAAGTTCTACTCCTGTGTCAAGCTCGTTAAAAAATGAAACATATCCTTTCCCTTTGAGTCGAGTCTCCTCGTAGACTTAGTACCTGAACCTTCTTTTCACTCGCATATACCTTAGGTGAATGAAATGAAGCTTGGGGGCATGTATTCAACCTTTGGAAGTTACGTTGAAGTCAACTCGATTGCCTCTCCACACCACGTCGGAGCTAAGTCACTTACTTCTAGCAATCATGGTGGGGGGCATGTACCAACCTTTGGATTTCATGACGGGAAGAAGTTCACCATTGTGAACATTTTCGAGCATACTTTCCTTTTTAGGTTTCGAGCTCATTAAACCATGAAATTTATCCTGAGCATAGTTTATTTTCTGTTACAAGCTCATTAAAAAATGAAGCAGACATCATGAGCATTCTTCCAACCTATCTTCGAGCTCGTTAAAAACAGTAAGATGGCGTTTGAGCTTACTTTTCATTTTTTTCGTGCTCTGGTTAAAAACATGAAAAGTGGTTTGAGCTTACTTTTTCCTTTTTCGTGCTCTGGTTAAAACATGAAAAGTGGTTTGAGCTTACTTTTTCCTTTTTCATGCTCTGGATCCAAACATGAAAAATATTCCGAGTGCTTTTGATACCATTATCGTGCTCGTTAAACAATTGGAGTAAAAAAGGTGTGTCTAACGAGTATAGGTTTATCACTTTATCCGGCTTTGCTAGACTATTTACGGAAAAGAACTGTGCCGAGTTTACTTTTCCTTTGTCGTACTCGGTCATCAACCATGACAAAGTTGTACATGGAGTCCTCTTTAAGCTCTTTTCAGACTCCCTAAAATTGAAAAGATTGCCAAGCGAAATTGATTCGTTCACGCTTGTAAAAGGATTTGAATGATCGTCTCCCTAGTGATAGTTTACCCCTTTTTCGGACTAGGGGGCACTACTTACGAAAAAGGAATACTCCAGCCAATCATGACTGGAAGAGTCCTCTCCCGCGTTGTTTTACCCTTTTTCGGGCGATGAGGCTAACTTTACGAAAAAGGACCGTTGGAGTCTTCTTTAGTTCTTTTCAGAATCTCTAAACATGAAATGACAATCGAGTTTTCCTTCCTTGGATTCGTTAAAATTTGACATCGAAGGGCCCACTTTGGGACGAACCCCTCCTTTCTCAGGTTCGAAAAACATGTGAGATTGGACTCATCTATGAGATGAGATATACCGAGCATCTGTTATCCTCCTCAAGCTCGTAAAAAAACAAAGAGGTACTCGTCCATCATGTCGGGGGAAAAAGGGAAAATGAGTCAAGTTTACCTTGTTGGCAGCTTGTGAGTCGTCACCTTTGAACATGGCATGCATCCTCACCTTGTCTGTTTTGGGTAGTCAGTCTTGCTGATAGTGTCATCATTATGATCATGCGTCCTCATTATTTCTATGAGTTCACACTTCCTGTGGTTCTGTCTGTTCAAGTAATCCCTGCTGCCAAGCTCTGTTTCATGCCGTTATATGTTCAAAGGGTTATTACCTTGAGTCCACCTCCACTTCATGTCAAACCTTCCCTTTGTGTCAGTACATATTCTATTGTTTCATCGGTCCATACTATCTCTCGTTCTGATTTCGTGTCGATGATGTGGGAATCATTATGGCCCACCTTCGACGAGTCTATTCCTGTCGACACCAAATCACTATCCAGGAATTAGGCTTAGGAGTCAACCACTAGTACCTTGGTACCTACATGCCTCAATGGCAGGTTTCCTTGTATTCAACAGTAGGTTTTCATCAATGACCTCTGATTGAATGATCTCTCGGATGCTCGACATCAACTCCTTTATTCGCATTTCGTTGAGATGTACTATAGATACCTTGGGGATCATTATCATTATTGGTGATTTCCCTCGCATTTGTTAACGGTTCACATCATTGACCGGTAATCAAATGGTTTCTACCATGTTCGACTTCAACACCTTGTAATCACATGGCTAGATTCGTATTGTTTGCGATCAGGTAGAAGACCCTGGACACCCTTTTGTATTTTGATTACGTCCAGGTTGCAATGGAGATTTTTCAGTATTGTCACACAGATCCACTTTTGTATTGGTCGTGGCTGTGTCATCACTGTCTCATGGATCTACGCTTGTTCATAGTAGCCATGATTTGTCTACAGTCTATATCATCTCAGTGCTCATGGATCTACAATGTATTGGTCGACAGCCATGCTTTGAGTCATTTGTTTCCAAGCATGGGAATGCCTGCCTCGATGGTATATTTGACATTTTGTTTTTATTTCATCTCCTTGTTGCTCTCCTCGATGCTATCTCCAAACCATATTTGTAAAGTCTTTCGGCCATCAGTCTCTTCTGACCTCACACTTTAGGGGGCATCTATTATACCTCAATATTACACATTTCGTATTAGTGTCGCATCCTTGCATTACCGACCTAAACGACAGTTTCCCTTAAAGATCATCTTAACAGCCAGAATGAAAACCATTGACTGAACACTGAAAGCAAAACCTTTTTTTGCCATCTGCCAGCCCAACTTAGCCCTGTTTGTGAGCACTACCGCTCCCTGCACATCTACAGGGGAGCGGTAGTCACCACTACCGCGTTTTTCTCCTTCTCTGAGGCGTGGTACTACCGCGTTATGCTCAGTTACAGGGGCGTGGTAGTCTGAAATTAGCCTTTTTGCCTTGGATTTTGGGATTTCGACCTTCGAGGATATTTTGTTGGGATTACCATCTTTGGTTCGATCCTAACTCCTTCTTTGTTTAGCTGGCCTGATCGACTAAACCCTCCATAGATCCACACTTCTCTCTTGTTGGTTAGCCCTCCCATGTGCTATAAGAGAGAAGCCTTCCATGAGCCAAGAGGAGGACTTTTGGGGCATCAAACCTATGATCTTGCAGCCTTGTGGAGATAGCTAGAGGAGGAAGCACTTGGAGCTGAAGGATTGGCTTGGACATCAAGAAACCTATGTAAGCATTCTTCAAGTTGATAATAAGATAACTTGTATTGTCTTTCCCATTTCATGTGTATAGCATAAGTTCTTAGCATGGAATGTATCTAATCTAGATTTGAATCTAAACTTTACATTCAAGGTATTTGGAAGTTTGTATGTTTGTTATTTGGTTGATCTTAACAGGTTCTACACTGGAGCTTTGGATCAAGAGCTAGAAGCGGGACAAACTTCAGTTTGAAAGGTGTGTCTTATCTCTCATTTGTTTCTGAATACGTTTAATCTTGCTGTAAAATTTTATTCAGGAATCTCAAGGTAGCATTTGTTTTGACTTGTTTCTTGCTTTAGAGTTAGTTGAAAATCTACTTTAAAGTTAAGAGAGTTTTGGCTTATCCATAGGGAAAAATTCTAACAAACACACGCAAAACCAAATAAACCTTTGTGTCATGTCCCAAATTTTGCATTGGGTCACAATGGCATAAGCCCATTGGCCATATTCATAAGATTTTATCAAATTAATGCTAAGGGTCCAATAATTTCCAAGGAGGAAAATTACTAGTTTCCTAGGTTGGGGGTGGAAGCTTTGGGATTTGGAATAAGGGGGATAATAAATTATTTTTGAACATGATAATGGCATAAATATTTAATAAAGGAGCTAAATAAATATATATGAGTGAAAATCAATGTGGCATTTAGTCATGAAGACAATTGGAGGCTTATGGAGTCCTTAGGTGGCTAGATTCCCTCCACACACTTGGCATGCACATCATCCAATTCAAATATATGGGTAAGGAAACGTATTTTGAGTTTGGTAAGGTTTCATATGGAATCTAATGAGCTAAGGAAGTCGAATTGGTAAAGAGGAGTAACTCCCATGGAAGAGGAAGAGACAATTTGGAGCTAGTGAGACACTTGGGCTAGATTCCCTAGCTCTATGACAAAAATGATGAAGATGCTATGACACCTATGACACAAATAAGACCTGAAGGATGACATACGACATATATGACATGTCAGGGATAAAAATAGACTCTAAGAGGGCACTCAAGGGAGTTAGGGAAGCTAAGATGCTTCCACATGTGATTTGGTGGAAGTGGGAGACTAGGAATTGTTGTACAAGTGGCATTCTTTGGAATCTCTTCCCAACTTGAGTTGGAATGCATCTATTGGAAGGAATTCCACACATAGAGAGATTGTAAACTTTATAAATTTCAATAGCAAAGAATGAAACCATCTTTTGATCATTTGAGAAATTTGCAATTGAATTTGTGAAGAGGGAGAGCTAGTGGATGACTAGTTTCTTGCCTTAGCCAATTTCGAGGGTGAAAGATTCTCATCCAAGTTGGTAATTGGAAAGGCCATGCAGAAATTTCATTTGGAGCTTTAATGGAGTCTTTATTTTCAGTTGTA
This sequence comes from Larix kaempferi, assembly GCA_027924585.1. Lineage (NCBI taxonomy): Eukaryota > Viridiplantae > Streptophyta > Pinopsida > Pinales > Pinaceae > Larix > Larix kaempferi. The sequence goes on from BSBM01000761.1 coordinate 14,725,331, forward strand.
ATCTATAGGGAAGCTCATGGTTTCTTCTAGTGCAACTCACTCTCTCAACCATTTCCAGTTTTGATGGCATATTTTTGCTCCTTGAGGGAGGGCGTTTTTGGTGAGATATTGTAATCTTTGAGGGAGATTATAATGCCCAAATTATTTTATAATATGAATTAAATACCCTTTTATCCATCTCCAGAAATTTTCAGGTCTAAATTCCAAGTGGAAATTTGTAAATGTGATTTTTAATGAAGAAATGGTGCCATTTTCCCCATAGCTCTTGCATAGCGCTCTTGTGGTTGCATATAGTAGTGAAGGAATTCCATTTTGAATGAATGTAAATGTAATATGATATTTATCTATGTAATAACCATCTCATAAGATCCACAAGTCGATATTCCAAGGAAAACTATGCTAAATTGCCCATTAATGGACAAACAGTGCCATTCCCCAACTACCTTGTTGTGAACCAATGTAATGTTGATGGATTCGAATGGATAAGTAAAATACTGATGGTTTATTGATGGATGGAATTTTATTTATGTATTATACAATTTTCATGTTCATTATAAGCATTTGAGGTCATTTTGTGAAGTTTCATTACATTTGGAGAAGATTTGATGCCATTTCCCCCAAAGGTCAAACTAGTGATTTTTGTTGTTGTTTGGGAGAAGGTTAGAACAAACTTAATAATTGATTAATGGTGAAAATGAGACCTAAATAATGTACTTCATATATACCCTACCTATTTTCATAATTTTGAGTGGGTTTCGAGGCATTTGGAGAGCCATTTTCATAACTTACCCTGGGGCGATTTGAACCTCAAATTGCTAGTAAACTTCCATACTTGGTCCAGAATCTTAAGAGAGTTTGAAGAAGTATTTTGGTGGAAATATATCATCCCTAAAAATCATATTCAAGTCCTAATATCATTCATATACCTTCTCATAATATTTGGGATCATTTGGGCCAAATTTGGGACCTAGGCATCAAAACTAGTCAAAGGTCGAAATTGGGGAAAAAGTGGAAAATAGGCCATTTTAATCAAATTTTAAAAAAGGTTCATTACACTTTGGAATAGAACACTAAATATATCTCTAAAAATTGAATCCAATCACAACCGATGGAAACAAGAATTTTAAAAACAAATGCAAGCTATTGGGACTTGAAAAGAATGACAATTCTACCCAACCAAGCAAACAAAGCACTAGTTTGAGTCAAGAGACCAAACAAAGGCTTTGAGCTTCCAAACCATGCCAAGAGTTCCCAAAAAAAGCCAAATATGATTTGTATCATTCCAAATCAGTCATGTAATGGTCATAAAATCACTGATCAAGAGACTCTAATTAAGAAAAATCGAAAATGTACACAAGGGATCAAGTTAACCCAAGGGGATTTCAATTTTCCAAGGTAGAACCTAGTCTTCCAAAAAAAGAAAAAGGGGCCCAAATTCTCCCAAATTAGGTTTTTAAGGGTTCAATCTTATGTTATAGAGATCCTAAAACGACTGGGAATGTACACTTGATGCCCATAACTGAAAAATGGCTTAGAGGACTCAAAATTGACCAAATTGCCTCAAAGATGCCAACGAAGGACTAGAGACAAAATGTGGATGAAAAAGACTCAAAATAGACTCAAATTTCTTAAAAAATGTGTCAAAAAGAATCCAATGGACCACATGGAGGCACCCAAGAAGTTTGGGAGCAAAAAACCCAAGGGAACCCCTCCAAACAAGCTCAAAAATGACCAAAACAGGGAATTTTCGCCCCTGCACAGACCAATACAGAGCGACAATTTGAAACTTTCACCCCATAGAACAATGTGGGGGAGAAAAAATTTGAAATTTTTCATGCCCTAGCCCACTATCAAGAAGCGAAAATTTGGAAAGTTGGCTCTGTAACCTGTTTTGAGGAGCGAAAATTCTCCTGTAGGATTAGACAATGAAATTTTTTGTTTAGATACGAGCAAGGATATGGTCCTGAGTTTAAAATTGTCCTCAATAATGATCAAAGAGTATCTAATGTGATGAGAAATAACACTTAGAAGAGGATTTTATGATCCAAACAAGAAAGCAAAGGTGACACTAGCGAAAAATTCCCCAGCGAAGTCGCCAATTTCTGTGGTAGAGAATTCTTCCTACGGATAGGTAGACTCTCTCATGGACATAACTAAGCCCCTAGACACTTAATCCATGACAGAAAGGAAACAAATAGACACTATAGTACTCATAGATCTAGCTTACACATCAGCTAACAAGCTATGGAAAGACAAAGAAAGTAGTTGACGCACCTTACTTTGATGGTTGTCCTTGTTGCTCCTTAGTTGCTCCAGCTCCAGCCTTTGATTATGGACTTATGAACCTGTTCACAAAGGAAATACAACACCTTCTACGGATCAATATATGTATAAACAAATATCTAACTATAAAAACATAGACAATTTCATGCATTCATCATTAAAGACATGAAAATGAGAGGAATAGGCTAAGTTATATTAATGATAAGAAAGCCAAAAGAAGCTAATTACAATGTTATACCTTGGTGTCCAAAGTAGCAACACCTCCTTCCAAGCTTTCCAACATCACCCTTTCAAGACTCATAGGATCATAAGTTTGGTGTTTCCAACATCACCCCCCTATAGCTCATGGATGGCCTTTCTCTTATAGGATTTGGGAAGCCAACCACTAGGAGAAAATGATGGATCTAAGTGAGTAAGATATGGATCAAGGATCTAAAACATGCCAAGGAGGGAATGTGAGATGGTATTCGAAGGGTTACCTCATCCCAAGAAAATCTCCATGAGATCCAAGATCCAAAATCAAAGGGATAAGCCTAAACCAAAATTTCCGCTCCCCTATAACTAAGCAAAGCGTGAAAATATTGAAATTTTTGCTCCCCCATAGGCATGTAGAGTGCGGAAATTTGAAATTGTCGCTCCCCCATAGACATCCAGGGCGCAAAAATTTCAAAAGGCTAATTTTTGGAGGTGGTTAAGGTGGGTTTCAACTCCTTTCTTGTTGGATTTACTTCCAAATGTGACTAGGGAAGGGACCAACATTAGAATGAAGGGTCCTAACACCCTTAGGAGGCATAAAAATCATGTTTTCCACGGTGGTGAAACATGCAGACTTTCACTTACACATGGTGTGGAAATCTGAGGTATAACAGATAAGGCTTCATATATCCGATTGATATGACGGAATGGGTCTCTAACCCAGTGAATGGTTTGATCCAAAGCCCAGAAAATGGGAGATTCCCCCTATAAGTGGGACTTCTAAATTAGCAGGTGTATCTACGTACATCGCTTGTAAATTCTGATCTTCTTATATTCCATAGCTTTCTTGATCCTTGTTTCTTCTTCCTTTTGTTTCTCTAACTTAACTGATTTCTTTGATTCCTCTTGTTCTTCCTTTCTTTGCTTTTCTAGCTCGGCTGCTTTCTCTGTTTTCCTTTCCTACTATTATTTCCTTTGAGCTTCCTCCTCTTTTTGTTTTCGTTCTTCCTCATGTTTCCTTCTTTCTTCTTCGACTGCTAAAGCCTCTTCTTTGTCCTTCTGTTGATTTGCTTCTTTTGCAGTCTCTTTCACTTGACTAGAGCTCGTTCCTTCTTTTCTGCCAACTATATTATTCAAGTTTTCCATGTTGTTTTCTCTTTTATATACTTCCTCGTCCTTTAGGAAGTGATATGTGTATTCAAAATTAATTTTGCATGACGTGTAATGCTTGGCTTCCTTCTGCAACTTGTCATTCCTAATAAAAATATTTTCCCCGAAACAGAATGCCTCTAGGTCTTTTATGAAAATATATGCTCCCTTTACCTTGGTAAATTTGTATTCCCCAATGGTGAAGGGAAGTGGAGGACAAGAATGATTTTCATTTTCGTTCAAAAACTGTCCAAACCCATTAATGAAAACTTGCCTTACAACTTCTTTATGTACTACATAATCCTTGACATATCTTGGCATCAGGGGAGGACTTTTAGTTCCCCCATACATCCAAATATAACTACCTTCTGGGGTGAAGTAGTAATCCCCATATTCACTAATTATTGCCACTGCATTATCTGACAGGCAATTTGATTCTTCATTAAAGATCATCCTATACAGAGGAATTATGAACTCCTCGCATACAAGCTTGTAAAATCTTGCATACTTATGAGCCCACATTATCTGGTAGGCAACGTAGAATGGGGACTCATCTGGGACCCAATAACACGCCAACTTGTGGAATGGGTTCCTTATCAAAATGCAGTCAATTAGATAGGAGGACATGAAAAAATCTTCTTTTTTCTGTGTTATATCTCCTTGGGCGGCAGACAATGTTGCTGCTATACTTTTTTAAATAATGTCCTCCCAATTAAAAATAGTAACATGAGAAGCGACATGGTACATAATTGGAACCCAACTGAGTTTATATATATTTACATTCACTCTTCCAAATATCCGGCTCAACATCATTGTTATAATTATAAAAGGGGTTTTTAAATTTTTCGCACCATGTTCCCCGCTTTTTCTTCGCCTTAATTTTTTGCGTGGTATTAGCATCTTCGTGGCATACTCTGAAAGGTATATGTTGAAACCCTTTATCCAATCATCTGTCATCATGATTTTAGGGGCAGGTAACTTGTAGGTCGTGCTTATATGAGCGGGTTAAACTGAAGAAAATCCTTGTCCATTTGCTCCTGCCATTATCCTAGAATTGACATCTATGTGAGGTAATATCCACCCTATCACCTCCGAACATGGGAATAACTCCGGACGAGTCACATCCTTATGAAGACTTGATTTCTTTATGTTTTGATATACCATCATTTCCTCAATAGAAGCGTCAGGCACATTCTGGTCTCGGATAAGGTGATATAATTCACCCCATTTATACTTAGGTACTAGTCCAGTTATTGTCTTGGTGTATTCAAATAGGGTCTCCATCACGCTTTCTGGTACAATTTCAATATCTGAGTCAGATTCCGCAATTTTAGATTTGCATTTAGAGGCCCTCTTGTGCATTTTTGAATCCTGTGACTAGAACATTGTTAGTATATAGATAACATGTCAAATAGAACATAGTTATTTTTCCAACAATTCATTAATAGAAACAAACTCCAAGCATAATAGCAATGAGTGTATAACCTTACTCTAACAAAAGAAACTCAAACAACAAACTGCAAATGTAATAACCTATCAATATGCATTGTTTGCAAGAAAACATATGAGCTAGGTTTATACTTACATTGAACTAAAACCATATCAAATTTAGGGTCTGAGCGCTTCTCTTGATGATTCTTTCGAGCCACGCGCCAAAGTTAAACCATTTTAGGGTTCAAAAGGTAGTTTCAGTTCAATATTTCATTGAGGGTAATTCCTTCATCAGGGTCTACAACATAACTTCCTTAGTGCACGTAGGGTATATTATTGGTGTAGAGGAACTCAAAATTTACCCTGCGAATGTTAGGTTTCATGTTTCAGATGATATTCCCCTATATTATCAGTTAGTGTAGGGCCATGGCCAACAATGGAGTTTAAGATGATTGTTTCAATGTAGTTGCTCGCCTCTCCTTCATGTTGTTTCTCCAAGTGTTTGGAAGATGACTCTCAATAGGTCACAATGGTACACATCCTAGATGGATATTATCATATTTGGAGCTTTGCTCACAGGAGGTCCCAGCTATATTAAACCAACCCTATTTTCTTTTATAATATAATAATGGCCCTCAACTTGTAAATACATATACAGAATTAACCTAAACAAAGAGATGAGCCAGGCAAATGAAAACCCCATGACTTAGCATGTATTTGGAAAATTCAGAACCAAAAATGTAAGGACTATGAAAAAACCAAGTCTGTTGCTTAAAAATATGTTCATGGGTTGCATACGGTCACAAGCCCGAAGGAGTTCTCCAAACCCTACCCACATCTGGAGGTAGTGTTCCTAGGTTTATATCACATGAAATGGAAAACCGATACAAGCTTTTAGATTTCACGCCCTCCTTATTATTCAGAAGTGTTATCAGGTTTCAGAGCTTGAAATTTATACAAAAAAGGGCACGAAACGATGGTTAAATTCTACCAATATTTAAAACGCCATTTCTACATAAAAAAGTGTGACAAAATCCTTGGGTGTAAGAAAACCTACCTGATGGTGTGCTAATCAGTTGGTGGTCTGCAATGGAAAGGCTCCAAGAATCTTTACGCTTGTCCTGGAAAAGATTCATTGTACCTTTGACCAATGGAGTTTGCAAGTGTGTGATAGGTGAAACAAAAAAAAAATCTGTTTTAAATTAACAGGGTAACCCTAGCATTGAATATGCATTTACCTTCCGACGAAATTTTAAAACAAACTCCAAAATTATTTTAAAAAATAAAAAATTATTGGCACCCTTATGGTCATTTTCGGAACAAAACTGAGTTTAATTCCGAACCAATTTCGGTTCACAATCTCCTTTTACATTGGGATGTTTTAGGTCAAATCTTAGTTTTACGCTGGGATGTTTTGGGTCAAGTTTGAGTTTGGAACTAATTGGATTTACTCTAGTCAATTGCAAAGAAAAATAAGTTTTGTCACTGGGCCCATTCGGAACAAATGAATCCGGTGTCGGGCAAGTTTAATTCAAAAATGGAATTTGATTCCAGGCAAAAACAAAACTTCCCACTGACTTCCTTTCGGGCAGACCTACGTATTGGTAGAGAATCACAATTTTAAGCAACAATAAATCATCGCAAAATAACATTGTGTACTGACCGTTTCGGAGTCAGAACTTGTTTTGGTCTGAGTGTGTCAGCGCGTACTCAATTTATGCTCCGATCGCAACAAAAAATTGTCTCATTCCGACTGTTTCGGCGAAGAAACAATTTATGCTCCATGTTAATTTTCGAGCATTAATTCAAAATACTCTAGGATATTTACTGAGAGAAGAACATGTACAGTATATCAATGCATATCAATCATAGCAATCATATCAATCATCACAAGATGCAATCATAAGAGACAATAGACACACAAAGTTTCCGTGGGGAAAAACCTAAGGTGAAAAACCCCACAACTTCCTCAAAGATAGATAGAGCAATAGCACAACCAATGTACAACCCAAGTACACAGAGATGACTCCTCCTAGAAGATGATTTTCCTCCTCACATGTGTGCCACTTTCTAAGTGATGGATAAGTGAGTAACTGAAGTGATGAAAAAGAGAGATCCGGATCTCTATTTATATTTGTTATGAGCATCCTAATAAACCTATGGGGCCGACTTGTCTAACGCAGCCTAATAACCCTAGGTTAACTTAATCAGGGCTGACCCCACACATGGTGGTCTAATAACCCATCGACAAGTTACGACACTTGCGACACTTGTCAATACAAATGACGACACTTCTGTATAGAGGAATAATACATCTCTATAGGTGTACAATAAAATACATAGATGAAATACATTCCAAAGTTACATATACATCAACACTCCCTCTTAACTAGGAAGGTATTTCTTGACACAGATCTGCTAACACAAGTCTTCTTCTCTGGATCATCATTAGCGAATCATCGTCATCATCACTGTTGCTGCTATCTCAATCAATCTCTAATCTACTCGTCATAGGAATTTCTACAGAGCTAGTCCTTTTTCATACTAGATGTAGGCCCACCACTTGTAGGTCTTCATCATCACTAGCCATACTCTGGAATACTTAGGACCGATTACATGCCTCAACAAAACCTCGAAAGAGCATCCCAGGACTGATTACGAGCACACTGCTCAACCTATCGGATCTCCCAAGATCTTTTACATGTTGACCTTCACAAAACCCACTCAGAGCATCCCAGGATATTACAAGCAAACCGATCGACCTATCTGGATCTCGATAGAGCATCCCAGGCTGCTACGAGCACACCGCTCTACCTGTCTGGATTTTAAAGGATCTTTTGTATGTGAACTTTCGCAAAACCTACTCAGAGCATCCCAGGATGTTAAGAGCACACCGCTCTACCTGTCTGGATTTTGATAGAGCATCCCAGGATGTTACGAGCACACCGCTCTGCCTGTCCGGATCTCGATAGAGCAACCAAGGCTGTTACGAGCACACTGCTCTACCTGTCCGATTTTTAAAGGATCTTTTCTATGCTACCTGCACAACCTATCCATGGCCACGGAGTATCAAACCGATACTCAGCACACATCATCCTGATTTACATCATCACATGATCAACCTGATAATCATCATAGCATCAACCCGATGCATATCATCTGGAACAACATCCTGCAGCTCATCATCTGTGATCATCCTGATCATCATCATAGCATCAACCTAATGCATATCATCTGGAGCAACATCCTGAAGCTCGTCATTTGTGATCATCCTAATCATCATAGAATCAACATGATGCATACACAGTATCTTCTTGATACATATCATCATACATGATCTACCTGATCATACAATGTATCCACCTGATACATATACAAATACATGATCCACCTGATAATACCTGATACATATCAACATTCATGATCTACCTGATCATACAATGTATCCACCTGACACATCTACAGATACATACACATGATCCAACTGATCATATCCAGCATCCAACATGATGCGTACATACATATACATATAAATGATCCCACTGATCATATCCATCATCCAACATGATGTGTACTTACATATACATATAAATGATCCAACTGATCATATCCAACATCCAACATGATGCATATACAAAGCAGTAACTGGACCATCATCCTGATGCTCATCATCCAGTGCTTACATCCATAGCCATGGAAAGGATACTCCTCTCACCATGCTTGGAATGGCTCCAGTAGATGTGTCCATCACTTCTTCCTCAAAGTGTCGTCGATCTGAAGAACACCAAGGCTCTCCCTGAAGTAATCGAACTTCACTCTAGCTAGTGGTTTCGTCAATACATATACAACCTGCTCATCCATCGCAGCATACAGGAGCTTCACTGCTCCTCTCTGCACCATATCCCTGATATAGTGATATTTCATCTCAATGTGCTTCGACCTGTCGTGGAACACCGGGTTCTCAGACAACTTCACACAACTCTGGTTGTCACAAAAGATACTAGTACCCTCCAATGGGAGATCAAATAACTCGAACAGTAGCTTCTGGAGCCATACTACCTCACAACTAGCCGACCATGCTGCAACATACTCTGCTTCGGCTGTACTCAGTGCTACGTAGGATTGTTTCCTGCTAAACCAAGAGATCACACCTGATTCCATACTGAGGTAGCACCCAGATGTGCTCTTCCTATCTGCAGCACTGCCTGCCGAATCTGAATCAACATAACCCTGCAGGTTAAACTTTTGATTCGCATCATATTTGATCCCATAGTCAACTATACCCTTCAAGTACCTTAGAATATGCTTTATAGCAACCAGGTGAACACCTCTGGGATCCGTCAAGAATTGGCTCAATGTGTTCACACCAAAGCAAATATATGATCTCGTATTCGTCAGGTACATCAGGGACCCAATCATCTGACGATACATCGTGACATCCACCAACTCAGATGAAGCATCACACAAAAGCTTCAGGTTTGATGCCATAGGTGTGGCCATGGCCTTGTAGTCCATCATCCCGAACCTCTTCAGGATATCTACTGCATATTTCCCTTGTCCAAGGAAGAGTCCATCTGTAATCTGCCACACCTCCATGCCTAGAAAATAGTGCATCATCCACAAGTCCTTCATCTCGAACTCGGAAACAAGCTTCCTCTTGGTATCAACAATCAAACTATCTTCTCATATAACAAACAGGTCATCCACATACAGAAGTAGTATCATTGGATTTCCTTCCTCAACCTTGTAGTAAAGGTTGGAATCTGCTTTACTCTTAGTAAAGCCCAAACTGGATAGAAAACTGTCCATCGATACCAAGTCCTAGGAGCTTTCTTCAAGCCATACAAGGCTTTCTTCAATCTGCACACATATGACATCCTATCATGTGTCTCAAAACCAAGTGGCTGCTCCACATATACTTCCTCCTCGACTACACCATTCAAGAAAGCTGTCTTGACATCCATCTGGTGTATCTTCCATTTCATCACTACAGCCAGGGCAAGTACTGTTCTGATGGAAGTGTACTTGGCTACAGGAGAAAAAGTCTCTTCATAGTCTATTCCCTCTTTCTGAGAGAAGCCACGAGCTACAAATCTTGCTTTGTATTTCTCTATGCTGCCATCTGCAGCATGCTTGATCTTGTAGATCCATTTAGAAGTCACAACAAACTTCCCTTCAGGTCTTGGGAAAACATCCCAAACATCATTCTTCATTATTGATCGGTATTCCTCGACCATGGCATCCTTCCATTCTTTCTTTTTTGCTGCCTCTTCATAACTGGAAGGTTCTTTGTTCATGATATCACAGAGTAAAGCAACATAGCTGGTATGTGATTTGGTCCTCTTCTTTGCTCTGTGTTCTTCTTCTGGAATTCCATACCTTTCTGCATCTTGAATGAGCTCTCTATCCCATGCAGGTTTCCTCTTGTGAGATTCCTTCTTACGAGGTGGATCTATAGGTTCTTGCGTATCTTCAATTTCACGATCAGCATCTGGAACTGCTTCAGTCATGGTAGTGTCTTGAAATCTGGTTTCCTTTGGTTCTTCATGATCTTCAACAGGTGTCTTCCTTGATTTGATGAATGCTGAGTTTTCATCAAATATTACATCCCTTCTGATATCAATCTTCTTGAACCCTGGAAAGTATATTATGTAAGCCTTTGAGTTTTCATTGTAACCCACAAAGATACCCTTCTTTCCTGGAGGACCTAGCTTAGTCCTCTTTTCCTTTGAGACATGAGTGTATACTGGACAACCAGATATTCTAAGATGGTTGAATTCAAGTTTCTTGCTAGAGAAGACCTCTTCTAGTGTCTTATTGTCCAATATCTTGTGGGGAATTATGTTCTACACATATACAACTGTCCTAGTTGCTTCTGCCCATAGATGCATAGGTAGATCCTAGTCATGTAGCATTTCCCATGCTGCTTCCATGATTGTTCGATTCTTTCTTTCTGCAACTCCATTTTTTTGTGGGTTGTAAGGAGCAGTCAACTCCCTCTTAATCCCTGAATCACTGCATAGCTTCTTGAAGTCACCTGAAGTGAATTCTCCGCCATTGTCTGATCTAAATGTCTTTATTTCTTATCAATTTGATTTTCCATCAAGGCTTTGAATTCCTTCAACTTGTCAAACACTTCATCTTTGTTCTTCAAGAAATAAACCCAAGTCTTCCTGGAGAAGTCATCAATGAAAGAAACATAGTAAACATACCCACTCAGAGAACTGGATGACATTGGACCGCATACATCAGAGTGTATAATTTCCAAGATTTCTTTTGATTTGCTTTTACTACTTGGAAATGCCTTCTTTATGATCTTTCCTTTTGCACAGCCTTTGCAAACACCTTCATGCTTGGTCTTGATTTCAGGAAGACCTTCTACTACTTTGCTTGCAATTGGTAGTGCTCTGTAGTGCACATGTGCAATCCTTTGATGCCAAAGTTCATTTGGCTCCATGGATTCATGTACCATGGCATGTTCAGGTTGTCCCTTCAATTTGTACAATCCTCCCTCTTGCTCTCCAATCACCACTGCATCATCAATAGTTTTACCCTTTGGCCACATTAGGACTTGGCCATCTACAAATGCAACCCTCATGCCTTTTGCATCCAATGTAGAGATGGAGAGTATGTTCTTCTTGAGTCCATGTATAAATAACACATCTTTCATCTTCGAGGATTTTCTAGATTCTAGGTTGTAGGAGGCTTCCCCACTTCCTTTGATAGGGTATTGATAATCATCCTCAAGTTTCACTTTATGGGGTGATTCATGTTGAGACATATTTGCAAAGGATTCTTTAAACCCACTATCAATTAACCAATCATTACAACCATGAGAAATAGTACTTGTGAGAGTAGAGATTAGAACATACTCTTCTTCGCTTGATGAGTCATCATCATCACTTTCTACTCTAGCTTTCTTCCTGGGAGGTTCATCATCCTCAGCAACATGAGCATGATATCTTCTTTTGTTATTCTTCTTCTTCTTGTTGAAGTTGTTGTCTTTCTTCTTCTTGGGGAAATTTGAAGCAAAGTGTCCCATTTCATTACATTCATAACATCGAACATGAGATAGATATTTCTTCTTGTGATGAGGATGAGAATGTTTCTTGTTATGAGATTTCTCCCTTTTAAACTTGCTTCCCTTGGTGTGAGCTATGAGAGATTGATCTTCATTCCCCATCTTTTCTTCTCATGCCACAAGCCTAGCTTCTTCTTGATAGCATTCCTCCCACAGTCTACTGAAAGAGATCAATTTCTTTCTTGCACAGATTCCTTGAATAAAAGAGTCCCATGACCTAGGTAGGCCATTCAAAGTGGTCATAACAACTTCACCATTGTCCACTACTTCATCCACATCTTCAAGTTGTTTCTTGATCTAAGAGACCTTGGAGAAGTAATATTGAATGGTCTCTCCATTCAACAGCTTGACCCCTTTCAATTGATTCCGCAGATTCATCTTTCAATTTATGTTCTTCCCTTCAAATAACTTGGTCAAAGAGTCAAACATATCCTTGGGTGTCTTCAGAGATGACACATGTGGTATGAGATGGTCTTTGATGGAATCAGCAATGATTCTCTTTGCTTTGAACAAGTTCTTCTTATGCAATGCCTTAGACTCTTCATCCTCTAGGATAGGGACCTTAGAGCTGATATAGGTGTCCAATTCATTTTCTTCCAGGATTAACCCAATCCTATACTTCCAAGCTCAGAAGTTATCAGCCCCTTCAAGATTATCCTCAAGCTTGGTGTCGTGAGACATCTTAAAGAGTACTTCAAATGGAAATAGAAAATATTTAGGTCTTACCACTTGAATTGCTGAAAACTGGATCTGGTCCCGGATTAGGGTTTGTTAGAGAAACCCTAAAAATTAAAAATGTGAATTTCAACTTTCTGAAAGGATAGAAAGATGTTCCTTCATGAGCTGATCATCCTGGTGAATTCAGAATTTGAGATCTGCAAAGCTTCACCCTTCAAAAATGCCTTTTAGTCTTCCCGAGTTCACTAGGGAGGACCCTGAATTAGGGTTTCAGTTTCTTGGAAATTTACCTAGCCAAAAATATCGATCCAAAGCTCTAATCTTTGATTTTTCCAAGGAGCTTCTAGCTATGTCTTCAGATTTCAGAAATTCCTATTTTTGTGGAAACCCTAATTTTTATAGCCAAAACGGAAAGTGATCAGAACTGAATTCTGATTGGACAGAAAGATTCACCTTACTGAGGAGAGTCAATCTATCATATTGCTTTTCCAAAATATTTGGAGAGAAACCTAATAAACAAGAAACCATGGTTTCCGTCACTACACAATGTCTTCTTCTCAGGTTAGCTTCGATACCATGTTAATTTTCGAGCATTAATTCAAAATATTCTAGGATCTTTACTGAGAGAACAACATGTACAATATATCAATGCATATCAATTATAGCAAGCATATCAACCATCACAAGATGCAATCATAAGAGACAATAGACACACAGAGTTTCCATGGGGAAAACCCTAAGGTGAAAAACCCCACAACTTCCTCAGAGATAGATAGAGCAATAGAACAATGAAAGTACAACCCAAGTACACAGAGATAGACTCCTCCTAGCAATTGATCCTCCTCCTCACATGTGCACCACTTTCTGAGTGATGGATAAGTGATTAAGTGAAGTGATGAAATAGAGAGATCCCACTCTCTATTTATACTTGTTCTAAGCAGCCTAATAAACCTGTGGGGCCGACTTGTCTAACTCAGCCTAATAACCCCAGGTTAACTTAATTAAGGCCGATCCCACACATGGTGGTCTAATAACCCATCGACAAGTTACGACACTTGCGACACTTGTCAATACAAGTGACGACACTTCTGTATAGAGGAATAATACATCTCTATAGGTGTACAATAAAATACATAGATGAAATACATTCTAAAGTTACATATACATCAACACTCCGAGTGTTTCGGGGGAAAAAAAACAATTGTTTCGACTGTTTCAGGAGTAAATCACAAGTTGCTCCGAAACAAGAAACTTGAAAACTATTCCAAGTTCAAAAAATTCTCTAAGAACCAAAGAAAGTGTTTGCAATCAAATGAACATGAAGCAAAAGAAACTTTAGTAAATCAAAATAAAAGGAGGGGCCCTATAATTTTATGCAAAATTTGGGGATCAAGTTGCAGCTGCAACAATTGGTGGTTAGCTGGTGAGCACAAATCTCTAAAAACACTCTTAGGACAAAAATTGCTTCTACTCATTGATCATTTCTAATTGTAACGTCATGCCTTTAACATTTATGTTAATGTTTTAAAACTCTATATTTTAGTTAGGGATAAAAACTTCTTAGATCATAATGGTCATTTAATTATGGGAAAGGACAACCTAGAATATATTCCCCAATCACTCCCCTAAGGCCATAATATGGAATTCTTTATTTTCCCTGTCTTTTGGTTGCCACTAAATATGACACCACATGATTGTAACAATATCAAGTAGATACATTTGTTTGTTCCTCATTCCCATACTACTAACATTTATTTTGATTCTTTTAACGTACTTTGACATTCGAGTCCTTTTATAAATGGTTTTATTTAGTCTTCAAATATTTATCGTGGGTTCTTCCATCCATAATGTTCGTTTGTGTGAGTAATGAATATTTGATTTGACTTGTCATACTCACGGACATATAAGAACCTTCTGGAGTATCATCAAGCATATATGTTTGATCAGATGTGTCATGTATTTAACTTTCCAATACCCACTTTCTTTGATGGATATTGAATCTTTCAGAGAACTTTGAATCTATTTGTGAGCTTTTTGGATATAATTTCTTGTAGCATAGGATCATTTTCATTGCCACACATCTGCAATATTTGCTTCCTTTCCATGGGTCAGATGTAGTAGGCTACCTAAGAAGGTTATTTATATGTGAGTGAGTGGAGCCCCAAGATAGTAATTTAGAATTCTTAAATCCTGGCTATTTGTATAGGGTTTAATAAGTTTTGATACAGAATGAACCAAGAAATAGATTTCCCCCTTTTAAAATAGAGTAACAATTAAAATCATTAGTTGCATAACTTTTACAAAGAGAAACCATTTTGTTTTGAAGCAAATTCTAATCCTTCCAAAATTATAAATTCTTTCATAAGAGTAATTCTATATCAGATCTTTGTTTTCTTGCTTATCACTCTGAAAATTGACCCATGATTTATTTGAAACAAAATAAAATAAGTAAAATAATAACAAAACTAAAATGTAAATTCATGCTAAGGTTGGAATAAACTATCTCTCAAAAAAAAAAAAAAGAGGAAGAAAAAAACAAATTATTTATGTACAAAGGTTTTCCTATTCCTAAGAAAATTATTATTTGAGTGCTAAGCCGTTAAGGGGGAGGTTTTCCCTCTCCCCTTGTAAATCTTGTAACTTATATGTTCATGGGCCAATCTTTTCAATAATTTGATAAGGGCCAGGCCATAAATGTTGAAACTTGGATGCTTTCCCTTTTCTTCATGAGGGTGGTTCCATTTTAGAACTAGATCTCCTACCTCAAAATTATTCTTTCCATACATCTGATTATCAAACCATTTTTTTACCATATCTTGGTGACAGTTAAAATTATCGTTGGCCTTTTTCCTTTCTTCTTCAAGTTTTAGCAAGGTATTAATTTGTGACTGCATTATTTCACTATTTGACCCTCGGGATTCCTGAGCTAATTTCAAGGAATAGAGTAGTATGTTTGGAGGAAGAATAGCCTCCTTCCCATAAACTAATGTGTAAGGAGAAACCCCTAAATAATTCTTTGGAGTGACCCTGTCTACCCATAAAGCGTTGGGAAGAGCTACGTGCCAATTTCTTTGATTCTCAATAACAATTTTGTTTAATATTCTTCTCAAGTTCTTATTGGTAGTTTTGTTAACCCATTCCCTTGTGGATAGTAATTATATGTGTGAAAATTCCTCAAAGTAGATCTAAGAGATGATGTATACCTCACAAGAGAATGATTATGATTAAGCAATAAAATATAAGAAGAGTGGTCAATACAGTATAATGAGCAATAGAATAATATGGTACAGTAGAACTCATATAGAAGCAATAATACTTCACACACACTAGTTAATTAATCACAATATGGACAAATAAATAGTACAATGCATGAGGATTTGAATGAATAAGGTGGCAATTCGAATTAGCCTTCATGGAGTGATCAAAGGATCACTGGAGTGGCATCGGAGCACAACTAGTAGTCTATCTCATCATCGATGGAGTCATCAATGCACAAGTAACTATCAACCATCAGTCAAACTGAGTCTAATTGAGTGTGGTAGGTGTAACTGATTGTAACTGGCACATGGAGACACTAACTGAATGAAGGAGGCTTAGTGGAGGGCACATGAGGAGCTAACTGGAATCAGAACAGGTAGTCAAGTCTCACTGGAGGTCCATTGGAGTGCTAAGTTTAATTAAGAGTCAGTAAATCCTTAAATCAAAAAAGGAACTGAAGATAACTGAACTAAACTGAAGTGGTAGGTAAGAAGGGCGCCTTTCTCAATTGGTAGATGAAAGGAGGGCACACTAAGCTCTAGGAGGGATGAAATTGAGTGGAAGGAAGCTTTGGGGGCTACTAAATAAGGGCTAGGTGCTGGGACTGATGACTAGGATGCATGCGAACCCTAAAAGTGCATGCTTGATTGAAAATGTAAATGATCAAAATACTGGTGGGACTAGGATGGAGTATAGGAATATCCTAACACCCCCCCCTTAATCCATCTTGGGCCCTGGTAACTAAGACCAAAGGTCACCCAATACAATGAATAATAAGAGTCAATAAACCAAGGAAGTGGGAAAATTTCATGGGAAACATACCCCCTCCTCAAAAAACAGACTGTAAGGCACACACAAAAAATAAATGCTCCAAACTCAAGCAGGTGTGATGCTTGGTCATATGTCTGGAGGTATCTTCTTCTTGGGAAGAAGTGGATCATGCTCAAAAAACATGTGCTTGTACTTGCTCTTCAGATCGAATGTGATGAGAACAAATCCAAACGTATGAGGATGATCCTTGAACCTATGATTCGAATCAGCTGAGGTAGGATCAAAATCATGAATATGTAGATAGTCTTTTGTCTTCTCCTTTGAACTATCATGGGTGAGATTATGCCAAAAAGAACCATCAAATAATAATTGCTTGAAATCCAAATCAGATTTAAGACTTGAAGAATAGTTTCTTGAGATGTCCTATGAACCAGCAGGGGTGAGATCAAAACTATCATATGCATGAGAAATTATCCCAAGTGAATGGCAATGGTTTCTTGAGATCTCCTTTGAACCATAAGAGGTGAGATCAAAACCAATGGATGCATGAGAAATTATCTCAAGCAGGTGGCAATGGCCATATTCTTCAATAAACTTCTGAAAGCATGTGCTAATGATCATATAGTAGTAAATAAGAGATGATTGCTTGAGAGGAGCGAATGCATTACCTCCAATAGCTGATTTTACCTCCGAAATACTCATGTGATCATGATGCAAACCAACAGACTCTGGTGCAAGAGAGGATTTAGGACCTTCTACAATATCTAGAGTGTGAGCTGGCACAAAAAGAGAAGAAAGTTGGATCATGAGTGGAGAATCTCCAAGTTCTTTGTCAACAACTTCAATATGAGATTATACTGGTTCATGATCTAAGAGACCATCAATGGGAGTGAATGCATCACTTTGCTTGCTCTCAAAAGGGTTTGGACCAATCCCTTCATTCTATTTGCCAAATCTTTGATCCAAGTAGGCCCATAGATCTTTTGGAGATGAAAATCAGGGAGGTGATATAACATGCATCGAGACATAGCATACATCATGGCTGCACAAGCTATTTCTCCTTCATTTAACCAGTCATACTCTTCTTCAAAGGATTCAAACTCTCTTTCAAAACAATAATCAAAGAGACCATGTCTCTTCAAATGTGCTATCATTGGTGGTTTCCATTCATCATAGTTGAATGGAGAAAGAGGAGTAATTCTTGATGAATACATAGAAGCTGTAGAGGACCTGCAAAAACAATATAGAATAACTGCAACTTCTACTGCTGCAACTGCTGCACTAAAAATATTGGTAATATCCTGCAAAAACCTCTCAAGAATGGAGATAAACAATACTCTCAACATGCTCTGATACCATGTGAAAATCCTCACAGTAGATCTAAGAGATGATGTATACCTCACAAGAGAATGATTATGATTAAGCAAGAAAATAGAAGAAGAGTGGTCAATACAGTATAATGAGCAACAGAATAATATGGTACAATAGAACTCAGATAGAAGCAATAATACTTCACACACACTAGTTAATTAATCATAATATGGACAAATAAATTGTACAATGCATGAGGATTCGAATGCCTAAGGTGGAAATTCGAATTAGCCTTCATGGAGTGATCAAAGGATCACTTGAGTGTCATTGAATCATAACTAGTAGTCTATCTCATCATTGGTGGAGTCATCAATGCACAAGTAACTGTCAACCATCAGTCAAACTGAGTCTAATTGAGTGTGGTAGGTGTAACTGAATGTAACTGGCACATGGAGACACTAATTGAATGAAGGAGGCTCAGTGGAGGGCGCATGAGGAGCTAACTGGAGTCAGAACAGGTAGTCAAGTCTCACTGGAGGTCCATCGGAGTGCTAAGGTCAGTTAAGAGTCAGTTAATCCTTAAATCAAGGAAGGAACTGAAGATAACTGAACTAAACTGAAGTGGTAGGTAAGAAGGGCGCCTTTCTCAACTAGTAGATGAAAGGAGGGCGCACTAAGCTCTAGGAGGGATGAAACTGAGTGGAAGGAAGCTCGGGGGGCTACTAACTGAGGGCTAGGTGCTCGGACTGATGACTAGGATGCATGCAAATGCATGCAAACCCTAAATAATGCATGCAAACCCTAAAAGTGCATGCATGATTGAAAATGTAAATGATCAAAATATTGGTGGGACTAGGATGGAGTATAGGAATATCCTAACAAGATGAATAATGCAATTTAATCCCATTTTCAATAGAAAAATCCCTCACCTTTAAAGAAGAAAAATAAGAATCATTATCAAAGACTAATGAAATTGGAACCCCAAACCTGGTTATGATGTTCTCTTGCATAAATTTGATAACTGCATCTTCATTGACTTTGCATAAAGGAGTGGATTCAGTCCATCACATAAAATAATCCATGGCAGTAAGAATATATCGATGTTGTAATGAAGAGTTGGGATTGATTTCCTCGATGATGTCTAAACCCCATTGTTCAAATGGTTCTGAAATAATAACTAGCTGTAATGGTGTTGCTTGTTTTGATAGTTTACCAAAACTTCTTTGACATATATCGCATTTTCATGCGTAGGCATGTGCATCCTTGAAAGCAGTGGGCCAGTAATATATGGCTCTCAATATTTTATGTGCAGTGGTATCCTCGAAATAATTTCCTCTTGTAGGACCATCATGTAATTCTTTGACCACCTTTTCTGCATCATCCCTTTCTAGACATTTGAGAAACACTCCATCATAATTTCTTCTAAAAAGCACTCCATTGATTATTTGATATGAATTTGATTTCAATCTGAGATCCCTTCTTTTCTTATAATTCCAGTGTTCTAGCATATATCCATGTTGTAGATAGTGGATTAAATCTCTATACCATGAATTTGAAGCAAGAAAAGAGGGACAAGTTTCAAATAAGTTCATTTCAGATTCATTCTCCCAACCATAATATTCATCATTTGAATTTTCAGTAAGCAACATGCATAATCCTTGACCTTTGATGATGTTTGCAAGCTTAAATTCCAGGTCATATTCTTGTAATATTGTCACCCAATTTCCATGTCTTTCTCCCAATTCATTTTGTACAAAAGGAGACCTAACCGTCGGATAAGGTGTTATAACCTTGGTTCTATTCTTTAGAATATAGGGTATGAATTGCTTTACTGCTTTAAATACCGCATATGCTTCTTTGTCTACATGTGGGTAATATATCTTAGCTCCCTATAATCCAATGCTCATAAAAGATATTGGATATTCATCCCCTTGCTCCCCCTTTTAGGTGAGCATTGATGCAAGAGAATGATCTGAAGCAAAAGTATACATAATGAAATCCTTTTCAAAATCATGACTTCTTAATGAAGGTGCATGAGCAATGGCATTTTTTATATATTTGAACAAGTCCTTTTCAATCTATGTCCATTTAAACTGCACACTTTGATTCACCATTTGTTGCAAGGGTTTTATAATTTGCGCGAAATCCGGTACAAACCTTCGAACAAAATTTATTCTGCCCATGAAAGATTGCATTGCCTTCTTATTATGGGGCATGGGATTATGAAGTATGGCTTCAATCCTTTCTAGTCTATTGAGATTCCATTTCTAGAAATGATATGTCCCAATAACTTTCCTTCTAAAACAACGAATATGCTTTTCTTGGGGTTCAAAGATATGCCATATTTCCTACAAAGTTCAAAAATCTGTTTTAAATGAAAAGAATGATCTCTTTTCTTGGAGAATACCATAACATCATCCAAATAAATAACAACGTTGTGGCCGACCAATCCTCGGAATGTGATATCCATGGCCCTTTGAAATGTGGCTCCAACATTCATAAGACCAAAAGGAATTCTCCTATAAGAAAATGTTCCCCATTTTGTACGAAAAGTACTTTTGAGTCGATACTTTTTGGCCACTAATACTTGATTATATCTTGAAAATCCATCTAACAAGGGGAACATCTCTGAGCCTGTTACCAGTTGTAAGATTTGTTCCATAGGCGGGACTGGATAATTGTCTTTGTCTGATGCTCTATTTAGGTTTCTAAAATCCACGCACAGTCTTATCTCTCCTGAATTTTTTCGCATAGGTACCAAGTTTGCCACCCATTCAAAATGTCGAACTTTAAAAATAATCTTGGCATCCAACAACTTCTTTAATTCCTTATGTATTAATGGTTCTAGCATAGGATGCATTTTTTGGAGTTGCTGTTGAAATGGTATTACACCTTGTTTTATAGGTATCATATGTCTTCAAATCATCATATGCCCATGCAAACACATCCTTATATTGTTGAAAGAGTTTAACAAATTTGTAAAATTAACATATTTTGGTTCCTGCTCCGTAGCCAAGTTCACTAGTTCATACTGCATTGAGGATATGTTTGTTTTGACATTAGTGGGCTCACTAGCACAAAATGAGAGATAAGTGACTAAGCGACTAAAAATGTTAGTTACCACAATTTTTTCAAGGGATAAATGACTAAAATTGAGCAATTTTAAGTGAGCCAACTAAAAACGACTAAGATAAATGACTAATTTAGTCACAGGATAAAATATATGACTAGATAACAAGTGACTAAAATAAAATGACTAACATAAAGGCCTAATTTAATCACAAGAACACAAATATGACTAGCTAACAACGAATAAGAATATGAATTAGTTATTTTTAGCTTTGTCAAAGGGAGTCTCTGAATCCATCTACAGTGTTAAAATTTAGTAAATTGTAACATTGTAGATGGATTTAGAGACTCGAGTGACGCTAATTATGTCACTCGGCAATGAAAAATTGCAATTTTGGCAATGAATTATCATGATTTACTAAATTTTAAAATTGCAGATAGATTCATTGACTCCCCACTCCAAATGGACAGGGTCTCTAAATCCATCTACAATGTTAAAATTTAGTAAATTGTAGCACTGTAGATGTTGGATTTAAATACCGCCTCATGTGTCATAGTTCGGTAATGGAAAATATTGCAATTTTTGACAAGGGGGTCTAATATATATATATATATATATATATATATATATATATATACAGAGAGAGAGAGAGAGAGAGAGAGAGAGATTTAGTGCTAGTTGTGATCACGACGTCCTAGCGAGACACCAAATTGATGATGTATCTAGTGTCTAGTCTACTTTCATGTACTAGTGACTCCATGTTTCCCTTCATTCCTTCATCTCAACCTTAGAAGATCCATTATGCAAATATTTAAAAAATCTTATTATTTATTATTTATATAATAGTGCAATCTATTTTAAATTCAATGACATATCATTTTAGATATCATGCATTATACAATATCTTCAAAAATTGTTATTTATATAATGTTACAAACTATCTTAATATAGTAACATATACATATTTTGGAATTTTGGTCTAATTAATACCCCATTTAAATTTATTTTAGATAATAAGCATTAGAAATTTCATAACCCCATGTGACCATAGATAGAATTTAGGCATTTACAAAATTGGAGGTTGCTTAGGATGGTTTCCCACAAAAAAAAACCTTGGTTTCCCACCAGAAAACCCCAATTCATGTGACCACTCAATTTGGAAGCTTGTATTCTCACTCTTCTTTCAACCGATAACAACTTCATGCCAACTGATGGGCCAAGTCAAATGACAAAATTTAAAAAATTGGAAAAAAAAAACACAACCCATTTATTTTCGTCAAAGCATAAAATGTTTACATTTGGTCTGAAAATCACTCTGACTCAATGGACACTAGAAAATATACATATGAGAAAATTATTACAGTAGATTATTTCCATATCTACTAATGATCATAACTGCCATCAATTGACAGGGATCGAAAGAAGAAGAAAAAAGGAAGAAAAAATATGGGAACTAGCAGCTATGGGATCTCTTGGTGATGGAGCGAGACTAGTGTCAACTAGACACCAAGAAGACAGAGAAAAATGGATCCTAGCGGAATTGATACACCTATTCAAATCGCCATAATAACTGGTCACCCAAAGAGCTTCTAAAAGACCCTGAATTTGCCAAATCTGGAGTGAAATTTACAAAGATGGGGAAAAAACATGGGTAAGAGGATTTACTCATTCGTAAATTTTTATATTGCATTTTCCCCCTAGATTCAAGCCTCGAAAACCCTTTGACATCATCGATTAGTAATATTTTGGATCCTTAGGTTTAATTCTTGCACAACTGTACAATGTTTCTTATCACCCAAAATCTACTATCCCTGTTTCTTCTTTTGTTCCCGATTCTAGTTGCGTTTCCTGTTATTTGTTTCTGGTAACATAAGCAAAATGTAGTTTACTGAAATTTGTTTTGAAATATATGGCAGGGAACCCACTATTGTGATTATGTTAAGCACTTTATTTTGTTTACATTCATGTGAGATTTTTTGTTTTTCTCTAATCCTTGTAATATTGTCTGACTTTTACTTTAAGTAATGCAGTCAGTTATTACATGACACATGCTTTGATCACTTGGGAGGGATTATTTTCTACATGCAAGATATTTTATGAGAAATTAATTAGACTTGGGGCAACTTTCCCATCTACATCCAGCCAATTATATTGTATTCCAATGTGATGGAGGGAGAAATTAATTCAGGTTTATTTGTAAATGATGGTTCCTTCTTAGAAAGGTTTAAGCAAATACAACAACACCAACACAAAGAACAAGCTTCTACAGAAGGCCTTACAATGGGTGTTTTCTTGGAATCTGTCAACAGATCCAAGACTAGATTATCTATTAAAAATTCTACTAGTTTCAAACTAGTTGCCAAGCCTACTCCTGCTCCTGCAAACAGAAAATTTGCTTTCAGTTTGAAACAAAAATAAAAAATTGCAGCTCCCCCTGTAAAGCTGGGTGGTGATGAAGACGATGAAAATGAAATTCAAGATGGGAAAAGGGTCTTGGACATGCACTCAAAGAGACTAAAGCTGGAGGCATCAAATGCCTCTGAGGATTTTCAAGCCCGCCCCCAAAAGGTAACTAATGTTGCCTTATCATTCCTTTTCTACTCAATTTCTTAGTAGATGCCACAACCATCGTTTTGAGAACCCTAGTTTCCATGAAATCCCAGACTTAACCATGCACATGCATAAGCAAAGGGGTTTCAAGGTCTCTTAATTTCAATCACTTATTTTTGGTTGTTTGTAGTCAAATAGAACTTCATAAAATTCCAATAGATTTTAACGAGAAATGAACAAAAGAATTTTTAAAATATCTCGGACTTCGGTCTTGGTGAATGCTCTCCCTATTATTCAACGAGTTTGACATTATCATTTTTTTCCAAAGAGTAGTAAATGATACCTTGATCAATTGTATAGTGTTGTTCTTTAAGCATATGTTTTCATCTTCTTGGTTTCATTTGCTAGGTATTAATCAATATTGTAAATGACCTACAACACAATCTCCACCTAATGATCCAGAGGTAAATAAATTTTCTAACAAGTTAGCATGTTTTGTGGCAAAACATGGGAGAAAGTTTGAAAATATTACTAGGAAAAAAATCCTAGCGATACACCTTTCAGGTATGTGATTTCTAACTTTTATGACACTTCTATTGAATATAAATGTTAGAAATTATGTCATTATAGCTAAGTGATAGCCTTGTATATCGATATTTTAATAACTTTAAATACATTTGTCTTAATTGATTGCCAAAATATCCTGATGATATTAGCTACTATTAGAGTATACACAGATGCTAGTTGATGTGATTGAAGGAATCAATAGAATCATTGTTTGGTCATAATGATAATTTCTATTTATGTAGATTGGATAAAATTTTCTATTGTTTTCAGTAGTACACTGTATCAGCAAATTATCAGTAAAATATTGGATCCAGGGAACTGGATTCTCTTCCCAACTATCCTTATTTGCCTAATTTTCCAATTTTGGATTTGGTACACATAGGTATTCACTATTCTATATCCAACCATTTCATTGTAAATAATGTTAATTGGATTGTAAGGCCACATCTGATTGAAATTGAAAGCTGCTAATATCTTTTAATATTCAAGACCTTCATATTAGAAAGTACAAAGTGACCAAAATCAAAAGGAACAGGGAGGTAGGATTTATGTTATGAGTTCATCTACTAATGTTGTCAACTAAATCACAATATTTGCACTTCATTGATTAAAAGACACTTGTGTTGAGATATTTTGGCTAATCTTCACTTGTGGCCATGTGCCATCCCACTATGAGGGTAATTGAGGCCCTTTATTTGTAAACTTGTGGGTTGTTAAACCATTATTACACGTTATTGTATTTTATGGTAAGGTCGTCCTAGTTTATTTCTTAGGGATAGCACCTTAACCCTAGTGAAGTGGTATAAATACCCCACCCATGTCATTTGTAATATCATATGATTCAAGTAAGATTTAACCATTCTTTAACTTAAAATGCCCGCAAATGCATCTAAATGCCCGTAGGCTCTAGGAGGAACACTCAAAATGTTTGTAGTCCATGGGGAATATATCTCAATTTATGAGTAGATGGTTGCAGGACATAGGAAGTGGACACAGAATTCCCACACACAAAAATCAACTTTGGAATTAAATACTGATGGGGTTCAACATTTTCCTAAGAGACTTGAAGTTGTTCAAAATGATGATGCAAAATGATGGTGTGCTATTGATAGCATGCATGAAGAAGAGGACTAGAATGAAGAAGCAAAATTCCAGCCAAGCTATCCAAATGCTGGCCAGTCATTGAATATGCCCACCAAACTAAATAAGATGCTCTCTAAGGTCACCTAAATGTATTCCAATTCACTTAAATTCCTACCAATGTACTAATGTTCCATCCATTGATAGCACGCATAATGAAGAAGACTATAATGAAGAAGCAAAATGCCCTCCAAGCTAAGAAATTCACGCCCGTCAATGAATATGCCTGCCAACCTAAATAAGATGCCCACCAAGGTCACCTAAATGCCTTCCAAGGTCACCTAAATGCCTTCCAAGGTCACCTAAATGCCCACCAAGGTCACTTAAATGCCCACCATTTCACTTAAAGTGCTCGCCAATGCACTTAAATGCCCACCAATGCCTGCCAATGTCCACTAATACACCTAAATGCTCTCCAATGGCCTCCAATATACTTAAAATGCCCGCCAATGCATATAAATCCCTGCCAATGCACATAAAATTCTCGTATTCTCTAGGAGGTGCACTTAAAATTCCCACCATGGGGAATATATCCTAATTTATTAGTAGATTCCCATATGCCATAGGAAATGGACACATAATTCATGCACATAGAAATCGAATTTGAAATTAAATGATGATGAGGATCAACATTTTCCTAAGAGACTTGAATGTTGATATTGTGCTATTGATAGCTTCTATATTTTTCATTATGGTTTGAGTCCCACATTGAAATCATTAATGCATCTAGGATTTAAAAAACTATTGTTATGTACTTAATGTTTTTAGTTTCCCACTATCATTTGCAATGAATACTAAAGATGAAAAACCTCCCCTACTATGTTGGAAATGACCATGATAAGTTACATGGGATATGATGCCAAAATGAAAATAAGTACCTCATTCATATAGATCAAAATTTAGAATCTTATTTTTCTAGGAATCCAATGTGCATTTATCATTCTTCTTTTAGGTCACATGTGAGAATCACTAACCTTGTTAGAAACTATAAAATCTATATTCCAAACAAAAATTAAGATTTTGTGGCAATGCAAACACCTAAGAGATCAGTGAGGGGAATCACAAAATCTAGAAAGAAGTAAAATCCTCTGAAAAAGAATACTAGCATACCTCTGTTCTAGCAATTCCCATGAAATTATGATGTCTACAATATTCAAGGCAGGTGCGTAATTGACACTATCTCTAATCATTTCCGTAGCTTCCCCAACTTATTTGAGCATCTGAACTATATCCTACTTATGGTTTGGTTCTACTTGAGAGAAAACTTGGCCACCGAGTTTTGACAAGATTTTAACATGCTTACCTATAGGAAGTGCCATGAATTCTTTTCCAGTAAAACTTTTATAAATGAGATTTTGTCCTTCCTATAACACACCAATTTCCTGACATATGGCTTATGTTGTGGTCTTGTTATAACCAATAATCACCATTACTCGAATACATGTGTCTCTACAATCATCTATTGACTTGTGAAATTCTTCATGAGGAGGATCCTGTTAAGTTCACTTAAGTTGTATCAGTATGTTCTCTAAAATTAAGACAACACCTTGAAAATAATAGGAAGCCTACCACAGACCCAAGAGAAAAAAGGAAGGAGAATAAATTATAGAAAGCTCTGTTATAGGCTATAATTCAAACAACATATAAGGTCAAAGGTAAGAGACAAAAAGAGACAAAAAGATGGGCATAATAAGCCTTAAAAAATGCCAAAACATACTCTTATTCCAACAAGGCCAACAAAGATAAGGTTTCTTTCTAGATTAGAATAATTGGTTGGTTCCAGCAATTTCACACGAGCATGATGTTTCTCTCCATCATAGTCGCTAAACTCTCCAAAATATTCCTTGTATACCAAGCCCAAAAAATAGAGATCCTTCAAACTCATTTGGTCCAATAATAAATCCCTTGATGCATGGTCCGATTCAATGATTCATCCATCTGCAAGTTGTTGAAAAGCACTCCTTTCCAACAAAATTTTCACATCACCCTTCCCAAATGCTAAAAATTGATATCACTAAATAGAAAAAACCTAACATTTCTGCTAGTGCAAAACACAAGTTAAGAAAAAAAAATGCAAAGTATCAGGCCACTTTATATCCATGGTCTTGATAACCTTTCCAGAGATAGAATATTAAGCTACATATATTTCAAGTATTGATTCCCATGTCTATCATATAGTCTTCTGTGATCATTCCCATGGCAATTTTTTCGAGGAATACTCAAATTATACTATTTGGTGGATAGTTTAGTATATAAAACTCTACACGACTAGGGTTTATTAACATATTTTGTGTTCATTTGTCTATTGAGTTTTAAAAATTGATTTTAAACTGCTTTCTGCAAGTGGTTCTACTTGTTAGGGTACAAAGATGCAATGTTGGCACAATTAACACAACTCATGTTGTTTCCATGATAGATACTCTACAGTTCATTGAGGATTTCAGAATATCAAGACACTCCATCCAAATTGAGGTAAGGGATTTTGAAGATACACTTTATGTTCAGTTCATTTATGGTTTTCTTCCTCACATCAAAACTCAAATAGAACTCTTCCCAATCTATCTAGAGGATAAAGCCATTCAACTAGCTTCCAAATTCAAAGCGAAGACTCAAGTTAATCATCCTTCCAAGCATTTTTTATAGCTCTTAGATGAAAAGGGTTTTCCTTCCCCTGCCTTCTCAACTTCCATTGGTTCTTCTCAAGATACAACCAGTCCTACTGACCAAGGGAAAAAGTTATAATTCTCTTATCATTGGAAATATGGTCATGCTGATGATGAAGCCATTCCTTGCAAGCTAAAAAGGATGAGGTTTTCCTTGTTGAATTACAACAACAAATGGAAGAACCTTCCCCTGAGGATCAACCATGTGAAATTGAGTTCCATGATACAATTTCCTCCAGTACTTCACGGATTATCATGGTTAACCATTGTATTAATATTGAGTGAGAAGTACTCTTCACTCACACTTTCAAGATTGGGCAAAAACACATCAAATGATCATGGACAATCATATCCAAAATAACCTGGTTTCTCAGTAGTCTACTCACAAATGATCATGGACAATTTCTTCCCATAGTAATGCAATTAGATGATCTAATCGTTTATATTTTATTTTTCTGTCCTTGTTTCCATTCAATCAATAGGTGCAAGGCATCCAATTGTTAGATTTTCATGCGTTTGTTGTTAAATATGTTTGAATCATACCATGTGAGTAGAAGAATCTTGCTATTGCATCAATATATGTGAGATGAATTTTTTTCCAGAAGTGCTTCGAAAAAACATACTCCGACGACTTCACCATAAACAACAAACTTGCTCTGACTTGGATGCTATGTCTCAAGGGTATCTATAGCCCAAAACCACTTGGGGACTTCACTTGAACTCATCCCTTTTAAACCTGTTCTACAACAATGATAAGGGAACTAGGTGGATAGCTTAACACTTCGATAACCTCACCTCCGAACCAATGTTTTAATGGCAATAAGGGTATATAATTCATTCACTGGATTTTTCATTTACTTATATTTGTGCATGTGAGGAAGTTACACTAATCATGATATTTGCAGAAGAAGGAAGTTACACGAATCATGATCTGATAGAGATGAATACTGGAAATCGCAGGTATATTCCCATCTCTATCTCTGGACTAGCTCTTCTACGGGCACATTACCTTATCAATTCATCTTTCCCATTACCGCTAAGGTCAGGATGATGATGGATAAGGATGCACCTTACTACAGCTGCAGGTGAGTCTTTGCGTGCCTAAAATTCCTCTCTGTGTGTGCTACAATAAAAAAATAAAAAGATTGCCTGCATTAGTGAGCCCATATCGGTCCTAGAAATGGCCCACCCAATTCCATAATTTGAACCTGAAGATGATAAGCTAATAAGTAAGGATTAGTAAGCTCCGATGAGTAGTTTACAGGTAGGGTTCAAGGGTTGGCTTCATTAGAGTAAATTTGGGTAAAAAATGGGCCTCCTAAGGAAAATTATAAGAAAATAATAAAATAATAGTAGAGAGAGAGAGTAAAAAAACTATTTTTTTGGATTGTATTTTCAACTTATCTCCTTGTAGGTTTACTGAAATTTCAAGCGGGAGGACTTGTTGCATGCATAATTAAATTATGCATCCAACCAGTACAAATGTTGCATTCTTTTAACAACGTCCACACCATGAAAATTTGAAAATACATAAAAAAACGTGTTTCTAGTGAGAGAAAACATGTTTTTTAATGTATTTTCAATTTTTCATGGTGTGGATGTTGTTAAAAGTATGCAACATGGGTACTCGTTGGACGCATAATTTAATTATGCATCCAATGTGTCCTCTTGCTTGAAATTTGAGTAAACCTACAAGGAGATAAGTTGAAAATACGATCCAAAAAAGTAGTTTTTATTTTTTCCCTCCAATTTTTTTAGGTGCTCCCTTTTTGAATTTTAAAGCATTTTGATTGGCTAATACATGATGACATGGAAATTGTATTATTTTTGGAAGTCCCATTTTATGTTTATGTTGCTCTACATTCATACCAGTTCCAATCCTAAACTTAAAAGAAAATTAAAATGTCCTACCAAACGTAAAGAAACATCCTAAAATGACTTCTACACCCCCTCTGAGACTGGAAAGCACCAGCCCAAACATAGAGGATTGATGGTGACATTGATTCAATGTAACTATAGTTATTATGTGGATCTATTGGGATAGGTTTCCTAATAATATGAGGAGAGAGAGATGAACTATTGTTGGTGTCGATCCTTGAAATCTCCATCCATCGATCATAAGAATCATGATTTTGGGGTATGATTTTAAATGGAATTGACCACATGAAAAGCTGGCTCAAACAAATTATGAAGCCCCTTCAAAAAGAAGTACTAACTAATAGATGAAAAAATACAGAGAGACAAGTATTGGAAACAATAATCAGCTACAGGTGGTCAAGGTGTTTCTATCCTCCACATGGGCACATTACTTCTGATCTCTTTTACCATCTGGTTGCTAATTTAAATCAGGGCAGACCCCCTAATAATAATGATTATTAAAAATTAGGCAATGTCGACTTATCTTAGCCAATCCAAAATTCCTCAAACGATTACCTAACAAATCCTTATCACCATTACAACGGATCTCACCATTGGTTAGCAAGGGCATCATCTTCTGGTTGATACTCATAAAAAATCCAGGTAGCAACACACTAAAATTTTGTTTCACTGTTGCATCTATTTTCTCCTCTGTTGCATCACCTGATTTATCACAAAAGGAACCAAATCCAGTTTCATCTGTGGAGGAGGGTACAGTGACTAGTAAAGGAGGGGAGATTATTGAACCTATTAGATAAAATCAAGTGGAGCCTAAGAAGACTACACAAATAAAAGAATCCGATTCAGAATTAGAAACCTCATCAAATGAAGAGCAAGAACTTTCAAAGGGGATTTAGTTCAACTTGTTGAAGAGAAAGAGGATTTATTGAAAGAAATCCACAACGAGATTAAGGTGATGAAAGAGAAGGTTCTTCGGAGTTATGTTGAAGTAGAGAATGTCATGGATAGGGAAAGGAGTGAGGCATAAAGTACAAAAACGTTTGCAATACAGGTGTTCTTTTTGTCAACCTATGGGAAGCTTATGAATGCTATGTGCAACATTTTAGAATCACATTAAGTTTTTTTTGTTGAATTTCTTGTATTGTTTGTCAGTGAGCTATATTGTTTGAAAGATTTTAGATGTGGTCAAATAAGAGCTAATTACAGTTCTAATGTACTTTTGATATATAATATTTTCCAGAGATTTGCCAAGAGCCTCTTATATGTTGTTGATAACTTGTCAAGGGCATCATATGTTGTTAAAGAAATATTTAGTAAGATAGATGCATCCAAATATTCAAGTGGAGTAGTGCCACTACTGAAAACCCTCTTGGAAGGAGTGGCAATGACTGAAAAACAACTTTCATATGTAATTTAAATAATTTATTCTGTAACTTGGTTTTGCTTTCAAACTTGATCCGCATTAATGATGTTAGAACAACATAGCCACCTACTTTTCCTCCCCACTATTGTTGTTTACTGTTCAGTATAATTTAAATTTGAAATTCGAGGGTTTTGTATATGAGAATCTAAATTATGTATATGGATTTCAGGTGTTCAAAAAACATGGAATGGAAAGGTTTGAACCACTAAATGATCAGTTTGACCCTCATACTCACATGCCAGTATTTCAAGTTCAAGATGCGAGTAAGCAGCCTGGCAATGTGGCTTTGGTTTTGAAGGTAGTGTTTATTGACTCATCTCTTGTTGTTTTGCATATAATGTAAACAATCTCATTTTAATCAACTCAAACTTCTTTTTGAATCTGATCAATATGGACTGTTAATATTGATGATCAATGCAAGCATAACCACTCACTTGTAAGTTGTACCCCAAAGGGTATTTTATTGCATGTTGACAGATATTGGACCTATTGGGTTTTCAGGACTTTCATAGCTAGTGTTGTATTCTATCACAACCTTTTACCATATATCA
This sequence comes from Larix kaempferi, assembly GCA_027924585.1. Lineage (NCBI taxonomy): Eukaryota > Viridiplantae > Streptophyta > Pinopsida > Pinales > Pinaceae > Larix > Larix kaempferi. The sequence goes on from BSBM01000761.1 coordinate 14,757,330, forward strand.
ATAATTCCCCAAGTCTTAAATATGTACATGTGCTGCATGCAAGACAAGTGCTCGACATGCATGGTAACAAATTGGTTGCTTAGGCATATATAAACTCTTGTTGGGAGAAACTATTATTTTCTTGTTGCACTGAATATAGAATCCCTAGAAGTTCACTACTTAGAAATTGCAGTAAACAACTTTCCAAATTCTATGGGAGATTTGCAATGTAAGCTGAGTATACCTAGAGCCATGTCAGCAATTCTGCAATGACAGTTTGAAACAACCAAGGGCTAGTCTCAATTAGAGCCGAGAAAATATAGACTTATGTAGGTTGTTGGAAATATGTAGCAACTGTAACATGCCTACAAGGTAGATAAATAGGATCGTAATAAATCAATAATAGGAAATGCCTTACTTAATAAAATTATATAAGTTGAATAACTATAGCAGGAAGAGGTATCATGACAACATGGATAACTAGCTTTTATAACATGATCCCAGAGGCTTTGTATTTCAATCTAACAATACATTTTCTAATTTAGTATAGGGAGTTTATGTTATGGAATTATTTGAAGTCAGCCATAACTGTGTTATAGTGTTTTCTATGAAGGCTTTCCAACATTTTTTACATTTGGTATATTGGTCTTAACATTTTTATTAGTATAGGATATAATTTATATATTAGGTGTTGCTAAGATACATGGCTCTAACACTATTTCTTCTATGACAGACATAATATTTCGTCAACTATTTAAGCATGTAATGTAGATGTGCAGTTGGCATTCTTAGCGTATCTACCAGTTTTGATATTTTCAAGCTACCTTTATCTAACAAAAATCAATCTTGAGGTGGAAGAGAATATGGGTGGGATAACGTGGTTACCCTCGTCAACCTGGACCTTATGACAGCAATTGTAAATAATAAAATCAATTAATCAGCACACGGTGTGGACTCATACTCAATTGGTATGTTTATTACAACTCATTACACATGCCATTTGGCAATTTCCTGTCCAACAACAGGATGTTTTGAATCTTTTATGTCTGGCTGACATGATTGCATCATGTGTTTGTACGGAGCAAGGAAGGTGCCAGCAGTCTTCCACTTTCAATTACAAATTATGTTCCTATTTGTTAATTGCCTCACGTTGTCTTATGGTAAAAACACGTGCCAAGTATGTTTTGAATTATTGAAGAGCAATGATGGAGTAGACAAAATGAGCAATTGAATGCTTATATTGTCTTCTGTTGAAAGCCAGAGAAGAATGGATCATAAATTCATCTCAGGGAAGAGTTGCAAATGGTCAACAGAGTTTCCAATCTTCCATATCTTGAGGTTAAGTATAGATTTTGGCCTTCTAACACTCATTTTTTTGTTACAGAACAAATAACATTTTGACAGGAAATTGGATAGTATTTTGGTGCTACCAACTCGCCGATTTTGGTATGTGAAGAGATATACGAATTTACATATAGCATCACTTCTATAGAGAATTCCCTAGTAGGATTGAGTTCAGAATGTCAGTCATAGGTAGATATTTCTAGTTATGTTGCAGTAAGTTCATCGTACATGATCTAAGGGTGTCTTTTTGTGAATGTACAATTTGATGCAATTTTCATTCTAGTTACGGAACTATATGATGTTTTGAAAATTATTTTTTATCTTTCATTTAGGCTTGACCTATTTATTTGACCAATTCTAGAGAGATGGCATTTGGTTGTGGACATATGGTGAGTATGTAGAATACTAAACTTCATTCTTTTCTTGTGAAATTTCCTGCATAAGATCCAAAGAGATGATGTAAACCTCACAATGAAATAATTTAGGAATAATAGAAGAAGAGACAAGCAATAGAACTTAGATCCAAAGAAACTCTGATTGAGGCAGAATAATTACACATGTTACTATTAACATAATAATGAACTGGTAAATATACAATGCTGAGTATGAGGATTCAAATTCACTAGGTTGAATTTGAATTGGCCTTCATGCACAGATCCATAATTAGTGGAGAGTCATCAATGCCTAACTAGGAGTCCACCTTCTCATCAGTAAAGTCATCAATGCATAAGTAATGGTCAACCGGGAGTCAAACTAAGTCTAACTAAGTGTGGTTGGTGTAACTAGAACATGGAAGCACTAATGTAGTGAAGGAGGCTCAGTGGAGGGCGCAGATGGAGCTAACTGGAGTCAAAATAGGTTGTCTAGTCACACTGGAGGTCCATCGGAGTGGTAAGGTCAGTTAGGAGTCAGTTAATCCTTAAATCAAGGAAAGAACTGAAGATAACTGAACTAAACTGGACTGGTAGGTGAAGAAAGGCTCCCTTCTCATGTAGTAGGTGAAAGGAGGGTGCACTAAGCTCTAGGAGAGCTGAAACTGATCTAAAAGAAGCTGCGGGGGCTAGTTTGTTGAGGGCTAGGTGTTGGTGCTGATGACTAGGATGCATGTAAAATGCATGCAAACCCTAATTTTGCATGCATGACTAAAAATGAAAATGACAGAAAATATAGGAGGACTAGGATGGAGTATAGGAATATCCTAATACCCCCCCTTAATCCATCCTAGGCCCTGGTAACTAGGACCAAAGGTCACCCATACAATCAATGAAATGATAGAAAAATAAAGAACTGTCCATAAATTGAGGAAATGGGGAAAACCTCATGGGAAAAATACCCCCCTAAAAAGAACAGTAAATAACTCAAGGAACCATCATACTATGCAGAAAAGAAAGAAGCTTTCATCAGTGAAAACTTTTGCAAAAGACTTGGCAAGCTGATCCCCTATAGGAAGGTCTCCCACTGTGTGGAGGATGAAGCAAGTCTTTCCAGAACTCTTTCTGTATCTGGAGCGAATGGAACATGAGGAGTCTTCCCAAAAGATGGAAGAGAGAACCTCATCATCATGTTGCATCTCTCATGGAGAAGTGGATGGCATAATGCAAGGTTGGCATGATGCTGAAGTCTAGTAGTTCTGTGATCATATAACTCATCAACTGTGTTCTCAGTAGTAGCAAGGTTTGTGTGAGCCCATATTGACCTTGAATCTGGACTGAGAATAGGTGTTGGTTTTGGATCTGAATCTTCTTGAACCATGATTTCAACATCAAAATCTTGATCTTCTTCTTCATTAGAAGAAGAGGAGTCACTGTGATCTTCATCAGAATCTGAAGGAATAGTTGGAGAGAAAGGTATGAAGTTTGAGAATTCATATGCCTTTGAGGCATGATTAGCAATCCCATTCACTATAACCTTTCCAGTGTAGATTTCTGTAATCTCTACTGTGTTTGGACCAAAAATAACTTGCTTTGGTGATCCTGTATGAGTCATTTGATAAACTGACAACAAATTAGCTGTAAGAAAAGGAACAAATAAGACATTTTGAACTTACCATGCTCCATATGAACTATTCCCAATCCTTTGGCAGAAATATGAGAGTTGTCTCCCATGTGAATGGTAGGCCCATCTTGGAGATCCAAAGAGGAGAAGGATTCTTCAGATGCAATCATGTGGTTGGAGGCTCCAGAATCTATGAGGAGGGATTTTGTCTTTGAAAATCCAGCCATCAATGCATGACAATCATCAGATCCACTTCCAGAATCAGACATCTTTGCTTCTTTTGGAACAACAATTTGGTTTTGTTCAAGAAGCTTGGTTAGAAGATCAATCTTCTTGTGCATGCAAGCACTTTCAGGATGGTTTCCTCTCTTGCAGTAGGAACAATTTGGTCTCTTTGGTTTGTCATTCTTGGATCTTGAATGTTTCTTTCCTTTGTCCTTTTACCTCCCTTTTGCATTCGCTCCACTTGATTCACTAGCTAAAAGAGCTAGATCTTTGGAGGTTTTGATGGCATCCATTTGAAACAATTTGTCCTCTTCTTGAATGAGGGCTTGAGTGAAGGATTCTAAGGTAGGAAACTTCCATCTAGGGATTGACATTTGCCCAGAGTGGAAAGTAGATACAAAGATATAGAATTGAGATCCAAGTTTGCTCAGAATGGAAAGCACGAATTGCTCATCACTCTTAGTGATGCCACAATGCTTGCATTGTACAACCAAATTTTTAAATTTTGAGAAGAATGATTGAATGCTCTCGAAATTGCTAGGTTGTAGGGAAACCAATTCATTTTCAAGAATGTAGCCTCTTAACCCATCTTGTTTGCCAAAAAGACTCTCCAATTTGGTCCATAATTCTTTTGGAGACTTCAATCCTTCAGCATGGAACAATAGATCTTTGGACATATGAAGGCATATGAATCCAAAGGCTTCATCCAATTTGTTTAGATGCTTGATTCTTTCTCTAGCTATATGTGGTGTGGCATCTCTTTCATAAACCAATCTTTCAAGCTGTTTGTTCATCAAGTGAATCTTCATCTCACTCTTCCATTCGAAGTAATTGAAGGGAGTGAGGATCATGGGAGAAATAAAAGAAGAAGAAGAACCATTCAAATTGCTCATATTTGACTACTGGAACAAGTGCAAATAGAAACTACTGAATCTGCTACTGCAACTGCTGGAACTTCCAAAAACCTGCAAAAAAATCTCAAGAATGGAGGTAGAATATACTCTCAAATGGCTCTAATACCATGTGAAATTTCCCACATAAGATCCAAAGAGATGATGTAAACCTCACAATGAAAGAATTTAGGAATAATAGAAGAAGAGACAAGCAATAGAACTTAGATCCAAAGAAACTCTGATTGAGGCAGAATAATTACACATGTTACTATTAACAGAATAATGAACTGGCAAATATACAATGCTGAGTATGAGGATTCGAATTCACTAGGTTGAATTCGAATTGGCCTTCATGCACAGATCCATAATCATTGGAGAGTCATCAATACCTAACTAGGAGTCCACCTTCTCATCAGTGAAGTCATCAATGCATAAGTAATGGTCAACCGGGAGTCAATCTAAGTCTAACTGAGTGTGGTTGGTGTAACTGGCACATGGAAGCACTAATGTAGTGAAGGAGGCTCAGTGGAGGGCACAGATGGAGCTAACTGGAGTCAGAACAGGTTGACTAGTCACACTGGAGGTCCATCGGAGTGGTAAGGTCAGTTAGGAGTCAGTTAATCCTTAAATCAAGGAAAGAACTGAAGATAACTGAACTAAAATGGACTAGTAGGTGAAGAAATGGGCCCTTCTCATGCAGTAGGTGAAAGGAGGGCCACTAAGCTCTAGGAGAGATGAAACTGATCTGAAAGAATCTCCGGGGGCTAGTTTGTTGAGGGCTAGGTGCTGGTGCTGATGACTAGGATGCATGTAAAATGCATGCAAACCCTAAGTTTGCATGCATGACTGAAAATGAAAATGACATAAAAGCTAGGAGGACTAGGATGGAGTATAGGAATATCCTAACATTTCCTGTTTTCATTTGGTAGAAAAGATTTCATAAATGCTTCAGTTACATTTGTAAAACGTTTTGTACATAGTAGCTTGTTAGTGGATGCTAATAGGAAGCCATCTTTCATCAACATCATCCCAATTCATTTTTTCCTTATATAAAATGATTCCATACAAATATGAAAATAAATGAACACACAATTCAGTAAAGTGCCTAATGCACATGTGCTTCCACAAAAATTGACAATAAAACTAGACTAGATATTTTGCACAAGTCCAACCTCGGCTCATAGCTATGAATTCATTGCTTTCACAAATGGTCTATAGAAGGTAATATGACTTATATTATTTAGGAGGAGAGTTGGGTTTATATAACCTAGCATTCGATAAATTGTCGCAGCATTTTTCTAGGACAGAACTTTTCCAATTGAGCTACTACTACCCTTGCTTTGCTATTTTTTATGTGTCATATTTTATCCAATTAATATCTTAGTCTAAGGAAGGATCCTTAGTAGCCAAGAGGTTGGCTCTTCTTTTTTTTCATTCATCCTCATGGAAGCCTTTGTTTTGTGCTAGTAGTGTGGCATCTAGCATAGGCATCAAGGATGATGAAATTGGTGACTTTTTGCTTGAAGATTGAAATCTTGTACTTGAACTTGAAACTCAAAGCACTTGTTAATGTTTTGAGATATGTGAACATGAAATGAAAATCCATTTATTCACTCTAAGGTAAAATGGATGCAAACATAATTGAACTCACATTGGGAGGTGAAATTAGGCAAACTCTCTAGATAAAAACAGAACTTATTTAGTGAAGCCTTAGATATGATAAAAAGGGTCTACAATAAATTATTAAAGTGTCCCTGAATTAGACATTAGATTTTTTGTTGGTTGTAGGTTGAAAAGGCTTCATTATTTATTAACTATTATAGCTACGAGTTTGATTAAAGAATATCTACTAATGTGGCTAGAATGCATTAGTCTAGTTAGGGGAGAGTTTAATTAATAGCATTCAAATTGGATTTCTTCATTTAGGAGGCCTTGAGTGAGGTTCTTTGGTTAGGATACTTTTCATTGGAGGGCATTTATTTAGGAGTCCTTGCATGGAGTATCTACTTGGACAAATACATCCAGGGCTTGTACATGGCCCTAAACATTATTGCATTTGTTGACACATCCACAACTATGACCACAAGTATACAAATGTCATTGGTTTCACTTGAACCATGGTAAATTTAATAGTAGTATCTTACTTTCATTGACCTAACAAACCACCATTTACTCTGACTTTCATTTATTATTATTACCTTTCATCTTAAAAATATCAAATAATCAATATCACCAACAATTATTAAGTGGTACTTAGGAAATGAAATGATAAAAGGAATAAAAATTTATGGAGAAAGTAAGAAACCCTCATTACACCATCACTGGAGATATGCCCCCTGTCAGAGGCATGTGAGCAATGTATCATGTTGACAAGATCCATTAAGGGGATGTTTGGCTAAACTATTGTAAGTTAACCTCTCTAAAAACAAATATTAATTAAAAATACACCTAAATTCTAGGTATTTTCTAATTATCTCATCGTTCTACATTCTTTGATTTCCATGTTTAGTTAAAGGATTTTTAAATATTTGCTTCTTGCTTCCTTACCTTTGTTGGTTATCTGTTTTTTGTGATTCTCTTGGCAACTGTCTCTTTTCTTCCACACCTCAAGCTAATGCTACCTCTCTGCAACCTACAGTTTTGTCAGAGTTTGTCAGTTTGAATTTTTGAGCTTGATTGATTGATATGTTTTTCATCTGTCCCATGCATTTCTTATTATTAGTTTACTGGACCTTGATACTAGAAATTTGTCAAAGTAAATATTGACAACTTGGCTAGGTCTAATTAATAAGTATGATGTCAGATTCTCTAGCTGACAACAAAAATCAAATTTAGAAAAAAAAAACACAGACAAACTTGCTTTTAAATTTATTTGCATGGTGTCTTTACTGGGCTTCCCATTAGCATATGTCCATCCTATGGCTCTCATTTCATGGAATAATGAGGTTAGGTCTCCATAGTGTGATCCATAGTGTGTAATTCTCTATCCTCATCCCATATTTATAAGTTTCTATGAACATTATTTCATGGGTATGGGATCCCATAAGAAACTCATAATCTATTATTTCCCAACCTAATCTACAATTTTCCTGGGCACGATTCTACTTTTTGGCTATCTATATTATGAGTCTATTTACCTAGGTTGTAATTTATGATTTTCCACCTTCCTGGCATTCCAATATTAATCATCCATTTTTCACTGACAGAAACCACTTGAATCTTAGTAAGTACAAGATCATTTTGGTTAAATATGTTGTAGTGAAGTTGTTCACTGTATCGCACAGTACATTTCAAAATTTTCAGAGGGACAGAGGTTTCATCCAATGGGTCACTTTAGTTTTACAAATAATCACTGAATTACAATTATATCCTAATTCTCTGAGCCATTAACCAGGAAAAATTGCAAGCCATAAGAACATAAACCAAATACAGCTAAAATGAAAGCCATATGAACATAAACCAAATAAATCTAGTCCCATGTAAGTAGTTTGCACACTTATCGGAATACAGAAAGAGCCAACAGGTTTAACTCTCAATGTTGAGCAACAGTTTTGTATATGTATATAAACTTATTGGAGTGTAGTTTTCTATTAGGTGTTAACTGTTGAACCATTTGGTAGATTACTTTCCCGATGTACTTGCTTTAGATTGGAACCTAGAAATTTCATTCAGTTGAATGCAGAAATATGTATGTTGTCTTATGAATTTCTCCTTTTTAGAAGCAGTTGTTCCTTCCTTCAAGCATCAAACTACTTTATGGAGGTCATCTGCATCTTGTTCAAGCAAAGTTGCTTTTCATGCCTTCCCACTATAGTAGAAGTGAAGGGCTACATGCACTGCATTGAAATATTGTGTTTTATAAATCTAGTTGAAATGGTAAAAACCTCTGTCCAATATGAATATGGTTGTAGCTGGCAGGCATAGAACTAACAAGAAAGAAAAAGGTTTTCTTTGAGAGTTAACGACAGGAAACAGTTCTATTAAGGCTCTCCAAAGTGAGATCAACTTGGATGATGTTAAAAAACTTATCGATGAGTTGTTGTATATGACATATGTAACTCACAATGTCTTTTTCTTAACCTTTGTGCTTTATTTAAGATGTTGTCCAAGTCTTGCATTTGTAGCTTTAGTAGGAATCGGGATAATGCATATTGCTTTTATATTCATTTTGTTTAACAACAACAGAAATTGAATCCAATGAATTTACATAAATACTCCATCAAGTTGGTGATACTCGTAGGGAAAATAGAGTTGGTTGTTCAAGGACATTGGTTTATGGATTTTCACTGAATCCAAATACTCTATCATGCTTTCCCTGGCTCGCTGATGTCTTCTGTTTGTTGATCATCCTGTGCAAACTGGGTGGTAATAGATTTCATTGGAGAAGGATCTCACACTTTTATTGTTGAACTGAAGGGCCATAAGCATGCCTAGAATGTAATTACAATTGTTGTTAAAATTATTATCTCTACATTCTGCTTCCAAATGTGCTACAGGAAACTTAGAAAACAAGGCTGAGAGAATTATGCTTTAGGGCACATTTTCCACAGAGGTACTTGCTGGGATAGACTGCTTGGGATTCATATCAGGAATGCCTTACTGCCAGGTCTAAATTGCAAACTCATAATTTTGTGAGAAAGATTCTTGGAATGACACCATACTGCCCAAAATTCTTGAGAATCCCTTCTTGCTGATTTGAAGTGATTGTACATAATATTTTTATTTTATTAATGTCCATGAATGACCACAAAAGTAGGTCAATGGGACCCAAAAGTAGATGCTAAATTATAAAACAAACTAAATTACTGAATAAAAGAAATAGCCAAAGGCATATGCATATACAACATGATGAAGGTTTACTAATGCTCATCATAAGAGTAGGCCCTCAATGCTTGTTTTCAACAGTGAACGTTTTTTAATAAGTTCAGTTGCAGGTACTTGGTGATATGCCACGAAAATGTCTTGAATTTACATGGAAAGTTCCACCATTGGAGTCACTTGGCATTGCTCCAGGAATGAAAGTTTTGGATGCTCTCAGATGAGTTCTTCATCTTCCACCTATGTGTTCAAAGCTTTTCTTAACAACTAAGGTAGGAGGTCAAGTTGCTTGAGAGTTCATGTTTCATTTTTTTTTAACAAATTTGAAAAAGAATCCCAAGATTGTAAAATAACATCTCTTGACTAGTTATTTTGACTTGCTTTGGTATTTTTTTTTGCTATTGGACTTTCTACTTGAACTTAAAGCATATTTTTAAGAATGCATGGCCATTTGGCAGGTTGATCGTTGTGTCACAGATCTTGTTTCACAACAACAGACAGTTAGTCCTCTGCAACTTCCACTTGCAGATGTTGTTGTTATTGCTCATGTTGGTTTGTACTATATTTGTTGTTATTGCTCAGATGTTGTTGTTATTGCTTCTCACCTATTTATATTTATATTTTCTTTCGAGCTTCTTTACTTCCTTAATCATCTTATGGTTTGAGAAGAGTTTCTATTTTCTTTAAACTAAAGTATACTTTCTTTTAATGTTAATATATGACAACAATATGTCATTCATGCAGACATATACTGGGTTAAGTGGTGGTGCATGTGCAATTGGAGAGCAACCAGTAAAGGTAGTAGATGGTCATGACTTTTGGATATGAGCAAAATCTCTCTGAGATTTATTTTGAATGTACTTAAACAATTCTTGGTTTCAACAATATCAAAACAATCTCATAATTTTTAAATTTCTAGGGTTTACTAAATCCAAAGGAAATGGATAGGCTAGCAGTGGGGGAGGCTCTGACAAATCTTGTTTGGGCTAAGGTGAGTATATCATGTCAAAATTTTGCTTTCTCAAGACGAGATTTTCAATTTTCCATTGGTCATTCTTGCAATCTTAGGTGAGAAGAGACATTGTTAAACATAATGAAAGTATAAAGCATATGTTTTCCTTAATAATGATATTTGGTCTTATAGAGAAGCACATCATACATGATTTATAGGTTACTTCATTGAATGATGTCAAAGCTAGTGGGAATTGGATGTATGCTACAAAGCTAGATGGAGAAGGTGCATCCATGTATGATGCAGCTAATGCTCTTCGGGATGCAATGATAGAACTTGGGATAGCAATAGACAGTGGCAAAGACAGTCTTTCAATGGCTACACAAGCTGGAGGAGAGACTGTCAAAGCTCCTGGCAATCTAGTAATCAGTGCTTATGTGACCTGACTGGATATTTCAAAGACTGTTACACTAGATTTGAAGGTGACATTTCAAAATGGATTCGAACAAGCAACTCTAAGATTGTGAAGTCTTCATAATTGTCATACTAGCATAATCCACTATTATGTAGCTAGGAGATGATGTACTTCTACTCCATATTGATTTGGCTAAAGGAAAGCACCGTTTAGGTGGTTTTTCCCTTGTTCATGTTTTTGGCCAGGTAAATGCTAAAATATTTATTGTTGGATTGGTGTATTTTTATTAGCACATATCGATACATTATGCAGAGAACAATATATTATGAATGGTTGGATGGACCATTTTGATTTCTTTCTTGGCATCAAGTTTCATGATTAAATCATTCTTTATATTTACAATTTTGTCTTGTAGATTGGTGATGTTTTCACATACCTTGATGATGTTTCATATCTCAAGAGAGCCTTCAATGCAGTCCAGGTGAGGGCCTAACCAAATGGTAATTGGAAACCAATTAATAATTAATAATTGGGTAAATAATATGCTTATGTTATCTAGCCTTTTTTTATTAACTAAATAAATTCAATGATGCAAGAATGGTACTTAACTTATCCCATTATAAAATGGCCTTTGGGTCAATTTTAAAGTCAAACCCATCTCCCTATATGTGAAATTATTAATTTTGTGGAGGTTAAATTAGTGTCAACTTGTAATTTCTTAATGTATCCTATAGCTGCTCCAAGGAAGGATGTAAGAGGGAAGAATTTAGCTATACATAATTTGACTTGCACTTAATCGATTTGCTTGAATGCAATGCTACAAACATTCCTGATAAAATTTTATTGGTCTTATTTAACTTTAAGAAGCAACCATTAATTTATGTTTTTGTTATGAATAAGTACATCATCAAAACATCAATTCTAGTTGGCAATCTTTTTTATTTTCTGCAAGTAATTAGGGAAAGGTTTATATATTATTATTATAATACTGTGCCCTTGGATAAAATGGGCCAAAAGTGAAGTTGAAGATAATTGTATGTATTTTGGATCTCAGACAGGAAAACATCTCTAGCTGTCGAGAGATCAACAATTGATATACAATTAAAAAAAAATTCTTGCAAGTTTGATCTTGTTATATTTTCTATCTGTGAAGGGCAGCAACTTACTTTTGTTCCCGATAATTTGTACAACCATGGATTATTGTACTCATGCATAGTTTGTAAGATCATTCTTCTTTGAATTTTCATCATTGTCACAGTTGAACTACTATATCTTAGAATTCTTTTAGTACTTGAAGCATTATTCTTGAATATGTTTGACATTCATTTTGTTCCCATGCAAAATTTGTTTGAATATCATCATTGTCAAGCAATAACAACTTCTTAAAGGGTGCTAGCTCAATGGTAGAGCACCTGCCTAATTATAGGCAGGAGATTGGTGGTTCGATTCCTCCGTACCCTATCATAAATTAGTGACTAAGAAAACAACTAAATTTGCATATATACGACTATTAGTAGCTAATTTCCAATATCTTATAGTGTGACTAACGCTTAGTCGTATTTAGGATAGTCATTAATATGTTATCATCTAGTAGTTTATTTAGTCATATATTTGGTCATTAATTGTGACAATCAATGACTAAGTCAATGACTAAATCAGTGACTAAATCAGTGAGTATCAATGACTAAATCAATGACTTAATCAGTGACTATCAATGACTAGTAAGTCAACCAATTGATGACTAGTGAAATACGACTAGAGATGAGATAGTGGAAATCGGATACTATTACTCACCGACTCAAAAATAGTTGTTTATAGTCGAATTTTAGACATTAATTTCTCTTTTTGTACTAGTGGCTTCCTGAATTTATGTTGTAGATCAAATAACTTTTCAAGATTTCGTACTCCCTTTGGAATAAAATTTCCCTTACTCATATCTTTATGTTCTAATTCTGATTGGTGTTTATCTTCTTTAATAACTGATTCTTAGAATGTGTTTTCATCTGTCAAAAAGTTGATAATTTTCTCGTCATCATAAAAAACTATCCAAATAGTGATATTATCATGGACATATGGCCTGAAAAGTAATTCAATGGAACATTTGTTATTGGTGGGTACTAAACGTGAAGTAGAAGTAGCTAACAAATCAACAGTAGCATTGTGTAATCTAGGGATGGCATTTATATTAAAAGCATCAAAATTAGATATTAACCATACCTTAGATTGATACCCTTTCCAGTGCAGAGATAAGCAATGAATGGTATTTCTTACTTGTCTAACAACTATCTTTGAATCACCAAAAACCTTCAAATTCTTTACATTTAAGTCAATGGATTTCTCTAGGCCTTGAATTAGAGCTTCATATTTAGCAATATTATTTGTGCATTCAAATTCTAATCTACAAGAGAGGAATTGTCTTTTTCCTTGGGGATCTAAAAGAACCACTAGTACAAAATGAGAGATAAATGACCAAAAAAACGACCAAAATATGCATATAGATGACCACTTTTGAGTTGGTGACCACTGGTAGCAAATTAGAGGTCATTTATTGCGTGACAAAAAATGTGGTCATATTTAGCTTGGTCATTTATAACTTATCTTGTAGTCATATATTTGGTCATTAATTGTCATAATTAATGACCACATTTTTTGTAATGACCAAATTTATGACCACATTTTTTGTCACGTGATAAATGACTGCTAATTTGCTATCAGTGATCGCCAACTCAAAAGTGGTCATTTATATGCATATTTTGGTCATTTGTTGGTCACTTATCTCTCATGTTGTACTGGTGGTCATTTATATCCAAATTTTGGTAATTGTTTTAGTCATTTATCTCTTTTTAGTGGTTTCAGAATATATATAGGACATGGATGAATCAAACCACCAACCTCTTGCCTATAAGGAAGGTGCTCTACCATTGAGCTAGCACCCTTAAATAGAATTCCTTATAGATTGATATGAGAATAAAATTTTCAACTAAATAAATGCCCGCATCCATGAAGAAAAATTCCCACAACCATGATGAAAAATGCCCGCCAGCTTATGGAGAAGATGCCCACCAATAGTGTTAGAAGATGCCCGCAGGAAAATGTAAGGAGTGGGATATTAACATTGGACACACCAAGATGGAGTCTGCATGTAAATACAAATTTTTGAATAACTGAAAAATAAGCATAGGTTCCAATCTAACTGAAAATAACTTTTCTCTTTATTTTGATGATTAACTATCATTTAGAGTGCTTTTCTCCCATTCATTTACCATTAAAATTTTTACATGTGGGAATTTCCATCGTAAAAAAATCAATAAACTACTTTTGTATCCGTTTGGTATCTTAATTGCAAGCCAATTATCATTCTTTGCTAATGTTATATGAGTTTATATTGCAGATTTATAAGTTGGACATCAGTATTCAAAGATTAGGGACACCCCCGTGAGGTTGGCATGCACCAACCCAAATGGAGAGAAGGTTCATCGATGACAAAGTGGGTGAATTTTCCTATAAGTTGTACTAATTTACATTGCTGACTTTCAGAGGTCTCGATCGTCATTACAAGTGCGAAAATTAGTGCTAACAAGAAGTAGGAGTGGGAGGGGCTTCCCACTCAACATAGTGTCTCAGCATACTATAAAAATGTTTTGTGTAGAAAACTACCATGAACATACTTGAAAGTCATTATCTTCAAATATATTGATGTTTCCACGCCAAAATGATGGATCCTTATGTATTTGGGACCAATCAATGTTTCCTAGAAGAACTTCTTGTTTATACTTTGAAGGTAATAACTCCCGTATTTCCTTTCTATTCACCATGCATTTGAATATATACATAATTTTGTGACCTTTGGTTTCCATCTTCCAAAGGGTACGTTAGTGACTCTTTGCCTACCTAACTTATTCAACTTCCTTTATTTACATATGTACATGTGGAGCTATAATCTGCAGATTAAGCTTCCAACATTCCCCCCCTTAATCCGAAGGATATTTTTTAAGACTGAGCATGGTTCTAAATCTTTCAAACTTTTCTCGTCCAAGTGCTTTGGTGAAGATATCGGCAGTCTGATCATTAGTGGAACAATGACGTAAATGAACTGTCTTGGCCTCTACATGATATCGAATCAAATGATAATTTGTGTTGATATGTTTGGTTCGATCATGGAATCTAGGGTTCTTGGCCAACTTGATTGCAAAAGTGTTGTCAATCAAAAGTGGAGTTGAGTCTTCCCGTTTCTGCTGCAAATATTCAAGTATCTTCCTGAGCCACACAATTTCTTCGGTTGCTTTTGTTGTTGCTACATATTCTTCCTTTGTTGTCGAATCTTCTGGAACTAATTGTTTGCATGATCTCCAGGAGATAGTTGATGATCCAAGACTCATTGTGTATCCATAAGTGGATACTCATGTTTCCTTGTGTCCATCAAAGTTTGAATCAAAGTACCCAATACATCTGAAGTCATCCACCTTAGAATAGTTCAGTCCAAAGCCTCGAGCCCCTTTCAAGTATCTTAGAACTCTCTTTGCTGCAAACCAATGCCCTTCACAAGGTTTGTGCATAAATCGTGAAAGAATGCTAACAACATAAGAAATATCTGGTCTGGTGCTAGTAAGGTAGATAAGGATTCGTACAAGCTATTGGTACTTAGTTGCATCCTCGAATTCTCTTCCTTCACTTGATGTGAGCTTTAGATTTTGTTCCATTGGAGTTGAGAGCGGGTTGCAGTCTGTCATCCCAAATTTGTTTAACAGTTCTCCAATATACTTTTTCTGAGAAATGAAAATGTACTTAGGATGTTGAGTCAATTCAATTCCTAAGTAATAGTGAAGATGTCCCAGATCAGTCATTTCAAAGCCTTTCCTTAAGTCTGTCTTTACGGATCTTGCATCATCAATATTGTAGTGTTTGAAATTCAGATTTAGAAGATGCTCGGTTAGCTTTTCATACCATGATCGAGGTGCTTGTTTCAGGCCATACAAGGACTTGACAAGTTTTCACACCTTGTGTTCTTGTCCCTTCACAACAAATCCTTCGAGTTGAGACATGAAGACATTTTCTTTCAAGTCTCCATTCAAGAATGTAGTCTTTGCATCCATCTGATGAACTTTCCAACCATTTTTTGTAGCCAAGGAAAGTATAGTGCGGATGGTGCCCCATTTTGTTGTGGGAGAGAATGTTTCTTCATAGTCAATTCCTTCTCTCTGTGCATAGCCTTTTTCCACGAGCCTTGCTTTATGTTTGTCAAGTGAGCCATATGATTTGCATTTGTTCTTGTACACCCACTTGTTTCCAATTGGTTTGGTTCTGACTAGAGGATCAACCAGCTTCCAAGTTCCATTCTTTATCAGTGCATCGTACTCATTCTGCATGGCTTCTTCCCACTCGTCACGAGTAATAGCATCTTCAAAGGAATTTGGTTCAATATTAGCAGAAAAATTCAATTCACAATCAAATGAGACATCCATGTCATCACCTGAGTTCTCTGCATTTCATCCATCTTCTTGTCTGGTTGAGCTTCTTGTTCCCTTCTTTCCTACTTCATCTGCATGGACACTTTCAAGTGTCTTTGTGGCCCATTTTGGAATCCTCCTTGATGGTTCAAGTTGATCAGCTGGTGGTGCATTATTCTTTTCTAGGTTCAATCTTCCAATCCTTTCAATTACATCATCCAGTTGATTATCTTGTTCAATTGAAGTGGCAGTAACTTCTTCTTCATCATTCTCTTCATCGGGGGTTGTTGGTGCTGCTTCAAATGGAAATTCCATGGATTGATCCAAGATAGGGATCCCCCCTTCAATATGTGGAATTTCATTATCACATTCATAATAAGTCTTTAGATGAGAAAACCTCTCCACATGATCAAGCTGTCTTTCAATAGACTTGTCATTTTTATTAGTTTCAAGAAAAATGACATCTTTGGAAATAACAAACTTTTTGTTTACCTCACCATAAAGATGATATGCCTTGGAGGTTTTTTAGTATCCCAAGAAAATACATCTTCTACTTCTAGCACCAAGCTTGTTTCGTTGCTCCTTTGGTATGAAGGCATAGTAGATGGAACCAAAAATTTTGAGATACCTAACCAAAGGAAGGTGGCCAAACCACATTTCATGTGGAGTCTTATCTTCTAGAACATGAGAAGGACTTCTATTTCTCAAATATGTTGCGCATAGGACTGCATCACCTCAAAACATTAGCTTCATATTCTTAAAAAACATCATTGATTGTGCTACATTCATTAGGGTTCTATTCATCCTTTCTACCACACTATTTTTTTGGGGATTGTAGGGAACTGTAGTTTGATGTTTAATTCCATGTTTGCAAATATAGTCTTCAAATTCCTTAGATTTATATTCTTTACCATTATCAGATCTGAGTGTACCAATACGTACTTGTGCTTGATTTTCTGTCAATGCATGAAACTTCTTCAAAGTTTGAAATGCTTCATATTTTGTCTTCAACAAATACACCCAACACATTCTACTATAATCATCAACAAATTTCATAATGTACCTATTTCCATTTGCAGAAGGAATAGGCATCGGGCTGCATAAATCAGAATGAACCAGTTCTAAATTTCTACATGTTATGAATTTTGACTCTGGAAATGGATGCTTACTATGTTTTCCTAGTATGCATGCATCACACTTGTTCCTTTGATTCAGAATGGTGGGAAAACTAAATACACCATTCTTTCTTGACAATATAAGACTGTTTTAATTAAGATGACCAAATCTAGCATGCCATAATAAACTGGATGACATATTACCTTTTTCATGTTGAGAGATATAGGCAAAGTTCTGAACTCTTGCAGAAAATCCTCTCAAATTTAATAGTTGTCCATCTTCATAACCAGTCATGACGACCTTGCTGTCAGAGGATTTTCTTCTCTCCACAATCCCATCAAACATGTGGATGGAGTGGCCTTGTTGTCGAATCTGCAACAAGGAAAACAAGGTTATTTGCAATTGAGGAAGATAGAGAACAATTTTTAATATGTAATCAGGGAATCCAAAAAACTTTATCCTGATTGATCCAATTCCCCATGGTTTGAGGCTTGACTTATCTGCAAAATATATTATGCCATTCGTAATGTCATTCAGTTCTACAAAACAATCTTTTCTAAACGTCACATGAGATGTTTCACTAGTATCGAGCAGCCAACAATCTTTGTAAGGTGAAAGAGAAGTCATTTAATTAATTCCAAGATTACAATGTGCAACAATACAATGAGCATAATCAGGGGTTTTACCACCCTCTTGGTTTTTATTCTTATCTTCTTTATTCTGTCTACCTTTGATGGATTTCCAAGATGCCCAACACTGATCTGCTTCATGTCCATTCCTGCCGCAGCGTGTGCACTTCACATCTGATCTTTTGCTTGAGTTGTTTCTTCCTCCTCTTCCTCTCAAATTTCTTCTTCCTCTGCCTCTTTTGATGCTATCTCCCTTGAAAGAGTCTTTAGGCTTGTTCTTTGCTTTCTGAGAAAAGCAAATAGTTTCTATGGTACTTTCACTTGCCATCTTCCCAAAAGCTTTCTCTCTATCTGCAATCTTTTCTACCATAACTTCAAAGGTGAGGTATTTGAACTTGTCGCTTGCTTGCAGGGATTCAAGGTAGTTTGAATGTGTGGGATACAGAGATTTTGCAAATGCTGCAAATGGAAGGTCTAGCTTCATACCAAAAGATTGAATCTTATGCATGATGGATTTTATTTCTGATGCTACAAGCATGGGGTCATTATTTTTTACTTCAAGACTGAATAACTTTAACATCAATTGAATGATTTCCATTTTTGAGTGTGAATCATATAAGTCTTTCAGAGTTTTTAGGGATTCATAACATGACTTTGCAGGAAGAATATGATGGCTCACCTCTTCACTCACTGTGGCAGAAATCATGGCCAATGTTTTCTTGCCTCTGGAGTTCCAAATATCAAGTTCTTTTCCTGATTGTGGAGGCATTGGTGGTGAAGAGATGAAAGTGCCTTCATCGGTGAGTGTGGTTTTTCCTTCACAAACACCGTCCCACGGGTCATTGTAGACAAATGTAGCCTTGATCTTTCTCCACCATTCTAGAAATGTGTCTTTGCCGCTGAGTGTGGCACCAACAAGTGATGCAATAGAATGCATCTTGAATATGCAACTTATTAGTGAAATGTATGGCCGATAATATATAATTCGCAGATTGAGTTTCTGCTTTCTTCTTTACAAACTGATTACAAATTGATTCTACAGCTCAACTCAACACTATTTCCTAGGGTTCTATTACATATGCTTCTGTAGAAATATACATGTTTTTCTTTTAGAATGTTTTACTGAGATAAAAAAGAAAGTAATAATGACAACACTCCAGAGTTGCACCAGATCTCTATTCGATTCTACAGCACTATTACAACTCTCTGTAGCCAAAGATTACAAAGTGTCTTATTACAATATTTTTCAAATATATTGATTCTCACCCTTACACTATAACTCTTTAGACTAACACAATGGTGATTGAAGCGCTAGTCTTGAGTCTTCGAATAGTATTTCCATATAGAAATATGGAATTAGTACTAATCACTAAACACATGATACCTCAATATCTTCATGGAGCATGGAGTTCGAGCTACAGACATAAATGGATAACTTGAGGTCTCATATCTACTGGACGTCATGGTCTTACCCTCAAACAAGATCAAATATTGCAACTCTCAGTCTTCATTTGTAGTATTCAAGAAGAATCAGGTCGAATGTATCCACAAGCAATTTGAATCTGTTTCACCAAGTCTTCATCCATAGCTTCTCTAGAGGTGCAACATTTCACCACATGAGCATAGTGGGCGCAACTCTCTGCTGGTCACAGGTCATGATCTACTTTCCACGACGTAGGCCAATGTGCAGGTCGCAGCAACGTGGTATCACTCTGAGATGTTCATAGTGTACACAAATAGAAACTCAGGCAGAATATGGGCTAGCTCTCAGGTGAATATCGACAGCACCAGATGAGAGCTCACACGTAGATTTGAAGGAGAGAGGGCTCTCAAATTTGCACAGGTTCGCAAGTGAATTCCATAGGTCGTCGGCACAGTCGGGTGTTTACATGCAGAGGGAAGAGTGTTCATGCAGAAGGAAGAGTGCGTGGAAGAGAGCTCACACAGAGGGAAAGAGAGTCTCACGCTGGGGAGAGAAGCTCATATAAAGGGAAAGAGAATATTACGCTGGGGAGAGAAGCTCACACTGGAAGAGAAATCTTGTCGAAGCTCATGTAGAGAAGAATGAGAGCTAGGAGAGCTCACATAGAACTAAAATAGAGAGTGATAGGGTTTCCAATGGTCACGCAGGAGAGACATTTTCATGTAGGAGAGCAAAGGGAAGCAGGAAATCTGGCAACCAGGAGAGCGCATAATGCAGAATTAAATGCCATAGAAGAAACGTTCTCAGAACATTAATGAGTAGGAGCAGAGGTCATAAGAATTGCATTGCAGATGGAAGAACTGTCTAGTGCATGAGCACAGGAGTTATCTAGAACCACTCTAATACCAACTAAAGGTAATAACTCCCGGATTGCCTTTCTATTCACCATGCATTTGAATATATACATAATTTTGTGACCTTTGGTTTCCAACTTCCAAAGGGTACGCTAGTGACTCTTTGCCTACCTAACTTATTCAACATCCTTTATTTACATATGTACATGTGGAGCTATAATCCAAGGATTAAGCTTCCAACATACTTGTCAAAATAACTTATCCTTTTAATGCTATCTCACATTGTGTGCTTCCATCACCAGATTACCATTTTGTTTTCAACTGTAGTATGTTTTACTGTATTACTCTTTATTTGGTAGTTAGCTTGGAGATACCTCAAGTATTCTGCATGTACTATATAAAATCACAAACATTTATTATAAATCCAATGACTAATTCCATGCGTTCATAGAAATTAGAATAGTTAATTTTCTTCTCTTTCTACCAAAATAAAGAAACAGTATTATGAGATATGCCACACAGGTTGGGACACACAAAATCTATCATAATAGTCAATATTGTTTAGGAGGGTAAGAGAAATTGTAATAGGTGTATCAAAGCCTCATGTGTTACATACCTATTCCTTGCATGTTGTCAAAAAACTGCATGGTTACATTGACTAAATCAATTTAGGTTTTAAAGAATAATTACCTACAGTAACATAAAAAATACATTAAAAGGAGGTTTTAGCCAAGTGCAAAGAGAAACATAATAATTATTCAAAGATAATAAGCCTAAATTATGTACTGATCATTTTTGTTAATATTGCATTCCAGGTGCATAGTTTACAATGAAACCAGAATGAGTATCAATGTCTAAGCCTTGTAAGAGATGTAGGTTGATCACTTGCTACCTTTCCTTGTTAACATTATAAAAGTTATCCATATGTTAAAGAAGTATTTTTTTGCATGCCTTGGCTTTTGAGAAGAGATTACTCACGAACTGACGTTTTCCCCCGATATTATTTATATAAATGCATGCCTCCTTGGTTGGACATATGTGACAGTTTGACAGAAAAGAAAGAAAATAATTTAGGTTTGCATGAATGACCAAAATAGTTGATGGAACTAGCAGAGTGTATCACATGAAGTGTATCATAGTGACCTTGCTATCCTGCTATTGGAAACATTTGCCCTATTGATTTGATATTCAGGTTTAAGATATGATTATAGTTTGGAAGTAAATCCCAAGTTTCAAGTTTTTATTGCAACCTTTGACTAAATTCAGGTAAAAAGAATAGACATATTCTTCCAACGTCTTAAGTTGTATTGATTCATGAGTTATGACTGAGTCACATTTTTCAAGGGATTCAAGAAAGTACAAGTGTTTATTTTTTGGTTGATAATTGTCCCAAATTACTGAGAGATTAATTTCCTTTATCTCACATTTTTCAAAAATCTAAATTTCTTATATTTCTTTTCCATAATGTTTTTGTACAGATTTTACTATTTTCAAGGTTTTCAAAAAAAATATCCCTTATTCTTGTCATTAGCAAACTCTTCAAAAACTTTCTCCCACTTCTAAGTTCTAACTCATGCACTTTCCATGTTTCCACAGACGTTTTTTAGTTCATGCATCAAGATGTTAAGTTTATTCTTAAATAACTTTGAATGGTTTAAACATTAGTTTTCACTTGAAAATTTCGCAAAAAACTTATTCTCTCTTTGAAACTCGAGTAACCTAGTATACAAAATATAAGGTATAAATCAGATATAAAGTATACAAAATATGATCTTTAAAAAACCTGGCATACAAAAAATGACTGCCTCAAATGGATTTGTAGTCCAATTTAGCTGCAAATGGCTTAAATTAATAGATAAATATTTTAACCTTCTAAGTTCTGGAAAACCGCTTATTACTGCTTATTTAATTGTTTCAGTAACTCAGTTAATATTTCATAGAATTCCTGATAGAAAGGACCAAGGTGTTGATGCCAGATTTCCATCACGACATGCCAGGACAATAGTTGATTATTCCCTGGAAGTTCCAGTTTATTGTCGCCAAGAGATAGATAGACCTAGCTTGACAATACCTGATAGACCCATTACCAGCTAGGAGATGCCAGTTTGTGCCCAGTTGAACACCCAGTGCATCTTGAACAAGGAATAAGGAAGAAGGACAAACAATCAACGTTAGTTAGCAAAAGATAAACGGGCTAGAGAGAGGGGTAGAAATATAATTAAATAGAATATCTATTAATCGAGAATATCCCAAGTCTATGATTCATAGCTATTGTATCGTGAAGCATCAATCATCGTCAGGTTGGTCTATCCACAGGTTTGAGCGTTATGGGTCTGTATATCCACAGGTCTACCATCATAGGGCAGTATGGGTCGGTATAACTACTGTACGACTTATTCTACCCGACCGTCAAATTATAACCCATCCCAAGTGTTTGTTTGAGATGGTAGGTATCGATTAGGAGATTTTATTGATATTATATTTATTGATAACAGATTTCCCATTACGCCCCAACAATTGATTTTTATATTTATTTTGTATCAACGGACTACTTGGTTCGGCCCAGGCACCTTTACTATAGCACGGTATATTAATAATTATAAGTATTAGCAAGTGTAATAAGAAAAGCGATAATATATTACGTATATAACACTCCTCAGTTCTGTGTAATTGGATATGGCTAATTGTGTAAGCTCAACTATGTAACTCCAAGTACTCATGCTGGAAGTATCAAAACTATTTCCTAGGACTCATGTCAGATGTCACTCCAATAGATCTTCCACGTCCTCATGTTCCACGGAATCCAGAAAACTCTAATACAACAAATATATTTACACAAAATTGTATATATGAGACAATTTTAACTAACCTCATATGGGTGGAGTCCAGAGCTTTAGTTGCTTCTTCCTGTGATTAGTATTGGACAAATGCAAAATTCCTTATAATATTTACATCTAGCAGCTTACCATAAGGCTCAAAATGCCTTTCAAGATCCCTCACTCTGGTATTGTATGGATTGAAGTTTATCACAAATAGAGTCTTTGATGGCTTCAAACTTGTATCAGACCTCCTTCCATATTCAAATTGGTGAAAACCTCGATTTCCATGTTGTAGGAATTTTCAAAGAGAAAGCAGATATCTCATATTAGAATAGTAGTAAAATATCAATTGGCTCAGTTCTTGTATCCGAACACATGAAACTAAATCCTCATAGATTCAAATTTACAATCTAGTAATATATGTGGAATATATATATATATATATATATATATATATAAGGCAACCTTTGTCCACTCTACAGTAAGCCGACATCTTTGCCTTCCAAATTCCATATTGTCAAGCCCTCAGATTGCATCCTCTGCATCATGCTCATATTCCATGTATATAAAAGAATAACATGTAGAAACAACAAAGATTCAATGAAGAAACAAAAAATTGAATTGCAGTCACATTTGCAGTGTGTTGAGACACATGATTTCATATACACACTAGGACAAAGAAAAACAATACAACACCTGTTCATCATTGCTATAAATGACTTGCTGGATGAGGGGTCATCAGGAAAAACCCTTGCATGTTGTACTAAGTGGTATCAGGTAAGTCTAATCCATATGTGGTTGAAGGGTAATCAATCAGATACATGCCTTTACTAGTTATGCTCCATTCTGATTGTAGTATTGTGTGATGGATTTAATCTCTTGACATGCTTGAGCCTCGCTGAACACTTAGCACTGTATGAGAGGGATGAAAAGTAACATGCTCCATTCTAACTGTAGTGAGGTGTCGTGGATTTTTTCCACTCTACAGTAAGCTAGCATCTTTGCCTTCCAAATTCCGTATTGTCAAGCCCTCAGATTGCATCCTCTACATCACGCTCATATTCCATGTATATAAAAGCATAACCTATAGAAACAACAAAGATTCAATGAAGAAACAAAAAATTGAATTGCAGTCACATTTACAGTGTGCTTAGACACATGATTTCATATACACACTAGGACAAAGAAAAACAATACAACACCTGTTCATCATTGATGTAAATGACTTGTTGCATCAGGGGTCATCATGAAAAACCCTTGCATGTTGTACTAAGTGGTATCAAGTAAGTCTAATCCATATGTGGTTGAAGGGTAATCAATCAGATAAGTGCCTTCACTAGTTATGCTCCATTCTGATTGCAGTAATGTGTGATGGGTTTAATCTCTTGACATGCTTGAGCCTCATTGAACACTTAGCACTGTATGAGAGGGATGAAAATTAACATGCTCCATTCTGACTGTAGTGAGGTGTCATGGATTTTATCTCGTGACATGCTTGAGAGTGGCTGAACAATTAACATGGCATGAGACAGATGAAAAGTAACATGATCCATTCTGATTGTAGTGGTGTTAGGATTTTATCCATTGACATGATTGAGCTTGGCTGAGCACTTAACATGGCATGAGGGATGAAAGTAACATGATCCATTCTAATTGTAGTGTTGTGTTGTGAATTTTATCTCTTGAGACTGGATGAAAAATTAACATGGCATGAGAGGGATGAAAGGTAATGGTATTTCCATATAAATGCACGATGGCATTTGTATATCAACTTTGTTGAACAAGTCTAGAAGCTAATTGATGGTAAGATGAATGAATATGTACAGGATCTCCAAGATGAGCTTCGATGCTCTTAAATATTCCTACACCAAAGGAAATTTTGATTAAAGAGGCCCACATTTCCATAATTTTGCTTCTTAAACTTAGCTTGTACCTTGGGTATGAACCATAGAGGTTAAAAATTACAAGCTAGAATAGAGATTGGAAACCATGCACCCAGCATGCTTTCCAAATCTAAAAATCAAAGCAATTTTGTTTATATACTAACGTCTTTTACTCTATAAGTGCTTACAAATATTCCATTCTAAAAGTCTCTCATTTTGACCTGTTTCCCATTTTTTCTTTACCTTTCAACCAGATCTTTGAACGCACCTACCCCTTTAACTTGACTCCTAACTGTGTAATGTCCCCATTCAAATAATTGCATAGTAAGAAAATTCCATCAATCCTACTAGTTCCCTAGGTTGGATGGATATATTTGGAATTTTAATAAGGGAGCTAATAAATGATTTTCAGACATTAGAATGGAATAAATATTTAATAATGGAGCTAATTAAATAAATACAAAATAAAATTGAAGTGGCAATGGAGCATGGAGACACATGGAGATTATGGGGCCCACACAAGCTGAATTTTATGTGCCACATGGCATCCTCATCTTGCAATTTCGAATCTATGGGGAACCCTAATGTTCCTGGATGAGCTAGAAGGATAATACACTTGGACATATGCATCATAGGTCGAATTTGGAAGGAAATGTAACTTACATGGGAGAGAAAGAGTCAAATGGGAGCTTCTTGGACACTTAGGCTAGATTCCCTAACATCTATGACATCTATGACACCAATGATGAAGATGATATGACATTTATGACATATTGCAGACCTGAAGGCTAACATCTTACCATTATGACATGTTAGGCCTAAATATAGCATCCATGAAGGTGCTCATGTGAGTTGGGGAAGCTCAATGGGTCCCTACTCGAATTGGGGGAAGATGGAAGGCTAGGGAAGGGAGGACACATGGAAAATCTTGATCACAAACCCTAATTCAAATTGGCTTGAGTTTGTGGATGGATTGGTAACCTTAGAAGGATAAGGATATTTATAAAATACAAGGATCACCCAAGTGAAGCACTTTTGATCATTTGAGAAATTTACATTTGTGAAGGGAGAGAGCTAGTGGATGACTACTTTCTTGCCTTAGCCAATTTCGAGGGTGAAAGATTCCCATCCAAGGTGGTGTTTGGAGAGGCCATTCAGGTCTTTCATGGAGCTTTAATGGATTTTGTATTTGTGGGTGTAAGCTACATGGCAGCTCGTGGTTTCTTCTAGTGCAGCACTTTCTCTCAACCATTTCTAGTTTTTATGGCATGTTCTTGCTCCTTGAGGGAGGGCACTTTTGGTGAGCTATTGTACTCTTTGGGAGAGCTTATCATGATCCATTTATGATTGTAATAAGCTTAATATACTCTATTCTTCATATTCATAAAGTCTCAGGTCGAAATACCAAGTGGTTGTATGTAAAAGTGATTATTAATGAGCAAACAATGACCATTTCCCCACTATATTGATGATGTATGCCATTATAATGATGCTGGTGATTTAGAATGAAAGAATGGTTATCTGATTTATTTATAATGAATGGAATTACATTGATGAGTATTACAAGTTTCATATCTGTAATGTCCCCACCCTTGGACCCAATGCAAGGAAGGGAACCTGATGCCATGCTATGGGGCTTTTCATAAACTCAACCATATTCATTAGATTCACAGCCATAAAAGAGATGTGTGCCGATGGAAATAAAAAAAACATGCACAGCGGAAATGAACTCATCCACACACATATTACACGACTGTTATTCAATTTAACACAACCAACAAATTAACACATTTGCAGAAGTAAATACACAATAAAATACTCATCTTGATGTAATGCTGTTCCAAACAACTAGCTATGTCGCTGCAACGTTCCTCCCATCCATAGGTCTCTTCCCATCCTGTATTCTTTCAGCACTCAGAGACCACCCCCGAGCTGGGCATGATATCTACAAGGAAAAGCGAACCCTCAAGCATAGCACAGCCCAAAGCAATGAATACCCAACTCAACCCCAGCATTCTCTTACACCCAAAACTCAGATATGGGCTTGGAAACACACTTTCAACAATGGGACATAGAAGCTAGATGGACATGGGTTTTCCCAAAAACGTAGGCACACCAAAAATGGATTTGTGGGAAGAGGGAATCAATCCCAGGGAAGAAAACCGATTTCTCCCACAGATATATGATCATTCAGTGGGCCAAATGACCTCAATAAAACCCCAAATTGTTTTCCCCTTCTTCCCACTATTAGGCACAACAAAAACACCCTTCTGAGCTAGGAAAATGAAGGTAAACACAACAAAACCATGGAGGGAACTGCCCAGGAAGGTCCCAACGCGTGAGAGAGCAAACTGATAGGTGAATAATGGCTTGGGGAGCAATTTCATGTCCCTTTTCTTGCCTAAGAAGCCAAACACGAAAATCTAGGAAGGGTGGCTTGCCCATACTCGAATTTGGACAACCATACCTCCCATTCCCCGAGGCATTAACTACCTCAACTAATTCTTGGGAGAAATGAATGATTGGGTACAAAAGTCAGCATGGGTAGTTGAGGGTTCATGGGTTCTCTCATTGACACTTGGCTTGACTTGATTGGCTCAAGGGTTTGAATATTTACCTCCCAATTTCCTTATAACATCATGCCCCCATCTGCTGTTGCATTGCATAGCTAGTTGTGGGATTTTATATTAAAATGCATATTTACAATTCCCATGGTTCACTAGCACATGGGTAGCATAATATCAAATACTTGCCTCTTCTAGATCGAGCGTTCACTAACAGGGCCTTGGCCTTGAGCTCCACGCTAGGAATCATACATAATATGCATACATTATTTACATTATAGCCCAAATATTACAAGGGTCAAAATGGGGGACGTTACATTCCCCTCCCCTTGGAATAACACCTTCCTCGGTGTTCCAATACCTAGGAATACATACACGCTATATACATGTCCAAAATTCACAAAATATGGTAGGTCTGTCCTGCATTTCACCCTTTTCTTGGGTTTTCGGGATCAAGTCCTTTGGCCTTCACAAATTGTTCCTGCTGGCCGGGACCTTCTAGCTCTGCATGAGGGAATTGTTCCAAAACAATCCCTTCCCTTTCTTTACCTTCCCGCTAATCTACAAGTTTGGAAACTTTATGGATTAATATACCTTCTTGATGCTCCATTGTTGGGCAGTCACGGAGGAAATGATTTCCTCCACATCCCCAACATTTCATTGGTTGATTTACCCTTTCCTACTCAAATTCCTTTGAGTCTTCCCACCTGGAACGTTTCTTAATCGGCCGATTGGATGAATGCTTTTTCATGGATCCACTTTCCTTTCTTTTACTGATTTCTCCCAGAATGCTTTTTACCTCTTTTTGCAGGCGAATAGAGTCCTGCAAAACCTTGTGGTTCATCTCATTCTGTTGCCTTTGTAGCTTGAGCATCTCTCCAAGATTTTCTTAGGTCCTGGCAATTGTTTGAAGAAGACTTTTAGCCAACTCTAATATCCCTCATTCTGCTGCCATGGTTAATGGGCACAACTGACCACACTTTGCTTACTAGCAACACTTTCTTGTGCTGGTTCCAACCAATTACTTCACCTTCTTACCTGTGAAATTCATCATGGAAATCCTTTGTTAGGACAAGCATAACATAAACATTAAAATTACTCAATTATTTTCCCAATTGACATGGAATGTCCACCCTTTATTCATGGGACTTCCACACTTTTCATGCTTTCCCAACATACACATGAACTCATTCATGTTCATCCTTTCATAGGAAATTTACTATTTTAGCATTCACAATTCATTTCAAGCAATTAAACACAATCTATTTTCAGCCATGACATGCACTCAACAATCTTTTGTTTTATAAATGCATCAATTGAAAGGAAAGAGAAGAGTTGGAGTTTCTCCCTCTTAGTCTTGTTCTACTATGGAGCTACACCATCGCTATGGTTTCATGCTCCTTAGTCTCTTTCACTTCAATGTGAATGCTTTGACTTTCAATGTGAATGCTTTGACTTTTCTTTCTTGGCTATGACACTTAGTGTCTAAGGTCTGTCTAAGGAGTTTCAACTAGGAACCCTTCTCCATAGTTGCCTATAAAACCTTTGGCTGCTATGACCCACTCATGTCCACTAGCACCATCTTTCATTACTACTCATACTGAGCTCTTTAGGATGGTCACATGTTCATCTGCATCCCTATGATACCTTCCTAGTCATTGTTTCCAACAATACCTACACTCAAACATTGAATCAATTCACATGTTTAGTTTATTTTCATATGGTTTATTTCTAAACAAGAGTTTAGGAAATCATAACCAAATCAGATACACACGTATATTCATAAGCAAGAAGCTGCAAGGTAACCGAATACTTATCTGTATTGGATGTCTTCACTTTATTCCATGGGATTCTTCTTTGCTTTACGAGCCTTGGATTTCCTATGAACACAATTATGAATGCTGGGCCAGCACGTAGGCTGCTCCACAATCATTCGAATAGGTAATGGCAGGCCAGTACGCCGACTGGGTTTATCAATCCTTTCCTTTAGCAATATGCTAGGCTAGTGCTCCTACTGGTTTTATCAATTGTTTAAGGGGTGTTGGGCCAGCCAACATGCTGCTTTACCATATCAAGTAGTTAATGCCCAACTAGTCACTCTCTGTACTTATCAAGAACTTTATAGCGTTCAACCAGCTACTCCCTGTATTTCTTAATAATTTATATCGCCCACTCATTTACTATATGGATTTACCAACAATTTATATTGCCCACTCATTTACTCTCTGGATTTACCAACAATTTATATCGCCCACTCATTTACTCTCTGGATTTTACCAGTAATTTATAGTTATTTCAGGGTCTTGCTTTCCGACAATGACCAAGGTTTCCAACAAAGAAACAATAGTGTATCAATTTAGCTGTTAGAAGACTTATACCTGAAATCTTCATTATTCCAAACAAGACATAAATGAAAACGAATACTTATCTGTATTGTGCACTTCCCGTCTGGTCCACAGGGTCCTACTTCGCTTTGCAAGCCTTGGAATCTAGTATGGACATTGATGCCGTTAATGGTTAACCAGTACACCTCCCCATCGGCTAGATTTGCCAAGCATTTGGTGGTGCCCAACCAGTCCCATACCTAGTTGGCCCTCTCCAGTGCCGAGCAAACACATTCGTCTGGGTCATTGACCAATGGAAGGAAACTATGCCACCTGACCATTATAGGTCAAGGCTCTACTATGGAGCCATAAGAATATCAAGGTTTTCAGTCAGTCTTGGCACCCACCCTCCTACTGCTGAACCAATAGGCA
This sequence comes from Larix kaempferi, assembly GCA_027924585.1. Lineage (NCBI taxonomy): Eukaryota > Viridiplantae > Streptophyta > Pinopsida > Pinales > Pinaceae > Larix > Larix kaempferi. Next base: position 14,787,442 of record BSBM01000761.1, read on the forward strand.
TCTCAGGGTTTTCAGTCAGTCTTGGTGCCCACCCTCCTACTGCTGACCGAATAGGCATCTCAGGTTTTTCAGTCAGTCTTGGCACTTTCCCTCCTACTACTGACCCAATATAGATTTTATGCCTTCACCAATGTCACCACACCTTCTTTCACCATAACCCTTCACACACACATCAACTCTTCATTCATACAAGGATGCCACTCCTTCTCTTGTGCAAATCGGTGGTTCCTTTTAGGAACTTTATAGGTGACTTTCTTGACTGCAGGTTAACATGGCACCACTCACATAAGGATGATACCCCTTTTCACTACACAGCTCCCTAGGTTTGTCCATCCCTTCCAGTATTATTTATTGTGAGCATAGAAAGGTTTCCAATTCCTATACAGTCCTTCTGCGTACCCTTCTTCACTTTGCCTCATAATGTGTAGTACCAATTGGCATTTGTTTAGGATGACAACACAAGAAGGATAAAAAGGCTTATCAGTATTGCTTCTCAAAATCGCAACCACATTCCATAACATTCACTATCAAGTATTGAAACACCAGGAATGCATCCATTCCCTTAGGGTGTAATCAATATTGACAACCCTATCATGACCTGACACCAGAAAAGGTTTTCACCCTATTTCCAATTTGAGCCATGTAGGCCCTAATCATACTCAAGCGTCTGAAATGATATAAATAAAGCAGAGCATGCTCTGCATATTAACCCTAATAAATTAGATATGCATGTTCTTATCTAGGGTCTTAGAATACTCATTCATTTTTGCAGATGTATCTTTTCTTCGTTTGCGAAGAATGGGGGCTCCCTTCCCTGAGTCAACAGTTCTTCAGTTTGCCACCCCAATCTTTCTATGTTCCATAATCCACACATGCCTTCTTAGCATAGCTTTACCATCTCACTCTCATGGTTTTCCAACATATAGCTCAGCTGCGATGTCATCCTTTAATTATGCAATGGTGTTTCACCCGAAACCAATTTCTAAAGCGGTGTGTCCTTCCCATGGAGTGTGGCTTCTGCAAGTCATCACACATGGTCTTCCTGCAATGTGTCTACCTGGAAAATTTATCAAATAGCCAAACAGTCAACAATTTTTCAATAAAATTCAAATCTGATTTTCCTTAATCAAACGACGACATTAATAATTAAATTCGAGTATGAATTTGCGATTCTGTCCTCTGCAGAATTGATTTGCTTATCCATGAGTCTGTTCTCATATCGTCTAGCTCTTTCTCATGGCAGATTCCAATCTTTGTCATGGGCTTACCCACATTTGCCATGCCCAAAATAATCTACCTGAAATCTGAAACTTCAAACAGCCAAACATGTTGTGAGTATCTATGCATTTAATCCTTTCAATGCTACAACAGTCACTGAAGTGATCTCAGAATTATAACACTCAATAATTCAAACACCTTCAGCTATTAACATTTGAGATGCAATGAAATATACATATATATATATATATATATATCTATATATGCATCGTTATCATAAATAGAATTGCAAGATATGGGTACACTATCCGTGCAATTTAAATAATTGTAAATACTCATTACTTCACATTCCATGCAATCTCTGTCCTTCCACGGAGCACTCTGGTAGCCCATCATCATGTCTACCTTCTTCTTGCAATCTTTCTCCTGCATTCATAGCAGCTCATGAAATGCTCTCAATATTAACAATGGTTCACCATTTCATCTATTATCTAAATGCATTGAAACCTATACATATCACAACCGTGCATTCTCGCAATGCATCTCAACATGTGCACTTACACATATGCATGCACATTCACAACATTCACATAATATTTTAATGTGCATTCACTCAATGTATAATCCCTCAATACAAATTTGCATCAACGCGAAGATACTATGCATTCCAGCATATTATGGCCTAACCATGCCTATTTCATATGGCATATACTACCACAACATGACTATAGGTCATTACTTTCTTTGGTTATTTAAACTTATAATCCAGCATACACAATGGCATGCTATAATTTCATATGAATGCATTGAGGTTTCTAAGCAATTATAGGGTGTAAGGATCATTTCCCTTACTTACCCACACCTCATCATACTCGATAGATTAACATTCACATTCAAGCACTTGATACTACATGCAAATCAAATCAACATAATTTAAACATAGTTGAATGGATCTTACCAAATCCTCTTTCAACATCCATGCACTCAAGCACAAATATCCATTACCTTCATGGCTATCATTAACATCATTTGATGTTACCTGATCAGTTGGCCTCTCACCAAGGTTACAAAGTCCTTTTTCCAACCTTGTGATCATAGATTTGTTGCACCATCCTTTCTTTATAAGGTTGTTCATCATATGCAACAATCATCATCCACATCTTTAGCCATGCTTCGGTTGTCTTTGGTCCTATAACCATTGCAAACATGACTAGTTATTTAGCAACCACTATAATCATCTTTAAGTGGCTCGTTGCATATGGAAAACCTCATTATTCTACCAATATGCAATATCATATATATACACAAATATTTTTACATGCACTGTGCAATGTTTATCAATATGTCATCTAGTGCATATTCATTTTAGCTATCTAATCTGTTACATTTTCAATCATGATTCTATGGTCTGATTCATACAACCATTATCAACAACATTATTGGTGATCAACCATAAGAAATACCATTAATGGGCTATTTCATGTGTAACTTTCACTACCTTTACCCATATGCAACATCATGCTTTATGCATAAGCGATTCACATGCACTATGCAATGATTCCTTAATCATGCCCATTAATTCATATGTATTACTCTCTTGCATTTCCAACATCCCTATGCCATAATTTTCAACTTATGAAACTTAGGAAATATAAATACAATAACAAGAGAGGATTTAAGGAATTCCCCCTTTCTAATTCCTCATAGTAGCATGGAATTTCCTCTTCTCCATCATAGTTGATCCAGTTTCATGGGCTCTCTACCATGCACACAAGGTACCATTAGCTGTCATTTCTCACCAAGTAGCAATTTAATACAGATGTAAAACATTCTTAGTTGCTACCTTTCAAGCATGCAATTCCTATGCTATAACAGAAATAGTTCAAGGTGAGGAATTTCCCTCTTATCAACGTTGCCTTAATTCTCCCATTGCTTTTCCGCAATGCATATCAAAGCCAATTACTTTTAATAAGGCTTCCACAAAACTTCCATGCAATTCTCGCTTCTCATCCCAAGAATGCATTTCACACTTTCAACGACTGTCTCCGGGGGACGACGGGGGTCAAGGGGGCTTGCCCCCTTGTGGCTTCCGTGCGCCACTGCTAGGCAGGTTGAGGGCAATGCCCTCGTTTTTTTTTGTTTTTTTGTAAATCCTTCAATTTCGCGCAATCTGGTGCATGAGTTCAAAGCCATTTTTTTCAACTTTCAGTACCAAAAATTCACCCTGGAAAACAGTTGAAATTCTCTGTTTTGGTGGACTTGGAAATTCTCTTCCGACCCATTGGGAACAAACTTGCTGATCTCTTCCACCGTTGCGGAGAAACTCGCTCATCTCTTCCGCCGTTGCAGAGCAACAAACCCATCTCTTCCGTCGTTTCGGCGAAAACTCACGAGTTCTTTCCGCCGTAAACAGTTAGAAAAATTTCAAAATTTTTCGGACCAACTCGTCGAGTCCTTCCACCGTTGGGGACCAACTTGCCGAGTTCTTCCGCCATTGCAAAACAACTTGTCGAGTTCTTCTGGTTGAAAAATCAGCTTTTCCTTCCAATAACTACGGCGGAAACTAGCCAATTACTTCCGACCCCGTGGCAGAAACTCACCAACTTTTTCCGCTGTAGCAGACGAACTTGCCAGCTTCCTCTGACATTGCGGCGCAACTCGCGAACTTTTTCCACCGTTGCGGACGAACACACCAGCTTCCTCCCACATTGCGGCACAAACTCGCCAACTTTTTTCGCCGTTGCGGATGAACTTGCTGAGTTTTGCCGCCGTTGCGGACGAACTCGCCAAGTTCTTCTATTTGGCAAACTTAAAAATTTTCAGTCAACCATTTCGGAAAAAAATCGTCAGTTCCTTCCGCCGTTGCAGACGAACTCGCTGAGTTTCGCCACCATGGCGGACGAAAACTCGTAAGTTCTTTTCGATACAGACTTATAAATTTTTTCAAGACTCTTAGAAAATTTTTTGAAAATTTGAAAGTTTGAAATTTTTCTTAATGGTCTATAATGAGTAGGAAGCATACTTACCCCTGCAAGCTATGATAGGTATCCCATGAAGGCCCAATTGTTGAAACCTTCACTCTTATACCAAATGTAACGTCCCCACCCTTGGACCCAATGCAAAGAAGGGAACCTGATGTCATGCTATGGGGTTTTTCATAAACTCAACCATATTCATTAGATTCACAGCCATAAAAGAGATGTGTGCAGATGGAAATGAAACAAACATGCACAGCAGAAATCAACTCATCCACACACATATTAAACGACTGTTATTCAATTTAACACAACCAACAAATTAACACATTTGCAGAAGTAAAAAAACAATAAAATACTCATCTTGATGCAATGTTGTCCCAAACAACTAGCTATGTCGCTGCAACGTTCCTCCCATCCATAGGTCTCTTCCCAGCCTGTATTCTTTCAGCACTCAGAGACCACCCCCGAGCTGGGCATGATATCTACAAAGAAAAGGGAACCCTCAAGCACAGTACAACCCAAAGCAATGAATACCCAACTCAACCCCATCATTCTCTGGCACACAAAACTCAGATATGGGCTTGGAAACACACTTTCAGCAATGGGACATAGAAGCTAGATGGACATGGGTTTTCCCAAAAACGTAGGCACACCAAAAACATATTTGTGGGAAGACAGAATCAATCCCAGGGAATAAAACCGATTTCTCCCACAGATGTATGAGCATTTAGTGGGCCAAACGGCCTCAATAAAACCCCAAATCGTTTTCCCCTTCTTCCCACTGTTAGCCACAACAAAAACACCCTTCCCAGCCAGGAAAATGAAGGTAAACACAACAAAACCATGGAGGGAATTGCTGAGGAAGGTCCCAATTCGTGAGAGAGAAAACTGATAGGTGAATAATGGCTTGGGGAGCAATTTTGTGGCCTTTTTCTTGCCCAAGAAGCCAAACACGAAAATCTAGGAATGGTGGCTTGCCCATACTCAAATTTGGACAGCCATACCTCCCATTCCCTAAGGCATTAACTACCTCAACCAATTCTTGGGAGAAATAAATGATTGGGTACAAAAGTCAACATGGGTAGTTGAGGGTTCATGGGTTCTCTCATGGACACTTGGCTTGACTTGATTTGTTCAAGGGTTTGAATATTTCTCTCTCAATTTCCTTATAACATCATGCCCCCATCTCTTCTTGCATTGCATAGCTAGTTGTGATATTTTATATTAAAATGCATATTTACAATTCCAATGGTTCACTAACACATGGGTAGCATAATATCAAATACTTGCCTCTTCTAGATCGAGCGTTCACTAACGGGGCCTTGGCCTTGAGCTCCACGCTAGGAATCATACATAGTATGCATACATTATTTACATTATACCCCAAATATTACAAGGGTCAAAATGGGGGACATTACAATATCCATCACTTAAGCATTTCAAGTCATATTGCTCAGTTTATTTGCATTTGGAGAAGATTTGGTGCCATTTCCCCAAGGGTTGAACTAGTGATTTTGTAGCTGTTTGGGAGAGGGTTATAACAGGATTTATAAACTGAATAATGATGCACATGAGACCTTATTAATGTACCTTAAACATCCTGTTTCTCTGTTCAGAAATTTGAGTGGTTTTGGGAGCATTTGGAAAGCCATTTCCAGCATTTACCCAATGGGAATTGGAACCCCAATTTGCTAGGGAAAACTCCTACCTTGGCCAGAATATTAAACAAGTGTGCAGAAATCTTTGGAAGGTCATAAATCAACCTTGAACATAATATTCAATTCTTAATATAATTCATATACCTTCTCAGAATATTTGGGAGCATTTGGGTCAATCTGGAGACCTAGACATCAAAACTAGTCAAAGGTCGAAATAGGAAAAAAAGTGAAAAATTGATCATTTTAATAAAATTTCTGAAAAGGGACATTACAAGTGGTATCAGAGCATGATATTGGTACCTGATGGTCTTAAAAAGGAGCCAAATAAATAATCCACCACCATCAGAACCTTAAGTTGAAGAGGTTTTTGTTGAAGAGGAAGTAGTAGGAGAAGAAGAGTAAATTTTCGAAATCATGAATAGAGATGAAAAGGAAAAATCAGAACATAAGGAGGAATTTATTTCAGTCCTAAAAATTTTCTTTGAATACATGAACAGAAATCTAATGAGGGGATTCGAACTAATGGCTATTCAACTAGTGGGCCTTAAAGGAGTAATAGGAGGTAGTAGTAGTTCACAATCAGAAGAAAAGAAGACAATGGGTGAGCATATTTTCTCAAGCACAGGACCCCATAATAGACCTGATGAATTTCAAATCACACCAAGGTCTACTGCACCTAAATTTATTATACCCAAAGAATATCCTAGCACTGAATCTGAACTATCGACGTTGGCAAAAGATTGAGAGAAATTGGATGAAAATTGTAGTAAAAGTCTACAATTTGAACAGTACTTTATTGTTGCAAACAAACTCAAAAAAAGGGAGGAAAATAGAGATCTGTTCTAGAACAAAGAATTAAATGGTGCTATTGCTAAAATGTCACTTCCCACTTTTGATGGTTCTTCTCAAAATTTTGCCAACACTTGGGTGCAAAAACTAGATGTGTATTTTCAGCTGAATCGAATGGTGGAAGAAAATGCCTTGAAAATGGCCATTTTGCATTTGGAAGGAGATGCCAATGAATGGTGTTTCCATGGTATGAAAACTTTGGGTCATGATCAGGTTAAAACATATGGAGAATTTGTTGACAGGGTACTAGAGAGATTTGAGCAACAATATCCAGAAATTCCTTTCGAAGAACTAGCTCAATTGAAGCAAGTGTGAATCCATGTTGATTATATGATGGAATTTCAAAAATTATCAATCAAGGTGGATGATATATCTATGGGAAGGTTAGTATTTCGGTTCACTAAAGGTTTGGTTGAACCCCTAAAAGGTTTGGTCAAAGCCCATAATCCCACTACATTAAAAGATGCAATGTGATTGACTAGAGATCTCCAAAATGTACTACCCAGGACAAGGTTTCCTCCCAATCCCAACTTACCTCCCCAATTCAGATCTAATAAGAAAGAGGAACTAAGCGGGGAAGAGCTCAGAAGAAATAAATTGTGTTACTCATGCTTCCAACCATGGTCACTAGGACATAAATGTGCTAAGGGAAAGGCCCAATTCATTGAAGTATTTTGTGATGATGGGTATGAAGGGGGCATGGAGGAAGAAGGAAATACTTCAGCCCAAGAAGAGGGCTACACTACAGAAGAAGAAGGGAAACCAGAGGTAAATCATCCCTCACCTACCAAAGTAAGAATGACAGTCCTTTCAGCAGTGCCTCGTTATCACACTATTCAATGCAAGGGTGTGGTACTAGGACAAATAGCTTTAGTTTTGGTAGATGGAGGAGCTACACATAATTTCATTGATGCACACATGGTGGAGAGAAAGAAGATACCTATTGAACCATTCGATGGCTTCACAATTTTCATTCCTGGTCACAACACAATGGAGTGCAAAACATGGGTTTCACGGCTGCAAGTCACCGTAGGTAACTATACTTTTGTTTATAGTTTTTATGTGGTTGATGTTACTAATACTAATGTGGTCTTGGGAGTGCAATTGTTGTACTCTATAGGGGAGCATATAGTAAATATCGAATTCCTGAGATTAAATTTCAAGATTTGAAAGGAGTACTAAGGGTTGTGAGAGGGCAACACACCTATCTGAATCAGGTAGTTTCCTCCCACAACATGAAACACAAGAATGGAAAGATTTTGGGAGACATTACTCATGGAAGGACACATGATAAAGGAGGAACAAGTTTGCAGCATGATAAATTGATATTGCTTGAGGGAAAGCAATCTTGGGTGGGGAGGACTGTAATGTCCCCATTCAAATAATTGCAAAGTAAGACAATTCCATATATCCTACTAGTTCCCTAGGTTGGATGGATAAATTTGGAATTTTAATAAGGGAGATAATAAATGATGTTCAGATATTAGAATGGAATAAATATTTAATATTGGATCTAATTAAAGAAATACAAGAGAAAATTGAAGTGGAAATGGAGCATGGAGACACATGGAGATTATGGGGCCCACACAAGCTAGAATGTTTGTGCCACATGGCATCCTCCTCTTCCAATTTTGAATCCATAGGGAAGCCTAATGTTCTTGGATGAGCTAGAAGGATAATACACTTGTCCATATGCATCATAGGTCAAATTTGGAAGTAAATGTTACTTACATGGGAGAGAAAGAATCAAATGGGAGCTTCTTGGACACTTGGGATAGATTCCCTAACATCTATGATATCTATGACACCAATGATGAAGATGCTATGACATTTATGACATATTGCAGACCCTAAGGCTGAAATCTAACCATTATGACATGCCGGGCCTAAATATAGCATCTAAGAAGGCTCTCAATGGGTCCCTACTCGAATTGGGGGAAGATGGAAGGCTAGGGAAGGGAGGACACATGGAAAATCTTGAGCACACACCCTAATTCGAATTGGCTTGATTTTGTGGATGGATTGGTAACCTTAAAAGGCTAAGGATGTTTATAAAATATAGGGATCAACCAAGAGAAGGGCTTTTGATCATTTGAGAAATTTGCATTTGTGAAGGGAGAGATCTAGTGGACGACTACTTTCTTTCCTTAGCCAATTTCGAGGGTGAAAGATTCCCATCCAAGTTGGTGTTTGGAGAGGCCATGGAGGTATTTCATGGAGATTTAATGGAGTTTGTATTTGCAGGTTTAAGTTATAGGGAATCTCATGGTTACTTCTAGTGCAACACTTTCTCTCAACCATTTCCAGTTTTTATGGCATATTCTTGCTCCTTGAGGGAGGGTGATTTTGGTGAGCTATTGTACTCTTTGGAAGAGATTATCATGATCCATTTCCAATTGTAATAAGCTTAATATACGTTTTCCTTCATCTTCAGAAAGTATCAGGTTGAAATACCAAGTGGTTGTATGTAAAAGTGATTATTAATGAGCAAACAATGACCATTTCCCCACTATATTGATGTATGCCATTATAATGTTGATGATTTCGAATGAAAGGATGTTTCTCTGATATATTTATTATGAATGGAATTCCATTGATTAGTATTACAAGTTTCATATCCAGGACTTAAGCATTTGTGTTAAATTTAGAGCATTAATTCACAATACTCTAGGATCTTTGCTGAGAGAATAACATCTACAGTATATCAATGCATGACAATCACAATATGACAAGCATCACAAGAATCAAAAGCATAAAGACAAGAGACACAGATTTTTTGTGGGGAAAAACCCTAAGGTGAAAAACCCCACAACTTCCTCAGAGATAGAGAGAGCAATGGCTCAACCAAAATACAACCAAATAACACTGAGATACTCTCCTAGCAGATGGTCCTCCTCTTCCTCACTAGTGCGCCACTTCTGAAAGTGAGAGTGAGTTACTTTTCCGAGTGAGTAAAATAGAGATCTCCTATCTCTATTTATACTCACCTTTTTTCTCAGTGACCTTATGGGGCCGACTTGTCTAGTTATCTACATCCACATTATATTATATATAATTCCGAGCCGACCCCACATGGTGGTCTAATAACCCATCGGCAAGTACACACACTTGCGACACTTGTCAATCCACATCATGACACTTCCTTATAGAGGAATAACACATCTCTTATAAGGGTACAATAAATATATATAAAATACATAGATGAAATACATTCGAAGTTACATATACATCAACACTCCCTCTTAACTAGGAAGGTATTTCTCGACACAGATCTGCTAGACAAGTCTTCTTCTCTGGATCATTGTCATCGATGCATCGTCATCATCATCGTCACTACTGATGCTATCTCAACCAATCTCTGACTCTACTCATCATAGGAAGTTCTACAGAGCCAGTCCTTTTTCATACTGGATGTAGGCCCACCACTTGCAGGTCTTCATCATCACTGGCCATACTATGGAATCCTCAGGACTTATTACGTGCGTCACAAAACCTCGAAAGAGCATCCCAGGCTATTACGAGCACACAGATCTACCTATAGGATCTCCTAGGGCAATGAATTACATGTGACCTCACCACAAAACCTCACAAGAGCATCCCAGGCTGTTACGAGCACACAACTCTACTTATAGGATCTCCTAGGGAAATGAATTACATGTGGTCATGGCAAAACCTCGCAAGAGCATCCCAGGACTGATTACGGGCACACAGCCCAACCTATCGGATCCCTAGGGAACCGAATTATATGCCATAGGACAAAACCTCGAAAGAGCATCTGCCAGATATCCCAGGGCACCGAATTACATGCCATAGGAAAAACCTTGAAAGACTATCTGCAGATCTCCCAGGGCACCGAATTATATGTCCTTCCAGAACAAAACCTCAAAAGAGCATTTTCCAGATATCCCAGGGCACCGAATTACATGCCATAGGAAAAACCTCAAAAGACTATCTACAAATCTCCTAGGGCACCAGATTACATGCTCATCTTCACAACCTGATCCACGGCCATAGAGTATAAACCTGATACTCATCATACATCATCCTGATGTACCCATGATCATCCTGATCATCATCACTGCAACATCCTGCTGCATGTCATCTGGAGCAACATCCTGAAGCTCGTCATCCATGATCATCCTGATCATACAATGCATCTACCTGATGCATACCAAGTATCTACCTGATACATATCATCATACATGATCCTCCTGATCATACAATGTATCCACCTGATACAAATACAAATACATGATACATATCACCATACATGATCCACCTGATACATATACAGATACATGGTCTAAGCATCCAACATGATGCATATACAAAAATACATACACATGATCCAACTGATCATATCCAGCATCCAACATGATGCATACATACATACATAAAAATGATCCAATTGATCATAGATACCATCCAATATGATGCATACATACATACATAAAAATGATATAACTGATCATATCCAACCAGAAACCAGAACATCATCCTGATGCTCATTATCCAGCGCTTACATCCACAACCATGTGAAGGATCCTCCTTCCAACATGCTTGGAATGGCTTCAGCAGATGTGTCCATCACTTCTTCCTCAAAGTGTCCTCGATGTGAAGAACGCCAAGCCTCTCTTTGAAGTACCCGAACTTCACCCTAAATAGTGGCTTCGTCAGCACATCTGCAATCTGCTCGTCCGTCGCAACATACAGGAGCTTCACGGCTCCTCTCTGCACCATATCCCTGATATAGTGATATTTGATCTGTATGTGTTTCGACATGTCATGAAACACTGGGTTCTCGGACAGCTTCACACAACTCTGGTTATCACAGAAGATACCAGTAGCCTCCAACGGGAGATCAAATAACTCAAACAGTAGCTTCTACAGCCATACTGCCTCACAACTAGCTGAACAGGCTGCAACATACTCAGCCTTATCTGTACTCAGTGCTACATAGGACTGCTTCCTGCTGAACCAAGAGATCACACCTGATCCCATACTGAAGCAGCACCCAGATGTTCTCTTCCTATCTGCAGCACTGCCAGCCCAATCTGAATCAACATAACCCTGCAGGTTAAACTTTTGATTCGCTTCATACTTGAGCCCATAATCCATTGTACCCTTCAGGTACCTCAGAACATGCTTTACAGCAACCAGGTGAACACTCCTCGGATCCGTCAGGAACTGGCTCAATGTGTTCACAACAAAGCAAATGTCTGGTCTCGTGTTCGTCAGGTACATCAAGGACCCAATCATCTAATGATACATAAGGACATCAACTGGCTCAGATGAAGCATCACATAGAAGCTTCAGATTCGATGCCATAGGTGTGGCCATGGCCTTGCAATCCATCATCCCAAATATCTTCAGGATATCTACTATGTACTTCCCTTGACCAAGGAAGATCCCACCTGTACTTTGCCACACCTCCATGCCTAGGAAATAATGCATCATTCCCAAATCTTTCATATCGAATTCAGGAGCAAGCTTCCTCTTAGTATCTGCAATCAGTCTATCATCTCCTGTTACAAATAAGTCATCCACATACAGGAGTAGAATCACAGGATTCCCTTCCACAACCTTGTAGTAAAGGTTGGAATCCGCTTTACTCTTGGTAAAGCCCAAACTAGATAGGAAGCTGTCCATCCTACCATACCAAGTTCTGGGAGCTTGTTTCAAGCCATACAAGGCTTTCTTCAATCTGCACACATGTGAATCCCTATCAGGTTTGGGGACTGCATCGCAAACATTATCTTCATGATCGACGGATCATGGCATTCCATTTCTTCATCCCAGATCCTGGGAACTTCAATATCTTCAATAGATATCTTTGTTGCTGGAACAAATGTTGTAGTCCTTTTGTAGGTGAAGATATATGGTATTTCCTACAAAACAAGTTAAATTGCATGATTAGAAACATCTCATAATTTTCAGAACAAATTCTTTACACATAAAGAAATATGTCATACAACCATGCAGTTATCTTAGCCAATGCTTCAATACAACATTTATCCATGTTCCACAACTTTCTAGATGCCTTCCAGTCTCTACCAGAACATTGTTAAGAGTTTGCACTACTCTCAACATGTCAGCAAAGAGGTTTCATTCTAGATAAGTAGCATTGGAATGTTGTACAGTGCCATAGGCCACTTACCCATCACATGCATATTAGTAACATATTGTTCATTAATGCAATAATTCTAATATGCACAATACATCTCCTAAGTCTAGGAACATAAGCATAATATTATTTAAACAAACAAAATAGGCAAGAAATGATAATAGAAATACTTATCTTTGTTTGTTTCTTGGGTGGAATCCCTCTGAGTCTTTGCTTCCTGGCAGGAGCTGCTAAAGTTGCTTTTTCTACACCTTTCTGTTGTGGAATGTAGGAAGATGATCAACTCCCTCTGAAAATCTGCATCCTTGCAGGAGCTGCTGGAGTGTGCTCCCTCTTGATCTTTTCTCCTTTGATTACCTGTCCTTGAACTTATCTTCATCCTTGCTGACATCAATCTTCTTGAACCCATAAAAGACCTCTTCTGGTGTCTTGTTGTCCAACATCTTGTGGGGTGTTCTGTTCTGCACATATACAGCTGTTCTAGCTGCTTCTGCCCATATATGCATAGGTAGATCTTGGTCATGGAGCATTGCTCTTGCTGCTTCCATGATTGTTCTATTCTTCCTTTCTGCAACTCCATTATGTTGAGGATTATAAGGAGCAGTCAACTCCCTCTTAATCCCTGAATCACTGCAAAGCTTCTTGAAGTCATCTGAGGTGAATTCTCCACCATTATCGGATCTGAATGTTTTGATCTTCTTGTCAGTTTGATTCTCCATCAAGGTTTTGAATTCCTTAAACTTATCAAACACCTCATCTTTGTTCTTCAAGAAGTATACCCAAGCCTTCCTGGAGAAGTCATCAATAAATGAGACATAGTAAACATACCCGCTTAGAGAACTGGATGACATAGGACCACATACATCTGAGTGGATGATTTCCAGAATGTCTTTTGCCTTGTTTTCACTGCTTGGGAAATCCTTCGTAATGTTCTTACCTTTTTCACATCCTTTGCAAACACCTTCATGTTTGGTCTTGATTTCAGGAAGACCCTCTACAGCCTTGCTTGCAATTGGAAGTGCCCTAGAGTGCATATGAGCAAGTCTTCTATGCCAAAGTTCACTTGGCTCCATGGATTCATGCACCATGGAATGTTCAGGTTGTCCCTTCAATTTATACAAACCTCCCTCTTGCTCTCCAATCACTACTGCATCATCTATGGTCTTTCCTTTTGGCCACATTAGGACTTGGCCATCCACAAATGCAACCCTCATACCTTTTGCATCCAATGCAGAGATTGAGAGTAAGTTCTTCTTGAGCCCAGGTACATAAAGAACTTCTTTCATCTTCAAATATTTTTCAGAATATAGGTTGTATGAGGCTTCTCCACTTCCTTTGATTGGGTATTGATAATCATCCCCAAGTTTCACCTTATGGGGTGATTCATGTTCAGATAGATTCACAAAAGATTCCTTAAACCCATTCATGTGTTTGGAAGCCCCACTATCAATCAACCAATCATTACAACCATGGGAGATAGTACCTGTGAGAGCAGAGATCAGAACATACTCTTCTTCACTTGATGAGTCATCATCACTATTACTTTCTGCCCTAGCCTTCTTCTTTGGGGTTTCATCATCTTCGGCAGCATGAGCATGAAACCTTCTTTTGCTGCCCTTCTTCTTCTTACTGGAGTTGTTGTTATTATCCTTTTTGTTCTTGGGACAATCTGAAGCAAAGTGGCCCTTCTCATTACATGTGAAGCATCTTAGGTCCTTCTTACTCTTTTGATGGGATCTATTGTGGCAAGAGTGCTCCTTCTTGGTTTTGCTTCTTTTGGTGTGAGCTACAAGAGCTTGATCTTCACCTCCCATCTTTTCCTCATGATCTATAAGTCTAGCTTCTTCTTGAGAACATTCTTCCTGCAATCTGTTGAAGGAGATCAACTTCTTCCTTGCACAAATTCCTTGAATGAAGGAATCCCATGACCTGGGTAGGCCATTTAGAGTGGTCATCACTACTTCACCATTCTCCACCATTTCATCTACTGCTTCTAGTTGTTCATTGATCTGGGAGACCCTTGAAAAATAAGATTGAATGGTTTCTCCATTCTGAAACTTCACTCCTTTCAATTGGTTCCGCAGGGTCATCTTCCGATTTATGTTCTTTCTTTCAAATAGCTTGGTCAAAGATTCAAACATCTCCTTGGGTGTCTTAAGAGAAGACACATGGGGTATGAGATGGTATTTGATAGAATCAACAATGATTCTCTTTGCCTTGACCAAGTTCTTCTTATGCAATACCTTGGCCTCTTCATCCTCTGGGATAGGGATGTCTTCTTTCACATATGAGTCCAACTCATTCTCTTCCAGGATTAACCCAATCCTATACTTCCAGGCTCGGAAGTTATCAGCCCCTTCAAGCTTATCCTCAAGCTTGGTGTGGAGAGACATCTTAAAGAGTACTTCAAATGGAAATAGAAAATATTTATGTCTTACCACTTGAAATGCTGAAAACTGGATCTGGTCCTGCAAATTTCTGAAAGGATAGAAAGATGCACTTTGATGAGCTGATCAACCTGGTGCATTCAGAATTTGAGATCAGCAAAGTCTTGCCCTTCAGAATTTCCTTTTTGTCCTCCCGGGTTCACTAGAGAGAACCCTGAATTAGGGTTTGAGTTTCCCGGAGATCGACCCATCCAAAAATCTCGATCCAAAGCTCTAACCTTCGATTTTTGCAAGGAGCTTCCAGCTGTGTCTTTAGATTCTATAAATTCCTATTTTTGTGGAAACCCTAAATTTTAGGGAAAAATCTAAAAATGCTCGGAACTGAGTTCTGATTGGACAGATAGATGCGCCTTGATGAGTAGAGTCAATCTACTATACTGATTTTCAAAAATCTATGGAGAGAAACCCAATAAACAAGGAACTCAAGCTTCCGTCACTGCAAAATGTCTTCTTCTCAGGTTAGCTCTAATACCATGTTAAATTTAGAGCATTAATTCACAATACTCTAGGATCTTTGCTGAGAGAATAACATCTACAGTATATCAATGCATGACAATCACAATATGACAAGCATCACAAGAATAAAAAGCATAAAGACAAGAGACATAGAGTTTCCGTGGGGAAAAACCCTAAGGTGAAAAACACCACAACTTCTTCAGAGATAGAGAGAGCAATGGATCAACCAAAATACAACCAAATAACACTGAGATAGTCTCCTAGCAGATGATCCTCCTCTTCCTCACTAGTGTGCCACTTCTGAAAGTGAGAGTGAGTTACTTTTCCGAGTGAGTAAAATAGAGATCTCCTATCTCTATTTATACTCACCTTTTTTCCTAGTGACCTTATGGGGCCGACTTGTCTAGTTAGATACATCCACATTGTATTATATATAATTTCGGCCGACCCCACATGGTGGTCTAATAACCCATCGGCAGGTACACACACTTGCGACACTTGTCAATCCACATGACGACACTTCCTTATAGAGGAATAACACATCTCTTATAAGGGTACAATAAATATATATAAAATACAAAGATGAAATACATTCCGAAGTTACATATACATCAACAATTTGAAGTCATATTACTCAGTTTATTTGCATTTGGAGAAGATTTGGTGCCATTTCCCCAAGGGTCAAACTAGTGATTTTGTAGTTGTTTGGGAGAGGTTTATAACAGGATTTATAAAATGAATAATGATGCACATGAGACCTTATTAATGTCCCTTAAACATCCTGTTCCTCTTTTCAGAAATTTGAGTGGGTTTGGGAGCATTTGGAAAGCCATTTCCAACATTTACCCAGGGGGAATTGGAACCCCAATTTGCTAGTGAAAACTCCTACCTTGGCCAGAATATTAAACAAGTTTGCAGAAGTATTTGGAAGGTCATAAATAATCCCTGAACATCATATTCAAGTCTTAATATCATTCATATACCTTCTCGGAATATTTGGGAGCATTTGGGTCAATTTGGAGACTTAGACATCAAAACTAGTCAAAGGTCGAAATAGGAAAAAAAGTGAAAAACTAGTCATTTTAATAAAATTTATTATAAGGGACATTACAAACTAGCTACAAAATGAGGAATTTCAGTCTCTAGTTAGATCAAATTGGAAAAAAAATTCTCCCTCCCCCGGCAAGAATGCGATGGTGGTAATGCAATTAAATTTTATAAGGGTTAAAGGCCTCACCAAAGCATGGGATAAGCCTTAAAAAACAATGAAAAGGATCTGGAAGAAGTGGAATTAAAAATCTCAGAGAATCAGAAAAGAAATAAAAGCGACTGGATCAGCGAAGAAACCCTGGCAAAAATAGAAATGCTAGAAAAAATAAAACCAAACATCTAGCATGGAAAGATACAAAGTGGAAGATGAAAAGTCGTGCACTCTGGCTTTTTGAACCGGGTAATAAAATTGCCCATTTTTAATAGACAAGACCAAGGAAGGAAAACCATCAATATTATTTGGAACATCAAAGATAATACAGGCTAGGAATCTCAGCAGCGGTAGTTCAACACTGCAAAATACTTTTATCGGAGCCTCGAATATATAAGATCGGATATATCATAGCTTCTTCATCATTCTTCCATGGTTGGCTCACTGAGGAAAATACATAGGCCCTTCTTACTACAGTCACCAAAGACTTATAAATAGCTAGGTGATATTAAATTACGATTCCATAATAATGTGAATCTCGATCGATTACAATGCATTCAAGGAATGAGCCCTCGTTAAGTGATCTCGGTAGTTAGGAATACTAGGTTAGATAGTTGCTATTTTGACCAGGGATCTTTAGAAGTAAGTCTCTACATTAGGTTAGATAGTTGCTATTTCCATCCAATGAGGAAAATTTTTTTATGTTGGATGTGCAATTGCAAGCTTGAACTTTAATGAGGTAGGGATGGATGTGTACACTCTTGGAAACAAAAACACTCAGTCACAGGGCCTTTTACCTCTTAGAAACTAAAACTGAGAAATCCTCTTAATGTTTCCTACATGCATATATTTTATCCAGATGAACATAAAACGTCATCTAAATTTTTCTAAATAGAGAGAGAAGTTACTCAGAGGAGATGAGAAGACTATACAAGTTTTATTCGATGGTTCAGACAGACTTTAACTGGATTTAAACAAACTAGAAAAATAACTGAGAACATGTTTAGGATTTTGACTGAGTATATACATTTTGTATAGTATCTATGCCATTAAGTGCCAAAGCCATATGAATGACATAATATTGTCAGATAAATTTGCTTGTAAACATGTGTTGCAGCAAATATATACAAGAAGGATAATTATTCGGTATGAACATTGATATGATAATGTTAGCGTACTCTATGTTTCCATAGTATAATGGCTTCATCTTCACTGAGCACCTGATATATCTAAAGAGTGTTACCTGGAAACAAAATTAAAATGGGGTAAAAGCTAAAAAATAATCATAATAAGTGACTGCACATAAATTTTGGAATATATTTTAATTATTAAAAAAATGAAAAATCTGTGTTCAAACCCCAAAATACATAGATTATTTCTTATGTTGAAACCATGGGGATGAGAAACCATAAAACCCTAAAACCTTTTAGGGTTTCTTGAAGGGAACAAACAACGATGCAAATGAAAATAATGTCTTGAAAACGTAGGGATGCAACATCTTTAAATCCATTCAGATTTTTTTGGAAGGGAAGCAAATATGATGGAGAGAAAAATAATGATGAATCTTAACCAGACAAACATAAATTTCTATAGTGGAATGGAAATTGGGTACATGCTTCTGAAAACCATTTTCAATCCTTTAGTTAAAGAAAAAAAACACATAATTAATCTAAAGAGTTACCAAAAGAAGTCATCAAACACTTTAGGGTTTTTTCAAGGGATCAAAGAATGATGGAGAGATAATGTGATGAATATTCATAAGACAACATAAAATTCAGAGTGGAATGGAAATCAGGTATAAGCTTCTGAAAATTGTTTCCCCCTACTTTCAATTCAAAAATAATCACATAATGAATCTCAATAGGCAAAATACAAAGTAAAACCTAGAAAAAAATAGAGACAATTTACCTCGGGAGATCGCTATGTGCAATTTACCTTGGGAGATCACATGGAGATCCTTGCAACAATATGGAGAACTTTTCTTTCTCTCAACAATTCATGGAGATCAAATCTATAGGAGACCCTGTTTTCTTTTATTTTCCCTCTCAATCTATTTTCTAATTTACTGCTCATTCACTTTTCACTTTTTTTTAGTTTCCCTCTATCTGTTACATTTGTTTTGTTTATATTCTTATTTTTATTAATTTGTTAATAATTAATATTATATATGGGTGAAAAGATACAGGGAAAAAAGGTTTTTCATAATTTATTTATTTTATATGTGAAAGGAGAAGGGGTTAGGTGAGATTATGGGGGTATTTATATTATTATTATTATTCAAAGAGATGGGAACAAATGGATTTTTACAAAAACGGAGGAATTATGTTTTCTTCAAAATGGAGGATATTGGCTATTTCTTGTAAGGGAGGGACCCACAGGGACTTTGAATATTTTCGAACTTAGGTGCAAAGAGAACCATGGTGAATGAATGCATGTGGAGAATTAATGGAGGTTATTAAATTGACAATTTTTAGCTAACATGACAGAAAATACATGAACTTGTCGAAACTTTAACACACTACTGAGATGGTCAGACAACGATCATTTTTTTGAAACAAATTATGAACACAACCAGTGCAACAAGCTGACCGGAGTGACACTAAATTCAAGACATAACAATTCCAAAAGGGAAACACGACATATATCTAAGACTCGACTCAACCACATGTACTAGAAGAACTCATCTATAACTTGATAAACTATATGCAAGACATGATGTATTATCTAGATATCAACTCCGCACACCCAAGGCACTAATTAGTAGATAAACCTGTAAATGAGCATCTCAATGATTATCTTATCATCTAACACAATAGGTATTGGGATGGCCTCAAAGAAATGATCCCTTAGAGGACATGTATTGAAAAATAATCCAAGTTGTATACTATTAATGTTACAATTTACTAAATTTTAACACTGCAGGGGTCTTCGAATCCATCTGCAGTGTTAAAATTTAGTAAATTGTACAAATTCTTTATCAAAATTAGAATTTTCTATTGCCGGAATGAAAAAACTAAAAATGACCACATAAATGACCAATTGTTATGTGGTCATTTTTAGTTTAGTTCTTATCTCTTGACCAAATTGGTCATTTATCTTGGTCATTTTTAGTTTAGTTCTTATCCCGTGACCAAATTGGTCATTTATCTTGGTCATTTTTAGTTAGTTCACTTAAAATTTCTCAATTTTGGTCATTTATCCCTAGAAAAAGCTGTGGTGACCAAATTTTTGGGTCACCTAGTTACTTATCTCTCATTTTGTACTAGTGAACAAAACCAACTCTCGCTCCCTCTTGTGTCTTGGATCCATCAAAATATAAATTCCAAAACTTATATTATATTATAACTATGTTAGTATTGTCACATATGTCAATAAATAATTCTACTATATTACAGTCGATATCATCAGACCATTCAAATTGAAGGAGAGCGAAATGTGTGTCTGAATCATGACCAATATTTTTTGCCTGATAATTTATGGGTTCAATTTCCAAAAAATAATTCTCCAAAATCGAAGATGAAAAATTTATTGGTTCATTCTTTCCTTCTAATTCTGTCACATTATATTTATGATCTGAAAATCTCAAGATCTTTTTAACCAATAAACTTGTATGTGAAATTTGAATGAAAACATTCATAAAAATTGACTTAAAAGATGATTTTTAAATGCTTCAAATCAACACATAAGCACATAAAGACAAATGCAAACCAGAAAAATAACACAACAACTGATAATGGAGCTCACCCCTCCTAGGCTATGTCTCCTGGCCACTTCCAATGGGAAGGCTGATCTTATTCAGTCTTCAAAATTTACAAATTGGGCATCCTAGAAAACACCTCTGTTTTCTCTCTATCAAACACAGAAACAGACTGCACCACTATGTCCATCTCACAATTCTGAGCAAAATGAGTATAAAGTTGACCATGTTTTCCCGAGGCCTCCTCTAGCACGCAATTCGAGACAACAAATCTACAGAAAAAGACAAAAGCACTAAATGTTCTATACTTCGTCTAGGGAACTGTGCCTATACTCCACCTTAGAAATTGTGTAGGCGCTCTATTTTGAAAACCCAAACTCCGACTGCTAAACCTATCCATGGCTTGGTTTTTCGTGGTTTTTTTATAAGTCTCAGCACTGTAACAATTTAAGAAACTGATGCCGCTTACCACTCAACGGCGACTGTGTGGTCCAATGGTAAAGCATAGCTCAAACCCACGGGCCTCTCCTCCTTTCATGTTCTTTTGGAATTTGGCTTATTATAAACATTACACATTTCAATAGTTTGAAACTATATGGTCCACGTTGTAAAGTTAGCACTATACCATAGCATATGGTTATGTGCTTGGTCTTATATTGTTTGAATGTGGCATGGTTACACGTTGTAACATTTGTTATATATATCCCTTGGCATATGGTGGGCACTCCACATATATATGCTTATGCTTATGGTTTGAACTTTAATATATGGTATATCCATATTACATATATTAAAGTTTAGGCTCCACATTATTTAATGGATAAGGGTCCACGTGAAGGTATAAGGTTTAATGTTATAACATAGCATTTCAACCCCTTTTTAATATAACCTTTTTTTTAATAATTTGTACCATATTTTAATGTGACCCTTTGTATCATGTTTTGTTTCATGGAACATGGAGCTTGTGGTGGCCTTAGTGAAGGTCTTGGGTTCGAATCCGATAGCTCCAACAACAACTTCTTTAACCATATTTTTCAACCATTTTCAAACCATTTTAACCACATTGACGAAACTTCAAATGTACACAACTTCTTCATCCGGAGGTTGTTTCTCGCGAAATGAACGTTGACGGAAAGCCATTGATGAGCCCTTTACCACTGTAAACTTTGTTCTGCTGTTTGAATACTTTAAACTTGATCAACTTTAGAAAGATCCTCCTAGATCAATTTCATATGGGGTTATCTTAACACTTTGATTTGGTTTTGTTTGTTTTGATATGGAAGCCACAAATGAGACCAATCTGTTGCAAAATAACCATTCAAATTATTTGACCAATCCCTACTCAATATTAATCCATAAGCCTATGGTATGTCTACTACCATGATATCAATGAATTGACACACTCTTGAATCTGTAACCAATCTAATCAAGACATTCTTCATTTCCCCAATAACTTTAACATATGACCTATCAAATTGGATAATCCAAGAAGGGGGTTTTATTGGTTTCTCATTAATCCTTTTAAGAATAGATAGTGGCATGATGTTAGATGAAGCTCCAGAACCCACCAAGAAGTTATGCACATTATAATTAAAATTTTCAAAAGTCAGAAAAAAGGTAGAGTTTGAGACTTTGATTTTCCACCAATGCTCACCTCATTAATATCAACATCCAACTCAATCCTTTCTGATTGTTTATCTTTATCTACCACACTACTCAATTTTGTATTTAAATCAAAATCTTCCAATAACTTATTTCTCTGTTGTGGCAAATTACACATTTCAAACATAGATATATTGGATTTGGTGTTCTTTATATCTTCTACAATAACATAACCCATATTATTATTTACCCCAGCACTTCCACCTAGATTAGATTTGTTAAATAAATGATTTACTTGTTTATGGATTAATGGATCTGTTTCCTTTGCAATCCCCAAAAGACTAGTGGATCCCTTTTCAGTCACTTTTTCCTATGATTGATTTGTACAGTTATTTTTTTTATGATTTCTTTTTATACTATCGTTTTTGGTAGTAACATACTTTGTTCTTCCACTGATCCCTCAGTCCTGGTAGCATAACCTACAGATGAGACTTGTATTTCCTCCACTTCTTCTTCGTCATCCAAATCCAAATTTGGATCCCAATCCCATAACACTAATGTGGTTTCTTCATTATGATCTCATGTCTCATTTGATTGGTCTTTATAATGATCCTCTTGATCTAAAAGTTGTTTATCCAACAATTGATTCATCACTAGAGTCATTGAATTTATCCACTGTGGGCAATTTTTTATAGAATGATGATCTTGGTGGAATCTGCAAAAGTGATCCATGCCAACCTCATTTAAATTAACAGCAACATAATCATTCAATGGAGGTTTTGTGTTTTCTTCTTTTTTCTTGTGGAAAGGCTTAAAATGTTTTCTCAACGAAGAACTAGTGCCATTTTCCTTTTCCAAATCCACTATTTTATTTCATAGATTTTGAACCAATTTAACTACACTTTCCAACTCATTTGAAGATTCTTCCTTATGTCAGGTTAACAACAGAGGTTTATTATTTACTGTAGGTTTTTCCTCAGTGTCTAGAGCATGCTTCATAGTACTATTAATGTATGTTTCTACTTTCTTAGCTTCTTCAATTTTTTTTGCTAAAGTAGTTTTACATGATCTCTTAACAAACATGGATATGGATGGATGAAGCGTTGTGGTATAATATTCAACCAATGACTCTTCAACAGGTTTTGCAGCAGCGTTGAAACTATTCAAGGCTGTAGTGAATCTTTGATTAAAATCTTGTACCTTTCCTTTTTATCCATTCTTAAAGATAGTAATTCTTTCATGAGTGAAGCCAGAGCCCTTTGATCACCAAACTTGCTTATAAAAACCTTTTCCAAACTATCCCAATATGTTATAGAACCAGTCTATAAGCTAAAACACCTAGATGATTCTTTAGGCTCAAACGTATATGGGAATAGTCTGCACACGACATCTTCATGTTCTACATTCAGCAGATTTAAAGCCAAGTAAAAACTCTTTAAATGATCATCAGTAGAGACTCCTTTTCCATGATCAAAGTTAGGTAATAATCACTCTGGATGTTTAGGTAAATCATGCAAAGGAACAGGTAAGTTGAGTGGTCCTCTAGCCCTGGTGGATTAGCATTATGATCCATGTTAGCAATACGTCGAGGAGATTGCGGTGAATGTGGAGGTGTAAGCATTTGTATGTATAGAGAAGTGATTGACTCAGGAGAATTAGGGCTTAACTAATTTATGGGATGTGGTATGTCTTGTAGCGATAAATATATTAATGCTTCTAGTGCTTCTACAAGCACATACTCTTTATTTTGCATAATTTTATGTCTAGGATCTCGTATTCTAGCTAGTAAGGGTACTACCAATAATCCTCCAAGTTTTCTTACGGAAGTTCAAGTATGTCTCCTAAAATCATCTAATTCTTGATGAGGGATGGCATATAAATGCTCAGTATGATCAATTTCATAATCAATTTTTTTTTGATAATCAGCCTCATAAATTAATTCTTCTGGTTGGAATGTTTCATATGGAGACCCAGAAAAATTTCCACTTGGAAACAGATTTCCTCTACAAGCCATGCACTGGTGGCCCTCCTTCTAGTGCCAAAACTGTTTATGCCTAGAAAAATCCTTGCATCGATAGTAGGTATTATCCCCAATGAATAATCCCAATTATATCATTCACTATTTGGAATAGGGTATCCTTCTGATTAACGGTTCGACTACCGTAGATGTTTTCAATTAAACTTTACCAGTTGCATCCCGATCCACCATTTCATTTTATATTTAATTATGAGTATGCAAGTGTCCTAATATTAATGATGCATGAGCTATAATTGATAGGTAGAAGCCTCACAAGTAATGTGCATATTCTTACCTCTCGTCTTATCACTTCTACTGTATCAATCAACTAACATTATTCCAATTTAACTAATCTATCCTTGCAAGGAGCGATTTAAAAAAAAAAGGAAGAGTAATATATGAGAATGTTTGCACCAACTCAACATATAACCATTGAAATAAAGCACTTACAGTCACAACAGAAATAATACACAAAGATAGCTTTGATGAACTTGAATTCCATTTATTACTCTTTACTACATAGACATTTGCATAAACTATTAAAATCATTCATACCATTAGAATAATCCAATCAAAGTAAGAAAGATCTCACAGCATAAGGATGAACGCGGGAAGAAATAATTATGATCATTGGTTCATAACATTCCATGCAAATTCCATGTGAGCTTTACCCAACAAATAGTTACTTCTCATTAGCAGAAAAATAGTTTTCATACAAAATGTTTCTATCTTCTATTACACCAGAAAAAAAAATCCCCTTTCTCCTTTCTCCTCTCTACTATTTATTTTACCAAAAATTGTCTTTACATGACTAATCGTTTCATCTACCCTTAAACTCTTGGATTGCTAAATTTTGTCCTTTTGTGCTTACTCAGCCAAAAATAGATAATTAAACACAAATTACATTATTCTACTGGTGGGTTTTCTACACTAGAAATATAACTATCCCAAAGATGAGTTTCATAAAATATTAAATTACATTGTTGAGGCTACAATAATTTCAAAGCGACCTCATGAGTAAATAAATCTTTCCCTACATTTATTAACCCTTTAGTTGTCGCTTTGTGGATTTCTTCCAAAAAATGTGCATTCACAGTTGCTTGTCCTGTATGTTGTTTGAGATCTTCTTCAGTAAGCACGTCCGATTTCGTGATGTATTCTAAGTGTTCATTCAAGTTTTTCTTTAACTCTGCCAAACACTAATCTTTGGGTGTCAATTCATACATGTCTTTAGCAATTGGGATGAGGCAATTTTCGTGCACTTGACAGATATTTTGATAGATCCCCTCTCACTTTGAAATGGTATTTGGTACTTCAATTTGTACCTTTCTGGAAGCTTTTCTGTAACTCTCTAGAATATCTATATCTAGTTTCAATTCAACGGTTGTCTTATTCGAAAAATCATGAGGAAAATCTTGATTTTTTCCTTTCCATCCATTCAACTTCTTCACCTTGTTAAATGTATCTATCAATTTTTGTTTTGTAATAACAATGTTAGAAAAAAATTATTTTATTCTATCTATAATATTTCTCAATTTTTATACTTCCTCTTTCACTAACTCTTGTGAGTGATAAATCTGTTCTTGCACCTTACGGGTGTGTTCATAAAAAGGTGTCATGTCCTGCTTTTGATTTTGAGCAATTTTAATTTGCTCCATCAAAGATTCATTTTCATTCATCCATTCATTAATCTGGGATTGTAAAGATCCTCTTTCGATTGTTAGGTACTCCACCTGCTAGTTCAATTTAGTTTCCTTTTCCTCCAACTTGTTGATTAGAGAAAGAAAATCATCTCGTTCTCCTTCCATAATCACTAGTTGCACATTTAAAGAATCTCTTTCATCCTCTTGGTCCTGATAGCAGTATTTTTTCCTTCTCGGACTCCATGATATCTCATTTCCTCTTCATTTCAATTACTTCATTCCGAGCTTGTACCAAATTACCCTTTAATTTCAACATTTTCATTTTACTACTCTCCAAATCATTCATCAACTTGTCCACATTATCGGCATTTTCCTGGGAAGCTGCGATATTCACTGAAGCGATGAATTTAGGTTCTTTGATGGTGCATTCCACCAGGGTATTCTCTTGTATAGTTACAATATCTAGCTGCGTACCCATTTTGAACCTCTTTAATTTTCTTTATAGAATCATCTTCTTCTTGGGATTAAAGAAGACAGTTCCCAAGATTAGCAAATGGCAGATGCCCCTTGTAAGTGGGAATTCAAAATTAGCAGGTGGATCTCCTCCCATGTCTTGTAAATTATTATCTTCTTCTTGGATCTTCTTATCTTCCACATATTTCTTGATCCTTGCTTCTTATTCCTTTTGTTTCTCTAACTTAGTTTCTTTCTCTGTTGCCTCTTTTTCTTCCGTTCTTTTCTTTTATAGCTCGGCTACTTTTTCTGTTGTCCTTTCCTGCTATTCTTTCCTCTGAGCTTCCTCCTATTTCTATTTTCTTTCTTCCTCTTGTTTCCTTCTTGCTTATTGGGATGCTAAAGCCTCTTCTCTGGCCTTCTGTTGATCTGCTTCTTTTGCATTCTCTTTTGCTTGACAGGAACTCATTCCTTCTTTTCTTCCAAATATTTTATTCAAGTATGCCATGTTGTTTGCTCTTTTATATACTTCCTCGTCCTTCAAGAAGTGATCTGTGTATTCAAAATTAATTTTGCATGAGGCGCAATGCTTGGCTGCCTTCTACAACTTGTCATTCCTAATAAAAATATTTTCCTCGAAATGGAATGCCTCTAGGTCTTTTATGAAAATCTATGCTCCCTTTACCTTGGTAAACTTGTATACCCCAATAGTGAAGTGAAGCGAATGATAAGAAGCTTTTTTATTTTCATTCAAAAAATGTCCAATCCCATTAATAAAAAATTTCG
Organism: Larix kaempferi; assembly: GCA_027924585.1. Classification (NCBI taxonomy): domain Eukaryota; kingdom Viridiplantae; phylum Streptophyta; class Pinopsida; order Pinales; family Pinaceae; genus Larix; species Larix kaempferi. The sequence goes on from BSBM01000761.1 coordinate 14,814,571, forward strand.
TTACAACTTCTTTATGCACTGCGTAATCCATGACATATATAGGCACCAGGGAAGCAATTTTAGTTCCTCCATACATTTGAATATAGGTGCGTTCTAGGGTGAAGTAGTAATCCCCATATTCACTAATTATTGCCATTGCATTATCTGATAGGAAATTTGGTTCTTCATTAAAGATCAGCCTATACAAAGGAATTATGAAGTCCTCGCATAAAAAATTGTAAAAGATTGCATGCTTGTGAGCCCACATTATCTGGTAGGAAACGTAGAGTGGGGTCTCATCTAGGACCCAATAGCACCCCAACTTGTGGAATGGGTTCCTTATAAAAATGCAACCAATTAGATAAGAGGACATGAAATTTTTTTTTTTGTTTTTTATGCCGCATACCTCCTTGGGAGGAAGACACTACTACTTCCATACTTTCGAAAATAATGTCCACCCAATTAAAAATAGTACCATGAGAAGCGACATGGTACATAATTGGCACCCAGCTGGGTTTATATATATTTGCATTCGCTCTTTCAAAACATCCGACTCAGCATCATTACTATAATTCTAAAAGGGGTTTTTAATTTTTTTGCATCATGTTACCCTCTTTCTCTTTGCCTTAACTGTTTTCCTAGTATCAACATAATGTTGGCATACTATGAAGAGTCTATGTTGACACCCTTTATCCAATCATCCATCATCATAATTTTCGGGGGAGGTAACTTGTAGGTCGTGCTTATATGAGCAGGTTGAAATGAAGAAAATCTTTGTCCATTTTCTCCCACCATGATCCTAGAATTGACATATATGTGAGGTAATATCCACCCCATCACCTCCGAACATGGGAATAAATCCATACAAGTCATGACCTTATGAATACTTGATTTCTTTATGTTTTGATATACCATCATTTCCTCAATAGAAGCATCAGGCACATTTTTGTCTTAGATAAGGTGATATAATTCACCCCATTTATACTCAGGTACTATTCCAGTTACTTCCTTGGTATCTTCAAATAGGGTCTCCATCACGCTTTCTGGTACAATTTCAATATCTAAGTCAGATTCCACAACTTTAGCTTTGCGTTTAAAGGCCCTCTTGTGAATTTCCAACAGTTCATTAATAACAATGAACTCCAACCTCAATGGAAATGAGTTTATAACCTTACTCTAACAAAACCAAATCAAACAACAAACTACAAATGTAATAACCTATCAATATGCATTGTTACACAGAAATCTTCCACCCTATGAGCATCAACATTCTTTGGTTTGTAGGATCCATTTCAGTGACTCAGATCCATTTTCATCCTTCAGTGATACCAGTTTATCCTATATTTGTTCCTACCCACATGTTGCATCACTATAGCATGCGTACCCACGAGTTGCATCCCTATAGCCTACGGGTATCAAGTAAAATGGTAAAAACTACTATTTTATTACTTTTTACTCCCAAAAAGCGGTCATTGGGTGACCTTTGGCTCTCCATCTGCCGAAGTAACGTCTTGATGAGTCCTTTCACCTACCTTTGAGAGGACTATATATTGAGTACATATGGCTTATGGATGGGGGGAAGAAGAGAATAGTAAAGGAACTCTAGTGGATTTTTTCCCTATCTTGAGTCTGCACTCATTGATCCTTGTAGTTGTGAACTAGTTATGTTCACCTTCCAAACTCCTTTCTAGTTTGAGTTTGCCATTCATGGAGGATTGAAATGGTGGAGGCACAAGTGGATTGATCTAGATCTTGGTTCAGATTGGTTGCCGGAAAGAAGTCGTATCACTTTGTACTTCTTCTTGTTTATTAATAGAAATACTCATATTCTCGTCCATTCATGGTGTGAATGTCATTTATTATACATTGGGTTGCATTTGCTTATGATATTATGGACCATTGTTATTGATAATGTTAATGTTATTTATATATCACATGTACATGTTAGATATTGGTTGTCGAGACTAATTTGCAGATTATAAGTGCTTGGATGTGCGCGGATTGAAAGCTCCAACGGGGATCTACATCAAACGTTGGATCGAGGTTGGTTACATTTCTCCATTGTTTTAACATTGTCATTTATAATAGCATTGTTTTGAGAATTGAGTAGATTTCTGGTAGTCATCTGTCTGTTGTGGTATTCCCAAGCCATAGTGAGTTTTCTCCAATACAGAAATGGCGACTCCACTGGGGAAAACATCCATGTTTGGGAAAATTTTTGAGCATTAGTCCATATTTAGAGTTGTTGTTTCTCGAAGCTCTGTGTCACTGATTGGCCATTAAGATACACTGTAGAAAACCTAATTTTTCTGAGCCTCTGGACTCTCTATTTGACCATTTGTTGTTCCTCACCCGCGGGCTAGCTTAGTTCTGACCGCGTATACCCGCCTTTGTTTACACTACTACTCGCGGGTACCCGCAGGATTTCCTTCGATAGTAGCGTGTAACTCCAGCTTTTGTTGGTTTATGGCTATTGGTTGTTGCTGGGTGAGTTTGGTTGATTCCCGAGTCTTTGTTGGCCTCTTTCTTGACTGTTTCATGCCCTGGTTGTGACCAGATCTCTTCGTTTCTCTTGGTTGAGCCTTTTTGGTTTTTTACCAATCCTTGGTTTTAACCTCTTGGTTTTTTCCTGTTGAGCTCATTCCATTGGCCGATTCTTGCTGTTTAGGATCTGCTGGGTTGTATTAGTGATCTTCTTGGCACTTCAATGACTGAATAGTAGGATTTTGCTTGCATTTTTTCATTCCATATATATTGAAAAAATACAAAAATATTCATTTAGTTTTTTGCATTTTCCTTTCTGTTTATAAGAGAAGATACAAAAATATTTTATTTCCATGTACTGCATTTTACATTGAGTGCTTGTTGCCTTCATTTTAGGTTCTGCTTGTGCATTGAAAAGATAAAAGTTTGCATATTTATTTCGGAATTGTTGATTGACTTTGCATATTAGTGACATTGTTTTATTGGAAAGATGAGTCTATGATTGGACGATGGTGCATACTATTGAGTCTACACATCACTAGTTTCATGACCATATCCCTTGAGTAATCACAACCACTAAAAACAATGCTTAATCATAAAATTGATTAGACTTATTTTATTTATAGGGTACACCAACTAGCATAGGTTTAGAGTCTTGGAATAGATCATTGTGAGTTAACAATCCAAGACTACTGAACAAAACATTAGGTGTCTGACCAGGGAGTGGAGGAATCCATGGTATAGATCGGTGTTCTCAGAAAAGCTCTACTCAAACCAGAGCTAAGCACGAGGTCACGGGAGGTTGGTTCAGGAGATATCCCTTTGATACCGGCTGAACGTGGGAGATATATCCAGGATTTGTTCGTATCTGGGGGTACCATAGGTTCGTCCTCTTATGCTTCAGGGTTAGCTACTTTGCCCATATGAAGGGTCCCACCTGCAACTGTTCCCTTGAGAATTGGTTATATTGTGGTAGACATAGTTTCCTTACCTAGGTACCGCACAGGGTACTTGCAGTGGTTATGTTGTTTGTGTCCTGAGTCAGATAGGGATTGGACATCATAGTTGTGTTTGTGTAGTGGACTTGACCCTGTCGACACAGTGAAGCTTGGGTGTCTCTATAACCGATTCTGTTACCTCCGGCTATAGTTTGGGATTCTCAAGCCTCTCCTAGGCGAGACATACCAGCTCTAGTGTCGGGAGCTCATTTAGCCACTCTGTCTCTCTGCTCTTGGCTGTAGATTCTCTAGGTGTGTGCTTTTGATTTACTATTTTTTGATCGATAGTTGGCCTTTAGGAGATGTTGTGTCTCTCTCCGGAGAGAACGTGGTGCGGAGCCCTACTATCCGCCAATCCCGTCGTTTGGCTAGTTTAAAGCCAGGTTTGGTTACACAACGCATTACTAGAGGACGCCGGAGGGATCCCTCTGAGTCTTCATATTCTTACACGACTTACGTTGAGGATTACATGGCTACACATCCTGATATCGGGCAAGACCTTTCTACTCCTTCGGGTAGAGTTGAACATACTTCTGATCCCCAGACTCCTCATGAGGATTGGGGAGGTAATCCACCTGCGACTCAACCTGGTTCTATTTGGCCTAATCCACTTGACCGGGATCCGTTTGATCCTTCAAATCCAGATAATTATCTTTACGGGATGCCCGACTTACCCGAGGAGGAAGAACAGGACGAGCCTTTCGTTCCTTCGTTTCCACGTGATTCTAGATATAGGAGGCTTGAGACTCATGATGATTCCGGCCCTATGGTCAACCCCACTACACTCTCATTTGGTATGCCTAGCCAAAATACTGTCGAACCTTCCACTATGGTTGGTACTCATGCTGGCACTAGTCAAAGTGTTAGCCATACTATACCCACTGGGGGCACTACCCTAGCTGGGGGCACTACGTTGTCCACCCACTCACATAGTATGGGGACTGGTCAGATTCCTAACCATGCTTATATTGGAATGCAACCACCTCCTAGGAATACCCAACCTAGTCGGAATGCTGTCCGAAACACGACTCGCCATCCACCACCTAGTACACATGTCGCTACTCGTCAACCTATGACCACTTTTGCACATGATACCGTTCCTCCCAACCACGTGGGTGGATCCATACCACATACTTTTGCATCCACCACCGCTGCTAGTAATAGTAATGTAGGGGGTGGAAATATTTCATATCCATCCATATGGACATCGCACCACCAACCCTGCTACTGGTCACACCCATATTGTACCTAGGAATACTTCTCATGCTTATGGTCATCACACGACTGCTCAAGCTAATCCTAATATTGGGGGTTGGAACATACCATACCATTACAGTCAATACAAAAAATTTCCCACTATGAATAATACATACATGCCCCATACCCATGGTGGCAACCCTTACTACAACACAGTCGGTGCTAGCCACCAGTATCACCCACCACCCCAATATGGTTCTCAAAATGCACATATACCTGCTTAATCTCAAATGGGTCAGGCAGGGGGAGGTTATCCATCTTATGGCCATGGGAAAGCTTATGGGCCGTCAGGTCCTCAGTATCAACAGTTTAACCCTCATGGTCAAGCTTTTGGTCCATCGTATAACACAGTTCCATTCAATCAACCTTTTATGGGAGGTTATAATCAAGCTTTCCAGCCGCAGCTCCCGTTCCTTGCACGCTTGAATCTCCCAGATCTTTCGAAGCTCACGAATGATCCTGTGTGTCACAACCCTACTTGGCCCTCGGTCCCTACCAAGCTCCCTTCGGTCCCTACCAAGCTCCCTTCGGACATTCCAAAGTTTGAGGGAAAAGGTGGCGAGGACCCAGGAGATCATGTCACGACATTTCACCTTTGGCGTTCCTCCAACTCTTTGAATCATGATTCCATTCAATTAGGACTATTTCAATGCACCCTCACGGGGGCAGCCGTGAAGTGGTATGTGGAGTTGCCTAGAAACACCTATAGGGGTTTCAACGAGATTGCTTTGGTTTTCTTAGACCATTTCCAGCTGTCGGTTAGCTATGATACTGGTACTGAGTTGTTGTCCACCTTCCGTCAGAATAAGGCCACACATATTTCTGACCACGTTCAAGAGTGGCATCGGTGGAAGAGATTAGTGAAACCCAACATTCCTCCAGAGTTCCTGTTAGAATTGTTCCTCAAGTCTTTACTTCCATATATTGCTAAGGATGTTTCGATGTCCGGCATTATAACTGAGGAACAAGCTATCTTGAAAGTCCAGCAGTTAGATATTCTTTATTCTCAGTCTGGCATTTTGTATGACATTATTCCTGACGCATCGAGAACAAGACATGAGCCCACATCAAATCCTGGACTACATGTCGATGGCATCATGGGGTCCGCATGCACTGGCCCTGTAGACTTGGTAGCTAATCAACTGAAAAATTTGTTGCTAAACCAGTCTTCACCCGGACAAGTTCATATCTTGTCCACTTCCACTTCGTCGTCTGATGTACATAATGTGCAATCAACGAAAATGCCTGGTAACTATGAGGCACCTGCAACAATTAATTAATACGAATATGCGAAATAGCAGAAATGACAGAACTCAGAATCACTTTTATATTGATCACAGGCCACTTTGAGGGGGCAACCTCCTATGAGAAAGCTCAATACAAATAACTTCACGGTGCCTTCATAGGTCTCAACACACACTTATATACTAATTCTAGGCACCAATACTATGGGTCGAAACCATGGGCCGTTACAAACTATGGATCAACAATACTACGGGCGACTTACAAAGCATATGCGCCAACAACAATAACACAAACTATTGATCAACAAATACTACGGGACGACTTACAAAGCATATGCGTCCAACAACAACATACTAACAAAGTAAAGACATGGGTTCCTAACATCCCCTCCCCCTTAAAAAAAGCTTTGTCCTCAAAGCTTCAGATGTGCAAATTGTTGTTGAATCTGAAGGAGTGGTTCCCATGTAGCATCCTCTGGTTGCATGCCGTGCCACTGAATTAAGACCTCTGTGATAGAGCGAGAGCGAAGCTGAAGCGTGTGCCGATTGAGGATTGCCTCTAGCTCCAAAAGGATGGATCCTTCATTATCCAGTTCAGGTAAAATCGTTTGTCCGCTGATGTTGGTGCCAAGAAATTTCTTCAGACAAGAGACATGAAAGACTAGACGAATGCGGGAAGAAGGAGGAAGTTCGAATTTATAAGCAACGGACCCAATCTTCTGAAGAATCCGATATGGCCCATAGAACTTTGGAGAGAGCTTATGACACCCTTTGAGTTTCAAGGAGGATTGTTTGTACGGTTGGAGATGAAGAAAAACCATATCACCGACTTGAAAAGTGCGCTCCGAATGGTGCTGATCAGCTTGTTGCTTCATGCGATTTCTTTCCATGTGAAGATTGTCCCGCAAAATGCGAAGAATCTGATCATGGTTTCAAAGGACCGTGTCAACTTCCTGAACTGGTGAACTGGTGGGGGTGTATGGAAGAAGAGATGGAGGTGCCTGAACATAGACTGCTTCATACGGGGTCATTTTAGAGGCAGTTTGGTAAGAGGTATTGTACCACCATTCAGCGAGAGGGAGCCACTTTTCCCACTAATGTTGTTGTTCCGAGGTGAAGCAACGAAGATAAGTTTCCAAGCATTTATTGACAATTTTAGTCTAACCATCTGTTTGTGGGTGATACCCTGAACTCATCTTTAGTTTGGTGCCAGTGTAGCGAAATAATTCTGTGCAAAAATAACTGGTGAAAGTTGCATCACGATCCGAGACAATGGAAGAAGGGATTCCATGAAGACGAAAGATCTGGTCCAGAAAAATTTGAGCGATGGAGGAGGCTATATAGGGATGGCTGAGAGCACAAAAATGACTATATTTGGAGAGGCGATCAACCACAACGAGAATCACTGTCTTCCTATCAGATTTAGGGAGCCCTTCAATGAAATCCATAGAAATATCTGTCCAAATCCGTGTAGGTATGGGCAAGGGTTCAAGCAATCCTGGAAGGAGTGTTGTTTCACCCTTATTGCACTAGCAGGTATCACATTCGGCCACCATCTGTTGAATTGTGCTTTTCATGCCCTGCCAAAAGAAGTTACGCCGTGCTCGTTCATACGTTTTGAGGAACCCAGAGTGCCCTGCCGATGGAGAAGCATGGAGTTCATAGAAGACAGCTTGTTCAGGATCTGTGCTCTGGGGAAGCACCAGACGACCCTTGTATCGCAGAGAAGAACCATCCCAAGAGTAATGTGGTACAGCAGAAGGGTTGTTGGTCAAGTGTTGGATGATTTGCGATAAGGAAGATTCATTGGCATAACCCTGTTGAATAGATTGCAACCAATTTGGAACAGGCATAGAAATAGCTCAAAGAGAACCTTGGGCATCAAATGTGCGAGAAAGAGCATCTGCCACAATATTGTCTTTACCCTTCTTGTAAGCGATCTCATAGTCATAACCCATGAGTTTGCTAACCCATTTATGTTGTGCTGGGGAGGAGACATGCTGGTCCAAGAAATATTTTAGATTCTGGTGATCAGTATTGATGCAGAAATGATTCCCTAATAGGTATGAGAGCCACTTCTGTACTGCATGCAAAATAGCCATCATTTCCTTCTCATAGGTAGAGGTAGCTAAATTCTTACCTGAAAGGGCTTTGCTGGTGAACGCAATGGGGTGTTCATCTTGAAGGAGAATAGCACCAAGTCCATTTCTACAAGCATCACTCTCAATAGTGAAGGGCTTGGAAAAATCGGGCATAGCTAGCACAAGTGTAGTACAAATAGCTTGTTTTAGTTTTTCAAATGCACACTGAGCAGCAGGTGTCCATGTAAAAGCATCCTTTTTCAATAGAGCAGTTAATGGAGCTGCAATCTTCCTATAATCCTTGACAAACTTGCGGTAGTAGCCAGTCAACCCCAAAAAACCATGAAGGCTCTTAAGTGTCTGAGGATGCGGCCAATTGTTCATGGCATCGATTTTGGAAGGATCCACGCGAACCCCTTGTGCTGAGATAATGTGCCCGAGATACTCAACTTCCTTCTATCCAAAAACACATTTAGACTGCTTGGCATGGAGATGATAGTCAGAGAAAAGTTGCATGACAAGATCCAGATGCTGGAGATGTTCATCCCATGTTTTACTATAGATGAGGATATCATCAAAGAATACCAGAATGAATTTCCGCAAGTAGGGTCGAAATATTTTATTCATTATGGCCTGCAATGTGGAAGGAGCATTAGTGAGGCCAAAGGACATGACCAAAAACTCATAATGGCCATCATGTGTTCGGAAAGCTGTTTTAGGAATATAATCCTCATGAACCCGAATTTGATGATACCCAGAACGAAGATCCAACTTGAAGAAAAAGTGAGCCTCGTGAAGCTCATCAAGAAGCTCATCAATAACAGGAATTGGAAACTTATCCTTGATGGTGAGGTGATTAAGTGCTCGGAAGTCAATGCAGAGGTGCCATGACCCATCTTTTTTGCGGACAAGAATAACTGGAGAAGAAAAGGAACTAGTGCTTGGGCGAATAATACCTTGCTTCAATAAGTCCCGAACGAGCATTTCAATCTCCATTTTTTGGTGAAATGGGTAGCGATAGGGCCTGATGTTGGGAGGAACGCTGCCAGGAAGGAGCTGAATACGATGGTCTTCTATCCTAGAAGGTGGCAATCCCACTGGTTCAGCAAAGACACCTGTATATCGATCCAGAATTTGTTGTAGGTCCAAAGGAGTAGTGGAGACCACTAATGGTTGCATCTGGATGGAATGGATCTGAGCGATGACACCATGTGAATTCTTCTTGAGGATTTTTTCCATGCGATGTGAACTGATGATGCTGAGAGAACCTGGTAGTAATCCTGTCAATGTGTGTTTTTGTCCATTGAGGGAAAATTGCATCCAAAGTTCAGCAAAATCCCATCAGATAGGGCCCAGTGTGTGTATCCATTGAGCGCCCAAAACCACATCACATCTGCCTAATGGCAAGGAAAACATGTCAGAGCGCAAGGTATAATCTCCCATAGAGATACGCACATTTCGACACTTCCCTTTGCAAGGTAAGGTGCCCCCATTGGCAACCATGACTTCAAAGTTGGAGCAAGGATGGATAAAACAATCAGCTTGTTTGGCGATCCGAGGGTCAATGAAATTATGAGTGCTACCAGAATCAATGAGTATTGTAAGAGGAAGCTTCTTGAAGTAACCCCTGACCCGCATTGTTTGGGGGGTGGTAATTCCAGCTAAAGCATGGAGAGATATCTCTGGCTGGTCATCCTGAGACAGAGGGTCAATAGGAAGTTCCTGAATGTCGACTGGAGCATCCAGCGTTTCTGGATCTTCGTCACCAATTTTAGAGGCAGGCGGAGATTCCACATCCAAGAGATAGAGCTTTTGCTAAACACATCTATGTCCCCGAGTGAATTTCTCATCACAATTATAGCAAAGCCCCTTTTCTCTGCGTGCTTGCATCTCTGTTTCAGACAAACGCTTGATAGGAGTCGGTTGAGGAGCCTACAGTATAGGTGGTCGTTGAGAATCCATATTTCGGAAGGGAACAAAAGTGGGCTTGGAGCGTTGTTGGGCTGCAATCTTGTCTTCTTCCAACTTAGCCAACCCTAGGGCTTCCATCATTGTGTTGGGACAGAACATTTTGACCTCAGAGCGGATGGTATCCTTTAGACCACTGATAAAACAACTCTGGTAAAAGTCATAATACAATCCTTCGGTGTGGTTCGCTAGATTCTCAAATTCGGTTTGATACTCTCTCATCGTGCCAATTTGGCGAAGTTTAGTGAGGGCTCCTGTGAAGTCATCAAAAGCACTATGGCCAAATCATTGCAAAAGGAGCTGGCAAAAGTCTGGCCATTTGGGCTCTGGATGAGCCTTGATGTACCAATGGTACCATTGAAGAGCTTCCTGTTCCAAGTGAAAGGATGCCAGTGGAACTTTGTTGAAATCAAAAGTATTATGTAGACTGAAATATTGTTCTGCACGATAGATCCATCCAGTTGGATCAGTACCATTGAAGCGAGGAAAATCAAGCTTTGGACCACGGAAATTGATGGAAGAGGAGAACCGATTGTCTGATGAAGACTCGGACTGCCGTTTGTTGTTCATAGCTGAATGTTCAAGATGGAAGCCGAGAAATTTTTCATCTAGATCCTGGAGTTTGGCTTGGATGGTTGCAAGTGCTTCCTCCATGGTTTTTGCTCCTGCACGGGTGACAAACATAACCAGGAGTTTTTTTTTTTTTTTTTTTGGATGACTGGGTAGGAAAACAAAAACAGAAACTACTTTAGTAAGGGAAAATCTGGACTAGGGAAAAAATATGAAGGGTAATTGGGGTTTGACTAGGTTTTGGACACTGTTGAATAGACAGGGAAACAAAAATGAGGATTCCTGAAGCGGGGTGAAAGAATGGGAAAATTTCGCAGAGAGGAACAAAGAAGCAGAATTCAGAAATGAACTCTGTGGTAAAATTTGAGGGTGATTGGGTGAAATCCGAGGAAGTTATGGCAAACCCTAAAAATAGACAAATGTGGGATTTCGGGCTTTGGGAAGGGGACTTGTGGATAGGGTCCTCAGGAATGAAATATGCAGAATGGGGTGACAAGGGTTCCCCGAAAATTTCAAGGGAAACAGAGTGAAAACAAGGGATATATGGAGAAAAAACTGGTTTTTTTTTTTTTTTTTTTTTTAAATTTTTTTTTTCAAATTGGAGCGGCTACGGCTCGAAAGGGATCTGAAACGGCACCGAATGGATTGAAAATGGCTCGATCTGGAACAGCTTGCAAAATGGATCTGAACGACTGGATGTAAAACGGCGCAGCAACGATCGACGAAAGTTCAGCTGAAATTAGATATGGACCTCAGGTATGTGCGGCTTCCTAACAGTTCAAGGGTTTCACTCGGCCACCAATGCTATCTGACGGATTGCGTATTGGGGCAGTACCCCTCACTCCACGGCTCAGGTAAAACTGATAACCGCTTTGCCACAAACGACAGCTCTTGGTTTACCTCACAGGTGGGAACTAGTCAATCAGGTAGGGGTTGTTGCCCTTTTCGCTGGTAGGTCCTCTCAATGGGCCAGCTACTTCGGGGTTTCTGTGGTACTCCTCACAATGAGTTTTAGGGCTTATTCCCAAGTACTTCCCATAGTTAAACGGATAGGGATTATTCCCAAATCCGAACCTGCAACAGATGCGAAATTTTTTTTGGCAAAAATTTCACCCAGCGAGCCCAAGAAAGTGCTCTGATACTAGATGTGAGGCACCTGCAACAATTAATTAATACGAATATGTGAAATAGCAGAAATGACAGAACTTATAATCACTTTTATATTGATCACAGGCCACTTCGAGGGGGCAACCTCCTATGAGCAAGCTCAATACAAATAACTTCACGGTGCTTTCATAGGTCTCAACACACACTTATATACTAATTCTAGGTGCCAATACTATGGGTCGAAACCATGGGCCGTTACAAACTATGGATCAACAATACTATGGGCGACTTACAACGCATATGCACCAACAACAATAACACAAACTATTGATCAACAAATACTAGGGAACAACTTACAAAGCATATGCGTCCAACAACAACATACTAACAAAGTAAAGACATGGGTTCCTAACAGTAACCAGCAACCTGGTGGTAAGAAAAAGGGGAGAAATAATCGTAGGGGTGGAAATAATGGAAGTAACAACAATAGCAATCGTAATACTCCTGATAAAGAGAATTCCAACCCTCCTCGGGAAGGCGGTAATGCTGGCGAGGATCGTAAACCTAGGCGTAAGGAGAAATTCCCTTGCAAGCTTTGTGGGGAGGATCATCTTACTAACTTATGTCCTCGTATTGAAGAAGCATCGAAGCATTTGGCACAGAGCCCAGCTATGTTGAAGGATCCCCTACCTCATCACCAAAACATGGCTTCGCATGCTCCCACCAATGGTTATGGTACTAATGAAACGACAACGTCTTCTTCCAATACTAGTGGTTATGGATGCGTGAATATGGTTCAGTCAGAGGTTTGTGTTGCTACTCGTCAACGTGATTATGGTGCACCACAAACGAATTTGGGGAGTGAGTCTCCCCCTCCTCCTGATAATTCCTTGCATATCGAGAAGCCCTCTATTATGTCGTATATACCGAAAGGTGTTCTCAAGCACTCCACGCATAATCCTAATGCTCGAGCCTCCCAGAACTACTCCATCGTAGAAAATTTGGGCCAAACTCCGTGTGCCATGTCGGATCTTGAAGTTTTGCAAGCTTGTCCTTCTCAGAAGCATGCCCTTTTGAGTGCCTTAGGAGTTCAGGATGGGGGAAGTCCTAGTGTTATCAAGTTCGATACCACTGATGTCCAACCTCGCTTGCCTTACCACGTGGATTTTCAAATTCAGGTGATTTTCCTTAAGAGATTTGTCAAACATACTATGGTTGATGAAGGTGTTTCCGCATCGGTAATGTAGTTAACTTGTTGGAAAGATCTTGGATCTCCTCCCCTACTCGCGTCTAGAACTACACTCATTGCATTCGACGGTAGATCTTTTACGTCGCATGGAATTATCCCTTCCCTTGTTGTCTCCTTGGGAGGTAAGTCTGTGCCTATTGAATTCGAAGTGGTTGATGCGCCCATCGACTACAACCTTTTACTGGGTTGGAACTGGATGTACGCTATGAAGGTTGTCACGTCTACTATATTTCGAGTTATTTGCTTTCCCCATGAAGGAAATATTGTGATGATCGATCAGCTGGATTATGTTGGCACTCCTTCCATAGCTTCTACGGGATCAGTAGTCCTGCAAGTTTATGATTCTCAGTTGGAAACTGGGAACATAGGTGTTGGAATGTACCCCTCGTTGATGGGAACTTTTAACCATTCTGCACCTGTGAATTTTATTGGAACCATTTCCGACAGTGCGCCTCCTCCTTCGAATAGTATGCCATTTCGGACTTCCTATTGTGGTGATCCATGGATTTTTCCATCCGCGGATTCTATGTCTGGATACATTGTGCACGTCAAGATGTCTATGCCTTTATCTGTAGCGGATCTCACTTATGATCACATCCAACAAACCACTGCAGATCTGGATCTCTCTTCTCCCCAGAAAGTTGAAGAAGATCCCGTTACACTACCAGTTTGGGCAGCCAACTCATCTTGCTCTCACGATTTCCTCGATGATACTTTGCCTTCGGATGAAGCTATCCTTGAAGCCATGTGTGGTAGTGAGAGGCCTTGGGAAGATATGCACCATCGATCTTATTTCCTTCCCAACCTTGAGATCATTGAGCAGGAGGAGTTTACGATGACTCTAGCTGAGATGGTTGGTCACCCTGTGGCTCTTTTGTAGTCGCATGATGTTTTCTTGGAGGGGAATATGGCCAATATTTCCCCAACCACTTCGATCAACATCTCCCGCACTCTCGGAAATATTGAGAATGTTTACATCGGTGACGATTGCACTCCTGAGGAGATTGCTATTTACACTGATTTGTTTACTGAACTCCAAGAAGATTTCGCCTGGTCATATGAGGAGATCCAAGGAATAAACCCCCGCATTGTTGAACACAAGATTAAAACGTATCCTGATGCTAAACCGGTTCAACAACACTTACGTGTCGTGAACCCTAGGAAGGCAGCTGCTCTTAAGGCAGAGGTGGAGAAACTACTCAACGCTGGTTTCATCTACCCCGTTCCTCTTACAGAATGGGTGTCAAACCCCGTTCCTATGGATAAGAAGCAGGGAACGATCCGTGTATGCACTGATTTCAGAGATTTGAACCATGCATGTCTGAAAGACAACTTCTCCACGCCATTCATTGATCAAATATTGGATGCTTGTGCGAGAAGTGAGATTTTTTCATTCATGGATGGATTCTCGGGTTATAATCAAATTCAAATCAAACCCATGGACCAACATAAAACAACATTTATTTGTCCATGGGGAACTTTTGCGTACCAGAAAATGCCCTTCGGCCTCAAGAATGCTGGAGCTACTTTTCAGCGAGCCATGACCTATGCCTTTCACGATCTTAAGAAGATTATGGAAGTTTTCTTGGATTATCTTGCTGGCCATTCTCGAAAGAGAGTGGACCACCCCAAGCACCTCCGTATGATTCTCGAATGATGTATCCACTACAAAATTCGATTGAATCCGAACAAATGCATATTCGCTGTTAGGACTGGTCGCCTTCTAGGATTCATAGTTTCGAAGGAGGGTATTAGAGTCGATCCTCTCAAAGTTGAGGCAATACTTCAGTTGCCTCCTCCGCGTAATCTGTTTCAACTTCAGAGCCTCCAAGGGAGAGCTACTTTTCTGCGTCAGTTCGTAGTTAACTATGCCAGTATTACTAAAGGCTTTGCATGCCTATTGAAGAAAGACACACCTTTTATCTGGGATGAGCAATCCCAACAGTCTTTCGACACCCTTAAGAAATCTTTGGTATCGGCCCCTGTGATTAGTCCACCAGACTTTACACGAGATTTCATTCTTTATGTGGCCGCGTCTCAAGAGACCATTGGCATGGTCTTGGTTCAGGTAGATGATGCGCTCGTCGAGCATGTTATCTATTATCTTAGTCTAAATTTAGTAGATGCTAAACTAAGGTACAACCATGTAGAAAAGTTGGCACTTGCGACTGTTCACGTATTCCAGCGGTTATGGCACTACATTTTGCTTCGAACAACAACTATTGTAGCTCATATCAATCCGTTTCAGTTCGTGCTATCATGATGCTTTGTCGGGGGTAAGTATAATAAATGGATTGTGATCCTTCAGGAATTTGATCTCGAGTTTGCTTCTCCAAAATCGATGAAATCATTAGTGTTTGCTGAGCTTATGTCGGACATTATACGGATTGATGAGGATGTCATTCATGAAGATTCCTTTGTGGATGAACACTTATTTCTTATCTCGACCGAGGACCCTTGGTATGGGGATGTCATTCGATATCTCCAAACTTTGAAGTTTCCTCCACAATTTTCACAAGACGAGCGACGGTGTGTGAGACATCACGCTAAAGATTATACTATCGTCGGTGACACTTTGTATCGCCGAGGAAAGGATTCCATTCTCCGTCATTGCTTAACTCACGAAGAAGTGGAACGGGTACTTAATGATTGCCATGCGGGGGCATGTGGTGGTCACTTATCCGGGCTTGCTATAGCCCAACGTATTATGCGAGCGGGTTATTTTTGGCCTACTGTCTTTAAAGATTGTATTAACGCTGTGAAGAGATGTCACCCTTGCTAGGTGTTTTCTCAAAACATACACTCGCATCTAGTGCCCCTCCATCCAGTCGTCACCGTCGGTCCCTTCACTAAGTGGGGGGTAGATTTCATGGATTGCAAACCAGCTTCGGCTGGGGGCATCATCATATTATTGTGGCCGTGGATTATTTTTCCAAGTGGACTGAGGCCATGCCTACCGTTAAAGCCAATGGTGCTACTGCATCCCATTTTGTATGAAACCAGATTATCACTCGATTCGGTATCCCAAAAGAGATTATCACTGACCATGGAAGTCACTTTCAAAATAAGATGATGGCGGATTTGTCTCTCAAGCTTGGGTTTCGTCAGGAACACTCGTCTTCCTACTATCCTCAAGCGAATGGTCAGCTTGAAGCAGTTAATAAGTCTTTGAAGACCATTCTCCAACGTACCATCCAACAAATCAAGACCAATTGGCATATAATGTTATATCTTGCTTTGTGGGCATATCGAACTGCAGTTAAGACTGCCACTGGGTTCTCACCATTTCAGTTAGTTCATGGTGTGGAGTCACTTTTACCAATTGAATGCGAGATCCCCTCGCTCAAGCTAGCCATAGAGCTCCTCCTTGATACAACGGAGATTGAGCAATGCTTAGTACACCTCGAGCAACTTGACAAGCACTGTCGAGATGCCGCTGTGGCCATTGATGTTAACAAGCGTCGTGTCAAGGTTCAATATGATAGGTCTATCTGTCCCTGGAAATATGCTGAAGGTGACTTGGTACTCTTGTATGACCAAGCTAAAGAACCCCTGGGGGCAGGCAAGTTCAATCCCATGTGGTACGGACCTTACATTGTGAGGCGTGTCCTGGAAAAAGGAGCTTATGAGTTAGAAGATTACAAGGGAGTTGTCTTGAAGGAGCCTAGAAATGGGCTCTACCTCAAGCGGTATTATGCTTGAACCTTTGGTTCGGGCTGATACTTTTGTACACTATTGTATAGTTTTTCTATACATAGTCTAGGTTGCATTTTCGGTTGTCGAGTCTACTGATTAGCCTCTGTTTGATTGACAGATATCCGTGGGATGTCCTACATTCTTATTTTTTGCGGATGGTGATAGCCAACATACAAAGTAGCTTGCTTCTGTTGCCTGGGTTATCTTTTCACCTGACCATCTAGTTGTGTCCTCAAGAGGTGCTTGTCTCGGTCCTACATCTAACAATGTGGCTGAGTATAGTGTCGTTGTTGAGCTACTTCGGGATGCCATTTCACATGACATCCAGTCTTTAGAAGTCCACCTGGATTCACAACTAGTTGTGTCTCAGCTGAATGGGCAGTATCGTGTACGAGACCCTACATTACTACGGATTTTCCTTAAGGTACGACTCTTGGAGAGACATTTTGTTTCCATTACATATGTTCACATTCCGAGAAGTCATAATTATATATCTGATGCATACGCTAATTATTTATTAGATTGGCATTTGTAACATTCATCATGAAGCACATAAATACAAAGACATTCATACATTTGTACCATACACACATATAGTAGAACCGAGAACCAAAGTTGTATATATATATAAATATGTCCAAAAATGGTAGTGTCATACAAGACTGGAGCCCGTAGCTCTCAAAAATATACATATCGATACAAAAAATGATGAGACCCTGGGATATCTACTCCCTCTGAGGAGGTCTAGTTGCCGAATCGATGGGATGTGTCTCATAGTAGTACTATACTACGTTGGCCATCTGCTACAGTAGCCGTACCCACTCACCAGGAACACTCACTAACTGGCGCTGCATAGCCTCAGGTAGTCGGGCTACCTCTATCAGTGGTACTCGGGCAACCATCCGTGATATGTTGCACCGCAACGTCTGTAGTGTGCGCCCTGCTGCAGCATCTGCTGCCACCTCATCTCTACCCTAACGACCATGTCTCAGGAAGACCTCGGGTCTCACTGGGCCTTTGTCTGCGAGCAAACAGTCACCCATTAGCACATGACATTACCACCAAAAATATTTTTTGCATTTCAACTATAATAAAAAAAATACATAAAAATTTAAAAACAAAAAACCAAAAGAGTACTCAGCGATGTCTCCAAAAGCTTCACCTGGTGGGAGCGGCATGTCACGGTCCTATCTGAAATCTATCCCTGCATAGGGCTAGTCCTCGATAGCAATCACCTGCCGGTTCCACCAGTGGAAGAACTCCTCAGTATATGGTGACGCCATACGGCCACCACCCTGTCGTGTCAGTATCTCAGCCCATCGAGTCAGGGATGGATCTCGGAGACTGTGAGGAGGGACATCCACCCTCGAGCTAAGTCCTGGAACCCTCTCAAAAAAGAAACTGCAGAGGATGCTACCATACCCAAAGTTTTTGGCCTTCCCCTCTTAAGATTCTGTCAGTTGTGTCTTCATAGACACTAGTAGAGTAGTACACCAGTCAAATATAGTAGGCTGCAAGCATTGTGATGCATAGAACATCACCGATCTGGATGCCTGATGTAGTGCTTTGGATCCCGTGATCTGCACCAGAGTTGCCACTATGATCTTTGTGCTCAATTCCACTATGAGATTGACCGGCACTTGACTTTCCACTAGTCATGTGTCGGCGGGACAATACCACGCTATGTAGTCTTTCACAATAATCCCACCACCCACGGTCCGTGACTGAAGACTAGCCACTTCCCCTCTACGGGACAAACCTGTAATGAAATAGATATCCTCTACATCTAGTGTCAGTGTTTTCCCGTTGAGGATGAAGTGTTGAGAATCCACATCCCAGTAGTTGATCAGATGATGGAGTAGTAGGTTTTGGGCCCTTAAGCCTCCGAGACTCCAGTATTTATATAAGCCACATGCTTGCAATGCTTGTTGTGCTTGCAAATCGTTGCGCACGGCCTCATCTACCTGGTCATGCTCTCTCTCCCTCCACTCTAGAACCATCCTGGAGTGCAAAGCAAGATATTTTTAGTCAGTTTCATGCTTAAAAACTTCTTCACATCCCTACCCACGAGCTATATTGTAGACAGGTAAGGGTAGACACAGGCAGTCAGTTTTTTGACTATGCGTTTGATGCCCTACAGGTGAGGGTAGACACAGGCAGTCAGCTTTTTGACTATGCAGTAGAAGTTTTATCCAAGTGCAAAGAGAAACATAATAATTATTCAAAGATAATAAGCCTGAATTATGTACTGATCATTTTTGTTAATATTGCATTCCAGGTGCATAGTTTACAATGAATCCAGAATGAGTATCAATGTCTAAGCCTTGTAAGAGATGCAGGTTGATCACTTGCTACCTTTCCTTGTTAACATTATAAAAGTTATCCATATGTTAAAGAAGTATTTTCTTGCATGCCTTGGATTTTGAGAAGAGATTACTCATGAACTGATGTTTTCCCCCATATTATTTCTATAAATGCATGCCTCCTTGGTTGGACATATGTGACAGTTTGACAGAAAAGAAAGAAAATAAAATAGGTTTGCATGAATGACCAAAACAGTTGATGGAACTAGCAGAGTGTATCACATGAAGTGTATCATAGTGACCTTGCTATCATGCTATTGGAAACATTTCCCCTATTGATTTGATAT
This sequence comes from Larix kaempferi, assembly GCA_027924585.1. Taxonomy (NCBI): domain Eukaryota; kingdom Viridiplantae; phylum Streptophyta; class Pinopsida; order Pinales; family Pinaceae; genus Larix; species Larix kaempferi. The sequence goes on from BSBM01000761.1 coordinate 14,833,854, forward strand.
TCAGGTTTAAGATATGATTATAGTTTGGAAATAAATCCCAAGTTTCAAGTTTTTATTGCAACCTTTGACTAAATTCAGGTAAAAAGAATAGACATATTCTTCCAACATCTTAAGTTGTATTGATTCATGAGTTATGACTGAGTCACATTTTTTTAGGGATTCAATAAAGTACAAGTGTTTATTTTTTGGTTGATAATTGTCCCAAATTACTGAGAGATTAATTTCCTTTATCTCACATTTTTCAAAAATCTAAATTTCTTATATTTCTTTTCCATAATGTTTTTGGACGGATTTTACTATTTTCAAGGTTTTCAAAAAAAATATCCCTTATTCTTGTCATTAGCAAACTCTTCAAAAACTTTTCTCCCACTTCTAAGTTCTAACTCATTCACTTTCCATGTTTCCACAAACGTTTTTTAGTTCATGCATCAAGATGTTAACTTTATTCTTAAATAACTTTGAATGGTTTAAACATTAGTTTTCACTTGAAAATTTCGCAAAAAACTTATTCTCTCTTTGAAAACTTGACTAACCTGGTATACAAAATATAAGGTATAAACCGGATATAAAGTATACAAAATATGATGTTTGAAAAACCTGGCATACAAAAAATGACTGCCTCAAATGGATTTGTAGTCCAATTTAGATGCAAATGGCTTAAATTAATAGATAAGTATTTTAACCTTCTAAGTTCTGGAAAACTGCTTATTACTAATTATTTAATTGTTTCAGTAACTCAATTAATATTTCATAGAATTCCTGATAGCAAGGACCAAGGTGTTGATGCTAGATTTCCATCACGACATGCCAGGACAATAGTTGATTATTCCCTGGAAGTTCCAATTTATTGTCACCAAGAGATAGATAGACCTAGCTTGACAATACCTGATAGACCCATTACCGGCCGGGAGATGCCAGTTTGTGCCCAGTTGAACACCCAGTGCATCTTGAACAAGGAATAAGGAAGAAGGACAAACAATCAACGTTAGTTAGCAAAAGATAAACGGGCTAGAGAGAGGGGTAGAAATATAATTAAATAGAATATCTATTACTCGAGAATATCCCAAGTATATGATTCATAGCTATTGTATCGTGAAGCATCAATCATCGTCAGGTTGGTCTATCCACAGGTTTGAGCGTTATGGGTCGGTATATCCACAGGTCTACCATCATAGGGCAGTATGGGTCGGTATAACTACTGTATGACTTATTCTACCCGGCCGTCAAATTATAACCCATCCCAAGTGTTTGTTTGAGATGGTAGGTATCGAGTAGGAGATTTTATTGATATTATATTTATTGATAACAGATTTCCCATTATGCCCCAACAATTGATTTTTATATTTATTTTGTATCAACGGGTTACTTGGTTCAACCCAGGCAACTTTACTATAGCACGGTATATTAATAATTATAAGTATTAGCAAGTGTAATAAGAAAAGCGATAATATATTACGTATATAACACTCCTCAGTTCTGTGTAATTGGATATGGCTAATTGTGTAAGCTCAACTATGTAACTCCAAGTACTCATGCTGGAGGTATCAAAACGATTTCCTATGACTCATGCTGGAGGTCACTCCGATAGATCTTCCACGTCCTCATGTTCCACGGAATCTAGACAACTCTAATACAACAAATTTATTTACACAAAATTGTATAGATGAGACAATTTTAACTAACCTCATATGGTTGGAGTCTAGAGCTTTAGTTGCTTCTTCTTGTGATTAGTATTGGACAAATGCAAAATTCCTTCTAATATTTACATCTAGCAGTTTACCATAAGTCTCAAAATGCCTTTCAAGATCCCTCACTCTGGTATTGTATGGATTGAAGTTTATCACAAATAGAGTCTTTGATGGCTTCAAACTTGTATCAGACCTCCTTCCATATTCAAATTGGTGAAAACCTCGATTTCCATGTTGTAGAAATTTTCAAAGATAAAGTAGATATCTCATATTAGAATAGTAGTAAAATATCAATTGGCTCAGTTCTTGTATCCGAACACATGAAACTAAATCCTCATAGATTCAAATTTACAATCTAGTAATATATGTGGAATATATATATATATATATAAGATAACCTTTGTCCACTCTACAGTAAGCCAACAAAGATTCAATGAAGAAACAAAAAATTGAATTGCAGTCACATTTGCACTGTGCTGAGACACATGATTTCATATACACACTAGGACAAAGAAAAACAATACAACACATGTTCATCATTGCTATAAATGACTTGGTGCATGAGGGGTCATCAAGAAAAACCCTTGCATGTTGTACTAAGTGGTATCATGTAAGACTAATCCATATGTGGTTGAAGGGTAATCAATCGGATAAGTGCTTTCATTAGTTATGCTCCATTCTGATTGCAGTAATGTGTGATGGATTTAATCTCTTGACATGCTTGAGCCTCGCTGAACACTTAGCACTGTATGAGAGGGATGAAAAGTAACATGCTCCATTCTAACTATAGTGAGGTGTCATGGATTTTTTCCACTCTACAGTAAGCTAGCATCTTTGCCTTCCAAATTCTGTATTGTCAAGCCCTCGGATTGCATCCTCTACATCACGCTCATATTCCATGTATATAAAAGCATAACCTGTAGAAACAACAAAGATTCAATGAAGAAACAAAAAATTGAATTGCAGTCACATTTGCAGTGTGCTTAGACACATGATTTCATATACACACTAGGATAAAGAAAAACAATACAACACTTGTTCATCATTGATGTAAATAACTTGTTGCATCAGGGGTCATCATGAAAAACCCTTGCATGTTGTACTAAGTGATATCAAGTAAGTCTAATCCATATGTGGTTGAAAGGTAATCAATCGGATAAGTGCCTTAACTAGTTATGCTCCATTCTGATTACAGTAATGTGTGATGGATTTAATCTCTTGACATTCTTGAGCCTCATTGAACACTTAGCATTGTATGAGAGGGATGAAAATTAACACGCTCCATTCTGACTGTAGTGAGGTGTCATGGATTTTATCTCGTGACATGCTTGAGAGTGGCTAAACAATTAACATGGCATGAGAGGGATGAAAAGTAACATGATCCATTCTGATTGTAGTGGTGTTAGGATTTTATCCATTTACATGATTGAGCTTGGATGAGCACTTAACATGGCATGAGGGATGAAAGTAACATGATCCATTCTAATTGTAGTGTTGTGTTGTGAATTTTATCTCTTGACATGTTTGAGACTGGATGAACAATTAACATGGCATGAGAGGGATAAAAGGTAATGGTATTTCCATATAAATGCACGATGGCATTTGTATATCAACTTTGTTGAACAAGTCTAGAAGCTAATTGATGTTAAGATGAATGAATATGTACAGGATCTCCAAGATGAGCTTCGATGCTCTTAAATATTCCTACACCAAAGAAAATTTTGATTATAGAGGCCCACATTTCCATAATTTTGCTTCTTAAACTTAGCTTGTAGCCTTGGGTATGAACCATAGAGGTTAAAAATTACAAGCTAGAATAGAGATTGGAAACCATGCACCCAGCATGCTTTCCAAATCTAAAAATCAAAGCAATTTTGTTTATATACTAACGTCTTTTACTCTATAAGTGCTTCCAAATATTCCATTCTGAAAGTATCTCATTATGACCCGTTTCCCATTTTTTCTTTAGCTTTCAACCCGATCTTTGAACGCACCTACCCCTTTAACTTGACTCCTAACTGTGTAATGTCCCCATTCAAATAATTGCATAGTAAGACAATACCATCAATCCTACTAGTTCCCTAGGTTGGATGGATATATTTGGAATTTTAATAAGGGAGCTAATAAATGATTTTCATACATTAGAATGGAATAAATATTTAATAATGGAGCTAATTAAATAAATACAAAATAAAATTGAAGTGGCAATGGAGCATGGAGACACATGGAGATTATGGGGCCCACACAAGCTGAATTTTATGTGCCACATTGCATCCTCATCTTGCAATTTCGAATCCATGGGGAAGCCTAATGTTCTTGGATGAGTTAGAAAGATAATACACTTGGACATATGCATCATAGGTCGAATTTGGAAGGAAATGTAACTTACATGGGAGAGAAAGAGTCAAATGGGAGCTTCTCGGACACTTAGGCTAGATTCCCTAACATCTATGACATCTATGACACCAATGATGAAGATGAAATGACATTTATGACATATTGCAGACCTGAAGGCTGAAATCTGACCATTATGACATGTCGGGCCTAAATATAGCATCCAAGAAGGCGCTCATGTGGGTTGGGGAAGCTCAATGGGTCCCTACTCGAATTGGGGGAAGATGGAAGGCTAGGGAAGGGAGGACACATGGAAAATCTTGAGTACAAACCCTAATTCAAATTGGCTTGAGTTTGTGGATGTATTGGTAACATTAGAAGGATAAGGATATTTATAAAATACAAGGATCACCCAAGTGACGCGCTTTTGATCATTTGAGAAATTTAGATTTGTGAAGGGAGAGAGCCAGTGGATGACTACTTTCTTGCCTTAGCCAATTTCGAGGGTGAAAGATTCCCATCCAAGTTGGTGTTTGGAGAGGCCATTCAGGTCTTTCATGGAGATTTAATGGATTTTGTATTTGCGGGTGTAAGCTACATGGCAGCTTGTGGTTTCTTCTAGTGCATCACTTTCTCTGAACCATTTCTAGTTTTTATGGCATGTTCTTGCTCCTTGAGGGAGGGCACTTTTGGTGAGATATTGTACTCTTTGGGAGATCTTATCATGATCCATTTATGATTTTAATAAGCTTAATATACTCTATTCTTCATATTCATAACGTATCAGGTCGAAATACCAAGTGGTTGTATGTAAAAGTGATTATTAATGAGCAAACAATGACCATTTCCCCACTATATTGATGTATGCCATTATAATGATGCTGGTGATTTAGAATGAAAGAATGGTTATCTGATTTATTTATGATGAATGGAATTACATTGATGAGTATTACAAGTTTCATATCTGTAATGTCCCCACCCTTGGACCCAATGCAAGGAAGGGAACCTGATGCCATGCTATGGGGCGTTTCATAAACTCAACCATATTCATTAGATTCACAGCCATAAAAGAGATGTGTGCCGATGGAAATCAAACAAACATGCACAACGGAAATGAACTCATCCACACACATATTACACGACTGTTATTCAATTTAACACAGCCAACAAATTAACACATTTGCAGAAGTAAATACACAATAAAATACTCATCTTGATGTAATGCTATCCCAAACAACTAGCTATGTCGCTGCAACGTTCCTCCCATCCATAGGTCTCTTCCCAGCCTGTATTCTTTCAGCACTCAGAGACCACCCCCAATCTGGGCATGATATCTACAAGGAAAAGGGAACCCTCAAGCATAGCACAGCCCAAAGCAATGAATACCCAACTCAACCCCAACATTCTCTTGCACCCAAAACTCAGATATGGGCTTGGAAACACACTTTCAACAATGGGACATAGAAGCTAGATGGACATGGGTTTTCCCAAAAATGTAAGCACACCAAAAATGGATTTGTGGGAAGAGGGAATCAATCCCAGGGAAGAAAACCGATTTCTCCCACAGATGTATGAGCATTCAGTGAGCCAAATGACCTCAATAAAACCCCAAATTGTTTTCCCCTTCTTCCCACTATTAGCCACAACAAAAACACTTTTCTGAGCTAGGAAAATGAAGGTAAACACAACAAAACCATGGAGGGAACTGCCCAAGAAGGTCCCAACGCGTGAGAGAGCAAACTAATCGGTGAATAATGGCTTGGGGAGCAATTTCATGTCCCTTTTCTTACCTACGAAGCCAAACACAAAAATATAGGAAGGGTGGCTTGCCCATACTCGAATTTGGACAACCATACCTCCCATTCCCCAAGACATTAACTACCTCAACCAATTCTTGGGAGAAATGAATGATTGGGTACAAAAGTCAACATGGGTAGTTGAGGGTTCATGGGTTCTCTCATTGACACTTGGCTTGACTTGATTGGCTCAAGGGTTTGAATATTTCCCTCCCAATTTCCTTATAACATCTTGCCCCCATCTCTTGTTGCATTGCATAGCTAGTTGTGGGATTTTATATTAAAATGCATATTTATAATTCCCATGGTTCACTAGCACATGGGTGGCATAATATCAAATACTTGCCTCTTCTAGATCGAGCGTTCACTAACAGGGCCTTGGTCTTGAGCTCCACGCTAGGAATCATACATAATATGCATACATTATTTACATTATACCCCAAATATTACAAGGGTCAAAATAGGGGACATTACATTCCCCTCCCCTTGGATCAACACCATCCTCAGTATTCCAATACCTAGGAATACATACATGCTATATACATGTCCAAAATTCACAAAATATGGTAGGCCTGTCCTACATTTCACCCTTTTCTTGGGTTTTCGGGATCAAGTCCTTTGGCCTTCACAAACTGTTCCTACTGGCCAGGACCTTCTAGCTCTGCATGAGGGCATTGTTCCAAAACAATCCCTTCCCTTTCTTTACCTTCCCGCTGATCTACAAGTCTGGAAACTTTATGGCTTAATATACCTTCTTGATGCTCCATTGTTGGGCAGTCACGGAGGCAATGATTTCCTCCACATCCCCAAGATTTCATTGGTTGCTTTACCCTTTCCTGCTCAAATTCCTTTGAGTCTTCCCACCTGGAACGCTTCTTAATCGATCGATTGGATGAATGATTCTTTATGTATCCACTTTCCTTTCTTTTACTGATTGCTCCCAGAATGCTTTTTACCTCTTTTTGTAGGCAAATAGAGTCCTGTAGCTTGAGCATCTCTCCAAGATTTTCTTGGGTCCTGGTAATTGTTTGAAAAAAACTTTCAGCCAACTCTAATAGCCCTCAGTCTGCTTCCATGGTTAATGGGCACAACTGACCACACTTTGCTTACTAGCAACACTTTCTTGTGCTGGTTGCAACCAATTACTTCACCTTCTTACCTGTGAAATTTATCATGGAAATCCTTTGTTAGGACAAGCATAACATAAACATTAAAATTAGTCAATTATTTTCCCAATTGACATGGAATGTCCACGCTTTATTCATGGGAATTCCACACTTTTCATGCTTTCCCAACATACACATGAACTCATTCATGTTTATCCTTTCACAGGAAATTTACTTTTTTAGCATTCACAATTCATTTCAAGCAATTAAAAACAATCTATTTTCAGCCATGACATGCACTCAACAATCTTTTGTTTTATAAATGCATCAATCGAAAGGAAAGAGAAGAGTTGGAGTTTCTCCCTCTTAGTCTTGTTCTATTATGGAGCTACACCATCGCTATGGTTTCATGCTCCTGAGTCTCTTTCACTTCAATGTGAATGCTTTGACTTTCCTTTCTTGGCTATGACACTTAGTGTCTGAGGTCTGTCTAAGGAGTTTCAACTGGGAACCCTTCTCCATAGTTGCCTACAAAACCTTTGGCTGCTATGACCCACTCATGTCCACTAGCACCATCTTTCATTACTGCTTATACTGAGCTCTTTAGGATGGTCACATGTTCATCTGCATCCCTATGATACCTTCCTAGTCGTTGTTTCCAACAATACCTACACTCAAACATTGAATCAATTCACATGTTTAGTTTATTTTCATATGGTTTATTTCTAAACAAGAGTTTAGGAAATCATAACCAAATCAGATACACATGTATATTCATAAGCAAGAAGCTGCAAGGTAACCGAATACTTATCTGTATTGGATGTCTTCACTTTATTCCATGGGATTCTTCTTTGCTTTACGAGCCTTGGATTTCCTGTGAACACAATTATGAATGTTGGGCCAGCACGTAGGCTACTCCACAATCATTCGAATAGGTAATGCCAGGCCAGTACGCCGACTGGGTTTATCAATCATTTCCTTTAGCAATATGCTAGGCTAGTGCTCTGATTGGTTTTATCAATTGTTTAAGGGGTGTTGGGCCAGTGTACACGCTGCTTTACCATATCAAGTAGTTAATCCCAACTAGTCACTCTATGGACTTATCAAGATCTTTATAGCATTCAACCAGCTACTCCCTGGATTTCTTAATAATTTATATTGCCCATTCATTTACTCTATGGATTTACCAGCAATTTATATTGCCCACTCATTTACTCTCTGGATTTACCAACAATTTATATCGCCCACTCATTTACTCTCTAGATTTTACCAGTAATTTATAGTTATTTCAGGGTCTTGCTTTCCGGCAATGACCAAGGTTTCCAACAAAGAAACAATAGTGTATCAGTTTAGCTGTTAGAAGACTTATACCTGAAATCTTCATTATTCCAAACAAGACATAAATGAAAACGAATACTTATCTGTATTGTGTGCTTCTCCTCTGGTCCACAGGGTCCTACTTCGCTTTGCAAGCTTTGGAATCTCCTATGGACATTGATGCAGTTAATGCTTAACCAGTACACCTCCCCATCGGCTAGATTTGCCAAGCATTTGGTGGTGCCCAACCAGTCCCATACCTAGTTGGCACTCTCTAGTACCGAGGGAACACATTCGTCTGGGTCATCGACCAATGGAAGGAAACTACACCACCTGACCATTATAGGTCAAGGCTCTACTATGGAGCCATAGGAATATCAGGGTTTTCACTCAATCTTGGCACCCGCCCTCCTACTGCTGACCCAATAGGCATCTCAGGGTTTTCAGTCAGTCTTGGTGCCCACCCTCCTACTGCTGATCGAATAGGCATCTCAGGGTTTTCAGTCAGTCTTGGTGCTTTCCCTCCTACTGCTGACCCAATAGAGATTTTATGCCTTCACCAATGTCACCACACCTTCTTTCACCATAACCCTTCACATACACATCAACTCTTCATTCATACAAGGATGCCACTCCTTCTCTTGTGCAAATCAGTGGTTCCTTTTAGGAACTTTATAGGTGACTTTCTTGACTGCAGGTTAACATCGCCCCACTCACATAAGGATGATACCCCTTTTCACTACACAGCTCCTTGGGTTTGTCCATCCCTTCTAGTATTATTTAGTGTGAGCATAGAAAGGTTTCCAATTCCTATATAGTCCTTCTGCGTACCCTTCTTCACTTTGCCTCATAATGTGTAGTACCAATTGGCATTTGTGTAGGATGACAACACAAGAAGGATAAGAAGGCTTATCAGTATTGCTTCTCAAAATCGCAACCACATTCCATAACATTCACTATCAAGTATTGAAACACCAGGAATGCGTCCATTCCCTTAGGGTGTAGTCAATATTGACAACCCTATCATGACCCGACACCAGAAAAGGTTTTCACCCTATTTCCAATGTGAGCCATGTAGGCCCTAATCACACTCAAGCGTCTGAAATGATATAAATAAAGTAGAGCATGCTCTGCATATTAACCCTAATAAACTAGATATGCATGTTGTTATCTAGGATCTTAAAATACTCATTCATTTTTGCAGATGTATCTTTTCTTCATTTGCGAAGAATGGGGTCTCCCTTCTCTGAGTCAACAGTTCTTCAGTTTGCCACCCCAATCTTTCTACGTTCCATAATCCACACACGCCTTCTTAGCATAGCTTTACCATCTCACTCTCATGGTTTTCCAACATACAGCTCAGCTGAGATGTCATCCTTTAATTATGCAATGGTGTTTCACCCGAAACCCATTTCTAAAGCGGTGTGTCCTTCCCATGGAGTTTGGCTTCTGCAGGTCATCACACATGGTCTTCCTGCAATGTGTCTACCTGAAAAATTTGTCAAATAGCCAAACAATCAACAATTTTTCAATAAAATTCAAATCTGATTTTCCTTGATCAAACGACGACATTAATAATTAAATTCGAGTATGAATTTGCAATTCTGTCCTCTGCAGAATTGATTTGCTTAGCCATGAGTCTGTTCTCATATCGTCTGGCTCTTTCTCATGGAAGCTTCCAATCTTCGTCATGGGCTTACCCAAATTTTCCATGCCCAAAACAATCTACTTGAAATCTGAAACTTCAAACAGCCAAACATGTTGTGAGTATCTATGGATTTAATCCTTTCAATGCTACAACAGTCACTGAAGTAATCTCAGAATTATAACACTCAATAATTCAAACACCTTCAACTATTAACATTTGAGATGCAATGAAATATATATATATATATATATATGCATCGTTATCATAAATAACTGTAAATACTCATTACTTCACATTCCATGCAATCTCTGTCCTTCCACGGAGCATTCTGGTAGCCCATCATCATGCCTACCTTCTTCTTGCAATCTTTCTCCTGCATTCATAGCAGCTCATGAAATGCTCTCAGTATTAACAATGGTTCACCATTTCATCTATTATCTAAATGCATTGAAACCTATACATATCACAACTGTGCATTCTCGCAATGCATCTCAACATGTGCACTTACACATATGCATGCACATTCACAACATTCACATAATATTTTAATGTGCATTCACTCAATGCATAATCCCTCAATACAAATTTGCATCAATCCGTAGATACTATGCATTCCAGCATATTATGGCCTAACCATGCCTATTTCATATGGCATATACTACCACAACATGACTATAGGTCATTACTTTCTTTGGTTATTTAAACTTATAATCCAGCATACACAATGGCATGCTATAATTTCATATGAATGCATTGAGGTTTCTATGCAATTATAGGGTGTAAGGATCATTTCCCTTACTTACCCACACCTCATCATACTCGATAGATTAACATTCACATTTAAGCACTTGATACTACATGCAAATCAAATCAACATAATTTAAACATAGTTGAATGGATCTTACCAAATCCTCTTTCAACATCCATGCACTCAAGCACAAATATCCATTACCTTCATGGCTGTCATTAATATCATTTGATGTTACCTGATCAGTTGGCCTCTCACCAAGGTTACAAAGTCCTTTTTCCAACCTTGTGATCATAGATTTGTGGCACCATCCTTTCTTCATAAGGTTGTTCATCATATGCAACAATCATCATCCACATCTTTAGCCATGCTTCGGTTTTCTTTGGTCCTATAACCATTGCAAACATGACTAGTTATTTAGCAACCACTATAATCATCTTTAAGTGGCTCATTGCATATGCAAAACCTCATTATTCTACCAATATGCAATATCATATATATACACAAATATTTTTACATGCATTGTGCAATGTTTATCAATATGTCATCTAGTGCATATTCATTTCAGCTATATAATCTGTTACATTTTCAATCATGATTCTATGGTCTGATTCATACAACCATTATCAACAACATTACTGGTGATCAACCATAAACAATACCATTAATGGGCTATTGCATGTGTAACTTTCACTACCTCTACCCATATGCAACATCATGCTTTATGCATAAGTGATTCACATGCACTATGCAATGATTCCTTAATCATGCCCATTAATTCATATGTATTACTCTCTTGCATTTCCAACCTCCCTATGCCATAATTTTCAACTTATGAAACTTAGGAAATATAAATACAATAGCAAGAGAGGAGTTAAGGAATTCCCCCTTTCTAATTCCTCATAGTAGCATCAAATTTCCTCTTCCGCATCATAGTTGATCCAGTTTCATGGGCTCTCTACCATGCACACAAGGTACCATTAGCTGTCATTTCTCACCAAGTAGCAATTTAATATAGATGTAAAACATTCGTAGTTTCTACCTTTCAAGCGTGCAATTGCTATGCTATAACAGAAATAGTTCAAGGTGAGGAATTTCCCTCTTATCAACGTTTCCTTACTGCTCCCATTGCTTTTCTGCAATGCATATCAAAGCCAATTACTTTTAATAAGGCTTCCACAAAACTTCCATGCAATTCTCACTTCTCATCCCAAGAATGCATTTCACACTTTCAACGACTGTCTCCGGGGGACGATGGGGGTCAAGGGGGCTTGCCCCCTTGTGGCTTCCTTGCACCAATGCAAGGCGGGTTGAGGGCAATGCCCTCGTTTTTTTTTTTTTTTTTTTTTTGTAAATCCTTCAATTTCGCGCAATCTGGTGCATGAGTTCAAAGCCATTTTTTTCAACTTTCAGTACCAAAAATTCACCCTGGAAAACAGTTGAAATTCTCTGTTTTGGCGGACTTGGAAATTCTTTTCCGACCCGTTGGGGACAAACTTGCTAATCTCTTCCACCGTTGCAGAGAAACTTGCTCATCTCTTCCGCCGTTGCGGAGCAACTCACCCATCTCTTCTGTCGTTTCGACGAAAACTCACGAGTTCTTTCTGCCGTAAACACTTAGAAAAATTTCAAAATTTTTCGGACCAACTCATTGAGTCCTTCCACCGTTGTGGACCAACTCGCCGAGTTCTTCCGCCGTTGCGGAACAACTTGTCGAGTTCTTCTGGTTGAAAAATCAGCTTTTCCTTCGAATAACTACGGCAGAAACTAGCCAATTCCTTCCAACCCCGTGGCGGAAACTCACCAACTTTTTCCGCCGTAGCGAACGAACTCACCAGCTTCCTCTGACATTGTGGCGAAACTCGCAAACTTTTTCCGCCGTTGCAGACGAACACGCCAGCTTCCTCCGACATTGCGGTGCAAACTCGCCAACTTTCTCCACCGTTGTGGACGAACTTGCTGAGTTTCGTCGCCGTTGTGGACGAACTCGCCGAGTTCTTCCGGTTTGGCGAACTTAAAAATTTTCGGTCAACCATTTCGGCGAAAACTCGTCAGTTCCTTCCACCGTTGCAAACGAACTCGCTGAGTTTCGCCGCCATTGCAGACAAAAACTCCTAAGTTCTTTCCGATTCAGACTTATAAATTTTTTCAAAACTCTTAGAAAAATTTTAAAAAATTTGAAAGTTTGAAATTTTTCTTAATGGTCTATAATGAGTAGGAAGCATACTTACCCCTGCAAGCTGTGATAGGTAGCCCATGAAGGCCCAATTGTTGCAGCCTTCACTCTTATACCAAATGTAACGTCCCCACCCTTGGACCCAATGCAAAGAAGGGAACCCGATGTCATGCTATGGGGATTTTCATAAACTCAACCATATTCATTAGATTCACAGCCATAAAAGAGATGTGTGCAGATGGAAATCAAACAAACATGCACAGCAGAAATGAACTCATCCACACACATATTAAACGGATGTTATTCAATTTAACACAGCCAACAAATTAACACATTTGTAGAAGTAAATACAAAATAAAATACTCATCTTGATGCAATGTTGTCCCAAACAACTAGCTATGTCGCTGCAACGTTCCTCCCATCCATAGGTCTCTTCCCAGCCTCTATTCTTTCAGCACTCAGAGACCACCCCCAAGCTGGGCATGGTATCTACAAAGAAAAGGGAACCCTCAAGCACAGTACGGCCCAAAGCAATGAATACCCAACTCAACCCAGCATTCTCTTGCACCCAAAACTCAGATATGGGCTTGGAAACACACTTTTAGCAATGGGACATAGAAGCTAGATGGACATGGGTTTTCCCAAAAACGTAGGCACACCAAAAACATATTTGTGGGAAGATGGAATCAATCCCAGGGAATAAAACTGATTTCTCCCACAGATGTATGAGCATTTAGTGGGCCAAACGGCCTCAATAAAACCCCAAATTGTTTTCCCCTTCTTCCCACTGTTAGCCACAACAAAAACACCCTTCCCAGCTAGGAAAATGAAGGTAAACACAACAAAACCATGGAGGGAATTTCCCAGGAAGGTCCCAATTCGTGAGATAGAAAACTTATAGGTGAATAATGGCTTGGGGAGCAATTTCATGGCCTTTTTCTTGCCCAAGAAGCCAAACACGAAAATCTAGGAAGGGTGGCTTGCCCATACTCGAATTTGGACAGCCATACCTCCCATTCCCCAAGGCATTAACTACCTCAACCAATTCTTGGGAGAAATAAATGACTGGGTACAAAAGTCAACATGGGTAGTTGAGGGTTCATGGGTTCTCTCATGGACACTTGGCTTGACTTGATTGGCTCAAGGGTTTGAATATTTCCCTCCCAATTTCCTTATAACATCATGCCCCCATCTCTTGTTTCATTGCATAGCTAGTTGTGATATTTTATATTAAAATTCATATTTACAATTCCCATGGTTCACTAACACATGGGTAGCATAATATCAAATACTTGCCTATTCTAGATCGAGCATTCACTAACGGGGCCTTGGCCTTGAGATCCACGCTAGGAATCATATATAGTATGCATACATTATTTACATTATACCCCAAATATTACAAGGGTCAAAACGGGGGACATTACAATATCCATCACTTAAGCATTTGAAGTGAGATTGCTCAGTTTATTTGCATTTTGAGAAGATTTGGTGCCATTTCCCCAAGGGTTGAACTAGTGATTTTGTAGATGTTTGGGAGAGGTTTATAATAGGATTTATAAACTGAATAATGATGCACATGAGACCTTGTTAATGTACCTTAAACATCCTGTTTCTCTGTTCAGAAATTTGAGTGGTTTTGGGAGCATTTGGAAAGCCATTTCCAGCATTTACCCAATGGGAATTGGAACCCCAATTTGCTAGGGAAAACTCCTACCTTGGCCAGAATATTAAACAAGTTTGCAGAAGTATTTGGAAGGTCATAAATCAAACCTGAAAATAATATTCAAGTCTTAATATAATTCATATACCTTCTCAGAATATTTGGGAGCATTTGGGTCAATTTGGAGACCTAGACATCAAAACTAGTCAAAGGTCGAAATAGGAAAAAAGTGAAAAATTGGTCATTTTAATAAAATTTCTGAAAAGGGACATTACAAGTAGTATCAGAGCATGATATTGGTACCTTATGGTCTTAAAAAGGATCCAAATAAATAATCCACCACCCTCAGAACCTGAAGTTGAAGAGGTTTTTGTTGAAGAGGAAGTAGTAGGAGAAGAAGAGTAAATTTTTGAAATCATGACTAGAGATGGAAAGGAAAACTCAGAACATAAGGAGGAATTTATTTCAGTCCTAAAAATTTTCTTTGAATACATGAACAAAAATCTAATGAAGGGATTCGAATTAATGGCTATTCAACTAGCGGGCCTTAAAGGAGTAATAGGAAGTAGTAGTAGTTCACAATCAGAAGAAAAGAAGACAATGGGTGAGCATATTTTCTCAAGCACAGGACCCCATAATAGACCTGATGAATTTCAAAGCACACCAATGTCTACTGCACCTAAATTTATTATACCCAAAGAATATCCTAGCACTCAATCTGAACTTGAGACATTGGCAAAAGATTGAGAGAAATTGGATGAAAATTGTAGGAAAAGTCTACCATTTGAACAGTACTTTATTGTTGCAAAAAAACTCAAAAAAAGGGAGGACAATAGAGATCTATTCTAGAACAAAGAATTAAATGGTGCTATTGGTAAAATGTCACTTCCCACTTTTGATGGTTCTTCTCAAAAATTTTCCAACACTTGGGTGAAAAAACTAGATGTGTATTTTCAGCTGAATCGAATGGTGGAAAAAAATGCCTTGAAAATGGCCATTTTCCATTTGGAAGGAGATGCCAATGAATGGTGTTTCCATGGTATGAAAACATTGGGTCATGATCAGGTTAAAACATATGGAGAATTTGTTGATAGGGTACTAGAGAGATTTGAGCAACAAGATCCAGAAAGGCCTTTCGAAGAACTAGCTCAATTGAAGCAAGTGTGAATCCATGTTGATTATATGATGGAATTTCAAAAATTATCAGTCAAGGTGGATGATATATCTATGGGAAGGTTAGTATTTCTGTTCACTAAAGGTTTGGCTGAACCCTTAAAAGGTTTCGTCAAAGCCCACAATCCCACTACATTAAAAGATGCAATGAGATTGACTAGAGATCTCCAAAATGTACTACCCAGGACAAGGTTTCCTCCCAATCCCAACTTACCTCCCCAATTCAGATCTAATAAGAAAGAAGAACTAAGTGGGGAAGAGCTCAGAAGAAATAAATTGTGTTACTCATGCTTCCAACCATGGTCACCAGGACATAAATGTGCTAAGGGAAAGGCCCAATTCATTGAAGTATTTTGTGATGATGGGTATGAAGGGGGCATGGAGGAAGAAGGACATACTTCAGCCAAAGAAGAGGGATACACTACATAAGAAGAAGGGAAACCAGAGGTAAATCATCCCTCACCTACCAAAGTAAGAATGATAGTCCTTTCAGCAGTGCCTCGTTATCACACTATTCAATGCAAGGGTGTGGTACTAGGACAAATAGCTTCAGTTTTGGTCAATGGAGGAGCTACACATAATTTCATTGATGCATACATGGTGTAGAGAAGGAAGATACCTATTGAACCATTCGGTGGATTCACAGTTTTCATTCCTGGTCACAACACAATGGAGTGCAAAACATGGGTTCCACGACTGCAAGTCACGTAGGTAACTATACTTTTGTTGATAGTTTTTATGTGGTTGATGTTACTAATACTAATGTGGTTTTGGGAGTGCAATTGTTGTACTCTATAGGGGAGAATATAGTAAATATCAAATTCCTGAGATTAAATTTCAAGATTCGAAAGGAGTACTAAGGGTTGTGAGAGGGCAACACACCTATCTGAATCAGGTAGTTTCCTCCCACAACATGAAACACAAGAATGGAAATATTTTGGGAGACATTACTCATGGAAGGCCACATGATAAAGGAGGAACAAGTTTTCAGCATGATAAATTGAGATTGCTTGAGGGAAAGCAATCTTGGGTGGGGAGGACTGTAATGTCCCCATTCAAATAATTGCATAGTAAGACAATTCCATCAATCCTACTAGTTCCCTAGGTTGGATGGATAAATTTAGAATTTTAATAAGGGAGCTAATAAATGATGTTTAGATATTAGAATGGAATAAATATTTAATATTGGATCTAATTAAAGAAATACAAGAGAAAATTGAAGTGGAAATGGAGCATGGAGACACATGAAGATTATGGGGCCCACACAAGCTAGAATGTTTGTGCCACATGGCATCCTCCTCTTCCAATTTCGAATCCGTAGGGAAGCCTAATGTTCTTAGATGAGCTAGAAGGATAATACACTTGTCCATATGCATCATAGGTCGAATTTGGAAGGAAATGTTACTTACATGGGAGAGAAAGAGTCAAATGGGAGCTTCTTGGACACTTGGGATAGATTCCCTAACATCTATGACATCTATGACACCAATGATGAAGATGCTATGACATTTATGACATATTGCAGAACTAAAGGCTGAAATCTGACCATTATGACATGTCGGGCCTAAATATAGCATCCAAGAAGGCGCTCATGTGGGTTGGGGAAGCTCAATGGGTCCCTACTCGAATTGGGGGAAGATGGAAGGCTAGGGAAGGTAGGACACATGGAAAATCTTAAGCACACACCCTAATTCGAATTGGATTGATTTTTATGGATTGGTAACCTTAGAAGGCTAAAGATGTTTATAAAATATAGGGATCAACCAAGAGAAGGGCTTTTGATCATTTGAGAAATTTGCATTTGTGAAGGGAGAGAGCTAGTGGACGACTACTTTCTTGCCTTAGCCAATTTCGAGGGTGAAAGATTCCCATCCAAGTTGGTGTTTGGAGAGGCCATGGAGGTATTTCATGGAGATTTAATGGAGTTTGTATTTGCAGGTTTAAGCTATAGGGAATCTCGTGGTTTCTTCTAGTGCAACACTTTCTCTCAACCATTTCCATTTTTTATGGCATATTCTTGCTCCTTGAGGGAGGGCGCTTTTGGTGAGCTATTGTACTCTTTGGAAGATATTATCATGATCCATTTCCAATTGTAATAAACTTAATATATGTTTTTATTCATCTTCAGAAAGTATTAGGTCGAAATACCAAGTGGTTGTATGTAAAAGTGATTATTAATGAGCAAACAATGACCATTTCCCCACTATATTGATGTATGCCATTATAATGTTGATGATTTCAAATGAAAGGATGTTTCTCTGATATATTTATTACGAATGGAATTCGATTGATTAGTATTACAAGTTTCATATCCAGCACTTAAGCATTTGTGTTAAATTTAGAGCATTAATTCACAATACTCTAGGCTCTTTGCTGAGAGAATAACATCTACAGTATATCAATGCATGACAATCACAATATGACAAGCATCACAAGAATCAAAAGCATATAGACAAGAGACACAGAGTTTCCATGGGGAAAAAACCTAAGGTGAAAAACCCCACAACTTCCTCAGAGATAGAGAGAGCAATGGCTCAACCAAAATACAACCAAATAACATTGAGATAGTCTCCTAGCAGATGATCCTCCTCTTCCTCACTAGTGCGCCACTTCTGAAAGTGAGAGTGAGTTACTTTTTCGAGTGAGTAAAATAGAGATCTATCTCTATTTATACTCACCTTTTTTCCCAGTGACCTTATGGGGCTGACTTGTCTAGTTAGATACATCCACATTATATTATATATAATTCCGGGCCGACCCCACATGGTGGTCTAATAACCCATCAGCAAGCACACACACTTGCGACACTTGTTAATCCACATGACAACACTTCCTTATAGAGGAATAACACATCTCTTATAAGGGTACAATAAATATATATAAAATACACAAATGAAATACATTCCAAAGTTACGTATACATCAACACTCCCTCTTAACTAGGAAGGTATTTCTCGACACAGATCTGCTAGACAAGTCTTCTTCTCTGGATTATCGTCATCGATGCATCGTCATCATCATCATCACTGCTACTACTATCTCAACCAATCTCTGACTCTACTCATCATAGGAAGTTCTACAGAGCCAGTCCTTTTTCATACTGGATGTAGGCCCACCACCTGTAGGTCTTCATCATCACTGGCCATACTGTGGAATCCTCAGGACTTATTACGTGCGTCACAAAACCTCAAAAGAGCATTCCAGGCTGTTATGAGCACACAGATCTACCTATAGGATCTCCCAGGGCAACGAATTACATGTGACCTCACCACAAAACCTCGCAAGAGCATCCTAGGTTGTTACGAGCACACATCTCTACCTATAGGATCTCCCAGGGAAATGAATTACATGTGGTCATGGAAAAACCTCGCAAGAGCATCCCAGGACTGATTATGGGCACACAACCCAACCTATCGGATCTCCCAGGGAACCGAATTATATGCCATAGGACAAAACCTCGAAAGAGCATCTACCAGATATCCCAGGGCACCGAATTACATGCCATAGGAAAAACCTCGAAAGACTATCTGCAGATCTCCCAGGGCACCGGGTTATATGTCCTTCCAGATAAAAACCTCAAAAGAGCATTTGCCAGATATCCCAGGGCACCGAATTACATGCCATAGGAAAAACCTCGAAAGACTATCTGCAAATCTCCTAGGGCACTGGATTACATGCTCGACTGCACAACCTGATCCACGGCCATAGAGTATCAACCTGATACTCATCATACATCATCCTGATGTACCCATGATCATCCTGATCATCATCACTGCAACATCCTGCTGCATGTCATCTGGAGCACCATCTTGAAGCTCGTCATCCATGATCATCCTGATCATACAATGCATCTACCTGATGCATACCAAGTATCTACCTGATACATATCATCATACATGATCCTCCTGATCATACAATGTATCCACCTGATACAAATAAAAATACATGATACATATCACCATACATGATCCACCTGATACATATACAGATACATGGTCTAAGCATCCAACATGATGCATATACAAAAATACATACACATGATCCACCTGATCATATCCAGCATCCAACATGATGCGTACATACATACATAAAAATGATCCAACTGATCATATCTAGCATCCAACATGATGCATACATACATACATAAAAATGATCTAACTGATCATATCCAAGCAGAAACTAGAACATCATCTTGATGCTCATTATCCAGCGCTTACATCCACAGCCATGTGAAGGAGACTCCTTCCAACATGCTTGGAATGGCTTCAGCAGATGTGTCCATCACTTCTTCCTCGAAGTGTCCTCGATCTGAAGAATGCCAAGCCTCTCTCTAAAGTACTCAAACTTCACCCTGGATAGTGGCTTCGTCAGCACATCTGCAATCTGCTTGTCTGTCGCAACATACAGGAGCTTCACGGCTCCCCTCTGCACCATATCCCTGATATAGTGATATTTGATCTCTATGTGTTTCGACCTGTCATGAAACACTGGGTTCTCGGACAGATTCACACAACTCTGGTTATCACAGAAGATACCAGTAGCCTCCAACGGGAGATCAAATAACTCAGACAGTAGCTTCTACAGCCATACTGCCTCACAACTAGCTGAACAGGCTGCAACATACTCAGCCTCAGCTGTACTCAGTGCTACATAGGATTGCTTCCTGCTGAACCAAGAGATCACACCTGATCCCATACTGAAGCAGCACCCAGATGTGCTCTTCCTATCTGCAACACTACCAGCCCAATCTGAATCAACATAACCCTACAGGTTAAACTTTTGATTCGCTTCATACTTGAGCCCATAATACACTGTACCCTTTAGGTACCTCAGAACATGCTTTACAGCAACCAGGTGAACACTCCTCGGATCCATCAGGAACTGGCTCAATGTGTTCACAGCAAAGCAAATGTCTAGTCTCGTGTTCGTTAGGTACATCAAGGACCCAATCATCTGACGATACATAAGGACATCAACTGGCTAAGATGAAGCATCACATAGAAGCTTCAGATTTGATGCCATAGGTGTGGCCATGGCCTTGCAATCCATCATCCCAAATCTCTTCAGGATATCTACTGTGTACTTCCCTTGACCAAGGATGATCCCACCTATACTCTGCCACACCTCCATGCCTAGGAAATAGTGCATCATTCCCAAATCTTTCATATCGAATTCAGCAGCAAGCTTCCTCTTAGTATTTGCAATCAGTCTGTCATCTCCTGTTACAAATAAGTCATCCACATACAGGAGTAGAATCACAGGATTCCCTTCCACAACCTTGTAGTAAAGGTTGGAATCTGCTTTACTCTTGGTAAAGCCCAAACTAGATAAAAAGCTATGCATCCTACCATACCAAGTTCTGGGAGCTTGTTTCAAACCATACAAGGCTTTCTTCAATCTGCACACATGTGACTCCCTGTCAGGTCTTGGGACTGCATCCCAAACATCATCTTCATGATCGACGGATCATGGCATTCCATTTCTTCATCCCAGATCCTGGGAACTTCAATATATTCAATATCTTCAATAGATATCTTTGTTGCTAGAACAAATGTTGTAGTCCTTTTGTAGGTGAAGATATACGGTCTTTCCTACAAAACAAGTTAAATTGCATGATTAGAAACATCTCATAATTTTCAGAACAAATTCTTTACACAAAAATAAATATGTCATACAGTCATGCAGTTATCTTAGCCAATGCTTCAATACAACATTTATCCATGTTCCACAACTTTCTAGATGCCTTCGAGTCTCTACCAGAACATTGTTAATAGTTTGCACTACTCTCAACATGTCAGCAAAGAGGTTTCATTCTAGATAAGTAGCACTGGAATGTTGTACAGTGCCATAGGCCACTTACCCATCACATGCATATTAGTAACATATTGTTCATTAATGCAATCATTCTAATATGAACAATACATCTCCTAAGTCTAGGAACATAAGCATAATATTATTTAAACAAAAAAAATAGGCAAGAAATGACAATAGAAATACTTATCTTTGTTTGTTTCTTGGGTGGACTCCCTCTGAGTCTTTGCTTCCTGGCAGGAGCTGCTGAAGTTGCTTCTTCTACACCTTTCTGTTGTGGAATGTAGGAAGATGATCAACTCCCTCTGAAAATCTGCATCCTTGCAGGAGCTGTTGGAGTGTGCTCCCTCTTGATCTTTGCTTGTTTGATTACCTGTCCTTGAACTTATCTTCATCCTTGCTGACATCAATCTTCTTGAACCCATAAAAGACCTCTTCTGGTGTCTTGTTTTCCAACATCTTGTGGGGTGTTCTGTTCTGCACATATACAGTTGTTCTAGCTACTTCTGCCCATAGATGCATAGGTAGATCTTGGTCATGGAGCATTTCTCTTGCTACTTCCATGATTGTTCTGTTCTTCCTTTCTGCAACTCCATTCTGTTGAGGATTATAAGGAGCAGTCAACTCCCTCTTAATCCCTGAATCACTGCAAAGCTTCTTGAAGTCATTTGAGGTGAATTCTCCACCATTGTCGGATCTGAATGTTTTGATCTTCTTGTCAGTTTGATTCTCCATCAAGGTTTTGAATTCCTTAAACTTATCAAACACCTCATCTTTGTTCTTCAAGAAGTATACCCAAGCCTTCCTGGAGAAGTCATCAATAAATGAGACATAGTAAACATACCCGCTTAGAGAACTGCATGACATAGGACCACATACATCTGATTGGATGATTTCCAGAATGTCTTTTGCCTTGATTTTACTGCTTGGGAAATCCTTCTTAATGTTCTTACCTTTTTCACATCCTTTGCAAACACCTTCATGTTTGGTCTTGATTTCAGGAAGACCCTCTACAACCTTGCTTGCAATTGGAAGTGCCCTATAGTGCATATGAGAAAGTATTCTATGCCAAAGTTCACTTGGCTCCATGGATTCATGCACCATGGCATGTTCAGGTTGTCCCTTCAATTTATACAAACCTCCCTCTTGCTCTCCAATCACTACTGCATCATCTATGGTCTTTCCTTTTGGCCACATTAGGACTTGGCCATCCACAAATGCAACCCTCATACCTTTTGCATCCAATACAGAGATTGAGAGTAAGTTCTTCTTGAGCCTAGGTACATAAAGAACTTCTTTCATCTTCAAAGATTTTCTAGAATCTAGGTTGTAGGAGGCTTCTCCACTTCCTTTGATTGGGTATTGATAATCATCCCCAAGTTTCACCTTATGGGGTGATTCATGTTCAGATAGATTCACAAAATATTCCTTAATCCCAGTCATGTGTTTGGAAGCCCCATAATCAATCAACCAATCATTACAACCATGGGAGATAGTACCTGTGAGAGCAGAGATCAGAACATACTCTTCTTCATTTGATGAGTCATCATCACTATCACTTTTTGCCCTAGCCTTCTTCTTTGGGGGTTCATCATCTTCAGCAGCATGAGCATGAAACCTTATTTTGCTGCCCTTCTTCTTCTTACTGGAGTTGTTGTTATTATCCCTTTTGTTCTTGGGACAATCTGAAGCAAAGTGACCCTTCTCATTGCATGTGAAGCATCTTAGGTCCTTCTTACTCTTTTGATGGGATCTATTGTGGCGAGAGTGCTCCTTCTTGGTTTTGCTTCTTTTGGTGTGAGATGCAAGAGCTTGATCTTCACCTCCCATCTTTTCCTCATGAGCTATACGTCTAGCTTCTTCTTGAGAACATTCTTCCCGCAATCTGTTGAAGGAGATCAACTTCTTCCTTGCACAAATTCCTTGAATGAAGGAATCCCATGACCTGGGTAGGCCATTTAGAGTGGTCATCACTACTTCACCATTCTCCACCATTTCATCTACTGCTTCTAGTTGTTCCTTGATCTGGGAGACCCTTGAAAAATAAGATTGAATGGTTTCTCCATTCTGAAACTTCACTCCTTTCAATTGGTTCCGCAGGGCCATCTTCTGATTTATGTTATTTCCTTCAAATATCTTGGTCAAAGATTCAAACATATCCTTGAGTGTCTTAAGAGAAGATACATGGGGTATGAGATGGTCTTTGATAGAATCAACAATGATTCTCTTTGCCTTGACCAAGTTCTTCTTATGCAATACCTTGGCCTCTTCATCGTCTGGGATAGGGATGTCTTCTTTCACATATGAGTCCAACTCATTCTCTTCCAGGATTAACCCAATCCTATACTTCCAGGCTCGAAATTTATCAGCCCCTTCAAGCTTATCCTCAAGCTTGGTGTGGAGAGACATCTTAAAGAGTACTTCAAATGGAAATAGAAAAGATTTCGGTCTTACCACTTGAAATGCTGAAAACTGGATCTGGTCCTGTATTAGAGTTTGTCAGAGAAACCCTAAAAATTCAAAATGTGAATTTCAAATTTCTGAAAGGATAGAAAGATGTGCTTTGATGAGCTGATCATCCTGGTGCATTCAGAATTTGAGATCAGCAAAGTATTGCCCTTCAAAATTTCCTTTTTGTCCTCCCAGGTTCACTTGAGAGAGCCCTGAATTAGGGTTTGAGTTTCCCGGAGATCTACCCAGCCAAAAATCTCGATCCAAAGCTCTAACCTTCGATTTTTGCAAGGAGCTTCCAGCTGTGTCTTCAGATTCCAGAAATTCCTATTTTTATGGAAAACCTAATTTTTAGGGCTAAATCTAAAAATGCTCGGAACTGAGTTCTGATTAGATAGATAGATGCGCCTTGATGAGTAGAGTCAATCTACTATACTGATTTTCAAAAATATGTGGAGAGAAACCCAATAAACAAGGAACCTAAGCTTCTGTCACTGCAAAATGTCTTCTTCTCAGGTTAGCTCTGATACCATGTTAAATTTAGAGCATTAATTCACAATACTCTAGGATCTTTGCTGAGAGAATAACATCTACAATATATCAATGCATGACAATCACAATATGACAAGCATCACAAGAATCAAAAGCATAAAGACAAGAGACACAAAGTTTCCGTGGGGAAAAAGCCTAAGGTGAAAAACCCCACAACTTCCTCAGAGATAGAGAGAGCAATGGCTCAACCAAAATACAACCAAATAACACTAAGATAGTCTCCTAGCAAATGATCCTCCTCTTCCTCACTAGTGTGCCACTTCTGAAAGTGAGAGTGAGTTACTTTTCCGAGTGACTTACTTTTCCGAGTGAGTAAAATAGAGATCTCCTATCTCTATTTATACTCACCTTTTTTCCTAGTGAACTTATGGGGCCGACTTGTCTAGTTAGATACATCCAAATTATATTATATATAATTCCGGGCTGACCCCACATGGTGGTCTAATAACCCATCGGCAAGTACACACACTTGTGACACTTGTCAATCCACATGACGACACTTCCTTATAGAGGAATAACACATCTCTTATAAGGGTACAATAAATATATATAAAATACAAAGATGAAATACATTCCGAATTTACATATACATCAACAATTTGAAGTCATATTACTCAGTTTATTTGCATTTGGAGAAGATTTGGTGCCATTTCCCCAAGGGTCGAACTAGTGATTTTGTAGTTGTTTGGGAGAGGTTTATAACAGGATTTATAAAATGAATAATGATGCACATGAGACCTTATTAATGTCCCTTAAACATCCTGTTCCTCTTTTCATAAATTCGAGTGGTTTTGGGAGCATTTGGAAAGCCATTTCCAACATTTACCCAGGGGGAATTGGAACCCCAATTTGCTAGTGAAAACTCCTACCTTGGCCAGAATATTAAACAAGTTTGCAGAAGTATTTGGAGGGTCATAAATAGTCCCTGAACATCATATTCAAGTCTTAATATCATTCATATACCTTCTTGGAATATTTGGGAGCATTTGGGTCAATTTGGAGACCTAGACATCAAAACTAGTCAAAGGTCGAAAGAGGAAAAAAAGTGAAAAACTAGTGATTTTAATAAAATTTATTAAAAGGGACATTACAAAATAGCTACAAAATGAGGAATTCCAGTCTCTAGTTAGATCAAATTGGAAAAAAAATTCTCCCTCCCCCGGCAAGAATGCGATGGTGGTCATGCAATTAAATTTAATAAGGGTTAAAGGCCTCACCAAAGCATGGGATAAGCCTTAAAAAACGATGAAAAGGATCTAGAAGAAGTGGAATTAAAAATCTCGGAGCATCAAAAAAAAAAAAAAAGCGACTGGATTAGCAAAGAAACCCTGGCAAAAATAGAAATGCTAGAAAAAATAAAACCAAACATCTAGCATGGAAAGATACAAAGTGGAAGATGAAAAGTCATGCACTCTAGCTTTTTGAACCGGATAATAAAATTGCCCATTTTTAATAAACAAGACCAAGGAAGGAAAACCATCAATATTGTTTGGAACATCAAAGATAATACAGGCTAGGAATCTCAGCAGCGGTAGTTCAACACTACAAAATACTTTTATCGGAGCCTCGAAGATATAATATCGGATATATCCTAGCTTCTTCATCATTCTTCCATGGTTGGCTCACTGAGGAAAATACATAGGCCCTTCTTACTACAGTCACCAAAGACATATAAATAGCTAGGTGATATTAAATTACAATTCCATAATAACGTGAATCTCGATCGATTACAATGCATTCAAAGAATGAGCCCTCGTTAAGTGATCTCGATAGTTAATAATACTAGGTTAGATAGTTGCTATTTCGACCAGGGATCTTTAGCAGTAAGTCTCTGCATTAGGTTAGATAGTTGCTATTTCCATCCAATGAGGAAAAAAAAAATCTGCTGGATGTGCAATTGCAAGCTTGAACTTTAATGAGGTAGGGATGGATGTGTACACTCTTGGAAACAAAATCACTCAGTCAAAGGGCCTTTTACCTCTTAGAAACTAAAACTGAGAAATCCTCTTAATGTTTCCTACATGCATGTATTTTATCCAGATGAACATAAAACATCATCTAAAGTTTTCTAAATAGAGAGAGAAGTTACTCAGAGGAGGTGTGTTATGTAGAATTTTGTCCTACGGATAAGCCAAAACTCTCTTAACTTTAAAGCAGACTTTAAACTAACTCTAAAGCAAGAAACAAGTCAAAACAAATGCTACCTTGAATCCCTAGATCTAATGAACATCTCAGGATTAAAATGCTAAAGAGAGTAGAAGGAGTTTAACTGACCTTCTATCCAGACGCTTGTTTTTGGTATTTGCTCCAAGCTCCAAGCCCTCACAAGTGAACCTGTCAAAATGGAACCAAGATACAAGAATGCACTATTCTCTAGCAACCTGAAACATGAGTTAGGATCTAAATCTATGAAAGATACAAATCATATCATTAAAACAAGATTAACACAAATGATTTGGGAAAACAAGACAAGTTATTCCATTACAACTTGAAGAATACTTACAAAAGGTGCTTGATGTCCAAGCCAATCTTCCAACTCCAAGTGTCTTCTCCTCTAGCTATCTCCACAATGCTGCAAGACCATAAGTTTGGTACTCTCAAGAGTCCTCCCCTTTCCCAATGGAGTACCTCTCTTTTATAGTGAATGGTGAGGTTAACCAACAAGAGAGATGGGTGGATCTAAGGAGAGATAAGTGGATCAGGGTTTCTAATCGAAGGAGATGAGTTGAGATCGAATCAAGGACCCCAATCTTCCATTATCTTTGAAAATACAAAATCCCACAAGCCAAGGGAAAAAAGCTATTAAAAGAGTACCGCGTTTTGCAAAGACTGCTGAACGCGGCACTGCCGCGCTTTGGGGAAATAGAAGAACGCGGTAGTGTCTAGTACCGCGTTTTGGAAAACTAGCAAGGCGCGGTAGTGTGTGTAAATAAAGTCTAAGGTGGGTCAAAACTTGTCAGGGTGGATTCACCTTCAAGGTTGACTCATCATCTGTCTCTTCTGGATGGTTTAAAACAGTAGGGAAAGTGTCGTCAATTTGTTTTGTGATGGAGATGCGACACTGTGAAACATAGAGGTATAACAGATGCCCCTTAAAGTGTGAGGTCAGAAGGGACTGATGGCCGAAAGACTTTACGAATATAATGTGCAGAGATAGCATCGAGGAGAGTGACACTGAGCTGAAATAGAAACAAAGTGTTAGATATACCACCGAGGCGGGCATTCCCATGCTCGGAAACAGATGACTCAAAGCATGGCTGCCGACCAATACATTGTAGATCCATGAGTACTGAGATAATGTAAACTGTGGACAGATCATGGCTACTATGAACAATCGTAGATCCATGAGACGATAATGACACAGCCACGACCAATACAATAAGTGGATCTGTGTGACAATACAAGAGACATCTCCATCGCAGCCTGGATGCAGTCGAGATACAGTGATGCGCCCAGGGTCTTCTACCCAATCGCAAAAAGATACGAATCTAACCATGTGATTACAAGGTGTTGAAGTCGAACATGGTAGAAACCATTTGATTACCGGTCAATGATGTAGACCGTTAACAAATGCGAGGGAGATCACCAATAATGACAATGATTCCCAAGGTATCAATAGTACATCTCAACGAAATGCGAATGAATGAGTTGATGTCGAGCATCCGAGAGATTGCTTGATCAGAGGTCAATGATGTGAACCTGCTGTCAAACACGAGGAAACCTGCCATTGAGGCATGCAGGTACCAAGGTACTAATGGTTGATCTCTAAGTCTAATTCCCGGATAGTGATTTGGTGTCGACAGGAATAGACTCGTCAAAGGTGGGCCATGATGATTCCCACATCCTCGACACGAAATCGGCACATATAATAGGATGATGAAGCAATGGAGCATGTACTGACACAGCGGAGGCCTGACACAATGAATGACTCGAAACAATGCAACCCTTTGAACATGTAACGGCATGTAACAGGACTTGGCAGTAGGGATTATTAATAAATAGAGGATAGACACCGGATGAGTGGACTCGTGTCTAGGGAGACGACCCGTGATGATGACTATAACTCAATGAAAGACGGATACCCAAATATAGACAAGAGATGGACACATGCCATGTTCAAAGGTAACGACTGACAAGCTGCCATAGATAAACTTGACTTATTCTCCCATATTTCCCCGACATGATGGATGAGTACCTCTTTCTTGTTTTACGAGCTTGAAGAGGATAACAGATGCTCGGTGTAGCTCATCTCATGGATGAGTCCAATCTCACATGTTTTACGAACCTGAGAAAGGAGGGGTTCGTCCCAAAGTGGGTCCTTCGATGTTAATATTTTAACGAGTCCAAGGAAGGAAAACTCGGTAGTTTTTCATATTTAGAGAGCCTAAAAAACTTAAAGGAAGCTCCATAATGTACTTTTTCGTAAATTTAGTCCCTCGATCCCGAAAAAGTGTAAAACAATTCCCGAGAGAACTCTCCCAGCCGAGATTGACCGAGGTATACCTTTCTCGTAAATAGTCTAGACGGGCCGAAAAAGGGGTAACCTATCACCGAATAGACGACCTTTCAAATACTTTTACAAGTGTGAAAGAGTCAAGATCACTTGGCAATCTTTTCAATTTTAAGGAGTCTGAAAAGAGCTTAACTATGGACTCCTATGGTCTTTTTCGTAAATTTTAAATTATTCTGGTCCGAAAAAAGAATAAAATACAACCAGGATAATACTTTCCTCATCGTTTAACGAGCATGAGTAAAGCTGACCGTACTCGACACTGTTTACCTGAGTTTGACAAGCACGACACAGGTGTGAAAGCGCTTGGAATATTTTTCAAGTTTTAAATCCATAGCACGAAAAAGATAAAGTGGGCTCAAAATGAAGGTCAAATTACGAATAAACACCGGTGTGAATGCGTCTCATTTCTACCGTGGATCTTGTCAATAAATGCTCAAAAACTGGACATTAGCAATGTGAACAAGGGTTTATTTCAATTATTTGAAATAGTAATTAATTAATTAATTACAAAATGTGAAAAAATGCTATATAAGGAATGGTAAAAATAGAAATTACTATTCATTTGTGTTTTTTACCCAAAGGAGACATTTTCACCCATTTTGGAGCAAGATTTCAAGGATCCATACCGGGAGTTCTGGGACACCATTTCGACCGCCGTCTGCGCCATGTAAGAGTGCTTGAGCCCCTCTTTCATTTCATGTAAGAAATTTTTGCTTTCACCAGGAAAAAATTAAATTTTTAGCAAGCCCTTTTGGGCAAGAATCGCCCTCCACACTACCGCGTGGGGCCCCTATCGAAAGACGCGGTACTGTTGAACAGTACCGCGCTATATCCCCAAAGTGAGGCGCGGTAGTGTTGACTGCCGCGCGGCAGTGTGTCCTCCAGGCGCGGCACAGGCGAATTTCAAGTTCAAAAAATCAAATTTTCTCCAATTTTTTGCTGGAAGTAAGTTGTTAAATAGTTACTAATTGTTTTGTTTGCCCTTTTGCAGGGATTTGCAACTTATTCGGAGCAAAATGGTAAGCTGGAAAGAGAGAGAGCATGAAGCGGATGATTTTTGCAGTCGAAAATGACTTACCAACCATGACCGCATTACGAGAATGTGGTTTGCTAAAGTTTTTCAAGACCAAAGGGATCCGCCAGCAACCTAAGCTCCTTACTCACCTTATCCAATTGTGGGACCCTGACATTCAAGCTTTCCGAGTGGGAGAGCATGTGCTTAAAATCCAACTTGAGGATATTTATTTCCTCATGGGCCTCTCGAAAAGAGGGGCCCGGGTGAACTTTACCGGGTACACAGCTTCAGAATCAAGCACAGATGACTTGATTGCTCGATATTGCCAGGCAGGTTCGAGTAAGAAGAGTGGGAAAGTGGCCATAAAGGAGGTCATAAATATTCCTGTAAAAACCGTTCTATTCACTATCACGCGTGTAGCGGGAAGCGTGAGTCCACATCAGGCATCCCGCACGCAGGTGTATCTCGGAGCAGAGTGCATGGGAGGAACAGTTTTCAACTGGTGTGATGCAGTGTTGTCCAATCTGAAGGAACAAGTGCACAAGTGTAGGACTGGGAAAAATACCCAGTTTGGCTATGGGAGCATCCTGGTCACTTTCTTTTTGGCAAGGGTGCCACTACTGTGTCCGCAGATATCTATGCCCCCTCGTCCACCTACTGAGCCATGGATGGCTCGATGGAGTGACTATGCTGGACGCCTCGGGGGACCTCAGCGGCTAGCCTTTGGAGAGGACTTCTTCTCCTGGCTAGAGGAGCAGATAGTCATGATTGACGACTATCCCTATTCAGGGGTAGATTTCCGTGAGGATATCGACTTGGCTTTGCCGGAGGATGATGACTGGGACAACTCTGGTATGACCTTCATGGATATGTATTTTTTTTTCTTTTTGAATATTTAATTTTTATTGCTTTTTTAGAATGTGTAAAAGACGCCTGATATATATTCGCATGCATGTTGCAGACCGTGGACCACAGAGGCCAGCTGGATACTCTCCACTACGTCGTGGCGGTGTGGATCGTCAAGCTGCTCCTGATGAAGAGGAAGATGAAGACGAGGCAGGAGGTGTCCGGGACATTGAGAGGAACCTGCAGGGATTGACCCATGGTATCCCTGCTATGCGGATGGATGACGTCCCTTACCACCTCCAGCGGCATACTGTGGGTGTACCTGGTCGTATCAGTCAACTTCTTCGCAGGGTGGTTCGAGCTGTGGTGTGTTACCATCAGCAGCGGGAGGAGTCCGATGAGGGACATGATAGGTCTCCTAGGTCTCCATAGATGGTCCTTTGATCTTTTTGCGGCATGTATGCGATATGTAGGCTTTGAGGGCCATTTTTTTTGTATATGGGATTTGATCCCCAATTTTGTCTTTGACACAAACTTTATGTATTTTTGAAAAAACACTCTTATATACAGTGATATGGACCTATTTTATGATCTAAATATTTACAATGACTTGTGCATTTTATTTTTTATGATGTTTTTATGTATGGGCAAGATGCCAATCCAAAATGTAATTAGCCAATGAATCGGCAATACAATTGAATTCTCTCGGTATGTGTTGATATGTGATAAAATCAAATAACCGTTCCAAGAGGCGTACTCTTCGAAATAAACGAACTAATGTAGGATCGCGAACTGTGTAAACACGGTTTAGATGAGAAACCACGAGTTGGGAGTCTAAAAAGATCGATAAGGAGTCAATATCGAGTGAAGCAACCTCTGTCAAGAGACCAATGACTGCATGGTACTCCGCGATATTGTTGGTTGCAGGACCTAAAAAATTGGCTCCTAAAGAAATTAACTCGCCAGTGGGGGAATAGATCACCCATGCTGCAGAAGCGAGATTCCGGGTATGTCGGCTTGCACCGTCGGCGAACCCAAAGTAGGCGTACATCTGCGCATAAAGGCACGAGTCAAAGTAAGAGTAGATACATGAGGTCCACGCTCACACTAAAAAGAAAGCAAAAAGCAAACTAAGTACATTATGTACAACAAGTAACCCGCGTAGGGTAACCTCACGCGTAGAAATGCTTGAGGTATAGCCCGTTGCGGGGCCGTGCTAATGGCGTACCATCACAATCGACTAGTTCATAGGCTCCTTTTTCTAAGACACATTTTACAATGAAGGGGCCGTACCACATAGATTCAAGTTTACCTTTTCCAAGATTATTATGCATCTGATCATATGTAAGTACGAGGTCACCCTCATTGAAGATCCGAGGTTGAACGGATTTGTCGTATTGAGCTTTGACGCGTTTTTTGTGAGCTTCATTAGCCAAAGCGGCATCGCGGTGGGTTTCATCTAGCTTGGCTAGGTATAGAAACCGTTCTTCTTCGGAAGTAGTGTGTGGAAGTAGCTCTATGGCTATCTTGAGTGATGGAATTTCACATTCAATCGGGAGAATGGCTTCTAGGCCCTACACCAATTGAAATGGTGTAAAACCAGTAGCACTTTTCACTGAGGTTCGGTATGCCCACAGTGCTGAGAACAGAGCTGAGTGCCAATTGGATTTTTGGGTACCCACAATGCGCTGAATCATTCGTTTCAAGACTTTATTAATGGCTTCAACTTGGCCATTAACTTGTGGGTAATACGGGGTTGATTTTTCGTGGCGAAAACCTAGTTTGGCACTTAGTTCTTCGATCATATGGTTCCTGAAATGGGAACCATGATCGGTCACAATAGACTGTGGGACACCGAATCTAGCTATGATATGATTGAATATGAACTGCGCTTCTATTTTGCTGTCTTCAGCATATGTAGGCATCGCTTCAGCCCATTTTGTAAAATAGTCGACAGCTACTATGACATAGCTATGCCCCCCGGCTGAAGTGGGCTTACAGTGCATAAAATCGATGCCCCAGTTGGAGAAGGGGCCGACGGCAATGACAGGATGGAGTGGAGCAGGATGCGAGCGTGCTTTGCTATGAAAGAATTGGCATGGCGAACACTTCTTGACTGTTTCAATGCAGTCTTTGAAAATTGAGGGCCAGAAGTATCCTGCTCGCAGTATTTTCTGGGCCGTAGCCATCCCAGAGAGATGACCACCACATGCTCCAGCGTGAAAGTCATTGAGAACGCGTTTCGCCTCATCTAAGGTCAAACATCATCGAAGGACGGTGTCGACACCACGTCGATACAGAGTATCGTTCACTATAAGGTAGTATTTTGCGTGATGTCTGATACGTCGTCGTTCATCGTGGGTGAGATCGGGACGGAAGCGTTGGGTTTGGAGATATAAGAGAATATCCCCATACCACGGATCAGACTTGCTAATGAGGAACAATGATTCATCGGGAAGAGAATCAATGGGCTCGGATTGCTCAGTAGCACGGGGAAGGTTACAAATTAACTCAGCAAAGACCAGAGATTTCTTAGACTTGGCTTTGACAAATTCCAAGTCAAACTCTTGGAGGATGACAATCCAATGGGAGTACTTGCCCCCAAGCACTTGTCGTGTGAGGATAAAGTACATTGGATTGAAATCGGCGATGACGGTGGTCCGGCGGAGTAAGATGTAATGACGGAATTTCTGGACAGCAAATACTGTTGCCAGAGCTAGTTTTTCAACATGCGAGTAGCGCGTTTCAGAGTCGAGAAGACTCTTGCTGAGATAGTACACCACATGTTCTATGCCGTTGTGGTCTTCCTGGACTAACACCATACCAATGGTGGAAATCGAGGCTGCAAGATAAAGGATGTAGTCCTGTGTGTAATTGGGGGGTTGAATCACAGGATCTTTGGTTAAGGCTACCTTTAAATTTTCAAAGGAGCGTTGGGCTTCATCGTCCCATATGAAGGGAACATTCTTCTTGAGAAGCCGCATGTAGCCTTTTGTTATCTCGGACAGATTGCAGATAAAACGGCGTAGAAAGTTTGCATGCCCTTGCAAACATTGAAGTTCTGGAATATTGGTAGGTGAAGGCAAGGCTATGATAGCTGCTACCTTTGCGGGATCTAGACGTATACCATCTTTGGAGACTATGAAGCCCAACAGTTTTCCTGCTTCTACAGAGAAGACGCACTTATGCGGATTCAAACGTATATTGTAGCGCCGACACCTTTCAAAAATGGCACTCAAGTGATCTGGGTGTTCTTCCCGAGTTCGAGAGTGAGCGGGAAGGTCATCAAGATATGGCTCTACGATGTGTTTGATGTCATGGAATGCGTAGGACATCGCCCGTTGGAAAGTTGCCCCGGCATTTTTGAGGCCAAAAGGTAACTTTCAATATGCAAAGATCCCCTAAGGGCAGATAAAGGCCGTTTTGTGCTGGTCGGCTGGGAGGATATCGATCTGATTATAGCCAGAGAAGCCATCCATAAATGAAAAGATAACACTTCCGGCACAGTTATCGATGATCTGGTCGATAAACGAAGTTGGGTAGTTGTCCTTGGGACAAGCCTTGTTCAAATCACGGTAATCAACACAGACTCTAATCGTTCCCTGTTTCTTGGCTATGGGAACGATGTTGGATACCCATTCTATCAATGGGACAGGATAGATAAAACCAACACGCAAAATTTTTTCAACTTCTGCTTTAATGGCGGCTGCCTTACGAGGATGAACGGGTCGAAGCTTTTGCCGAACAGGTCGGGCGCCAGGGAAAGTTGGAATTTCGTGGACCACAATCGACGGGTCAATCCCTGGCATCTCTTCATAACTCCAAGCAAAAACATCGCGGAAAGTTTTAAAGTAGGCATTATAGAACTCCGTTTCGAGAGGAGTACATGTTTTGCCAATGTGTACGTTTTCCACGATACCAGGCTTTACCGAAATATCGATGGGAGTGGTTGCCATAATGTTGGCCAAGTTACCTTCGGAGAATACTTCGTCGAGGGAAGTGGGGAACTTGGTTTGCACCATCCCAAGTGAAGCACTGGATTTGGTATCAGGCTCAAGTGACTGAATGGTGGGGAATGAAGATCGATGATGAAAATCTCCCCAAGGTGGCTCATCACCGCACATAACCTCTATGATTGATTCGTCAGTGGGAAAAATCAAGTTGAGAGGATCAAAAAATGGTGGGTGAGTTTCAGTCGAGAGCTGTGCCACTGTGTGATCAGTAGAACAGTCGACCCAATCTGTGGCTGATTGGATCGCGTCATATGCTGCAAGGTTTCTGTTCAAAGGCATGGAATTGCCATAGCCTTGGATCTGAGTAGGACTCGGAATCACCCATGAATCATCGGAAGGGGTGACATGCGATGAAATCATGTTGACTGGTTGAAGATGGGTTCCCAGCTCTGGAAAAACTCCAATGAGGGATGAATCCTTCATGAGACCAACACCTATGTCTTGGAACCGGTACCGAGGTCGATCCAATAACGGGACGGTATTGGTGGAGTTCGGATGGGAGTCTGGGATACAGTAATCCAGTTGATCAATAGTGACAATTTTCCCTTCATGAGGAAATTGTACAATCCGGAAGACTGTAGATGCTATGGCGGTCATGGCATAGAACCAGTTCCGACCAAGTAGGAGATTGTAATCCAAAGGTGCATCTACGACTTCGATGTGTACGGATATTGTTTTCCCCCCCAGTTCAACACCGATTGAGGGAATGAGTCCATATGGTTGAAAACCATGTCCATCAAACGCCCTAAGAGTAGTGGGAGAAGTTGTGACCTCAGGTGAGCCTAAGGCTCTCCAGCAGTTCAAAGACATAATCGACATGGAAGCACCCTCATCTAACACAGTGCGGTGGATGACATTTCCACGGATTTTTGTATGCACCTGGAAGGCTAACTGGTGAGAAAGCCTAGGTTTAGCGTGATCCAAGTTAAACATGATGGATTTTGAAGTATCTGGGTCCAGTGCCCCCAGTGCTGAAAGTAGGGTTCTACGCTGCGTGGGGCAGTGTTGGAGAACCTCGAGAGTTGACATAGCGCAAGGTGCTTGAGCCAAATCCTCAACAATGTTGTAGTTTTGGGCAGCGCGCGCATTCGGATTGAATGTCGCCTTTCGTATGGTGCCCTTGGGTGGGCGTAGCACTGTATCCATAAGTGGTCTCTCGATATGGAGATGACCGTTAGGAGGGGGAATAGGAATCGGATCTTCAACAGGAGATTTTCCTTTGGCTATCTCCGATTGTTTGTTTGAACTTGGAGGATTGTCGTACGTCTTTGAACGAGTGGTGATATTAATCTCCTCATTACTTGTCATTAGGATTTCGCGGTTTGTGGACGTCTCTCCACGGGAAGGATTGGTCGGGTTGCCCCCTTGTGGGGATTCTTGGGCAACCATTTGCTGTTGTTGTTGGGGGAAAGGGTCAGTTAGCACTGCCGGGCGAGAGGATCCTTTAACGAACTTATGGACCTCGTCCTTGTAGGGACAGTCACGCGTATAATGATCATCTTGACAAATCAAGCAGGGAAACTTAGCTTTCCGACGTGGTTTCTGGTCATTCTGGGTAGGTTGTGGCTTGGGGTTCTCCTGCTGGTTCTTCTTGGGTTTTCCACGATTGTTTTTCTTCTTTCCTCCGGATGGTTGTGAGGTAGATTGGACTGCATTCACTTCGGAGGAGACAGCAGGAGAGGTGGAAGCTTTTGAAGCGGCCTGGGTAAAAGCGGGGGAAGCAGAAGCTTGTTGTCCCGTCGAGTTGGTAGCAGGCTGAGCTTTGACTGAACCGACAATACCATCAATGGGTGGTTTAGTGGTAGGCTTTGTAGGATCAGTGTGGACGCAGGAGGCATGTGGAAGAAGTTCATGTAAAGTACCGGATTGAGTATATACCAAATCCATGTATTGTGCTACCGAGATGGCTTGTTCTTCTGTAACCGGTCCGCGCATAGCAATATCTCTGGCTATGGGAGGCAAAAAGGATTTTGTGAACCAATCAGCAAGTAGCTGATCCGGAATAGGTGCCTTTATTAGCCTACGGCGTCTTCGCCACTCATGGATGTGATCCGAAATATGTGTAGAAGTGGTTTGACGTAGTGAAGTTAGCAGTTTTGTTCCAGTCTCATATCGGATGGGAAGCTGGAAATGTGTCAGAAACTGCATAGCCAAAGTGTTGAAATCACGAAAAGAGTGTTGTGGCAGCTCGATATACCATTTTGCTGCCGTTCCGGTGAGCGTGCGTTGGAAGAGCCGAAGTCGGATGGAATCATCCATCAAGGAGTTGGATGAACACCAAAGATGGAAGGTCATCACGTGGTTCTTGGGGTCTTCCCCGGGTTTGGCATCGAACTTAGGAATGTCCAATGGTAGTTTGGCTGGGATAGGTGGCCAGTGAGGTTCATGCCATATAGGATCATTGATAAGCCTCGACAAATCAAGTAGATCAAGTGTGGCCAAAAAGGGAAGTTGACGGTTAGTTTGCGGGAATGAGTAATAACCATGTGGTGCCGAGAACCCTGGAGGGCCCTGCATAGCATACTGCTGTGTGTTATACCCATATGAGTTTGCCGCGGGATACTGCTGGAAATTCTGTGGATGGTAAGCCATCTGGTTAACCGGTTGATTGTAAGCAACCGGTTGGTGAGTGTTCTGCTGAGTGGGTATAGTACCCTGAGGCTGTTGATACCCAGGAATGGTTGTTGTTCCTTGTTGGGGAAAAGTTCCTTGGAATTGTTGTGTTCCAGGGATATTACCACTATACTGTGCAAGTGGAGGATTTCCCATAGCAGGGTTGGGGGGTGGTTGCGACGGTGGTGTCCATGGAAGGCTCGTTCCTGCTTGAGGAGCGAGTGGAAATTGCAATGATGGGTTCCATGGAGTTGTAGCAACTGAAGGGTAAGGGAAGCCAAAATTCAAGTTGGGGGAAATCTGAGATTGCCCCCCAGCTTGGTTCCAGTTTCGAAAAAGTGAGTACCCCCCAGCTTGGTTCCAGTTTCGAAAAAGTGAGTAGTAGCCCAGGGGTGTTAGTGTCGTCCATGACATGTTCAATGGTAGGAGGACCCTCGAAAACTGGGTCCGAATTCATGTCCTGAAAAAGGTTTTGGGGATCCGGTAAGAACCTAGGTATGGTGACATCCGAAGGTCCTGCGCCATCTGCAAAGGAGTGTCGAAACTCCGTGCTAGATGGGATGTTGGGATCCCTATAGTCAGAAGGACGAGTGTCAGGGGGATATCTAGAGACTGACGCGAGCATGTGCTCTGTGCTGCGTCTAAACCGTGCCGATGCTAACGGAGAGTTCGCTAGGCTAACCATACTAGACTGGATGGAAGCCATGATTTCATGTCCCGGAGGGAGGTTGGGTAGAGCTATAGTACGAGGTACGTTGCTAGAAGAACTTGTCTCCTGAGGATGAACACTGGGTGACGTAGTGATAACAGGCGGAAGATCCGCCTGGGAAGTGATGAAACCATAATCAGGTTCAAAAGGTGTGTCAGGTAGACGAGTATCTTCAACGATTTCAACGTATCTGCCTGGGACTGAAATTAAGCCAGGTATGTCCTGGTCGGATCCTTCTGTGGTGCCAATAGATCCATCTATATCATCGTGAAAAGTGTCTGATGGATGGGAAGTGTTGGCATCCGGTAGAAGGATGACCTCTGGTCTAGTACTCTGGGTTGTACTAGGTTCAGTTGCGGTAACTGTGTCCACTGTAATAGATAAATATGGAATGACAGTAGGTGAGGTGACAGTGGAAGTCTCAGACGTGCTAGTGGTTGCAGAAGCTGTAATAGATTCTGAGACTGTGCTGTGCGTGGTAGTTACGGGCGTAACTGAAGATGTTGTACGTATCGGCGGTGGAATGTTGCCTCGACCAGCACCGCGGCCAGGAGGAGCAGGAATGCGTGATGCAAGCGGACCAGTAGTCCGTGGCGGTGGTGGTGGTGGAGGGCTTTGGCCCTGTTGTCTTCGTGATCTTCGTGGTAGATCTGACATGATGACAGGAAAATGAAAATCGGGGGCAGTATCGTGAACAAAGAACTCAAAAAACTCTAATGCAACCGAGTGTGCAGAAGAGGAGCTAGAAAAAGCAAGGCTCACACGCCAAAAAAGCAAGCTCTAAAATCTATACTGAGACCGGTGTCTCAATAAGCGAGCTGATCAACAAAAATGGCCAGAATGCCAACAAGAAGTCCCTAAAATAAAAAATGACCCTCTACAAAGATGAGATAGCAAGCAAACTCCTAACTAAGAGCTGGAGACCTCAACAGGCTGTATCCTTCGCAAGGTGATGAAATCCAAGTCAAACAATACAACATGAGAGACCGATATAAGAAGGATATCCCTCTACCGAAAGGGATCCTGGGTAAAAGAGCCCTAGTAGAATAGATACTAAGCCACCTCGTTCATGACACGTAGGAAAAGGTTTTGGGCACTTCAGCCTTCCGAAGAAGACAGCGATCGATGTTGCCTTAGGGCTAAGTGGAGTGCGGTATTCCACAGAGTCCGTCCAGTTCTCAATCTCGCGGCCGTTTAACCCCTGAAAGTTGGAAAAAATCAGGAGGCCCCTCCACAAACTAGCTGTGACCGTGTCAATAAGTACTAGAGGATTTTAGTTCCCTAAAGACAACGACTATGTCTCAGATGAAAGCGACAAGGGGGAATTATTTTGATTCCTATCCCTGGTGTCCTACCTAACTACCAAATTCTTTTGATTTCCTCAAGTGAGGTTAAAGTTGGTTTAATTAGGGTGATTAATTTTAGTGGCTGTCTTACTCAATCGGGTAGTGGACGTGAAACTTGATGGTGTTATG
The DNA here is from genome assembly GCA_027924585.1 of Larix kaempferi. NCBI lineage: Eukaryota > Viridiplantae > Streptophyta > Pinopsida > Pinales > Pinaceae > Larix > Larix kaempferi. Next base: position 14,873,497 of record BSBM01000761.1, read on the forward strand.
ACGACTCAAACCATGCAAATGAGAATGAATCACAAATAAGCCTTTGTCTTCGATGAAATCTAGCTAAGGTAAAGATAGAGGTTCTTCGATCAAATATGCATAAAAATTTTCACAAGCAATCAATAGTAAAAGATTTTTCTTTTCTTTTCGATTTATAAACAAAGCCAAACTAAAGTAAACACTCTTTTCAATGCACTGATTTTACAATCTACAATGCTTCTACAATTAGAATTTCTATGGCAAAATCAATGGTTCATTTCCCTATGCAAAATACCACTAGACTTTTTCATTTTAAACAACAAAATTGCTCTCAACTAATGATCTTTTTAATTTACTGAAAATGATAATGATAATATGACTGTAAAAACTACAGTATTCAGTGACAGAGAATAGTGATGTTGAGTTGGTTGTGGTGAAAAAATCAACTCAATGCAATCAGACTGGAAAAATGACCCATATGTCAAAAGTGCCACTAATTCAATCAACAATCAAGCTCACAAACTAGGTAATAAGCACACCATACAGACTGGAAATTAACCAGGATGCTAACAGGCAACAGTAAAGACTACCTAAGGCAGAGAGAAACTTAGGAAACCAAGCAAAGATAAAAAATTTAAACACTTGCAGACACTACCGCGGGTGATGGTATGGCTTAAACGCGGCACTGTGACAGTACCGCTCTGGTACTAAGGCCGAGGGCGCGGTACTACCGCGCTGGAAGTAGTTATGAGGGCGCGGTACTGTGGCAAGGGAAAGAAAGAGTGCAACTTGAGAAGAAAAAATAAAATTTTCAGGGTTGTTGCTAACCCAGGGGACTCAGTGATTAAACAGGGAGATAAATACTGCGAGGAGGGGTGAATAAGGGTCAAAAAGGACCAAGATTCAAACTGGTTTGAAGTGCAACAAAAACTCACAATTCAAAGATAAATGACTGTGAATTGAATCAATCAAGCAGTAATCAAAACCAGCGGAGTCGCCATTCTTGTTATGTAGAATTTTGTCCTACGGATAAGCCAAAACTCTCTTAACTTTAAAGCAGACTTTAAACTAACTCTAAAGCAAGAAACAAGTCAAAACAAATGCTACCTTGAATCCCTAGATCTAACGAACATCTCAGGATTAAAATGCTAAAGAGAGTAGAAGGAGTTTAACTGACCTTCTATCCAGACGCTTGTTTTTGGTATTTGCTCCAAGCTCCAAGCCCTCACAAGTGAACCTGTCAAAATGGAACCAAGATACAAGAATGCACTATTCTCTAGCAACCTGAAACATGAGTTAGGATCTAAATCTATGAAAGATACAAATCATATCATTAAAACAAGATTAACACAAATGATTTGGGAAAACAAGACAAGTTATTCCATTACAACTTGAAGAATACTTACAAAAGGTGCTTGATGTCCAAGCCAATCTTCCAACTCCAAGTGTCTTCTCCTCTAGCTATCTCCACAATGCTGCAAGACCATAAGTTTGGTACTCTCAAGATTCCTCCCCTTTCCCAATGGAGTACCTCTCTTTTATAGTGAATGGTGAGGTTAACCAACAAGAGAGATGGGTGGATCTAAGGAGAGATAAGTGGATCAGGGTTTCTAATCGAAGGAGATGAGTTGAGATCGAATCAAGGACCCCAATCTTCCATTATATTCGAAAATCCAAAATCCCACAAGCCAAGGGAAAAAAGCTACTAAAAGAGTACCGCATTTTGCAAAGACTGCAGAACGCGGCACTGCCGCGCTTTGGGGAAATAGAAGAACGCGGTAGTGTCTAGTACCGCGTTTTGGCAAACTAGCAAGGTGCGGTAGTGTGTGTAAATAAAGTCTAAGGTGGGTCAAAACTTGTCAGGGTGGATTCACCTTCAAGGTTGACTCATCATCTGTCTCTTCTGGATGGTTTAAAACAGTAAGGAAAGTGTCGTCAATTTGTTTTGTGATGGGGATGCGACACTGTGAAACATAGAGGTATAACAAGGTGAGAAGACTATATAGGTTTTATTTGATGGTTCAGACAGACTTTAACCGGATTTAAACAAACTAGAAAAATAACTGAGAACATGTTTAGGATTTCGACTGAGTATATACATTTTGTATAGTATATATGCCATTGAGTGCCAAATCCATATGAATGACATAATATTGTTAGATAAATTTGCTTGTAAACATGTGTTGCAACAAATATATACAAGAAGGATAATTATTCAGTATGAACATTGATATGATAATGTTAGCGTACTCTATGTTTCCATAGTATAATGGCTTCATCTTCACTGAGCACCTGATATATCTAAAGAGTGTTACCTGGAAACAAAATTAAAAGGGGGTAAATGCTAAAAAATAATCATAATAAGTGACTGCACATAAGTTTTGGAATATATTTTAATTATTAAAAAAATGAAAATTTTGTGTTCAAACCCAAAAATACACAGATTATTTCTTATGTTGAAACCATGAGGATAAGAAACCATAAAACCCTGAAACCTTTTAGGGTTTCTTGAAGGGAACAAACAACGATGCAAATGAAAATAATGTCTTGAAAACGTAGGGATGCAACATCTTTAAATCCATTCGGATTTTTTTGGAAGGGAAGCAAATATGATGGAGAGAAAAATAATGATGAATCTTAACCAGACAAACATAAATTTCTATAGTGGAATGGAAATCGGGTACATGCTTCTGAAAACCATTTTCAATCCTTCAGTTAAAGAAAAAAAACACATATAATTAATCTAAAGAGTTACCAAAAGAAGTCATCAAACACTTTAGGGTTTTTTCAAGGGATCAAAGAATGATGGAGAGATAATGTGATGAATATTCATAAGACAACATAAAATTCATAGTGGAATGGAAATCAGGTATAAGCTTCTGAAAATTGTTTCCCCCTACTTTCAATTCAAAAATAATCACATAATGAATCTCAATAGCCAAAATACAAAGTAAAACCTAGAAAAAAATAGAGACAATTTACCTCAGGAGATCGCTACGTGCAATTTACCTCGGGAGATCACATGGAGATCCTTGCAACAATATGGAGAACTTTTCTTTCTCTCAACAATTCGTGGAGATCAAATCTATCGAAGACCCTGTTTTCTTTTATTTTCCCTCTCAATCTATTTTCTAATTTACTGCTCATTCACTTTTCACTTTTTTTTTGTTTCCCTCTATCTGTTACATTTGTTTTGTTTATATTCTTATTTTTATTAATTTGTTAATAATTAATATTATATATGGGTGAAAAGATACAGGGAAAAAAAGTTTTTCATAATTTATTTATTTTATATGTGAAAGGAGAAGGGGTTAGGTGAGATTATCGGGGTATTTATATTATTATTATTATTCAAGGAGATGGGAACAAATGGATTTTTACAAAAAGGGAGGAATTATGTTTTCTTCAAAATGGAGGATATTGGCTATTTCTTGTAAGGGAGGGACCCACAGGGACTTTGAATATTTTCGAACTCAGGTGCAAAAAGAACCATGGTGAATGAATGCATGTGGAGAATTAATGGAGGTTATTAAATTGACAATTTTTAGCTAGCATGATAGAAAATACATGAACTTGTCGAAACTTTAACACACTACCGAGATGGTCAGACGACGATCATTTTTTTTAAACAAAATATGAACACAACCAGTACAACAAGCTGACCGGAGTGACACTAACTTCAAGACATAACAATTCCAAAAGGGAAACACGACAAATATCTAAGACTCGATTCAACCACATGTACTAGAAGAACTCATTTATAACTTGATAAACTATATGCAAGACATGATGTATTATCTAGATATCAACTCAGCACACCAAAGGCACTAATTAGTAGATAAACCTGTAAATGAGCATCACAATGATTATCTTATCATCTAACACAATAGGTATTGGGATGGCCTCAAAGAAATGATCCCTTAGAGGACATGTATTGAAAAATAATCCAAGTTATGTACTATTATTGTTACAATTTACTAAATTTTAACACCGCAGATGGATTCGGAGACCCCTTTCTTTTAACACTGCAGATGGATTCGGAGACCCCTTTCTTTTAACACTGCAGATGGATTCGGAGACCCCTCGAATCCATCTGCAGTGTTAAAATTTAGTAAATTGTACAAATTCTTTATCAAAATTAGAATTTTCTATTGCCGGAATGACAAAACTAAAAATGACCACATAAATGACCAATTGTTATGTGGTCATTTTTATTTTAGTTCTTATCTCTTGACCAAATTGGTCATTTATCTTGGTCATTTTTAGTTTAGTTCTTATCCCATGACCAAATTGGTCATTTATCTTGGTCATTTTTAGTTAGTTCACTTAAAATTTCTCAATTTTGGTCATTTATCCCTTGAAAAAGCTGTGGTGACCAAATTTTTGGGTCACCTAGTTACTTATCTCTCATTTTGTACTAGTGAACACAACCAACTGTCGCTCCCTCTTGTGTCTTGGATCCATCAAAATATAAATTCCAAAACTTATATTATATTTTAACTATGTTAGTATTGTCACCTATGTCAATAAATAATTCTACTATATTACAGTCGATATCATCAGACCATTCAAATTGAAGGAGAGCGAAATGTGTGTCTGAATCATGACCAATATTTTTTGCCTGATAATTTATGGGTTCAATTTCCAAAAAATAATTCTCCAAAATCGAAGATGAAAAATTTATTGGTTCATTCTTTCCTTCTAATTCTATCACATTATATTTATGAGCTGAAAATCTCAAGATCTTTTTAACCAATAAACTTGTATGTGAAATTTGAATGAAAACATTCATAAAAATTGACTTAAAAGATGATTTTTAAATGCTTCAAATCAACACATAAGCACATAAAGACAAATGAAAACTAGAAAAATAACACAACAACTGATAATGGAGCTCACCCCTCCTAGGCTATGTCTCCTGGCCACTTCCAATGGGAAGGCCGATCTTATTCAGTATTCAAAATTTACAAATTGAGCGTTCTGGAAAACACCTCTGTTTTCTCTCTATCAAACACAGAAACAGACTGCACCACTATGTCCATCTCACAATTATGAGCAAAATGAGTATAAAGTTGACCCTATTTTCTTGAGGCCTCCTCTGGCACGCAATTCGAGACAACCAATCTACACAAAAAGACAAAAGCACTAAATGTTCTATACTTCATCTAGGGAACTATGCCTATACTCCACGTCAGAAACTGTGTAGGCGCTCTATTTTGAAAACCCAAACTCCGACTGCTAAACCTGTCCGTGGCTTGTTTTTTCGTGGCTTTTTTATAAGTCTCAGCACTGTAACAATTTAAGAAACTGATGCCGCTTACCACTCAACGGCGGCTGTGTGGTCCAATGGTAAAGTGTAGCTCAAACCCACGGGCCTCTCCTCCTTTCATGTTCTTTTGGCATTTGGCTTATTATAAACATTACACATTTCAATAGTTTGAAACTATATGGTCCACGTTGTAAAGTTATCGCTATACCATAGCATATGGTTATGCGCTTGGTCTTATATTGTTTGAATGTGGTATGGTTACACGTTGTAACATTTGTTATATATATCCCTTGGCATATGGTGGGCGCTCCACAGATATATGCTTATGCTTATGGTTTGAACTTTAATATATGGTATATGCATATTACATATATTAAAGTTTAGGCTCCACATTATTTAATGGATAAGGATCCACGTGAAGGTATAAGGTTTAATGTTATAACATAGCATTTCAACCCCTTTTTAATATAACCTTTTTTTTAATAATTTGTACCATATTTTAATGTGACCCTTTGTATCATGTTTTGTTTCATGGAACATGGAGCTTGTGGTGGCCTTAGTGAAGGTCTTGGGTTCGAATCCCATAGCTCCAACAACAACTTCTTTAACCATATTTTTCAACCATTTTAACCACATTGACGAAACATCAAATGTACACAACTTCTTCATCCGGAGGTTGTTTCTCGCGAAATGAACGTTGACGGAAAGCCATTGATGAGCCCTTTACCACTGTAAAATTTGTATTTCTGTTTGAATACTTTAAACTTGATCAACTTTAGAAAGATCCTCCTGGATCAATTTCATATGGGGTTATCTTAACGCTTTGATTTGGTTTTATTTGTTTTGATATGGAAGCCACAAATGAGACCAATCTATTGCAAAATAACCATTCAACTTATTTGACCAATCCCTACTCAATATTAATCTATAAGCTTATGGTATGTCTACTACGATGATATCAATGAATTGACACACTCTTGAATCTGTAACCAATCTAATCAAGACATTCTTCATTTCCCCAATAACTTTAACATATGACCTATCAAATTGGATAATCCAAGAAGGGGGTTTTATTGGTTTCTCATTAATCCTTTTAAGAATAGATAGTGGCATGATGTTAGATGAAGTTGCAGAACCCACCAAGAAGTTATGCACATTATAATTAAAATTTTCAAAAGTCAGAAGAAAAGGTAGAGTTTGAGACTTTGATTTTCCACCAATACTCACCTCATTGATATCAACATCCGACTCAATCCTTTCTGATTGTTTATCTTTATCTACCACACTACTCAATTTTGTATTTAAATCAAAAGCTTCCAATAACTTATTTCTCTGTTGTGGCAAATTACACATTTCAAACATAGATATATTGGATTTGGTCTTCTTTATATCTTCTACAATAACATAACCCATATTATTATTTACCCCAGCACTTCCACCTAGATCAGATTTGTTACATAAATGTTTTACTTGTTTATGGATTAATAGATCTGTTTCCTTTGCAATCCCCGAAAGACTACTGGATCCCTTTTCAGTCACTTTTTCCTATGATTGATTTGTACAGTTATTTTTTTTATGATTTCTTTTTCTACTATCGTTTTTGGTAGTAACATGCTTTGTTCTTCCACTGATCGCTCACTCTTGGTAGCATAACCTACAGATGAGACTTGTATTTCCTCCACTTCTTCTTCGTCATCCAAATCCAAATTTGGATCCCAATCCCATAACACTAATGTGGTTTCTTCATTATGATCTCATGTCTCATTTGATTGGTCTTTATCATGATCCTCTTGATCTAAAAGTTGTTTATCCAATAATTGATTCATCACTAAAGTCATTGAATTTATCCACTGTGGGAAATTTTTTATAGAATGATGATCTTGGTGGAATCTGCAAAAGTGATCCATGCCAACCTCATTTAAATTAACAGCAACATAATCATTCAATGGAGGTTTTGTGTTTTCTTCTTTTTTCTTGTGGAAAGGCTTAAAATGTTTTCTCAACGAAGAACTAGTGCCATTTTCCTTTTCCAAATCCACTATATTATTTCATAGATTTTGAACCAATTTAACTACACTTTCCAACTCATTTGAAGATTCTTCCCTATGTCAGGTTAACAACAGTGGTTTATTATTTACTGTAGGTTTTTCCTCAATGTCTAGAGCATGCTTCATAATACTATTAATGTATGTTTCTACTTTCTTAGCTTCTTCATTTTTTTTTGCTAAAGTAGTTTTACATGATCTCTTAAAAAACATGGATATGGATGGATGAAGCGTTGTGGTATAATATTCAACCAATGACTCTTCAACAGGTTTTGCAGCAGCGTTGAAACTATTCAAGGATGTAGTGAATCTTTGATTAAAATCTTGTACCTTTTCCTTTTTATCCATTCTTAAAGATAGTAATTCTTTCATGAGTGAAGCCAGAGCCCTTTGATCACCAAACTTGCTTATAAAAACCTTTTCCAAACTATCCCAATATGTTATAGAACCAGTCTATAAGCTAAAACACCTAGATGATTCTTTAGGCTCAAACGTATATGGGAATAGTCTGCACATGACATCTTCATGTTCTACATTCAGCAGATTTAAAGCCAAGTAAAAACTCTTTAAATGATCATCAGTAGAGACTCCTTTTCCATGATCAAAGTTAGGTAATAATCACTCTGGATGTTTAGGTAAATCATGGAAAGGAACAGGTAAGTTGAGTGGTCCTCTAGCCCTGGTGGATTAGCATTATGATCCATGTTAGCGATACGTCGAGGAGATTGCGGTGAATGTGGAGGTGTAAGCGTTTGTATGTACAGAGAAGTGATTGACTCAGGATAATTAGGGCTTAACTAATTTATGGGATGTGGTATGTCTTGTAGCGATAAATCTATTAATGCTTCTAGTGCTTATACAAGCACATGCTCTTTATTTTGCATAATTTTCTGTCTAGGATCTCGTATTCTAGGTAGTAAGGGTTCTACCAATAATCCTCCAAGTTTTCTTACGGAAGTTCAAGTATGTCTCCTAAAATCATCTAATTCTTGATGAGGGATGGCATATAAATGCTCAGTATGATCAATTTCATAATCATTTTTTTTTTGGTAATCAGCCTCATAAATTAATTCTTCTGGTTGGGATGTTTCAAATGGAGACCCAGAAAAATTTCCACTTGGAAACATATTTCCTCTACCATCCATGCACTAGTGGCCCTCCTTCTAGTGCCAAAACTGTTTATGCGTGGAAAAATCCTTGCATCAATAGTAGGTATTCTCCCCAATGAATAATCCCAATTATATCATTCACTCTTTGGAATAGGGTATCCTTCTGATTAACGGTTCGACTACCGTAGATGTTTTCAACTAAACTTTACCAATTGCAGCCCGATCCACCGTTTCATTTTATATTTAATTATGAGTATGCAAGTGTCCTAATATTAATGATGCATGAGCTATAATTGATAGGTAGAAGCCTCACAAGTGATGTGCAGGTTATTACCTCTCGCCTTATCACTTCTACTGTATCAATCAACTAACATTATTCCAATTTAACTAATCTATCCTTGCAAGGAGCGATTTAAAAAAAAAAGGAAGAGTAATATATGAGAAAGTTTGCACCAACTCAACAGATAACCATTGAAATAAAGCACTTACAGTCACAACAGAAATAATACACAAAGATAGCTTTGATGAACTTGAATTCCATTTATTACTCTTTACTAAATAGACATTTGCATAAACTATTAAAATCATTCATACCATTAGAATAATCCAATCAAAGTAAGAAAGATCTCACAGCATAAGGATGAACGCGGGAAGAAATAATTATGATCATTGGTTCATAACATTCCATGCAAATTCCATGTGAGCTTTACCCAACAAATAGTTACTTCTCATTAGCAGAAAAATAGTTTTCATACAAAATGTTTCTAGCTTCTATTACACCAGAAAAAAAAAATCCCCTTTCTCCTTTCTCCTCTCTACTATTTATTTTACCAAAAATTGTCTTTACATGACTAATCATTTCATCTACCCTTAAACTCTTGGATTGTTAAATTTTGTCCTTTTGTGCTTACTCAGCCAAAAATAGATAATTAAACACAAATTACATTATTCTACTGGTGGGTTTTCTACACTAGAAATATAACTATCCCAAAGATGAGTTTCATAAAATATTAAATTACATTGTTGAGGCTACAATAATTTCAAAGCGACCTCATGAGTAAATAACTCTTTCCCTACATGTATTAACCCTTTAGTTGTCACTTTGTGGATTTCTTCCAAAAAATGTGCATTCACAGTTGCTTGTCCTTTATGTTGTTTGAGATCTTCTTTATTAAGCACGTCCGATTTCGTGATGTATTCTAAGTGTTCATTCAAGTTTTTCTTTAACTCTGCCAAACGCTGGTCTTTGGGTGTCAATTCATACATGTATTTAGCAATTGGGATGAGGCAATTTTCGTGCACTTGACAGATATTTTGATAGATCCCCTCTCACTTTGAAATGGTATTTGGTACTTCAATTTGTACCTTTCTGGAAGCTTTTCTGTAACTCTCTAGAATATCTATATCTAGTTTCAATTCAATGGTTGTCTTATTTGGAAAATCATCAGGAAAATCTTGATTTTTTCCTTTCCATCCATTACACTTCTTCACCTTTTTAAATGTATCTATCAATTTTTGTTTTGTAATAACAATGTTAGAAAAAAATTATTTTATTCTATCTATAATATTTCTCAATTTTTAGACTTCCTCTTTCACTAACTCTTGTGAGTGATAAATCTGTTCTTGCACCTTACGGGTGTGTTCATAAAAAGGTGTCATGTCCTGCTTTTGATTTTGAGCAATTTTAATTTGCTCCATCGAAGATTCATTTTCATTCATCCATTCATTAATCTGGGATAGTAAAGATCCTCTTTCGATTGATTAGAGAAAGAAAATCATCTCGTTCTCCTTCCATAATCACTAGTTGAACATTTAAAGAATCTCTTTCATCCTCTTGGTCCTGATAGCAGTATTTTTTCCTTCTCGGACTCCATAATATCTCGTTTCCTCTTCATTTCAATTACTTCATTCCGAGCTTGTACCAAATTACCCTTTAATTTCAACATTTTCATTTTACTACTCTCCAAATCATTCATCAACTTGTCCACATTATTGGCATTTTTCTGGGAAGCTGCGATATTCACTAAAGCAATGAATTTAGGTTCTTTGATGGTGCATTCCACCAGGGTATTCTCTTGTATAGTTACAATATCTAGCTGCGTACCCATTTTGAACCTCTTTAATGTTCTTTATTGAATTGTCTTCTTCTTGGGATTAAAGAAGATAGTTCCCAAGATTAGCAAATGGCAGATGCCCCTTGTAAGTGGGAATTCAAAATTAGCAGGTGGATCTACGTCCATGTCTTATAAATTATTATCTTCTTCTTGGATCTTCTTATCTTCCACATATTTCTTGATCCTTGATTCTTCTTCCTTTTGTTTCTCTAACTCAGTTGCTTTCTCTGTTGCCTCTTTTTTCTTTCGTTCTTTTCTTTTATAGCTCGGCTACTTTTTGTGTTGTCCTTTCCTGCTATTCTTTCCTCTGAGCTTCCTCCTATTTCTATTTTCTTTCTTCCTCTTGTTTCCTTCTTGCTTATTGGGATGCTAAAGCCTCTTTTCTGGCCTTCTGTTGATCTGCTTCTTTTGCAGTCTCTTTTGCTTGACAGGAACTCATTCCTTCTTTTCTTCCAAATATTTTATTCAAGTATGCCATGTTGTTTGCTCTTCTATATACTTCCTCGTCCTTCAGGAAGTGATCTGTGTATTCAAAATTAATTTTGCATGAGGCGCAATGCTTGGCTGCCTTCTGCAACTTGTCATTCCTAATAAAAATATTTTCCTCGAAATGGAATGCCTCTAGGTCTTTTATGAAAATCTATGCTCCCTTTACCTTGGTAAACTTGTATGCCCCAATAGTGAAGGGAAGCGAAGGATAAGAAGCTTTTTTATTTTCATTCAAAAAATGTCCAATCCCATTAATAAAAAATTTCGTTACAACTTCTTTATGTACTGCGTAATCCATGACATATATAGGTACCAGGGAAGGAATTTTAGTTCCTCCATACATCTGAATATAGGTGCATTCTAGGGTGAAGTAGTAATACCCATATTCACTAATTATTTCCATTGCATTATCTGATAGGAAATTTGGTTCTTCATTAAAGATCAGCTTATACAAAGGAATTATGAACTCCTCACATAAAAAATTGTAAAAGATTGCATGCTTGATAGCCCACATTATCTGGTAGGAAACGTAGAGTGGGGTCTCATCTGGGACCCAATAGCACCCCACCTTGTGGAATGGGTTCCTTATAAAAATGCAACCAATTAGATAGGAGGACATGAAAAAGTTTTTTTTTTTATGTCGCATACCTCCTTGGGAGGCAGACACTGCTACTTCCATACTTTCTAAAATAATGTCCACCCAATTAAAAATAGTACCATGAGAAGCGACATGGTACATAATTGGCACCTAGCTGGGTTTATATATATTTGAATTCGCTCTTTCAAACATCCAGCTCAGCATCATTGCTATAATTCTAAAAGGGGATTTTAATTTTTGTGCATCATGTTACCCTCTTTCTCCTTGCCTTAACTGTTTTCCTAGTATCAACATAATCTTGGCATACTTTGAAGAGTCTATGTTGACACCCTTTATCCAATCATCCATCATCATGATTTTCGGGGCAGGTAGCTTGTAGGTCGTGCTTATATGAGCGGGTTGAAATGAAGAAAATATTTGTCCATTTTCTCCCACCATGATCCTAGAATTGACATATATGTGAGGTAATATCCACCCTATCACCTCCGAACATGGGAATAAATCCATACAAGCCATGACCTTATGAATACTTGATTTCTTTATGTTTTGATATACCATCATTTCCTCAATAGAAGCATCAAACACATTTTTGTCTTAGATAAGGTGATATCATTCACCCCATTTATACTCAGGTACTATTCCAGTTACTTCCTTGGTATCTTCAAATAGGGTCTCCATCACGCTTTCTAGTACAATTTCAATATCTAAGTCAGATTCCACAACTTTAGCTTTGCGTTCAGAGGCCCTCTTGTGAATTTCCAACAGTTCATTAATAACAACAAACTCCAACCTTATTGGAAATGAGTTTATAACCTTACTCTAACAAAACCAAATCAAACAACAAACTACAAATGTAATAACCTATCAATATGCATTGTTACACAGAAATCTTCCACCCTGTGAGCATCAGCGTTCTTTGGTCTATAGGATCCATTTCAGTGACTCAGATCCATTTTCATCCTTCAGTGATACCAGTTTATCCTATATTTGTTCCTACCCACATGTTGCATCACTATAGCATGCGTACCCACGAGTTGCATCCCTATAGCCCGTGGGTATAAAGTAAAATGGTAAAAACTACTATTTTATTACTTTTTACTCCCAAAAATCATTGGGTGACCTTTGGCTCTCCATCTGCCCAAGTAATGTCTCGATGAGTCCTTTCACCTACCTTTGAGAGGACTATATATTGAGTACATATGGATTATGAATGGGGGGAAGAAGAGAATAGTAAAGGCACTCTAGTGGATTTTTTCCCTATCTTGAGTCTTCACTCATTGATCCTTGTAGTTGTGAACTAGTTATGTTCACCTTCCAAACTCCTTTCTAGTTTGAGTTTGCCATTCATGTAGGATTGAAATGGTGGAGGCAGAAGTGGATTGATCTAGATCTTGGTTCAGATTGGTTGCCGGCAAGAGGTCATATCACTTTGTACTTCTTCTTGTTTATTAATAGAAATACTCATATTCTCGTCCATTCATGGTGTGAATTTTATTTATTATACATTGGGTTGCATTTGCTTATGATATTATGGACCATTGTTATTGATAATGTTAATGTTATTTATATATCACTTGTACATGTTAGATATTGGTTGTCGAGACTAATTTGTAGATTACAAGTGCTTGGATGTGCGCGGACTGAAAGCTCCAATGGGAATCTACATCAAACGTTGGATCGAGGTTGGTTACATTTCTCCATTGTTTTAACATTGTCATTTATAATAGCATTTTTTTGAGAATTGAGTAGATTTTTGGTAGTCATCTGTCTCTTGTGGTATTCCCAAGCCATAGTGAGTTTTCTCCAATACAGAAATGGCGACTCCACTGGGGAAAACATCCATGTTTGGGAAAAATTTTGAGCATCAGTCCATATTTAGAGTTGTTGTTTATCGAAGCTCTGTGTCACTGATTGGCCATTAAGATACACTGTAGAAAACCTACTTTTTCTGAGCCTCTGGACTCTCTGTTTGACCATTTGCTATTCCTCACCCACGGGCAAGCTTAGTTCTGACCACGTATACCCGCCTCTGTTTACACTACTGCTCGCGGGTACCCGCAGGATTTCCTTCGACAGTAGCATGTAACTCTGGGTTTTGTTGGTTTATGGCTATTGGTTGTTGCTGGGTGAGTTTGGTTGATTCCCGAGTCTTTGTTGGCCTCTTTCTTGACTATTTCATGCCTTGGTTGTGACCAGATCTCTTTGTTTCTCGTGGTTGAGCCTTTTTTATTTTTTTACCAATCCTTGGTTTTAACCTCTTGGTTTTTTCCTGTTGAGCTCATTCCTTTGGCTGAGTCTTGCTGTTTAGGATCTGCTAGGTTGTATTAGTGATCTTCTTGGCACTTCAGTGACTGAATAGTAGGATTTTGCTTGCATTTTTTCATTCCATATATATTGAAAAAATACAAAAATATTCATTTAGGTTTTTGCATTTTCCTTTCAGTTTATAAGAGAAAATACAAAAATATTTTATTTCCATGTACTGCATTTTGCATTGAGTGCTTGTTGCCTTCATTTTAGGTTCTGCTTGCGCATTGAAAAGATAAAAGTTTGCATATTTATTTCGGAATTGTTGATTGACTTTGCATATTAGTGACATTGTTTTATTGGATAGATGAGTCTAGGATTGGACGAGGGTGCATACTATTGAGTCTACACATCACTAGTTTCATGACCATATACCTTGAGTAATCACAACCACTAAAATTAACGCTTAATCATAAAATTGATTAGACTTATTTTATTTATAGGGTTCACCAACTGGCATAGGTTTAGAGTCTTGGAATAGATCATTGTGAGTTAACAATCCAAGACTACTGAACGAAACATTAGGTATCTAACCAGGGAGTGGAGGAATCCATTATATAGATCGGTGTTCTCAGGAAAGATCTACTCAAACCAGAGCTAAGCACGAGGTCACGGGAGGTTGGTTGAGGAGATATCCCTCTGATACCGGCTGAACGTGGGAGATATATCCAGGATTTTTTCATATTTGGGGGTACCAGAGGTTCATCCTCTTGTGCTTCAGGGTTAGCTACCCTGCCCATACGACGTGTCCCACCTGCGAATGTTCCCCTGAGCATTAGTTATATTGCGGTATACATAGTTTCCTTACCTAGGTACCGCACAGGGTACTTGCAGTGGTTATGCTATTTGTGTCCTGAGTCAGATAGGGATTGGACAACACAGTTGTGTTTGTGCAGTGGACTTGACCCTGTCGACATAGTGAAGCTTGGGTGTCTCTATAACTGATTCTACTACCTCCAACTATAGTTTGGGATTCTCAAGCCTCTCGTAGGCGAGACATACCAGCTCTAGTGTCGGGAGCTCATTTAGCCACTCTGTCTGTCTGCTCTTGGCTGTAGATTCTCTAGGTGTGTGCTTTTGATTTACTGTTTTTTGATCGATAGTTGGCCTTTAGGAGACGCTGTGTCTCTCTCCAGATAGAACGTGGCGCGTAGCTCTACTCTCCGCCGATCCCACCGTTTGGCTGGTTTAAAGCCATATTTGGTTACACAACGCATTACTAGAGGACGCCGGAGGGCTCCCTCTGAGTCTTCAGATTCTTACACGACTTACATTGAGGATTACATGGCTACACATCTTGATATCGGGCAAGACCTTTCTACTCCTTCGGGTAGAGTTGAACATACTTCTGATCCCCAGACTCCTCATGAGGATTGGGGAGGTGATCCACCTGCGACTCAACCTAGTTCTATTTGGCCTAATCCACTTGACCGGGATCCGTTTGATCCTTCAAATCCAGATAATTATCTTTACGGGATTCCCGACTTACCCGAGGAGGAAGAATAGGACGAGCCTTTCGTTCCTTCGTTTCCATGTGATTCTAGATATAGGAGGCTTGAGACTCATGATGATTCCGGCCCTATGGTCAACCCCACTGCACTCTCTTTTGGTATGCCTAGTCACAATACTGTCGAACCTTCCACTATGGTTGGTACTCATGTTGGCACTAGTCAAAGTGTTAGCCATACTATACCCACTGGGGGCACTACCCTAGCTGGGGGCACTATGTTTTCCACCCACTCACATGGTATGGGGACTGGTCAGATTCCTAACCATGCTTATATGGGAATGTGACCACCTCCTAGGAATACCCAACCTAGTCGGAATGCTGTCCGAAACACAACTTGCCATCCACCACCTAGTACACATGTCGCTACTCGTCAACCTAGGACCACTTTCGTACATGATACTGTTCCTCCCAACAACCTGGGTGGATCCATACCGCATACTTTTGCGTCCACTGCCGCCGCTAGTAATAGTAATGTAGGGGGTGGAAATATTTCATATCCATATGGACATCACACCACCAACCCTGCTACTGGTCACACCCATATTGGACCTGGGAATACTTCTCATGCTTATGGTCATCACACGACTGCTCAAGCTAATCCTAATATTGGGGGTTGGAACATACCATACCATTACAGTCAATACCACACGGTTCCCACTATGAATAATACATACATGCCCCATACCCATGGTGGAAACCCTTAGTACAACACAGTCGGTGCTGGCCACCAGTATCACCCACCACCCCAATATGGTTCACAAAATGCACATATACCTACTTACTCTCAAATGGGTCAGGCAGGGGGAGGTTATCCATCTTATGGCCATGGGAAAGCTTATGGGCCGTCAGGTCCTCAGTATCAGCAGTTTAACCCTCATGGTCAAGCTTTTGGTCCATCGTATAACACAGTTCCATTCAATCAACCTTTTATGGGAGCTTATAATCAAGCTTTCCAGCTGCAGCTCCCGTTCCTTGCACGCTTGAATCTCCCAGATCTTTCGAAGCTCACGAATGGAATAGGATATTCTTTATTCTCAGCCTAGCATTTTGTATGACATTATTCCTGACGCATCGAGAACAAGACATGAGCCCACGTCAATTCCTGGACCACATGTCGATGGCATCGTGGGGTCCACATGCACTGGCCCTGTAGACTTGGTAGCTAATCAACTGCAAAATTTGTTGCTAAACCAGTCTTCACCCGGACAGGTTCATATCTTGTTCACTTCCACTCCGTCGTCTGATGTACATAATGTGCAATCAACGAAAACGCCGGGTAATTGTGAGGCACCTGCAACAATTAATTAATACGAATATGAGAAATAGTAGAAATGACAGAACTCATAATCACTTTTATATTGATCACATGCCACTTTGAGGGAGCAACCTCCTATGAGCAAGCTCAATACAAATAACTTCACGGTGCCTTCATAGGTCTCAACACACACTTATATGCTAATTCTAGGCGCCAATACTATGGGTCGAAACCATGGGCCATTACAAACTATTGATCAACAATACTACGAGCGACTTACAAAGCATATGCGCCAACAACAATAACACAAACTATTGATCAACAAATACTACGAGACGACTTACAAAGCATATGCGTCCAACAACAACATACTAATAAAGTAAAGACATGGGTTCCTAACATCCCCTCCCCCTTAAAAAAATCTTTGTCCTCAAAGCTTTAGATGTGGAAATTGTTTTTGAATCTGAAGGAGTGGTTCCCATGTAGCATCCTCTGGTTGCATGCCGTGCCACTGAATTAAGACCTCTGTGATAGAGCGAGAGCGAAGCTGACGCGTGCACCGATTGAGGATTGCCTCTGGCTCCAAAAGGATGGCTCCCTCATTATCTAGTTTGGGTAAAATAGTTTTTCCGCTGATGTTGGTGCCAAGAGATTTCTTTAGACAAGAGACATGAAAGACTGGATGAATGCGGGAAGAAGGAGGAAGTTCCAATTTATAAGCAATGGACCCAATATTCTGAAGAATCCGATATGGCCCATAGAACTTTGGAGCGAGCTTATGACACCCTTTGAGTTTCAAGGAGGATTGTTTGTACGGCTGGAGACGAAGAAAAACCATATCGCCGACTTGAAAAGTGCGCTCCGAACGGTGTTGATCAGCTTGTTGATTCATGCGATTTATTGCCATGTGAAGATTGTCCCGTAAAATGCAAAGAATCTGATCGCGGTTTCGAAGGACCGTGTCAACTTCCTGAACTGGTGAACTGGTGGGGGTGTATGGAAGAAGAGCTGGAGGTGCCTGACCATAGACTGCTTCATATGGGGTCATTTTAGAGGCAGTGTGGTAAGAGGTATTGTACCACCATTCAACGAGAGGAAGCCACTTTGCCCACTGATGTTGTTGTTCCGTGGTGAAGCAACGAAGATAAGTTTCCAAGCATTTATTGACAATTTCAGTCTGACCATCTGTTTGTGGGTGATACCCTGAACTCATCTTCAGTTTGGTGCCAGTGTGGTGAAATAATTCTGTCCAAAAATGACTGGTGAAAGTTGCATCACGATCTGAGACAATGGAAGAAGGGATGCCATGAAGACAAAAGATCTGGTCCAGAAAAATTTGAGCTATGGAGGAGGCTGTATAGGGATGGCTGAGAGCACAAAAATGACTATATTTGGAGAGGCGATCAACCACAACGAGAATCACTGTCTTCTCTCCATATTTAGGGAGCCCTTAAATGAAATCCATAGAAATATCTATCCAAATAGGTATGGGCAAGGTTTCAAGCAATCCTGGAAGGAGTGTTGTTTCACCCTTATTGCGCTAGCAGGTATCAAATTCGGCCACCATCTGTTGAATTGTCCTTTTCATGCCCTGCCAAAAGAAGTTACGCCGTGTTCATTCATACGTTTTGAGGAACCCAGAGTGCCCTGCCGATGGAGAAGCATGGAGTTCATAGAAGACATCCTGTTGAAGATCTGTGCTCTAGGGAAGCACCAGATGACCCTTGTATCGCAGAGAAGAACCATCCCAAGAGTAATGTGGTATAGCAGAAGGGTTGTTGGTCAAGCGTTGGATGATTTGAGATAAGGAAGAGTCATTGACATAACCCTATTGAACAGATTGCAACCAATTTGGAACAGGCATAGAAATAGCTGAAAGAAAACCTTGGGCATCAAATGTGCGAGAAAGAGCATCTGCCACAATATTTTCTTTACCCTTCTTGTAAGTGATCTCATAGTCATAACCCATGAGTTTGCTAACCCATTTCTGTTGTGACGGGGAGGAGACACGCTAGTCCAAGAAATATTTCAAACTCTGGTGATCAGTCTTGATGCAGAAATGATTCCCTAATAGGTATGGGCGCCACTTCTGTACTGCATACAAAATAGCCATCATTTCCTTCTCATAGGTAGAGGCAGCTAAATTCTTACCTGAAAGGGCTTTGCTGGTGAACGCAATGGGGTGTTCATCTTGAAGGAGAACAACACCAAGTCCATTTCTGCAAGCATCACTCTCAATAGTGAAGGGCTTGGAAAAATCGGGCATAGCTAGCACAGGTGTAGTACACATAGCTTGTTTTAGTTTGTCAAATGCACATTGAGCAGCAAGTGTTCATGTAAAAGCATCCTTTTTCAATAGAGCAGTTAATGGAGCTGCAATCTTCCCATAATCCTTGACAAACTTGCGGTAGTATCCAGTCAACCCCAAAAAACCATGAAGGCTCTTGAGTGTCTGAGGATGCGGCCAATTGTTCATGGCATCGATTTTGGCAGGATCCACGCGAACCCCTTTTGCTGAGATAATGTGCCCGAGATACTCAACTTCCTTCTGTCCAAAAACACATTTAGACTACTTGGCATGGAGATGATGGTCAGAGAAAAGTTGCATGACAAGATCCAGATGCTGGAGATGTTCATCCCATGTTTTACTGTAGATGAGGATATCATCAAAGAATACCAGAATGAATTTCTGCAAGTAGGGTCGAAATATTTTATTCATTAAGGCCTGGAATGTGGAAGGAGCATTAGTGAGGCCAAAGGGCATGACCAAAAACTCATAATGGCCATCATGTGTGCGGAAAGCTGTTTTATGAATATCATCCTCATGAACCCAAATTTGATGATACCCAGAACGAAGATCCAACTTGGAGAAAAAGTGAGCCCCATGAAGCTCATCAAGAAGCTCCTCAACAACAGGAATTGGAAACTTATCCTTGATGGTGAGGTGATTAAGTGCTCGGAAGTCAATGCAGAGGCTCCATGACCCATCTTTTTTGCAGACAAGAATAACTGGAGAAGAAAAGGAACTAGTGCTTGGGCGAATAATACCTTGCTTCAATAAGTCCCGAACGAGCATTTCAATCTCTATTTTTTGGTGAAATGGGTAGCGATAGGGCCTGATGTTGGGAGGAACGCTGCTAGGAAGGAGCTGAATACGATGGTCTTCTGGCCTGGAAGGTGGAAATCCCATTGGTTTTGCAAAGACACCTGTATATCGATCCAGAATTTGTTGTCGATCCAAAGTAGTGGAGACCGCTGATGGTTGCATCTAGATGGAATGGATCTGAGCGATGACACCATGTGAATTCTTATTGAGGATTTTTTCCATGCAATGTGAATTGATGATGCTGAGAGAACCTGGTAGTAATCCTGTCAATGTGTGTTTTTGTCCATTGAGGGAAAATTGCATCCAAAGTTCAGCAAAATCCCATAAGATAGGGCCAAGTGTGCGTAGCCATTGAGCACCCAAAACCACATCACATCCGCCTAAGGGCAAGGCAAACATGTCAAAGTGCAAGGTATAATCTCCCATAGAGATACGCACATTTCGACACTTCCCTTTGCAAGGTAAGGTGCCCCCATTAGCAACCATGACTTCAAAGTTGGAGCAAGGATGGATAAAACAATCAGCTTGTTTGGTGATCCGAGGGTCAATGAAATTATGAGTGCTACCAGAATCAATGAGTATTGTAAGAGGAAGCTTCTTGAAGTAATCCCTGACCCACATTGTTTAGGGGGTGGTGATTCCAGCTAAAGCATGGAGAGATATCTCTGGCTGGTCATCCTGAGACGGAGGGTCAATAGGCGGTTCCTGAATGTCAACCGGAGCATCCAGTGTTTCTGGATCTTCGTCACCAATTTCAGAGGCAGGAGGAGACTCCACATCCAAGAGATAGAGCTTTTGCTGAACACATCTATGTCCCTGAGTGAATTTCTCATCACAATTATAGCAAAGCCCCTTTTCTCTGCGTGCTTGCATCTCTGTTTCAGACAAACGCTTGATAGGAGTCAGTCAAGGAGCCTGCGGTATAGGTGGTCGCTGAGAACCCATATTTCGGAAGGGAACAAAAGTGGGCTTGGAGCGTTGTTGGGCTGCAATCTTGTCTTCTGCCAACTTAGCCAACCCTAGGGCTTCCATCATTGTGTTGGGACATAACATTTTGACCTTAGAGCGGATGGCATCCTTTATACCACTGATAAAACAACTCCGGTAAAAGTCATCAGACAATCCTTCGGTGTGGTTGGATAGATTCTCAAATTTGGTTTGATACTCTCTCACCGTGCCAATTTGGAGAAGTTTAGTGAGGGCTCCTGTGAAGTCATCAAAAGCACTAGGACCAAATCGTTGCAAAAGGAGCTGGAAAAATTCTGGCCATTTGGGCTCTGGATGAGCCTTGATGTACCAACGGTACCATTGAAGAGCTTCCTGTTCCAAGTGAAAGGATGCTAGCGGAACTTTGTTGACATCAAAAGTATTATGCAGACTGAAATACTGTTCTGCACGATAGATCCATCTAGTTGGATCAGTACCATTGAAGCAAGGAAAATCAAGCTTCGGACCATGGAAATTGCTGGAAGAGGAGAACCCATTGTCTAATGAAGACTCGGACTGCCGTTTGTTGTTCATAGCTAAATGTTCAAGATGGAGGCTGAGAAATTTTTCATCAAGATCCTAGAGTTTGGCTTGGATGGTTGCAAGTGCTTCCTCCATGGTTTTTGCTCCTGCACGGGTGACAACCATAACCAAGAGTTTTTTTTTTTTTTTTTTTTGACTGGGTAGGAAAACAAAAATAGAAACTACTTCAATAAGGGAAAATCTGGACTAGGGAAAAAATTTGAAGGGTAATTGGGGTTTGACTAGGTTTTGAACACTGTTGAATAGACAGGGAAACAAAAATGAGGATTACAGAAGCGGGGTGAAAGAATGGGAAAATTTGGCAGAGGGGAACAAAGAAGCAGAATTCAGAAATGAACTCTGTGGTAAAATTTGAGGGTGATTGGGTGAAATATGAGGAAGTTATGGCAAACTCTAAAAATAGAAAAATGTGGGATTTCGGGCTTTGGGAAGGGGAATTGTGGATAGGGTCCTTAGGAATGAAATATGCAGAATGGGGTGACAAGGGTTCCCCGAAAATTTCAAGGGAAACAAAGTGAAAACAAGGGAGATATGGGGAAAAAACTGTTTTTTTTTTGTTTTTTTAGACTGGAGCAGCTACGGCTCGAAAGGGATCTGAAACGGCGTCGAATGGATTGAAAATGGCTGGATTTGGAACAGCTTGCAAAATGGATCTGAACGACTAGATGTAAAACGACGCAACAACGATCAACGACAATTCAGTTGAAATTAGATATGGACCCCAGGTATGTGCGACTTCCTAACAGTTCAAGGGTTTCACTCGGCCACCAATGCTGTCTGACGGCTTGCGTATTGGGGCAGTACCCCTCACTCCATGGCTCAGGTAAAACTGATAACCGCTTTGCCACAAATGACAGCTCTTGGTTTACCTCATGGGTGGGAACTAGTCAATCAGGTAGGGGTCGTTGTCGTTTTCGCTAGTAGGTCCTCTCAATGGGCGAACTACTTCGGGGTTCCTGTGGTACTCCTCACAATGAGTTTTAGGGATTATGCTCAAGTACTTCCCACAGTTAAACGGATAGGGATTATTCCCAAATATGAACCTGCAACAGATGTGAAAAAAAATTTGGCAGAAATTTCACCCAGCGAGCCCAGGAAAATGCTCTAATACCAGATGTGAGGTACCTGCAACAATTAATTAATACGAATATGTGAAATAGCAGAAATGACAAAACTCAGAATCACTTTTATATTGATCACATGCCACTTCGAGGGGGAAACCTCCTATGAGCAAGCTCAATACAAATAACTTCACGGTGCCTTCATAGGTCTCAACACACACTTATATACTAATTCTAGGCACCAATACTATGGGTCGAAACCATGGGCCATTACAAACTATGGATCAACAATACTACGGGCGACTTACAAAGCATATGCGCCAACAACAATAACACAAACTATTGATCAACAAATACTACGGGACGACTTACAAAGCATATGCGTCCAACAACAACATACTAACAAAGTAAAGACACGGGTTCCTAATAATAACTAGCAACCTGGTGGTAAGAAAAAGGGGAGAAATAATCGTAGGGGTGGAAACAATGGAAGTAACAACAATAGAAATCGTAATACTCCTCGTAAAGAGAATTCCAACCCTCCTCAGGAAGGCGGTAATGCTAGCGAGGATCGTAAACCTAGGCGTAAGGAGAAATTCCCTTGCAAGCTTTGTGGGGAGGATCATCTTCCTCACTTATTTCCTCGTATTGAAGAAGCATCGAAGCATTTGGCACAGAGCCCAGCTGTGTTGAAGGATCGCCTACCTCATCACCAAAACATGGATTCACATGCTCCCACCACTGGTTATGGTACTAATGAAACGACAACGTCTTCTTCCAATACTAGTGGTTATGGATGCGTGAATATGGTTCAGTCGGAGGTTTGTGTTGCTACTCGTCAACGTGATTATGGTGCACCACAACCGAATTTGGGGAATGAGCCTCCCCCTCCTCCTGATAATTCCTTGCATATCGAGAATCCCTCTATTATGCCGTGGATACGGAAAGGTGTTCTCAAGTGCTCCACGCATAATCCTAATGCTCGAGCCTCCCAGAACTACTCCATCGTAGAAGATTTGGGCCAAACTCCGTGTGCCATGTTGGCTCTTGAAGTTTTGCAAGCTTGTCCTTCTCAGAAGCATGCCCTTTTGAGTGCCTTAGGAGTTCAGGATGGGGGAAGTCCTGGTGTTATCAAGTTTGATACCACTGATGTCCAACCTCGCTTGCCTTACCACGTGGCTTTTCAAATCCAGGTGGTTTTCCTTAAGAGCTTCGTCAAACATACTATGGTTGATGAAGGTGCTTCCGCATCGGTAATGTAGTTAACTTGTTGGAAATCTCTTATATCTCCTCCCCTACTCGCGTCTAGAACTACACTCATTGCATTCGACGGTAGATCTTTTACGCCGCATGGAATTATCCCTTCCCTTGTTGTCTCCTTGGGAGGTAAGTCTGTGCCTATTGAAGTCGAAGTGCTTGATGCGCCCATCGACTACAACCTTTTACTGGGTCGGAACTGGATGTACGCTATGAAGGCTGTCGCATCTACTGTATTTCGAGTTATTTGCTTTCCCCATGAAGGAAATATTGTGATGATCGATCAGCTGGATTATGTTGGCACTCCTTCCACAGCATCTACGGGATCAGTAGTCCTACAAGTTTATGATTCTCAGTCGGCAACTGGGAACATAGGTGTTGGAATGTACCCCTCATTGATGGGAACTTTTAACCATTGATAGCCAACATACACAGTAGCTCGCTTCTGCTGCCTGGGTTATCTTTTCACTTGACCATCTAGTTGTGTCCTCAAGAGGTGCTTGTCTCGGTCCTACATCTAACAATGTGGCTGAGTATAGTGTCGTTGTTGAGCTACTTCGGGATTCCATTTCACATGACATCCAGTCTTTAGAAGTCTGCCTGGATTCACAACTAGTTGTGTCTCAGCTGAATGGGCAGTATCATGTACGAGACCCTACATTACTATGGATTTTCCTTAAGGTACGACTCTTGGAGGGACATTTTGTTTCCATTACATATGTTCACATTCCGAGAAGTCATAATTATATATCTGATGCATACGCTAATTATTTATTAGATTGGCATTTGTAACATTCATCATGAAGCACATAAATACAAAGACATTCATACATTTGTACCATACACACATATAGTAGAATCGAGAACCAAAGTTGTGTATATATATAAATATGTCCAAAAATGGTAGTGTCATACAAGACTGGAGCCCTTATCTCTAAAAAATATACATATCGATACAAAAAATGATGAGACCCTGGGATATCTACTCCCTCTGAGGAGGTCTAGTTGCCGACTCGATGGGATGTGTCTCATAGTAGTACTATACTATGTTGGCCATCTGCTACAGTAGCCGCACCCACTCACCAGGAACACTCACTACCTGGCGCTGCATAGCCTCGGGTAGTCGGGCTACCTCTATCAGTGGTACTCGGGCAACCATCCGTGATATGTTGCGCTGCAACATCTGTAGTGTGTGCCCTGCTACAACATCTGCTACCACCTCATCTCTACACCGACAACCATGTCTCAGGAAGCCCTCGAGTCTCACCGGGCCTTTGTCTACAAGCAAACAGTCACCCATTAGCACATGACATTACCACCAAAAATATTTTTTGCATTTCAACTATAATAAAAAAATACATAAAAATTTTAAAAAAAAAAACCAAAAGAGTACTCAGCGATGTCTCCAAAATCTTCACCTGGTGGGAGCAGCATGTCACGGTCCTGTCTGAAGTCTATCCCTGCATAGGGCTAGTCCTCGATAGCAATGACCTGCCGGTTCCACCAACGGAAGAACTCCTCAGTATATGGTGACACCAGATAGCCACCACCCTGTGGTGTCAGTATCTCAACCCACCGAGTCAGGGCTGGATCTCGGAGACTATGAGGAGGGACATCCACCCTCGAGCTAAGTCCCGGAACCCTCTCAAAGAAGAAACTGCAGAGGATGCTACCATACCCAAAGTTTTTGGCCTTCCCCTCTTAAGATTCTGTCAATTGTGTCTTCATAGACACTAGTAGAGTAGTACACCAGTCAAATATAGTACGCTGCAAGCATTGTGATGCATAGAACATCACCGGTCTGGATGCCTGATGTAGTGATTTGGATCTCGTGATCTGCACCAGAGTTGCCACTATGATCTTTGTTCTCAAGTCCACTATGAGATTGACTGACACTTGACTTTCCACTGGTCGTGTGTCGATGGGACAATATCGCGCTATGTAGTCTTTCACAATAATCCCACCACCCACGGTCCGTGACCGAAGACTATCCACTTCCCCTCTACGGGACAAACCTGTAATGAAATAGATATCCTCTACATCTAGTGTTAGTGTTTTCCCATTGAGGATGAAGTGTTGAGCATCCACATCCCAGTAGTTGATCAGATGATGGAGTAGTAGGTTTTGGGCCCTTAAGCCTCTGAGACTCCAGTATTTATATAAGCCACATGCTTGCAATGCTTGTTGTGCTTGCAAATCGTTGCGCACGGCCTCATCTACGTGGTCATGCTCTCTCTCCATCCACTCTAGAACCATCTTGGAGTGCAAAGAAAGAGATTTTTAGTTAGTTTCATGCTTAAAAACTTCTTCACAGCCTTACCCACGGGCTATATTGTAGACAGGTGAGGGTAGACATAGGCAGTCAGTTTTTTGACTATGCGTTTGATGCCCTACCCGCAACCCACATACTTACAGCCCGCGGGTAGCGCCGAAGCCATTTAGGGCTTGGCCAAGCAAAATATCCCACCGACCAAAATTGAAATAAAAGAACTTAAATGCAAGGTATGGCAGTGACCACTATCCTGCTCCAAACGGTTCGCTGGACGGTTGCTCGTAGCTCCCACGATCGGTTCTTGAAATTTCAGGTGCAAACTTACCACTCAACTCCAAAATGGTGAATAGTGCAAATGAATTGAAAATTATTAAATTTTATTACTATTTATAATTTTCTGGACCCACTTTTCTATAATTTCTCCATTTTGGGCCGTTATGAACTAATATCGTGTCCTGGAGTAGTGTTTTTTTTCAACAGATTTCCTCAGCAAGAGTTGTTCTGATCCATTTCACACCTACGGAAGGTACATTTCACACCTGGCATATAGGTTAGATGCCATTTCCACATGCATTATGCATTTGAACTTTGACCACTTTTCATAAACCCTAGGTGCGACCCCGCTTCGTGACTGACACAGAACCTTCACACTGTTATAGAAGTGTCATCATGTGGTGGTAGGGCTTTCTCGAGCATGGGTACCCTAGTTAGAACCCCGTTATGCATTTTGGTGCCCATGCCATTGTTTGTCCTCAGGATTGGGTGTCCTTTGTAGTCATGCCATGACGTTGCGACGAAGAATCCTACTCTACTTTGTCTTATGTTGGCCATCTCCCATAAGGACTCCCCTCACTTATATCATGTTGTGATTGCATTACATCATCTTGCTTACCACTTGAGCCTTGTGCCGGCTCCCGCCTACTCAGTTGTTAGACTGGTGCCTGAGTACTTTCCCTGTCAAGCCCTGCAGAGCTTATATATTTTCCCTTCACAATTTGATGACCCTTTGACCCTGAGGGAACACACCCCCGCGTGTCCACATCCTGCACGCACTTCCTTGCATTGAGAATAGGTATGGTCCACTTTTTAGGACTAGTTTGCTATCTATTTGACACTCGTTCCCTCACTTGTTGTACTATAAGCAATTTTATTCTTTTTCAAGCTTTTCCCAAATATGAAAAAGACAAAAAAATCAAATATTCCAAAAAGCTAGACAGGATTATGGTCATTATTTCTTGTTGGCAGCTGTTGTGTTGCCTTTGAACAGAGCATTCATTCCACTCTATACATTATGAGTCAGGACTATAGTTGGGCCTTAGGAGCTGTACTTGTTTCTCAGTTTTCTCCACCGATTGGTTAAGCTTCCAGTCATTATGGAGCCCTTTGTAATGCCTCCTGCATTGCATAGTTTATGTCAAGTCTATGCTGCCTGAGTCTATCCATCTGCTCATGCTCTTGTTCAAAGGAAGTCCTGAAACCAGTGTCGACCACTCCTCAGATATCTTGACTATTGCATGTCGGCCATCCTTATTGAGACAGTCCGTTTCACCTTCGATCTTCCAAATCTTCCAGCATTGCTAATACCTCATGCTAGTTGATGGGGGATGCCTTAATGCCCTCCTTCCAATGAGTCTCGTTCCATCGACCTCAACTCATTTATTCCGGGACTTGAGGCTTAGAGTTTGGTTGAGTACCTTGAGGCTTGCAGTCATTAGTGGTAGGTTCTCTCGCCATCGACAGTTTTGGGAATACATCAATGTCCCCTGATCGATGGATTCATCCTAGTGTTCGACTTCAACCCATTTATTCACACTCTGATGATTGTGCTCCGTGCCTTGATGACCATTTTCATTATCGGTGGATCATCTCGTGTCTGTTAATGGTATACATCAATGACTGGTAATCAGACGATGTCTCATCAGGTTCGACCCCAACTCCTTTATTCACTTGATGGGACTTGCACTGTCGAAGACTTGTGTAGAAGACCCCAAGTGATTGTGGCATTCAATATGCTACATATGACATTGACTTTACATCTGAGATATCACCTCTTAGATTTCAGCAGTTTGTACCTCCAGTTTGCACCAGTTGTCTTCTTTTCAGCAGAAGACCATATCTTACTGTAGAGGGATCATGGCTATGATCACTTATGACATGTATCTACTTATGTACTGCCTATTCATGGCCATTGTATCAGATTGTTGTACTATACCAACATGTATTCAGAGATACTATTGTATTATGACGAGTGATCCGTTCTTTCCACTTGTGTCTCCATCACTCCACTTCTAAGTTTTATAATGTATTTCGGCCATCGTAGCACATTTCAGTCTCTGACCTCACACATTAGGGGGCATCTATTACACAAAAATCTTCCACCTTGTGAGCATCAGCATTCTTTGGCCTGTAGGATCCATTTCAGTGACTCAGATCCATTTTCATCCTTCAGTGATACCCGTTTATCCTATTTTTGTTCCTACCCACATGTTGCATCACTATAGCATGCGTACCCGCGAGTTGCATCCCTATGGCTCGCGGGTATCAAGTAAAATGGTAAAAACCACTATTTTATTACTTTTTACTCCCAAAAAGCGGTCATTGGGTGACCTTTGGCTCTCCATCTTCCCAAGTAACGTCTCGATGAGTCCTTTCACCTACCTTTGAGAGGACTATATATTGAGTACATATGGCTTATGGATGGGGGGAAGAAGAGAATAGTAAAGGCACTCTAGTGGATTTTTTCCCTATCTTGAGTCTGCATTCATTGATCCTTGTAGTTGTGAACCAGTTATGTTCACCTTCCAAACTCCTTTCTAGTTTGAGTTTGCCATTCATGGAGGATTGAAGTGGTGGAGGCACAAGTGGATTAATCTAGATCTTGGTTCAGATTGGTTGCCCGCAAGAGGTCGTATCACTTTGTACTTATTCTTGTTTATTAATAGAAATACTCATATGCTTGTCCATTCATGGTGTGAATGTCATTTATTATACATTAGGTTGCATTTGCTTATGATATTATGGACCATTGTTATTGATAATGTTAATGTTATTTATATATCACATGTACTTGTTAGATATTGGTTGTTGAGACTAATTTGTAGATTACAAGTGCTTGGATAGGCGCGGATTGAAAGCTCCAATGGGGATCTACATCAAACGTTGGATCGAGGTTGGTTACTTTTCTCCATTGTTTTAACATTGTCATTTATAATAGCATTGTTTTGAGAATTGAGTATATTTCTGGTAGTCATTTGTCTGTTGTGGTATTCCCAAGCCATAGTGAGTTTTCTCCAATACATGCATTGTTTGCAAGAAAACATATGAGTTAGGTTTATGCTTCCATTGAACTAAAACCTTATCAAATTCAGGGTCTAAGCGCTTCTCTTGATGATTATTTCAGGCCAAGTGCCAAAGTTAAACGATTTTAGGGTTCAAAAGGTAGTTTCGGTTTGATATTTTTTGAGGGGAATTCCTTCGTCGGGGTCTACAACGTAACTTCCTTAGTGTACTTAGGTTATATTACTGGTGGAGAGAACTCAAAATTTACTCTGCGAATGCTAGGTTTCAGGTTTCAGTTGATATTCCCCTATACTATCAGTGAGTGTAGGGCCATGGCCAGTAATGAATTTTAAGATGATAGTTTCAATGTAGTTGCTCGCCTCGCCTTCATGTTTTGTCTCCAAGTGTTTGGAAGATGACTCTCAAGAGGTCACGATGGTACACATCTTGGATTGACTGTTATCATATTTGGAGCTCTACTTGTAGGAGTTCCCAACTATATTAAACCGACCCTATTTTCTTTTCTAATATAATACTATCCCTCAACTTGTAAATACATATAAAGAGTTAACCTAAAAAACAAATAGAGCGAGACGAATGAAAATGTCGTGGATTAGCATGTATTTGGAAAAGTTGGAATTGAAAATGTAAGGACTATGAAAAAATCAAGTCCGTTGCTTAAAACGTGGTTCATAGGTTTCATACGGTCACAGGCCCGGAGGCGTTATCCAAACCCTACCCGTATCTGGAGGTAGTGTTCCTAGGGGTTTATATCACATGAAATGGAAAACTGATAGAATATTTTAGATTTCATGCCCTCCTTATTATTCATAAGTGTTAACAGGTTTCATATCTTGAAAGTTACACAAAAAATAGGGTGTGAAATGATGGTTAAATTCTACCAATATTTAAAATGCCATTTCTACATAAACAAGTGTGACAAACTCCTTGGGTGTAAGAAAACCTACCTAGCAGTGTGCTAATGAGTTAGCGGTCCGCAATGGAAAGACTCCAATTGTCTTCGGGATTGTCCTGGAAAAGAATTACTGTACCTTTGACCAAACAACGTTTGCAGGTGTGTGATATGTGAAACACAAAATACGTTTTCCCTTTTAAATCAACGAGGTAACCCTAGCATTGAATACACATTTACCTTCTGACAACATTTTAAAATGGGCTCCAAATATTTTTTTAAAATAAAAAAATTATTGGTGCCCCTATGGTCAGTTTCGGAACAAAAATGAGTTTAATTCTGAACCAATTTTGGGTCACAATCCCCTTTTACATCGGGATGTTTCGAGTCAAATCTAAGTTTTACACCTAGATGT
The DNA here is from genome assembly GCA_027924585.1 of Larix kaempferi. NCBI lineage: Eukaryota > Viridiplantae > Streptophyta > Pinopsida > Pinales > Pinaceae > Larix > Larix kaempferi. The sequence continues at coordinate 14,904,005 of BSBM01000761.1, forward strand.
TTCAGGTCACATCTAAGTTTGGCGCTGACTCGCTTCACTATAGTCAATTTTGGAGAAAAATAAGTTTTGTCATTGGGCCCATTCAGAACAAAATGAATTCAGTGTCGAGCCACTTCAGATAAAAAATGCAATTTGATGCCGGGCGAAAACAAAACTTCCCACCAAATTCCTTTTGGATAGACCTACGTATCGGCGGAGAATCACAATTTTAAGCGACCAAAAATCAGCGCAAAATACCATTGTGTACCGACCGTTTCAGAGTCAAAACTTGTATTGTTCCGACTGTGTCAGCGCATAATCAATTTCTACTCCTATCAGAACAAAAACTTGTCCCTTCCGATTGTTTTGGCGAAGAACTAATTTATGCTTCGATCGTTTCGGGGGAAAAAAAACAATTGTTGCGACTGTTTCGGGACTAAATCACAACTTGCTCCGAAACAAGAAACTTGAAAACTATTTTAAGTTCAAATTTTTATCTAAGAACCAAATAAAGTGTTTGCAATCAAAGGAAGATGAATCAAAAGAAACCTTAGTAAATCAAAATAAAAGGAGGGGCCCTATAATTTTATCCAAAATTTGGGGATCAAGTTGTGGCTACAACAGGTAGGTACGAGGGTGGCAAGTTTACTTGTAGCCTAGCTTAATGTGGATTGGAGTGGTTGAGTCTTCGATTGCGGGAGGAATGTGAGATGGTTTGATCTTGTTTTTGGGCACATGGTATTTGCTAATCAATGGTATTTGGTGGCCAATGGTATTTGGTGTCCCGTGGTATTTTCCTATGGTATTACATGTAATGAATCCTATAAATGGATTGGCATACTCTATTGTAATGTGGCATGTAGGTGAGCGGTGGCTAGATCACTTGGCCCGGCTTTAGTAATTTAGGTTAAGGGAGATAATAGATCTATTATGGTGGTTTTTCTCGGTTTGGGTTTTCCACGTAAAAATTGTGTGTATATTGTTACGTGGTTGCTTGGATTATCTTGTATTATTTCTCTCTCATATTTATCAATGCTATTAAATCCTTAATATGCACTAGAATTGCTTATACACTGTCACTATAGGAAGTCCAGTAAGACCTCAGGTCAATAGAATTGGATTGGTAGCATGACAAAATTAAGGTGTGGATTGTTATAAGTAGTCCTTATTTACGTAGTTTAACCTAAGAAAATATGTAGGTGTCTAAATTTGACATTGAGTAAAGCTAATCAAAAGGTATCTATAGTAGTTTCTTGTAAGTGGTTATGAACATAAGTTCCATTAACTACACTGTCACTACAGGAAATCCAGTAAGACCTTGGGTCACTAGCCCTAAATTGGTAGTATTAGTAATTAAGGTGTGGATTGTTATAAGTAGTATTTATTTGTTTAGTTGAACCTAATCAAAGTTGAAGGTGTCTAAACATGACATTGAGTAAAGCTAATCACAAGGTGTCTACAGAAATTTCCTATAAGTGGTTTTGAACAGAATTTACTGTAACTACACAAACATTTTTGATAACTGAACAAATCTTTCTTGTAATCAATTCCATGACTTGAGAATCCAAGTATTTGAATATATGAATGAAGAAAAAATCTCATACTTATTCATAGAAACTTGATATCAACTGATTTTTTAGGGCAAGTGTGATTGATTGATTTTAAGTTGGGATTGTATGCTTTAGTAATATGTAGAAGTCTTGTTGAAATTAGACTGGGAATCACTCATAATTTTACAAGAATATTATTTTCGAGAATAAAAGATTGTAATTTGAACCCCTCACATGACCTTGTTTATTTCAATACAACTTCTAATCATTTATTACTAAGAAATTTATCTTAGTTAGGTTTTCTCTCTTGTTTGTGAATATATGTTTCACAACACTTCATAAGCCTACATGTCTTGGATTCATAATTTATGTTAATAAATTTAAAAAATTAAATTGACCAACACAAATCAAGAGAGTAAATCGTGCATGACACCATGTTACTATCCAAGGGGGCATAACAAGAATTACCAGAACGAAGTAGTGGTAAAAAAGAGTGATACTGTTTCATTTACACCTCTGCCCCCCCTATTTTTGTTAATTTCCTAACATATTTTCTTATGCAACTTTTGAAGGGACTATTTCACCCAACATAGTCTCTTCTCAAGAAGATGGGCATCATATTTCATGGTTCAAATTTATCCAATGAAAGGATACCTACGATACATTGGAAATGCTAAGAGAATAATAAAGAAGAAGAGATGAATCCCAATAGGGCTTGGTGATCAATGGCATCATGGAAACCCAACTATAGGCTATGTTCTTTCCAAAGTATGATCCTACCATATGGAAATTCATTGTAACTACCTTGGATCCATTAGCACATAAAATTTATAAGGAGATGCAACCTCGGGAATAGTAAACATTGCAAATAATATTGGGTATTGATGGTATCCCAACCAAGGATGACATCTCTATGGCTCAAGGGTTATCCAACATTGTTTACAACAAATATATCAATATGGATTAATGATCACTGACATCATGGAAACTCAAGTATAGGCTATATTATTGCAAACGTATGATCCTACCATAGAGAAATTCATCGTAATTACCTTGGATCCATTAGCACAAAACAATTATAAGGAGATGCAACCTTAGGAATAGTAAATGTTGCAAATAATATTGGATATTGATGGTATCCCAACCAAGGATGAAATCTATATGGCTTAACGGTTATCCAACATTGTTTACAACAAATATATCAAGGCATCCTCCTTTAGTAGTAACTACAAGAAACAACTAGATGCCATCACAACCAAAAACTAGTTCCTGAATTCTGAATTCAAAGCATTGGAGGTTGAAAATGACAAGTTGCAAGACATCCTAGTATCGATGAGTAAGAGAAAACATGAAACAATAGAGTTTATTAACTTTATCAGGAAAAAGGATGATAGGATAAAAGCTCTAGAGAATGCCTATATATATCAAAACTTCCCTATCACTCAACAAATGCTTGATGATCAATGAAGGATAGCAAACAAAATAGACTATTTGAGAGGGGAGAAATCCTCAATTTCAACTCATAAGTAGATACTAGGATAAAGGATTGAAGAGATCAAACTGAAACAGATCTAAACAAGAGAGCTAGCCTTGAAATATTAAGAGGCGAATGTGAAAACTAGTTCTCTAAGACATTGGGTCATGGATGCACAAAGGAAATGAATTTCAAAGCTTCAACGAACCAACCTTTATCCTTTTCAAAATCAATATCACTATTAGAACAAACAATTGATAAGTTAAATAGAGATTTGTTATAATGGAGGACAAAATATGGGAATAGTGTCATGCATGCAATAAAAATTGAAGAGTTGTCTAAAAAATGGAAGGAGAAGCTTAGACAACAAGGAGAAAAATTGGACGTGGTAGATAAAAAGGCTCATGAGTACAAGAGGTAAGCTACATATATTAGAGAATATATTCATACATGGAAAGTAAGACATGAAGAGGCATTAGAAAGGGAAATAATTACCAAAACAATGACTCAAATAAAGGGCTATGTGGATAAATATTGTCAATGATCTCCCTATTATTAGAAATCAGCTCCAATTCCACTTACAGTTTGACATTTTGTATAAATAAGGAATTAAGTACTCGGGAAATCATGAAGGAGAAATATATTGAAGGTACAAGTAAAATAAAGTATCCAAGGAGGTAATAAATTCAATATCTTACTGAAAATTTATCACTATTGGGAGTCCAAGATAGGACCTCAACATTCATAGACATTGAGGCTTGCATAAATAAGTTCAAAACAGCTATCATATTACTAAGGGAAGATCTACAGAGTTAGAAAAACTCATGCATCCGTTTCTTGAATATATGAATAGAATGATTGCTCATGGTATCCCTTGTCCATGAGACAATAGTTTAAGGCTACATTCTAAAAAATCATATAAAAACATATTCAAGAACACTCTTCACAAGTTGGTATAATTTCACAACGAACACACCATTCCCACTCCCATTGAGATATGCAATCAACTAAATTCGTCCATATCCACATGGAAGTTGTTAAGAAGAATAATTTATCAAATCAACGGTGTAGAATACACCACATATATTGATCTAAACAAATATTTATAAATACTATGGGGTGGTATAATGGTGAATCAATATGGTTTGCCTCACATCAACACATTGGGACATTATGTAACTAATATAAAACAAAATTAGGTTTCTATAGAGGCTATCTCCCTAGCTCAAACATCCCCAGACCTGGTAGGGATATCGCAACCTCTTAGGTAAGAGGCCCATGTTATACCTCAATATTACACAGTAAACCCTAGTGTCGCATCCTTAAACCAGCGATCTAAATGACACTTCCCTTTAATGATCATCTAGACATCTAGGAGTGAAGTCTACTGCCTGAACACTGAAAGCAACATCTCACCTGCCACGTGTCACCCAGACTAACCCAATATGCAGGAACTATCATGCTTTGCACATCTATTAGGGCGTGATAATTAGGGTTACTATGTTCTGCTCCTACCTTAGGGTGTGATAATACTACGTTATGCTTAGACCCGGGGGTGCGATAATCCTATTTTATCCTTTTTTCCATGGATCTTGGGATCTTAACTTTCAAGAGATTTTATTGGGCCATAGCTTTGTTTCGATCCCAACCCCTCTCCATGTTTAGTAGGCCTGATCCACTAAAAACTCTTTAGATCCATTTTACTCTCATTTTGGTTAGCCTTCCCAAACACTATAAAGGAGAGGCCTTCCATGGGCCAAAGGGAGGACTTTTGGGGCATCAAACCTATGATCATAAGACTTTTGCAGAGATATCTAGAGGAAGGACTTGGAGCTGGAGTTGGCTTGGACATTAAGTAACCTTTGTAAGAATCTTCAAGTTGTAATAAAGTTAACTTGCCTTGTTTCCCAACTCATGCGTGTTGATTGTATTTCAATTTCATGATTTGTATCTATATGGATTTGGATTCTAACTTGTGATTGAGAGATATTGGAGAATTGTATATGCTTGTGCATTGTTTGATCTCAACAGGTTCATCGCGAGGACTTCGGGATCAGAACGACGAGTGGAACGAAACATCAAGAGTGAAGGTGAGTTACTTTCTATCATTCTCTTCAATACAAGAATTCTTCAATACTTGTTTAATCTAGGGGACAAGATCACATTTGCTTCATTTTTGTCTTAGTATAGAGTTATTCTTTCTCACTTTATCCTAAGAAGGCTTCTTCTTATCCGTAGGAAGAAATGTCTACAACAAAAACTGGCGACTCCGTTGGTTTGAACCCCTTTTGTTTGAGTTCTTTTACTTTCATTCATTTTTTATTGTGAATTTGCTCTTCTTTCAAACTAGTTGTGAAAGTTGGTCTCTTTGACCTCCATTCACCCCCCTCCCCTCTGCATCATACCTTTGTTGATGATCAGTGAGTCCTCTGGGTTGGAAAACCCTTGAAAAGTCAAAAACTTTTCTCAAATTACCACCCTTTTCCTCTTTCTGAGAATTATCGCGCCCCTGCCATTTATTATAGAGTGATAATTACCAGTTTATCACTACCCTTACTCTTTCCAAAATGTAATAATTTACCTTTATCGCGCCTGGGATGATTACTACCACACGATAATCTCTGTAAAAAAGGAATTTTTCTCAGTGTGCTTGGTTACCTTTGCTCAATTTTTTATTTCTCTACTTCTAGTTGTTGCTCTGATATTTATCAAACCATTATAACCTGCCCAGCTACAGTACAGTACTTGCATTCCATTTTTTGGAATTTTTGTAGACACTTTCGACATCTTTGGGTTCGTGGTAATTCTTATCACTATACCTACTTATTCATTACATGTTATCTTTCTTCTACATACCTTGTCACTTTTCATAAGCTGCAAGTCTGTTGTGGTTTGATTTTATTTGTTTTATGCTTGGATTTCTTGAGTTAGTGGCACCATAACCATTTTGATCACCTCCTCAATATTCTTGCATTGGCTTGTTCCTTTCATGATAGTCAAGTTTTGCCACTATTTGCGTTTCCTTGATTATATAGTTTTCAGGACTACATAGTTCTTATAGCATAACTTTCATTTTCGTTATCAAAATCAACATTGAAAGTTTTCTTTTGGAATATTGTCTTGTTTTTTGTTGAAAAGATCAAGTTTATAATTTTTTCATATTAGGAAGTGAATCACTTATACTGTTTGTCACATAATTTTACTCATTTTTGAAGCGCCATTAGTTGTAGATCAATTGCATTTTGAAGGTAGTTTCCTTAGTTTGGCTTATTAAAAAAGAAAACACAAAGTTTGTCTTTGGAGTGGTTTTTTTTCATTGCTTTTGAAAAAGTTCATGCATTGTGATCGAATAACTCCCCCTTTACCTTAGCTAGATTTCATTGAACAGAAAGGATCATTTCGATTCATCTTCATTTCCATGGTTTGAGTCGTCACAACATCAAAAGTTTCACTTCCATTTACCTGGTTTGAGTGGTCATTTTTTCTTTTTAGTGTTGTTTGTTGGCATTCTGGCCACCTTTGTTTTAGCTCGCTTACTGTGATGCCGGTCTCAGTATAGTTTTTTGAGATTTCTTTTTTGGCCTGCAAGCCTTTCCTTTTTCTAGCTCCCCTTTTGCACACTCGACTACTTTAGGGTTTTTGAGTTCTTTTCTACAAGACTGTCCCCGGAACTTGTATTCCCATCATTATGTCTGATCCACATAGATCACGAAGAATACAGGGACGAAGCTCACCACCACCATGTACTTCTGGTCCACCTGCATCACGTATTCATGCCCCTATAGGCTGCGGGGTTGGCCGGGGAAATATTCCACCACCTATCCGTACTACATCTTCAGCTCCTTTTGTACCTATAACTCATAGCACTGTCTTAGAACCTATTACATTTCTTGAAACTAGTAATACACCTAAGATTTCGGCTATCCCACAACCCACTGTCATTCCATAAATTCCTCCCATAGTGGAAAACACATCAGCTGCTGAATTTAGTACTACACATGATGCTATACCGAAGGTCATCACCCTCCCAGATTCTAGCACTACCCCGCCAACAGACACTTTCTACGATGTTCCTGAATGATCTATTGGAACCATTGAAGGATATGATGAAGATATGTCTGAGTTGATTCCAGTCCTGGATGGATACGTTGAAGTTGTTGAAGAAACCAAACTACCTAACACACTGTTTCAACCTGAGTTTGACTTTTTTACCTCCTAGGAAGAACCTCCGCCTGCCACCACTACGCCATCAGGTGTTCACAGTCATGAAACGAGTTCTTCTAGCAATATACCGTTCATCGTGTCCCCCCTTGATCTCCCCTTAGGACAAGAGATTATTCCGTCTATCCAATCTAGCATGGTTAGTTTGGATAACTCTCCTTTAGCATCGGAACAATTCAAACGTGAGATAGAGCAAATGCTCTCATCGGCTTCCCAATACCCCCCTGCCACCTATCCTCCTGGTTACCGATCTCCCAATATTCTGTCTAGCACAGAGTTTCATCACTCCTATGCTGACAGATCGATACCCTCACACTTCATTTTACCTGAACTCTTTCTGGACACCGATTGGACAACTCACATTTTTTACCCCTCGATGATCCTCCTATTTTTCAAGACCCCATGGACGTGACACTTGATACCCCTCGGTTAAATTCCCCACACTTGCTACTGCACAATATGTTCAGCATACCTTCAGGGAACACACCCCTTATGAGGGTTAACCCAATGTTCTCACCGTCCCCACTTGAAACATATGGAAGACCCCCTCCACAAATCGACACCTTTGGCGCTATTGGCCAATCCACACTACCCCACATTTCTAGTATTGGAAGAACATCAAGTCATACTGCTGGATCATCCATGTTGACCGGAGGTTCATCTTCGGCCACCATATATACCATTTAAGAAGGTAGACAACAGACTAATGGAACCATTGATCCCAACAACCAACCCCATCCAGGCGGACCATCAAACCTGCCTGCAGGAGGACAACCATATTCTGGGAACACTGGTCCCAGTCACCAACCTCCTCCCACTAGAGCATCCAATCTACTTGTTGGAGGGAAACTTCTTGGTACCATCCAAAGTGGGGCTACTCAACAAACACCTCCATCCTTTCCATCGGCTCAACAAGGCCCTTCATTTGGAGGAGTACCACTTGTTAATGCCCCCACTGGTACCATTCAACAACCCTCTCAACCAACACCATCTGCTCAGTTGGGCATGTACAATTTACCTGGCAGCAGACAACCTCATGCCGGTATCCCAACCAGAACTCATTTTCAACATCCCTCGTCAGGCACGCTTCCTTCATGGGGATCCAAAGTCCCACAGAGTGGGGATACTCTATGTTTGGAAATTGGAATCAAGTTGGGGGGAAACCTACTCAACCTTTCATTCCCTCCAACCTGAATTCCGGCATTCCTTATCCCTTAGCCGCAAATACTCCATGGAACTTACCTCTTCAGCCTCCATCTCTTCATCAGGGTGGAACCAATATTCCATGGAAACCATTCTTTCAGGCATCCCCTAACCCTGGTATGGGAAATCCTCCACCTAATCAAGGTGGTGGAAACATTCCTGGGACGCAAAAATCCCAAGGAACGATACCCCAATAAGGAACAAGAAACATTCCTGGGACGCAACAACCCTAGGTTACTATACCCATCATCCCCACTCAGCAGAACGTTCAACAACCGGTTACTATTGTGATTACGAATCAAACGATAAATCCCATGATTTCTAACACACAACCGGTTAACCAGATGGTCTACTACCCTCAAAACATCCAACAATATCCCGTGGGAAACTTGTATGGGTAAAACACGCAGCAGTATGTTGTGCAGGGTCCTACGGGCATCCCTACACCATACAATTACTACTCATACCCATATCCCAATCGTCAACTTCGTTTCTTGGCTACACTAGACTTACCCGATTTGTCGAGGCTTATTAACGATCCCATATGGCACGAACCACATTGGCCACATATCCCATGTAAACTACCATTGGACATTCCCAAGTTCGATGCAAAACCCAGGTAAAACCCCAAGAACCACGTAATGACCTTCCATCTTTGGTGTTCTTCGAACTCATTGATGGAAGAATCCATTTGGTTACGGCTCTTCCAGCGCATGCTCACCGGAATGGTAACAAAATGGTATATCGAGCTGCCACAACACTACTTTCACGATTTCAATACCTTGGCCATGCAGTTTCTGACACATTTCCAGCTCCCCATCTGGTACGAGACTAGAACAGACCTATTGACCTCATTACGTCAAACCACTTCTACACATATATCGGATCATATTCATGAGTGGCATCGACGCTACAGGTTAATTAAGGCCCCTATTCCAGACCAATTACTTGTTGATTGGTTCACGAAGTCATTTCTGCCTCCCATCTCTAGGGATATTACCATGGGTGGACCTGTCACGGAGGAACAAGTGATTTCTCACACTCAGTATATGGATTTGGTATATACCCAATCTAGAACCTTATACGAGCTTATTCCCCATGCAACCTGCACCACTACTGATCCAACCAAGCCTACCACTGAACCCCCCATTGACAGTATCGGCAGCTCAGCTAAGGCTCAGCCTGCCACCAAACCGAGTGGGTAGCAAGCTACTACTTCCCCCTCTCCATCCCAGGCTATTCCCAAAGATTCTACCTCTCCTGCACCTTCCTCCGAGGTGCATGCAGTTCAATCCATGTCACAACCATTCAAGGGAAAGAAGAAGAATAACTATGGAAAATCCAAGAAACCTTCTAATCAACAGGAGAACCCCAGGCTGCAACCAACCAACAACAATCCCAAACCACATCGGAAAGCAAAGTTCCCTTGCCTGGTTTTCCAGGAAGATCACTACACACGCGACTGTCCTTACAAGGACTAAGTCAACAAATTTGTTAAAGGATCCTCCTGCCCAGCAGTGTTAACCGATCCTTTCCCCCATCAGTAGCAATAGATGGTTACCCATGACCCCCCACAATGGGGCAATCCGACCAACCCACCCTGCGAAGAAACGTCCGCAAACCGCGAAATTTCGATGACGAGTAATGAAGCGATTCATATATCCACTCGAGCAAAGACATACGATACCCCTCCAAGTTCAAACAAACTGGAGACAACCAACGACAAGTCTCCTTTTGAAGATCCTTCTATCATCCCTCCCCCCAATGGTCATCTCCACATTGAGAGACCTGTCACAGACACAGTGCTACGCCCACCCAAGGGCACCATCCGAAAGGAGACATTTAATCCTATTGCGCGAGCAGCCCAAAATTACAATACTGTTGAGGACTTAGCTCAAACACCATGCACGATGTCGACTCTCAAGGTTCTCCAACACTGCCCCACACAACGTAGAACCTTACTCTTAGCACTGGGGGCAGTGGACCCAGATACTTCAAACACGATTATGTTTAACTTGGAGTATTTTAAACCTCGGCTTTCTCACCAGTTAGCCTTCTAGGTCCAAACAAAGATCCGTGGAAACAACATTCATCGCACTGTCTTAGACGAAGGTGCTTCCATGTCGATCATGTCCTTGACTTGTTGGAGAGCCATAGGCTCACCTGAAGTTACAACTTCTCCCACTACTCTCGGAGCGTTTGACAGACACGGTTTTCAGCTGTACAGACTCATTCCTGTGATTGGCGTTGAACTAGGGGGAAAGAAAGTATCTATACACATTGAAGTCGTAGATGCACCATTGGACTATAATCTTCTACTTAGTCGGAATTGGTTCTACGCCATGACCGCTATTGTATCTTCCATATTTTGACGAGTACAATTTCCTCACCGAGGGAATATTGTCACTATAGATCAATTAGACTTCTATACTCCATATACTCATTCAAAATCTTCCCACACTATTCCATTACTGGGTCAGTCTCAGTACCATCTCAAAGATGTTGGTGTTGGTCTTATGAAGGATTCCTCCCTCATCACAGTATTCTTGAAGCTCAGATCCCCTATACAGGACGTCAACATGATATCGTCAAGTATCACCCCATCCAATGGATCTACTGATTCTTGGGTGATACCAAGTCCTACAGAGCTTGAAACTTACGGCAACTCCATGCCTTTAAATAAGAACCTCACAACTTATCAGGCGATCCAGTTAGCCATAGATTGGGTTGATCCTACTATGCATCACACCATGGCACAACTCTTGTTTGAGGTTGGCCCATCGTTGTCACTTATCGATCCTCTCACACTAATTTTTCCTTCTGACGAATCAATCATGGAGGTTATGTGCATCGATGAACCACCCTAGGAAGATTACCATCATCTATCTTCTTTCCCTACTATCCAGGCAATTGAGCAAGACACCAAATCCAACAGTTCACTTTAAATTGTTAGACCCAAGTTTCCCACTTCATTTGACGATATATTCTCCGAAGGAAACTTGGCCAACATCATGGAAACTACTCCTATTAACATTTTAGTGAAACCTGGTGTTGTGGAAAACATTCACATAGGCAAGACATGTACTCCCACCAAGGTGGAGTTATATACCTCCTTATTTAAAACATTCCGCGATGTTTTCACTTGGAGTTATGAAGAAATTCTAGGAATAGACCCTTCCATCATGGTCCACGAAATCCAAAATTTTCCTATGCCCAACCAGTTCGGCAGAAACTATGGCTTGTCCATCCACGCAAGGTAGTGGCTATCAAAGAAGAAATTGAAAAACTTTTGCATGCTGGTTTTATTTATCCTATCCCGTTGGCAGAATGGCTGTCTAAAATTGTTTTAGTGGAAAAGAAACATGATACGATTAGAGTCTATGTTGATTACCATGATTTGAGCAAATCTTGTCGAAAAGACAACTACCCAACTCCATTTATTGACCAGATTATCGATAATTTTGTTGGGAGTGTCATCTTTTCATTCATGGATGGCTTCTCTAGCTATAATCAGATAGAGATACTCCCTGCCGACCAGCATAAGATAGCCTTCATTTTCCCATGGGGGACCTTTGCATACCGAAAACTACCCTTTGGCCTCAAGAATTCTAGGGACACTTTCCAACGGGCGATGTCATGCGCATTTCATGACATTAAACATATTGTAGAACCATATCTTGATGACCTCCCTACTCATTCTTAGGCTCGAGATGATCACCCAAATCATTTAAGCACCATATTTTCCAGGTGTTGCCACTACAATATTCGTTTAAATCCACACAAGTGCATTTTTTGTGTCGAATCCAGAAAAATATTGGTGTTCATAATCTCCAAGGATGGTATACGTTTAGACCCAGTGAAGGTAGAATCCATTCTATCTCTTCCTTCACCCACAGACATACCAGAACTTCAAATTTTGCAAGGGTATGCAAACTTTCTTCGCCATTTTGTGCGCAATTTTGCCGAGATTATTAAGGGCTACATGAGGCTTCTGAAAAAGAACATCCCTTTCATTTGGGACGACGAAGTCCAATGATCTTTTGATAATCTAAAGGCAGCCCTCACTAACGATCCCGTAATTCAACCCCCCAATTACACACGGGATTACATCTTATATCTCACAGCTTCCAATTCCACCATTGGCATGGTGTTAGTCCAGGAAGACGCCAACGATATAGAACATGTAGTTTATTATCTTAGTAAGAGTCTCCTCGACTTTGAAACTCTCTATTTGCATGTTGAAAATTTGGCTTTGGTTACAGTTTTTGATGTCCAGAGGTTCTGCCACTACATTCTGCTTTGCCGGACCACTGTCATCGCTGATTTCAATCCAATGTACTACATCCTCACATGTCAAGTGCTTGGGGGAAAATAATCTCATTGGATTGTTGTCCTTCAAGAATTTGACTTGGAATTTTCCAAAGCAAAATCCAAGAAATCTTTGGTCTTCACAGAGTTGATTTGTACTTTTCCCCGTGTCATTGAGCAACCAGAACCCATCGATTCTCTCCCTGATGAATCGTTGTTCCTCATTGGCACGTCCGATCTGTGGTATGGCGATATCATACTCTATCTCCAAAACAAACGTTTTCGACCCGAACTCAACTGCGATGAACATTGACGCATCCGATATCATGCCAATTACTACCTCATCATCAACGATACCCTTTATCGTTGTGGTGTCGATACCGTTCTTCGACATTGTTTAAATTTGGATGAGGCTGAACACATTCTTAATGACTGCCACTCTGGAGCATGTGGTTGTCATCTCTCTGGGATATCTACAGCCTAGAAGATTCTACAAGTGGGATATTTCTGGCCCTCGATTTTCAAATATTGCATTGAAATGGTCAAGAAATTTCCACCCTGCCAATTCCTCCATAGCAAAAAATGCCCACATCCTACTCCACTTCACCCTATTGTTTCCATCGGCCCCTTCGCCAAATGGGGCATCGATTTCATGCATTGTAAGCCCACTTCATCCGGGGGGCATAGCTATGTCATAGTAGTTGTTGATTATTTCACAAAATGGGCTGAAGTGATGCCTACTTTTGCAGAAGACCATAAAACAACAGCGCAATTCATATTCAACCACATCATAGTTAGGTTCGGAGTTCCACAGTCTATCGTGACTGATCACGGTTCCAACTTTAGGAACCATATGATTGAAGAATTGAGTGCCAAGTTGGGTTTTCGTCATGAAAAATCAACCCCATACTACCCACAGGCCAACGGCCAAGTCGAAGCCATAAACAAAGTTTTGAAGCGCATGATACAGCACATTGTGGGTACTCATAAGTTCAATTGGAACTTCGCTCTCTTCTTAGCATTATGGGCCTACCGAACCTTAGTGAAAAGTGATATCGGGTCAACACCATTTCAACTGATGTATATCCTGGAAGCCAATTTTTCGATTGAATGTGAAATTCCGTCAATGAAGATAGCCATAGAGCTACTTCCCAATACGAATTCCAAAGAGAAATGATTTCTATATCTAGCTAAGCTAGATGAAACCTGTTGCGACGTTGCTTTAGCTAACAAATCCCATAAGAAATGCGTCAAAGCACAATATGACAAATCTGTTCAACCTCGGATTTTCAATGAAGACAACCTTGTACTCACATACGACTAGATGCATGACAAACTAGGAAAAGGAAAGCTAAAGTCCATGTGGTACGGTCCCTTTATTATAAAGTGTGTATTGTAAAAAGGAGCCTACGAGCTAGTCGATTGTGTATTATTTTATTCTTTTTTTGAACCAAAATGATTAAAAATTATGAAAAAGACCATTGGAGTTCTCTTTAAGCTCTTTTCAGACTCCCTCGTTTTGAAAAAATCTCCAAGTGCACTTGTCTCTTTCATAGTTGTAAAAGTATTTGAAAGGTCATCTATTCGGTGATAGGTTACCCCTTTTTCAGCCCGTCTAGACTATTTACGAGAAAGGTATACCTCAGTCAACTTTTGATTGGGAGAGTTCTCTCATGAATTGTTCTACACTTTTTCGGGACTGGGGGACTAAATTTATGAAAAAATACATTCTGGAGCCTTCTTTAAATTTTTCAGGCTCTCTAAACGTGAAAAACTACCGATTTTTCCTTCCTTGGACTCATTAAAATTCAACTTCAAAGGGCCTGCTTTGGGATGAACCCCTCCTTTCTCAGGTTCGTAAAACATGTGAGATTGGACTCATCTATGAGATGAGCTATACCAAGCATATGTTATCCTCTTCAAGCTCGTAAAAAAACAAAGAGATACTCGTCCATCATGTTGGGGGAAAATGGGAAATGAGTTAAGTTTATCTTGTTGGCAGCTTGTCAGTCGTCACCTTTGAACACGGCATGCATTTGTCCCTTGTCTACTTTTGGGTATTTATCTGTTTCTGCTGAGTTATGGTCATCATCTCGAGTCATCTCTTTGGCCATGTGCCTGCTCGTCATGTTTTTATTCTCTGCTATTTATAATCCCTGCTTCCAGGTCTTGTTTCATGTCATTATATGTTCAAAGGGTTTGCGTTGCTTTAAGTCATCCACTATGTCAAGTCTTCCACTGTGTCAGTACATGTTCTCTTGTTCCATTGTTACATACTATCTCTTGTTCTAATTTCGTGTCGATGATGTAAGAATCATTATGGCCCACCTTTGACGAGTTTATTCCTGTTGATGACAAATCACTATCTAGGAATTAGGCTTAGGAGTCAACCATCAATACCTTGGTACCTACATGCCTTAATGGCAGGTTTCCTCATGTTCGACAGTAGCTTTTCATCATTGACCTTTGATCGAATAATCTCACAAGTGCTCGACATCAACTCATCTATTTCCATTTCGTTGAGATGTACTATAGATACCTTGGGGATCATTGTCATCATTGGTGATTTCCCTCGCATTTGTTAATGGTTCACATCATTGACCGGTAATCAAATGGTTTCTGCCATGTTCAACTTCAACACCTTGTAATCACATGGCTAGATTCGTATCATTTGGGATCGGGTAGAAGACCCTAGACACCTTTTTGTATATTGATTACGTCTAGGATGCGATGGCGATTCTCTGATTAGGTTTCCACCTCATCATTATGTGGAAGACCTCAATCTTGTATTGTCACACAGATCCACTTATGTATTGGTCGTGGTTGTGTCATTATTCTCTCATGGATCTACGATTGTTCACAGTAGCCATGATTTGTCTTCAGTCTATATCATCTCAATTGTTGTAGAAATTTCTCCCTACGGATAGGTAGAAACTCTCTTAGGTTAAAGTAGACTTTAACTGACTCTAAACTAAGACAAAAGGATAACAAATGCTACCCTAAATTCCTAGATCTAAACAATACATTTCAGGATTAAACTGCTGAAAGAAATGGAAGAGATCTAACTGACCTTCAATTCAATTGCTCATCTTAATGGTCGCTCCAATTTCCAAGTCCTCGCGAATGAACCTATTAGAATGAAACCAAGATACAAGCATATACGATTCTCTAGCAACTTGAAACATGAGTTAGAATCTAAATCTATAACAGATACAAATCATATAATTGAAACAAAATCAACACATATGATTTGGGAAACAAGACAAGTTATATTCTATTACCAACTTGAAGTCACTTACAATGGTTGCTTGATATCCAAACCAACTCCCAGCTCCAAGTACTTTCTCCTCTAGCTATCTCCACAAAGATTCAAGATCATAAGTTTGATGTCTCCAAGAGTCCTCCCCTTTGATCATGAAATGTCTCTCTCTTATAGTGTGTAGTAGGGTTAACCAACAAGAGAGAAGGATGGATCTTGGGAGTGTTTAGTGGATCAAGCCCACTAATTTGAGAAAGTGAGTTAGGATCGAATTAGGGATACCAATCCTCAAAAATATCTCGAAGATCAAGATCCCAAAAGCCATGGAAAAAGGCTGAAAAGGGAGTACCGCGCCTCTTAAACTGAGCATAGCGCGGTGGTACCGTACGGTAGAGAAAGAGCATAGCGCGGTAGTGTGGACTACCATGAACCTAAGCTAGAGCAAGGCGCGTTAGTGTAGGTATATGAAGTCTCAGCTGGGTTGATTCTTGACAGGATATGTTTGTCTTCAAGTATCACTCATCATTTTTCTCTTATGGGTGTTTCAAGCAGTAGGGGAAGTGTCATCAACTATTTTTATGGTGAAGATGCGACACTGTGAAATATGGAGGTATAAAAGATGCCCCCTAAAGTGTGACATCAGAAGGGACTGATGGCCAAAAGACTTTACGAATATTGTGCGGAGATAGCATCGAGGAGAGCAACAAGGAGCTGAAACAGAAACAAAATGTTAGATATACCACTGAGGAGGGCATCCCCATGCTCGAAAACAATTGACTCAAAGTATGGCTGCCGACCAATACATAGCAGATCCATGAGTACTGAGATGATATAGACTGTAGACAAATCATGGCTACTATGAACAAGCGTAGATCCATGAGACAGTAATGGCATAGCCATGACCATTACAAAAGTGGATCTGTGTGACAATACAAAGGACATCTCCATCGCAACCTAGACGCAATCAAGATACTAAGGTGCGCCTAGGGTCTTCTACTCAATTGCAAATGATACAAATCTAGCCATGTGATTACAAAGTGTTGAAGTCGAACATGGTAGAAACCATTTGATTACCGGTCAATGATGTGAACCATTAACAAATGCGAGGGAAATCACCAATGATGATGATGATCCCCAAGGTATCTGTAGTATATCTCAACGAAATGCGAATAAATGGGTTGATGTCGAGCATTCGAGAGATCATTTGATCAGAGGTCAATGATGTAAACCTACTGTCGAACACGAGGAAACCTGCCATTGAGGCATGCAGGTACCAAGGTTCTAATGGTTGATCCCTAAGTCCAATTCCCGGATAGTGATTTGGCATCGACGGGAATAGACTCGCCGAAGGTGGGTCATAATGATTCCCACATCATCGACACAAAATCGAAATGAAAGATAGTATAGGATGATGAAACAATGGAGCATGTACTGACACAACAGAGGTCTGACACAATGAATGACTCTGAACAATGCAACCCTTTGAATATATAACGGCATGTAACAGGACTTGGCAGCAGGGATTATTGATAGCAGAGGATAGACACCGAACGAGTAGGCTCGTGGCCAGAGAGACGATTCAGGATGATGACCATAACTCAGCAAAAATAGATACCCAAAATAGACAAGGGATAGATGCATGCCATGTTCAAAGGTGATGATTGACAAGCTGCCAAAATAAACTTGACTTGTTTCCCATATTGGCCCGACATGATAGACGAGTACCTCTTTGTTGTTTTTCGAGCTTGAAGAGGATAACAAATGCTTGGTATAGCTCATCTCATAGATGATTCCAATCTCACATGTTTTACGAACCTGAGAAAGGAGGGGTTCGTCCCAAAGTGGGTCCTTCGATGTCAAATTTTAACAAGTCCAAGGAAGGAAAACTCGGTAGTTTTTCACATTTAGAGAGCCTGAAAAACTTAAAGGAGGCTCCAAAGTGTACTTTTTTGTAATTTTAGTCCCTCGATCCCAAAAAAGTGTAAAACAATTCCCGAGAGAACTCTCCCAGCCAAAAATTGACTGAGGCATACCTTTCTCGTAAATTTTCTAGATGGGCAGAAAAAGGGATAACCTATCACCGAATAGACAACCTTTCAAATACTTTTACAAGTGTGAAAGAGTCAAGATCACTTGGCAATCCTTTCAATTTTAGGGAGTCTGAAAAGAGCTTAACTATGGACTCCAATGGTCTTTTTCATAATTTTTAATTATTCTGGTCCGAAAAGAGAATAAAATACAACTAGGATAATACTTTCCTCATCATTTAATGAGCATGAGTAAAGCTGACAAAGCTCGACACAATTTACTTAAGTTTGACAAGCACGACAAGGGTGTAAAAGTGCTTGGAATCTTTTTCAAGTTTTAATCCAGAGCACGTAAAAGATAAAGTAGGCTCAAAATGAAGGTCAAACAATAGATGAACGCCAATGTGAACATTTTTTTAAAGGAGACCCTGTCAACAAATGCTCATGGAACCAGATATTAGTAATGTGAAATGGGTTTTAATTTAACTAGATAAAATAAGGAGTAAAAAATAAGTGAAAAGTTATATAAAGGATGGATAAATATGGAAAGTTACCATTTCACTTGTGCATTTGCCAAAAGAGGAGATTTTACCCATTGAGGAGAAAAAACTTCAAGAGTTTATATCTAGAGATCCGGAGCACCGTTTCAACAGCCGTCTGTGCCAGGTAAGAGCTTTCAAGCCCCTCTTTCATTTCATGTATGAATAACTTGATTTCAGTAGGGAAGAACAATTTTTTGGGCGAGCCCTATTAGGAAATTTTCACCTTCCACAGTACCACACAGGAGCTATATCGGGAAGCACGGTACTATGCAGCAGTACTGCACTGCAAGGTTAAACATGGACGCGGTATTGTGTAGTACCACGCAGTCACATTTCCCCCAGGTGCGATAGTGGCAATTTTTAAGATGAAAAAATTATTTTTTCTCAAATTTTTAGCTGAGATCAAGTTGTTAAATGATTAATGAATGTTTCCTATGACCTTTTGCAAGTTTCTGCAACTTGTTTGGAGCAAAATGGTCCAGTGGAAAGAAAGAGAGCATGAAGCAGATGATTTGTTGGCCGAAGATGACCAAGAGACTTTGACTGCATTGTGGGAATGTGGTTTGTTGAAATTCTTCAAGACCAAAGGTATCCGTAAGTAGGCAAAACTTCTCACCCACATTATTCAAATGTGGGACCCCAACATTCAAGCTTTCCGATTGGGAGAACACACCCTCGAGATTGAACTTGAGGACATTTATTTCCTCACGGGCCTCTCAAAAAGAGGAGCCCAGGTGAGTTTTATTGGGTTCACAGCCTCGGAGGCGAGCACTGATGCTTTAATTACTCGTTATTGCCATCAAGGTTCGTGGAAGAAAAGTGGCAAGGTGGTCATTAATGACATGGTAGAATTTCCTTTAAAAACTGTGTTTTTCACCATCACATGTGCAGTAGGGAGTACGGGTCCCCATCAGGCATCCCGTACGTAGATGAATCTTGCAGTGGATTGCATGGAAGGAACAGTGTTCAACTGGTGTGAGGTAGTATTGACCAACCTCAAAGAGCAAGTGAACAAGTGCAAGCTTGGAGAGAACTCTCAATTTGGGTACGGGAGCATCTTAGTCACCTTCTTCTTGGTGAGGGTGCCGTTGTTGTGCCCACAGCTGGCCATGCCCCCCCGTCCACCCACAGCTCAAGCCATGGATGGCTCGATGGAGTGAATACGCAGGACGACTTGGAGAGCCACAGCATTTGGCTTTCGGTGAGGATTTCTTCTCGTGGCTCGAGGAACAGATTGTGATGATCGATGACTACCCCTATGCAGGGGTGGACTTCCTAAAGGACATAGACTTGGCATTGTCGGAAGATGAGGATTGGGAAAATTCAGGTATGACCTTCATAAATGTTTTTTTTTTTTGAATATATAATTTTTATTGTTTTTAGAATGTGTAAAATACTTTATAATATATACGTGTGCATGTCGCAGATCGTGGACCATAGAGACCGACAGGGTACTCGCCGTTACGCCGAGGTGGTGTTGATAACCGAGCCGCTTCGGATGAGGAAGAAGATGAGGATGAGGCAGGAGGGGTCCAGGAGATAGAGAGGAACCTATAGGGTTTAACCCACGGTGTCCCCGCTATGAGGATGGATGACACCCCTTTGCATCTCCAACGGCATACCGTAGGTGTGCCTAGGCGTATTGGCCGACTCCTCCGTAGGGTGGCTCGGGCTATAGTGTGTTATCACCAGCAGCATGAGGAATCTGAGGAGGAACATGATAGGTCCCCCAGATCTCCTTAGATGGTAGCTTTTATCTTTTTGCGGCATGTATATGATATGTAGGCTTTGAGAGCCAAATTTTTGTATGGGATTAGGTCTCAAATTTTGTCTTTAAAACACAAACTTTATGTATTTGAAAAAACACCTTTATATACAGTCATTTATATATCGACCTACTTTTATGACCTATTTATTTACAATGACTTGTCTATTTATTTTGTGATTTTTTTTATGTATGGGCAAGATGCCAATCCAAAATGTAATTAGCTAATGAATCAACTATACAATTGAATTCCCTTGGTATGTGTTGATATGAAATAAAATTAAAATATCATTCCAAGAGGCGTACCCTTCGAAATAAATGAAGTAGGATAGGATCGCAAACTGTGTAAACACGATTCAGATGAGAAACCACGAGTTGGGAGTCTAAAAATACTAATAGGGAGTCAATTCCAAGAGAAGCAACCTTCGTCAAGAGTCCGATGACTGCATGGTACTCTACGATATTGTTGGTTGCAGGACCCAAACAATTGGCTCCTGAAGATAGCAACTCGCCAGTGGGAGAATAGATTATCCATGCTGCGGAAGCGAGGTTCCAGGTATGCTGGCTTGCACCGTCGGCGAATCCGAAGTAGGCAGACATTTGCGCATAAAATCACAAGTCAAGGTAAGAATGGATACATGAGGTCCATGCATGCACACCAACAAGATGAGTGAAAACAAGCTAGGTACATTATGTACAAAAAGTATCTCATGTAGGATAACCTTACGCGTAGAAGCATTTGAGGTACAACCCATTGCGGGGCCGTTCTAATGGTGTGCCATCACAATCGACGAGTTCATAGGCTCTTTTCTTCAAGACACGTTTTACAACAAAGGGGCTGTACCACATAGATTCTAGCTTTCCTTTTCCAAGTTTATTGTGCATTTGATCATATGTGAGTACGAGCTCACCTTCATTGAAAACCCGAGGTTGAATGGATTTTTCATACTATGCTTTGATGTGTTTTTTATGAGCTTCGTTGGCTAAAACAACATTGCGGTGGGTTTCATCTAGCTTGGCTAGGTATAGAAACCGTTCCTCTTCGGAAGTGGTGTGGGGAAGTAGCTCTATGGCTATATTAAGTGATGGAATTTCACATTCAATTGGTAAAATTGCTTCCAGGCCATACACCAGTTGGAATGGTGTAAACCCAGTAGCACATTTTACTGAGGTTCGGTAAGCCCATAGTGCTGAAAATAGAGCTAAGTGCCAGTTGGATTTATGAGTACCCACAATACGCCGGATCATTCATTTCAGAACTTTGTTAATGGCTTCAACTTGGCCATTAGCCTGTGGGTAGTATGGGGTTGATTTTTCATGGCGAAAACCCAACTTGGCACTCAGTTCCTCATTCATATGGTTCATGAAGTGGGAGCCATGATCGGTCACAATGGATTGTGGGACACCAAATCTAGCTATAATGTGATTGAATATGAATTGTGCTGCTGTTTTTCCGTCCTCAACATAAGTAGGCATCACTTCAGCCCATTTTGTGAAATAGTCAACAGTTACTATGACATAGCTATGCCCCCCGGCTGAAGTGGGATTAGAGTGCATGAAATCTATGCCCCATTTGGAAAAGGGGCCGACGACAATAACAGGATGGAGTGGAGCAGGGTGCGAGCGTGTCTTATTATGAAAGAATTGACAGGGTGGAAATTTCTTGACTGTTTCAATGCAGTCTTTGAAAATCGAGGGCCAGAAATATCCCTCTCGCAGTATTTTCTGGGCCGTAGCCATCCCAGAGAGATGACCACCACATGCTCCAGCGTGGAAGTCATTAAGAACGCATTTCACTTCATCTAAAGTCAAACATCTTTGAAGAACAATGTCGACACCACGTCGATAAAGGGTATCGTTGACTATGAGGTAGTATTTGGCATGATGTCGGATACATCGACGTTCATCGCGAGTGAGGTCGGGGCGGAAATGTTGGGTTTGGAGATATAATAAAATATCCCCGTACTATGGATCAGACATGCTAATGAGGAACAATGATTCATCAAGAAGAGAATCGATGGGCTCGGATTGCTCGGTAGCACAGGGCAAGTTACAAATCAACTCAGCAAAGACCAAAGACTTCTTGGACTTGGGTTTGGAAAATTCCAAGTCAAACTCTTGTAGGATGATGATCTAATGAGAATATTTGCCCCCAAGCACTTGACGCGTGAGGATATAATACATTGGATTGAAATCTGCTATAACAGTGGTCCGACTGAGTAGAATGTAATGACGGAACCTTTGGACAACGAAAACTGTTGCCAGAGCCAGTTTTTCAACATGTGAATAACGAGTTTCGGAGTCGAGAAGACTCTTACTAAGATAGTATACCGCATGTTCTATGCCGTTATGGTCTTCCTGGACTAGCACCATACCGATGGTGGAAATCGAAGCTGCGAGATAAAGAATGTAATCCCGTGTGTAATTGGGGGGTTGAATCACAGGATCTTTAGTTAAGGCCACCTTTAGATTATCAAAGGAATGTTGGGCTTCATCATCCCAGATGAAGGGAGTGTTTTTCTTGAGAAGCCTCATATAGCCTTTTGTTATCTCAGAAAGATTACAAATGAAATTACGTAGAAAGTTTGCATGCCCTTGCAAACTTTGAAGTTCTAGGATGTTCGTGGGGGAAGGCAAGGATAAGATAGCTTCCACCTTCATAGGATCTAAGTGTATCCTGCTTTTGGAGATTATGAATCCCAAAAAAATTTCGGCTTCCACGCAAAAGACGCACTTATGTGGATTCAAACGGATATTGTAGCGACGACACCTTTCAAAGATGGCACCTAAGTGATCAGGATGGTCATCCCGGGTCTGAGAATGAACGGGAAGATCATCAAGATATGGTTCTACAATATGTTTGATATCGTGAAATGTGTACAACATCGCCCGTTGGAAAGTTTCCCTGGCATTTTTAAGGCCAAAAGGTAACTTTCGATATGCAAAAATCCCCCAAGTGCCGATAAAGGATGTTTTATGCTAGTCGGCTGGGAGGATATTGATTTGATTATAGCCAGAAAATCCATCCATAAATGAAAAGATGACACTCCCGGTGCAGTTATCGATGATCTAGTTGATGAACGGAGTTGGGTAGTTGTCCTTTGGACAAGCTTTGTTCAAGTCGCGGTAATCGACACAGACTCTAATCGTTCCCTGTTTCTTGGCTGCGGGAACGATGTTAGATACCCATTCTGTCAATGGGATAGGATAGATAAAGCCAGCACGCAAAATTTTTTCAACTCTGCTTTAATAGCGGCTGCCTTATGAGGATGGACGGGTCGAAGTTTCTGCCGAATAGGTCGGGTGCTAGGGAAGGTTGGAATTTCATGGACCATAATCGAGGGATCTATTCCTGGCATTTCTTCATAACTCCAAGCAAAAACATCGTGGAAGGTTTTGAAGTAGGCAGTGTAGAACTACATTTCGAGGGGGGTGCATGTTTTTCCAATATGAATGTTTTCCATGATACCAGGCTTCACTGAAATGTCTATGGGAGTGGTTTCCATAAGGTTAACCAAGTTTCCTTCAGAAAATACTTCGTTGAGGGAAGTGGGAAACTTGGTTTGAACCATTCAGAGTGAAGGGATAGATTTTGTATCGTGCTCAACCGTCTGAATGGTGGGGAATGAAGATCGATGATGAAAATCTCCCCATGGTTGCTCATCACCGCACATAACCTCCATAATTGATTCGTCAATGGGAAAAATCAAAGTGAGAGGATCAATAAGTGGTGGGGATGAATGAGTCTCAGATGAGAGCTATGCCATGGTGTGATGGGTAGGACAATTGAACCAATCGGTGGCTGACTGGATTAATTCGTACGCTACGAGGTTTCTATTCAAAGGCATGGAGTTGCCGTAGTTTTCAATCTCAGCAGGACTCAGAATCACCCATGAATCATTGGAAGGGGTGACATTTGATGAAATCATGTTGACTGGTTGAACATGGGGCCCCAGCTCTGGGAAAACTCCAATAAGGGAAGAATCCTTCATAAGACCAACGCCAATGTCTTGGAACCAGTACCGAGGCTGATCCAATAACGGGACGGTGTTGGCGAAGTTCGGATGAGAGTCTGGGATACAGTAATTAAGTTGATCTACGGTGACAATTTTCCCGTCATGAGGAAATTGCACAATCCGGAAGACAGTAGATGCTATGGCGGTCATGGCATAGAACCAATTCCGACCAAGTAGAAGATTGTAATCTAATGGTGCATCCATGACTTCGATGTGTACGGATACTGTTTTACCCCCCACTTCAACACCAATTGCGGGAATGAGTCCATAAGGTTGAAAATCGTCTCCATCAAATGCCCTGAGAGTAGTGGGAGACGTCGTGACTTCAGGTGAGCCTAAGGCCCTCCAACAATTCAAAGACATGATCGACGTGGAGGCACCTTCATCTAAAGCAGTGCGATGGATGCTATTTCCACGGATTTTTGTATGGACCTGGAAGGCTAACTGGTGAGAAAGCCGAGGTTTGGCATACTCCAAGTTAAACATAATAGTGTTTGAAGTATCTGGGTCCATTGCCCCTAGTGCTGAAAGTAAGGTTCTACGCTACGTAGGGTAGTGTTGAAGAACCTCGAGAGTCAACATGGCGCAAGGTGCTTGAGCTAAATCCTCAACAATGTTGTAATTTTGGGCAGCTCGCGCATTGGGATTAAATGTCACCTTTCGTATGGCTCCCTTGGGTGGGCATAGCACTGCGTCAGTAAGCGGTCTCTCGATATGGAGATGGCCTTTAAGGGGAGGGGTAGGAGTCGGATCTTCAACAGGAGATTTGCCTTTGGCTATCTCTGACTGTTTGTTTGAATTTGGAGGGTTCTCATATGTCTTTGAACGAGTGGTTATATGAATCTCCTCATTACTCGTCATCAGGGTTTCGCGATTTGCGGATGTCTCTCCGCGAGTTGGGTTGCTCGAGTTGCCCCCCTGTGGGGTTTCTTGGGCAACCATCTGCTGTTGCTGCTGAGGGAAAGGGTCAGTTAACACTATCGGGCGAGAGGATCCTTTAACAAATTTGTTGACTTCATCCTTGTAGGGACAGTCACGCATGTAGTGATCGTCTTGACAAATTAGGCAGGGAAACTTAGCCTTTCCACATGGTTTCGGGTCGTTGTGGGTGGGTTGTGGCTTGGGATTCTCCTGCTGGTTTTTCTTGGATTTAACATGATTGTTCTTCTTTTTCCTCCAGATGGTTGTGACGTAGATTGAACTGCGTTCACTTCGGAGGAGATAGCAGGAGAAATAGTGGCTTTTGGAGAAGCCTGAGATAGAGCAGGGGAAGCAGAAGCTTGGTGCCCCATCGAGTTGGTAGTAGGTTGGGCCTTGACTGAACTGACAATACCATCAATGGGGGGTTCAGTGGCGGGTTTCGTTGGATCAGTGGTAATGCAGGTGGCATGGGGAAGAAGTTCGTGTAAAGTGCCGGATTGGGTCTATACCAAATCCATGTACTGGGTTGCTGAGATGGCTTGTTCTTCTGTGACCGGCCCGCGCATAGCGATATCCCTAGCTATGGGAGGAAAGAATGACTTTGTGAACCAATCAGCGAGTAGCTGATCTAGAATGGGTGCCTTGATTATCCTACGGCGTCGACGCCACTCATGGATGTGATCCAAAATGTGTGTAGAAGTGGTTTGACACAACGAGGTTAACAGTTCTGTTCCAGTATCATACCGGATGGGGAGCTGGAAGTGGGTCAGAAACTGCATAGCCAAGGTGTTGAAATTGTGGAAAGAGTGTTGTGGCAGCTTGATGTACCATTTTTCTCCAATTCAAAGACATGATCGATGTGGAGGCACCTTCATCTAAAGCAGTGCGATGGATGCTATTTCCACGGATTTTTGTATGGACCTGGAAGGCTAACTGGTGAGAAAGCCGAGGTTTGGCATACTCCAAGTTAAACATAATAGTGTTTGAAGTATCTGGGTCCATTGCCCCTAGTGCTGAAAGTAAGGTTCTACGCTACGTAGGGTAGTGTTGAAGAACCTCGAGAGTCAACATGGCGCAAGGTGCTTGAGCTAAATCCTCAACAATGTTGTAATTTTGGGCAGCTCGCGCATTGGGATTAAATGTCACCTTTCGTATGGCTCCCTTGGGTGGGCATAGCACTGCGTCAGTAAGCGGTCTCTCGATATGGAGATGGCCTTTAAGGGGAGGGGTAGGAGTCGGATCTTCAACAGGAGATTTGCCTTTGGCTATCTCTGACTGTTTGTTTGAATTTGGAGGGTTCTCATATGTCTTTGAACGAGTGGTTATATGAATCTCCTCATTACTCGTCATCAGGGTTTCGCGATTTGCGGATGTCTCTCCACGAGTTGGGTTGCTCGAGTTGCCCCCCTGTGGGGTTTCTTGGGCAACCATCTGCTGTTGCTGCTGAGGGAAAGGGTCAGTGAACACTATCGGGCGAGAGGATCCTTTAACAAATTTGTTGACTTCATCCTTGTAGGGACAGTCACGCATGTAGTGATCGTCTTGAAAAATTAGGCAGGGAAACTTAGCCTTTCCACATGGTTTCGGGTCGTTGTGGGTGGGTTGTGGCTTGGGATTCTCCTGCTGGTTTTTCTTGGATTTAACATGATTGTTCTTCTTTTTCCTCCAGATGGTTGTGACGTAGATTGAACTGCGTTCACTTCGGAGGAGATAGCAGGAGAAATAGTGGCTTTTGGAGAAGCCTGAGATAGAGCAGGGGAAGCAGAAGCTTGGTGCCCCATCGAGTTGGTAGTAGGTTGGGCCTTGACTGAACTGACAATACCATCAATGGGGGGTTCAGTGGCGGGTTTCGTTGGATCAGTGGTAATGCAGGTGGCATGGGGAAGAAGTTCGTGTAAAGTGTCGGATTGGGTCTATACCAAATCCATGTACTGGGTTGCTGAGATGGCTTGTTCTTCTGTGACCGGCCCGCGCATAGCGATATCCCTAGCTATGGGAGGAAAGAATGACTTTGTGAACCAATCAGCAAGTAGCTGATCTAGAATGGGTGCCTTGATTATCCTACGGCGTCGACGCCACTCATGGATGTGATCCAAAATGTGTGTAGAAGTGGTTTGACACAACGAGGTTAACAGTTCTGTTCCAGTATCATACCGGATGGGGAGCTGGAAGTGGGTCAGAAACTGCATAGCCAAGGTGTTGAAATTGTGGAAAGAGTGTTGTGGCAGCTTGATGTACCATTTTTCTGCCGTGCCGGTAAGCGTAGGCTAGAAGAGCCGTAGTCGAATGGAATCGTCCATCAAGGAGTTGGATGAACACCAAAGATGGAAGGTCATTATGTGGTTCTTGGGGTCTTACCCAGGCTTAGCATCGAACTTAGGAATGTGCGATGGAAGTTTGTCTGGAATGGGTGGCTAGTGAGGTTCATGCCATATAGGATCGTTAATGAGCCTCGACAAGTCAGGTAAGTCTAGCGTGGCGAAAAAGGGAAGTTGACGATTAGTCTGCGAGTATGAGTAATAACTGTATGATGAAGAGAAACCTGGGGGGCCCTGCATAGTATACGGCTGCGTGTTATACCCATATGTGTTTCCCGCGGGGTACTGCTGGAAGTTCTGTGGGTAGTAGGCCATCTCGTTAACCGGTTGAGTGTTGGAAGTCATTACCTAACTAGGATTCACTGTGGTAACTGGTTGGTGGATGTTCTGCTGAGTGGGGATGGTAGGTATGGTACCCTAGGGTTGTTGTAACCCAGGAATGGTTGCTGCTCCTGGTTGGGGAAAAGTTCCCTGGAGTTGTTGTGTTCCAAGAATGTTACCACTATATTGAGTAAGTGGAGGGTTTCCCATAGCAGGGTTTGAGGGTGGCTACGACAGTAGTGTCCATGGAATGTTCATTCCTCCTTGATGAATGTGTGGAAATTGAAAGGATGGGTTCCATGGAGTTGTAGCAGCCGAGGGATAGGGGAAGCCTGAGTTCAAGTTGGGGGGAATCTGAGATTGCCCTCCAGCTGGGTTCTAGTTTCCAAACAATGAGTACCCCCCACTCTGTGGGATTTGAGATTCCCAAGAAGGAATCGTACCTGACGAGGGATGTTGAAGATGAGGCCCGGTTGGAAAACCAGTATAAGGTTGTCCACTGCCAAGTGTGTTGTACATACCATACTAAGCAGATGCTGCTGGCTGGGAGGGTTGTTGGATGGTGCCGATGGGTTTCCCTCCAGTAGATGGGTTGGATGGCCCTATAGGAGGAGGTTGTTGACTAGGAACTGGGTTCCCAACAAAAGATTGTCCTCTAGTAGGTTGGGTTGATGGCCCACCAGGAGGATTTTGGTTGTTGGAGTTGGGGATCGCGGCAGTCGGTTGTCCACCTCTTGAGATAGTGTAGCTAGTGGTCAGAGGTGAACCTCCAGTCAATATGGATGATCTAGCAGTATGACTTTGTGTTCTTTCGACACTAGCCAGATACGATAGTGTCGATTGGCCAACGGCACCAAAAGTGTCAATTTGTGGAGGGGGTCTTCCATATGTGACGAGCGAGGACGGAGAAAAAACTAGATTATCCCTCATAGAATGTGCGCCAAACATGGGTGATGGCAGCAAATGTGGGGAATTTAACCAAGGGGTATTGGGGGTGTCGTCCATAGCATGTTCAACAATAGGAGGACCATTGAAGACTGGGTCCGGGTTCGTATCCTAAAAAGGGTTTTTGGGGTCCGGCGGGAACATAGGTATAGTAACGTCTGAAGGTCTGGAGCCATCTGCATAGGAGTGATGAAACTCTGTGCTAGACGGAATGTTGGGAGCCCGATAGTTGGGAGGACAGGTAAGAGGGGGATATCTGGAAGCCGTCGAGAGCATTTGCTCTGTGTCATGTTTAAACTGTGCCGACTCTAATGAGGAATTTGCTAGACTAACCATACTAGACTGAATGGAGGCCATGATCTCATGTCCCGAAGGGAGGTTGGGGAGAGATACGGTACGAGGTATGTTACTAGAAGAACTAGTTTCCTGTGGATGAACTCTGGATGGCGCGGTGACAACAGGCGGAAGCTCCGCCAGGGAAGTGATAAAGCCATAGTCAGGTTCAAAAGGTGTATCAGGAAGTTGAGTGTCTTCAATAATTTCGACGTACCCACCCAGGACTGGAATCAAGCCAGATATATCCTGGTTGGATCCTTCGGTGGTGCCAACAGATCCTTCCGTGTCATCATAGAAATTTTATGGTGGAAGGGAGGTGTTGACACCGGGGAGGAGGACGGCCTCCGTTCTAGTATTTTGGGGATGGCCTCCGGTCTAGTATTTTGGGCTGTACTAGATTCAGCCACTGTAATGTTGTCCACTATGGTAGATATATCTCGAATAACAGTGGGTGAAGTGACAGTGGGAATCTCAGATATACTAGTGGTTGCAGAAATTGCAAGAGGTTCTGAGACTGTGCTGTGAATAACGGTTACAGGCGGAATTGAAGATGTAGTGCGTATCGGCGGTGGAATGTTCCCTTGACCGACACCGCGGCTAGGAGCGGTGGGAATACATGATGCAGGTGGACTGGAGGTCCGTGGCGGTGGTGGTGGTGGAGGGATTTTTCCCTGTACTCGTTGTGATCTCCATGGTGGTTCTGACATAATGGCAGGAATATGAAATCCAGGGGCAGTCTCGTAACAAAGAACTCAAAAAGTTTAATGCAGCTGAGTGTGCAAAAGAGGAGCTAGAAAAAGAAAGGCTTGCAGGCCAAAAAGCAAGCTCTAAAATCTATACTGAGACCGGTTTCTTAGTAAGCGAGCTGAGAAAAATAATGGCCAAAATGCCAACAAGCAGTCACTAAAAAAGAAAAAATGACACTTTATAAAGATGACATAACAAGCAAACTCCTAACTAAAAGCTGGAGACCTCAACAAGTTGTATCCTTCGCAAGTTGTATCCTTCGCAAGGTGATGAAATCCAAGTCGAACAATACAATGTGAGAGACCAATATGAGAAGGATATCCCTCTACCAAAAGGGATCCTAGGTAAAAGAGCCCTAGTAGAAAAGTCACTAAGCTACTTCGTTCATGACACATTGGAAAAGGTTTTCGGCGCTTCTCCTTTATCACCCTTGCATTACTATGAATACAAGGCAGACAATGAATGATGTTTTCTTAGGGCTAAGTGGAGTGCAGCATTTCACAGAGTCCGTCCGGTTCTCAATCTCGCGGCGGTTTAACCCCTGAAAGTTAAAAACAGTCAGGAGGCCCCTCCACAAACTGGATATGACCGTGTCAATAAATACTAGAGGATTTTAGTTCCCTAGAGGACAACAACTATGTCTTAGATGAAAATGACAAGGGGGAATTATTTTGATGCCTATCCCCGGTGTCGTACCTAACTACCAAATTCTTTTGATTTCCTCAAGTGAGGTTAATGTTGGTTTATTTAGGGAGATTAATTTTAGTGGTTGTATTACTCAATCGGGTAAATGGACATGAAACTTGGTGGTGTTGTGATGTCCCAAACCATGCAAGTGAGAATGAATTGAAATAAGCCTTGTATTCGATGAAAACTAGCTATGGAAGAGAGAGAGTTCTTCGATCATAAATGCATGAAACTTTCATAAGCAATTAAAAACCACTTTAAAACAAAACATTTTGTTTTCTTTTTCTAAGTAGAGCCAAACTGAAATAAACACTTATTTCCAATTCACTGATCTTGCAACTAGGATGCTTCAAAAAATGAGAATTTATGTGGCAAATTTAAATGGTTCACTTCCTAATGCACAATAATACTGCTTGATCATTTCAATCCAAACAACACAAATGTTCTCCAATGATATTTTTCAATATAGATGTTAATGATAATAATGGAAACAATGTGATTATGAAAGATACACGATCCAGTAAAAAGAGGATAGTAGTAATGGTTTGGTTGTGATGAGAAGATCAAGCCAATGCAATCAGATTGAAGGGGTGACCCAATGTGCAAGTAATGCCACTAACTCATAAAATAATCAAGCTCACAAGAGAAATAAACACACCACAAATACTGTGTAATGGACAGGATAGTAATAAGCAACAGAAAACACCAAACTAAAGCAGCGAAAATAAAAAAAGACTCAGGAAACCAAGCAGGCAAGAAAAGTTTAAAAAATGCAGACACTACCGCGTGGCAGGAACAAACTAGAGCACGGTACTGGTACACTACCGCTCTAGTAAAAGTGCTAGGTACGCGGTACTACCGCGCTGTAGACAGTGGTGGGGGCGCGGTACTGTTGCAAAGGATGGAAAAATGCAACTTTTGAAAAGAAGATTGAATTTTTCAGGGTTGCTGCATACCCAGAGGACTCACTGATCACAAAGGGAGGAAAGATGTAGAGAGGAGGGGAGAATAAAGGTCAAGGAGACCAAAATTCAGTACTGATTTGAAGAGAAAGAAGAATCACAATAAAAAATGACTGAAAGTGAGATAAATCAATAAAATGGGGTTCAAACTAGCGGAGTTGCCATTCTTGTTGTAGAAATTTCTCCCTACGGATAGGTAGAAACTCTCTTAGGTTAAAGTAGACTTTAACTGACTCTAAACTAAGACAAAAGGATAACAAATGCTACCTTGAATTCCTAGATCTAAACAATACATTTCAAGATTAAACTGTTGAAATAAATGGAAGAGATCTAACTGACCTTCAATTCAATTGCTCATCTTAATG
This sequence comes from Larix kaempferi, assembly GCA_027924585.1. Lineage (NCBI taxonomy): Eukaryota > Viridiplantae > Streptophyta > Pinopsida > Pinales > Pinaceae > Larix > Larix kaempferi. Next base: position 14,935,951 of record BSBM01000761.1, read on the forward strand.
GTCGCTCCAATTTCCAAGTCCTCACAAATGAACCTGTCAGAATGAAACCAAGATACAAGCATATACAATTCTCTAGCAACTTGAAACATGAGTTAGAATCTAAATCTATAACAGATAAAAATCATATAATTGAAACAAAATCAACACATATGATTTGGGAAACAAGACAAGTTAAGTTCTATTACCAACTTGAAGTCACTTACAATGGTTGCTTGATATCCAAGCCAGCTCCCAGCTCCAAGTACTTTCTCCTCTAGCTATCTCCACAAAGATTCAAGATCATAAGTTTGATGTCTCCAAGAGTCCTCCCCTTTGCTCATGGAATGTCTCTCTCTTATAGTGTGTAGTAGGGTTAACCAACAAGAGAGAAGGATGGATGTTGGGAGTGTTTAGTGGATCAGGCCTGTTGCCACCTAATACACACCTGGGGGGGACGCGGCAGGAAACCTTCAAGCCGCTCAGTGTGTCCTTGGGGGCAAGTGAGAGTCAAGTGTTGTCCACTAATTACTCGACTCCTCTGTCTAGGCTTACTCCTAGTGAAGCCAAGGGGGGTGGTCCCTATGAAAAATAATCTAATCCTTTTAATCTACAACAAAGGATAAAAGTCTATTCTAGGAGTTAAAAAAGATGATGAGATGAAAAATTAACAACTAACCACTGCTTGCAAATTAAATCAATTGATTAACCCAACACAAGATAGATAAGCATTCACGACATTTGTGATTGAAACGTAAACATAGAAAATTAAAGACCAGTGCCGAGAAAGTAAAAATGCTTGCAATTGCTATTGTGTAGGGTTGCTTGTGTAGTCTCAGTGAAAGTATTGCAGTGGCTCGGTTGGTAATTTTTATGATTATTAAATGAGTGGTTAAGGAGTGGGTTAATTCTTGGTTTGGCCCAAAAGAAAGCTAAACTTCAAACTGAGTGCTGTAGCAACCTTACCAAGTGTCCAACCAGGCGAGGATGAACCCGCTTAAGAACCTGCTGACTCTATGGATTCAGTCCATGCAACCTCCCGAGTTCTTAGGATTGGATTCTGATGGATTATCCAATTAACACTAATTACCTTGCACCCGTTTCTGATTGAGCCAACTGTTCCGACCAAGCTGTAGTAGTCAAGAGCATACTCCGGGTTTGGGGCATTGTTCATTTTATTGATATGTGTGAGTGGATGATTATTCTACACTAAACCCCAAGCATAAAGCAAGGGGGGTTAATTTTAGGATTAAATTTTAAGAACAGAATAATAATTTGAAGTAAATACAAAAGAATATAAAATGATGAACGAGTCCTCGGAGGACGTTGTGTGATTAAGTGAGCTATTTAATTACTACTTCTCAAATGAAAACTAAAAATAAAAATAAAAAAATAAAAAAAATGAAAAATGTGCGAATCCCCCCTGGGGGAATTGGGGTCAGGCGCTGGAATTGCCTGCTGTGCTCTTTTTATTTTTTATTACAACTTGGAAACTTAAGAGAAATACTGCTTGCCCTTTATCATTAGGGAACAAGTTAGTTTACAATGTTTGAGAGAAGTAAAGATGGTGCTTGAAACTGGTTCTCTCTGGGTGGTTCAAGAAGCTCCAAATGCAAGTTTTATTAAAATTTCTCACTCCAACCTGTGATGAAATCAAAACAGATTAGCGAGCTATATTGGTTAGAAAATGACAATCAGAACACTTTAAGAGTGTTCTGACAATGCTAGAAAATTATCAGAATGAGATCTAATGCAACTAGTATGTGAAGACGTATTTTTGGGCAATTTTTTGGGTTTTTAAACTAACTTTCAAATGACTTTTTATGTGCAGAACCAAAAAACCAGCGAGCTAAAAAGTTTGTAAAATGCCTAAAAACAACTAAGAAATTACTCTTCTTCGAAATGCAAACTAAGTCTGAAAAATGAAGCTAAAAGGTGCAATGAAACGAGACAAAAGGTAACTAGGAAGACAAGCTGGGGAGCTTGCCTTGCTAGGATCTTTGGCTGCTCTCTTTCGAATTTGCAAGCCAAATTACAAGCCTAACAATGCTAGATAAATCTTTTATAAGCACTTCTTCACTAATGAACCTTTAATATTTGGACTTTGATAAAATGAAAGCATTAGTAAAGGATACTAGATCCACTTCTTAGGATATCAAAATTTTAGATCTAGAACAATATCGAAACAGTAACCAAGATAGGATGAATGAGGGTTTGAACGAAGGTGATATAACCGGTTTTGAGTGAGAAGACTGGGCGAATGGAGACCATATGCAAGTGAACACGCGAGGGACTACGCTTCCTTTTATAACTTCAAAGATTGACAAACTAGCGTGTATGCCTTCTCAATGAGATCAAATTACCTGCAAGAAACCTCACAACAAACCTTGCACAAGCAGATTAAAAGACACCGATATAAATCATATAAAAGATAAACTGAAACATGGACATTCAAACAAGATATGAACAATGTTTAAGATATACTTCATACAATTGATAATAAAGAATAAAATATAGATTCTACTCTTTACCCTACTAAAATAATAAATTTCCTTCAAAGGTCAGCATGAATCCGAATAATAAACAAAGCTTATGAATAGACATATATTACCTCCATGGGATTTAAGCATTAGACATCCACACATTTAACACAAGTCCACAATATAGCCTCCAAAGCCTTAACTTTATTCTCAAGAACATAGAAATAATACAACAATATCAGAGAAGAGGTTCCACCTTCAGATCATTACAATGGAGCCAAGCTCCTCAATATATAGCAAATGGTAGGTGAGCTAGGGTGCAAAACCCTAAGGAGACAAAGCTCCTAGTTTGTAGAGCAAGCAACCCTAATGGCCAAAGGCAATGCACCATCACACTTGGACAAAACAGTTCAAAGTAGAAGCTGCCCTCTTAGTGAAAGCTGCTCACACATGAGAGGATGAGGATGCCAAGTGATGTTTCCAAACTCTCGAGATTTTCATGTGAAGTTGGATTGGAAGTTTTAATTGGAAGCTAGGTGGGTTATTGCCACCTCATCGAACTCATCCTCAAAACAGAAATGAAACCGGCCATGTGAGAAGTTGGCCCCACGTGAAAATGAAGGTAACGAATACATGCTAATTCCCACACTACGTTGGTGTGTTGAGTTGATTGTTTTAAATGGGAGGTAAAACATGTGGGTGGTGCCACCTCCCAATGAGATGGGCACCCACCACTTAATTCATCCTTCAACAAATCCGTACGCAGCCATATGGATAGCTGGCCCACGCACTATGTAAATGAAATAACATCTCGACCCTTGTCTCGACCTTTAACTCATGCTTTGAAATTTTAATAAAGTTTCCCAACTCGAATTATAACATAAGGTTTAACCTCAATCGCCCACCACATAAATAATGCCAAGTCACTTGATGCTCACGTGAGGCAACCGTACGGTTTTGTAATTTAATGCCACACTCTTTAAAATGGTCAAAAATTATATGCCTTGATACTTTAGTAAAGTCGCTCACCTTATGTGATGTGATGCCACCTCAATTGGCATGTGCATTATTCAATTTTTTAATAACTTTGACTTTTGACCATAGTGCATTTTGATGCATTTTTTAGCATTAAAGTTCTAATCTAAAGCTCCAATAGGCAAAACTGCTCCACGGGGGTTCTCGGTCGCCTGAAATGTAGGAAAAATGGGTACCGAGGTAAAGAGGATGCTCTGAGCTTGAAAATGAGCATCCCCGTGTCAAATTCTGACTCCGGATAAGACTTTTATCACCTTTTGAAATTTTTTAATTAAACCATTAAAAAAATGGCTTAAAATGCTAAAATTTTTTTTTTCTCGGAATCGACTGAAACTTCAGGGGAACCTAGTATATGACAAAACGATAAAATTCTAGCACCTAGCATGTTTATACATGTTACAAAATGGGCTCTAATAATCCCCTAAGTCCTAACCCCCACTTTGGGCATTCCAGCTTTGGAGGAGCAGGAGAAAACCTCATCGATTATACTTGGCTAAAGGCAAGGCATAATTGACAAGGGAAAAAACTCCTTGGAATACCTTCTTTGGTTGTCAAGTCCTAGGGAACCGAGTCACTCAAACACCACCTTTCTAGTACGCTTATTACAAACCCCATGGGGCACAGTGATGTACTACAAAAACTGACAAATGGGCCCTAAAAAGGCCAAACTTGGAACTTCTGAACTCTGAAAAAGGCATAAGTAAATGTGCAATACTGGCGGCTCACTGAAGTCCAACTGTAGTGCATATCAGTTGGTAACAAGGCCCACTAATCTGAGAAAGTGAGTTAGGATTGAATCAGGGATACCAATCCTCAAAAATCTCTCAAAGATCAAGATCCCACAAGCCATGGCAAAAAGGCTAAAAAGGGAGTACCGCGCCTCTTAAACTGAGCATAGCGCGGTAGTACCGCATGGTAGAGAAAGAGCATAGCGCGGTAGTGTGGACTACCACGCATCTAAGCTAGAGCAAGGCACATTAATGTAGGTATATGAAGTCTCAGCTGGGTTGATTCTTGACAGGATAGGTTTGTCTTCAAGGATCACTCATCATTTTTCTCTTCTGGGTGTTTTAAGCAGTAGGGGAAGTGTCGTCAACTATTTTTATGGTGAAGATGCGACACTGTGAAATATGGAGGTATAACATCAATACTCATGGATCTGCAATGTATTGGTCGGTAGCCATGCTTTGAGTTAATTGTTTCTAAGCATGGGAATGCCCGCCTCGATGGTATATTTGACATTTTGTTTATGTTTCAGCTCCTCGTTGCTCCCCTCGATGCTATCTCCGCAAAATATTTGTAAATTATTTTGGCCATCAGCCTCTTCTGACCTCACACTTTAGGGGGAATCTATTATACCTCAATATTACACAATAAACCCTAGTGTCGCATCCTTACACCAATGACATAAATGACACTTCCCCTTAATGATAAACTGGACACCCAGGAGTGAAGTCTATTGCCTGAACACTGAAAGCAACATTTCACCTACCACATGTCATCCAGACAGACCCAATCTGCAGGAATTATCGCACTGTGCACATCTGTTAGGGAACAATAACTAGGGTCACCATTCTTCTCCTACCCTAGGGCATGATAATACCGCGTTATGCTTAGACCCGGGGGCGCGATAATCCTGTTTTATTCTTTTTTCCATGGATATTGGGATCTTACCTTTCGAGAGATTTTCTTGGGCCACAGCTTTGATTCGATCCCAACCCCTCTCTCTATTTAGTAGGCCTGATCCACTAAACACTCTTTAGATCCATTTTACTCTCCTTTTGGTTAACCTTCCCAAACACTATAAAGGAGAGGCCTTCCATGGGCCAAAGGGATGAGTTTTGGGGCATCAAACCTATGATCATAATCCTTTTGCAGAGATAGCTAGAGGAAGGACTTGGAGCTGGAGTTGGCTTGGACATTAAGCAACCTTTGTAAGAATATTCAAGTTGTAATAAAGTTAGCTTGCTTTGTTTCCCAACTCATGCATGTTGATTGTATTTCAATTTCATGATTTGTATCTATATGGATTTGGATTCTAACTTGTCATTCAGAGATATTGGAGAATTGTATATGCTTGTGCATTGTTTGATCTCAACAGGTTCATCGTGAGGACTTCGAGATCATAATGACGAACAGGACGAAACATCAAGAGTGAAGGTGAGTTACTTTCTCTCATTCTCTTCAATACAAGAGTTCTTAAATACTTGTTTAATCTAGGGAACAAGATTACATTTGTTTCATTTTTGTCTTAGTATAGAGTTAGTATTTGTCACTTTATCCTAAGAGGGATTCTTCTTATCCGTAGGAAGAAATCTCTACAACAGTCCCTAAGGGACCCAATAGATGATGAATCATCATAACATGAGCCAAAGAAATTTCAATAAAATCAAAGGGAGAGGAGGTAAAAGTATTGGGAATCTAAGGATAGGGATGGATAACCAATGTTATACATGATCATTGGTGAGTTTACTTTGTAACAAACTAGAATAGTCAAATGAAGAGACTTGGAATTTCAAGAACTACTAGTTGAATGCAAAGTGACTCTTCCTTGAAAGGAATGAGGACATAAAAGGAGGTATATACCTCCATAAAAGAGGATCGGGAAATTTTGTATACCATTAGGATACAAATTTTGGGGCTAATTTTTCAAGATCTTCAACATCAGTCTAACTGTTTTTTGTCTCTCTTATTTGTTTCCCCAATATAAACATGAGGTTCTTTTATTTTCCCAATTATAAACATGAACCAAGGTTATTTCATTGAGAATATGAATTGTAGACCAAGGATTGATATTAAAGAGTCCCTCATGGTGTTCTTTCTATTGTATTAAATAAATGACATTAGAATGTTGAGTAAAATCAGGACTGGGGCATTTTTCCACTAGATTGAAGAAACAACATTTGTGTACATGTTATGATAGTTATTTTCTATGGACATATGGCTTCCTTTATGTTGTACAAATCATTGGATCTGTGTATATCTTTCCAATTGATATTTTGTCTATTACAAGCATGTTCAGATTGGAATAAATCATATGCTATGTTCTTTTTTGGTATTATTATAATCTTACGATATGCTTGTAATGATGATGTTGCTATTAAGGTGCCTTGAAAATACTATTCAGTTTGAGTGTGTAGTACATGGTGTATTATGCCATTTTCCCCAATTATAATGTTATTTCAAATCCTATTCATCAATAGAGGTTAATCATGTGCACCACTAGATTATTTCGTAAACCCAATCAATAATTTATGTATAAATAAGTTTTCCTTGAGTAATAAATGGGATATTTACCTCAAGAGAATTAAGGGTATCCCCACTTTGGTCCAATTAATGGTTCGACAACATAAAGCCACACAGGAATGGATCCAAAATGGCTAGGTGTACTATATGAGTTTGATGTAGGTGCCTGAGGTAGCATGGGGTTAGGATGAATAACAATTGGTTGTGCCCCCATGTTTATAAAATTCAAACTATATGGTCCATATGTCATTGGTCCAAAAGGAGGATTGGATCCGCTTAGAGGGATATTGATGTTCGATAATGAAGGAGGACCACCCTGTGGCAAGTTGGGAATACAAGACCCATATGGAGGAGGGGTGTTCCCATGATGATAAGTTGTCCCAATGATATTGTTAGGACTGGAATTGTACCTAGTCCCTATTTGATTTTTTCTCATTTTTTTATTCCTTTCTACTTCTATAGTGTTTCTCTTTTTATTGAATAGTTTTGATTTTCTTTTCATTTCCTATGTTATGAATGTTAATTTATTTTATTTGTTTCACCTTTATACATAGTGGCTTATTAAAGTATTTCATTTCATTTTACAGTCTTCAAAATACTTATTTAAAATTTTCCTAACTCCTATGATCAAATTTTAACCTCTATGTTGAGTTTTTGACACAAAATATTCATATGGAGACATTCCCGCAGCACAGTAACTAAACTGCATACAATAAGGCGCTACTAGAATCCGAAATCATGGAAGTACGTGGTTGATACATGGAAAGTTTTGATACATTACATGTTATGATGATCGAAGACCACCAAGGAGCTATTTGTTACATTATAACAGTTGTCAAATTTATGATGAGAGCTGAAGACAGGGAAGGCTAAGAATTCTAAATTGGAGCCACGTATTCTCAGATTCATCAAAATTCCTATGTTTGTTCAGTTCCAAGAATCCATTCGGTGATTAATTGAAAAAGTTATGAGCAAGGGGGTTCATTTCAATAACTTCAAACCAGAGTGGAAGGAGGTTATTGGGATCATGCAAAGCTACCTCACCTGTGAGGGAAGGTTTGCATTAGTTTTTAAATACCACATTAGGTTTCTTCTTCCTTTAAATCAGAAATCTAAGATGAATTTATCATTCTTTCTGCTAAGAAGCCTTCAGAATATGTCGAACAGGGTCAAGAGCCACGCTGACCATACAAACCAGTCATTATTTCATCATGGCTTGATCAAATTGATCGTTTTGACAGTTTTACAAAAGGAGAAACAAAGATGGGATCAATTTCTGTTTTGGTCAGGGTTTGTAATTGAGCATGGAGAAAATGAAAAGAAACCTCTGCCCAATAAACAATCTATTTTTGTGAAAAGATTAAAAAGGGATGCAGATGAAGACATAGTACAGGATGATTTGCAGAATGACAATGTACAGACAGAATTTACAAATCCTGATGGTGCAAAGTAAGAGAACAAAACTAGAGAAGAACATCAACATGTCCCTAAGAATGATACAATGGAAAATTTAACTGCTTCTAATAAAGAAGAAGCTGTTAGTTCAATGGAAGAAAAACACAGTTGTATTTTTGAAGAAGGTGATTCAGAATTAAATTCTCTTACTATTGATATCAAGGAGAAAATATTTCATGTTACATATTTTAAAGCTGGGATTCTTCAAGTGAAGAAGATGGAGATAATAAAGAAGAGTTAAAGTCAAAGCAAGTTCATACAAGCACAGGGAAGGATCATGAAATGATACTTGAACCAATTAAAGAATGTGATGAGGTTGTAGAACATGAAATTATTGCTAGTGTTGAACAGGGAATGAATTCAATGGCTTCATTTTCAGATGCAGCAGAGAGGAATAGGCACAAAGAAGACTTGATTTGCAAGAAACTAGATATTCCATTGCTATAAGATCAAGATTGAACACCACATGGAGGTGCTCAGATGCATAGTCATGGTCTGTTTTTCACTGTTTTAGTCACTATCATTGGGCGCACATTCCGAGACGATAGAAACAAGTTTTAGAAAACCGAAAGAGGTTTTTGTCCATGATAGACTCATTTTTGCAACAAGAGTTATGGTTTGAAAGATTCGAATGAATCTTTATGATCTATGTTTCAAGTTAAATATTTAATGATTTTTCCTATTTTAGTCATCATTTTTCGGCGCATCTTCCGATCAAATGGAGACTAATTTTTAAAAACCAAGAGAGGGTGTTAAATTTTGAGCATTAATTCACAATACTCTAGGATCTTTACTGAGAGAATAACATATACATTATATCAATGCATAAAAATCACAATTAGCATGACAAGCATCACAAGAATCAAAATCATGAGAGACAAGAGACACAGAGTTTCCGTGGGGAAAACCCTAAGGTGAGAAACCCCACAACTTCCTCAGAGATATGGAGAGCAATGGCTCAACCAAAGTACAACCAAAATACACTTGATATAGTCTCCTAGTAGCAGATGATCCTCCTCCTCACTAGTGCACCATTTTCTGAGTGAGAGAGATATGACTTTCTGAATGATCTAAATAGAGATCTCCTGATCTCTATTTATACTAACCTGTTTTCCCAGTGACCTTATGGGGCCGACTTGTCTAGCTAGGTACATCCACAATATAATATATATTTCAGGGTCGACCCCACACATGGTGGTCTAATAACCCATCGGCAAGTACACACACTTGCAACACTTGCCAATCCACATGACGACACTTCCTTATAGAGGAATAACACATCTCTAATAAGGGTACAATAAATATATATGAAATATATAGATGAAATACATTCCGAAGTTACATATACATCAACACTCCCTCTTAACTAGGAAGGTATTTCTCGACACAGATCTACTAGACAAGTCTTCTTCTCATGATCATTGTCATCGATGCATCGTCATCATCATCGTCACTACTGCTATTATCTCAACCAATATTTGACTCTACTCATCATAGGAAGTTCTACAGAGCCAGTCCTTTTTCATACTGGATGTAGGCCCACCACCTGCAGGTCTTCATCATCACTGGCCATACTGTGGAAATCTCAGGACTTATTACGTGCATCACAAAACCTTAAAAGAGTCTCTTGACTAGCAAGATCCCTAAAGAGCATCTGAGGCCTTTTTCATCCTGTCCAGATCTTCAAGACTTATTACATGTGACCCCACCACAAAACCTCGAAAGAGAATCCCAGGACTAATTACGAGCACAAGGCTCAACCTATCGGATCTCCCAGAGCACAAATTACATGTGGTCACCACAATACCTCGAAAGAGCATCCCAGGACTGATTACGAGCACAAGGATCAACCTATCAGATCTCCCAAGGCACAATATACATGTGGTCATGGAAAAACCTCGAAAGAGCATCCTAGGACTGATTACGAGCACACGGCTCAACCTATCGGATCTCCCAGGGCACAAATTACATGCCATAGGAGAAAACCTCGAAAGAGCATCTGCCAGATATCCCAGGTCACAAATTACATGCCATAAGAAAAACCTCAAAAGACTATCTGCAGATCTCCTAGGGCACAAATTATATGTCCTCCCAAGCAAAACCTCGAAAGAGCATTTGCCAGATATCCCAGGGTACAAATTACATGCCATAGGCAAAACCTTGAAAGACTATCTGCAAATCTCCCAGGGCACAAATAACATGCTTATCTGCACAACCTGTTCCACGACCACAGAGTATCAACCTGATACTCACCATATATCATCCTGATGTACACATGATCATCCTGATCATCATCACTGCAACATCCTGCTGCATGTCATCTGGAGCAACATACTGAAGCTTGTCATCCATGATCATCCTGATCATACAATGCATCCACCTGAGGCACACCAAGTATCTACCTGATACATATCATCATACATGATCCACCTGATCATACAGTGTATCCACCCGATACAAATACAAATACATGATCCACCTGATCATACCTGATACATATCAACATACATGATCTACCTGATCATACAATGTATCCACCTGATACATATATAGATACATGGTCCAAGCATCCAACATGATGCATATACAAAATACATACACATGATCTAACCGATCATATCCAACATCCAACATGATGCGTACATACATATAAATGATCCAACTGATCATATCCATCATCCAACATGATGCATACATATACATATAAATGATCCAACTGATCATATCCAACATCCAACATGATGCATACATACATATATAAATGATCCAATTGATCATACAAAGCAGAAACCAGAACATCATCCTGATGCGCATCATCCAACGCTTACATCCATAGCCATGTGAAGGATCCTCCTTCCAACATGCTTGGAATGGCTTCAGCAAATGTGTCCATTACTTCTTCCTCGAAGTGTTATCAATCCAAAGAACACCAAGCCTCTCTCTGAAGTACTCGAACTTCACCCTGGCTAGTGGCTTCGTCAGCACATCTGCAATCTTCTCGTCTGTCGCAACGTACAGGAGCTTCACATCTCCTCTCTGCACCATATCCCTGATATAGTGATATTTGATCTCTATGTGTTTCGACCTGCCATGAAACACTAGGTTCTCGGACATCTTCACACAACTCTGGTTTTCACAGAAGATACCAGTAGCATCCAACGGGAGATCAAATAATTCATACAGTAGCTTCCGTAGCCATACTGCCTCACAACTAGTTGAACAGGCTGCAACATACTCTGCCTCATCTGTACTCAGTGCTATCCAGGACTGCTTCCTGCTAAACTAAGAGATCACACCTGATCCCATACTGAAGCAGCATCCAGATGTGCTCTTCCTATCTGCAGCACTACCAGCCCAATCTGAATCAACATAACCCTGCAGGTTAAACTTTTGATTCGCCTCATACTTGAGCCCATAATCCACTGTACCCTTCAGGTACCTCAGAACATGCTTTACAGCAACCAGATGAACAATCCTCGGATCTGTCAGGAACTGACTCAATGTGTTCACCGTAAAGCAAATATCTGGTCTCGTGTTCGTCAGGTACATCAAGGACCCAATCATCTGACGATATATAGAGACATCAACTGGCTCAGATGAAGCATCACATAGAAGCTTCAGATTCGATGCCATAGGTGTGGCCATGGCCTTGCAATCCATCATCCCGAATCTCTTCAGGATATCTACTATGTACTTCCGTTGACCAAGGAAGATCCCACCTGCACTCTGCCACACCTCCATACCTAGGAAATAATGCATCATTCCCAAATCTTTCATATCGAACTCGGCAGCAAGCTTTCTCTTAGTATCTGCAATCAATCTGTCATCTCCTGTTACAAATAAGTCATCCACATACAGGAGTAGAATCACGGGATTCCCTTCCTCAACCTTGTAGTAGAGGTTGGAATCTGCTTTACTCTTGGTAAAGCCCAAACTAGATAGGAAATTGTCCATCCTACCATACTAGGTTCTGGGAGCTTGTTTCAAGCCATACAAAGCTTTCTTCAATCTGCACACATATGACTCCCTGTAATGTATTTCAAAACTGAGTGGCTGCTCCACATATACTTCCTCTTCAACTACACCATTTAAGAAAGCAATCTTGACATCCATCTGGTGTATTTTCCATTTCATTGCTGCATCCAGGGCAAGTATTGTTTTGATGGAAGTATACCTGGCTACAGGTGCAAAAGTTTCTTCATAATCTATTCCCTCTTTCTGAGAGAAGCCACGAGCTACGAATCTTGCTTTGTATTTTTCTACACTGCCATCTGTAGCATGCTTGATTTTGTAGATCCATTTGGAAGTCACAACAGACTTCTCTTTAGGTCTTGGGACAACATCCCAAACATCATTCTTCATTATTGATTGGTATTCCTCAACCATGGCATCCTTCCATTCTTTCTTTTCCACTGCTTCTTCATAACTGGAAAGTTCTTTGTTCATAATGTCACAGAGTAAAGAAACATAGGTGGTATGTGATATGGTTCTCTTCTTTGCTCCATGTTCTTCTTCTGGAATGCCAAATTTTTCTGCATCTTGAATGAGCTCTCTAGCCCATGCAGGTTTCCTCTTGTGAGAGTTGTCCTCACGGGGTGGATCTACAGGCTCTTGCGGATCTTCAAACTCACGAACAACTTCTAGAACTGCTTCAGTCATGGTAGTGTCTTGAAATCTAGTTTCCTTAGGTTCTTCATAAACTTCGATAGGTGCCTTCCTTGATTTGATGAATGCTGAGTTTTCATCAAATGTTACATCCCTGCTGACATCAATCTTCTTGAACCCTGGAAAGTATATTCTGTAAGCCTTCGAGCTTTCACTGTAACCCACAAAGATACCCTTCTTTCCTGAAGGATCTAGTTTAGTCCTCTTTTCCTTTGGGACATGAGTGTATACTGGACAACCAAATATTCTGAGATGGCTGACTTCAAGTTTTTTACCAGAAAAGACCTCTTTTGGTGTCTTGTTGTCCAATATCTTGTGGGGTGTTCTGTTCTGCACATATACAGTTGTTCTAGCTACTTCTTCCCATAGATGCATAGGTAGATCCTGGTCATGCAGCATTGCCCTTGCTGCTTCCATGATTGTTCTGTTCTTCCTTTCTGCAACTCCATTCTGTTGAGGATTATAAGGAGCAGTCAACTCCCTCTTAATCCTTGAATCACTAAAAAGTTTCTTGAAGTCACCTGAGGTGAATTCTCCACCATTGTCGGATTTGAATGTTTTGATCTTCTTGTCAGTTTGATTCTCCATCAAGGTTTTGAATTCCTTGAACTTATCAAACACCTCATCTTTTTTCTTCAAGAAGTATACCCAAGTCTTCCTAGAGAAGTCATCAATAAATGAGACATAGTAAACATACCCACTCAGAGAATTGGAAGAACATATGACCACATACATCTGAGTGGATGATTTCCAGGATGTCTTTTGCCTTGCTTTCACTACTTGGGAAAGCCTTCTTAATGTTCTTACCTTTTGCACATTCTTTGCAAACACCTTCATGTTTGGTCTTGATTTCAAGAAGACCCTCTAGAGCCTTTCTTGCAATTGGAAGTGCCCTATAGTGCATATGAGCAAGTCTTCTATGCCAAAGTTCACTTGGCTCCATGGATTCATGCACCATGGCATGTTCAGGTTTTCCTTTTAATTTATACAAACCTCCCTCTTTCTCTCCAATCACTACTGCATCATCTATGGTCTTTCCCTTTGTCCACATTAATACTTGGCCGTCCACAAATGCAACCCTCATACCTTTTGCATCCAATGCAGAGATGGAGAGTAAGTTCTTCTTGAGCCCGGGTACATAAAGGATTTCTTTCATCTTCAAAGATTTTCTAGAATCTAGGTTGTAGGAGGCTTCACCACTTCCTTTGATTGGGTATTGATAATCATCCCCAAGTTTCACCTTATGGGGTGATTCATGTTCAGATAGATTCACAAAATACTCCTTAAACCCAGTCATGTGTTTTGAAGCCCCACTGTTAATCAACCAATTATTACAACCATGGGAGATAGTACCTGTGAGAGCAGAGATTAGAACATATTCTTCTTCACTTGATGAGTCATCATCACTATCACTTTCTGCCCTAGCCTTCTTCTTTGGGGGTTCATCATCTTCGGCAACATGGGCATGATATCTTCTTTTGTTATTCTTCTTCTTCTTGTTGAAGTTGTTGTTGTTCTCTTTCTTCTTCTTGGGACAATCTGAAGCAAAGTGTCCCTTCTCATTGCAATTGAAGCATCTAATATCTTTCTTATCTTTATGATAATGGTGGTGTGATAATCTCCTATTATGAGATGATTCCTTCTTGGACTTTCCTTTCCTGGTACGTGCTGTGAGAGCTTGATCTTCATTTCCCATCTTTTCTTCTCAGGCCACAAGCCTAGCTTCTTCTTGAGAGCATTCTTCCCGCAATCTGTTGAAGGAGATCAACTTCTTCCTTGCACAAATTCCTTGAATAAAGGAATCCCATGACCTGGGTAGGCCATTTAGAGTGGTCATCACCACTTCACCATTCTCCACCATTTCATCGACTGCTTCTAGTTTTTCCTTGATCTGGGAGACCCTTGAAAAATAAGATTGAATGGTTTCTCCATTCTAAAACTTTACTCCTTTCAATTGGTTCTGCAGGGTCATCTTCCGATTTATGCTCTTCCCTTCAAATAGCTTGGTCAAAGAGTCAAACATCTCCTTGGGTGTCTTTAGAGAAGACACATGGGGTATGAGATGGTCTTTGATATAATCAACAATGATTCTCTTCGCCTTGATCAAGTTTTTCTTATGCAATACCTTAGCCTCTTCATCCTCTGGGATAGGGATGTCTTCTTTTACGTATGAGTCCAACTCATTCTCTTCCAGGATTAACCCAATCCTATACTTCCAAGCTCGAAAGTTATTAGCTCCTTCAAGCTTATCCTCGAGCTTGGTGTGGTGAGACATCTTAAAGAGTAATTCAAATGGAAATAGAAAATATTTAGGTCTTAACACTTGAAATGCTGAAAACTGGATCTGGTCCCGGATTAGGGTTTATCGAAAAAACCCTAAAATTTCAAAATGTGAATTTCAATTTTCTGAAAGGATAGAAAGATGCGCCTTGATGAGCTGATCAGCCTGGTGTATTCAGAATTTGAGATCAACAACGCTTTACCCTTCAGATTTGCCTTTTTGTCCTCCCGGGTTCACTGAGAGAGAGCCCTGAATTAGGGTTTGAGTTTCCCAGAGATCTACCCAGCCAAAAATCTCGATCCAAAGCTCTAAACTTCGATTTTTGCAAGGAGCTTCCAGCTATGTCTTCAGATTTCAGAAATTCATATTTTTGTGGAAACCCTAAGTTTTAGGGCCAAATCTGAAAATGCTCAGAATTGAATTCTGGTTGGACAGATAGATTCTCCTTGATGAGTAGAGTCAATCTACTATACTGCTTTTCCAAAATATATGGAGAGAAACCCAATAAACAAGAAACTCAAGTTTCCGTCACTGCAAAATGTCTTCTTCTCAGGTTAGCTCTGATACCATGTTAAATTTTGAGCATTAATTCACAATACTCTAGGATCTTTACTAAGAGAATAACATATACATTATATCAATGCATAACAATCACAATAAGCATCACAAGCATCACAAGAATCAAAATCATGAGAGACAAGAGACACAGAGTTTCTGTGGGGAAAACCCTAAGGTGAAAAACCCCACAACTTCCTTAGAGATAGAGAGAGCAATGGCTCAACCAAAGTACAACCAAAATACACTTGAGATAGTCTCCTAGTAGCAAATGATCCTCGTCCTCACTAGTGTGCCACTTTCTGAGTGAGAGAGATATGACTTTTCGAATGATCTAAATAGAGATCTCCTGATCTCTATTTATACTAACCTGTTTTCCCAGTGACCTTATGGGGTCGAATTGTCTAGATAGGTACATCCACAATATAATATATATTTCAGGGCCGACCCCACACATGGTGTTCTAATAACCCATCGGCAAGTACACACACTTGTGACACTTGTCAATCCACATGACGACACTTCCTTATAGAGGAATAACACATCTCTAATAAGGGTACAATAAATATA
Organism: Larix kaempferi; assembly: GCA_027924585.1. NCBI lineage: Eukaryota > Viridiplantae > Streptophyta > Pinopsida > Pinales > Pinaceae > Larix > Larix kaempferi. The sequence continues at coordinate 14,952,214 of BSBM01000761.1, forward strand.
TATGAAATACATAGATGAAATACATTCCGAAGTTACATATACATCAACAGAGGGTTTTGTTCATCACGGAACCATTCAAAAAAAAATCTCTTAGGTTTTTCATAGGTGTCCCAGATTGAGAGATATGGATGGTTTTTTGAGACCCATTTTTAAGAAATTTGCCAAATTTCCCCAAAATCCGATTTACTATTTTTAGTCAATTAGTTTTTAGTTTTTCGAAAGTTGGTTGATGTAACTGCTGAGTAGTTTCAAACCTGACCTTAAGAAGTGAAGATGGAACTAGTTCATTTTGATCTTTGTAAATATAAAAGGAGGGCAAGCATACAGTGTTGGAGGTTGGTATTTTGTTCGAGAAGGGTTATAGGACCGAGACACTGTGGTATACTCAGACTGGTGCATTTTATTCTCATGTAAGTTATTTTTGGAGACTAATTTGATTACATTTGTAAGCCAATATTATCTTTTTACTGATTTTGTTTATGACCAGTTTGATCACTCAACTTATAATTTCATTTCTTGATTAAATTTTTATTCATGTGAATGCTTATGAGTTGTGGAAAAAACCAGTGATTTGCTTATGAATGTTTATGGTTTATGTATGTCTTTTATATATATCTCAGTCCTTCAAATTTGTTTTATGATTTAGTGTTTTTATTAGTTTGATGATTTATTCCCTTATATTGAATGAAACCTTCACACCAAAAATTACAAAAACAAGTTTCATTTTCTTTTAGTTGTTTTGAGATTTTACTAGCTTGTTCCCTTTGTAGTCTAGGGAAAATTTCTAGCACAAACATCTTTGGTGCCGTTGCTAGGGATGGAAGTGAAGTATCTCTTCCCTGGGATAATTTTATTGATCTGATTTTGGAGGGTGAAGTGAAGTATATCTTCCCTGGGATAATTTTATTGATCTGATTTTAGAGGGTGAACAAGATCATAATACTTTTCAGACTACAATTTTTCACCTAACGACTCCACAGAGGAAGAATCTATTGGAAATTTTTTTATTTTTTCTTATTTTTACTCCTATAAAATTGAATGGCAAGTTCAGCTGCTGACTCGGTTCCTTCATCAAACAAGATGACATAGCTTGTGGCAGACTCTGTTTTTCTTCAAGGTTTAAATAAATTGATACGTATGATATCTGAAGATGAATGGGACGAGGTATTTCCTTTAGTTATGTCTTCTTATTTGAATTCTTATAATATTTTTTATGAAGAAGATATATTTACTTCTTTACAAAAGATTCACGAGGAACTTGCGAAAGATTATGAAAGTTTGTTGGTTCAACAACATGAAGAAATAATTCATAATGGAAAGAGTGTAGATGCATTGGTCATTGATCCAAATGTTTCTAACAATTTTGGTTATGATGCAATTGATGTTCCAATTACTTTTGAAGGTCAATCTATTTGTGATAAATATGTTGACAATGACAATGAACAATTCCAAAGAACACAAATGAAATTCCTGAGCAATAAGCCAATATATGATTTTTTCAAAAAAAGGAAGTGGAAGATCATGTTAATTCCTTTTCAAATCATCCTATATATGATGAATATGAATTTGACCCAAGCATTAAGGGAGATGATGAGCGGTTATCAGATCAGTTCGATATATTTTTTCCTCCATCAAAGTTCGAGAAGCAGATTGAAGAGCCTTTAGTTTGCATTCTTGAGCCAAAAGTTAAAAAGAGCAGCAATGGAGCAATGCAAATTGATAATACACAAAAGTATCTCCTTCAGCTCAATAAGTAGGAAGAGGTAATTGTTTACGATCAAGATTCTACTTCTTTTTTTTATCATGATAATATGTTGCTACAAAATCATTTCCGTGATCTATTAAATGAAGAAAAATATGGGCCTCCATCATCATCATTGGAAGTTTATCAGAATTCTCCTATTTATAATGAGTATGATGATGGTATTGAAGTTTTTTATTTAGAAGTCAATGATTAGAAGAAGTTTGACTAACAGTTTCATGAGCATAGAGAATCCATTGTCAATGAAAAGTCACAATCAATTTATGAAAGTTTTGACTCAAAAGAGGAGCTGATTTCTATAGCACCGCAAATGGAATTCCTTAGTAGCAATCACCCAATCTATGATAACTATGGGTCAGCATTTGGAGAATGCTATGAAGGTATGAAGGAGTTAGAAGAAGTCACAAAACTTTCTCATTCACCCATTGAGGAACAACATTGTTCAGAAATCAGTGATCCTGTGTCTTTCATTCTTAAAACAAAATTTGCAAGAAAAATCGAACAAGATGCAGTTAACAATGTCATTCATGAAGGAAAGCATTCCTACGGACAACCTTTCTATTTCAAGCAGTATGAAGAGGTAATTTATCATGAATACTATGATCCGATCATTGCATACTTAGAGGAGTTCATCAATTCTAATTTTCTGTTTTGGTCTCATTGCAAATATGGAGTTCGATGTTGTGATCTATTGCTATTTAATTTTAAAGAAATTATTCTGATAAAACATGTTTGAGAAGCCTGGTTAATTAGTCAACTTCTTCTATGGTTGAACTGGAAGTCTGCCTTTACTTGACCAAGTTGCAGATCAGTTTAGAGTAGTAGGAATGTGCGATAAGCTCATCTCTTGAGCATGGTTTTAGTTTATAGTGTGAGGATTGTTTTCAATTTGCAGAGTCATTTGAATTTCAGCTTCAGCAGTAGAGAAATTATTTGGTTTTTCAGTATGAATTTTGTTTTCAACAAAGACACTTGGATTTTCAGTTTGTAGTAGTGTACAGTTTTTCAGTAGATTCCTTTTCAGCATGTTGGCTTGCAGTAGATCAGCAAATGAATCCATATCCCAATGGAGAAGGAGGCACTGGAATAGATTTTTTGTTTGCATATTGGTATGTTAGTATCCATATCTGATTTCATTTTAGCAAACATGAACCATTATTCAAGAAGCTTCTTTTGAATTTCATTATGATGAGGTTTCTAGTTGTCTTCATGATATTCATCTTTCAAGTGAGTTTGGGATAGATGATGATAAACAAGTCCTTGAGTTTGTGCATTTTCAAAGTTTACTTGGCTCTGATTAATTTGAAAAATTACTTACTGTAGAAGATCACGAAGACAAGTTTCATTTTCAGCCTTCACTTGAATTTTTTTTTTATAATAGTAGAAACATATGGCAGTAGTTCTCTGCTTGTCAGAATATGAGAGACCATGAAATTGATTTAGTACGGTGGCAGGTTTGTCCTTTGGATCAATTGAAAATATATTATGATGGGTTTCATGATCCGATAGTAGATTGGATGGAGTCTTCGATTTTGATAGTCACAAACAAGGGATAAAGGTTTTGGCATGTTACCAGTTTCCAAAATTAGAAGAGCAGTGTTATAGGTTTTGGAACAGGTTGGGAACAAGATACAAATGATTCCGTCACCCAATGAATAAGGCACAAGGTCTAAAGGATCTTGAAACCTCACAAGGAAGATTTCATCCACCAACTAGAGCCAGATGTTAGGACTGGAATTGTACCTATTCCCTATTGATTTTTTCTCAATTTTTTATTCCTTTCTACTTCTATAGTGTTTTATTTTTTATTGAATAGGTTTGATTTTCTCTTCATTTCCTATGTTATGAATGTTATTTTATTTTATTTGTTTCACCTTTATACATAGTGGCTTATTAAAGTATTTCATTTTGTTTTACAGTCTTCAAAATACTTATTTAAAATTTTCCTAACTCCTATGATCAAATTTTAACCTCTATGTTGTGTTTTTGATTTAAAATCTTCATATGGAGACATTCCCCCAGCGCAGTAACTAAACTGCATATACTAAGGCAGTGCTGGAATCCGAAATCATGGAAGTTCGTGGTTGATACATGGCCAGTGTTGATACATTACATGTTATGATGATCGAAGACCACCAAGGAGTTGTTTGTTACGTTATAACACTTTTCAAATTTATGATTAGAGGTGAAGACACGGAAGGCCGCGAATTCTAAATTGGATCCACGTATTCTTAGATTCATCAAAATTCCTAAGCCTGTTCAGTTCCAAGAAGCCAGTCGGTGATTAATTGCAAAAATTATGAACAAGGGGGTTCATTTAAATAACTTCAAACCAGAGTGGAAGGAGGTTATTGGGATCGTGTAAAGCTACCTCAGCTATGAGGGAAGGTTTGTATCAGTTTTTAAATACCACATTAGGTTTCTTCTTCATTTAAATCAACAATCTAAGATGAATTTATCATTCTATCTGTTCATAATCCTTCATAATATGTCAAACAGGGTCAAGAGCCACGCTGACCATACAAACCAGTCATTATTTCATCATGGCTTGATCAAATTGATCATTTTGACAGTTTTGCAGAAGGAGAATTGAAGATGGGACCAGTTTCTGTTTTGGTTAGGGTTTGTAATTAAGCATGGCTAAAATGAAAAGAAACCTCTGCCCAATAAACAATCTAGTTTTGTGAAAATATTCAAAAGGGATGCAGATGAAGACATAGTACATGATGATTTGCAGAATGACAATGCACAGGAATAATTTACAAATGTTGATGGTGCAGATCAAGAGAACAAAACTAGAGAAGAACATCAACATGTCCCTGAGAATGATACAGTGGAAACCTTTACTACTTCTAATAAAGAGAAAGTTGTTAGTTCAATGGAAGAAAAACACATTTGTATTTTTGAAGAAGGTGATTCAGAATTAAATTCTCTTACTGTTGATATCAAGGAGAAAATATTTCATGTTCCAAATTTTAAAGCTGGGATTCTTCAAGTGAAGAAGATGGAGATAATAAAAAAGATTTAAACCCAAAGCAAGTTCAGACAAGTATAGGGAAGGATCATGAAATGATACTTGAACCAATTAAAGAATGTGATAAGGTTGTAGAACAGTAAATTATTCCTAGTGTTGAACATGGAATGACTTCAATGGATTCATTTTTAGATGTAGCAGCGAGGAATAGGCACGAAGAAGACTTGATTTGAAAGAAGCTATATATTCCATTGCTATCAGATAAAGATTCAACACCACATGGAGGTGCTCAGATGCATAGTTATGGTCTGTTTTTAAGTATTTTAGTCACTATCATTGGGGGCACATTCTGAGGCGATGGAAACGAATTTTAGAAAACCAAAAGAGTTTTTTTTCCACAATAGAGGCATTCACAAAAACCTCCCTCATTTTTGCAACAAGTGTTATAGTTTGGAAGATTCGAATGAATCTTTATGACCTATTTTTCACATTAAATATTTAATGATTTTTCATGTTTTAGTCATCATTTTTTGGTGCATCTTCCGATCAAATGGAGAATAATTTTTAAAAAACAAGAGAGTCTTTTGTTTAACATGGATCCATTCACAAAAACCTCTCTCCTTTTTTGCATAGGTGTCCCGGATCGAGAGATATGGATTGCTCTTTGAGACCCATTTTTTAGAAATTCACCAAATTTCCCCAGAATCCGATTTTACTATTTTTAGTCAGATAGTTTTTAGTTTTTAGAAAGTTGGTTAATGTAACTGCTGAGTAGTTTTGAACTTGACCTAAAGACGTGAAGATGGAACTACTTCATTTTGATCTTTGTAATTATAAAAGGAGGAAAAGCATACAGTGTTGGGAGTTGGTAATTTGTTCGAGAAGGGTTATAGGACTGAGACACTGTGGTCTACTCAGACTGATGCATTTTATTCTCATGTAAATTCTTTTTGGAGACTGGTTTGAATACATATATAAGCCACTATTATATTTTTACTGGTTTTGTTTATGACCAGTTTGATCACTCAACTTTTAATTTCATTTCTTTATTAAATTTTTATTCATGTGAATGCTTATGAGTTGTGGACAAAACCAGTGCTTTGCTTATGAATTTTTATGGTTTATGTATGTATTTTATATATTTATATCTCGGTTCTTCAAATTTGTTTCATGATTTAATGTTTGTATTAGTTTGATGATTTATTCCCTTCTATTGAATGAAACATTCAAACCAAAAATTACAAAAACAAGTTTAATTTTCTTTTATTTGTTTTGAGATTGTGCTAGCTTGTTCCTTTTATAGTCTAGGGACAATTTCTAGCACAAACATCTTTGGCGTCATTTCCGGGGATGGAAGTGAAGTATAACTCCCTAGGATAATTTTATTGATCTAATTTTGGAGGGTGAACAAGATCAGAAAACATTTCAGGCTACAATTTTTCATCGGGCGACTCCACAGAGAAAGAATCTATTGGCAAATCTTTTATTTTTTGTTATTTTTAATCCTATAAAATTGAATGGCAAGTTCAGTTGCTAATTCGGTTCCTTCATCAAACAAGATTTCATAGCTTGTGGCAGGCTCTGTTTTTCTTCAAGGTTTAAAAAAATTGATACTTATGATATCTAAAGATGAATGGGACGAGATATTTCCTTTAGTTATGTCTTCTTATTTGAATTCTTATAATATTTTTTATGAAGAAGATATATTTACTTGTAAACTAAAGCTTCATGACGAACTTGCGAAATATTATGAAAGTTTGTTGGTTCAGCAACATGAAGAAATTCTTCATAATGGAAAAAGTGTAGATGCATTGGTCATTGATCCAAATGTTTCTAGTAGTTTTGGTTATGATGCAATTGATGTTCCCAAAAAATTTGAAGATCAATCTATTTGTGATAAATATCTTGACAATGACAAGGAACAGTTCAAAACAACACAAATGAAAGTCCTGAGCAGTAAGCCAATATATAATATTTTTCAAAAAAAAGAAGTGGAAGATCATGCTAATTCATTTTCAAATCAGCCTATATATGATGAATATGAATTTGACCCAAGCATTAAGGGAGATGATGAGAGTTTATCAGATCAGTCCAATATATTTTTTCCTCCATCAAAGGTCGAGAAGCAAATTGAAGAGCCTTTAGTTTCCATTCTTGAGCCAAAAGTTAAAAAGAGCAGCAATGGAGCAATGCAAATCGATAATACATAGAAGTATCTCCTTCAGCTCAATAAGCAAGAAGAGGTAATGGTTTACGATCAAGATTCTACTTCTTTTGTTTATCATGATAATATGTTGCTACAAAAGCCTTTCTGGGATCTATTAAATGAAGAAAAAAATGGGCCTCCATCATCATCATTGGAAGTTTATCAGAATTCTCCTGTTTATAATCAGTATGATGATGGTATTAAAGTTTTTTATTTAGAAGTCAATGATGAGAAGAAGTTTGACCAACAATTTCATGAGCAGAGAGAATCCATTGTTAATGAAAAGTCACAATCAATTTATGACAGTTTTGACTCAAAAGATCAGCAGATTTCTATAGCGCCACGGATGGAATTCCTTAGTAGAAATAACCCAATCTATGATAACTATGGGTCAGCATTTGGAGAACGCTATGAAGGTATGAAGGATTTACAAGAAGTCACAAACCTTTCTCCTTCACCCATTGAGGAACAACATTATTCAGAAATCAATGAGCCCGTGTCTTTCATTCTTAAAACAAAATTTGCAAGAAAAATCAAACAAGATGCAGTTAACAATGTCATTCGTGAAGCAAAGCATTCCTACAGACAACCTTTCTATTTCAAGTAGTAGGAAGAGGTTATTTATCATGAATTCTATGATACGATCGCTGCATACTTAGAGGAGTTCATCAATTCTAATTTTCTATTTTGGTCTCATTTCAAATATAGAGTTCGATATTGTGATCTATTGTTGTTTAATTTTAAAGAAATTATTCTGATAAAACATGTTTGAGAAGCCTGGTTAATTAGTCAACTTCTTCTATGGTTGAACTGGAAGTCTGCCTTTACTTGACCAAGTTGTAGATCTGGTTAGAGTAGGAGGAATGTGCATAAATAAGCTTATCTCTTGAGCATGGTTTTAGTTTACAGTGTGAGCATTGTCTTCAATTTGCAGAGTCATTTGAATTTCAGCTTCAATAGTAGAGCAGTTATTTAGTTTTTCAACATGAATTTGGTTTTCAACAAAGACACTTGGATTTTCTGTTTGTAGTAGTGTACAGTTTTTCAGCAGATTTCTTTTCAGCATGTTGGCTTACAGTAGATTAGCAAATGACTCCATAGCCCAATGGAGAAGGAGGCACTGGAATAGATTTTTTGTTTGAATATTGGTATGTTAGTATCCATATCTGATTTCATTTCAGCAAACAGGAACCATTATTCAAGAAGCTTCTTTTGAATTTCATTATGATGAGGTTTCCAGTTGTCTTCATGATATTCATCTTTCAAGTGAGATTCGGATAGACGATGATAAAAAGGTCCTTGAGTTTTTGCATTTTCAAAGTTTACCTGTTTATGATTAATTTGAAAAATTACTTATTGTAGAAGATCATGAAGACAAGTTTCATTTTCAACCTCCACTTGAATTTTTTTTTAATAACAGTAGAAACATATTGCAGTAGTTCTCTGTTTTTCAGAATATGAGAGACTATGAAATTGACTCACTACAGTGGCAACTTTGTGCTTTGGATCAATTGCAAATCTCTTGTCATGGGTTTCATGATCTGATAGCAGATTGGATGGAGTCTTCTCTTTTGAGAGTCACAAACAAAGGATAAAGGTTTTGGCATGCTATCAATTTCCAAAATCAGAAGAGCAGGGTTACAAGTTTTGGAACGGGCTAGGAACGAGATACAAATAATTTTGTCACCCAATGAATAAGGCACAAGGTCTACTGGATCTTGAAACCTCACAAGGAGGCTTTCATCCACTAGCTAGAGCCAGATGTTAGGAATGGAATTGTACCTAGTCCCTATTTGATTTTTTCTCAATTTTTTATTCCTTTCTACTTATATAGTGTTTTATTTTTGATTGAATAGTTTTGATTTTATTTTAATTTCCTATGTTATGAATGTTATATTATTTTATTTGTTTCACCTTTATACATAGTGGCTTATAAAAGTATTTCATTTCGTTTTGCAGTCTTCAAAATACTTATTTAAAATTCGCCTAACTCCTATGATCAAAGTTTAACCGCTATGTTGAGTTTTTGATGCAAAATATTCATATGCATACATTTTCAAAGCACAGTAACTAAACTGCATACACTAAGGAACTACTGGAATCCGAAGTCATGGAAGTTCGTGGTTGATACATGGCCATTGTTGATACATTACATGTTATGATGATCGAAGACGACCAAGGAGTTGTTTGTTACATTATAACACTTGTCAAATTTATGATGAGAGCTGAGGACAGGGAAGGCTACGAATTCTAAATTGGAGCCACGTATTCTCAGATTCATCAAAATTCCTAAGCATGTTCAGTTCCAAGAATCCAGTCGGTGATTAATTGAAAAAATTATGAGCAAGGGGGTTCATTTAAATAACTTCAAACTAGAGTGGAAGGAGGCTATTGGGATCATACAAAAGCTACCTCAGCTGTGAGGGAAGGTTTGCATCAATTTTTAAATACCACATTAGGTTTCTTCTTCATTTAAATCGACAATCAAAGATGAGTTTATCGTTCTTTCTGCTCAGAAGCCTTCAAAATATGTTGAAAAGGGTCAAGATCCATGCTGACCATACAAACCAGTCATTATTTCATCATGGCTTGATCAACTTGATAATTTTGACAGTTTTGCAGAAGGAGAATCGAAGATGGGATCAATTTTTGTTTTGGTCAGGGTTTGTAATTGAGCATGGTGAAAATGAAAAGAAACCTCTGCCCAATAAACAATCTATTTTTGTGAAAAGTTTAAAATGCGATGCAGATGAAGACATAGTACAGAATGATTTGCAGAATGACAATGCACAGACATAATTTACAAATCCTGATGGTACAGAGCAAGAGAACAAAACTAGAGAAGAACATCAACATGTCCCTGAGAATGATACAATGGAAACCTTTACTGCTTCTAATAAAGAGGAAGCTATTAGTTCAATGGAAGAAAAACACAGTTGTATTTTTGGAGAAGGTGATTCAGAATTAAATTCTCTTATTGTTGATATCAAGGAGAAAATATTTCATGTTCCATATTTTAAAGCTAGGAGTATTCAAGTGAAGAAGATGGAGATAATAAAGAAGAGTTAATTTCAAAGCAAGTTCAGACAAGCACAGGGAAGGATCCTAAAATGATACTTGAACCAATTAAAGAATGTGATGAGGTCGTAGAATAGGAAATTATTCCTAGTGTTGAACAGGGAATGACTTCAATGGCTTCATTTTCAGATGCAGCAGCGAGGAATAGGCACAAAGAAGACTTGTTTTGCATGAAACTAGATATTCCATTGCTATCATATCAAGATTCAACACCATATGGAGGCATCAGATGCATAGTCATGGTCTTTTTTTCACTATTTTAGTGACTATCATTGGGTGCACTTTCCGAGGCTATGGAAACGAAATTTAGAAAATATAAAGAGGTTTTTGTCCATAATAGACTCATTCACAAAAATGTCCCTCATTTTTTCAACAGATATTATGGTTTGGAATAGTCGAATGAATCTTTATGAGCTATTTTTCAGGTTAAATATTTAATGATTTTTCCTGTTTTAGTCATCATTGTTCGGCACACCTTACGATCAAATGGAGAAGAAATTTTAAAAACCAAGAGAGGTTTTTGTTCATCATGGCCCCATTCAAAAACACCTCTCTCAATGTTTGCACAGGTGTCCGGGATCGAGAGATATGGATGGTTCTTGGAGACCCATTTTTCAGAAATTCCCCAAATTTCCCCAAAATCCGATTTTACTATTTTTAGTCAATTAGTTTTTAGTTTTTCGAAAGTTGGTTAATGTAACTGCTGAGTAGTTTTGAACGTGACATAAAGAAGTGAAGATGGAACTACTTCATTTTGATATTTGTAATTATAAAAGGAGGACAAGCATACAATGTTGGGGGTTGGTATTTTGTTCGAGAAGGATTATAGGACTGATACACTATGGTATAGTCAGAATGATACATTTTATTCTCATGTAAGTTCTTTTTGGAGGCTAATTTGAATACATATATAAGCCACTATTATCTTTTTACTATTTTTTTTTAATGACTAGTTTGATCACTCAGCTTATAATTTAATTTCTTGATTAAATTTTTATTCATGTGAATGCTTATGAGTTGTGGACAAAACCAATGCTTTGCTTATGAATGTTTATGGTTTATTTATGTCTTTTATATAATTATATCTCAATTCTTCAAATTTGTTTTATGATTTCGTATTTGTATTAGCTTGATGATTTATTCCCTTCTATTGAATGAAACCTTCAAACCAAAAATTACAAAAACAAGTTTCATTTTCTTTTAGTTGTTTTGAGATTGTACTAGCTTGTTCCCTTTGTAGTCTAGGGATAATTTCTAGCACAAACATATTTGGTGCCATTGTCGGGGACGGAAGTGAAGTATATGTTCCCTGGGATAATTTTATTGATCTGATTTTGGAGGGTGAGCAAGATCAGAAAACTTTTAAGACTACAATTTTTCACCGGGCAACTCCATAGAGGAAGAATCGATCGGCATTTTTTTTGTTTTTTCTTATTATTTCTCCTATAAAATTAAATGGCAAGTTCAACTGCTGATTCATTTCCTTCATCAAACAAGATGACAGAGCTTGTGGTAGACTCTGTTTTTCTTCAAGGTTTAAAGAAATTCATACGTATGATATCTGAAGATGAATGGGACGAGGTATTTCCTTCAGTTATGTCTTCTTATTTGAATTCTTATAATATTTTTTATGAAGAAGATATAATTACTTGTTTACAAAAGCTTCAGGAGGAACTTGCGAAAGATTATGAAATTTTGTTGGTTCAGAAAGATGAAGAAATTCTTCATAATGGAAAAAGTGTAGATGCATTGGTCATTGATCCAAATGTTTCTAGTAGTTTTTGTTATGATGCAATTGATGTTCTAAAAACTTTTGAAGATAAATCTATTTGTGATAAATATCTTGACAATGACAAGGAACAGTTCAAAACAACACAAATGAAATTCTTGAGTAGTAAGCCAATATATGATATTTTTTTTTAAAAAGAAGGGGAAGATCATGCTAATTCCTTTTCAAATCAGCCTATATATGATGAATATGAATTTGAACCAGACATTAAGGGAGATGATGAGAGGTTATTAGATCAGTCTGATATATTTTTTCCTCCATCAAAGGTCGAGAAGCAGATTGAAGAGTCTTTAGTTTCCATTCTTGAGCCAAAATTTAAAAAGAGTAGCAATGGAGCAATGCAAATCAATAATACACAGAAGTATCTCCTTCAGCTCAATAAGCAGGAAGAGGTAAAAGTTTACAATCAGGTTCTACTTCTTTTTGTTTATCATGATAATATGTTGCTACAAAAGCCTTTCCGAGATCTATTAAATGAAGAAAAATATAGGCCTCCATCATCATCATTGGAAGTTTATCAGAATTCTTTTGTTTATAATGAGCATGATGATGGTATTGAAGTTTTTTATTTAGAAGTCAATGATGAGAAGAAGTTTGACAACCAATCTCATGAGCACAGAGAATCCATTGTTATTGAAATGTCACAATCAGTTTATGACATTTTTGACTCAAAAGATTAGCATATTTCTATAGCATCACAGATGGAATTCCTTAGTAGCAATCACCCAATCTATGATAACTATGGGTTAGCATTTGGAGAACGCTATGAAGGTATGAAGTAATTACAAGAAGTCACAAACCTTTCTCCTTCAACCATTGAGGAACAACATTGTTCATAAATCAATGAGCCCATGTATTTCATTCTTAAAACAAAATTTGCAACAAAAATCGAACAAGATGCAGTTAACAATGTCATTCATGAAGGAAAGCATTCCTACGGACAACCTTTCTATTTCAAGCAGCAGTAAGAGGTAATTTGTCATGAATTCTATGATTCGATCGCTGCATACTTAGAGGAGTTCATCAATTCTAATTTTCTGTTTTGGTCTCATTGCAAATATTGAGTTCGATGTTATGATATATTGCTATTTAATTTTAAAGAAATTATTATGATAAAACATGTTCGAGAAGCCTGGTTAATTAGTCAACTTCTTCTATGGTTGAACTGGAAGTCTGCCTTTACTTGACCAAGTTGCAGATTTGGTTAGAGTAGTAGGAATGTGCGATAAGCTCATCTCTTGAGCATGGTTTTAGTTTATAGTGTAAGGATTGTTTTCAATTTGCAGAGTCATTTGAATTTCAGCTTCAGCAGTAGAGAAATTATTTGGTTTTTCAGTATGAATTTTGTTTTCAACAAAGACACTTGGATTTTCAGTTTGTAGTAGTGTACAGTTTTTCAGTAGATTCCTTTTCAGCATGTTGGCTTGCAGTAGATCAGCAAATGAATCCATATCCCAATGGAGAAGGAGGCACTGGAATAGATTTTTTGTTTGCATATTGGTATGTTAGTATCCATATCTGATTTCATTTTAGCAAACATGAACCATTATTCAAGAAGCTTCTTTTGAATTTCATTATGATGAGGTTTCTAGTTGTCTTCATGATATTCATCTTTCAAGTGAGTTTGGCATAGATGATGATAAACAAGTCCTTGAGTTTGTGCATTTTCAAAGTTTACTTGTCTATGATTAATTTGAAAAATTACTTACTGTAGAAGATCACGAAGACAAGTTTCATTTTCAGCCTTCACTTGAATTTTTTTTTTATAATAGTAGAAACATATTGCAGTAGTTCTCTGCTTGTCAGAATATGAGAGACCATGAAATTGATTTAGTACGGTGGCAGGTTTGTCCTTTGGATCAATTGAAAATATCTTATGATGGGTTTCATGATCTGATAGTAGATTGGATGGAGTCTTCGATTTTGATAGTCACAAACAAAGGATAAAGGTTTTGGCATGTTACCAGTTTCCAAAATTAGAAGAGCAGTGTTATAGGTTTTGGAACAGGTTGGGAACAAGATACAAATGATTCTGTCACCCAATGAATAAGGCACAAGGTCTATAGGATATTGAAACCTCACAAGGAAGATTTCATCCACCAACTAGAGCCAGATGTTAGGACTGGAATTGTACCTATTCCCTATTGATTTTTTCTCAATTTTTTATTCCTTTCTACTTCTATAGTGTTTTATTTTTTATTGAATAGGTTTGATTTTCTCTTCATTTCCTATGTTATGAATGTTATTTTATTTTATTTGTTTCACCTTTATACATAGTGGCTTATTAAAGTATTTCATTTTGTTTTACAGTCTTCAAAATACTTATTTAAAATTTTCCTAACTCCTATGATCAAAGTTTAACCTCTATGTTGAGTTTTTGATTTAAAATCTTCATATGGAGACATTCCCCCAGCGCAGTAACTAAACTGCATACACTAAGGCACTGTTGGAATCCGAAATCATGGAAGTTCGTGGTTGATACATGGCCAGTGTTGATACATTACATGTTATGATGATCGAAGACCACCAAGGAGTTGTTTGTTACGTTATAACACTTTTCAAATTTATGATTAGAGGTGAAGACACAGAAGGCTATGAATTCTAAATTGGAGCCACGTATTCTTAGATTCATCAAAATTCCTAAGCCTGTTCAGTTCCAAGAAGCTAGTTGGTGATTAATTGCAAAAATTATGAACAAGGGGGTTCATTTAAATAACTTCAAACCAGAGTGGAAGGAGGTTATTGGGATCGTGTAAAGCTACCTCAGCTATGAGGGAAGGTTTCTATCAGTTTTTAAATACCACATTAGGTTTCTTCTTCATTTAAATCAGCAATCTAAGATGAATTTATCATTCTATCTGTTCATAAGCCTTCAGAATATGTCGAGCAGGGTCAAGAGCCACGCTGACCATACAAACTAGTCATTATTTCATCATGGCTTGATCAAATTGATCATTTTGACAGTTTTGCAGAAGGAGAATCGAAGATGGGACCAGTTTCTGTTTTGGTTAGGGTTTGTAATTAAGCATGGCGAAAATGAAAAGAAACCTCTGCCCAATAAACAATCTAGTTTTGTGAAAATATTCAAAAGGGATGCAGATGAAGACATAGTACATGATGATTTGCAGAATGACAATGCACAGGAATAATTTACAAATGTTGATGGTGCAGATCAAGAGAACAAAACTAGAGAAGAACATCAACATGTCCCTGAGAATGATACAGTGGAAACCTTTACTACTTATAATAAAGAGAAAGTTGTTAGTTCAATGGAAGAAAAACACATTTGTATTTTTGAAGAAGGTGATTCAGAATTAAATTCTCTTACTATTGATATCAAGGAGAAAATATTTCATGTTCCAAATTTTAAAGCTGGGATTCTTCAAGTGAAGAAGATGCAGATAATAAAAAAGATTTAAACCCAAAGCAAGTTCAGACAAGTACAGGGAAGGATCATGAAATGATACTTGAACCAATTAAAGAATGTGATAAGGTTGTAGAATAGTAAATTATTCCTAGTGTTGAACATGGAATGACTTCAATGGATTCATTTTTAGATGTAGCAGCGAGGAATAGGCACGAAGAAGACTTGATTTGAAAGAAGCTATATATTCCATTGCTATCAGATAAAGATTCAACACCACATGGAGGTGCTCAGATGCATAGTTATGGTCTGTTTTTAAGTATTTTAGTCACTATCATTGGGGGCACATTCTGAGGCGATGAAAACGAATTTTAGAAAAACAAAAGAGGTTTTTTTCCACAATAGAGGCATTCACAAAAACCTCCCTCATTTTTGCAACAAGTGTTATGGTTTGGAAGATTCGAATGAATCTTTATGACCTATTTTTCACATTAAACATTTAATGATTTTTCATGTTTTAGTCACCATTTTTTGGTGCATCTTTCGATCAAATGGAGAATAATTTTAAAAAAAAAAGAGAGTCTTTTGTTTACCATGGATCCATTCACAAATAACTCTCTCCTTTTTTGCACAGGTGTCCCGAATCGAGAGATATGGATTGCTCTTTGAGACCCATTTTTTAGAAATTCACCAAATTTTCCCAGAATCCGATTCTACTATTTTTAGTCAATTAGTTTTTAGTTTTTAGAAAGTTGGTTAATGTAACTGCTGAGAAGTTTCGAACTTGACCTAAAGAAGTGAAGATGGAACTACTTCATTTTGATCTTTGTAATTATAAAAGGAGGAAAAGCATACAGTGTTGGGAGTTGGTAATTTGTTCGAGAAGGGTTATAGGACTGAGACACTGTGGTCTACTTAGACTGATGCATTTTATTCTCATGTAAGTTCTTTTTGGAGACTGGTTTGAATACATATATAAGCCACTATTATATTTTTACTGGTTTTGTTTATGACCAATTTGATCACTCAACTTTTAATTTCATTTCTTTATTAAATTTTTATTCATGTGAATGCTTATGAGTTGTGGACAAAACCAGTGCTTTGCTTATGAATGTTTATGGTTTATGTATGTATTTTATATATTTATATCTCAGTTCTTCAAATTTGTTTCATGATTTAATGTTTGTATTAGTTTGATGATTTATTCCCTTCTATTGAATGAAACATTCAAACCAAAAATTACAAAAACAAGTTTAATTTTCTTTTATTTGTTTTGAGATTGTGCTAGCTTGTTCATTTTATAGTCTAGGGACAATTTCTAGCACAAACATCTTTGGTGTCATTTCCAGGGATGGAAGTGAAGTATATATTCCCTAGGATAATTTTATTGATATGATTTTGGAGGGTGAACAATATCAGAAAACATTTCAGGCTACAATTTTTCATCGGGCGACTCCACAGAGAAAGAATCTATTGGCAAATCTTTTATTTTTTGTTATTTTCACTCCTATAAAATTGAATGGCAAGTTCAGTTGCTAATTCGGTTCCTTCATCAAACAAGATTTCATAGCTTCTGGCAGGCTCTGTTTTTCTTCAAGGTTTAAAAAAATTGATACTTATGATATCTAAAGATGAATGGGACGAGATATTTCCTTTAGTTATGTCTTCTTATTTGAATTCTTATAATATTTTTTATGAAGAAGATATATTTACTTGTAAACTAAAGCTTCATGACGAACTTGCGAAATATTATGAAAGTTTGTTGGTTGAGCAACATGAAGAAATTATTCATAATGGAAAAAGTGTAGATGCATTGGTCATTGATCCAAATGTTTCTAGTAGTTT
Source organism: Larix kaempferi (assembly GCA_027924585.1). Classification (NCBI taxonomy): domain Eukaryota; kingdom Viridiplantae; phylum Streptophyta; class Pinopsida; order Pinales; family Pinaceae; genus Larix; species Larix kaempferi. Next base: position 14,969,232 of record BSBM01000761.1, read on the forward strand.
TGGTTATGATGCAATTGATGTTCCCAAAAAATTTGAAGATCATTCTATTTGTGATAAATATCTTGACAATGACAAGGAACCGTTCAAAACAACACAAATGAAATTCCTGAGCAGTAAGCCAATATATGATATTTTTCAAAAAAAAGAAGTGGAAGATCATGCTAATTCATTTTCAAATCAGCCTATATATGATGAATATGAATTTGACCCAAGCATTAAGGGAGATGATGAGAGTTTATCAGATCAGTCCAATATATTTTTTCCTCCATCAAAGGTCGAGAAGCAAATTGAAGAGCCTTTAGTTTCCATTCTTAAGCCAAAAGTTAAAAAGAGCAGCAATGGAGCAATGCAAATCGATAATACATAGAAGTATCTCCTTCAGCTCAATAAGCAAGAAGAGGTAATGGTTTACGATCAAGATTCTACTTCTTTTGTTTATCATGATAATATGTTGCTACAAAAGCCTTTCTAGGATCTATTAAATGAAGAAAAAAATGGGCCTCCATCATCATCATTGGAAGTTTATCAGAATTCTCCTGTTTATAATCAGTATGATGATGGTATTGAAGTTTTTTATTTAGAATTCAATGATGAGAAGAAGTTTGACCAACAATTTCATGAGCAGAGAGAATCCATTGTTAATGATAATTCACAATCAATTTATGACAGTTTTGACTCAAAACATGAGCAGATTTCTATAGCACCACAGATGGAATTGTGAGGCACCTGCAACAATTAATTAACAAGAATGCGCGAAATAGCAGAAATGACAGAACTCAGAATCACTTTTGTATTGATCACGGGCCACTTCGAGGGGGCAACCTCCTTTGAGCAAGATCAATACAAATAACTTCACGGTGGCTTCATAGGTCTCAACACACACTTATATACTAATTCTAGGCGCCAATACTATGGGTCGAAACCATGGGCCGTTACAAACTATGGATCAACAATACTACGGGCGACTTACAAAGCATATGCGCCAACAACAATAACACAAACTATTGATTAACAAATACTACGGGACAACTTACAAAGCATATGCGTCCAATAACAACATACTAACAAAGTAAAGACATGGGTTCCCAACATCCCCTCCCCCTTGAAAAAAAGCTTTGTCCTCAAAGCTTTAGATGTGGAAATTGTTGTTGAATCTGAAGGAGTGGTTCCCATGTAGCATCCTCTGGTTGCATGCCGTGCCACTGAATTAAGACTTCTGTGATAGAGCGAGAGCGAAGCTGACGCGTGCGCCGATTGAGGATGGCGTCTGGCTCCAAAAGGATGGATCCTTCATTATCCAGTTCGGGTAAAATCGTTTGGCTGCTGATGTTGGTGCCAAGAACTTTCTTCAGACAAGAGACATGAAAGACTGGATGAATGCGGGAAGAAGGAGGAAGTTCCAATTTATAAGCGACGGACCCAATCTTCTGAAGAATCCGATATGGCCCATAGAACTTTGGAGCGAGCTTATGACGTCCTTTGAGTTTCAAGGAGGATTGTTTGTACGGCTGGAGACGAAGAAAAACCATATCGCCGACTTGAAAGGTGCGCTCTGAACGGTGCTGATCAGCTTGTTGCTTCATGCGATTCCTTGCCATGTGAAGATTGTCCCGCAAAATGCGAAGAATCTGATCTCGGTTGCGAAGGACCCTGTCAACTTCCTGAACTGGTGAACTGGTGGGGGTGTATGGAAGAAGAGCTGGAGGTGCCTGACCATAGACTGCTTCATATGGGGTCATTTTGGAGGCAGTGTGGTAAGAGGTATTGTACCACCATTCAGCGAGAGGAAGCCACTTTGCCCACTGATGTTGTTGTTCCGAGGTGAAGCAACGAAGATAAGTTTCCAAGAATTTATTAACAATTTCAGTCTGACCATCTGTTTGTGGGTGATACCCTGAACTCATCTTCAGTTTGGTGCCAGTGTGACGAAATAGTTCTGTCCAAAAATGACTAGTGAAAGTCGCATCACGATCCGAAACAATGGAAGAAGGGATGCCATGAAGACGAAAGATCTGGTCCATAAAAATTTGAGCGACGGAGGAGGCTGTATAGGGATGGCTGAGAGCACAAAAATGACTATATTTGGAGAGACGATCAACCACAACGAGAATCACTGTCTTTCCGCCAGATTTAGGGAGCCCTTCGATGAAATCCATAGAAATATCTGTCCAAATCCGTGTAGGTATGGGCAAGGGTTCAAGCAATCCTGGAAGGAGTGTTGTTTCACCCTTATTGCGCTGGCAGGTATCACATTCGGCCACCATCTGTTGAATTGTTCTTTTCATGCCCTGCCAAAAGAAGTTACGCCGTGCTCGTTCATATGTTTTGAGGAACCCGGAGTGCCCGGCTGATGGAGAAGCATGGAGTTCATAGAAGACAGCCTGTTGAAGATCTGTGCTCTGGGGAAGCACCAGACGACCCTTGTATCGCAGAGAAGCACCATCCCAAGAGTAATGTGGGACCGCAGAAGGATTGTTGGTCAAGCGCTGGATGATCTGAGATAAGGAAGAGTCATTGACATAACCCTGTTGAACAGTTTGCAACCAATTTGGAACCGGCATAGAGATAGCTGAAAGAGAACCTTGGGTATCAAATGTACGAGAAAGAGCATCTGCCACAATATTGTCTTTACCCTTCTTGTAAGTGATCTCATAGTCATAACCCATGAGTTTGCTAACCCATTTCTGTTGTGCCGGGGAGGAGACACGCTGGTCCAAGAAATATTTCAAACTCTGGTGATCAGTCTTGATGCAGAAATGATTCCCTAATAGGTATGGACGCCACTTCTGTACTGCATGCAAAATAGCCATCATTTCCTTCTCATAGGTAGAGGCAGCTAAATTCTTACCGGACAGGGCTTTGCTGGTGAATGCAATGGGGTGTTCATCTTGAAGGAGAACAGCACCAAGTCCATTGCCGCAAGCATCACTCTCAATCGTGAAGGGCTTGGAAAAATCGGGCATAGCTAGCACAGGTGTAGTACACATAGCTTGTTTTAGTTTGTCAAATGCACACTGAGCAGCAGGTGTCCATGTAAAAGCATCTTTTTTCAATAGGGCAGTTAATGGAGCTGCAATCTTCCCATAATCCTTGACAAACTTGCGGTAGTAGCCAGTCAACCCCAAAAAAACCACGAAGGCTCTTGAGTGTCTGAGGATGTGGCCAATTGTTCATGGCATCGATTTTGGCAGGATCCACGCGAACCCCTTGTGCTGATATAATGTGCCCGAGATACTCAACTTCCTTTTGTCCAAAAACACATTTAGACTTCTTGGCATGGAGATGATGGTCAGAGAAAAGTTGCATGACAAGATCCAGATGCTGGAGATGTTCATCCCATGTTTTACTGTAGATGAGGATATCATCAAAGAATACCAGAATGAATTTCCGCAAGTAGGGTCGAAATATTTTATTCATTAAGGCCTGGAATGTGGAAGGAGCATTAGTGAGGCCAAAGGGCATGACCAAAAACTCATAATGGCCATCATGTGTGCGGAAAGCTGTTTTAGGAATATCCTCCTCATGAACTCGAATTTGATGATACCCAGAACGAAGATCCAACTTGGAGAAAAAGTGAGCCCCATGAAGCTCATCAAGAAGCTCATCAACGACAGGAATTGGAAACTTATCCTTGATGGTGAGGTGATTAAGTGCTCGAAAGTCAATGCAGAGGCGCCATGACCCATCTTTTTTGCGGACAAGAATAACTGGAGAAGAAAAGGAACTAGTGCTTGGGCGAATAATACCTTGCTTCAATAAGTCCCGCACGAGCATTTCAATCTCTGTTTTTTGGTGAAATGGGTAGCGATAGGGCCTGATGTTGGGAGGAACGCTGCCAGGAAGGAGCTGAATACGATGGTCTTCTGGCCTGGAAGGTGGTAATCCCACTGGTTCAGCAAAGACACCTGTATATCGATTCAGAATTTGTTGTAGATCCAAAGGAGTAGTGGAGACCGCGGATGGTTGCATCTGGATGGAACTGATCTGAGCGATGACACCATGTGAACTCTTCTTGAGGAGTTTCTCCATACGATGTGAACTGATGATGCTGAGAGAACCTGGTTGTAATCCTGTCAATGTGTGTTTGTGTCCATTGAGGGAAAACTGCATCCAAAGTTCGGCAAAATCCCATAAGATAGGGCCGAGTGTGCGTAGCCATTGAGCGCCCAAAACCACATCACATCCGCCTAATGGCAAGGCAAACATGTCAGACCGCAGGATATAATCTCCCATAGAGATACGCACATTTCGACACTTCCCTTTGCAAGGTAAGGTGCCCCCATTGGCAATCATGACTTCAAAGTTGGAGCAAGGATGGATAAAACAATCAGCTTGTTTGGCGATCCGAGGGTCGATGAAATTATGAGTGCTACCAGAATCAATGAGGATTGTAAGAGGAAGCTTCTTGAAGTAACCCCTGACCCGCATTGTTTGGGGGGTGGTGATTCCAGCTAAAGCATGGAGAGATATCTCTGGCTGGTCATCCTGAGACGGAGGGTCAATAGGCGGTTCCTGAATGTCGACCGGAGCATCCAGTGTTTCTGGATCTTCGTCACCCATTTCAGAGGCAGGCGGAGACTCCACATCCAGGAGATATAGTTTTTGCTGAACACATCGATGTCCCCGAGTGAATTTCTCATCACAATTATAACAAAGACCCTTTTCTCTGCGTGCTTGCATCTCTGTTTCTGACAAACGCTTGATAGGAGTCGGTCGAGGAGCCTGCGGTATAGGAGGTCGCTGAGACCCCATATTTCTGAAGGGAACAAAAGTGGGCTTGGAGCGTTGTTGGGCTGCAATCTTATCTTCTGCCAATTTAGCCAACCCGAGTGCTTCCATCATTGTGTTGGGGCAGAACATTTTGACCTCGGAGCGGATGGCATCCTTTAGACCACTGATAAAACAACTCCGGTAAAATTCATCAGACAATCCTTCGGTGTGGTTGGCTAGATTCTCAAATTCAGTTTGATACTCTCTCACAGTGCCGGTCTGGCGAAGTTTAGTGAGGGCTCCTGTGAAGTCATCAAAAGCACTAGGACCAAATCGTTGCAGAAGGAGCTGGCAAAAGTTTGGCCAGTTGGGCTCTGGATGAGCCTTGATGTACCAACGGTACCACTGAAGAGCTTCCTGTTCCAAATGAAAGGATGCCAACGGAACTTTGTTGACATCAAACGTATTATGCAGACTGAAATATTGTTCTGCACGATAGATCCACCCAGTTGGATCGGTACCATTGAAGTGAGGAAAATCAAGCTTTGGACCACGGAAATTGCTGGAAGAAGAGAACCCAGTGTCTACTGAAGACTCGGACTGCCGTTTGTTGTTCATAGCTGAATGCTCAAGATGGAGACCAAGAAATTTTTCATCCAGATCCTGGAGTTTGGCTTGGATGGCTGCAAGGGCTTCCTCCATGGTTTTTGCTCCTGCACGGGTGACAACCATAACAAGGGTTTTTTTTTTTTTTTTTTTTTTTTTTTTTTTTGATTAGGTAGGAAAACAAAAACAGGAACTACTTCAGTAAAGGAAAATTTGGATTTGGGAAAAAATCAGAAGGGTAATTGGGGTTTGACTCGTTTTTTGGACACTGTTGGATAGACAGGGAAGTAAAAATGAGGATTTCAGCAGCGGGGTGAAGGGATGGGAAAAATTGGCAGAAGGGAACAAAGAAGCAGAATTCAGAAAGGAACTCTGTGGTAAAAATTGAAGGTGATTGGGTGAAATCTGAGGAAGTTATGGCAAACCCTAAAAATAGACAAATGTGGGATTTCCGGCTGTAGGAAGGGGAACTGAGGATAGGGTCCTGCAGAATGGAATGACAGGGGTTCCCTGAAAATTTCAAGGGAAACAGAGGTAAAACAAGGGAGATATGGAGAAAAAACTGAATTTTATACTTTTTTTTTCTTTTTCTTTTTTTTTTTTTTTTTTTTTTTTTTTTTTTCTTTTTCTTTTTTTTTTTTTCAGACTGGAGCGGCTACGGCTCGGTTTTTTTTTTTTTTTTTTTTTTTTTTTTTTTTTTTTTTTTTTTTTTACAGACTGGAGCGGCTACGGCTCAGAAGGAATCTGGAACAACGCCGACCTGCTGGATCTGGAACGGCTTGCAAAATGAGTCTGAAACGGTGCAGCAGTGATCGACAATAGTTCAACTGAAAGTAGATATGGACCCCAGGTATGTGCGGCTTCCTAACAGTTCAGGGTTTTCACTCGGCCACCAATGCTGTCTGACGGCTTGCGTATTGGGGCAGTACCCCTCACTCCACGGCTCAGGTAAAACTGATAACCGCTTTGCCACAAACGACAGCTCTTGGTTTACCTCACGGGTGGGAACTAGTCAATCAGGTAGGGGTCGTTGCCCTTTTCGCCGGCAGGTCCTCTCAATGGGCCAGCTACTTCGGGGTTCCTGTGGTACTCCTCACAATGAGTTTTAGGGCTTATGCCCAAGTACTTCCCACAGTTAAGCGGATAGGGATTATTCCCAAATCCGAACCTGCAACAGATGCGAAAAAAAATTTTGGCAGAAATTTCACCCAGCGAGCCCAAGAAAGTGCTCTGATACCAGATGTGAGGCACCTGCAACAATTAATTAACAAGAATGCGCGAAATAGCAGAAATGACAGAACTCAGAATCACTTTTGTATTGATCACGGGCCACTTCGAGGGGGCAACCTCCTTTGAGCAAGCTCAATACAAATAACTTCACGGTGGCTTCATAGGTCTCAACACACACTTATATACTAATTCTAGGCGCCAATACTATGGGTCGAAACCATGGGCCGTTACAAACTATGGATCAACAATACTACGGGCGACTTACAAAGCATATGCGCCAACAACAATAACACAAACTATTGATTAACAAATACTACGGGACAACTTACAAAGCATATGCGTCCAATAACAACATACTAACAAAGTAAAGACATGGGTTCCCAACAGGAATTCCTTAGTAGACATAACCCAATCTATGATAACTATGGGTCAGCATTTGGAGAACGCTATGATGGTATGAAGGAGTTACAAGAAGTCACAAACCTTTCTCCTTCACCCATTGAGGAACAACATTATTCAGAAATCAATGAGCCCGTGTCTTTCATTCTTAAAACAAAATTTGCAAGAAAAATCAAACAAGATGCAGTTAACAATGTCATTCGTGAAGCAAAGCATTCCTACGGACAACCTTTCTATTTCAAGTAGTCGGAAGAGGTAATTTATCATGAATTCTATGATACGATCGCTGCATACTTAGAGGAGTTCATCAATTCTAATTTTCTATTTTGGTCTCATTTCAAATATAGAGTTCTATATTGTGATCTATTGTTGTTTAATTTTAAAGAAATTATTCTGATAAAACATGTTTGAGAAGCCTGGTTAATTAGTCAACTTCTTCTATGGTTGAACTGGAAGTCTGCCTTTAATTGACCAAGTTGTAGATCTGGTTAGAGTAGGAGGAATGTGCATAAATAAGCTTATCTCTTGAGCATGGTTTTAGTTTACAATGTGAGGATTGTCTTCAATTTGCAGAGTCATTTGAATTTCAGCTTCAATAGTAGAGCAGTTATTTAGTTTTTCAACATGAATTTGGTTTTCAACAAAGACACTTGGATTTTCAGTTAGTAGTAGTGTACAGTTTTTCAGCAGATTCCTTTTCAGCATGTTGGCTTACAGTAGATTAGAAAATGACTCCATAGCCCAATGAAAAAGGAGGAACTGGAATAGATTTTTGGTTTGCATATTGGTATGTTAGTATCCATATCTTATTTCATTTCAGCAAACAGGAACCATTATTCAAGAAGCTTCTTTTGAATTTCATTATGATGAGGTTTCCAGTTGTCTTCATGATATTCATCTTTCAAGTGAGATTGGGATAGACGATGATAAAAAGGTCCTTGAGTTTTTGCGTTTTCGAAGTTTACCTGTTTATGATTAATTTGAAAAATTACTTATTGTAGAAGATCATGAAGACAAGTTTCATTTTCAACCTCCACTTGAATTTTTTTTTAATAACAGTAGAAACATATTGCAGTAGTTCTCTGTTTTTCAGAATATGAGAGACTATGAAATTGACTCACTACAGTGGCAACTTTGTCCTTTGGATCAATTGCAAATCTCTTGTCATGGGTTTCATGATCTCATAGCAGATTGGATGGAGTCTTCTCTTTTGAGAGTCACAAACAAAGGATAAAGGTTTTGGCATGCTATCAATTTCCAAAATCAGAAGAGCAGGGTTACAAGTTTTGGAACGGGCTAGGAACGAGATACAAATAATTTTGTCACCTAATGAATAAGGCACAAGGTCTACTGGATCTTGAAACCTCACAAGGAGGCTTTCATCCACTAGCTAGAGCCAGATGTTAGGACTGGAATTGTACCTAGTCCCTATTTGATTTTTTCTCAATTTTTTATTCCTTTCTACTTATATAGTGTTTTATTTTTGATCGAATAGTTTTGATTTTATTTTAATTTCCTATGTTATGAATGTTATTTTATTTTATTTGTTTCACCTTTATACATAGTGGCTTATTAAAGTATTTCATTTCGTTTTGCAGTCTTCAAAATACTTATTTAGAATTTGCCTAACTCCTATGATCAAAGTTTAACCTCTATGTTGAGTTTTTGATGCAAAATATTCATATGGAGACATTTTTGAAGCACAGTAACTAAACTGCATACACTAAAGCACTACTGGAATCCGAAGTCATGGAATTTCGTGGTTGATACATGGCCATTGTTGATACATTACATGTTATGATGATCGAAGACGACCAAGGAGTTGTTTGTTACATTATAACACTTGTCAAATTTATGATGAGAGCTGAGGACAGGGAAGGCTACGAATTCTAAATTGGAGCCACGTATTCTCAGATTCATCAAAATTCCTAAGCATGTTCAGTTCCAAGAATCCAGTCGGTGATTAATTGAAAAAATTATGAGCAAGGGGGTTCATTTAAATAACTTAAAACTAGAGTGGAAGGAGGCTATTGGGATCGTACAAAAGCTACCTCAACTATGAGGGAAGGTTTGCATCAATTTTTAAATACCACATTAGGTTTCTTCTTCATTTAAATCGACAATCTAAGATGATTTTATCGTTCTTTCTGCTCAAAATCCTTCAAAATATGTTGAAAAGGGTCAATATCCACGCTGACCATACAAACCAGTCATTATTTCATCATGGCTTGATCAACTTGATAATTTTGACAGTTTTGCAGAAGGCGAATCGAAGATGGGATCAATTTTTGTTTTGGTCAGGGTTTGTAATTGAGCATGGTGAAAATGAAAAGAAACCTCTGCCCAATAAACAATCTATTTTTGTGAAAAGTTTAAAATGCGATGCAGATGAAGACATAGTATAGGATGATTTGCAGAATGACAATGCACAGACAAAATTTACAAATCCTGATGGTGCAGAGCAAGAGAACAAAACTAGAGAAGAACATCAACATGTCCTCGAGAATGATACAATGGAAACCTTTACTGCTTCTAATAAAGAGGAAGCTATTAGTTCAATGGAAGAAAAACACAGTTGTATTTTTGGAGAAGGTGATTCAGAATTAAATTCTCTTATTGTTGATATCAAGGAGAAAATCTTTCATGTTCCATATTTTAAAGCTAGGATTATTCAAGTGAAGAAGATGGAGATAATAAAGAAGAGTTAATTTCAAAGCAAGTTCATACAAGTACAAGGAAGGATCCTAAAATGATACTTGAACCAATTAAAGAATGTGATGAGGTCGTAGAATAGGAAATTATTCCTAGTGTTGAACAGGGAATGACTTCAATGGCTTCATTTTCAGATGCAGCAGCGAGGAATAGGCACAAAGAAGACTTGTTTTGCATGAAACTAGATATTCCATTACTATCATATCAAGATTCAACACCACATGGAGGCATCAGATGCATAGTCATGGTCTTTTTTTCACTATTTTAGTGACTATCATTGGGTGCACTTTCCGAGGCTATGGAAACGAAATTTAGAAAATATAAAGAGGTTTTTGTCCATAATAGACTCATTCACAAAAATGTCCCTCATGTTTTCAACAGCTGTTTTGGTTTGGAATAGTCGAATGAATCTTTATGACCTATTTTTCAGGTTAAATATTTAATGATTTTTCCTGTTTTAGTCATCATTGTTCGGCACACCTTACAATCAAATGGAGAAGAAATTTAAAAAACCAAGAGAGGTTTTTGTTCATCATGGCCCCATTCAAAAACACCTCTCTCAATGTTTGCACAGGTGTTCGGGATCGAGAGATATGGATGGTTCTTGGAGACCCATTTTTCAGAAATTCCCCAAATTTCCCCAAAATCCGATTTTACTATTTTTAGTCAATTAGTTTTTAGTTTTTCGAAAGTTGGTTAATGTAATTGCTGAGTAGTTTTGAACGTGACATAAAGAAGTGAAGATGGAACTACTTCATTTTTATATTTGTAATTATAAAAGGAGGACAAGCATACAGTGTTGGGGTTTGGTATTTTGTTCGAGAAGGATTATAGGACTGATACACTATGGTATAGTCAGACTGATACATTTTATTCTCATGTAAGTTCTTTTTGGAGGCTAATTTGAATACATATATAAGCCACTATTATCTTTTTACTATTTTTTTTTAATGACTAGTTTGATCACTCAGCTTATAATTTAATTTCTTGATTAAATTTTTATTCATGTGAATGCTTATGAGTTGTGGACAAAACCAATGCTTTTCTTATGAATGTTTATGGTTTATGTATGTCTTTTATATATTTATATCTCAGTTCTTCAAATTTGTTTTATGATTTTGTATTTGTATTAGCTTGATGATTTATTCCCTTCTATTGAATGAAACCTTCAAACCAAAAATTACAAAAACAAGTTTCATTTTCTTTTAGTTGTTTTGAGATTGTACTAGCTTGTTCCCTTTGTAGTCTAGGGATAATTTCTAGCACAAACATCTTTGGCGCCATTTTCGGGGACGGAAGTGAAGTATATGTTCCCTGGGATAATTTTATTGATCTGATTTTGGAGGGTGAGCAAGATCAGAAAACTTTTAAGACTACCATTTTTCACCGGGCAATTCCATAGAGGAAGAATCGATTGGCAATTTTTTTGTTTTTTCTTATTTTTACTCCTATAAAATTAAATGGCAAGTTCAGCTGCTGATTCGTTTCCTTCATCAAACAAGATGACAGAGCTTGTGGCAGACTCTGTTTTTCTTCAAGTTTTAAAGAAATTGATACGTATGATATCTGAAGATGAATGGGACGAGGTATTTCCTTCAGTTATGTCTTCTTATTTGAATTCTTATAATATTTTTTATGAAGAAGATATATTTACTTGTTTACAAAAGCTTCAGGAGGAACTTGCGAAAGATTATGAAATTTTGTTGGTTCAGAAAGATGAAGAAATTCTTCATAATGGAAAAAGTGTAGATGCATTGGTCATTGATCCAAATGTTTCTAGTAGTTTTTGTTATGATGCAATTGATGTTCTAAAAACTTTTGAAGATAAATCTATTTGTGATAAATATCTTGACAATGACAAGGAACAGTTCAAAACAACACAAATGAAATTCTTGAGTAGTAAGCCAATATATGATTTTTTTTTTTAAAAAAAAGGGGAAGATCATGCTAATTCCTTTTCAAATCAGCCTATATATGATGAATATGAATTTGAACCAGACATTAAGGGAGATGATGAGAGGTTATTAGATCAGTCTGATATATTTTTTCCTCCATCAAAGGTCGAGAAGCAGATTGAAGAGCCTTTAGTTTCCATTCTTGAGCCAAAATTTAAAAAGAGTAGCAATGGAGCAATGCAAATCAATAATACACAGAAGTATCTCCTTCAGCTCAATAAGAAGGAAGAGGTAATCGTTTACAATCAGGTTCTACTTCTTTTTGTTTATCATGATAATATGTTGCTACAAAAGCCTTTCCGAGATCTATTAAATGAAGAAAAATATAGGCCTCCATCATCATCATTGGAAGTTTATCAGAATTCTCTTGTTTATAATGAGTATGATGATGGTATTGAAGTTTTTTATTTAGAAGTCAATGATGGGAAGAAGTTTGACAACCAATCTCATGAGCACAGAGAATCCATTGTTATTGAAATGTCACAATCAGTTTATGACAGTTTTGACTCAAAAGATTAGCATATTTCTATAGCATCACAGATGGAATTCCTTAGTAGCAATCACCCAATCTATGATAACTATGGGTCAGCATTTGGAGAACGCTATGAAGGTATGAAGTAATTACAAGAAGTCACAAACCTTTCTCCTTCACCCATTGAGGAACAACATTGTTCATAAATCAATGAGCCCATGTCTTTCATTCTTAAAACAAAATTTGCAACAAAAATCGAACAAGATGCAGTTAACAATGTCATTCATGAAGGAAAGCATTCCTACAGACAACCTTTCTATTTCAAGCAGCAGGAAGAGGTAATTTGTCATGAATTCTATGATTCGATCACTGCATACTTAGAGGAGTTCATCAATTCTAATTTTCTGTTTTGGTCTCATTGCAAATATGGAGTTCGATGTTGTGATATATTGCTATTTAATTTTAAAGAAATTATTCTTATAAAACATGTTCGAGAAGCCTGGTTAATTAGTCAACTTCTTCTATGGTTGAACTGGAAGTCTACCTTTACTTGAACAAGTTGCAAATCTAGTTAGAATAGGAGGAATGTGCATAAATAATCTTATCCCTTGAGAATAGTTTTAGTTTACATTGTGAGGATTGTCTTCAATTTGCAGAGTCATTTGAATTTCAGCTTCAGCAGTAGAGCAGTTATTTGGTTTTTCAGTATGAATTTGGTTTTCAACAAAGACACTAGGATTTTCATTTTGTAGTAGTGTATAGTTTTTCAGCAAATTCCTTTTCAACATGTTGGCTTACAATAGATCAAAAAATGACTCTATAGCCCAATGGAGAGGGAGGCACTGGAATAGATTTTTGGTTTGCATATTGGTATGTTAGTATCTAGATCTGATTTCATTTCAGTAAACAGGAACCATTATTGAAGAAGCTTCTTTTGAATTTCATTAAGATGAGGTTTCCAGTTGTCTTCATGATTTTCAGCTTTCAAGTGAGATTGGGATAGACGATGATAAATAGGTCCTTGAGTTTGTGTGTTTTCAAAGTTTACATGTCTATGATTGATTTGAAAAACTACTTACTGTAGAAGATCATGAAGACAAGTTTCATTTTCAGCCTTGACTTGAATTTTTTTTTTTATAACAATAGAAACATATTGCATTAGTTCTATGTTTTTCAGAATATGAGAGACCACGAAATTGACTAAGTACGGTGGCAGCTTTGTCCTTTGGATCAATTACAAATCTCTTATCATGGGTTTCATTATTCGATAACAGATTGGATGGAGTCTTCACTTTTGAGAGTAAAAAACAAAGGATAAAGGTTTTGGCATGCTATCAGTTTCCAAAATCAGAAGAGCAGGGTTACAAGTTTTGGAACAACCTGGGAAAGAGATACAAATGATTCTCTCACCCAATGAATAAGGCACAAGGTCTACAGGATCTTGAAACCTCACAAGGAGGCTTTCATCCACCAGCTGGAACCTGATGTTAGGACTGGAATTGTACCTAGTCCTTATTTGATTTTTGCTCAATTTTGTATTGCTTTCTACTTCTGTATGTTTTATTTCTGATTGAATAGTTTTGATTTTCTTTTCATTTCCTATGTTATGAATGTTATTTTATTTTATTTGTTTCACCTTTATACATAGTGGCTTATTAAATTATTTCATTTCATTTTACAGCCTTCAAAATACTTATCTAAAATTTGATCAACTCCTATGATCAAAGTTTAACCTCTATGTTGAGTTTTTGATGCAAAATATTCATATGGAGAAATTCCCACAGCGCAATAACTAAACTGCATACACTAAGGTGCTACTGGAATCCGAAATCATGGAAGTTCGTGGTTGATACATGGCCAGTGTTGATACATTACATGTTATGATGATCGAAGACCACCAAGGAGTTGTTTGTTACATTATAAAACTTGTCAAATTTATGATGAGAGCTGAAGACAGGGAAGGCTATGAATTCTAAATTGGAGCCACGCATTCTCAGATTCATCGAAATTCCTCAGCCTATTTAGTTCCAAGAAGTTGGTCGGTGATTAATTGCAAAAATTATGAACAAGGGGGTTCATTTAAATAACTTCAAACCATAGTGGAAGGAGGTTATTGGGATCGTGCAAAGCTACCTCACCTATGAGGGAAGCTTTGCATCAGTTTTTAAATACCACATTAGGTTTCTTCTTCATTTAAATCAGCAATCTAAGATGAATTTATCATTTTTTCTGCTCAGAATCCTTCAGAATATGTCGAACAGGGTCAAGAGCCACGCTGACCATACAAACCAATCATTATTTAATCATGGCTTGATCAAATTGATCATTTTGACAGTTTTGGAGAAGGAGAATCGAAGATGGGATCAATTTCTGTTTTGGTCAGGGTTTGTAATTGAGCATGGGGAAAATGAAAAGAAACCTCTTCCGAATAAACAATCCAGTTTTGTGAAAAGATTCAAAAGGGATGCAGATGATGAGATAGTACAGGATGATTTGCAGAATGACAATGTACAGGTAGAATTTACAAATCCCGATGGTACAGAGCAAGAGAACAAAACTAGAGAAGAACATCATGTCCCTGAGAATGATAGAGTGGAAAATTTTACTGCTTATAATAAAGAGGAAGCTGTTAGTTCAATGGAAGAGAAACATGGTTGTATTTTTGAAGAAGGTGATTCAGAATTAAATTCTCTTACTGTTGATATCAAGGAGAAAATATTTCATGTTTCATATTTTAAAGCTAGGATTCTTCAAGTGAAGAAGATGGAGATAATAAAGAGGAGTTAAATTCAAAGCAAGTTCAGACAAGCACAGGGAAGGATCATGATATGATACTTGAACCAATTAAAGAATGTGACGAGGTTGTAGAACATGAAATTATTCCTAGTGTTGAACAGGGAATGACTTCAATGGCTTCATTTTCAGATGCAGTAGCGAGGAATAGACATGAAGAAGACTTGATTTGCAAGAAACTAGATATTCCATTGCTATCAAACCAAGATTCAACACCACATGGAGGTGCTCAGATGCATAGTCATGGTCTGTTTTTCACAGTTTTAGTCACTATCATTGGGCACACATTCTGAGGCGATGGAAATGAATTTTATAAAAATGAAAGAGGTTTTTGTCCACAATCGACTTGTTATCTCTAGGATTGTTCCTAAGATTTACTTAGCCTTTACTTATTCTCTATATATCTTTTCTACCAGTCTATCTTTTGCTTTTCCTATTCCTTAAACATTTTTTTGCCATTAGTTATCTTTTTCATAATTAAATTAGGATTTGGCTCTAGTTCATACTCTTTATTTCAAAATAAATTTCATTTTCTTGCATTAACAAACATTACAAATGCTTGTGAAGCTCTAAATATATTAATTTTGATTTAAAATGGCAAACTAACAGCTTCTACTATAATTTCAAATTTGAGAATGCTGTCAGTTTCTGAAAAATGCTGTCAGTTTCGAATTTCAAATTATGATTTAATAGGGTTGTAAATGCTTGTAATTTGAATTTGTTGTAATCATGATTCGAAATGTTTGGGGGACCTGTAAGTCATATATGGATGGATTTAACATATGGTCGATAGCATGACTACCTTCTCCACTCGACATTTGGCAATCAGGCTAGTACACCAGTCAGGTTCATGAGTAGGTATGTCCAACATCAAAATTTGTGAATGCTATGGACAGAGAATGAAATATAGGGAATGTATCATGCAAATTAGGGTCTATTGAACACCTTCTCATGGTTAATCCAGCTAAATTTCCACGCAGGTGCAGAGAATGGTTTTGAAACTGAAAAGAGGTTATCAATATTGAGAGTTTAAGTATTGTAACATGATCCAATGGATGAAATTTCCACACAGAGCCCGAAGAAAAAGCCTGGAGGACTCATATGCAGAATTGAGCCCAACAACATTGAATGGATTTCCCAATTTCCTCTGACAACAAGGTTAATGAAAAATGATGGATGGTTTATATTTTGTGAAAGGTTACAGGGTTATAACCTTCAGGCGACAAAGGCATTTATAAAAAATTACAAAGAAGGAGTGGTCGATTTCAAGGATTTCAAAATTGTGGTAAATGAGCAGGTTGTTGCAGAAGTCACAGGTGTCATTATTGAAGGCGAACAATGGTTCAAACAGAAAGACTTTGAAGGATATGATGGCAAGTTCATGTTACCAGGGTTTGAAAGTTTAAACTGGAGTAGTGGCATGCACATAAGCAAAATAAAACCCAATTGGCAAATTCCACTCGAGGTAATCCAAAATTACATTACCTGTGATGGTCAGTTTGATAAAGTTTTGAGATGCCATGTTAGGTTATTAATGCATTTACAGGGAAGAAAGAAGTTAAATCTTCCATATTATTTGTGGAGGAATCTGCAAAAAAATGGTTTTATCAATTCAAAAATGGCCAAAGAACACCGACCATTCTATCTTTCACCAAGGGCTTATCAAATTGTTGATTTTACACCATTTGAAGCAAATAGGAAAACATTGGGACACGTTTATTCATGAACAAGGGTTTGAGACCAAAGAGAAGAAGAAATCCACTAAGAAGAAAAGTCAAGAAAGTAGATCGTCAGATGGGCAAGCATAGTTTGAAAATTCTGGAAAAAAGAAAGATAATGTTCAAACCCTACTGAGCATTGATGAAGATAAACCAATAAACAACGTAAGTGCAGAAAATATGGATTTGGGGCTGAGGATCAGAGCTAGAGCTAAAGTGGCCACAGAGATTAGATTGTTAAAACAACCTATAAGAGAAAATCAAATTGTGTCGGTGAATGAGTATGATGATGAGATGAATATACAGGAGAAAGATACTCTTGTAACTGAAGGTGAGGGTTCCATTGATATATAGATACATGTAGGGAAAATACTTGAAATATTTGTGGAAAATAAACAAAGGCATATAAAAAATCAAGCTTCAAGCTCTGGCATACAGAAGGATAATATTGTAATGGATGCAGAGGAAATTAAAAGAGTCCCAGAATTGGATTTGGTAAGGAGATCCTTGCAATCCTATAAAGAGCAATGTCGTTACTTGCACAGTATTAATGAAAGTTTGATGATATCGAACAAAAGACTGCGAGAGGACCTGGAGCAGAGGGATATTGATTATGAGAAGCTAGCAGTGATTGCCAAGGACACTTTGCAGAAAAAGAAAGTTATGAACGAGGAATGCAACCAGATGAAGGCCTTGCTAGACCAGTTGAAGGGGCGAGAGCGCAATGAAGATGCAGAATTTGCTAGGTTACAACGAAGATCACAAGTTTTAAATGAAATGGCTGATTTAGCTGAGTCATCAAGAAGTCTTTAGTCTGTCTTCTACAATTAAGAGATAAGATGTCTTATGTGGCAAGTTGTTATGATAAGGTTTGTGTTATACCTCTATGTTCCACAGTGTCGCATCCCCATCACAAAACAAGTTGACGACACTTTCCCTACTGTTTTAAACCATCCAGAAGAGACAGATGATGAGTCAACCTTAAAGGTGAATCCACCCTGGCAAGTTTTTACCCACCTTAGACTTTATTTACACACACTACCACGCCTTGCTAGTTTTCCAAAACGCGGTACTAGACACTACCGCGTTCTGCTATTTCCCCAAAGCGCGGCAGTGCCGCGTTCTGCAGTCTTTGCAAAACGCGGTACTCTTTTAATAGCTTCTTTCCCTTGGCTTGTGGGATTTTGGATTTTCGAAGATAATGGAAGATTGGGGTCCTTGATTCGATCTCAACTCATCTCCTTCGATTAGAAACCCTGATCCACTTATCTCTCCTTAGATCCACCCATCTCTCTTGTTGGTTAACCTCACCATTCACTATAAAAGAGAGGTACTCCATTGGGAAAGGGGAGGACTCTTGAGAGTACCAAACTTATGGTCTTGCAGCATTGTGGAGATAGCTAGAGGAGAAGACACTTGGAGTTGAAGGATTGGCTTGGAAATCAAGCACCTTTTGTAAGTATTCTTCAAGTTGTAATGGAATAACTTGTCTTGTTTTCCCAAATCATTTGTGTTAATCTTGTTTTAATGATATGATTTGTATCTTTCATAGATTTAGATCCTAACTCATGTTTCAGGTTGCTAGAGAATAGTACATTCTTGTGTCTTGGTTCCATTTTGACAGGTTCACTTGTGAAGGCTTGGAGCTTGGAGCAAATACCAAAAACAAGCGTCTGGATAGAAGGTCAGTTAAACTCCTTCTACTCTCTTTAGCATTTTAATCCTGAGATGTTCGTTAGATCTAGGGATTCAAGGTAGCATTTGTTTTGACTTGTTTCTTGCTTTAGAGTTAGTTTAAAGTTTGCTTTAAAGTTAAGAGAGTTTTGGCTTGTCCGTAGGACAAAATTCTACATAACAAGAATGGCGACTCCGCTGGGTTTGATTACTGCTTGATTGATTTAATTCACAATCATTTATCTTTGAATTGTGATTTTTTGTTGCACTTCAAACCAGTTTGAATCTTGGTCCTTTTTGACCCTTATTCACCCCTCCTCGCAGTATTTATCTCCGTGTTTAATCACTGAGTCTCCTGGGTTAGCAACAACCCTGAAAATTTTATTTTTTCTTCTCAAGTTGCGCTCTTTCTTTCCCTTGCCACAGTACCGCGCCCTCATAACTACTTCCAGCGCAGTAGTACCGCGCCCTCTGCCTTAGTACCAGAGTGGTACTGTCACAGTGCCACGCTTCAGCCAGACCATCACCCGCGGTAGTGTCTGCAAGTGTTTAAATTTTTTTATTTTTTATTTTTTATCTCTGCTTGGTTTCCTGAGTTTCTCTCTGCCTTAGGTAGTCTTTACTGTTGCCTGTTAGCATCCTGGTTAATTTCCAGTCTGCATGGTGTGCTTATTACCCAGTTTGTGAGCTTGATTGTTGATTGAATTCGTGGCACTTTTGACATATTGGTCATTTTTCAGTCTGATTGCATTGACTTGATTTTTTCACCACAACCAACTCAACACCACTGTTCTCTGTTACTGAATACTATAGTTTTTACAGTCATATCATCATTATCATTTTCAGTAAATTAAAAAGATCATTAGTTGAGAGCAATTTTGTTGTTTAAATTGAAAAAGTCTAGTGGTATTTTGCATAGGGAAATGAACCATTGATTTTGCCATAGAAATTCTAATTGTAGAAGCATTGTAGATTGTAAAATCAGTGCATTGAAAAGAGTGTTTACTTCAGTTTGGATTTGTTTATAAATCGAAAAGAAAAGAAAAATCTTTTACCATTGATTGCTTGTGAAAATTTTCATGCATATTTGATCGAAGAACCTCTATCTTTACCTTAGCTAGATTTCATCGAAGACAAAGGCTTATTTGTGATTCATTCTCATTTGCATGGTTTGAGTCGTCATAACACCATCAAGTTTCACGTCCACTACCCGATTGAGTAAGACAGCCACTAAAATTAATCACCCTAATTAAACCAACTTTAACCTCACTTGAGGAAATCAAAAGAATTTGGTAGTTAGGTAGGACACCGGGGATAGGAATCAAAATAATTCCCCCTTGTCATTTTCATCTGAGACATAGTCGTTGTCTTTAGGGAACTAAAATCCTCTAGTACTTATTGACACGGTCACAGCTAGTTTGTGGAGGGGCCTCCTGACTGTTTCCAACTTTCAGGGGTTAAACGGCCGCGAGATTGAGAACCGGACAGACTCTGTGGAATACCGCACTCCACTTATCCCTAATGCAACATCGATCGCTGTCTTCTTTGGAAGGCTGAAGTGCCCAAAACCTTTTCCGACGTGTCATGAACGAGGTGGCTTAGTATCTATTCTACTAGGGATCTTTTACCCAGGATCCCTTTCGGTAGAGGGATATCCTTCTTATATCGATCTCTCATGTTGTATTGTTTGACTTGGATTTCATCACCTTGCGAAGGATACAGCCTGTTGAGGTCTCCAGCTCTTAGTTAGGAGTTTGCTTGCTATCTCATCTTTGTAGAGGGTCATTTTTTATTTATAGGGACTGCTTGTTGGCATTCTGGCCATTTTTGTTGATCAGCTCGCTTATTGAGACACCGGTCTCAGTATAGATTTTAGAGCTTGCTTTTTTGGCCTGTGAGCCTTGCTTTTTCTAGCTCCTCTTCTGCACACTCGGTTGCATTAGAGTTTTTGAGTTCTTTGTTTACGATACTGCCCCCGATTTTCATTTTCCTATCATCATGTCAGATCTACCACGAAGATCACGAAGACAACAGGGCCAAAGCCCTCCACCACCACCACCGCCACGGACTACTGGTCCGCCTGCATCACGCATTCCTGCTCCTCCTGGCCACGATGTTGGTCGAGGCAACATTCCACTGCCGATACATACAACATCTTCAGTTACGCCTGTAACTGCCACACACAGCACAGTCTCAGGATCTATTACAGCTTCTGCAACCACTAGCACGTCTGAGACTTCCACTGTCACCTCACCCACTGTCATTCCAAATTTATTTATTACAGTGGACACAGTTACCGCAACTGAACCTAGTACAACCCAGAGTACTAGAACAGAGGTCATCCTTCTACCGGATGCCAACACTTTCCGTCCATCAGACACCTTTCACAATGATACAGACGAATCTGTTAGCACCATAGAAGGGTCCGACCAGGACATACCTGGCTTGATTTCAGTCCCAGGTGGGTACGTTGAAATCGTTGAAGATACTCGTCTCCCTGACACACCTTTTGAACCTGATTATGGTTTCATCACTTCCCAAGCGGATCTTCCGCCTGTTATCACTACGTCACCCAGTGTTCATCCTCAGGAGACAAGTTCTTCTAGCAACATACCTCGTACTATTACTCTACCCAACCTCCCTCCGGGACATGAAATCATGGCTTCCATCCAGTCTAGTATGGTTAGCCTAGCGAACTCTCCGTTAGCATCGGCACGGTTTAGACGCAGCACAGAGCACATGCTCTCGTCAGTCTCTAGATATCCCCCTAACACTCGTCCTTCTGACTATAGGGATCCCAAAATCCCGTCTAGCACGGAGTTTCGACACTCCTTTGCAGACGGTGCAGGACCTTCAGATGTTACCATACCTAGTTTCCTGCCGGATCCCCAAAACCTTTTCCAGGACATGAACTCGGACCCAGTTTTCGAAGGTCCTCCTACCATTGAACATGTCGAGGACGACGCTAATACCCCTGGGCTAAATTCCCCGCATTTACTGTCATCACCCATATTTGATGCACATTCTATGAGGGATAACCCAGTCTTTTCCCCATCCTCACATGTTCAATATGGACGACCCCCTCCGCAAATAGGTACTTTTGGCGCCGTTGGCCAATCCACGTTATCATATTTGACCAGCGGCGGAAGAACGCTTAGTCTCACTGCTGGATCTTCCGGTTGGACCGGAGGATCACCCTCAGCCACCATTTACACTATCTCAGGAGGTGGACAACCGACTACAGTTGTCCCCAACTCTAGCTACCAAATTCCCCCTGGTGGCCCATCAACCCAACCAGTTGGTGGACAACCTTTTGATGGGAACCCTGTTCCGAGTCAACAACCTCCAACTGGTGGGCCATCAACCCAACCAGTTGGAGGACAACCTTTTGCTAGGAACCCACTTCCCAGTCAACAGCCTCCTCATATAGGGCCATCCAACCTAACTGTTGGCGGACAACCTATTGGCTTGATCCAACAAGCTTCCCAACCAGCAGCGTCTACTCAGTTCGGTATGTACAATCCACCTGGCAGTGAGCAACTTTATTCCGGTGTTCCAACCGGGCCTTACTCTCAACCACCCCTGTCAGGTATGCTTCCTTCTTGGGATCATCAAATCCCACAGAGTGGGGGGTACTCACTTTTTGGAAACTGGAACCAAGCTGGGGGGCAATCTCAGATTCCCCCCAACTTGAATTCTGGCTTCCCTTACCCTTCAGTTGCTACAACTCCATGGAACCCATCATTGCAATTTCCACTCGCTCCTCAAGCAAGAACGAGCCTTCCATGGACACCACCGTCGCAACCACCCCCCAACCCTGCTATGGGAAATCCTCCACTTGCACAGTATAGTGGTAATATCCCTGGAACACAACAATTCCAAGGAACTTTTCCCCAACAAGGAACAGCAACCATTCCTGGGTATCAACAGCCTCAAGGTACTATACCCACTCAGCAGAACACTCACCAACCGGTTGCTTACAATCAACCGGTTAACCAGATGGCTTACCATTCACAGAATTTCCAGCAGTATCCCACGGGAAACTCATATGGGTATAACACACAGCAGTATGCTATGCAGGGCCCTCCAGGGTTCTCGGCACCACATGGTTATTACTCATTCCCGCAGACCAACCGTCAACTTCCCTTTTTGGCCACACTTGATCTACCTGATTTGTCGAGGCTTATCAACGATCCTATATGGCACGAACCTCACTGGCCACCTATCCCAGCCAAACTACCATCGGACATTCCTAAGTTCGATGCCAAGCCCGGGGAAGACCCCAAAAACCACGTGATGACCTTCCATCTTTGGTGTTCATCCAACTCCTTGATGGATGATTCCATCCGACTTCGGCTCTTCCAATGCACGCTCACCGGAACGGCAGCAAAATGGTATATCGAGCTGCCACAACACTCTTTTCGTGATTTCAATACTTTGGCTATGTAGTTTTTGACACATTTCCAGCTTCCCATTAGGTATGAGACTGGAACAGAACTGCTAACTTCACTGCGTCAAACCACTTCCACACACATTTCGGATCACATCCACGAGTGGCGAAGACGTCGTAGGCTAATAAAGGCACCTATTCCGGATCAGCTACTTGCTGATTGGTTTACAAAATCCTTTTTGCCTCCCATATCCATAGATATTGCTATGCGCGGACTGGTTACAGAAGAACAAGCCATCTCGGCAGCACAATACATGGATTTGGTATATACTCAATCCGGTACTTTACATGAACTTCTTCCACATGCCTCCCGCATTCACACTGATCCTACAAAGCCTACCACTGAACCACCCATCGATGGCATCGTTGGTTCAGTCAAGGCTCATCCTGCTACTAACTCGACGGGACAACAAGCTTTTGCTTCCCCCGCTTTTACCCAGGCCGCTTCAAAAGCTTCCACCTCTCCTACTGTCTCCTCCGAAGTGAATGCAGTACAATCTACGTCACAACCATCCGGAGGAAAGAAGAAAAGCAATCATGGTAAACCCAAGAAGAACCAGCAGGAGAACCCCAAGCCACAACCTACCCAGAATGACCAGAAACCACGTCGGAAAGCTAAGTTTCCCTGCTTGATTTGCCAATATGATCATTATACGCGTGACTGTCCCTACAAGGACGAGGTCCATAAGTTCGTTAAAGGATCCTCTCGCCCGGCAGTGCTAACTGACCCTTTCCCCCAACAGCAACAGCAAATGGTTGCCCAAGAATCCCCACAAGGGGGAAACCCGACCAATCCTTCCCGTGGAGAGACGTCCACAAACCGCGAAATCCTAATGACAAGTAATGAGGAGATCAATATCACCACTCGTTCAAAGACGTATGACAATCCTCCAAGTTCAAAAAAACAATCGGATATAGCCAAAGGCAAATCTCCTGTTGAAGATCCGATTCCTCTTCCCCCTCCTAACGGTCATCTCCATGTCGAGAGACCACTTATGGATACAGTGCTACGCCCACCCAAGGGCACCATACGAAAGGCGACATTCAATCCGAATGCGTGAGCTGCCCAAAACTACAACATTGTTGAGGATTTTGCTCAAGCACCTTGCGCTATGTCGACTCTCGAGGTTCTCCAACACTGCCCCACGCAGCGTAGAACCCTACTTTCAGCACTGGGGGAACTGGACCCAGATACTTCAAACTCCATCATGTTTAACTTGGAGCACGCTAAACCTAGGGTTTCTCACCAGTTAGCCTTCCAGGTGCATACAAAAATCTGTGGGAATGTCATCCACCGCACTGTGTTAGATGAGGGTGCTTCCACGTCGATTATGTCTTTAAACTGCTGGAGAGCCTTAGGCTCACCCGAGGTCACAACTTATCCCACTACTCTTAGGGCGTTTGATGGACATGGTTTTCAACCATATGGACTCATTCCCTCAATCGGTGTTGAACTGGGGGGCAAGACAGTATCCGTACACATCGAAGTCGTAGATGCACCTTTGGATTACAATATCCTACTTGGTCGGAACTGGTTCTATGCCATGACTGCCATCGCATCTACAGTCTTCCGGATTGTACAATTTCCTCATGAGGGGAAAATTGTCACTATTGATCAACTGGATTACTGTATCCCAGACTCCCATCCGAACTCCACCAATACCGTCCCGTTATTGGATCAACCTCGGTACCGGTTCCAAGACATAGGTGTTGGTCTCATGAAGGATTCATCCCTCATTGGAGTTATTCCAGAGATGGGAACCCATCTTCAACCAGTCAACATGATTTCATCGCATGTCACCCCTTCCGATGATTCATGGGTGATTCCGAGTCCTACTCAGATCCAAGGCTATGGCAATTCCATGCCTTTGAACAAAAACATTGCAGCATATGACGCGATCCAATCAGCCACAGATTGGGTCGACTGTTCTACTGATCACACAGTGGCACAGCTCTCGACTGAAACTCACCCACCATTTTTTGATCCTCTCAACTTGATTTTTCCCACTGACGAATCAATCATAGAGGTTATGTGCGGTGACGAGCCACCATGGGGATATTTTCATCATCGATCTTCATTCCCCACCATTCAGTCACTTGAGCCTGACACCAAATCCAGTGCTTCACTTGGGATGGTCCAAACCAAGTTCCCCACTTCTCTCGACGAGGTATTCTCCGAAGGCAACTTGGCCAATCTTATGGCAACCACTCCCATCGATATTTCAGTGAAACCTGGTATCGTGGAAAACGTACACATTGGCAAAACATGTACTCCTCTCGAAACGGAGTTCTATAATGCCTACTTTAAAACTTTCCGCGATGTTTTTGCTTGGATTTATGAAGAGATGCCAGGAATTGACCCCTCAATTGTGGTCCACGAAATTCCAACTTTCCCTGGCGCCCGACCTGTTCGGAAAAAGCTTCGACCCGTTCATCCTCGTAAGGCAGCCGCCATTAAAGCAGAAGTTGAAAAACTTTTGCGTGCTGGTTTTATCTATCCTCTCCCATTGACAGAATGGGTATCGAACATCGTTCCCATAGCCAAGAAACAGGGAACGATTAGAGTCTGTGTTGATTACCGTGATTTGAACAAGGCCTGTCCCAAGGACAACTACCCAACTCCGTTTATCGACCAGATCATCGATAACTGTGCCGGAAGTGTTATCTTTTCATTTATGGATGGCTTCTCTGGCTATAATCAGATCGATATCCTCCCAGTCGACCAGCACAAAACGGCCTTTATCTGCCCTTGGGGGATCTTTGCATATCGAAAGTTACCTTTTGGCCTGAAAAATGTCGGGGCAACTTTCCAATGGGCGATGTCCTACGCATTCCATGACATCAAACATATCGTAGAGCCATATCTTGATGACCTTCCCGCTCATTCTCGAACTCGGGAAGAACATCCAGACCACTTAAGTGCCATTTTCGAAAGGTGTCGGCGCTACAATATACGTTTGAACCCGCATAAGTGCGTCTTCTGTGTAGAAGCCGGAAAACTGTTGGGATTCATAGTCTCCAAAGACGGGACACGTCTAGATCCCGCAAAGGTAGCAGCTATCATAGCCCTGCCTTCACCTACCAATATTCCAGAACTTCAATGTTTGCAAGGGCATGCAAACTTTCTACGCCGTTTTATCTGCAATCTGTCAGAGATAACAAAAGGCTACATGCGGCTTCTCAAGAAGAATGTTCCCTTCATATGGGATGACGAAGCCCAATGCTCCTTTGACAATTTAAAGGCATCCTTAACCAAAGATCATGTGATTCAACCCCCCAACTACACACAGGACTACATCCTTTATCTCACAGCCTCGATTTCCACCATTGGTATGGTGTTAGTCAGGAAGATCACAACGGCATAGAACATGTGGTGTATTATCTTAGCAAGAGTCTTCTCGACTCTGAAACTTGCTACTCACATGTTGAAAAGCTGGCTCTGGCAACAGTATTTGCTGTCCAGAGATTCCGTCATTACATCTTACTCCGTCGGACCATCGTCATCGCCGATTTCAATCCAATGTACTATATCCTCACACGACAAGTGCTTGGGGGAAAGTACTCCCGTTGGATTGTCATCCTCCAAGAGTTTGACTTTGAATTTGTCAAAGCCAAGTCTAAGAAATCTCTGGTCTTCGCTGAGTTAATTTGTAACCTGCCCCGTGCTACTGAGCAATCCGAGCCCATTGATTCTCTTCCCGATGAATCATTGTTCCTCATTAGCACGTCTGATCCGTGGTATGGGGATATTCTCTTATATCTCCAAACCCAACACTTCCGTCCCGATCTCACCCGCGATGAACGGCGACGTATCAGACATCACGCAAAATACTACCTTATAGTGAACGATACTCTGTATCGACGTGGTGTCGACACTGTCCTTCGACGCTGTTTGACCTTAGATGAGGCGGAACGCGTTCTCAACGACTGCCACGCTGGAGCATGTGGTGGTCACCTCTCTGGGATGGCTACGGCCCAGAAAATACTGCGAGCGGGATACTTCTGGCCCTCAATTTTCAAAGACTGCATTGAAACAGTCAAGAAGTGTCCGCCATGTCAATTCTTTCATAGCAAAGCATGCTTGCATCCTGCTCCACTCCATCCTGTCATTGCCGTCGGCCCCTTCTCCAAATGGGGCATCGATTTTATGCACTGTAATCCCACTTCAGCCGGGGGGCATAGCTATGTCATAGTAGCTGTCGACTATTTTACAAAATGGGCTGAAGCGATGCCTACATATGCTGAAGACGGCAAAACAGCAGTGCAGTTCATATTCAATCATATCATAGCTAGATTCGGTGTCCCACAGTCTATTGTAACCGATGATGGTTCCCATTTCAGGAACCATATGATCGAAGAACTAAGTTCCAAACTGGGTTTTCGCCATGAAAACTCAACCCTGTATTACCCACAAGCTAATGGCCAAGTTGAAGCCATTAATAAAGTCCTGAAATGAATGATTCAGCGCATTGTGGGTACCCAAAAATCCAATTGGCACTCAGCTCTGTTCTCAGCACTGTGGGCATACCGAACCTCAGTGAAAAGTGCTACTGGGTTTACACCATTTCAATTGGTGTACGGCCTAGAAGCCATTCTCCCAATTGAATGTGAAATTCCATCACTCAAGATAGCCATAGAGCTACTTCCACACACTACTTCCAAAGAAGAACAGTTTCTATACCTATCCAAGCTAGATGAAACCCGCCGCGACGCCGCTTTGGCTAATGAAGCTCACAAAAAACGCGTCAAAGCTCAATACGACAAATCCGTTCAACCTCGGATCTTCAATGAAGGTGACCTCGTACTTACATATGATTAGATGCACGATAAGCTTGGAAAAGGTAAACTTGAATCTATGTGGTACGGCCCCTTCATTGTAAAATGCGTCTTAGAAAAAGGAGCCTATGAACTAGTCGATTGTGATGGTACGCCATTGGCACGGCCCCGCAACGGGCTATATCTCAAGCGTTTCTACGCGTGAGATTACCCTACGCGGGTTACTTCTTGTACATAATGTACTTAGTTTGCTTTTTTCTTTCTTTTTAGTGTGCGCGTGGACCTCATGTATCTACTCTTACTTTGACTCGTGTCTTTATGCGCAGATGTCAGCCTACTTTGGGTTCGCCGACGGTGCAAGCCGACATACCCGGAATCTCGCTTCCGCAGCATGGGTGATCTATTCCCCCACTGGCGAGTTAATTTCTTCAGGAGCCAATTGTTTAGGACCCGCAACCAACAATATCGCGGAGTACCATGCAGTCATTGGTCTCTTGACAGAGGTTGCTTCACTCGGGATTGACTCCTTATCGGTCTTTTTAGACTCCCAACCCGTGGTTTCTCATCTAAACCGTGTTTGCATAGTTCGCGATCCTACATTACTTCGTTTATTTCGAAGAGTACGCCTCTTGGAACGGTCATTTGATTTTATCACATATCAACACATACCGAGAGAATTCAATTGTATTGTCGATTCATTGGCTAATTACATTTTGGATTGGCATCTTGCCCATACATAAAAACATCATAAAAAATAAAATGCACAAGTCATTGTAAATATTTAGATCATAAAATAGGTCCATATCACTGTATATAAGAGTGTTTTTTCAAAAATACATAAAGTTTGTGTCAAAGACAAAATTGGGGATCAAATCCCATATACAAAAAAATGGCCCTCAAAGCCTACATATCGCATACATGCCACAAAAAGATCAAAGGACCATCTATGGAGACTTAGGAGACCTATCATGTCCCTCATCGGACTCCTCCCGCTGCTGGTGGTAACACACCACAGCTCGAACCACCCTGCGAAGAAGTCGACTGATACGACCAGGAACACCCACAGTATGCCGCTGGAGGTGGTAAGGGACGTCATCCATCCGCATAGCAGGGATACCATGGGTCAATCCCTGCAGGTTCCTCTCAATGTCCCGGATGCCTCCTGCCTCGTCTTCATCTTTCTCTTCGTCAGGAGCAGCTTGACGATCCACACCGCCACGACGTAGTGGAGAGTATCCAGCTGGCCTCTGTGGTCCACGGTCTGCAACATCCATGCGAATATACATTAGGCGTCTTTTACACATTCTAAAAAAGCAATAAAAATTAAATATTCAAAAAAAAAAAATACATATCCATGAAGGTCATACCAGAGTTGTCCCAGTCATCATCCTCCGGCAATGCCAAGTCGATATCCTCACAGAAATCTACCCCTGAATAGGGATATTCATCAATCGTGACTATCTGCTCCTCTAGCCAAGAGAAAAAGTCCTCTCCAAAGGCTAGCCGCTGAGGTCCCCTGAGGCGTCCAACATAGTCACTCCATCGAGCCATCCATGGCTCAATAGGTGGACGAGGGGGCATAGATATCTGCGGACGCAGTAATGGCACCCTTGCCAAAAAGAAAGTGACCAGGATGCTCCCATAGCCAAACTGGGTATTTTTCCCAGTCCTACACTTGTGCACTTGTTCCTTCAGATTGGACAACACTGCATCACACCAGTTGAAAACTGTTCCTCCCATGCACTCTGCTACGAGATTCACCTGCGTGCGGGATGCCTGATGTGGACTCACGCTTCCTGCTGCACGCGTGATAGTGAAAAGCACGGTTTTTACAGGAAGATTTATGACCTCTTTTATGGCCACCTTCCCACTCTTCTTACTCGACCCCGCCTGGCAATATCGAGCAATCAAATCATCTGTGCTTGATTCTGAAGCTGTGTACCCGGTAAAGTTCGCACGAGCCCCTCTTTTCGAGAGACCCGTGAGGAAATAAATATCCTCGAGTTGGATTTCAAGCACATGCTCTCCCACTCGGAAAGCTTGAATGTCAGTGTCCCACAATTGGATAAGGTGAGTAAGGAGCTTAGGTTGCCGGCGGATCCGTTTGATCTTGAAAAACTTTAGCAAACCACATTCTCGCAATGCGGTCACGGTTGGTAAGTCATTTTCGGCTGCAAAATCATCCGCTTCGTGCTCTCTCTCTTTCCAGCTTACCATTTTGCTCCGAATAAGTTGCAAATCCCTGCAAAAGGGAAAACAAAACAATTAGTAACTATTTAACAATTAGTAAATTTGATTTTTTGAACTTGAAATTCGCCTGTGCTGCGCCTGGAGGACACACTGCCGCGCGGCAGTCAACACTACCGCGCCTCAGTTTGGGGATATAGCGCGGTACTGTTCAACAGTACCGCGTCTTTCGTTAGGGCCCCCACGCGGTAGTGTGGAGGGCGATTCTTGCCCGAAAAGGCTTGCTAAAAATTTAATTTTTTCCTGGTGAAAGCAAAAATTTCTTACATGAAATGAAAGAGGGGCTCAAGCACTCTTACCTGGCGCAGACGGCGGTTGAAATGGTGTCCTAGAACTCCCGGTATGGATCCTTGAAATCTTGCTCCAAAATGGGTGAAAATGTCTCCTTTGGGTAAAAAACACAAATGAATAGTAATTTCTATTTTTACCATTCCTTATATAGCATTTTTTCACATTTTTTAATTAATTAATTAATTACTATTTCAAATAATTGAAATAAACCCTTGTTCACATTGCTAATGTCCAGTTTTTGAGCATTTATTGACAGGATCCGCGGTAGAAATGAGATACATTCACACCGGTGTTTATTCGTAATTTGACCTTCATTTTGAGCCCACTTTATCTTTTTCGTGCTCTGGATTTAAAACTTGAAAAAGATTCCAAGCGCTTTTACACCCGTGTCGTGCTTGTCAAACTCAAGTAAACGGTGTCGAGTACGGTCAGCTTTACTCATGCTCGTTAAACGATGAGGAAAGTATTATCCTGGTTGTATTTTATTCTTTTTTTTCAGACCATAATAATTTAAAATTTACGAAAAAGACCATAGGAGTCCATAGTTAAGCTCTTTTCAGACTCCTTAAAATTGAAAAGATTGCCAAGTGATCTTGACTTTTTCACACTTGTAAAAGTATTTGAAAGGTCGTCTATTCGGTGATAGGTTACCCCTTTTTCGGCCCGTCTAGACTATTTTACGAGAAAGGTATACCTCGGTCAATCTCGGCTGGGAGAGTTCTCTCGGGAATTGTTTTACACTTTTTCGGGATCGAGGGACTAAATTTTACGAAAAAGTATATTAAGGAGCTTCCTTTAAGTTTTTTAGGCTCTCTAAATATGAAAAACTACCGAGTTTTCCTTCCTTGGACTCGTTAAAATATTAACATCGAAGGACCCACTTTGGGACGAACCCCTCCTTTCTCAGGTTCGTAAAACGTGTGAGATTGGACTCATCCATGAGATGAGCTACACCGAGCATCTGTTATCCTCTTCAAGCTCGTAAAACAAGAAAGAGGTACTCGTCCATCATGTCGGGGAAATATGGGAGAATAAGTCAAGTTTATTTATGGTAGCTTGTCAATCGTTACCTTTGAACATGGCATGTGTCCGTCTCTTGTCTATATTTGGGTATCCGTCTTTCATTGAGTTATAGTCATCATCATGGGTCGTCTCCCTGGCCACAAGTCCACTCATCCGGTGTCTATCCTCTATTTATCAATAATCCCTGCTGCCAAGTCCTGTTACATGCCGTTATATGTTCAAAGGGTTGCATTCTTTCAAGTCATTCATTGTGTCAGGCCTCCGCTGTGTCAGTACATGCTCCATTGCTTCATCATCCTATCATATGTGCCGATTTCGTGTCGACGATGTGGGAATCATCATGGCCCACCTTCGACGAGTCTATTCCTGTCGACACCAAATCACTATCCAGGAATTAGACTTAGAGATCAACCATTAGTACCTTGGTACCTGCATGCCTCAATGGCAGGTTTCCTCGTGTTTGACAGCAGGTTCACATCATTGACCTCTGATCAAGCAATCTCTCGGATGCTCGACATCAACTCATTCATTCACATTTCGTTGAGATGTACTATTGATACCTTGGGAATCATTGTCATTATTGGTGATCTCCCTCGCATTTGTTAACGGTCCACATCATTGACCGGTAATCAAATGGTTTCTACCATGTTCGACTTCAACACCTTGTAATCACATGGTTAGATTCGTATCTTTTTTGCGATCGGGTAGAAGACCCTGGGCGCATCACTGTATCTCGACTGCGTCCAGGCTGCGATGGAGATGTCTCTTGTATTGTCACACAGATCCACTTATTGTATTGGTCGTGGCTGTGTCATTATCGTCTCATGGATCTACGATTGTTCATAGTAGCCATGATCTGTCCACAGTTTACATTATCTCAGTACTCATGGATCTGCAATGTATTGGTCGGCAGCCATGCTTTGAGTCATCTGTTTCCGAGCATGGGAATGCCCGCCTCGGTGGTATATCTAACACTTTGTTTCTATTTCAGCTCAGTGTCGCTCTCCTCGATGCTATCTCTACACATTATATTCGTAAAGTCTTTCGGCCATCAGTCCCTTCTGACCTCACACTTTAGGGGGCATCTGTTATACCTCTATGTTCCACAGTGTCGCATCCCCATCACAAAACAAGTTGACGACACTTTCCCTATTGTTTTAAACCATCCAGAAGAGACAGATGATGAGTCAACCTTGAAGGTGAATCCACCCTGGCAAGTTTTGACCCACCTTAGACTTTATTTACACACACTACCGCGCCTTGCTAGTTTGCCAAAACGCGGTACTAGACACTACCGCGTTCTGTTATTTCCCCAAAGCGCGGCAGTGCCGCGTTCTGCAGTCTTTGCAAAACGCGGTACTCTTTTAATAGCTTCTTTCCCTTGGCTTGTGGGATTTTGGATTTTCGAAGATAATGGAAGATTGGGGTCCTTGATTCGATCTCAACTCATCTCCTTCGATTAGAAACCTTGATCCACTTATCTCTCCTTAGATCCACCCATCTCTCTTGTTGGTTAACCTCACCATTCACTATAAAAGAGAGGTACTCCATTGGGAAAGGGGAGGACTCTTGAGAGTACCAAACTTATGGTCTTGTAGCATTGTGGAGATAGCTAGAGGAGAAGACACTTGGAGTTGAAGGATTGGCTTGGACATCAAGCACCTTTTGTAAGTATTCTTCAAGTTGTAATGGAATAACTTGTCTTGTTTTCCCAAATCATTTGTTTTAATCTTGTTTTAATGATATGATTTGTATCTTTCATAGATTTAGATCCTAACTCATGTTTCAGGTTGCTAGAGAATAGTACATTCTTGTGTCTTGGTTCCATTTTGACAGGTTCACTTGTGAAGGCTTGGAGCTTGGAGCAAATACCAAAAACAAGCGTCTGGATAGAAGGTCAGTTAAACTCCTTCTACTCTCTTTAGCATTTTAATCCTGAGATGTTCGTTAGATCTAGGGATTCAAGGTAGCATTTGTTTTGACTTGTTTCTTGCTTTAGAGTTAGTTTAAAGTCTGCTTTAAAGTTAAGAGAGTTTTGGCTTATCCGTAGGACAAAATTCTATATAATAGTTTGCTTGTTGTAACAATTCGATAGACTTAGACTTTATTCTAAAACAATATTTTATTTTCGGAGCGATCAGATCCAATGTAATAGGATCTAGTAACTATTTTCTATTTTGAACAAATTTTATATAAATAGGACATACACAGAGGTAATAAGGGTTGGAACTGGAGGAACATGATAGAATTTTGATTTTAAGGAGCTGTTTCATGCAGATCTATATGTATTTCTTATGTTAATTTTTGTAGAAGATGACTGTTATGAATTAAAAATATGATCTTTGAGCCATTTCTTTTTCAATTTATGAAGTGTATGCTTTTGGTATTCTATCCATATGTGGTCTAAATTCCATGTTATGATTCTTCCAAACAGTATACAACTATGCCCCCATTATGAAATATATTTGAGATTTTATATTCATAGCCTTAATGTCATAGTGTTTCTTCTGCTTCTATTCATATATTGAGATGTTATACTGTACCTGTCTTTTATTTCCTTTTAAATATTTTACATAGCTTTTTTTTTCTGCTTCCACCAAATAAAACTAAAACAATCATTGTGTAGATGCCTTATTTATACAACTAAAATCTCCTTAAGCTTGATCCCTTGTAGTCTAGGATCAACTTTAGGGATAACATCATTTGGCGCCGTTGCTGGGGATGGGGAAACGAAAGTATATCTTCCCTGGGTGTTGACATTTTTATAGCTGGTTTTGAGAAGTGACAGAATCAGTACATTTGTTTACAGACTACATTCACCTGATAGTCAGAAAGTTACAGTGGCTTCAAAGCTGATTGGTACAAGAGGAAAGCCTACATCTCCTTTACATGAAGGAGTTTTTGATCCAGAAAAGATTATCAGGGAGGCTAGAAGGAAGTTAAATTTTCCATCATCCAGTAACCTTCAGTTTTCCACTAATGATGAACAATTAGGACCTTCCTCTTCAAATCCTGTGGATATTCAAGAAGAAAATAAGCCATATCTATCTCTGAACATCCCAGAGGTGGATGATCTAAATCCAACACAGGTTGGTGAATTCAATGTTTATTCAAACCCGCTATCTGTAAAACATAAACATGTCCCTGAAGAAGTATTTACCCTGAAGTCTTTGACAGTTCCTGAGATTCCTATCACGATCAGAATCTTCATTGTCCTGTTGAAGATAGAAGTACCTTCTCCCCCACAAACTGAACCCCCATCTCCTTCACAGGTAGCCCATTTTTCACATATAGTGCAACCTTTAGCTCTACAACATCATCCAATTGTTATTCAGACATCTCATTCACCAAATATGGATGGTCAACCTCCTGATATGTTTGACTGCATGGTAATAGCAAGATATGCCCCATTAGTTATGCCTAGACCCTGAAATCCTTTTCCTAGTGGGGATTACCAGAAATACTTGCCCAGATTTAATGGCCAAGGTGGTAGGACTGCAGAAGAACACTGGGACAAGTTTTGTAGTTATGCTGATAATTACAACATTGAAGCTAGGGATGTGTGGATGAGAATGTTCATATAGAGTTTGGATGGAGAGGTGAGAAAGTGGTTCAGGGAACTACCAACAAATTCTATAGATACTATGGAGGAATTACACCATGTTTTTATTAGGAAATGGGGAGACACAAAAGATTATCTTTACTATTATACAGAATTTACAACTTTAAAAAGAAAGCCTGATGAAGCTGTTGCAGACTTTTCCAAAAGGTTTAATAAAATGTATAACAAAATTCCCATAGAAATTAAACCTACTGAAACTGCAGCCAAGTTAACTTATGCCAATGCGTTTCATCATCATTTTTCCTTGTGGTTAAGAGAGATAAAAGCAGTGTCATTGATGAACATGCAGGATGCAGCTTTAGAAGTGTTGTCTAACATTTTGGCATCAAATAAGCTCAGAGAAGAGGATGAGTATCAAAAGATAGATTGAAAGGGTAAAAAGGAGATGATGCCCTCTTCTTCTGTTACAAAAGATGCAGATAATAAATATGATGAAATGCATAAGACTATAAAAGAATTGTTTGCAAAGCTTAATAGAATGGAAATGGAGAAGAAAAATCAGAAGAGGCCTGCCTATGATAATGACAATAGAAACCCAAATCAATTTAGGTGCCCTTGTCCTCCCAGATTCATGTCCAAAGAGAGAAGGAACAATGACATTGAAAGGGAGAAGAGAGCGAATGAAGATCAAAAGGTAC
Source organism: Larix kaempferi (assembly GCA_027924585.1). NCBI lineage: Eukaryota > Viridiplantae > Streptophyta > Pinopsida > Pinales > Pinaceae > Larix > Larix kaempferi. The sequence continues at coordinate 15,004,548 of BSBM01000761.1, forward strand.
AACCACCTTTTCAAAACCACTTAATAAGGGAGGATGATCCTTATGAACCAGCATTAGAAGAGAATGAAGAGTCAGACCATGATATTAATCAGCTGGATGATGTATATGCTTCTAAATTTATAACTAGGGATGCTTACTATGTTACAACAAAGATAATTATGAAGAAGGAAGTGTTAAAGAGAAACAATCTGGAATTTGTCTGCAACAACAGCAACAGAAATCATATGGACTTAGGTCTGGGGTAAAACAAGCTGCACCATTCAAAAAGAAGGTGAAATTCGTGCCCACTAAAGAAGCATTGCCTTCTAGAGAACAGCAGGAACCACAAAAAGATAAAAACAACCCTGTTAAATTAGGAGAAGGAGGTAATATGCTTGGTTTTGATTTGGAGCATGAGATAAATAGAATCAAGGTTCCCATCCCTTTAACTGAATTGATAAGGAGCAGATCTTATAAAGAACCTACCATGAAAATCTTGAACTCATCACCTGTTCATGCCTCAAAAGATGTGATAAATTTGCAGGAGAAAGATACCACCATTATCACTGGTTCGAAAGCTTCTGACCATTCTGAAATAAAATCCTGTTATCCCCCGCCCTTTTATATTACACTTACCATACATGACCAGATGTTGCATAATTGTCTTTTGGATTCAGGTGCTTCGCACAATCTTATGCCAAAAGAGGTTATGGAAGCCTTAGGATTATCTGTCACAAAACCCTATCATGACTTATATGCTTTTGATTCCCGATCTGTCAAATGTTTAGGAGTCATAAAAGACCTTGTAGTCAACCTTACTCAGTTGCCCATGAAAAGTGTTCTCATGGATGTTGTAGTGGCTGATATCTCTTCTAAGTTTGGCATGTTGCTGTCAAGATCATGGGATAAAAACATAGGAGGCACTCTCCAAATGGATCTATCATATGCTTCAATTCCTATATTTGGAGGTGAATATAGAAGGTTATACAGAGAGGTGCAGTTGGCATTTATGGTAAGTGATGATAGAAATCCTATGAATCATCCTATTTATACAATACAAGAGGATATGGGTTCATGCATGTTACAGGTAAATGATGATGATGCTGGGGTTTTGCAAGTTTGGAAAGACAGTTCAGTTCAATGTGACACAGAAGAAAAGGAAGGGATTTGGCAGATGTACTTTGATAGGTCATCAAAAAAAGATGAAGCAGGGGCTGGTGTGTTGTTAATTTCTCCTAGAGGTGAGATGATTTCATTAATGTATAAATTGGAATTCCAAACCAAAAATAATACTGCTGAGTATGAAGCACTAATCCTTGGATTGAGGGCAGCAAAAGATATGAATATTCAAATTCTTGCAGTGTTTGGCGACTCCGAATTGATAATTCATTAAGTGAAAAGTATTTATCAGGTAAAGCAATCATTATTGAAAGTTTACAGAAATGAAGTGTGGGATATGATAGATAATTTTTTCTGTGCTTTTAATATAACATATATTCCAAGAGATTGTAATCAGACTGCGGATTCATTGGCATTAGCAGTAGCATATTTACGAATTCCTAAATTGACACACCTAAAGTATCCCATTGATGTGAGGTATAGGCCAGCAGTCCCAGATGATATTAAACATTGGAGGGTTTTCCAAGATGATCAGGAAATAAAAGAGTTTTTAGAATTAACTGAATAGTTTGCAGATGACCAGGTTGACCTAGATGAAGACCTAAATCTGGTTGAAATGTCTACTCATGCAAAATAGTCAATTGCTGATAAAAAATTTATGGATTTAAAGAGCAATTTTATCCCTAAGGGACTTGTTCCATTAGAGAGGCTATTTTCAAAAAATGATACACTGTTGAAAAATAATTTTCAGACCACTGAAGAGAGTGTAATCAGCTGTTATATTGGGTCTGTGGCAGAACCGAGGATGGTTAAGATATCTAAACAATTATTAGAAAAGGACAGAAAAAATACATCATTTTGTTGAAGGCATTTATAGATATTTTTGCATGGTCATATGAGGATCTTAAAACCTATGACACTAATTTTATTCAGCATAAGATCCCATTAAAGCCTAATACTAAGCCTTTTAAACAAAAATTAAGAAGGCTTAATCCAACACTTTTACTAGTCATTGAAAAAGAGGTGAAGAAACTACTGGATGCCAAGATTATTGTTCCTCTTAGTTACTCCTCTTGGGTAGCCAACCTTGTTCCAGTATGCAAGAAAAATGGGGAAATAAGGTTATGTGTATATTTTCGAAATTTAAACAGATCATGCCTTAAAGATAACTATTCATTGCCTAAGATAGATCAGATTTTGCAGAGAGTGGTTTGTGCAGAAAGAATATTGATGATTGATGGTTTCTCTGGTTATAACCATATTGCAGTTCATCCGTAGAATAGAGAGAAAACAACTTTTACAACCCCCTGGGGTACATTCATATATGACAAAATGCCTTTTGGGATAATGAATGCAGTTGCCACGTTTCAAAGGGCAACGGACATAGAATTCGTAGGTGAGAATGAAAAGTTTGTGGTCATTTATCAAGATGATATCACGGTCTTTTCTAAATCTGATGAAGAGCATTTGAAACATCTGAGGCAAACTTTTATGAAATGGAGAAGATTTGGGCTGTCATTGAACCCAAAAAAGTCACTTTGCTATGACAGAAGGTAAGTTATTGGGTCACATAGTTTCTGCAGATGGGATTAAAATAGACCCTGAGAGAGTGAAAGCTATTTTAAAGATTGCTATTCCTAGATATAAAAAAGAAATCCAGTCTTTCATAGGAAAAATCAATTTTTTGAGGTGGTTTATTCCTAACTTTGATGTAACTATTAAGTATATTACTGATATGCTTAAGAGGGACAGGGAGGTAATATGGTCTTAGCAAGCCAAACAATCATTTTAAAATATCAAAAATCACTGATAGAAGCACCAGTGTTGGCAACCCCTGATTACACCAAAGCTTTGCAATATTTTCATTTGCATCAAAAGAAACAATTGCTGCTGTCTTGTTGCAAAACGATTCTGAGGGATTAGAGTAGCCCATATCCTTCTTTAGTAAAACATTAAGGGATTCAGAGTTGAAATATAATAGTATGGAGAAACAGGTCTATGCTTTGGTAAAGGCACTTAAATTTTTTAGAATATATGTACTCCATTCTAATGTTTTAGCCTATGTGCCTAATTCTGTTGTTAAGGAAATCCTAGTACAGCCGGACAGTGAAGGAAAAAGGGGAAGATAGATTGAAAAAGTGATGGAATATGATGTGGAGATCAAGCCCACTAAATTGGTGAAAGGGCAGGGCCTAGCAAAGCTTCTCTCAGAATCAAATTGTCAAATACTGGATTTGCATATGATGGCAGAAGGTGCAGAAGAGGTCGAAGAACAAGTCTACAGCAGCAGGTATGATGACAGCCCTTGGTATGTTGAAATTGTATATTTCCTGTTAGATTTACAGTGTCCCCAGGAGTTAAGTAAAAATGAATGCTGATCAATAAAATTGAAAGCTCTCAAATATGTGTTGATTGATCAAGTATTGTACTGGAAGGATCCTGGAGGGATACTTCTGAGATGTTTGGATAAATCATAAGAAAATAATGTCATTGAGGAGATGCATGCTGGTGTGTGTGGTGGACACAAATACTGAAAGGCCACATCCTTCAAAATATTAAGAAAAGGGTATTACTAGCCCACTCTTTTCTCATATGTGTACCAACAGATTAGGGCTTGTGAAAAATGTCAGAAGTTTGCAGGTAAACATCAGTTACAGCCATTAGTCTTGAAACATATTTCAATAAATGCTCCTTTCCAACAGTGGGGTCTGGATTTTATAGGTGAAATTCATCCTCTGTCTAGTGGCCAACATAGATGGATCTTAACTGCAACAGATTTTTTCACGAAATGGGTAGAAGCAATCCCAACCAGAAGAGCCACAGACCAAATTATCATTAATTTCCTGCAAGAAAATATTCTCAGTAGATTTGGGTGCCCTAGAAAACTCCTTATTGATAATGCCCCTGCGTTCAAATCCAAAAAGATGATAAAATTTGCTGAAGACCATAACATTTCCTTGAGACAATCTACACCCTATTATCTCCAGGGAAATGGACTAGCAGAGTCCAACAATAAAATCATTATAAACACTATCAAGAAGATGTTATCAGAGAATAAGAAAAATTGGGATACTAAATTAAATTTGCATTATGGGCAGACAAAGTTACTTTAAAGAAAACTATCAGAACCACTCCATTTCAAATAGTGTATGGAACTGAAGCAATATTCCCAATTCAATTGATGACTCCAGTAATTAAGTTTGTGCAAGAGGCTGAAGAAGAACTAGAAATAAAGAAAAGGAGAATATTTTAGATAATTTAGTTACAGCAAGAAAGGGAAGCTCTCATGGACAAAGTTGAAATACATAGAAATAGGATGAAAGAAAGCTTTGATAAAAAGGTAAAAAAGAATATGTTTGAATTGGGTGATCAAGTGTTGAGATGGGATGCCAGATATGAGGATAAAGGAAAACATGGTAAGTTTGATGCTCTGTGGTTTGGACCATTCATAGTGATGAAAATTTTGGGAAACAACACCTTTGTTCTACAAACTTTGGGAGGTAATGAGATTCCAGGTCCAGTTAATGGATTCTTTTAAAAGTTGTTTCATACTAGATTGAGATGACAGGTTTTTGTATATATTCATTGTACATATTAGTTCAAATAAGTTCAGTAGACTCCAGCCCAATAAGACAAGTTTCAGAAGGAACAGGTCATAATGTTCTTAAGATCTTACAAAGAAGACCTTATCCCCAGATGAAGCTAGATGTTATCTCTAGGATTGTTCCTAAGATTTACTTAGCCTTTACTTATTCTCTGTATATCTTTTCTATCAGTCTAGCCTTTGCTTTTCCCATTCCTTAAACATTTTTTTGCCATTAGTTATCTTTTTCATAATTAAATTAAGATTTGGCTCTAGTTCGTACTTTTTATTTCAAAATAAATTTCATTTTCTTGCATTAACAAACATTACAAATGCTTGTGAAGCTCTAAATATCATAATTTTAATTTAAAATGGCGAACTGACAGATTCTGCTGTAATTTCAAATTTGAGAATGCTGTCAATTTCTGAAAAATGTTGTCAGTTTCGAATTTCAAATTATGATTTAATAGGGTTGTAAATGCTTGTAATTTTAATTCGTTGCAATCATGATTCGAAATGTTTGGGGGACCTGTAAGACAAATATGCATGAATTTAACATATGGTTGACAGCATGACTACCTTCTCCACTCGACATTTGACAATCAGGCCAGTACATCGGTCAGGGTCATGAGTAGGTCTGTCCAGCATCGAAATTGGTGAATGCTATGGACAAAGAATGTAATATCGGGAATCTATCATGCAAATTAGGGTAAATTGAACATTGGTTCATGGTTAATCCATCTAAATTTCCACACAGGTGCAGAGAAGGGTTTCGAAACTGAAAAGAGGTTATCAGTATTGAGAGTTTAAGTATTGTAACAGGATCCAATGGATGAAATTTCCACGCAGAGCCCGAAGAAAAAGCCTTGAGGACTCATATGCAGAATTGATCCCAACAACATTGAATGGATTTCCCAATTATAACCTGGATGGTTTATATTTTGTGAAAGGTTAGAAAGTTATAACCTTCAGGCGACAAAGGAATTTATAAAAAATTACAAAGAAGGAGTGGTCGATTTCAAGGATTTCAAAATTGTGGTAAATGAGTAGGTTGTTGCAGAAGTCACAGGTGTCATTGCTGAACGCGAACAATGGTTCAAACAACAAGACTTTGAAAGAAATTATGGCGAGTTCATGTTACCAGGGTTTGAAAGTTTAAATTGGAGTAGTGGCATGCACATAAGAAAAAGAAAACCTAATTGGAAAATTCCACTCGAGGTAATAAAAAATTACATTACTTGTGATGGTCAGTTTGATAAAGTTTTGAGATGCAATGTTAGGTTATTAATGCATTTACAGGGAAGAAAGAAGTTCAATCTTCCATATTATTTGTGGAGGAATCTGCAAAAAATGGTTTTATCAATTCAAAAACGACCAAAGCACACACACCGTTCTATATTTCACCAAGGCCTTATCAAATTGTTGATTTTACACCATTTGAAGCAAATAGGAAAAGATTGTGACCAGTTTATTCGTGAACAAGGGTTTGAGATGAAAGAGAAGAAGAAATCCACTAATAAGAAAAGTCAAGAAAGTAGATCGTTAGATTGGCAAGCACAGTTTGAAAATTTTGGAAGAAAGAAGGATATTGTTCAAACCCTGCTGAACATTGATGAACATAAACCAATAAACAACATAAGTGTAGAAAATATGGATTTGGGGCCGACCAGAGCTAGAGCTAAAGTGGCTGCACAGATTAGATTGTTAAAACAACCTGTAGGAGAACATCAAATTGTGCCGGTGAATGAGTCTGATGATGAGATGAATATACAGGAGAAAGATACTCTTGTAGCTTAAGGTGAGGGTTTCATTGATATACAGATACATGTAGGGCAAATACCTGAAATATTTGTGAAAAATAAACAAAGGCATATAAAAAATAAAGCTTCAAGCTATGGCATATAGAAGGATAATATTGTAATGGATGCAGAGAAAATTAAAAGAGTCCTGAAATTGGATTTGGTAAGGAGATCCTTGCAATCCTATAAAGAGCAGTGTCATTACTTGCACAGTATTAATGAAAGTTTGATGATATCAAACAAAAGACTGCGAGAGGACCTGGAGCAGAGGGATATTGATTATGAGAAGCTAGCAGTGATTGCCAAGGACACTTTACAGAAAAAGAAAGTTATGAACGAGGAATGCAAGCAAATGAAGGCCTATCTAGACCAGTTGAAGGGGCGAGAGCACAATGAAGATGCAGAATTTGCGAGGTTACAATGAACATCACAAGTTTTAAATGAAATGGTTGATTTAGCTGAGTCATCAAGAAGTCTTTAGTCTATCTTCTACAATTAAGAGATAACATGTCTTAGGTGGAAAGTTGTTATGATTAGGTTTGCTTGTTGTAACAATTCGATAGACTTAGACTTTATTCTAAAACTCTATTTTATTTTTGGAGCGATCAGATCCAATGTAATAGGATCTAGTAACTGTTTTCTATTTTGAACAAATTTTGTATAAATAGGACATAGACAAAGGTAATAAGGGTTGGAACTAGAGGAACATGATAGAAGTTTGATTTTAAGGAGATGTTTCATGCAGATCTGTATGTATTTCTTATGTTAATTTTTGCAGAAGATGATTGTTATGAATTAAAAGTATGATCTTTGAGACATTTCTTTTTCAATTTATGAAGTGTATGCTTTTGGTATTTTGTCCATATGTGGTCTAAATTCCATGTTATGATTCTTCCAAACAATATATAAATATGCTCCCATCATGAAATATATTAGAGCTTTAATATTCATAGCCTTAAGATCATAGTCTTTCTTCTGCTTCTATTCATATATTGAGATGTTATACTGTACTTGTCTTTTATTTCCTTTTAAATATTTTACATAGCTTTGTTTTCTGCTTCGACCAAATAAAACTCAAACAATCATTGTGTAGATGCCTTATTCCTACAACTAAGATCTCCTTAAGCTTGATCGCCTGTAGTCTAGGATCAACTTTAGGGATAACATCATTTGGCGCCATTGCCGGGGACGGAGAAACGAAAGTATATCTTCCCTGGGTGTTGACATTTTTATAGTTGGTTTTGAGAGGTGACATAATCAATACATTTGTTTACAGACTACATTCACATGATAGTCAGAAAGTTACAGTGGCTTCAAAGCCGATTGGTACAAGAGGGAATCCTACATCTCCTTTACATGAAGGAGTTTTTGATCCAGAAAAGATTATTAGGGAGGCTAGAAGGAAGTTAAATTTTCCATCATCCAGTAACCTTCAGTTTTACACTAATGATGCACAATTAGGACCTTCCTCTTCAAATCCTGTGGATATTCAAGAAGAAAATAAGCCATATCCATCTCTGAACATCCCAGAGGTGGATGATCTAAATCCAACATAGGTTGGTGAATTCAATGTTTATTCAAACCCTCTATCTGTAAAACATAAACATGTCCATGAAGAAGTCTTTACCCTGAAGTCTTTGACAGTTCCTGAGATTCCTCTCACGAGCAGAATCTTCATTGTCTAGTTGAAGATAGAAGTACCTTCTCCCCACAAACTGAACCCCCATCTCCTTCACAGGTAGCCCATTTTTCACATATAGGGAAACCTTCAGCTCTAGAGCATCAGCCAATTGTTATTCAGACATATCATTCACCAAATATGGCTGGTCAACCTCCTGATATGTTTGACCGCATGGTAACAACAAGATATGCCCCATTAGTTATGCCTAGACCCTTAAATCCTTTGCCTGGTGGGGATTACCAGAAATACTTGCCCAAATTTGATGGCCAAGGTGGAAGGACTGCAGAAGAACACTGGGACAAGTTTTGTAGTTATGCTGATAATTACAACATTGAAGCTAGGGATGTGTGGATGAGAATGTTCGTACAGAGTTTGGATGGAGAGGTGAGAAAGTGGTTCAGGGAACTACCAACAAATTCTATATATACTATGGAGGAATTACACCATGTTTTTATCAGGCAGTGGGGAGACACAAAAGATTATCTTTACTATTATACAGAATTTACAGCTTTAGAAAGAAAGCCTGATGAAGTTGTTGCAGACTTTTCCAAAAGGTTTAATAAAATGTATAACAAAATTCCCATAGAAATTAAACCTACTAAAACTGCATCCAAGTTAACTTATGCCAATGCCTTTGATCATCCATTTTCCTTGTGGTTAAGAGAGAGAAAAGCAGTGTCATTGATGAACATGAAGGATGCAGCTTTAGAAGCCGAGTCTAACATTTTGGCATCAAATAAGCTCAAAGAAGAGGATGAGTATCAAAAGACAGATCGAAAGGGTAAAAAGGAGATGATGCCCTCTTCTTCTGTTACAAAAGATGCAAATAATAAATATGATGAAATGCATAAGACTATAAAAGAATTGTCTGCAAAGCTTAATAGAGTGGAAATGGAGAAGAAAAATCAGAAGAGGCCTACCTATGATAATGACAACTGGAAACCCAAATCAATTTAGGCGCCCTTATCCTCCCAGATTCATGTCCAAAGAGAGAAGGAACAATGACATTGAAAGGGAGAAGAGAGAGAATGAAGATCAAAAGGTACAACCACCTTTTCAGAATAACTTAATAAGGGAGGACGATCCTAATGAAACAACATTAGAAGAGAATGAAGAGTCAGACCATGATATTAATCAGCTGGATGATGTATATGCTTCTAAATTTATAACTAGGGATGATTACTATGCTACAACAGAGATTAATTATGAAGAAGTGTTAAAGAGAAACAATCTGGAATTTGTCAACAACAACAACAACATAAAGCATATGGACTTAGGTCTGGGGTAAAACAAGATGAACCATTCAAAAATAAGGTGAAATTCGTGCCCACTAAAGCAGCATTACCTTCTAGAGAATAGCAAGAACCACAAAAAGATAAAAACAACCATATTAAATTAGCAGAAGGAGGTAATATGATTGGTTTTGATTTGGAGCATGAGATAAATAGAATCAAGGTTCCCATCTCTTTAACTGAATTGATTAGGAGCAGATCTTATAAAGAACCTACCATGAAAATCTTGAACTCATCACCTATTCATGCCTCAGAAGATGTGATAAATTTGCAGGAGAAAGATCCCACCATTATCACTGGTTCGAAAGCTTCTGACCATTCAGAAATAAAATCCTGTTATCCCCCACCCTTTTATATTACACTTACCATACATGACCAGATGTTGCATAATTGTCTTTTGGATTCAGGTGCTTCGCACAATCTTATGCCAAAAGAGGTTATGGAAGCCTTAGGATTATCTGTCACAAAAACCTATCATGACTTATATGCTTTTGATTCCCGATCTGTCAAATGTTTAGGAGTCATAAAAGACCTTGTAGTCAACCTTACTCAGTTGCCCATGAAAAGTGTTCTAATGGATGTTGTAGTGGCTGATATCTCTTCTAAGTTTGGCATGTTGCTGTCAAGATCATGGGATAAAAACATAGGAGGCACTCTCCAAATGGATCTATCATATGCTTCAATTCCTATATTTGGAGGTGAATATAGAAGGTTATACAGAGAGGTGCAGTTGGCATTTATGGTAAGTGATGACAGAAATCCTACGAATCATCCTATTTATACAGTACAAGAGGATATGGGTTCATGCATGTTACAGGTAAATGATGATGATGCTGGGGTTTTCCAAGTTTGGAAAGACAGTTCAGTTCAATGTGACACAGAAGAAAAGGAAGGGATTTGGTAGATGTACTTTGATGGGTCATCAAACAAAGATAAAGCAGGGGTTGGTGTGTTTTTAATTTCTCTTGGAGGTGAGATGATTTCATTAATGTATAAATTGGAATTCCAAACCACAAATAATACTACTGAGTATGAAGCACTAATCCTTGGATTGAGGGATGCAAAAGATATGAATATTCAATGTATTGCAGTGTTTGGCGACTCCGAATTGATAATTCAGCAAGTGAAAAGTATTTATTAGGTAAAGCAGTCATTATTGAAAGTTTACAGAAATGAAGTGTGGAATATGATAGATAATTTTTTCTGTGCTTTTAATATAACATATATTCCAAGAGATTGTAATCAGACTGCAGATTCATTGGCATTAGCAGCAGCATATTTCAGAATTCCTAAATTGACACACCTAAAGTATCCCATTGATGTGAGGTATAGGCCAGCAGTCCCAGATGATATTAAACATTGGAGGGTTTTCCACGATGAGTAAGAAATAAAACAGTTTTTAGAATTAAATGAAGAGTTTGCAGATGACCAAGTTGACCTAGATGAAGACCTAAATCTGGCTGAAATGTCTACTCATGCAAAACAATCAATTGCTGATCAAAAAATTCTGGATTTAAATTGCAATTTTATCCCTAAGGGACTTGTTCCATTAGAGAGGTTGTTTTCAAAAAATGATACAATGTTGAAAAATAATTTTCAGACCACTGAAGAGAGTGTAATCAGCTGTAATATTGGGTCTGTGGCAGAACCGAGGATGGTTAAGATATCTAAACAATTATCAGAAAAGGATAGAAACAAATACATCATTTTGTTGAAGGCATTTATAGATATTTTTGCATGGTCATATGAGGATCTTAAAACCTATGACACCAATGTTATTCAGCATAAGAGCCCATTAAAGCCTAATACTAAGCCTTTTAAGCAAAAATTAAGAAGGCTTAATCCAACACTTTTACCAGTCATTGAAAAAGAGGTGAAGCAACTACTGGATGCCAAGATTATTGTTCCTCTTAGGTACTCCTCTTGGGTAGCCAACCTTGTTCCAGTATGAAAGAAAAATGGGGAAATAAGGTTATGTGTAGATTTTTGAAATTTAAACAGATCATGCCTTAAAGATAACTATTCATTTCCTATTATAGACCAGATTTTGCAGAGAGTGGTTGGTGCAGAAAGAATATCAATGATTGATGGTTTCTCTGGTTATAACTAGATTGCAGTTCATCCGGAGGATAGAGAGAAAACAACTTTTACAACCCCCTGGGGTACATTCATGTATGACCAAATTCCTTTTGGGCTAATGAATGTAGGTGCCACGTTTCAAAGGGCAATGGACATAGCATTCGTAGGTGAGAATGAAAAGTTTGTGGTCATTTATCAAGATGATATCACGGTCTTTTCTAAATCTAATGAAGAGCATTTGAAACATCTGAAGCAAACTTTTATGAAATGTAGAAGATTTGGGATGTCTTGAACCCAAAAAAGTCTCACTTTACTATGACAGAAGGTAAGTTATTGGGTCACATAGTTTCTGTAGATGGGATTAAAATAGACCCTCAGAGAGTGAAAGCTATTTTAAAGATTGTTATTCCTAGAAATAAAAATGAAATCCAGTCTTTCATAGGAAAAATCAATTGTTTGAGGTGGTTTATTCCTAACTTTGCTGAAACTATTAAGTATATTATTGATATTCTTAAGAAGGATAGGGAGGTAAGATGGTCTTAGCAAGCTAAACAATCTTTTGAAAATATCAAAAGAGCACTGATAGAAGCACCATTGTTGGCAGCCCCTGATTACACCAAAGATTTTGCAATATTTTCATTTGCATAAGAAGAAACAATTGATGCTGTGTTGTTGCAAAAAAATTCTGAGGGATTAGAGCAGCCCATATCCTTCTTTAGTAAAACATTAAGGGATTCAAAGTTGAAATATACTAGTATGGAGAAACAGGCCTATGCTTTGGTAAAGGAACTTAAATTTTTTAGAATATATGTACTCCATTCTAAAGTTTTAGCCTATGTGCCTAATTCTATTGTTAAGGAAATCCTAGTACAGCCGGACAGTGAAGGAAAAAGGGGTAGATGGATTTCAAAAGTGATGGAATATGATGTGGAGATCAAGCCCACTAAATTGGTGAAAGGGCAGGGCCTAGCAAAGCTTCTCTCAGAATCAAATTGTCAAATACTGGATTTGCATATGATGGAAGAAGGTGCAGAAGAGGTCGAAGAACAAGTCTACAGCAGCAGGTATGATGACAGCCCTTGGTATGCTGAAATTGTATATTTCCTGTTACATTTACAGTGTCCCCGGGAGTTAAGTAAAAATGAATGCCGATCAATAAAATTGAAAGCTCTCAAATATGTGTTGATTGATCAAGTATTGTACTAGAAGGATCCTTGAGGGATACTTCTAATATGTTTGGATAAATCATAAGCAAATAATGTCATTGAGGAGATGCATGTTGGTGTGTGTGGTGGACACAAATACTGGAAGGCCACAACCTTCAAAATATTAAGAGAAGGGTATTACTGGCCCACTCTTTTCTCAGATGTGTACAAACAGATTAGGGCTTGTGAAAAATGTCAGAAGTTTGCAGGTAAACATCAGTTACAGTCATTAGCCTTGAAACCTATTTCAGTAGATGCTCCTTTCCAACAGTGGATTCTGGATTTCATAGGTGAAATTCATCCTCCATCTAGTGGCCAACATAGATGGATCTTAATTGCAACAGATTTTTTCACGAAATGGATAGAAGCAATCAAAACCAGAAGAGCCACAAACCAAATTATCATCAATTTCCTGCAAGAAAATATTCTCAGTAGATTTGGGTGCCCTAGAAAACTCCTTACTGATAATCCCCCTGCGTTCAAATCCAAAAAGATGATAAAATTTGCTGAAGACCATAACATTTCCTTGAGACAATCTATACCCTATTATCCCCAGGGCAATGGACTAGTAGAGTCCAGTAATAAAGGAATTATAAACACTATCAAGAAAATGTTATCAGAGAATAAGAAAAATTGGGATACTAAATTAAAATTTGCATTATGGGCAGATAGAGTTACTTTAAAGAAAGCTATCGGAACCACTCCATTTCAAATAGTGTATGGAACTGAAGCAGTATTCCCAATTCAATTGATGACTCCAGTAATTAAGTTTGTGCAGAAGGCTGAAGAAGAACCAGAAATAAAGAAAAGGAGAACATTTCAGATAATTCAGTTACAGCAAGAAAGGGAAGCTCTCATGGACAAAGCTGAAATACACAGAAATAGGATGAAAGAAAGCTTTGATAAAAAGGTAAAAAAGAATATGTTTGTAGTGGGTGACCAAGTGTTGAGATGGGATGCCAGATATGAGGATAAAGGAAAACATGGTAAGTTTGATGCTCTGTGGTTTGGACCATTCATAGTGATGAAAAGTTTCGGAAACAACATCTTTGTTCTACAAACTTTGGGAGGTCATGAGATTCCAGGTCCAGTTAATGGACGCTTTTTAAAGTTGTTTCATACTTGATTGAGATGATAGGTTTTTGTATATATTCATTATACATATCAGTTCAAATAAGTTTAGTAGACTCCAGCCCAATAAGACAAGTTTCAAAAGGCACAGGTCATAATGTTCTTCAGATCTTACAGAGAAGACCTTATCCCCAGATGGAGCAAGATGTTATCTCTAGGATTGTTCCTAAGATTTACTTAGCCTTTACTTATTCTCTGTATATCTTTTCGATCAGTCTAGCCTTTGCTTTTCCCATTCCTTAAACATTTTTTTGCCATTAGTTATCTTTTTCATAATTAAATTAGGATTTGGCTCTAGTTCATACTTTTTATTTAAAAATAAATTTCATTTTCTTGCATTAACAAACATTACAAATGCTTGTGAAGCTCTAAATATCATAATTTTGATTTAAAATGGTGAACTGACAGCTTCTGTTGTAATTTGAAATTTGAGAATGCTATCAGTTTCTGAAAAATGTTGTCAGTTTCGAATTTCAAATTATGATTTAATAGGGTTGTAAATGCTTGTAATTTTAATTCGTTGCAATCATGATTCGAAATGTTTGGGGGACATGTAAGTCATATATGCATGAATTTAACATATGGTCGACAACATGACTACCTTCTCCACTCGACATTTGGCAATCAGGCGAGTACACCAGTCAGGGTCATGAGTAGGTTTGTTCATCATTGAAATTGGTGAATGCTAGGGAGAGAGAATGAAATATCGGGAATGTATTATGAAAATTGGGGTCTATTGAACACCGGTTGATTGTTAATCCAGCTAAATTTCCACGCAGGTGCAGAGAAGGGTTTTGAAACTGAAAATAGGTTATCAGTATTGAGAGTTTAAGTATTGTAACAGGATCCAATGGGTGAAATTTCCACGGAGAGCCAGAAGAAAAAGCCGAGAGGACTCATACGCAGAATTGAGTGCAACAACATTGAATGGATTTCCCAATTTCCTCTGACAACAAGGTTAATGAAAAATGTTGGATGGTTTATATTTTGTGAAAGGTTACAGGGTTATAACCTTCAGGCGATGAAGGCATTTATAAAAAATTAGAAAGAAGGAGTGGTCGATTTCAAGGATTTCAAAATTGTGGTAAATGAGCAGGTTGTTGCAGAAGTCACAGGTGTCATTGCTGAAGGCAAACAATGGTGCAAACATCAAGACTTTGAAGGAGATTATGGCGAGTTCATGTTACCAGGGTTTGAAAGTTTAAACTGGAGCAGTGGCGTGCACATAAGCAAAATAAAACCTAAGTGGCAAATTCCACTCGAGGTAAGCCAAAATTACATTACCTATGATGGTTGGTTTGATAAAGTTTTGAGATGTCATGTTAGCTTATTGATGCATTTACAGGGAAGAAAGAAGCTAAATCTTCCATATTATTTGTGGAGTCATCTGTAAAAAATGGTTTTATCAATTCAAAATCGGCCAAAGCATACCGACCATTCTATCTTTCACCAAGGGCTTATCAAATTGTTGATTTTACACCATTTGGAGCAAATAGGCAAAGATTGGGACCAGTTTATTCATGAACAAGGGTTTGAGACTAAAGAAAAGAAGAAATCCACTAAGAAGAAAAGTCAAGAAAGCAGATCATCAGATGGGAAAGCACAGTGTGAAAATTCTTGAAAAAAGAAAGATACTGTTCAAAACCCTGCTAAACATTGATGAAGATAAACCAATAAACAGAGTAAGTGCAGAAAATATGGATTTGGGGCCACGGACCAGAGCTAGAGCTAAAGTGGCCGCAGAGATTAGATTGTTAAAACAACCTGTAGGAGAACATCAAATTCTGCCGGTGAATGAGTCTGATGATGAGATAAATATACAGGAGAAAGATACTCTTGTAACTGAAGGTGAGGGTTCCATTGATATACAGATACATGTAGGGAAAATACCTGAAATATTTGTGGAAAATAAACAAAGGCATATAAAAAATCAAGCTTCAAGCTCTGGCATACAGAAGAATAATATTGTAATGGATGCAGAGGAAATTAAAAGAGTCCCGGAATTGGATTTGGTAAGGAGATCCTTGCAATCCTATAAAGAGCAGTGTCGTTACTTGCACATTATTAATGAAAGTTTGATGATATCAAACAAAAGACTACAAGAGGACCTGGAGCAGAGGGATATTGATTATGAGAAGCTAGCAGTGATTGCCAAGGACACTTTGCAGAAAAAGAAAGTTATGAATGACGAATGCAAGCAGATGAAGGCCCAGCTAGACCAGTTGAAGGGGCGAGAGCGGAGTGAATATGCAGAATTTGCCAGGTTACAACGAAGATCACAAGTTTTAAATGAAATGGCTGATTTAGCTGAGTCATCAAGAAGTCTTTAGTCTGTCTTCTACAATTAAGAGATAAGATGTCTTAGGTGGCAAGTTGTTATGATTAGGTTTTCTTGCTGTAACAATTCGATAGACTTAGACTTTATTCTAAAACTCTATTTTATTTTTGGAGCGATCAGATCCAATGTAATAGGATCTAGTAATTGTTTTCTATTTTGAACAAATTTTGTATAAATAGGACATAGACAGAGGTAATAAGGGTTGGAACTGGAGGAACATGATAGAAGTTTGATTTTAAGGAGTTGTTTCATGCAAATATGTATGTATTTCTTATGTTAATTTTTGCAGAAGATGACTATTATGAAATAAAAATATGATCTTTGAGCCATTTCTTTTTCAATTTATGAAGTGTATGCTTTTGGTATTCTATCCATATGTGGTCTAAATTCCATGTTATGATTCTTCAAAACAGTATATAACTATGCCCCCATCATGAAATATATTTGAGCTTTTATATTCATAGCCTTAAGATCACAGTCTTTCTTCTGCTTCTATTCATATATTGAGATGTTATACTGTACCTATCTTTTATTTCCTTTTAAATATTTTACATAGCTATGTTTTCTGCTTCCACCAAACAAAACTGAAACAATCATTGTGTAGATGCCTTATTGCTACAACTAAGATCTCCTTAAGCTTGATCCCCTGTAGTCTAGGATCAACTTTGGGGATAACATGACTCATTCACAAAAACCTCTCTCATTTTTGCAATAGGGGTTATGGTTTGGAAGATTTGAATGAATCTTTATGACCTATTTTCAGGTTAAATATTTAATGATTTTTCCTGTTTTAGTCATCATTTTTCGGTGCATCTTCCGATCAAATGGAGAAGAATTTTTAAAACCCAAGACTGGTTTTGTTCACCATGGACCCGTTGACAAAAACCTCTCTCACGGTGTTTATAGGTGTCTCGTATCGAGAGATATGGATGGTTCTTTGAGACCCATTTTTCAGAAATTCACCAAATTTCCCCATAATCCGGTTTTACTATTTTTAGTCAATTAGTTTTTAGGTTTTCGAAAGTTGGTTAATGTAACTGCTGAGTAGTTTCAAACTTGGCCTAAAGAATTGAAGATGGGACTACTTGATTTCGATCTTTGTAATTATAAAAGGAGGGCAAGCATACAGTGTTGGGAGTTGGTATTTTGTTCGAGAAGGGTTACAAGACTGAGACACTGTGGTATACTCAAACTGATGCATTTTATTCTCATGTAAGTTCTTTTTGTAGGCTCATTTCAATACATATATAATCCCCTATTATCTTTTTACTGTTTTTGTTTATGACTAGTTTGATCACTCAGCTTATAATTTCATTTCTTGATTAAATTTTTATTCATGTGAATGCTTATGAGTTGTGGACAAAACCAGTGCTTTGCTTATGAATGTTTATGGTTTATGTATGTATTGTTGATGTATATGTAACTTCGGAATGTATTTCATCTATGTATTTCATATATATTTATTGTACCCTTGTAAGAGATGTGTTATTCCTCTATAAGGAAGTGTCGTCATGTGGATTGACAAGTGTTGCAAGTGTGTGTACTTGCCGATGAGTTATTGGACCACCATGTGTGGGGTCAGCCCTAAAATATATATTATATTGTGGATGTATCTAGATAGACAAGTCGGCCCCATAAGGTCACTGGGAAAACAGGTTAAGTATAAATAGAGATCGGGATATCTCTATTTGGATCATTTGGAATGACACACTTCTCTCACTCAGAAAGTGGCGCAATAGTGAGGAGGAGGATCATCTTCTCTAGGAGACTGTCTCAAGTGTATTTTGGTTGAGCCATTGCTCTCTCTATCTCTGAGGAAGTTGTGGGGTTTTTCACCTTAGGGTTTTCCCCATGCAAACGCTGTGTCTCTTGTCTCTCATGCTTTTGATTCTTGTGATGCTTGTCATGCTTATAGTGATTGTTATGCATTGATATACTATATATGTTATTCTCTCAGTAAAGATCCAAGAGTATTGTGAATTAATGCTCAAATTTTAACATGGTATCAGAGCTAACCTGAGAAGAAGACATTTTGAAGTGACGAAAACTTGAGTTTCTTGTTTATTGGGTTTCTCTCCATAGTTTTTGGAAAAGCAGTATAGTAGATTGACTCTACTCATCAAAGAGAATCTATCTGTCCAATCAAAATTCAATTCTGAGCATTTTCACATGTGGCCCTAAAAATTAGGGTTTCCACACAAATAGGAATTTCTGAAATCTGAAGCCATAGCTGGAAGCTCCTTGCAAAAATCAAAGTTTAGAGCTTTGGATCGACATTTTTGGCTAGGTAGATCTCCGGGAAACTCAAACCCTAATTCAGGGCTCTCCCAAGTGAACTCGGGAGGACACAAAGGCAAATATGAAGGGTAAAGCTTTGCTGATCTCAAATTCTGAATACACCAAGCTAATCAGATCATCAAGGCTCATCTGTGTATCCTTTCAGAAAGTTGAAATTCACATTTTGAAATTTTAGGGTTTTTTCGACAAACCCTAATCCGGGACCAGATCCAGTTTTCAGCATTTCAAGTGGTAAGACCTAAATCTTTTCTATTTCATTTGAAGTACTCTTTAAGATGTCTCACCACACCAAGCTTGAGGATAAGCTTGAAGGGGCTGATAACTTCCGAGCTTGGAAGTATAGGATTGGGTTAATCCTGGAAGAGAATGAGTTGGACTCATATATAAAAGAAGACATCCCTATCCCAGAGGATGAAGAGGCTAAGGTATTGCATAAGAAGAACTTGGTCAAGGCAAAGAGAATCATTGTTGATTCTATCAAAGACCATCTCATACCCCATGTGTCTTCTCTAAAGACACCCAAGGCTATGTTTGACTCTTTGACCAAGATATTTGAAGGAAAGAACATAAATCGGAAGATGACCCTGCGGAATCAATTGAAAGGGGTCAAGATGTCGAATGGAGAAACCATTCAATCCTATTTCTCCAAGGTATCTCAGATCAAGGAACAACTTGAAGCTGTAGATGAAATGGTGGAGAATGGTGAAATTGTTATGACTACTTTGAATGCCCTACTTAGCTCATGGGGCTCTTTTATCCAGGGGATCCGTGCCAGAAAGAAGTTAATCTCCTTCAGCAGATTATGGGAGGAATGTTCTAAAAAAAAGAAAGGCTTGTGGAAAGAGAAGAGAAGATGGGAAATGAATATCAATCTCTCACGGCTCACACTAAGAAGGGCAAGTTCAAGAGGGAGCCATCCCATCACAAGAAGAAATCTTCTCATCATTTTCACAAAGACAAGAAAGATCTAAGGTGTTTCACTTGTAATGAGAAGGGTCACTTTGCTTCAGAATGTCCCAAGAACAAAAGGGACAAACACAACAACAACAACTCCAGCAAGAAGAAAAAGGGTAACAAAAGAAGGTACCATGCTCATGCTGTCGAAGATGATGAACCTCCAAAGAAGAAGGATAGGGAAGAAAGTGATGATAGTAATGATGACTCATCAAGTGAAAAAGAGTATGTTCTAATCTCTGCTCTCACAGGTACTATCTCCCATGGTTGTAATGATTGGTTAATTGACAGTGGGGCTTCCAAACACATGATTGGGTGTAAAGAATCCTTTGTAAATCTGTCTAAACATGAATCACCCCATAAAGTGAAACTTGGGGATGATTATCAATATCCCATCAAAGGAAGTGGTGAAGCCTCCTACAACCTAGATTCTGGAAAATATTTGAAGATGAAAGAAGTCCTTTATGTACCTGGGCTCAAGAAGAACTTACTCTCCATCTCTGCATTGGATACAAAAGGTATGAGGGTTGCATTTGTGGATGGTCAAGTCATAATGTGGCCAAAGGGAAAGACCATAGATGATGCAGTTGTGATTGGAGAGCAAGAGGGAGGTTTGTATAAATGAAATGGACAACCTGAACATGCCATGGTGCATGAATCCATGGAGCCAAGTGAACTTTGGCATAGAAGACTTGCTAATATGCACTATAGGGAACTTCCAATTGCAAGCAAGGTTGTAGAGGGGCTTCCTGAAATCACGACCAAACATGAAGGTGTTTGCAAAGGATGTGCAAAAGGTAAGAATATTAAGAAGGCTTTCTCAAGTAGTGAAAGCAAGGCAAAAGATATCCTGGAAATCATCCACTAAGATGTATGTGGTCCTATGTCATCCAATTCTCTAAGTGGGTATGTTTCCTATGTCTCATTTATTGATGACTTCTCCAGGAAGACTTGGGTATACTTATTGAAAAACAAAGATGAGGTGTTTGATAAGTTCAAGGAATTCAAAAATGGAGAATCAAACTGACAAAAAGATCAAAACATTCAGATCCGACAATGGTGGAGAATTCACCTCAGGTGACTTCAAGAAGCTTTGCAGTGATTCAGGGATTAAGAGGGAGTTGACTGCTCCTTATAATCCTCAACAGAATGGAGTTGCAGAAAGAAAGAACAGAACAATCATGGAAGTAGCAAGGGCAATGCTGCAGGACCAGGATCTACCTATGCATCTATGGGCGGAAGCAGCTAGAACAACCGTATATGTGCAGAACAGAACACCCCACAAGATATTGGACAACAAGAGACCAAAAGAGGTCTTTTCTAGTAAGAAACTTGAAGTCAGCCATCTCAGAATATTTGGTTGTCTAGTATACACTCATGTCCCAAAGGAAAAGAGGACCAAACTAGATCCTTCAGGAAAGAAGGGTATCTTTGTGGGTTACAGTGAAAGCTCGAAGGCTTACAGAATATACTTTCCATGGTTCAAGAATATTGATGTCAGCAGGGATGTAACATTTGATGAAAACTCATCATTCATCAAATCAAGGAAGGCACCTATCAAAGTTTATGAAAAACCTAAGGAAACTAGATTTCAAGACACTACCATGACTGAAGCAATTCCAGAAGTTGTTCGTGAATTTAAAGATTCGCAAGAACCTGTAGATCCACCCCGTGAGGATAACTCTCACAAGAGGAAACCTCCATGGGTTAGAGAGCTCATTCAAGATATATAAAGATTTGGCATTCCAGAAGAAGAACACAGAGGAAAGAAGAGAACTAGATCACATACCAGCTATGTTGCTTTACTCTGTGACATTATGAACAAATAACCTTCCAGTTATGAAGAAGCAGCGGAAAAGAAAGAATGGAAGGATGCCATGGTTGAGGAATACCAATCAATAATGAAGAATGATGTTTGGGATGTTGTCCCAAGACCTAAAAAGAAGTCTGTTGTGAATTCCAAATGGATCTACAAAATCAAGCATGTTGCAGATGGCAGTGTAGAGAAATACAAAGCAAGATTCGTAGCTTGTGGCTTCTCTCAAAAAGAGGGAATAGATTATGAAGAAAATTTTGCACCTGTAGTCGGGTATACTTCCATCAGAAAAGTACTTGCCCTGGCTGCAGCAATGAAATGGAAAATACACCAGATGGATGTCAAGACTGCTTTCTTGAATGGTGTAGTTGAATAGGAAGTATACGTGGAGCAGGCACTCAATTTTGAAATACACGACATGGAGTCATATGTGTGCAGATTGAAGAAATCCTTGTATGGCTTGAAGCAAGCTCCTAGAACTTGGTATGGTAGGATGGAAAGTTTCCTATCTAGCTTGGGCTTTACCAAAAGTAAAGTGGATTCCAACCTCTACTACAAGGTTGAGGAAGGGAATCCTGTGATTCTACTCTTGTATGTGGATGACTTATTTGTAACAGGAGATGACAGATTGATTGCAGATACTAAGAGGAAGCTTGCTGCTGAGTTCAATATGAAAGATTTGGGAATGATGCATTATTTCCTAGGTATGGAGGTGTGGCAGAATTCATGTGGGATCTTCCTTGGTCAAGGGAAGTACACAGTAGATATTCTGAAGATATTTGGGATGATGGATTGCAAGGCCATGGCCACACCCATCGCATCGAATCTAAAGCTTCTATGTGATGCTTCATCTGAGCCAGTTGATGTCTCTATGTATCGTCAGATGATTGGGTCCTTGATGTACCCGACGAACACGAGACCAAATATTTTATTTGCAGTGAACACATTGAGCCAGTTCCTGACGGATCTGAGGAGTGTTCACCTGCTTGCTGTAAAGCATGTTCGGAGGTACCTGAAGGGTACAGTGGATTATGGGCTCAAGTATGAAGTGAATCAAAAGTTTAACCTGCAGGGTTATGTTGATTCAGATTGGGCTAGCAGTGCTGCAGATAGGAAGGGCACATTTGGGTGCTGCTTCAGTATGGGATTAGGTGTGATCTCTTGGTTCAGCAGGTAGCAGTCCTACGTAGCACTGAGTACAACTGAGGCAGAGTATGTTGCAACCTGTTCAACTAGTTGTGAGGCACTATGGCTACAGAAGCTACTGTCTGAGTTATTTGATCTCCCATTAAATGCTACTGGTATATTCTCTGATAACCAGAGTTGTGTGAAGCTGTCTGAGAACCCACTATTTCATGATAGGTAGAAACACATAGAGATCAAATATCACTATATCAGGGATAGGGTGCAGAGAGGAGCCGTGAAGCTCCTGTATGTTGCGACGGATGAGCAGATTGCAGATGTGTTGATGAAGCCACTAGCCAGGGTGAAGTTCAAGTACTTCAGGGAGAGGCTTGGTATTCTTCAGATCGACGACACTTCGAGGAAGAAGTGATGGACACATTTGCTGAAGCCATCCCAAGCATGTTGGAAGGAGGATCCTTCACATGGCTATGGATGTAAGCACTAGATGATGAGTATCAGGACGATGCTCCAGTTACTGCTCTGTATATGCATCATGTTGGATGATGGATATGATCAGTTGGATCATTTATATTTGTATGTATGTACGCATCGTGTTGATGCTAGATATGATCAGTTGGATCATTTATATTTGTATGTATGTACGCATCGTGTTGATGCTGGATATGATCAGTTGGATCATTTATATTTGTATGTATGTACACATCATGTTGATGCTGGATATGATCAGTTGGATCATTTATATGTATGTACGCATCATGTTGGATGCTGGATATGATCGGTTGGATAATTTGTATGTATTTGTATATGCATCATGTTGGATTCTTGCACCATGTATCTGTATCGGGTGGATACATTGTATGATCAGGTAGATCATGTATGTTGATATGTATCATGTATTTGTATTTGTATCAGGTGGATGCACTGTATGATCAGGTGGATCATGTATGATGATATGTATCAGGTAGATACTTGGTGTGCATTAGGTGGAGGCATTGTATGATCAGGTTGATCATGATGATGAGCTTTAGGATGTTGCTCCAGATGATATGTACCAGGATGGTACAAGTGATGATGATCAGAATGATCATGGGCATCAGGATGATGCCTCATGCGATGATGATCTGTTGGATCATGAGTATTAGGTTGATACTTGGAGGTCAGAGATGATATGTGGCAGGTTGTGCAAATAGCATGTAATCAGTCCTGGGAGATCTTGCCGGTTGTGCTGCGGCACATAAATGTTCATGCAGTACTCTTTCCGGTATTGCTATGTAGTATGTAATCAGTCCTCAGATATATGATAGGTTGAGCTGTGTGCTCGTAATCAATCCTGGGATGAGGTATTACTATGGAGACATGTAATCAGTCCTGGAGATCCGAGAGGTTGAGTTGTGTGCTCGTAATTAGTCCTGGGATGCTCTTTAGAGATCTTGCCAGTCGTGCTGCAGCACATAAATGTTCCTGGGATTCTCTTTAAAGGTTTTGTCTATCCACATGTAATCAGTCCTGGAGATCCAAGAGGTTGAGCTGTATGCTCGTAATAAGTCCTAGGATGCTCTTTAGAGATCTTGTCGGTCGTGCTGCGGCACATAAATGTTCCTGGGATGCTCTTTAAAGGTATTGTGGAGGAGATGCATGTAATCAGTCCTGGGAGATCTTGCCGGTCGTGCTTAAGCACATAAATGTTCCTGGGATACTCTTTCCAATATTGCATCCGCACATAAAATTAGTCCTGAGAGGCCACCTCTATCAAACTATTCACACAGATGATGAAGACCTGCAGGTGGTCGGCCTACATCCAATATGAAAAAGGACTTGCTCTGTATAACTTCCTATGACAAGTAGAGTTAGAGATTGGTTGAGATAGCAGCAATAGTGACGATGATGATGACGATGCATCGATGACAATGATCCTGAGAAGAAGACTTGTCTAGCCGAACTGTGTTGAGAAATACCTTCCTAGTTAAGATGGAGTGTTGATGTATATGTAACTTCGGAATGTATTTCATATATATTTATTGTACCCTTATAAGAGATATGTTATTCCTCTATAAAGAAGTGTCGTCATGTGGATTGACAAGTGTCGCAAGTGTGTGTACTTGTCGATGGGTTATTAGACCACCATGTGTGGGGTCGGCCCTAAAATATATATTATATTGTGGATGTATCTAGATAGACAAGTCAGCCCCATAAGGTAACTGGGAAAACATGTTAAGTATAAATAGAGATCGGGAGATCTCTATTTGGATCATTTGGAAAGACACACTTCTCTCACTCAGAAAGTGGCGCACTAGTGAGGAGGAGGATCATCTACTCTAGGAGACTATCTCAAGTGTATTTTGGTTGTACTTTGGTTGAGCCATTGCTCTCTCTATCTCTAAGGAAGTTGTGGGGTTTTTCACCTTAGGGTTTTCCCCACGGAAACTCTGTGTCTCTTGTCTCTCATGCTTTTGATTCTTGTGATGCTTGTCATGCTTATTGTGATTGTTATGCATTGATATACTGTATATGTTATTCTCTCAGTAAAGGCTTTTGTAGCAACATATTATACTGTATATGTTATTCTCTGAAAACTCCATTTCTTTTTCTCAAGTTGCGCTTTTTCCTTACCTTGCCACAGTACCGCGCCCTCTGAATTGCTTACAGCGCGGTAGTACCACGTTCTCTGCCTTAGTACCAGAGCGGTGCTGTCACAGTGCCGTGCTCCAGTCAGACCCTGACACGCGGTAGTGTCTGCAAATTTTTAAATTTTTTATCCTTGCTTGGTTTCCTGAGTCTCTCTCTGCCTTAGGTAGTGTTTGTTGTTGCCTGTTAGCATCCTAGTCATTTTACAATCTGTGTGGTCTGATTATTTCCTTGTTGTGAGCTTGATTTTTTTGAATTAGTGGCATTTTTAACATATTGGGTCATTTTTCCAGTTTGATTGCATTGGCTTTATTTTTTCACCACAACCAACTTAACACCACTGTTCTCTGTTACTGAACCCTGTAGCTTTTACAGTCACATTGTGTTCATCATTTTCAGTAATTAAAAAATTATCATTTGAGAGCAATTCTGTTGTTTGAATTGGAAAAGTCTAGTAGCATTATTTTGCATTAGGAAATGAACCATTGATTTTGCCACATAAATTCTCATATTTGAAGCCTTGTAGATTGTAGGATCAATGCATTAAAAGGAGTGTTTATTTCAGTTTGTCTTTGTTTACAAAAAGAAAAGAAAAAGAAATTTTGCTTTGATTTTTGCTTGTGAAAAATTTCATGCATGTTTGATCGAAGAACTCTCTCCCTTCCTTAGCTAGATTTCATCGAAGACAAAGGCTTAGTTTTGATTCATTCTCATTTGCATGGTTTGAGTCGTCATAACACCATCAAGTTTTACACCCACTACCTGATTGAGTAAGACAGCCACTAAAATTAATCTCCCTAATTAAACCAACACTAACCTCACTTGAGGAAATCAAAAGAATTTGGTAGTTAGGTAGGACACCGGGGATAGGCATCAAAATAATTCCCCCTTGTCATTTTCATCTAAGACATAGTCGTTGTCTTTAGGGAACTAAAATCCTCTAGTATTTATTGACACGGTCACAGCCAGTTTTTGGAGGGGCCTCCTGACTGTTTTTAACTTTCAGGGGTTAAACGGCCGCGATATTGAGAACTGGACGGACTCTGTGGAATACCGCACTCCACTTAGCCCTAAGGCAACATCGATCACTGTCTTCTTCAGAAGGATGAAGTGCCCAAAACCTTTTCCAACGTGTCATGAACGAGGTAGCTTAGTATCTATTCTACTAGGGCTCTTTTACCCAAGATCCCTTTCGGTAGAGGGATATCCTTCTTATATCGGTCGCTCATGTTGTATTGTTCGACTTGGATTTCATTAGCTTACGAAGGATACAGCTTGTTGAGGTCTCCAGCTCTTAGTTAGGAGTTTGCTTGTTATCTCATCTTTGTAGAGGGTCATTTTTCTTTGTAGGGACTGCTTGTTGGAATTCTGGCCATTTTTTGTATCAGCTCGCTTATTGAGATAGCGGTCTCAGTATAGATTTTAGAGCTTGCTTTTTTGGCCTGTGAGCCTTGCTTTTTTAGCTCCTCTTCTGCACACTCGGTTTCATTAGAGTTTTTGAGTTCTTTGTTTACGATACTGCCCCCGATTTTCATTTTCCTGTCATCATGTCAGAACAACCACAAAGGTCACAAAGAATACAGGGCCAAAGCCCTCCACCACCACCACCGCCATGGACTTCCGGTCCGCCTGCATCACGCATTCCCACTCCTCCTGGGCACGGTGCTGGTCGAGGGAACATTCCACTACCGATACATACAACATCTTCAGTTCCTCCTGTAACTGCCACTCACAACACAGTCTCAGAATCTATTGCAGCTTCTGCAACCACTAGCATATCTGAGACTTCTACTGTCACTTCACCCACTGTCATTCCAGATTTATCTGTCACAGTGGACACCATTACAGCAACTGAACCTAGTACAGCCCAAAGTACTAGACCAGAGGTCATCCTTCTACCTGATGTCAACACTTCCCTTCCATCAGACACTTTTCACAATGACACAGACGGATCTGTTGGCACCACAGAAGGGTCCGACTAGGACATACCTGGCTTGATTTTAGTCCCAGGAGGGTACGTTGAAATCGTTGAAGATACTCGGCTTCCTGACACACCTTTTGAACCTGATTATGGCTTCATCACTTCCCAGGCGGAACTTCCACCTGTTATTACTACGTCACCCAGTGTTCATCCTCAGGAAACAAGTTCTTCTAGCAACGTACCTCGTACTGTAGATCTACCCAACCTCCCTCCGGGACATGAAATCATGGCTTCCATCCAGTCTAGTATGGTTAGTCTAGCGAACTCCCCGTTAGCATCGGCACGGTTTAGACGCAGCACAAAGCAAATGCTCTCGTCAGCTTCTAGATATCCCCCTGATACTCGTCCTTCTGACTATCGGGATCCCAACATCCCGTCTAGCATAGAGTTTTGTCACTCCTTTGCAGACGGCTCCGAACCTTCGAACGTTACTATACCTAGGTTCCCACCGGATCCCCAAAACCCTTTCCAGGACATGAACTCGGACCCAGTTTTCGATGGTCCTCCTATCATTGAACACGTTATGGACGACGCCGATACCCCTGGGTTAAATTCCCCACATTTGCTGCCATCACCCATTTTTGGCGCACATTTTATGAGGGATAACCCAGTTTTTTCTCCATCCTCGCCTGTCAGATATGGACGACCCCCTCCGCAAATCGGTAATTTTGGTGCCGTTGGCCAATCCACACTATCATATTTGGCTAGCGGTGGAAGAACACCTAGTCATACTACTGGATCTTCCGTTTTGACTGGAGGATCACCTTCAGCCACCATTTACATTATCTCAGGAGGTGGACAACCGACTGCAGTGGTCCGTAACTCCAACATGCAAACCCCCCCTGGTGGGCCATCAACCCAACCAGCTGGGGTACAACCTTTTGTTGGGAACCCCATTGTTAGTCAGCAACCTCCTCCTATAGGGTCATCAACCCAACTAGCTGGAGGACAACCTTTCATCGGGAACCCTGTTCCTTGTCAACAACCTCCTCTTATAGGGCCATCCAACCCATCTGTTGGCGGACAACCCATTGGTTCCATCCAACAACTCTCCCAATCAGCAGCTTCTGCTCAATACGGCATGTACAACACACCTGGCAGTGGACAACCTTACTCTGGTCTTCCAACTGGGCCTCACTCTCAACCTCCCCCGTCAGGTATGCTTCCTTCTTGGGAATCTCAAATCCCACAGAGTGGGGGGTATTCACTTTTTGGAAACTGGAACCAAGCTGGGGGGCAATCTCAGATTCCCCCCAACTTGAATTCTGGTTTCCCTTACCCTTCAGCTGCTACAACTCCATGGAACCCATCACTTCAATTCCCACTCGCTCCTCAAGCAGGAACGAGCCTTCCATGGACACAACAGTCGCAGCCACCCCCCAACCCTGCTATGGGAAACTTTCCACTCACTCAATACGGTGGTAACATCCCGGGAACAAAACAGTTCCAAGGAACTTATTCCCAACAAGGAGCGGCAACCATTCCTGGGTATCAACAACCCTAGGGTACCATAACCACTTAGTAGAACACCCACCAACCGGTCGCCTACAATCAACCGGTTAACCAAATGGCTTACCACCCACAGAACTTTCAGCAGTACCCCCCGGGAAACACATATGGGTATAACACACAACAGTATGCTATGCAGGGCCCTCCAGGTTTCTCTGCACCACACGGTTATTACCCATACCCACAGACTAACCGTCAACTTCCCTTTTTGGCCACACTTGATTTACCTGATTTGTCGAGGCTTATTAACGATCCTATATGGCATGAACCTCACTGGCCACCTATTCCAGCCAAACTACCATCGGACATTCCTAAGTTCGATGCTAAGCCCGGGGAAGACCCCAAGAACCACGTGATGACCTTCGATCTTTGGTGTTCATCCAACTCCTTGATGGATGATTCCATCCGACATCGGCTCTTCCAACGTACGCTTACCGGCACGGAAGCAAAATGGTACATCGAGCTGCCACAACACTCTTTTCGTGATTTCAACACTTTGGCTATGCAGTTTCTAACTCATTTCCAGCTCCCCATCCGGTATGAGACTGGAACAGAACTGTTAACCTCACTACGTCAAACCACTTCTACACATATTTCGGATCACATCCATGAGTGGCGAAGATGCTGTAGGCTAATAAAGGCACCTATTCCGGATCAGCTACTCGCTGATTGGTTTACAAAATCCTTTTTTCCTCCCATATCCAGAGACATCGCTATGCGCGGGTCGATAATAGAAGAACAAGCCATCTCGGCAGCCCAGTACATGGATTTGGTATATACTCAATCTGGTACTTTGCATGAACTTCTTCCACATGCCTCCCGTGTTCACATTGATCCAACAAAGCCTACCACTGAACCCCCCATTGATGGTATTGTCGGTTCAGTCAAAGCTCAGCCTGCTACCAACTCGACGGGACAACAAGCCTCTGCTTCCCCCGCTTTTACCCAGGCTGCTTCAAAAACAAATACTTCTCCTGCTATTTCCTCCGAAGTGAACGCAGTTCAATCTACGTCACAACCATCCAGGGGAAAGAAGAAAAACAATCATGGTAAACCCAAGAAAAACCAGCAGGAGAACCCCAAGCCACAACCCACCCAGAATGACCAGAAACCACGTAGAAAGGCAAAGTTTCCCTGCCTAATTTGTCAGGATGATCATTACACGCGTGAATGTCCCTACAAGGACGAGGTCAACAAGTTCGTTAAAGGATCCCCTTTCCTGGCAGTGTTAACTGACCCTTTCCCCCAACAGCAACAACAAATGGTTTCCCAAGAAACCCCACAAGGGGGAAACCCGACCAATCCTACCCGCGGAGAGACGTCCACAAACCGTGAAATCCTAATGAAGAGTAATGAAGAAGTCCATATCACCACTCATTCAAAGACGTACGACAACCCTCCAAGTTCAAACAAACAACCCGAGATATCCAAAGGAAAATCTCCTGTTGAAGATCCGATTCCTATTCCCCCCCCTACCGGTCATCTCCATATCGAGAGACCGCTTACGGACACAGTGCTACGCCCACCCAAGGGCACCATACGAAAGGCGACATTTAATCCGAATGTGCGAGCTGCCCAAAACTAAAACATTGTTGAGGATTTGGCTCAAGCACCTTGCGCCATGTCGACTCTCGAGGTTCTCCAACACTGCCCCACGCAGCGTAGAACCCTACTTTCAGCACTGGGGGCAATGGACCCAGATACTTCAAACTCCATCATGTTTAACTTGGAGCATGCCAAACCTAGGCTTTCTCACTAGCTAGCCTTCGAGGTTGACACAAAAATCCATGGAAATATCATCCACCGCACTGTGTTAGATGAAGGTGCTTCCATGTCGATTATGTCTTTGAACTGCTGGAGAGCCTTAGGCTCACCTGAAGTCACGACTTCTCCTACCACTCTTAGGGCGTTTGATGGACATGTTTTTCAACCTTATGGACTCATTCCCTCAATTGGTGTTGAACTAGGGGGTAAAACAGTATCCGTACATATTGAAGTCGTAGATGTGCCATTAGACTACAATCTCCTACTTGGTCGGAACTGGTTTTACGCCATGACCACCATAGCATCTACAGTCTTCCGGATTGTGCAATTTCCTCATGAAGGGAAAATTGTCACTATTGATCAAATCGATTACTGTATTCCAGACTCCCACCAAAACTCCACCAACACCATCCCGTTATTGGATCAACCTCGATACCGGTTCCAAGACATTGGTGTTGGTCTCATGAAGGATTCTTCCCTCATTGGAGTTTTTCCAGAGCTGGGAACCCCTGTTCAACCAGTTAACATGATTTCATCCAATGATTCATGGGTGATTCCGAGTCCCACTCAGATTGAAGACTACGGCAACTCTATGCCTCTCAATAGAAACCTCGCAGCCTATGACGCGATCCAATCAGCCACCAATTGGGTCGACTGTTCTACTTATCATTCCGTGGCACAGCTCTCGGCTGAGACTCATCCATACCCACCACTCTTCGATCCTCTCAATTTGATTTTTCCCACGGACGAATCAATTATGGAGGTTATGTGCGGTGATGAGCCACCATGGGGAGATTTTCATCATCGATCTTCATTCCCCACCATTCAGCCACTTGAGCCTGATACAAAACCCAACACTTCACTTGGGATGGTTGAAACCAAGTTCCCCACTTCCCTCGACGAGGTATTTTGTGAAGGAAACTTGGCCAATATTATGGCAACCACTCCCATCGATATTTCAGTGAAGCCTGGTATCGTGGAAAACATACACATCGGAAAAACATGTACTCCCCTCGAAATGGAGTTCTATAGTGCCTACTTCAAAACTTTCCACGATGTTTTCACTTGGAGTTATGAATAAATGCCAGGGATAGACCCCTCGATCGTGGTCCACGAAATTCCAACTTTCCCTGGCACCCGACCTGTTCGGCAAAAGCTTCGACCCATCCATCCTCGTAAGGAATCCGCCATTAAAGCAGAAGTTGAAAAACTTTTGCGTGCTGGTTTTATCTATCCTGTCCCATTGACAGAATGGGTATCCAACATCGTCCCCGTAGCCAAGAAACAGGGAACGATCAGAGTCTATGTTGATTACCGTGATTTGAACAAAGCTTGTCCGAAGGACAACTACCCAACTCCGTTCATCGACCAGATCATCGATAACTGTGCCAAGAGTGTCATCTTTTCATTTATGGATGGCTTCTCTGGCTATAATCAGATCGATATCCTCCCAGCCGACCAGCACAAAACGGCCTTTATCTGCCCTTGGGGGATTTTTGCATATCGAAAGTTACCTTTTGGCCTGAAAAATGCCGGGGAAACTTTCCAACGGGCGATGTCCTATGCATTTCATGACATCAAACATATTGTAGAACCATATATTGATGACCTTCCCGCTCACTCTCGGACCCGGGAAGACCATCCAGACCACTTAAGTGCCATTTTCGAAAGATGTCGTCGCTACAATATACGTTTGAACCCGCATAAGTGCGTCTTCTGTGTAGAAGCCGTAAAACTGTTGGGCTTCATAGTCTCCAAAGACGGGATACATTTAGATCTCGCAAAGGTAGCAGCTATCTTAGCCCTGCCTTCACCTACCAATATTCCAGAACTTCAATGTTTGCAAGGGCATGCAAACTTTCTACGCCATTTTATCTGCAATCTGTCCGAGATAACAAAAGGCTACATGCGGCTTCTCAAGAAGAATGTTCCCTTTATCTGGGATGACGAAGCCCAACGCTCCTTTGACAATCTAAAGGTAGCCTTAATGAAAGATCCTGTGATTCAACCCCCTGATTACACATCGGACTACATTCTTTATCTCGTAGCCTCGACTTCCACCATCGGTATGGTGCTAGTCCAGGAAGACCAAAATGACATAGAACATGTGGAATATTATCTTAGCAAGAGTCTTCTTGACTCTGAAACTCGCTATTCACATGTTGAAAAGCTGGCTCTGGCAATAGTATTTGTTGTCCAGATATTCCGTCACTACATCTTACTCCGTCGGACCACCGTTATAGCCGACTTCAACCCAATGTATTATATCCTCCACACGTCAAGTGCTTGGGGGAAAATACTCTCGTTGGATTGTCATCCTTCAAGAGTTTGACTTGGAGTTTGTCAAGGCTAAGTCCAAGAAGTCTTTGGTCTTCGCGGAGTTGATTTGTAACTTGCCCCGTGCTATTGAGCAACCCGAGCCCATCGATTCTCTTCCTGATGAATCATTGTTCCTCATTAGCACGTCTGATCCATGGTACGGGGATATTCTTTTATATCTCCAAACCCAACGCTTCCGTCCCGACGTCACTCGCGATGAACGGTGACGCATCCGACATCATGCAAAATACTACATCATAGTCAATGATACTCTGTATCGACGTGGTGTCGACACCATTCTTCGACGCTATTTGACCTTAGATGAGGTGGAACGCATCCTTAATGACTGCCACACTGGAGCATGTGGTGTTCATCTCTCTGGGATGGATACAACCCAGAAAATACTACGAGCAGGATACTTCTGGCCCTCAATTTTCAAACACTGCATTGAAACAGTTAAGAAGTGTCCGCCATGTCAGTTCTTTCATAGTAAAGCACGCTCGCGTCCTGCTCCACTCCACCTTGTTATTGCCGTCAGCCCTTTTTCCAAATGGGGCATAGATTTCATGCACTGTAAGCCCACTTCAGCCGGGGGGCATAGCTATGTCATAGTATTGTTGACTATTTTACAAAATGGGCTGAAGCGATGCCTACGTATGCTGAGGACAGCAAAACAACAGCGCAGTTCATATTCAATCATATCATAGCTAGATTCGGTGTCCCACAATCTATTGTGACCGATCATGGATCCCATTTCAGGAACCATATGATCGAAGAACTAAGTGCCAAGTTGGGTTTTCGCCATGAAAACTCAACACTGTATTACCCACAAGCTAATGGCCAAGTTGAAGCCATTAACAAAGTCCTGAAAAGAATGATTCAGCGTATTGTGGGTACCCAGAAATCTAACTGGCACTCAGCTCTATTCTCAGAACTGTGGGCATACCGAACCTCAGTGAAAAGTGCTACTGGGTTTACACCGTTCCAACTGGTGTATGGCCTAGAAGCCATTTTTCCAATTGAATGTGAAATACCATCACTCAAGATAGCCATAGAGCTACTTCCACACACCACTTCAGAAAAGGAACGGTTTCTATACCTAGCTAAGCTAGATGAAACCCGTCGTGACGCTGCTTTAGCTAATGAAGCCCACAAAAAATGCATCAAAGCTGAATATGACAAATCCGTTCAACCTCGGATCTTCAATGAAGGTGACCTCGTACTTACATATGATCAAATGCATGATAAGCTTGGAAAAGGAAAATTAGAATCTATGTGGTACGGCCCCTTTATTGTAAAACGTGTCTTAGAAAAAGGAGCCTATGAACTAATCGATTGTGATGGTATGCCATTGGCATGGCCCCGCAATGGGCTATACCTCAAACGCTTCTACGCTGAGGTTTCCCTACGCAGGTTACTTGTTGTACATAATGTACTTAGTTTGCTTTTACTTTCTTTTTGGTGTGCGCGTGGACCTCATGTATCCACTCTTACTTTGACTCGTGAATTTATGCGCAGATGTCTGCCTACTTCGGATTCGCTGACGGTGCAAGCCGACATACCCGGAATATCGCTTCCACAACATGGGTAATCTATTCTCCCACTGGCGAGCTAATTTCTTCAGGAGCCAATTGTTTGGGTCCTGCAACCAACAACATTTCAGAGTACCATGCGGTCATCGGTCTCTTGACGAAAGTTGCTTCACTCGGTATTGACTCCCTAGCAGTCTTTTTAGACTCCCAGCTCGTGGTGTCTCATCTGAACCGTGTTTACACAGTTCGCGATCCTATACTACTTCGTTTATTTCAGAGAGTACGCCTCTTGGAACGATCATTTAGTTTTATTTCATATCAACACATACCGAGAGAATTCAATTGTATAGCTGATTCATTGGCTAATTACATTTTGGATTGGCATCTTGCCCACACATAAGAATACATCATAAAAATGAAATGCACAAGTCACTGTAAATAAATAGGTCACAAAAATAGGTCCATATCACTGTATATAAGAGAGTTTTCCAAATACATAAGAGTTTGTGTCAAAGACAAAATTTGGGACCAAATCCCATACAAAATTTGGCTCTCAAAGCCTACATATCGTGTACATGCCGCAAAAAGATCAAAAACTATCATCTACGGAGATCTGGGAGACCTATCATGTCCCTCTTCAGATTCCTCGTGCTGATGATGATAACACACCACAACTCGAGCCACCCTACGAAGAAGTCGACCAATACTGTTAACACCCAAAAAGTGCTCACTAGCTCATTTCCCTATTCACATGACCCATTTGTCCACTTTTTCACCATTTGAGCCTCTGAAGCCAACAAAAGGTCACCAAAAGGCCTTAGTACACCCCTTTTCCCACTCAAAAAGATTATTTTTCCTGAAAAAACATAAAAAACCCTCAAAAAGGGTCCAAAATTCCCAAAAATATTAAAAAGGGAATAAAAATAATAAAAATATTCAAAAAGGAAAAAGGAGGGAAAAGTACCTAAACCATGTTGGTCAATACCATTGGTTTCCGCAAAACCACAAATGGTATTCCCCACCACCAAAACCTATAAAAAGGTGGTAGGGGCTCCTCATTTCACATCCATCCATTCATATTCCTATCCTCATGCTGCCAAAATCTCCCTT
This sequence comes from Larix kaempferi, assembly GCA_027924585.1. Lineage (NCBI taxonomy): Eukaryota > Viridiplantae > Streptophyta > Pinopsida > Pinales > Pinaceae > Larix > Larix kaempferi. The sequence continues at coordinate 15,039,808 of BSBM01000761.1, forward strand.
GAGCTTTTGGCCATTGTAGCAACCTTGGAGAAAGGACCCTTTGGAGTTTGGAGTTGCTCATCCTTGGAGATTCTCAACTATCTTCATCATTTGGAGGTATTACTATTGTAAGCACTTGCTTGCCCCCATTTTCAATACAAATTTATTTTCTATATTTTCTTGTTCTTGTTTTTTAATTCAAAATTTTATTATGATATGCACATGTTAGTTTAGCTTAGATTTAGATTTAGTTTATTGTTTTTGCTTAATATTGAAACTACTGCTACTAGTTAGCAGGTGCCCATAGCACTAAGCTTGGTTGCAAAACCAAGCCAACAGTTTTTGGCGACTCCACTGCTTTCAAATTTCTAGATCTCACTTTTGCTTTAGATCTTGTTTTTTGATTGTATTAGTTAGTTTAACTCATAGATCTGCCACCCTAGACAGCAGATCCATTGCTGTTCTAGATCTTGGCTCATTTCATTGCCATTTACAGCCCAAAATTTTCAATTTTCGGGTTCGTTTTTCGGCATCCGCATACGGCTTTCGCCTCGCGGCTTTTTTCCCAACAGTTGCGCGGCACATCGCGACTGCACGGATTTTTTCCGCGCGGTTCACTGCGGCTTCGCGGCCCATTAGCGCGCTGCACATCGCGGCTTCGCGGACCTTTTCCGCGCTGCACATTGCGACTGTGTGATGAAATCCCGTGCTGCACATCGCAACTTCGCGGTCAAAACCCGCGCTGCCCATCGCGACTGTGCGACAGAAACCCGCGCAGTCCATCGCGGCTGTTCTGTGAAAACCCGCGATGCTAATTTTTTCATTCGGCCGAATCGTTTAAAAAATTAATTTCTTACTGTATTTGCTGCCCACATAGCACATTTTCCAGTATTAGAAATCCTGCATATTTTACAGCCATAGAAAAATATTACTATTTAGAATGCACCTTTGAAAAAAGTCTTTTTAAAAATTTTCAGAAATTGAAAGAAGGATTTCTTTTTGCATTTTATCTAGATTTAAATTTTTTTTTTGCTGTTTACTTCTTTAATATTTTGCCCATAGCAATTTATAAAAAAAAAATCCGTTTATTTCTTAAAGAAGTCATATTATTTGCTTTCATATTTCAAAAGATCCTTTGTTTTTTGAATAGTCTTTGCAAAGCATTTAATTTCCATTTATTGAAGAAGCCATTTATTTGTTTTACTATTTCAAAAGATCCTTTGTTTTTTGAATATTTTATGTAAAGCATTTACTTTTTCAATTTCAGTTTAAAATACCACACGTGCACCCACTCAAACACTTAATTTAAACTGAGCCTAAAAACGAACCCTAACTTCAACAAACTTTTAACCCCACTTGGGGAACACTAAAAGAACTCTGTAGCTAGGTAGTATTGGGGGGATAGGTGTTCCAATAACACCCCTCAGTTATTACATCTGAGACATAGAAGTTGTCCATTAGGGAGCCAAAATCTCCTAGTATTTATTGGCACTATCACAACCGGTTTGTGGGAAGGCCTCTCCCCTAGGAGGGTTGAAGTCGCGAGGATGGTTCCGGAAGCCTGAGTGGGATACCGAAATCCATTCAGTAACTGAAGGGCTACCATTCGCAGTTCTCGGGATATCCCTGTATGGGGGTATTGCGGTAAAAGGACCAAACGACAGATTTACCTTTTCTCGACGTGTCATGAACGGAGTATCCTAGTAGCCATTCTTTAGGATTTATTACCCGGTGTCCCTCCCGGGAGGGGGATATCTAGCCATTGACTCAACATTCAATATTGTCTGACTTGGATTTCATCACCTTGCAGAGAATATAGTTTGTTGATTCACAATACTTTTAGTTAGGTGTTTGCATGATTCAATCCACCTTTGGTCTAGTTACACCTATTTTTTCTAGAAGCTGTTTGCATGTTGGTACTCTGACCATTTTTTTTGCATCCCTCCACTTATTATAGCATAGCTGCTATAATAAGTGCCTTTTTGAGGTTGATTTTTTTGGCCTGAGAGCCTTCATTTTCACTCCCCTTCTTACACCCTTGAATGCATTAGGGTTTTGAGTTTTTTATACATTACCATTTTTACACATACAGATTTTTTCAAAAAAACTTATTTATCACCATTGAGAATTTTAGACGCTCTCGTCGTCTATAGGGAGAACTCCCAGAGTTCAGTCTACTTGGCTCTCCACGTCACCAACGTAGATCCTTATCCCTTGACTCGACACATCGTCGGTCAACCATACGGTCATCCGAGTCTGACATGCCTCACTTCACTTCTGATTCTGAGGCAGAATCCGAAAACCCCACTGCGTTATTCCCAACCAACCTTATGGCTGGAACACCTTTTGACCCACTTTTTATCAGCACCATAGGAGAGACATCCACAGACCCCTCTACTGCGGTGCCATCCATGGCAACACCTACCCCCCTAGGAATTCCTAATATGGGCAACACTCCACCTTTAGGAATGCCCAACACAGGGCCACCTCCTGTTATAGGAATTCCCAACACAGGGCCACCACCCGTTATGGGTACGCCCAACATAGGGGTCACACCCCCTTCTGATTCCCACAACCCAGATTCTAGGAATCACCACTACTATTCCTAACCCAAGTGTAACCCATGTTGCACTTGGAAGCGCTGGCCCTTTCTAGACCACACCTATTGGAGGACACATACCTTCAATACTGAGCATACCCCTAGGCACTACTGGACCCCTACATCATACCACCATGACTAGTCATGTCCCAGTCACTATGCCACATACATCTGCTACCTTACCTTACAAGGCAAGTCTGAACTTACCAGACTTAGCCAGGCTCACCAATGATCCTATCAAACACGATCCTGCATGGCCTCACATGCCCACCAAACTCCCCTCCGAAATCCCTAAGTTTGAGGGCAAGGCAGGTGAGGACCCCAGAACCATATCATGTCCTTCCATCTATGGTGTTCCTCCAACTCCATAGTGGATGAATCTGCCCACCTCCGTCTGTTACAGCGCACCTTCACTGGCTCTGCAGCCAAGTGGTATATCAAGCAGCCCCATGGGACCCATGCCACCTTTACCTCCCTTGCCTCGACCTTCCTGCAGTTCTTTCAGTTACCTGTCCGCTATGATGCAGGCATCGAGATCCTACTGTCTTGCAGACAGAACACGGCCACTCACATCACTGACCACATTCATGAGTGGTGTCGACGCCGACGCCTCTGCAAAATCAAGTTAGACGACCGTATCTTTCTAGATTGGTTTCTAAAATCCCTCCTCCCTCTCATTGTGAAGGATGTGGCATCCGAAAGAACCTAGTCTGAACAAGAGGCCATCCTCAAAGCCCAACAGTTTGATCTCATTTACGCCCAGTCGGGTTATCTGTATACCATTATACCAGATGCCCCTCGAGGCGATCCATCCCAACACGATGCGCCGGGGGCATCCCATGTCGCAGATGGCATCATTGGTCGTATGGCCTCGCAACCCCAACCCTTTTCCATTGCACATCCTAGCCATGGACCCAACCTTTCGCGGGCTACATCTCAATCTAGAGCAACCAATTCATATGCTCCCATGGCACATCACCACCATACCCATGGACCTTCATGTCCACCTCATTGCTTTGGTCATGCACCACCCACATATGCCCCCCCAGCCGCACCTCAACCAATGTACTACCCACAGCTAGCTACGACAGCTAACCCAACACCTCCAATAGCTCAGGGTTACCAACCACCCCAGCAGGTATCTGGTCCACTTCCAACCCCACCGATGTATTATCCACCACAACCTGCTCCCGCATCTGCGGCGAACCAAAATCCTCCCACTACTCAAGGGCAAGTGTACACACATCACAACCATCCCCAGCACCAGAATAACCAGCGCAACCAAAATGTGCAACAAAACCGTGGAAGAGGACGTAACCGTGGTAATAACCAACAGCATCAGCAAGGTCCTCCACCTCCCAATCCTACGCAAAATAATAACGCAGCACCTCCCAACCAGAATCCGGATCGTAATCCCAGGCAGCCCAAAAATAATAATCTTAGAACAAATCATCCTTGTTCTATTTGCGGGGTTTATGGTAATTACACACATGCTTGCCCACATTTGGAGCGAGCTCGGCAACTCTGGACTGACGATGCCCATCATCAGGGGCAAGCGGCTCCTCAGCCGCCACCCAACCCTCCACCACCACAACATCAACCTTTGGTGTTGCAAAATCCCTTTCCAACCCAAGGTGTAGTGAACACTCAGTCGTTAGCTCCCCCTCAGGGCAACGCGCCACCACAACAGATCACTTATGCCGCTCCTGATCAACCCATGTTCGATTCAGGTACTCACCACTTGTTGATGATGTCAACTGCCGATGCCAACCTCCAAACCCGTCGGAACCAATATGGCTCCACCTCTGAAGCCCCTCCTGCCAAAAAAAGCACTAACGTTCATCCCACAGATCAAACGTTACGTATACCCCCGACTCTGCTTGATGGCGCTTCCAAAGCACCTCGCTTCCCACTTCGTTGCATCAATAATAATCCCAATGCTCGCGCTGCGTCAAATTACAGCATTGTCGACGACTTAGCCCAGTCTCCTGCAGCCATGTCTGCTTTGGAAGTCCTAAAAAACTGTCCTTCGCAGCGCAAGAATTTAATCTTTGCCATTGGCGCGATTGACCCCAATGATTCACAACTGATTGCATTCAATTCAGATCAATCTGAACCTCGACTTCCTTCCAGTTTAGCATTCCAAGTTTCCGTTTCCGTTCAGAATCTTGTCATCCATCGGTGCATTATCGATGAAGGGGCCTCTACATGCATCTTGTCCACATTCGTTTGGCAGAAGTTGGGATCTCCCACTCTCTAGAAGTCCACCACTGCGTTGCGAGCCTACGACGGCCGTTCGGCTCAACCCCAGGGTCTCTTACCTAATGTCCCCGTCCAGCTCGCGGGTAAAACCGTGCTCATTGACATTGAGGTCATCAATGCACAACTCGACTATAACCTTTTACTTGTTCGTAGTTACATGTATGCCATGCGGGCTGTGGCCTCATCCGTTTTTCGTACCATGCAGTTCCCCCATGAGGGACGCGTGGTCAAGGTGGACCAACTCACCTATTACAATCCCAAGGCCCCCGCTACACCTAAAAATGTTCTCCCCATGGTAGAACAACCTGTTTGTGCTGCAAATACATCGTTTGTCTCCTCTGTGGGACCCGGACTCTACTCCGACGCACCGATGACTTCTACATTCCAGGCCATTCCACCACCGTCACTGGAGACCCACGTCGCTAACCTCTGCACTCTTTCACAAGCTCCCAGTAATCAACCCTCCTTGTTACCTAAACCACCATTGGTACCTAGTCACATTGGGGTTACACCCATCCACACAATCCCCTTTCTATTTCCTCCTTCGGGGGTAGTAAGCGCTCCGGTTATGGCCACCCTTAGTCTCCCCGGGTTAACATTGGGATTACCCGTGTGGTATATTTCGCCTCCCGTTCCCCCGCCGACACCAAATGTCATCCTGCAGCCGGTGCAACCCATTGTCACTTCTACCCAACCACCTCCCGGTATCACGACTCCTTCGTCGTCGACGAATCTCCCTCCTCCCAACAGGCCCACTGGGGGCAGAGGCCCACAACCATACACTGCGGTACCCCCACCTAAAGCAGTTAAACCTCCTCTCGTATTCCGTGCTCCTCCCAAATGCTCATTGTGTGATGAATTAGGCCATCCAACTCATCATTGTCCACAGTTACCAGCATTACAGGAACACATGCAAATGCTGGACGACAACCCCAACATCCCGATTGTCAAACTCGATCCAAACCCCATGCCTCGTGATAAGTCACTGCGCACTAACCACCTTTGTGCCATATGCGGTGTTTACAGCCATTACTCACATCACTGTTCTGATATCCCAGATTATAGAGCAGCGTTGTATGAGTTGAACAACGTCGACTTAGAAATATCTCCTCCCCTCATCGAGGAGATCTACCCTCTCGCATGATCCTCATCCAGAGAGATTAACACCATCTATATGATCTCCTCAAAGACCACTTTCAAACCAGAACCCCTTGATTTATGGTCTGACTACTTCCGTACTGATGAGCAAATATTGGAATCACTCACTGCACCCGACTATCCTTGGGACGATATGCATCATTGCTCCTACTTCCTCCCAGAGGCGTCTACATCCACAGCATCTAACCAGCTATCAGTCGAGTCGAAAGATTTCATACCCACTAAGGTCGATTGGTTGAAGGACCCCATCCCAGCACCGGATGCCTTCGAAGAAGGGAACATGTCCAATATTTCCCCCATTATCCAAATTGACATTTCCACCACACCTGGGAAACCTGAGCTCATCTCGCTGGGTGCATCTTGCACTCAAGCAGAGACTCAGGCATACAAAAAAAATTTTCAAGAATTCTGGGATGTCTTTGCCTGGTCCTATACAGAAATGCCTGGTCTTGACCCCGCCATTATAGAGCACGACATTGACACATGGCCTGATGTCCCCCCCGTTCGTCAGAAACAGCGACTCATTCATCCTTCCAAGCTCCCCGCTGTTAAAGCCGAGGTTGAGAAACTTCGCGAAGTAGGATTCATTTATCATATTCCTTATACCACATGGGTTTCAAACCCCGTTCCCGTCAACAAAAAACAAGGCACCCTTAGAGTATGTACTGACTTTCATGATTTAAACCATGCCTGTCCCAAAGACAATTTCCCCACACCATTCATTGACCAACTCATCGATGAGTGTGTGGGGCATGAAGTCCTATCTTTCATGGATGGTTTTTCCGGATACAACCAGATTTAGATCCGTAAGGAGGATCAGTACAAGACTGCCTTTACCACCCCATGGGGCACATTTTCCTATCGTGTCATGCCTTTCGGCCTCAAAAATGCTGGTACCACCTTCCAGCGGGCCATGACCTATTGTTTTCATGACTTGGTCCATATCCTGCAGGTCTATCTTGATGACCTTACAGCTCGTCCCCGAAAAAGATCAGACCACCTTAACAACCTCCAGCAAGTTTTCCTGCGTTGCCGCAAATATAAAATCCGCTTGAACCCACACAAGTGTGTCTTTTGCGTTCCTGCAGGCCGTTTGTTGGGTTTCATTGTTTCCTAGGATGGAATTACTGTTGATCCCCTGAAAGTCAAAGCCATCTTAGACCTTCCCTCCCCGCGCACGCTTCGGCAACTCCAGAGTTTGCAGGGGCAGTCCAATTTCCTTCGTCGCTTCGTACCTGATTACGCCACCAAATTTCATGGATTCTTACACCTACTTCGCACCCACATACCCTTTGTTTGGGATGAGCAAGCAGACACAACATTCGAAGCCCTCAAAAAAGCTCTCACACAAGCCCCTTTGATCTCCCCTCCGGATTTCTCTCAGGACTTCATCCTTTACATCTCAGCATCTGAACATGCCGTGTCTGGAGTCTTGGTCCAAGAAGATGCCTCCCACCAAGAACATGTCATTTATTACATCAGCCAGACCTTGTCTGGCCCACCCCTACGTTACCCATACGAAGAAAGATTAGCCCTAGCTATAGTCTTTTCCGTCCAAAAATTGTGACACTACATTCTACTCGGTCATACCACGGTCGTCGCCGACTCCAACCCTATGGTTTATCTCCTAAACCGTCGGCTCCTACAAGGTCGTGTTGCTAAATGGGTCATTATCCTCCAGGAGTATGACCTCACTTTCAAAACTCCCAAGAGCACCAAAGCCCTCGCACTTTCCCATCTCATCATTGACCTCCCATCCTCTTCGTCATCACCCGCCATTCAAACGGATCTGATTGACGATCACATCTTCATTATTTCGTCTGACGACCCATGGTACAGTGACATCCTAGTTTACCTCCGCACGCAGAAATTTTGACCCCACATCGATTGTGACGGACGCCGTCATATACGTCACCAAGCCCCCCAATACCTCTTGTTAGGGGATGTACTTTATCGACGCGGCATTGATACCATCCTACGACGTTGCCTCTTCCATAGCGAGGCAGAACAAGTCCTCAATGATTGTCATAGCGGTGCCTGCAGAGGCCATTTCTACGGCATGGCCACCACCCAAAAGATCATTCATGCAGGGTACTTTTGGCTGTCACTATTCACTGATTGCATCACCGAAGTCAAACATTGCCAAAACTGTCAACTTTTCGCCCCCAAATCAAGAACCCCACCCGCCCCCCTTCATCCAATCGTTACTGTCGAACCATTTTGCAAATGGGCCATCGACTTCCTTGACTACAATCCCACGTCAGCCAACGGTCACAAACATATTATTGTGGCCGTAGATTATTTCACCAAGTGGGCAAAATCCATGCCAACTTACAATTGCACAGCCGAGACCGCAGCACGGTTCTTTCTCAACCATGTTATTGCACGTTTTGGAGTGCCCAAGCAACTTGTCTCAGACCACGGCTCTCACTTCGAAGATGCCGTCTGGAAAGAACTATCAACCCTACTGAAATTTGAACACCATTTTTCCTCTGCTTACTACCCCCAAGGAAATGGCCAAGTCGAAGCAATAAACAAAATTTTGAAAAACATCCTCCAGCGCACTGTAGACAAACACAAGTCAAATTGGCACCACATGCTCTTCCTGGCACTATGGGCATACCGCACGTCAACTAAAACCGCCACCGGTTTTACCCCTTTCCACTTAGTTCACGGTGTCGAATCCGTCTTCCCCATCGAGTGCTAGATTCCAAACCTACATATGACCGTTGAACTCCTACCGGACACTGCCCCAATCGAGCAACGCTTTCTACTCCTAGAGCAGGCCGATGAAGATCGGCGCACAGCCCTTCAAACCATGGAAGCAACCAAGAACCGCTCCAAATTAAATTATGATAAACATGTCCACCCAAGAAATTTTTCTGAAGGGCACCTTGTCCTCGCCTACGATCAAGCTCATGACAAAACTGGGAAAGGAAAGTTTGTGTCCATGTGGCAAGGTCCATATATTATACACACCTGCCTCGGACAGGGGGCATACATTTTGACCGATTCAGAAGGCAACCCCCTCTGCAACCCACGCAACGGGTTGTACCTTAAGCGATTTTACCCATAGTAAACTGGATGGACACCATCGTCTATTATTGTACTTCATGATAGATCTTTCCCCTTTTTTCCTCTCACGCCGAGATTTTTCGGGCATTTTTCCCATGCCCCCTTTATCGCCTCGATTTGCATGCCACATTGGCCGTTCTCCATTTTCGGCAATCTTCATATCGCCGGATTCAATTTTTCGTGCTTGTGACGATGCTTGAGATCATTTCTCACTCTCACCTCCAGATTTTTCAGACATTCTTTAAAAATGTCACCCATCACCTCGGTTTGCGTGCCACAATGGTCGTTGCCCCTTGTTGACAATCTTTATGTCACCGGATCCAGTATCCCTCACACAGGATGAGGCTTGAGACCTTTTCTCGCTCCCATCAATCCCTTGTTGTTCGATATGATTTTATCCCTTTTTCGGGCCGAGAAATCCCTTTTACGAAAAAGGCACTTAGGGAGTTTCTGTTAAGCTCTTTTCTGACTCCTAAAACAATGAAAAGATTGCCGAGCAACCTTGCTTCCTTTCATGCTCATTAAACGTATCTGAAAGGGCGTCTACCTGGTATAATTTTACCCCTTTTCTGGACCTCGTAGACTAATTACGAAAAAGGAATACTCTAGTCACATCGGCTAGAAGAGTTCTCCATCTGCATCATTTTATGCTTTTTCGGGACTTGGAGACTAAACTTACGAAAAAGAAAAACCAATGGAGTCCCCTTACCGCTTTCAGACTCTCTAAACATGAAAGCGACCACGACCAATCACCATCCTAGGCTCGTAAAACCAACAGGACAGTAGTCATAACCACTGCAGAGTCTTCTTATCGTTTTCAGACTCCTTAAAAATGAAAGCACCAATGAGCACGAACTGTCCTGGGCTCACAAATCCACAGGACAGTACCATTTCAGAGCACACTTTTATCCCTTCTTGGAGCTCATTAAAACTACGAAGAAGGTCCCAATGGTTCCCCTTAGCGCCAATCACATCTACTCATAGGGAAGCTTCCCCCTTTTTGGTCACCTTTGTTCATAGCATTCTGTAGTATGTCACCTTGAGACTCCCTCGACAGCACCCATCAGCTTGACCCCCCCCCAGAGTCAAACATACCCTTCAGTACTTCAAAGCAGTGATACCCACGCCTACAAGTCAGTTCCCTATGCTTCCAGGTCAACCATGTCATCATGCTTTGAACAAAGGAAGTTTGAGTCTACCCACTATATGACCCCAGTTACTCCCCACAAGTATGTCAGTCCTACCATCAGTACTACCACACTCCAGTTCTACGCCTTGCGCTCCTATCAAGGAAACATCATTGCCTTGTTAGATGCGGGTCTCCCTCTGTCGACGACAACCACATTTATTCCAGAGGATAGACCTAGAGGTCCCTGTGTCTTAGACTCATCACCATTTATGATGAGTGCCTACGAATCATTTCGAGAGGAGTCCTCAGTGCCTCTCCAAATGGTTGTTTCTCACATGCTCGACTTCAACACCTTAATCGCATCGTTGAGACTTGCACGGGGCATCGGTCCATTTAGTTATTAGTCGAAGACCCTGGATACCATCTGACTCCTCCACATTTGAGAGTCTCCCTATGGATACAACAAGTTATACTTTTCCTATAGATATTCGGGTTGCGCATGGCGACAGTATTCAGATGTACCCCAGCTTCATACTCCCTTGAGTATACAGTTACATTAATTCTTAGAGATGACTCACACTCTTTGATTCCCTACAGATGTTGGACACCTTCAGTTTCAGCAGTTGATCAGTTATTCTAGTGTATCAGTTATTGAGATCCATCATGATCATGAGTACATCCCAAAATAATGTCCCCTCTGGACCATTATGATGTATCAGTATATTTTTTATGTATTAGATACCCCTTCTTGGGACTAATTGTTATGTCTTGATACGAGCATGGGTATGCGCTCCTCGTCCATTATCAGAGATTATTCCTCATTCATATTGAGGCCATGTAACATTTGTTTATTCTTTGCAGCTTCCAAGGTCCGTGGATCTAGACTCCAAACGGTCTCTTCTCCTCCCCAAACCCCAGAAAAAAGACAAAAGAACTATGATGTCTATCGGCCATACGATGAGCTCCTGCCCTCACACATCAGGGGGCAATCTGTTAACACCCAAAAAGTGCTCACTAGCTCATTTCCCTATTCACATGACCCATTTGTCCACTTTTTCACCATTTGAGCCTCTGAAGCCAACAAAATGTCACCAAAAGGCCTTAGTACACCCCTTTTCCCACTCAAAAAGATTATTTTTCCTGAAAAAACATAAAAAACCCTCAAAAAGGGTCCAAAATTCCCAAAAATATTAAAAAGGGAATAAAAATAATAAAAATATTTTAAAAGGAAAAAGGAGGGAAAATTACCTAAACCATGTTGGTCAATACCATTGGTTTCCACAAAACCACAAATGGATTCCCCACCACCAAAACCTATAAAAAGGTTGTAGGGGCTCCTCATTTCACATCCATCCATTCATATTCCTATCCTCATGCTGCCAAAATCTCCCTTGAGCTTTTGGCCATGGTAGCAACCTTGGAGAAAGGACCCTTTGGAGTTTGCAGCTACTCATCCTTGGAGCTTCTCAACTATCTTCATCATTTGGAGGTATTACTATTGTAAGCACTTGCTTGCCCCCATTTTCAATACAAATTTATTTTCTATATTTTCTTGTTCTTGTTTTTTAATTCAAAATTTTATTATGATATGCACATGTTAGTTTAGCTTAGATTTATATTTAGTTTATTGTTTTTGTTTAATATTGAAATTGTTGCTACTAGTTAGCAGGTGCCCATAGCACTAAGCTTGGTTGCAAAACCAAGCTAACAAATACGACTAGGCACACCTATAGTATGTCGCTGGAGGTGCAAAGGGACGTCATCCATCCTCATAGCAGGGATACCATAAGTCAAGCCCTGTAAGTTCCTCTCTATATCCCGGACTCCTCCTGCTTCATCTTCATCCTCCTCCTCCTCTTCTGGAGCGGCTTGGCGATCAACACCACCGCGACGTAATGGCGAGTACCCAGCTGGTCTCTGTGGTCCACGGTCTGTGACATGCATATGCACATACATTAGAAGTATTTTACACATTCCAAAAAAGCAATAAAAATTATATATTCAAAAATAAAAAATAAAACATATATCCATGAAGGTCATACCTGAGTTGTCCCAATCATCATCCTCTGGCAGTGCCAAGTCGATGTCCTCGCGAAAGTCTACCCCGGCATAGGGGTAGTCATCGATCATAAATATCTGCTCCTCGAGCCAAGAAAAGAAATCCTCACCAAAGGCTAAGCACTGAGGTCCCCCGAGACGTCCTGCATAATCACTCCATCCAGCCATCCATGGCTCGGTCGGTGGACGAGGGGGCATATATATCTGCGGGCGCAGTAATGGCACCCTCACCAAAAAGAAGGTGACCAGGATACTCCCATAGCCAAATTGGGAATTCTTTCCAACCCTACACTTGTGCACTTGTTCTTTGAGATTGGCCAACATCGCCTCACACTAGTTAAATACTGTTCCCCCCATACACTCCGCTGCGAGATTCACTTGTGTACGGGACGCCTTATGCGGACCCACACTTCCTACTGCATGCGTGATGGTGAACAGTACGGTTTTTACAGGGAGTTCTATAACATCCTTTATGGCCACCTTCCCGCTTTTCTTACTCGAACCCTGACGGCAATACCGAGCAATCAAGTCATCTGTACTCGTTTTCGAGGCTGTGTATCCTGTATCCAGTAAAGTTCACCCGGGCCCCTCTTTTCGAGAGGCCCGTGAGGAAATAAATATCCTCGAGTTGAATTTCGAGAACATGCTCTCCCACTTGGAAAGCTTGAATGTCAGTGTCCCACAATTGAATAAGATGAGTGAGAAGTTTGGGTTGCTGACGAATCCCTTTGGTCTTAAAGAACTTCAACAAACCACATTCTCTCAATGCGGTCATGGTCGGTAAGTGATTTTCAGCTGCCAAATCATCTACTTCGTGCTCTCTTTCTTTCCAGCTGACCATTTTTCTCCAAACAAGTTGCAAACTCTTGCAAAAGGTCAGGGAAAACATTTAATAACTATTTAACAACTTAGTTTCAGCAAAAAATTTGAGAAAATTTGATTTTTTCATCTCAAAAATCGCCTTCATCGCGCCTGGGGCAAACTCTGCCACGCGGTACTGTACAGTATCGCACCTCGGTTTGGAACCACAGCACGGTACTGTCTCATAGTACCGCGTTTCTCGATAGAGCCCCTACGCGGTACTGTGAAGGGTGATTTTTGCCCAGTAGGGCTCGCCCAAAAAATCATTTTTTCCCGCTGAAAGCAAATGATTCGTACATAAAATGAAAGAGAAACTTGAGATCTCTTACCTGGCGCAGACGGTTGTTGAAACGGTGTCCTGAAACTCCCGATATGGATCCTTGAAGTTTTTGCTCTCAAATGGGTAAAATCTCCTCTTTGGGTAAAAAACAAGTGAAATGGTAACTTTCTCCTTTTACCTATTTCTTTATATAGCATTTTCACCTATTTTTTTTTTAATTATTATTTTTTGGTTAAAATAAAGCCCTTTTCACATTGCTAATATCCAGTTTTTTGAGCACTTATTGACAGGATCCCCGGTAAAAAGCGATATATTCACACTGGCGTTTATTCATGTTTTGACCTTCATTTTGATCCTACTTTATCCTTTTCGTGCTCTGGATTAAAACTTGAAAAAGACGTTTCGAGCCTACTTTATCTTTTTTGTGCTCTGGATTTAAAACTTGAAAAAGATTCCAAGCGCTTTTCACACCCATGTCGTGTTTGTCAAACTCAAGTAAATGGTGTCGAGTACGGTCAACTTTACTCATGCTCGTTAAACGATGAGGAAAGGATTATCCTGGTTGTATTTTATTCTTTTTTCCGACCAGAATAATTAAAAAATTATGAAAAAGACCATTGGAGTCCATAGTTAAGCTCTTTTCAGACTCCCTAAAATTGAAAATATTGCCAAGTGATCTTGATTCTTTCACACTTGTAAAAGTATTTGAAAGGTCGTCTATTCGGTGATAGGTTACCCCTTTTTCGGCCCGTCTAGACTATTTACGAGAAAGGTATACCTCAGTCAATCTCGGCTGGGAGAGTTCTCTCGGGAATTGTTTTACACTTTTTCGGGATCGAGGGACTAAATTTACGAAAAAGTACATTGTGGAGCTTCCTTTAAGTTTTTCAGGCTCTCTAAATACGAAAAACTACCGATCTTTCCTTCCTTGGGCTCGTTAAAATTTAACATCGAAGGACCCACTTTGGGACCAACCCCTCCTTTCTCAGGTTCGTAAAACATGTGAGATTGGACTCATCTATGAGATGAGCTACATCGAGCATCTGTTATCCTCTTCAAGCTCGAAAAATAACAAAGAGGTACTCATCTATCATGTCGGGGGAATATGGGGAACAAGTCAAGTTTATTTATGGCAGCTTGTCAGTCGTTACCTTTGAACATGGCATGTGTCTGTCTCTTGTCTATATTGGGAATCCATTTTTCACTGAGTTATGGTCATCATCCTGAGTCGTCTCCCTGGCCACGAGCCTACTCATCCGGTGTCTATCCTCTGTTGTCAACAATCCCTGCTGCCAAGTCCTGTTACATGCCATTATATGTTCAAAGGGTTGCATTGTTCAGAGTCGTTCATTGTGTCAGGCCTCCGCTGTGTCAGTCCATACTCCATTGTTTCATCATCTTATTGTTCGTTCCGATTTCATGTCGATGATGTGGGATTCATCATGGCCCACCTTCGACGAGTCTATTCCCGTCGACACCAAATCACTATCCGGGAATTGGACTTAAAGATCAACCATTAGTACCTTGGTACCTGCATGCCTCAATGGAAGGTTTCCTCGTGTTCAACAGTAGGTTCACATTATTGACCTCTGATTGAACGATCTCCCGAATGCTCGACATCAACTCATCTATTCACATTTCATTGAGATGTACTTCAGATACCTTGGGGATCATCATCATCATTGGTGATTTCCCTCGCATTTGTTAACGGTTCACATCATTGACCCGTAATCAAATGGTTTCTACCATGTTCGACTTCAACACCTTGTAATTACATGGCTATATTCGTATCATTTGCGATCGGGTAGAAGACCCTGGGCGCACCTTTGTATCTTGATTGCATCCAGGTTGCGATGGAGATGTCCTTTGTATTGTCACACAAATCCACTTATTGTATTGGTCATGGCTGTGTCATTATTGTCTCATGGATCTACGCTTGTTCATAGTAGCCATGATCTGTCCATAGTTTATGTCATCTCAATACTCATGGATCTGCAATGTATTGGTCGACAGCCATGCTTTGAGTCATTTGTTTTCGAGCATGGGGATGCCCGCCTCAGTGGTATATCTAACACTTTGTTCCTGTTTCAACTCCTTGTTGCTCTCCTCGATGCTATCTCTACACAATATTCGTAAAGTCTTTCGGCCATCAGTTCCTTCTAACCTCACACTTTAGGGGGCATCTGTTATACCTCTATATTTCACAGTGTCGCATCTACACCATGAAAAGAGTTGACGACACTTCCCCTACTGCTTTAAACCACTCAGAAGAGACAAATGATGAGTGAACCTTGAAAGTAAACTTACCCTGACAAGTTTTCACCCAGCTGATACTTTATTTACCCACACTACCACGCCTTGCTTAGTTATAGGTGCGCGGTAGTCCATACTACCGCGTTATGCTGTGTCCCTAGAGTGCGGTACTACCGCGTTATGCTCAGACCATAGGGCACGGTACTCTTTTTTTAGTTTTTTTCCATGGCTTGTGGGATTTTGGATTTTCGAGA
Organism: Larix kaempferi; assembly: GCA_027924585.1. NCBI lineage: Eukaryota > Viridiplantae > Streptophyta > Pinopsida > Pinales > Pinaceae > Larix > Larix kaempferi. The sequence goes on from BSBM01000761.1 coordinate 15,055,716, forward strand.
TATATTGGAGGATTGGGATCCCTGATTCGATCTCAACCCATTTTCCGTGATTAGAAACCTTGATCCACTTACCTCTCCTTAGATCCACCCATCTCTCTTGTTAGTTAACCCTACCATACACTATAAAAGAGAGGCATTCCATGGGGAAAGGAGAGGACTCTTGAGGGCATCAAACCTATGATCTTGCAGCATCGTGGAGATAGCTAGAGGAGGAAGCACTTGGAGCTGGAGGACTAGCTTGGACATCAAGCAACCTTTGTAAGCATTCTTCAAGTTGTAATAAGATAACTTGTCTTGTTTTTCCCATTTCATGTGTATAGCATAATTTCTTAACATGGAATGTATCTAATCTAGATTTGAAACTAATCTTTACATTCAAGGTATTTGGAAGCTTGTATGTTTGTTCTTTGGTTGATCTTAACAGGTTCTACATTGGAGCTTTGGATCAAGAGCTAGAAGCGGGACAAACGTCAGATTGAAAGGTGCATCATATCTCTCATTGTTTCTAAATACATTTAATCTTGTTGTAAAAGTTAATTCAGGAATTTCAAGGTAGCATTTGTTGTGTTTTGTTCTTAGCTTAGAGTTAGTGAAAGCCTGCTTTAAGTTAAGGGAATTTTGACTTATCCGTAGGGAAAAATTCCACCAAACAAATATGTTGATACAAAATCCTTTCCGGGAGCTATTAAATGCAAAAAAATACGGGCCTCCATCATCATCATTGGAAGTTTATCAGAATTATCCTGTTTATAATGAGTATGATGATGGTATTGAAATTTTTTATTTATAGGTCAATTATGGGAAGAATTTTGACCAACAGTTTCATGAGCACAGAGAATCCATTGTTAATGAAATGTCACAATCAGTTTCAGACAGTTTTGACTCAAAAGATGAGAAGATTTCTATAGCACCACAGATGGAATTCCTTAGTAGCAATTACCCAATCTATGATAACTATGGGTTAGCATTTGGAGAATGCTATGAAGGTATGAAGGAGTTACAGGAAGTCACAAGCCTTTCTCCTTCACCAATTGAAGAACAACATTGTTCAGAAATCAGTGAGCCCGTGTCTTTCATTCTTAAAACAAAATTTGCAAGAAAAATCGAACAAGATACAGTTAACAATGTCATTCATGAAGGAAAGCATTCCTACGGATAACCTTTCTATTTCAAGCAACAGGAAGAGGTAATTTATCATGAATTCTATGATCCAACCACTGCATACTTAGAGGAGTTCATCAATTCTAATTTTTTGTTTTTGTCTCATTGCAAATATGGAGTTCGATGTTGTGATCTATTGCTGTTTAATTTTAAAGAAATTATTCTCATAAAACATGTTTGATAAGCTTGGTTAATTAGTCAACTTCTTCTATGGTTGAACTAGAAGTCTGCCTTTACTTGACCAAGTTGTAGATCTGGTTAGAGTAGGAGGAATGTGCATAAATAATATCATCCCTAGAGCATGGTTGTAGTTTACAGTGTGAGTATTGTCTTCAATTTGCAGAGTCATTTTAATTTGAGCTTCAGCAGTAGAGCAGTTATTTGGTTTTTCTGTATGAATTTGGTTTTCAATGAAGACGCTAGGATTTTCAATTTGTAGTAGTGTACAGTTTTTCAGCAGATTCCTTTTCAGCATGTTGGCTTACAGTAGATCAACAAATGAATCCATAGCCCAATGGAGAAGGAGGCACTGGAATAGATGTTTGGTTTGCATATTGGTATGTTAGTATCCAGATCTGATTTCATTTCAACAAACAGGAACCGTTATTCAACAAGCTTCTTTTGAATTTCATTATGCTGAGGTTTCTAGTTGTCTTCATGATATTCAGCTTTCAAGTGAGATTGGGATAGAATATGATAAATAGGTCCTTGAGTTTGTGCATTTTAAAAGTTTACCTTTCTATGATTAATTTGAAAAATTACTTACTGTAGAAGATCATGAAGACAAGTTTCATTTCGAGACTTCACTTGAATTTTTTTTTTATAACAGCAGAAACATATTGCAGTAGTTCTCTGCTTTTCAGAATATGAGAGACCATGAAATTGAATTAGTACGGTGGCATTCTTGTTTTTTGGATCAATTGAAAATATCTTATCATGGGTTTCATGATCCGATATCAGACTACATGGAGTCTTCTCTTTTGAGAGTCACAAACAAAGGATAAAGGTTTTGGCATGCTATCAGTTTCCAAAATTAGAAGAGAAGGGTTACAAGTTTTGGAATAGGATGGGAACAAGATACAAATGATTCTGTCACCCAATGAATAAGGCACAAGATCTAAAGGATATTGAAACCTCATAAGGAGGCTTTCATCCACCAGCTAGAGCCAGATGTTATGACTGGAATTGCACCTAGTCCCTATTATATTTTTTCTCAATTTTTTATTCATTTCTACTTCTATAGCGATTTATTTTTTATTGAATAGTTTTGATTTTCTTTTCATTTCCTATGTTATGAATGTTATTTTATTTTATTTGTTTCACCTTTATACATAGTGGCTTATCAAATTTTAACCTCTATTTTGAGTTTTTGATGCAAAATCTTCATATGGAGACATTCTCGCAGCCCAGTAACTAAACTACATACACTAAGGCGCTGCTGGAATCTGAAATCATGGAAGTTCGTGGTTGATACATGGCTAGTGTTGATACATTACATTTTATGATGATCGAAGACCACGAAGGAGCTATTTGTTACATTATAACACTTGTAAAATTTATGATGAGAGATGAAGAAAGGGAAGGCTATGAATTCTAAATTGGAGCCACGTATTCTCAGATTCATCAAAATTCCTAAGTTTGTTCAATTCTATGAAGCCAGTCGGTGATTAATTGCAAAAATTATGAGCAAGGGGGTTCATTTAAATAACTTCAAACAAGAGTGTAAGGAGGTTATTGGGATCATGCAAAGCTACCTCACCTGTGAGGGAAGGTTTGCATCAGTTTTTAAATACCACATTAGGTTTCTTCTTCATTCAAATCAACAATCTAAGATGAATTTATCGTTATTTATGCTCATAAGCCTTCAGAATATGTCGAACAGGGTCAAGAGCCACATTTACCATACAAACCAGTCATTATTTCATCATGGCTTGATCAAATTGATCATTTTGATAGTTTTGCAGAAGGAGAATCGAAGATTGGGATCAATTGATATTTTGGTCAGGGTTTGTAATTGAGCATGGTGAAAATGAAAAGAAACCTCTTCCCAATAAACAATCTAGTTTTGTGAAAAGATTCAAAAGGGATGCAGATGAAGACATAGTACAGGATGATTTGTAGAATGACAATGTACATGCATAATTTACAAATCCTGATGTTGCAGAGCAAGAGAACAAAACTATTGAAGAACATCAACATGTCCCTGAGAATGATACAGTGGAAAATTTTATTGCTTCTAATAAAGAGGAAATTGTTAGTTCAATGGAAGAAAAAAACAGTTGTATTTTTTAAGAAGGTGATTCAGAATTAAATTCTCTTATTGTTGATATCAAGGAGAAAATATTTCATGTTCTAGATTTTAAAGACGGGATTCTTCAAGTGAAGAATATGGAGATAATAAAGAAGAGTTAAAGTCAAAGCAAGTTCACACAAGCACAGGGAAGGATCATGGAATGATACTTGAACTAATTAAAGAATGTGATGAGGTTTCAAAACATGAAATTATTCTTAGTGTTGAATAGTGAATGACTTCAATGGCTTCATTTTTAGATGCACCGGCGAGGAATAGGCATGAAGAAGACTTGATTTTCTATAAACTAGATATTCCATTGCTATCAGATCAAGATTCAACACCGCATGGAGGTGCTTAGATGCATAATCATTGTTGGATGCTTTTTGGACAGACCCAGGTTTTCAGGATGCGCAGCAACAAACACCCCTTTGGCGCACTGGCCCTTTCGGCAATGAGTTGCGCAGCAGCCCGAAGTCTCACCCGAAGTGGCTATGGGGGGGCTAAGGAATCAGGTTTCCTTAACCTAGGTGATGTCGAGACTACAGTTTTCTCCCTTCCCTTGTGGGAGGATACTCCAAAGTGGAACGTCTTACTCTTCCACAGACCTCATATCACTACAGTGCTGGAACTCACTCTTTCCAGCCTAGCTGCGCAGTAGCTCCATGCCTGCACACGAAGCGTTCACCCACTATGTTCAATACAGGATGTATCGCCTCTGGGATCCCTTGCACCCCGGCATAGCGACACATGCTTTAAGCGCTGCGATGACAGTGTTCTCAGATTCCTTCAACTATGCACAAGTACGCTTCTACGGGAGCTTCGAGGATTTACTCTACATACTCATTCATAAAGATAGCGAAACGTTCATAGAAGCATAGATAGTAAAGCAAAGAAATGCAATCACATACAGCATCACCACGACAACTAGAATTAGGTAGTTCACCTCCAGGAGGGAATCTACGTCCACAGGACTGTATATTATCTTTAGATGGGGCTAACACAGTTCTGCTGTGCACATAGTTGCAGCCTTAGATCTTTCTGGGAAACTCCACGCACAGAGCTGGGAGCCCTTCTCTTAGATCTATTCTCCTCTTCTACAGATATTTCAATGACAAAGACATACAATTACATTCCCCAGTCCTCTTGCGACTGGTCAATACATACAATGGCCCTTATGCCAAACGGTCTCCATGCGAGATCGCGGCCTTCTTACATACATACAATGATCATTAATATCTTTACAAAATACACCAATACAAAAGACTCAGACATCAGCTTAGACTATCTGGGTAACCTTCTCTCCTTCTAACACTCTAACCTTCCCAATTACACATATATATAGGTGGCCCTGAGGGTCACACCTTTACAAAACTGTGGGCCTTTACCAATAGTGATCCCCAAAAACCCTAACCACTGACACGGCTAGGTGTACTGTAGGTGCCTCTTGTAGTCCCGTTGCAGCTTCCTGCAGACTCCGTGATTTTCGGTGCCGATCGCGGGTATGGGCGCTGCTTCATCGTTCTTTTCTCCTTGTCCTTCGCCTTCAATGCTTCGGCCCGTTGCTCTTCCTTGGTCCAAGAAACCATAACTCTTGTACTTTGCCTTAATGAGGGTAGCTGAGCCCTCTTCCATCGCTTCATTTATTGTGGTGGTTGAGCTTTCTACTTGGACACCTTATTTACTCTTTGCCTTGACGTGCACGCGAGCTCCGCGATTTTTGGCCTGCAATCTACGGTGAGCTCGTCCATCTGGCGCCGTGCCGTGCACTGTTCATTTCTGCCCAAAAATGGTGCTTTTCCTCAAAATTAGCAGCTTTGCCATAGCTGCAGCCTATGCTCCAACATGCCCCTAACACTTACTTGTGGCTCGTCCTTGAGCCACCCGCACTAGCTTGCGGTCGCTTTAGTTGTGCATCTGACTTTGCTTGGGTCGCAACGAAGGCTTGCTTCCACTGCGCAATAGCGGAGTCCATGTCTTCCATGCACTTCGCAACTATCTGCACCATGTCTGTAGTAGCTTCTTCTCCTTCTACACCATCGACCAATTCTTGAGACTCAACAAATGCTTTGACCTTGGCCTCTACTTGGGCAGCAAGTTCAGCATACTCATCCATAAACGGCTGAATGATGTTGGCGAGAGTAGCATCTTTGTTTCTGCGCCTATGCTGTTCTTGCTGGAATTTGCGGACTTCACTCATCTTTCTCATTTTAGCTAAGCCTTCCAAGGGCTTAGCTTCTTCGCTCAGAACAGTTAGGGACTGTTCTGCTGTTTCCACCTGTTCCAAAAGGGAAACTTTGGAAGGGAGCTTCTCAAGCTTAGCCGAAGCCTCCATAGCTTACGTCATTAACTGTTGGGCTTCATCTGTTCTATGCTGCATTTGGTAAGAAGCTATGCACAGTGCTTCAAGTCGTTCTTGTTTCTCATCCACGGGAGGCACTACGATACAAGTTTCTAACTCGGTGAGCTCCTTTCTATGTTCTTCAGCCATAGCAACTACTTGTTGTTCTAGGGATTGCGCCCTTCTGCCGATGTGTTGCACTTTCTCAACTAAAGGAAGGTCTTGTTGAATCTGGCAGGCTGGAAACTCCTAGGTGATTTCATCAACGACATTCCTCAGCCCAGTGTCTTGTGCTTCGCGAAGTTCAAGCTGCGCAGAGATCTCCTTGTAGCCTGCCCTTAACTCTACTTCCTGCGTCTGCAGTCTCTGATTGGCATGGAATGTGGAGAGATCCCTAGCTCTCAGCTCAGTAGAGACCTGCTCCTGAACCAAATGTAGGGTTTCCAATGGAATTAGTGACAGATTTGTTTCCACAGGGCCGACTACGCTTACCTGCAGTGCAGCCAAAGGATCCGGGAGTGTCATGCTTGCAGGCGGGATGTGGACGATAGTGTTCCTCTCTGTAGGTACTTCAACCCACTCGGTGCGTGTAGATGGTTGCGGCGCCTGCGAGCCGGATGCTGGCACATGGGTCTGCGCAACTCGTCCTATGAGACCTTTCAACTCCACGAGCTGCAGGTCCAAAGCACTTCTGATATTGGCCTACGAGGCATGCAGCTCACGAAATTTCTCCTTCAAGTAGTGGTCGAGCCCCGCAGCAAGGGTCTCACAGGGATTTACGGTCACTTTTGCGGGGTGCGATAGCTTCTACTTCTTTGTAGCCGGTCCTGACAGACCTTCATCATTCTTTTGCGCGGCCTTTTCCTTTCCTTTATCTTTCTCTGGCGCTGCAGGGGGTGGCATCGTGGCAGCGATTTCAGCTGCTTGCTTCCATTCATCTGGCCAATACTTGACAGTGTCCTCTACGTCTTGGGTATTCATTCGGTAGATCCCTACAGCCCATTCTTTCGACTGAATTCCGCGAGGGCGGAAATAGATTTCATGCAAGTTGGCAGAAAAGACCAACTTCACTCCATAGATTTTTGTCATCTCCTCAGTAAGCCTCGGCATCTACAGAATGGTTACCAGAGGAGATGGTAGTACTTGAAGAACATGGCGCGGTTCATCTTGCGCTTCACAGGATCATTAGAATGCATCCCTGTAACCTCTCCTGAACGGCGCGAAAGAAACTGATTGTTGGGCGGTTCCTTCCACCCGACAAAGGCACACAAAATCAGGAGCCAAGAAAAATGGAACAGCTGATTGGCAGTGTCCTGAACATTGTGGAAGTCTTCCAAGAATGTATTTAGGAGGAAGAGACACCAATTATACTGCTCTCCCTCCGCAGCTGCAACTGCGAGCTCTACAACAGCTCCAGGGACTTCTTTAGGTCGGCACTTCGTTAAAAGTCTGCCTGGGAGCAGACTGCCTGTGAATCTGAGTGCTTCATCTTCAACTATAGTGAGGTCATAGGCTTGACCTCCTCTCGACAATTTGTATTTCTGCACCACCTATGTAGCGAGCTTTCGGTCCCTATCTTTACCAACGAAATGGATGTTGGGGTCCTTACCAACCTTAGATAGGCCGGTAATTCGGTGAATCAGGTCCACATTCAGATCAATTGGCCTCCCTAGCCAAAGATAACCACCGTGAACATAGGATAATAGGACCTTGACTACCGCAATAACTTCATTGCTATGCCCGAAGTGCGGTAGCTTCAACAGGTTCAACAGTCCAATCCTTTCAATATTTAGTGCAAATTCCTGCGGGACGAATTCGTCAATCTTCTTAGCAGGATTATGGACCACTGTCAGATAGTGATCTGGGGAAAACTGAGGATACGTTCTGTAATCTCCCAAGTTGAAGTCAGAAAACTTAACCAGCAGGAGATGTCCAAGCAAGGATCCTTCTTCTTGCACGACTTCCGCCATTGGTGGCAGCGGAATCGAATACTTGGCATTCTTGGGAATACGCACCTCGGGTGCATCATCTGGGCACGGAGGAATGTAGTTAACCAGAGTGGCCAAGGGCTCTAGAACGGGTTCCTTCGGCTGTTGCTGAGATTCCCACGTGCCCGGGGACTGTCTGGGATCAGGAAGCTTGACAATCTTAATCGGGGTACCCATACCGAAATCTAACCCTCTACGTTTGAAGTGACGGATGAATTCTTCAGTTGACAGTTTCTCCGTCATGAACTTGCATACACGACACACACTGAACAGAAAAGGGTGGAACAACGTAGGATTTGAACTCTGAAAAAGGGAAAACAGTCTGCACGACACGACTCTTAAAACTAATGACTTAGACTCTCAAATAGGGCAACTATACAACTCACTAGCAAGGAAAAGTAACCCAAGCATATACGAATGAGGGGTATTTATAGCTAAAGGTGGTAGTAAATGCGGACAAGTGGCACTAATAACCGTTGGCACCTAAGCGGATGAGTTGACAACCCCCCTACCCCTGCGCCTCTGTGGTGCATTAAATGTGAGGGATGGGCTCTAACATCCTTCAGGAGATGAGCTAAGGCCTTCGAATCCTTAATTAAATGCGGATATTAGGGAAATCGAGCCGAATCTATCAGAGTAATTAAATGGTGGTCTCATCCTTCATTAAGACTCAGACGCGGCTATGGAGCTACTGCAATTCAAATTTTCGATGGGTAACTTCAGCATGAGTAACTGTGCACATGGAGGGCTCCACAGCGAGGAGAACTCCACAAGAGCGATAAATAGACAATAGGGAACCCCGCAAGAGTGAGATTTTGACAACCCAGGGGACTTCGCAAGAGCGAAGATAGGCTCACTCAGAACAGACTTTATTGACTGCGTGAATGCTTCGAGGAACTGCGCAGGAAGCTAGAGACTGAAACATATCTCGCGACTTCCGTGTAGACTGATAAGTGCAATGCCTCTTTTAACTACACTGGACATCTGCACAACTTTAGAAACTAATTAGGTCGACAGGGCGGAGTGGCCGTTGCGATAAAGCTTGAGCCGACTCCCATTGATCATTGTGGGCAACAACTCTCCATTAAGCTTCGCAAGCTGAACTGCTCCACCTTCGGTTATTTTCATCACTTGAAAAGGGCCTAACCAATGTACACGAAACTTTCCTGGAAACTTGATGAATTTACTATCATAGAGGAGTACCAAGTATCCTTCCTGAAAGACTTTATTCTTAATATGCCTGTCATGCCAAGCCTTCTGTCTCTCCTTTTGCACTTGTTGATGGAATCCAGCTAAAAGCCTGTCTTCTTCTAAGGCAACCAATTGTGATAGCTTTTCACTCATGGTATCAGTATCTGCCATTTCTGTAATTTGAGCAATTCTGAGACTGGGAACAATGTAGTCGATGGGCATAACTGCTTCTTGTCCATACACCAAGCTGAAAGGTGTGTGACCTGTTAATTTCTTGCATGTGGTTCTGTAAGCCCATGACACGGCTGTGACTCTAAGGTCCCAATCATCTCTTTGTTGATTACAGATCTTGGTCAGGGCATTCTCCAGAATCTTATTGAATGCCTCCACCGTACCATTAGCTTGAGGGTGGTAGGGTGTACTCTTATGGTGACTAATGTGGAATTATTCAGTAAGGGCCTCTATAGTCTTGTTCAAGAAGTGTGTGCCCTGATCACTCATCAGAATCAGTGGACATACAAATCTAGTGACAATATTCTCAAAAATGAACTGCACGGCAGTGACAGCGTCGCAATTCTTAACTGGCTTCGCCTCAACCCATTGGGTGAGGTATTCAGTAGCTGTGATGATGTATCTTGCACCGGTTCTCTTTCCTGGTGGGTTGATAGGTCCCACCAAATCAATGGCCCACTTATCAAAAGTACGCACTGTTATCTGGGGTCTTAGTGGCATTTCATCTCTTCTTGAAGGTTTTCTTGTTCACTGGCACACATTGCAACATTTGCAGAATTCCTTAGTATCCTTGTGCAATGTTGGCCACCAAAGACCTGCGGCTAAGATCTTATGCACAGTAGACCTTCCTGTGAAATGGCCTCCTGCGGTTCCTGAGTGCGCTTCGGCGATTATGGAGTTCTTCTCATGTGGTAAAATACATCTGCGCAAAACTTCATCAGGGCCCAACTTATAGATCTGGCCTACTATCAAAGTGAAGTCTGCGGCTTTGACAACAAGTTGTTTCTTCTACTGTATTGTGAACTCAACTAGCGCTTGTCCTGTAGTGAGAAACTCAAGAATATCGGAATAATATTCGTCTACTGCTTGAATAGAAAATAGCTGCGCATTAGGTAGATTGTCCTCCAAATTTGTAGGTTCGTCCCCTGACTCTATCCTGGATAAATGGTTAGGTCCTGCATTCAATCTTCCTGGCTTCACAATAATCTCAAAATCATACTCCTGGAAGAGGAGTAACCATCTGCAAATTCTTCCCCCTAACACTGGCTTATTGACCAAGTACTTCAAGGCAGAATGGTCAGTATACATTTTAAAATGAGCACCCAATAGATAGTGTCTGAACTTCTGTAAGGCCTACACCATAGCTAGTCCTTCTCTTTCTGTAGTGGTGTAGTTTTTCTCAGCTGTAGATAGCTTTATGCTAGAGTAAGCAATGGGGTGGTCAATACCTCCTTCTCCCGGTTGTGTGAGTACAACCCCCAATGCTATGGAAGAAGCATCTACATGAACATGAAAGGGTTTTCTCCAGTCTGGGAAAACTAGAATAGGTGATGTGACCATCTTTTCTTTAAGTGTGTCCAAGCTCTGTAGGCATTCTTCTATCCATTGGAATTTCGAATCCTTTTTCAACAGTCTTTCCATAGGCGCAGTGATCTTTGCATAACCCTTGATAAATTTCCTATAGTATCCTGTATGTCCCAATGTAGTGCGCAATTGTCTGACTGAGTTGGGCGCAGGAAAGTTAGCAATGATGGAAACCTTCGCAGGATCCATCATGAGTCCTTGTCTGCATACAATGTGACCCAACAAAATACCAAAAGGAGCACCGAAGATACATTTTTTCAAGTTAAGGGAGATCTGATACTATCTATATTTTTCTAACATCATCCTTAGATTCCCTATATGGTTCTTTAGTAAACCAAACACAGTCCAGTCATCAAAATAGACTTCTAGAAACTTATGAATGAATTCTTTAAAAACAGCAACAATGACTCTAGAGAAGATAGCAGGAGCGTTTTTAAGACCAAAGGGCATTACCGTATACTGGAATGAGCCCCATTCAGTCGCAAAGGTGGTCTTATGGCGGTCCTCTAGATGGATTCTGATCTGATGGTATCCTGAAAATCCATCAGTGAAGGAGTAAGCCTCTTGTCCTCCAACATTGTCAAGCACTTTGTCTGTAAAGGGCGTAGGAAATGGATCATGCGCTGATGCATCATTGAGCTTGCGCAGGTCCACACAGATTCTTATTTCACCTTTTGTCTTTTTCTCCTGTACCACCATAGGACTAATCCAATCACTTTCCTCTACTGGCTCAATGATACCAGCTGCGAGCATCTTATCAATTTCTTCTCTGACCTTTTCTTTATATCGTGGGTTCAACTGATACGGGCATTGTTTTACTGGCTTAGCATCCACTTTCAAAGGTATGCGCATAACTCCTAAATATCCTAGGATTCCTTTCATTTCTGTAAACTTGGTAGGAAATATATCCTGGTACTCATGTAGTAAATCTGCAATATGGCCAACAGTTTCATCATCCCAATAATCTCCTATAGAGGCAACCTTGGATTCGGCTTCTGTACCAATCTTAATCTTCTTGAGCTTGATGTGTTCTGTAATGGCAGGGATATCAAGCTGAGGGCCTTCGACTTTGTGCGTCCCTTCTGACTCAGGAATATTGATATTGCGAGGATCATCATCCTCTTCTCCAGTGGTGAAATTATAGCATTCCAGGGCATGTTCTAACTGGACAGCCCAATCTGGTTGAGAATACTCTGGTAAAGGACATTGTCCAAATACATTCTTTCTAATATACTTTAAAGCCTGATCGATGCTTGGATGTTCTGACTCAAAGCTGAAGGTGAGTTGAAAACTTTCAATCATGAGAGGCCAAGTGATAGTGCCTCTGTGCAATTCTGTTTCAGTGTACCAGTTCCTTAGAACTATATCCAACGTGTGGATGAATAGGTGAACCCACTCATCTTCTGGAATATCTGACCATTGCTGAATACATGCTTCAACATGTGACCTGGGGTCACTCTGTCCATCATATTTGCACAAAACTCCTGCTATGGTCTGTTGAAATCTGTGCAGTATCAACCTGCGACAGTCTTGCCATGTGCTAATATTTTCTTTATGCGCACCCCACCATCTTGTGGGTGTAGCGCGCAGAGCTACATCCAATGCTTGTATGCGCTGCTCATCTGGGATTTCTTGTTCATATGCATGTATGAATTCACTTACTCCAGTTAGACCATCAAATATTGGAGTGTTATTCAATTTTGTGCCAATCCATCGAATGGATTTAGGCATCATGGCGCAACGCCTTGCAGAAACCTCATGTAAGTGATTCTGCCAGTTTTCCAATCCTGCTTCCGAATCTGATGTGCACGAACTATTGCATCGCCAGCTGATATGGTCGTCCGCTGTGGGATTGACATAATCATTATGACTAGTAGTCATCTAGTACAGAATTTCCATGTGGTGCACTTCTTCTTTTGCTCGAATGGGTTCAATATACCGTGGTCCTTGAAGGGGATCAAGTGGTGCAATGACTCTAATCTGGTCATCCTCAAAGGTCATCTGTCTTTTCTTCAAATTAATGACAGCCAGATTATCAAATGCCCAGTCTATGCCTAAGAGTGTTGGATAAGGTCTACTGTCATCCAGAATTTTGATTACTTCAAAGTCTGCAGAACTTCTTACTCCCTCAATATCAATAGGTACATTAGGTAATCTGCCCAATGGAGAAACTCGTTGCTGATTTGCTAGTCTTAGATGGATAGGAGATCTGATATGCTGAGGGCTACCCATCTGTTCCCATGTTTGCATGGTGAGAACATTAACTTCTGAACCTAAATCCAAAATTACTTCATCCATTTCAAATGCTCCAATCTGCGCTGTGAGTCTCATCTCTCTTCCAGTTCTAGTATGACTCCTGATCTGATGAACAGCGCGCTGCGATGTGTTCATCGAAGCAGATTGTTGACACTGATCCAACAGGTGTTGGAGTTCCATAGTTGCTTTTTCATTGCGCAACAACTTTAAGCAGCTTCTTAGGAAAGCATGAACACTGCCTAGTGTATCCTCTTCATCAGGCCTTCCAGATGTAGTGGCTTGCTCTCGTACTAGGTTCTCTTGTCGTGGCACATGCGGTCTAATATCATTGTGCGGTAATGAAATAGAACTTGAAGCTCGCAGATCTGGGAAATACTCTTGAGCTTGCTTGAATGCTTATTTTTGCTTCTGTAGGTAAAGCGGGGATGGTTTAATATTAGCGCGGTGCAACCATTGTGTCACTGTCTTTCCAGTTCCCGACTCTGGTGCACCAGTGGTTGCTCCACTGTGCGTCACTATATTAACTGTACGGTCTGGTTCTCTTTTTTTTGCTGCAATCAACTGAATATTCTAGTTAACCTGTGGCTTCTTTTCTTGTATCTTAGCCATCAACTGAGGGCATTCTTTAATGACATGATCATAAGATTTACAGTACCTGCAGGTGATTGTAGGGTTTTTGCAATCCCTTGCATAATGGCCTTGAGCTCCGCAGTCATAACAAGCGATCTGTCCTCTTCCATGACCAAAACCTGTTGCACATCCTCGGCCCCTGCAATTTCCTCCTCGGCCTTCGCGAGCTGGGTCATACTGCGGACCTGCTGTGGGTCCTTATGGTTTTGACTGTACTCTATAAACATCATGTTTTCTTTCTATCATAAGCTCATATGCTCTGCAATTGTTCTCATCATGGCCTACTGATTTACAGAAGTTACAATATAGATTCTTTGGAGTTTGTACATATTTCTGTAACAAGTGACACTCTTGTGGTCTATGGCCTCTAGTTCTACAAATTTCACACCAAGGCCCCTGAGCCTGTGGTAAAGGGTTAGGTGCTCCAATTGCAATATAATCGATGAAAACAGGATAATGGTCCTTTGAATGTCCTTTTTCTCTACACTTTGTACACCAAATTTCTTCTTTAACATCCTTTCCTTTCTTAATATCATGCACTTGCAAGGTTAGGTTTGCTATTTGGTTCTGCAACTGTGCAACATCGTTGCTTGTTCCTGCAATTAGTGAAGCTTCTAGTTTCATAGCCATCTCTAGAGCTTGTTCTTGAGTAGTGAGACTTTGTTGCATAAGAGGAAGTCTAATATGAGGAAGCAGCGCAGCAATGAACCATTCTTTATGCTGCTGCGGTGCAAACTCAAAGCTTACTTGATCTATCAAGGCTTTGAACTTCTGGTCAAAGTCCCATACTGATTCTGTAGGCAACTGTTTTATGTCTTTGAGTTCTATTATGCACTGTGATTCTGATTTAGGTTTCTTGAATTCTTTAATCATAGCACTTCTTACATCAGCAAGCGTCCTATTCTGTGCTGCTAAGTATTTCATAAACCAGGTTAAGGCTCTCTCTCTTAGTGTGGTTGCTAACTGAACCAGCTTAACATCATCATCATTAATTTGCTTAATCGTCCAAATGGCTTCGCATAGAAACCAGTGTTTCTCAGGGTCTTCTAGCCCTGTTCCTCTAAAGGTTGGTAGCTTCATGTCATCACCCATCCTTCTTGCTCTAGGTTGATGTGGAGGTGTTGTGGCACTGCCTTTGGGATGGTTAAACAAAGGTGTAGCTGAGGTACTAGAAGTACCGTTCGGGCTACTAGAGCATGTTACTGCGGGTTTATGCTAAGCCCCGTCTAGCTTTTGTGGTGTAAAAGGGTGATAAGGGATATGAGCACTTCCTTGTCTCTCTATATAGCTCGCTCTACGAGCTCGACTATCTTCTGGGCTAGAGTCACAAGAATGCTGGTCGAGGCCTACTTTATACCGTTTTCCACTACGAGTGCAACCAATAACTTCAAGATCACTATCAGAATCTGCGAACATTACTTGTCTATGTTATTCATCGAAAGCTATGCATAGTTTTCCTTTTTCATATAAGAGCATTTTAATCCACAAGTTCAGAGAATTTAAGAACTTACCCCTGTATGCTTTGAAGAAGCTCCTTTCAGGCTCGCTGAAGCTCTTTATCGTATCTATAGCAAACTCCGTGATGAAACCTTCGAGTAGACTGTTCAACCAAAAGTCTACTGCGTGGGATACAGGATTATCTACCCGCTTCAAAATGATAACTAGCTCAGGTGTCCAAACGATAGGTCGATCAACATGCACAGTGGGTTCAGTATCTGCTAGCTTGGATACCCACTCATGCAACTCGAGTGCAAATGTTACAAAGAAGATTTCGTGAAGGTCAGTATAAATATGCTTCTGCAACCAGTCCTCTGTCTGAAGCCTAGGGATTCTATTTTCACGTTCAACGAACTCTCTAGCCTTTGAATCAAACCACTCTTGAATTTCTTTAGCTATAGGATTCCAGCAACACATTGCCTTCAAAATAATAGGGTTAAAGTCGGCAATGGAATCATTTGTTGGCTCCCTTTTTCTCTAGGTTTCGCATCAATCTCACACATCACCGAAATAACAAGTCTCAAGGAAACGGAACCATTTGTTGGCTGCTTTTTGGACAGACCCAGGTTTTCAGGATGTGCAGCAACAAACACCCCTTTGGCGCACTGGCCCTTTCGGCAACGAGCTGTGCAGCAGCCTGAAGTCTCACCCGAAGTGGCTATGGGGGGGCTAAGGAATCAGGTTTCCTTAACCTAGGTGATGTGGAGACTACAGTCTTCTTCCTTCCCTTCCGGGAGGATACTCCGGAGTGGAATGTCTTACTCTTCCATAGACCTCACAGCGCTACAGCGCTAGAAATCACTCTTGCCAACCTAGTTGCGCAGTAGCTCTGTTCTTGCGCATGAAGCGTTCACCCGCTACGTTCGATACACGATGTATCGCCTCTGGGATCCCTTGCACCCCGGCGCAGCGACACACGCTTTAAGCGCTGCGACGACAGTGTTCTCATATTCCTTCAACTATGCACAAGTACGCTTCTACGGGAGCTTCAAGGATTTACTCTACATACTCATTCATAAAGATAGCGAAACGTTCATAGAAGCATAGATAGTAAAGCAAAGAAATGCAATCACATACAGCATCACCATGACAACTAGAATTAGGTAGTTCACCTCCAGGAGGGAATCTACATCCACAAGACTGTATATTATATTTATATGGGGCTAACACAGTTCTACTACGCACACAGCTGCAGCCTTAGATCTTTCTGGGAAACTCCACGCACACAGCTGGGAGCCCTTCTCTTAGATCTATTCTCCTCTTCTACAGATATTTCAATGAGAAAGACATACAATTACATTCCCCAGTCCTCTTGCGACTGGTCAATACATACAATGGCCCTTACACCAAATAGTCTCCCTGCGAGATCGCGGCCTTCTTACATACATACAATGATCATTAACAGCTTTACAAAATACAACAATACAAAAGACTCAGACATCAGCTTAGACTATCTGGGTAACCTTCTCTCCTTCTAACCTTCTAACCTTCCCAATTACACATATATATAGGTGGCCCTGAGGGTCGCACCTTTACAAAACTGTGGGCCTTTCCCAACAGTGATCCCCAAAAACCCTAACCACTGACACGGCTAGGTGTACTGTAGGCGCCTCTTGCAGTCCTGTTGCAGCTTCCTGCAGACTCCGTGATTTTCGGCGCCGATCGCGGGTATGGGCGTCGCTTCATCGTTCTTTGCTCCTTGTCCTTTTCCTTCAATGCTTCAGCCCGTTTCTCTTTCTTGGTCCAAGCAACCATAACTTTTGTACTTAATGAGGGTAATTGATCCCTCTTCCGCCACTTCATTTATTGTGGTGGTTGAGCTTTCTACTCGGCCACCTTATTTACTCTTTCCCTTGACGTGCACGTGAGCTCCGCGATTTCCATCCCGCAATCTGCGGTGAGCTCGTCCTTCTGGCGCCGTATTGCGCACTGTTCATTTATGCCCAAAAATGGTGCTTTTCCTCAAAATTAGCAGCTTTGCCATAGGTGCAGCCTATGCTCCAATAGTCATGGTCTATTTTTCACTTTTTTAGTCACTATCATTGGCCGCACATTCCGAGGCGATGGAAACGAATTTTAGAAAACCAAAATATGTTTTTGTCCACAATAGACTCATTCAAAAAACCCTCCCTCATTTTCACAATAGGTGTTATGGTTTGGAATATTCGAATGAATCTTTATGACTTATTTTTCGGGTTAAATATTTAATGATTTTTCCTATTTTAGTCATCATTTTTCGGCGCATCTTCAGATGAAATGGAGAATACTTTTTAAAAACCACGAGAGGTTCTTGTTCGTAATGAACCCATTCAAAAAAACCTCTCTCAAGGTTTGAACAGGTGTCCCGGATTGAGAGATATAGATGTTTCTTTGAGACCCATTTTTCAGAAATTCGCCAAATTTCCCCAGAATCCGATTTTACTATTTTTAGTCAATTAGTTTTCAGTTTTTCGAAAGTTGGTTACTATAATTGCTGAGTAGTTTCGAACCTGACCTAAAGAAGTGAATATGGAACTACTTCATTTTGATATTTGTAATTATAAAAGAAGGACAAACATACAGTGTTGGGGGTTGGTATTTTGTTCGAGAAGGGTTATAGGACTAAGACATTGTGGTATACTCAAACTGATGCATTTTATTCTCATGTAAGTTATTTTTGAAGACTGATTTGAATACATATATAAACCACTATTATCTTTTTACTGATTTTGTTTATGACCATTTTGATCACTCAGCTTATAATTTCATTTCTTGACTAAATTTTCATTCATGTGAATGCTTATGAGTTGTGGACAAAACTAGTGCTTTGCTTATGAATGTTTATGGTTTATGTATGTCTTTTATATATTTATATCTCAGTTCTTCAAATTTGTTTCATGATTTAGTGTTTGTATTGGTTTGATGATTTATTCCCTTATATTGAATAAAACCTTCAAACCAAAAATTACAAAAACAAGTTTCATTTTCTTTTAGTTGTTTTGAGATTGTACTAGCTTGTTCCCTTTGTAGTCTAGGGACAATTTCTAGCACAAAAAGATACCATCAACAATATGTGATGTGACAGCGGTGATTTTATCTAGCAAACGATGATGAGGGTATTGTGTATGATTGTGTATAGATATCCTAAATGGGCATATACTAAATCCAAATGTTGCTTTTTTAGGATAGCCTCATCTTTAGTTTTTGGCATGGTAGTCACAACATCTTTGTTGATCATGGGTAGAAGATACTTAAGGAACTAATCCAATAATAATTTAGGTTGAATTTTGATTTTACACAATATGCACTTCCAACACCGTTCGTGAATGTGGTCAATGATGTGTGTATATCCATTCTATCAAAATTTTGAAAGAATATCCAAGTCAAGTTTGTTTTCAACTGGGAACTTCAAATATGTGAAGAAAATAGTCACTATGGACTTGTATGTGGCATATGTGTTCCCATTGGAAAATTGACATACCATTTAGTTTTTGTTTCCATGAGGGTCCTTTTAAAAATTCTAAGATGAACGATGTTTTTGACTATGCTATTGAATAAGCACCATAAGTGAACTGACATAACATGATTGGTTGGGTATTCCCCTTATTTCTTTCAAACTTTGGAATGTTTGAGGGTAGCTTAACCAAAATTTTACGCCATGTTAGGTCATTTCATATAGGGTCATGAATGAGTTTAGATAAATTGAGCACATTTAAACTGGCCATGAATGGAAAATTTGTTTGATCAAACCATGCAATCATGTGAGGAAGGGGGTTCCGCTACTTGAATAGGGAGGGATAGAAACTAGTACATGAGGGGTAGTGTTGAGAAAGGTATGTCCAAGCACAATAGTTTCGATAATTATTTCATGTGTGCACAAGTAAAGTGGTGGCCTCCCATTTCAAGGATGGGGGGGAGGTGTAGCAGGAACTCCTCATTGATGTGAAGAAGGATTTGAAGCCTCAAATAATAATGGGAAGAAATTAGGTCATATATGGTGTTATATGTGAAAGAAGAATGAGCAAAAAGGAACTAACTAAAAATCGACAAATTAAACAATATGATGGCACAAATAACAAATTAAAAAAAGTGGACAAGTGTCTATGAACATAGCATAAATGTGGATTTTTAAAGTATATGTTCTAGTTTACACATGGTTCTTTGCAATTTACAGAAACAATGTTGTGATCCTATCCAAATTATTGTGTTTCCTCTAAAAGTAGTAATTGGGTCTCCCAATAGCTCTCTTGTTGAATGGTTATGAACCCACCAAAGATGTATAGTGAAGGTATGAATGAATCTTTTGAGGGTTATTGGGGCCATTTTTTATAAGCATTGGAAACATTTCTAATATCCAACCAAATATGACTTAGTTTTAAATGCATCCCACAAATGGCATTTGGTGTATATCCTAGTTTTTAGCCACAAAGATACATGTGTCAAGTGTGGAAAAGAGGTTCATACTTGAATGGTCAAGTGCCACCTCTTGAAAGATATAGGTGGATTGTGGTGTAGAAAAACAACCTAGCATTGACTTTAGCATCCTTGAGCACCACTCCTTTTCATCTGGTTTTGATCACACTTGCTATAGTGGGATTTAAAAGTTTCCTAAAATTCAACACCCACTATTATTTCATATGAAAATTTTTGAGGTAATTTCTTTGGATGCATATCCTAAGAATCATAACATGGATTATCAATTGTTTTATGACCACTTGAAGGAGTAACTTAAATTATTTAAACCCATGAGTTAATTTTAAAGAGGAAATTTTGATTTAGGTGTGATAAGGAAGGTATTTCAAACCTCTAAATGTCACTAATTGATCACTATTGCTTCATGGGAGAAATATGAAGAGAATACTTGAATGCAAAGAGTCTCAAAGGTCCCTTAGTGTGTAACTGAAGTCAACAAACACATGTGCGATTGAAAATTATTGAAGTAAAATTTTATGCAAATAAATTATAAGAAAATGAAGCAAGGATATATGAACATGTGTGATTCATTACTCCTTCTTAATTGATTTCTTAAAAGTGTAATTGTTTTGCAAAACTAAACTAAGGGAGGTATTTCAGTCTTGTGGTATTTTATGATTTTGCAATAGCGTTTTATGGGTGCAAGGCAAAGAGCATAGCGGGATTCCAAGATTTTTTAGGTTACTTGTTTATGTGAAGAGTGGATTTGATCTAAATTGTTTAAAATGAAATAAATATGCAAGTTGCAAAAGTGTAAGCTATCGCAAGTTAGTTCATATTCCTAGACCAATAATTTATTATAACTTGAAAGTAATTGAGATTTTTATAATCTACTCTAGTGTAAACTAGGAGGTTGCTGGGGACCTCCAAGCTCAATTTCCAGTAAAATAAAGTTGTAAATGATGACTTTCCCCCTTATTTAAACTAAGTGATTTCAATTCCTAGGGAAGTAAAAGCAATTTTTGGTTGATTTTAATTATTTAAGCAACGTGAATAGCCATGTGGACTTCAATTGTGAACCAAATTAAGATGGACAAAAAAATTGGATCATCCATGTGGATTTGTATACTCTTAGTCACACTACAATGTGACTCAAGTGTTAACCAGTCATGCATAAAATCGGTGTGATAAATTTCACTCTTATCCCACATTACAGTGTGGAATATAGGTTAAAATCCCCACATTCTATATCCATGTCAGTATGAACAAGGAAAATTCACATGGCAGTGTGATTGTCGAAGAAAAAACTGCATTGTCTCATGCAAAATAGACAATAGGATTTACTTCACCTAGAATATGAAGAAAACTTGGACTTTATACCACAAAATTAATTGGATAAGGGTATAAATAACAACGTAATGATCCCTCAAGATCCCCATGAAATCAATTAATAAGCAAAAAATCATCCTAAAGATGTGAAAAAAATAAGAGAAACACACAAAGTGGAGTTGTCGATCCTATTGTGAAAAAAATGGCACAAGTGTGGGAAATCCTTCCTTTCCTTGCAAGTTGGAAGCAAGGAAATAGGTTAAGTGGATGGATATTAAGTCCAATAAATAATTCTAAGTCTCTTAAAGAAACAACAACACATATAATGAATACTTGGAAGATAAAACTTGCATAAATTGCATAAAACACAACCATGAGATGAGATTCAACCAAATGTTTATGTCCAATGGAAAAGTTTGATTCCAATGGTATTAACTAGGAAAATTTTGCTTAAAAATGGTATCCAGAACTCCCTTTTGGATGTTCCTTTGGTATCTCTCAAATTGCTTGCAAATAAATTGTAATTATGAATGTAAAAGACTCACTTCATGAGGAAGAAGCTAAGTGAGATTGGAATGCCAAATTTCCAATTGATAGTGAGAATGAGGATGAAATATTATTCTCTCAAACTGATTCTTCTAGCATAAATTTTATTTTTATTTCCTCTTATCAAATTCATTCTAATGGATTCCTTTAATAATCCAAAAGGTGGTCCACAAACAACTAGTTCTTCATATGAATGCTCCCTCTCATGATGTGGCCTCAAGGTACAAGTATGGGGATATTGAATGCCCAAGCATGTGAAGACATCCAATTCAAATTCCATGGATCAAAACATGGTTGCAATGATTTGAGTGCATCATGGAAGTTAATTTTACACATGATAGTGCATCTATGTAGGTTTTGAGGGTATTTTCACATGATATCATGCATGTTTTCTTCAAGAAAACCATGTGTTGCACATGATCCTTTTGATAAACCTATGCAGTTGGCCTAAAGTATGAATTATTAATTCATTAATTTGTGTAACATTTTTAGTTTGTTTAGGAAGAAGTATTATGGGGTGCATGTTATGTTTTGATGATTTCATCCTATAAAAATGATCGAAATGTCACATGTGTGCCAATTTCAGGCAATAAAAACCCTCTTTCCTACCTTGATACTATTCTTGGGAAAGAATTAGGTGGTGCAATATTTTATATAGGGATCCCTTAGATCAAATATTCCCTTAACTTATGGAACTCTATTTTCATATCTATTTTAGGGATGAAGGTGGACTACAAGTCTCTTTTCTTGATAATGGGAGCATCAACAATGGCTCCTAGCCCTAATCCGTTGGTTCCTTGTTTAGCAATAGGTGGGTCAATGTTCCCTTTTCCATATTTCCCTACTACTCTTGTACCTTTGAATCTCATGGGTTGGAGGAAGGTAAAAACTTTCTCATAAACTTGGGCTTCTCTCTTGATAGTTTCTTAAGGTAATACATCTATATATGCCTACCATTCTTTGGCCATTTGGGCTACCCATGTTGTTGGAATATCATCCTTTACTTCATATTCATCTTCATCCTCATTCCTATGGACCTCATCATACAACTTAAATAATTGTTCATCCCAAGGAATTTATACATAAGGGATATTTTTGGCTTAAGGTGTAGATTCCTCCTCCAACATGATCCCATATTATGTTTGTTTAACTTTTCATCCAATACCTCCTTCCTCATGTACTTAGTTAAGGCTATAAATTTCATCTCATCCATTGTGATGATAGTGTTTTCTAGCCTATAATATGTATAATAGGATGAAAAATATTCTTTATGTGCCTTAGGGGTAGGGAAGGCTTATGGAATTTCCTTTGAAAATTTTGAATATACCTCTATAGTCACCTTCATATTAATCCAAGATTTCTTATTTTCCAACTTGCTTCTAGGGTCCTACTCTCCTAGTCATTGTCCCATATCTTCCTATTCTCCTTTTCTCTTGATATAAATTAATGACGATATTATTCACATGGCCTATCTAGGGGAAATTTCATTTCCTATAATATATTAGAATCCTACATTCCACCCTTATTTTTGGTGAATCCATAGCCTCCAATGGAAATATAATACCGGATATGGATATACTTCATTGATTTTAGAAAATGGATTTCATAAATTTGCATTGGCAACCTAACTATTCTCATAAAAATATTTTTGAGGTGATGATCATTGAGGATCTGTATGGGGCCAAATCCAACTCATACAACCTAATAATGTTAAAATCATCCCCTAAAAACCTATCTCCTCAACTATATTTAGCACTTACATATAGGTAGGGTTTAATTTCATCAAGCATCCTCTCTAGTTCCCTACATGTTATGACAATGAAGGTCGTGTACATGAAACTAAATATGTAATTTAATAGGTAGGTGTACTTCTTGGTCATTTTGACCTAATGTATCCAATCAACACACTTGAATCATTTTTCATCCTAATACTTTTGAATACCCAAGTTAGTAAGGGAATTTCTTTGGTAAAAGGTGAATATGAAGACTAGGTCTGAGGGGAATCAGAAGATCTTCTTTGTTTTGAGATTCACCAACTAATACCTCATGTGTTAGTCAAAGAGTTATGCATAATGAAAAGAAGTTACATCTATGAATTGAAAATTTTATATCAAGGACAACATGACTTCATCTATGTTGGAATCGTCATCATTTCCCAAGAGGATGATGAACACAACCTTTAATTATTGGACCCAATTTGGGAATTTATTTTTTGGTGGGTAGGGAACTAGCTTATTACATGGCTTGAACTATATAAAAAATTTAGTAATAAATATTTTCTTTTGTCATCAATCAAAGAAAAGTATCAATTTTTCAAGATATTAAGGGATATCAAATTCGATCCAATTTGGATTCCAAGCAAAACAATATATTTTCTTGGTAGTAATGGCACATATCTCATGTCTTTCATATAAGGCCATGATAGCATAATTTGCAGGGTTATAGTTTGTGGCCTCCAAAAATTTTGGAAAAAGATATTTATTGAGGACAATATGTTAGTCTAGGCATGAATCGCCCATAGCAAGTACTAATAAATTGTTCGGGAAAATGAGTATTGGAAGGTAGGATGGGCCACTTAGGAAACAATGTCAATGAAGGGAGAGATTATGAGGAAGACACATCACTTGTATTTGGGTGATGTCTTGAAGAACAAGTAGTTGGACCTTTTGAAGAGGTTTTCCAAGATTCAATCATGGTTGGGGACTTTTTCAGAAAAGATAAATAATTCAATAGGAATACTAGTGTGACTTACCTCAAGAATAAGGAACAACCAATTGAAGGCCTATGCAATCGCTTACATGAGTCAATTTTTCATGGTGGTATAGAAAGGAAAATCTACACCATATGTTCTTTTACTAGAGCTATTTTTTCTTTAGGATTCTATACATAATGAGCGGAGAAAAGGAACCTTTATTTAACTTTAACATTGAATCAAACCTTTATTTGGGAATTAAATCTACATGTGGTCCATAAATGTAAAGCTTAATATATTAGCCATCAATATATTTCTTGAACTAGCACACATGGTAGAATTTCATTTGTAGGAAGGACCAAATAGAATCTTCACTCTAATGGGCCACTTTAGATTCCTTATAAGAAAATATTACCTTAGTGGTCATCAATCTGAGGAAGGTATCGATTTTTCATGATATTAAGGGCTATCCAATTTGATCCAATTTGGATTCCAAGCATAACAATATATTGTCTTGCTAGTAATGGCACATATATCATTCCTTTCATATAAGGTCATGATAGCATAATTGGCAGGGTTATAATTTTTGGCCTCCACAAATTTTGGGAAAAGATATTTATTGAGGACAATATTTTAGGCTAGGAATGAATCTCCCATAGAAAGTACTAATAAATTGTTTGGGAAAATGAGTATTGGAAGGTAGGATGGGCCACTTAGGAAACAATGTCAATGAAGGGAGAGGTTATGAGGAAGACACATCACATGTATTTAGGTGATGTCTTGAAGAACAAGTAGTTGTCCCTTTTGAAGAGGCTTTCCAAGATTCAAGCATGGTTGGGGACTTTTTTAGAAAAGATAAATAATTAAATAGGAATACTAGTGTTACTTACCTCAAAATAAGGAACAACCAATTGAAGGCCTATGAAATCGCTTCCATGAGTCAATTTTTCATGGTGGTAGCAAGGAAAATCTACACCATATGTTCTTTTACTAGAGCTATTTTTTCTTTAGGATTCTATACATAATGAGCAGAGAAAAGGCACCTTTATTTAACTTTAACATTGAATCAAACCTTGTTTGGGAATTAAATCTACATGTGGTCCATAAGTGTAAACCTTAATAAATTAGCCATCAATTTATTTCTTGAACTAACACACATGGTAGCATTTCATTTGTAGGAAGGACCAAATAGAATCTTCACGCTAATGGGCCTCTTTAGATTCCCTATAGGAAAATATTACCTTAGTGGTGACACAACTTTTAAAATCCGTCGGGGGAACCCTTTGAGAATTTTTCAACCATTAATATGCATAGTTGTGTTAATGTTGGTCCTTCGCACTGTTGGAATTTGCATCCATCACTCCTTGTGAGTTTCATGGCATGGATTAACCCACTTCTAATGTGTAATGTACCTAAGGTAGTCTAGGCACACTAACTCAAAAACGTTCAGGATTGGACTCACTAGAGAGGGATTTAACACAATACGGATAGCTTGGTATTAGTGAGGATGGATTAGAGACATTAAAAGGATAATTTGAATTCTAAATCAATGTTCTAACTTCGACAGTTTCACTTTCCAGAGTACGCCACACCTTGGTAGACTCCTTTGGCTAGGCTAAAGGATTCAAGGCACTGGCCCCATGACTTATGTAGAAAAACCATTGCTTATGGTGCAGTTTGGAAGTTACTAAAACTTCAGGGGACTTATCATACTATTATAAACCTATTTCAGATTTGATATACTGATTTGACTGAGATCTGATTGACAGAAAATAAACTAGGTGTAAAATCCTTCACCTGGACTAGTAAAGGAGGAGATTCCTAGATGAGTTCGAATGGGTCTAAGTCCTCCCAAATTTATGATATGAGGGTTTATATGGGTTAATTTACTCATTAATTATCTGTAGGGACCTTCATAATATAAATTAGAAACACAAGGGTTCATTAAATGCTCAAAACTGGAAAACTAGTCAAATTTGACCCTTAAATGTGATAGTCTAGTTATCTGACCACTCAAATGACTCAGTAAATTCTCTAATTATGTAATAATGGAAAATAAAAGGCCTGTACCATATAAAATTGCATCATTAATCTAAAACCACACATTTTTAGGTGCCATAATTGGTTTATTACATTCAAACTACCAGAGACCCCAAGATATTGAGTATTTTACAAAGAAGAAGGAAAAGTAGAGAATTGGAGAGAAAGAAGGGGAATTTTCAACATTGTAGCTGGTTCATGAACTGAATAAGTTCATACTAGAACACCCTAGGGTGAACGACAATCACTAGAAGTCTCATAGTGCATTGTGCTTGAAGATAACTCTTTACTAGTTGAGGCTCTTAGTATTGGAGCACTGCTTCATTGTCTTCTTCTTCTTCTTCAGGATGACTTGACCAATATGCAATGGATTGAAAATAATATCTGCAATTTCACTTCATTTTTTGCAATTAACTCATTGAATAGGACTGGATATGCTCATCCTCAATCCCTAGTAGAGAGGTCTCATAATCCTTCAACTGGTTTATGGAATGCAATGAGGCACATTACCCACGCTACAGAGAGACAAATATTTTTTAAACATCTCTCATGAAATTAATGAAATAATAATAATAATAATAATAATTAAATTAGTATTCCAAGAGATAATGTTTTTGGCGTGTGATTGGCTCATGTGGACACCCTCTCTCAACAACTGCACCCTTATTGGCTAAATTTAGCCTCTAATGCTTTCCTTGATCCTTTTTCTTTCTTTCCTTCTTTTTCCAAATCTCTCTTATCTTCAGAAAATCAAGAAACTCTTGCTTTCTTGATTTTCTCTTACTTTCCTGCTTTCCTACTTTTGGGTTGTTTTTGGCTTCTTTTCCATCTTTTCTTGATGTTTTTTCTTTTGGGGATGCCTTCCTTCTATATTTTCTATGGGTGATAACCCATAGGATATATCCTCATACAATGTGCCCCCTTTGATCTACCTATCCATTAAAACTATAAATATCTATAAATATTATTAAATAAAATGAAACTATGACCCCCCATCATTTATTTAATTTACATGGGTTACTAAACCAAAATTTACCCCCCTTTAAATAATTAATGCCAAACTGTCACTAGGACCCATGGGATTGAATAGGTTAATGAATTTATCACGGTGTCCTTAGGGTGGTGACATGACACCTTGTCACATTGCTTAGGAGATGCTCTTCCTTGGATTTTTCCACCAATGATTTTTCCAACATTAGTGAACCAACCTTAGGATTTTCTCAATAGTTTTGGATCACAAGGAGACTTGGATTATTTATTGATCCAACCAAGGTTCCTCATCCCCTTAATGTAGTTTTCCTAGTTCAAATACATTATGGTGGAATTATTTCTCCCCTTGGACCTTAGGATCATAAATTAATCAACCCAAATCATCAACTAGGTGAATAAACATAAACCGGTCTAGGTGACTTAGGCAATTGTGGTCTAGGGCCTGATTTTGGGACATTAAATGATGGTAGAAATCATTCCACTTATCAACACAAAGGATATCATTATGATGCAAGGGCATCACAAAACCCTATGCAAGAGTCTTCCTAGTCCTTAGTCATTTGGTATTACTGCTTCCGACGGATATCAAGGACTCCTAAACTAAACTAATGAGTCCTAACCTAAACTAAATTATTATTGGATATGCTAAAGAGAGCCTAATTTTTTAACATTCAATAGGAAAACATGTTAACTTGAATTAATTTAGATGAACTTATATAAAAATTAACGATCCATGATGATAAATTAATGTACTGTAAATGATTAAAAAAAATCCTTAAATTATAATACAACCAATTACTTATGCAACCTTAAGAAAACATCATTAAAGAAAGTATGATTTTAAGATAATGTAGATCATCTTTAAAAACCAAAATCAATTGCAGAATAAACCGATTTAGCCTTTAAGCAAAATAAATTAGCTAATTATTTAATCAAGCATTAATAATTACAAAAGCATGGCATAAGCAGATTCTATTGAAATCATCCAACATACCCTATTCACAACATAAGTTGTTAATAAATAAATCCAAAATCAAGTTATAGCCATTGCGATGCAAAACAAAATTATTAAATCTAACTAATAAAAATAAGAAGATGAGGATAATAATTCATAAACACATTAAAGTTGAGAAAAATAAAACATTTGCTCAATCTGAGACCAATATGCAGAACGTCCTCCACTTTCCATTAATTGGTTTGCAAAATATTACCAAGTTCAACAAGGAACGCAAAGAGTTTGACAAGATCTGATGCAAATCATTTCACCTGCGGTCCGAACAGGGTGTCTCCCCCCCCTTTGATATTACAAATTATGTCATATAAGTAAAATAATGTGGATATAACATATCCACAAAATCAGTGCTAGATTCCCTAAGACCTAGTGTAATGTCCCCATTTTGGATGCACCATGGTTCACCACTAGGACCATTAGGACCCCCATGGATCCTAGTGGAATACTTGCATCAGTGAATAAAGAGGTTAATTTTGGCCATAGTCACTTAGGAAATTAAATAAACTATGGTGGACCTCAATTTTATTTTATTTAATAATTGTAATAAATATTTATGAGTTGTAATGGCCTAGGTGGATCAAGCAGGGAACATTGGATGAGGATAAATACTAAGATTTTTCCTCCTCAGAAAAGCTAGAAGGAAAATCAGCCCAAAAGTAGCAACAATAGGAAAAGAGGAAAAGTATCCCAAAAGCATGAAAATAGGAAAGCAACATAAAATCAAAGAAAACAAGAGTTTCCTAATTTTTGAAGATAAGAGATATTGGAAAAGGAAATAAAGCAAGCAAAAGGCTCGAGGAAAGCAACAGAGGCTAAATTTAGCCAAGGAGGTCACACTTGTTGAGAGAGGGGGTCCACATGATCCAATCGCTTGCCAAAGACAATATTTCCTAAAATAATAATGTAATTATTATTATTATTTTATTATTTTGATGAGAAATGTTTACAAAAGGAGGTTGAGCACTCCATTTTCCGTCTTTTGCTAATTTTTTAATTGAATCTTGAGAAATATATGCATCTAAGTAGCTTGGGTGATGTGCCCCTTGCTAGCATTGGGAGATGTGCTCCTTTGTAACCAATGGACCAGTTGAAGGATTGTGAGATCATTTTATTGGGGTTTGAGGAAGAGGAAATATAGTCCTCCTCATTGAAATTATTGCAGCAGATGAAGTTAGATTTCAAATCTGATCTGCAATCCAGTGTAGCTGATCAAGTCCGGTTGATGAAGAAGAATCCCAGTGAATCCTTGCTCTAATGCAGAGAGTCTCATTCAATTAGAAGCCAAATTCAAGAGGGTGCATTCTATGAGTTCTAGCATATGTGGTCTTCCTAAAAATTCTCAATGATGACATTCTTCAGCCCATGAATCAGATCTAGTGGTGAAGACTCCTTTCCTCTTCACACAATTCTCCAATTTCTCATCTCTATTTTAAAATCCTCAATTTATTGGGGTTTCTGGCAATTTGATTGTAACGAACCTTTGATGGCATCTCCAAATTTGTAATTTTATATTGATTATTTCATTTATTAATTAATAATATCTATTCAATCCATTAATTGCATAATTTTAAAGTCTTTGGTGTCATTTGGAAACTACACATAACTGGGCTTGCACATTACTAAGAAAAATTGCATAGTTTTTTGTTTTTAAGTTGATTATTGATTCCAGTGTTTATGATTTCCTTTATGAAGATCCATTTATTTTAATAAGTAGTAATAGAACCCATCCTTTCCCTCATGTCAATAATTTGAGAGACTTTAATCCCATTTGATTTCACCTAGAAATCTACTCCTTCACTAGTCCAAGTGAACAATTTTGCACCTAGCCTTTGTTTTCATAACCAAATCTTTATCAAATACATCTAATAGGTATGTATCAGGTTGGGAAAAGTATAATAATCCCTCCTAATTTTTGATTACTTCGATAATGCACCAGAATCAGTGGAGTTTCCACAAAAGTCTTGGGGATAGCACCTTGAATCCTTTGGCATAGCCAAAGTAGTCTACCCAGGCATGGCGTACTCCTGAAAGTGAATATGTCGAAGTATTGACTTTGATGATACCTTATTTGAATCCTTTTAATTGTGTCAACCCTTCAATTTTTGTGTATAAGTTTTAGATTTTAGTTAGTGTGCCTAATAGGGGGTTTGGCTACATTACAATGGTATCAGAGCATGGTCCTCTACACCTGTAGGTTGTGATTTCTTCTTGAATTCTAGAAAAAATTCTTCCAAAGGCCATAAAGCTATCCATTTCCTGAAGAAGATAAGTTTGTATCCATGAGGTTGGTACCTATTGCAGTTGAAGAATGTGATTATGATTTGTATGGAGAAGAATACAACTCCATGGATGAAGAACCAACTTATCGCTCTTCTTGTCACTTCATATACAAAGATGAAGACCAATGGGATGAAGCACCAATGGCTAGATCAAAAGCTGGTTTAACAAAGAAGTTTGAATAAGTTGCACCATTGGAGGTTTGACTTGCAGATTAGATGGACTTGAGTGAGTAATTCAAAAGACATATTGGGATTCACAGATTTATGTGACTACCACAAGAAGGTGAAATCAAGAGGAATATATATACAACCCACTCCAATCAAAGAGGAAGATAAGAGAACCAAAGGTGAAGAGTCAACAAATCTATTTTCATATTCAAGCATCATGTGATTATTTGGTTTTTATTCAAGT
This sequence comes from Larix kaempferi, assembly GCA_027924585.1. Taxonomy (NCBI): domain Eukaryota; kingdom Viridiplantae; phylum Streptophyta; class Pinopsida; order Pinales; family Pinaceae; genus Larix; species Larix kaempferi. Next base: position 15,086,358 of record BSBM01000761.1, read on the forward strand.
AGAGTCTCCAAGATTTGTGATCCTAGTACCACTCAATATGGAGAAGCCTCAAGTTTCCTGGAAGGGGATGACAATGAAGCAAAGCAACATGATGGTAAAAGTGAATCCATGCACATATATTTTCTCCAATCAAATGAAGAAGTGGAGAAGAAAGATCCCAAGTTGCATATGTGAGTCTTATTGTGGACTCTAATGAGGAAGTTCATGCTAGCACAATTCATCTACATGGAGAGGCTAAAGATGAAATTCTAAGATATGTTGATAATATTTTCAACAATTGCATTTCATTGCAACACTTTGAAATGCTTTCTACTTCATATCAAGAAAGTGATATTGCAGTTTCTTCTAATGATGATGATCTATGTGAATCATGTGATGTGGACTCGTTCCACAAGAAGGAAGATATTTTACGTTAGCCATTAGATGCAACATACATGGGGAGGGTTCTTCTTTGTGAGCCAAATCATTTGAGTGGATCGCTAAAGGAGGACCAAGAGAAGCTCATGAAAACCTTGACAAACTTTGTTGATTCCAATTCCTTGGTGTAAAGATGTTGTTGGAAAGCTTCTGATGACTATTGGGAGAAAGAATCCTTCTTGGGAGATTTCAAATCTCTTATAGAAGAAATGGCTAAGATGAAAGCAAGCTACATGAACCTACTAACATATAGAAATCATTTCAGAAAAAATGTATCATAATGCCTCAATTGATGATGAAGAGGAGATTGACCAACTCACTCATGAGTTAGATACCACCCATGATTTCTTTAGGAGAACTCAAAATGCACTTCATGAATATGAGATTTAGATTAAATAGCTTCATGAGGAATTGGAGAGAACCAAAGGATCTCTTAAAGAGTCAAGAAGGCATATTGATCAACTTAAATAGGAGTTGAGAACACCACAGCCTCCATCATGTATGGAACATGATCATGTCCACATGGTAGGAGGCATTTTGGTTTTGATAGAGGAACCTCATGTGGAGATTGGACATGAGGAAGATGCAGAATTGCAGGTGCTTGTGAAGAGCCATGATGAAGAAATTTTTAGCCAAGCACTTATTTTGAAGGATTATGAGAATAACTTAGCTATGGGGGAGATAGATAAAAATTCCATCCAAATCAACAATCAAAGGTATTCATTATTCCATGGATTGGGTATATGAGTAGATAACCACAATGGAAGATCAGGGATGCACTAGAATAGCTTGCATTGGTAGGATATTTATGGACACATCATTTGACGTGCAATATTGTGAGCAGTATCATAAGTCTCTATGGAAGCCATGTGATCCTTCCAGTATGCATAGAAGCACATGGGAACCCTACTTGATTTGGTTGGATGGATTAGTTGACATGGAGAGTGTTTTCCAAACACTCACCTTACTTATGGAGCATTTTGAGCTACCTACATGGGAATGATATTTAGCTCTAAATAAGAAATCTTATTTATTTCCATTTGGATCAACAAGCATGATTTTTTATTCACTCATGGATGGAATGAAAATATGCAATGAAAAGAAGAATAATCATGGTAGTGATGCACTACAAATTTGGTTATGGGATCTTGGCATCATTTGGAAAGGCACATTGTTCCAAGTGATCAAGAAATTAAGTGGGCTGATGCATAAGCCATGGTATCCTAGAATTCCATGGAGTGACGTATTGCTACTGATGACATTCGAGCTTAGTGGCATGCATCGTGATTAGTGGGATCTAGGAGGGAGAGACACTCTTCATTTTCAGTAGATTATCTATAGGGAGCAGTGGTTTTGTTTCACACATGGGAAGCTGTATGATGGGTGGACACCACATATTGTAGCCAGTTGGATTGGTAGTCTTCCAAAGGTTCCTTATGTTGGATATCATGCACTGTAGAGGTGGAATTAGGAGACCCTTCCCACTTTGCAGGTTCATTTGGGACCTAGGAATCATCCTTGGTCTCAACTACCTCAGTTGGAGAGTTGACATTGCATTATGAGGGACAAAGACACCTCTTGAGGGGGATTAGTTGTATGTGATCAAGTCCTTTATCATCCATTTTTTCACTTACTTGAGGACAAGCAAATTTTTGGAGGGAAGGATTGTAATGTCCCCATTTTGGATGCACCATGGTTCACAAATAGTCCCCTTAGAAACCCCATGGATCCTAGTAGAATACTTGCACTAGTGAATAAAGAGGTTAATTGTGGCCATAGTCACTTAGGAAATTACATAAACTATGGTGGAACTCAATTTTATTTTAATTAATAATTCTAATAAATATTTATGACTTGTGATGTCCTAGGCAGCTCAAGGATGGCTCATTGGATGAGGATAAATACTATGAGCTATCCTCCTCAGAAAATATGGAAGGAAAAGAAACCCAAAAGAAGCAACAATAGGAAAAGCAAGAAAAGCATCCCAAAAGCACCCCAAAAGCATGAAAATAGGAAAGTAATAGAAAATAAAAGAAAGCAAGAGTTTCCTAAATTTTGAAGATAAGAGAGATTGGAAAAAAGGGAAAGAAAGCAAAAGGCTCAAGGAAAGCAACATAAGCTAAATTTAGCCAAGCAGGGTGCACTTGTTGAGAGAGGGGGTCCACATGAGCCAATCACATGCCAAAGACATTATCTCCTAAAGTAATAATTTAATTATTATTATTATTATTATTTTATTATTTTCATGAGAAATGTTTAAAAAATGAGGTTGAGGACTCCATTTTCTATATTTTACTAATTTTTGGATTGAAGCTTGAGATCTCTATGCATCTCAGTAGCTTGGATGATGTGGCCCTTGCTAGCATTGGGTGTGTGCCCCTTTGCAACCAGTGAACCAATGGAAGGATTGTGAGATCATTTTATTGGGGTTTAAGTAAGGGGACATCTAGTACTCCTCATTGATATTATTGTATTAGATGAAGTGATATTGTAGATCTGATCTACAATCTAGTGCAGTTGATCAGGTTTAGTTGATGAAGAAGAATCGCAGCGAATCCTTGCTCCAACGTAGAGAGTCTCATCTAGTGAGAATCCAACTTCAATAGGGTGCATTATATGATTTGAAATAGATGCAGTGTGCCACAAAATGATCCATGATGACATTATTAAGTCCATGAATCAGAGATAGTGGTGAAGACTCCTTTCTTCTCCACACAATTCTCCAATTTCTCTTCTCTATTGTAAAATCCTTAGTTTCTTGGGGTTTCTGGCAATTTGATTGTAACGAACCTTTGATGTCACCGATAAATTTGTAATTGTAGTTGGATACTGTAATTTCATACTTTATAATATCCATTCATTCCATTAATTGCATAATTTTAAAGTCTTCAATGTCATTTGGAAACTACACATAACTGGGATTGCACATTACTAAGCAAAATTGCCTAGTTTTCAGTTTTTAAGCATATTCTTGATTCTAGTGTTTCTGATTTCCTTTCTGAAGATACAGGCAGCCTAATAAGAATTATTTTAACCCATACTTACCCTTATATCAATACTTTGGGACCTTTAATCCCATTTGAATTCACCTAGAAATATGCTCCTTCACTAGTCCAAGTGAACAATTTTGCACCTAGTCTTTGTCTTCAAAATTAAATATTTATCAAATCAATCTAATAGGTATGTAGCAGGTTGGGAATAGTTTGATCAATCCTCCTAAGGTTTGATTACTTCCATACAACACCATAAGCAGTGGAGTTTCCACAAAAATCCTGGGGCCGACACTTTGAAGCCTTTGGCCTAGCCCAAGGAGTCTACCCATGTGTGACGTACTCCCAAAAGTGAAAATGTCAATTCATTGACCTTGATGCAACATTATTTGCAGCCTTTTAATTTTTTCAACCCCGTCATCTATGTGTCCAAGATGAATATTTGAGTTAGTGTGGCTAATAGGGGGTTTGGGTACATTACACCTAGGGCTTCCTAACTACTCTGAACAGAATTGGTCACATAATCCTTCCATTTGGCATAAACATCCAACATTTTTTATACATATTTGCAGTTGGAATGTTTGAGTTGAAGATGATCCCTACATAAATATGATTTAATATCTTCGCTTCTAATTTTAGACCAATTTTCAGAGAGATTCTCCAAAGTTGCTTTTTGATAGGAAAGAACTGGGATGCATTATTGGAGCAGAAACAAATCAACCTAAACAGTAGCATGAATTAGATTGACTGAATCATTTCTTTATTTATCTAATAGTTTAGTGATCCTTAATTTTATAGGTAAAACATTATCCAATTCAACAAACATCGACATCCCTAGAAGATTCATTAAATTATCTTTCAAATCCCAAAAACTTGTACAAATACTATGCTCTTTAACAATCAAACCGGAAACATCCTCACATACAAATCCCCAAAATTTCAAGGATACCCGTACTCATTTAAGCTTGAGCGATTCCATCCGAGAAACAGTTTCTAGGACATTATTCAAATAATTCTACCACTCACAAATGCATTTGTAGTATTTATCATATTTTTTCTTTCTATCATAGTACTCTTCCAACTTGTCCAACAAATGCTCAAAAAGACAATAATCATCTTGAATTTCATTCAAGCCTTAGATTAATGAATTCTGAGCCTATCTAAAAATTTCATTAACAAAAATGGATTTATATTTGAATTGCTATATAGTGATCTTGAAGAATGAGGAAGGAACAAACTGATACTTGAACCATTCAAGCTCTTCCTTAATATCCCTAAGCTCAATGGCCTGACCTACTACATTATCACCTGCAATTTTCTTCTGATCAGAAATCTCCTGAAGCTGCTTCTAAAGTTTATGTATCTTAGTTTGATGCTGATATTTGAGATCATACAACTTATTAACAAGATATTCCTATGGAGAAACCATTTCTTCTTCCAAAGCAACAAACTTGGCTTTTTCATCATCCAATGTTTTATTCAAAGTAGAGGCAATGTCAATTTAGCCTCAGCGAATGCTCCTGTGGTAGTTGTTGTATCAATGGCTTCTCTCTTGGGATTTGTAGTATCATGTTTCCAAATAGATTGATTTTCAATGGTCCTATAACCATTTCTCCTTCCTTAGTTCTCTTCACACCTTTCCTTATTATTTCATTTTTATTTCTGCTAAAGCAATAATCTCCCAATGAAACCATTACATCTTATCTAAAGTGAGTTGTGTCCTACGATGATGATACTAGTGTTGATGTATATGTAACTTCGGAATGGATTTTACCCATGTATATTGTATTCCTATAGAGATGTTATTATTCCTCTATACGGAAGTGTTTGTATTCCTGTAGAGATGTTATTATTCCTCTATATGGAAGTGTCGTCATTTATATTGTAAGTGTCGTAAATTATACTTGATGGGTTATTAGACGAACAAGTGTGGGGTCGGCCCGGATTAATGTAACCATGGGTGATTAGGCTAAGTTAGACAAGTCAGCCCCACTGGTTTATTGGGAAGGATAGGACAAGTATAAATAGAGATCGGGAGATCTCTATTTGATCTTCTCATTACTCACTCTTCCATCACTCAGAAAGTGGCGCACCTGTGAGGATGAGGATCAAATGCTAGGATAAGACTATATCTTGTACTTTGGTTGTATCATTGCTCTTTCTATCTCTGAGGAAGTTGTGGGGTTTTTCACCTTCTTGGTTTTCCCCGGTGAAACTCGGTGTCTCTTGTGTGCTTGCATTATTGTGTCTATGATTGATATGTTGTAGATATGCTGTACATGTTATTATCTAATTTAAGATCTTAGATTAGATTGAAAATTCTGAAAACTAACATGGTATCAGAGCTAGCCTAAAAGAAGGCATGGTATGGCATTTATGACACTTGTTGCACTTGCGAAGCTAGGGCTTGATATAGAAAAAACCAGTCATCATGGCACTTTATCTATAAATCCATGTTCATGAATTTTCAGGATCTGAAACTTTTACAGGTCGAATATAAGATCCCAATGTACCTTGTTTCTGAAGCACAACTCCTAAATCATTGTACTTTGTGTTTTATGATTTGTACAATCTAGGGTTTCTACCTCTTCTAGATCTCAGTCATAAACAGGTGACCTAGGAAAAAAGGTCACAACTTGGGATTGGAAGCTCCAAATTAAATTTCTTAAAAAGTGACAAGTAGGGCATGGACTTTAGTTTCTCAGGTAAGGTTTTCAAAGGCCGAAATTGAACCAGTGACATGTGGCACTCCGTAAAAGTTCTCTCTCCTAATGTATCTCATAAACAAGTCACGTTGCGACACTTGGCATAAATCTCTCTCAGAGAATCCATTTGAGGTCAGACCTATGGGGTTGGAAAGATAACAGGTCAGGATACCACAAGAAAAAATTTCAGATCCTGCAAATCTAAAATTTTGGAGTTACACCAGAAACAAGCAAGTGCATATTTCTGTCAAAACATAATTGGATTTTGAGCACCTTCATTCATGGCTCCGGGAATTTGGGGTTTCAGAGAATTTTGGAATTTTTTGTATCGAAGACCACTGCTGGATGCTCCTCATAAAAATCGAAATTTAGAGACCAAGATCAAATTTTTTGGTTGGGTAGAAGGCCGGGCTTGATCAAACCCTAGTTCGGGATTTTGATCGAAAAGGTGGAAAATTAGGGCTTCTACAAAAGTCGAAATTTATGAAGTGTGTGACCACGGCTGGAAGCTCCTCAGAAAAATAGAAGTTTAGAGCTTTGGATCGAACCTTTTGGTTGGGAAAAAGGGTGGGCTTTATCAAACCCTAGTTCAAGATCATGTCTAGAAGATCTGGGAGTTTCAAAGGCAATTTTGACGGGTGAAACTTTGCAGTTTTCAAATTCCAAGTATACCATCTTGATCAGCTCATCAAGGCGCATCTTTCTATCATTTCAGAAGTTTGAAATTCAAAGTTTGAATTTTTAGGGTTTCTCTAACAAACCCTAATCTAGCTCCAGATCCAATTTTTGCAAATCAAGTGGATTGGGTTAATCCTAGAAGAGAATCATTCGGTCACCTGCATAAGTGAATAAGTTCCTATTTCAGAGGGAGATGAGGCTAAGACATTACATAAGAAGATTACAAGCAATCTCGATAGGTATGACTTATCCAGGTATGTTTCAAAATTTGTTCATGATTAAGTTTATGGTATGTTTGTCTTGATTAAGGTTAGTACAATCTTGATTAACTTTAGACTTGTCGTATCACCTTAATAAAATTATGAATGCATATATTCATTGATTAGGGTTTTGACACTTATGATTCTAGTAATGCTTTGTGGTGTTGTATGAGGTTGATGTTGTCCGCTAACATGAAAGGTACATCAAGAAAGACAAATCATGTTCTAGTTCAAGAACATATGACCATGGTAACATGAAGACAAAGATTCATCCATTGTCATGGATCACATAGAAGATCTACTTACGAGGTATGTATAACTTGGTTCTATAATGATTAACCTATGAGATATGCAGGTTACTAGCACAAGTCATTGAAGTAAACAAGAAGACATTGTTAGACATAACTAGAAAATATGATAACCAGGTATGTTTTTCCTATATCAAGTTAGAATCCTACCTTGTGTTAGGATATTATACTGTTGTATGGTTGATAATGATTATTCATGAAGTTAGAAATGTAAGTAATCAAGGGTTTATGCATATTATGTCTCTTACATTGATTGATGATATGACTAACTAGAAAATTCTTTTGGTCAAATAAAGAATATGCATGAGTAAAAGAAGTATTCCCTGAAACCTTGAATACTAATGTTTATTATCTGTGTATGAAATGATCTTGACCATACATGTTTAAGATTACTTAGAATCATAATGTTTTTTATAGTATTAAGATTATACGAATGAATGTATGTATGAGATCTCGAGGATAACACAATGATGATACTAGTAAGTATGCATAGTGATCAAGGATGGATATAAGTTCAAAGACAGGTAATCCAGGAAGCAAAGATCAACAGGGAGCACACTCCAGTAGTTCCTGCAAGGAAGCAAATATTTAGAGGGAGTCCACCCTACAAACCAAACAAAGATAAGTATTCGAATTGTCATTTCTTGCATATTTGTTTAAATAATATTGTTCAATGATATATATGATTATGTTCCTAGACTCAGGGTGTGTATTATGCATATTAGAATAATTGCATTAATGAAAAGTATACTACTAATATGCATGTGATGGGTAAGTGGCCTATGGCACTGTACAACATTCCATTGCTACTTATCTAGAATGAAACCTCGTTGCAGACATGTTGGAAGTAGTGCAAACTCTCAACAATGTTTTGGTAGAGATTGGAAGGCATCTAGAAAGTTATGGGATATGGATAAATGTTGTATTGAAGCATTGTCTAAACTAATTGCATGACTGTATGACATATTTATTTATGTGTAAGAATTTGTCCTAAAAACAATAAGATGTTTATAATCATGCAATTTAATTTGTTTTGTAGGAAAGATTGCATACTATCATTTACAAAAGAAGGACTACAACATTTGTTCAGCAATAAAGTTATCTATTGAAGATATTGAAGATATTGAAGTTCCTAGGATTCAGGAAGAATTCCATGATCGAGGAGTACCAGTCGATCATGAAGAATGATGTTTGGGATGTAGTCCCAAGACATGAAGGGAGGTTTATTGTGACTTCCAAGTGGATCTACAAGATCAAGCATGCTGCAGATTGCAGCATAGAAAAGTACAAAGCGAGATTTGTAGCTCATGGATTCTCTTAGAAAGAGGGAATAGACTATGAAGAAAATTTTGCTTATGTAGCTAGATACACCTCCATCAGATCAGTACTTTCTTTGGCTGCAGTGATGAAATGGAAGATACACCAGATCAATGCCAAGATAACTTACTTGAATGGTGTAGTCGAGGAGGAAGTGTACGTGGAGCAGCCACTTGGTTTTGAGACACATGACAGGGAGTCATATGTGTGCAGACTGAAGAAAGCCTTGTATGGCTTGAAGCAAGCTCCTAGAACTTGGTATGGTAGGATAGACAACTTTCTATCCAGTTTGGGCTTTACTAAGAGTAAAGTAGATTCCAACCTTTACTACAAGGTTGAGGAAGGCAATCCTGTGATACTACTCTTGTATGTGGATGACCTGTTTGTAACAGGAGAGGATGGATTGATTGCCGATACCAAGAGGAAGCTTGTTGCTGAGTTCGAGATCAAGGACTCAGGTATGATGCACTACTTTCTAGGCATGGAGGTGTGGTAGAGTGGAGATGGAATATTCCTTGGACAAGGGAAGTATGCAGTAGAGATCTTAAAGAGGTTCGGGATGATGGACTGCAAAGGCCATGGCCACACCTATGGCATCAAACCTGAAGCTTTTGTTTGATGCTTCATCTGATCCGGTTGATGTCATGATGTATCGTCAGATGATTGGGTCCTTGATGTACCTGACGAATACGAGACCCGATATTTGTTTTTCGGTGAACACATTGAGCCAGTTCCTGACGGATTCGAGAGGTGTTCACCTGGTTGTTGTAAAGCATATTCCGAGGTACCTGAAGGGTATAGTTGACTATGGGCTCAAGTATGAGGCGATCAAAAGTTTAACCTGGAGGGTCATGTTGATTCATATTGGGCAGGAAGTGCCATTGATCGGAAGAGCACTTCGAGGTGCTGCTTCAGTAAGGGATCTGGTATGATCTCTTAATTTAGCAGGAAGCACTCCCGTGTGGCACTGAGTACAGCTGAAGCAGAGTATGTTGTAGCTTGTTTAGCTAGTTGTGAGGCAGTATGGATCCGGAAGCTACTATCTGAGTTATTTGATCTCCCATTGGAGGCTACTGGTATTTTTTTGTGACAACTAGAGTTGTGTGAAGCTGTCTGAGAATCCGGTATTCCACAACAGGTCGAAACACATCAAGATTAAATATCACTATAATAGGGATATGGTGCAGAGAGGATTAGTGAATCTCCTGTATGTTGCGACAGATGAGAAGGTTGCAGATGTGTTGACAAAACCACTAGCCAGAGTGAAGTTCGAATACTTCAGAGAGAGGCTTGGTGTTCTTCATATTGATGACACTTCAAGGAAGAAGTGATGGACACATTTGCTGGAGCCATTACAAGCATGGTGAGAGGAGGATCCTTCACATAGCTATGGATGTAAGTGTTGGATGATGAGCATTAGGATGATGCTTCAGTTACTGCTCTATATATGCATCATGTTGGATGCTTGTTATGATTAGTTGGATCATGTATATGTATATGCATCATGTTGGATGCGTGTTATGATCAGTTGGATCATGTATATGTATACTCATCATGTTGGATGCTTGGACCATGTATCTGTATATGTATCAGGTGGATACGTTGTATGATCAGGTAGATCATGTATGTTGATATATATCAGGTGCATACATTGTATGATCAGGTGGATCATGTATCTGTGTATGTATAAAGCGGATACATTGTATGATCAGGTGGATCATGTATGATGATATGTATCAGGTAGATGCATTGTATGATCATGATTATCATGGATGACAAGCATCAGGATGTTTCTCCAGATGACATTCATCAGGACGATGCAGTAGTGATGATCAGGATGATCATGTGCATCAGGACGATGTATGGTGAGTATCAGGTTGATACTCTGTGGTTGTGGACAGGTTGTGCAAGGGTAGCATGTAATAAGTCCTGGAGATCTGGATAGGTTGTGCTAGTCACGTAAAAGGCCTCAGATGCTCTTTAGAGATCTTGCTTGGCAAGACACTCTTTTAAGGTTTTGCTAGACCACATGTAATACAGGGATGATTTTAGGGGCGAAATATAGCCCATGGGTGAAATTAGAGGGGTTTCAAAAATTTGGTGGGTGAATTTTGTATATTAAAAAAATTTGGAAAAAAAATAAATTCGTCCACTATTTATTAACAAAATAATATTTTCAACAAAAATAGCCTTCCCGCCTAACAACCCTCTCTCCCAAAGTCTGGAAATTGCCCCCCGAAATTTTCTAAAAATCTCACAAAATATGGAAATCGCCCCCCGAAATTTGCTAAAAATCTGGCATTCGCCCTCCATTTCGGATTAGATTGGTAAAAACATGCCACTCACCCTCATTTCTGGTTTGATCCGTCAAAATATGGCATTCGCCCCCGATATACACTCATTTTTGGGTTCATATGGCTATTTCTCCCCCCAATAACCAGTCATGGCGGCTTGAAACAACTCTTTCATCCCCCGATATTCAATTGGGGTGGCTTCAAACAACTATTTTGCTCCCCATGTTCCTATAAAATCCCAAGAATGCCATGAAATCTTGTGAATCACAGGTTTGAATCTCACTCATGCAACATTCGTTCAACAACTTGGGAGGTAACACAAATTATAAATTCTCTCCGCTCTCAGTTCTTTGGGATCCCTCCGCAGATGCTCAATGTTCCTCTGCTAGAGGCCATTTCCAGGGAGCTTTATAAACTTTTTGTTGATAAGGTACTCTTCACAAATTTTTATTCTTTAAAATTGATTTTCATTCCCCACATTTTCCTCTAGCTTCACGTTCGTTGTTTTCTGGAATGGGATAGTATTTCAAGGGAAATGCTTTTGTCAAAAATTTCCATGACTGATATCCTATAGAATATCCATGCTTGATGATGAGTTGTTTTGGATTGGAGCATTATATTCTTGTCTAGATTCCTTTATAGAAACTTTAAGGTGTTAACGATTTTAGTTCAATGGTAAAACAGGGATGTTTCATATTCACGAAGGTTCAAAACTTCAAATCCCCAAGGACATGGGCAATCTTTCCCATACAAGCGTGATGTATTTCCCATGCAAACAGGGATTCATCTAGATGGGGCAAGGTGTTATTCCTTGATGAATTTGTTGGGGTAGATTTCACCTAGTTGGAACATCTTAACCAAGGGGTGTTTTCAAGGGTTATAAGCTAGCTTGTATTTAATTGTAACACTCCCACACAAGGGAAGGGCATACTTGCATCCAATTTAATCAAATACATTGCCAAAAGAAAATTAGACATTAGGATAGGTATTTACAGCTAAACCTATATCCGATCCAATGGTAATGGGGATTTTTATAAAATTTCTTGGAATAAACCTGGAAATGACTTATATCTGATTTTAGCTAATGGTTGGGATAAATAATTCATGCTCCCCCACTTCAAAATATTGCCTCTGTGAGTCTGTTCAATAGATTGAAATGAAATCAGTAGGAATCTTAGTTATGGACCTATCTACCCAAAAAATTCTACTGAAAACTTAGTTCTACACATTGGGCCACTATAGCCTAAGCAGAGATGCAAAGATCATTGGCATGTGACATTGATGTTCACTTTTTTGGGAAAATATTGGAAACAAGATCCCGACTAGGACATGTACAATCACTTATAAAAAAGTTTTGTTGCTAGGAACTTGTCTGCTCCCATCAATAGATTCCAAATTCCACACTAATGATTGGATGACAACATAGTAGGTGTCCTAAAGAATTATTCCATCAATTAATCCTAGTTGCATATATTGCACCAATGATGAAGACTGGATAGTGGAATTCTAGAGGCCAGAGAGTATCATCACCAAGCCACTTCTAGGGCTATCTAATATGCATAATTTCATACTAGGGACATAATTCTAGGGTTACTTCCTTGGAAGAATTGAGAAATCTTTATGCTTTCTGACATGAAGAATATACGGTATGAATGAAAAAAAATAAAATAAAGTATATTGTTCAGTTGATTAAAAACTTGACAGATTGTCTTGAATATGAACCCAGTTTAATGATGGTTTGGAACAATGAATTTAGTCTTAATCATGCATAATTTATGGAAGAAGAAAATATGAATAATAATAGCCACTACAGAAATATGATGGATGAAATATGTTGTTCAGGTGTAGTTTCCTCTTTCAAAGAGTTTATAGAAGTTTGCAAACATATTTAGGTGAAATTTCTTTGTTATGTGATACTTTCATAAAAATATGACCAAGATTAGCCAACTAAAAAATAATAAATTATAAAACCAATTTTTTTCTTGCTTATGTTTTTTTCTTTCTAGGTAACATATCTCGGGGAAAACCTCCCAGGAACTTCTCCTCATTCCAAGGATGGTACCAGGGTAAACCTTAGATCCTTTAGGGCACAATTCCATGTTAACAACTTATGAATAGATCATATATAACTCATCAACAACTGACTCACTTATAACAAACATGTCACAAAGTGGGATTTGAACCTAGGTGGGAAGCGTAACAGCTTCTCCTCATGGCCACTCAAGCTACACCCAATTGAATATGATGAAGCAGTACCTAATTATGGGAAAAAGTTATTAGGCCCTTGGAATGGTGTGGGATGATTTCATAATATCTAGTAGTAGATTGGAGGAAACACTTTGCTAAAAGTTTTGTGTCACATTTGCAAATCAACATAGTTCTTTATAAGGAAATGGGTTCCTAGTTTCCAAAATCTAGTTGTCAGCATCACTTCAATGGGGACATACAATGCATAATGAATTTGGCCTGTTGCTAGTGGGTAATGATTTATGAGTCATACATATTACACAGGTTACACATTTACACAGGTTACAGGTTTGCAGCCTACAAGAGTCAGTCACATCTTACACATACAACAATCATAGCCTAGTACATACACAATGCACATACAATAGTCACTAACAACATACCTAGGTACTAACACTGAACAACATAGTACATACACAAGAAAGGTTTACATCAGAGTTATCCATTTGTATCTGAATTGAAAAATCCATGATTCTGAAGTAACTATTGGTAAAGATAGGCAGGAAAGGCCTATAGTTCTTATGTTCCCATTTCGATGGAAATTGTTGAGAAGGTGTTATAGTTATACACATGCTCTAGAAAGAAGTTGACAATTTACCATATATTTCTACATATGTGATGAACATTGTTTTATAAATATTAATTTCATTAAACCATGCATCACTTTGTCAAAACAAAGAATTGATGAAAGAATACTTACAAATTTCTCAACTGATTTAAATATCGATCCGAGTTTCGTCTCAACTCAACTTCAACTATAATAAATCCCTTGTAGCATCCAGAAACTACACATTTATATTTATCTAGTTCGACACAAATTCTTACAATGCTAACATCCCTGCCTTTGGATCTGACTTATTTATGTATTTCTGTAAAGTGTTGTCTATGCTCTAGAGGGTCTTCATTCTAGTAGTGTAATGAAATTCTTACACATGCCAACATCTCTTCCTTTGGCTCTTACTTGTCTATGTATTCCTATAAAGTGTTTTTTATGCTCCAGAGGGTCTTCATTCTAGTAGTGTAATGAAAGATGGGAAGGCCAAACCCATAATAACAACATAGGGAACATATAAATCTCTGACTTATCTATGTATTTCTGTAAAGTGTTGTCTATGATCCAGAGGGTCTTCATTCCAATAGTGTAATGAAAGATGGGAAGTCCAAACCCAAAATAACAAAATAGGGAACATATAAATCTTGATCAAAATTAGGGGTCCAATGGTTTAGGTACATCCCTCTAGGAGCAAAAGATAGAGTCGATTGCGAAAGATGAGACCTCAATCTTCTTTAGTTTTGAATTGGAAAACATAAAATACTCTGTCATATAAATAGGAGGTTAGTTTTCCTTTGATCATTTCCATCAATTTTTCTTTCAACCATATGCCCATAGATCTGGGAAAAGGCCAAATACTAGTGAATTTCCCAATAATCCCCCTTCCAACCAAAGCAAAATCTTTTATCCTTTTTGTTACAAATCTTGAAGGTTGAGACTTCTTAATCAATCTTTTTAGGGCGTGAAAGGCCGTTGCATTTTCATCAATAGGGGGAGGATGACCCCTCTTGGATCGAGATCCAGCGCTACCAAGGGTAGCAATGAAAGTAGTAGCTAGAGTTTTCTTAGAGCGCTCCATTATGAATAAAGGTAGTTTTTCTCAATAACATAAACATATATCATTATATTAAGATAAAGAGAGTTGCATTCAAGTCAGGCAATGAGCAACAATAAAATTGCAAGCATTGTTTGAAAAGATTCTTACAAAAGTCAAGTTCCTACTTGGATACTACTATTAGATACTATTATTGATGAATTTCAAATTTTAACTACTACAAAATATTGAACTTTGCAACTATAAACTTAATGGACATAGTGTCCTCCTAGAAAAAATACAAAACATGAGAAAACTAGTTCAATTCATTTAACACCATGCTTATGTTAGGCCGCTTATATCTCCTTGTCATCCTCCTTGTATTGTTCACTCTTGGCTTGGTTGGCTTCCTCTTCCTCTTCATCAATTTTGGAACATGTTGAATGATTTCATCCTCTTTACCTTACACCAAATCAGAGCCAATTCAGACAACTAGTCTATCCACATTGGATTGGGATCTTTGATCATTTCCAATTGAGACAACTTATTTTGGATCTTTAATATCATGTTATAGTGCATATCAACATCCACAACCAATTTCTCCAATAGTTTGATGTTAGTTGTCATTTCCCTTTCCATCCTAACATTTTTAATTTCTCACGCATCTTGATAATTCCCAACACTTTCATTCATATGTAGAGCAGACTCTTTAAGAGAGTTCAATTGGTTGGTTAATGCTTTAATTAATTTCCTATGGTCCCTCGATATGCTAGGCTCAATGCACACATTTACCCTTATGTATATTCTTATCCATTTCAAAGTGATTGAGAAATAATTTAAGAAACAATGCCAATGCGATTACCAATATACCACGAAGAATGTCTACATAACATCCATCGATGCGTGATTCATGTTTGCTATGAAAAGTAGAGTCCAAAAACAACTTCAATAGAGACCACAATAACCACTCACTAGACAAGCATAACTAGGTCAAGTTTCTAGCATAACCAGGTCAAGTTTCCACCTAATCTACATTGACAACCTTCGTTTCAAGTGCCCATTTTATCCCACCTGCTTCCCAGGTTGTCATCACTTCACACTTGAGCCCTGTATGAAACCAAAGGTGAATACAAGTGAAGAGCACGAAATGAGGATGTGCTATAATTATCTTGTTTATTCTAGATCTTGAACACTTGTCCATCATGCAAGTTTATCTTTTTACAATCATGGAATTAAAGTAAGGGAGGGGTGAGCCATGGCTGAATGGTTTCAAGGTTACTCCCCATCGACTCTCAAGGACACTAGAGGGGATGGGGATGTGACAGGGACCGACATTCCTCTAATGTGATTGGCATAATTTTCATATGTCCACAGACTGTCAATACATTATTCACTTGAATCTCAACACCTACAGGGCAGCATACTATCAAAGGAGCATTCCAAACCTTGCTACTATATAGGTTAGCATTCCAAACCTTGCTACTATATAGGTTAGTTGTTATGTAGAATTTTGTCCTACGGATAAGTCAAAACTCTCTTAACTTTAAAGCAGACTTTAAACTAACTCTAAAGCAAGAAACAAGTCAAAACAAATGCTACCTTGAATCCCTAGATCTAACGAACATCTCAGGATTAACATGCTAAAGAGAGTAGAAGGAGTTTAACTGACCTTCTATCCAGACGCTTGTTTTTGGTATTTGCTCCAAGCTCCAAGCCCTCACAAGTGAACCTGTCAAAATGGAACCAAGACACAAGAATGCACTATTCTCTAGCAACCTGAAACATGAGTTAGGATCTAAATCTATGAAAGATACAAATCATATCATTAAAACAAGATTAACACAAATGATTTGGGAAAACAAGACAAGTTATTCCATTACAACTTGAAGAATACTTACAAAAGGTGCTTGATGTCCAAGCCAATCTTCTAACTCCAAGTGTCTTCTCCTCTAGCTATCTCCACAATGCTGCAAGACCATAAGTTTGGTACTCTCAAGAGTCCTCCCTTTTCCAATGGAGTACCTCTCTTTTATAGTGAATGGTGAGGTTAACCAACAAGAGAGATGGGTGGATCTAAGGAGAGATAAGTGGATCAGGGTTTCTAATCGAAGGAGATGAGTTGAGATTGAATCAAGGACCCCAATCTTCCATTATCTTCGAAAATCCAAAATCCCACAAGCCAAGGGAAAAAAGCTATTAAAAGAGTGCCGCGTTTTGCAAAGACTGCAGAACGCGGCACTGCCGCGCTTTGGGGAAATAGAAGAATGTGGTAGTGTCTAGTACCGCGTTTTGGAAAACTAGCAAGGCGCGGTAGTGTGTGTAAATAAAGTCTAAGGTGGGTCAAAACTTGCCAGGGTGGATTCACCTTCAAGGTTGACTCATCATCTGTCTCTTCTGGATGGTTTAAAACAGTAGGGAAAGTGTCGTCAACTTGTTTTGTGATGGGGATGCGACACTGTGAAACATAGAGGTATAACAGATGCCCCCTAAAGTGTGAGGTCAGAAGGGACTGATGGCCGAAAGACTTTACGAATATAATGTGCAGAGATAGCATCGAGGAGAGCGACACTGAGCTGAAATAGAAACAAAGTGTTAGATATACCACCGAGGCGGGCATTCCCATGCTCGGAAACAGATGACTCAAAGCATGGTTGCCGACCAATACATTGCAGATCCATGAGTACTGAGATAATGTAAACTGTGGACAGATCATGGCTACTATGAACAATCGTAGATCCATGAGACGATAATGACACAGCCACGACCAATACAATAAGTGGATCTGTGTGACAATACAAGAGACATCTCCATCGCAGCCTGGACGCAGTCGAGATACAGTGATACGCCCAGGGTCTTCTACCCGATCGCAAAAAGATACGAATCTAACCATGTGATTACAAGGTGTTGAAGTCGAACATGGTAGAAACCATTTGATTACCGGTCAATGATGTGGACCGTTAACAAATGCGAGGGAGATCACCAATAATGACAATGATTCCCAAGGTATCAATAGTACATCTCAACGAAATGCGAATGAATGAGTTGATGTCGAGCATCCGAGAGATTGCTTGATCAGAGGTCAATGATGTGAACCTGTTGTCAAACACGAGGAATCCTGCCATTGAGGCATGCAGGTACCAAGGTACTAACGGTTGATCTCTAAGTCTAATTCCCGGATAGTGATTTGGTGTCGACAGGAATAGACTCGTCGAAGGTGGGCCATGATGATTCCCACATCATCGACATGAAATCGGCACATATGATAGGATGATGAAGCAATGGAGCATGTACTGACACAGCGGAGGCATGACACAATGAATGACTTGAAACAATGCAACCCTCTGAACATGTAACGGCATGTAACAGGAATTGGCAGCAGGGATTATTAATAAATAGAGGATAGACACCGGATGAGTGGACTCGTGGCCAGGGAGACGACCCATGATCATGACTATAACTCAATGAAAGACGGATACCCAAATATAGACAGGAGATGGACACATGCCATGTTCAAAGGTAACGACTGACAAGCTGCCATAAATAAACTTGACTTATTCTCCCATATTTCCCCGACATGATGGACGAGTACCTCTTTCTTGTTTTACGAGCTTGAAGAGGATAACAGATGCTCGGTGTAGCTCATCTCATGGATGAGTCCAATCTCACATGTTTTACGAACCTGAGAAAGGAGGGGTTCGTCCCAAAGTGGGTCCTTCGATGTTAATATTTTAACGAGTCCAAGGAAGGAAAACTCGGTAGTTTTTCATATTTAGAGAGCCTAAAAAACTTAAAGGAAGCTCCATAATGTACTTTTTCGTAAAATTTAGTCCCTCGATCCCGAAAAAGTGTAAAACAATTCCCAAGAGAACTCTCCCAGCCGAGATTGACCGAGGTATACCTTTCTCGTAAATAGTCTAGACGGGCCGAAAAAGGGGTAACCTATCACCGAATAGACGACCTTTCAAATACTTTTACAAGTGTGAAAGAGTCAAGATCACTTGGCAATCTTTTCAATTTTAAGGAGTCTGAAAAGAGCTTAACTATGGACTCCTATGGTCTTTTTCGTAAATTTTAAATTATTCTGGTCCAAAAAAATAATAAAATACAACCAGGATAATACTTTCCTCATCGTTTAACGAGCATGAGTAAAGCTGACCATACTCGACACCGTTTACTTGAGTTTGACAAGCACGACACAGGTGTGAAAGCGCTTGGAATCTTTTTCAAGTTTTAAATCCAGAGCATGAAAAAGATAAAGTGGGCTCAAAATGAAGGTCAAATTACGAATAAACACCGGTGTGAATGCGTCTCATTTCTACCGTGGATCCTGTCAATAAATGCTCAAAAAATGGACATTAGCAATGTGAACAAGGGTTTATTTCAATTATTTGAAATAGTAATTAATTAATTAATTAAAAAAAATGTGAAAAAATGCTATATAAGGAATGGTAAAAATAGAAATTACTATTCATTTGTGTTTTTTACCCAAAGGAGACATTTTCACCTATTTTGGAGCAAGATTTCAAGGATCCATACCGGGAGTTCTGGGACACCATTTCAACCGCCGTTTGCGCCAGGTAAGAGTGCTTGAGCCCCTCTTTCATTTCATGTAAGAAATTTTTGCTTTCACCAGGAAAAAATGAAATTTTTAGCAAGCCCTTTTGGGCAAGAATCGCCCTCCACACTACCGCGTGGGGGCCCTATCGAAAGATGCGGTACTGTTGAACAGTACCGCGCTGTATCCCCAAACTGAGGCGCGTTAGTGTTGACTGCCGCGCGGCAGTGTGTCCTCCAGGCGCGTCACAGGCGAATTTCAAGTTCAAAAAATCAAATTTTCTCCAATTTTTTGCTGGAAGTAAGTTGTTAAATAGTTACTAATTGTTTTGTTCGCCCTTTTGCAGGGATTTGCAACTTATTCGGAGCAAAATGGTAAGCTGGAAAGAGAGAGAGCACGAAGCGGATGATTTTGCAGCCGAAAATGACTTACCAACCGTGACCGCATTGCGAGAATGTGGTTTGCTAAAGTTTTTCAAGACCAAAGGGATCCGCCAGCAACCTAAGCTCCTTACTCACCTTATCCAATTGTGGGACCCTGACATTCAAGCTTTCCGAGTGGGAGAGCATGTGCTTGAAATCCAACTCGAGGATATTTATTTCCTCACGGGTCTCTCGAAAAGAGGGGCCCGGGCGAACTTTACTGGGTACACAGCTTCAGAATCAAGCACAGATGATTTGATTGCTCGATATTGCCAGGCGGGGTCGAGTAAGAAGAGTGGGAAGGTGGCCATAAAAGAGGTCATAAATCTTCCTGTAAAAACCGTGCTTTTCACTATCACGCGTGCAGCGGGAAGCGTGAGTCCACATCAGGCATCCCGCACACAGGTGAATCTCGCAGCAGATTGCATGGGAGGAACAGTTTTCAACTGGTGTGATGCAGTGTTGTCCAATCTGAAGGAACAAGTGCACAAGTGTAGGACTGGGAAAAATACCCAGTTTGGCTATGGGAGCATCCTGGTCACTTTCTTTTTGGCAAGGGTGCCATTACTGCGTCCGCAGATATCTATGCCCCCTCGTCCACCTACTGAGCCATGGATGGCTCGATGGAGTGACTATGCTGGACGCCTCGGGGGACCTCAGCGGCTAGCCTTTGGAGAGGAATTTTTCTCTTGGCTAGAGGAGCAGATAGTCATGATTGACGATTATCCCTATTCAGGGGTAGATTTCCGTGAGGATATCGACTTGTCATTGCCGGAGGATGATGACTGGGACAACTCTGGTATGACCTTCATGGATATGTATTTTTTTTCTTTTTGAATATTTAATTTTTATTGCTTTTTTAGAATGTGTAAAAGACGCCTAATGTATATTCGCATGCATGTTGCAGACCGTGGACCACAGAGGCCAGCTGGATACTCTCCACTACGTCATGGCGGTGTGGATCGTCAAGCTGCTCCTGACGAAGAGGAAGATGAAGACGAGGCAGGAGGCGTCCGGGACATTGAGAGGAACCTGCAGGGATTGACCCATGGTATCCCTGCTATGCGGATGGATGACGTCCCTTACCACCTCCAGCGGCATACTGTGGGTGTTCCTGGTCGTATCAGTCGACTTCTTCGCAGGGTGGTTCGAGCTGTGGTGTGTTACCACCAGCAGCGGGAGTAGTCCGATGAGGGACATGATAGGTCTCCTAGGTCTCCATAGATGGTCCTTTGATCTTTTTGCGGCATGTATGCGATATGTAGGCTTTGAGGGCCATTTTTTTGTATATGGGATTTGATCCCCAATTTTGTCTTTGACACAAACTTTATGTATTTTTGAAAAAACACTCTTATATACAGTGATATGGACCTATTTTATGATCTAAATATTTACAATGACTTGTGCATTTTATTTTTTATGATGTTTTTATGTATGGGAAAGATGCCAATCCAAAATGTAATTAGCCAATGAATCGGCAATACAATTGAATTCTCTCGGTATGTGTTGATATGTGATAAAATCGAATGACCATTCCAAGAGGCGTACTCTTCGAAATAAACGAAGTAATGTAGGATCGCGAACTGTTTAAACACGGTTTAGATGAGAAACCACGAGTTGGGAGTCTAAAAAGATCGATAAGGAGTCCATCCCGAGTGAAGCAACCTCTGTCAAGAGACCAATGACTGCATGGTACTCTGCGATATTGTTGGTTGTGGGTCCTAAACAATTGGCTCCTGAAGAAATTAACTCGCCAGTGGGGGAATAGATCACCCATGCTGCGGAAGCGAGATTCCGGGTATGTCGGCTTGCACCATCGGCGAACCCAAAGTCGGCTGACATCTGTGCATAAAGACACAAGTCAAAGTAAGAGTAGATACGTGAGGTCCACGCGCACACTAAAAAGAAAGCAAAAATCAAACTAAGTACATTATGTACAAGAAGTAACCCGCATAGGGTAATCTCACACGTAGAAACGCTTGAGGTATAGCCCGTTGCGGGGCCGTGCCAATGGCGTACCATCATAATCGACTAGTTCATAGGCTCCTTTTTCTAAGACACGTTTTACAATGAAGGGGCCATACCACATAGATTCAAGTTTACCTTTTCCAAGCTTATCATGCATCTGATCATATGTAAGTACGAGGTCACCCTCATTGAAGATCCGAGGTTGAACGGATTTGTCGTATTGAGCTTTGACGCATTTTTTGTGAGCTTCATTAGCCAAAGCGGCGTCGCGGCGGGTTTCATCTAGCTTATCTAGGTATAGAAACCGTTCTTCTTCGGAAGTAGTGTGTGGAAGTAGCTCTATGGCTATCTTGAGTGATGGAATTTCACATTCAATCGGGAGAATGGCTTCTAGGCCGTACACCAGTTGAAATGGTGTGAACCCAGTAGCACTTTTCACTGAGGTTCGGTATGCCCACAGTGCTGAGAATAGAGCTGAGTGCCAATTAGATTTTTGGGTACCCACAATGCGCTGAATCCTTCGTTTCAGGACTTTATTAATGGCTTCAACTTGGCCATTAGCTTGTGGGTAATACGGGGTTGAGTTTTCGTGGCGAAAACCCAATTTGGCACTTAGTTCTTCGATCATATGGTTCCTGAAATGGGAACCATGATTGGTTACAATAGACTGTGGGACACCGAATCTAGCTATGATATGATTGAATATGAACTGCGATGCTGTTTTGCCGTCTTCAGCATATGTAGGCATCGCTTCAGTCCATTTTGTAAAATAGTCGACAGCTACTATGACATAGCTATGCCCCCCGGCTGAAGTGGGCTTACAGTGCATAAAATCGATGCCCCATTTGGAGAAGGGGCCGACGGCAATGACAGGATGGAGTGGAGCAGGATGCGAGCATGCTTTGCTATGAAAGAATTGACATGGCGGACACTTCTTGACTGTTTCAATGCAGTCTTTGAAAATTGAGGGCCAAAAGTACCCCGCTCGCAGAATTTTCTGGGCCGTAGCCATCCCAGAGAGATGACCACCACATGCTCCAGCGTGGCAGTTGTTGAGAATGCGTTCCGCCTCATCTAAGGTCAAACAGCGTCAAAGGACAGTGTCGACACCACGTCGATACAGAGTATCGTTCACTATAAGGTAGTATTTTGCGTGATGTCTGATACGTCGGCGTTCATCGCGGGTGAGATCGGGACGGAAGCGTTGGGTTTGGAGATATAAGAGAATATCCCCATACCACGGATCAGACGTGCTAATGAGGAACAATGATTCATCGGGAAGAGAATCAATGGGCTTGGATTGCTCAGTAGCACGGGGCAGGTTACAAATTAACTCAGCGAAGACCAGAGATTTCTTAGACTTGGCTTTGACAAATTCCAAGTCAAACTCTTGGAGGATGACAATCCAACGGGAGTACTTGCCCCCAAGCACTTGTCGTGTGAGGATATAGTACATTGGATTGAAATCGGCGATGACGGTGGTCCGGCGGAGTAATATGTAATGACGGAATCTCTGGACAGCAAATACTGTTGCCAGAGCCAGCTTTTCAACATGTGAGTAGCGAGTTTCAGAGTCGAGAAGACTCTTGCTAAGATAATACACCACATGTTCTATGCTGTTGTGATCTTCCTGGACTAACACCATACCAATGGTGGAAATCGAGGCTACGAGATAAAGGATGTAGTCCTGTGTGTAGTTGGGGGGTTGAATCACAGGATCTTTGGTTAAGGCTACCTTTAAATTGTCAAAGGAGCGTTGGGCTTCGTCATCCCATATGAAGGGAACATTCTTCTTGAGAAGCCTCATGTAGCCTTTTGTTATCTCTGACAGATTGCAGATAAAACGACGTAGAAATTTTGCATGCCCTTGCAAACATTGAAGTTCTGGAATATTGGTAGGTGAAGGAAGGGCTATGATAGCTGCTACCTTTGCGGGATCTAGACGTATCCCGTCTTTGGAGACTATGAAGCCCAACAGTTTTCCGGCTTCTACACAGAAGACGCACTTATGCGGGTTCAAAGGTATATTGTAGCGCCGGCACCTTTCGAAAATGGCACTTAAGTGGTCTGGATGTTCTTCCCGAGTTCGAGAATGAGCGGGAAGGTCATCAAGATATGGCTCTACGATATGTTTGATGTCATGGAATGCGTAGGACATCGCCTGTTGGAAAGTTGCTCCGGCATTTTTCAAGCCAAAAGGTAACTTTCGATATGCAAAGATCCCCCAAGGGCAGATAAAGGCCGTTTTGTGTTGGTCGGCTGGGAGGATATCGATCTAATTATAGCCAGAGAAGCCATCCATAAATGAAAAGATAACACTTCCGGCACAGTTATCGATGATCTGGTCGATAAACGGAGTTGGGTAGTTGTCCTTGGGACAAGCCTTGTTCAAATCACGGTAATCAACACAGACTCTAATCGTTCACTGTTTCTTGGCTACGGGAACGATGTTGGATACCCATTCTGTCAATGGGACAGGATAGATAAAACCAGCACGCAAAAGTTTTTCAACTTCTGCTTTAATGGCGGCTGCCTTACGAGGATGAATGGGTCGAAGCTTTTGCCGAACAGGTCGGGCGCCAGGGAAAGTTGGAATTTCGTGGACCACAATTGAGGGGTCAATTCTTGGCATCTCTTCATAACTCCAAGCAAAAACATCGTGGAAAGTTTTAAAGTAGGCATTATAGAACTCCGTTTCGAGAGGAGTACAGGTTTTGCCAATGTCTACGTTTTCCACGATACCAGGTTTCACTGAAATATTGATGGGAGTGGTTGCCATAAGATTGTCCAAGTTGCCTTCGGAGAATACCTCGTCGAGGGAAGTGGGGAACTTGGTTTGAACCATCCCAAGTGAAGCACTGGATTTGGTATCAGGCTCAAATGACTGAATGGTGGGGAATGAAGATCGATGATGAAAATCTCCCCAAGGTGGCTCATCACCGCACATAACCTCTATGATTGATTCGTCAGTGGGAAAAATCAAGTTGAGAGGATCAAAAAATTGTGGGTGTGGATGAGTTTCAGTCGAGAGCTGTGCCACTGTGTGATCAGTAGAACAGTCGACCCAATCTGTGGCTGATTGGATCGCGTCATATGTTGCAAGGTTTCTGTTCAAAGGCATGGAATTGCCATAGCCTTGGATCTGAGTAGGACTCGGAATCACCCATGAATCATCGGAAGGGGTGACATGCGATGAAATCATGTTGACTGGTTGAAGATGGGTTCCCAGCTCTGGAAAAACTCCAATGAGGGAAGAATCCTTCATGAGACCAACACCTATGTCTTGGAACCGGTACCGAGATTGATCCAATAACGGGACGGTATTGGTGGAGTTCGGATGGGAGTCTGGGATACAGTAATCCAGTTGATCAATAGTCACAATTTTCCCTTCATGAGGAAATTGTACAATCCGGAAGACTGTAGATGCTATGGCGGTCATGGCATAGAACCAGTTCCGACCAAGTAGGAGATTGTAATCCAAAGGTGCATCTACGACTTCGATGTGTACGGATACTGTCTTTCCCCCCAGTTCAACACCGATTGAGGGAATGAGTCCATATGGTTGAAAACCATGTCCATCAAACGCCCTAAGAGTAGTGGGAGAAGTTGTGACCTCGGGTGAGCCTAAGGCTCTCCAGCAGTTCAAAGACATAATCGACGTGGAAGCACCCTCATCTAACACAGTGCGGTGGATGACATTCCCACGGATTTTTGTATGCACCTGGAAAGCTAACTGGTGAGAAAGCCTAGGTTTAGCGTGCTCCAAGTTAAACATGATGGAGTTTGAAGTATCTGGGTCCAGTTCCCCCAGTGCTGAAAGTAGGGTTCTACGCTGCGTGGGGCAGTGTTGGAGAACCTCGAGAGTCGACATAGCGCAAGGTGCTTGAGCCAAATCCTCAACAATGTTGTAGTTTTGGGCAGCTCGCGCATTCGGATTGAATGTCGCCTTTCGTATGGTGCCCTTGGGTGGGCGTAGCACTGTATCCATAAGTGGTCTCTCGATATGGAGATGACCGTTAGGAGGGGGAATAGGAATCGGATCTTCAACAGGAGATTTGCCTTTGGCTATCTCCGATTGTTTGTTTGAACTTGGAGGATTGTCATAGGTCTTTGAACGAGTGGTGATATTAATCTCCTCATTACTTGTCATTAGGATTTCGCGGTTTGTGGACGTCTCTCCACGGGAAGGATTGGTCGGGTTGCCCCCCTGTGGGGATTCTTGGGCAACCATTTGCTGTTGCTGTTGGGGGAAAGGGTCAGTTAGCACTGCCGGGCGAGAGGATCCTTTAACGAACTTGTGGACCTCGTCCTTGTAGGGACAGTCACGCATATAATGATCATCTTGACAAATCAGGCAGGGAAACTTAGCTTTCCGACGTGGTTTCTGGTCATTCTGGGTAGGTTGTGGCTTGGGGTTCTCCTGCTGGTTCTTCTTGGGTTTACCACGATTGTTTTTCTTCTTTCCTCCGGATGGTTGTGACGTAGATTGTATTGCATTCACTTCGGAGGAGACAACAGGAGAGGTGGAAGCTTTGAAGCGGCCTGGGTAAAAGCGGGGGAAGCAGAAGCTTGTTGTCCCGTCGAGTTAGTAGCAGGTTGAGCCTTGACTGAACCAACGATGCCATCGATGGGTGGTTCAGTGGTAGGCTTTGTAGGATCAGTGTGAACGCGGGAGGCATGTGGAAGAAGTTCATGTAAAGTACCGGATTGAGTATATACCAAATCCATGTATTGTGCTGCCGAGATGGCTTGTTCTTCTGTAACCGGTCCGCGCATAGCAATATCTCTGGCTATGGGAGGCAAAAAGGATTTTGTAAACCAATCAGCAAGTAGCTGATCCGGAATAGGTTCCTTTATTAGCCTACGGCGTCTTCGCCACTCATGGATGTGATCCAAAATATGTGTAGAAGTGGTTTGACGTAGTGAATTTAGCAGTTCTGTTCCAGTCTCATATCGGATGGGAAGCTGGAAATGTGTCAGAAACTGCATAGCCAAAGTGTTGAAATCACGAAAAGAGTGTTGTGGCAGCTCGATATACCATTTTGCTGCCGTTCCGGTGAGCGTGCGTTGGAATATCCGAAGTCGGATGGAATCATCCATCAAGGAGTTGGATGAACACCAAAGATGGAAGGTCATCACGTGGTTTTTGGGGTCTTCCCCGGGCTTGGCATCGAACTTAGGAATGTCCGATGGTAGTTTGGCTGGGATACGTGGCCAGTGAGGTTCATGCCATATAGGATCGTTGATAAGCCTCGACAAATCAGGTAGATCAAGTGTAGCCAAAAAGGGAAGTTGACGGTTGGTCTGCGGGAATGAGTAATAACCATGTGGTGTCGAGAACCCTGGGGGGGCCTGCATAGCATACTGCTGTGTGTTATACCCATATGAGTTTCCCGTGGGATACTGCTGGAAATTCCGTGAATGGTAAGCCATCTGGTTAACCGGTTGATTGTAAGCAACCGGGTGGTGAGTGTTCTGCTGAGTGGGTATAGTACCTTGAGGCTGTTGATACCCAGGAATGGTTGTTGTTCCTTGTTGGGGAAAAGTTCCTTGGAATTGTTGTGTTCCAGGGATATTACCACTATACTGTGCAAGTGGAGGATTTCCCATAGCAGGGTTGGGGGGTGGTTGCGACGGTGGTGTCCATGGAAGGCTCGTTCCTGCTTGAGGAGCGAGTGGAAATTGCAATGATGGGTTCCATGGAGTTGTAGCAACTGAAGGGTAAGGGAAGCCAGAATTCAAGTTGGGGAGAATCTAAGATTGCCCCCCAGCTTGGTTCCAGTTTCCAAAAAGTGAGTTCCCCCCACTCTGTGGGATTTGATGATCCCAAGAAGGAAGCATACCTGACAGGGGTGGTTGAGAGTAAGGCCCGGTTGGAACGCCGGAATAAAGTTGCCCACTTCCAGGTGGATTTTACATACCGAACTGAGTAGACGCTGCTGGTTGGGAAGCTTGTTGGATCGAGCCAATAGGTTGTCCGCCAGCAGTTAGGTTGGATGGCCCTATATGAGGAGGCTGTTGACTGGGAAGTGGGTTCCCAGCAAAAGGTTGTCCTCCAACTGGTTGGGTTGATGGCCCACCAGTTGGAGGTTGTTGACTCGGAATAGGGTTCCCAACAAAAGGTTGTCCACCAACTGGTTGGGTTGATGGGCCACCAGGGGGAATTTGGTAGCTAGAGTTGGGGACCACTGTAGTCGGTTGTCCACCTCCTGAGATAGTGTAAATGGTGGCTGAGGGTGATCCTCCGGTCCAACCGGAAGATCCGGCAGTTAGACTAAGCGTTCTTCCGCCGCTGGTCAAATATGATAACTTGGATTGGCCAACGGCACCAAAAGTACCTATTTGCGGAGGGGGTCGTCCATATCGAACAGGTGAGGACGGGGAAAAAACTGGGTTATCCCTCATAGAATGTGCACCAAATATAGGTGATGACAGCAAATGCGGGGAATTTAGCCCAGGGGTATTAGCGTCGTCCATGACATGTTCAATGGTAGGAGGACCCTCGAAAACCGGGTCCGAATTCATGTCCTGGAAAGGGTTTTGGGGATCCGGTAAGAACCTAGGTATGGTGACATCCGAAGGTCCTGCGCCATCTGCAAAGGAGTGTCGAAACTCCGTGCTAGATGGGATGTTGGGATCCCTATATTCAGAAGGACGAGTGTCAGGGGGATATCTAGAGACTGACGAGAGCATGTGCTCTGTGCTGCGTCTAAACCGTGCCGATGCTAACGGAGAGTTCGCTAGGCTAACCATACTAGACTGGATGGAAGCCATGATTTCATGTCCCGGAGGGAGGTTGGGTAGAGCTATAGTACGAGGTACGTTGCTAGAAGAACTTGTCTCCTGAGGATGAACACTGGGTGACGTAGTGATAACAGGCGGAAGATCTTCCTGGGAAGTGATGAAACCATAATCAGGTTCAAAAGGTGTGTCGGGTAGATGAGTATCTTCAACGATTTCAACGTACCCACCTGGGAATGAAATCAAGCCAGGTATGTCCTGGTCGGACCCTTCTATGGTGCGAACAGATTCGTCTGTATCATTGTGGAAGGTGTCTGATGGACGGAAAGTGTTGGCATCCGGTAGAAGGATGACCTCTGGTCTAGTACTCTGGGTTGTACTAGGTTCAGTTGCGGTAACTGTGTCCACTGTAATAGATAAATTTGGAATGACAGTGGGTGAGGTGACAGTGGAAGTCTCAGACGTGCTAGTGGTTGTAGAAGCTGCAATAGATCCCGAGACTGTGCTGTGTGTGGCAGTTACGGGCGTAACTGAAGATGTTGTACGTATCGGCGATGGAATGTTGCCTCGACCAGCACCGCGTCCAGGAGGAGCAGGAATGCGTGATGCAGGCGGACCAGTAGTTCGTGGCGGTGGTGGTGGTGGAGGGCTTTGGCCCTGTTGTCTTCGTGATCTTCGTGGTAGATCTGACATGATGACAGGAAAATGAAAATCGGGGGCAGTATCGTAAACAAAGAACTCAAAAACTCTAATGCAACCGAGTGTGCAGAAGAGGAGCTAGAAAAAGCAAGGCTCACAGGACAAAAAAGCAAGCTCTAAAATCTATACCGAGACCGGTGTCTCAATAAGTGAGCTGATCAACAAAAATGGCCAGAATGCCAACAAGCAGTCCCTATAAATAAAAAATGACCCTCTACAAAGATGAGATAGCAAGCAAACTCCTAACTAAGAGCTGGAGACCTCAACAGGCTATATCCTTCGCAAGGTGATGAAATCCAAGTCGAACGATACAACATGAGAGACCGATATAAGAAGGATATCCCTCTACCGAAAGGGATCCTAGGTAAAAGAGCCCTAGTAGAATAGATACTAAGCCACCTCGTTCATGACACGTCGGAAAAGGTTTTGGGCACTTCAGCCTTCCGAAGAAGACAGCGATCGATGTTGCCTTAGGGCTAAGTGGAGTGCGGTATTCCACAGAGTCCGTCCGGTTCTCAATCTCGTGGCCGTTTAACCCATGAAAGTTGGAAACAGTCAGGAGGCCCCTCCACAAACTAGCTGTGACCGTGTCAATAAATACTAGAGGATTTTAGTTCCCTAAAGACAACGACTATGTCTCAGATGAAAATGACAAGGGGGAATTATTTTGATGCCTATCCCCGGTGTCCTACCTAACTACCAAATTCTTTTGATTTCCTCAAGTGAGGTTAAAGTTGGTTTAATTAGGGTGATTAATTTTAGTGGTTGTCTTACTCAATCGGGTAGTGGACGTGAAACTTGATGGTGTTATGATGACTCAAACCATGCAAATGAGAATGAATCACAAATAAGCCTTTGTCTTCGATGAAATCTAGCTAAGGTAAAGATAGAGGTTCTTCGATCAAATATGCATAAAAATTTTCACAAGCAATCAATGGTAAAAGATTTTTCTTTTCTTTTCAATTTATAAACAAAGCCAAACTGAAGTAAACACTCTTTTCAATGCACTGATTTTGCAATCTACAATGCTTCTACAATTAGAATTTCTATGGAAAAATCAATGGTTGATTTTCCTATGCAAAATACCACTAGACTTTTTCAATTTAAACAAAATTGCTCTCAACTAATGATCTTTTTAATTTACTGAAAATGATAATGATAATATGACTGTAAAAACTACAGTATTCAGTAACAGAGAATAGTGATGTTGAGTTGGTTGTGGTGAAAAAAATCAAGTCAATGCAATCAGACTGGAAAAATGACCCATATGTCAAAAGTGCCACTAATTCAATCAACAATCAAGCTCACAAACTAGGTAATAAGCACACCATATAGACTGGAAATTAACCAGGATTCTAACAGGCAACAGTAAAGACTACCTAAGGCAGAGAGAAACTCAGGAAACCAAGCAAAGATAAAAAAATTTAAACACTTGCAGACACTACCGCGGGTGATGGTCTGGCTGAAGCGCGGCACTATGACAGTACCGCTCTGGTACTAAGGCCTAGGGCACGGTACTACCGCGCTGGAAGTAGTTATGAGGGCGCGGTACTGTGGCAAGGGAAAGAAAGAGCGCAACTTGAGAAGAAAAAATAAAATTTTCAGGGTTGTTGCTAACCCAGGGGACTCAGTAATTAAACAGGGAGATAAATACTGCGAGGAGGGATGAATAAGGGTCAAAAAGGCCCAAGATTCAAACTGGTTTGAAGTGCCACAAAAACTCACAATTCAAAGATAAATGACTGTGAATTAAATCAATCAAGCAGTAATCAAAACCAGCGGAGTCGCCATTCTTGTTATGTAGAATTTTGTCCTACGGATAAGTCAAAACTCTCTTAACTTTAAAGCAGACTTTAAACTAACTCTAAAGCAAGAAACAAGTCAAAACAAATGCTACCTTGAATCCCTAGATCTAACGAACATCTCAGGATTAAAATGCTAAAGAGAGTAGAAGGAGTTTAACTGACCTTCTATCCAGACGCTTGTTTTTGGTATTTGCTCCAAGCTCCAAGCCCTCACAAGTGAACCTGTCAAAATGGAACCAAGACACAAGAATGCACTATTCTCTAGCAACCTGAAACATGAGTTAGGATCTAAATCTATGAAAGATACAAATCATATCATTAAAACAAGATTAACACAAATGATTTGGGAAAACACGACAAGTTATTCCATTACAACTTGAAGAATACTTACAAAAGGTGCTTGATGTCCAAGCCAATCTTCTAACTCCAAGTGTCTTCTCCTCTAGCTATCTCCACAATGCTGCAAGACCATAAGTTTGGTACTCTCAAGAGTCCTCCCTTTTCCAATGGAGTACCTCTCTTTTATAGTGAATGGTGAGGTTAACCAACAAGAGAGATGGGTGGATCTAAGGAGAGATAAGTGGATCAGGGTTTCTAATCGAAGGAGATGAGTTGAGATCGAATCAAGGACCCCAATCTTCCATTATCTTCGAAAATCCAAAATCCCACAAGACAAGGGAAAAAAGCTATTAAAAGAGTACCGCGTTTTGCAAAGACTGCAGAACGCGGCACTGCCGTGCTTTGGGGAAATAGCAGAACGCGGTAGTGGCTAGTACCGCGTTTTGGCAAACTAGCAAGGCGCGGTAGTGTGTGTAAATAAAGTCTAAGGTGGGTCAAAACTTGCCAGGGTGGATTCACCTTCAAGGTTGACTCATCATCTGTCTCTTCTGGATGGTTTAAAACAGTAGGGAAAGTGTCGTCAACTTGTTTTGTGATGGGGATGCGACACTGTGAAACATAGAGGTATAACATTAGCATAATTCCTTGTCATCTTGGTGGCATGGGTTTTGTTGGCCTTAGCTCATTAAATGCAAATTATACTTAAAAAACAGAGATATAATATTATGTACTAAACAAACATTTAGTATTTCATTATAAAATTATAAACATCACACAAGTCTAATAAAATGGCATTTGAATAACATCACATAAAAGGTGAAGGATTCATCAGCGTGCAGCCACATGCTGTAATTATCATTATCTATAAGCATGCCCTAAAATATCTCAGGTCTCACACATTTTTGCTCTGAGAGGCTGATAATATATACAGAATCAATTGAAAATTACCATAATTATGAAGAATTATAAAATTTACATCCTCCTCTTCCACATCCTTCCATATTTTTGGTTCAAGCTATAACTAGCCCTTTTGATCCTTGTCCTTTGCAACCCATCCTTGTGTCCTACAACTGTCCTTGCAGTAGCCTTGTTTCTGTTTAGTGTCACTCTTGTTCCACAATACATCCTTTGTAGTGCTATCCAGGAGCTTCAACCTTTTCCAACACCAAGGCTCGTGAACACTTTCTAGAATGCAACCTACTTTGCAGTCTCTTCCCACCCTACAATGTGTTTCAGCCTGAAGTAGAATAATGATCTATTTGAAGTTAGCACTTGCTTGTGCAGCTGGAGCCTGGTTATGTTAAATGAAATATTTTTTTATGTATAAATCTACCATATATTACTGGTGTGTGGCTAGAAAATAACTTATTGTCGATACCCTATACTTGAATTATTTAAATTTGGATTTTTTAATTTTGTTATTTAATGCAGAAATGGTTCATATGTACGTGTACATGAGCATTTAAGGAGCTTTCAGAGCAAGAAACTGGTCAATGCTTTCTCTGTAAGGTGTGTACTGAAAACTGATAGATTTTTCTTAGTTTAGGTGGGATTTGAGTCATGTGATGTGTATCAATTTGTATAACGCTATTTGACCATAAAAATTTGCAAATAGAGCTCTTTATAACTTGAATTTTGTTGTTGTAATTTCAAAAACATAGTCTCTCGTTATGACTCCCTTTTGTAAACCAAAACAGAGTTTTGGCTCATTCTTCTCGTGTACATTTAAAGGATAGAATTTTTCTCCTTTTGTTGCTAAGTACTTTGATAGAAACTCATGATCCTTCTTTAACGAATGTGAATGATAAATAAAATGAGGGATATGTTATTATGAAATGGGTAGGTGTAAAGTAGATAGGGATGGAATACATGTGTAGTATATGAGAGTGCTATCCTTTTTGCATGGTTGAGATTTTCTTGTTCTTGTGTGGGACACTTTGCAGGAGTACTTTTTGCAAAAGCAAAACTGTCTGGAGAACCAGACTTGAAAAATTGAATTCGTGTAAGTTCAATCTTACAATTATTTGAATAAAAAGTTTATTCCTTTTGTTTATTTTGGGATCCAGCAGTTTTATGATCATTGGAATTATTTATTTGAAAATTCATGCACCAATTTGTATTCATTTTGTCTCCATAGATATTAAATTTAATATCCAAATTGTGAAGATTCCCATGACCTATGTTGTCAGTTAAAGCATCTGCTGAATGTGCTATGGAGGTTCTTGGTTCTATGAGGAGACTTATTTGGCCTTCTAGTTCTTTTTGGAATCGTGTACATTCTTAGCATGGGAGTTGTAAATTTTACATTTGCAGTTTTATAGGTTGTGCATGAAACATTCTTCCTGGAATGCCATATTGCTATTTAGATTTCTGTCCACAAGGTTCAAGCTGCATCTACCCATGTGAGGTAGATGGGATCTGAGTGGAGATACAAGGAAAAGGAATTTAAATTTGATATAATTTGATATATTTGAATACATTTTGTTAGTAAATGTACAGAGAATGCTCCCTATGAGAATCATTTGTGTCTTAATAAATAGTGCCACTGGTCAAGGCAACAAAGTTTATGATGATATCAGTGATAAGGTTGTGTAGTAAAACATCGTGTGGTAAATCAAATCATAATTATAGATCAAATGATTTGATTTACCAGGCAAGCTGACGAAGAATTTTTGGCCGTGAACTCATTGCTTTCCTTGACTGCAGGCTCATAAAGACTTATGATGAGCTGTCAGAGAATTAATCTCTTTATTATCCTTTGCTTGTTTCCTAGAAAATTCTCAAAAGAAGGTCAAGGTTCAAATTTATTTATGTTATTTTTTCCATCTTTAATTTGTTCAGTGATTATTGTCTATCTGGAAAATATTTTCCGGGGAGACTTTCCTCATGCGGTGGGACAGTGGTATGAGATCTCAGTAATTTGTTAACGTTCCCAATAGAATAAGCAATCCATTTTGGGATTATGGTTGAACTAAATTTTCTACTTGTTTGAATGAGCACTCATTTTCTCATCTTTGTTATTTTAACTGATTGACTTGTT
The DNA here is from genome assembly GCA_027924585.1 of Larix kaempferi. NCBI lineage: Eukaryota > Viridiplantae > Streptophyta > Pinopsida > Pinales > Pinaceae > Larix > Larix kaempferi. Next base: position 15,120,729 of record BSBM01000761.1, read on the forward strand.
CCAGGAAACTAGTTGTGAGGAATTCCCTTTCTTCAGTATGGACCAGGATCATTACCGAGTAGTGGACTGCACAACATCAAAATTCTTAGGGTAAGGAAAACTTTTGGTCGTTTACTATGTTGTTCGTCATTGTTGGGACTCCCAGGGGAAATAATGAGAATTAAGTAGGGGTGTTAGACATAGCTTTTCAAGTCTATTGCATGATAAATCTAAACCTGAGATTTGCTAGATGTGTTGTATCAGAAGAAATTTTGGTCCAATGTGACATCTCTCTTTTTTCTTAAGTCACACACATTTGTAGGGGATGGTTCTAGTTGTAAATTTTCGCGTATATTGTAAAGGAAGTGCCCAAGCATATATAGAGGCTAAAATTATTTCATTATAATTCTATTATCCATCATTCTAGCGAGACAAATGTTTTTTTATTGCAATGTGATATTTTGATTCTCCTATTTGAAGCTATATTCTCATTTGATAGCTTGTTGAAAATATTCCAGAACATTTGCATCGGTGTTTCCAGAGTAGGCTTGAGTTTGTTGGCGAGTATTTTCCATTGTACTTGTTGTTCCTTGAGTTTATATGTAGGTTTTCCTATTTTATGATATTCATATGACAATCGTTTTCTTATCCCACTAAAATTTCTATGATTTCAAAGACATTACTTCTGCTAGATATGCACAACAATTGGGAAGTTGACTGATATAATTAAACTCACTTCTGTGGAAATTCAAGAGGAACGTTTAATCCGCCAAAGCAGTTGATGTTTAAAAGATACAAAGCAAAAAACCCTAAATCATTGATCTAGGAAAAATAAGCAGCATATGTCTGGAACCCTGGATTAAGCCACGTGTTTCCCTTGTGGTGTTGTTAGGCTTAGTATATTCCACAACATCAATTGCTTTGGCGTGCTGGTCCATACTTAAGTTACGATGTATACAGTCAACCACCTGTTATTTAGTTTTATCTTAGCAGTTACCATCCTTTATAGTTGATATGCCCTTATCTATTCCCATGAAAGCGATATGTTATGGATACTTCACTCAGACAATCACATGTTTGGTCTACATGGGCACTAACAATCTTTCTTACTATTTGGATACTATGGTTTCCTTATTTTATAGATATAGGCAAACACTTAGTTTCTATAGGAAAGGTTTCATAAAAAGAGTCAATAAAAATTTGGAGAAGTATTTGCAACCTAGAGGCTTGTCTAATGACTTTGATATTAAACTTTCCTCTAGGAAATTACATTCCAAAATAATGATGATCCCAAAATGAGGCATTTTACCCCAACTTAATTGACTTGAGACTTCTAGTTCTTTGGCTAGCACTAAATTAGTACCATTATATACATAGCACAAGATGCAAGAACCATAATACCGTAAGTGATCTATGACTTAAAAAGCAATTGTGGTTCATGGATTAGATTGAATGTTTCCAATGTTATACTTCATACGATTTTTGGAATAAAGAAATTTTGTATTCTCCTTTTTTTTTCATGCATATGCACAAACAATGGCCTTTAAATAGACACAAAAATGGGTAAAAAGGTGAGATATGTGGGGTTTGTTTATACTCCATGACCTGTAAACTGTTGAAGCTATGTCTCTAAACAATTTGTCCCAACATATCTTAATTTGCATAAAAATAATTTTATTGCCACTTTTAGCGTCTATTTGCCATACAGATAGCTAGCTTTTTCCTGTAGTGATATGAAATACTAGTTGCAAAAATTAAATTAAAACACACTTGGAAATTTTAATAGGAGCAAACAAATAACACACAAGCTACCCTAGTGAAAAGCTCAATCGTGGAAATACTATAGCATTAAAATACACTGTCTTATTGCTCTCAAGAGATTACAATATTTAGAAGCACACTTTCCACGAGAGATTGTTGTATGCTCTAAATGATTTAAACATAGACATTTCAAAGGATTCTCATCCATTGAACTTGCCTTGCAACTAGATTGTTGTGCACACAATAAGGATGAATAAATCTCTGCAACTCTCTTCATAAAATTGGTTGGGTTTTACCTCCAAAATCGCCCCCCCTACTTTGTCTCTCTACCACTTCTTAGACTAATTTTGACCCTCTTGGAAGTGTCTGAATCCTTCTTGATGAACTCCTACAAGATATTTTTTTTGGATAAAATGCTTCTTATATTAACATCAAATATATAGTTTACATAAATGACTTGCATCTATCTAAAGGACAGCAAAAATTTCACAAAATATGTTGATCCTGAAGATCACAAACCTTGGCATTTTTCCTAATGACAGTGCCACAGTTTGTAGACAATAACTCAAATATATCAAAAGAGAACTCAGACCTGTGATGTGCTGTAGATGATAGCCAATGGTTACTCAAACTTGCACTTGGTTGGGAGAAAAACTCTAATGGGCATTCAAAGAAATGCTAATTTGAAAGGAATACCCCTACCAACTCAAATGTGCTTGATGGTTTCGTAGGGTTTCCAAATGCTTTGTGAGCCACAAAGATGCCTTGAATATGAACTTTTCTAGGTGCTAACACTAAAGTTTTGAACTTGCGATTTTATAAAAAATTATTTCCAAGGGGGGATATGTGCAAAATGTAGTAAATAGAGAGCCCATCATATAGCACAAGTGATGGTCATGCAATTGTAGGTCATGGTAGAAAAGAATTATAACCTAGGAAGTGCACACATTTAACTAGATCCTTGACAATTTAACTAGTTATAAAAGGTTCTTGGAGCCTTTGTTATGAAATAGTGAGTGTTATAGGATCCTCTAGAGCTTTAGACAAAGCTTTGTAAATGCAATTTCTCATACCATCCATCTATGGACTTTCTTTGCAATAATAAAATATCATTATTCAACCTATTCATTCTCTATTACCTTCTACATTGTTGTGATTACAAAGGTACTAACCCATTTAGTGTACACTTACAACAATATCCCATGGGCTCACATGAACTAATTCATATTAGTAGTTTTGGTTGCTCCTAAACTCAACATGTGGTTTAGATTGAAAATAAATACATCATTTCAGGGCTAAGTCAGCCAACTTAGTACAGAAGAATGATGACAATTAGCCTTGGAAAAGGTTGATTTATAAAATTCTCAATGATATTTCTCATCTGGGAACATAGATCTAACTTGAGATAGGATATATTTGGGGGTTGGACGATGTAGTATAACTAATCCTTTACAAAATATTTGTCTTCTCTTGGATTCAACATATTTGTCTTTGAGATTTGTAAAGTAACTTGAAATATGTAAATATTCTATTTTTTGCTTGTATGCCTGGAATTTAGATGTGTAGGTATTTGGAAACCTGGATGATGAATTTGACATCTAAGTGAGAATAATTATATATTGGAAAATCCTTTCTATGGGCCTGAGTAAGCTTGAAACCTATTCTCAACGTGTTTTTTATGGCTTCACTATTCATAGACTGTGCAGATTTGTGCCAATGTTGCAAGCTTGAAGTTGAAAGAGAGTGGGGTATGTGCCTTCTTCTATGATTGCTTCTTTGTTAATATTTGATCTAGAACTTGACTCTCCATTAGGAATTTTACATGGTTTGGTGATGAAGGTTGAGCTTGATTCCTTGATTTCATCAACAATCCTTTTGTTTTTCATTTTTTTTACTTTTCTAGATCATGGAAATTTGGACTATGCATAGTATTGATCGGATTTTTGAAGAATACTTCTTATTATACCTTGCATCTTTAATTTTTTTGAGGTATAAAATGATGTTTACCATTGAAGTTCATCTTGAACATTAAAAATGTTTTTTGAACATCTATTTTATCCTTGGCATATGTGTTGAACTAGATGCAGTGTTGGTATTGAGGCCCAAGTTGTAATTTTCATCCTATGAATATGGGAATTTTTGTTTGAAACGTGTGCACCACATTGTGCTCAAATTTCTAGACATTGCTTGCAAATGTTAAACCTTATCTTAGTATATTTCCCTGAATTGTATCTATTGAATAAATCATTATATTTATTAAAGGTATCTGATCAAATATGTCTATTGACATTTTTCTGTCAATGCTTAGTTTTTTGTTGCTCATCATCTTGATCTCGTCACCTTTATTGCCACAATGTTCAATAACTCTTTGTATTCAAAGGTCACAATCATTCTCTACTTTGATACATTATAGTTAATTGCTGCGAACAAATTGGAACCTGAAAGCATAAAACAATGCAAACCTTGACATTTTTAAAGTCAAACCTGAAAACAAATCACCAAAAAAAAATTATTTTTTATTCTTTGAAACTCAAACACCGAACAACCAAAATGAAAAATTTATTTACGAAATTACCTCCTTCTCAACTCTCACCTTTCTTCTTTTTGTAAAACTATTTTCCTATTTTATGTTTGGAGATTGCTCTCACTGTTATGGTCATTCACTTGACTGTTATTCAAGCCTAGACCATTTTGAGTCTGCTCAACTATGGAAACCCATGTAACTGTGTTGAGTGCATGTATACCACTCTGCTGGTACGTATTGTGACATACCCACTCCGCTGTCACCTAATTACACTGTTAGACATGGATGCATCCTGAAGGATTGGGTGCACACACCCCCTTGCTCCTTGTGACCCTAAGACCATGGCAGGAGGGGCGACTGGGGAAATGTTTCATCATGCCCTCCTTTTTATGAAACTCTACAAAATGCACTCTTAAATGTTTCATGAAGTTGTAGGATATATTTTGCAAAAAGGGGGTATGTGGGTGCCCCCTCCTAAAACGAAAGACACATTTTGCAAAAAGGGGGTTTGTCGGAACCCACCCTTCACAATTACTTTTTTTCCATAAAGCATCAAAACTTTAAAAAATAGAAACCCTAGTCAACTACTAGATTTAGTTCACATTTACATATACATCTCTCTTATTTGGAATCTACAAGTCTTTTAACATTTGACTTTGAGATGAGATTGAGCTGTCATTTACCTTGTTATGTATGAGACTGACTTCTCTCATTGATGGTCTTGATGCCTACATACAACAGATGGATGCAGAGTGCCAGTCAATGGCATGGATTCCTTGATGTTTATTTGAGGTGCCTTGGGAAATATTGAAGTTCTTAGGGCACTTTTATCATCTTTCAAAGAATTTTGAAGTTCTTGAGGCAAGTATTGAAGTGCCTGGGGCGTTTTTCTCATCACTAGGTGAATTTAGAAGTGCATGGGCATTTTTCTCATCACTGGATGAATTTAGAAGTGCTCGGGGTTGTTGTTTATCAATGTATGGATGCTTTTATAGTGTTGCAACGTTTGAAAATAGTGATGGGCAAAGTTATCATTTGCCGAGGCAAATTTGTGTGGATTGGGGCATTTTTGTGATTGCTTGGGTGATTATATCATTGTCGGGTGTTTTTCTCCCTTGTCTAGGGAAAGTATTGAAGTTCCTAGGGCATCTTTATCATCATTGGACGGATTTTGAAGTGTCTAGGGCAAGTAATGTAGTGCCTGGGAAAACATGGAAGTGGATGGGGGCATTTTTATCTTCGTTGTGAGAATTTTGAAGTGCTTGGGGAAAATATTGAAGTGTATGGGCGTTTTTATCATCGTTGGAAGAATTTTGAAGTGGTCGAGGCAAATATTGAAGTGCACGGGGCGTTCTATCATCATTGGGTCAATTTAGAAGTGCATGGGGAAAGTATTGAAGTGCTTGGGGGAAATTTTGAAGTGCTTGGGGAAAATATTGTAGTGCATGGGGATTTTTATCATCCTTGGGAGAATTTAGAAGTGTCTCGGAAAATATTGAAGTGCTTAGGGCATTTTTATCATCTTTCGAAGAATTTTGAAGTGCCCGAGGCAAGTATTTAAGTTCCTGGGGCGTTTTTCTTGTCAATGGGTGAATGTTTAAGTGCATGGGGCGTTTTTCTTGTCAATGGGTGAGTTTTGAAGTGCATGGAGCGTTTTTCTCATCATTGGGTGAATTTAGAAGTGCATGGGGTTGTTGTTTATCAATGTAAGGATGCTTTTATAGTGTTGGGACATTTTAAAACAATGATGGCCAAATTTTTCACATGCCGAGGCAAATTTGTGTGGATTGGGGCATTTTTGTGATTGCTTGGGTGATTATATCATTATTGGGTGTTTTTCTCCCTTGCCTAGGGCATCTTTATCATCATTGGATGAGTTTTGATGTGTCTAGGGAAAGTAATGAAGTGCGTGGGAAAATATGGAAGTGGATGGGGGCGTTTTTATCTTCGTTGTGCGAATTTTGAAGTGCATGGAAAAAATATTGAAGTGTCTGGGCGTTTTTATCATCGCTGGGAGCATTTTGAAGTGGTCGTGGCAAGTATTGAAGTTCATGGGGCATTTCTAGCATCATTGGGTCAATTTAGAAGTACATGGGGCAAGTATTGAAGTGTCTAGGTGTAATTTTGAAGTGCGTGGGGAAAATATTGAAGTTTGTGGGCATTTTTATCATCGTTGGGAGAATTTTGAAGTGGCCAAGGGAACTATTCAAGTGCATGGGGCGTTTCTATCATCATTGGATCAATTTAGAAGTGCATGGGGCATGTATTGAAGTTCCTGGGGGAATTTTGAAGTGCTTTGAGAAAATATTGAAGTGCATGGGGAGTTTTTATCATCATTGGGAGAATTTAGAAGTGTCTGGGAAAATATTGAAGTTCTTAGGGAAATTTTATCATCTATCAGAAAATTTTGATGTGCCCGGGGCAAGTATTGAAGTCCCTAGGGCGTTTTTCTCATCATTGGGTGAATTTAGAAGTTCATGGGGCATTTTTCTCATCATCGGGTTAATTTAGAAGTGCATGGGTCGTTTTTCTCCTCACTGCATGAATTTAGAAGTGCGTGGGGTTGTTCTTGATCAATGTATGAATGCTTTTATAGTGTTGGGACGTTTTAAAATAGTGATTGGAAAATTTATCACTTGCTGGGGCAAATTTGTATGTATTGAGGAATTTTTGTGATTGCCTGGGTGATTATATCATTGTCGGGTGTTTTTCTCCCTTGCCTAGGGAAACTATTGAAGTGCATAGGGCATATTTATCATCATTGGACGAATTTTGAAGTGTTTGGGGCAAGTAATGAAGTGCTTGGGAAATCATGGAAGTGGATGGGGGCATTTTTATCTTTGCTGGGAGAATTTTGAAGTGCCTAGGGAAAATATTGAAGTGTTTGGGTGTTTTTATCATCGTTGGGAGAATTTTGAAGACGTTGAGGCAAGTATTGAAGTGCATGGTGCGTTTTTATCATCATTGGGTCAATTTAGAAGTGCATGGGGTAAGTATTGAAGTGCATCGAGGGAATTTTGAAGTGCTTGGGGAAATATTGAAGTGCATGGGGAGTTTTTATCATCCTTGGGAGAATTTAGAAGTTCCTGGGAAAATATTGAAGTGCTTAGGGAATTTTTATCATCTTTGGAAGAATTTTGAAGTGCTTGGGGCAAGTATTGAAGTATCTGGGGTGTTTTTCTCATCACTGAGTAAATTTAGAAGTGCATGGGGAGTTATTCTCAACACTGGGTGAATTTAGAAGTGCATCGGGTTGTTATTTATCAATTTATGGATGCTTTTATAGTGTTGGGACGTTTTAAAATAGTGATAGGTGAAGTTATCACTTGCTAAGGAAAATTTGTGCGGATTGAGCCATTTTAAGTATTTACTGACAAATATGCAACTCTCCTACCATTCGACATCAAAGAGAAGAAATTTTGGTGAGAATACTAGTTGGAAGCTTGCAATTGGTCCAAGAACTATCTCTCTCTATAAAGGAAGTGGACTGCTACTAGGATATTCACTTAATTCTATCAGTTTGTTGGCCTATCAAGATTCATGACCCCATGTCCATTGGACCATTAAGGGACGAGATAACAAGTAGAGTCCCTACTTGCCCTAAATATAGTTAGTGCAGTCATGTTTCGTCGACACCTTCTAGTTGTGAGTGATCAAATATTGCTTGTGAAATGTATAAATAATTCCATCCTCTCCTCATTCATACACTTATTCATTCGAGAATCTAGGAGTCAAGAGAGTCCAAAGTTGAGCTCCATTGTATGTTCTTCTGTTGCACTACCTTAGTAATCTACAGAATCAAAAGCTTGAGTCTTATTGGCAAAAGATTGGCCAAATTTTTACTATATTTTTTAAATCAGTGAAAGATTCACCAAATTTTTACAATTTTTTATAATTAAGTGAAATATTCGCCAAGCTTTTAGAATATCTTATAATTTAGTGAAAGATTCGCCAAGATTTTACAATATCTTATAATTTAGTGAAAGATTCGCCAAGATTTTACAATATATTATAATTTAGTGAAAGATTCACCAATATTTTATAGCATTATAAAATGAAATGAAAGATTCACCAAAAAAATTATATATACATATTATATTATTGATAAAATCGCCTTCAAGTTTTCCTATATATCAGGGAGATTCGCCCATTTTTTATACATATACATTTTGGGGGGGTTCTTAAAATCATCCCTAATGTAATAAGTCCTGGAGACCTGGACAGGATGAAAAAGGCCTCAGATGCTCTTTAGAGATCTTGCTTGGCAAGACACTCTTTTAAGGTTTTGTGGGGACCACATGTAATAAGTCCTGGAGATCTGGACAGGATGAAAAAGGCCTTAGATGCTCTTTAGAGATCTTGCTTAGCAAGAGACTCTTTTAAGGTTTTGTGGTAGGGGTCACATGTCATAAGTCCTGGAGATCTAGACAGGATGAAAAAGGCCTCAGATGCTCTTTAGAGATCTTGCTTGGCAAGACACTCTTTTAAGTTTTTGTGACAGTCACATATAATATAGCCCTAGGAGATCCGACAGGTAGATCCATGTGCTTGTAACAGCCTGGATGCTCTTGCGAGGTTTTGTGAAGCACGTAATAAGTCCTGAGGATTCCACAGTATGGCCAATGATGATGAAGACCTACAGGTGATGGGATTACATCCAGTATGAAAAAGGACTGGCTCTGTAGAACTTCCTATGATGAGTAGATTCAGAGATTGATTGAGACAGTGGCAGCAGTGACGACGATTATCTAGTGCCGATGATCCAGAAAAGAAGACTTGTGCTATCAGATCTGTGTCGAGAAATACCTTCCTAGTTAAGAGGGAGTGTTGATGTATATGTAACTTTGGAATGTATTTTACCCATGTATATTGTATTCCTATAGAGATGTTATTATTCCTCTATACGGAAGTGTTTGTATTCATATAGAGATGTTAATATTCCTCTGTATGGAAGTGTCGTCATTTATATTGTAAGTGTCGTAACTTATACTTGATGGGTTGTTAGACCACCAAGTGTGGGGTCGGCCCGGATTAATGTAACAATGGGTTATTAGGCTAAGTTAGACAAGTCGGCCCCACTGGTTTATTTGGCAGGATAGGACAAGTATAAATAGAGATCGGGAGATCTCTATTTGATCATCTCATTACTCACTCTTCCATCACTCGAAAAGTGGCGCACATGTGAGAAGGAGGATTAGCTGCTAGGAGAAGACTATCTCTTGTACTTTGGTTGTATCATTGCTCTTTCTATCTCTGAGGAAGTTGCGGGGTTTTTCACCTTCTTGGTTTTCCCCGGTGAAACTCTATGTCTCTTGTGTGCTTGCATTATTGTGTCCATGATTGATACGCTATAGATATGATGTAGATATGGTGTACATGTTATTCTCTCAATTAAGATCTTAGATCAGATTGAAAATTCTGGAAAACTAACAACTAGAAATCCTATAGAGGTAGTTATGGGTATTGGTTGGGAAAGGGAAGTGGATAAGACTTGGTTCAAATATTGAAAAACTTCATAATGGTTTGAATGAGAATAGGAATAGGGGTAGAAGAGAAATCAACTTGAGATTGAGTTGAATATGGAAGAGGGATACTATTTTCAAGCTAAAAAGATACAACAACATCACTCTTTTCCATTGGATGAGAAACTAGTTCTAAATATTGAGCTTGTTGTGCAGGTAAAGGATTTTGTGAGACATTTGATGAGACATCATCATGTGGGTGAGTAGAGGGTAGGAATTGCTCAGAATCATGATCTAGGGATTGAATATGTGATGGTGAAGGAAATGATGAATCGCGAACATGATGATGGGTAGGTTCAATGACACCAACAATAATGGATGTACCATTATCATGGGGTAACTTAGGATTAGAACTTGGTAGAGAATTAGTAGGAATGGATGAAACATGAAGGGCAGGTAATTGAGGAAACTCCTCAATGACTTGAGATGAGTGGAAATCCTCTTCTGGTTTTTCTTAATCTAAATCAATAATTTTGATACTAGGATTGCGGGTTTTAGGTTTTGAAGTTGTGTTGAATGAAACCTTTTCACTTTCAACTATCAAATCAAAGATTACATTGGAAGAGATACCAATAATAGTAGGCAGATCAGTAGTTTGAGACAATTTACCTTGAAGGTATTCTTCATGTTGCATTAAAATAATTAGGTCAAGTAGAGGAATTTGAGACTTACTGGATTCCGTTGGTTTCTTTCCTTGTTTTTTCTCTGACTTCTTCTGTGCTAGAGGTTTAGGATTCATGAGCTATATTTACCACCAAGGATTTTCTTTTGGCTTCCAATTCTTCCTTATTGCTTGTTCTTCATAAACAAATGCTTTATTTCTCTCTCCCATTACTAATATCTTCATATGTTTCTATTAATAATGGATCAAAGCTCCCTATGCTTGATAATGAATTCTCCCCAACACTTCTTCAAAAATGAGATCTCTCTCGTAGATGGAATCATCAGGTTGAGTTTCATGGATGTAGGTGTCCTTCAATTGAGCCTGAAGGAAATGTTGTTCCTGGGTTTTGCATTCTTTTGACACCTAATCCCAAATTCAACTCTTTCAACTTGGATGCCAAAAGGTAGGCATGAGAATCATTCTGAATGACTAGGTGACCAATGTACAATAGGAACTTAGGCCAAGCCCTTCTTTTCAATCCCAAACACTGGTCATGAACTCCATCCACTGCAGTCTAGAAAGCCACTTATTCCAAAACCATTATGTTAGGAACAAATCTTGGGAGAAGATTGACTTAATTATGACCCCATATCTTCAAATAGGTGAAGAACTCACCATAATACCAATCTTCCAATGGAGCTACCAAATTCCTGGCATTTCCATAAATCCTAGGTGCATTTGTCTTAAATATAATAAGATAAGCAACACTCAAAAACTGATCACAGATATCATAAATGTGGTGCCTGTAGTTTTCCTCCCATAAAATTGCACAATAAATATGGACAAGAGGGTTTTGGATTATCCAATTCCATTTTATTAAAGAAAATGAAAAAGATGAGCACATTATATCTACTAGATAGGTTGGAATGAAGAACTTGGGATTCCTAATGGTTGTTGTCTTTTGTGCTTGAGTGATTGCATCTTTGACAGTAATAGAAAAAAATTGAGGCTAGTTAAACACCAGTCCTATAGTGAAAATATGATGAAGTAAGGGAGTCCATTCCATCCTAAAATAGGCACAATTCTCCATTCCATAAAATCGACAAAGCATAGAAGAAAGAAGCTCGTATGGTTCCCTCAAATGCTAGATAAGGTACGATCTGTTGGATTTGATCATGAAGCTTTATGAGTCGAACCACCAACTCTTAAGAAAATCCTCTGCTTCATACTTATGCTCAAAATACCTCAAGAAATATTGTTTAACAACTATTCGGGATTATTTAGAGCATAAATCCTTGCAAAAGTGTCAGGTTTGAAAGTGGCATATGCGAATTGGTTCGAGTCCTGAAAAGTGGTAGTCAGGATGTTTGCAAAGTCTATCATCCACCAGACAAGGTCTATGTACAACATGATGGATGGTTGTGTGGCAATGGCAAGAGTATGTGAACTATTGATTTTTTTATAGACTTGAGTGTCTTCCCCATACTGAGATAAATCGTCATTTCCAAATATGTTGTAAATGGTTTCCCAGTCCATGCATTCGGTATCACTATTCCGGCCATCAGTATATGAATATATGCCAAAATTTGGGTACTTAAACTTAAATATGCAAAAATAGCAAAAATAATCTAATTTTAAAATTTTAAAAGCAATGCATGTAGAAAGCAAAAAAACTATAAAATACTTAAGAAAAACTAAAATAATTACTATGAAATGAAGATTAGGTCCCTCAGTAAGCTCTAATGTTTATGCGACTCATAGCCGAGGGTAAAATGGAGCTTAATGATAAAATTGGTTAGAAAAATTGACTAAGTACAAATCTAGCCATGACAAAACCAACTTCCCATCAACCATAAATGTTAAGTACATAATTGGTTGTTAAATCATAATTACAACTTGATTTTTCAATTTGAATAGTTATTAGGGTCATCTATTCACATTTTCATTGTGTGAAATCATATCACAGGCTGATCATGAAGATTGAATAACAATCTCACTCAAATTGCTAAGCTATAATTGCATAGAACATTGAAAATTGACACCGAATGTATGCAAAATATTAAACTGTATTGCATAAATTTACATCAAACAACCTTGAACAATAAAGTGTTTGCAAATATATAATGTTACATTGGAAAATCGATTCCATGAAGAGGCATTCGAAAAGATCACAAAGAAGGATTACTAAAACTAGCTAAAACCCCCCAAGGTGGAAACATCTATCTCCAAATCAATCAAAAAGCTCACGATTTGTCCAAAATGGTTTTGGAATGTGATGAGTGATGAAATTATAAAGATATGATTCCTTTTGGAGAGAAAAAGAAGAATTATGAGTTCGACACAAAAGCAAGCAGTTTTCAAAACCTTTAGGAGTTCCTATCTTTTTCCTTATCCACTTAACAGTAGAAAAAATAGTAAAAGCAATGCAAAAGGATAAAGTGCATATTTTCCACTCTGGATAGCCATAAAAGAAGGAATTTTTCTCATGGGTGTGATCAAGTGGATGAGGATGGAAAAATGTGGGCCTAGGAAGGAAATATGTGGTCAACAACTTAGTAAAACACCTAGGAAAGTAATAAAATAAAATAAAACTTATATCCTAAGTATGAAAGTGGGTTTTACTACTCTAACACCCCCCACACCAAGCGTCATGAGGGGTGAATCATTTCAATGCTTTATGTGGGACTCTATTTTGTATGCATAGTGCACAATTGATTGCCTCAACCTACAAATTTGGTAGCAAGGATTTTGCTTCAAGAATACAAGTTGACATATCCTTAAGAGATCGTTTCTTTCTCCCGACAACTCAATTTTGCTAAGGAGTGTATGTCACAATGTGCTGCATGTGTATGCTAGCCACTACATAGAGCTGCTGAAAATCCGATTTAATGTGCTCTCCCCCATTATCAGATCTAATAGCCTTTATATTCCTACCAAACTGGTTCTCAACAAAGGCTTTAAAAACCTTGAAATAGACAAAAACCACAAACTTGAAATGCAGGAAGTAGACCCAACAATACTTAGAATGGTCATCAATGAAGGTTATCAAGTATATGGCTTTATTAAGTGACAAATCAAGGAAAGGACCAGCAATGTCACTATTGATCATCTCCAAGGGTTCAAATGGGTTCAAATGTTCTCTCAAGTCTTCATCTCTCAAACTTGCGCTCTGGGTGTTTTCCTAGAATAAAACCTTGGCAGAAACCCTTAGTAAAATTGATGTTTGGAAACCAAACAACCATGTTTTTATCATGTAATTAATGAAGGTATTTATAATTTATATGACCAAGCCTCTCATGCCAAATCTTGCTTGCTTCATTAGCATGAGTGAAGAGTGCAGTAGGTGGAGAGACATAAAAAACCTGAGCAAACTTGTAGACTCTGGTGGAATAATCGGCAGTTCCTAATGCAACAAATCTACCTATTAGAAAATTATTACACCTTAGGACCTTAGTTATACATCATTTTGGTGATTAATTTGTCCAAAACAGGTCAATAATTACAATCCAAGGTTGTTAGAAGGTTGTTAGAAGTTAGTTAGGGAAAATGATGGCTTATCCACCAAAGTATGGGCCAAAATTGGTCAAATATAGTTGTTGGAGCCCTAATAATGACTACCACCGACATTTATTACCACTATTTGAGTTCAGGCTCCCTGTTTCCCTATTTTAAGGAAACTGTCATTGACTAGAGGCACCCATGCATTGAACCTAGTTATTTTGACCATTTCTTAGTTGTTTTGGCCTCTCCTTTGATACCTAACTCCACCCAATCCTATCCACCACATGTGTGAGCCTCATTGATGTCTTCCCATGCTCATCCAATGTTCACATGGAAAATTTGTTCCTGTTTGGGATGATTTGGGAGCCTTTTGTTCAACCTAGGGGGGATTAAGGTCCAATCTAATCTAGCCACTTGTATAGCCTCCAAAGGAAAATGCATTCTTCCTATTTTTATACAAGGAGGATCCAAACTCATTGTTGGGATGGAAAATTAATAAAATATGATATTTGATCATTTGTTTCTCTGTTTTTTTATCATTTATATTACTAGTTTTGTGACTGTTTTTTATCATTTATATTCCAGAATTGTTTTTGCACAAATAACTTGCATACTTATCCATTTATTTCAATTGTGAGGTAATCTATATATTCTATATTCTACTATGATAAATATTTCACATGGTATCAAAGCTCTTGGAGCTTCTATTCGAACCAAGATTGTTTTAGAAGTGCACGAGAAGCAGTGGAGAAACCACATAATTCCCCCGGGCCATTGCCTTGAATCCATTGGAGAAATGCTTTGGAGTCTATCTAGGGTGTGATGTTCTATCGAATGTGCCTTCTATCAAGTAGGGTTTGAATCGATCAGTGTAGATCCCCTCCTGAGTGTTGAGATTTTTTATTGCAGGTAGAAAGTGCACCATTGTCACCACGTGCGCAAGCAACAGAAGATGGAACAAACTCATGTAAATTTGCTCACTCCATTCAAATATTTTGAGTGGAAGGCCGAAATGGTTATCCAACTGAGATCCAAGGGTCTCTTCAGAATCACCAAGGGTAATGAGGTTGAGCTAAACTATGCAGTTTAGAAGTCGAAGTTCTTCAACAGAATGGATGAAGCATTTGACATGCTTTGTCTTAGTATTTCAAGAGATCTCTTGTTTCATGTCGAAAGTATATCTACACCAAATTAAGTACGGATCAATCTTGAGTCTTTGTTTGGAAATACTGATGAGATGAGGGGCCATAAACTTGAAAATGAGCTAATCTCACTAAGCCCAAGCAACTTCGAATCCATTCAGGACATCTTCACCAAGTTCAAGAGCTTGGTCTTTCAAATCAAACAGTGTGGCATTGACAGGAAAGAATAACAGTTGGTTATGTCCATCATTTCGAAGTTGGGTACTGAGTAATCAGTCTTTGTGTCTACATTTCACTCCACCAGGCTTACAGTTTACAATTGGAAGATGCCATCTTTGGATGATTTCATGGAGATGATAACTCAAGAGCAATATAAGTTGGTCTTGATGGGTTCGATTAAGCAAAAATATCAAGTTCTTGTTGCTAGAGATTCGAGACAAGCAAGAGGAAAGAAAAATCCCAAGGGTCCAAAACCAGAAGAGAAGAAGAAAGACAGGGAGAATCCCAAATATTTTGATAGGGGTTTGAATCCCATCAAAGACAAGGGAAAGAAGAAGGATAAGAAAAAATGCACCTATTTTCAATAGGGTTGGCACCCAGATATTTCATGAATGAAGAAAACTATTGATATGATGACCCATCTCTTACAGAAAAACAACCTTGTTTTTCCAGAGAGTTCGAAGAAGAAAGAGGGTGTTTCTGAAGACAAGGATAGGTGCCATGAATTGATGGCTAGTACCTTAGAGTCCTCTTCTTTCATCATTGATTAAAGTGCCTCAAGGAACATGTCTTATTCAAGATATTCATTCTCTAAACTTGCTCCATACAGTGGTTCTTCCATTCTCATGGGGGATGACTCAGAAATACCATCTAGAGACATTAGGAAAATCTCACTAGAAAATGGGTACTTTAGTAATGTACCATATGTTCTTGATCTTGTAGAAATATTAGTCTCTTTGTACCAAATGACCAATACTGGTTCGGCCAAGAGAGTGATCTTCACTCAGGATTATGTGGAGATCTCATAAGTTTCGACTGGAAAAGTTGTAGCAGTGGGTGTTGCGTACCATGATTCTAGAATGTACAAGTATCTCATTTTCTTGAGTACTCTTCTCCAAATGCACTTATGTCACATGGGAATGAATTCAGGAAGTTATGTCATGAGATATTTGGACACCTCAACTACATATATCTTCAAGCTTTGAGAAAAGAAGAGATGGTTAAGGGATTCCGACAATCAGATTTTCCAATGGCACTTGCAAAGGGTGCATTGTTGGGAAGCATGCTGAGCGAAAGTATGAGAAGGGGAAGGAAAGGAGAGTTGTTGAACCTCTTGGTTTAGTGCATTTAGATCTGATTGGTCTTGTTCCCAATCCCTCCTATGGAAACTCAAAGTATGTTCTTACCTTCATTGATGATTTCTCAAGGTACTGTTGGTTATTCTTTCTCAAGCAAAAATATGAAGTTTTCCAATCTTTCAAAGTTTTCAAAATCTCTGTGAAGAACTTTAGTGGGAGGAAGATGAAGGTCTTGAGGATAATGGAAGGGATTATTTCAATAAGGACATGAAGCATCTATGTGAATAGAATGGCATCCAAATGTAACATTTTGTTCTCTACACACCTCAGCAAAATGGTGTTGCAGAGCGCAAGAATAGAGCATTGAAGGAGACGGCCACATGCATGATGGAGGCTAAGTCTTTGTCTCCTAAACTATGGGCTGAAGCCATGAATTGTGCTACATATGTTCAGAATAGAGCACCACACAAATACTTGGAAGGAATGACTCCATTTGAGGCTTGGATGGGCCACAAGCCCAATGTTTCTCATTTAAGGGTGTTTGGCTCAAAAGCTTGGGCTAGAATTCCTCCAGAGAAGAGAAAGGCCTTGTAGCCCCAAATAAAGGAGTCTATCATGGTTGGATATGCAGAATATGCAAAGGGATACAATCTCTTTGATCCCTCCTTTCACAAAACATTCATTGAAAGAAGTGTCTAGTTCGAAGAAGAAGAGCTCATGCATGCTACAGAATAAGGTGATAGGGAATGCTCAAACCCCCTACTTGGAGATGATGTAAGTGATGGTTCTTTCTCTGATATTTATGATTCTAAAGTGGAGGATGAAGATGATGATATTTCTGTAGATCATGACCCTCCATCAAAGCCCAAGTGGGTTGATAAAACCATACAAGCTGCTGGTGAGCTTGCAGGACATCTTCAATATCCTAGGAGAACTAGATCTCAGTTTCACAATGATTTTGCATCTTGTGAACCAGATATTCATGGTAGATGCTTCCTTATGGTTGGATCTGATCCTAAATAATATGCAGAAGCATCAAAAGACCCAATATGGAAAAAAACCATGCAAGAATATATGAATTCCCTCCATGACAATGAAACATGTGATTTGGTCCCTCTTCCTCCCAAGAGGAAACTAGTGCAATGAAAATGGGTCTATAGGACCAAAATGGCCTATGATGGTTCTGATCTAAAGTATACGTCTAGGTTGGTGTCTAAGGGATTCTCTCAAGTCCATGGAGTAAACTTGTTGTAGTCCCGCAAGTCACATAGTTACCAAAGATACATTATATATTATAAGCAAGCATACACACAATGATATAGATACAAGAGACACGATACCAATAGAGAGAAGCAAAAGCATTTATTAACTAGCAAGAGCATAATACAAGATAGAACCGATCTAACCAATACATCGACTCAATGGCCTATATATATGCCTTTCAATACAGTTACATAACCGTCTGTCGATCTAACCGACCGACCCGACTTATGCTAGTCAACCCGACTTGTCGACATATACTTCAAACAGTCGGGAGGAGGGCCTAGTCAACAGGCCGACCTAGACCCCTTAAACATCTCCACCACCACAAAATATTTCTTCGTTTCAAAGAAATGGAGAGATCAAAATGAGAACTCTGCAATAGAATTAATGATTTCGACGATTATGAGTATGGTATGTTGGAGCTGGGAACCTCAGGTTGTTACAACGTAATCTTCCACCTTGTAAGCATTAGCATTCTTTGGCTTGTAGGATCCATTTCACTGACTCAGACCCACTTTATATCCTTCAGACATACTATTTCCTCATTTTTCCTCTCACCCGCTTGTTGCATCACTATAGCAAGCATACCCACATGTTGCATCACTATAGCCCGTGGGTAGCATGTAAAATGGTAAAAATCACTAGTTAATTACTTTTTACTCCCACAAAGCGGTGATTGGGTGACCTTTGACCCTCCATCTGCCCAAGTAACGCCTTGATGTGTCCTTTCACCTACCTTTGGGAGGACTATATATTGAGCACATACCTGCTCCGGACGATTCAATGAACGGTCGCTTGTAGCTCCCAGAATCGACAACTAAACTTTCAGGTGAAAACTAACCACAAAGCTTCAAATGGGTGAACAATAAAAATGAATTGTAATTTGTAATTTTTTATTACTATTTATAATTTTCAGGACCCACTTGTCTATAGTTTTTACCGTTTTATGCCGTTATGGACTAATATAATGTCTTGGGGTAGTTTTTAATCAGATTTCTTCCGAAAGTTGTTTTAAACCATTTCACACCTACGGCAAGTACGTTTCACACCCGACATATAGGTTAGATGCCATTTCCATGTGCATTATGCATTTGACCTGTTGACCATTTTCATAAAACCTAGGTGCGACCCCGCTTCGTAACTGACACAGAACCTTCACATTGTTATAGAAGTGTCGGTATGTGGTTGTAGGGCTTTTACAAACATGGGTACCCTAGTTAGAACCCCTTTGTACATTCTGGTGCCCATGCCGTTGTTTGTCCTTAGGATTGGGATTCCTTTGTAGTTACGCCATGACGTTGCGATAAAGACTCATACTCTACTTTGTCTTATGATGGCCATTTCCCTTAAGGAATCCCCTCAGTTATATCGTTTTGTGATTGCATTGCATAATCCTTCTTGCTGCTTGAGCCTTGTGCCAGCTCCCGCTTACTCAGTTGTTAGCTTGGTGCCTGAGCACTTTTCCCTATCGAGCCTTGCAGAGATTCCATTTGTCCTTCACAATTTGATCACCCTTTTGACCCTGAGGGAACAAACCCCCGCGTGTCCACATCATGCATGCACTTCCTTACATTGATCATAGGTATTTTCCACTGCTTGGGACTATTCTGCTCGCTATTTGACACTTGTTCCCTCACTTGTTGTACTATAAGCAAATTTATTCTTTTTCAAGCTTTCCCCAAATATGAAAAAGACCAAAAAAATCAAATATTCCAAAAAGCCGGACAGGATTATGGTTACTACTTCTTGTTGGAAGCTATTGTGTTGCCTTTGAACGGAGCATTCATTCCACTCCATACACTATGACTTAGGACTATAGTTGGACCTTAGGAGCTGTACTTGTTTCTCAGTTTCTCCACTGATTCGTTAAGCTTTCAGTCATTATGGAGCCCTTTGTGATGCCTCCTGCATTGCACGGTTTATATTGAGTCTATGCTTCCTGATTCTATCCATCTACTCATGCTCTTGTTCAAAGGAAGTCCTGAAACCAGTGTCGGCCACTCCTCAGATCTCTTGACTATTGCATGTTGGCCATCCTTATTGAGTCAGTTCGTTTCACCTGAGTTCTTCCAAATCTTTCAGCATAACTGGTACCTCATGGTGGTTAGTGGGGGATGCATTAATGCCCTCCTTCCAGCGAGTCTCATTCTGTCGACTTCAACCCATTTATTCCGGGACTTGAGGCTTAGAGTTCGGTTAAGTACCTTGAGGCTTGCAGTCATTAGTGGCAGGTTGTCTCGCCATCGACAGTTTTGGGAATACATCAATTTCCCCTGATCGATGGATTCATCCTAGTGTTCGACTTCAACTCATTTATTCACACTCCGATGATTTTTCTCTATGCATTGATTCCCATTTTCATTATTGGTGGGTCATCTCACGTCTGTTAACGATATACATCATTTACTGGTAATCAGACGATGTCACATCAGGTTTGACTTCAACTCCTTTATTCACTTGTTGGGACTTGCACTGTCAAAGACTTGTGTAGAAGACCCCAGGCGATGGTTGCATTCAGTATGCTATCTATGACTTTGAATTTACATCTGAGATATCACCCCTCAGATATCAGCAGTTTGTACCTCCAGTTTGCACTAGTTGTTTCCTTTTCAGCACAAGACCATATCTTACTGTAGAGGGATCATGGCTATGATCACTTATGACATATATCCATTATATACTGCCTATTCATGGCCATTATATTAGATTGTTGTACTATACTGATATGTATTCAGAGATACTATTGTACTATGATGAGTGAGCTTCTCTTTCCACTTGTGTTTCCATCACTCCACTTCTAAGTTTTATAATGTATTTCTGCCATCATAGCATCAGTCTCTAACCTCACACATTAGGGGGCATCTGTTACAACGTAATCTTCCACCTTGTGAGCATCAGCATTCTTTGGCCTATAGGATCCATTTCACTGACTCAGACCCACTTTATATCCTTCAGACATACTATTTCCTCATTTTTCCTCTTACCCGCTTGTTGCATCACTATAGCAAGCGTACCCGCGAGTTGCATCACTATAGCCGGCGGGTAGCATGTAAAATGGTAAAAATCACTAGTTAATTACTTTTTACTCCCACAAAGCGGTTATTGGGTGACCTCTGACCCTCCATCTTCCCAAGTAACACCTCGATGTGTCCTTTCACCTACCTTTGGGAGGACTATATATTGAGCACATATGGATTATGGATGGGAGGAGAAAGAAGAGAAAGAGAACTCTAGTGGATTTTTGCCCTATCTTGAGTCTACATTCATTGATCCTTGTAGTTGTGAACCCCTTTATGTTCACCTTCCAAACTCCTACCATAGTTTTAGTTTTCCATTCATGGAGGATTGAAGTGGTGGAGGCACAAGTGGATTGATCCAGATCTTGTTTCAGATTGGTTGCCGACAAGAGGTCATATCACATTGCACTTCTTCTTGTTTATTAATAGAAATACTCATATTCTCGTCCATTAATGTTGTTTATCTTACATTGGGTTGCATTTACTTGTTATATCATGGACCATTGCTATTGATGATGTTAATGTCGTTTATATATATTATGTACTTGTTGTATATTGGCTATCAAGACTAATTTGCAGATTCAAGTGCACGGATTGGAAAAGCTCCAACAAGGATCTACATCAAATGTTTGGATCGAGGTTGGTTACATTCTCCATTATCTTAGCATTGTCATTTATAATAGCATAGTTCTGATAATTGAGTTAATTTCTAGTAGTCAACTGTCTGTAGTGGTCTCCCAAGCCATACTGAGTTTTCTCCAACACACAGGTGATTGTAGGAAGACCTTGACAATAGCTTCGGTAGAGACAAAGAGATGGTGCATAAATTCTTCCCATGTATGCAGCAAATTTTGGATATCCACAGTCAATGTTGTGAGCTTCGACAAGTTTTCCATCTTGTCGTGAGTGGATGTATTTTGTAAATTAATCATATATGAACCAATAATTATGAATTTTTCTTTGACAACAGTAAGTAGGTGTTGGAGCCGAGGATAGATTTATTCAAGCTTGGAGAGGACAAGGTGTGCTTGTGTGATCCACTGTTCTTCCTGTTTTTGTAACTTGTCCAGCTTCCTATTTTCCATGATGATTTCATTATTGAGGTTTTCAATAAGTGTTTCCTCCGCGGTTAGACACTGTTGATGAAGTGTGCCCAGAAATGTTTGTGTCTTTTGTAATTCTTTGTACACTTTGCCATAATGTAGATACCAATTATTCAATACTTCAACAAGATTGAGTGACTGAGTGTTGTATTGTTTGAGCAAACTAAGAGCTGTTCTAAAGGATGTATATTGGTTTTCCATTAAGGAAGATATTTCGATAGCTTGGTCCCATTGATTCTTTATAAGCTTAGATTGTAGGGCCGACACGACAGAATTGAATAACTGATATGCTTTGTCGAGGGGTGTTGTCGTGTCAGGACTTGATGGTAGTGAAATGACTTGCTGGGCTAAGTCTTCACACTTAGCAAGAAATGCATTCTTTTCTTCCTGTAGCTGATGGATCCAGTCTTCTATCTCCTGTCGGCGATGTCTCTGCTCTCTGAAGACTACATCCTCAATCAAATCAAGCTCTATTTGAGATTCTAACTGTGGCTGATAAATGGCAGTAGATACAAAATGATCTAAGTAAAATGAGAGGCGGCTTTCTGATTGGATTTGTTGCAATTGCTACTTTTGCTTTTGCTATTGAAGTTCTCTCTCTTTTTTCTTCTTGTATTTATGTTTTTTACTGTGGTTTTTCTCTTGTATTGTTTCTTTATTTGTAGCTAGCTGCTCTGGCCCCTTTTCCTTGTCGACTGTTGTTGGATGAATTTCTACAGCTGCTTGTATGTTAGCAACAGCTTGTTCTGTCTGGATCTGTATGAGTTTCTCTGCTTCTGTGGTAACTAGAACTTTGTGCTCAAGTGCTTCGGCACTTACTTGAATATCTGTTAGTATGCTGGATATGTCGGCTTTGAGTGTACCTGTATCTTGTATGCTGGCTTGTTGAGGTGCTTCTGTCATGTCATCTTCATTATCTTGAGCTGTGGCTGCTTCAATGTCTTGAACTGTGGTGGCTTCAATTGTTTCTGTTGCTTCTTCATTGTTCTGATGTATCACATGATTGGACTTGGATCCGTCGGCAGGGTTGAGTGAAAGGAGACTAGACTGACTTGGCAGAATGGATGGAATTGTTGCAAGTGTGGATGGATTGACTTATATTGTAAGTAGACTCGATGAGATGGTACTGCTAGACAGACTCGGGCCGACTAGACTTGACTCAATTTCTTGGATTGAAGACTTATTTCCATGATTAACAACTTCTGGAAATTTTTTGACTTGGTCGACTGCGGGGTGACGTGTACTTAATTCTTTCTCTAGATGTCCGACTGAAAGGGGGGTGTAGATAGATGTTTCTTGTGCAAAAATTATACCTGCTGGATCAGAGTTTCTCTCAAGAAGAGTCTTCCTATGATTGACAAGTTTTTCTACTATAGACTTTGAAGATAAAATAGTGTTGGTTCTGATAGTGTCTGGGGGATCCAAACTAAGTGGAGCGTTTGGCGTGGCAAATATTGGTTGTTGAGTGACTACTTCTCACCAATTGGGAAAGAATACTAGAAGGTTGGCGATGAGCCGACTCAGGTCAGCATTTGCTTGGCTAATAGGGGCAGGTAGTATTAAAGGAGTAGTATCTTCTTCTACTATGGTTGGGGAAGAAGGTGGAGTGGTAACAGTCAGATCGACATGTTCGACCGGTATTTTCAGTTTCTTGAAAGAAATTCTTGGGGTCTTGCGCTGGTCTATGTCCAAAAACTTCTTGAACTGCTCTTCCACCGAAAACTTGTTCTGGGCTGCATCTACTAGTATTTGAGTGGCACTATCATATAGTTCAATATCATCTCCTTTCGTTGGATCCTAAAAGGTTACTTTCCTTTTCCCCTTCCCTTGTGTCGGTACTACCCTGTTCTATTGTGCTGTAAATAGTTCACACCGCTACCCATTGGATATTTTTGTCTATCAAGAGATGCTCTAGATTGTCGGATTCTGTACTACTATTTGAATGCTCTACAACTTCCACTC
This sequence comes from Larix kaempferi, assembly GCA_027924585.1. Classification (NCBI taxonomy): domain Eukaryota; kingdom Viridiplantae; phylum Streptophyta; class Pinopsida; order Pinales; family Pinaceae; genus Larix; species Larix kaempferi. Next base: position 15,144,405 of record BSBM01000761.1, read on the forward strand.
AATCTTCATGTGGAGTAAGTGTGAGCGCCAGTACGTTGGAGTCGGGTACTGGTTTAGGCTAATAAGTGAAAGTGTTCACATATAACCGACTTTCATATTCCTCTTCTTTTTTTGCGTTTGTCAATGGCTCGACAATAGTTAAGTCGATTGTTCTTGCTTGAGGTGGAATCATCAATTTTGTACTTGACTGTCGACTTAACTTTGTAAAAATTTCATCTACTGATGGGTAGTAGTCGAGGGTCTTTGCTTTACCTGGTGCTCCTTGTAAATATTAGACCGTTGTATGATCCAAAGAAAGTTGGATGTGTGTTGTCAGAGGTAAACTCCGTCGAATGTTCTAAGGTACTCTCCATCTTATCGCCTTTGTTTTGAATTCTATAAACCATGCTTCCAACCAGAGTTTAAGTATCATTGGCCCATGTCGACTTCCTCCTAGTGAGAAGCAATGAAAATTCTCCATAAGAACATTTCTCTCTTGAGAAAAATCCTTATTTCCTCGCGGACGGATGTGGGTCATGGAAATCCATATAATTACATATGGATAGCAGATGTTGGTCCCTTCATCTTGGAACTTATGGCATGTATGTTTTATTATGTCAACGAAGAAGTCTACCCATTTTTAAACTTTGTCGCGCACTGACATATTTTTAACAGCTTTCACCATGCCAATTTTTAGGTCGGACCCTCTTCCTTCTCGTGACAATGCATGCGACACGATTTTAGCAGCAGTTTTGTAATTGGCATATTTGATATGGCTCACGACCAGACCTCGTGAGTTCTTTCCAGCAGCGGTAGCTATAAATTCATCGACCAAATCTGCATTTGAACTTGTCGGTACAGCATCTCCTTTGTGTGATAGACCAATGATTTTATGGATAATTTCACCATTAACTTCGATTGGAATGTCAAAATAGAACTTACCATTGTGATAGCGGCTAACAATGAACTGTGAAATAATTTCTTTGAGTCCTCTGACACTTTCCAAGAGAGGTGCCTTCATATACTATAGGATTATGGCAGTCCTCAGCTGCTGTGCTTCCTCCCTCCATTGTCCATTTGATTCCTTCCCCCAATCTTCAATTTCCCTCCATGCTCTCTTCCAACTTGTTTCCAGAACCTTAGCGTTCCAAATTATTATCAATCTTGTTTCCAGAGGGGATTGTTCTTTTTCCCACTCTCTAACCTATGTTGCAATGGCCATGGTTTCCATTTGGGTTTTCCTTGGAGCCATTGTGGATTCAAGGTTTGATAGTGCGAGATTTGCTTCAACAAGGTCGGGGAGATCTATATCTTAGAGTTCAAGTTCTTGGCAAAAGAGTTCCCAGGAATCTTGTAATGTCCCCTTCCATCAATCCGATGCAAGAAAGTAAATGAGACCAATCTATCGGTCTTATTTGATGATCTCAGCCCCATACATTACTCATAAATTCATAACAATTAAAATCATTTGTGTGCAGACTCATACACAATATAAACACAATGGAAATAAACATATTTGCAAGCACACAAAGAGTCATACATCATCATATCTAACACAGGCATATGATGGTCCATTATGCAAAGAATTCAATCTCGTACTCATTCTATGCACAGACTTCATGTCGATTTCATTAAGACCATCATTTCATTTCATTAACATGGGCAATTATCATTCAGAATTAACACACTGCAAAAAACATACAATGCATATAATGTAAATCACAGAAAACACTTATCTTGAAGATGAAGCTGTCCAAACAACTGGCTATGTGAGAGAAATGTTCCATCCAACCATAGATCTTTGTCCAGCTTGTATTCTTTCAGCTGAGAGATCACCCCCAAGCTGGGTTGTGTATCCACCAAGGAAGAACTAAACAGGCTCACTCAACAACTATGCTAAGCCAACTCATAGTTGGGTTTATCAAGCATATGAAAGACAAAGGAGGGTAATGCTAAGCCAGTGAGCTCAAACACAGAGCTACAGGCATCTCAAATGAACTCAACAATCATGGCACCCACAATACCTACCTCACCCAACACAAGGAAGGTCCCCTTCTCTGCTGCACAGTCCCTCAGGAGTCCCTTCCCTCCAGTGATATTCAGGGTGGGCATAGAAAGGTCCAACTGCTAATTCCTTGAGATTCTAGTCTTCACTGGGTTTATCAAGCAAACCCAACCTCTGTTCAACATTCACACTTGGATTTCTCACAATTATGTTCATCAAATAACTCAATCCCGTCACTGGTTTTCTGGGCTATAAAAACTGGGTTTTCCAATGGATTTCAGGGTATCTAATACTCTCACATTCGCCCCAAGGTTCATATCTATGGATCCCCCATTGGATTTTATTGTCAAATACCAAATCTGGGTGTTTTTGGCACTTTAATACTGGGTTCTTTCAAAGTTGCGATTTCTGGTTTTTCTTACTGCTGGGCATTCGTTTTTGGATGAAAATTGATGCTGGTTTCTTCCACACTGGAATGGGAATGAGAATGAATCAACTCCCATGAGGTAGAGTGACTTGTGGTACAAGAAAACAGAGCCCATACTCTGCCATACAAATTTATGGGCTGCCCATGCTCCATTGAAGCCATGGACTGAAATCTTCAACTACTTCCTTACAACAGAAATAAATGTCATCAAAGAAAGTCAAATGGGTTCTCACAATGACATTTGGAAGCACATGGTTCATCCACATAGCCCCCTCACCACTCCCTTGTGGATACACATGGCCCTTCTCATTTGTTGCTCCCATAGCCAGTTTTTGGTATTTTATTACAATATTAAATATTCACATCAATTTACAATATTCCATGGCTTAATAGCACATGGGCAACAAAATGTCAAATGCTTGTCCATTTTAAATAAAATACGAACATATACTAGCGGGGTCTTGTCCTTGAGCTCCACACTAGTGAAACATATATCACATGTATACAATATTTACATAAAAGCCAATAAATCACAAGGGCCAAAATTGGGATATTACAAATCCTCAAGCTCAGGATTTATGGTGGATTTGCTCAACATGCGGGAATGGGACATAGAGGCACGTATTAATGGATGATTTGATGAGGGCATTAAATTGAGATGACAAGCTATCGACGCCTTGTTAGGTGCATTTCCTATGGGGTCGTGACTACTTTTTTCCTTTGCCTCTTTATCATCATGATGGTGTGGTACCTCTCTTGATGTGTCGTGTCGGCGGACTTCTCTTGTTAGGTTTTGTTGGTATGTGTTCCATTGTTTCTGTCGTGTCTAGTCTTCCTCAGCAACTCGTTGACGCTCTTGTCGGTGTCTATAGTATCAATGGTTTTGCGTCGATCTTTTCTCTTTGCTTTGTCCAACCTTACTCTGCCAATCTCTCGTCAGTCTGCATTTGAATTGCCTTGTTGTTTGATTGATTGCTTATAGTAATTTTTTTTTTTTTTTTTGAATTTTCATAACTTGTATCGTTTTAATCGGGCGCCATTTACCACTTTCTTGAAAACACTACCTTGTAACATTTTCAGATGGACTGAACCATTGGGATTTATTATTTTGACGATATAGGGCCCCATCCACTCTGTGTGCAACTTATTTGGTTTCCCTTTTACATGGCTATTATAAAGTAGTGCCAAGTCACCAACTGACAGATTCTTTTGTTTGATGTTTCTATCTTGCCAAGCTTTTTGTTGTTGTTTTTGGACTTGTTGATGTTCTATTGCCATTTGTCGACTTTCATCTAGTTTCTATAGTTATAATAGCCATTCTTGTCATGCATTTTGGACATCAATGTGTAATACTACTACAATTGTCACGACTTGTCATCGGAAATGCAATGGAACGACTGCTTCTTTCCCATAGAAGAGTGAAAAAGGTGTTTGTCCTTGCGTTCTTTTGTGCGCTGTTCTATATGCCCAAAGAACAGAAGGTACATTATCATCCCAGTCATCCTTCTCCCTGTTGCACACTTTTGTTAGTCCTTTTGTGAGTGTTTTTTTAAATGATTCCACGGCACCATTAGATTGAGGATGATATGTTGTGTTGATTCTGTGATCAACTGCAAACTCCTTAGTTAATGCTTCAATAGTTCTGCAGATAAAATGCGTACCTTGGTCGCTTATCAAAGTTAAAGGGCACCCAAAACGTGTAATGATATTTTCATAGATAAACTTGGCGGCAACTTCGCTCGAACATGTTTTGATCGGTTCTACTTCTGCCACTTGGTGACGTATTCTACAACTGTGATAAGTTATCGTGCACCTGTTCATCTGCCAATTATTGGAAATGGTCTAATCAAATCGATCATCCAAATCTCGAACGTTTGGCTAGGATTAATTGGAACCAAAGGAATTTATGTTCTAGGCAGTAGTCATCCCATACACTAGCATCTATCACATTTAGATACAAAATCTCGACAGTCTTTATGAACTGTCATCCACAAAAGTCCAGCTTGCAGAATCTTCCTTGTTGTTATGACTGCATGATAATGTCCTCTTGTCGATCCATAATGAGCTTCTAAAAGTATAGTCTGCCATTCATGCTCAAGTGCACACCGATGTAAGATATTATCTAAGCCAAGTTTATAAGGGAATCCATTGATCAGAGTGTAAGGTGCTACTTTGATAGCAAGGATCTTCCTATTTTCTTAGTCATTCCTTCAAGATCTTTCCCATCCTTGAGAAATTGTGCAATTTATGCAAGTTCTAAAGGGACTGCTTCAATTCGAAACAAATGTGGATCCGACAAATCATCTTCTATTCTTGTCGGCTCCTCTTTGGTGTCGACTCTTGATAGGTGGTTTGGCCTGACATTACCCTTTCTAGGTCGGATAATTACCTCAAGTTCAAATTCTTGAAATAGTAGAAGCCAGCGACACAACCTCCCATGGTGCAATGGTTTATTGAGTAAGTATTTCAAAGCTTGATGATCTATATAAAATAAAAAAGGATTAGCCAATAAATAATTACGGTATTTCTGTAGTGCAAATACCATACCTAACACTTCTCTTTCTGTCATGGAATAATTTCTTTTAGCCTTGTTCAGCTTCCAACTGCTGAACGCATTAGGATAATCCATTCCATCTTCTCCGGGTTGTGTTAAGATAGCGCCGACTGTTATTCCAGATGCATCAATATGCACATGAAATTTTACCGACCAATTTGGAAATCGAAGGATAGGTGCTTCAACCATTTTTCTCTTCAAGATGTTGAATGAAGTATCAAATTCCTTCGTCCACCGGTATTCCTGATCTTCTTTTAACAACTCTTTGAGAGGATAAGTCATATTGGAGTAATGTCTGATGAACTTCCTGTAATACCCTGTATGACCCAACAGGATCCGCACTTGCTTCGGATTGACTGGAGGCTTTAGGTCGAGAATAATTTTTATCTTTGCATAATCGACCTTGATTCCTTCTTTGCATACTACATGGCCCAACAATATTCCAACAGGTGTCGCAAAAATCCACTTTTTAATGTTCAGCAATAACTGAATCTGCCGACAATGTTCTAACATCAGTCAAAGCCATTTGCAATGATCTCTTAGCATTGTGTAGATTGTCCAGTCGTCAAAGTAGATAACCATATCTTTGTAGATATACTCCTGAAACACCTTGACGACAATCTAGGAAAAGACCGCTGGTGCATTCTTCAGACCGAAGGGCATGAATTTGAATGCGAAAGACCCAAATTCACACATGAATGTGGTCTTTTTCTGGTCTTCTTTATCAATAGGCACTTGATTGTACCCATAAAATCCATCCATGAAGGAATAACAATTGTGCCCTGCAATTTCATTTCATTGGCAAAAGGAGTTGGAAACGGGTTTGTAAGTGTTACCTTGTTCAGTTCGCGAAAGTCGACACAGATTCTCAGTCGTGTCGGATCTTGCTTCTTCGGCTGAACAACCATTGGGCTCTCATTGGTCGATAGGATATATAATTCTTGCTTCGAGCATGCTATCAATCTCCTTTTTAACAATGTATTTGTACTTGTGAGCAAGCTTATAGGGTCTTTTCTTTACTGGTACGGCATCTAGTTTGATATCAATTTTCATTTCGCCCATCTCTTGCACAAGTCCTTTCAAGTCTTTGTAATCCCGAGCAAATACATCTTGAAATTCCTTGAGGAGACTGGTGATTTCTGTTGTTTATTCTTCATTCCAGTAATTGCCAATTATTTCCATTTTCAATCGGTCATCATTTGAAATATCTACTTCTTTTGTTTTGATTTTGGCATCCATCCATTTTGGAGCACGACTGTCATTTATCGGTCTTTCACCTTCCTTAATTTGTGTAAATGCAAGTGGAAATTATTTTCCGATTCTGGTTCATCTTTCTTGACAATCTCCGTGCTAAAGATTTTTTTCACATGCTTCAACGTGCTGGGATGATCCTATCTCCATTGAAAACTTTTCCGAACTAACTTCTTTGTTTCTATGCTTAGTCTTGTCGAATGCTGTCTTTTTGCCAATGTTATGTTATAGCGGGCAATAGGTCGATGAGCAGACTGCTTCTTTTCTGCGAGTGTTAGATTTTATGTTGGCTACAGAAATTCTTTTATATGTTTACTTGCTTCGACCAACTTCTCCTCCTTTGGAAGAAACTGGAAATCCTTGATGAAATTTTCTTTCAAGTCTTTCCATGTGAAAGTTTCTCCTCTCACCTTGTCCATCTTATACCATTTGCTGGGTAAATCATCAAGTGTGTTGCGGAAGAGGTGAGGCCATGCCTTTTCATCTTTATAGCCCAATTTTATCCATTCTTTTTCGCATAAGTCGATGTGGACTTCAGGATTTTGTCCCTGTGTGAACATAGGGATGTCAGCCTGAGTTGTCAGCTTCTTTCCTCCAAATATTTCTACAAAAAATGTCGATGCAGTATTCCAAGTTTGGAGTTTCGATTGATGGGTATCCCTCCATCTCACAGCTTGACCAATGAATGTCTCAACCAGACTCTGTAGTCGGCCTTGCTCTCCTACATGTTTTGATACTTGTTAGACATGTACAGCGGGGGAATCACGTTCCTTGTATCTCAATGTCGGATTATATGTCTGTGAATTTCTATCTGGGATAAGAGTCGGTTATGCTCGCATTTTACGCTCAAATATATTTGGTGTATATGATATTGAGAGACACTTATTCATTTGCTTCTTTGACATGGCTTCCACCATCCAACATTCTTTTGCATGAAGGTCATAATTCTCTATCTACTAGTCATAGAGCTCTACATCGGAATTATATCTGAGTGAAACAGGATCTCTAAGGTAAAGCTCTCCTTGCAAATTTGGTTCAATATGGTCTTCATTATTGTCTGTTCGATAAAGCTGTCGAATATCATTGTCTACTTCTGCAGGTTCTGACCATGGTTATCCTTGATATGGGAAAATTGGTACAATAACCTTCTTCCCGTTGCCTTTTAGCTTATGCGACTTTTGTCTAAGGAAATTGAAGCCTTCATCTTTCGCCCCCAAGGTCGACCGACCAAGGCTGGGAAAGAGCTTGCATCATCTTTGGGATTAATGATCTCAAAATCAACTTTTATTGTGATGCCCTTGATGGATGTTTCGACTCCTTTCCATACTCCAATCGGCTCAATTAAACCTTGATCTGCGAGCTTCAGATAAATCCCTGATTCCTACAATTGTGGTCGACCGAGTTGGTCCTAGGTATCACGAGTCATGATATTCACTTGGAAACCAAAGTCTACTACGACTTGTCGTACATGATATCCATTTATGGCAAGGACAACCAATGGGCTAGCATCATTTTTTTCTTTTTGATTAAGTCGGAAAATGTTTTTGGTTTGTATTTTCTTGACATGTTTATGCTTGAGTTTATGTAACAGGTCAATCATTTTCCCTACAGCTTCATCATTTGAAATTAAATTGAGCAATTCATTGAGAGCTTCCTGTCAGTTTTCTTCAATATCCTTGTGGGATGCCAATTCACAAAATACGTCGGATGCATTTTTATACACTGATTTTTGTTTCACAAGATCTAGGTAATCCTCTTTGGTTACAATTTTACTTATTTGTGGCTTATCTTGACCAACGTGGGTACCTTTCCTAGTAACAATTTGCAAGTTTTTAGTACGAAGCACATCATATTTAGGTACGCAAGATAAGACATGAACATTCTTTTTATTATGTATTTTTTCAATCATGGTAGGGAAATCCTCTAAAAAGTGATTTCCTACCCCACACTTTGTACAAAACTTAAGATCAGTTATTTATTTGTAAGGGCATTCTGCATGCCAATGATCCTCGCTAAGATATGTGAAACATAAACCAGGTCGATCAGGTCGAACACCGCGACCACCATCACCACGAACGCGACCCTGGTATCCTCCGCGCCTGTTGTAGTCGTCATATCATCGATCATATCTGCGGTCATTATATCTCGGATATCTGTCATCCTTGTTCCGATTGTACCGATCATTGCTTCCATCATTTCTATCAAACCTGTCGTTTCCCATATTTCTGTCGTGATGCTGCTTGACAGATTTTTTCTGATATACTACATTGTAGTTTTGTTGATTTTTCAAATTCAGATGACATTCTTCAATCGAATGGGTATTGACTTCGCATATTTGACACCATTTTGATTTCTTGTTTTTCAGATTGTATAGACAATCATTTGTGGTATGCAATTCATATTCTTTACACGGGTCACAAAAGCATCTGGTTTGAATAAGTTTGACTTATTGTCGCCAATCCTCAATTCGACAAGAGTCTTTAGTGTGTCCTGCAGTTCGACATGTAGTACAACATATTTCTGGCCCTTTCAAAGTCATGCTTCGAATTGCTTGCTCCATACTCTCAAGGCGTTTGTCGACATGTCTGTCCATGGAGACTAAAGGATATTCATCGTCCGTTTCAATCTCCAATGCTTCCTTCAATACTTTTGCATAAGTATTGACACTCTGTCGACGTACATGTATTTTAATTTTACTTATGAGACCGGCAATGAACTATTTAATTAATAACTTTTCTTCGATCTCATAGTCAAGTTTGATCAAGAGGCATTTGAACCTCTTATCATATTCCTTGACATTTTATGTCGGCTTTTGGACTGTTGTCTTCAGTCATCCGGCTGTCAGATATGCTGCGTCTTCTATCAGAAAAAAGGCCAGAAAATTTTGCTTAACTTGAGCTTTAGTTGCATTTGGTGTTTTCGGAATATATCCCATATACCATGTTAATGCTCGTTTTCTCAACGAGCCTGCAAACTGGGCCAACTGTCTTTCTTCACTGGTGATTTTCTTGGTCGTCCATATCGCTTCACACATGAACAAATGTCTTGTCGGATATTCATCACCTTCATAAAATGGGAGGTGTGTTGTCGAGTGTGACATGTATGCAGGTGTATTGACTTGAGAACTAGTTGGTGGTGTAGGTGGATTATTTCCGCAACCAGAACTTGGTGCTTCTTTGAGTTCAACTAGCTGTCTAACAGCACTGGGTTCTCTATCTTCAGAACCAGTATTTATAACTTATTCTGTTTCGCCAGGTCTCGAAATTCTGTCTTCTTCTACTACTTCTGTCGAAATCCAAGTAAAGTTTTGCTCGAATGAGATTTCGTTGATTCTCGGATTTTCTGAAGTACTCTGAGTCACTTAATTCTAGTATTGGCGGGGGGGGTGCTTCTTCATGTTGTGGGTACATTAGATGAAAGCTTATATTCAAAAATTTGGGTTGAAAGGACACCCAATTTCCTTCCTCCGGTCGATGAATCAATAATCTATTGACTTCATCTCCTTCTTCACTTCAACGACTCCATATTCCCGACTGACCAGCATGGAGACCAATATTTTTCTCGACAATTTCTTGTACTCGGACACTTTGTGTAAGATGAAATGGAGAAGAAGGTGTTACCATGTCAGGTATTTGAACTTGGAAAGCTCTACCATGCTCTATCCACGAGTATTCATCCACCGGAGACAGGTCTTCTTCGACACCCTGATCATCGCGGGCTCGACTCGACTCTGGCAGATTTCCTTCTGCATCTATTGTGATACTTGATCCTTGCATCCTCCGGAGCACAACTACATACTCCCTTAGCTCTTCTTTCCGTTGTCTCTTTTTTTCTCTTTCACTTTTCTAGATATCCAGAGTGCTTTTATGACTCATAAGTCTTTCTTTGTCGGATTTACATCCACTACTACTCATGTTTCCTTGTCATATGTCATTTTTCATCAAACTCGTTACATCAGAACATGCTTTTCCAGCCCCCCAATGTCGGTACGAAGTTTTCTAGACCACTGGGGAAGTACAGACCATCATTTGTTCAAAAAGAATTCCCATTTGCGCTCCTTCACAAATATTTCTCACTGACGTTCTTTCTCATCCCAATTAGAGTTTGGAAGGGGTAGGAGCAATAACGGTCATTTCTCGATAATATGCACAATGCCTTTGTCGATCAAAAACTTGAACAATAAGGTCAACAGGAAACATAGAAATTGATCAGCTAGCTCGGTGAAGAAATTTTTTCTAACTTCGTCTACAGAGACGCGGTATTCAATCGCTTGCTCTTCACAGAAGTTGTCTACAATATTTTCACACCACTCCGATAGATTTGTGCATCGTTCGTTGATCAACTTCGACAACAGCTTCCGCTCTGCTTCATCAACTGGTCTTTTCATCCAGAAGCTTCTTCAAGGAAGTCGGCCTTGGACTCTACGAATTTCTCATGGGTCTTGGAGAAGAATCATTCCCTCGCTTGGATTATTGTCAGCTTGTTCATCGCGCATAATTCTAGATATAATTCATGATTTTCTTCTCCCACCAATCCTTAATCTCCTCCTCTAAAACCATATGTCATGCTTCTATTTCTGAATGCATCACCCGACAATGGAACCAAATGTTGTCTTCCCGCGGGTCACATAGTTACCAGAGATACATTATATATTATAAGCAAGCATACACACAATGATACAGATACAAGAGACAATAGACCAATAGAGATAACCAAAAGCCTTTATTAACCAGCAAGAGTAGAATTCAACATACAACCGATCTAACCAATACATCAGCTCAACATCCTATATATATGCCTTTCAATACAGTTACACAACCGTCTGTCGGTCTAGCTGACCGACCCGACCTATGCTAGTCGACCCGAATTGTTGACATATACTTCAAACGGTTGGGTGGAGGGCCTAGTCGATCGGACAACGTAGGCCCTTCCAATAGGACTATAAAGAGACATTTTCATTGGTGGCAAAGATGGATTCAATCAGGATAGTTTTGTCCATTATTGCTTCCAAGTGATGGGAGGTTCATCACATGGATGTGAAGAGTGCATTTCTTCATGGGGATCTTGATGAGGAGATCTATATGCAGAAGCCTAAATTTTCATTACAGATCATACACTTGTTTTCAGGTTAAAGAATTCCCTCTATGGTCTCAAGCAAGCTCCTATAGCTTGGTATGCCAAGATGGACAATTTTCTGTTGTCACAAAGGTTTGAGAGATGTAATTCTGATCCTAATGTCTATATGTAGCATGTTGGTGACCTGATATTGATTATAGTATTGTATGTTGATGACTTATTGGTCAGCATAGTTGCACTAAAGAATTGGGATAAGTTAAGGTTGCATTGCACAGTGCATTTTCCATGACCGATCTATGATTGTTGAAGAAAATTTATGGGTTTGGAAATTGATCAAACTGTGAATGGGATATCTGTTTCTCAATCAAGATATGCTTCAAATATGCTGCAGAGTTTTAAAATGCCTGAATGTAAGTCTAGAAAATTCCCATTCCTTTCTAGAGTTAAGCTCACTGATTGGGGTTCTTCACCATTGGTTGATAGTTCACTGTATAGGCAACTAGTTGGGAGTTTGTTGTATCTCACTCACTCTCAACCATATTTGTCTCATGTTGTTGGGGTTGTTGCAAGGCCATGCAAGAGCCTCATGAGGTCCATTGGAAGGATTCCAAAATGATCTTGCATTATTTGCAAGGTACCAAGCATTTGGCATAAACTATGTAGTTGGTTCATCACTTGAACTAGTTGGTTTTACTGATTCTGATTGGTATAGAGATAGTTCTGATCAGAAGTCTACTTCTAGTTATGTGTTTATGCTTGCACATGGTCTCATTTTCTGTTCAATTAAGAATCATCACACCATATCCTTATCTTCAGCTGAGGCCGAATACACGGGAGTAGTGAATGCAGCTGCACAATGTGTTTGGTTGCAAGGCATTCTTGGAGAGTTTGGATTTGTGTTTGATTCACCCACAGTCATTTGGTGTGATAATCAAAGCATGATAAATATCTCCATTGATCCAGTACAGAGGTAGAGGACCAAGCACATAGATATCCACATGCACTACATTCGAGGCTTGGTGCATGACCAGATTATTTAATTGCAGTATTTCCGTTCTGTTGAGCAAACGGTTGATATCTTCACCGAGAGTTTTACTAAGAAGACCTTCACTTAAACCTTAGATCACTCCTTAGGGTGAGTGATGCATGGTGAAGACTGGTTTATTGTCCTGATGTGCCACATGTCCATTTTAGAGGGGAGGTTGTATTTCCCATGTACCTTGGTTACATGGACAAATAAAATTGTTGTTGTGAAAGGTGACTTGAGCCTTAGTTGCCAAGGCCTTAGTTTGATTATTTACACAAGTCTATGTTATGGGGGGGGGTTAGAACATTAATACACCTTAGGACCTTATTAATACATCATTTTGGTTATCAATTGGTCCAAAACAGGTTAATAATTGCAATCCAAGGTTGTTAAAAGGTTGTTAGAAGTTAGTTAGGGCAAATCATGTCTTATCCACCAAAGTATGGGACAAAATTGGTCAAATATAGATGTTGGAACCCTAATAATGACCACCACCAGAATTTATTACCACTATCTGAGATAAGGCGTCCTGTTTCCCTATTTTCAGGGAAATTGTCTTTGACTTGAGGTGCCCATGCATTGAACCTAGTCATTTTGACCCTTTCTTAGTTGTTTTGGCCTATTCTTGGATACCTAACTCCACCCGATCCTATCCACCACATGTTTGAGCCTCATTGATGCCTTCCCATGCTTAACCAATGTTCACATGGACAATTTGTACCTGTTATGGATCATTTGGGAGCCTTTTGGTCAACCTAGGGGGGATTGAGATCCAATCTAAGATAGCCACTTGTATAGCCTCCAAAGGCAAATGAATTCTTCCTATTTTTATATAAGGAGGATTCAAACTCATTGTTGAGATGGACAGTTAATAAAATCTAATATTTAATCATTTGTTTCTCTGTTTTTTTATCATTTATATTACTCGTTTTAGATCATTTGTGATTGTTTTTTGATCATTTATATTCCAGAATTCTATTTTCACAAATAAATTGCATACTTAGCCATTTATTTCAACTGTGAGGTAATCTATATATTCTATATCCTACTGTGATATATATTTCACACTATGGATATCGCAGATATCTTCACATCATCGAGGCTGAATATGACTCTTTTTGGTGAACCAGTATGGGTCATTTGGTAGATAGATAATAGATTTTCTGCTAGACCTAGAACATAAAGGACATTAAAGAAGGATCCATGGTCTAGATCTACTCTACATTTAGCCTTTCAAGTAGTTTCTGAGTCATCTCCCAAAACAATGATAGGACCTGGGCCATTAGAGGAATCAAGAGAGGAAAAAGACTCTATGGTGGAAACCATGTGTCTTGAAGCCCCTGAATCAATGATGTAAGAAGTGGATGATGATCAATTAGAGGAAATTTCAATTTAAAATGGGCCTTCCAAAAATAATACAAATTCCATGTCATCATGTATTAGCCAATCAAAATGCTTTAAAATTCAAAAAGGGAGCACTTAAAAAAATTGGAGGAAAAAAATTAAAACTACTTTTTTGGATCGTATTTTCAACTTATCGCCTTGTAGGTTTACTCAAATTTCAAGCGGGAGGACTCGTTGGATGCATAATTAAATTATTCATCCAACGGGTACCCATGTTGCATACTCTTAACAAAACCCACACTATGAAAAATCAAAAATACATTAAAAACATGTTTTCTCTCACTAGAAACACGTTTTTTAATGTATTTTCAATTTTTCATGGTGTGGATGTTGTTAAAAGTATGCAACATGGGTGCTCATTGGATGCATAATTTAATTATGCATCCAATGAGTCCTCCCGCTTGAAATTTGAGTAAACCTACAAAGAGATAAGTTGAAAATACGATTCAAAAAAGTAGTTTTTTTACTCTCTCTACTATTATTTTATTATTTTCTTATTATTTTCCTTAGGAGGCCCATTTTTTACCCAAATTTCCTCTAATGTGTTGTCCATCATAGCATGGACTCGCTCCTTTTATTCATAGTTAGAACCTCCTTCCTTCTTCTTTGTGCCTTTAGGAATAGGGATGTGTTTCTTCTCAAGGAGTTGGACCATTTGATTAATGGTCTTCCTCATACAAGATCTTTCTAGATGAAATCCCCTTTGGAAGTACAAGCACTTTCTTCTCTCCTTCTTCTTTGGTTGATTCTTCTTTGGGTTGGAGGGCTCCTCTTGTGACTTAGGTTTCTCTTTCTTCTACTCAAAAGGATTTTTTGGATTAGCGTTCTTCTTACCCTTCAAATCCCTTGAATCACTAGTATCCAAAGCTTGATCTTTTGAAGGTTTTATGGCACCCATCAACATAAGCTTATTCTACTCATGAGTCAATGATTGCATGAATTCAGAAAGACTAGGCATATTCCATTTCTTTACAATGATTTTGGTAGCATGGAAGGTTGAGACAAAGACTGAGTAGTCTTGCCCCAATTTTAAAAGGGTTTGAAAATCAGATGCTCATTCTTTTTTTCAATCATGCACTACTTCAACTACAAAACCAGTGACTTGAATTTGGATAAATAATCTTGTAGAATCTCGAAATTGCTTGGACTTAGATAATTCATCTCATTATCTAATATGTGTCCCCTCAACTCATAATATTTTTACCAAACAAGGTGTTGGCAGGCAGTTTGATGGGGAAATGTCACAGTACCGCCGACGCTGCGACACACCGGAGGAGGGCACGAAAGGAGTATCTTGTATTAAAGAATACCACAGCTGGTGGGTTTTGGGTCACTTGGACCACATATTATGTAATAGTGAGTCAGTTGTACCATATTATGTGGGTTTTTGGGGTCATTTGGACCAAGTTAGTTAGATATGGGGTCAATTGTCCATAGTGTCGGTTAGGAAGTCAGTTTTAAGTGGACAAATATTGTAAGGGCAGAAGCCTATAAGTACATGAGAGTTGTAAGTGTTAGATATGGAGGAAGATAGAGGGAGAAGACCTATTGTGTGCGATATCTATGTTTTGATTCTGGTATATGATCGCGACAGTAATATAATGATGTTTTGGTACGAACTTTGTGCAATGTTGCAATGTATGAATGTTGTTTGATGCAATGTCTGCTTACTATTGCCATGATGATAACTGTTGTGATTAAGTAATATGTTCTATGTAGAATGTGATGATAAATGCTGCAATGAAGTAATATGGTATAACTCCTTGCCGAATGTTTAAAGTTTCTATTTAAGTACCGCAATAGAGTTAGTCCGTATAGCCACAACTCTCCTCCTCCCTCGGTGGAAACATGGTTCTGTCTGCTCTTCCTGGATGCCTCGGGTGAGACCTCATCCGCTCTACGGGGGTTGCTGGGTGGGCTCAAACCTGCCCGGGCCAGTGCCCAAGGAGACTGTGGTATGTGTCGATAGTGAGGCGAACCCCTATCGACCGAGGTCGCGTTGGTCAACAAATGGTTCCGTTACCGGGACCGTGTGCAGAGTAGAAGGAGGTCATGTTGTGGCACTCGACGAAGCCGGAGATACATAAATAGTTCGATCAGAAGCTACAAGAGTTTTATGAAGAAGAAAGCCAGAACACGTGACTAACAGTAGATCACTAGTTGGCAAGATATATTCATGATGGTCCGCATGAATGGTTTTTCTGTGAATTCTCGGTCATTCTGTACGAATGGTTGTCGAAGATGACCTTCCAGAAGAGGAACTTCCAGGGTGGTGAGCCAACGGCTTGGACCCCGGAGTTGATTCGGGAACTACAGGAAGTCGATAATAAGGCATCACAGGCTGTCGAAGTTTAGCTCGATAGCATCTTGGAAGGATATATCACTGAATTTGCGGTCGACATGAAGAAATCCTATAGTGAAGCTGAAAGATACTTCTTCCGAGGACCAAGGGAAAGGTTTCTACTATCGCTCCAACTGTCGATTAAGATGCTAATATGTGAAAAGGGTATATTAAAGATGCACCTTGATCAGTAGACAGCCTGGTGGGAAAAGGCCATGGGTACCGCAACTGCTGGGGAATGGTACATGGAATGGTAAAGGGATAGATGGGTGCAGACCATGAGGAGATTGTGAGCGAAGCCAAGGAAGAAAGTGGTCTTACAAGAGGAGGAGCAAGGTTTCGACAGGACAAGAGTTAGAGGACGGGAGAAGGTCCTGCTGCGATCGAACTGCAAAACCGTGAAGGAAGACCACACGGGACAAAGTGACCTCAAAGTCCTGATAGGAATGACCAGGCTAGACCCAGGATAGAGGCAGGACCAAACCCCAGCACCAACGTACCTACACCGCCGCTCATTGACTCTCAAACAACAAGAAATACCACTTCGACACCGCCAAGTTAGTCAATTGGTAGTAGCACAGCAATAGGAAGAAGGAAGCCCAAAATGGTGGGCGATGATGCTAACCCAGAAGTGTGACAGACAACCCAGAACAATATTGGTTTTTGTGTCAAGTGGTCTGGACCATGAAACAGATCACTGATGCCAATGCTAAGAATAGACAGCTAGCCACGACTTTGCAAGTTCGTGCATTAGATTGGTTCATGAAGTTTATTCTAGTCCCTACAAGGGCCACGGAGAAGTCACTGGATGAGATTTGGGATGGGCTGATTGTTGAATTTAGACGGCCTAAGTCGGAGGACCAATACATTACCGAATTGAAGGAAATTATGCAGTATCCCAATGAGACGGTATGTGATTTCAACCAGCCATTCAAGACGATGATGGCAAATGTTAGTTTAGATATGAGCGTCGTCCAACATAAATAATGGTTCATTGTAGCACTGTTACCCCACATTCAGCTGTCATTGATGCAGCAAAACATATCGATGCCTAGTGAAGCTCTAGAGATTGCAATGCGATTGGAGGTGTCACCGATTGGAGATAATGCAGTTGGGATGTCACAGATACAGACATAGCTTGCTAACCTGACTATACAGTTGCAAGATTTGAAGAAGAACAAGGAATAGCATGATGAAGTATGGTGTACGCAATGCCGAGGAGAAGGGCATACAAAGGATAATTGCTTAGATTTCCATAATTATTTGGTGTCAGGCGCGCCAAACCCATTGAATGGCGGTAGTATGCCGTGGTGTCGCGTTTGTCACCTGTCTGGGCACAGTCATGATAATTGCCCATATATGCAAAAAATGGTCACAACCCTGCGTAATATTTACTGCACATTCTACAAGTTGGTGGGTCATGATGAAAAGGATTGTCGTGCATATGGGTTGCTACAGGAGAGGATGTGCGATGCATTCTACGTCAAGTATGATCAGCGCGTTGTGCAACAACCACAATTGCAACCGCAGGTAGCCCAAACGCAGATGCAGTTTGCACCACAGCAACAACAACCGCAGTAATTCATTCTGCAATACACTCCGATGCAGATGACTCCCCCACAGCCACAATATGTACAGCAACCACAGTATGCACCACAAGGGCAAGGGATTCCACCAACACCAATGCAGCAACAATACTAGCAGCAGGGCGGCTACCGGGGAGGATACAGGGGCAGACACGGTGGCGGATTTGGTCATGGAGGAGGAGGCCGAGGTGGTCATGGAATTGTTCAATGTTACCACTATGCGATATGGTGGCATTATCAACGCGACTGCCCACTACTACAGAATCAGTGTATGTTTTGTTTCGGTAATGATCATACGGTTGAGAATTGTCCACAGTTGATTGCATGATGGCAGGCTGGGAATGCTTTGCAGCTATAGAATCAGGCCCAGCCACAGCAACCAGTACAGAACCCGGTATAGCAACCAGTATAGAACCAGCCCCCGCGACCACCGCCAAACGCCAATCAAAATGTCAATCAACTGGGGAATCTGCAGCAAAACCAAACACAAGGTGCAAATATTGCGACCATTTCTACCGAATCGCGACCACAAGATGCTTCGGTGGCTGTTGTCACTCGTGGAGGCAAGACGATTGGGGAAGCTGGTTCGCGACCACTGATTCGGTTGGCTGGTCAGAAGACGTTACCCTTTGACATTGATACAAAGTGAGAGACATTCCTGGAGGCACGTCGCACTTTGGAGAAAGACCGCGGTAAGGCTGTTGTTTGAGATATGCCGCCTGTCTTTGATACTACATCAGACGTTGACCGGGAACCACCACCGGGGGCATTGCAAAAGTTCCTTGAAAGTTGTCTGTCATTGGCACGAGACCCGGCTGCCCTAGTTGAGATTGAGGGATGGTTGCAGCGATTTTTTAAAGGACGGCAGGATTCAGTAGTAAACTCCCTACAGCGATGGAAGACTGGCAAGGAGATGCGAATGAATATTCAGATTGGTGACTATGATGTTGACTCTGTGATTCTTGACATTGGTTCGGATGTTAACATCTAAATCAAGCAGGCATGGCAGAAGATGGGGAGTCCCCCATTGAGCTGGTCTCCTGTACAGCTCTGGTTGACTAACCATGCGAAGGTAACACCCATTGGACGGGTTCCATGGCTCACGATTGATATTGAGGGCATGAAGACTTATGCTGACTTTGATGTTATTGAAGTGGTTGAGGGAGGAAGCTCTTATCCGGTGCTCTTGGGGATCGAATGGGCTAACGATAGTGGAGCTGTAATCAACTTCAAGAAGTGCATGATGACTTTTGAGAATCGAGATTTCAGAGTCATAGCCCCACTGGATCCACATGAAGGACGCCGCTATGTGGAGCTTGTAAAAGATGATGATCCCGCTAGATGGGACCATGCTTTCAATATTTCTGAAGATTATATTCATCCTACCGCCTACGGTGAGTTGGAGTGGCACAGCGAGAGCTCTGCGTCTTCCGAATCTAATGATGCATTGGAACATTGGCAGAATCGAATGCATGAAGTATCGGTCCAAAAATGTGGCTTAGTTATGCAATCCTTATGTCATGTTGTGACAGAAACAATCACATTGCCTGTCTATGAGGGGTTGCCTAGCCTAAACACCTTTTATCAGAGTTTGAAGACTGCGTCCCAAGACCATAGTGATTGCTGGCCTTGGAGGAAGCACTGAAGGCTACTCCAGCACGATGGTGGGCAACACATAAAAATTCATTAAAGTTTGGTCACAGTGTCGAAGGTTGATGATGGTTTGGTTCGGCGATACTGAGGTTTATCACACTGGTAAGTATGATGGCCAGACTGATCCCAGCAATCATGTGATGGAATGCCAATGATTGTGGGTAGCACAACCCAAAGATGAGTAGGTCCATGCTTTTGTCCATACTTTGGATGAGATACCGCGCTCGTGGTACACTGCAGTCGAGTTGCGCCGAGACATTACAACATGGGGGGAGTTGACGATCTGTTTCACTCATATGTTCACTTTTGCAGATGCCAGCCCTCATGTCCATAACGCCTTGCAGCTCATCCACAATGTGGTATTTCAGGTTGTTCCTGCGGCCTACCCTGTTGACCCGCACACACAATGTCAGATGCAGTCTCTCATGGAGTGTTTCAACATCAGTGGTGGTCCGAAGGACGATGATGATCCTCGGAATGTTAACATTCCTGAATATGAAGGAAGTCGTGATGTGGTCCCACCTGTTGCACCAAGTAATCCATTCAGTCAACCATTGCAGCTTTGCAAGATGAATATCGGCACCGAGGCTACTCCCAAGTTTGCTAATGTTGGGGATTATTGGGACGATGAGATGATGAGTAAGGTTACTGAGTTACTTCATGAGTTTCAATATGTGTTTCCCATGAATTTTTCCGAAATGAAGGGAATCCTAGGTAATTTAGGAGAGATGAAGATTCCTTTGAAACTAGATGCTAAGCCAGCCCGACAGTGACCTTATCGGCTGAATCCGCGACATAAAGAAAAGGTCAAGGAAAAGCTTAATCGCATGTTGGATGCTGGTAATATTGAACCCATGGAAGAGTCCGAATGGATCAGTCCTATGGTGGTGTAGGACAAGAAAATAGGTGAAGTGCACATTTGCGTCGACTTACGGAAGTTGAACGATGCCTGTTTGCATGACCCTTTTCCAACCCCGTTTATTGATGAAGTACTTGAAGGAGTGGGTGGCCAGGAGATGTACTCTTTCACTCATGGATTCTCTGGATACCATCAGATTCGCATTTCCAAGGAAGATCGCCATAAGACAACTTTCGTTACTGAATGGGGTTTCTTTTAGTACACGGTAATGTTGTTTGGTTTGAAGAACGCACCTGCAATATTCTCTCGGGTCGCTATTGCCGCATTCAAAGATTTTATTTAGAAGTTTTTGCAGGTATATATGGATGATTGGACCGTTTATGGATTAATTCGTGATCATCTGGAAAATCTATGGTTAATGCTTAAGAGATGCCAACAGCACCAGATATCGCTGAACTTGAAGAAATGTATTTTCTGTGCACCGTTTGGGATATTGCTGGGTCATATCATGTGTAAGTAGGGATTGCTGGTCGATCCAGCCAAAATTGTGCGCATTCTAGGGTTGCAACCGCCAACCACCGTTAAGCAATTGCGCGCGACCTTGGGTCATACGGGATATTATCGCAAGTTTATCAGGGGTTATGCTGCGATTACTGCCCATATGGAAAATTTCTTGCAGAAGGATGCGGCATTCCAGTGGAGCTCGGAATGTCAGGATAGCTTCGAAACGCTCTAAGCAAAGATGGCGTCAGCCCAAATCTTGGTCTTTCTAGATTGGAGTAAGGAATTCCATGTCCATGTTGATGCTTCATCGGTTGCATTAGGGGTTGTGTTGGATCAACCTGGAGAAGGCGACCTTGATCATCCCATTGCTTTTTTCAGTTGGAAGCTGTCCTCTGCAGAAAGCAATTACACTACCACAGAACGCAAAGGTCTGGCCATGGTTTACGCGCTGCAGAAATTCAGGCACTATTTGTTGGGTGGCCACTTTAAAATGTTTACTGATCATTCTGCATTGAAATACTTGGTCAATAAGCCTATGCTGAGGGAGAAGATATGTCGTTGGCTACTTTTGTTTTAGGATTTTGATTTTGAAGTCATTGTGAAACCGGGGCGGTTGAATGCTAGACCAAAGCATTTGTCATGGATTGACATAGGGGAGGAACCGACTAATATCGAAGATGGGTTGCCGAATTCCCAACTATTTCACGTTGCCGCCGCTAACCAATATTTTGATGACACCCTTTAGTTTCTAGTGACCGGCACCACGCCCGCTGACTTTACCACTACTCAGAAGAAGCAATTGGTTGTCAAGGCTGCTGACTTTCAGCTAATCGGGGGAGAATTGTATAAATTGGGCGGTGATAAGATATTGCGCAGATGTGTCTTGCCGCATGAGCAAGCGCAGATATTGGCTGAGGCACATGGTGGAGTAGCAGGAGAACATTATGGCAGTCAGGAAACTGCTTGGAAGGTACTGCGTGCAGGGCTTTGGTGGCCCACATTACATAATGATGCGACAGACTATGCACGGTCTTGTGATGTTTGTCAGTGAACTGGAAAGCCGTCCAGACGAGACAAGATGCCGTTGCTACCTCAAGTGACATTGCAACCATTCGAGAAATGGGTTGTGGATTTCGTAGGACCGATCTACCCACCAGGGAAATGCACAAGTGCACGGTATATTGTCACGGCAACAGAGTACTTGACCTGATGGGCTGAGGCAGCACCTGTAGTTGATTGTTTTGCCGCAACGGCTACTCAATTTTTGTTTGATCACATTATCACTTGTTTCGGTTGCCCCAAGATATTACTGAGTGATCAAGGCAACCACTTTCTTAATTGCACTATCAGCGCATTGACGGAGGAGTTGCAGATACAACATAAGAAAAATACACCCTATCACCCACAATTGAATGGAATGGTGGAGGCATTTAACAAGGTTTTGGAGCATGCATTGACAAAGGTGTGCAATGTGAACCGCGACGATTGGGATCCCAAAATCCCAGCAGTGTTGTGGGCCTATTACACCACATGTAAAAGGTTGACTAGTTAGACACCTTTCAAGTTGGTATATGGGAAGGAAGCAATTATGCCTATGGAGTACATTGTTCCAAGTCTATGAATTGCGGTCGTTACAAGCATGGATGATGTCCCAGCATTAGAAGAACGTATAGCACAATCGGTGGAGCTAGAAGAGGATCGATTTATAGCTGGCTTTCACAAAGGGGTGGAGAAGGATCGCCAGAAGGCATGGCATGATGACCACATCAAAAGTAAACATTTTCAGCAAGGCGACTTAGTGTTATTATATGACAGCAAGTTTATGAAACATCCAGGAAAGTTGCAAATGCATTGGCTGGGTCCATATTGCATCAATAGTATTATGTCAGGAGGAGCGTCTCAGTGCAGCAGTTGGATGGGGCGATGCTCCCCAAACTGTTAAATGGTCATAGGTTGAAGCCCTATCTCTCGGGATTGGAACAGTGCGATGTCTGAGTCGCATTAAAAAAAAAAAAAAAGTGTGTCTTGCAGGTTGCTTGGTGGCCGATGGCACACTAACAGAAGAAGGTATGCAAAAGCGAGGAGGCTTGTGCTACAAGTTTGGAATAGTCGGAGATTCATGGCAGCATTGCAACCCGGTCAAATCAGTAATAAATGCCAAAAGGTTAGACATTTAATGAACAACGTTGTTCGAATGATGGGCATTAATGGCGGATCCGGCCGATCGACGGACAAGATCAACGATGGATTTGCCTCATTAATACAGGATTTGGTTGAGTTAATGCATGATTTAGTCATGATTACGGTGGATTTGGGTAGATGCTATAAATATGGTTTAGAGTCGGGCAGAAGACACCGAGGAATTAGGAAGACGCGTTTTTGTGGAGCGCTGTAGTGATAGGAGCCAGTTGCTGTTAAGTATATAACGAGAAGTGGTGAGGTATGTCAGGAAAACTGGAGACAGTGGACATTAGAAGTGAAGTGGAGTCTCCATTCATTCTGGATGCTGTAGAATGAGAATGTGTGTCCTCAGACACTATTGATCTTGGTTACCGAGGTTTCCAACATGCCGGTAGGAGTATCAAGTGTTGCTAAAAAGCATCGAGGGGGTCAGCCTTATTAATCTCCGCAAAGTAAGAGATTGCTTCGGTCTGCGGTGGCTAACGAAGCTCCGGAGAAGGTGGGGCAGTCCAGTCGCACCATTCATCCATATGCCCAATGGCTAGGACAGTTCACGAATAATATCCTTGGTTACATCCCTCCTGTTCGGCCGGATGCCCCCCCGCGTAAGATAAATCCGAAACATAAATTCAGTGTGAAGATGCCCGCATTCCCGGCTGGGATGACGTGCTCGATGGATATTGGTCCTGCACTGATGTGCCTGTGCTATGAGGACCACAATATGGTGGCCCAACTCGAAATTGCATCAGCACCATATGTGCCTGAGACACGCAATTCACCAGTTCCAGAGATACACAACTGGCCACGAGGACTGCGACAGGCCGGCTTGTTAGGGCTAATTAACATGCCGCATTTTGGGCGCCTAGTGGAAGTTGGTTCTTGTGTAAAACAGTTCTTGTCATGCTTCCACGGGGGTTCATTGTGGTTGGGAAAAGAGGTCCTGGTCATTGTTGATTTGATCTCTTTCATTACCAGGTTACCTAAGAATGGTGTTGATCCGGCGCAGTTTATTCAAGGAAAAGCAAATAAGAAGAAGCGGGCGCATCGGTTAGCACAAAAGTATGAATTGGAATCGGATGGGTGTGGGTATCGCACTAGTAACTGCAATAATCAGGCGGTACTCACGGGCATTAAGATCCTGTCCTGTAAAGTTATTAGGGGAGGTCTCCCTAACCAATGTAATTCAGGAATAGTTGCTTGCGTAGAGCAATGTGCGGAAGGAGTCTAGATGAATTGGTCCCTATATCTCTTGAATCAACTCATGGAGGATGTCGCAGACATCCAAGTGGGTAGAGGCACTTTCTCATATAGTTGGTTGTTGCTGCTGATCTCTCTAGTTGCATGGAAAGAGCCCGACACCTACTAGGGTATGGACTGTTCGGCTAGTGGAACGACGAGGGGCACGTTATCAGAATCTATGGTATGTACGAGAGCCTGAGCGCATCCGGGAGTGCCAATTACAGTTTTGGCTATATTTGGAAATGCTTTGTGACACCGTGACACAGGTCCCATGAATATCCGAAGATACTGTGGCATGATTCACACCTATCATGGAATTTGCAATACGACCAAGTGTCATACATATACAAGCTCGTCGTGATGTTAATCAACAATGGTTGCAGACGAGGTATAAAGTGACAATGATAGATTTGGAGGCTATAATGAATGAGTGGCCAGAGGCTTGGTGACAGCCCATGAGTTCAGTAGAAATTGATGTTGGAGGACCGCCAATAGGTCTTGTGGATCGAGTATCCGATTGGTCCTGCGGATCGAGTACCAGCACAGGATCAACAGAGTCATCATAGTTCTGATCGCGAGTCAATCAAAACACCAACTGCGGATGATAGCAACCGTTCCCTTGAGTAAAACCAGTCAAAACGACACCCCGAACATGTGACGATCAGTGGGATGGTTAATTATAGCCCTTAACCATGCCGCCAAATTGGCTTCCAACAAGATGTCCATCAAAGCGGAGGAGGGATTCTCTGCACTTGCTGCTCGTATGGATTCTTTTTGTAATGCAGTGTTACAAAAGGAACCCAGTAATGTACCCATGCAAGAAACGGTCACAATCCGCACCACGCCCCGGGTTCAGAATATCAACATTCCCCCTACTGCAGTTGTGACCAACAATGAGGATTTGCAAAATGTGCTTCAGTCGATTTCCTAGGTGACTGTCAATGTTAATGAACTGCCGGTAATGGCACTGACGACCATGCAGAAGGTTGCCTCCCAAGAAATGGTGGATAGAATGCATGAAATCAGTAAGAGATTTCAACACTTGCACGCAAGTGAGGCAGCCGCAAATGCTGTTATTGACAAGCTTACAAGCTGGGCAGCTACAGCGAGGAAAGCAGTGGATGACCTTGTTGGAGAGAACTTCCGCAGCATTTAGGAAGCTGCTAATTTTGGGAAGGATAACTAATTTTGGAGAGAAAGTACCAATTTTGGCGGTAAGACAAAGATATTGCCGTAGCGCAAATTCCGGCGGGAATCACGGCGATAGGTACAGAAAAGTCAAGCATGTGGTACAAAGAAGAGGCCGAAGGGAGAGCTCAACCACCGCAATAAAGGCGCCGGAGATGAAGAGAGGGTTCAACTACCCTCATTAAAGAAGAAGGACTACAGTCAGCGTTGCTTGAACCAAGAAGAAGCGACGGGCCGATGCATTAAAGACTAAGGACTGCAGGAAGCGGCGACGAGACAGAAGGCGGCCATGGAAGTACAGCCAGTTGACTGTAAGTGGTTAGGGTTGAGTCACTGTTGGGATAAGGCCCACAGTTTTGTAACTGCGATGAGACCTTCGGGCCATCTATATATAGTAGTCTTTTTATATGATAAGGGGTTGGCCACATAGTGATAGAGACATCAGGTAGAGGCTAGCCAAGTCTGTTGTTGTTGCAGAGTCTGGACATCCCTGAGAGAACATAGGGCTGACCTGTTGAGAGATAGTGCGATCCGCAGGGATTGTGAGAGAAAGGGAGTGCATTGTAAAAGGCAGGAAGAGGAAGAGGTCTATAGAGAAGGGCTCCCACTAAGGTGGAGTTTCCCAGAAGACCCTTATTGTAAAGAGTGGAACGGACTGTGTTTATTCTTCAGAGTTGTAAACAAGAACCGCAGTTCCCCTGGGCACAGTTCTCGCCCTGGGAATAACAGCGTGCTTATCTAAGTCGCACTATTGTATTTGTGTAGCTACTGCTCTCATTCACTTGTCTGTGTTATATATGAATGCTTCAGTCTGTTATAAGTAATGTACATGGTCGTCAGTTTAACTTCTGAATGATGTATAATAATCGTGATAATCATAGCTACCCGCATAGCAACTAGATAATTGTTAACAGAGGATAATGTGCGAGTATGAACTGAATGTAAGTCATGAATGGTCTACTTAGACACTGCTCAAAGTAATATTCTACTTAGTTACGTTGTTGCGAGATATCAAGGGTCAAGTTCATTAGCGAGGGTTAGGCTTGGAGACTGAATGTTGTTGCTAACTGCAGTTCCAGGATAAGGATAGCGGAGACCACCTATTAATCCAGGAAGCGGTCAAAGTTCACTTACCGCAGGAACTAGAAGGGGAAGATATCGCGCCTACGATATCTTAGGTATCGCTAGACGGTTTCACTTAGGGGAAGACTTATCGCATTCCCTGCGTAATGCGATAAGACGGAGGCGTAGCCGGAGTAATGGAATGAGATAGTCAGCTCCAGAGGAAGGGGTTAAGGTGGGTCTAAGCACCCTGGATGCCTCGGAACTTGGCTGCGGACACTTGAGTCTTCTGCCTCCCATTAGAATCACTTCAGGTGATACTTCAGGTTGCTTCTGCGACCTGTTGCCGAAAGGGCCAGTGAGCTAAGGGTTTTGTTGGTCTAAAAGATTACCGCCAGCCCGGGTCTGCTAGAAGAGAAAAAGAAAGATCAACAAATGGTTCCGTTGCCGGTTTGAACACATTGAGCTGATGTTCTGTTGGCATCCTACCAAGCAAGAACTTAACCAGTGGGTTGAGTCAAAAGAAAGAGAGTTTTCTGCAAAAGAAAACAAGAATCCTAGACTGAGCACTGAGGCTTGGCTACAGAAGCACATTTTTACAGATCTCCATGAGATATTCTTCGTAACTTATGCTATTGAGTTATATGGTTGGTTATCAAAGCTTGCTGACAACAGTGGTGTCAAGAAGAATCGAGAAGTTGTCTGGACAGCAGAGCTGATTCAGACCTTGAAAGGTGTCGATAACCCCATCTCACGCGCAGTAGACTTCTGGCTTGCGAGTCTGCTGGAAGGCTTCATCACAGAGTTCGCGGTTGATCAGAGAAAGAGTTTCAGCGCAGCAGAACGGTACTTCTTCACGGGTTATCGCGGTAAGTACCTAAATTCTCTAAGTCTGTCCATTAAGCAATTACTATATGAAAAAGGAGTACTGGATATACTCTCAGATGAATAGTAGCATGATATTGTAATGTCAGTAGACTCTGAAAGTGATTACGAGTATCTTGGACATACACGTAGTGGTAAAAGATATAGAGTCAACGATTCATCTTCTTCTGAAGAAGACAGCTCAGATCACCCGAGACAGCAGAGTCAGAACCCTAGGACTCCTCAAAAGCCAGTCGGAACTCAGAATAATCCCGCAGGAACCCCGTCCAGTAGCTCTTATACAGCGAATACCGCCGCTACACCCTCCACATCTACACAGCCGAGTGGTAGTCATACAGCAAACCAGAACCCACCATCTAGAAACAGAATGGGAGATGATATGAAGCTACCAACATTCAAAGGTACAGGGTCGGAGGACCCTGAGCAACACTGGTTCTTATGCGAAGCCATATGGACCATTAAGCAAATACAAGATGATAATGTCAAGCTTGTCCAACTGGCCACCACATTTAGAGAAAGAGCATTAACTTGGTATATGAAGTATACCACTGGCCATAACAGAACGCTTGCACAGGTTAGAACTGCTATGATTAAAGAGTTTAAAAAACCTAAATCCGAGTCACAATGCATAGCAGAACTTAAAGATATTAAACAATTGCCTACGGAGACGGTTTGGGATTTTGACCAGAGATTCAAGACCCTCATTGATCAGGTAAGCTTTGAGCTTGCGCCTCAACAGCATAAAGAATGGTTTATCGCAGCAATATTACCACACATCAGACTTCCGCTAATGCAACATAAATTAAATACACAAGATGAAGCATTAGAAATGGCAATGAAACTAGAGGCTTCACCTCTAGCAGAAACTAGCACCGGTATCACTAATCTGCAAAATCAGCTAGCTAACCTCACCTTACAGCTGCATGAAATTAAGAAAGGAAAGGAGGTTGCGCAGGAAATTTGGTGTACTAAGTGTAAAGCGCAGGGACACAGTAAGGATAACTGCCCTGTCTTTGCTGACTATATCGCCAGTGGAGCTCCTAACCCGTTGATGCAGAACCAGGGGCCATGGTGCGAGATTTGTAGAACCAGAGGACACAGTCCTCAGGAATGCCCTCTCCTTTAGAAATATGTGCAGACACCAAAGAACCTATATTGCAACTTCTGTAAATCTGTGGGACATGACGAAAACAATTGTAGAGCTTATGAGTTAATGATAGAAAGGAAGCACGACCTCTACAGAGTTCAGTCAGAAGCATCCGGACCAGCAGTACGTGCACAAACTGATCCGAATCAGGGAGGCCGTGGAGGAAATTTCAGAGGCCGAGGACGCAGAGGAGGCTATGAATCTGGCCGTGGCCGTGGAACTATCACCTGTTATAACTGTGGAGGCACAGGACATTACGCTAGGGACTGTCAGAACCCTACTACAACGTGCAAGTATTGTAAATCTTATGACCACACAATAGAGGAATGTCCCATACTGATAGCTAAGATCAAGGACGCCAAGCCAGCAACCAATCAGACTATCCAGTTTATCGCTGCTGCGCAGAACGAAACCGAACCACGGGTCAATATTGTAACTCGCAGTGGTCTCTCCACAAGCAACATATCGCAGGACGTGGAAAAAACGACAGGAACGCAGGGGGTGCGCAAAGCTCCAGGAAAACCTATCCCACTTGATCTACAGAAGAATAAGGAGGCATTTCAACAAACTAAGACTTCCTTTGCTGAACAGACACCGTCCAGATCACTATTAATACCATCTCAGGGTATACCATGGAAACCACCGCAGGATGTTAGTACTGCGCAGATACCACAGGCTAGCACATCTGGAAGATGCGACGAAGAGGAATTGACCGGGAGTGTACAGTCCTTCTTGCAGAGTTGTTTGAAACTTCTAAGAAATGGGAAAGCTGTAGAGGAACTTCAGAAAGTTATTGACCAATGTCAACAGAGCCCTTCTGTGAGCAATACACAGCGCACCATTCACCATATAATGGGCCATACAAGGACAGGAAGAGAGATGAGGCTCACAGCGCAGATCGGACTATTTGAAATGGATGAGGTTATCCTAGACTTAGGTTCAGAAGTAAATGTCTTGACTAAGCAGACATGGGAACAGATGGGAAGTCCAAAACTAAGCAGATCCCCTATCCATCTTAGACTAGCTAATCAGCAGAGAATATCACCGATGGGTCGCCTATCGCATGTCCCAGTGGACATCGACGGAGTTCACACATATGCCGATTTTGAGATCATAGAAATTATTGGTGACACCAAACCCTATCCAGCTCTATTAGGTATTGATTGGGCTTTTGATAACAAGGCTGTTATCAACTTAAAGAAAAGGCAGATGACATTTGAAGATGCTCAAGTCCGGGTTATCGCACCATTAGACCCTTTACAGGGTCCTCGCTACATTGAGCCAATCAAAGCAGAAGAGGAGGTGCATAACATGGAAAATTTGTACCAAATGACTTCTAATCAGACAGATTACATTGATCCTACAACTGATGGACATATCAGCTGGAGATGTGATAGCTCCTGCACATCAGATTCAGATGTTGGCTTAGAGAATTGGCAAAATAGACTCCACGAAGTCTCTATTCGCAGATGCGCATTCATGACTAAATCACTGCGATGGATTGGGACAGAAAACAGGTATATTCCAACTTTTGATGGATTAGCAGACGTCAATGATTTTTTGCAGCAGTTTGAACAAGAGGTTCCTCAAGAGCAGAGGATGGAGGTTTTTGACCTTGCAGTTCGAGCCACACCTGCAAGATGGTGGTACACACACAAGGAACATATCGCATCATGGTATGATTGTAAGAGATTGATGCGCATTAGATTCTCTAAAGAAAGAGACTGTACACAGCGGAAATACACAGGGGAGAGTGATCCCAGAGCACACATTATGAACTGTGAACAGAGTTGGCTAGAAATTCCAGCAGAAGAATGGGTTCATTTGTTTATCCATACACTGGATACAGTTCCACGGAATTGGTATACAGAAGCAGAGCTAAGAAAAGGAACTATCTCATGGCCTATTATGATTGAAAACTTTTTGGTCACGTTCAGTTTCGAATCTGAGCATCCAAGCATTGATCGGGCCTTGAAGATCATAAAGACTAAAATATTTGAGGATTGCCCATTACCAGCGGATTCGCAACCCGAGTGGGCTATTCAGATGGAACATGCACTGGAATGTTACAACTGCGCACAAGACTCAAGCGATGAGGATGAAGATCCTCGCAGTATCAATATCGCAGAAACAGAAGGTACACGTGAAGTTGAAGGCCCGCACTTAGAAATCCCAGCTGTAACAGAACCAATCAAGATTAGAAAGAGCAATATTGGCACAGAAACAGACCCTAAGTTTTCCTCTATTGGAGATTATTGGGATGATGAGACAATTGGCCAAATCACAGACCTATTACACGAGTATCAGGACCTATTTCCTACCAACTTTACAGAAATGAAGGGAATAGTGGGTGACCTCGGAGTCATGAGAATACCGCTTAAGGAGGACGCTAAGCCGGTTAAGCAACGCCCATACAGGTTGAACCCGCGGTATAAAGCAAAAGTAAAAGATGAAATAGATAAGATGCTAGCAGCAGGCATCATTGAACCTGTTGAAGAAAGTGAGTGGGTTAGTCCCATGGTAGTACAAGAAAAGAAAACAAAAGGAGACATCAGGATCTGTGTCGACTTGCGCAAACTGAATGATGCATCACTGCATGACCCATTTCCGACACCATTCACTGATGAAGTCTTAGACAATGTTGGAGGACAAGAAATCTATTCATTTACTGATGGCTTTTCAGGCTATCACCAGATAAGAATCCATCCAGACGACAGGCACAAGACCACATTTGCGACAGAATGGGGCTCCTTTCAGTATACGGTAATGCCCTTTGGTCTTAAGAATGCCCCAGCAATTTTTTCTAGAGTAGTTGTTGCTGTCTTTAAGGAATACATCCATCAATTTCTAGAAGTTTATTTTGATGATTGGACTGCATTTGGACTAGTCAAGAAGCACATAGGAAACCTGCGATTAATGTTTGAAAAATGTAGACAGCACCAGATTTCCCTTAACTTAAAAAAATGTATATTTTGTGCGCCTTTTGGTACGTTGTTGGGTCACATTGTGTGCAGACAAGGCTTGATGGTAGATCCTACGAAGATCGCCATCATTGTCAATTTACCAGCACCTAACTCAGTAAAGCAGCTGAGAACTACACTTGGTCATACCGGGTATTATAGAAAGTTTATCAAAGGTTATGCCAAGATTACCGCACCAATGGAGAAACTATTGAAGAAGGATATCAAATTTCAGTGGAATGAGGAATGTCAGAAGAGTCTTGACGCCCTAAAAGAAAAAATGGTTACAGCACCTATTCTGGTATTTCCAGATTGGAACAAGCCTTTTCATGTTCACGTGGATGCATCTGGCATCGCACTGGGCATTATCCTCACACAACCAGGCGAAGGGGGTATTGACCACCCTATCGCATATTCGAGCAGGAGACTATCGACAGCTGAGAAGAATTACACCACCACAGAGAGAGAAGGGTTAGAAATGGTGTATGCTTTACAGAAATTTCGGCACTATCTGTTGGGTGCCCCATTCAAGATGTTCACCGACCATTCTGCATTAAAGTACTTGGTCAATAAGCCAGTGTTAGGGGGAAGAATATGCAGATGGCTATTGTTGTTCCAGGAATATGATTTCGAAATCATTGTTAAGCCAGGAAGACTAAATGCAGGACCTGATCACCTGTCAAGGCTAGACTCAGGTGAAGAACCAAGTAATTTAGAGGACAACTTGCCTGATGCACAATTGTTCTCCATTCAGGTCGCAGATGAATATTATGGAGACATAATTCAATTCCTTACTACAGGGTGGGCACCACCTGAGTTTACCAAGCAACAAAAGAAACAATTAGTGGTGAAAGCAGCAGACTTCACCCTGATTGCAGGACACCTCTATAAGTTAGGACCAGATGAAATCTTGCGCAGATGCGTTATGCCCCACGAGAAACAGACCATTCTTAAGGAAGCACATTCGGGCATCGCAGGAGGCCATTTCGCAGGGAAGCCTACCGCTCAGAAGATCCTAGCAGCCGGACTATGGTGGCCTACATTACATAAAGACAGTAAAGAGTTTTGCAGATCATGCGATATCTGCCAAAGGACAGGAAAGCCCTCCAGAAGAGATGAAATGCTGTTGCGACCACAGATAACGCTACGCGCATTCGATAAGTGGGCCATAGACTTCGTGGGTCCTATTAACCCCCCAGGAAAACGAACTGGTGCGAGATATATTATTACAGCAACAGAATACCTCACCAGGTGGGCTGAGGCAAAAGCAGTCAGGAATTGTGATGCTGCTACAGCAGCACAATTTCTTTTTGAAAACATCATCACTAGATTTGGATGCCCAGTGACTTTGATGAGTGATCAAGGCACACATTTTTTGAATAGCACCATAGAAGCCTTGACAGAGGAATTTGAAATACAGCACCATAAGAGTGCACCTTACCACCCTCAAGCTAATGGTACGGTGGAGGCTTTCAATAAGATATTAGAACATGCTCTTACAAAGATTTGTAACAGTCAAAGGGATGACTGGGACCTCAGAGTTAATGCTGTATTATGGGCTTACAGGACCACGTGTAAGAAACTAACAGGGCACACACCTTTCAGCCTGGTATATGGACAAGAGGCTGTTATGCCTATGGAATACATCTTACCCAGTCTAAGGATTGCTCAGCTTACAGAGATGGCTGATTCTGATACTTTAGGGGAGAGATTGGCACAGCTGCTCAATCTGGAGGAAGACAGATTTATCGCAGGATTCCATCAAAAAGTGCAGAAAGCATGAGAAAAAGCTTGGCATGATAGGCATATCAAGAACAAAACCTTTCAGCTTGGAGACTTGGTACTCCTTTATGACAGTAAGTTTATAAAGTTCCCTGGAAAATTCAAAACTCATTGGTTAGGACCATATCAAATCCAGCAAATAACAGATGGAGGTGCTATACAGCTTCGTACTATGAGTGGGGAGTTTCTTCCTACCCTGATCAATGGCAGTCGGCTTAAGCTGTATCGCGAAGGCCATGCCACCTCCTAGCCCTAGCCCAGAAAGGAAGCAAATGGTGCAGATGTTCAGTGTAGTTGAAATGAAGCATCGCACCCTAAGGAGTCTACACCGGGAAAAACTTTAGGTAAGAATTCGCAGCCAGTTTTCCTGGTGGTTGCGATAATTTTGATAAGAGGCGAGTTTTTGGCACTTTTCATTTCCAGACGATGCGATATCTTATCGCAGAGGACAGAAAATAGATTGAGGCGACACTAGATTTTGAATTGATCAGAGGGCTAGTCACTTCGCCATCTGACAAGCATTAACTGCACGGCTGACAAGTATCTGTTGTACTAAGATTTGGCAGCAGTACGACGATTCTTCTAGATTTGGAAAATCCGATGCGACATCACTCCGGCGCACAGTTTCCCAGCGAAAATTCAAACGGCGTTTGCAATAAATAGGCGCGGGGTGCTGTCTTGTCTATGCATTAAATGCCGCCAGCGGGTCCAGTCACTGGTCCGTTGCCATTTGAAATTCCGCCTTATGATAAATACACGTTCTATTCAAAGCACGGGGCTACTTGGTCATTTTCACCAAAAGAGTTGAGCGCAGTTGAGCTGAGCCAAGCGTATTCTTAGCAGAGTCCTGAGCAGGGAAACTAGAAACAGTTGCAGAATCTGATTTGCATTAAGATTAGCAATCATAGGAAGTCCAGAGTACCACAGGGGAAGGTCCCTCGCGCCAGACGAGCCTCTCGAAGACGTGTTGCAGAGATTCCAAAGGGGTGGAATCGAGTGCGCTATGACTTCGGTTGTGGCGAAGAAAGGGAAGAAAATTGCTGCTGGTTCTCCGTCTACACGCCAGTCACCGAGAACCTTAGCTAATATGGAGCGTAGCGAGACCCCGAGTAGCACAGAGTCAGAAGAACCGGAGCAGGAACTTCCGGAAGAAGTTACAGTCACTACCATATACTTCCCACCAAGAATAGAAAATGCGCCAGCGATTGTCCTTCCAAGAGACTTTAAATATGAACTCATACTCCCACCGCTGGATAACCGAGTGAAGGAAGAAGGTAACTTGTGGGGGAATATGCATGCTGTTAAGTTTACTGATTATAATCTGAGAGATTATAACCTGTACCCACAATTCCGCCGCGATCGTTATATGACGATTCAGAGGAACCCAAGGACACAGCACGATGAGTTCGTCCCCATGGACCATGTAAGCCATTTAGTACCGTCGGGACTGCTCAATCTCCTGGAGATCCCACACTTTGGACGGGGCCCGGAGGTCAATGCTGTGGTGCGGACGCTACTTTCATGTGTGCATGGTGGTTACTTATGGTTGGGTAACCGAATAGATGTTAATGTTGACCTCATTCACCGCATTACCGGTCTGTCGAAGACTGGTTTCGACCCACAGATAAATATTGATGGCGCCACAAAGGATACCAGGCTCTCAACCAAGCAGGTTGCGGAGTATAAGCTGCAAAGAGGAGGTCGCGCCTACGATGTCAATTCAATACAGGATGACGCCTTGCGGTTTACTGTTAGTCTGTTGGCCGGAAAACTCCTCCTCAAGGTGAGGCCGAAGGAGGTCACAGGCTCAGTTATCTGCCTCGCGATTGAAGTCATAAAAGGTAAACCTTACAACTGGAGCTTATTTTTGTTAAATAGTTTCTTTCAAGACTGTGCGCAGGCGCAGCAGGATCCACTTCACAGCTTCCACTTCTCGTGGCTGCTGATCCTTATGGCTTTCATTGGATGGAAAGAGCCGCCCAATTCGCAGTTTCCACAACTGGCACCAGGGGCATGCAGAGGCTCGAGGTACTCAAATCTTTGGGCGAGTAGTCACCCAGAGAAGCACAAGAATAACGCAATGGTATTCCATGATTATTATACGCTATTGCTTGAATCCGTCGCAACGATTCCGCGTGTCGACTCGCCGGTCGTTGATCTTTATCAGTCCAAGCTGGAATTTAAAGTCGACAGGGATAAAACCTACATCAGGCCCAAAGGATTCAGAAAACATAAGGAATGGGCCCCCGGCCCATATCGCATGGAAATCCAGCAGGTCGAAGATACCATTAAGAACTGTTTCGATGAGGACATGAAACAAATGTATGATGATCTATCCTCTGGCCTAGTTCCAGTTGATCCCCCAGCTGAGGATCCAGAAGATGTTGTGGAGGTAGATCCTAAAGACAAAGAGAAAGAACCAATAGGTTCTAAGAGAAAGGCTATTGAAGGCCCTTCTCCGGTGCGAGCAAAGAAGAAGAGAACAAAGGCGGTTACTTCCGACGAACCGCAGGCACCAATCATGACAGAGGAGGAGTATGATCTCATCGCCAGCCGAATACAGGAGAAGATGCGGGATAAATTCGCTGCGATTCAGTCATCGCAGGATCGTATGCGCATCAGCCTTGACAACAAATTGCGAGAATTGAAGGCAATCACTGAGAAGACTGCTTCCATGCAGATTCAGCCAGCTCCAACTACAGTCGCAGAAAGTTCGCAGCCCCCTTCACAGAGCAGAGAAGAAAGCATTGCAAGGGACCGCACGAACATTGTTCGTATACCGCCGGGAAGTATTAAGTTCCCT
Source organism: Larix kaempferi (assembly GCA_027924585.1). Lineage (NCBI taxonomy): Eukaryota > Viridiplantae > Streptophyta > Pinopsida > Pinales > Pinaceae > Larix > Larix kaempferi. The sequence continues at coordinate 15,180,318 of BSBM01000761.1, forward strand.
GTACCTATGGAAGTGCAGATGGTTCATCCTCTTGAGGTGAACCTACCAGAAGTACCTGTGGATCAGTTGTACGAAATTTTCCAGCAGATAGGCACGGAGCTGAGGCACAGAGAACAAGTCACATATGAGCAAAATGTTTTGCTGTCTAACGACAATGTGCAGCTCATTGCACAGCATGAGGCAGAGAGTGCCCAGTTGACGCAATATGTTCAGCGAGAGCAGGATGTCTCTCTTGTTTTAAAGAATATCGCAGCAGAACTTCCGCAGTGCGATATCAGGCCTGAGTTAGAAATAACTCAAAAGATCAGAAAAATAGCGGAAAGAGCAAAGGCTCTAGATGAAGAGAAGAAAAAGATGGAGGAAGAATACGAAGCAAGGATTGCTGCACTTGAAGCAAATAAGCCACCTACTCCAGAGGAAATCCAAGAAGCACGAGTGCAAGCTTTCAGAGTTGTACAGACACAGATGCACTGTCGGGTGGAAGCAGCAGAGGCCATCCTGGAAGATGCATCAAAAACATGGCTGGAGCTAGAGGAGCTCCCACAGAAAGCCGAGCTCGATCAGCACATTAAGCACTGTGAAGATGCGATATCGAGAGCTGAAGAAGAGTACAAGGGCTTGAGTGCTCTTGCGAAGATAAGAAAGAAAGGAGAAATCACACAAATTCAGCAGCAGGTGCAGAAATACAGAGAACAACAGATCAACCTGGCTAACGAAGTTAGCCCGCATGAAAGCAAAGTCACACATCTGGTTGACGAACTGGAGCAAAAGGTGAAAAGATTCACCTCAAGTAAAGGAGTCATTGAGGGCACAGAGGACTCCTTGGTAACCGCTGAGCTGCTCAGCGCAGCGCAGGAAGAAGTAACACACATGGATGAAAGTATTAAAGCGCTTAAGGCACAATTCGCAGCAATCTCACGAGCAGCAAAGGATAAGCTTAGGCAGATGAATCAGGCTGTTGTTGCGAGTGGCTCGGGGACGAGCCACAAGTAAGTGTTAGGGGAGTTGTTGGAGAGAACTTCCGCAGCATTTAGGAAGCTGCTAATTTTGGGAAGGATAACTAATTTTGGAGAGAAAGTACCAATTTTGGCGGTAAGACAAAGATATCTCCGTAGCGCAAATTCCGGCGGGAATCACGGCGATAGGTACAGAAAAGTCAAGCATGTGGTACAAAGAAGAGGCCGAAGGGAGAGCTCAACCACCGCAATAAAGGCGCCGGAGATGAAGAGAGGGTTCAGCTACCCTCATTAAAGAAGAAGGACTACAGTCAGCGTTGCTTGAACCAAGAAGAAGCGACGGGCCGATGCATTAAAGACTAAGGACTGCAGGAAGCGGCGACGAGACAGAAGGCGGCCATGGAAGTACAGCCAGTTGACTATAAGTGGTTAGGGTTGAGTCACTGTTGGGATAAGGCCCACAGTTTTGTAACTGCGATGAGACCTTCGGGCCATCTATATATAGTAGTCTTTTTATATGATAAGGGGTTGGCCACATAGTGATAGAGACATCAGGTAGAGGCTAGCCAAGTCTGTTGTTGTTGCAGAGTCTGGACATCCCTGAGAGAACATAGGGCTGACCTGTTGAGAGATAGTGCGATCCGCAGGGATTGTGAGAGAAAGGGAGTGCATTGTAAAAGGCAGGAAGAGGAAGAGGTCTATAGAGAAGGGCTCCCACTAAGGTGGAGTTTCCCAGAAGACCCTTATTGTAAAGAGTGGAACGGACTGTGTTTATTCTTCAGAGTTGTAAACAAGAACCGCATTTCCCCTAGGCACAGTTCTCGCCCTGGGAATAACAGCGTGCTTATCTAAGTCGCACTATTGTATTTGTGTAGCTACTGCTCTCATTCACTTGTCTGTGTTATATATGAATGCTTCAGTCTGTTATAAGTAATGTACATGGTCGTCAGTTTAACTTCTGAATGATGTATAATAATCGTGATAATCATAGCTACCCGCATAGCAACTAGATAATTGTTAACAGAGGATAATGTGCGAGTATGAACTGAATGTAAGTCATGAATGGTCTACTTAGACACTGCTCAAAGTAATATTCTACTTAGTTACGTTGTTGCGAGATATCAAGGGTCAAGTTCATTAGCGAGGGTTAGGCTTGGAGACTGAATGTTGTTGCTAACTGCAGTTCCAGGATAAGGATAGCGGAGACCACCTATTAATCCAGGAAGCGGTCAAAGTTCACTTACCGCAGGAACTAGAAGGGGAAGATATCGCGCCTACGATATCTTAGGTATCGCTAGACGGTTTCACTTAGGGGAAGACTTATCGCATTCCCTGCGTAATGCGATAAGACGGAGGCGTAGCCGGAGTAATGGAATGAGATAGTCAGCTCCAGAGGAAGGGGTTAAGGTGGGTCTAAGCACCCTGGATGCCTCGGAACTTGGGTGAGGAAACTTGAGTCTTGTGCCTCCCATTAGAATCACTTCGGGTGAGACTTCAGGTTGCTTCTGCGACCTGTTGCCGAAAGGGCCAGTGAGCTAAGGGTTCTGTTGGTCTAAAAGATTACCGCCAGCCCGGGTCTGCTAGAAGAGAAAAAGAAAGATCAACAGACCTTGAAGATAACCTTAAGAAGGAGTGGGCCGAGAAGGGTCACTCCATTGAAGCACTTAAAAAGGAACAAGATTTCCTTATTGCAGAAAAGGCTCGCATGTGGGACGACAGTGTTCGGGTTGACCGGGTGATCACAGAGGCTTATCAATATGTCCCAAATCCCACTGAAGAGGTAGACGTGCTCCATCGAGTGCAGCGGCTAGGGGCTGCTATTGTTCAGTTGCGACTGGAGAACAATCTATTGAAGGCTTAGTTGAAACCATGTACACCTCAGGCCGAGGTGGATAAGCGAAGAAGGGCACTTGAGGAAATTGTCACCCAGATGGAGGAGCTGGAAACACAGGAAACCAGGCTCACTACCGAAATGATACAATTTTGGGGTTGCATCGTTCACGATGAGCAAGTTGACTAGCTCACTAAAATCTGGCAGGAAGTAGAGGGACAGGTGGCCACATTAAAGGCTGCGATGAGAACCCTACCACCAATGGAGCAAGTTGCTACATCGCCTGAGCTGAAGGACTTGCAACAACAGGTTGCCAAGGCAGATGAGCACCAAAAGATACGTGCGGCCTAGTTGGAAGAATTCTAGGACACTGGTGGGAAACTGATGTTGCAGGCCAGTGAAGCACTACAAGCAGTGCAGAAGTATCGACAATAGGTCATGGACAAGCTTGCTGATCACCCATCAGCCGATGATGTGATCAACAGTCAGGCAGCAGCTAAGGATGCTCAGGAGCTAGTGCGGAATGTCAAACAGCCATATGCAGACTTCAAGGAAATCACTGCGATGTACACTATGTCTAGCAGTTGACGTGGCTCGAGGGTGAGCCATAAGATTGTGTTGGGGGCCTGTTGTCAGGTGGTTTGATGGGAAAATGTCACAGTACTGTCGATGCTGCGACACACCGAAAAAGGGCACGAAAGGAGTATCTTGTATTAAAGAATACCGCAGTTGGCGGGTTTTGGGTCACTTGGACCACATATTATGTAATAATGAGTCAGTTGTACCGCAGTATGTGGGTTTTTGGGGTCATTTGGACCAAGTTAGTTAGATATGGGGTCAATTGTCCATAGTGTCAGTTAGGAAGTCAGTTGTAAGTGGACAAATATTGTAAGGGCAGAAGCCCATAAATACATGAGAGTTGTAAGTGTTAGATATGGAGGAAGATAGAGGGAGAATACCAATTGTGTGCGAGATCTGTGTTTTGATTCTGGTATATGATCGCGACAGTAATATAATGATGTTTTGGTACGAACTTTGTGTAATGTTGCAATGTATGAATGTTGTTTGATGCAATGTTTGCTTACTGTTTCCATGATGATAACTGCTGTGATTAAGTAATATGTTCTATGTAGAATGTGATGATAAATGCTGCAATGAAGTAATATGGTATAACTCCTTGCCGAATGTTTAAAGTTTCTGTTTAAGTACCACAATAGAGTTAGTCTGTGCAAACACAGCTCTCCTCCTCCCTCGGTGAAAACATGGTTATGTTTGCTCTTCCTGAACTCCTCGGGTCAGACCTCATCCACTCTGTGAGTGTTGCTGGGTGGGCTCAAACCTGCCCGGGCCGGCGCCTAGGGAGACTGCGGTATGTGTCGACATTGAGGCGAACCCCTGTCGACTGAGGTCACGTTGGATAACACAAGGTTTGAAGTTTCACCCAAACTTCATTTGGTGTTTTCAGACCATACAAATAGAATATAAGATCCTTTGATGTGCTCAGGCATAGGAGACCATAATACTCATCTCTCTTATTGTTGTTGCTTGGTTTTTCACCCAAGCATGTGCTAATGAGCACCTACTAACTTGTAGTAGCAGTGTCTCAATGGAAATAAATAAAAACTAAAGTAAAAAAGCAGAATTAATCTAAGATATGAGAAAGTAAAAATTTAATCTAGCATGTTCATGTAAAAACTTGAAAGTAAATGGTAAAGAACTCAGATCTATATGTAAAACAAATTCTTTATTTCTTAAAAAATAGCTTTACAATAATCATGTCACCTCAAGTGTTGAGGATGGTTGAGTTTGAGTAGCTGCAAGGTTGAAGTGCTCCAATGTTCCAATGGTCTCTTCTTCTCCAATGCTCTAATGGGGATCTTCAAACTCAAAAGTGAGGCTAAAGCTCTCAAGAGTTAATATGGCAGCATAAAGATAGGACGAATATGGATGAATAGTGAAGAGCCCCTATCATGTTTTTATAGTTTTTTGGTGATGGTGAATACCATTATGGTTTAAGGAAACAAATGGTATTGGCCAAAATGATTTAGGTTTCTTTTTCCTCTTTTTCCCTCTTTTTTCTTTTTTTGAATATATTTTATATTTTATTCCCTTTTAATTGATTTTTGGGAATTTTGGACTCTTTTTGAGGGTTTTTTGTATTTTTTGAGGAAAACTATATATTTTGAGGGGAAAAAGATGGATTTTGGTCTTTTTGGGGACCTTTTGAAGGTTTTAGAGTCTCAAATGGTGGAAAAAGTGGACAAATGGGTCATGGAAATAGGGAAATAAGCTAGTGGGAACTTTTTGGGTGTTAACAGATTGCCCCCTGATGTGTGAGGGAAGGAGCTCATCGTATGGCCGATAGACATCATATTTTTTTTTTTTTCCTAGGGTCTGGAGGAGAGAAGAGACCAATTGGAGACTGGAACACCAAGCCCATGCAAACTACACAAACGAAAAATACATGTCCTCAAATTGTATGAGGAATAATATTTGATAATTGACGAGGCGGGCATACCCATGCTCGTATCAAGACATATTAATAACAGTGAGGCCCTAAAAAGGGGGACCTGAATAATATATATAGACCTGTTGTGTACATCATAATGGTCCAGAGGGGACACAATGGTGGGATACACTCATGGTCATACCATCACTAATCTGAAGCAATGATGCATTGAAAAAGGGCAACAACCGTTTTGAATAAGGTTTCAGAAGGGTTGATGAACTGTTGAATCTGAAGGTATTCAATAACTGTAGGGACTCAATAACTGTGCGTCAATTTTTGAAGAGTATATGGAACTGTATACTCAAGGGAGTATAAAACTAGCGTACTTCTTAATACTGTCACCATGCACAACCCGGATATCCATAGGAATATGTCACTAGTTGTTTCCTCAAGTAGACTCACACTTGTGCTAGAGCCAAGTGACATCCGGGGTCTTCGACTAATAACCGAAACGACTGATACCCTGTGCGAATCTCAACGATGCAATCACGGTGTTGACGTCGAGCATGTGAGAAACAATCATTCGGAGAGACACTAAGGACTCCTTTCAAAATGATTCATAGGAACTCACCACTAATGGTGATGAGTCCAAGGAACATGGACCTCTAAGTCTATCCTCTCGAATAAATTGGTTGATGTCGACAGAGGGAGACCTGCAACTATCTAGGCAATGATGTTTCCTTAATAGGAGCTCTATCTATACAACCAAGAAGTGATAGTACTGATAGTGGTATTGACATATTGTGGGGATGGGGAGTAACTGGTGTTTTAGAGTGGGGTGGACTCAAACTTCCTTTGTTCAGAGCATGATGACATGGTTGACCTGGCAGCATATAAAACTAAATTTAGGTATGTGGATCATAGCTTTAAGGGATCAAGGGTAAGTACTGCAGACTGGAGTGATTCTGGGGGACAAGCTGATGGATGCTATTGGGAGACTCTCAGGGTGACATATTGCAGAATAATCTGAACAAAGGCGACCATAATGGGGAAGCTGCCATGCGAGTAGACATGATCTGTTGTGGCGCCAACAGGCACCGTTGGGGTCTTCTTTGTGGTTATAATGAGCTCCAAGAAGGGATAAAAGTGTGCTAAAAAATGGTACTGTCCTATGGATTTGTGCAAGCCCAGGACTGTTCATGCTCGTGAGTGCTTTCATTTTTAAGGAGTCTGAAAACGATAAGAAGATTCTGAATTGGTGGAGGAGTACCGTCGTGTGGATTTATACGAGCCCAAGACGGTGATTGCTCATGGTTGCTTTCAATTTTAGAGGTTCTAAAAGTGGTAAGTAGACTCCATTGGTGGTATTTTTCATATGTTAGTCTCCAGGACCCCAAAAAGCACAAAATGATGCAAATGGAGAACTCTTCTAGCCAATGTGACTAGAGTATTCATTTTTCGTAATTAGTCTACTAGGTCTGGAAAAGGGGTAAACTTATACTAGGTAGATGCCCTTTAAAATACTTTTAGCAAGCATGAAAGGAAGCAAGATTGCTCGGCGATCTTTTCATTGTTTTAGGAGTCAGAAAAGAGCTTAACAGAAACTCCCTAAGTGCCATTTTCGTAAAAGAATTGCTTGGCCCAAAAAAGGGATAAAATTATACCGAAAAAAAAGGTATTGGTGAGAGAGATAAATGATCTCAAGCATCATCATGAGCGCGTAAAATTGAATCCGACGATATGAAAAATGTTTAAAACGGGTAATGACCGATATGGCACGCAAACCGAGGCAATGAGGGGCATGAAAAAAATGCCTTAAAAATATGGTGGTGAGAGTGAGAAATGATCTCAAGCATCATCACGAGCACGGAAAACTAAATCTGGAGATATAAAGAATGTCAAAAATGGACAAGGCCGATGTGGCATTCAAACCGAGGCGACGAGGGGCAGGGAAAAAGTGCCCTAAAAATATGGTGGTGAGAGCGAGAAATGATCTCAGGCATCATCACGAGCGCGGAAAATTGAATCCAGCGATATAAAGAATGTCAAAACCATACAATGACCGATGTGGCACGTAAACTGAGGCAACGAGGGGCATGGAAAAAATGCCCAAAAATGGGATTGGTGGAATTGGGAAACTGACTAGACTATCATGACGTACTCTCCGCGCTGAATCCAATGGTACCAATGATTTGGAAAACAGATGTCGTATGGCTTCGTAATGGCTGATTGAAAATTGGTCAAATGTCTATAAATAGTAAGTGGACCCATAGTGACATGTGTCATTTTCACGATTGAGTTTGATAGGAGATTTGATCTGGTCAAAGCACTTTCTTCATTTGTGGGAGAACAGACCGTCAAAATTTGATTCTGTGAGTTCCAGGTAATACTATTGGCCTTAGCCTTTAATTTTGTTTGCTTTCGGGGGGAAACAGGATCTCGGAGTGGTGTATATGCCACGTTGGCTTGCCAATGTAGAATATCGCGGCTTCTGAGCCTTTCGACACGATCTGAATTGCAGTTGTGGGCTTCCACAGGCACAATCTGTATCGTGGTTGTGGGCCAACACAGATGCGATGTGGATCACGGTTGTGGGCTTCCACAGCCGCTATCTGGATCATGGCTGTGGGCCACCATAGGCGCGATGTGGATCACGGCTGTGGTCTTTCACAGACGTGATTTGGATCACCGATGTGGGATTCCAAAGGCACTAACTGGATCGTGTTTATATGATTTTTTATGCCTATGTGATGTGTGTTTATGCATGTTTGGTTTCCTACATGGTTTGGTTGACATCCCAATCTAGGATGTTGTTAGCCATTTGGTCTGCTACACTATTGACGTTTATTGGGACATGTGTGAATGAAATGGATTCAAACTGTCGAATCATTTGTTCAGTGCACAAGAATTTTCTAAATAGACAGGGATTGTGTACCTGGTAATAGTTGTTGAACTGGGAAACAAGGAGCTAGGAGTCGAGGTAGACGTGGAGGTGACTTATGCCCATCTGGAGGGCAGCGGTCAAGAGATCGGTCATAGCATCATACTCAGCGTGGTTATTGGTAGTAGTGCCTATACACACTCCGTCGAGGTGGATCAACTCATGTGAGGGGGAATAGAGCAACCAAGCTACGGAGGTGAGATTTGGAGACCAACGGCTTGCACCGTTAGTGAAGCCAACCTAGTAAAGTGGAACAAGATCCATCTTTGTTCATGCAGGAAAAAATGAAAATGTAAGGTTTTGAAAGTTTACAGTGAAAAAATGAATTAAAAACTGTACAATATGGACTATGGTGTCCAGAATATTTTTATGGATAGAAGCGTTTAAGGTACAACCCGTTACGAGAGTTGCACATGGGGTTACCTTCTGATTCAGTCAAAACGTATGCCCCATGTCCAAGGAAAGTGTGTATGATGTATGGGCCTTTCCACATGGATTCGAATTTTCCTTTGCCCGTTTTTTCATGGGCTTGATCATAAATGAGTACAAGGTCTCCTTAACTAAATGCTCATGGGTGAACATGTTTATCATAAATGACTTTGGATTGGTTCTTTGCAGCTTTGATTGTTTGGAGAGCTGCATGGCGATCTTCATCGGCTTGCTCTAAAAGAAGTAGGCGTTGTTCAATTGGTGAAGTATCCGAGAGGAGTTCGATGGCAATGTGCAATGTCGGGATCTAACACTCAATTGGGAGGATAGATTCTACACCGTGAACCAAATGTAAAGGGGTGAAACCGGTGGCAGTTTTAGTGGACGTGCGGTAAGCCCACAGTGCGGGAAAAAGCATGTGATGCTAATTGGACTTATGTCAGTCAACGGTGCGCTGGAGGATAGTCTTCAAAATTTAGTTAATAGCTTCGACTTGGCCATTCCCTTGGGGGTAGTAGGTGGAAGAGAAATGATGTTCAAACTTAAGAAGGGTTGAAAATTCTCGCTAAACAGAGTCCTCAAAGTGATAACCATGGTCTGAGATGAGTTGCTTTGGTACTCCAAAACGAGCAATAACATGGTTGAGGAAAAAGCGGGCTCCAGTGTCGTCTTTGCAGTTGTAAGTAGGAATGTATTCTTCTCATTTAGTAAAGTAATCGACAGCCACAATGATGTATTTATGACTACCAACTCATGCTAGGTTACACTCCATGAATTCAATGGCCCATTTGCAAAAGGGACCAACGGTGATTACTCGATGGAGGGGCGCAGGGGGAGTACTTGCTTTGGGGGCAAAGAGCTATCAATTTTGGCAATGTTTGAATACTGTGATGCAATCAGTAAATAATGAGGGCCAAAAATAACCTACGTGGATTACCTTTTGGGCAGTGGCCATTCCAGAGAAATGGCCGCCGTAGGCACCGCTATGACAGTCATTAAGGACTTGTTCTGCTTCTTATCTAGAAAAGCAACGTCGTAGGATTGTGTCGACACCACGTTGATAGAGGACATCGCCTAATAGGAGATAACGGGGAGCATGGTGGTGGATGCGACGGCGTCCGTCATGGTCGATATTGGGTAGGAACTTCTGTGTACAGAGGTACACCAAAATGTCGCCGTACCATGGGTCATCTGACGAGATGATGAATAAATGGTCGTCAATTAGATCAGTATGGATAGCTGGTGATGACGATGAGGATGGTAGGTCCTTAATGAGCTGAGTGAGTGATAAGGCTTTGGTTCTCTTTGGGGTTTTAAAAGTCAAGTCATATTCTTGTAGGATAATCACCCATTTAGCTACGTGGCCTTGCAAAAGGTGGCATGTCAAGAGATAGACCATTGGGTTGGAATTTGTGACAACTGTGGTATGGATGAGGAGAATATAATGGCACAACGTTTTCACTGAAAAGACGACGGTGAGCGCCATTTTCTCTTCATGTGGGTAGCATAGTGGTGGGCTTGATAAGGTTTGACTTACATAGTAAATGCCATGCTCTTGATGAGCGGAGTCTTCTTTGACGAGTACTCCAGAAACGGCATAATCGGATGTCGAAACATAGAGGATGAATTCTATTGTTAAATGCGGAGGAGAAATCAAGGGGGCATTAGTGAGTGCTTTCTTCAGGTTTGTGAAAGATCCTTCCACTTAGTCATCCCATACAAAATGGGTATGAAGGTGTAGTAAATGAAGGAAACCATGAACTGTCGTGGCATAATCGGGGACAAAGTGAAGGAAGTTGGAACTCCCCTGAAGGCTTTGTAGCTATCTTAGTGTATGAGGTGATGCTAGGTCCATGATGGTTTGGACCTTTAATGGGTCTATAGTGATCCCTTTTTTTGAAATGATGAAACCCAACAGACGGCTTGCTGAACGGAAAAAACACACTTGAGTGGGGTCAAGCGGATTTGGTATTTGCAACAATGCAAGAAGACTTGTTGAAGGTCATCTAGATAAACCAATATGATGTTAATCAGGTCATGAAAACAAAAAGTCATGGCCCACTGGAATGTGGTTCCAGCGTGTTTGAGACCAAAAGGCATTACGCGATAGGAAAAAGTTCCCCATGGGGTGGTGAAAGCAGTTTTGTATTGATCTTCCTTATGGATATGGATTCGGTTATACCCAGAGAAACTGTCCATGAAAGATAGGACCTCGTGCCCTGCACATGCATCTATTAGTTGGTCAATAAATGGTGTTGGGAAGTTGTCTTTGGGACAAGCTAGATTGAGGTCATGGAAATCAATACAGACGCGAATGGTGCCCACTTTTTTATTGACTGGCACTGGGTTGGAAACCCAAGTGGTATAAGCAATAGGGTATATGAACCCTGTTGCTCAATGTTTCTCAATTTCAGCCTTAACGACTAGAAGCTTAGATGGGTGAATGGGACGTTGTTTCTTGCAGACAGGTGGTATGTTGGGCCAAGTGTCCATGTGATGTTGTACAATAGTAGGATTGAGATCAGGCATCTCAATGTAAGACCAGGCAAAGACATCGTGAAACTATTCGAAGAGTTTCTTATAGGCTTGAACTTCTTCTTCAGTGCATGATGTTCCTAATGAGATTAGTTCGGGTTTTCCGGGTGTGGTAGAGATGTCAATTTTTATGATTGGCGAAATATTGGACATATTGCCTTCTTTAAAGGAATCTCGAGCTGGGACAGGATCTTTGAACCAATCGACCGTAGTTGGTAAAAAATCTTTTGATTCGACGGACAGTTGGTTTGTTGTGGTGGAGGTAGATGCCTCAGGGATGAAGTATGACCGATGGTGCATATCATCCCGGGGGTAGTCAGGTGCGGTAAGTGTTTCTAGGATATCCTCGTCTCTACGGAAGTAATGTGCTATCAAATCAATTGGTTCAGGCTTGTAGGTGGATGAAATCATATAAATGGTATTGATTTTGTCTAAAGGGGAATATTTTGGGGGGTATATTTCCTCAATGAGAGGGGGGGATATCTCTAGGTCGACATTATTCAATTCGTATAGAGTTGCTCTATAATCTGGGAAGTCGAGGCAGTGATGTGAGTAATGGCCGTAAATGTCGCATATCGCACAAGGGTGGTTGGTATGCAGCGATTTATCGCAAAGCTGAGGGAGTAGTTCAAGTTTGACAACTGGGATGTTAGTGTCGTCATCCAACATTTGCATATGTTCTTAAAGTGTTGTTAATTGTGGACATTGATGGGTAGCCTGGCCTATATCGTCGCACAAAGAGCACTTAGGGGGAAAACGGTTTGTTGGGGGATTCTTTTACAACTTGGGAGTTGGTGGGGCGGTGCGAGTTGTGATTCCAGTGGTGTAGGTTTGTGGGCCTTTGCCCCCATTGTAGCGGAGTTGAGGGGGACCATTACTAGACGTTGATGCAGTGGTCCCAGTTGGAGGTGGTCGGTTTTGGATGTTCGCTACACCAGGTGGTGGACGGTTTGAAGTATTGATGGGTTGCACTAGTTGTAAAACAACATTCAGTGTCCGGGGACAGGTTGGGGCAAGTAAGTACCACATGGGTAGTCCTAACGTTAACCTTGGAAGATTTAGCGTAGCCATTACTGGCGAGCTGGTAAATCCTGAAGGAGGAAATAAGAATGGGATAGTGTGGATCGGTGTTTCTCTGATATGACTAGGCACTGCTGGTGGTTGTGGTAGTAATGGTGGTTGTTGAGTATGTGGCTCTGTGTTGTGTGAAAGTGTGCACAAATAAGATATTTCTGGTATCCGCAATGGGGGTGGGATAGATTGGAAGGTGGAGGTGTTGGGAATATCTGAATATATCCCGGGTCTAACTAAGGAGACGAACAATGTGGGTGCACTTTGAACGGGTTGTTCAATCATAGTTAGAACATTTTCAGGTGTTGCGGGGGCATTAGGATCATAGTATGTTATCTAGTCAATTTTGACTACGTGTCTTTCGTAGGGAAACATCATGAGGCGGAAGACTGAAGAAGCGACAGCTTTCATTTTATACATGTAACTTCATCCTAATAGGAGGTTATAATCAAGTTGGGTGTTGATGACCTCTATATCTATGAGAACCATTTTTCCCCCAAGCTGCACAGGCACGTTAACTAATAGGCCCTACAGTTGAGCTAAATGACCATCGTAAGCTCGCAATGCGGTAGTGGATGGCTGTAGTGTGGTGGATCCGCATTTCTGCCAGACAAAAGTCGACATAACATAGGTGGAGGCACCTTCATCGATGAATGACAAGGTTTTGAATGGATATAGAAACCTGAAAATCTAGTGACAAAGGGAAACGTGGTTCAGCTTGGTCTAAGTCGAATTCCATCATATGGGAGTTGTCAGGGTCTATGGCACCAATGGCGGACAACAATAATTTCCTTTGCACAAGACAATTTTTTAGGAATTCTAGAGTGGATGTAGCAGTGGGGGATTGGGCTAAGTCTTCTACAATGTTATAGTTTGAAGCTACATGAGAGTTACGATTCTTGTTGATTCATCTTAGTGGGAAGCGAGGGGCTTTTGGACCCCTGTCCATTGGAATATTAGGTATGAGTAATGTCTAATCAGTTGGGAGGTTGCTTGAGGATGGATCAGTAGGAATGGTTTCAGGTCCTAATCCATATTGGTTTTGGTGAGTTTGAAGGTTGATATCATTTGATGACATCATTAGCAGATGGTGAGTGCTCAACTCTGTATGCTGGTAATCGGTTGTAGCATAGCTAATTTGCTATTGTGGTGCAGCAGATTCATGTGGGGGATCCATTAGATGGGTGTTTACTACTCTTTAGTTTGGTAGAGGATTATGCAATATCATGGGTTGCGATTGAGGAGGTGGCACTGGCTGTGCAGTGTGCCCTTGTCGTTGGGTGTCATCGGCCCAAAGTTGGCATGCTTTCTCCAAACGGGGGAAATTATGTGTAGTGGTCGTATACCAAACAAAAGGAACATGTGTGGTTTGTTCTTAAGTTGGGGTTTTTGCCCTGTTTCGGTAGACGATCAGGGTTTTGATTGGCAGGAGCAATGTTATTGTTATTGGGATGATTAGGTGGCTGCCCTCCTTGGTTTTGTTGTTGGTTATTTCCATGGTTGCATTCTCTTTTGCGATTCTGTTGACCTCCTTGATTATGCTGGTTGTTCTGGTTTTGGGGTTGGTTTTGTTGCGCATATACTTGCCCCTGGGAAGTAGGAGGATTTTGGGGTCGCACAGGTGCTTGAGCAGGCTGTGGTGGGTAGTAAGCGGGGGGGTTCGGGGCGGACATAATGCTTGTTGCGGTTGTTGGTAACCTTGAGCTATCAGAAGTGATGGGGCATACAGTGTTTCCTATTCAGGGTAATAAGCTGATTGGGCTTGTGGGTGAACCGGGGTATGATTGGCCTGCTGGTTATAGTATGTAGGTGGTACATAAGATGAGGGTGCTTTCCCATAACACTGCAGTGGACATGAGAGTCCATGAGTGTGGTGGGTGTGCGTCATTGGAGCATATGAAGTTGTAGCTCCAGATTGAGATGTAGCCCTAGAAAGGTCTGGGGAATTGTTGGTGGTCATCATGGTGAAGGGTTTGTTTTGTGCCATAACCTGGCCAATGATACCGTCAGTGGCATGGGATTCCCCTGGTGCGTCGCTTCGATATGAATCGCTGTGTAGGGCATCCGGTAAGATTTTGTATAAATAGCCAAACTGGGCGTAGATCAAGTTGAACTATTGGGCTTTTAAAATGGCTTCCTCTTCCGACTGGGGTCGTTCAGAAGCTACATCCTTGGCTATGAGTGGAAGGAGGGATTTCAGGAACCAATCCAGGAAGATACGGTCATCTAGTTTGTTCTTGCATAGACTACGGTGCTTACGCCACTCATGGATATGATCTGTGATATGGGTGGCCGTATTCTATCTACAAGATAGTAGGATTTCTACTCCTGCATCATAGTGGACGGGTAGTTGAAAGAACTGTAGGAAATTTGAGGTGAGGGATGTAAACGTAGGGTGTGTCCCATGAAGCTTCTCAATATACCATTCGACTATCGAGCCAGTGAAAGTTCTTTGTAAAATTCGGAGTCAAATAGAATCATCGACTATGGAGTTTGAGGAACACAATAGGTGAAAAGACATAACATGATTTTGCAGGTCTTCTCCATCCTTCCCTTCAAACTTTGGGATGTCTGACGGGAGTTTTGTGGGCATGAGGGGCCAAGTAGGTTCATGTCTGATGGGGTCATTTGTTAACCTTGCCAGGTCTGGTAGGTTAAGACTAGGCATAAATGGTAGACTGGAAGAGGAGTGTGACATGTTTGTTGGGGCATAAGTGCTGGTGGTAGCATTATGGGCTGGGCCACTGCCCACAAAGGGAATATTAGTTGTAAAATGGATGTGCCCTCCACCTAAAGATATGTGAGAGGGGCCATCTCCCCCAAGTGCAACATGAG
Organism: Larix kaempferi; assembly: GCA_027924585.1. Classification (NCBI taxonomy): domain Eukaryota; kingdom Viridiplantae; phylum Streptophyta; class Pinopsida; order Pinales; family Pinaceae; genus Larix; species Larix kaempferi. The sequence goes on from BSBM01000761.1 coordinate 15,195,365, forward strand.
TTACAGATGGGTTTGGAATAGTTCCAGTAGCTACTGGTATATGAGTAGTGGCGGTGATGATGGGTGTAGGTCCCATATAGGGCATACCTAAGATAGGTGTGGGTCCCATGTTAGGCATACCTAAGGGGGTTGTTGTTGTTGTTGTGGCTACTGTGGTGGCCATTGTGGTGGTAGGGATGGTTGATGTTCCACTAACTTTCCCTATGAAGAAAAGGTCGAAAGCCGTACCAACCATGGGGCTAGTGGGTGCGGTGTAAATGGGGTACTCAGATTTTATGTCAGAATCGGATGTCGTATATGGGGAATCCAAATTAGGTGACAAGGCTCTATGCTGACGACGTGTGGAGTCGAGTGACAAAGATCTATGTCTATGACATGTGGTGTCAAGTGAATTAAATTGAGGGGGTTCACCCCTGAAACGCCGAGAACGTCTCGGGGACTCAATGGTGACAATCCTCTGGTAAAAATAATGTGTGGTGGTGAGTGGAAAGCTCAAAAACCCTAATGCAGCCGTGTGTGCAAGAGGTGAGCACAAAAAAAACAATGGCACTCAGGCCAACAACCAAACTTAGAACACTTACTATAATAGCTGTGCTATAGTAAGTGGAGTAATCAAAAAATGTGGTCAAAATACCAACATGCAAATGGCTCCTAGAAAAATAAAAAATGGTGGACTCACTAACCAAGGGGAGGTAATAGAGAATGCAACTACCTAACTAAAAAGTATTATGATTCAACAAGACATATCCTCTGTCAGGTGATGAAATCCAATTTAGACAATATGAATTGTAGAACCAAAGGCTAGATATCCCCCTACCGAGAGGGACACCGGGTAGACAATCCTAGAATATAGGCCACTAAGATACCCCATTCATGACACATCCAGAAAGGTGAATCTGCAGCTCTTGTTCTATCACCGTTATATTCCCACAAGGGTGGTACAACGAGAACAGTGAGTAGGTATCCTTCTATGACTGAATGGATTGTGATAGTCCACTCAGGCCTCCGGAACCAGTCTGGCTACTTCGACCCTCCTGTTGATGCCTCGGATATCGTAGCATCAATCAGAAAGGGATTCTCCCTGAGAGATGATCCCAATTAGATTATCTCCCGTTTGGTACAGGGAATCCGTCCGGTTAGCGGTTCCGGCAACCGTGGGTTTGGATTTTAATTCTGATTGTACCGGTTATGGCCCAATCCACCTTTCTTTTGAGTTTTATGTTTTATAATGAGATGCAAGTGCCTAATTTATATTTGATCTAAATGCAACATTAAAATAGATCTAAGTCTAAAGCTGAAGTAAATCTACCTATCCTTGCAAGGAGCACATTTAAAGGATGAGCAATGAACTGTAAGAGTTATCTTTAAATAAAGAACAGACAACCATTGAATCTTAAAGATAAAACTACAGCCAGATAAAAGATCTCAGAAGATAGCTTCTCATTGTAAATGACACATTTCATTACTCATCAAAGAAAGAAGCAAAATTATCTAATCTAGCTGGAAAGAATGAAAGAAACATATCTAAGTATAAAACAAACTGAAATAAATCTAATGATCCCTGCAAGGAGCAAATTTAAAGCATGAACGATGAACTGTAGGGATTATCTTAAAGAAAGAACAGCTAGCCATTTAATCTAAAAGAGAACTATACAGCAAAGATAAAGATATCAACGGATAGCTCCTGATTTAATATGAAACACATTCATTGCTCACAAAATAGAGAAAATCGTTTGCACAGAAAGGACCAAAAATCATTGCTACAAAGAAATAATTCAGATAGTAAGAATGATCTCACATTACAGTATGGAAGTCACCAGAATAGTCCAATACACATCCATCTTTCATTCCCATGCAAAACGTCCATCTCCAGGCTTTTATTAGAAAACTCGATTTTCATAGAACATACACAAGATAGCTCGTACAAGTCTGAAAATTCTTTCCCTGCCAAAAGTCCTCTTCACTACTTCCTAACTTCTATTTATAATTAAAAAAATGCCCTTTGGGCTGCCACCTGGCTTCTTACACGTGTCATCTACAGGAATTTTCTTCTATAACAAACAAAATTGTGACTCCTTTTCTTTTACAAAAATTATTTTAACAGAAAATAGGGACAGCTGTCCCCTAGCTTCCACGATTTTACACATCTGAAAAGCCCCAAAAATACAAAAAATCAGAATTAACGCTCTAACTCAGCGCTTTCATTCCTGCATGTGAGCTTCTGCTGGAAGAGGGTCGCTCAAATTAACAGTTGCTGCTGCTTCTGCCTGGGAAGAAGGAATTGAGCTGGCTGGACTTTCTGCCACTGCTGGGGAAGAGGGAATTGAGCTCACTGTTGCTGCAAGAATGGCTTGGGAAGAAGGAGTTGAGCCCACTGCTGTTTCTGTAGCTGCAAGGAGAGAGGAAAACAAGCCAGCTGATGCAGCTGTTGTTTCTGCTTTTTTCCCCACCTCTGCAATATAACTATACCAGATGCCAGTGTCCCTTACGACTATGTTTGCGGAAGCAGGGAGCAGGATTTTCTGAGAAGTCACATTTTTTCTAAGCTCTACTCCAATGCCTTGAACTTCTGTCACTGCAGCTTGATGTACTTCTTTAAGCAAGTGGCTGTGGACTGATGACATTCCAATATAATGTTGGAGGTCGTCAATTGCGAGGACATCAATTTTCTTCACGTATTCAGTTTGGATGCCCAGTTCTTCCTTTAGTTCAGCCAAGCGTTGTTCTTCATTCGGGAAGTTATCGATAGATTGCGGGAAATTCAATTTGCACCTGTCATGCACTCCCTGGATCCTTTGATACAAAATGTTGATCCTATCCCTTGTCCCTTGCACAAAGGCTATTAGCTTACTGCCACAGTTTCTGCAGAAGTCCAAAAGGGCCACATATTCATTAAAACCCTCTATAGATTTGAATGGGAGATGTGTGGGGAAATCCCCCTTTCCTTCTCGCCATTCTATCTGGCTCAGGATATTTGCCTTGACACGAGTATGCTTGGCTTTGAGCCTATGGGCCTCCGCATTAATTTCTTTTAACCTGACCACCATGGCCTTGAGCTTGCAAACTTCATTAGTGATTAGCTCCTGAGTCTCATGCATTTGCTTCAGGATGCTGCAGGACAACTCATGGAAGGGAGACATGTCCATCGTTCTGCTCTCAGCTTGCTCTAACTGCTCAGCTAATGCCCGCTTGTCTGCTTCTAGCTAGGATGATTTATCTTCCGCTCCATTCTTCTCTGCTTCCACAATCATCATTTGGAGTGTTAGTTGGTCCTTTTCCTCCTCCAGCTGGTTATACTTGCCTGATATCTCTTTATGCTCGGCATACAGACAATTATACTTGTTCACCACAAGATCCCTATCGGCTTGCTCATTAGCCACAGTTTGTTGCAGCGTACGAGCTCTCTTTTTTGTTAATGCATTTTCTCTGACTATAACACCTACATTGTCCAGTGATGCTTTTGCTGTTTCTACAACTGCGGATGCCATAGCAAATGGATCTTTATCTGTATTACGCATTACAGTGACCTCCCGGTGGGTAATCATGTCCTCCTAGAAGGGACTTTTGATCCTCTCTTCCGATTTGAGGACCATTGCTTTCCTTTTCTTATCATAAACAAATTCATTCCACCTGGACACAAAATGTTTTCCTGATGGAGTGTATGCGATAATTGGGATGTCCATAATGTCGATTTCTTCTTCAGCTGGTGGGGTCCAAACTCCCTGAGCTAGATCTGCTCCCACATTTTGGGTACCAGAGCCGCCTGCTTGAGGTGCATCTATTTCCATGTCTTGGACACCGGACTCACTTGCTTGGGCATCTTCCCTTGCTTTCAGCTCTTCTTCCGCTTTTCGTTCATCTTCCTGTCCTCCTTCCCCTCCTTCAACTTGTGGCTGACCTTCATCTCCTTTCTTTTGCTTTTCATCTTCAGCCTCCTTCTGCTGTTGGGCTTCCTCGACTTCTTTCTGCAGCCTCTCACTTTTGGCTTCTTGCTACATTCTTTCCACTTCAGCTTCCTGCTGCAACCTAGCTTCCTCTCTTAATCTGAGCTCGGGCATCATCAGCTTCTTTCTCCTTCTGCTGGCTGGTCTTCTGGATCTTGGTGGAGCTAGAACTTGCTCCACTGCCTTGGAAAAAGGTTCACAGCTCAGTCATGTTAATGATGCCCCTGAATACCTCTTCCTTGGCATCAGGATAGTGAGAGTACTCAAAATGAGCATAGATTTCCTTACAGTGCTCGGCCACTTTTCCCTTCCTGTCATTCCTGTGGAAGATTACCTCACCGAAGTGGAAGGCCTTCAGCTCCTGCACAAACTCTTCGGCTGAGGCAACCCCCAAGAACTTGTAAGCCCCTATGCAGAAAGGCAGAGGGGGAAAGGAAGCCTTATGCTATTTGTGGAGCATTGCTCCAATTCCATCCAGGAATATTTGTCTTACTGCTTCCTTAAGGACCACATAATCTGTGGCATACTGCGGCAAAATGTATGGAGCTTTAGTCCCTCCAAAAATTCTGAGGTAGGTGCCTTGCTCTGAAAAGTAAAAATCCCCATAATTCTCAAGGACTTCCAAAGCATTCTCTGACAGGAAGTTGGGCTCCTCCTTGAATATCTTCTCATATAGGGGCATGATGAACCCCTCACAGATGAGTTTGTAGCTATGTATATAATTCTGGGCCCACATCATCCTGAAAGCGGTATAAACTGGGGTGGTGGCCTTATCCCATGTGCATCCCAATTTGGGGAAGTCCACCTTGGCCAAAATACAATCAATCAGATATGAGGACATAAAAAATTTTGCCTTCTTCAAGGCTAGTCCTTCCCTTGCAGCAACTATCATTGAGGCCAGACTATCTGACAGGAGAGTGGCCCAGTCAAACATAGTTCCCTTAAATGCCACGAAGTGGATAATAGGGACCCACTAAATCTTATACATGGTGCCATCGGGCATGCCGAAGATTCTGCACAGCATCAAAGCGATCAATCTAAAAGGAGGTCTCAGATTTTGTACGTCATACTCGTCATTTCCTTTCTTTCTCAAATGCTTGCCTGCAACTAGTAGCGTTTTGGTCATCTCAACGTTGTTCATTTTGCCCAACCATTCATCAGTCAGATCTTGCTGGGAGCGGGGAAACTTATAGGCTGCGGCAATGTATGCTCGATGGAATGAGGCAATGGCTACTTTCCCGCTGTCATTTATCACCCTTCCTTCCGCATCAGCATGTTGGAGTATCCATCCGATTACTTCAGCACAGGGGAATAGTTCAGGGCGGGTAGCAGCTCTGGTTATGCCTGAAGCTTTGATATTTAGATAAACCTGCCCTTCTTCTAACAACATGTCTGGGACATCCTGGTCTCGGATCATTCTGTAGATATCACCCCATCGGATTTCAGGAGGAACACCGGTGGTACACCTAGTATCCTGGAGTGTGGTCTTAGTTTTAAGTGGCGTAGGCTTCTTTTATGTCATTTTAGCCTTCTTCTTACCACCTTTTGGCATTTTGACTTATCCCTAATAGCACCCACATACAAGTCATTATGAAATTGAGCAACATACTGTGAGATTTTAACAGAGATCATCATCGTTTTAATATGTGAATGAGATAAAACCAAAATGTGAAGCTGTATTTTAGGAAGCAAACACACCACTCCAATCTAAATTTAAACATTCTAATTCTTTTAAAGGGGCGGGTTTGGAATGTCCCTACGAGGATAAGCACGTTGCGGAAGCAACCTGCTTTTGGCCCAGCTCTAGGGGGGTGGTATCTATCGCCATGGTTGCGGTTCAAATGGAAAATGGCGGGGAAGTCAGGGGTGAAATAACTCTATGACGAAATAGGGAGCCGTTTTCATATTTATGAACAGGCGAGGACGGGGTCGCTTTCGTATTCATGAATAGGCGAGGGCTCCAACCGCCACTGCGATCTGAATCACCTGACGAGGTGTTCTATGGTGGGTTTTTGTTTGAGCAAGGGTGATGGCGCCCGGAGAAAGGCTAACGAAAAAGGCTCGGGCGGCCATAGTTTCTTTTGGCTTGTTTTTAGTGGAATGCGAAACCCATGGGGCCTCGGGGCTTAAGAACGAAACAACGATATATCTGACCAATGCCTGTCGGCCACATCTCAAAAATAAAAAATGCAAAGACAATCTGACGCTCTTTACATAATAAGCAAACGTTTTACAATTCCTTGGTTTTATATGACGGGCAAAATAGCCCATGACGGGCCTTTTGCCCGTCAAAATCCACCCAATGCCTATCGTCTTCTAAACAGAACAATCCCAACGGTAAACGGACGCATGGAAGAGACAAAAATAATGGTTAGAACACTCTACCTGGCACTGACGAAGATAGCCGAATGAGGTGGCTGTGAATCGTGGACGAGCGAGCTAAGCTGGATCGGTCGCGCGGCGTCCAACAGTTTTGCCAATCGAAAAGAAATAACAACGTTTTGGCTCGAACCCCACCGTCTATTTAAATGAACTGGGCACGTGTGGCATTCAATTTTGGTGGGTGGTGCATTTAAAACATGTCTTAAATACATCATACGCCGCGGTCATGTCAAGTGATCTCAATACGTGCGGGATGAACTTGCGACCGCCACCCGCCGTTGCGGAAGTTTACGCTGAACTCCTTCACCATTTCGGGAGAGGTTGGTGAATTGCTTCCGCAAAAAATGGAATGCGGAGGATTAAGTCTTTCGGCAGACTCTTTGGGATGAAAATGTGAAAGCTTCTAAAACCGCGGAAAGATTTCGCAAGTGGCTTCCGCAGTGTCGGAAAACTTCTGCCAATGCTTCCGCAAAAGGCTCTTGCGAATTCGAGAAAATTTCTAAGTTTTGGCGCACTCGTTTCTGACGTTGCGGAAAGCTCTCGCGATTTGCTTCCACCGTTTCGGAAGGAATCGGCGAATGGCTCCGCTATTTCGGTGAGATAAAGTGAAGACGTCCGCAACTCAAACCAAAAATTCTAAGACTCTGCGGGGTTTAGGGAGGAATATCGCCAATGCTTCTGCAGGGTTTCGGGTGGGTTTCGCAGATGGTTTCTGTAACAGACTTCCACCATCGTGGAAAGAAAACTTGAATGGTTCCGCAACTTTTCTCGCCGGGGTTGCGGGAAGGTAATGCGAAGGCTTCCGCGAAGGCTCGGGAAGAATATCGCCAACGCTCCCGAAACTTAAACACTTAAAGATTTTCGAAAAAGACTAAGTTACTTGGCGGATTCGGGGAAGGTTGGTGAATTTCATCCGCAAGTTTCGGGCGGCTTCGTTGAATTCTTCCACCGTTTCGGGAGGAATTCATCAGAAGCTTCCGCAATTTGTTAACAAGAACTTCCAAATTTTTTTGAGAAGTTTAGACGAACGGTTCCCCCCGTTTCGGGAGGAAAACCCGAATCTCTCTGCAAAAATCGAAAATTTTTCTAAGTCCTTTTTCGGAAAGGTTAGACGAATGGTTTCCGCCGTTTCGGGAGGAAAACCTGAATCTCTCCGCAACTGCGGAGCTTTCTCGAATTCCTCCTCCGTTTCGGAAGGATTTATCCAATGGATTTCGCGATTTTCAACGAAAGTTCCTAAGTCCTTTTTGAGATGTTTAAACAAAAGGCTTCCACCGCTGCGAGGCTTTATCAAATTGTTCTGCGATTTCCAGGAAGACTTCATGAAAAAATTTCTATTGAGAAACAAGATTTTCTGGCAGACTTGGAGCGGTTCATGGCAAGATTTTTTGTTGAAAGACAAAGTTAACAACTGAGGATGGCTTCTTAAGGCAACCTTTCTACAAAAAAATAGAAGGAGGGGCCCCAATATGTACAAAATTTGGGGGGGGGATGTTGCTGCAACAACAATGGCGAGTCGCTGGTGAACACATATCTCTGAAAAATTCCTCTTCATGGTCCGAAACCTCATCAAAGACATCCATCTTAGGTGCAATACTCAGCTGAGCATTTTAGATTCATGCGAGGGGAAGAAGGCACTTTACCTGCTAGCCATTGGGGAAAGGGGAGCTTTGACCGAGACATCTTCACCACTCTCAAAGGGCCAACATATGAGATTCATTTTAGGAGGGTCATCCTTCATATGGTTACTACTACCGGACTCCACAGGATTTGCAACACTTTCTTGTGGACATTATTGCTCTTGTTCCTCATTCCCATGCTGCTTGCATCCTTTTGGATGTTTGTACTTTGGACAGCTTAGCTGTTTGAGCCTTCCAGAGATATTTTCTTTTGGACATGATCTTTGATTTAGGCTCCTCAATCCATAATGTCATTTTGTGTGAGTTGAAAATTTTATTGACTTGATCAAGCCTCACGGATGGAGAGGAGCCCATTTTTGGCTGAGCTTTTTGGACAACCTTATTGATTTTACATGTCTTTTGCTTTTGTCTCAGCCGTGCTTTAATTGAGGCGAGAATCTCTGGAAAACAGACTCTTGAGTATAAGCCATTTTGGCTGTTAGATTTGCAGCATGGAGTCACTTCAATACCCTATGCCCTCGAGGTGTGCTACTTTCCATGGGTCCAACTTGAATAACCTTCTTGAGATGCCTTTAAAGTGTGAGAGTGGGTGGAGCTCAACAATAGTAGTGAAGATGGTCATAGGTCTCTGCTGTTAAACAGGATTAGTGTGACCAACAGAGTAGGATTCCTTCCTTTTGAACATTTCAGCGAGAGCACAACAGACAGGATTTATTTGAGCATAGTTCCGGACTCATAGGTTGCGAGATTTCTTTGAGAGACTTATCCTCAATGGGGAACTCAACCAAAAGGGCCTTCAGAAAACAAAACTTGTTGCAAAGGTTCAAATGAAAATAAAAGAGACAAAAATGGCCGAAAAAATAAAGCAACTAAAGGCTAAGGCAACAATAAAAGAAAACTTTATTTATGTACAGGAAGTCTCAACGAGACTATGCAAAGTATTGTTTCAGAGCGAGGCCATTGAGAGGAAGGGTTACTTCTTCTCCCTCGAGATTTGTCAATTTGTAAGTGGATGGGCCTAATTTTGCATAAATTTGGTACGGGCCTACCCATAGATGTTGAAATTTTGTATGCATTCCTTTGCCTTCGTGATTATGGTCCCATTTCAGGACTAAGTCCCCAACTTCAAAGCTTCTCTTACCGGAATTCCTCTTATCGAACCATCTCTTAACTGTGTCTTGATGTTGATGGAATCGGCCTTTAGCTTTCTGTCGGGCTTCTTCAAGTTGAAGCAGGGTATTGATCTTGGATTGTAAGGCTTGGCTACCAGAACCCCGAGAGGCTTGGGATAACTGTAAGGATGGGAGCAAGATGTTTGGGGGAAGGATGGATTCCTTTCCATAGACAAGAGTGAAAGGGGAAACACCTAAAGCGTTCTTTGGGGTCACCCTATCTGCCCATAAGGAGTTTGGGAGAGCTACATGCCAACTTCTCTGGTTTTCTATCACAGTCTTCTTAAGAATTCGAATCAGATTCTTGTTTGAGGATTCAGCTAATCTGTTCCCCTGAGGATAATAATTGGCTGAATAATGCAACTTAATTCCCCATTCATAAACAAATTCATTTATCTTGCAAGACAAAAAATAAATAGCATTATCAAAAACAAGGGAAATTGGAACCCCAAACCTGGTTATGATGTTCTCTTTCAAGAAGCTGATGACCGCGTCTTCATTGACCTTGCGTAAAGGGATAGCCTCCGTCCACCTAGTGAAGTAATCAGTAGCCATCAGGATGTATCGATGTTGCAATGAAGAATTTGGATTTATCTCTCCGATAACATCTATACCCCACTGCTCAAAAGGCTCAGAGATGATAACCGGCTGCAATGGTCCTGCTACCTTAGGTAACTTCCCAACACTTCTTTGACATACATCACAGTTCCGTGCGTATGTGTGGGCATCTCGAAACAGAGTGGACCAGTAATAACCAGCTCTCAGTATCTTGTGTGATGTTGTCTCTCCTGAATAATGTCCACCTACGGGGCCATCATGCAATTCTTTGACAACTTTGTCTGCATCTTCCTTTTCCAAACATATAAGGAAAACTCCATCATAATTCTTCCTGAAAAGTATCCCATCAATGATTTGATAAGGTGTTGATTTCAAGCGGAGTGCCCGTCTTTGCTTAGAGTTCCAGTGCTCAAGTAGATATCCCTGCTGTAAATAATGCACCAGATCTCTCTACCATGACTGGGGATTTGTGAAGATATGACATACTTCAACCGAATTTAGCTCAGTTTTGTTCTTCCAATGTTGCTCTTCATCCGTCGAGTTTCCCGCAAGTAACTTGCACAGGCCTTATCCTTTGATGATCGTGGCTGGTTTAAATTCTAAATCATATTCCTGAAGAGCTGTGACCCAGTTCCCTCTCCTTTCTCCCAATTCCTTTTGAACGAAAAGGGATCTAATAGCTGGGTGGGGAACTATGACTTTAGTTCTGTTCTTCAGAATGTATGGCCTAAACTGCTTGACTGCTTTGAAGACAGCATATGCATGCTTGTCAACCATGGGATAATTCAGCTCAGCCCCTTGCAGACCAGTGCTCATAAATGAAATTGGGTACTCATCTCCCTGCTCCACCTTTTGCATGAGTACAGCTGCGAGGGAGTCATCCGAAGAAAAGGTATACAAGATGAAATCCTTATCAAAATCTGGGCTTCTTAAGGAAGGAGCCTTAGCTATAGCTGCCTTGATATCTCTAAATGCGTCCTTTTCCAAATCTGTCCACTTGAATTGTATGCTTTGCTTAACCATTTGTTGCAATGGCTTAACAATTTCTGCGAAATCTGGAACAAATCTGTGGACAAAATTGATCGTACCCATGAAGGACTGCATAGCTTTCTTGTTGTAAGGCATTGGAATCTTATTAATAGCTTGGACACTTTCTTGATCTATTGACACTCCCCCTTTAGAAATGATATGACCTAAGAGCTTACCTTCGGGGACAACAAATATTCTCTTCTTGGGATTCAAATAAATACCATATTTCCGACAGCGATAAAAAATATGCTTCAGATGAACAACATGATATTCCCTTTTCTTTGAAAAGACTGTCACATCATCTAAGTAAACAACAACACATTGCCCACCCAATCCTCGGAAGGCGATATCCATTGCTCTTTGGAATGTAGCTCCTGCGTTTATCAGACCAAATGGCATCCTTTTGTAGGAAAAAGTTCCCCACTTAGTTTGGAAAGTAGTCTTGAGATGATCTTCTTCGGCCACTAATACTTGATTGTAGCTAGAGAAACCATCGAGGAGAGAAAAAAGTTCAGATCCTGACACCATTTGAAGGATTTGTTCCATTGAAGGGATGGGGTAGTTGTCTTTATCCGAAGCTCTGTTTAAATTTCTGAAATCTACACATAGCCTTATCTCTCCTGACTTCTTTCTAATGGGAACCAAGTTTTCAACCCATTCAGAATGCCGGACCTTAAAGATTATCTTAGCGTCTAGGAGCTTCTTTAATTCCTTTTGGATCAGCGGTTCTAGAGTAGGATGCATCCTTCTTAACTGCTGTTGAAATGGCTTGACACCCGCTTTCATTAGTATAACATGCTGAATAATGCGGACGTCATACGTCTTCAGATCTTCATAGGTCCATGCAAAAACATCCTTGTATTGTTTAAACAACTTGATGAACCTGTCTCTTTCTCCTGGTGAACAACATTTGCCAAGGTTGACAAATTTTGGTTCTGCCTCGGTACCCAAATTAACTAACTCATGTTGCATTGATGAGCTGTTAGTTTTGGTATTAGCTGGCCTTTTGAACTTATTTTGAAGATCGAACAGCATTTCGAGGGACCTTACCCCTTTGGGAATGAAATTTCCTTTCTCCTCATCCTTCTTCATCAAATCAGCATCATGTTCTTCTTCATCTATTGCAGCTTCTTGGAAGCTATCTTCGTTTGTTAGAAAGCTGATAATTTGTTCATCATCATCGAAGACTCTGAAGTTTGTGATGTTATCGGGAACGGAAGGCCTGAAAATCAATTCAATTGAGCATTTATTATTTGATGGCACCAATCTAGAAGTAGACGTTGCTAATAAATCCGCTGCTGAATTTTGCAATCTAGGAATCGATTTTATATTGAAAGCATCAAAATGCATAATTAAATCCCATACCTCATCCCGATAACCCTTCAAATGAGGTGAGAGACAATGAATGGTGTCCCTTACTTGTCTTACAACTATCTCGGAGTCACCAAAAACCTTGAGGTACTTAACATTTAAGCCAATGGCCTTCTTTAGTCCATGTACCAAAGCTTCATATTCAGCGGTGTTGTTAGTACAATCGAATTCTAATCTACAAGATAAAAAATACTTGTTTCTTTTTGGATCCATTAGAACACAACCGGCTCCGGATCCTTCTAGAGTTTTAGAACCATCAAAGTATAATGTCCAAAAGATATCTTTAGATTCAACTGAGTTAGTTTCTTTGTGATCTATGTCAGTAACTAAATTGACTATGTTACAATCAACATCATCAGTCCGAGAGAAATGAAGGAGATCAGACTATTTATCTAATTCATGGCTAATGGCTTCAGACTGATAATTACCCGGATCCATTTCTAAGAAATAATTCCCCAGAACCGAGGATGAGAAGGCTACGGCCTCATTTTTTCTTCTAACTGAGTTACATTTTGCTTCATATGAGGTTCCCTAAGAACTTTAATCTGATTCTTCCTGTTCTGATAAGGCAACCACAGATGGGACCAATCAGTCGCAAAGTAGCCGCTCAGCTTGGTAGACCAATCCCTACTTAAAATCAGCCCATAGGCTTCAGGAATATCGACCACCATTATGTCAATGAATTGACAGACTCTAGGGTCAGCTGATAGTCTAATTAGAACATCTTTCATCTCTCCTATAACCTTGACAGCAGTCCTATCTAATTGGATAATTTGGGCTGGAGACGGCACAGGCTGCCCGTTAATTTTCTTACAAATTGACAGTGGCATAACGTTTGAGGATGCCCCAGAATCTACCAAACAATTGTGAACATTATGGTTGAAAATTTCAAAAGTCAATAGAAATGGCAAAGTTTGAGATTTAGACTTCCCACCAATGCTAGCTTCATTAATTTCGGGATTGTCTTGAGAATCCATTAATGGAGTGCTGGTCTGAGGCTATAAAACATGCAGCAGTTTGTCTCATTGATGGGGCAAGCTGCACATGTCAAATATCGACACGTTTGCCTTGACATTCTTGATATCTTCAATAATATCGTATCCTATGTCAGATTCGTTCGCAATTCGAGTTGGCTGATCTGTTTTGCTCATTGAGACCTTAGGTAGCTGAACTATGGTGTCAGTGCTTGGCTGTTTGGCCGCTGTTTGGTTAACTTTGGGCTGTGGTGGGATGATTGTTATATGCCTCCTAGGTGGTTCTTTTGAAACTTTAGGCTTATGGGGAGCTGTGCTTGGCACAGGATCCACAATTGGGCCTTTCCTACGAGTAGCAACATTTATGGTAGAGGGAGAGCTATCTATGGGATCTTCTTCTGCTAATTCAGTCATAGGTACCCAATCCCATAGCACCATAGTAGTGTCTGGAGTTGGTTCCTCTAATTCAGGGCTCGATTCTTCTGGAGGATCATCTTGGTCCGGGATCTGTGCATCTAGCATTTGGTTCATGACTAAGCTCATGGAATTAATCCATTGCGGGCAGCTCTTTTCCGAATGTGGTTCTTGATGAAAAGTGCAGAAATTTTCCATCCCGATTTCATTCAAGTTTAAGACAGGGGAAGTATTCATTGGTGGATGAGCTTGATCACCGTCTTCCCTTCTTTTATAAAATGGCTTGAAATGTTTCCTAGATGTGCTAGCAGCCTTGTCTTTCTCGAGGTCTACAATTTTGTTAGATAATTTCTGCATCATCTTGACTACATTTTCCATGTCTGTAGATGGCTCTTCTTTACCTCTAGTGAGCAGCAAAGGTTTTTTGCTAGCTGCTAGTTTTGGTTCTACATCTAAGGCATGCTTAGCAATGCTATCAGCTTCTTCTTCTACCTTTCTAGCTTCCTCAAAGTTCTCTATCAAGGTAGTTTTCTTGGATCTTTTTACGAACATTGCTATTGGTCCTTCAAGAGCTGTTGTATAGTATTCAATCAGAGATTCCTCTACTAGTTTATTAGCTTCACTGAAGTTATTTAACATCGTTGTGAATCTTTGATTGAAATCTTGAACCTTTTCTTTCTTTTCCATCCTCATGGATAAGAGTTCTTTCATAAGTGTTGCCACAGTTTTTTGGTTTCCGTACTTCTTTAAAAAACATTTTTCGAATTCATCCCAACTAGAGATTGAGCTGGGTTGTAGGCTAAAGTACCAGGATGATACTTTTGGCTCGAATGTATATGGAAACATCCTGCAGACTACGTCTTCATGCTGCACATTCAAAAGGTTAAGAGCTAAGTAAAAACTCTTGAGATGGTCCTCCGCCGAAATGGCTTTCCCTGGATCGAACTTAGGCAAGACCTTTTCTGGGTTTTTTGGAAGATTATGGAATGGTCCAGCTAGGTTCAGTGCTCCCCTTGCTCTCCAAGCAGGTACATCCATGTTTGGACGTGGAGACCCTGGCGGGGAATTGTATGGTGAATTCTGGGGAGTGCTCTTTGGAGTAATTAGTTCTTCAAGGTTTGCTTGGTCTGAAATTTTTTCTGAGTTTTCAAGATCTGCCTTGTTAAGAGTGTCTGAAATTTCTTCCAAAGTCAAATTCACAAGTTCTTCAAAACTTTGAATGAGAATTGAATCACGGGTGTATTGTGGCTCTTTTCTAGGGGTAGTTTTCTTAGGGAGAAAATTCACAGCGTTTAAACCACCTAGCTGCCTAACGTAGGATCTTGTATGCCTTCTCAAATCCTCTATTTCTGTAAAAGGGACAGCGTATAAAGCTTCCTAAGGCTCAGGATCAGAAATGAGGCGTTCTTGATTTAATAATTCAAGATCTGGGCTATTTGAAATGCTTTCTTTAAGCGGGTTTTCAGTGTCTTCTATGGCAGTGGGAGATTTTCCTCTATCAGCCATGCACTTTCAGGCCCTCCTTCTAGTGCCAAAAACTGTTGATGCCTCGGATATCGTAGCATCAATCAGAAAGGGATTCTCCCTGAGAGATGATCCCAATTAGATTATCTCCCGTTTGGTACAGGGAATCCGTCCGGTTAACGGTTTCGGCAACCGTGGGTTTGGAGTTCAATTCCGATTGTACCGGTTATGGCCCGATCCACCTTTCTTTTGAGTTTTATGTTTTATAATGAGATGCAAGTGCCTAATTTATATTTGATCTAAATGCAAAATTAAAATAGATCTAAGTCTAAAGCTGAAGTAAATCTACCTATCCTTGCAAGGAGCACATTTAAAGGATGAGCAATGAACTGTAAGAGTTATCTTTAAAGAAAGAACAGACAGCCATTGAATCTTAAAGATAAAACTACAGCCAGATAAAAGATCTCAGAAGATAGCTTCTCATTGTAAATGACACATTTCATTACTCATCAAAGAAAGAAGCAAAATTATCTAATCTAGCTGGAAAGAATGAAAGAAACAGATCTAAGTATAAAACAAACTGAAATAAATCTAATGATCCCTGCAAGGAGCAAATTTAAAGGATGAACAATGAACTGTAGGGATTATCTTAAAGAAAGAACAGCTAGCCATTTAATCTAAAAGAGAACTCTACAGCAAAGATAAAGATATCAGCAGATAGCTCCTGATTTAATATGAAACACATTCATTGCTCGCAAAATAGAGAAAATCATTTGCACAGAAAGGAGCAAAAATCATTGCTACAAAGAAATAATTCAGATAGTAAGAATGATCTCACATTACAGTATGGAAGTCACCAGAATAGTCCAATACACATCCATCTTTCATTCCCATGCAAAACGTCCATCTCCAGGCTTTTATTAGAAAACTTGATTTTCATAGAACATACACAAGATAGCTCGTACAAGTCTGAAAATTCGTTCCCTGCCAAAAGTCCTCTTCACTACTTCCTAACTTCTATTTATAATTACAAAAATGCCCTTTGGGCTTCTACCTGGCTTCTTACACTTGTCATCTACAGGAATTTTCTTCTATAACAGACAAAATTGTGACTCCTTTTCTTTTACAAAAAATATTTTAACAGAAAATAGGGACAGCTGTCCCCTAGCTTCCACGATTTTACACATCTGAAAAGCCCCAAAAATACAAAAAATCAGAATTAACGCTCTAACTCATCGCTTTCATTCCTGCACGTGAGCTTCTGCTGGAAGAGGGTCACTCAAGTTAATAGTTGATGCTGCTTCTGCCTGGGAAGAAGGAATTGAGATGGCTGGACTTTCTGCCACTGCTGGGGAAGAGGGAATTGAGCTCACTGTTGCTTCTGGAATGGCTTGGGAAGAAGGAGTTGAGCGCACTGTTGTTTCTGTAGCTGCAGGGAGAGAGGAAAATGAGCCAGCTGATGCAGTTGTTGTTTCTGCTTTTTTCTCCACCTCTGCAATATAACTATACCAGATGCCAGTGTCCCTTACGACTATGTTTGCGGAAGCAGGGAGCAGGATTTTTTGAGAAGTCACATTTTTTCTAAGCTCTGCTCCAATGCCTTGAACTTCCGTCACTGCAGCTTGATGTACTTCTTTAAGCAAGTGGTTGTGGACTGATGAGATTCCAATATAATGTTGGAGGTCGTCAATTGCTAGGACATCAATTTTCTTCACATATTCGGTTTGGATCCCCAGTTCTTCCTTTAGTTCAGCCAAGCGTTGTTCTTCATCCGGGAAGTTATCGAGAGATTGTGGGAAACTCAATTTGCACCTGTCATGCACTCCCTGGATCCTTTGATACAAACCGTTGATCCTATCCCTTGTCCCTTGCACACTGGCTATTAGCTTACTGCCACAGTTTCTGCAGAAGTCCAAAAGGGCCACATCTTCATTAAAACCCTCTACAGATTTGAATGGGAGATGTGTGGGGAAATCTCCCTTTCCTTCTCGCCATTCTATCTAGCTCAGGATATTTGCCTTGACACATGGCTTTGATCCTATGGGCCTCCGCATTAATTTCTTTTAACCTGACCACCATGGCCTTGAGCTTGCAAACTTCATTAGTGATTAGCTCCTGAGTCTCATGCATTTGCTTCAGGATGCTGCAGGACAGCTCATGGAAGGGAGACATGTCCATCGTTCTGCTCTCAGCTTGCTCTAACTGCTCAGCTAATTCCCGCTTGTCTGCTTCTAGCTGGGATGCTTTATCTTCCGCTCCATTCTTCTCGACTTCCACAATCATCATTTGGAGTGTTAGTTGGTCCTTTTCCTCCTCCAGCTGGTTATACTTGCCTGATAGCTCTTTATGCTCAACATACAGACAATTATACTTGTTCACCACAAGATCCCTGTGGGCTTGCTCATTAGCCACAGTTTGTTGCAGCGTACGAGCTCTCTTTTTTGTTAATGCATTTTCTCTAACTATAACACCTACATTGTCCAGTGATGATTTTGCTGTTTCTACAACTGTGGATGCCATAGCAAAGGGATCTTTATCTGTATTCTGCATTACAGTGACCTCCCGGTGGGTAATGATGTCCATCTGGAAGGGACGTTTGATCCTCTCTTCCGATTTGAGGACCATTGCTTTCCTTTTCTTATCATAAACAAATTCATTCCACCTGGACACCTTATGTTTTCCTGATTGAGTGTACGGGATAATTGGGAGGTCCATAATGTCGATTTCTTCTTCAGCTGGTGGGGTTCGAACTCCCTGATTTTGGGTACCACATTTTGGGTACCAGAGCCGCCTGCTTGAGGTGTGTCTATTTCCATGTCTTGGACACCGGACCCACTTGCTTGGGCATCTTCCCCTTCTTTCAGCTCTTCTTCCGCTTTCCATTCATCTTCCTGTCCTCCTCCCCCTCCTTCAACTTGTGGCTGACCTTCATCTCCTTTCTACTACTTTTCATCTTCAGCCTCCTTCTACGGTTGGGCTTCCTCAGCTTCTTTCTGCAGCCTCTCACTTTCAGCTTCTTGCTGCATTCTTGCCACTTGAGCTTCCTGCTGCAACTTGGCATCCTCTCTTAATCTGAGCTCTTCCTGAGCTCGGGCATCATCAGCTTCTTTCTCCTTCTGTTGGCTGGTCTTCTGGATCTTGGTGGAGGTAGAACTTGCTCCACTGCCTTGGCCAAAGGTTCGCAGCTCAGCCATGTTGCTGATGCCCCTGAATACCTCTTCCTTGGCATCAGGATAGTGAGAGTACTCAAAATGAGCATAGATTTCCTTACAGTGCTCGGCCACTTTTCCCTTCCTGTCATTCCTGTGGAAGATCACCTCACCGAAGTGGAAGGCCTTCAGCTCCTGCACAAACTCTTCGGCTGAGGCAACCCTCGATAACTTGTAAGCCCCTATGCAGAACGGTAGAGGGGGAAAGGAAGCCTTATGCTATTTATGGAGCATTGCTCCAATTCCATCCAGGAAGATTTGTCTTACTACTTCCTTAAGGACCACATAATCTGTGGCATACTGCGGAAAAATGTATGGAGCTTTAGTCCCTCCAAACATTCTGAGGTAGGTGCCTTGCTCTGAAAAGTAAAAATCCCCATAATTCTCAAGGACTTCCAAAGCATTCTCTGACAGGCAGTTTGGCTCCTCCTTGAATATCTTCTCATATAGGGGCATGATGAACCCCTCACAGATGAGTTTGTATATAGGTTTGTAATTCTGGGCCCACATCATCCTGAAAGCGGTATAAACCGGGGTGGTGGCCTTATCCCATGTGCAGCCCAATTTGGGGAAGTCCACCTTGGCCAAAATACAATCAATCAGATATGAGGACATAAAAAATTTTGCCTTCTTCAAGGCTAGTCCTTCCCTTGCAGCAACTATCATTGAGGCCAAACTATCTGACAGGAGAGTGGCCCAGTCAAACATAGTTCCCTTAAATGCCACGAAGTGGATAATAGGAAACCACTGAATCTTATACATGGTGCCATCGGGCATGCCGAAGATTCTGCACAGCATCAAAGCGATCAATCTGAAAGGAGGTCTCAGATTCTGTACATCATATTCGTCATTTCCTTTCTTTCTCAAATGCTTGCCTGCGACTAGTAGCTTTTTGGCCATCTCAACGTTGTTCATTTTGCCCAACCATTCATTAGTCAGAGCTTGCTGGGAGCGGGGAAACTTATAGGCTGCGACAATGCATGCTGGGTGGAATGAGGCAATGGATACTTTCCCGCTATCATTTATCACCCTTCCTTCCGCATCAGCATGTTGGAGTATCCATCCGATTACTTCAGCACAGGAGAATAGTTCAGGGCCGGTAGCAGCTCTGGTTATGCCTGAAGCTTTGATATTTAGATAAATCTGCCCTTCTTCTAACAACATGTCCTAGACATCCTAGTCTCGGATCATTCTGTAGATATCACCCCATCGGATTTCAGGAGGAACACCGGTGGTGCACCTAGTATCCTGGAGTGTGGTCTCAGTTTTAAGTGGCGTAGGCTTCTTTTCTATCATTTTAGCCTTCTTCTTACCACCTTTTGGCATTTTGACTTATCCCTGATAGCACCCACATACAAGTCATTATGAAATTGAGCAACATACTGTGAGATTTTAACAGAGATCATCATCGTTTTAATCTGTGAATGAGATAAAACCAAAATGTGAAGCTGTATTTTAGGAAGCAAACACACCACTCCAATCTAAATTTAAACATTCTAATTCTTTTAAAGGGGCGGGTTTGGAATGTCCCTGCGAGGATAAGCGCGTTGTGGAAGCAACCTGCTTTTGGTCCAGCTCTAGGGGGGTGGTATCTATCGCCATGGTTGCGGTTCAAATGGAAAATGGCGGGGAAGTCAGGGGTGAAATAACTCTATGACGAAATAGGGAGCCGTTTTCATATTTATGAACAGGTGAGGACGGGGTCGCTTTCGTATTCATGAACAGGCGAGGGCTCCGACCACCACTGCGATCTGAATCACCTGACGAGGTGTTCTATGGTGGGTTTTGGTTTGAGCAAGGGTGATGGCGCCCGAAGAAAGGCTGACGAAAAAGGCTCGGGCGGCCATAGTTTCTTTTGTCTTGTTTTTAGTGGAATGCGAAACCCACGGGGCCTCGGGGCTTAAGAATGAAACAACGATATATTTTACCAATGCCTGTCGGCCACGTCTCAAAAATAAAAAATGCAAAGACAATCTGACGCTCTTTACATAATAAGCAAACATTTTACAATTCCTTGGATTTATATGACGGGAAATATGCAATTTAAGCCGTATTTGACGGGCAAAATAGCCCATGATGGGCCTTTTTCCCATCAAAGTCCACCCAATGCCTATCATCTTCTAAAAAGAACAATCCCAACGGTAAACGGACGCGTGGAAGAGACAAAAATAATGGTTAGAACACTCTACCTGGCACTGACGAAGATAGCCGAATGAGGTGGCCGTGAATCGTGGACGAGCGAGCTGAGCTGGATCGGTCGTGCGACGTCCAACAGTTTTGCCAATCAAAAAGAAATAACAACGTTTTGTCTCGAACCCCACCGTCTATTTAAATGAACTGGTCACGTGTGGCATTCATTTTTGGTGGGTGGCGCATTTAAAACGCAGCTTAAATACATCGTACGCCGCGGTCACGTCAAGTGATCTCGATACGCGCGCGACCGCCACCTGCGGGATGAACTTGCGACTGCCACCCGCCGTTGCGGAAGGTTACGCTGAACTCCTTCGTCGTTTCGGGAGAGGTTGGTGAATTGATTCCACAAAAATGGAACGCGGACGATTAAGTCTTTCAGCGGACTCTTCGGGATGAAAATGTGAAAGCTTTCGAAACCGCGGAAAGCTTTCGCAAGTGGCTTCCGCAGTGTCGGAAGACTTCCGCCAATGCTTCCGCAAAAGGCTCTCGCGAATTCGAGAAAATTTCTATGTTTTGGCCGCGCTCATTTCTGACGTTGAGGAAAGCTCTCGCGATTTGCTTCCACCATTTTGGAAGGAATCGACGAATGGCTCCACTGTTTCGGTGAGATAAAGTGAAGACGTCCACAACTCAAACTAAAAATTCTAAGACTCTGCGGGGTTTCGGGAGGAATATCGCCAATGCCTCCGCTGGGTTTCGGGCGGGTTTCGCGAATGGTTTCCGTAATAGACTTCTGCCATCGCGGAAAGAAAACTTGAATGGTTCCGCAACTTTTCTCGCCGGGGTTGCGGGAAGGTAATGCGAAGGCTTCCGCGAAGGCTCGGTAAGAATATCGCCAACGCTCCCGAAACTTCAACACTTAAATATATTCGAAAAAGACTAAGTTACTTGGCGGATTCGGGGAAGGTTGGCGAATTTCATCCGCAAGTTTCAGGTGGCTTCGTTGAATTCTTCCGCCGTTTCGGGAGGAATTCATCAGAAGCTTCCACAATTTGTTAACAAGAACTTCCAAATTTTTTTGAGAAGTTTAGATGAACGGTTCCCGCCGTTTTGGGAGGAAAACCCGAATCTCTCCGCAAAAATTGAAAATTTTTCTAAGTCCTTTTTCGGAAAGGTTAGACGAATGGTTTCCGCCGTTTCGGGAGGAAAACCTGAATCTCTCCACAACTGCGGAGCTTTCTCGAATTCCTCCTCCATTTCGGAAGGATTTATCCAATGGCTTCCGCGATTTTCAACGAAAGTTCCTAAGTCCTTTTCGAGATGTTTAAACAAAAGGCTTCTGCCGCTGCGAGGCTTTATCAAATCGTTCCGCGACTTCCAGGAAGACTTCATGAAAAAATTTCTGTTGAGAAACAAGATTTTCTGGCAGACTTGGAGCGGTTCATGGCAAGATTTTTTGTTGAAAGACAAAGTTAACAGCTCAAGATGGCTTCTTAAGGCAGCCTTTCTACAAAAAAATAGAAGGAGGGGCCCCAATATGTACAAAATTTTGGGGGGGGGATGTTGCTGCAACAACACCTCCTAAGGGAGAGGCCTTTCCGAAAAATTGGTTTTAAACCGTGCCAATAAGTACTAGGGGACTTTGGTACCCTAAATGTCAACCACTATGTCTCAAAATGAAAGTGAGTGAGGGGTGTTATTTGGATACTTATCCCCTCAGTCCTACCTAACTACAATATTCTTTTAGTGTTCCCCAAGTGGGGTTAGAATGTTGGTTGAGTTAGATATATTTTAAGGCTCACTTTAATTTATGGTGACAGAGTGTGTGATGGTGTGGTTGTGTACCAAATGAAATTGCCTCGCTTGGGCTACTATTCACAAATAATGATTTCAAATTGTGAAAATGAAAAACGATTTAAATGTAAATGCTTTAATAATCTTTTTCAGAAGGTATGGGTTGTTGAAATTTTTTTTAAGGTAAAGCAAATATCATAAAAAATGATTTAATCTCTAATGCCTCGCTTGGGAGAAATATCAAACAATTTAAAATTCTGATTTTAACTTACAAAATATGAAATTTATAACTAAAAAATGCTTCACTCATTTTTCTTTCACTAAACTGAAATTTTTTAAAAATGATGTAGCAAAGCATATAACAGAAAATAAATATGAGTTTTTAATGCTGCAAAAAATAAAACAGTAGGCTGTCCAAAAATGCAGGGGAGATGGCTGGAAAAAATGGGCCGAAATCTGAAAAGCTCAGAAAAATGAATCGGACATTACAGGACGAAATCGTGGCTATCTGTGCCAAAATTCGCAATTTGGATCGCGACTTTCGGGCTAAAATATGCGATGTGAATCGTAACAATCTGGGCAAAAGGCACGATGCAGATCGCGGTTATAAGGTTGAAACCCGCGATGCAGATCACGACAAACGGGCAGAAACCCGTGATGTGAATTGTGGAAAATAGGCTAAAAGTCATGATGTGAATCGCGGTTGTGAGTGCCAAAAGCAGCAATGTGAATCGCGGCTGTCGGTGCCGAAAGCCGCGATGTGACGGACGAAAAATGCCTCCGAAAAATGAACCCAAAAATTGAAATTTTGGGTTGTTTGGGCTGTAGAAAATCCCAATGGCTAGTACACCAGGCAAGGGGCTTACTAATATGACAGATCTACAACATTAAAGGGAAAAAACAACTAAAATATAGATCTAAATCAAAGATTCAAAGATTCAAAATGAAGCGGAGTCGCAAAAAATTGTTTCTTGGGTTTTCACCCAAGCATATGCTAATGAGCACCTACTAACTTGTAGTAGCAGTCTCAATGGAAATAAATAAAAACTAAAGTAAAAGAGAAGAATTAATCTAAGATATGAGAAAGTAAAAAGTTAATCTAGCATGTTCATGTAAAAACTTGAAAGTAAATGGTAAAGAACTCAGATCTATATGTAAAACAAATTCTTTATTGCTGAAAAAATAGCTTTACAATAATCATGCTACCTCAAGTGGTGAGGATGGTTGAGTTTGAGTAGCTGCAAGGTTGAGGTGCTCCAATGTTCCAATGGTGTCTTTTTCTCCAATGCTCTAATGGGGATCTTCAAACTCAAAAGTGAGGCTAGGGCTCTCAAGAGTGAATTTGATAGCATAAGGATAAGATGTATATGGACGAATAGTGAGGAGCCCCTATCACCTTTTTATAGTTTTTTGGTGATGGGGAATACCATTATGGTTTAAGGAAAGCAATGGTATTAACCAAAATGGTTTAGGTCTCTTTTTCCTCTTTTTCCCTCTTTTTTCCTTTTTTGAATATATTTTATATTTTTATTCCCTTTTAATTGATTTTTGGGAATTTTGGATCCTTTTTTAGGGTTTTTTGTATTTTTTGAGGAAAATTGTATATTTTGAGGGGGAAAAAATGGATTTGGGTATTTTTGGTGACCTTTTGAAGGTTTTAGAGGCTCAAATGGTGGACAAAGTGGACAAATAGATCATAGAAATAGGGAAATCAGCTAGTGAGCACTTTTTGGGTGTTAACAATTGTTCCACTTAGATTTCTCCATTGCTGCAGTGGGCTCATTTTCAGTGGCCATTGTCACTCTTCAAAGACCTTTTGAACTCAACAAAATATCCATATGTGCCTTCCATTCAAAATAATTAAATGGATTCAAGAACACGTTCTTATATGGATCCATAGCAAACTGAGGTGCGCACTGAAGCGATTGATATGGACCTACAAAAACACAACAAAAAAACTCTCTAGAGAATTATTCAAACTATAGAGCTCTGGAATATGACAGTAGTCACTTTTGGGAGTTCGTCACGCTGAGGAATATTTCCTTGGCAGAGCCAAGGCTATCAAGGCGCCTTTCCCATGTAATTTTGTGGAAACTCCACTGCTTCTGGTGTGATAATGGATGAATCTATGCTGCTCTACAAGGCTCTGATACCATGTGAAATAAGATCACAGGTTGATATTCAATATTGAATAACATTGTCGCTTAAATTGCTATGCTATAATTGCATAGAACACTGAAAATTAACACTGAATGTATGCAAAATATTAAACTGTATTGCATAAAGTTACATCATCCAACCTTGAAAAATAAAGTGGCTACAAATATATAATGTTACATCAGAAACTTGAATCCATGAAGATGCATTCGAAAAGGTCACAGAGCAGGCTTACTAAAACTAGCTAAAACCCCCCAAGGTGGAAACATCTATCTCCAAATCAATCAAAAAGCTCATGAATTGCCCAAAATGGTTTTGGAATGTGATGAGTGATGAAATTAGAAATCGATGATTCCTTTTGGAGAGAAAAAGAGGAAGGATGGGTTGGCCATAAAAGAAAGCAGTTTCCAAAATTTTTAGGAGTGCCTAGCTTTTGCCTTATCCACCTAACAATAGTAAAAGTGGTGCAAAAGGAGAAAGTGAGCCTTTTCCACTCAGTATATCCATAAAAGCAGGCAATTTTGTCATGAGTGCACTCAAGTGGATGAGGATGACAAAAGGTGGGCCTAGGAAGGAAATATGTGCTCAACAACTTAGTAAAACACAAGTAATAAAATCAAATAAAACTTATACCCTAAGTATGTAAGTGGTTTTTAATGATCTAACATGTTGGTTTGATGAGTTTATGATGTCAGAGATGCTATTCTGATGTGGCATCATTCAGGATTGTCAGATCTCATGTCTCGAGAATTGTTTTTGGGAAGATTTATAAATTACGTTGTTGACTTCCGACCATCGATGAAATAAATTGTCAATATCAGAATGCCAGGGGAAAAATTACCATTTAAAACAATAACTTCTAATTTTTGTTGTACGTTATTAATATCGATATCGATATATTGGAGTCAAAATATCTAGAAAACAAACTAATTATAAAACTTTATGATTCCCGAGGTGCGAACTCGAAATATCGGAGTCGAAATATCGGAATTAAAAACTTAAAGTTAAGAAATTTTTCAACTTCTGACACCCGATGATTTCCATATAAAGTCAAAATCAAGATGTTGAAAATTTAAGTTTAAGAACTCAAAAATCCCAAAATCTGATATCTGATGTTTGTACACAAAACTTGAAAATTTAAGCATCAGAAACATTGGGAAAAGCATAGTTTTGACTGATAATTGATTAGGATTCACTCTAAGGTACTAAAAGAGAGAAATTCTATAATTCAAAGAAGAAATAAAATCAAAATTATTTAACTTCAAAAGGAAAAATAAATAAAAGGGCCTCCCATCATTTTTATAGAAAAAGTGGTGGGATCTGTTGTGACTACAACAAATGGTGGCTCACTAGGAAGAAACGATTATCTCTCATTAGTAAAATAAAATTTAAATTATCTAAAAATTAAAGATGTGGAAACTTATAATGCATTTGATTTTTCTTTCATAGCTAAAACAATTCAAGGATCCCTTATTTATATTTTATAATATTTTGAATAAGTAATTAGCTTCATTAGAAGGTTTGAACTATCCTCTTAAGATTCAGAATTTAGGAAAAATAATAGAATTGAAGCATTATAGAACTGATTTTCTAGGAGT
Organism: Larix kaempferi; assembly: GCA_027924585.1. Taxonomy (NCBI): domain Eukaryota; kingdom Viridiplantae; phylum Streptophyta; class Pinopsida; order Pinales; family Pinaceae; genus Larix; species Larix kaempferi. The sequence continues at coordinate 15,221,204 of BSBM01000761.1, forward strand.
AATTATGATAACATAACAAGAGAATATAGACTTAACTAGCAAATATAATATTAAGCTCCAATATCATAGGCATTTCCACTAATACCAGCAAACATCAATAGCCTCGATAGGGTTTCCTTTTATCCCCAATATAGTTGATTTGATCCCATCCATAGGTATATATACATAGATTTAATACCTTTCTAAATAACATATAAAAGTTTATAGGAATTAAATGGAGGTCACTACCCTGGCTTGGTAACTAGATAAGGGTAGTGTCATTCACAGAGACCTAGAAAAGTGAACAAGCTAGCTCATGCTAAGACCTCCCATCCCTTAGCTTTACAACCAAGAAACACTACCCATAATTGGTAACCAAATGATGGTAATGTCACTTTGCAAGAATCCATGATCATGAAGAGGTTGGCTAGTTATGATACCTCCTACTCTTCAGTTAACACCTTAGTTTTTTCTCTCTCTTTTTTAGATTAAAAAATATCATACTATGGTTATTGTCAATCTTTCAAGAGATTATTTTATAGATAAGGAATCATAACTAAAATCCTTAATAGTAAGAGATGGAGTAAAGAGTTCAAAGGATTACTAGTCAATGCCACATTTACCCATCCTACATCAAAAGTATTCCTTTCAAAGGGAATTCAATATTTATCACTTAATTAAAAAATTAAAGTATTTGAAATCTTTGGGAAAAATATCCAAAACCTTGTTTCGGTCAATAATAGACAGCCTCAGTGAAGATATTTCAAGGGTTCATGTATAAGTCAACTATGAGATAAACCACAAAACATGCATTAGCCTTATCTTGTCTTTAAATTTTTTTTACAAATGATTGACTAAAGAGACGTAATGGTATGATCTCTATGAAATTTATCAGTAGCCATATTATTAAGCAAACAAACCAAAAATAAACTATAACTATGAAATCTCAATCTCACACAAAAAGAAAAGAAAACAAACCAAACTATGTACAATTGTAGTCAATTTTGACTAGGAGAATTATCTTTCAAGGATCTACGCACTCACTAGAAAGGTTTTATGTTTAGCTTCTAGTGTCTGCAAATGAAATGTGCTAGGACCAAGTTTTTACATAATAGTAAATGGTCCTAACCACAAATGTTGGAATTTAGTGTGTTCAACTTTATCCTTGCAAGGCTTATCCCATTTCAGGACTAAATCTCCCACTTGAAAATTTCTTTTGAATAATATATCTCATCAAACCAATGTTTGAAAAGCTATTGATGTTGATCAACTTTTGTCTTTTAACTTCTCTCTTTCTTATTCTAGTTTAAGCAAGGTATTTATCCTATGGGTTAAAGTAGGGCAATCATCCTCCTGGGCAGATTGTGATAATTGTAATGAAGGAAAATAAATATTAGGTTGCAGGATCATTTATTTTCTATATACAAGATAAAAAGGTGAATTACCGATGGCAACTTTGGGGGTTACCCTATCTTCCCATAAATCATTAAAAGGTTGAGTGTGCCAAATCTTTTGATGACTTGCTACAATTATTTTAAGGATTTTAAGCAAGTTATTATTAGTTGATTCAGTTAAACCATTTCCCTGTGGGTAGTAACTTGCTGAATATTTTATTTTAATTCCCTTATCCAATGAAAATTCAGTAAGGTCTACAGAGGAAAAATATGATGCATTGTCAAAGACTAAAACTATGGAACTCCAAACTGGGATATGATATTGGTTTCAAGGAACAAAATCACCTAATTTGTGTTCACCACTCAAAGTTGAAATGATTCCACCCATCTCACAAAGTAGACTATAGCAGTAAGAATAAACTTATGTTGCATAGAAGAGGGAAGATTAATTGGTCCAACAACGTCTGAACCCCACTACTAAAAAGGGATATCAACAATGACTTCTTGGAAAGAATGCGCAACCCTTTTTATTCTTCACATACTTCACATTTGCGAGTAACAACATAAGTATCCTTAAACAAAGTTGGCCAATATTAACCATCCCTCAAAATTTTTTGAGCTATGGTATCTCCGCCAAAATGGACACGAGTAGGTACTGCATGCAATTCCATTACTATCGTGTCAACATTTCCTTTACAACACAACAAAAAAAAATCCATCATAATTTATCCTAAAAAGAAGGGTACTGATCAATTGATATGAAGCAGCTTTTTGTATAAGATCTCTCCTCTTCCTAGGTTCCAAATTTTCATGGGCACATCCATGTGTTAGAAAAATATTTATATCATTATACCAAGAATCATGAACTGCAGGAATAAAATAAATTTGATTTTTAACACAAGATTCTTCATTTTTCCATTTCGATTGTGCTTTATGTGCTTCAGTAGACTGTGTTTCCAACTTGCATAACCATTGTCCTCTCACAATTTTGGATTCCCTCATTTCCAAATCATACTCCTGTAAATTTTTCATCCAGTGAGCGTGTTTCTCTCTAAGTTCTTTTTGAATCACCAGGTTTCGAACCGCATAATAGGGGACTATTACTTTATTTACGAACTTAATGAGATAAGATCTAAAGTGTTTAACAACTTTATAGACAAAACAGGATTGTTTAACCCACTCAGGGTAATTAAGATCATCTCTTTTGAGTCCATAGATCATAAAATATATAGTTATTTCATCTCCTTCAGAATTACGTTGTGTCGAAACTGCAGCATAAGAAACATTAGAAGTGAAAGAATACAAAGTGAAATCCTTTGAAAAATAGGGAGACATTAATGCAGGGGATTCTGCAACAGCCTCATGGATTTTTTTCAAAAGAATTTTTCTGTGTATTATTCCATTTAAACACTTTATCATTTTTTATCATATCATGCAAGGGTTTAACGATTTGGGCAAAGCTAGGAATAAACCTTCTAACAAAATTTATTTTTCCTAGGAAGGACTACATGGATTTCTTTGAGTTAGGAATATTAATTTCGGATAGTGCTTGAGTCCTATCTGGGTGAATCATCATTCAGGATTTAAAAACCACAAACCCAAGCAATCTACCCTCAGTTATAGAAAAATTAGATTTCTTCGGATTTAATGATATATTGTACTTCCTGTAATGTTTAGAAACTTGTCTTAAATATTGAAAGAGATGATCATCCATTTTCTTTGAAAAATTGTGACATCATCTAGATATACAACAACACAATTGTGTATCAGACCTCAAAATGCAATTTCCATCGCTCTCTGTAATGTAGTGCCTGCATTTATCAATCCAAATGGAATTTTCCTATAGGCCAAGGTTCCCCAAGGAGTTATAAAACCAATTTCAACTGATCTAGGTGAGAAAGTAAAACCTTATTATACCTCGAAAAACCATCTAGCAAAGAGAACAATTTATATCCCGATACCTTCTTGAGTATTTGGTCCATAGGTGGTACTAGGTAGTTATCCTATTCATACACCCTATTTAAATTCCTAAAATTGATGTACAAACGAATATCTCCGTTCTTGTTTTGAACATGAACCAAATTAGCTATCCATTGGGTATGGAGTACTGGAAAAATAAATTGTGCAAATAAGAGTTTTTATAGCTCTTTCTTGACTGATGACTCACAGTGTGCATTATGTTCCTAGATTGTTTTGCAGATTTTACTCAGTGCCTAAGTTGATGACCTAATAGTTCATACAAGAATTGCTTGTTTTACAATTCATAACTTTCTTAAATTTGTCTTGTGAATCATATATATTTTTAAGTCTAACAATTTATTTTGGAATGAGAGTAGCAGGACCATGGAGAATCATAATCATGTCGATTCGGAATGGACTCGTCGTGAACATGCTCATAAATAGAAAAATATTTAAAAGTATCTTGGTTAGTGAGGAACTCTAAAATATGGTGATCATTGTCAAATACCTTCCAATTAGTCAGATTATCAGGGATTGAAGGCTTGTACATTAATTCAACGAAAAACGCATCTGGTACAAAACCATCAAAAGGAAGTAACTTTGATGTGACATTGGCGAGCAAATTAGCATCAAATATTTGGGATCGAGGTACAAAATTTATGTTGAAAACTTGGAAATAATTAATCAAACTCCATACTTCTTTCTAGTCATTCTTCAAATGAATAGAAATGCAATGGATTGAGTTCCTAACCTATTTGAAAATGATTTCATAATTGCCATAAACTTGAGAACCTGAACTTTTAAGTCAATAACTTTTCTAAGACCTTGTATGAGTGCCTCATACTTAGGTACATTATTATTGCTTTCAAATTCTAACCTTCAAGATATCAAAATTTTATTTCTATCTAGGTTAATCAAAACACAACCAAATCCATCCCCTTTGTTAGACCTAGAGCCATAGAAAAACAAAGTCCAACAAGTATTATCTAATCTAAAGTTTGTATTTACATTATATACAGTGTGCAAGATATATGTTGATGAATCCATTTGAGAAAATTGCATAATTTCAATTGTATGTTTCATAAAAAGGAGAAATTTATGTAGGGAAGCTCCCGAAAAGAGTCTCAACACCATAATTCCCTATGTGAGAGTTTAGGAAAAGAGCAAGTTCACTAGGGCCATTGATGTTAGTAATAGATTGTTTCAGGTAAGGCTTCCTATTAACCCTGGTATTACTGTATTTCCCATTGTATGGAATCCATAGGTGTGACCAATCAGTGGAAAAGTATCCTCTTAGCTTTACATATTAGTCTCTACTCAACCACATCCCATAATATTTTGGGACATTGACCACTGCAATATCTATAATTTGGTGAACATGTGGGTTAGAGGAGAGTCTTATCAAGACATTCCTCGGTTCTTCTACCACCTTAACCCTAGATCTGTCCAATTGAACTATTTGTGTAGTAGATAGTTTCATATCGACACTAAGCTTCCTACATATAGAAAGAGGCATCACGTTGTAATATGTGCCATAATCCATCATGCAATTGTGTACATTCTTGTTGAAAATATCAAAAGAAAGCGAGAAAAGTGGAATTTTGATTTCCTAACTAGTAGGAGGTGAAGAAGTGGGATGATCATTGTTTTCTTTTCTAAGGGTTTCCAAGTGATTATGTTCAAGATTCTTACCTCTGTTAGCAACCAAATTTTGAATAACTTTATCTTGAATCACCAAGAACTCCATAAGTTCAAACAAATAAATGCTAGATTTAACCTTCTTTAGGTATTCTACTATATCATATTCTAAATCAAGCATAGCCTCCTCCCTTTGATCATTAGATATAGTCTTTGTAGGACTATTTATATTAGGATTTTATGTAGAAGGATAATCCTAAGGTAATTGTCCCTTACCTTGTGTGTTATGGAGATGTTGTATGGCATACATTGGCTAAGTATTTTCTTCTTCATAAATATTGGGAAGTTATAAAAAATGATTGACAGTGTGAGTGTGTGGTTCATCATCATCTTCAGGTGGTTGTTCATCATCTTATGTTGGTATTCCTGTATAAACTCGTTCTTTAAATTTCTATTACTGACCCAGGTTCTGCACAGTTGTAGTCCAACAAAATCCTTCTTCACCGGTCGTTTTGGAAACAGTATGCAAGCAGACTGAGGTCTCACCCAAGGTGAAGTTTATGGGGGATTACAGAATCAACTTTCTGTAATCAGGTGATGTGCGGTTAACAGACTGGGGGATTGCATAGAGTTTCACCTACTTCACGGCTATAACTTATATTACAGTGCACCCTGGGGCTGTGCACTTCGGAATGGGAACTTAAGCAATAGGACAGTGCAACTCCAGACTCCATGACTCTTAACAATCTCACACCTTACATTATTCGCTGACTTAGTGTAATTATGCATTCAACATGCGGGACTGTGCACTTCACGGACTGATGCAATATGGTGAAATACAATGCAACTACGCAGTTTCAGTACTGCGCTTCCAAGGAACTGCACTTAAGATAGACTTCATTGACTTAGTGTTTTACCCAAATAACGCATGCATTCATCATGTTCAGAATTACTTGCACATTCATCATTCAAGCATATGTTTGACACTTAACATATTATTCTCATCGCTCATTCATGTCAGAAATACATATAAAAGCGAAGACACATATAACTGTAAGCATGAATTCAACCATCAAGAAAAGAAAACAAACAGATTACGTGGTTCATCCCCTGGATGGGAGCTACGTCCATGGGAACTATTGATTATATTAATGGGAAGGGTTCAACAGTTCCAGTCTGCGCACTCAGCTGCAAACTCTTCTCTCTACAATAGGTCTCTGCATACATAGTTGTAGAGCCTCTTTACAATGCTTAGTATCTCAACAAAGATCAACAAAACACAACTTAGAGATCCAAAATCCAACAACCCCTTCCCTTACAAAATTCCCCCTTATATATATTGTGGCCTTAGGTCACATCCTTACAATGCATATGGGACAAAACCCTAGAGTAACCAAAACTGGTGCGGTTACCCCGCCAACCCAGCCTATCGTAGTTGACAGTTGCTCCATTTGCTTCTGGCCACTTTGTTGGGCCACTACTGGATCTGATTCCTTTCTGACAACCGCAATCCTCATGAAATGGTTCTAACTGCATAGTGGTGTGTCCCTTTCCGACCCTCTGTCTTTTTTGTCATTGTCGACCAACCATTTTTCCTCTAATAGTTTCCGTCACTCTGACTGATAGATCACTTTCATCCACTTCGATGATGATCCTTACCCCACTCTCGGGAATCATGGAGTCACTTACCCAAAAAAGGTTGCTTTCCGACCTCCCTTTACTTATATTCTTTGCCAAAAAAATAGCTTCTCAACTGTGACTGTGCATTAGCAAAAATGCATCGTGCTTACACTTCGCACTCCCCACTGCACCACTTGGACTTCGCAATCCTAATTGCGCAGCTTCAGAACTTTGCTTTAGCAAAACTTCACTTTTTCAAAATTGTGCCAACCTAGGACATGCTCAACAGGCCCCCAACACTTACTCGTGGATCATCCCTGATCCACTTCCGTTGGGCGGCTTCAGCTGTGTGTGTTTAGAGGTACTGAAATTCGTAGTGAAGTCTTGAAAAGTAGCGGTGAGCTCTGCAACTGTTTCCTTTGCCTTATGCTGAAACCCTTTAATGGTCTCCAGCATATCCTGCGAGACTTGTTCTTGGTCTTGTTCTTTCACTGTTCCCTCTGTGGACTGAAGTTCTATGAACTTTCCATCAATGTGCTCCATCAGTGCGAGTGCTTCTTCCTCTATGGGATGCAACTTCGCAGAAGCAACATTCTCTCTTTCCCTTAACATTTTCAATTCCTTCTACAACTCTTTTTCCTCTGTGAACTTTTGTATCCTTTGCCTTGTTGGAAAGTCCTTCATTTCTGTGTTCATGGCGTCGAGCTCTTGTTTCTTTTGTTGTAGATCGTTTTGTAAATTCTGAAGATCTGGATCTTCATGTAATGCAACCAGCACTGTAGTGGCTTCTTCTATCATATCCTGACATCTCACTACTTAGACAGAGATGCTTCCTATTATGGCCTGAACTTCTTCGCTTTGAGCTGGGTGGTCATCGGGAGGGGTGCTAGGTCGCTGAGATTCTAAGTCTGCAATTTTTTCCTTATAGGAAATTTCCATGTCCGTCATCTCAGCCGTAAGAGTTTCTACTCTAGCCCCAATCTTAATTATAGTGTCCTCAATATCCCGCTCTTCTTCACATTTGGAAATTTTGGCGTAGACTGCCAATATTGTTTCTTTTAGCATGTGGTTCCTCTCCTGAATATTGGACAACTCCTTGCTACGTTGAGCTGATTCAAGTTTCAGCTCGTCGTAGCTTTTCTGTAGATGTAAATTATGATCGTTGGAAGCGAGGCCTATGTCTTGAATTTCCTCCACGACCTTTCTGTGCAGACTATGCAAGTCCTCAATTGGAAACATCCCGACATTGAGGTCGAGGTGTTCCAACTTCCTCGCTTCGTCATCCAGCCGTTCATTTGGAAAAATAAGGTTCACTGGCTCAATCTTTATTAGCTGAGGTCGCAAGTTCAAAGCAGGTGACTACCTCTTCTATCTGATGGACCCACCTGGATTTCCCTTGGAGTCTGAATCTCGAATGAAGTCTTGTTGGACTTGTTCGATCTTTGCAACTATTGTTTTTATTTCCACGAGGTTCTGAATAAGGGTTACATGTGCCTCTTCCCATTTTGCCTCCTTCAAAGCAAGCATTTCTTCCAGTGCTCATGTACCTTTGTTGCAATGTTGTTGCAGTCATCTTCATGCAGCATCGGCTGTAGTTTCGGCTTGTTGGATTTGTGCTTCTTCCAGTGCGCTTTCGTTGTTGTTGGGATTTCAGTTGCTTTCCTTTTTTCTCCTTCCTGTCTTTTAGCCGAGTCTTGTTGAGTTTCTTCTTCCTGCGCACTTTCTATGTCCTTATCTTCATCCAGATTCGCATCTTCGATTTCCTGAGAGGTGGACTTGATATCCTTTGGTGCATCAACCTTCCATTCCGGTAGCCAATCCTCCATCATCTGTTCTATCTTTTCAGCATCCAGCTGATAGAACCTTGGGTACCATAATTCTGTCTCTGCATCATCCTTTGGATGAATATATGTGGCATGAATATTGGCCCTAAATCTGAGCGTGGCATTGTACACAGTTTTCAGCTGCTGGGAAATGCATAGTGTTCACCGAATAACATCGCACAACTAGTTGTAATAGGTGTATAGATGCTCGTTATTTTTCCGCTATCTATCGGGCTTCGCATTTGCCCACATGTTGGCATAATGTGTTCTGTGACATTCTCCTGGGAAGACTCAAAGACCCTGGAAATAAAGCACCTCTCTCCATCCCATGAATGCAATTAACACTAAGAACCAACTGTAATGAAATGGGCTTCCCTTTCTCTTGAGTTTCCTGGACATCTTCCAAGAACCCTTTCAACAAATATTTTTCCCAGTTATGTGGAGTTCCATTCTTAACTTGTGAAGCGAGGAGGACTGTCGTAGCCGGGACTTCTGCTGGTTAGAATTTTCTAAGTATCTTCCTCACAAGTACCTAAACAGTGAAGCACGTGGCTTCATTATCGAGAGGGGCTGTAGAAAAGCCACATTTTCCTTTCTGCAAGCCAAATTCTTCCTTCATCCTTATGGAAAGCTCCTTATCTTGCGTCTTTCCAACAAACTCATTTGCGGGATCTGCACCTCTCTTGCTTAATAACGTGATCCCATATATCAGGTCAATTTTTATATCAATCCTCCGATCTAGCCATAAATAACCTGAGTGCGTGCATGAGAGAAAGGTTCACACTACAGTGGTATGTTCCATACTTCTATCGAAATGTGGGATGCACAATATATTGAGCAACCCAGATGGTTCTAATGGCTTAAGGCAGTCCTGCACATATATATTTTCAGCGCCTGACTTCCCATTAGATTGGAGACACATATGCCGGTTAGGTCGAAATTGTGGATATTTATTTGACTTGGGATCTTTCCCTTCTAGCAGGTCGCAGTCTTCAAACTTGCATTCCTGGATCTTCCCTAATAGGTCCTCGATGACCTGCACATGACTTGAGATCGGCGACAATGGGATATCGTAGTGTGGATTCTTCTCAAGCTAAAGAGGTGGTGCATGAGCTCGTCTCGGTGAAATATACTCATGTACGAGATGAATTGGTCAGTCATGATGTATTACTATTGGTGGTAGCTTCGGCACACTTGCTTCCTTCGACCCCTCCTGTTCTTTGGACGGTTCCTTATCTTTCTTTTTCATTTTAGATGTCTGTGTTGAGGAGCTTTGGGACGATGCGCCTTTTTCTAGTACAGGATTCTTTGGAGGCGTTGTCATTAATCCCTTAAGACATGTATTTTTGAATACTCTTAGAACCTTGTCAATCGTGAACTGCTTGCTCAGACACATGCAGAGTGCTCGGCGTGCTTATTGTTAAAACTCAGGATTTACACAGAGGAAATATAGAAAGGCATGGTAAAAACCCGTAAGTGCTTAGTTGATGTCTATTTATGGACACTGCTTGGCTTGAAACACGTCGATTATCAGCAAGTTGGTCATTCAATGTCATTTCCTTTGTCCATATCTCTGGTGAGATCTCAGTATTTTTTGTTATTTATTATCTCTGATCGAACAAAGTTTCCTTAATTGTTGAACTCTATCGGTTCCTCTAGGCTGTGTGATGGGTAAGTTAGGTATTAAATTCCATGTCCATCAGTCGGATCTTGCTAAGATATCGGTCGTTTCCATCATTAATTTGGATTCAACGGATGATATTTTCTTTAAATGATGGTATTTGTCATTGTCGGCATAGAGGATAATGACTCAGTCAACCGACATATTAGATAACAGCTAACTTACCGACTGACAACTTTAACGATTATCTTTTCCTTTGGACTGTGCTAGCGGTTTAGACAAAATATTTTTGTGCGGTTCGTCAGTGCACTTGTGCTCCTTCCTTTTTAACTTCACAGCTGCGATTCTTCTTGGTACTTCACATCGCAACTTCCCATGTTCACTTCACATCCAACTTCCTTCGTGCACTGTGCAGTTCGTATTTCACGGAACTTCATTATTCGCCAAAATTGTGTGCAGACTCTTTATTCTATCATTCTTAGTGTCCAATTTCAACTGCACTTGACACTTAGAATTCTCTTTGCTTCTGATCACTGAGGGCCTGGTGAAGTAGGACTATCCCTATAGGGTTTTATTCTACTTCCATTGACAAGCCCTAGTAGGTTTTATCCTGCTAATGTGGTTAACTGAAAGAATTTGTGCTTGATTTGGTGACCATGCCATGATTTTTCTCTGTCTTTCTACACTTGCTGGTGAAATCCTACAATGAAGCGATCTTCATCCAATCCAACCAAGTGTAGTAGTATTTCTTCCATTGTCTCTTCATCTACCATTCCTGTGAATGCTACAATTCTCAAACTTTGTACTATGTATTCCATTCGCATCACAGCTTCCTGTCCATGTGTTAATCTGAAAGGTGTATGGCTTGTCAACTTCTTGCAAGTTGTCCTGTATGCCCATAACACAACTGGTATTTGCAGATCCCAATCATCCCTGTTTATGTTGCATACCTTAGTCAACACACTTTCCAATACCTTGTTGAAAGCTTGAATAATGCCATTAGATTGTGGATGATATGTTGTGCTTTTTTTATGGTAAATCTAGAATTCCTCAGTCGGGGATTCAATATTTCTATTCAAGAAGTGTGTTCCCTAATCACTCATTAGGATCTTTGAACATCCAAACCTTGTGATGATGTTTTCAAAAATGAATTGCATGGTAGTAACTGTGCTACAGTCCTTCACTAGTTTTTCCTCTTCCCATCACTACAACAAAATAACCCTTTAGGGGCGGTTTTGGCTTGTGGGGGTCTTGGTAACCCCCCCCCCTAAAAGTTTTTTTAGACCTTTAGAGGCGGTCTTTTCAAACTGCCCCTAAAGGTCATGGAAATTGGACTTTTGGGGGAGTTTTTTTTAAATCTGCCCCCAAAAGTCCTGAAATTTGTCTTTCAGGGGCGGTTTTTGTAAAAACCCCCCTAAAAGCCTAATTCTCATAACTTTTGGGGGCGATTTGTCAACCCCCCTAAAAGTCATGAGAATTGAACTTTTGGAGGCGGTTTTTTGGCAACCCCCCTTAAAAGTCAAGAGAATTGAAATTTTGGAGGCGGTTATTGGAAACCCCCCATAAAAGCCCAATTCTCATAAATTTTGGGGGTGGTTTGTCAAAACCCCCCCTAAAAGTCATGAGAATTGAACTTTTGGAGGTGGTTTTTTTGGAACCCCCCTTAAAAGTCATGAGAATTGAAATTTTCAAGGCGGTTGTTGGAAAACCCCCCTTAAAAGCCCAATTCTCATAACGTTTAGGGGTGATTTGTCAAAACCCCCCCTAAAAGTCATGAGAATTGAACTTTTGGAGGCGGTTGTTGGAAAACCCCCCCTAAAATCCTAATTCTTATAACTTTTGGGGACGGTTTGTCAAAAACCCCCCTAAAAATCATGAGAATTGAACTTTGGGAGGCGGATTGTTTGGAACCCCCCTTAAAAATCATGAGAATTGAACTTTTGGAGGTGGTTTTTTGGCACACCCCTTAAAAGTCATGAAAATTAAGCTTGTGGAGGCGGTTTGTTGGAGCCTCGCCCCCTAAAAGTCATGAGGATTGAAATTTTGGAGGGGGTTATTTGGAACCCCCCTTAAAAGTCATGAGAATTGAACTTTCGGAGGCAGGTTGTTGAAGCCCGCCTTAAAAGTCATGAGAATTGAACTTTCGGAGGTAGTTTGTTGAACTCCCTCCCTAAAAGTCATGCGAATTGAAATTTTTGAGGAAGTTTTTTTAAAACCCCCTAAAAGTCATTTATGTACGTGTGTTAGGTGTGTCACATGGGTTCAACAATGCATCTCATCAAAACATTGGAGCTAAGAGCACACAAGCTATCGTAGTGTTAGGAAGGGTGTGCATCATCATTCAACATTATATCCCATTAGAGCTCTATAATTGAGGCAGTCATGCTAGGTTTTTCACATCAAAGATGGTTCTCACACTCCAACTTTCCATGATCCATGGTCAAAATACAAACTCGTGTGCCATAACATTATCCTTTATGGCTAATGGGCCATGTGTAGGGCCCTAATCACCACATGATTCCTACACAAGGAATATTTAGCTTGGAAGTGGGTATGCTGGCCATTTCAATATTTACAACATCATGGATGGTTCTTGAAGCCTAATCCATGGTGTCCATGGTGTTAGATCAAAATCTAGTTTATAATGACTGGTAGTTCCTCAAGGTCTTGTGACCTATGGGCATTTCTCTGTACCACCACATAGGCCTTTAAGCAAGGAATATTTAGCTTTTGAGTAACACATTGTCATTTGTTTTAGTATTTTCATGTCGTGGATGGTTCTAGGAGCCTATGTTATGGTCTAGGGCCAAAATGTAGGTTCTTGGGCAATAAAAATTTATTTTGAGACTCATGGGCCATGCCTAGGGACTTGAGTCATCATACATACCCTAGATAGGGAATATTTTGTTTATAGTCTAAGTTCTTGTGTTTATTTTTGCACTAATTTTGGTTTGATAAAATCCCATATAGTTATCATGATTCAAACCTTGATGTCAAAGTCTTTGATCTAAAACCTTGGTTATAAATAAGCCAAGGTCAGAGTTTATTATGTTAGTGTGTTGATTTGGTGTTGTAGGCATGCTAGTGATTGGGTTATGGGGCAGTGGGTTAGGGTTAGAGGGACACTGGCTTAAGGAGATATTTTATACAATTTCATAATGTGGTAGGCTTTGGGGAGTTTTTGGATTAGAAGTGAGGCACCTAAGGGATCAGTGGGTTAATGGGAAAGGGGTTCTGGTTTTGTTGGTACTAGTGGTTAAGTGGTTTATAAGTTATCATGTTATTCAGTTTGGGGATAGATGTTAAGGCTAGGTACGAGGTGAGGGGGTTAAAGGTTGAAGCTTTCTAGGTGCATGAATTCATTGCATGGATCAAGTGTGCCATGTGCATGAGTCATTTACATGGGTTGGTTGTGTTAGGTCAATGTCTAATTAGTAGAATTATTTATGGTGGTCATTTCAATATTTGTAACACAAAGAATGGTCCTTGTGGCCTGGACTATGGCATGTGAACAAAATTTAGGTTCTAATGCCATATTAATTTTCCATGGGGTTGATGGTCCATGCATGTTAACCTAGATTACCACATAAAAATATCTAGCCTACATGTGAGATCGTCATGATCATCATTGTCACCATCATGGGATATGTTGGTAATTTTGAGATCTGTAACACCAAAAATTAAAATTTTCCTTCCAATTTCAACATGCTAGTTATTTTCATTCCATCACCCTTTCTTCTCATTGTTTTCCCCTTTATGAGAAGGGTGACTCAAGTGGCTTCCAATGGACAACAATGGCAACAAGAAAACATAACATAACACAATTCCAATATCTAAGGCCTAGAATATATTGCAAACTAATGAGTTGGCTGAATTCAAGATGCAATTACAAGAATTATTAGACAGAGGGTTCATATGACCAGGTGCATCACCTTGGGTAGCACACATATTGCTAGTCAATAAGAAGGATGGAACCTTTTGGATGTGCATTGGTTATAGAATGTTGAATAAAGTGACAATTAAGAACAAGTACCTCCTACCCTAATTGATGAACCTCTTTATTAACTCAAATGGGAAAAAGTTGTTTCAAATTTCGACTCAAGTTCTGGGTATCATCATATGATAGTGGAATAAATTAGCATACCGGATACTTCTTTTAGAACTATATACATGCATTATGAGTTCCTAGTTTTCCCTTTTGCATTGAAAAATGCTCCATACTTTTCATTTGATTAACAAATGATGTGTTCCAAAAGTATTTAGACAAGTGTGTTTTGGTATTCATTGATGACATCCTATATTATATTCTCTAAATGAGGAGGGATGTAACACTTATCGCATTTCTTCCTATTGTTTTAGAAGCTACGTGAATACCATCTATATGCTATGTAAAGAAAATGAAAATTATTTAAGAAGGAGATTAAATATCTCAGGCGTGTCATATCTAAAGAAGGATTAAAGATACAGTACCCCAATAAGATCAAAGCTATGTCTAGTTGTCCAACCCCAAAGAATAAGACCAAAGTAAGAAGCTTCTTGGAATTAGTTGGATATTATCAGAGAGTTGTCAAAGGATTCTAAAAAATTATAAGATCCTTGCTGAAGTTACAAGACAAAGGTGTCAGATTCATGTGGAAAACCATACATGAAGAAAAATAATGAGAACTTAAAGAGAATTCTCTTGACAACACCTATAATGATACTTCCTTGCTTTGATAAGGATTTCTTGGTATGCATAAATGCTAGAGGTGAGGGCATTTAGGGAGTGCTCACAGAGGAAGGAAAAGTGGTGGAATTTGAGTCAAGGCAGTTAAACATTCACAAGGAAAAGTAATCAGATCATGACAACTTGGATCTCTTAGTAACAATAGATGCCCATGTCCTAAAGGCATGGAAATATTATTTGATTGATAGAAAGTTTGAACTATGAATAGATCATGAGATATTGAGATACTTGTAGACTCACCCACCATTGACTGCTAGGTAGTGGCGATGGGTGAAGTTTTTGGCCAACTATGACTACAAGTTATTTCACATAAAAGGGGAAGAGAATCAAGTGGCAAATGCCTTGAGTTGAAGATGCCATATATTTGCAATCTCCCAAGCTTAATCAAATTTAAGGACAATGATATGAGGTGATCCAATGATGAAAAATGTTACGAAGAGGTGTGTGAAGCTCTATTAAGAAATGAGAGTTAGATGGAGAAGGAAGTCAACATAGCCTTACATACCATGTTTGGGGCATTAAGCTACAACATAGGCCATGCATAGGAAATATTTGGCATGTGAGTGAGATGTGGTGTAACATTTGAAGGTTTAGTACACCAAGGATGGTTCTCACAACCCAAGTCATGTTTGAGGGTGAAGATACAGAGTTTTAGTCCATAACATGTGACTGTTGAGTTCTACATAAGCCACCCATTAGTCCCTAGCCCATATTTTCCCTATGACATAGATATGGTGGCCATTTTGAGGCTTGTCACATCATGGATGCTTATTGGTCACTAATCCATGGTTTTATACCAAAACCCATGTTGTTGGGATAGAACATTTGTCTATGGGGATCATGTTCTTTGCATAGAAACTCACATCATTGCATAATGCCTATGGAGATAATCCTTAGCCTACATTTAAGATATGGAAACCATGTTGAGGAGGGGTAGTATTTTTTGTATCTTTCTTTTTATAGGAGTCAATTTAGTGCTCATGCTTTGTATTACTATTGACATCATTGTACTTAGTAGTCCATTGACCCACTTTTGTAGAAATTTGTTAGACATTAATAAAACTATCTTATTTTATCTTATTGTTGCTCCAGTGGCCTTGTAGAAGCATCCTTAGGCTATTTTGTCTTCATGACTAAGTTATATTTGATTTTAGATATGTATTACTATTGACACCATTGTACTTAGTAGTCTATTGACCTACTTTTGTAGAAATTTGTTGGACATTAATAAAATCACCTTGTTGTATCTTGTTGTTACTCTAGTGCCCTTGTAGAGGCATCCTTAGCCTAGTCTGTCTCCATGACTAAGTGTTGTGGCCACAACAGATCCCATGCTTAGCTAAATCATGGGAGCTCCATTTTTAATCAATTTGAAGGTATATGGGTAAGTTTCTTTTTGTAAATATGATTTTCTGTTTAGATGTCTTTAAACATTACTTCCCACGTACCTGTACTTCATTTTCGCTGCTTGATCTGAGTTTTCTTTAAGTGTTTGGTTTGCAAAAATCTCTAAATTTTGACTATTTTGACATTTCTCTTGGAAAACCCAAAACCCGACATTTGGAGAACTCGAAACCCGAAAACCGACATTTGGAGAACCCGAAACCTGAAACCTGAAAGTTTTGGGTGCGGGAAATTACTGTTATCATTTTGGGATTTTTGTCATCCCGAAACCCGAAACCCGAAAGTTTCGGGTGCGGGATTTCATTTTTTGAAGTTTGTTATACTGTAACCTGAAACCCGAAACCCGACGATGTCACGTTTCAGGATCCGGGATTTTTTTTTTCGAGTTTTAATAAACCCGAAACCTGAAACCCGACACTGTTGCGTTTTGGGATTCGGGAATTCATTTTTTAACATTGCGTTCAATTGCGTTCTGAAACCCGCAACCCGCAACTTTCGGGTTGCAGCTTTCGGAAACTTGGGTTTGATTTGGTCGTATTTTTGAAACTCGAAACCCGTCAATTTCAGTTTTCGGCTTTCGGGAGTGGTAAATAAAATTTTTTATTATGTTTTGAACTCGATCCCGTGCTTTGCATCGGTCAATCTCGGCCATCCATTTCTCTTAATCCTATGTTCGTGATTTAATTTGGGTAAATTGATAAATATAGGTTTTTATTTACTTTTCTTTATCATTTTTACTTGCCGAGTTACTCCACTGAGCCGATTTTACCATGGATTTCTTGCCTTCAGTCGATTGCTGGTTTTCAGTTATCACAGGTAGGATTGGCGTCATTCCATTTTTTTCGGTTGGTCTTTTGGTTGTCTGTGATTGTTGTTTTTTATTTTTGTTTTCTTTATTTCATCAGAAATTACGAAGTTTGCCACTATGTCACCAAGTACCTGGTCTAGGATCGATCTCGGGGGTACCTTAACCAAAGACCCCAACTTTGGTATCTTCTATTATACCAGTGGAAAGGCCACCGAGACTTATCAAATGGATTGGTCTCGGATTTATGCTATATTTGACAACGATGACCTCTCGCAGGTAGAATTTGATAGGCCCGCTTATGAGAAGATTAGGGCTTCTCAGATTCATGCTATCGCTGCTTGGCCCGCTATATTACCCTATACAGATGCAGTGAAGTGGATAATAGAGAATGCTAATGTCAAAGACCGGTCTTTCAATGATGCTTTGGGGAATCAATTGACTCATTTTCGCCCTAAGGTTTTTACCCAAGCATTTTCTCTCAGACCGCATAAGCAGACCCTATCTCCTGACTTCATCCAATCCTCCAAGTCCCGTTACAATTTTCCTGAAATGATGAAGTCTTGGATGATAAAACCTAATGCTTTCGTGCTTAAGCCTGATAATTTATAACCAATTTCCTGGTTCAAGGAACCCTACTCTTTGCTAGCGGCTATGTTATGCCGACTATTCGGACTCCCTAATTGTCCGTTGTTCAAAGCTGAATGGGCACCCATAGCGCATCATGTCTTGACTACCTGTGAATCCTTCCCATGGGATTCCATCTTGTCCTCAGAACTAAAAAACGCTATCGAAGATTATCAGAAGTCTCCAGCTTTCAGAAAACCACATTTCTTTTTATCTACCTATGTAATTGATGTTTTCTGCTCAGAATTTCAATACCCCAACTTGAACTAGAATTGGACTCCAGCAGACCCACCTGTGCATATCTATCATTCAATATTATGGGAAGAAAACTTTATCCCTTTACTATATGATATATGTGATTAGTTCCTGGGAACTGTTTACTTCAATATTTTCAAGCAAGAAGCACCAGCATTTTCAGATGATGCCAAGACACTCATCAATACTATCGGTGATTGGTATGTGTGTGAGTATTTCTCATATATCATAGTCTGGGGTAGTAATACTATTCATCTGTTGCCCATAATTGTCCCTGACAGATTGGGTTTGCAAGAAGTTTCATTTCAAACTGTGACTGATGGTATGTATAAAAAACTCACAGGACCTAGAAAGAAAGGGTGGCCTAAATTCCCTTTGAACCTTGGGTCATTGGTCATCCCAACCTCCAATTGGGCAGCCACCCTTGGTGACCAGTTGGTTTATTTCAAATTGGGATGTGCCCCTAAAAGAAAGCACGACCCCAAGAAGTTATTGGATGCACATTTAAAGCAAACCCATGTAAAAATACACTATGTGCATGAGAACATCCCAGATGACTCTATCTATCATGGAGTCAATTCATTTTCTAAAGTTCTTGTCAGACCAAAAGAGCTAGAAGAGTAGCATAACATTTTGCACTATCAGAAGGAATTAAAGCTCAGGGTTCTGAGTTATAGGAAATTGGAGCTGGACTTGCTGGACAAAGTGAGAAAAGAAAGGGAAGGAAAGGAAGCTCAGGAAGCTAATCCTCTTTAATTTGTGGTTCATTCAGAACAAGGCAAAGGAAAAAACCCCATCGAAGATTCTACTCCTAAGAAAACATCAGAACAGGACAAATCCTTGTTATATACCTCTCAGAAATTTCAGAAAGATTTGTCACAATTGACATCAGTGTTGAAGGCTCACCCTGCAGATCCCTAGAAGGTTACTGTTGATTCTCAAATAATCGAACCTTCAAATCCCCTTGAAATTTTTAGTGCAGTTGTGCAAGAAGATGACAATTTTGTGGTTACACATGCTAGCCCAGCAAAAAGGAAAAGGATCCATGCTAACCCGTTCCCCAATATTCAGATTATTGACTGTGATGTTGCTGAAGAACCTAAACCCCTAGTTTTAGTGACTGAGGAGATTATAGAACAATCCAAGTTGGTCACAGACTTGTTAAATGTTATTGAAATGGAATGCTCTAGTCAGGACCAGTCATTTGAAGACACCTCTGTTCAATATTTTCCAGCTTCAACATCTCAGTTAAACTTAGTTCAACAATTTTCTGCTTCGCATTCAGAGCATTTACCTCCCTTTTCATTGTCTCAACTATTCAATAGTATAACTTCTTCTTCTACCACACTTTCATGTAATCAAGAGTCTTTCTCTACTCCTAATTCCATGATGCCAGAAGCTCAAACCACCATCATTCCTACACAGTCACCTAAACCTATTTTACTAATACCTTCCATTGACCAATTCACCTCCATTCCTTTTTCCATTTCATTTACTATCACAATTCAGGATAAGCTTCCTGCAATATCTCAATCTACATCACTAGATATCTCTGTTTCACCTAGCATTGAGGAGCCACCTATAGTTCCCTCTCCATCATTATCTCCTAATGCTGAAGAGCAGACTCCTCCATCTGAAGCTTCCACTTCGGTCCCCTCAATTACACAGGTCCAGTCATTTGTCCAAGATGTTTATGTCCCTGTGGTCCTTCCTCAAGTCACCATGTCCATCCCTCACCCTAGTGGTATTATGACACCTTCAATAATTTCCACTGCTAATGTCATTGCCATCACTACCCGGTTGGATGATAAATATGTAGATGAGGATGTGGTTCCCATTGGAAACTATTTCTATGACAAGGAAGAGAAGACATTATTCAAAAGGAGAAGGAAGAGAAGTAAAGATGAGCAAGCGTTTGAATCATCTGCTCCCATTCAAGTCTTATGGGCTCAACAAATTGATGACCCTTAGGCTGGGGCTATTGAAGCAGCAACAGTCTTGGGGCATTTTGCTGGTGCCAACATAGATTCAGTCTAGTTGTTGAAAAGACAGGTTGATCTTAAAAAGGAAATAATCAAGGAACTTGAAGGTGAGTTGTCCAAGATTAAAGATGAACATAGCCTCCTTGTGGTTAATATCAGGCAGGAATGGATGGAATGCTTGCATGCATCAGAACAGGAGAATATCTCCCTTCAGAATCAGCTTAATACTGAAAAGGCTCAAAACTCCATCCATGCAGAAAGGATAGCAACCTTAGATATAAAAGTTGGAACTGTAACTGCAGATGCAGCTTCAGCTGGTTTGTCTAACTTTACACCACAGGAGTTCAAAGACTTGGCCTTGGAGGTTAATCATAATCATTATAAACTGCTTTAAAAATTGTACATTGCATAGGATGAAATTAGAGAGACATTTATTATCTTTGATAAACTGTCTTCTGATCTTGAGGTACAGGAAATCAAGAGAATTTAGGCTTCCAAAGCTCAAGATGAGGTTAGTGAATGGCAAAGCTACATTAAAAACATCCCTGCAGACTTCCTGATTCTCAGCAGTCTTTAGATGAAGAAGAACAAAGCTTCCCTGAATACCTGGCTCGATTTCAATGACTTTGCTGAAGAGATCATCAGAAAATCCAAATACCTTTGCACTCGATGCTGGTACGCAGCTGATAACATCATGGAAGCTCTACATCTCCCATACACGTATCCTATTTTGCAGGCCCTTCCACCTAAATGTAAGCTGGAAGAAGTGGAGCGTGATCGTGAAGAAAGTGCGCAGAAGATCTGGGCTATTGAAGCAGTCAACATTGGTCACATGGATGAATTGATCAGGAAACCGCTCTCCTTCAAGGGCAAGATCCATTCTTACCTTCGCACTTCGCATAAGCTTGCCAAGCATGACATGGAGAACAACATATGCAATTCCGAAATAGGCATAGAATCTATCAATTATCCAAACATGGATGAACTGTTAGAAATATATGATAAGTGGCAGGATTTTCTGGCCCAATAGAATCTTTTCTAATTTTGGACTCCCTATTCTGTAGGATTCATTTTTGTGCTTTGTTGTAGTTTAATATTTAAAAAACAATACCTCTCGGAGGTAGGGGTTGGAATTTTTGGAATTATAATTCAGCAAGAGATAAGACTGAGGATACTCTGTGGCCAGATTCATTGTAATTTTGGTACAAGACATCTTAATACAATAATGTCATCTTCAGATCCATGTTGTAATTATCACTTAAATTTCTTTAAGGATTTCTGATTTTATGTTCCAGATTGTCATCCGCTATACATATGATCTCTTGTTGGATATCTAATGAATACATAGATCTGTTCTATTGGTTTTTCTGTATAACTGATGTGTGTATGAAAATGTTTGATTAAATTTCTTTAATTAAATACTTTATTTATCAATTTCTGCAATTGATCAGATATATATATATTCAATCATTGTTTATTTTTCAATCAACAAAAGGATAACAGGTTATATCTTGATGGTCTTTAAGCTTGGATTATCATTATTTAATTTTCATTAAATAAATCATAATTTAAGTCAGCAAGTATCATATCTAAAGGCATTTTTGTTAAAGGTGACAGACTATTTGTTTTCTTACACCTCAAGGTTGATCTGCATATACACGAAGCTTTTCATTTTAGAATAGATCTAAATTAAGATTAGTTTGTTTTTCTAAATAGGTTAAGTTCGAATTGATCACTGTTTTCCACACCCCTTTGTTTCCCTAAATTGGGAAACTGATCTTATTGATCAAATCAATTATTCATAGAGTGCCAGTGGAGGCCGAATATCCGTGGGTGATTACCACACCAAATAGCTTGAGGATATAATTTCCCTTGCGTAGGATCTTTCGAAGCCTTTGGATGGGTTTTCATCCCCTATTTTGTTCCTTGGAGCCTATTCCAGCACCTTGCACTTACACTGCACACCCGAGGCATCAACAAATGGCGCTAGAAGGAGGGCCACTAGTATAACATGCCTAAGCAAACCACTAATAAACCTCCTCCATCAAATACTTCAATGGTTCAAACCCAAAGCCAGTCCAGGGCTTCAACATCTAAACAACCAACTGATTCACAACCTACTATTCTCCCTATTACATCTACACAACCTACAGTTATACCTATCACACCTGTGATACAACGGGAGAATAGAGGGGAAATCATTTTCACATTACCCACAAGGGGACCCATCTCATTAGAGCAGATATTGAAAACATCTACCGATAGGGTATTAAGAGCAGAACAACGACTTGTTGATCAAAGAGGACATGGTCTAGCAGCCTTAAATTTAGAATATATTCTACAGATTGGTGGTCGGGAAGATCAGCCAATTTCCACTGCACAGGCTAGTGACTCACAGATTCAGTACACCACTGATCTAAACACACAGGATCAACACACAGTTGATCAACAACCCAAAAACCAAGAGTCGATTCATCGACCAGATTCTCCTGAATTTAACCGTGAGACCACTCTCATAGGAACACAAGGTCAGCCAAATTTTGGAACTAGTGGTCCACCACCATCTCCTCCTTCATCTTCATCATCTTCCTCAGACGGTGAGAACTCTTCTAGCTCCTCCTCAGAAGAACAAGAGCGAGAACCTTCGATGGATGGAGAAGGGAAAAATAGACCTTGGCTCGACCAAGGTGCAGTTTTCATATTAGGAGAGCAACATAGGTTGCCAAAGAATCTTGAGAAATGGCTGCCTAAATTCAACCATGATGATAAGATACCTGCGTTGGATCATATAAAAACTTTCATGCAGGCAATCAGGATTAGAAGCGTGGCACATGAGGATGTAGTATGCAAACTCTTTCCCTACACCTTTGAGAGTAGAGCAGCCACTTGGTATTTTTCCTTACCAACCCAATCTATAACTTCCTGGGATGAATTCGAGAAACATTTTACCCAGAAATTCAGGGATGACAAAACACCACAGGATCTCGTCTTAGAGTTATCCTCCATGAAAATCAACGGAAAAGAAAGGGTAAAAGACTTTAACCAAAGGTTTTCATATCTCAAAAATAGAATTCCTACCAATCTTCTTCCCGCTGAAGAATTGTTGGTAGCTTATTATGAAAAAGGTCTGCCTGTCCCTATTGCAATGTGGGTCAAAAGGGCACAAAAAGTTACTTTACTGGAATCATTTGATGAAGCAATCCAAGTTGAGAAGGACATGTTTTGTCTGAAAGACAGCACTGAAACTTCAGAAGAACAACCTTCCACTTCCAGAAAAATAATTGAGAACGCCCCTAAACCCACTGTTTAGAACAAGGATCCATTTGATATGACTAACATGAAGAAATTCGTTCAAAGGATGTCAAATGAGATGGTGGATTTAAAGAAGAACACTACTGATAATCATAATCAAAATAGAGGTTTTGTAAGGTCACCATTTAGGAGACCTTACCATCCTCCACAAAATCCACCACCACCAAAGCCAGCAGATGCACTCTCAAACGATGAACTCTATTCTATTTTTAGAGCATTGGCAGCAGAATCTCAAGTCACCCTTGACACTTCCAACGATCAGACCATCCCGGATCCACCATTACATGTAGAAGAAGAAGAAGGTGATCGACAAGTCGATTCTGTGGGTTGCTTTTCAGAACTTCCTATGTGTGAAGAAGAAGAAGAACCTAAGGCGGTTTTTAACACAAATCATCCTTATAACACAAGGTCAAGACCACAACCACCTCAAGAACCTTCATCCTCTCCTCCAGTTCCCACAAAAAACAAGACAGTCCCACAAAAGGATACAATTATCCCTGAAATGGAGTACAATCTAGTTGAAGATTTAAAAAGAGTCAAAGCAAACATCTCTCTGTTTGAGCTACTTAAGATCCCTACTATGAGGGACTCCTTACCAAAAAACATGATAGTCAAATAGCCAAGAGAGTCACAAAATAACAATCTAGACTCTATTACTAAATATGATGATCAGAAACTAGTGAGCAAGAGGACTCCTCTTTTCTTGTTCACTTTTGAGATCTTCAATCGGAATGTGCACAACTGCATGATAGATTCAAGAGCATCATCAAATGTGATGCCCCTCTCTATTTGCAGGAAATTGAATGCAATGTGGGAGCCCTGCCCAACCCAGATTGTGCAACTTGACAGATCCAAAGTCAGAGTGGTAGGTAAGTTGAGAAATGTTTTGCTTACCTTGTCAGCTGATCCCAGGATCCATCAGACAGTTGATATCGTGATAGATGACATCCCGGAGGCCTATGGGATGTGGTTAAGCAAGGTCTGGTCAGAGAAACTTAAGGGTTACTTTGAAACCAACTAGTCCCACTTATGGTTTCCCTACAATGGTCAACCAAATAAAATTAAGATCAGCAGAGAACCTTTTATGAAACAAACAGTCACTTATCTTAATGATTCAAGCGAACCTACTGGTTATCTCACCTCTCGTGTAGAGCAATTTACATTCAATACTTTTTTTGGTGAATTCCCAGATGATACCTCACCAGAAGAAATCATTCAAAATGAATCACATATTACTCATGTTACTTCTATACCTTTCTCTGGTGAAATTGTGCATAATGTATACAATGTAAATACAAATTTTAGGTTAGACCCTATCTCATGGACTTTATTTTTTGATGGTTCCAAGTCCAAGGAAGGAGCTGGAGTAGGTTGTGTCCTAATTGATCCTAAGGGAATGAAAATTATGATTGCTTGCAAGTTAGAATCTGATTGCACTAATAATGTAGCTGAGTATGAGGTTCTGGTTCAGGGACTCAAGAAGGTTGTTGATTTAGGTGTGCAGGCGATTGAATGCTATGGAGATTCTGAAATTATAGTTAAGCAAGTCAGAAATAAGATACACTACTTATCTCCACGCTTAGCTAATTATTAGAAGATGGTAAGGGATTTAACCAACTCATTTTTAGCATTCAATATTAAATTAGTTCCCAGATCACAAAATTTTGATGCAGACCTGTTAGCAAATACAACGTCTAGACTGATCCCGCCAGAAGGTCTGTCTCCTCAAACGTTTTCCTTTGAATTGATGTACAGACCATCTATTCCGGATAATGTGACTAATTGGAAAGTATTTGATGATGACCGACAAATACTTGACGTCCTCACGGCTCAGGATACATTCCAAGATATGGCCATTGATGAAGCAGAGCATGAAAAGTCACTCACTGATCTCTCAAACATTATCCCAAAGTCAGTGATCAATATAAAAAAAATTTATGATTTGCAAGACAACTTCAAATATCAAACTAATTGTAAAACTCAAATCTCATCCTTGAACTATGAGCGAGTCAATTTAGGCACCGAGCAGGAACCACGTTTCATCAATTTGGGAGTTGATTGTACCCCTGAAGAGCGAAGGGCCATCATTGCATTGTGTAAACAGTATAAAGATGTTTTTTCCTAGACTTATGATGAATTGAAAGCATTTGACACTAGCGTCATGTTTCATAATATACCCATGAAACCAGAGGTTAATCCATTTCAACAAAAGCTGCGGAAAATGCACCCTAGCTTAGAGCCCTCGGTAAAAAAGGAGTTGGAAAAGCTGCTCACTGCTCGAATTATCTTTCCAGTCAGGCACACTCAATGGATATCCAACTTAGTGCCTGTCCGTAAGAAAAGTGGTGAAATTTGACTGTGTGTCGATTTCAAGAACCTGAATCAGGCTTCTAAGAAAGACAACTATCATGTTTCACCTATGGAATAGATTCTTCAGAAGGTAGTTGGGTTCGAGATGTTTTCTCTCCTAGACGGTTTTTCGGGATATAACCAAGTTATGGTTGCTCCTGACGACCAATTAAAAACAACTTTCAGAACCCCTTGGGGCACTTTCTCCTATAGGCGGATGCCTTTCCGGTTAATCAATGCAGGAGCTACTTTCCAGAGAGCTATGGACATAGCTTTCCGAGGATTAACACATAATTATGTTGTAGTTTATCTTGACATGAACATGTGTTTGCTCTGAAACAGGTTTTCGACCGTTGCAGGAAATTCGACATTTCTCTCAACCCCAAGAAATCTATTTTCACAGTAACAAAAGGAAATCTTCTGGGATTCATTGTTTCGAAAGAAGGTATGATTATTGATCCCAAACGCACAGAGGCTATTTCAAAGATTGGGTTACCAGGCTCATGCAAAGCAATGCAATCTTTCTTAGGTAAGATTAATTTTGTATGTAGATTTGTACCAAATTTTTCCCAGATTGTTAAACCATTACAACTTTTGGTCAAGAAAGATGTATAGTTTACTTGGTCTCAGGAACAGAGAGAGAGATGTGTTTATCCAAATTCGAAAGGCTATTGCTGAATCTCCCACTCTCATGTCCCCTATTTTGATAAGGACTTCATTCTTTATACTTTTTCCACTGACTTTTATTATGCAACTGTCCTGACATAAAAGCATGATGATGATGCAGAAATCCCGAATCTCTTTCATGAGCTCAACATTTAAAGGTGCAAAGCTTAATTACTCACAGATTGATAAGAAATACTATGTGGTCTATAAGTCTGTCCAACATTACAGGCCCTACTTTCTGAAGTCTCGAACTAAAGTCATTGTTCCATACTCTACCATTAGAAACGTCCTCATCCAGAAATGGTTAAGAGAAAAGAGGGCCCATTGGATGACGACCCTACAAGAATATGATCTTGAGATCATACCAGCTAAAATTTTCAAAGGACAAGGTCTTTGTCTTCTTACTGCTCAATCTAATGACCCTACACGGCAGCAATCAGAATGGGATCAAGAGGAAGAAGTTCCCCCAGGTGTTGTTAACGTTATCGATGCTCCGACATCTGAATGGTATGATGATATCAGATTTTTCCTGAACCATGGGTTTGCTCCCGAAACCCTTCATTTTAAGAAAATAAGGGCTTTGAGACTAAAAGCTGCTCCTTATCAGTTTATTGATCAAGTTCTTTTTAGGAAAAATTATGATGGAGTATTTCTTAGGTGCTTGGAAAAACATGAAATTGATGACATCTTATTCCAATTTCATGCAGGACCTGCTGGAGGCCATTTTTTAGGTGAGACTACATCACATAAGATTCTCAGGGCTAGATATTATTGGCACACGTTGTTTAAATATGCGTACGCTTATGTGAGGAAGTGTGAACCATGCCAGAAATGCACAGGCAAGTTTAAGAAACCTGCATTTCCCCTTCAACTAGTCACAATTCAGTTTCCATTCCAACAATGGGGATTGGATTTTGTCGGGTCTATAAACCCTGCTTTGTCCCTCCGACATAAGTATATTCTTACAGCAACTGACTACTTCACCAAATGGGTGGAGGCAGCCCCTCTCAAACAATGTAATGCCAGTCAAGTAATTTCCTTCCTTGATAGTCAGATCATCACACGGTTTGGCACTCTTGAGTACCTAGTTTTCGATAATGCATCCTACTTCTCTTTAATCGATATAACTGAATATGCCTTTGAAAAGGAGATTAAGCTTAAGTTTTCTGCCAAGTATTGCGCGCAAGGAAATGGTTTGGTTGAGTCGTCAAACAAAAATCTGATAAATATTCTTAAGAAGACTGTAGCTTCTCATCACAAAGATTGGCACACATAGTTATATAATGCTTTATGGGAAAATCGAATAACCCCAAAGGGAGCTATTGCAAATTCCCCCTACTGTCTCATTTATGGCAAAGAAACCATCCTTCCAACTAATCTCACCATCCCTTCACTACAATTGGCCCATCCTGTCCAAGAAGATGATTCTTCCCCTCTGCAGCATAGAATAGACACTCTCTTGAAGCTAGAGGAGGACAGGGAAATAGCTAAGAACAAATTGTATCATCATCAGTAGATGGTGAAAAGATGGTTTGATGAAAAATATTCATCTGATAGGGATTTTTCTATTGGTGACCCGGTTCTAAGGTGGGATAAGCAACATAAAGATAAGAACCAGTATACCAAGTTTCAGTGCCTTTGGCTAGGACCTTTCATTATTACAGAAAAGATTGATCCTAGCACTGTTCAATTACAGACACTAGAGGGAGTTGTAGACACCTTCCCAGTGAATGTGTCTCTTCTCAAAAAGTATTTTGTTTGAACAATTTGGTGCACTTGTACATAGGTGTGGTTTGTTTTTCAATCTTTTGTTTTCTTGCATTCACATTTTGATTAGTCTTCTTGTTTTGTTTTTGTTTTCATTAATAAGGCTTCACATGTGTGGTAATGGCTTATGATCACTTTTCTTAGCAATAATTGTTTCTGAAGTCTCAGCATTGTTACCAATCTTACTTCCTGGCTTTTGATTAGAATTTGCTCTAAAGAATAAATAGTCAATAAGTGTAGTACCTTTGGATACTTTTCACTTTGATCATTATCTTTCACAATGCTTTATTTGTGTAATTGACGTATGGAGGATGGTCATCATTTCTCTATCTTGTACTTCATGGTTAAATGGCATATCATAATAACCTGACCAGCTCCGATTGCTCATGGATCCTTTTACAATCACTTTGAATATTGTTGGGCCCTGGAATTGTCCCTTTTTAACCATACTTATCTCATCATTTTTCCAAATTTTACTTTACCTTTGTGAACCACATACATGCCTTTTTCCAAATCAATTAGCAATTCTGACAAGGTATAAGTTATTATTGTTTCATGCAATTATGCCTAAGATTGTTATGGTTATGAATCCTGACCTTTGGTTTATGTTGACATTTGTGAGTTTATTTAGTTCAAATCTAAAGCGCGGGTGTGTCAGACAGGTAGCGCCAGCTATTACTCTTTCAAGCCTAATTCTTCATACTCCAAGGAACAACGCATCCTCCATGTGAGTTGTAACAAATCCTCGTTATAACATAATCCACTGAAACAAAACCTAGCTGCAACAGACAGGTCGCGTCCCAGTTGTTAAGTCTGTTGATCTATTGATTGTTCGAGCAACAACATTATTCATGGTTAACAGCCTTATGTAACACGGCTGTATCAATTAGTTGTAACTCCGCAGCATCAAGATCATAGATCTTCATTGCTGTGTGATTTTAGTGGATTTGAAACTGTATTTTCTTTGTATAAATTACAGAAGGCTCTCGTAGCATGGGGTTGGACAATCACCACTTTTTGTAAGCTGTAACAGAGCACTGAGACTCATGATATTCCATCATTAATACAAGAGCAGAGTTCTTCACTTCTGTGTTTTAATTTTCTATGACTCGCAGCATCTTTGTTAGAAGGACAGGTCCCCCCTTCTCACAGAGATAGCCAAATTAAGCAGGTAGAGTAGTTTAGTTTTACTTCTATTGTGGTGTGTGGAATGATTGCAGATATTATTGGTAGCTGTAATAGAGATTAGCTTTCCTTTCTGGTAGTTTAGAATTACATCTTGAATAGCTATATCAGAGTGATGTGACAGTCGACTGTGTAGGATAATTTACTTAATTGCATGTGTGTTTTAATCAGCTGTGACAGCCAAGCTCAATTCCATTTATCTTCTAGTTGTTTATGCTTTCTAGGATTTCCAGTAATTATCAGTTAGAGTTCAAGCTTGTGTTTTAATTCTGATTGCTGTTGTATCTTCAATTGCATTCATAGATTGGACAATTAGTGGTAGAATTATAGTAGCTACTGGATAGATCATTTTGGTAAAGATTGAATGTTGTAGTTTGATAATTATAGGATTTAACTTCTTGCAAAAGTAATCTAGTCTCATTTCATCATTAGATCATTAACTTGCTGGGTTGATTTCTGTAGTGAAGTTGCTTTATTTTAGATTCTTAGATGTATGAATTAGATTAGTGTTCTTAGGGAATGAGTTGGCCGAACACATAGGTAGGATCATTATTTACATTCAGCAAATCAACTGCTTGATCTGTTTATGCATAGATTGTGCTTATTGCCTTTGAAATAAAAGACCTTCTTGGGTTTGAAAATTTATATTGACCATTCTACATGTTAGCTTTCATTAACTGACATATAGGGTGACCAACATTTTGGCGCCATTCCTGGGGATGGTAATAGATAGATAGAGTTAGTAGTTGGTTTCATTTGATTTTATTTTAGTTCAATTTTTTACATCATGCATTAATACAAAAAAAACAAATTGGGAACCCCCTTTGAATACTAACATCGCAGGTGGAAGAGGTCAAGGTCATAATGGAGGTCAGGGAAGACACACATATATTGATGAGATAATTGCTAGAGCTGATTCTTCCACTAGACCACCGCGAACTCTACAAGCAGGAGAAATTATGTTCCTCCCAATATTTAACATTCAGCATCCACAGTGGAGAATACAACGAGACCTTCAACTCCTGTTCCAAAAAGTAAACCTCCTGAATATAGGGGAAGTGTTGTAGGTGAAGCAGATAGAGAGGATATTTATCATATTGACGGAACCAGAGTTACTAAAGAGGTGTGGTTGGAGAGTCACAGAATAGTAGAGGAAGAAAGAAGGCAAAGAGAAGAGAGGAGAAAAGAGGAAGAAGCTAAAGCAGAGGAAGAATGCATAAAAGAGACTGTTGAATTTTGGACTAGAACCATGGCTAGTAGAGAACAAGGGGGTGCGAATGAACATGAGGATCACCAGGAGGAAGAAGGATAAAATAATCAGCCTGGTAATACTGTGGCTACATTAGAATTCCCTATCCTCCAGACACCTGGAGTAGCTCCTATGAAGAATATCTCACCATCAATTCTCCCGAATTTTCATGGTAAGTCCTCTGAGGATCCTGATGAGTTTCTTTTTGAGTTTGATATCCTCTGTTGCAGCTATGATTACACCTCTAGTGCTCAGAAGCTGAAGTTATTCCAAGCCACCTTGAAAGGAAATGCTCTACGCTGGTTCATGAGTTTAGGTTGTGAGACCATTACTACTTGGGACCAAATGAAAAACACCTTTCTTTCTAAGTATCAAAAATATTGCAGAACTAGAGATAGAAAGGAAGAGTTGTTTAAAATGGTTCAGAAGGATGAAGAGAGTTTGTAAGAGTTTGTGGAGAGATTGTTGTACAATTTACAAAGATCTGGTCATGCTGAGATTGGTAAGGATGCGCTCAAGATTATCTTACTAAGAGGAATTAGAGAATATTGCCTTGATATGTTGAATTTGCTGGGGAAAGGGGATATCTCGAAGGAACCTTTTGAAAATATTGTTGAATTATGTCGAAGGTACTCTAGGGGATCTTCCAGAACTAGCAAACGAGACAAAGACCGAGACGAGGATGTCTTCACTAGGACTCAGAAGTCAACTAGTGAAGGTTCCACTCAAGCAGAAATAGGAAACTTACTGGAGAACTTTAAAACAGACATGATGAGCTCCATTTCCTCATAATTGGATTCCATGAGGGAAAAACAGAAACAAGTGGTAGAAGGTCTTACACTTGGGGTATTCTGTCCTAAATGTAGGAAGAAGCATCCACTTAAGGAGTGCCCGTTGGACAAAGCAGAGGTATGTAGGATATGTGAACTCGAGCATGAGACTAAGGAGTGTCCATCATTACCTAAGGTTAAAGCAGTCATGCATGCATCTATTTCGGATGTAGAGCCAGCATACTTTATGGCACAGAAGAAACCATGGCAGCCTAGAAACCAAGGTATGAATCCAAATCCAACACTTTTCCTGCATAATATGAATGGAATGAACAACATGCATAATATGAATACACAATTCCCTTCACATTATTACAAAAGCCAGTGGCCTCCATCTTAGAACCCAATGCAAAATCCTAATTCATGGACACCATGGCCACAACAGTCAAACCAATCTCCTTGGAATTCCAAGTGGAGAAACTCTTACCAAGTAAATAACTTTCCCCATCACCAGACTCAGTAGAAACAGTACCCTCCTCAACAGTATCAGCATCAGTAGTATCGGCAACCACAGCTCCCTTTCCAGAACAATGCTGCACCTATGAATGCACCACTTCGACCACAACTACCTGCACAACCTAACCCGAACCCAAACAATAAAGAAGTCCATCAGTTTGAGACTGCCAACATGCCTGCGTATTCAATTACTCATATTCCCTGCAATGATATACAATTACGATCAGGGAGGGTAGTGGAGCCTATTATCACTGAGGATGTGTCATCCCAAGTGATTGAAACTGGAGTAAATAAGCACTATGAGAACATGGTTAATTCGGCAAGCCCCATTATTGAGGATGCTGATACTCCTACTAAAGCAGCAGCTAAAACTCACGAAGCAACACACGATGTGTCACAGCCTACACAGTTGAACAGAGAACCACCATACCCTGAATGATTGCAATTGCAGAAAATAGTGGAACAACCCCGATTTGATCTCATGGGAGAGTTGAAAAATTTGTATGTTAAAATTCCAATGTTACAGGCCCTCCATGATGTGCCCATTTATGCTAAGATAGTTAAAGATTTGTGTGTAAAGAAAATAGGAAGAAGGCCCAGGGATCCTTCGACTATCCACATGTTGGGAAAAATTTCAGAGTTAATAATGGGAAAGGCCCCTGTGGTGAAGTACGATGACCCTGGGAACCCGACTGTTACAGTGCACATAGGGAACACACAAATTCCAAATGTCTTGGTGGATTTGGGTGTAGCTATTAACGTTATGACCATAGAGACTGTGAAGAAATTGGGACTGACTAATCTGTGGCCAACCCCTACTATTTTGGAACTTGCTGATAGATCAACGATCAAGCCTGAAGGAATCCTAGATGACTTCGTAATCTCAGTTGAGTCGTGGGAATACCCTGCGAATGTTTTGGTATTACAGCCAAAATCCCAGTTGGGGGGACACCCACTGATCCTGGGAAGACTGTGGTTGGCCACAACTGATGCATGTATCAGTTGTCGGTCAGGTTCTATGACCATTTCAGACGGGACTGAGACCAAGAATCTAACCCTGTACCCTCTAGCTCGACCAAGCATAGAAGCCGAGACTCCATTATGGGCAGATTTGGAGGAGGAAGAGGGCGTGCAACCACTTTTAACCATAGGGAGAGACTTAACATTTAAAGATGAAACAGAGGATGATGGCATTAATAGTTTCATCAGTGAGCCCACGTCAGTCAATAAGAATGTCTATCAGATCTTGGATAGTACTCTAGCTGTAACAGAACAAGAAAATCTTATAGAAGAAACTCTGATCGGCAATGATAGTGTAATTCAAGTAATTAAGAATTCGAAGAGTGTTCCAGTAGAAATTGGGCCAGAAAAAACATTGAATATCAATCCTAATCTGGCACCTAATGAGCTGGAACAGCTAGTCACTCTGTTGAAACAGCGTAAGGGAGCCTTCGCTTGGGAGTACATAGACATGAAAGGAATTCCTTCTCATCTGTGCACACATCACATTTATATTAAGAGCGACTCCAGGCCTATATGTCAACCCCAACGAAGGATGAACCCAAACCTAAGAGACATAGTGAAAGAGGAAATCCAAAAACTTTTGGAAGCAAGATTTATATACCCAATTTCAGACAGTGAGTGGGTTTCTCCACTTGTGATTGTGCCAAAGAAGAATGGGAAATGGAGGGTCTGTGTGGATTACAAAGAACTGAACAAGGCAACGCAGAAGGACCATTTCTCCTTACCTTTCATCGATCAGGTCCTTGATACCTTGTCTGGGAAGAAGTATTTCTCTTTTTTGGATGGCTTTAGTGGCTATAACCAGATTCAGATTGCTCCAGAAGATCAGGACAAAACCACTTTCACTTTCCCCTGGGGGACTTTTGCATACCAAGTACTTCCTTTTGGGTTGTGCAACGCACCAGCTACATTTCAGAGATCAATGATTGGAATCTTTTCAGAAATGGCGAATGATTGCATGGAATTATTTATGGATGACTTTACTCCATATGGTGATAGTTATGAAGAAGCATTGAAAAATTTAGAAAAAGTTTTGAAACATTGTGAACAAAGCCATCTCTCTTTAAGCACTGAAAAGTGCCACATGATGATGAGTGAAGGCATAGTGCTGGGGAACTTCATCTCTTCTGATGGTATCCAGGTAGATCCATCCAAAATCAAGGTAATTGAAAATATACCAACTCCTGGAACACAGAAGGATGTACGTAGCTTCTTGGGGCATGCTGGCTACTACAGAAGGTTCATAGAATTTTTTTCCAAACTAGCTTCTCCTTTGTTCACTCTGTTGATGAAGGATGCACATTTTGTCTGGAATGATGCATGCCAAACAGAGTTTACTAAGCTAAAGAAAAGGCTATCTACAACACCCATCTTAAGAGGGCCCAATAGGGCTCTGCCTTTTCACATTTCTTCAGATGTTTTAGATACTGCCATTGGAGCAGTTTTGGGATAGCAAGAAGGTAGTGCTCCTTATGCCATTTACTATATTAGTAAAAATTTGTCTCCTGCTAAACTAAATTATACTGTCACAGAAAAAGAATTTCTTGCCATTGTTTATGCCATCAACAAATTTAGACATTATATTACTGGGTATTCTACTTTTGTGCACACTGATCATTCTGCTATCAAGTATTTAATGAATAAACCAATCACGAATGCTAGAGTTACTAGATGGTTGTTACTGTTACAGGAATTTGATATTACAATTATTGATAGACCAGGAAAAAAAATGTTATTGCATATTTTTTATCTCGACTTACTAACAGTGATGACAATTTACCAGTCGAAGATTCCTTCCCTGACGAACATTTGTTTGCAGTATCAGCTCATTCCCCATGGTATGCAGATATTGCTAACTTTTTGGTTGCAGGGCTTGATTTAGAAATCAAAAGCTATGTTAGAGAAGATGAAATCTTCATCATTCTTAAAGCTTTCCATGATGAGCCCTGCGGGGGACATTTTGCTGACAAGAGGAAAGGTCATAAAGTTTTGAGAATGGGCTATTTGTTGCCTACATTGTTCAGAGATGCGAAGAAGTATGTTCAGGCATGTGATCGCTGCCAAAGGATGGGCCAACCCAACATATTAGATGAGATGCCTTTATAGCCACAGCTTGTGGTTGAACCATTTGATAGGTGGGCTCTAGATTTTGTAGGGCCTATCAACCCTCCCTCAAAGCAGAAATTTCATATCTTGGTTTGCACAGATTACATGACTAAATGGGTAGAAGCTGTAGCCTTGGTCAAGGCCAATGATCAGGCTGTGATTGATTTCCCATATGAACATATTTTTACTCGGTTTGGAGTGCCTAAGGATATCATTATAGCTGGTGGACCACAGTTTGTATCTCACAAGCTGGAAGCACTGTTGCAGAAATTTCATATTCAGCACAGAATAACCTCGCCATATCATCCACAGGCCAATGGGCAGGTGGAGAGCACAAACAAGGTTATTGAGGCTATTTTGACAAAAACAGTGGAGAGCCATCGTAAAGATTGGGCTGAAAGACTTGTAGAGGCACTGTGAGCCTATCGTACCACTTGACGTAACACCACTAGTTTTTCCCCATATGAGCTAGTGTATGGCAAGAATGTTGTTTTTCCAATCGAATTTTAAATCAGAACTTTAAAAATAGCTCTTGAAGCAAACCTAGATTTATCAGAGGAACAGAGGAATCGACTGAATCAGCTCAATGAATTGGATGAGAAGCACACAGCTGCAGTGCATCATACAACTTTAATCCAACAACAATGCTCTAGATGGCATGACAGATTTATAAAAAAATATTCTTCCAGGAAAGAGACTGTGCCCTGTTGTATGATTCACGATTTAAGAGGGACTTTAAAGGAAAATTGCGCACCCGTTGGTTGGGACCCTATGAGATAGATCGGGTATTTGATAATGGAACAGTTCGGTTGATCACCATTGACGAGAACAAAGTACCATTATTCGCAAATGGTCATCGGCTGCAACTGTATCACAGGCCGATCTCAAGGGAGGCTTTTATTTCACAAGTTGCAGCTGATCCAAAGTATCATTTAACGTTAGGGCAAGGATTTTTAAACCCTATGAATTCTTAAAAGTTGCAGTTTCCACACATATTTTTGTACATAAATAATTAGTTTTTCTTTCATTCTGTATTTTATCTATTTTTAATTTTTTTTGCACTTGATCAGTTTGTTTTGAAGAACTATGTGCAGGAACTTATTGGAGGAGCAATAGGCGTGACTGCGCAAGATGACTGTAGACACCCCATATTTGTTCTTGATATAATAAAGCTCTTTGAAAAAGATGGATAATTCATGGTCTTTCACAGATAAAATTTGCTTATACTACAGCCTGACACAGCTGCGACTCCGCCATATTTGCCCGTTCTGCTAAATCTAGCAGCTGTGACTCTGCCACTTTTCCTTTGCTTCACTTTTTCGCAGCTGCGACTCTGCTATTTTCTGCTTACCTTTCTAAGTTAGTAGCTGCTACTCTGCTATTTCCGCTTCATTTTTACTCCTTCCCGGTAGCTGAGACTCCACCGCCTTTATCCATTTTGCTAAATCCAGCAGCTGAGACTTCGTTACCTTTGTCCATTCTACTAAATCCAGCAGTTGAGACTCTGCTACCTTTGTCCATTCCGCTAAACGTAGCATCTACGATTCCGCTATCCTTGATTAATTGTACTAAATATAGCAGCCGTGACTTCGTTCTTTTCCACTTCATTCTCGCTCCTTCCATACAACTACGACTCCGTTATCTTTGCCTATTTTGCTACGACCAGCAGCTGTGACTTCGCTAGTTTGTCTGCTCTTCGGTAATGATGCCAATAATGATTCAATCGGGCGTTAGTCTCAGTGGTTTTTCTCTTTCAAACCCAATTGTAGTCCTCCTCGAAGGAAACTATCAGAATGTTCTGTTACCTGTCAGCTCAGGTTGCCTAGCCACATCTCTTTGGCACATGTGCATTTATTCCTATTCTTAATGACGGGATGATGAAGGCAGGCTATGATGGTTGGCATGCCATGACGATTAACTCACGGATGGATGCATAGTGTGAAGGTACGGATTCTAACTATAATAATGATTAGGAATTTATTAACGTCATGAATAATAATGGTTATGCCTATCTTTTATCTCTATCATTCATCCCTACCATTTATCCCAGCGAAAACTATGCTTAAAACCATTACCCGTACTCCTGATCATGATTATCATCTTATCTGATTCGTGTGACAAACCAGTCATAAATATTACTTTGAAACCAATGCTGCCACATTTCCAACACAACTCAATTCAACTCTTGACTATCCATGAACCGTGCTTGCATGTAGATAGTTCGATAGTTGGAGCTATGACTGGCACATTTTTTACAATTTCTTACAGAAGTCTAACAATATGGGTATTCCTGTGAGATATGAACCTTTAACAATAGAATCCCTGTACATAAATAGAGATGTCTTTTTCATTTTTCAAGAAGTAGGGTGGACGATTTTTTTCCAACGCCTAAATGGTTTTCATGAGGAAGCGGCCCTTGAATTTGCTCAAAACTTGACGGACACTCATTCAGAGGTTCGAGGAATAAGGGTAGATATTTCAAAGGAAATTCTGGCAGAAGTAATAGGACT
The DNA here is from genome assembly GCA_027924585.1 of Larix kaempferi. Taxonomy (NCBI): domain Eukaryota; kingdom Viridiplantae; phylum Streptophyta; class Pinopsida; order Pinales; family Pinaceae; genus Larix; species Larix kaempferi. The sequence goes on from BSBM01000761.1 coordinate 15,258,490, forward strand.
TCCTAGAGTTGGGCGTCATTGGTTTAGTCGGAAGTGCTATCATCCCACTGCAGTTGAATATTTTCTTGCAATTGGAGAAAGGTTCCGACCATTGCGCAGGGGAATAGCCTTGGAAACTCTTCCACACCCATGGAACCAAGTTGCAATCTTTTTGAAGAAATATATTACCTACGAGGGGAGGTATAGTGTTGTTTATATCAATGAATTTTTGTTCCTATCACATTTATGACACAACCGATTGCTAAACATGCCATACTTTCTTTTTCAATCTTTGCAACGCATGGCTTATTAGGTTAAAGGTGCTCACCACCCCTTAACATCCCTCACAAATCATGGGATCATTAAATTGCTAATTTTACAAGCCCTTGCATAGCATAATTTGACATGGGATCAATTTCTGGACCGGCCAAACCTCTCTCGTGAAATGTCTTTAGAAATATTGCATGAGGACCAGAGTTCCTCAAATTTAGTTTGGGGGGGGAAGATGGAACACCTGAAAAGATAGAAACAGAAGGGGATGAAACGGGGGCAGCCAAAACTGAAAAGGGAAATGGAAATCCTCAAGCAAAGGAAATATCAGAAAATGAACAAGCAATCCCGAATGTAGAATCTTCTCCCACAACTACAAGGATTCTAAATCAGAAGGAGGGATTTGGCTCTATTTTTAAGGCAATAGGATTTTCCTTGCCCGTGAGAAAGAGAGGGCCGATGAATATGGGATAGTCATCTTGCTCAGTGAAGAAGAGAAGAATCAGAATTGTGACTGTAGCAGAAGCAGTTCATTTGGTTAGGGTAGATAGTGGGGGCCCCGATTTTTAAACCCCAACCACCTGCTGACACACAAGACCCTGTTGTAGAAGAGCCTCAATTAGATAACCTTCTATTTGAAAATGAGTTGCTAAAGAAGGAGGTGAAATATCTTCGGGCAGAACTAGATAAATGGAAGGCGACACGTAGGGAACAGGAAAAGAAGCATGTGGATGCAAGGGTGGAAGCTGTAGACCAATTGAGGAATTTACTGATTACTCAGGGAATTGGAGTACAACAAGAGATAATATGTCCAGAATGTGGAGATACTTTTAATTTGGCAAGGATTAAAGTTACAAAAGTAGACCTAGTAGTTCAGGGATCTATAAGAGTAAAGTAATCAGTGAAGTTCTTTTCGAGCTCAAATTCATCATTTTTGAAGGCATCAAAACGACCCAGCAGACCAAAATTAAAAAGGGCGTTGTTACACAAGAACCAGCCACCTTAAAATTTTGTTGGAAGTTTATTGTAGATTGAAGTTGCTAAGGGTAGGAGGGTGCTGTCACACAAGAACTAGCATTCCCAATAATTGATTGGAAAATTTTATTTTCTCAACCGGCATAATATGAACACGGGCTAGCCTCATAATCAAACTAATCAACTGTTGCATGAGGACATGCAAATGGATAGTTGGGGGAAGATGTTGGGCTCTGGAATTGTCCCTTTTTAACCATACTTATCTCGTCATTTTGCCAAATTTTACTTTACCTTTGTGAACCATATACATGCCTTTTTCCAAATCAATCAGCAATTCTGACAAGGTATAAGTTATTATGGTTTCATGCAATTATGCCTAAGATTGTTATGGTTACAAATCCTGACCTTTGGTTTATGCTAACATTTGTGATTTTATCTAGTTCAAATCTAAAGCGTAGGTGTATCAGCTAGGTAGCACCAGCTGTTACTCTTTCAATCCTAATTCTTCATACTCCAAGGAACAGCGCATCCTCCATGTGAGCTGTAACAGATCCTCGTTATAACATAATCCAATGAAACATAACCTAGCTGCGACATATAGGTCGCGTCCCAGTTGTTAAGTCTGTTGATCTAATGATTGTTCGAGCAACAACATTATTCATGGTTAACAGCCTTGTGTAACACGGCTGTATCAGTTAGTTGTAACTCCGCAGCATGAAGATCATAGATATTCATTGCTGCGCTATTTTAGTGGATCTGAAACTGTATTTTCTTTGTATAAATTCTAGAAGGATCTCGTAGCTTGGGGTTGGACAATCACCACTTTGTGTAAGCTGTAACAGAGCCCTGAGACTCACGATCTTCCATCATTAATATGAGAGCAGAGTTCTTCACTTCTGTGTTTTAATTTGCTGTGACTCTCGGCGTCTCTGTTAGAAGGCCAAGGCCCGCCTTCTCATAGATATAGCTGAATTAAGTAGGTAGAGTAGTTTAGTTTTACTTCTGTTGTGTAGTGTGGAATGATTGCAGATATTATTGGTAGCTATAACATATATTAGCTTTGCTTTCTGGTAGTTTAGAATTACATCTTGAATAGCTATAACAGAATGATGTGACAGTCGACTGTGTAGGATAATTTACTTAATTGCATGTGTGTTTTAATCAACTGTGACAGCTAAGCTCAATTCCAATTATCTTCTAGTTGTTTATGCTTTCTAGGGTTTTCAGTAATTATCAGTTAGAATTCAAGCTTGTGTTTTAATTCTGGTTGTTGTTGTATCTTCAATTGCATTCATAGATTGGAAAATTAATGGTAGAATTAAAGTAGCTATTGGATAGATCATTTTGGTAAAGATTGAATGCTGTAGTTTGATAATTATAGGATTTAACTTCTTGCAAAAGTAATCTAGTCTCATTTCATCATTAGATCATTAACTTGCTGGGTTGATTTCTGTAGGGAAGTTGATTTATTTTGGATTCTTAGATGTATGAATTAGATTAGTGTTCTTAGGGAATGAGTTGGCTATACACATAGGTAGGATCATTATTTACATTCAACAAATCAAATGCTTGATCTATTTATATATAGATTGTGCTTATTTCCTTTGAAATAAAAGACCTTCCTGGGTTTGACAATTTATATTGACCATTTTGTGTGTTAGCTTTAATTAACTGACATATAGGGTGACCAACAAATATGAAATTTTGCTTAAAATTATAAGTTACAAGGTGGGTGGTCTTTTTATCAAGCCATCCCATTAGGTTCATAGGTGTTTAAGTGGAATGACATCTTCACATCAAGCCACCACACTTGGAAGATGACTTTTAGTTCTGCTGGAAGGTGGAAGATCCTATTACAGGTCGGTCCATTCATGATCCGCAAAGCACTGGTGAGTAACATTACCACTATATGGTCACCAAGCCATGGTAATGCCTTGTAGCCTATGCCAAAATAAATTGTTTTGTCTTTCATTATGATATTTTTTTGTATACAAGAATAGGGGGGTCTTATCATAAGCCATCCCTGCTATGATCATGGGTTTGATCTTGGACTGGAGTTATCACAATATGGTCACCAAGCCATGATAATTTCTTTTGGTCTTACAGCCAAAAGACAAGGAGTCTCGTCATCGAGCTAGCTTGACTAGCTTCCAGATCAGGCCTGTGAATGGCGTTGTTTCATATGATTACCAAGTCAATATAGTGGTCTTGTATCAACAAGGTTTTATGTATAATCCAAGAGAAGATAAAAAAAAAAATGAAAAAAAAGAGAGGAAAATAAAAGATAAAGAAGTATATATAATCCAAAAGCGATCACTGAACATACATGTAACTAATAAAACAAGGTGATCTGTAATTAGGATATCCATGAGCATTTCTAAGACTGTGCCCAGGTTCAACACAAGCTAGTTTTCAATGATTACATCATGGTAAATATTCAGTATTACTCTCTAAATCTCCTTATCAAATGAGTGTTATCTTTAAAATGGTCACTGTTTGAGATCTATCCATTTTCATGTTCACTGTTGGTTGACTCTTATCTTTTGAGTATTTTTTTTTAATTGAGTTTCAAGAAAATGGTTGATTAACATGTTGTCTTTAGTCATGATTTGATTGCAGAGATAACTGGTTCTTCCCGTCCAGTCACCATTTGTTGTGGCCACAATAGATCCTATGCTTAGCTAAAGCACGGGAGCCCCATTTTTAATAATTTGAAGGTATATGGGTAAGTTTCTTTTTGTAAATATGATTTTCGGTTTAGATGTCTTTAAACATTACTGCCCATGTACCTATACTTCATTTTCGCTGCTTGATCTGGGTTTTCTTTAAGTGTTTGGTTTGCAAAAATCTTTAAATTTTGACTATATTGACATTTCTCCTGGCAAACCCGAAACCCGACATTTGGAGAACCCGAAACTCGAAAACCGACATTCGGAGAACTCGAAACCCGAAATTTTCAGGCGTAGGAAATTGTTGTTGTCATTTTGGGATTTTCGTCATCCCGAAACTTGAAACCCAAAAGTTACGGGTGCAGGATTTCATTTTTTGAAGTTTGTTTTACCAGAACCCGAAACCCGATGATGTCGCGTTTCGAGATCCGGGATTTTTGTTTGCGAGTTTTAATAAACCCGAAGCCCAACACTGTCGCATTTTGGGATTCAGGAATTCATTTTTTAATGTTGCGTTCAATTGTGTTTTGAAACCCGCAACCCACAACTTTCGGGTTGCCGCTTTCAGAAACTTGGTTTTGATTTGGTCGTATTTTTGAAACCCGAAACCCGCCAATTTCAGTTTTCGGCTTTTAGGAGTAGTAAATAAAAACTTTTATTATGTTTTGAACCCGATCCCGCGCTTTGCATCGGTCAATCTCAACCATCCATTTCTCTTAATCCTACGGTGGTGATTTAATTTGGGTAAATTGATAAATATAGGTTTTTATTTACTTTTCTTTATCATTTTTACTCGCCGAGTTACTCCGGTGAGCTGATTTTATCGTGGATTTCTTACCTTCAGTCGATTGCCGATTTTCAGTTATCACAGGTACGATTGCCGTCATACCTTTTTTTCGGTTCATCTTTTGGCTGTCTGTGATTGTTGTTTTCTTTATTTTGTAAAAAATTATGAATTTTGCCACTATGTCACGAAGTACCCGGTCCAGGGCCGCTCTCCGGGGGTACCTTAACCAAAGAGCCCAAGTTTGGTATCTTCTCTTATACCAGTGGAAAGGTCACCGAGAGTTATCAAATGGATTGGTCTCAGATTTATTCTATTTTCGACAACAATGACCTCTCGCGGGTAGAATTTGATAGGCCCGCTTATTTGAAGATTAAGGCTTCTCAGATTCATGCTATCGCTACACGGTCCGCTATATTACCCTATACAGACGCAGTGAAGTGGATAATAGAGAAGGATAGTGTCAAAGATCGGTCTTTCAATAATGCTTTGGGGAATCAATTGACTCATTTCCACCCTGAGGTTTTTACCTGAGCATTTTCTCTCAGACCGCATAAGCAGACCCTATCTCCTGATTTCATCCAATCCTCCAAGTCCCGTTACAATTTTCCTAAAATGATGAAGTCTTGGATGATAAAACCTAATGCTTTCATGCTTAAGCCTGATAATTTATACCCAATTGCCTGGTTCAAGGAACCCTACTCTTTGCTAGCGGTTATGTTATGTCAACTGTTCGGACTCCCTAATTGTTTGTTGTTCAAAACTGAATGGGCACCCATAGCGCATCATGTCTTGACTACTAGTGAATACTTCCCATGGGCTTCCATCTTGTCCTTGGAACTAAAAAATGCTATCGAATATTATCAGAAGTCTCCAGCTTTCAGAAAACCACATTTCTTTTTATCTACCTATGTAATTGATGTTTTCTGCTCAGAATTTCAATACCCCAACTTGAACTGGAATTGGACTCTAGCAGACCCACCTGTGCATATCTATCATTCAATCTCATGGGAAGAAAACTTTATCCCTTTACTATATGATATATGTGATGAGTTCTTGGGCACTATTTACTTCAAGATTTTCAAGCAAGAAGCACCAGCATTTTCAGATGATGCCAAGACACTCATCAATACTATCGGTGATTGGTATGTGTGTGAGTATTTCTCATATATCAGATTCTGGGGTAGTAATAATGTTCATCTGTTGCCCAGAATTGTCCCTGACAGATTGGGTTTGCAAGAAGTTTCATTTCAAACTGTGACTGATGGTATGTATAAAAAAATCACAGGACCTAGAAAGAAAGGGTGGCCTAAATTCCCTTTGAACCTTGGGTAATTGGTCATCCCAACCTCCAATTGGGCAACCACCCTTGGTGACTAGTTGGTTGATTTCAAATTGGGATGTGCTCCTAAAAGAAAGAACGACCCCAAGGAGTTATTGGATGCACATTTAAAGCAAACCCATGTAAAAATACACTATGTGCATGAGAACATCCTGAATGACTCTATCTATCATGGAGTCAATTCATTCTCTGAAGTTCTTGTCAGAGAAAAAGACCTATAAGAGCAGCATAACATTCTGCACTATCATAAGGAATTAAAGCTCAGGGTGCTGAGTTATAGGAAATTGGAGCTGGACTTGCTGGACAAAGTGAGAAAAGAAAGGGAAGGAAGGAAGCTCAGGAAGCTAATCCTCTTCATGTGGTGGTTCATTCAGAACAAGGCAAGGGAAAATACCCCATCAAAGATTCTCCTCCTAAGAAAACATTAGAACAAGCCAAATCCTTGTTATATACCTCTCAGCAATTTCAGAAAGATCTGGCATAATTGACATCAGTGTTGAAGGCTCACCCTGTAGAGCCCCAGAAGGTTACTATGGGTTCTAAACTAATGGAAACTTCAAATCCCCTTGAAATTATTAGTGCAGCTGTGCAAGAAGATGATGATTTGGTGGTTACACATGCCAGCCTAGCAAAAAGGCAAAGGATCCATGTTGATCTATTCCCCAATATTCATATTATTGACTGTGATGTTGCTGAAGAACCTGAACCCCCAGTTTCAGTGACTGAGGAGATTACAGAACAATCCAAGTTGGTCACAGACTTGTTAAATGTTATTGAAATGGAATGCTCTGGTCAGGATCAGTCATTTGAAGACACCTCTGTTCAGGATTTTCCGGCTTCAACATCTCAGTTAAACTTAGTTCAACATTTTTCTTCTTCGCTTTCAGAGCATTTACCTCCCTTTTCATTGTCTCAACTATTCAATAGTATGACTTCTTCTTCTACCACACTTTCATGTAATCAAGAGTCTTTCTCTATTCCTAAGTCCATGATGCCAGAAGCTCAAACCACCATCATTCCTACACAGTCACCTAAACCTATTTTACTAATACCTTCCATTGACCAATTAACCTCCATTCTTTGTTCCATTTCATCTACTATCACAATTCAGGATAAGCTTCCTGCAATCTCTCAGTCTACATCACAAGCTATATCTGTTTCACCTAGCATTGAGGAGCCACCTATATTTCCCTCGCCATCATTAGCTCCTAATGCTGAAGAGCAGACTCCTCCATCTGAAGCTTCCACTTCGGTCCCCTCAATTACACAGATCTAGTCATTTGTCCAAGATGTTTCTGTCCCTGTGGTCCTTCCTCAAGTCACCATGTCCATCCCTCACCCTAGTGGTATTATGACACCTTCAATAATTTCGATTGCTAATGTCATTCCCATCACTACCCGGTTAGCTGATGAATATGTAGATGAGGATGTGGTTCCTATTGGAAACTATTTCTATGACAAGGAAGAGAAGACAGTATTGAAAAGGACAAGGAAGAGAAGTAAAGATGAGCAAGCGTTGGAATCATTTGCTCCCATTCAAGTCTTATGGGCTCAAAAAATTGGTGACCCTCAGGCTGGGGCTATTGAAGCAGCGACAGTTTTGGGGGATTTTGATGGTGCCAACATAGATTCAGTCTAGTTGTTGAACAGAGAGGTTGATCTTAAAAAGGAAAGAATCAAGGAACTTGAAGGTGAGTTGGCTAGGATTAAAGATGAACATAGCATCCTTGTGGCTAATATCAGGCAGGAATGGATGGAACACTTGCATCCATCAGAACAGGAGAATATCTCCCTTCAGAATCAGCTTAATACTGAAAAGGCTCAAAACTCCATCCATGTAAAAAGGATAGGAACCTTAGAGATACAAGTTGGAACTGTAACTGCAAATGCAGCTTCAGCTGGTTTGTCTAACTTTACACCAAATGAGTTCAAAGACTTGGCCTTGGAGGTTAATCATAATGATTATAAATTGCTTGAAAAATTGTACATTGCATAGGATGAAATTAGGGAGACGTTTATTATCTTTGATAAACTGTCTTCTGAGATTGAGGTACAGGAAATCAAGAGAATTCAGGCTTCCAAAGCTCAAGATGAGGTTAGTGAATGGAAAAGGTACATTAAAAACATCCCTGCAGACTTCCCGATTCTCAGCAGTCTTCAGATGAAGAAGAACAACGCTTCCGTAAATACCTGGCTCGATTTCAATAACTTTGCTGAAGAGATCATCAGAAAATCCAAATACCTTTGCACTCGATGCTGGTATGTAGCTGATAACATCATGGAAGGTCTACATCTCCCATACATGGATCCTATTTTGCAGGCCCTTCCACCTAAATGTAAGCTGGAAGAAGTGGAATGTGATCGTGAAGAAAGTGCGCAGAAGATCCAGTCTATTGAAGCAGTCAACATTGGTCACGTGGATGAATTGATCAGGAAACCACTCTCCTTTGAGGGAAAGATCCATTCTTACCTTCGCACTTGGAATAAGCTTTCCAAGCATGACATGGAGAACAACATATGCAATGCCCAAATAGGCATAGAATCTATCAATTATCCAAACATAGATGAACTGTTAGAAATATATGATAAGTGGCAGGATTTTCTGGCCCAATAAACTCATTTCTGATTTTGGAATCCCTATTTTGTAGGATTCATTTTTGCACTTTGTTGTATTTTAATATTGAAGGAAGAATACCTCTCGGAGGTAGGGGTTGGAATTTTTGGAATTATAATTCAGCAGGAGATAAGACTGAGGATACTCTGTGTCCAGAGTCATTGTAATTTTGGTACAAGACATCTTAATACAGTAGTTTCATCTTCGGATCCATCTTCGGATTATCACTTAAATTTCTTTAAGGATTTCTAATTTTATGTTCCAGATTGTCATCCGCTATACATATGATCTCTTGTTGGATATCTAATGAATACATAGATCTGTTGTATTGGTTTTTCTGTATAACTGATGTGTGTATGAAAATGTTTGATTAAATACTTTCTTTATCGATTTCTGCAATTGATCAAATATATATATATTCAATCATTGTTGATTTTTCAATCAACAAAAGGATAACAAGTTATATCTTGATGGTCTTTAATCTTGGATTATCATTGTGTAATTTTCATTAAATAAATCATAATTTAAGTCAGCAAATATCTCATCTAAAGGCATTTTTGTTAAAGGTGACAGACTGTTTGTTTTCTTACACCTCAAGGTTGATCTACATATACACCAAGCTTTTCATTTTAGAATAGATCTGACTTAAGATTAGGTTCTTTTTATAAATAGGTTAAGTTATAATTGTTCATTGTTTCCCACACCCCTTTGTTTCCCTAAATTGGGAAACTGATCTTATTGATCAAATCTCTTACTCATAGAGTGCCAGTGGAGGCTGAATATCTATGGGTGATTACCACACCAAACAGCTCAAGGATAGAATTTCCCTTGCGTAGGGTCTTTCGAAGCCTTTTGATGGGTTTTCATCCCCTGTTGTGTGCCTTGGAACCCATTCCAGCACCTTGCACTTACCTTGCACACCCGAGGCATCAACACTAAGTTAACTTTGATTTTATTCCCAATTTCTTAGCATTTAAAGGAAACCTTGGTTGTAATATACACTCTGTCACCAATATTAATGTGTAGGAAGCCTTTAAGGCATACCATCTCCTTAACGTCTTTTGATAGACCAAATTGCATGTATATGTGCTTATTTGGATATACAAAAATACCTTGTTGGGACTACAAACATACTAGTATAGAGATTGGATTTGCCCCTTAATGAAAAACCAAAATAGTTTAGATAAATTGGGGAACTAAGCCAAATCAAGGAATGTATGTGGGAACTATGTATTCGATGGTTGAGGATGATGTATATTTGCCAAATTTACCCCTCATTCAGTGGAAGCCATGTGTACAATGGTTAAAGATGATGTATCTTTGTAGCACACCCCTATCCCTCTAGCCATGACCTGGTCACCATGCTTTCATTTTCTAGTCAAAACTCAAGGCTTTACCCAATAAATAAGTTAATCAATGTATATAAATTTTTGTAGTGGTATCAATGATAACATTAGCCTTTGAGATGTTATGTTAATGTAGACTTTTTTTTAATGACTTGTTTTCTTAAACACCTTGATTCTCTTCTTCACTTACAGAACACAATATGAGAGACAGGTTGGCCCCGATCTACTAGAATAGGTCTGAGACGCTTGTATTAGAGATAATAATGGGGTATGACCAACCACTAAATGCCCACTTTCATGAATCAACATTAGAGAATGAAATCTTAGGATAAAAAATGCCAAAATTAGAAAACTAAATCCACAACATCATCTCTTATTCCCAATCAATTCACAAAGCTATTGACGAGTTTTGGTTTGGTCTTGTTAATCCCTTCTCTCATTGTTATCCATTTTAAAGCTTATGGGCCATAGAGTAAATATCCATAGGTGGAAATTTTTTGTCTTATTTTTTTGTTTTTGGTTACAAATCCACAATCATACAAATAAGCAACATTTTCTTAGGTTATTTTTGTTGTTAAACAATTTCCTCTTTTGCGTCTGTTTATGACATATTTAGTTTGGTTTGTGCATTCTGTCTTATTTTCTAATATTTATCTTTATAAAATCATGCAAGTATACTATCGTTTCCTCTTTGAAATAAATCTTCATTTCTATATATCTATTTTGGTATTCTTGTTTTTCTTCATAAAAAATATCCTCTAATTGTTGGAATTGAAAATGCTAAAAAATAAACTACCTATGTCAACCATGTTTTTTTATGACGAGTCAACCAACAAATGTAGAAATCTAGATAGTAGAATGGAGAGGTGGGTGGGGTTTGAGGAATAAGAGGAGTGATAGGAAATGAAAAGTAAAAAATGCAAATTTTTACACCATTTCTATCCATGAATATGGTGAACTATTCACAGTTTTGAGCTTTTAATCTCCCCACAGACTGGAAAAAAAATAGTTCTATTAACTAAAAAAATAAATCTTTCTAATATTTGTATTTTCATTTTTTGATAATTGGCGCTTAAACACATCCTCATCTATAAATATTTGTATTTTCATTTTTTGATAATTGGTGCTAGAAAAAATGCTCATTTATAAAGATGCTTTGGATGCAAATCTATTGGATCCTTTGCACCCCAGGGTAAGAGGTCCACGAAATATACAGGCACAGAGTATGCCCCAATAGTAGGCAGCCGAGACAAGTCATGAAAATAGAGATGAAAACAAATTCCATAGAGAAACCCTTATCGGCATAAAAATGATTGAAATTTTGACTAGTATGGGTAGCTCATGAGCAATATAAACTAGATAGCAGGCCCATGGAGGGTTTTTTCAACCTAAAGTTATGGTGAATTCAAAAGATTAATTCAGATCTTTGCTCAAAAGAGTGACAATCCTGTGAGATTCTTAGAACCTCGTTACCGAATTTTCCAAACATGGAAAAAGATGACAACGCCTGATGTTATGTGGAGCATATGAAGGAGCACGATGCCCCTATGGAAGAGATGTGCCTGGGGAAGCTTAATCAGCCTATCCAGATTCCACAGGTTTTTTTTATTCACACCCCACTGATTTTCATGTTATGTTTTTGTTATGTTTCGTAGGAGATTTTAAGATCCCTTATCCAGGTTTTGCCATAAAAACATTATCTAACCATTCCTCTCTACAAATGAACATCTAGTTTGCCTTATGCTCCTGAGGACCATCGCTTTTGGATTATATATAAATTTACCCCACTGTTGAGCTAGGTTCTCCAATATCAACACATACTTCATATCATTCTTATGAGAATGAAATTCTTCTTTTCCCTACGCATTTTTAGAATGTGAAGTCCATATATTTTCTAAGATAACAGAAATAGGTTTAAAGGCAACATGTCTTTAACACCAGTAGGTTTCTTATAGAATAGGTTTCGCTTCCTTAAAAAGGTTGTGCATTCCATGCCCTTATAAGGTTTCCCAATGCTCAAACACTTTTGTAGCTAACACATAGAGAAAGAGACAACGCACAATTTGTTTAAAAAAAAGGGACTTAATGGCCTCAACAATGATGTGGTTTCCGCATAAATTTGAATTTTCAATCTTACAATTTATCTTTAGACCTACAGAGAATCCCACCCCTTTAAGTCACAAATATTGTGCTTCAATGCCCATTTGATCCATAGAGGGTCAACTATCATAGATTGCATGGATTTATTGTATTTTTGAGTTTGTATCTTGACTATTCATAGAGCCCTATATGGAAGATGGCATCGAGCTTATGCGTTATCCTTGATTTATAAAAATGAGTTCTTTATTAGATATATATTTTCTTAGAGAGTAACTGATATGGCATTTTGTGGCAATCAAGTTGGACTTTTAGCAGGGTGCATCTCTAACATATGGGAATGAATGTGCTCTTTCCTTCTTTCTATGTGCTTATACATTGTTTGTAGTGAGGGCTTACGTATTTCTCAGTGCATTGATACTTTTTTTCTACACCCAGCTTGTTCATTTAAGCATGGAAAAATGAATTTAACAGTTTGTTGTTCCTCTTTTTCAACCTCTCATGTTGTCCTTTTAAGCCCATCATCATTTTGAGTTTCTTGATAGTGCAAGCTCTGATGGCTATTTATTCATTTGGAGCATCATAGAAACATCTAGAGAAGAGGATGACCAAATAATCAGAGGGAAAATCTCTTTTTCAATCCAAGTCCTTGGCGAATGGGAGATGGTTCATCCCCCTGTTTGTTGGATTAATCATGTTCTGATTACAATATTTGTGTAATAAAGTCCATTTCTAACAACTAATTTGTAACCTATCATAGCTTTGGCTAACAACTATACTTATGTCTATGCAGGACTTAGTTGTTGGCATTGACAAATATTTGTTAACCTTAACTTTAGAGGAATTATTTGTTGGGTTTATTGGTACAAAAAAGTATGTGTTGTTTGATTAATTGAGCTACATATTCTTGCATTATGGGCCAGTACACCGACCTCTGTAAGTTGAGCACTATTTTCCCAACATCAAAGTGTCCTGTAACTTTGGATTTATAAGGATTTCTTATAAGTTGTGTTCTCAACCACCTTTAGTCACACTGAGCTTATCCAACTTGTGTGGAACAACCCATCTTGTAGTTGTTATTTGGGTTTGCTTTCACCTTGTTCTTTGTGAACTTAGCCTTGTTGAAACATCTCTGTGGAATTCAATCTGATTTTAGCAAGTGATTTGGCGCTTGAGTATGGGTTCAGAATCTTCATATAATCCCATCCTATCCCAATGTTTCTCTGGGGAGAATGCATATGAAGCAATTGATTGCATGGAAGCCTTTGACCCAATAAAAAAATTAGTCCATAGAAATATCTTGAGTTTTTCTTTACCATTTGATGGGAATTAACATAAATCTATAGAGTTTTTGTGGATCTCAAGGTATTTGAGTGTACCATTGAATATTTCATCCAACCATGCGCCCTCAAACTCTTTGAATATTTAGTCCATAGAAAATTCCTAATAGTAAAGTTAGATACATACCTTCCAGCTTCAGGGGGTACCCAATCCCATAATAAGTAATTGAGGTCCAAATAAGTGGATTAAACAATGAGTGTGGAATCTTCAGAAGAAATCTTGGAAGAGTGTACACCCGTGTTGTGCAGAAATAAAGGTCTCTTTGTCTGAAGAACACTAGAAGTCGTCTAATTGTCATCACTAGCTCTGGAAAATCAGAGAAGATCATGATCATGATTGAGAAGAATATATCAATAAGATAATTATGCCCATGCTCCAGGTTAACTTGCATGTGTGTCCAAACTCCAGAAGAACAATGCCATTGCAAATAAATGCAACTACTGCAATCTTCCACAAAGGATTGAGGCATACCTGAGTTAGTTAGAAGTAATACTTCTCCAACAATCACTTAGATAATCAGGACGAGTTAAAATACGTGTGCTTCCTTGAAGACACAAACAAATGAGTTTCTCTTCATAAGTAGCCACTCTTGATCAAAACATGCTTTGAACAACTCCCATTTTCTAAGTGAGTACTTTTTGAAAGACGATGCATCTTTGTGGTCTTTAGACTTATCAAAAGGTTTAGAAAGTTCTTTTGTCAACTTCTGGCCAACATGAAACCATTTGAATTTCTAAGAAAACTGCTATGTTGAAATGTATCTATATGGATTTTCCTTGTCCTTCTAATACTATTCTTTATCCTTTCTAGAGGTAATATGCACCATGTGATCAAAATATGTGAGACAATTATTCTCATTCATATTGAAAAGTTACATAATGCAACAAATAGAAATAGCTAACGTAACATCAAAACCTAATTGCTTACCCAATCATATTGTTTCATATTGAACATTGTCACCCCAATATTATATGTATAAGATATTAACCATTTTGAGTCCTTAACATCAATCCAACTTCCTTAAATGAGTGTACTTATGGTTTCAAAACATTCCTGCAACATAAAGAAACACTACAAAATTTTATCATCCTTGTCATAATAATTGTGATTATTCTCACATGCAATTAGCATCTCAAACATTTCCAACATTTACATTAATATGTGGGAAGGCAGGGTGATGATCCTACCTGAACAGCTTCTTGATGCATGAGAGACAATCTGAGTGTTGCACTTGTAGCGAGTAGTGTCTGGCAGACCTTATGAAGTTCTTTCTTTTCTTCCACTGAAACAAAGTTAGAACTGCACAACATTATAAGTCAAAAGCAGCAACATAAATGCACCTAAGAAATTACAGGAGAACTTGAGTGAAAAAAGACAACTATAACATAGGATATTATCGAGAATTATAGTTGATCACCTGAAACCAACAATGAACACTTGCACAAAGAGATGGAAATCTTGTTCCAATGGAGGATGCCAAGCCGAAGTCTCAATAATTGCTCTGCTAGCTATGAAAATCTCCCATTCCCGCTGTACATATCCTGCAAACACCTTCCATAGGAATTCCAAAGCCTTGGAAATACTAAGGAATGATCCACCTATCCACTTGTGATTGTTGTTGCTTACTTCATAAGCCTTAGATTTACCATCACATATTGCCACATTATTTCGATGCCCATTAACAACCAATGCTCCAGATGTCTGCTTAAACATCTCAATTGTACTTTGAATTACTCTAACTGAATTTGAGAGAAGTACTGAATCTTGATTTTCAAGATGTATAGGAATCTTTAGAGTTTCGGATACTACATCCTCAATATAAATAATATCATCATTACATAAACCTGAAACCTCGGTGTCCTCATAACCCAAGCTATCATAACCCAATCTAATTGCATAGATATGTAAAACCGCAGCAAGAGGAAATGTGGAACTCTGGTAAAAACAAATCAATTTAGACATCATTCATATTAATTTTAAACGTAACTGTTTCAACAAGTCAAAAAGTAGATAGCTTAGAAACTACTTGCTATCTCCAATGGAAATGCATGGGGTGAATGAAGGTGAAATTAGAAGGGCAGGGTTGGCTTCTTGAGTGTGTCAGAGCTAAAAATGCTCCAAGCATTAGTACTATCTACTATAATTGATTGATGATGATTATTTAATAAAATGTTCAAAGGTGATTCTCTGCTCTTTGCTGCAAAGATGTGTTTTCGTGTGGACTTTGGAGCACTTCTGGTTGTTTATTTTGTTTGCCTGTGAAGTCTTTGAAGAAGAGGTATGGGATGGTACTCAATAGATACCTAAAGCCTGGAGGTGATTCCACCCACTGTTTCAATCATGAAAAGAGCAGTGCAACAGATTGCCATGGAAGCATGATGGATAGATGGATGGACAAATTAATGAATCTGCATGAGATGGCACAAGCAAGGACACAATGACTGGATGGCCAATATTTATTCAAGGATTGGAGTAGGAAGATCTAGTCACTGGTTAGGACACAATGTACCATGAATCTTCTGGCAAATGTTAGTTTTTCAAAATTTACTTCAATCTGATCTAGGATCTTAACTGAGGGAACAACATGTACAACATATCTACAGCATATCAATCATAAACACAATAATGCAAGCACACAAGAGACACAGAGTTTACTTGGGAAAACCATAAAGGTGAAAAAACCCAATAACTTCCTCAGAGATAGATAGAGCAATGATACAACCCAAGCATAAGAGATAGACATCTCCTAGTAGTAGCTTCTCCTCCTCCACAAGTGCGCCACTCTATCGAGAGTGTGTGAGAGAATAGAAATGATGAAATAGAGTGCCTCCCACACTCTATTTATACTTGACTTGACTTGCCTAATAACCTTTACTAGGTCGGCCTTAACTTAACCACATAACATAATGCTGATTGGGCCGACCCCCAATAGGGTGGTCTAATAACCCTTTGACCCACATGACTTATACAGGGCCGACCCCAACAAGGTGGTATAATAACCCATCAAGTATAAGTTACAACACTTACAATATAAATGACGACACTTCTGTATAGAGGAATAATAACATCTCTATAGGAATACAAACACTTCCGTATAGAGGAATAATACCATCTCTATAGGAGTACAATATACATATATGAAATACATTCTGAAGTTACATATACATCAACACTCCCTCTTAACTAGGAAGGTATTTCTCGACATAGATCTGCTAGCACATGTCTTCTTCTCTGGATCATCATTAGTGAATCATCGTCCTCGAATCATCGTCATCGTCACTGCTGCTGCTATCTCAATCAATCTCTGAATCTACTCATCATAGGAAGTTCTACAGAGCCAGTCCTTTTTCATGCTGGATGTAGGCCCACCACCTGTAGGTCTTCATCATCACTGTCCATACTGTGGAATCCTCAAGATTTATTACGTGAGTCACAAAACCTAGCGGTATCATCCCAGGCTGTTATGAGCACACAGCTCTACCTGTCGGATCTTCCTAGAAGCAAATTACATGTGACCCCATCACAAAACCTGGTTGTAGCATCCCAAGCTATTACGAGCACATAGCTCTACCTGTTTAATATCCTAGGATCATATTACATGTGGTCATGGAAAAACCTGGCTATAGCATCCCAGGTTGTTACGAGCACTCAACTCTACCTGTTGGATCTCCCAGGAGCACATTACATGCCATAGGAAAAAACCTAGAAAGAGCATCTGCCAGATATCCCAGGACCAGATTACATGCCATAGGCAAGACCTTGAAAGACTATCTGCAAATCTCCCAGGGCTGGATTGCATGCTTATCTACACAACCTGTCCATGGCCATAAAGTATCATCCTAATACTCATGATCATCGTTCATGAAGCACAACCCTAATGCACATAACACAGCACTTACATCTACGCCATGGGAGAACACATCTACAACCATGCGAGAATGGCACAACACTTATATTGCAGCCATGGGAGAACACATCTACAACCATGCTCAAATGGCCTAGCACTTATATCGCAGCCATGGGAGAACACATCTACAACCATGCTTGAATGGCCCCAACACTTATATCGTATCCATGGGAGAACACATCTACAACCATGATCGAATGGCCCCAACACTTATATCGTAGCCATGGGAGAATGCATCTACAACCATGCTCGAATGGCCCTGGCAATTACATCACGACCATGGGAGAACACATCTGCCACCATGTCGGAAAAGCCCAGCAATTACATCGTGACCATGGGAGGACACATCTGCCACCATGTCGGAAAATCCCAGCAATTACATCGTGACCATTGGAGAAAACATCTACAACCATGTCCGAAAAGCTCATGTGCATCTGTGTCTTCAGAACTCATCACACATAATCCAACTGATTATGTAATGTATCCACCTGATACATGTCATCACACATGATCATCCTGATCATCATCACTACATTGTCCTGATGCATGTCATCTGGAGCAACATCCTGAAGCTTGTAATCCATGATTATCCTAATCATATAATGCATCCACCTGATGCATTCCAAGTATCTACCTGATACATATCATCATACATGATCGACCTAATTATACAATGTATCCACCTGATACATACACAGATACATGATCCACCTGATATATATCAACATACATGATCATCCTGATCATACAATGTATCCACCCGATACATATACAGATACATGGTCCAAGCATCCAACATGATGCATATACATATACATGATCCAACTGATCATAACAAGCATCCAACATGATGCATACATACATACATATAAATGATCCAACTGATCATATCCAACATCCAACATGATGCATACATACATACATATAAATGATCCAACTGATCATATCCAACATCCAACATGATGCATATACAGAGTAGTAATTGGAGCATCATCCAACACTTACATCCATAGCCATGTGAAGGATCCTCCTTCCACCATGCTTGAAATGGCTTCAGCAAATGTCTCCATGACTTCTTCCTCGAAGTGTCTTCAATCTGAAGAACACCAAGCCTCTCTCTGAAGTATTCAAACTTCACTATGGCTAGTGGCTTTGTCAGCACATCTACAACCTGCTCATTGTTGTAGAAATTTCTCCCTACGGATAGGTAGAAACTCTCTTAGGTTAAAGTAGACTTTAACTGACTCTAAACTAAGACAAAAAGATAACAAATGCTACCTTGAATTCCTAGATCTAAACAGACATTTCAGGATTAAACTGATGAAAGAAACGGAAGAGATCTAACTGACCTTCAATTCAATTGCTCGTTCTAATGGTCGCTCCAATTTCCAAGTCCTCGCGAATGAACCTGTCAGAATGAAACCAAGATACGAGCATATACGATTCTCTAGAAACTTGAAATATGATTTAGAATCTAAATCTATAACAGATACAAATCATATAATTGAAACAAAATCAACACACATGATTTGGGAAACAAGACAAGTTATGTTTTGTTACCAACTTGAAGTCACTTACAATGGTTGCTTGATATCCAAGCCAACTCCTAGCTCCAAGTGCTTTCTCCTCTAGCTATCTCCACAAAGATTCAAGATCATAAGTTTGATGTCTCCAAGAGTCCTCCCCTTTTTCTCATGGAATGCCTCTCTCTTATAGTGTGTAGTAGGGTTAACCATAAAGAGAGAAGAATGGATCTTGGGAATGTTTAGTGGATCAGGCCCACTAATCTGAGAAGGTGAGTTAGGATCGAATCAGGGATACCAATCCTAAAAAATCTCTCAAAGATC
The DNA here is from genome assembly GCA_027924585.1 of Larix kaempferi. Classification (NCBI taxonomy): domain Eukaryota; kingdom Viridiplantae; phylum Streptophyta; class Pinopsida; order Pinales; family Pinaceae; genus Larix; species Larix kaempferi. The sequence goes on from BSBM01000761.1 coordinate 15,277,661, forward strand.
AAGATCCCACAAGCCATGGAAAAAAGGCTAAAAAAGGAGTACCATGCCTCTTAAACTGAGCATAGCGCGGTAGTACCGCGTGTCAGAGAAAGAGCATAGCGCGGTAGTGTGGACTACCGCGTACCTAAGCTAGAGCAAGGCATGGTAGTGTAGGTATATGAAGTCTCAGCTGGGTTGATTCTTGACAGGATAGGTTTGTATTCAAGGATCACTCATCATTTTTCTCTTCTAGGTGTTTTAAGCAGTAGGGGAAGTGTCGTCAACTATTTTTATGGTGAAGATGCGACACTGTGAAATATGGAGGTATAACAGATGCCGCCTAAAGTGTGAGGTCAAAAGAGACTGATGGCCGAAAGACTTTACAAATACTGTGCGGAGATAGCATCGAGGAGAGCAACAAAGATCTGAAACAGAAACAAAATGTCAGATATACCATCGAGGTGGGAATTCCCATGCTCGGAAACAATTGACTCAAAGCATGGCTACCGAACAATACATTGCAGATCCATGAGTACTGAAATGATATATACTGTAGACAAATCATGGCTACTATGAACAAGCGTAGATCAATGAGATAGTAATGACACAGCCACGACCAATACAAAAGTGGATATGTGTGATAATATAAAGGACATCTCCATCACAACTTGGATGCAATGAAGATACAAAGGTGCGCCTAGGGTCTTCTATTCAATCGCAAATGATACGAATCTAGCCATGTGATTACAAGGTGTTGAAGTCGAACATGGTAGAAACCATTCGATTACTGGTCAATGATGTGAACCGTTAATAAATGCGAGGGAAATCACCAATGATGACGATGATCCCCAAGGTATCTATAGTACATCTCAACGAAATGCGAATGAATGGGTTGATGTCAAGCATTCGAGAGATTGTTAGATCAGAGGTCAATGATGTAAACCTACTGTCGAACACGAGGAAACCTACCATTGAGGCATGCAGGTACTAAGGTACTAACGATTGATTCCTAAGTCCAATTCTCAGATAGTGATTTGGCGTTGACGAGAATAGACTCGTCGAAGGTGGGCTATAATGATTCCCACATCATCGACATGAAATCGGAATGAAAAGATAGTATAGGATGATAGAACATGTACTAACACAACGAAGGTATGACACAATGAATGACTCTGAACAATACAACCCTTTTAACATATAAGGGCATGCAAAAGGACTTGGAAGCAAGGATTATTGATAGCAGAGGATAGACACCGAATGATTAGGCTCGTGGCCAGAGAGACGACTCAGGATGATGACCATAACTCAGTGAAAATAGATACCCAAAATAGACAAGGGACAGACGCATGCCATGTTCAAAGGTGACGACTGACAAACTGCCAAAATAAACTCGACTTGTTTCCCATATTCCCCTGACATGATAGACGAGTACCTCTTTGTTTTTTTTCGAGCTTGAAGAGGATAATAGATGCTCGGTATAGCTCATCTCATAGATGAGTCCAATCTCACATGTTTTACGAACCTGAGAAAGGAGGGGTTCATCCCAAAGTGGGTCCTTTGATGTCAAATTTTGATGAGTCCAAGGAAGGAAAACTCGGTAGTTTTTCACATTTAGAGAGCCTGAAAAACTTAAAGAAGGATCCAAAGTGTACTTTTTCATAAATTTAGTCCCTCAATCCCGAAAAAGTGTAAAACAATTCCCGAGAGAACTCTCCCAGCCAAAAATTGACCGAGGTATACCTTTCTCGTAAATAGTCTAGACAGGCCGAAAAAGGGGTAACCTATCACCGAATAGACAACCTTTCAAATAATTTTACAAGTGTGAAAGAGTCAAGGTCACTTGGAAATATTTTCAATTTTAGGGAGTCTGAAAAGAGCTTAACTATGGACTCCAATGGTCTTTTTCGTAATTTTTAATTATTCTGGTCCGAAAAAAGAATAAAATACAACCAGGATAATACTTTCCTCATCGTTTAACGAGCATGAGTAAAGCTGACTAAGCTCGACACCATTTACTTAAGTTTACCAAGCAAGACAAGGGTGTAAAAGTGCTTGGAATATTTCTCAAGTTTTAATCCAGAGCATGAAAAAGATAAAGTAGGCTCAAAATGAAGGTCAAACAATAAATAAACGCTAGTGTGAACATTTTTTAAAGGAGACCCTATCAAGAAATGCTCATGGAACCAGATATTAGTAATGTGAAATGGGTTTTAATTTAACCAGATAAAATAATGAGTAAAAAAAAGTTATATAAGGAGTAGGTAAATATGGAAAGTTACCATTTCACTTGCACATTTTCCAAAAGAGGAGATTTTACCCATTGAGGAGCAAAAACTTCAAGAGTTCATATCTGGAGATCTGGAGCACTGTTTCATGAACCGTCTACGCCAAGTAAGAGCTTTCAAGCCCCTCTTTCATTTCATAGATAAATAACTTGATTTCAGTAAGTATAAGTTAATTTTTGGGAAGGCCCTAACGGGAAAATTTTGCTATCCATAGTACCGCGCTAGAGCCGTATCGGGAAATGCGGTACTGTGTAACAGTACCACGCTGTAGAGTTGAACAGGGGCATGGTACTGTGCAGTACTGCACAGACGCACTTCTCCCAGGCGCGATAGTGGCAATTTTTAAGATGAAAAAATTAGTTTTTCTCAAATTTTTAGCTAAGATCATGTTGTTAAATGATTAATGAATGTTTCCTATGACCTTTTGCAGGTGCCTGCAACTTGTTTGGAGAAAAATGGTCAATTGGAAAGAAAGAGAGAATGAAGCGGATGATTTGTTGGCCGAGGATGACCAAGAGACCTTGACTGCATTGCGGGAATGTGGTTTGTTGAAATTATTCAAGACCAAAGGTATTCGTAAGCAAGCAAAACTTATCACCCACATTATTCAAATGTGGGACCCCAACATTCAATATTTCTGAGTGGGGCAACACACCCTCGAGATTGAACTCGAGGACATTTATTTCCTCACGGGCCTCTCGAAAAGAGGAGCCCGGGTGATTTTTACTGGGTTCACAGCCTCGGAGGCGAGCACTAATGCTTTAATTGCTCGTTATTGTCATCAAGGTTCGGGGAAGAAAAGCAACAAGGTGGTCATTAAGGACATTGTAGAACTTCCTTTAAAAACCGTGTTGTTCACCATCACACGTGCAGCAGGGAGTATGGGTCCCCATCAGGCGTACCGTACACAAATGAATCTTGCAGTGGATTGCATGGCAGGAACAATATTCAACTGGTGTGAGGCAATATTGACCAACCTCAAAGAGCAAGTGAACAAGTGTAGGCTTGGAGAGAACTCTCAATTTGGGTACGGGAGCATCTTAGTCATCTTCTTCTTGGCGAGGGTGCCATTGTTGCGCCCACAGCTGACCATGCCCCCCCGTCCACCCACCGAGCCATGGATGGCTCGATGGAACGAGTACGCAGGATGACTTGGAGGGCCGCAATGTTTGGATTTCGGTGAGGATTTCTTCTCGTGGCTGTAGGAACAGATTGTGATGATCGATGACTAACTCTATGCAGGGGTGGACTTCTGCGAGGACATAGACTTGGCAATGCCGGAAGATGAGGATTGGGACAATTCATGTATGACCTTCATAAATGTTTTTTTTTTTTTTGAATATATCATTTTTATTGTTTTTTAGAATGTGTAAAAGACTTTAATATATATACGTGTGCATGTCGCAGATCGTGGACCACAGAGACTGGTAGGGTACTCGCTGTTACGCCGAGGTAGTGTTGATCACTGAGCTGGTTCGGGCGAGGAAGAAAACGAGGATGAGGCAAGAGGGGTCCAGGAGATAGAGAGGAACCTATAGGGTTTAACCCACGGTGTCCCCGCTATGAGGATGGATGACATCCCTTTGCATCTCCAGCGGCATACCATAGGTGTGCCTAGGCATATTGGCTGACTCCTCCGTAGGGTGGCTCAGGCTATAGTGTGTTATCACCAGCAGCGTGAGGAATCTAAGAAGGAACATGATAAATCTCCCAGATCTCCTTAGATGGTAGCTTTTATCTTTTTGCGTCCTGTATACAATATGTAGGCTTTGAGAGCCAAATTTTTGTATGGGACTAGGTCCCAAATTTTGTCTTTAAAACACAAACTTTATGTATTTGAAAAAACACTTTTATATACAGTGATATATATATGAACCTACTTTTATGACCTATTTATTTACAATGACTTGTGTGTTTATTTTATGATGTGTTTTTATGTATGGGCAAGATGCCAATCCAAAATGTAATTAGCTAATGAATCAGCTATACAATTGAATTCCCTTGGTATGTGTTGATATGAAATAAAATTAAAATATCGTTCCAAGAGGCGTACCATTCGAAATAAACGAAGTAGGATAGGATCGCGAACTGTGTAAACACGATTCAGATGAGAAACCACAAGTTGGGAGTCTAAAAAGACTGATAGGGAGTTAATTCCAAGGGAAGCAACCTCTGTCAAGAGTCCGATGACTGCAAGGTACTTTGCGATATCGTTGGTTGCAGGACCCAAACAATTGGCTCCTGAAGATAGCAACTCGCCAGTGGGAGAATAGATTACCCATGCTACAGAAGCGAGGTTCCGGGTATGTCGGCTCACACTGTTGGCAAATCCGAGGTAGGCAGACATCTGCGCATAAAATCACAACTCAAGGTAAGAATGGATACATGAGGTCCGTGTGTGCACACCAAAAAGATAAGTGAAAACAAGCTAGCTACATTATGTACAAAAAGTATCTCGTGCAGGAAAACCCTACGCATATAAGTGTTTGAGGTACAACCCATTGCGGGGTCGTGCCAATGGTGTGCCATCACAATCGACGAGTTCATAGGCTCCTTTCTCCAAGACACGTTTTACAACAAAGGGGCCATACCACATAAATTCTAGCTTTCCCTTTCCAAGTTTATCTTGCATTTGATCACGAGGTCACCTTCATTGAAAACCCGAGGTTGAACGGATTTGTCATAATGTTCTTTGACGCATTTTTTATGAGCTTCGTTGGCTAAAGCAGCGTCGCAGCGGGTGTCATCTAGCTTGGCTAGGTATAGAAACCATTCCTGTTCGGAAGTGGTGTGGGGAAGTAACTCTATGGCTATCTTAAGTGATGGAATTTCACATTTAATCGGTAAAATGGCTTCCAGGACATACACCAGTTGGAATGGTGTAAACCCAGTAGCACTTTTTACTGAGGTTCGGTATGCCCATAGTGCCGAAAACAAAGCTGAGTGCCAATTGGACATATGAGTACCGACAATACACTGAATCATTCGTTTCAGAACTTTGTTAATGGCTTCAACTTGGCCATTATCCTATGGGTAGTATGGGGTTGATTTTTCATGGCGAAAACCCAACTTGGCACTCAGTTCCTCAATCATATGGTTCCTGAAGTGCGAGCCATGATCGGTCACAATGGATTGTGGGACACCAAATCTAGCTATAATGTGATTGAATATGAATTGTGCTGCTGTTTTTCTGTCCTCAGCATAAGTAGGCATCGCTTTAGCCCATTTTGTGAAATAGTCAATAGCTACTATGACATAGCTATGCCCCCCGGCTGAAGTGGGCTTACAGTGCATGAAATCTATGCCCCATTTGGAAAAGGGGCCAACGGAAATAACACGATGGAGTGGAGCAGGATGCGAGCGTGTATTATTATGAAAGAATTGACGGGGTGGACATTTCTTAACCGTTTCAATGCAGTCTTTGAAAATCAAGGGCCAGAAATATCCCACTCGCAATATCTTCTGGGCTGTAGCCATCCCAGAGAGATGAACACCACATGCTCCAACATGGCAGTCATTAAGAACGTGTTTCGCTTCATCTAAATTCGAACACCGTCAAAAAATAGTGTCGACATGATGTCGATAAAGGGTATCGTTGACTATGAGGTAGTACTTGGCGTGATATCGGATACGTCGACGTTCATCGCGAGTGAGGTCGGGGCAAAAATGTTGGGTTTAGAGATATAATAAAATATCCCCGTACCATGGATAAAACATGCTAATGAGGAATAATGATTCATCAGGAAGAGAATCGATGGGCTCAGATTGCTCGGTAGCATGGGGCAAGTTACAAATCAACTCAGCAAAGACCAAAGACTTCTTGGACTTGGCTTTGGCAAATTCCAAGTCAAACTCTTGTAGGATGATGATCCAACGAGAATATTTTCCCCCAAGCACTTGACGCGTGAGGATATAATACATTGGATTGAAATCTGCTATAACAGTGGTCCAACGGAGTAGAATGTAATCACAGAACCTCTGGACAGCGAAAACTGTTGCTAGAGCCAGTTTTTCAACATGTGAATAATGAGTTTCGAAGTCGAGAAGACTCTTACTAAGATAGTATACCACATGTTCTATGCCGTTATAGTATTCCTGGACTAGCACCATACCGATGGTGGAAATTGAAGCTGCGAGATAAAGAATGTAATCCCGTGTGTAATTGAGGGGTTGAATCACAGGATCTTTAGTTAAGGCCACCTTTAGATTATCAAAGGAACATTGGGCTTCATCGTCCCAGATGAAGGGAGTGTTCTTCTTGAAAAGCCTCATATAGCCTTCTGTTATCTCAGAAAGATTACAAATTAAACGGCGTAGAAAGTTTGCATGCCCTTGCAAACTTTGAAGTTCTGGGATGTTCGTGGGGGAAGGCAGGGCTAAGATAGCTTCTACCTTCGCAGGATCTAAGCGTATCCCGCTTTTGGAGATTATGAATCCCAAAAAAATTTTGGCTTCCACGCAAAAGACGCACTTATGTGGATTCAAACAGATATTGTAGCGACGACACCTTTCGAAAATGGCACCTAAGTGATCAGGATGGTCATCCCGGGTCTGAGAATGAGCGGGAAGATTATCAAGATATGGTTCTACAATATGTTTGATATCGTGAAATGTGTACGACATCGCCCGTTGGAAAGTTGCCCCGGCATTTTTATGGCCAAAAGGTAACTTTCGATATGCAAAAATCCCCCAAGGGCAGATAAAGGTTGTTTTATGCTGGTCGACTGGGAGGATATCGATCTGATTATAGCCAGAAAATCCATCCATAAATGAAAAGATGACACTCCCGGCGCAGTTATCGATGATCTGGTCGATGAACGGAGTTGGGTAGTTGTCATTTGGACAAGCTTTGTTCAAGTCACAGTAATCGATACAAACTCTAATTTTTCCCTGTTTCTTGGCTACGGGAATGATGTTAGATACCCATTATGTCAATGGGATAGGATAGATAAAACCAACACGCAAAAGTTTTTCAACTTCTGCTTTAATAGCGGCTTCCTTACGAGGATGGACGGGTCGAAGTTTCTGCCGAACAGGTCGGGCGCCAGGGAAGATTGGAATTTCATGGACCAAAATCGAGGGATCTATTCCTGGCATTTCTTCATAACTCCAAGCAAACACATCGTGGAAGGTTTTAAAGTAGGCAGTGTAGAACTCCATTTCGAGGGGAGTGCATGTTTTGATAATATGAATGTTTTCCACGATACCAAGCTTCACTGAAATGTCTACGGGAGTGGTTGTCATAAGGTTAGCCAAGTTTCCTTTGGAAAATACTTCATCGAGGGAAGTGGGAAACTTGGTTTGAACCAATCCAAGTGAAGGGATGGATTTTGTATCGGGCTCAAGCGTCTGAATAGTGGGGAATGAAGATCAATGATGAAAATATCCCCATGGTGGCTCATCACCACACATAACCTCCATAATTGATTCGTCAGTGGAAAAAATCAAAGTGAGAGGATCGATAAGTGGTGGGGATGAATGAGTCTCAGATGAGAGTTGTGCCACAGTGTGATGGGTAGGATAATCGACCCAATCGGTGGCTGACTGGATTGCTTCATACACTGCGAGGTTTCTATTCAAAGGCATGGAGTTTCCATAGTTTTCAATCTCAGTGGGACTCGGAATCACCCATGAATCATTGGAAGGGGTGACATTTGATGAAATCATGTTGACTAGTTGAACATGGGAACCCAGCTCTAGGAAAACTCCAATAAGGGAAGAATCCTTCATAAGACCAACGCCAACATCTTGGAACTGGTACCGAGGCTGATCCAATAATGGGATGGTGTTGGCGGAGTTCGGATGAGAGTCTGGGATATAGTAATCAAGTTGATCTATGGTGACAATTTTCCCTTCATGAGGAAATTGCACAATCCGGAAGACAGTAGATGCTATGGCGGTCATGGCGTAAAACCAATTTCGACCAAGTAGAAGATTGTAATCCAATGGTGCATCCACGACTTCGATGTGTATGGATACTGTTTTTCGCCCCAGTTCAACACCAATTGTGGGAATGAGTCCATAAGGTTGAAAACCATGTCTGTCAAATGCCCTGAGAGTGGTGGGAGACATCGTGACTTCGGGTGAGCCTAAGGCTCTGCAACAATTCAAAGACATGATCGACATGGAGGCACCTTCATATAAAACACTGCGATGGATGCTATTTCCACGGATTTTTGTATGAACCTTGAAGGCTAACTGGTGAGAAAGCTGAGGTTTGGCATACTCCAAGTTAAACATAATAGTGTTTGAAGTATCTGGGTCCATTTCCCCCAGTGTTGAAAGTAAGGTTCTACGCTGCGTAGGGCAGTGTTGAAGAACCTCGAGAGTCGACATGGCGCAAGGTGCTTGAGCTAAATCCTCAACAATGTTGTAATTTTGGGTAGCTCCCGCATTGGGATTAAATGTCTCCTTTCGTATGGTGACCTTGGGTGGGCATAGCACTGTGTCTGTAAGCGGTCTCTCAATATGAAGATGGTTGTTAGGGGGAGGGGTAGGAGTCGGATCTTCGACAGGAGATTTGCCTTTGGCTATCTCTGACTGTTTGTTTGAACTTGGAGGGTTCTCATGTGTCTTTGAATGAGTGGTTATATGAATCTCCTCATTACTCGTCATCAGGATTTTGCAATTTGTGGATGTCTCTCCGCGAGTTGGGTTGCTCGAGTTGCCCCCTTGTGGGGTTTCTTGGGCAACCATTTGCTGTTGCTGCTGAGGGAAAGGGTCAGTTAACCCCTGAAAGTTAAAAACAGTCAGGAGGCTCCTCCACATACTAGTCTATGACCGTGTCAATAAATACTAGAGGATTTTAGTTCCCTAGAGGACAACAACTATGTCTTAGATGAAAATGACAAGGGGGAATTATTTTGATGCCTATCCCCGATGTTGTACCTAACTACCAAATTATTTTGATTTCCTCAAGTGAGGTTAATGTTGGTTTAGTTAGGGAGATTAATTTTAGTGGTTGTATTACTCAATCGGGTAAATGGACGTGAAACTTGGTGGTTTTGTGATGACCCAAACCATGCAAGTGAGAATGAATCGAAATAAGCTTTGTATTCGATGAAAACTAGCTATGGAAGAGAGAGAGTTCTTTGATCATAAATGCATGAAACTTTCACAAGCAATTAAAAACCACTTAAAAATAAATAAAAAATTGTTTTCTTTTTCTAAGTAGAGCCAAACTGAAATAAACACTTCTTTCCAATTCACTGATCTTGCAACTAGGATGCTTCAAAAAATGAGAATTTATGTGGCAAATTTAAATGGTTCACTTCCTAATGCACAATAATATTGCTAGATCATTTCAATCCAAACAACACAAATGTTCTCCAATGATAATTTTCCATATAAGTTTGAATAACACTAATGGAAACAATGTGATTATGAAAGATACATGATCGAGTAAAAAGAGGACAGTAGTAACGGTTTGGTTGTGATGAGAAGATCAAGCCAATGCAATCAGACTGAAGGGGTGACCCAATGTGCAAATAATGCCACTAACTCATAAAATAATGAAGCTCACAAGAGAAATAAACAAACCACAAAGACCGTTTAATGAACAGTATAGTAATAAGCAACAGAAAACACCAAACTAAAGCAGAGAAAATAAAAAATGACTTAGGAAACCAAACAGGCAATAAAAATTGAAAAAATGCAAACACTACCACATGGCAGGAATAGGCTAGAGCACGGTAATGGTACACTACCGCTCTGGTAAGCGTGCTGGGTACGCGGTACTACCACGTTGTAGACAATAGTGGGGGTGCGGTACTATTGCAAAGGATGGAAAAGCGCAACTTTTGAAAAGAAGATTGAATTCTTCAGGGTTGTTGCAGACCCATAGGACTTACTGATCATAGAGGGAGGAAATATGTAGAGAGGAGGGGAGAATAAAGGTCAAGGAGACCAAAATTCAGTACTGGTTTGAAGAGAAAGAAGAATCACAATAAAAAATGGCTGAAAGTGAGATGAATCAATCAAATGGGGTTCAAACCAGCGGAGTCGCCATTCTTTGTTGTAGAAATTTCTCCCTACGGATAGGTAGAAACTCTCTTAGGTTAAAGTAGACTTTAACTGACTCTAAACTAAGACAAAAAGATAACAAATGCTACCTTGAATTCCTAGATCTAAATAGACATTTCAGGATTAAACTGCTGAAAGAAACGGAAGAGATCTAACTGACCTTCAATTCAATTGCTCGTCCTAATGGTTGCTCCAATTTCCAAGTCCTCGCGAATGAACCTGTCAAAATGAAACCAAGATACAAGCATATACGATTCTTTAGAAACTTGAAATATGCGTTAGAATCTAAATCTATAATAGATACAAATCATATAATTGAAACAAAATCAACACACATGATTTGGGAAACAAGACAAGTTATGTTTTATTACCAACTTGAAGTCACTTACAATGGTTGCTTGATATCCAAGCCAACTCCTAGCTCTAAGTGCTTTCTCCTCTAGCTATCTCCACAAAGATTCAAGATCATAAGTTTGATGTCTCCAAGAGTCCTCCCCTTTTTCTCATGGAATGCCTCTCTCTTATAGTGTGCAGTAGGGTTAACCATAAAGAGAGAAGAATGGATCTTGGGAATGTTTAGTGGATCAGGCCCACTAATATGAGAAGGTGAGTTAGGATCGAATCAGGGATACCAATCCTAAAAAATATCTCGAAGATCAAGATCCCACAAGCCATGGCAAAAAGGTTAAAAAAGGAGTACCGCGCCTCTTAAACTGAGCATAGTGCGGTAGTACCACGTGTCAGATAAAGAGCATAGCACGGTAGTGTGGACTACCGTGCACCTAAGCTGGAGCAAGGCACGGTAGTGTAGGTATATGAAGTCTAAGCTAGGTTGATTCTTGAAAGGATAGGTTTGTCTTCAAGGATCACTCATCATTTTTCTCTTCTGGGTGTTTGAAGCAGTAGGGGAAGTGTTGTCAACTATTTTTATGGTGAATATGAGACACTGTGAAATATGGAGGTATAACACTCATCCGTCGCAACATACAGGAGCTTCACTACTCCTCTCTACACCATATCCCTGATATAGTGATATTTGATCTCTATGTGCTTCGACCTATCGTGGAACACCGGGTTCTCAGACAGCTTCACACAACTCTGGTTGTCACAAAAGATACCAGTAGCCTCCAGCGGGAGATCAAATAACTCAGACAGTAGCTTCTAGATCCATACTGCCTCGCAACTAGCCAAACAAGCTGCAACATACTCTTCTTCAGCTGTACTTAGTGCTACGCAGGACTACTTCCTTTTAAATTAGGAGATCACACCTGATCCCATACTGAAGCAACACCCATATGTTCTATACCTATCTGCAGCACTGCTTGCCCAATCTGAATCAACATAACCCTACAGGTTAAACTTTTGATTCGCTTCATACTTGAGCCCATAATCCACTGTACCCTTCAAGTACCTCAGAACATGCTTTACAGTAACCAGATGAACACTCCTCGGATCCGTCAGGAACTGGCTCAATGTGTTCACTGCAAAGCAAATATTTGGTCTCATGTTCGTCAAGTACATCAAGGACCCAATCATCTGACGATACATAGAGACATCAACCGGCTCAGATGAAGCATCACATAAAAGCTTTAGATTCCATGCCATGGGTGTGGCCATGGCCTTGCAATCCATCATCCCAAATCTCTTCAGAATATCTACTGTGTACTTCCCTTGACCAAGGAAGATCCCATCCGAATTCACATCATACTTGAGCCCATAATCAACCCCTTCTTTCTGGGAGAAGCCACGAGCTACAAATCTTGCTTTATATTTCTCCATGCTACCATATGCAGCATGCTTGATCTTATAGATCCATTTGGAAGTCACAACAAACTTCCCTTCAGGTCTTGGGACTGCATCCCAAACATCATTCTTCATTATCGACTGATCATGGCATTCTTCCATTACTTCATCCTAGATCTCGGGAACTTCAATATCTTCAATAGATATCTTTGTTGCTGGAACAAATGTTGTTGTCCTTCTTTTGTAGGTGAAGGTATACGATCTTTCCTACAAAACAAGTTAAATTGCATGATTAGAAACACCTCATAGTTTTCAGAACAAATTCTTACACATAAAGAAATATGTCATACATTCATGCAATTATTTTAGCCAATGCTTCAATACAACATTCATCCATATCCTGTAACTTTCTAGATGCCTTCCAATCTCTACCAGAACATTGTTAAGAGGTTGCACAACTCCCAACATGTCAGCAAAGAGGTTTCATTCTATATAAGTATCAACGGAATGTTGTACAGTGCCATAGGCCACTTACCCATCACATGCATATTAGTAGCATACTGTTCATTAATGCAATTATTCTAATATGCATAATACACAACCTAAGTCTAGGAACATAAGCATATACATCATTGAACAACATTATTTAAACAAACAAATATGTAAGAAATGATAATTCAAATACTTATCTTTGTTTGGTTGTTGGGTGGACTCCCTTTGAATATTTGCAACTCCATTCTGATGTGGATTGTGAGAAGTGGTCGACTCCCTCTGAATATCCGCATCCTTGGAGAAACTACTGGAGTGTGCTCCCTCTTGATATTTGCTCCCTGGATTACTTGTCTTTGAACTTGTTAGGATATTCCTATACTCCATCCTAGTCCCACCAGTATTTTGATCCTTTACATTTTCAGTCATGCATGCACCTTTAGGGTTTGCATGCATTCTAGGGTTTGCATGTATCCCAGTCATCAATCCAGCACCTATCCCTCAGTTAGCCATCCCCCAGGAGCTTCTCACTATTCAGTTTTATCCCTCCAGTTGCTTAATGCACCCTTCTTCCTTGATTTTAGGAAGCAACTCGCCCTTCTTCACCTACCATTCCAGTTGTCTTCATTTTATACTCAGTTACACTCAGTTACACTTATTTACACTCAGTTACACTCAATTACACTTAGTTACACTCAGTTACACTAAGTTACAGTCAGTTACACTCAGTTACACTTAGTTACATTGAGTTACACTTAGTTACACCTACTAGAGTTAGTTTGACTGATGGTTGACAGTTAATTGAGCATTGATGACTCCACTGATGATGATGAAGACTTCCAGTTGTGCTTTGATCATGAGGACACCTAGTTGTGCTCCAATGGCACTCTATTGATCTTATGATCACTCTGAGAGGCTAATTCGAATTGCCACCTTTGGCATTCGAATCCTTTCTACCATTGTACTATTTATTTGTCCATACTGTGACTAATTAATTAGTGTGTGTGAAGTATTATTGCTTCTATCCGAGTTCTACTATACCATATTATTCTATTGCTCATTATACTGTATTGTTCACTCTTCTTCTATTTTCCTGCTTAATCATAATTACTCTTGTGAGGTATACATCATCTCTTAGATCTGCTGTGCGGATTTTCACATGGTATCAAAGCATGTTGAGAGTATTGTTTATCTCCATTTTTGAGAGTTTTTTGCAGGTTATTACCAAGATTTCGAGTGTAGCAGTTTCTGCATTTTTGTAGCAGTAGCAGTTGCAATTATTCTATATTGTTTTTGCAGGTCCTCTACAACTTCTATGTATTCATCAGTAATTACTCCTCTTTCTCCATTCAACTATGATGAATGGAAACCAAGAATGATAGCATACTTGAAGATCCATGATCTTTTTTATCCCCTGAAGAGAAGATTGATTGGTTAAATAAAGGTGATGGAGCCTTTGGAGCAATGATGCTTTCTTTTCCTGGATACCTGAGATTCTATTTCCAATACTGTGATGGTGTTGAAACTCCAATGGAGTTATGGACTCCAAAAGAGCTATGGGCTCACCTGGATGAAAAATTTGGCATAAAGAATGAAGGACTTGGTCCTAACCCATTCGAAAGCAGGCAAAGTGATGCATTTGCTCCTCTTGATGGTCTCTCAGATCATGAACCAGTATCATCTCATATTGAAGTTGTTGACAAAGAACTTCATATTCTACACTCATGCTCAAACTTTCTTCTCTTTCTGTGCCAGCTCACACTCTAGATATTGCAGAAGGTCCTAAATCCTCTCTTGCACCTGAGTTTGTTGGTTTGCATCATGATCACATGATTATTTAGGAGGTCAAAACAGATATTGAAGGTAATGCATTTGCTTCTCTCCAGCTATCTCCTCTTATTTACTACTATATGATCATAATTCCATGCTTTAAGAAGGTCATTGAAGAATATGGCCATTGCCATTCGCTTGGGATAACTTCTCATGCAATTACTGGTTTTGATCTCACCTCTCATGGTTCAAAGGAGATCTCAAGGAACCATGATTCAAGTCTTCTATATAATTTGGATTCTAAGCAATTACTACTTGGGATAATTTCTTATGCATATGATAGTTTTGATCTCACCCCTGCTGGTTCAAAGGAGATCTCAAGAAACTATTATTCAAGTCTTAAATCTGATTTGGATTTCAAGCAATTATTATTTGATGGTTCTTTTTGGCATAGTCTCACCCATGATGGTTCGAAGGAGAAGACAAAAGACTATCTGCATATTCATGATTTTGATCCTACCTCAGCTGATTCAAATCATAGGTTCAAGGATCATCCTCATACATTTGGATTTGTTCTCATCACATTCGATCTGAAGAGAAAGTACAAGCACATGTTTTTTGAGCATGATCCATTTCTTCCCAAGAAGAAGATACCTCCAAACATATGACCAAGCATCACACCTGCTTGAGTTCGGAGAATTCATTTTTGTGTGTGCATTATAGTCTCTTTTTGAGGAGGGGGTATGTTTCCCATGAAATTTTCCCACTTCCTTGGTTTATTGACTGTTATTATTCATTGTATTGGGTGACCTCTAGTCTTAGTTACCAGGGCCCGGGATGGATTAAGGGGAGGTGTTAGGATATTCCTATACTCCATCCTAGTCCCACCAGTATTTTGATCCTTTACATTTTCAATCATGCATGCACCTTTAGAGTTTGCATGCATTATAGGGTTTGCATGCATCCCAGTCATTAGTCCAACACCTAGCCCTCAGTTAGACAGCCCCTAGGAGCTTCTCACTATTTAGTTTTAGCCCTCCAGTTGCTTAATGCGCCCTTCTTCCTTGATTTTAGGAAGAAACTCGCCCTTTTCACCTACTAGTCCAGTTGTCTTCAGTTTATACTCAGTTACACTCAGTTACACTTAGTTACACTCAGTTACACCTACCATAGTCAGTTTGACTGATGGTTGACAGTTACTTGAGCATTGATGACTCCATTGATGATGATGAAGACTTCCAGTTGTGCTCCAATGATCATGAGCACACCTAGTTGTGCTTCGATGACACTCTATTGATCTTATGATCACTTTGAGAGGCTAATTCGAATTGCCACCTTAGGCATTTGAATCCTCTCTACCATTGTACTCTTTATTTGTCCATACTATGATTAATTAATTAGTTTGTGTGAAGTATTATTGCTTCTATCTGAGTTCTAATGTACCATATTATTCTGTTGCTCATTATACTGTATTTTTCACTCTTCTTCTATTTTCCTGCTTAATCATAATTACTCTTGTGAGGTATACATCATCTCTTAGATCTACTGTGAGGATTTTCACAGAACTTATATCCATCCTCGATCACTATGCATGCTTACAAGTATCATTATTGTGATATCCTCGAGATCTCATACATAATCATACATTTATTAGTATATTCTCAATACTATCAAAACATAATAATCTTAAGCATGTATAGTCATGATCATTTCAAACAGAAATAATAAGCATTAGTATTCAAGGACTCTTATGGTTAGTCATATCATAAATTAAAGTAATAAATATAATATGCCTAAACCCATGATTACTCAAACCTATACTTTCATGACTCTTCTAGTTAGTCATATCATCAATTAAGGTAAGAAACATAATATGCATACACTCATCTTTATTCAAACCTATGAATACTCATTATCAATCATGCCATGTATACTTATCTAATAGATCCTAACACAAGGCACTAGTAGATTTGAACCCAAAATTCGACGAGCAAATCCGACAACCTCTGACGAAATGGACTGTGTCTTCGGATTTTTCTTTGAAAATTATTTTTTTTGTTTTTTGTTTTATAAATTTCAAGAGGTGTCCGTCGAATATCGGACGTACTTTTGAATATCCGACAAGGCTGGTAGGATATCCGACAGCTCTGCTAATATCCAATGCCTATTCGGGTATCCGACGGCTCTACTAATATCCAATGCCTATTCGGGTATCCGACGCTTTGGATGTCAGATAACTGACTCCATTTTGAACCCGAAGAGGTCGGATATCCGATGGATTTTTTCCAAATGGTAACTAGATTAGTGCCGTCAGATATCCAATGTAGGTTTGAATTTTTGACTTTTACAATTTATAAATATCAAATCATTCCGACATGTTTGCCATACCAGCGACGGTTTGCGGATGTTTTTTTTGTTCGATGGACTGTTTTTCATTTTTTTTGTTATTCAAGTGAGCAAAGTACTATGGAGCTTCATTTTCTAAGATCGATAATCTTCATTTAAGCTCTTTACGAGAAAATGTCAACTACGAATATTCCTGATCCAGGTGAACAAAATCGACAATTGCTTGCTATATTGTGGGAAGGAGTTGAAAGAAGGGGTGATGGTAAATGCTATTGTCCATGTAATCAATGCAGAAGCTTTAAGAGGAGAAAAATTTTGATCACAACAGCCACAAAACATTATAGGGAGCATGGGCACGCCGAGGGGGACATGAATACCATCCATTTGTAAGTTTTGCATTATATATGTTTTTATTTTGATTGCTTTTGTAAATTTATGTATTATTATAATATTTATTATTTTTTACCAACAGTACAATTGGTTGTTGTTCTTTTCATCCCAACAGTACAAAATTTGTTAAATTTTTAATGTATCACATAAATTTTTACATTTTGTGTTTGAAATTTTTACATTTGCGTTTGAATTTCTTATATTAACTTTTATCTATTGATTGTTTCATGTAATTATAAAGGAAAGACATCCTACGACATATCGTCCGGATCAGCAAGTGCTTCTAGAACAAGTACCAGAGGAACATGGAGCTATGAATATTAATGGAGAACAAGTTAATGATCACATTGAAGAAGATGATCATACTGATAACATAGTTGAAGATGATGTTACAAATACTTTGAACCATGATTCATTTAACGTTGGAATGGATGATGATGATGATCATGAAAATGATGAACATTTTAATGCTATTCATGATATACCTCTTCTTGACAAGGCATACGAACCCCTTTATGACGGCTCCAAGACAAATATTTTGTCTGCTATATTGTTGGTAATGAACTTGAAGGTTATGAATGGTCTCTCAAACATATCAGTCACATGGATGTTAAGGTATGTAATATATTCCATCACAAAATATATATGATTGTCATGTATTTTATTGTTAATTCATATATAAGTCAAATTACTACGAATGAAATTTGTTTCATTAATATTATTTCTATATTATATTAAATAGACTTTTATTTTAATTTGTTGTAGCATGATAGGTGAATATTTGTTACCACCTTCAAATATTTTACCTCACACATATCGAGATTTATCTGCCATCATGAAAGAAATTGGAATGCAGTATGAAGCAATTCATGCATGCCCCGATGATCATGTTCTTTATTACAACCAGCATGAATTTGCAACAGAATGTCCTGAATGTCATATTAGTAGATATCGCACAGATCAAGTAACTAAAAAGGTGCCTCGCAAGGTTCTATGTTATATTCCCATTATTTCCTATTTGCAACGATTGTTAAGGTGCAAAAACATAGTGCAGTTTATGGATTACCATGCACGGAACAAAAGTCAAGACGACATTATTCGGATGCCTGCAAATGGGTCTACATTTAGAGATATGGAGGAAAAATGGCCTCACTTTAAAGACGAACCTTTTAATCTTAGGACTTCTTTGGCAGCAGATGGTGTCAATCCTTTTGCAGAGATGAGATTTGTTTACTTGGTGTAGCCTATTTTTGTTATCAACAACAACATTCCTCCATGGTTGACAATAAAGAGGGAGCACATAATGTTGTCAATGATTATTCCAGGTACAAACAATGCAGGTTTTTTTTATTGCAGTGGTATATTCTCATTTTTCGTTTTCTGTCTCATAATGTTATATATATATTTAAAGTTTTTCTATTGTGAAATATGGTTTATATATCTAAATGGTATGTCTCATAATCAGAATATTTATTTTATATGTTTAAATCAATTAGGTAAGTACCAAGTAAAAGATATGAATGTATATATCGAACCTCTTATTGACGAGCTACTGAAGTTATGGAATGACATCACTATGTATGACTTATCTAGACCAATACGACAAAGGCAATTCCAATTCCATGCAATGCTTGTATGGACAATACATGATGCCCCATGGTTAACCCATTTCTGTGGTATGTAATTATAAGATCCACTTTAGTTGCATTTAATTTTACGAACTACTAGTTAATATAATACGCATGCATGTTTTTCTAAATAATGTAGTCATTTTTTATATAATTATAATAGACATTAATATTGATATTCCATCTTTTTATTTAGGTCTTCAGACAAAGGGGAAATTTGCATGTCCAGTTTGTGGTCCTAAGATCAAATCTCATTGTTCAAAAAGATTAGGAAAGGAGGTGTTTGATGAGTATAGGCACTTCCTCTCCAAGAATCACAGGTATCGAACTACCGAAAAACATCTTTTCAATGGCATGCAAGAGACTGCATTAAAACCAAAGAGAATGGCACCTCGGCTATGGAAGTTGCAATATAATAGAAATCATCAAGGTACGTATAATCAATCATTGTATATGATCATATTGTATTTTATTATATCGTGTGTTGTTTAGTGTAATTGACATTGATTTAATATTTAATTTCATCATTGTCGTTCATGTGATCATCATGAAGGCATTAATGGGCTTCCACGAGGAATTAAAAGTTATCCTAGACAATTTAGTAGGTTTCCCTATTATGAGCACCTAAAATTGCTCATCTATTTGATACAATGCATATCGAAAAGAATGTGACTGAAACATTATGGTGAATATTGGATGGAAGGAGTGACAAAGAAAAAATTGTCAAAATTTGCAAAGACATTCAAGATAACAACCATGCAATGAAAGATGTCATTCAATTTCATAAAATAGAGAGCAAATTAATATAAACTCACTTCCATGGATGTTAATGGACCAGCAAAGTAATGTTGTAAAAGAAGTCATTCGAAAAATTAAATTTCCCACCGGATTTTGTGTGAACATGAAGAATATCATAACAAAGAAAGGTGATTTCGCGGGGGTGAAAAAGCACGATTGGAATGTCTTCATGAAGGTAATAATTAATATGGTATGCATTTAATAATTTTTTTTTCTTTTTCTAGTACTCTTTTTTGATATACTAAAACTATTTGTATATTATTGTTACAATATGTTCTACCTCTCTCTATCCCGGACAACTTTAACAACAATGTCAAGCAAATAATATATAGTCTCGGGAAATACATGAGGTAAGTGGTGTTTTTTCCATGTGCTTACTGTTTGTTTAATTAAACATACAACTTATTGTTAATTTGATTTTCATTCTCTACTTCATGTTACGTAATATAATGACTTTTTTCTTTAATCTCTTGATTGGCCAGTTGTCATGTCACTTGTAGATGGTTGTCATCTAAAGAATTCCATAAAGAAGACATAAAGTATTGGAGGGGAGAAATTCCTCGTCTCATGTGTGAAATGTAGAAGCATCTACCTTCAACATTTTTCAATACATATGAACACTACCTCATACACCAAGTTGAGGAGATTGAACTGTGTGGACCTGCACACTCAAGGTCGATGTGGATGGTTGAGAGACACTTGAAATTTATGAAGGGTTTGGTCAGACAACGAGCATATGATAAGGGTTCTATGATGGAGGGATATATGGTATACCAAAACATGTTGTACATTAGTGAATATCTTCCTATATTGGTGTCAAAGCTCAATTTACGTCGCATTTGTGATTTAGACTCCAAAAAAAATTTTGAAGGGGAGTACCCAAAGGGGAAAGGTAGATCGAGGAAGGGGAAAGGTAGATCGAGGAAGGTGAAAGGTAATATAACACATTTCACTGGTGATTTTTATGTTTATATATCATACATATATATTCTACTTTTTTATTTAGTATTTTGCATCATTTTATATTGTAATTATATACTTTTTTAAGTGACTAATATACATTTTCATTGAATTTTAATTTTATTGTCATCAAACAGTTGGTCGAGAGTGGGATGCGATTCATTTATACATCGCAAAAAATCTTGACTGGATGAAGGTATGGATCGAAAAATGTGAACAATCTAGTCATGGAATATCATGGGAAGGTGTGGCTTCATTGGTTAAAGTTGCACATCGCAATGGAAACACCAATGTAACAAAAAGGGAAATCGATTTAGCAAAAGGTTTAAAAGATAAGCAGGTAAGCATATTAATCAATGGCACTATTTATTTATTTTTTTAAATATTGTCATTGTACGTCATGCTGGTTATTTTCCTTTTATGGCATTATAATAAACATGCACTACTTTATCGTAAATATGGTGTGATCATTATGTAATCTTTTCCTGTATGGCTTGTTGTACTAGGTAAAACACCATAAGGCTATGTGGTGCAATGGATGTAGATATCGCATCAGAAAGTTGGATGCAACAAAGAAACCATCTGATTGTGGGATATCTGCAGTCTTTGAGGTGACCAATGTTTCTTCTAGAAGTGACAAACATCCAAAACTATCTGAAAATCGGTACTATGGGTATCTGGAAGACATTCTTCAGTGTGACTTTAACTCCTTCAAGGTATTTCTGTTCGTTGTCAAATGGTACAGGTGTCGATTGAATCAACGTGATCTTGATAGAATAATTATTGAACATGATAATGGCTTTACCATGGTAAATACAACGTTGTTTGAGCCAGGAATAGAGCCCTATGTTCTTCCAACCCAATGTGAACAGGTATTTTACTCTGAGGTTCTAGGTAGAGTGGGTTGGTCATTTGCTGTGAGACACGATCCAAGGGGAAGGCCGGTAAGTATAACATTGATGAAGGTAATGAAGACGTTCTCGAAGAAGAAGACGTCGCAAAAGATGATCATGATCAACATGAGCTAGATGATCATGGTCCAGAAGAAGATGTCAAAGAACTTATTGAATCAGATGATGTACTATCAGAAAATGTCCATGAAGATGATATCGATGATGACATGTTGGTCGTAACTAACATCAATGATGAAGATGATATGGCCAATCCTTACAATGTTGAAACTGGATCATCGGATGATAGTACAGACGATGACCCAGATGAAGAAGATGATGAAGACCATTGAAGTTCACGAGATATGCAATAATAATAATTTAATTGTTTCGTAGTGAGTTTCCATTTTCCTATATGATATAATTAGAAACATTGCTTGTTTTAGAGTATGTCAAAAAACACATTTAAAGTTTCTAGTGTACATAGATATTTTTGTCGGGTTATGGGGAATTGAGAGTGATGTGAGGCGGGGGAGGGGCCATAAGAGCTTCCACCTTCACGTGGTTGGCCCTGTTTAGTATAGAATATTAAATTATTCTTGAAACAGAGAGAAGCTTAGTAAGGAAATGAACAATTATCAAGACTCAAACATCATCATCATCATCATCATCGTCGTCGTCGTCACCGTGATCATCTTCATCATCATCATATTTTTCTTCTTGATCACCGTCTTGATCATCATCTTCATCATTCTCATCATCATCATCAGCAGTAGCATCATGTTTATCGTCATCGTCATGGCCACCACCATCATCATCATCATCATTGTGATCAGCATCATCGTCATCATCCTCACCATCATCATCTTCCTCATCATCATTAGCAATATATTCATCATCTTCCTCATCATCATCAGCAATATATTCATCATCATCATCATCATCATCGTCATCATCAATCATCTTCATCATCATCGTCATCATCATCGTCATCATCGATCGTCTTCATCATCATCATCATCATCATCGTCATCATCGATCGCCTTTATCATCATCGTCATCTTCATAATCGTCATCATCATCATGATCATCATCGTTATATGATATCCGACGCAGTTATTACCTAGAAACACCAATGGTGTTTGTCGTTAGTGGTTTAGCGATCTCGTCGAATTCTTTTGAAGTCAAAAGTCTGATATTAGATGCATGCATTGATGGTGTGGGAGGGTTTCAAGACTTGAATGAATGACACTCACCATTGCAGCATCATAAACCATACCTATAAATTAAATAATGTGATACATGGGGCTGTTGAATATTGTAACTTCTACGAATATTATAATTTGTACATTATTATTCCGGAGATGTTTCATCCCTCCGAGGTAACCCTATCATGTATCTGGAGATGATTATTCCTCCGAGGGTTTGTGGTAACTAGGTTTATTAGACCCACTATGTGGGGGTCGGCCCTGTTCTTATATTTTAGGGGTTATTAGACTTCTCCAGGAGAGGTCGGCCCCATTAGGTGTTTTGGTCAGTCGGGAGTTAGTATAAATAGAGGAGGTGAACTCCTCATTAGACACACTTGTACAAAACAGAAAAGTAGTGCACTTGTCTGGGAGATCTACTAAGGAGGTAAAGAAGGAGGGAGCACATCTTGTATTTTGGTTGATCATCTTATTGAGGAAAGCTTTGCTGGGTTTTCTACCCCATGAGGGTTTCCCAGGGTAAATTCTGTGTCTATCTTGTGTTTATGTTTCTTTCAGTGATCTTGCTAGTCTATTTGGTTTAAACTTAACATGGTATCGGAGCCAGGTTGAATAGGACATCTTTCACAAGGTAAGAATACCTCTCTCTCTCTCTTCGGTGAAAGTTAGGGTTTCAACAAAAAGTTGGTATTATTGAATTCTGGTTACAAGCATGGATAGCCCTTCTCAATACCTATCTTTTGAGCCCTAGATCGAACTTTTTGGTTGGGTAGAACTCCGAGAAATCCAAACCCTAGTTTTACCAAAAGTGTGATAAGTTAGAAATTGGTTTCAGAAAAAAGTTGGCATTTTTGAATTCTGATTACATGGCTAGATAGCCCTTCTCAAAACCTATCTTTTGAGCACTAGATCAAACTTTTTGGTTGGATAGAACTCCGGGAAAGTCAAACCCTAGTTTTACCAAAAGTGCGATCATCCAGAAATTTTGTCCTAGAATCCGGAAAGGTAAAAAAGGTAAATATCTCCGGGTAAGTACTACTCTGTCTCTTATCTCTTGGACTCCCCCAAGAGAAGATGGCTCCAAACACTAAGCTTGAAGACAAGCTAGAAGGCATAGAGAATTTTCGAGCATGGAAATACAGAATTGGTCTCATTCTTGAAGAGAATGATCTTGCTCATTATATCAAAGATGAAGTTGCAGAACCGGAAGGAGATGAAGCCAAAGAGAAGCATAGGAAGGATTTGATTAGGGAAAAGATAATCATAGCTGATTCTATTAAATACCACTTGATTCCCCAAGTGGCTTCCAAGAAGACTCCAAAGGAAATGTATGATGCCCTAGGAAGAATGTATGAAGGAAATAACATCAATAGGAAGATGAATCTAAGGACTCAGTTGAAGAGTACTAAGATGCACAAAGGAGAATCCATTCAAGACTACTTCTCAAGAGTCTCTCTAATCAAGGAGCAACTAGATTCCATTGGTGATACTCTTGATGAAGATGAACTTGTGATGACTGCCCTAAATGGTCTCACTAGACCTTGGGAATCTTTCATACAAACCATGTGTGCCAGAAAAGAAAGCATGAAGTTTGATGTAGTATGGGAGGATTGTGTTCAAGAAGAGGCTAGGTTAGCCAACAGAGAAGCTCTTCTCAAAGAGGATGACCAAGCCTTGGCCACCCACACCAAAAGAGGAAAGAGAGGCCACTTCAAGAAAGTGAACTACAAAAGGTCTCAACCCTCTCATAGATTCAAAAGGAAAGGAGGAACAAACTCAGAAAGAGACCTCTCCACAGTCCAATGTTATAATTGTTTTAAACTAGGACACTATGCTAAAGACTGTACTCTTCCAGGAAAGAATAAGAAGAAGTTTGTTCACAAAAGACATCATGCACTTATGGCAGAAGATGATAGTGAAGGAGAAGAAGAAGAAGAAGAAGAAGAAGAGGAGGAGGAAAGGCCTCAAAGGAAAATATCTAAAGTAAAGAAAGAAGATCCAGAAGAATATGTCCTATTTTCTGCACTCTCTGGATCTGTGTCTCCTGGTGAAGATACATGGCTCATTGACAGTGGTGCTTCAAAGCACATGACAGGTCAAAAGAAAACTTTCTCAAGAATTGAAGAAAAGTCCTCACCCCAAAAGGTATCTCTAGGAGATGATTATCAATATCCCATCAAGGAAATTGGTGAAGCAAGCTACAAGCTTGATTCTGGAACACCCTTGAAAATGAAAGAAGTCTTATATGAACCAGGTTTAAAGAAGAACCTTCTCTTTATCTCAGCACTAGATAAGAAAGGCTTTAGGGTGGCTTTCATAGATGGACAAGTACTCATGTGGTCCAAAGGAAAGTCAATTAAAGATACAGTTGTCATTGGTGAAGAAGAAGGAGGTCTCTATAAGCTCAAGGGTCATCCAGAAACTGCCCTTGCTCATGAAATATCTAGCCCCAGTGAGCTATGGCATAGAATATTAGCTCACATTAACTACAAATCATTACCTTATGTAAGCAAGGTGGTCATAGGGTTACTAGACTTGAAGGATGATCATGATGGCTCATGTAAAGGGTGTAAGAAAGGGAAGAATGTCAAGAACCCCTTTCCAAAGAGTGAAACAAAGACTAAGAGCATTTTGGAGCTAATACACTCAGATGTATGTGGTCCAATTCCCACCACTTCTATAAGTGGGTTTGAATACTATCTTTCATTCATTGATGACCATTCAAGGAAAACTTGGATATACTTTCTAAAAGGTAAGAATGAAGTCTTTGGAAAGTCCAAAGAGTTCAAGGCTCTAATAGAAAATCTCTCAGAAAAGAGAATCGATATTCTTAGAACAAATAATGGTGGATAATATACTTCAAAAGAATTTGAAGACTTTTGTAAAGAAGCCAGAATTAAGAGAGAACTAACCACTCCCTACAATCCCCAACAAAATGGGGTTGCTGAGAGGAAAAATAGAACCATCATGGAAATTGTGAAGACTATGATACATGACCAGGATCTTCCCATGTATCTATGGGCTGAAGCAGCTAAGATAGCAATATATGTACAAAATATACTATCTCATAGTGCTCTTGATTTCAAAACTCCAGAAGAAGTGTTTACAGGAAAGAAGCCCGAGGTAAGTCATCTTAAAATATTTGGGTGTCCTGTGTACATCCACATTCGAAAAGAAAAGAGAACCAAGTTAGATCCTTCTAGCAAGAAGGGAATATTTGTTGGTTATTGTGAATCATCCAAAGTCTTCAGAATGTACATACCAGGTTTTCATCATATAGAAATAAGTAGAGATGTAACATTTGATGAAGAAGCAGCTCTCAAGAAATCTAGGAAGTGCCAACTTGAAGAAATCTATGAAGAAGATCCCTCTCCTAGAATCACAGAGGCTGTACACATCCCTGAAGATGATTCACCAGAGGATCATGACATGTTGGAACCACAAGAACCTCCTATTACAGATTATCTAAGAAAAGAAGGCCAGCATGGGATAGAGATATTATTCAAGGAGCTGAAAGATATGGAGCTCCTGAAGGCTCCACTAGAGAAAGAAAGAAACCAAAGCTAGTGTCCAACTATATGGCCCTAATGTGTGATCTTGTGGATCAACAACCTACTAGCTATGAAGAGGCAACACAGAAGAAAGAATGGATAGAAGCAATGACAGAAGAATATCAGTCAATAATGAAAAATGATGTCTAGGATATAGTTCCCAAACCAAAAGATAAAAGTGTGGTCTCTTCCAAATGGATTTTCAAGATAAAACATGTTGCAGATGGTAGCATTGAAAAATATAAGGCAAGATTTGTAGCCAGAGGATTCTCTCAGAAGGAGGGAATTGACTATGAAGAAACATTTGCACCTGTTGCTAGGTATACTTCAATTAGAACTATCATGGCACTTGCATCTATAATGTAGTGGAAATTACACCAAATGGATGTTAAGACAGCTTTTCTGAATGGTGTAATTGAAGAAGAAGTGTACATAGAACAACCACAAGGGTTTGAGGTTAAAGATGGAAGAACTCATGTATGCAAACTGAAAAAGGCATTATATGGGTTGAAGCAAGCTCCCAAGGCTTGGTATGGAAGGATTGACAATTTCTTAACTAGCATGGGTTTTACCAAGAGTAAAGCTGACCCAAATCTTTATTTCAAAGTGATGGATGATGAACCAGTTATACTGTTGTTATATGTAGATGATCTATTTCTAACCAGAAATGAGAAACAGATTATTGAAAGCAAGAAGAAGCTTTCTTCAGAATTCAAGATGAAAGATCTCGGATTAATGCACTACTTCTTAGGCCTAGAAGTATGGCAAGAACCAAAAGGAATATTTCTGAATCAAGGTAAGTATGCTGTGGAAATTCTAAAAAGGTTTGATATGTTGGAATGTAAACCCATGGCCACTCCCATGGGCTCCAACCTGAAGTTATTAGTTAATGACTCATCGGAACTAGTGGACCTAACTCTATATAGACAAATCATTGGGTCATTGATGTATTTAACAAATACTAGGCCAGATATATGCTTTGTTGTAAATACTCTAAGTCAGTATCTAGTAGAACCTAGAAAGGTTCATTTAATAGTTGTAAAGCATGTGATGAGATACCTAAAAGGTACATTGGATTTTGGTCTATATTATCTTGGAGATCATGAACTCAAGTTACATGGTTACTCAGATTCTGATTGGGCAGGAAGTGTCTCAGACAGAAACAATACATCAGGTGGATGTTATGGTCTTGGATCTACCATGATCTCATGGTTCAGTAAGTAACAATCTAGTGTAGCCCTCAGTACTACTGAAGCAGAATACATAGCTGCCTGCTCTGCCAACTGTGAAGCAGTATGGCTTCAGAAGTTATTATCTGGAGTGTTTGACTTAGAAATGGATCCCACTGTGATTATGTGTGACAATCAAAGCTACATTAAGATGACGAAAAATCCTGTATTCCACGATAAGTCAAAACACATAGAGATCCGATACTTTTATATACGAGATATGGTGCAGAGAGGAGCTATCAAGCTCGAGTATGTAAGCACTGAGGATCAAATTGCAGACATATTGACCAAACCTCTATCTCGAGTGAAATTTGAATACTTCCGAGACAAGCTCGGTGTAGTTCAAAAGGACCCTCCTCGAAAAGGGGAGTAGTTTGGTTACTGATGATGAGATTGCCTCATCAAACACAAGGTCATTGATAAGGTCACCTGTTCACCACACCTAGATACTTAGAAATACTTAGATTTAGGACTCTTATACTTAGTTTTTATTTACACATACTTTTTGATATTAGATGTATTAGTGAGAATACATGCTTTTGATGTTGGATGTATTAGTGAGAATACATGCTTTTGATGTTGGATGTATTAGTGAGAATACATGCTTTTGATGTTGGATGTATTAGCGAGAATACATGCTTTTGATGTTGGATGTATTAGCGAGAATACATGCTTTTGATGTTGGATGTATTAGCGAGAATACATGCTTTTGATGTTAGACGTATTAGCGAGAATACATGCTTCTGATGTTCGATGTATTAGCGAGAATACATGCTTCTGATGTTGGATGTATTAGTGAGAATACATGCTTCTGATGTTAGATGTATTAGTGAGAATACAGAATTTTTTATGATACATGTAATGTACTTGTATGGTTGAGGATACTTGTACCTGTATTGATGAGAATACATGATAGGATTGCATCATCCTTGAACTCAAGTTCTAAAGAGAGCCGTAGACATGATGTCTCCGAGAATGAAGTCCTTGGTGGACATGATAGGATTGCATCATCCTTGAAATCAAGTTCTAAAGTGAGCCGTAGACAGGTGTCTCCGAGAAAGAAAAAGGATTGGATCATCCCTGGACTTCAGCCCTAAAGTGAGCCATAGACAGGTGTCTCCGAGAATGGATGATAGGACTGCATCATCCCTGGACCTCGGTTCAAAATGTACGTGATGGGATTGCATCGTCCCTAGACATGAGATTTGTCTTAAATTGATAAGGACTAATCATCCTGGAACTGGATCGGGATTGCATCATCCCTAGACATGAGATTTGTCTTAAATTGATAAGGACTGATCATCCTGGAACTGGATCGGGATTGCATCGTCCCTAGACATGAGATTTGTCTTAAATTGATAAGGACTGATCATCCTGGAACTGGATCGTGATTACATCGTCCCTAGACATGAGATTTGTCTTAAATTGATAAGGACTGATCATCCTAGAACTGGATCGGGATTGCATCGTCCCTAGACATGAGATTTGTCTTAAATTGATAAGGACTTATCATCCTGGAACTGGATCGGGATTGCATCTTCCCTAGACATGAGATTTGTCTTAAATTGATAAGGATTGATCATCTTGGAACTGGATCGGGATTGCATCATCCCTAGACATGAGACTTGTCTTAAAGTGATAAGGATTGATCATCCTGGAACTTGATCTCAATTGTATCATCCATGGAACTATGTCCTAAAGAGAGCAGGGTTGATCATCCTGTAAATTGATTGGATGCTGATGATCGTGTGATGATGATGCTGATGATCGTATGATCACGATGCTGATGATCGTGCGATGATGATGCTAATGATCGTATGATGACGATGTTGATGATCATGTGATGACGATGCTGATGATCGTATGATGACGATGCTGATGATCATGCGATGACGATGCTGATGATTGTACGATGATGATGTTGATGATCGTGTGATGACGATGCTGATGATCATGCAATGATGATGCTGATGATCGTGTGATGATGATGCTGATGATCATATGATGACGATGCTGATGATCATGCAATGACGATGCTGATGATCGTGCGATGACGATGCTGATGATCATGCGATGACAATGCTGATAATTGTGTGATGACAATGCTGATAACATTGATGTTCCAGTAACTGGTTGAGTTACTGATGATGATGAATTGAAGAAAGCTTCCGATGATTTATAGATGTATCATGTATGATGTAGTCAGTGACTCCTTGCTCCTACAGATGTTGTTATAATATCCTTCTCGTTAAGGGGGAGTGTTGAATATTGTAACTTCTAAGAATATTATAATTTGTACATTATTATTCCGGATATGTTTCATCCCTCCGAGGTAACCCTATCATGTATCCGGAGATGATTATTCCTCCGGGGTTTTGTGGTAACTAGGGTTATTAGACCCACTATGTGGGGGTCGGCCCTGTTCTTATATTTTAGGTTTTATTAGACTTCTCCAGGAGAGGCCTACCCCATTAGGTATTTTGGTCAGTCGGGAGTTAGTATAAATAGAGGAGGTGAACTCCTCATTAGACACACTTGTACAAAACAGAAAAGTAGCGCACTTGTCTGGGAGATCTACTAAGGAGGTAAAGAAGGAGGGAGCACATCTTGTATTTTGGTTGATCATCTTATTGAGGAAAACTTTGCTGGGTTTTCTACCCCATGAGGGTTTCCCAGGGTAAATTTTGTGTCTATCTTGTGATTATGTTTCTTTCAGTGATCTTTCTACTCTATCTGGTTTAAACTTAACAGGGGCCAATGTTGAAATTTTTTAAATATGTGTTGGCTTGGACTGAAATTTGGCATGGTTAGACTAGATGCATGCATTTACGGTGTGGGAGGGTTTCTAGACTCAAAAATGACTGGAACCAACCATTAATGGAGCATTAAAAACCATGTAATGATATTCAACAAGGAGTAATTTGATCATCATCGTTTCACTCTGAAATAACTTCTTTTTTCGTGGACTCGCTAGTACCATTGCTTATGGACCCTCAGAAGGAAATCATCTTAGCTTGTTGATTGTGTTGGGATAAATCATCACTAACTTGTTTGATGGACCTAATGGTCCCATGATAAACACTCATAACATGTAAACTATATAGGACATACAAAAAATGGTTGATTCTCACACCCAATTAGTTAGCAAAATGGAAACCAAGAATCTCTTCTCATTTTCCAACCCTTCCAATAGTATGACGCCTCATTTTTCTGAAGTAATTCTAAACAAGTTTGGCGGGTCAGATCCGATTGGTTGGTTCGATCGATCAAATGAAGCACTAGCTTTCCCTTAATGTAATATTTTATTACCTAATGAAATTCATCATAGGATTCATCAAAGTTCATTTGTTTTTTCATAAAAATTAATTGATTATTTTTTAAGCATTTCCTTATTAGTGGCCTTAAAGAGGAAATTAAATCCCACTTAGAGGTGAACCACCCTACTACTTGGTTGGAGGAAAATAATATTTATTGTCATGCCTGTGTTATACCCTATGCTCAGTCCAAAATCCCCAACTTTATTTCATTTCCTTTCCCCAACTATGGTGGCTCTTCAACAACCTCTTCCACCTTTCAAGGTCCATAAGTTGGCATAGGACAAAATGGAGGAACATCAACTTAAGGTTCTTTGCTACAATTGTAATGAAAAATATTCTCTTGAGCATAGATGTAAGGAACATCAATTATTTGTGGACATATTTGAGGACATTTATGATGATGAACTTGATGGAAGAACTCAAAAGGAATCCCCACCCATCAATGTGGAATTTTTTCTTCCTAACCCTGTGAAGAACCCTATATCTCCCTTAATTATTTGACTAGTATTTATTCTCCTCATTAATGTTAAACATGGTTGGCTATATCAAGAAGAGAAAATTCATTATCTTGATTAATGGCAGAACCACCCATATTTCATTCATCATTGAGTTTCCCAAGAAACCAATCGAAATCATTGTTACTAAGAAATTTTAGATAATGATTATTGATGGGAGATCTATGAAATATGGTGGAAGTTGTGAAAATGTGATGCTTCAACTGGGTGATTACTCCTGGAAAACTAACATGTTTTTTATTGAAATGGGTGGGCGTGATATTGTTCTCGGTGTGAATGGATAATAAGATTATGTCATATCACCATGGATTTATTGGAATTACAAATGAGAGAGCATGATCATGGCATCTCATTGCTTCATCGTATCCTCCCATCCAATGTGTGATCATATTGTCATACTTTTGAACAAAATAATATATGAAATTAAAAATATTGTATTGTTGTTCTTAGCTATTGGTATCATTCATCCTAGTACCAACCCGTACTCTTCTTTGGTTGTCATGGTCCTTAAAAAACAAGTCACTTGGCACATGTGTCCCAATTTTTTATCTCTTAACTCCTTGATAGTGAAAGATAAATTTCTCATTCCAGTCATTAATTATCTCTTATATGATACATGGAGATAAATTCTTCATTGATCGTGAGCTTTGCTCTAGTTATCGCCAAATTCACATGAATGAAGAAAATATTCCTAAAATATCTGTCCACAGTCATTAAGGTCAACATGATTTTTTGGTGATTCCTTTTATCCTTTTCAATGACCCTTCCACTTTTCAGAGCCTGGCATGAACCATATCTTTTAAGTCCCTTCTTGAAAGTATGAGGAGGAAGGGTGCATATTTTCCTTATCTTCCCTAGTAGCCAATTGGCTATAAGAGGTAGTTAAGAATGGTCAACATATACCAAGATCATGATGATGGCAATGATTATGTAACAATCATTAAAAAAACATTATATATATAACAATTAGATAATAATTAAAAAAACGTTATATATATAACATTATATATAACAATTAAAAAAAAACATTATATATAACAAAAAAAACCAATTAAAATTTAAAAAATGAATATATAATAAATAAAATTACAACATAAATATATAACAATGGTTTTTTTAATTTGTTTTTAATTAAATATATATATAACATTATATATAACAATTAAAATTTAATTGTTATATATAATGTTATGTATATATTTAATTAAAAACAAATTAAAAAAACCAAAAAACAAACATTATATAACATATATATTGAACAAATAGAAAGGTTGGCCATATGCATTTCATAAACCTGCGATTTGGAGTGATCGTGATCTGGAGTGACCCTCAATTTGGACATGCGCCTCTACGATTTGGACCTCCTATAGATTTGGATTGGACTGTTCAATTGTGGGAGAGGCGGTTTGTGATTGTGGCAGGGGAGAGGGAGTGACCCAATGACCAAGCAGTGGGAGTGACCCAACGAGCAAGCATTGGGAGAGGTGGTTTGGATTCAAAGCAAATAAACTATAAGAGGAGCCGGAAATGCCTCCCACGTCCGTGAGTACCAAGCCCTAAATTGTTTTGATTTGACAAATTTAAAAATTTGGTAGCAAATCACTGTGGTTTCATTGCTAATTTGATCTTCTAAGAGGGTTTCACTGCTAATTCAATCTACATTGGGGTAGAACCTTTCAATCTACATTGGGGTATTTTTTATCTTATTGCATCTACTTTTTTTTTTAGTTTGATGGGCGAACCCTCACCTCTTTGTAGTGAACTGAAAATGACGGCCTTAATATCTCATAGCAAAAATAATGTAGTGACTTTTGCTTATTGCCTTGCATTTTGATTCTGGAAGGGCCTTCATTAGAATGAGAATACTGTGGTTGACGAACATAGGCTTGTTGTCCTCGGGCGGAGGAATCAATGTTCAACCTTTGTTGAAGCCGAGCACTATGACCAATATCATGAAATAGATGTATTAGATCAAAAAGTTGAGGTTCAACATTCCAAATAGATGATTGCCTATGTTGATTCAAAATAAGATCCACATAGTGTCCAGTAGAAGTTGGCAAGTGATCATCAATTTCATTTGCATGCGCATCCAAATCAGTTGTGACACTGATGGAAACATTGCCATCATCTTTCTTTAGTAGCGCCTTTGAATCCTTAGTAAGTGCAACTTGCCATAGTATTTCTTGATGTATCATCCCAATATCAAGAATCAAATCCTTGCTATCATTTCCAAACTCTATCGTTAATGCTACCAACCATCGATTCTCTTTAGTATCATCAGCTAGAAAGACAAAAAATTGTACCACAAACAAGCACCAAAATACTTTCCGATTCAGTCCATCTTTTGCAGCTAATAAATTAGTCCTTGCAACATGATCCAAAACATTTAATGTAGTCTTGAGATGTTCCTTTAGATGAGCACAAAATAGCCTTGCAAGGGCAACTAAGTGTTGTTGTGTGAATGCTTTGCAAACTGCAACCATGTGCACAGTTACAGACATCCCTTTTGAAGATAGCGGAATACTTGGAAGAGTCAAGAACCTCATAAGGGCTTCAATGCCCCTTTTTCTCAACAAATATTCTACAAGTTTCAGGATTTTCCATTGCCAGATGCACAAACACCATGGCATGTGAAATGCTAAATTTTAGAAAGCGTTCATTACTCATATTTTCAAGAGACAATCCACTAGTGCCAACCCCGTCATTATGCTTATCTTTAGAATCAGTATCCATAGGAACAGGACTATCCAATCTGTCTTTGGCCTCTACTCTGAGCCTATGGGCCTTGCTGGGGCATACGTTGTTGATCTCTGGTGGTTGTCAGCTATTGCAGAAAGGGTTTATTGAAAAATATATCTGATTATAAGGAAGGTGTAAACTAGCATTACTAATTCTAGTTGTTAGTTTTGTTTAACTTGTTCATTACTTTATTTTTGCATATCATATGCACATGTTAGAGAGGATATTAGAAAGAAACTCAACAAAAAAAGTGAAAAATGTATTTTCATTGGATATAGTTACTAGTCCAAATCCTAAATATAGTATAATCTAACTAGCAAGACGTTTTTGGTTAATAGAGATGTCAAAGTTTTAGAGGACAAGTTATGGAGTGAACAAGAAAATGATGTTGTGGAAAGTCAAAGTTCAAATAGATGAACCACTAGAAAATACTCAATATGCACCAACAATCACTTGTCTTTCTATTATAGTAGAAAAGAGAATTACATAATCCAAAATCAGAGTCTCCCAAGCTTACTATACAAAACCAACCACCTTCTCACAACCTCATAAAGCATTACACTTTAAATAGAATACCCACTCTTCAATCTAGCTCTGATGCTTAGAAGTCATGTGCACCTCCTTCTCTTTTATGGAACAACAGAGAGGGGAGTTACAGGTAAAAACATTATACTAGGTCCACAAAAGAGAATGGGTCCACAAGTGGATCACTCCACCTTGACAAGGTCCATTTTAACGGTTAACATAACCAACTCATGCACCTCACATGGGCTAAGGTATGCGGTGACATGAAAACTTGTGCCAAGCATGCTTCTCCAAGTAACTAACTCAAGTAGTTCACCCCACATGTGTGAAGGTGGGAAGCTAAAAGTTTCAGTTATTCTAAAATTGTAAGTATGTATTCTTAGTGCATAATAAAGGAAAGTGCAACAATATTTATTTTGTATCATTTCTTCCATCTCCATGTGATGTTGCTGCACATAATATTTTCTCTGTGTGTTGTTACTGTAGCTGCAATTCCATGCTTTTTTGTGTAGGTTCCCATGAAGGCTGGGGAGTGCAAGGCTTATCCTCCATAGTGATACATTGCTCCTTGTTGCAATCACTACCCTAGCCTGAATTTTTGTTTGATGCTGGACAATCTATATTCCACACATCGATTTCCCTATCCAGTTTAACTAATGCTCTAGATACAGGTTGGTATAGAGGTATTTTCTGTCCAAGGGAACAATATTAGTGCATGTTGGCTTGAACCTTGATGAAGTATCACGTCCTTTGTATCCAAACTACAGAGAATTGTTGTTAGCTTGTTTCCATATGTGCAACTTTGATTTTTTATCCCATGTATCCTAACCTTACTATCTAAGGATGGTATGTTTCTCCATGTTATTATCCGGGCCAATAGATGGGAAAGGAATTGAATACCATTCTTGTTAGGAGTGTGTGTGTAATGTGTGAAGTTTTCAAAATGACAAAAGAATAAGTGAACAGATTCTAGGTGTGCATATGGGTGAATATGAAATGATAGGCCATTTCGAAAACAAAGGGATGAATTTGATTCATAAAAGAGCCAAATCACTAAATGGTCTATCCCTTATCTCAAGCTTACATATGTTTATACAACTTGATAGAACACATTGCATCCCAATGTCACTACACCAACAAAAGAAACACGAAGCCTCTCCAAACACTTTACATAAGTACCAGATGACCAAATGTCCTTATTTTTATGCATACCACTCAAAGACAAACAAAACTGAGTGAGAAGTAAGCATTTTTGTTTCTTGCAATAGTGACTAATGTTGCATTTGTTGTTTCACAATAAAAAACATAGTGCAGAGGTGATCCTAGGATAAGAGCTTCAAGTATTCATAAGGCCTTCCTCTATCACAATGACTTAATCATTAGGTCTGATGGAAAAACATGCAATTCCTACACATGTTTGCAAGTTGAGGAGACTATTTCAAGCCCTTTATCTTAATTTTAATCCAATACATGTAGTTGCTGATAATTATAAGCCTAATGTGTAGCCAAGATAAAACTAGAATTTGAGATACAACTAGTGAACTTCCAAATAGATTGGTGGGATATCTTGCCAGTGAAATTCCGAATTTGCAACATATGATAAGCACTTTAACCCCATAGTGCTCATCATTTCTTCCCTGCTTAAGAAGAAATTGTCCCCGGTTTCTATTGTAGATGGAAAAATTGTTGCTTGAATGTGTGCTGGGACTTGGGAGATCCATTTATCTTACAAAGGTAGGTTTCCTTTTCTTTCAATAGAATATGCCTTTTAAAGGAGCCGCTTTTGCACTCCCACATTGTATCAACACCTTTTTACTTAGGGTTCCCATTGACCTAATTTTGTAATTAACTTATCTTACCTTCCAGCTTTGAATTTTCTATTTTGCATATGCATGTTTGACTGTGGACCCTAGCAATCATGATCCCTTTTGTTGTACGTATGTCGAATGTGAATGCAAAAGAATGAATTTTTAATGAGTTCAAGTATGATGACTACACCACATAACTTGAGCTATAGTAGAAGTGATTTGAATTTGGTGAATATATTTTGGATTGTGACAAATATTCTTGGGCTTATACTTATGAGATCATTCTGTAATTTAAGTCTCCTAGCATACATTAAATGGGTTTTAAATTGAAATAATGTGTCCTACCATACACGATTATTCACAATATCACAATGTCATGCTTATGCTTGCTAATTAGGTTTAAACACTGTCATGCATTTTAGTCATTAGAAGTAGAAGAAAGTTATTGTTAATGGATTCATTTAATTTGAAAGAGTAGTTATAGTTTGAAAGAACTCTCTCCTTACCTTAGCTAGCATTCATTGAAGGGAAAGGCCTATTTTATTCATATGCATTTGCATGGTTTGAGTCAGTCATCACACCACGAGTTTCACTTCCATCACCCGATTGAGTAATACAACCACTAAAATTTACACCCCCTAACTAAACACACCATAACCTCACTTGAGGAAATCAAAAGAATTTGGTAGTTAGGTAGGACACTAGGGATAGGCATCCAAATAATTCTCTCTTGTCATTATCATCTGAGACATAGTTGTTTTCCTCTAGGGAACCAAAATCCTCTAGTATTTGTTGACACGGTCATACACCAGTTTGTGGAGGGGCAACCTGTTGTTTCAGGGTTTAAACCACCACGAGATTGAGAACCGGACGGACTATGTGGAATGCCGCACTCCACTTAGCCCTAAGGCAACATCGATCATTGTCTTCCTTGTATTCGCTGGCCACCATACTGGTGATACAAGGGTGATAAGGCAGAAGCACTGAAAACCTTTTTTGACGTGTCATGAACGAGGTAGCTTAGTGACTTTTCTACTAGGGCTCTTTTACCCAGGATCCCTTTCGGTAGAGGGATATCCTTCAAATTCGATCTCTCACTTCATATTGTTTGACTTGGATTTCATCACCTTGCGAAGGATATGATTTGTCGAGGTCTCCAGCTCCTAGTTAGGAAGTTTGCTTGCATTTTCACCTTTTTAGAGGGTCTTTTTCTTTTTAGTGCTACTTGTTGGCATTCTGGCCACTTTTGTTTTAGCTCGCTTACTATGACATCGGTCCCAGTATAGTTTTTTGAGCTTGTTTTTTTGGCCTGCAAGCCTTCTCTTTTCATAGCTCCCCTTCTGCACGCTTGGTTGCTTTAGGGTTTTTGAGTTCATACACGGTAGTTACCAATATGTATTTGATGATGTGTGATGTCCTCTTCTCCTAGGTCTTCGAGATGGTTGAGTTAAATGGTCTTCTGAAGGGACTGAACACCCCTTCATGGAGCCACTAACTCTTGACCATAGGAGTAGTCTAGAGGACCACGTGATCACATCACCCGTGTGGACTTTTCCGTTTACTGTGATGATGATCTTTCAAGTTATATGGAACAATGGTACATTTGAGAGAGAGATGAATGGTTGTACCCCACCTTGGTCGATTGTCTTATGGTCCTTTCATTTTGTCGATAATATTTTTGTGGTACCATGCCTTTTACCTATTGGGTGTTTTACTGATATTGGGATATCTTGTGATTTTTACCACCTTTTGTATTTTAGGTCTTGTGGGTACTATGGTAGTTTGTCCACATTTGAGGTACACCCACTTTCTCCAAATTGTTATGTATCTTTATATCCACTTCGTACCACCATCCTAACCTTAGTTTGGAATATTTCATGCTATCATACCTTTTGGTGGTACTATTTGCGTTTCAAGAGGTAGTTACAAGGAGCTAATGCATATATGAGGTAATTACAAGGAGATATTGCATATATGAGGTAGTTACAAGGAGATATTGCATATATGAGGTAGTTACAAGGAGATATTGCATATATTGATTTGTACCGCCTTTTATGCTTTTGGTCTTGTGGTTATAACTATGGTAGTTTGTCCACGTTTGAGGTAGTGTACACCCCCTTAGTCCCAAGGGTTGTGAGTCTTTATACCCATTCTTTATTTTTTGACTTGTACCTTACTGGTTGGTCTTTGTACTGAGCCTTTTTACTGTCACTGAATTTCTTTGATTGACCGTACCATAGCCCAGTCAAATCTCTCTCTCTGGTTTGTACTAGCCCTATCATAGGGTCACTGGGTTCCTAGAGTTGACTGGCCTCTAAGAGGCACAATCATTTCTGAAAGTAACTCTTCTGAGTATATTATAGGAAACGTCTACACTAAGGTAATCAAATATGTGGTAAATAGTTTTCATTAAGTAGCCAGGACTTGTAGCATTAGAGGAGATCCTGTAATGTGTATGTGTAGTGTTTCATGTGTGCTACATGTGTGTTACATGTGTGATCTAGCGTTAAATAAAATAGTAAAAAACAACTCATAAATATTGCATGACTTTCTACTCTTAAGAAAGATAAATTTTTCATCTTCCGATCATCACTTGAATGCCTACATGTTGACAAAGGGAATGAGGATCAAGTAAAATTATAAAAGGCGATACACGTCAACTTTTAAGAGGCGCTATGCCTTGCGGTCGAATCTAAACTTTTTTCCAATGGTGCAGGTAGAACCAAACAGGTATTTTTCTGATATGTCTTCCTCGAGCAAGGGGAGTTTAGGAAGGCTAGAGGAAAGTGAGACATCCAGTAGGTCTAGAAGAATTGTATCAACTAGATGTCAAAAAACCAAAATAAGATTCCATAGATGCAATGAATTTTTTCACGGTCAAGGGGGGGGATGTTCCTATGGTGATGAGACAAAAGACAACAAAGAGGTGCCCTTGAGGTACAGGCATTTAGTTAAACAATGGGTACCCAAGGATCTTCCTCCATCGAACACTGATTTTTGTGTGAACGAGAAGAGATATCGAATTGCACCATCGTCGATACATGGTTTTGGGTTGTATTCCATGGATTGCATCTTGGTCAGTTACGGGACATGTACAAAATTGATGGAGTATGTTGGACCCATATACAACTACAACGATTGGATGTGCCTTGTTCGATATACAAAAAGTATGCGTAGCTATGTATTGTCAACAAACTATTCACAATTGAAAGACAAAAATCAAAATAACGGAGGAATGTTGTACATGGACGGAAGGCCAAAGGCCACAGGGAATATTGCGGGGTTTATAAACAGTACACAACCAAGGTCTACAATTAAGCAACCAAACTGCGAATTTGAGGCGCCTGAAGGAAACCGTGTCTTTGTAGTTGTTATTAAAACAATATCTACACAGGATGAGTTGCTTATTAATTACCCTGTCAAACGAGTAGATACAAACAAGGTTACTATATAACATTTTACCCAACCTTTTAGTAATAAATTAAACATCATAAGGATTTTTTGTTAGTTTATTTCGTTTAAATTTCCCATATTTACTTCGCAGGCCAGTGATCGGGATAAATCCCTGCCAGCAAATGGTCGGAGGAGAACTTCTTCCTCGACGGAGCAGGTATACATCTTTTAATAGTACAAATATAATAAGAAAAAAGAGTTTTTATTTTCTTTGTTTTTACATTATTAATAACTTGGTTTGTTTGATATAATGAAATTTATATTTGATGCAGAACGTTGATCGAGAAATACACCCATCGAATGTTGATCAGATGACAACACCCTCGGGGCAACAGGTAGACCTGATTTGAATTGTACAATTAAAATATGTCAAAATGTTTTAGCATTATATTAATGTTTCAATGAATATTTTGGTTTCGTTTACGTAATTGTCTAGTTTATGTTTTTGATGTAGGCCGGTTCCGTAAGGTCAGCCACACCAGGGTCCGCGCAACAAGTATACATCTTTGTAATATTTTTTTTGTTTTGTAAATTGCAGAGCAGAAATTTAATTAACAGAAACTGGATTTACATCTAGAGCTAAGAGGAGTTTTGCATATTGGGGAGGCCTCGTGTGTTGAAGCCACCATCCCAATTGCTCAAAAATACTGTAGTGACTGATGTAATGACTGACATAATACAGAATTAAGACCTCTGAAGTGTGGTCTACCCTTAAAAAAATAGGGACTTTGTTCAAAAAAGAAAATCTATTGAGTCTAACTGTACTGAAAAAAAGACTATGCAGGAAACAGAAACAAAATAGCTGATAGTCGCAGAGGTAACCCGGAGCAGTGGCCGCCCAAGTTTCATTCTGCCGGTGGTTTCCCTGGGTCTTCCTCGATGATTGGGAAGGCCACATAGAAATCTTTGAAAATCCCCGGTGGGGGCAGAGGGGGAGAACTTGGAGTGTGCGTTCCATCCTGGTTGATGCTGGGTCCCGGAGCCAAGCCTTTGTTCTTCTTTCCTGGCGATTTCTTGTTTTCTAACCCTGTAGCAGCCTCGTCTGTATTTTGCCTTTCTATTTTTTAGGTTCAGAGTTGTTTCCAATGGAGAAGACCTCCTAGGTCATGCTAGCCTTGAGGGTGTTGGAATGTTTTGTAGCTTCCTTCAAGCTTGCTTTGATGTTGCGGACGATGCTGGAACTGGCTTTCTAGTTGGCCTCTATTTCTTCTACAAGTGTGCTCATCATGTTTTTGAGCAACCAGTAATGGTTAATGGCACCGCCATTACTACCTGCAGCAAGGAGTGCCGCTACTCTACGAGCTTCCCACCCATCTATGAGATTACGTGTTCTCGCTGATATACGGTCGGCATATTCATCCATCACAGACTAGTCCATGGCCACCTTCGGCTGATGATTGTTGGTCTTATGGCCACTCCCACTCCCACTCCCGCAACGAGAGATGCCCCTTGTGCGGTTCATCATGACAGAGAAATGACGATCAATGACAGAGGGGATGTCTGTAATTACCTTGAAGTTTGCTGAAGCCCAGGGAGGAAATGTAGCGAAGAGCCAAAGATTATGATCGTAGCCGCGTCCATATCAACCAGTGGATTTAAGGAGCCAAGGTAATCATTGCCACAGGCTGTCATCTTCATTTTAACTGCAGAAATTGAATGCCAGTCTCAAGGGCCGAGCGGAGACATCAAACTAGGCGTGAGCGAGGTAGAGCAACAATAACTCCCTCATCCTCCAGGTTTAAATTCAAGCCTTCGTCCCGATTGTTGTGTCGACATGGTTCCATGTGGCTGCATTGTTCACCGTTGATGTGTGCCAGGTGTCTGTCGTCATTCTCTTGAAGGTTCTGGTCCTGCATGCTTGAGGTGTTGTCATGTACGGGGGGGTGCGGTGGCGGCCTCTCCCTACGCACAGCAGCCGAGGGATGTGCGGTGATATCACCCACATCCAGGGTACATCTTTGTAATATTAAAAAATAATATGAATAATAATTTGTTTGATGTGTTTTCTCATGAATAGTCTTGGAATCATCTAGGTGACTTTGACTATGTTTTTTTTATCAGGGTGTTGTTAGGGGCAACTCCCAGATATTAGCAGATCGGGGCAAGTCGCCTATGACCATTGATCCAACGAGTGGATCGCGATCCTCGAGGTTGCAGGTATAATTCATTTCAATTGTACCAATATAATATGTAGCATAATGCTAATTTTGTTATGTATTTTTCGTGTGAGATATTGGTTTCATTATGATAATGTAAACCATGTTGTAAT
Source organism: Larix kaempferi (assembly GCA_027924585.1). Taxonomy (NCBI): domain Eukaryota; kingdom Viridiplantae; phylum Streptophyta; class Pinopsida; order Pinales; family Pinaceae; genus Larix; species Larix kaempferi. The sequence goes on from BSBM01000761.1 coordinate 15,319,575, forward strand.
TTTACGAATCTATCATGATAAATGTGTTACGTTAATATAAAATTTGGAATCTATCAATAGTGAACTCAGTAGTGCTTTATATATGTTTGTTGCAGCCCACTAGTGAATCACAGTATGAATCAACATCGCAATATTTTCCGTTAGAACCTGAAGTGGCAGAGGTGCTTCACGATTGCGAAAAAATTGGTGAAGCCACACACCCGCTAAAGATGGCGGAGAAATTGTTGAAAAGATATACTGCGAAAATCCTTTCTCTACTAATCCAGGTTCCGCAGACAAGTGCAATTAGAGAAAGGATTTCATTATTGGAACATAGATCTAATAACTTGCGAGTAAGTTGAGGAATCTTGAATCATAGAATAATTCGTTTAAATATTTATAATGTTCTCTTTTATATGATAGTATTGAACGTATAAGACGTGGTGTGTATTTACAGAATTATAAGGGACCACACAATATTGGTCAAGGTGGTGTTGGCCCCAGCGAGGCTCGTGGAGAGACTTCGCATCACGACCAAACGACTCCACGTAGTTCGAATCCTTCGCCATTGTTATCGACCGAACAGTCGGCAACACGTTCTGAAACACCACAAACCCCCGCTGTGAGCGCAATAGCCGCTACTGACCAACACACAACAGATCGTCCACAAGAAGGGGTCAACACCGAGTCCCCTATCAATTTTGATGTCGAACAAGCTACATTTCTAGGATCTTCCCGTGTCAAAAGCACGGGAACACTGGAGACAACATTTTTGGTGGACAAAGATCTCGTCCCAATAAATATACCGACGATCCCAGGTATTTAATCATAGTTGATCAGGTTAATTAGTGTTTATAATTTCATTGTAATATACCCATTTTTTATCAACTAATTATGATCATGGCATGATCGTTGTGCAGGAAACAATGTTTTCTATAAACATATGAATGAATTTTGCTTGGAGATCTTTGGGCTCACCATCCAAACAAGGTGGGATAGACAACCTAAACATTTAAAATATGAACTCACTAATCGGTTGGTTGGCCTGTTCGGGGAGAAAACCTTCAGTCATGCCAATGTCTTGAAAAAGGCTTGTCAACATGTGAAGGTTGTCTGAGACCAATATAGGACACACCTCCAAAGAAACCATAGGTATGAGTGCCCACCAATGATTCCAGCAATGGAGTGGAGAGATCTAGTGGAATATGGAAAGGAAAGGCTCTGAGAAGAGAAGGCAAGCTAACATCAGGCATAGGGAGGTATGCAATACTTTCTGCAATGTAATTCTAAAACTTATTATCCTTGATTTCTATATCGAACTTGGAACATCTAATGTATTTCAACACTTGCATAGGCTATCAGACACATCAAAGGCCACAAAGGCAAGACTAGAAAAAATAGGTTAGCACAAGCTTGGCCCTGGTGGTTATTCGAATTTGGCGGCACGGTTTGTAAGTTTTGAGAAACCAACAATGAACACAAATATGTTATACCTCTATGTTTCACAGTGTCGCATCCCCATTACAAAACAAGTTGACGACACTTTCCCTACTGTTTTAAACCATCCAGAAGAGAGAGATGATGAGTCAACCTTGAAGGTGAACTCACCCTGGCAAGTTTTGACCCACCTTAGGCTTTATTTCCACACACTACCGCGCCTTGCTAGTTTTCCAACACGCGGTACTAGACACTACCGCGTGCTGCTTTTTCCCCAAAGCGCGGCAGTGCCGCGTTCTGCAGTCTTTGCAAAATGCGGTACTCTTTTAATAGCTTTTTTCCCTTGGCTTGTGGGATTTTGGATTTTCGAAGATAATGGAAGATTGGGGTCCTTGATTCGATCTCAACTCATCTCCTTCGATTAGAAACCCTGATCCACTTATCTCTCCTTAGATCCACCCATCTCTCTTGTTGGTTAACCTCACCATTCACTATAAAAGAGAGGTATGCCATTGGAAAAGGAGAGGACTCTTGAGAGTACCAAACTTATGGTCTTGCAGCATTGTGGATATAGCTAGAGGAGAAGACACTTGGAGTTGAAGGATTGGCTTGGGCATCAAGCACCTTTTGTAAGTATTCTTCAAGTTGTAATGGAATAACTTGTCTTGTTTTCCCAAATCATTTGTGTTAATCTTGTTTTAATGATATGATTTGTGTCTTTCATAGATTTAGATCCTAACTCATGTTTCAGGTTGCTAGAGAATAGTTTATTCTTGTGTTTTGGTTCCATTTTGACAGGTTCACTTGTGAGGGATCGGAGCTTGGAGCAAATACCAAAAACAAGCGTCTGGATAGAAGGTCAGTTAAATTCCTTCTACTCTCTTTAACATTTTAATCCTGAGATGTTTGTTAGATCTAGGGATTCAAGGTAGCATTTGTTTTGACTTGTTTCTTACTTGAATAAGTCAAGTTTATCTATGGCAGCTTGTTAGTTGTTACCTTTGAACATGGCATGTGTCCGTCTCTTGTCTATATTTGGGTATCCGTCCTTCATTGGGTTATAGTCATCATCATGGGTCGTCTCCCTGGCCACGAGTCCACTCATCCGGTGTCTATCCTCTACTTATCAATAATCCCTACTTTCAAGTCCTGTTACATGCCGTTACATGTTCAAAGGGTTGCATTGTTTCGAGTCATTCATTGTGTCAGGCCTCCGCTGTGTCAGTACATGCTCCATTGCTTCATCATCCTATCATATGTGCCGATTTCGTGTCGATGATGTGGGAATCATCATGGCCCACCTTCCACGAGTCTATTCCTGTCGACACCAAATCACTATCCGGGAATTAGACTTAGAGATCAACCATCAGTACCTTGGTACCTGCATGCCTCAATGGCAGGTTCCCTCGTGTTTGACAGCAGGTTCACATCATTGACCTATGATCAAGCAATCTCTTGGATGCTCGACATCAACTCATTCATTCGCATTTGGTTGAGATGTACTATTGATACCTTGGGAATCATTGTCATCATTGGTGATCTCCCTCGCATTTGTTAACGGTCCACATCATTGACCGGTAATCAAATGGTTTCTACCATGTTCGACTTCAACACCTTGTAATCACATGGTTAGATTCGTATCTTTTTGCGATTGGGTAGAAGACCCTGGACGCACCTCTACATTTTGATTGCATCCAGGTTGCGATGGAGATGTCCCTTGTATTGTCACACAGATCCACTTATTGTATTGGTCGTGGCTGTGTCATTATTGTCTCATGGATCTACGATTGTTCATAGTAGACATGATCTATCCACAGTTTACATTATCTCAGTACTCATGGATCTGCAATGTATTGGTCGGCAGCCATGCTTTGAGTCATCTGTTTCCGAGCATGGGAATGCCCGCCTCGGTGGTATATCTAACACTTTGTTTCTATTTCAGCTTCGTGTCGCTCTCCTCGATGCTATCTCTGCACATTATATTCGTAAAGTCTTTCGGCCATCAGTCCCTTCTGACCTCACACTTTAGGGGGCATCTGTTATACCTCTATGTTTCACAGTGTCGCATCCCCATTACAAAACAAGTTGACGACACTTTCCCTACTGTTTTAAACCATCCAGAAGAGACAGATGATGAGTCAACCTTGAAGGTGAACTCACCCTGGCAAGTTATGACGCACCTTAGGCTTTATTTCCACACACTACCGCGCCTTGCTACTTTTCCAACAGTGGTACTAGACACTACCGCGTGCTGCTTTTTCCCCAAAGCGCGGCAGTGCCGCGTTCTGCAGTCTTTGCAAAACGCGGTACTCTTTTAATAGCTTTTTTCCCTTGGCTTGTGGGATTTTGGATTTTCGAAGATAATGGAAGATTGGGGTCCTTGATTCGATCTCAACTCATCTCCTTCGATTAGAAACCCTGATCCACTTATCTCTCCTTAGATCCACCCATCTCTCTTGTTGGTTAACCTCACCATTCACTATAAAAGAGAGGTATGCCATTGGAAAAGGAGAGGACTCTTGAGAGTACCAAATTTATGGTCTTGCAGCATTGTGGAGATAGCTAGAGGAGAAGACACTTGGAGTTGAAGGATTGGCTTGGGCATCAAGCACCTTTTGTAAGTATTCTTCAAGTTGTAATGGAATAACTTGTCTTGTTTTCCCAAATCATTTGTGTTAATCTTGTTTTAATGATATGATTTGTGTCTTTCATAGATTTAGATCCTAACTCATGTTTCAGGTTGCTAGAGAATAGTGCATTCTTGTGTTTTGGTTCCATTTTGACAGGTTCACTTGTGAGGGCTCGGAGCTTGGAGCAAATACCAAAAACAAGCGTCTGGATAGAAGGTCAGTTAAATTCCTTCTACTCTCTTTAACATTTTAATCCTGAGATGTTTGTTAGATCTAGGGATTCAAGGTAGCATTTGTTTTGACTTGTTTCTTACTTGAATAAGTCAAGTTTATCTATGGCAGCTTGTTAGTTGTTACCTTTGAACATGGCATGTGTCCGTCTCTTGTCTATATTTGGGTATCCGTCCTTCATTGGGTTATAGTCATCATCATGGGTCGTCTCCCTGGCCACGAGTCCACTCATCCGGTGTCTATCCTCTACTTATCAATAATCCCTACTTTCAAGTCCTGTTACATGCCGTTACATGTTCAAAGGGTTGCATTGTTTCGAGTCATTCATTGTGTCAGGCCTCCGCTGTGTCAGTACATGCTCCATTGCTTCATCATCCTATCATATGTGCCGATTTCGTGTCGATGATGTGGGAATCATCATGGCCCACCTTCCACGAGTCTATTCCTGTCGACACCAAATCACTATCCGGGAATTAGACTTAGAGATCAACCATCAGTACCTTGGTACCTGCATGCCTCAATGGCAGGTTCCCTCGTGTTTGACAGCAGGTTCACATCATTGACCTATGATCAAGCAATCTCTCGGATGCTCGACATCAACTCATTCATTCGCATTTGGTTGAGATGTACTATTGATACCTTGGGAATCATTGTCATCATTGGTGATCTCCCTCGCATTTGTTAACGGTCCACATCATTGACCGGTAATCAAATGGTTTCTACCATGTTCGACTTCAACACCTTGTAATCACATGGTTAGATTCGTATCTTTTTGCGATCGGGTAGAAGACCCTGGACGCACCTCTACATTTTGACTGCATCCAGGTTGCGATGGAGATGTCCCTTGTATTGTCACACAGATCCACTTATTGTATTGGTCGTGGCTGTGTCATTATTGTCTCATGGATCTACGATTGTTCATAGTAGACATGATCTATCCACAGTTTACATTATCTCAGTACTCATGGATCTGCAATGTATTGGTCGGCAGCCATGCTTTGAGTCATCTGTTTCCGAGCATGGGAATGCCCGCCTCGGTGGTATATCTAACACTTTGTTTCTATTTCAGCTTCGTGTCGCTCTCCTCGATGCTATCTCTGCACATTATATTCGTAAAGTCTTTCGGCCATCAGTCCCTTCTGACCTCACACTTTAGGGGGCATCTGTTATACCTCTATGTTTCACAGTGTCGCATCCCCATTACAAAACAAGTTGACGACACTTTCCCTACTGTTTTAAACCATCCAGAAGAGACAGATGATGAGTCAACCTTGAAGGTGAACTCACCCTGGCAAGTTTTGACGCACCTTAGGCTTTATTTCCACACACTACCGCGCCTTGCTACTTTTCCAACAGCGGTACTAGACACTACCGCGTGCTGCTTTTTCCCCAAAGCGCGGCAGTGCCGCGTTCTGCAGTCTTTGCAAAACGCGGTACTCTTTTAATAGCTTTTTTCCCTTGGCTTGTGGGATTTTGGATTTTCAAAGATAATGGAAGATTGGGGTCCTTGATTCGATCTCAACTCATCTCCTTCGATTAGAAACCCTGATCCACTTATCTCTCCTTAGATCCACCCATCTCTCTTGTTGGTTAACCTCACCATTCACTATAAAAGATAGGTATGCCATTGGAAAAGGAGAGGACTCTTGAGAGTACCAAACTTATGGTCTTGCAGCATTGTGGAGATAGCTAGAGGAGAAGACACTTGGAGTTGAAGGATTGGCTTGGGCATCAAGCACCTTTTGTAAGTATTCTTCAAGTTGTAATGGAATAACTTGTCTTGTTTTCCCAAATCATTTGTGTTAATCTTGTTTTAATGATATGATTTGTGTCTTTCATAGATTTAGATCCTAACTCATGTTTCAGGTTGCTAGAGAATAGTGCATTCTTGTGTTTTGGTTCCATTTTGACAGGTTCACTTGTGAGGGCTCGGAGCTTGGAGCAAATACCAAAAACAAGCGTCTGGATAGAAGGTCAGTTAAATTCCTTCTACTCTCTTTAACATTTTAATCCTGAGATGTTTGTTAGATCTAGGGATTCAAGGTAGCATTTGTTTTGACTTGTTTCTTACTTGAATAAGTCAAGTTTATCTATGGCAGCTTGTTAGTTGTTACCTTTGAACATGGCATGTGTCCGTCTCTTGTCTATATTTGGGTATCCGTCCTTCATTGGGTTATAGTCATCATCATGGGTCGTCTCCCTGGCCACGAGTCCACTCATCCGGTGTCTATCCTCTACTTATCAATAATCCCTACTTTCAAGTCCTGTTACATGCCGTTACATGTTCAAAGGGTTGCATTGTTTCGAGTCATTCATTGTGTCAGGCCTCCGCTGTGTCAGTACATGCTCCATTGCTTCATCATCCTATCATATGTGCCGATTTCGTGTCGATGATGTGGGAATCATCATGGCCCACCTTCCACGAGTCTATTCCTGTCGACACCAAATCACTATCCGGGAATTAGACTTAGAGATCAACCATCAGTACCTTGGTACCTGCATGCCTCAATGGCAGGTTCCCTCGTGTTTGACAGCAGGTTCACATCATTGACCTATGATCAAGCAATCTCTCGGATGCTCGACATCAACTCATTCATTCGCATTTGGTTGAGATGTACTATTGATACCTTGGGAATCATTGTCATCATTGGTGATCTCCCTCGCATTTGTTAACGGTCCACATCATTGACCGGTAATCAAATGGTTTCTACCATGTTCGACTTCAACACCTTGTAATCACATGGTTAGATTCGTATCTTTTTGCGATCGGGTAGAAGACCCTGGACGCACCTCTACATTTTGACTGCATCCAGGTTGCGATGGAGATGTCCCTTGTATTGTCACACAGATCCACTTATTGTATTGGTCGTGGCTGTGTCATTATTGTCTCATGGATCTACGATTGTTCATAGTAGACATGATCTATCCACAGTTTACATTATCTCAGTACTCATGGATCTGCAATGTATTGGTCGGCAGCCATGCTTTGAGTCATCTGTTTCCGAGCATGGGAATGCCCGCCTCGGTGGTATATCTAACACTTTGTTTCTATTTCAGCTTCGTGTCGCTCTCCTCGATGCTATCTCTGCACATTATATTCGTAAAGTCTTTCGGCCATCAGTCCCTTCTGACCTCACACTTTAGGGGGCATCTGTTATACCTCTATGTTTCACAGTGTCGCATCCCCATTACAAAACAAGTTGACGACACTTTCCCTACTGTTTTAAACCATCCAGAAGAGACAGATGATGAGTCAACCTTGAAGGTGAACTCACCCTGGCAAGTTTTGATGCACCTTAGGCTTTATTTCCACACACTACCGCGCCTTGCTACTTTTCCAACAGCGGTACTAGACACTACCGCGTGCTGCTTTTTCCCCAAAGCGCGGCAGTGCCGCGTTCTGCAGTCTTTGCAAAACGCGGTACTCTTTTAATAGCTTTTTTCCCTTGGCTTGTGGGATTTTGGATTTTCGAAGATAATGGAAGATTGGGGTCCTTGATTCGATCTCAACTCATCTCCTTCGATTAGAAACCCTGATCCACTTATCTCTCCTTAGATCCACCCATCTCTCTTGTTGGTTAACCTCACCATTCACTATAAAAGAGAGGTATGCCATTGGAAAAGGAGAGGACTCTTGAGAGTACCAAACTTATGGTCTTGCAGCATTGTGGAGATAGCTAGAGGAGAAGACACTTGGAGTTGAAGGATTGGCTTGGGCATCAAGCACCTTTTGTAAGTATTCTTCAAGTTGTAATGGAATAACTTGTCTTGTTTTCCCAAATCATTTGTGTTAATCTTGTTTTAATGATATGATTTGTGTCTTTCATAGATTTAGATCCTAACTCATGTTTCAGGTTGCTAGAGAATAGTGCATTCTTGTGTTTTGGTTCCATTTTGACAGGTTCACTTGTGAGGGCTCGGAGCTTGGAGCAAATACCAAAAACAAGCGTCTGGATAGAAGGTCAGTTAAATTCCTTCTACTCTCTTTAACATTTTAATCCTGAGATGTTTGTTAGATCTAGGGATTCAAGGTAGCATTTGTTTTGACTTGTTTCTTACTTGAATAAGTCAAGTTTATCTATGGCAGCTTGTTAGTTGTTACCTTTGAACATGGCATGTGTCCGTCTCTTGTCTATATTTGGGTATCCGTCCTTCATTGGGTTATAGTCATCATCATGGGTCGTCTCCCTGGCCACGAGTCCACTCATCCGGTGTCTATCCTCTACTTATCAATAATCCCTACTTTCAAGTCCTGTTACATGCCGTTACATGTTCAAAGGGTTGCATTGTTTCGAGTCATTCATTGTGTCAGGCCTCCGCTGTGTCAGTACATGCTCCATTGCTTCATCATCCTATCATATGTGCCGATTTCGTGTCGATGATGTGGGAATCATCATGGCCCACCTTCCACGAGTCTATTCCTGTCGACACCAAATCACTATCCGGGAATTAGACTTAGAGATCAACCATCAGTACCTTGGTACCTGCATGCCTCAATGGCAGGTTCCCTCGTGTTTGACAGCAGGTTCACATCATTGACCTATGATCAAGCAATCTCTCGGATGCTCGACATCAACTCATTCATTCGCATTTGGTTGAGATGTACTATTGATACCTTGGGAATCATTGTCATCATTGGTGATCTCCCTCGCATTTGTTAACGGTCCACATCATTGACCGGTAATCAAATGGTTTCTACCATGTTCGACTTCAACACCTTGTAATCACATGGTTAGATTCGTATCTTTTTGCGATCGGGTAGAAGACCCTGGACGCACCTCTACATTTTGACTGCATCCAGGTTGCGATGGAGATGTCCCTTGTATTGTCACACAGATCCACTTATTGTATTGGTTGTGGCTGTGTCATTATTGTCTCATGGATCTACGATTGTTCATAGTAGACATGATCTATCCACAGTTTACATTATCTCAGTACTCATGGATCTGCAATGTATTGGTCGGCAGCCATGCTTTGAGTCATCTGTTTCCGAGCATGGGAATGCCCGCCTCGGTGGTATATCTAACACTTTGTTTCTATTTCAGCTTCGTGTCGCTCTCCTCGATGCTATCTCTGCACATTATATTCGTAAAGTCTTTCGGCCATCAGTCCCTTCTGACCTCACACTTTAGGGGGCATCTGTTATACCTCTATGTTTCACAGTGTCGCATCCCCATTACAAAACAAGTTGACGACACTTTCCCTACTGTTTTAAACCATCCAGAAGAGACAGATGATGAGTCAACCTTGAAGGTGAACTCACCCTGGCAAGTTTTGACGCACCTTAGGCTTTATTTCCACACACTACCGCGCCTTGCTACTTTTCCAACAGCGGTACTAGACACTACCGCGTGCTGCTTTTTCCCCAAAGCGCGGCAGTGCCGCGTTCTGCAGTCTTTGCAAAACGCGGTACTCTTTTAATAGCTTTTTTCCCTTGGCTTGTGGGATTTTGGATTTTCGAAGATAATGGAAGATTGGGGTCCTTGATTCGATCTCAACTCATCTCCTTCGATTAGAAACCCTGATCCACTTATCTCTCCTTAGATCCACCCATCTCTCTTGTTGGTTAACCTCACCATTCACTATAAAAGAGAGGTATGCCATTGGAAAAGGAGAGGACTCTTGAGAGTACCAAACTTATGGTCTTGCAGCATTGTGGAGATAGCTAGAGGAGAAGACACTTGGAGTTGAAGGATTGGCTTGGGCATCAAGCACCTTTTGTAAGTATTCTTCAAGTTGTAATGGAATAACTTGTCTTGTTTTCCCAAATCATTTGTGTTAATCTTGTTTTAATGATATGATTTGTGTCTTTCATAGATTTAGATCCTAACTCATGTTTCAGGTTGCTAGAGAATAGTGCATTCTTGTGTTTTGGTTCCATTTTGACAGGTTCACTTGTGAGGGCTCGGAGCTTGGAGCAAATACCAAAAACAAGCGTCTGGATAGAAGGTCAGTTAAATTCCTTCTACTCTCTTTAACATTTTAATCCTGAGATGTTTGTTAGATCTAGGGATTCAAGGTAGCATTTGTTTTGACTTGTTTCTTACTTGAATAAGTCAAGTTTATCTATGGCAGCTTGTTAGTTGTTACCTTTGAACATGGCATGTGTCCGTCTCTTGTCTATATTTGGGTATCCGTCCTTCATTGGGTTATAGTCATCATCATGGGTCGTCTCCCTGGCCACGAGTCCACTCATCCGGTGTCTATCCTCTACTTATCAATAATCCCTACTTTCAAGTCCTGTTACATGCCGTTACATGTTCAAAGGGTTGCATTGTTTCGAGTCATTCATTGTGTCAGGCCTCCGCTGTGTCAGTACATGCTCCATTGCTTCATCATCCTATCATATGTGCCGATTTCGTGTCGATGATGTGGGAATCATCATGGCCCACCTTCCACGAGTCTATTCCTGTCGACACCAAATCACTATCCGGGAATTAGACTTAGAGATCAACCATCAGTACCTTGGTACCTGCATGCCTCAATGGCAGGTTCCCTCGTGTTTGACAGCAGGTTCACATCATTGACCTATGATCAAGCAATCTCTCGGATGCTCGACATCAACTCATTCATTCGCATTTGGTTGAGATGTACTATTGATACCTTGGGAATCATTGTCATCATTGGTGATCTCCCTCGCATTTGTTAACGGTCCACATCATTGACCGGTAATCAAATGGTTTCTACCATGTTCGACTTCAACACCTTGTAATCACATGGTTAGATTCGTATCTTTTTGCGATCGGGTAGAAGACCCTGGACGAACCTCTACATTTTGACTGCATCCAGGTTGCGATGGAGATGTCCCTTGTATTGTCACACAGATCCACTTATTGTATTGGTCGTGGCTGTGTCATTATTGTCTCATGGATCTACGATTGTTCATAGTAGACATGATCTATCCACAGTTTACATTATCTCAGTACTCATGGATCTGCAATGTATTGGTCGACAGCCATGCTTTGAGTCATCTGTTTCCGAGCATGGGAATGCCCGCCTCGGTGGTATATCTAACACTTTGTTTCTATTTCAGCTTCGTGTCGCTCTCCTCGATGCTATCTCTGCACATTATATTCGTAAAGTCTTTCGGCCATCAGTCCCTTCTGACCTCACACTTTAGGGGGCATCTGTTATACCTCTATGTTTCACAGTGTCGCATCCCCATTACAAAACAAGTTGACGACACTTTCCCTACTGTTTTAAACCATCCAGAAGAGACAGATGATGAGTCAACCTTGAAGGTGAACTCACCCTGGCAAGTTTTGACGCACCTTAGGCTTTATTTCCACACACTACCGCGCCTTGCTACTTTTCCAACAGCGGTACTAGACACTACCGCGTGCTGCTTTTTCCCCAAAGCGCGGCAGTGCCGCGTTCTGCAGTCTTTGCAAAACGCGGTACTCTTTTAATAGCTTTTTTCCCTTGGCTTGTGGGATTTTGGATTTTCGAAGATAATGGAAGATTGGGGTCCTTGATTCGATCTCAACTCATCTCCTTCGATTAGAAACCCTGATCCACTTATCTCTCCTTAGATCCACCCATCTCTCTTGTTGGTTAACCTCACCATTCACTATAAAAGAGAGGTATGCCATTGGAAAAGGAGAGGACTCTTGAGAGTACCAAACTTATGGTCTTGCAGCATTGTGGAGATAGCTAGAGGAGAAGACACTTGGAGTTGAAGGATTGGCTTGGGCATCAAGCACCTTTTGTAAGTATTCTTCAAGTTGTAATGGAATAACTTGTCTTGTTTTCCCAAATCATTTGTGTTAATCTTGTTTTAATGATATGATTTGTGTCTTTCATAGATTTAGATCCTAACTCATGTTTCAGGTTGCTAGAGAATAGTGCATTCTTGTGTTTTGGTTCCATTTTGACAGGTTCACTTGTGAGGGCTCGGAGCTTGGAGCAAATACCAAAAACAAGCGTCTGGATAGAAGGTCAGTTAAATTCCTTCTACTCTCTTTAACATTTTAATCCTGAGATGTTTGTTAGATCTAGGGATTCAAGGTAGCATTTGTTTTGACTTGTTTCTTACTTTAGAGTTAGTTTAAAGTCTGCTTTAGAGTTAAGAGAGTTTTGGCTTATCCGTAGGACAAAATTCTACATAACAAGAATGGCAATTGTGATGGTACGCCATTGGCACGACCCCGCAACGGGCTATACCTCAAGCGTTTCTACGCGTGAGGTTACCCTATGCGGGTTACTTATTGTACATAATGTACTTAGTTTGCTTTTTGCTTTCTTTTTTTAGTGTGCGCGTGGACCTCATGTATCTACTCTTACGTTGACTCGTGACTTTATGCGCAGATGTTAGCCTACTTTGGGTTCGCCGACGGTGCAAGCCGACATACTTGGAATCTTGCTTCCGCAGCATGGGTAATTTATTCCCCCACTGGCGAGTTGATTTCTTCAGGAGCCAATTGTTTAGGTCCTGCAACCAACAACATTGCAGAGTACCATGCAGTCATTGGTCTCTTAACAGAGGTTGCTTCACTCGAGATTGACTCCTTATCGGTCTTTTTAGACTCCCAACTCGTGGTTTCTCATCTAAACCGTGTTTACACAGTTCGCGATCCTACATTACTTCGTTTATTTCGAAGAGTACGCCTCTTGGAACGGTCATTTGATTTTATCACATATCAACACATACCGAGAGAATTCAATTGTATTGTCGATTCATTGGCTAATTACATTTTGGATTGGCATCTTTCCCATACATAAAAACATCATAAAAAATAAAATGCACAAGTCATTGTAAATATTTAGATCATAAATAGGTCCATATCACTGTATATAAGAGTGTTTTTTCAAAAATACATAAAGTTTGTGTCAAAGACAAAATTGGGGATCAAATCCCATATACAAAAATTTGGCCCTCAAAGCCTACATATTGCATACATGCCGCAAAAAGATCAAAAGACCATCTATGGAGACCTAGGAGACCTATCATGTCCCTCATCGGACTCCTCCCGCTGCTGAAGGTAACAAACCACAGCTCGAACTACCCTGCGAAGAAGTCGACTGATACGACCAGGTACACCCACAGTATGCCGCTGGAGGTGGTAAGGGACGTCATCCATCCGCATACCAGGGATACCATGGGTCAATCCCTGTAGGTTCCTCTCAATGTCCCGGATGCCTCCTGCCTCGTCTTCATCTTCCTCTTCGTCAGGAGCAGCTTGACGATCGACACCGCCATGACGTAGTGGAGAGTATCCAGCTGGCCTCTGTGGTCCACGGTCTGCAACATGCATGCGAATATATATTAGGCGTCTTTCACACATTCTAAAAAAGCAATAAAAATTAAATACTCAAAAAGAAAAAAAAATACATATCCATGAAGGTCATACCAGAGTTGTCCCAGTCATCGTCCTCCGGAAATGCCAAGTCGATATCCTCACGGAAATATACCCCTGAATAGGGATAGTCGTCAATCATGACTATCTGCTCCTCTAGCCAAGAGAAGAAGTCCTCTCCAAAGGCTAGCCGCTGAGGTCCCCCGAGGCATCCAGCATAATCACTCCATCGAGCCATCCATGGCTCAGTAGGTGGACGAGGGGGCATAGATATCTGTGGACGTAGTAGTGGCACCCTCGCCAAAAAGAAAGTGACCAGGATGCTCCCATAGCCAAACTGGGTATTTTTTCCAGTCCTACATTTGTGCACCTGTTCCTTCAGATTGGACAACACTGCATCACACCAGTTGAAAACTGTTCCTCCCATGCACTCTGCTGCGAGATTCACCTGCGTGCGGGATGCCTGATGTGGACTCACACTTCCTGCTGCATGCGTGATAGTGAATAGCAAGGTTTTTAAAGGAAGATTTGTGACCTCTTTTATGGCCACCTTCCCACTTTTCTTACTCGAACCTGCCTGGCAATATCGAGCAATTAAATCATCTGTGCTTGATTCTGAAGCAGTGTACCCGGTAAAGTTCGGCCGGGCCCCTCTCTTTGAGAGGCCCGTGAGGAAGTAAATATCCTCGAGTTGGATTTCAAGCACATGCTCTCCCACTCGGAAGGCTTGAATATCGGGGGTCCCACAATTGGATAAGGTGAGTAAGGAGCTTAGGTTGCTGGCGGATCCCTTTGGTCGTGAAAAACTTTAGCAAACCACATTCTCGCAATGCGGTCACGGTTGGTAAGTCATTTTCGGCTGCAAAATCATCCGCTTCGTGCTCTCTCTCTTTCCAGCTTACCATTTTGCTCCGAATAAGTTGCAAATCCCTGCAAAAGGGCAAACAAAACAATTAATAACTATTTAACAACTTACTTCTAGCAAAAAATTGGAGAAAATTTGATTTTTTGAACTTGAAATTCGCCCGTGCCGCGCCTGGAGGACACCCTACCGCGCGGCAGTCCACACTGCCGCGCCTCATCTTGAGGATACAGCGCGGTACTGTTCAACAGTACCACATCTTTCGATAGGGCCCCCGCGCGGTAGTATGGAGGGCGATTCTTTCCCAAAAGGGCTTGCTAAAAAATTAATTTTTTCCTGGTGAAAGCAAAATTTTCTTACATGAAATGAAAGAGGGGCTCAAACACTCTTACCTGGCGTAGACGGCGGTCGAAATGGTGTCCCAGAACTCCCGGTATGGATCCTTGAAATCTTGCTCCAAAAAGGGTGAAAATGTCTCCTTTGGGTAAAAAACACAAATGAATAGTAATTTCTATTTTTACCATCCCTTATATAGCATTTCTTCACATTTTTTAATTAATTAATTAATTACTATTTCAAATAATCGAAATAAACTCTTGTCCACATTGCTAATGTCCAGTTTTTGAGCATTTCTTGACAGGATCCGCGGTAGAAATGAGATGCATTCACACCGGTGTTTATTCGTAATTTGACCTTCGTTTTGAGCCCACTTTATCTTTTTCGTGCTCTGGATTTAAAACTTGAAAAAGATTCCAAGCGCTTTCACACTTGTGTCGTGCTTGTCAAACTCAAGTAAACGGTGTCGAGTACGGTCAGCTTTACTCATACTCGTTAAACGATGAGGAAAGTATTATCCTGGTTGTATTTTATTCTTTTTTCGGACCAGAATAATTCAAAATTACGAAAAAGACCGTAGGAGTCCATAGTTAAGCTCTTTTCAGACTCCTTAAAATTGAAAAGATTGCCAAGTGATCTTGACTCTTTCACACTTGTAAAAGTATTTGAAAGGTCGTCTATTCGGTGATAGGTTACCCCTTTTTCGGCCCGTCTAGACTATTTACGAGAAAGGTATACCTCGGTCAATTTCGGCTGGGAGAGTTCTCTCGGGAATTTTTTTACACTTTTTCGGGACCGAGGGACTAAATTTTACGAAAAAGTACATTATGGAGCTTCCTTTAAGTTTTTTAGGCTCTCTAAATATGAAAAAATACCGAGTTTTCCTTCCTTGGACTCGTTAAAATATTAACATCGAAGGACCCACTTTGGGACGAACCCCTCCTTTCTCAGGTTCGTAAAACATGTGAGATTGGACTCATCCACGAGATGAGCTACACCGAGCATCTGTTATCCTCTTCAAGCTCGCAAAGCAAGAAAGAGGTACTCGCCCATCATGTTGGGGAAATATGGGGGAATAAGTCAAGTTTATCTATGGCAGCTTGTCATTTGTTACCTTTGAACATGGCATGTGTCCGTCTCTTGTCTATATTTGGGTATCCGTCCTTCATTGGGTTATAGTCATCATCATGGGTCGTCTCCCTGGCCACGAGTCCACTCATCCGGTGTCTATCCTCTACTTATCAATAATCCCTGCTACCAAGTCCTGTTACATGCCGTTACATGTTCAAAGGGTTGCATTGTTTCGAGTCATTCATTGTGTCAGGCCTCCGCTGTGTCAGTACATGCTCCATTGCTTCATCATCCTATCATATGTGCCGATTTCGTGTCGATGATGTGGGAATCATCATGGCCCACCTTCCACGAGTCTATTCCTGTCGACACCAAATCACTATCCGGGAATTAGACTTAGAGATCAACCATTAGTACCTTGGTACCTGCATGCCTCAATGGCAGGTTCCCTCGTGTTTGACAGCAGGTTCACATCATTGACCTCTGATCAACCAATCTCTCGGATGCTCGGCATCAACTCATTCATTCGCATTTCGTTGAGATGTACTATTGATACCTTGGGAATCATTGTCATCATTGGTGATCTCCCTCGCATTTGTTAACGGTCCACATCATTGACCGATAATCAAATGGTTTCTACCATGTTCGACTTCAACACCTTGTAATCACATGGTTAGATTCGTATCTTTTTGCGATCGGGTAGAAGACCCTGGACGCACCTCTACATTTTGACTGCATCCAGGTTGCGATGGAGATGTCCCTTCTATTGTCACACAGATCCACTTATTGTATTGGTCGTGGATGTGTCATTATTATCTCATGGATCTACGATTGTTCATAGTAGCCATGATCTATCCACAGTTTACATTATCTCAGTACTCATGGATCTGCAATGTATTGGTCGACAGCCATGCTTTGAGTCATCTGTTTCCGAGCATGGGAATGCCTGCCTCGGTGGTATATCTAACACTTTGTTTCTATTTCAGCTTCGTGTCGCTCTCCTCGATGCTATCTCTGCACATTATATTCGTAAAGTCTTTCGGCCATCAGTCCCTTCTGACCTCACACTTTAGGGGGCATCTGTTATACCTCTATGTTTTACAGTGTCGCATCCCCATTACAAAACAAGTTGACGACACTTTCCCTACTGTTTTAAACCATCCAGAAGAGACAGATGATGAGTCAACCTTGAAGGTGAACTCACCCTGGCAAGTTTTGACCCACCTTAGGCTTTATTTCCACACACTACCGCGCCTTGCTAGTTTTCCAACACGCGGTACTAGACACTACCACGTGCTGCTTTTTCCCCAAAGCGCGGCAGTGCCGCGTTCTGCAGTCTTTGCAAAACGCGGTACTCTTTTAATAGCTTTTTTCCCTTGGCTTGTGGGATTTTGGATTTTCGAAGATAATGGAAGATTGGGGTCCTTGATTCGATGTCAACTCATCTCCTTCGATTAGAAACCCTGATCCACTTATCTCTCCTTAGATCCACCCATCTCTCTTGTTGGTTAACCTCACCATTCACTATAAAAGAGAGGTATGCCATTGGAAAAGGAGAGGACTCTTGAGAGTACCAAACTTATGGTCTTGCAGCATTGTGGAGATAGCTAGAGGAGAAGACACTTGGAGTTGAAGGATTGGCTTGGGCATCAAGCACCTTTTGTAAGTATTCTTCAAGTTGTAATGGAATAACTTGTCTTGTTTTCCCAAATCATTTGTGTTAATCTTGTTTTAATGATATGATTTGTGTCTTTCATAGATTTAGATCCTAACTCATGTTTCAGGTTGCTAGAGAATAGTGCATTCTTGTGTTTTGGTTCCATTTTGACAGGTTCACTTGTGAGGGCTCGGAGCTTGGAGCAAATACCAAAAACAAGCGTCTGGATAGAAGGTCAGTTAAATTCCTTCTACTCTCTTTAACATTTTAATCCTGAGATGTTTGTTAGATCTAGGGATTCAAGGTAGCATTTTTTTTTACTTGTTTCTTACTTTAGAGTTAGTTTAAAGTCTGCTTTAGAGTTAAGAGAGTTTTGGCTTATCCGTAGGACAAAATTCTACATAACAAAATAATAAATTGAAATTTATTTTTCGTTTTATTGCACCGTAAAATGTTAATTAATGACGATAAGCAAATATGCAGGCCAATCGATTCAATGAAGTACCCATAGAGGAAGACATGAAGCTTGGCTTCCAGGAAGGCTTTGGAGCTATTGTTGAACGTAGAAGAAGCTTATCTGGGAAAACACAGTCTTGTGGTACCAATCCATCCGGTGCACGGGTATATAGAATCTATATAGTTTAATGAAGATTTGTCACTTGTGGAATATTTTCATTCCAAATACTTGATGTAAAATATTGACTCTAATTTTAATTGGAAAGTAATGATCCCATTAGTGTCGAGGAGGGACAACAAGAAATCGATGATCAAGCTTCAAATCCTAATAATGAATTTATTCATATGCTACAATTTTATGTATAGCATTGCAAATGGTGACCATTAATTGTAGTTCACCGTATTTCAACTGTAGAGCATGTAGAGGGTGAAACTGTACAGGTTGAGACTGGACAAGAACATCAACAACATGATTTGGTCACACCTGGTTAAAAAACACCTTCGTAATTAATTTTTTTAAATGAAAAACTTGTCATTACAATAGAAAAATATAACGATGTAACATTTTCACATCGTGGCAGCAAATCCAAACCCCTTGCCGCAAAATTCAAGTCTAGAACAACAATCAACTAGGATATTGCAAACATCACCAAAAGCGCCTGCTAAAGAACCAAGAATTGGAAGAGAAAGTCCAGATGATGTAGATGGTCCTCTCATAGATTATATGCCACTAAAGAGAAGAAAAACTTATAAAAAGAAGGATGGGAAAAACAACGTCTAAATATTTTTTATAACAATATATCGTCCACTATTTTTGGTCTAATGAATGAATGAATGGTTTAATGAATGTTCTAATGTTTTAATGATTCAGTGTAGTAAACTGTTACCTTCATTGAATTTCAACTTTTATTGAATGAATGTGTTGACTGAATGATTAATGAATGGTGTATTGAATGTTATCTTTTATTGAATGAATGTGTTGATCGCCTGAAACGATGGTTTAGTGAATGTTAGCATTTATTGAATGAATAATGGATGAAAGTTCATGATGAAATATGGATGAATTTGCACATATTTGTTTTTTTCAAGTACATGCATTGGGTATGGGGAATTTAGAGTGATGTGAGGAAGGGGGGGCATAAGAGCTTCCACCTTCACGTGGTTGGCCATGTTCAGTAGAGAATATGAAATTATTCTCGAAACAGAGAGGATCTCAATGAATGGCTATGATGCTGGCTTTCTACAACCCACTCGCGTGTTGTCTAAATTTTGACAATTTCTTGGAGCTTGTTGTTATTTTTGGTTGCTCCTCATAACCAATTTCCAGTTTCCACAACATCAAAGGTTGAGTAAATGATGCACTGGAATCAATATCCTTAACCTCACATTAAACCCTTCCAAATTGGTATATTTACCATTCAAGGCTAGCTTCTTCTGAAGCATGATATTTGCAACTAAGCTAGCATACACCGACAACAATTAGAGACATTCTGCTTGTTGTTAATGTTCATCTTCTTTTTAGGAATGCAACTTGACCATAATGGCTCCTCCTACACTAGGGAATTAAAGTCAATAGCAAATTAAAGAAAACATATAGTTTGCATCGAAAAAATAACAAGGTACGAACTGAACTGAGGAGATTCGAACCTGCGACCTATGTCTAGTCCCAAGGCTACCACCTTCAAGCTTGAAGTGCAGCTGAAAAGGGAGACCACCTTCAAGCTCGATTCATTCTGCATGCATTTCACAATGGGAGATGGCGGGCTACCACATTCAACCTTGATTCATTCTGTATGCATTTCACTATGCAATCATCTTAGATTCTCGTTGCATTTTCCCTCTATTAGTTTATCAATTTGGTATGACCCATGCCCGCCGTCCGAGGAGTGTTTCCGCGGTCTTGAGTTCCAGCCTGACAACGGTGACGATTCATTCTATATTTAAATTTCCCTTAAGCTGCAATATGGAAAACTCATAGTTCACTATCAAGATTTCTTTGACCGTCAGCTTTGTCAAACAAACCTTAATAGTGAACTATAAGTTTATCATTTGCAGCGTAAGGGAAACGTAATACCATGAATCGTCAACCGTTTCCAAGCTGAAACTGAAGACTGCAGAAACACTCATTGGACGACAGGCGTGGGTCATACTGAATTGATAAACTAATTGATGCAAAACGCAATGGGAATTTGAGACGGTTGCATAGTGAAATGTATGCAAAATAAATGAAGAGTGGGTCTCGAGGGAAATGGTTTTGGGATGTCATATGAAAGGAAATGGCGATGGGAATTGATTGATAAGGTCAAGCTTGAAGGTGGTATCCTTGGGACTAGACATAGGTCGTAGGTTCAAATCTCGTCTAAATATTTTTGATAACAATATATCGTCCACAATTTTTGGCCTAATTAATGAATGAATGGTTTAATGAATTTTCTAATGTTTTAATGATTCAGTGTAGTAAATTGTTACCTTTATTGAATTTCAGCTTTTATTGAATGAATGTGTTGACTGAATGATTAATGAATGGATTATTGAATGCTATCTTTTATTGAATGAATGTGTGGATCGACAGAAACAATGGTTTAGTGAATGTTAGCATTTATTGAATGAATAATGGATGAAAGTTCATGATAAAATATAGATGAATTTGCACATATTTGTTTTTTTCGAGAGCATGCATTGGGTATGGGGAATTGAGAGTGATGTGAGGGGGGGGGAGGGGCCATAAGAGCTTCCACCTTCACATGGTTGGCCCTGTTCAGTAGAGAATATGAAATTATTCTTGAAACAGAGAGGAGCTCAATGAATGGCTACGATGTTGGCTTTCTACAACCCACACGCATGTCGTTTAAATTTTGACAATTTCTTGGAGCTTGTTGTGATTTCTGGTTGCTCCTCATAACCAATTTCGAGTTTCCATAACTTCAAAGGTTGAGTAAATGATGCACTGGAATCAATATCCTTAACCTTCTCTTTAATTTCCTTGGAATCAATATCCAACTTAACCTCAAATAAATATAAGTGAACAAAAGAAAATGCAAGAAAGAGATTAAACTTGCAAAATACAACATTTGTATTAATAAATTAAAAAAGAGAGAGTAATGTTCATGAGCCTCTTGGAGAGGATGAGATCCTTTGATCAAAGCTTCAATACAATACCAATCTTTGACAAAACAATATACATCCTTCTAGTGCTATAAATACTTTCTTAATAACTACCAAAACCCTAACTACATGCAATCTCAAAATTAATGACTACAAACCATCTACTGGTTCTTATTTAATAAAAATGAGCCTTTTACATTAAGTAACTACCCATTAACTATCTAATGAGCCTTATTCAAAGAATATGATCTCATACATGAATATACAAACTCCTCAGTATACCAAATTAGAGAAGTTAGGTAAGAGTACCTTGACACAATGGAAGCACACTACCATCTCTTTGTGACGAATATGCCACAATGTTACATAACTTCCCAGTCCTTTTATTCTGCTACGTGGAAATTATGTAGTCCATAAAGTAAGTTCCATAGACACTAGCACTTGAGACTTAGAGTACAGTCTTTTGTACCACCTTAATAGGCACCCACTAGCCTGTAGGTCCACTTGAATAATGATTGACTCCAACGCTTAATACAATGACTCTAATACAATGGCTTTATTACAACGGCTCTATTCCCTTAGGCTACTCCGCTACTAATACAATCGGAAAAGCATAATGGGGTTCTCAGTTATATATATGTAATTATTCTACATATTTCCACAATAGAGATAGAATATATTGATTTCCTGTAGTATGAAAAATTTTATTTCAAAAATGTTATTTTTTTTAAATGTATTGGGTAGTTGCTTAACCGACGACCTAATCAGGATGACCATAGGGTAATATCCGATGGTTTTTCAATACTTCTGATGGCTCCGAACATCGAATCTATTTTTTTTCTATGTTATCCACATCGCTTAACCGACGACCTATCTGACAATTGTAGGGTGATATCCTACGCTTGTGCTATACTTCCGATGGCTCAAAACGTCGGAACCGACCTTTTTTTTATGGAAAACACGTCGCTTAACCGATGATTGAACCGACGCATAATCGATGGCTAAAGGATGGTATCTGAAAAATATTGGAAGTTAACATTGTCGCTTATCCCACTACCTGTGAAGTTGGAGGAAGTTGGTTAACCGATGAGGTATGGTAGTCGAATATCTGATGTCTTGAACTATGTCGGATTTTAGCCGATATCCCACTGACGATAAAAAAGACTAGAATTGTCGGATAGTTGACCATAGGTTGTCGTAAATTCGACTTTTTCACTGTCGGATTTTGGGTCAAAAAAACTTAGTGAGGTAGGATTCTAATTGATATAGGAAAAACATACCTGGATTAGCATGCTAGCTCGTTATGTCTAACATACCCGCATAATGTCTTCTTGTTTTGTTCAATGACTTGTGCTAGTAACTTGCATATCTCATAGGTTAACCATTATAGAACCGAGTTATACATACCTCGTAAGTAGATCTTCTATGTGATCCATGGAAATGGATGAACCTTTGTTTTCATGTCACCATGGTCATATGTTCTTGAACTAGAACATGATTTGTCTTTCTTGATGTACCTTTCATGTTAGTGAACAACATAAACCTCATACAACATCACAATGCATTAGTACAATCATAAGTGTCAGAACCTTAATCAATGAATATCTTCTATCATGTATTCATAATTTTATTAAGGTGATACGACAAGTCTAAATTTAATCAAGATTGTACTAACCATAATAATATGAAGACAAACATACCATAAAATTAATCATGAATAGATCTCAAAACATACCTAGATAAGTCATACCTATCGAGATTGCCTGTAATCTTCTTATGTAAGGTCTTAGCCTCATCTCCCTCTGAAACAGGAACTTCTTCACTTATGCAGGTGACCAATCCATTCTCTTCTAGGATTAACCCAATCCACTTGATTTGCAGGAACTGGATTAGGGTTTATCAAAGAAACCCTAAAAATTCAAACTTTGAATTTCAAACTTCTGAAAGGATAGAAATATGTGCCTTGATGAGTTGATCAAGCTAGTATACTCATAATTTGAAAACTGCAAAGTTTCACCCCTCAAATTTTCCTTTGAAACTTCTGGATTCACTGGACATGACCCCAAACTAGGGTTTGATAAATCCCACCCTTTTTCCCAATCAAAAGTTTCAATCCAAATCTCTAAGCTTCTATTTTTCTGAGGAGCTTCCAGTCGTGGTCACAGATTTCAAAAATTTCCATTTTTGCAGAAGCCCTAATTTTCCACTTTTCTAATCAAAGTCCCGAACTAGGGTCTGATCAAGCTCGGCCTTCTGCCCAACCAAAAATTCTGATCTTGGTCTCTAAATTTTGATTTTTATGAGTAGCATTCATCTATAGTCTCCGATTACAAAAATTCCAACTTTCTCTTAAACCCTAAATTCCGGAAGCCATGAATGAAGGTGCTCAAAAATAATTTTGTTTTGATAGAAATATGTACCTAATTTTTTTTGGTGTAACTACGAACTTTTCGATCCACAGGGTCTGAAAACCTTTTTTATGATAGCCTGACCTGTCATATTTCCAACCCCATAGGTCTGACCTCAAATGGATTCTCTGAAAGAGAGTGATGCCAGGTGTCGCAACGTGACCTGTTTATGGGATAAAACAGGAGAGCGAACTTGTACAACGTGCCACGTGTCACTCGTTCAGTTTCGGCCTCTGAAAACATTACTTGAGAAAGTATATTCTGTGCACTACCTATTAAATTCTATGAAATTTCATTTGGAGCTTCCTATCCCAAGTTATGACCTTTTTTCCAAAGTCACCTGTTTATGACTGAGATCTGGAAGAGGCAGAAACCCTATATTGTATAGATCCTAAATCACAAAGTACAATGAATTAGAGGTTGTCCTTTCGACACAAAGTACATGGGGATCGTAGATTTTCCCTCAAACCCTGAAACCTTGCCAAAATATATTTATAGTGAAATTTCTATGATGACTGTGTTTTTCTATATCAAGCCCTAACATCGCAAGTGCAACAAGTGTCATACATGCCATACCATGCCTTCTTTCAGGCTAGCTCTGATACCATGTTAGTTTTTCAGAATTTACTTCAATCTGATCTAGGATCTTAACTGAGAGAACAACATGTAAAACATATCTACAGCATATCAATCATGAACACAATAATGCAAGCACACAAGAGATACAGAGTTTACTTGGGGAAAACCATAAAGGTGAAAAACCCCAATAACTTCCTTAGAGATAGATAGAGAAATGATACAACCCAACCATAAGAGATAGACATCTCGTAGTAGCATCTTCTCCTCCTCCACAAGTGCACCACTCTCCTGAGAGTGTGTGAGAGAATAGAAATGATGAAATAGAGTACCTCCCGCACTCTATTTATACTTGACTTGACTTGGCTAATAATCTTTACTAGCTCAGCCTTAACTTAACCACATAGCATAATGCTGACTGGGCTGACCCCCAATAAGGTGGTCTAATAACCCTTTGACCCACATGACTTATACAGGGCCGACCCCAACAAGGTGGTCTAATAACCCATCAAGTATAAGTTATGACACTTACAATATAAATGACGGCACTTCCGTATAGAGGAATAATAACATCTCTATAGGAATGCAAACACTTCCGTATAGAGGAATAATACCATCTCTATAGGAGTACAATATACATATATGAAATACATTCCGAAGTTACATATACATCAACAACAAAGGGTACATTATGGCGAGGATTGTTACACAGTTGTCCCAAAGGAGACTTCAAGGCACCAATTCAAAGAAAGAAATCGCCAGACATGCTTGGGTAAACTCATGGCAGTCAAGATGGATCCGATCCTTGTAATTTTTAGTGTTCTACCTATCTTTCACAAGTAGAGAGAGAAAACAACAGTGGGTTGTGAAAGTAAAACCAGTGACTAGGGCAATCACTGAATCAAGGAAAATGCAGAACCAATGACTAAGGGAACATCCACTCAGCTGAGGGAGTATTCACACTACAACTGCAAAACCCTATTTTTTTATGAAGCAAGAGGATCTATCTAAGCCGCATATTTACTAATCAAGCTGGTGGATTTACATGCATATCTAAGATTTTGGCTTTAGATAAGAAAAGATAAGATAATTTTATTAATGTCCAACAAATAACCACAAAAGTAGCTCAATAGGACTAAAAGATACAACCAGTATGAACATAATGTGGGAGAGAGTAACTCCTAGATAACGTTAAAAGAGAAGAAAAGAAAGCAAAAGAAAAAGTGTTGCACATATAAGTCTCTAACTAAACTGAGCTAATCACTAGGGTTAGCCAACACCAAAAGATATATAACAGTATCATAGCTACTTAGGACCTTCCAAAGAACAACGAAATGAAATATTTTTATAGATACCACAATCAATTAGAGAAATCTATGTTGTTCCGTATTCACAAAAGAATTGGCACACCCTGCCAGTGTAAATTTGTTTGAGTAAAGGAATCTCTATTTATATCTTGGAGATACATATATATTTACTTCTACAGAGTCATGGTTGAGTAATTGATGCTTAAATAAATAATTTTAATGTCCGTGATTGCATTTTTGGGACTTACATAAGCATCCTCTTAGTATTTTTCATTAATATGAATCCTTGAAACTTTCTTAACCAAGTCCATCTTTGAATTGATTTCAGATATAAACATTCAGTAAAGTAATATAATAGACGTAGGTGATGTTAGTGCTTTTGAGATTAGGGTAGAGCAATAATACCTAATAGAAGTATTTCAATGTCTATTTTGTGACATCGATGATTATCCTTTTAGCATTTGATATTAATAATGGTCGTTAGGACTTGGTCTGTTAGGTGTTACTGTATGTTATTAATAAGATTTTTTGGAAGTTGCTAAGAAGTTATATGTTTTTCAGGTGATATATCAAGTGTTTTCTGTCACTTGGTCTTAGCTATTTAAGGCTTAATCTCTTTTAGCCACTGAGTGGCATAGTTTATGACTGTATATTTTCTTTCATTCAATATAAATGAGGATGTGTTTGTTAACATTTCAAATCAAGTTGTGCACACCATCATGAAAGAAGCCCATTAACTTTGGTAAAGATTGGAAAAAATGTGCATGAGTTTCTTAAAAGGAAACCAAAGATGTGAGAAGATTGGAAGCCTTCACATAAATGTATTCCATGGAGAAGTCAAGAAACAATCTTCAACTATGTATCATGGTGAGATGCATCTTCTTCAAGATTACAATGAGCCATCTCTGAGGATGACAAACAAAATGTTTTGAAATTTTCTCATCAAATATTCTATATGACCTTTACAACCTTAATGAGAGAAGGCATAGCTACTCCAGCAATTTTGCTGGAGATAAAATTAAAATACATCTCTCATTCAAATAGATGGGAGAGGGTTCCATCTTTCTTTTTAAATATCAAGCTTGATACTTAATAGCAAACTTATAAGAACATGATGGTAACACTTTTCATCAAATTTCATGGAGATACTTATTTTACAACTTCAGGACAGTTAAAGCTGGGAAGAGAAAAACATGCCTCATTAACTAATGCTCTGAGTTTCATACCTTTTGGAGTTCAAAGTTCCACCATGCATCTTGTTATTTGTCCATTTCAAAGAATCAGGTCTATATGATTTCTTTTGGGGAAGGTGCTTCTCAATATTTTCCCTCAACTTCTGAAATACAACATAAATGCATCCATTCCACAAGCAAAACATTTGTCAATTTTAGACATCAATGCATTGGAAGTAACTGCAATAATTGGCTTGTGGTTTCTTGGATTTGTTGTTGTAATATCTTTTATGGCATTTTTTAATCCATACACATTGTTCATCTGGACTTGGATTAATGAAATGTTTCCTGAATCTTGAGACCTAGAGAGAGGATTTGAGAACATATTGCACAGATCTTCATCTAGCCCTTGTCATGTTTCCTCAATTTTTTTAATTTTCAAGTAGCATATGCTACTTGCAATCCATCCATTAGTGGAATGCAAATATCAAGAAGAATAAGGTCTTATGTTTCCTTCCTTATTGCCTCTAAAGCTTCAACGCCATTTGTAACCACCTTTGATGTGAACCCTGGGCACTTGAACATTGAAATTGCAACCATAACATTCACTTTATCATCCTCGGCCAACAAGATTTTGGGACTTCTTCCTGCTATGTTATTTTCTAATGTACTTACAAAGTCATATTTT
Source organism: Larix kaempferi (assembly GCA_027924585.1). NCBI lineage: Eukaryota > Viridiplantae > Streptophyta > Pinopsida > Pinales > Pinaceae > Larix > Larix kaempferi. The sequence goes on from BSBM01000761.1 coordinate 15,346,786, forward strand.
CTTGCTGTGATAGATGTGCATTCATTGAAAGCTAAAATGGATTCAGATGTCAGTCTAGTTGACATGGGTGCAGTTGAACTGGACATTTCAAGTCTTTTGCTTGTCATATCAACTTGTGTGCCATCTGAAACTTTACATTCGATTGTAAATTGTCCTCCCATGAGTTCCACCAACTTCCATAAAATTGGAATTCTTGAGATAAGGCCTTTTCTGTCAAAATCTTGCAATCTGGGCATGTAAAAGCAGTTTTCCAGCTTAATCATCAGATCTGGGCACGTTTTCATATAGCCTCAACCTTAAAAAAAAAATGGTCAGTTCATCGAAGGATTACTGAGCATGAAAAAGAACCCTTTAGTCAACAATTCTGGGCACTTTCCCGAGCATTCTGTGGCCTGTTCCTTATAACAACAATAAAAACCCTTAAATTAGTCTAAATGCCAATTCCGGGCAGTTTGCAGCAGCTCTAAGGTGGTCTTTATATTTTTAAAGGAGGAGAATAAATGAGCTCAGTCCACCTTGGATCTGATTTGGTGCCTATTACCACGTATGTTTAAAGGAGGAGAACAACTGAGATCAGTCCACCTTACCCATTTTGTGTGGGTGTCCAAGTTAATTTTCTGTTAGCAAGGGGTGATGTGTTTTGATTGGTTTCATGAGGCGTTCTTTTCAATCTGGTTACAAAACAAAACTAAAGGGATGAAAGATACAAGCAGCACATTATCTCTACTTCCCAGCGCCATTGATGGGGTGCAGAGATGACCATTTATTTGAGTAAATAAAGGTTAGATCTCATGTATTGCTCAGGAAGATATGATATTCTTTATTGATCAATTCATAAATATCCCATAATAAAGAAAATATACCTTCATGTTCATATTTGTTGCTACAAAATACCATCAAAGGGGCAAATTTTATTATGGAAATGATTTGGTTTCTTGGAGTAGTGATTCTTTTTATAAATTAGCAGACTTTGCATATCCCTTGTAGCAAGTTGCGATGCTGATCAGTAGGGTTGTTCTGAATACTATTTCTGGTAGCGATTTATGGGTAGAAGAGCAGTTTTGGGGGTCTACCATGATCTGCAGCTTAATCAGATAAGATGAAAACTAATCTTCAATCCTATTCTCCAAATCAAAGTTAAAGTCAACAATGCATCAAGTTGATTGAACCATTTGATCAGTGGAGACAACCAAAGAAAGGGATAGCAAGATGCATTTTGTATGTTTATGATGGGACAATGTTTAGGAATATAGCTTGTTAAGACCACATCAATAGTGTGAAAGATATTAGAAGATTATGAATTAGATATCTAACGAGCATGACTATTATCTTCAAGGAAAAGGATTTCGAGTAATTGTTTGGAGTCCCTGTGATGGCGTAATTGATTTATGGTAGGGGTTTGCATCTTGATGAAAATTTGCATGTTGTTAAGACCACATCAATAGTGTGAAAGATATTAGAATATTATGAATCAGATAGCTAACGGGAGTGACTATTATCTTCAAGGAAAAGGATTTCGAGTAATTGTTTGGAGTCCCTATGATGGCATAATTGATTTATGGTAGGGGTTTGCATCTTGATGAAAATTCGGATGGTGCCCTAACATATGAGCTCACTTTGGCTAGTAGCTATGGGATGTCCCTGACATATTGAAGTCCCTAGATGTCTAGTCTCCTATCCCTCTTAAATGAGGTGAGACCCATATTCTCAGCAACTCAAGACTTGTCCAGGGTCATCTATAACAGTCTTTTGGTTTTCCCAATCAGATATATATGTCCATCTCTTATGCAAACTATAATATGGCATTTGCTTATTTCAGCATGACATTTTTCCAGGGATGCTACATCATGCAGATAAGATCTTGTGAGGCAAATTGTTGAACTCTTAGATTTTATAGTTGTGGTTGGTTCAGATCCCCTCGAGTTTGCATTTATCCAAAAGTAGAAATCATAAGAGGCTTGTTAAGCTGGTTAAACCTTTCTTGAAATAGTACTAGATGATCGTTTCTCAAGTATAGGATTGGGACTCCACTGTCAGGCAAAGAACAGATCAGAACTGTGAAGTTCTTGAAATCACGAAGTTCTATAAGAATTAAAGCATACGAGTTCACGATTCAGAAGAGATTCTGGTGCCTTAAATGAACAAAGTGAAAGTCACCTATTTGGAATCGAATCTCAAAAGAGTGGCACGCAGAAACTTCAGGGCCATTGCTGGACAATGCCATGGAGTTGTAGGTCCGTTGCAAGCAACAAAATAGCACAATGAACAGTGAACCTCATCAATTCAACTTCTGGGCACTTTTTGGGCATGAAAATTCAGCTAGTGGCTTCCTAGGCACATTCTACAACATCATTTTTAGTTTTGGGCTAATTATGTGCATAAAAACAATGACGAAGGGCATTGTTTTTAAGACTGGAGCCGTGATTCCCCTTCGACCATATGGAGCAACATGGATTTGCTAAATCATGGAATGTATGTCGCGTCTTGGCATAGATATGGGTCATGTTAAGCTAAGGTGTTTCCTAGCATGTGGTTCGTGAGCGGCGTGTGCTATTGTGACCTGAACGAGAGTGGGATCAATCCTTTACAACAAAATAATCCATATTATTTTCAACGTCACCACCTACCTCTAAAGAAACACGATATCCTACAAAAGATACAACAACATTGACATATTAAAATCAGTTACGATAGCCCCCATTTTGCATGGATGTCCACATGTGAAATTTTTCACACCTTTAATAGGTGGTTGTGGATTGATAGGGTTGATGCTATGGTTTTGCTTCATGTAGCACATGAGTGGTTGATACTTGCCTTTGTGTTGATGAATCTTCAATCTAGTAGCTATGGAATGTATCTTCTCAAGATGTTTTTGTACTCTCATGTGGTTTATTATGGATGTATTCATAAGGGTTTGATGATGATTTTCATCCACATATGTCACATGGATCATTTTCTTGAGGAGCACCCTAATGTTTTGATATTCACATGGCATCTAAATCCCATATGGTGTCCTTTCCCATAGAGTTCTTGCAATGTTTGAGTGATAGTTGGAAGGTCTTCCATGGGAGTGGTCTAGTTCATTTAACTTTGATTTGCTTATGTGGATGATATAGTGGCCTTTGGAGGCCTCTCCTTGTGGAGCATTCTTGTTCACGTTGTATTCTTTATGCTCATGGATGTTTTATAGTGCATACTTCTTAGAGTGCTCTGCTACTTGCATGATTGATGACATATGGAACTAGTGTTTTTGTATAATGACGTGGATGTATTATGGTGCCTTTCATGAAAGTGACCCCCCCACCCCACAATTCTACCATGTGTATTACAGTATGAATCACATTTTAGGTGAAGTTTCCAAACTTATAAGGTGTCCACATGGTGATTAAATGTAACCTTCTCTGAGAAATTTGGAGGGAAGAAGAATGAAATAATTCCTTAAATGTTTGTTGTGTCTTTGTTGTGTAAAAAATGTGAAATTATGGTCACTATTGGGTTATTATACAACCATACTAGGATATTTCCATTGCATTTTGAGGAAAACAAATCCAATAGTGATGGAGGCATTTATGGGTCAACCGAAGAAGCTGTCATACTTAGAAAAAATTAAATGGATTTTGGAATGAAATAATTTCTCTTGTAGCAAGGAATTTTAAACAATAAATGACAAGAAGAGTTAATGCTCAACCTCTTAACAATAATAGAATTTGGATGTTATGATTCAATCAAAAAACTTGGAGGAAAGAAATCAGAGTCCTGTAGCATCATGACAGAAGGTTGAGGGTGCACAATTAGTTGCTTCAACATTTGTTTGGAAATCCTTTTAGCATATTTATAACACTGTAATCACTTACAACAGTAAGGAAGGTGTATTTCAAGAGGTTATTTTTTCTACCATTTTGTGGGGCCCTTTTCCTGAAATGCCCAGTCCATCAATGAAAATACTTAGGGTTACTGTGCAACAAGTATTTTCCATAGTCATTGTAGAAAAAAATATGGACACTTCACATACAAAGATCTCTTATGTGTGTTCTTTTCCAAACCCCCCTGAAAGTCAAATTTGTTGTAGTGTACATAATGTAGAAGCACAACTTTTCCAAGCTATAAGTAGACTCATGAATTAGCTATTTTTTCTTTATTTTATGAACTTGAAAAGATATAACTTATCATATCAATAATTAAAATAATGTCCTTTCTGTTCTTTTTTCCATATAAATAGTGTGTTCTTATAGTTTGAGAGTAAAATTGATAATTCTCATCAGAAGCAGGATTCATATTTTTCACGTTGTGTTCAATGAAATTTGTTATCCTTTGTGTAATTTTGTTTGTTTAAAGTATGATCATTATCTATAATACTTGTCTTTCCATCATAGGATTCTAAGGGGGAATCTAACTTTAGCAAAATGCAAGTAATGCACTTTTGACTTATATAGTTGTTACTTGAGATTCCTCTTAGGCATGGGGAAATTTGTGAAACAATTGTTGAACTTATGATATGCTGCAATAAGGCCTTTGGGAATGTTATTGATCTTGTCTCAAGCAATGATGATGATGAGAGTGAAATTCCTGCATTAATGGACGTACTAGTAGATGCATTGCTTTATTTTCTACCTCACTCCCCAGCACCTGTATGTGTGGTTATTGAGAAGGTAGCTAACATAATGAATGTTCAGTATGGAACTGAAAATTCTAATTTGTCTTTTTTTTAGGTTATTTGATGAGATGAATTTTTATTCTTTGTTTTAATGCAGGTTTTAGATGTTTTTGTGACAGTATAACAAATCTAGGACTAATGAATATGTTGCGAATTGTAAACAAGGATCTGAAACCATCTTGACACAAACCTGCAATTATTGAGGACAGTGACAAGGAATACCCTACAGACATGGTTATAAATAGTTCATTGCATGCATAATATTTTTTTATTATATCCCATGTCTCAATAGTTCACGGGCTTGCAATGGGAGGAGGTGCAAGTCTTGATGTTCCAACAAGTCTGTGACCATGACTAGCTTATCACAAAACCATTGTAGGTTTAGCTAGTTGACTAACTTGGAATTCCCCAATTTTGAAAGGGATCTAGCTCAATGGAAGAGAACCTGCCTTATAAGCAGGAGGTTGGTGGTCCAATTCCTCCATGCCCTATTCATATTGCAATATTGGTATTTTTAGTAAAATATATTTTATTGTGATTTATTATGGCTATATAGGGGGTTTCAAACCGTCTTTGTATGTTGCTACGAGGGGGGTTCTAAACCGCCTTCAAATGTCACTATGAAGGGGGTTCCAAACCGCCCCCATACGCATCTACGAGGGGGGTTACTAACTGCCCCTATAGGCATCTACGAGGGGGATTCCAAACCGCCGCTATAGGCCTCTACGAGGGGGGTTTCAAACAAACTCTATAGGCCTCTACTAGGGGGGTTCAAAACCACCCCTATAAGCCTCTATGAGGGGGGTTCTAAACTACCCCTATAGGGCTCTACAAGGGGGGTTCCAAACTGCCCCTATAGGACTATATGAGGGGGGTTCACAACCGCCCCTATAGGCCTCTACGAGGGGGGTTTGAAACCACCACTATAGTCCTCTACGAGGGGGGTTCCAAACCACCCCTGTAGGTTTGTATGAGGGGGATTATGAGGGGGGTTCACAACCACCCTCGTAGGTCTCTATGAAGGGGTTCAAAACCACCACCGTAGGTATCTATGAAGGGGTCTACAAGGGCGGTTTAAAACCGCCTTCGTAGACCTCTATGAGGGGGGTCACAAACCGCCCCCAAAAGTCACTTTTGGGGGCGATTCCAATCTTGTCAAAAACTGTCCTTAAAGGGAAAAATTTAACATCGGTTCCTTTAGGGGAGGTTTTTCCAAAACCACCCCCAAAGCCAACCCCCCCCCAGTAGGTCACTTTTGGGGGTGGAAGAAAACCCCCCCTAAAGGCCAAAAATGTAGTAGTGCATCTTGTTAGATAATTTATAGCTGTAATAATGTATCTTGAACCAATTTTCCTTCCAGGTGGTTTAATAGGTCCCACAAAATCAATAGCCCATTCATCAAAGGCTTGCAATGCTAGTTGTGGCATCAATGGAATCTCATCTCTGTGAGATGGCTTTCCTATTCTCTAGAAAACATCGCAACTGGGACAATGTTCCTTTGAATCCTTATGGAGTGTAAGCCACCATAGTCCTTCTCTTAAAATTTTATGCGCAGTAGCTCTTCCTTTGTAGTGGCCTCCATATACCCTCGAGTGTGCTTCTGTTACTATCCATGGTTTCTCATGTTCTAGCACGCATCTGCGCAGTACTTCATCTGGTCCTAGCTTGTATAGTTTCCCTACAATTATGGTGAAGTCAGCAGCTCTTACCACTAATTGATTCTTCTATTGCATTGTAAACTCTCTAGGTGTCAATCCTGTGGTTAGAAATTCTATAATGTCCTTATAATAGTCATATGCTATCTGAATAGCAAATAACTGCACATCTGGTAGTTTGTCTTCCAGGTTTGTAGGTTCTTCGCCTGACTCAACTCTAGAAAGATGGTCAGGTCCTGAGTTTGGCCTTCCTGGCTTAACAACGATTTCAAAATTGTACTCTTGGAAGAGTAAAAACCATCTACAGATTCTTCCTCCTAAAACTGGTTTATTGACGAGGTATTTCAAAGGTGAATGGTTAGTAAACATACAAAAGTGCGCACCTAGCAGATAGTGCCTGAACTTTTGTAGTGTGTACACCATAGCTAAAACTTCTCTCTCTGTTGTTGTATAATTCTTTTCTGCTAAGGACAAATTCCTGCTTGAGAATGCAATAGGATGGTCAATACCTCCCTCACCTGGCTGAGCTAGCACAATGCCAAGGGCAATGGATGAAGCATCCACATGTACATGAAATGGATTACTCCATTATGGAAAGACTAGAATAGGCATAGTTACCATCATTTCTTCCAGTGCGTCCAGTCCTTTTTGGCAGTCCTCAGTCCATATGAACTTTAGTTATTTCTCCAGCAATTTTTCCATAGGCGCAGTTATCTGCGCATATCCTTTAATAAACTTCTAGTAATAGCCTATGTGCCCCAATGTAGTGCGTATTTTTTTTACCGAGTTAGGTGCTGGAAGGTTTACAATAACTACTATTTTAGTTGGATCAACCATCATTCCTTGTTTACAAACAATGTGTCCCAATAAAATTCCGTAGGGAACAAAGAAAATGAACTTCTTCAAGTTAAGGGAGTTCTGATGTTGTCTTCACTTTGCTAACATCAGTCTTAAGCTGGCATAATGGTTCTTCCACAACCCAAATACTATCTAATCGTCAAAATATACTTCTAAGAATTTATGGATGAAATCCTTGAATGCAGTAACAACTACTCTTGAAAAAATGGCAGGTTCATTCTTCAAACCAAAGGGCATAACTGTGTACTGAAATGAGCCCCATTCTGTGGCAAATGTGGTCTTCTACCTATCTGTTGTGTCAATTCTAATCTGATGGTATCCAAAAAATCCATTAGTGAAAGAGTATGCATAATTCCCTCCAACACTGTCTAATACTTCATCTGTGAATGGAGTAGGAAATGGGTCATGCAGTGATGCATCATTTAGCTTTCTGAGATCTACGCAGATCCTGATTTTTCTTTTAGTCTTCTTTTCCTGGATATCCATGGGACTTATCCATTCTGATTCTTCTACAGGTTCAATAATTCCTGCATCGAGCATCTTAAAAGTTATGATTTTACTCTCTCTTTGTATCTTGGATTTAGTCGATAAGGCCTTTGCTTAATGGGCTTCGCATCCGGTTTGAGAGGTATTTTCATAACCCCTAAGTCGCCCAAAATGCCTTTCATTTCGGAAAACTTTGTAGGAAATTAGTCTTCATACTCGCGAAGTAAATCTGTTATTTGCATGACTGTCTCTTCATCCCAATAATCTCCTATAGAAGCGAACTTTGGTTTTTTAGTGGTTCCAATGTTCACTTTCCAAGTGTTTACATGATTATTCAGGTTTGTAATTTCCAATGGAGGTCCTTCGAATTCACACTTTCCTTCTGAATCAGGTATATTGACATTGCGCGGGTCATCATCATCGCTTTCCTCATCTTCATCATATACAATGAAGTTATAACATTCCAGGGCATGTTCTAGCTGTCTTGCCCGCTCTGGTTGGTGATCCACAGGTTCTGGTGTGTCGTAGAATACCTTCTTTTTGATGACCTGTAATTCCTCATTTATACTTGGACATTAATTTTCGAAACTAAAATTTATTTGGAAGTTCCATTCCACTCTTTCTTTGCCAAGTTATGTGTCTGTATACCAGTTCTTTAGAATCTGCTATAGTGTGTGTACAAACAGATGAACCCATTTTGGTTGCAGTCTTTGTGTCCATGCTTTCTTGCAACTGTCTATGTGTTCCCTATTATCAATTTTTCCATTAAATTTCACTTGTACAAGCTTAGTTGGTTCTAGAAATCTAATCTCCATCATGTGCTTGCATTCTTCCCATGTAGTTAGATTCTTCTTATGCACGAACCACCATCTAGAAGGTGTAGTGCACAGTGCTGTATCCAATGCTACTATCTTATGTTCATATGAAACTGATATAAGATATTCTTGAAAAAATGTATGAATATTAGTCAAGCCATCATAAGTAGGGATTGGACTTACCTCTGTTCCAATCCAACACAGTGATCTCATGTGATGCGCTCATCTTTTGGCAAATACTTCAAGCATTCTTCTTTCCCAATTCTCTAGTCCTGCATTTGAGTCGGATATGCAAGAGCTATCACATCACCAACTCAATGTTCCATCATCAGTAGTGTTAGCACTCAAATTTTCATCAAAATTTTGAGTGTATTTAGCATCCTTGGTCTAAAATTTTGAAATCTCTTTTGCTTCATTTGACCTAGTTTATAACTTCCAATTTTCCTCGTTGAGTCAGGAAGAGTCTTATTCATAAATATTTTCTCCAAAACTCCTATGGCCTTTGTCTTTTTGACCTGCATACCAAAATAACTTTTAGTAGTTTTTCCTAAAACTTTATTTTGTTAATTTTCCTATGATTCGCCTTTTCAATAAATGAGTTTATTATCTTTGATAAAAGAGATGGTGGGTGCTTGAAGTGTTCTAATCCTTAGTCTAGTCTATGACCAAATCATCTAACATATGCCAAGTTTCAAACCTAAGCTCAAGCCACGAGCTAACACACGAGTCAAGTCACAAGCCATACACACAGGCCGAGTCCACATGCCTAGCCACAAGTCAAACTCAAATCAACACAAAGCATAGAACAGCACCGAGCCTTTTTCTTATGAACCATTGATCATACTCGAGGGTATTGCCACATTTATACAGTGTGAATGTTACAAATTGCAGATTGTCTGAGCAAGAGGCAAATATTTGAGATAGGGGTTTTTATCTCCGTGTGTTTTAAGCAGTAAAGAGTTTACGATGTAAACTTTTGAAGGGATCGTAGTATTCAGCCCTAAATCGTCTTATAATGAACTCGTAGAGGTTAATAAGGCAGGTTTTTTCTCCCTTGGTTGCACACGCGTGTGGTTCATAGTAATACAAGAACAAAAATTTGTCCTACCTTGTGGAATGAATCCCCAATAATGTAAAATCCAGTGTGTGTGATATCCCACATTCACGCCCTTTGTAAAAGAAGCTAATCCAGTCTCTTTGTAGAATGAGGACTTCTGCAGAGGATGGTCCATGTAAATGTCAAAGGGGAAAAGTTATATGCAAACACCCATACGCTTAGCGATCAACATCAAAAGAAGTGCAGAGATAAGGTGTTTGAATTTGTGCAACTTCCTGAACTTTTTATTGCAGGAAGTTATGTGGTAGATACTATGAAACCTACAGAAGCTTATGATAACATAAAAAACTGACATCGCCTTGAGATTCAAGGGAAAGGCATGTATGTATTTGGTGATAGTTTGAATCTATGCCAAGTATGGAAGACATTTGAAAAGTGGTTATTACAGGTTAACTCCATATGGTTGCTCATAGTGCACAAAACTATACTATGTATCTCACAATGACAGCAAAAATGTGAGGTGCTGGTGCTGACCAATGATCAGTCTACTTAGAAACTATTGTATCAATAGGCTTTTCAGTGGCTTATGAGAACATTTCAACTGTTCATTAGCCACCGAAAGCTAACAGGATCAAATTTTGGCTCTCCTATCCACTAAAAGCACAAAACATGATAGAATGACATCTTTTGCACAGATACAAGTCTTGTCATTCCAAAGAGGACGAGAATGGTTTCAAAGTGAAGAATATAATTGATAAGATCTGTTTCAAGATGATGCTCCAATTTTGAAGGTGCCAGCAAAGGAAACAGACCAAATCTATTGTCTATTTTTGGCTAAAAATTACCTGTCTGTCAAGGTGACAATTTCGACTTCATCTAGCAGCTAATGAAGACTTGTCCAGCTATCGAAGACTATGAAGATTATCAGAATAAAATTTTGACCATTAAAATAGGATCCATTCCTATTCTCTTGTAATCTGTTTTGACTGTCTATTTTTAGTAAATTAGATACAGTTTCTTAGGATCTGAAACTGTTTTGTAAAGGCTATAAAGCCTAAGACTTCATGAGAAGTAGAGGGTTCGATTTTGGATAGTCTATTTTACTATATTTTGTAAAGGAGACACTTCTTTAATATACTCAGCTACAAGCTTCTTTCATTCATTGTTGTCAGATCTTATTTTCTTATCTCTATTATGTGCTAGTGAGTTGAATGTTATTCTTTGTCTAGGTTTATAATCCTATGGTAACTGTCATCTTACTTTTGATTATTTAAACCAGGATCACAAGCACTCATTGCTAGTTTATTGGCCCATCATATGTATTGTCTTATATATGTATGTTCTGGTTAATTGATTAGTTTCTTATCCTTTTGACAAATCACTTATCTGATAATAGTTCTCGAAGGCCTTGTATTGTTTGAATATACTTAAGATTGTATTGAGTATGCAATCTAGTGAGTTAGTTATTCATCTTGATCCACCTACATATCCATCATTAAGAAATTGTTAGTTATCAGGCATCTTTGAGCTACAACCTAGAAGAGTTTCCTGGAGTGATAACAAGTAGGGTTGACATAGTCTTCCTTATTCATAGTCATCTTGTAGATACGATCCAAATCTTGAGCTCTGCATTCTTCTCTTATTGTCTCAATATATCTAGGTCCTTGTGAAGGGTCCAAGGGTGCGATGACCTTGATATCTGCTCCTTCAAATATCATCTACTTCTTTTTCAAGTTGATGATTGTGAGGTTATCCATGGCCCAATCTATCCCCAATAGTGCAGGATAAGGTTGGATATCATCTACGATCTCAATGACTTTGAAGTATGCTCTACTTCACACTCCATCAATGTCAACAAGGACATTTGCTAATCTCCCAAAAGGTATAACCTTTTGTTGATTGGATAACCTCAACTATATTGGTTACCATGATAACTTCGGCTTCCCCATTTGTTCGCATGTCTGCTTTGTCAAGACATTTGCTTCTAATCCTAAGTCAATGATAATCTCATCCATTTCAAAATCTTTGATCTGCGCATTCAGTCTCATTTCTCTTCCAGTTATATTATGGCTCTTGATATGATGAACCACTCTATTGGCTTCATCTTCTATGCTGTGCTGCTCATAGTTACTCAGCGGGCTCTGTAACTCTATTATGGAATTCTCATGTTTTAGCAGCTTCATGCAACTCTTTAACAACTGTGCAATAGGACTCATTACATCTGTTGAAGTACGTGTGTGATCATACAAAGTTGGCATATCCTGTACAAGCGAAGTCTCACTTCGCAAATTGGGTCGTGGAGTGGAATGTTTTTGTTCTTTGAAGGTTTATCTTGCTTCGATAAAGACTTGTTTTTATTTGTTCAGCTCGAAAGCGGGTATTTTTCCAGTTGATTTTCTTATCCAAACCCCTTCAGTAGGATGTGGAGAACCTACAACAATTAATTAATAAGAATATGCGAAATAACATAAATGACAGAACTCATAATCACTTTTATATTGATCGCGGGCCACTTCGAGGGGGCAACCTCTTTTGAGCAAGCTCAATACAAATAATGTCACGGTGCCTTCATAGGCCTCAACACACACTTATATACTAAGTCTAGGCGCCAATACTATGGGTCAAAACCATGGGCCAATACAAACTATGGATCAACAATACTATGGGTGACTTACAAAGCATATGCGCCAAACAACAATAACACAACTATGGATCAACAAATACTACAGGACGACTTACAAAGCATATGCATCCAACAACAATATAGTAACAAAGTAAATAGAAGGGTTGACATGGGTTCCTAACATAGGATTTTGCTTAGCCTGATGATTCTCAGAAGTCAATGCTTATGTTTTTTGATCTTCTCCTATCATAGCTCCACTTTGTGTCACAACATGAATTTTATAATCTATATTCCTTTTCTCAGCTGCGATCATCTATACGTTCTGGTTCTGCGCTTCCTGTATCCTCTCTTCCATTTTTTCTTGCAAAATAGGGCATGCCTCAATGACATGATCAAAATACTTACAATATTTATAGGTAGTACAAGCATTCATGCAGTCTCTGCATAGATGTCCCGGTTGAGCATAGTTATAACATACTATCTGACCCCTTCCTCTTCCTTGGCCATTGTTTCTTCCTCTGCCTCTGAATACACCATGTCCTCTGTATGTGCCTTGATCATACTGCGCATTTTCATTGTTATGCAGTGTGTACTCTTGTACTCAGTAGACATCATGTTTTATTTCTATCATGAGTTCATAGGCTCTGTAGTTGGTATCCTCATGGCCAACTGATTTACAGAATGTGCAGTATAAGTTCTTAGGTGTTTGCACATATTTATGAATTAAATAACAATCTTCTGGTCGATGTCCTCTACATCGACAAATCTCACACCATGGTCCTTGTCACTAATTTCATGGGTTTAGTTCTCCACTATTGATGTATTCTTTAAATACCAGAATCTGTTCTAACTGCGCTTTGAACTTTTGAGCAAATTCCCACACTGACTCAGTCAGTTTCTGTTTAATTTCTTTGAGCTCTGTGATACACTGCGACTCTGACTTCGGTTTTTTAAATTCTTTGAGGAGCGTAGTTCTAAAATCCACTAGATTCCTATTTTGTCCAACAGAATACTTCATGAACCATGTCAAGGATTTGTCCCTAAACATTGTAACTAACTGTGCTTGTCTTATAGCATCATCATGTACTTTTTAAACATTCCACACGGATTCACAGAAAAACCAATGTTGCTTAGGGTCTTCTAGACCCATTCGTTTAAATATTGGCAGCTTGATGTCATCTATCATTCTTCTTCTAGGAGGCGTAGTGTTTTGGGATGTGTTAGGTATACTAATGCTCGGAATATTCTAATTACTTGCTCCTGCAAGGTTACTACTACTGTTTTATGTGGGTTAGCAATATTCTTACCATCAGCTAGAGGGTTCTGCGGAGTGATGGGATGATATGTATTTGGTTGAGGTTTTGTTTCGCTATCAGGCTCAACCTGTAACTTATTTTCTATAGAGATGCGAAGTTCGTGTTCATTAGGCCTCTTCTCTATACTAGACTTGTATCTTTTACCACTTCGTAATGTGTGAATTTTTTCCTCGGTATCATTGTTTATATTACCGAACATTACAGATTTAAGTTTCTAGGGATCTTATTGCATTCTTAAGACACCTTTCTTTGCTAACAACATTTTAATGTATAGACTGAGATTGTTTAAGTACTTACCTACGAATCATTTCAAGAAATATGCCTGTGCTGCATTGTAACACTTCAAAGTTTCCACAACAAATTCTGTAATGTATCCTTCTAGTATGCTATCGAGCTAGAAGTCTACTGCTCTTGAGATTCGGCTATCCATTGCTTTAAGTCTCTGAATCAGCTCTAGAGTCCACGCTGTAGGCTCTCCTCCCTGATAACAACTTTTATGTTCTGTTAATCTTGACAACCACTCATATAGGTCATTGTTGAAGGATGCGAATAAAATTTTGTAAATATCGGAATATAGGTATCTCTGCAACCATTCTACGTCAGAGAAACACAGATGTTTGTTCTCCTTCCTTGCAAACTCTTTTGCTGTATTATCCACCCAGTTCTGTATTTATGTTCTCTCGAGATTCCGATATTCAGAACACATCAACAGTTCTAGTGCAGCATCAGAACCATTTTTCTGTCTTCCTGTATAACCTTGTTCTTTAACTTTTTCTTACTGACCCAGGTTTTGCGTAGTTGTGGTCCAACAAGACCCTTCTTCATCGGCCCTTTCAGCAATAATATGCGAATAGACTAAGGTCTCACTCGAGGCGAATTTTATGGGGGATTAAAGAATCGGGTTTCTGTAATCAGGTGATGCGCAGTTAACAAACTAGGGGATTGCACGGATTTTCACCTACTTCATGGAAATAACTTATATTACAGTGCACCCTGGGGTTGTGCACTTCGGAATGGGCACTTAAGCAATAGGAAAGTGCAACTCCAGACTGCGTGACTCTTAACAATATCACACCTAACAATCTTCGTTGACTTAGTGTAATTATTCATTCAACATACGGGACTGTGCACTTCACGAACTGATGCAATATGGTGAAATACAATGCAACTACGCAGTTTAAGTACTGCACTTCTAGGGAATCAGACTTCACACAGACTTCATTGACTTAGTGTTTTACCCAAATAACTCATGCATTCATCATGTTTAGAATTACTTGCACATTCATCATTCAAGCATATGTTCAACACTTAACATATTATTCTCATTGCTCATTCATGTGGAAAATACATATAAAATAGAAGACACATATAACTGTAAGCATGAATTCAACCATAAATGAACGAAAACACACAAATTCAATCCCACAACATGGTATTTTCATGGTTCACCCCTCGGATGGGAGCTACATCCACAGGAACTATTGATTATATTAATGGGAAGGGTTCAACAGTTCCAGTCTACGCACTCAGCTGCAGACCCTTCTCTCTACAATAGTTCTCTGTGCACATAGCTATAGAGCCTCTTTACAATGCTTAGTCTCTCAATAGAGATTAACAAAACACAACTTAGAGATCCAAAATCCAACAACCCCTTCCCTTAAAAAATTCCCCCTTATATAGATCATGCCATTAGGTCACGTATTTATAATGCGTATGGGCCAAAACCCTGGAGTAACCAAAACTGGTGCGGTTACCCCACCAACCTGGCATGTCATAGTTGACAGCTGCTCCACTTGCTTATGGTCTCTTTACTGGGCCACTACTAGCTCTGACGCCCTTCTGACAGCTGCAATCCTCATGAAACGGTTCTAACTGCATAGTGGCATGTCCCTTTCCTCCTGTCTGGATTTTCTGTCGCTATCGACCAACCATTTTGCCTCTAACGGTCTTCGCCACTCTGAATGATAGGTTGCTTTCATTTGCTTCCATGCTACTCCTTACCCCACTCTCAAGAATCATGGAGTCACTTACCCAAAACAGGTCGCTTTCCGACCTCCCTTTACTTATATTCTTTTCCCAAAAATAGGTTCTTTGTTGTGACTGCGCATCATCAAAACTATGTCATGCTTAGAGTTTGCACTCCCCACTGTGCCACTTGGACTTTGCAATCCTCACTGCGCATCTCCAAAACTTTTCTTTAGTAAAAATTCCCTTTGTCAAAATTGTGCCAACTTGGGCCATGCCCAGCATCTTACATATGTTGATTAAATTTTTCTTCATTCCTATCAGGTGGAGGATGGGGGTAGATATTAGGGCTCTGAGAACATTATCAATATCGTTTTCATTCATACCCTCCAAGGGAGGCGTCTACTGATTGGGAGGAGGCCGGTATGGCCTTCTAAAAGGGGGTTTGTAATAACCATGATTGGATGAGATTTCACTCGAGTTTTTTCTCATATATAATACCTCATTAGATACCTTTTGAAGTACCTTCTGTAGGATTTTTATATCAAGTGTTCCTTGATCCTTCTTAGTCACAGGGGGTTTCGGAAGCGGTTTTGGTTTCCACCGAGAGGTAGAAGGTTGGTCGCCCTCAGTATCATGATTGTCCTTCAAACTAAGCATATCCTTATAAATCATCATGTCCTTGATAAATGGTTCTTGTAGGGTGTATTTCTAGGCTCTCTTCACCCATATGGATGTGGTGAGAGGTAGATCCTTTGCATAATATGCTACAATGAGAAATTTTCAGTTAGCATAGATGTAGCAAGAATTTTATTTTTTAAGATTAAGAACCTATTATTAAAATCTTTGATTCTTTCCTTAATGTCCATTTTCATCTTAGATAATTCCATTACCAAAACCTCATTATTTTTTCCATTGCCAAAATTTTCTAGAATAGCGGTTTCAAACTCGTCTCAAGACACAATTGTCCACAGTTGTTGAGAAAAGTACCTTGTCATGGCCCTGCCTTAAAAGGTATAGGGGAGAAACCTACAAACTACATCTTCATGTTCTACATTTCACATCCTGACCTCTAACATTAATTTCTTTATGTGATCATAGATCAGTTGCTTTGTGTCGAGATCATTTTTGGAAAAAGAAATTCCATATTCTCAGGTAACGAATATTGTCGACTAGGTAAAACGACTGCATATTGGTCAAGCTAGGGTCTGTTTTGGTTATGAGCCATATGTCAGGATCCTTAGGATTTAGAATATCTAGTAGAATATTGATTTGAATGGTGTTATGAGGATTCTTCTTCAGATGAACTCCCGTGAGGGGAATCTAGGGGAGATTCAGGTTGTGAAGGTGGGTGACTAGATCCAACAAATCCTAGGATGGGTCGATGTCGATTCGGTGAAGATATTTCACCCGATACAGAATGTGATGTTGAATTAAATTCTTTATCTATGGGGTTAGGATCAGTTTGGCCAGTTAGGATATTATTTAATGAGTAATTGGGTGTTACAATCAATGGATAATTTTCAAGTTGCATATTAATCGGTGGGATATTGTCAATTTGCAAAATATTTTTAGTGTGTTGGTCAAAACGTCGACCTAATTTCTCCTAAAAATCTCAAGTTCTGGCCAATCTAGACTGAGTTCTAGATAAAATATGTTGGGAGTTTTGCATCAACTATTCGATCTCAGGACTTACCAACAAAGGTAGAGTAAGTGTGGGATCAATTATGGGGTGTTTATAACATGGAAGGGGTGTGCATATCAACTCATATTTTGAGGTGGTAGCAATGTCTGATGTGATGGGAGCATTTGAATGATTATGGGTTATAATCAAAGAATGGGTGGTTGGAGGTTTTTTATAGCTTAAAATGACACTTCTCCATCCATGACGACACTTGTATCGCTTGGTCGCATGACGACACTTCTTGAGATCAAGTTTAGTCACACAACTGGACACTTTTGGATTGAAGGGTTATTTGGGACATTAAAAATGGTTGAAATTACCTCACTCTTGGCCCATTTGATGGTTATGACCCTTAGGAACATTTTTCCAGACCAAACCATATCCTGAAAATCATCAGAAAACCTTGTTTTTGGCCATTTTTCCACAAAAACGATGGTATCCTATGCATAGAGTAGGGCATACTAGGATGTGTGCACTACTATTATGCCTATAGGGTAGCTCACACCTTGAAAAATGCACTAGTTTGCAGTAGGAAGAGTAGGGCACTTCCCTGGATCAGACAAAATCTCAAATTTTGGTCGAAATGAGTTGGTTTGGCAACCTCCTGATCGGTTATAACTATTTTTCCTCTCCTTCATTGACTATATAAGGAAGGTAGAAGGGCCATGTGAGGGGACCAAGCCTATAACAATGTTATGCTGGAGGAATGGAGACCCTTATCCCCCTCTCTTGTGCCTCAGTTTCTGATAAACCCTAGCACAGCTGATTAGAGGTTGCGATCCTTGAAGAACAGAAGCAGGAGACCATGAATCTTGGTTTCGTGAAGTGCCAAGCTTGAAGGAAGGTATAAATTTATGTACTTGCTTCATTCATTAATAAAGATCAGACTTTCTTCCCTTTCCAAATATGACCTATTCATGTGTGTCTCAGATTTGATTACAGTTTTCTTATAGTCTGATGTCTTCTTCTGTTATGAATATCAGTCTTATATATGTAGTCAAATGTATTTGAGAAAGGTATGAAGTTGTTTTGCAGGTATGGGAATTGCGATATCGGATAGCATTGAAGAGCAAGGAAGTGGAAGGCTGGGATCAACCTTCTTAATAAGGTACTCACCTTTCTAACCTTAAATATATTCACTTACCTATTGTACTTGTAGAACATTTGTAGGTCTATCTTTCATACCTGTAAGCTGGTAGTTTATCCCCTGAACTATAGGTGTATTTTCCTCACAACAGGTTTCTTATGGTTTTTGTTAGCCATTACTTTGTAAGTGTCCCTCCTTCTAGTACAATCTGTTAATGGGAAAAATCGGTCCACTCGTCAACACAAAGGATAGAAATTTGATCCAAGGGTGTCATAAAACCCTACGCAAGACGATTCCTAGTCCTCATTCATTTGGTATGACTGCTTCCGAAGGATATCAAGGCCCTGTTATCCACAAGTTGATTTTATGCTTCTGGAAATGAGACTTGATGAGCCTTATTAGGTTAAATTCTAATTAATGAATTATAACCTAAACTAAATTATTATTGGATATGATAAAGAGAGCCTAAGTTGTTATCATTTAACATGAAAAACCTGTTAAGTTGAATTAATTTAGAGGAAACTTATATAAAAATTAACAATCCCCAATGATAAAATGTACTGTAAATGATTAAGAACAAATCCTTAAATTATACTACAGCCAGTTACTTATGCAACCTTAAGAAAATAACATTAAAGAAAGCATGAGTTTAAGATAAATAGGTCATCTTTAAAAATCAAAATCAATTGCAGAATAAACCTATTTATTTTTTAAGCAAAAAAAATTAGCTAATTATTTAATCAAGCACTAATAATTAAAAAAGCATGCCATAAGTAGATTATGTTGAAATCATCCAACATCTCTTGTGCATAGTATAATCAGTTAATGAATAAATCCAAAATCAAGCTCTAGCCACTGTAATGCAAAATAATTATGAAATCTAAATAATAAAAGTAAGAAGATGAGGATAATAATTCAAAAACACATTCAAGTTGATAAAAACAAACCTTGCTCAATCTGAGACCAATATGTAGAACATCCTCCACTTTCCATTAACTAGTTTGCAAAATATTACAAAGTTCATCAAGGAACATAGAGATTTTGACAGGATCTGATGAAATACATTTCACCAGCGGTCTAACCAGCATGTCTCCCCCCTTTTACATTACAAATTATGTCATATAAATACAATAAAGTGGATAGAACAAATCCACAAAATTAATGCTAGATTATCTAAGACCTAGGGATGCCTAACTACTATGACCGGGATCAGTTACATAATCATTCCATTTGGAATAAACATCCAACTTTTTGTATACATATTTGTAGCTAGAACATTCAACTGAAGCTGAACCCTGCATAAATATGATTGAATTTATTTTCTTCTAATTTGAGACCATTTTTCTGAGAAATTCTCCAAAGTCACTTTCCAATAGGCAGGAGCTGAGAAAAACGATTGGGGTAGGAAAAAATCAACCTAAATGGTAGCATGAATCATATTGGATGACTCATCTCTTTGTTGATGTACTTCAGTGATACTTAATTTCCCAGGTACAACATTGTCCAATTTAGCAAACATCAACATCCTGAGAAGGTACATTAAATTATCTGTCAAATCCCAAAACCTTGCACAAATATTCTTCCCTTTAACAACCTAAATGGAAACATCATCACATACAAAATCCCAAGATTTCAAGGATACCTAAACTCATTTAAGATTGAGAAAGTCCATTCAACTATATTACCGCGACATTCTTCAAATGAGTTTGCCACTCATAACACTAGTACAAAATCAGAAATTAATGACTAAAAAAATGACTAAAATTCGACTATAAACGACTATTTTTTAGTCGGTGACTAATAGTATCCGATTTCCACTATCTTATCTCTAGTCGTATTTCACTAGTCATTAATTGGTTGACTTATTAATCATTGATTTAGGCATTGATACTCACTAATTTAGTCATTGATTTAGTCATTGATACTCACTGATTTAGTCATTGATTTAGTCATTGATAGTCACAATTTATGACCAAATATACCACTAAATAAACTACTAGATGATAACATATTAATGACTAAGCTAAATATGACTAAATGTTAGCCACGCTATAAGATACTGGAAATTAGCTACTAATAGTCGTATATATGCGAATTTAGTCGTTTTCTCAGTCACTAATTTATGATAGGGTATGGAGGAATCGAACCACCAATCTCCTGCCTAAAATTAGGCAGGTGCTCTACCATTGAGCTAGCACCCTTTAAGAAGTTGTTATTGCTTGACAATGATGATATTCAAACAAATTTTGCATGGGAACAAAATGAATCTCAAACATATTCAAGAATAATGCTTCAATTACTAAAATAATTCTATGATATAGTAGTTCAACTGTGAAAATAATGAAAATTCAAAGAAGAATGATCTTACAAACTACGCATGAGTACAATAATCCATGGCTGTACAAATTATCAAGAACAAAAACAAGTTGTTTCCCTTCATAGACAAAAAAGAATAAAAGATCTAACTTGCAATAAATTTGTTTTAATTATCTTTCAATTGTTGATCTCTCGACAACTAGAGGCGTTTTCCTGTCGGAGATCCAAAATACATACAATTATCTTCAACTTCACTTCTTCAAAACCAATTGCAGTAAAAATTATTCTAGGATATGTCTTATGAGCACCAACCACTTTTTTTAACAACAGGCTGCCCTTTCATTTGTACAGTAGCAGGTCTGCTACTATTCATGGCAGGCTGACTTGCCATCCTGCAATACGAAATAAATGGAGTTAAGTCAATACTATTTCATAGAAAATAGAAAATATAATCTCCTTAAAAGTAAGATGTCACAATGAGGACTCTATCTAGGACGCTCTATTTTGGAGTATAGGGGAAGTCATTTTGTCGAAAACCCTCTTTCAAGGCTACGCTACATAAATCTAGAGGGAAGAATGATTCTTTTACCACTTAATTTAAAAAAAAAAGTGTCGGTTGAATGTTTTTCCCTTATTCTTCTAAGTTCTGATTTTCTAAGGAAAAATGTGGAGCATCATCTTGATTTGGAGTTTTGTCCTGGCACCATTTATCCTTTTGCAAGCTATTTCCTTGAATAATTTCCCCCATTTGTACTGTTACCATACTCACAAGCCAAACAAGTCAATGACTGGGGGACAAGTCATACTCGCATTGATCTAGTTTGACTCAGGCCAAATGAGTTTAAGTCAATGCAAGTACAACTCACCAACATGCTTATAATGCCCATTTGACTTAGGCCAAGTGAGTTTAAGTCAATGCAATTATGACTCACCAACCTGCTTATAATGCCAAGAAACTACACCATTTTGTCCAAAATGTGCCAATTTTTTCCCAAGCCAAGTCAAACTCTCAACTCTTCTACCTTGCCAAGTTATTCTTTGAGCAATGTCCAGTAACATTGTTGCATTGAAGACATTTGGAGGGTGTTTCAAATGGTTAATATTTTTGTTAAAAGTAACCTAGCAAATTGGGAAAAAAAATCCCCTAAATAGTATGGATGTTACTGAAGATTATTGGACTTTCTGTTTTGATTTTCCTAGGATTTATTCTCTATTAAGGTTGTGTTATTGCACCAAGAGGAAATTACACAACACGTGTGGGGGGAGGATATCCATCAATTCCTTGTGTGAGTGTGCGCATGTCTGTAATGCTTAAAAAACTAAATAAATAAAACATTAACAAACGTACAATTTAAATACATGGTTGATCCTGCCAAAACCTAAATTAATGCCATTTTTAATTTCTTTTGGTTATGCATTCTATTCATTGTAAATGAACAGGGAAAGAACTAAAATTTTGAAATGTTAGTTCCACAAAACAATCAATGCATAGAAAGTGCATGAGGTCTGGGTGAAGTGCTGAACTGAGATTGATCTGAAGAAACGTGAAGCTCTTTCTGTTGCAACCCATTTTCTCAACATGCAACTGTACCTAGCAGAGTCCTCGTTGTTGTGAAGTTTTATTAATGGTGTCTGAACTTTGAACCATATTGCAAATTATGTACGGTGTGTTTTTGCAGGAGTTCCAAATAAAACCTACTTGTTCCCAATCATTCTCCAGAGTCAACAACAAACTGCCATATACCTGATACTGATGCTGCAGCAGCTCTAAGCCCATGCTTTCCATTTGCAGGATCAGCAGTTCCCTATGATAGGAATTTGAGCTAGCATTTTAAAAAATATGGCTTGACACGTTAAGGAATTTCACACCACTTGGAGCATAAGAGATAAAGGGTCGAGATCGATCTGTGCTAGCATAGGGCTGCACCCAAACATCGCTCATATTGGGAGCCAGGTTAATGAAGAAAATAGTGGGAGGCTCTTACAAAGCCCATGGTTGGGAGGTAGTTATAGGAATGAGTTTTTCACTATCTTGATCTAGCATGGCAGTTAGATTGTAATTTTGAAATTGTTCTCTTTTTTTCCCTTTAAAACTGTTGTTCTTTTCTTGACTTGTGTGTATTTATTGATTTACTTGTTTATTTAAAATAATGAAACAAGTGACTACTTATGATTACAATCTCGGAATAACAGTTCAAATGCAAATTAGACAGAGTAAATTCTGCTCTTTTAGTCCAAAGAAATTCTATTTCCTACAGATATGAACAGATGCAGATGCATCATCAGCCAGTGGTTCCCATGAGAACTATGGTTGCAGTGAGATTCATGCAACAACAAAGGGAACACATATTATTCCTATCATAAACAACTTTATGCATGTTAAGGCTTTGTTCGATATTTTCCACAACAATTAAGATTCATGTAAAGGTTATTAAGTAAGAGAAGTTGAGCAGTTGAAACACGTAAAGAATCTAACAGGCATAACATAGGCTAACTATAACTAAAAGAGGAATGAATAGAAGTACCATCCTGCTCACTGTTAAATTTTCAGAATTTACTTCAATCTGATCTAGGATCTTAACTGAGAGAACAACATGTACAGCATATCTACAGCATATCAATCATGGAGACAATAATGCAAGCACACAAGAGACACAAAGATTTACTTGGGGAAAACTATAAAGGTGAAAAACCCCAATAACTTCCTCAGAGATAGATAGAGCAATGATACAACCAACCATAAGAGATAGACACAACCTAGCAGCAGATCCTCCTCCTCCATAAGTGCGCCACTCCTCCTTGAGTGCATGAGTGACAAGTGAGTGATCAAATAGAGTGCCTCCCGCACTCTATTTATACTTGACTTGACTTGCCTTTTTACCTAACTCATGTAGGCTCGAACTTAACCACATAACATAATGCTGACTCGGCCGACCCCCAATAGGGTGGTCTAATAACCCTTTGACCCACATGGCCGACCCCCAATAGGGTGGTCTAATAACCCATCAAGTATAAGTTACGACACTTACAATATTAATGACGACACTTCCGTATAGAGGAATAATAACATCTCTATAGGGATACAATATACATATATGTGAAATACATTCCGAAGTTACATATACATCAACACTCCCTCTTAACTAGGAAGGTATTTCTCAGCACAGTTCTTCTAGCACAAGTCATCTTCTCTGGATCATCGTCACTGGATAATCGTCATCAAGTCATCATCATCGTCACTGCTTCTTCTATCTCAATCAATCTCTGAATCTACTCATCATAGGAAGTTCTACAGAGCCAGTCCTTTTTCATACTGGATGTAGACCCACCACCTGTAGGTCTTCGTCATCACTGGCCGTACTGTGGAATCCTTAGGACTTATTACGTGCGTCACAAAACCTTGAAAGAGCATCCCAGGATGTTACGGGTACACAACTCTGACCTGTAGGATCTCCCAGGGCGCCATTACATGTGACTCCACCACAAAACTTCGCAAGAGCATCTCAGGATGTTACGGGTACACAACTCCGACCTGAAATCTCCCAGGGCGCTATTACATGTGGTCCACCACAAAACCTCGCAAGATCATCTCAGGATGTTACGGGTACACAACTCTGACCTGAAATCTCCCAGGGTGCTATTACATGTGGTCATGGCAAAACCTCGCAAGAGCATCCCCGGACTGATTACGGGCACACAGCCCAACCTATCGGATCTCCCAGGGCGCTATTACATGCCATAGGACAAAACCTCGCAAGAGCATCTGCCAGATATCCCAGGGTGCTATTACATGCCATAGGCAAAACCTCAAAAGACTATCTGCAGATCTCCCAGGGCACCGAATTACATGTCCTCCCAGAGCAAAACCTCGAAAGAGCATTTGCCAGATGTCCCAGGGCACCGATATTACATGCCATAGGCAAAACCTCGAAAGACCATCTGCAAATCTCCCATGGCACCGGATTACATGCTCATCTGCACAACCTGATCCACGGCCATAGAGTATCAACCTGATACTCACCATACATCATCCTGATGTATCCATGATCATCCTGATCATCATCACTGCAACGTCCTGCTGCATGTCATCTGGAGCAACATCCTGAAGCTCGTCATCCATGATCATCCTGATCATCACTGCAACATCCTGCTGCATGTCATCTGGAGCAACATCCTGAAGCTCGTCATCCATGATCATCCTGATCATCACTGCAACATCCTGCTGCATGTCATCTGGAGCAACATCCTGATCATCACTGCAACATCCTGCTGCATGTCCTCATACATGATCCACCTGATCATCAATGCATCTACCTGATGCATACCAAGTATCTACCTGATACATATCATCATACATGATCCACCTGATCATCCATGCATCTACCTGATGCATACCAAGTATCTACCTGATACATATCATCATACATGATCCTCTTGATCATACAATGTATCCACCTGATACAAATACAAATACATGATACATATCACCATACATGATCCACTTGATCACACAATGTATACACCTGATACATATATAGATACATGGTCCAAGCATCCAACATGATGCATACATACATAAAATGATCCAACTGATCATATTCAACATCCACATGATGCGTACATACATACATAAAAATGATCCAACTGATCATATCCAGCATCCACATGATGCGTACATACATACATAACAATGATCCAACTGATCATGTCCAGCATCCACATGATGCATACATATATACATAAAATGATCCAACTGATCATATCCAAGCAGAAACCAGAACATCATCCTGATGCTCATCATCCAGCGCTTACATCCACAGCCATGTGAAGGATCCTCCTTCCAACATGCTTGGAATGGATTCAGCAAATGTGTCCATCACTTCTTCCTCGAAGTGTCCTCGATCTGAAGAATGCCAAGCCTCTCTCTGAAGTACTCAAACTTCACCCTGGCTAGTGGCTTCCTCAGCACATCTGCAATCTCCTCGTCCGTTGCAACATACAGGAGCTTCACGGCTCCTCTCTGCACCATATCCATGATATAGTGATATTTGATCTCTATGTGTTTCGACCTGTCATGAAATACTGGGTTCTCGGACAGCTTCACACAAATCTGGTTATCACAGAAGATACCAGTAGCCTCCAACGGGAGATTAAATAACTCAGACAGTAGCTTTCGTAGCCATACTGCCTCACAACTAGCTGAACAGGCTGCAACATACTCTGCCTCAGCTGTACTCAGTGCTACGCAGGACTGCTTCCTGCTAAACCAAGAGATCACACCTGATCCCATACTGAAGCAACACCCAGATGTGCTCTTCCTGTCTGCAGCACTGCCAGCCCAATTTGAATCAACATAACCCTGCAGGTTAAACTTTTGATTCGCCTCATACCTGAGCCCATAATCCACTGTACCCTTCAGGTACCTCAGAACATGCTTTACAGCAACCAGGTGAACACTTCTTGGATCCGTCAAGAACTGGCTCAATGTGTTCACAGCAAAGCAAATGTCTGGTCTCGTGTTCGTCAGGTACATCAAGGACCCAATCATCTAACGATTCATAGAGACATCAACCAGCTCAGATGAAGCATCACATAGAAGCTTCAGATTCGATGCCATAGGCGTGGCCATGGCCTTGCAATCCATCATCCCAAATCTATTCAGGATATCTACTGTGAACTTCCCTTGACCAAGGAATATCCCACCTGCATTCTGCCACACCTCCATACCTAGGAAATAGTGCATCATTCCCAAATCTTTCTTCCACTGCATGTCGACAATCAATCTATCTTCACCTATAACAAATAGGTTATCCACATACAAAAGTAGTATCACTGGATTGCCTTCCTCAACCTTGTAGTAAAGGTTGGAATCCTCTTTACTCTTGGTAATGCCCAAACTGGATAGAAAGCTGTCTATCCTACCATACCAAGTTCAGCACACATATTTGACTACACCATGCTGTCTTGAAATCCATCTGGTGCATCTTCTATTTCATCACTTTTATATTTCTCAATGCTGCCATCTGCAATATGCTTGATCTGATAGTTCCATTTGAAAGTCATAACAAACTTCCCTTCACATCTTGGGACTGCAACCCAAGCATCAATCTTCATGATCGACGGATCATGGCATTCCATTTCTTCATCCCAGATCCTGGGAACTTCATTATCTTCAATAGATATCTTTGTTGTTGGAACAAATGTTGTAGTCCTTTTGTAGGTGAAGATATACGGTCTTTCCTACAAAACAGGTTAAATTGCATGATTAGAAACATCTCATAATTTTTCAGAACAAATTCTTACACATAAATAAATATGTCATACAGTCATGCAATTATCTTAGCCAATGCTTCAATACAACATTTATCCATATTCCGTAACTTTCTGGATGCCTTCCAATCTCTACCAGAACATTGTTCAGAGTGTGCACAACTCCCAACATGTCAGCAAAGAGGTTTCATTCTAGATAAGTAGCAATGGAATGTTGTACAGTGCCATAGGCCACTTACCCATGTATATTAGTAGTATACTGTTCATCAATGCAACTATTCTAATATGCATAATACACAACCTAATTCTAGGAACATCAGTATATACATTATTGAACAGTATTATTTAAACAAACAAATATGCAAGAAATGATGATTAAAATACTTATCTTTCTTTGTTCGTTGGGTGGACTCCCTCTGAGTCTTTGCTTCCTTGCAGGAGCTATTGGAGTCCTAATCTGAAGTAGCTTCTTCTACACTTTTCTGTTGTGGAATGTAGAAATATGGTCAACTCCCTCTGAATATCTGCATCCTTGCAGAAACTACTGAAGTGTGCTCGTTTTCTTTCTTGCAGGAACAACTGGAGTGTGCTCCTTTGCTTTCTTGCAGGAGCAACTGGATTGTGCTCCCTCTTGATCTTTACTTCCTGAATTACCTGTTCTTGAACTCATATTCATCCTTGGTCCCTATGCATGCTTATTAGTATCATGATTGTGTTATCCTTGTGATTTCATATAAAATCATACATTCATTAGTATACTATTAAAACACAATAATTTCAAGCATGTATAGTCATGATCATTTCAAACAGAATAATAAGCATTAGCATTCAAGGTTTATGTGGGATTCTTATGGTTAGTCAAATCATAAGAAGCATAACATGTCTAAACCTATAATTACTCAAACCTATGACTCTTCAGGTTAGTTGAATCATCAATCAAGATAAGAGATATAATATGCATAAAACCTGTGATTATTCAAACCTATACCTTCATGATTCTTCTGGTTAGTCATATCATCAATTATGGTAAGAAACATAATATGCATACAGCCATGATTATTCAAACCTATGACTTCATGAATAATCATTATCAACAACACAACAGTATAAGATCCTAAACCAAGGTAGGATTCTAGCTTGATATAGGAAAAACATACCTGGATTAGCATGCTAGCTAGTTTATGTCTAACATACCCGCATAATGTCTTTTGGTTCTCTTCAGTGACTTGTGCTAGTAACCTGCATGTCTCATATGTTAACCATTACAAAACCAAGTTATACATACCTCGTAAATGGATCTTCTATGAGATCCATGACAATGGATGAATCTTTGTCCTCATGTTATAATGACCATATGTTCTTGGACCAGAACATGATTTGTCTTTCTTGGTGTACCTTTCATGTTAGTAGACAACATAAACCTCATACAACATCATAATGCATTAGTACAATCATAAGTGTCAACACCCTAACCAATGAATATCTTCTATCATGCATTCATAATTTTGTTAAGGTGATACGAAAAATCTAAAATCAAAATTGTACTAACCGTAATAACATGAAGACAAACATACCATAACTTAATCATGGACAAATATCGAAACATACCTCGATGAGTCATACCTGTCGAGATCGCTTGTAATCTTCTTATGTATGGCCTTAGCCTCATCTCCCTCTGAAACAGGAACTTCTTCACTCATGCAGATGATCAATCCATCTTCTTCTAGGATTAACCCAATCCACTTGATTTGCAAGAACTGGACCTGGAGCTGGATATGGGTTTGTCAGAGAAACCCCAAAAATTCAAACTTTGAATTTCAAACTTCTGAAAGGATAGAAATATGCGCCTTGATGAGCTGATCGAACTAGTATATTCAGAATTTGAAAACTGCAAAGTTTCACTCCTCAATTTTGCCTTTGAAACTTCCGGATTCACTGGACGTGACCCTGAACTGGGGTTTGATGAAACCCACTCTAATGCCCAATCAAAAAGTTTGATCCAAATCTCTAAGCTTCTATTTTTCTGAGGAGCTTCCAGCCATGGTCACAGATTTCAAAAAATTCCCATTTTTACAGAAGCCCTAATTTTCCACTTTTCTGATCAAAGTCCCGAACTAGGGTTTGATCAAGCCCGGCCTTCTGCCCAACCAAAAATTCTGATCTTGGTCTCTAAATTTATATTTTGATGAGTAGCATCCAGCCGTGGTCTCTGATTACAAAAATTCCAACTTTCTTCAAAGCCCTAAATTCCGGAAGCCATGAATGAAGGTACTCAAAACTAATTCTGTTTTGACAGAAATATGTACCTGATTGTTTGTGGTGTAACTCCGAACTTTTCGATTCAAAGGGTCTAAAAAGTTTCCTGAGATAGCCTGACCTGTTATCTTTCCATCCTGACAGATCTGACCTCAATGATTCTCTGAGAGAGAGTTATGCCAAATGTCGTAACGTGACCTGTTTTGGGATAAAACCGGAGAGCGAACTTGTACGGAGTGCCACTTGTCACTGTTTGAACTTCGGCCCCTGAAAACTTTTCCCGAGATATCTCGGCCTCTTATATTTCCATCCTGACAGGTCTGACCTTAATTGGACTCTCTGAGAGAGAGTTATGCCAAGTGTCGCAACGTGACCTGTTTATGGGATAATGCAGGAGAGCGCACTTGTACGACGTGCCACGTGTCACTAGTTCATCTTTGGCCTCTGCAAAAATTTTCTGAGATAGTACCATCTGTGTACTACCTGTCAATTTTTATGAAATTGCATTTGGAGCTTCCTAGCCAAAGTTATGACCTTTTTCCCAAGGTCACCTGATTTTGAATCAGATCTG
This sequence comes from Larix kaempferi, assembly GCA_027924585.1. Lineage (NCBI taxonomy): Eukaryota > Viridiplantae > Streptophyta > Pinopsida > Pinales > Pinaceae > Larix > Larix kaempferi. The sequence continues at coordinate 15,376,399 of BSBM01000761.1, forward strand.
GAAGAGGCAGAAACCCTATATTGTACAGATCATAAATCACAAAGTACAACGAATTAGAGTTTGTCCTTTGGAAAAAAGGTACCTGGAGATTTAATATTCGTCTTGTAACAATTTCAGATCCGAAAAATTCGCCAAAACGGATTTATAGCGAAAGTTCTACGATGACTGGTTTTTGCTATATCAAGCCCTAGCATCGTAAGTGCAACAAGTGTCATACATGCCATATCATGCCTTCTTTCAGGCTAGCTCTGATACCATGTTAAATTTTCAGAATTTACTTCAATCTGATCTAGGATCTTAACTGAGATAACAACATGTACAGCATATCTACAGCATATCAATCATGGAGACAATAATGCAAGCACACAAGAGACACAAAGATTTACTTGGGGAAAACCATAAAGGTGAAAAACCCCAATAACTTCCTCAGAGATAGATAGAGCAATGATACAACCAACCATAAGAGATAGACACAACCTAGCAGCAGATCCTCCTCCTCCATAAGTGCGCCACTCCTCCTTGATTGCATGAGTGACAAGTGAGTGATCAAATAGAGTGCCTCCCGCACTCTATTTATACTTGACTTGACTTGCCTTTTTACCTAACTCATGTAGGCTCGAACTTAACCACATAACATAATGTTGACTGGGCCGACCCCCAATAGGGTGTTCTAATAACCCTTTGACCCACATGGCCGACCCCCAATAGGGTGGTCTAATAACCCATCAAGTATAAGTTACGACACTTACAATATTAATGACGACACTTCCGTATAGAGGAATAATAACATCTCTATAGGGATACAATATACATATATGTGAAATACATTCCGAATTTACATATACATCAACACTCCCTCTTAACTAGGAAGGTATTTCTCAGCACAGTTCTTCTAGCACAAGTCATCTTCTCTGGATCATCGTCACTGGATAATCGTCATCAAGTCATCATCATCGTCACTGCTGCTTCTATCTCAATCAATCTCTGAATCTACTCGTCATAAGAAGTTCTACAGAGCCAGTCCTTTTTCATACTGGATGTAGGCCCACCACCTGCAGGTCTTCTTCATCGCTGGCCATACTGTGGAATCCTTAGGACTTATTACGTGCGTCACAAAACCTCGAAAGAGCATCCCAGGATGTTACGGGTACAAAACTCCGACCTGTAGGATCTCCCAGGGCGCCATTACATGTGACCCCACCACAAAACCTCGCAAGAGCATCTCAGGATGTTACGGGTACACAACTCCGACCTGAAATCTCCCAGGGCGCTATTACATGTGGTCCACCACAAAACCTCGCAAGAGCATCTCAGGATGTTACGGGTACACAACTCCGACCTGAAATCTCCCAGGGTGCTATTACATGTGGTCATGGAAAAACCTCGCAAGAGCATCCCAAGACTGATTACAGGCACACAGCCCAACCTATCGGATCTCCCAGGGCGCTATTACATGCCATAGGACAAAACCTTGCAAGAGCATCTGCCAGATATCCCGGCGCTATTACATGCCATAAGAAAAATCTTGAAAGACTATCTGCAGATCTCCCAGGGCACCGAATTGCATGTCCTCCCAGAGAAAAACCTCGAAAGAGCATTTGCCAGATGTCCCAGGGCACCGATATTACATGCCATAGGCAAAACCTCAAAAGACCATCTGCAAATCTCCCAGGGCACTGGATTACATGCTCATCTGCACAACTTGATCCACGGCCATAGAGTATCAACCTGATACTCACCATACATCATCCTGATGTATCCATGATCATCCTGATCATCATCACCGCAACGTCCTGCTGCATGTCATCTGGAGCAACATCCTGAAGCTCGTCATCCATGATCATCCTGATCATCACTGAAACATCCTGCTGCATGTCATCTGGAGCAACATCCTGAAGCTCGTCATCCATGATCATCCATGATCATCCCTATCATCACTGCAACATCCTGCTGCATGTCATCTGGAGCAACATCCTGAAGCTCGTCATCCATGATCATCCTGATCATCACTGCAACATCCTGCTGCATGTCATCTGGAGCAACATCCTGAAGCTCATCATCCATGATCATCCTGATCATCACTGCAACATCCTGCTGCATGTCCTCATACATGATCCACCTGATCATCAATGCATCTACCTGATGCATACCAAGTATCTACCTGATACATATCATCATACATGATCCACCTGATCATCAATGCATCTACCTGATGCATACCAAGTATCTACCTAATACATATCATCATACATGATCCTCTTGATCATACAATGTATCCACCTGATACAAATACAAATACATGATACATATCACCATACATGATCCACCTGATCATACAATGTATCCACCTGATACATATACAGATACATGGTCCAAGCATCCAACATGATGCATACATACATAAAATGATCCAACTGATCATATTCAGCATCCACATGATGCGTACATACATACATAAAAATGATCCAACTGATCATATCCAGCATCCACATGATGCGTACATACATACATAAAAATGATCCAACTGATCATGTCCAGCATCCACATGATGCATACATACATACATAAAATGATCCAACTGATCATATCCAAGCAGAAACCAGAACATCATCTTGATGCTCATCATCCAGTGCTTACATCCACAGCCATGTGAAGGATCCTCCTTCCAACATGCTTGGAATGGCTTCAGCAAATGTGTCCATCACTTCTTCCTCGAAGTGTCCTCGATCTGAAGAACGCCAAGCCTCTCTCTGAAGTACTTGAACTTCACCCTGGCTAGTGGCTTCGTCAGCACATCTGCAATCTCCTCGTCCGTTGCAACATACAGGAGCTTCACAGCTCCTCTCTGCACCATATCCTTGATATAGTGATATTTGATCTCTATGTGTTTCGACCTGTCATGAAATACTGGGTTCTCGGACAGCTTCACACAACTCTGGTTATCGCAGAAGATACCAGTAGCCTCCAACGGGAGATTAAATAACTCAGACAGTAGCTTCCGTAGCCATACTGCCTCACAACTAGCTGAACAGGCTGCAACATACTCTGCCTCAGCTGTACTCAGTGCTACGCAGGACTACTTCCTGCTAAACCAAGAGATCACACCTGATCCCATACTGAAGCAACACCCAGATGTGCTCTTCCTGTCTGCAGCACTGCCAACCCAATCTGAATAAACATAACCCTGCAGGTTAAACTTTTGATTCGCCTCATACCTGAGCCCATAATCCACTGTACCCTTCAGGTACCTTAGAACATGCTTTACAGCAACCAGGTGAACACTTCTTGGATCCGTCAGGAACTGGCTCAATATGTTCACAGCAAAGCAAATGTCTGGTCTCGTGTTCGTCAGGTACATCAAGGACCCAATCATCTGATGATTCATAGAGACATCAACCAGCTCAGATGAAGCATCACATAGAAGCTTCAGATTCGATGCCATAGGCGTGGCCATGGCCTTACAATCCATCATCCCAAATCTCTTCAGGATATCTACTGTGAACTTCCCTTGACCAAGGAAGATCCCACCTGCATTCTGCCACACCTCCATACCTAGGAAATAGTGCATCATTCCCAAATCTTTCTTCCGTTGCATGTCGACAATCAATCTATCTTCACCTATAACAAACAGGTTATCCGCATACAAAAGTAGTATCACTGGATTGCCTTCCTCAACCTTGTAGTAAAGGTTGGAATCCTCTTTACTCTTGATAATGCCCAAACTGGATAGAAAGCTGTCTATCCTACCATACCAAGTTCTGCACACATATTTGACTACACCATGCTGTCTTGAAATCCATCTGGTGCATCTTCTATTTCATTACTTTTATATTTCTCAATGCTGTCATCTGCAATATGCTTGATCTGATAGTTCCATTTGAAAGTCATAACAAACTTCCCTTCACATCTTGGGACTGCAACCCAAGCATCAATCTTCATGATCGACGGATCATGGCATTCCATTTCTTCATCCCAGATCCTGGGAACTTCAGTATCTTCAATAGATATCTTTGTTGTTGGAACAAATGTTGTAGTCCTTTTGTAGGTGAAGATATACGGTCTTTCATACAAAACAGGTTAAATTGCATGATTAGAAACATCTCATAATTTTTCAGAACAAATTCTTACACATAAAGAAATATGTCATATAGTCATGCAATTATCTTAGCCAATGCTTCAATACAACATTTATCCATATTCCGTAACTTTCTAGATGCCTTCCAATCTCTACCAGAACATTGTTCAGAGTGTGCACAACTCCCAACATGTCAGCAAAGAGGTTTCATTCTAGATAAGTAGCAATGGAATGTTGTACAGTGCCATAGGCCACTTACCCATGTATATTAGTAGTATACTGTTCATCAATGCAACTATTCTAATATGCATAATACACAACCTAATTCTAGGAACATCAGTATATACATTATTGAACAGTATTATTTAAACAAACAAATATGCAAGAAATGATGATTAAAATACTTATCTTTCTTTGTTCGTTGGGTGGACTCCCTCTGAGTCTTTGCTTCCTTGCAGGAGCTGTTGGAGTCCTAATCTGAAGTAGCTTCGTCTACACTTTTCTGTTGTGGAATGTAGAAATATGGTCAACTCCCTCTGAATATCTGCATCCTTGCAAAAACTACTGAAGTGTGCTCGTTTTCTTTCTTGCAGGAACAACTGGAGTGTGCTCCTTTGCTTTCTTGCAGGAGCAACTGGAGTGTGCTCCCTCTTGATCTTTACTTCCTGAATTACCTGTTCTTGAACTCATATTCATCCTTGGTCCCTATGCATGCTTATTAGTATCATGATTGTGTTATCCTTGTGATTTCATATAAAATCATACATTCATTAGTATACTATTAAAACACAATAATTTCAAGCATGTATAGTCATGATCATTTCAAACAGAATAATAAGCATTAGCATTCAAGGTTTATGTGGGATTCTTATGGTTAGTCAAATCATAAGAAGCATAACATGTCTAAACCTGTAATTACTCAAACCTATGACTCTTCAGGTTAGTTGAATCATCAATCAAGATAAGAGATATAATATGCATAAAACCTGTGATTATTCAAACCTATACCTTCATGATTCTTCTGGTTAGTCATATCATCAATTATGGTAAGAAACATAATATGCATACAGCCATGATTATTCAAACCTATGACTTCATGAATAATCATTATCAACAACACAACAGTATAAGATCCTAAACCAAGGTAGGATTCTAGCTTGATATAGGAAAAACATACCTGGATTAGCATGCTAGCTAGTTTATGTCTAACATACCCGCATAATGTCTTTTGGTTCTCTTCAGTGACTTGTGCTAGTAACCTGCATGTCTCATATGTTAACCATTACAAAACCAAGTTATACATACCTCGTAAATGGATCTTCTATGAGATCCATGACAATGGATGAATCTTTGTCCTCATGTTATAATGACCATATGTTCTTGGACCAGAACATGATTTGTCTTTCTTGGTGTACCTTTCATGTTAGTAGACAACATAAACCTCATACAACATCATAATGCATTAGTACAATCATAAGTGTCAACACCCTAGCCAATGAATATCTTCTATCATGCATTCATAATTTTGTTAAGGTGATACGACAAATCTAAAATCAAAATTGTACTAACCGTAATAACATGAAGACAAATATACCATAAACTTAATCATGGACAAATATAGAAACATACCTCGATGAGTCATACCTGTTGAGATCGCTTGTAATCTTCTTATGTATGGCCTTAGCCTCATCTCCCTCTGAAACAGGAACTTCTTCACTCATGCAGATGATCAATCCATCTTCTTCTAGGATTAACCCAATCCACTTGATTTGCAAGAACTGGACCTGGAGCTGGATATGGGTTTGTCAGAGAAACCCCAAAAATTCAAACTTTGAATTTCAAACTTCTGAAAGGATAGAAATATGCGCCTTGATGAGCTGATCAAACTGGTATATTCAGAATTTGAAAACTGCAAAGTTTCACTCCTCAATTTTTCCTTTGAAACTTCCGGATTCACTGGACGTGACCCTGAACTGGGGTTTGATGAAACCCACTCTTATGCCCAATAAAAAAGTTTGATCCAAAGCTCTAAGCTTCTATTTTTCTGAGGAGCTTCCAGCCATGGTCACAGATTTCAAAAAATTCCCATTTTTACAGAAGCCCTAATTTTCCACTTTTCTGATCAAAGTCCCGAACTAGGGTTTGATCAAGCCCGGCCTTCTTCCCAACCAAAAATTCTGATCTTGGTATCTAAATTTCTATTTTGATGAGTAGCATCCATCCGTGGTCTCCGATTACAAAAATTCCAACTTTCTTCAAAGCCCTAAATTCCGGAAGCCATGAATGAAGGTACTCAAAACTAATTCTGTTTTGACAGAAATATGTACCTGATTGTTTGTGGTGTAACTCCGAACTTTTCGATTCAAAGGGTCTGAAAAAGTTTCCTGAGATAGCCTGACCTGTTATATTTCTATCCTGACAGGTCTGACCTCAATTGGATTCTCTGAGAGAGAGTTACGCCAAATGTCGTAACGTGACCTGTTTTGGGATAAAACAGGAGAGTGAACTTGTACGGAGTGCCACGTGTCACTGTTTGAACTTTGGCCCCCGAAAATGTTTCCTGAGATATCTCGGCCTCTTATATTTCCATCCTGACAGGTCTGACCTTAATTGGACTCTCTGAGAGAGAGTTATGCCAAGTGTTGCAATGTGACCTGTTTATGGGATAATGCAAGAGAGCGCACTTGTACGGCGTGCCACGTGTCACTGGTTCATCTTCGGCCTCTGAAAAATATTTCTGAGATAGTACCGTCTATGTAATACCTGTTACTTTTTACGAAATTTCATTTGGAGCTTCCTAGCCCAAGTTATGACCTTTTTCCCAAGATCACCTGATTTTGACTCAGATCTGGAAGAGGCAGAAACCCTATATTGTACAGATCATAAATCACAAAGTACAACGAATTAGAGGTTGTACTTTGGAAACAAGGTACCTGGAGATTTAATATTCGTCTTGTAACAATTTCAGATCCGAAAACTTCACCAAAACGGATTTATAGCAAAAGTGCTACGATGACTGGTTTTTGCTATATCAAGCCCTAGCATCGTAAGTGCAACAAGTGTCATACATGCCATATCATGCTTTCTTTCAGGCTAGCTCTGATACCATGTTAAATTTTCAGAATTTACTTCAATCTGATCTAGGATCTTAACTGAGAGAACAACATGTACAGCATATCTACAGCATATCAATCATGGAGACAATAATGCAAGCACACAAGAGACACAAAGATTTACTTGGGGAAAACCATAAAGGTGAAAAACCCCAATAACTTCCTCAGAGATAGATAGAGCAATGATACAACCAACCATAAGACATAGACACAACCTAGCAGCAGATCCTCCTCCTCCATAAGTGCGCCACTCCTCCTTGAGCGCATGAGTGAGAAGTGAGTGATCAAATAGAGTGCCTCCCGCACTCTATTTATACTTGACTTGACTTGCCTTTTTACCTAACTCATGTAGGCTCGAACTTAACCACATAACATAATGCTGACTGGGCTGACCCCCAATAGGGTGTTCTAATAACCCTTTGACCCACATGGCCGACCCCCAATAGGGTGGTCTAATAACCCATCAAGTATAAGTTACGACACTTACAATATTAATGACGACACTTCCGTATAGAGGAATAATAACATCTCTATAGGGATACAATATACATATATGTGAAATACATTCCGAAGTTACATATACATCAACACTCGCTTACATTTAAGTGTTTCTATTGAAGCTGGCCTTGCATTGTGTTCTGAGGGTTGATTCCTTGCATTTGAAATCCTAGACTCCACATGGTATGCATGACAGGATCACCTTGGGGTTCACATTGATGCATCCTATGCCTGTCCATAGCTTTCTGAGGCAGACTAAGGGAAGGACCTATTTGGAACATTGCTTGTTGATTGGTGGGCTGCATACCTGGGAACCTTGGCGGCTGGTTGTCAATTTCCATCCTCTGATAAACTGGAGGCTATGGCAAACAGTGGTTACTCGCATGCATGTTCACTTTTGTAGTCCCATCGAAACTTGTTACATCGTTGTTCCACATACTCGAACATTGGCACCCAAATCATAGCACTCAAGAGTCATGATAGATAAGAACAATTGCACATTGGACTTGCAAAATAAAATTAGGAGTGAATTAACTTTGCAACAAAAAAACTTTCCACGCTTGCTACTAAACTCCAAATTTACACTGACTGCATATGTCAAAACTTGAAAACTAACCTTCAATATCAATGCCTCTCGATCCCAACTACTGAGTTTATCTGTTTTGACTTCAGACATTGTTTCCCATGCACAGCAATAACATAACATTAATTGTGATAAAAAGAGAATACTTGAATACAATGATGGAGTTAGAATGGCATGTCACGTACAGATACAGTTTCATGACATACCATTATACCAAATGAAACTTGTATATAAAACATGTTTTCATATAAAGACTTCAGAGGGTTACAGACAATAATGGTGCATTAACAACCAAACAACAACTTTGAATGTTCTGAAACATAAAGAAAATTAAACAATAAATATAAAAATCTAGTACTTGCAATTACTAAAACAGGATTTCAAATTTTCTTCCCTTTGAAAGAACTTTTAGTTTTAATCACTTTCTCTAGGAAATATGAATAGTTGTCAGATTCCAACGGATGTTTGAATAATATGACATAGTAAATATTCATTTCCCTTGCACGTTGCCTTGCTTCACCCTAAATGACTTACAAATGGAATGAAGCTCCTATGGACCAAAAACAGATCCATTTTGTGAGTCTTGCACATTAGAGAGACTTCTGTGTAAACCTTATAATCAATGATCATGATGCCTGGATGGAAAAGCATGTAATGTGTAACCTAAACCAGTTGAGTCAATGCATAAATAAGCATTGCATGCCCACTTTAGGACCTAACACAAAAAGAAAACCCAAATCATGTATAGAACAAAGGAATCCATTTACAAAGATGATGAGTATTTGTGCAATACCATAGAACTAGCTGGTCAATTTCATTTTAGACTAGTTATACCTTGAAAAATCATAAAAAACATGTCAAAGATAGAAGGTACTTACAAGATGGTTGAAGGTAATAAAATGCACAAAGTTAGTTATAAATATAGGCATGTTGTTCTGTTTTGGATCATTGAAACAATTAATAGGTTATTTGAAAAGCTGACAACATCGCATATCCAATCTAGGAGGGAAATGCACATGCCACTATTGACAGGAGGCTTTGTGGAAATACACAAGCTGCTACTGGTAGGGAGCTTCAAGGTGATACACAGACTGCTTTGAGGAAAGATGAGGTAGTTCAAATAGGAAGACCAACTTCAACAACAAAATGTGTCCAAGGAGGCAAGTCCAAGGGAGTGTGTGTGGACACACAAATATCGGAAAAAACAAAGTGCAGTCACAAAATAGAGGAGGAGAAAATATCTTCCAAAATGAACACATACAGGACAAAGGCGAGATCAAAACTAGCCCCGATAACAAATAAGACAATTCTTCCAAAAATATGAAACTCAGAACTTGTGACTATGGGGTCCGTCACTTAATCATGTTGTTATAAACTTAGAAATATAATTGATTTTGTTGGGATTGCAGCTGAAGCAGAATCTGGATCAATAACGTTGAAAAATGTGCAGATTGAGTCATTGTTTGATCGGTGGAGAAAGCTGAGAAACAAAAATCCCAATGACTCTGAACCAGGAGGTTGAGAATATTATTTTAAACAAGGGAAGCATGATGCAGAGCATTCATCACTGTTCTAGAAACCTCCACTCAATTGATAGACTGCACTATGCATCTCAAAATGTAGCAATCTTGGAAGCTAATGAAGGTCCACATCTCAGTAATATATGTATAAGAGGTGCTCCACAGCAGTGGTGGCAAGGAGGATCACGAGCATTGCAAATACACTCAGAGGAGCTGTGCATGCCATAGGGCACTGGAAATTGGCTAAACATAATCATGTAGCCTGTGCGCCTATAGTTTTCAAAGTATAATCTGAAATTGAGCCTGGGTTGTCCTCAGGATGTAATATTGTAGTTGTTTAATTCCAACAGAGAGATAGGGTTGGTCTGAGATGTGCATCTACAGGCTTCATGTGAAGGTTTATTACATGTAATGTCCCAAATATTTGAATCTTACCTAATGATGTAATATGATTGTGTAATCATTGTAAATTTCCATGTATTAGAATTTCTGAGCTTTGAAATTAAGCACAATGTTTGTGTTTTTCACCTATCCCCACTTTTGTCTGCCTCAAATAGATTACACAAAATTATTATTCCTTAAAATACAAGATCATAGATTGCACACTAACTAAAATTTATATCTGTCAAAAGAAATTGCATACAATAGAAATATTTTAATGTCACCCAACATCCCCACTCAGCAAGCAAAATCTGAGGTCAATCTTAACCAATCCCAACATCTTCCAATTCAGATGTATTACTTATTAGTAAGAATATGTATTGTCATTAAATCAGTTTCACAAAAAAAAAAGTCACATTTCTTGGACTAAATTTTTCCAAAACAAAATATGTCGATATCAATATGTCGGGATCTCGCATGGAATGTTGGGTTCTTTACCATGGAAATGAAAGTCTAGTTGTTACAAATAGGGATTTTTGGAGACAGTTCACTTGTGAGCAGATATTGCTCTCTCTTTTTTTTTTGTGTGTGCTTTGTTTTTTTTCTATTGTGTGCACGTAACATCCCTTCTAATGATAACCAATGTTTGGGAAGAAAACCAATGTTTGTGATAACATATGAAGCCAAATTGAATATGTCGTTGCATCAATAGTTTCCTAATTTTCTCCTTGAGTTATACAAGGAAATTGTAGATTGCCTCATGCAGTTCTGATAAGTAGGGATTTCTACATGATAAAGGTGTAATCTATAGTTTGATTGTTGGATATCGACATCACCACTCCAATCTACATTTTCCCATCTTTTCCACAATCAGCATCAATAGTATCCTATAACTTGAAATGTATTATGGTCACTAGAATTTTTTCCCAAAATACAAACTGTAATCAACCATACCCTACAACCTAATGTTTTGGACTACCCATTATTGGCTTACTTTACTCACTGTAAGTGTATATGCAATCTGTAGTGTTGTATCAACCATTGTATATCAAATTGCCTACCAATTTTTGATATGGAATAGTCTTCTTATTCTTCCTCTTATCTTTAGATTTAGGGCACATGTCTTTTAGAAATCTACAATTAACTTCCAAAGACGTTCTTACCAGTTTGCAATCCTCCATAGATTTTTGTTTAAGAATACCATTGAGATATGATCTTTCAAGAAAATAGTCCATATAGTTTAAAATAATTGTATTTCTAAACATTAATTTAACTCTCCTAGATGTTTCATTTTCATATTAGGAAAGATGAGAAGACACAACTATAATTCTATTAGTTTACAGGAAAACTAGTTGATGCAGTATATTGCATTAGCTATAAATCATTTTATGATTTTGTTGGATTCTTCCACTATGATATGTCTAAATTTTCTAAGATATCCTGTGCAGTGTGCTAACCCCATGTTAAACCACAGATGCCACATGACCAAACCTCATATTCTCCTATCCATATTTTTAGCTTGATCCCAACAACAAAATTAAGGTGGAATAAAGGATATGCAATGACAACAACCATCGAAAGACAATGCCTCTAGCATCAATTCCAAGATATATGGGTTAAGATCTATGGAGATATGAGGCTGTTTTCATGCCCAAATTTTCTTTTGATATCAATCTATTACTGAATCAAGGTTAAATTTTTCTAAAATTCCTTGCGTTAACGTTTTCATTGTAGCCCGGGCTAGATCCTATTCCTCAACTATTGTCAATCTACAATACCATAACAATTAAGAAAGTCAGTTGATAACCACAACTCGAACTTTTCAGCTTCTGCATGTGTGAAGTAAAATATGCCATGCCTGATTCGCAGTCTTTGTTATATGTAATTTTGTACAAAATATCCCTTGCCATGACATTCAAATATTGCATAGGAAAGTAAGGATTGTTGGTCTAGGAGAATATTTCAGCCAAGTCAAATCTAATGAGCACATAATAGAAAATAAAAACAACATACAGACTTAAAGACTTGGAATTCCCATGTAACTTTTCCTTCCACTAAATATAATGTCAGTGACCCAAAATTTTATGGGCATATGCATTAGCTATAGTTACAATCATACTATATTTCAGCTTTGCAAAAAACTACAACCATATGGTTACAAACAAACTGCAGCACTAATGCGCATTTCAGTTCTGACATTTAATGTCAAACTTAGACAACACGCAAAATGGAAACTCTCAAGTCTCAATAATATGGCAACATGGAAGAGTTCCCACTTCCTCTACAAAGCAACAAAAGGAGTTATAAACAAAAATAATAGTTATTGAACTTCCTTGCAATGAATATCCTCACATAAAGACATTGTTTGACAGAGCTTATAATCCATGTTTTGATCACAATATCCCAGAGGCTAAGTAATCCATGTCATCATATAAAACTGTTGAATATTGTAACTCCTAAGAATATTATATTTGTACTTTATTATTCTGGAGATGTTACATCCCTCTGAGGTAATCGTATTATGTATCCAGAGATGTTTATTCCTCCAATGGATTGTGGTAACCAGGGTTATTAGACCCACTATGTGGGGGTCGGCCCTGAGTTTATTATTTAGGGGTTATTAGACTTCACTAGGAGAGGTTGGCCCCATTAGGGATTTAGTCAGTCGAAAACTAGAATAAGTAGAGGAGAATGCTCCTCACTTATCTCACACTTGCTCAACTCAGAAAGTAGCGCACTTGTGTTTGAGAGGTCTGCTTAGGAGGTAGAGAAGGAGGTCAAGTCTTGGAGCACATCTTGTATTTTGGTTGATCATCTTATTGAGGAAATCTTTGCTAGGTTTTCTACCCCATGAGGGTTTCCCAGGGTAATATCTTTGTCTATATTGTGATTATGCTTCTTTCAGTGATCTTGCGAGTCAAATTAGTTTAAAACTAACATGGTATCAGAGCTAGCCTGAATAGAACATCTTTCACAAGGTGAAATTATCTATCTCTCTCCCAAAATTAGGGTTTCTGCAAAAGTTAGTATTTTTGGATTTTGGTTGCATGGCTGAATATCCCTTCTCAAGATAAATCTTTTGAGCCCTAGATCGAGACTTTTGGTTGGGTAGAACTTCGGGAAAGTCAAACCCTAGTTCTACCAAAAGTGCGATAAACCATAAATTCTGTTGCAGATCTGGAAAGCAAAAGGAAGCACATCTCCTGGTAAGTGTTACTCCATCTCTTAAATCTCCAATCTCTTGGACTCCCCCAAGAGAAGATGGCTCCAAACACTAAGCTTGAAGACAAGCTAGAAGGTATAGAGAATTTTTGGGCATGGAAATACAGAATTGGTCTCATTCTTGAAGAGAATGATCTTGCTCAATATATCAAGGATGAAGTTGCAGAACCTGAAGAAGATGAATCCAAATAGAATCATAGGAATGATTTGATTAGGGAAAGAGAATCATAGTTGATTCTATTAAAGACCACTTGATTCCTCAAGTGGCATCCAACAAGACTCCAAAGGAAATGTATGATGCCCTAGGAAGAATGTATGAAGGAAAGAACATCAATAGGAAGATGAATCTAAGAACTCAGTCGAAGAGTACCAAGATGCACAAACGAGAATCCATTCAAGACTACTTCTAAAGAGTCTCCCAAATCAAGGAACAACTAGATTCCTTTGGTGATACTCTTGATGAAGATGAACTTGTGATGACTGCTCTAAATGGTCTCACTAGACCTTGGGAGTCATTTATACAAACTATGTGTGCCAGAAAAGAAAGTATGAAGTTTGATGTAGTATGCGAGGATTGTGTTCAAGAAGAAGCTAGGGTAGCCAACAGAGAAGCCCTTCTCAAGGAGGATGATCAAGCCTTGGCTACACACAATAAGAGAAGGAGAAATCAATCTCACTTCAAAAGGGATAATCACAAGGAGTCTCCATCTCCACAAAGATTTCATAAGAAAGGAAGAAGAAAATTCTCCTCTTTCCAATGTTTCATTTGTCATAAAGAAGGACACATTGCTAAATTTTGTCCTTTAAAAAGAAGAAAAATCCTCACTATAAAAGACATCAAGCACATCTTGCAGAAGATGAAAGTGAAGAAGAAGAAGAAGAAGTAAGGCCTCATAGGAAAAGATCTAAAAGAGATGAAGAAGAAGAAGAAAGGACCCTCCCCAAGAAAAGATACAGAAGGTATGAAGAAGAAGATGCAGAAGAGTATGTCCTATTCTCTGCACTCTCAGGATCTATAACACCTGGAGAAGATACATGGCTTATTGATAGTTGTGCTTCAAAGCACATGACTGGACAAAAGAAAACCCTTTCAATATTGGAAGAGAAGACTTCTCCATAGAAGGTGTCATTAGGAGATGACTATCAATATCCCATCAAGGGAATTGGTGAAGCAAGTTACAAGCTTGATTTTGGAACATCATTGAAAATGAAAGATATATTATATGTCCCAAGATTAAAGAAGAACTTACTCTCTATCTCAGCTCTAGATAAGAAAGGTTATGGGGTTGCATTCATAGATGGACAAGTACTCATGTGGCCCAAAGGAAAATCATTTAAGGATGCAATTGTTATTGGTGAAGAGGAAGGAGGTTTATACAAACTTAGAGGACATCCAGAAGCTGCCCTTGTTCATGAAGCCACTAGTCCTAATGAACTATGGCACAGAAGGCTTGCTCATATTGACTACAAAGCACTACCTCATGTGAGTAAGTTGTCATAGGATTACCAGATTTGAAGATTGATCATGATGGTACATGCAAGGGGTGTGCCAAAGGAAAGAATATCAAGAACCCTTTTCCAAAGAGTGAAACAAAGACCAAGAATACTCTAGAGTTAATACATTCAGATGTATGTGGACCAATTCCCACCACATCCCTAAGTGGGTTTGAATACTATCTCTCATTCATTGATGACTATTCAAGGAAGATATACTTTCTAAAAGGAAAGAATGAAGTTTTTGGAAAATTTAAAGAGTTCAAGGCTTTAATAGAAAATCTCTCAGAAAAGAAAATCAAGATTCTCAGAACAGATAATGGCGTAGAATATACTTCAAAGGACTTTGAAGACTTTTGTAAGGAAGTTGGAATCAAGAGGGAACTAACCACTCCCTACAATCCCCAACAAAATGGGGTTGCTGAAAGAAAGAATAGAACTATCATGGAAGCTGTAAATACAATGATACATGACCAAGATCTACCCATGTATCTATGGGCTGAAGCAGCTAGGACAACAGTCTATGTACAAAATAGACTATCCCATAGTGCTCTTGAATTCAAGACTCCAGAAGAAGTGTTCACAAGAAAGAAGCCTGAGGTAAGTCATCTCAAAATATTTGGATGTCCAGTGTACATTCACATTCCAAAAGAAAAGAGAACCAAGTTGGATCCTTCTAGT
The DNA here is from genome assembly GCA_027924585.1 of Larix kaempferi. Taxonomy (NCBI): domain Eukaryota; kingdom Viridiplantae; phylum Streptophyta; class Pinopsida; order Pinales; family Pinaceae; genus Larix; species Larix kaempferi. The sequence goes on from BSBM01000761.1 coordinate 15,391,966, forward strand.
AAGAAAGGAATATTTGTTGGATATTGTGAATCATCCAAAGCTTTCAGAATTTACATACCTGGTTTTCATCATATGGAAATAAGTAGAGATGTAACTTTTGATGAATAAGCAGCTCTCAAGAAATTTAGGAAGTGCCAACTTGAAGAAGTCTATGAAGAAGATACTCCTCCTAGAATCTCAGAACCTGTGCCCATCCTTGAAGATGATACACCAGAGGACCATGACATGTTTGAACCACAAGAACCCCCCATTACAAACTTATCTAAGAAAAGAAGGCCAGCATGGGCTAGAGACATTGTTCAAGGAGTTGAAAAATATGGAGCTCCTGAAGGCTCCACAAGAGAAAGAAAGAAACCAAAGCTAGTATCCAACTATGTGGCCTTGATGTGTGATATTATGGATCAAAAACCTACTAGCTATGAAGAGGCAGCTCAGAAGAAGGAGTGGGTAGAAGCAATGACAGAAGAATACCAGTCAATAATGAAAAATGATGTTTGGGATATAGTTCCCAAACCAAAATATAAAAATGTGGTTTCTTCCAAATGGATATTCAAGATAAAACATGCTGCAGATGGTAGCATTGAAAAATATAAGGCAATATTTGTAGCCAGAGGATTCTCTCAAAAGGAGGGAATTGACTATGAAGAAACATTTGCACCAGTTGCTAGGTACACGTCAATTAGAACTATCATGGCACTTGCATCTATGATGAAGTGGAAATTACACCAGATGGATGTTAAGACAGCCTTCCTGAATGGTGTAATTGAAGAAGAAGTGTACATAGAACAACCACAAGGATTTGAGGTTAAAGATGGAAGAACACATGTATGCAAGCTAAAAAAGGCTTTGTATGGATTGAAGCAAGCTCCCAGAGCTTGTTACAGAAGGATTGACAGTTTCTTAACAAGCATGGGCTTTACCAAGAGTAACGCTGATCAAAATATTTACCTCAAAGTTATGGATGATGAACCTGTTATATTACTGTTATTAGTTAATGACTCATCAGAATTAGTGGTTGTAACTCTATATAGACAAATCATTGGGTCTTTGATGTATTTAAAAAATACCAAACTAGATATATGCTTTATTGTAAATACCCCGAGTCAGTATCTAGTAGAACCTAGAAAGGTTCACTTAATAGCTGCAAAGCATGTAATGAGGTATCTAAAGGGTACATTAGATTTTGGTCTATACTATCTTGGAAGTCATGAACTCAGATTACATGGTTACTCAGATTCTGATTGGGAAGGAAGTGTTTTAGACAGAAAGAGTACATCAGGTGGATGTTATGGTCTTGGATCTACCATGATCTCATGGTTCAGCAAGAAACAATCTAGTGTGGCTCTCAATACTGCTGAAGCGGAATATATAGCTACTTGCTCTACTAGTTGTGAAGCAGTGTGACTTCGGAAATTATTATCTGGAGTGTTTGACTTAGAAATGGATCCCACTGTGATCATGTGTGACAATCAAAGTTGTATTAATATGACAGAAAATCCAATATTCCATGATAAGTCAAAACACATAGAGATCCTATATTTCTATATATGAGATATGGTGCAGAGAGGAACTATTAATCTCGAGTATGTGAGCATTGAGGAACAAATTGTTGATATATTGACCAAACCTTTGTCTCGAGTGAAATTTGAATATTTCCGAGACAAGCTTGGTGTAGTTCAAAAGGACCCTCCTCGAAAGGGGGAGTGATATAGTCACTGATGATGAGATTGCCCTCATCGACAACAAGGTCGATGATGAGGATACCTATTTATTACACCTACATATTTATGCTTAGGATTCTTATATGTATATTTAGAATACTCATATCACTTATATTTCCTTTTTATTGATGTATTGATGAGGATACATGCTTTGATATATATACCTATATTGATGAGGATACTTGTATTGATGTATTGATGAGGATACAGGTGGGGATTGTATCATCCTTGAACACATGTTCTAAAGGGATCTGTAGACATATGTCTCCGAGAAAGAAGAGGGATTGTATTATCCTTGAACACATGTTCTAAAGGAATCCATAGATAGATGTCTTCGAGAATGAAGTTCTTGGTGAATCGGTCCCTTGAATTGATCTGTAGACATATGTCTCCGAGAATGAAGTCTCTAGTGGACATGATAGGACTACATTGTCCCTAAGCGCTTAGTTCAAAATGTATGAGAGTGGACTAATCATCCTTAGACAGTAAATCCAGTAATTATGAAAGGAAGAATATTCTTAAATGAGATTAAGTGGATTAATCATCCTTAGATAGTAAATCCAGTAATTCTAAAAGGAAGGATAGGCTTAAATGAGATTGAGTGGATTAATCATCCTTAGACAATAAATCCAGTAATTCTGAAAGGAAGGATAGTCTTAAACGAGATTGAGTGGATTAATCATCCTTAGATAGTACATCCAGCAATTCTGAAAGAAAGGATAGTCTTAAATGAGATAGAGTGGATTAATCATCCTTAGACAGTAAATCCAGTAATTCTGAAAGGAAGGATAGTCTTAAATGAGATTGAGTGGATTAATCATCCTTAGACAGTAAATCCAGTTATTCTGAAAGGAAGGATAGTCTTAAATGAGATTGAGTGGATTAATCATCCTTAGACAGTAAAGCCAATAATTCCGAAAGGAAGGATAGTCTTAAATGAGATTGAGTGGATTAATCATCCTTAGACAGTAAATCCAGTAATTCCGAAAGGAAGGATAGTCTTAAATGAGATTGAGTGGATTAATCATCCTTAGACAGTAAATCCAGTAATTCCGAAAGGAAGGATAGTCTTAAACATGATTGTGATTCCGAAAGGAAGGATCATGTGTGTTGCAGGGTATACTGTGATGATGATGATGATGATCGTGTGATGACGATGATGATGATCATGTGATGACGATGTTGATGATCATTTGATGATGATGTTGATGACGATGTTGATGATCGTGTGATGACGATGTTGATGATCGTGTAATGATGATGCTGATGATCGTGTGATGACGATGCTGATGATCATGAGATGACGATGTTGATGATTGTGTGATGATGATGTTGATGATCGTGTGATGATGATGCTGATGATCGTGTGATGACGATGCTGATGATCATGTGATGTTCCAGTAATTGGTCGAGTTACTGATGATGATGTATTGAAGAAAGCTTCCAATGCTTTATAGATGTATCATGTATGATGTAGTCAATGACTCCTTGCTCCTGCAGATGTTGTTATAATATCCTTCTCGTTAAGGGGGAGTGTTGAATATTGTAACTTCTAAGAATATTATATTTGTACTTTATTATTTCGAAGATGTTACATCCCTTCAAGGTAATCCTATTATGTATCCGAAGATGTTTATTCCTCCGATGGATTGTGTTAACCAAGGTTATTAGACCCACCATGTGGGGGTCATCCCTGAGTTTATTATTTAGGGGTTATTAGACTTCACTAGGAGAGGTCGGCCCCATTAGGGATTTAGTCAGTCGGAAACTAGTATAAGTAGAGGAGAATGCTTTTCACTTATCTCACACTTGCTCAACTCAGATAGTAGCGCACTTGTGTTTGAGAGGTCTGCATAGGAGGTAGAGAAGGAGGTCAAATCTTGGAGCACATCCTGTATTTTGGTTGATCATCTTATTGAGGAAAGCTTTGTTGTGTTTTCTACCCCATGAGGGTTTCCTAGGGTAATATCTTTATCTATATTGTGATTATGTTTCTTTTAGTGATATTGCTAGTCAAATTAGTTTAAAACTAACAAAAACCTCTATAAATCCACATCTTGGATACTAGAAAACCAAAACAGTGATAAACAATCTCAGAAAGAGGCGGAATATTTTAATAGATTGACATTCAGATACACGGCATTGTACAAAGTTATAAACTTTGAATATGAGAAAACATCTATGCTGATCTCTAACCTACAAAATTTTAATTATCTCATCCAGGAATTAAGTCTTGACTACAGCTTCAATAGGAGTGTAACAAGAGAAAGAGCAAACAAGATGATGGAGTTATACATAAGTCACAGCAAACCAAAAGAAGTCTTCCAAAGATTTTAAATGGAAAACAATATGATATGAATAAGTTCTCAAATAAGCTAGTAACCATATAAGATTTTCTGTTCCTCTTGCATTGGTAAGGACCATTATTAAAAAACACAGAAAAGTTCATTTGTTTATGAATAATGCAATTCATGGTCCCAAAGAGAATAGTAGTATTTGAAGGAAAGATAAGATCCAAAATCATGCAAACAAACCTTTCAGTAAAATCCGTATAATTCTCAGAAAAATCCTCCCCAAGCCTATCAGATGGCTGACTAGTTACTATCTTGTAACCACATAGGCTATTTGTCGAGTTTGGAGTCTACAGAAAGAAACTTGCTTCAGTGTTTAGAAGAAAAACATAAACAAGCATGAAAGAATAAATTCAAAATATGGATAGAAAATGCCTTGTGAGAAAGTTGATGGAATGTAAACAACAGACACTCAGCATATGTCAAGTTCATCTCCTCTCCAGTCTTACGCCACGGAATTTATTTCTGAGAATAAAAAATGTTAAGAAAATTGGACCATTACATCAAAAACAATTTCTAATAATAACAGCTTAACTTTGAAAAAATTTCTATCAACTACCGGTGCACAATTTCATGCCATTTCTTCTCTAAAAATCCTTTTGCAAACACCTTTGTAAGTTGAAGAACAGAGGGAAGAAGATGTCGTGCACCTTGAGGTGTTGAGTAAGGTGAACATTCAGCAAGATTTTTCAGCAAATCCAACTTTTTTTCAAAGAATGCTCTTGAACAAACTAAAATTATGCACGACTATTCCTTGAAGTTCCATATCACTTGTATGATTGAATAGTGCATAGGAAGGGTTGGTCTCTCAATTGGATTAGACCAATGAGGCAAACCATATTGACTAGGTTCGAAAACAAAACTTCTTCCCAATTCCCAAGGATGAGGCATATAAGATATATCTTGAGAAAATTTTCATGTATTTAATTTATGATTTATCAATATTGCTTCCATCCCATGAGGGATTTCCAATCCAGCCACCACCAAGTGAGGTCCCATTTACAGAGTGTGCTCATTCATTTGTCCATATGACTCATTATAGTAATGTTGTCTCTTCACAGGTTGTAAGGCATCATCCACAGGATCTTCAGACACTCTCTTATGAGAATGAAAACTAGATGCATCAACCCATCCACCTGAAATATCATGATATTCATCAAATTTGATATTCTCTTGTGACCTTTGCTGGCCCTGCTTATACATGTGATGAAGTCTAGCCAAGAATTTTGATTGTTCCTACCTAAGACCATCTGATTCATTGGGGTTTGATTGTAAAAACCTATTTTGTTCTATTGATCTACCTGCCTGTCACTTCTGCCCGTGACCATAATTGAGATCTATAAATATGGTGATCAGAAGCCTCGAGATAACAATGTGAAAGTAATTTACCTCTCTCTACATTAGTGTCACTAAACATCTGACCTGGTACACCAACATCCCATGACTGTAAATTAGTGTCCGGTGCATATGATTGGTGCACAGAATCGTGAAGATTATCCTTAACATGAAAATTACCCTTTTCTTCAGCTTGCTCACTTAATAAATAGATTTGGGCATCACTTCCATAAGGCCATAAGGAAGAACCATACAAACACTACAACAAAATAGTGCTTTAGGGGCGGTTTTGGCTTGCGGGGGTCTTAGTAAAACCATCCCTAAAAGTTTTTTCAGACCTTTGGAGGCGGTCTTTTAAAACCGCCCCTAAAAGTCATGGAAATTGGACTTTTGGGAGTGGTTTTTTAAATCCGCCCCCAAAAGTCCTGAAATTTGACTTTTGGGGGCGGTTTTTGGAAAATCCCAATTCTCATAACTTTTGGGGGCGGTTTGTCAAACCCCCCCCTAAAAGTCATGAGAATTGAACTTTTGGAGGCGGTTTTTTTGGAACCCCCATTAAAAGTCATGAGAATTGAAATTTTGGAGGCGGTTGTTTGAAAACCCTCCCTAAAAGCCCAATTCTCATAACTTTTGGGGGTGATTTGTCAAAACCCCCCCTAAACGTCATGAGAATTGAACTTTTTGAGGCAGTTTTTTTGGAACCCCCCTTAAAAGTCATGATAATTGAACTTTTGGAGGTGGTTGTTTGAAAACCCCCCCTAAAAGCCCAATTCCCATAACTTTTGGGGGCATTTTTTGAAACCCCCCCCAAAAGTCATGAGAAATGAACTTTGGGAGGCGGTTTGTTTGGAACCCCCCTTAAAAGTCATAAGAATTGAGCTTTTGGATGCGGTTGTTTAAAAATTCTCCTTAAAAGTCATGATAATTGAACGTTTGGAGACAATTTTTTGAAACCCCCCTTAAAAGAAATGAGAATTGAACTTTTGGAGGCGGTTTATTGAAACCCCCTAAAACTCATTCGAATTGAAATTTTCAAGGAAGTTTTTTGAAAACCCCTAAAATTCATTTATGTACGTGGGTTAGGTGTGTCACATGGGTTCAACAATACATCTCATCAAAACATTGGAGCTAAGCGCACACAAGCTATTGTAGTGTTACGAAGGGTGTGCATCATCATTCAACACCATATCCCATTAGAGATCTACAATTAAGGCAGTCATGCTAGGTTTTTCACATCAAAGATGGTTCTCACACTCCAAATTTCCATGATCCATGGTCAAAATACAAACTTGTGTGCCATAACATTATCCATTATGGCTAATGGGCCATGTGCAGGGCCCTAATCACCACATGATTCCTACACAAGGAATATTTAGCTTGCAAGTGGGTATGGTGTCCATTTCAATATTTCCAACATCATGGATGGTTCTTGAAGCCTAATCCATGGTGTCCATGGTGTTAGATCAAAATCTAGTTTATAATGACTGGTAGTTACCTCAAGGTCTTGTGACCTATGGGCGTTTCTCTGTACCACCACATAGGCCATAGGAAAGGAATATTTAGCTTTTGAGTAACACATTGTCATTTTTTTAGTATTTTCATGTCGTGGATGGTTCCAGGAGCCTATGTTATGGTTTAGGGCCAAAATGTAGGTTCCTGGGAAGTAAAAATTTATTTTGAAACTCATGGGCCATGCATAGGGACTTGAGTCATCATAAATACCCTAGATAGTGAATATTTTTTTTATAGTCTAAGTTCTTGTGTTTATTTTTGCACTAATTTTGGTTTGATAAAATCCCATACAATGATCATTCAAACCTTGATGTCAAATTCTTTGATCTAAAACCTTGGTTATAAATAACCCAAGGTCAAAGTTTATTGTGTTAGTGTGTTGATTTGGTGCAGTAGGCATGTTAGTGATTGGGTTAGGGGGTAGTGGGTTAGGGTTAGAGGGACACTGGCTTAAGGGGATATTTTATACAATTTAATAATGTGGTAGGCTTTGCAAATTTTTTGGATTAGAAGAGAGGCACCTAAGGGATCAGTGGGTTAGTGGGAAAGGGGTTCGGGTTTTGTTGGTACTAGTGGTTAAGTGGTTTATAAGTTATCATGTTATTCAGTTTGGAGCTAGATGTTAAGGTTAGGTATAAGGTGAGGGGGTTAGAGGTTGAAGCTTCCTAGGTGCATAAATTCATTGCATGGATCAAGTGTGCCAATTGCATGAGTCATTTACATGGGTTGGTTGTATTAGGTCAGTGTCTAACTAGTGACATTATTTATGGTGGCCATTTCAATATTTGTAACACAAAGGATGGTTCTCATGGCCTCGACTATGGCATGTGAACTAAATTTAGGGTCTAGTGCCATATTAATTTTCCATGGGGTTGATGGTCCATGCATGTTAACCTAGATTACCACATAAGAATCTCTAGCCTACATGTGAGATCGTCATGATCATCATTGTCACCATCGTCAATGTCATTGTTGTTGTTGGTTTGTCCATGGTTATGTAAACCAATAAACCAACCATGGTTTAATATTTATAGGTTATGTAAACCAATAGTGGTTCTCATAAGCTAAATAATGGTATGTGGTTAATAAATTTAATATATATTCATGGTCCATGTGTAGGGCCCTACACATAATTACTTTACCTTACAAGCAAGAAATTGTGGCCATTTCAATATTTGTAACATTGACAATGGTTCTCGTGGCCTATACCATGGCCTATAAACTAATTTTAGGACCTAATACCATATTAATTTGCTATGGGGTTGATGGTCCATGCATGTTAACCTAGACTACTACATATGACCTACATATGGAATATCTAGCCTATATGTAACAATTCCCTCTGTTGCTCTTGAGTGATGATTAAGGCCTTGAGACATCACATAATCTCTAAAGGGTGAATCTAATTTCAACTACAAGTGAGATATGTTGTTAATTTTTAGATCTGTAACACCAAAAATGAAAATTTTCTTGCCAATTTCAACATCCTAGTAATTTTCATTCCATCACCCTTTCTTCTCATTGTTTTCCCCTTTTTTGTGAAGGGTGACTCAAGTCTCCACCTGCCATTCCACGTCTAACAAATACTCCATTCTTCCACATATACACAGCTAAATGGAGAAAGTCTTCATGCACTTGTAAAACAGCAGAAAACACCAAAAAGTTTGAATTATGAATATATCATGAGATCTTGAGATACTTGTAGACTCACCCACCATTGACTGCTAGGTAGTGGCGATGGGTGAAGTTTTTGGCCAACTATGATTACAAGTTATTTCACATAAAAGGGGAAGAGAATCAAGTGGCATATGCCTTGAGTTGAAGATGCCATATATATGCAATCTCCTAAGCTTAATAAAATTTAAGGACAATGATAGGAGGTGATCCAATGACGACAAATGTTACCAAGAGGTGTGTGAAGCTTTATTGAGAAATGAGAGTTGGATGGAGAAGGAAGTAAAAAATATGAATAGACACTTGATTTCAATCACGAGTTCACACAAATGGCCTATGTATCAAAGGTTATAACATGAGACATGCAACCTTGTGGTGAGTGTTGGACCCGGGTCTAGATGGCGCTGGACTAGTGTAGTTTCGTTGTTGTCATCCATTGCCTTGATGTTTCTGTTATTTCCTTGGCCATGGGTCATGAGCTTGATCGCATAGAGTAGCATCATCTGCAATTAGAAGAACTGGACTGTAATGCTACCTTTTCACCTATGTTTTTTTTGGGGGGGATCGTTTCTCAACCATATACAATTTAAGCATGGAAATAACAAAAATAAATTATATCAAATCAAAACTAGTTTTTTTCACATAAAAGATGTCAATACTTCATATTAAAGTATTAAAAGATACATTATCAGCATAAACAAAATGTCGTAATGACTCCAGGAGAAGCCACATAGAAACAGAGGAATCTCAAAAAGAGCAAATCTCAACCCACATACCCATAATCAGAACTAGTTTGATTACCAAGTTATCCAATCGTAAAAGAAAAATGTCCCTAACTTTAACTAGAATAGATTGTATACATGGCATAGGTTATAAGCATAAGATTAAAGAAATACAATCCAAAGCACCCTAGGAAAATTCTAGGGATGAATGCAAAAGATACATTAAATGAAATAAAATGAAATATGGATACATTAACATGTATTCATTGTAATAGATCTTGTTCACTAAATACTAGCTAAAATAAGCTTTGGCCATCAAGCAATCATTAAGGCATATAGAGTCGACATGATCACTACCTAAAAGTACCATGCATGACTTTGGAGAAGTATCTATGGAACTATGTATCTAGGTCTTCTAGCCTTGGGGCCTTGGACATAGCTAGTGAAGGAGAATTGAATCTTGAGCTCTAAAGGAATCTTCTATCCATATAGGGATAAGAATATTTCCTCCACCAACCATGCATTCCCTCTTCAGGGTATCATTGGCCTATGATTGATTATGCCATTTCCATTAGGTAGTTTCGAGTAGTATCTACATGTCTTAGGGCATTGTGAATGATGTTTCAAGTAAAATGACCATGCATTTGGCCCTAAATAAACCATTGAGGCATCTAGAGCAATGGACAATGCCTGAAGCACCATGCATGACCTTGCATGGATATTTGTGCCACTATGTATCCATGTCATGCGGGCTTGGGGTATTCAGGCCTTGGACATGCTCAAGGGAGGAGACATAAACCTATGGCCCTAACAGAATCTTTTAGCCATCCAAGGCTAATAAGATCACCTCAACCAACCATACATGGCCTCTTGAGGGTATCATTGGCCAATGATTGAGGATATTAATGTTATTATGTGTTTGGTGGAGGAAAAGATATTTTCCACTCACCATGTTGAAATCCCTAAGGCCATAAGAACTAGATACATAATGCCATGGATACCCCGAAAAAGTCATTTGTGTGGTGCTTCGAGACATTGTTCATGGCTATGTATGTCTCAATTATTTCTGAAGGTCCAAATACATGGTCTTCCTCCTTACAAATTCATTCCCAATGCCTTGATACATGTACATACTACTCAAAATCACCTAGCGGCACTGAAATCCTCAATCATAATCCAATGATACCCTCAGAAGACCATGTGTGGTTGGTGGAGACACCTTTCTTAGCTCTAGATGGATAGACGATTCCTTTAGGTCTTGAGCTTCGTGAGGGTATCATTGTCTACAAATTTTTCCTCCACCAACCACACATGGTCTCTTAAGGGTATAATTGGCCTATGATTGGAGATGTTGGTGCCATTAGGTGGTTTTAAGCAATACACGCGTGTCTTGGGGTCTTGGGAATGGAATTCTATAGAGTAGGGTCATTCCTTTGGCCATGAAGAAACTATTTAGGCATCCAAAGCCATTAATAATGCCATAATGCCATAAAGAACCACACATGGCTTCATAGTGTGTGAATGGAACTATGCATCCAAGTCATGGGGACTTGTGGCATTAGACATGGTCAAGGGAGGATTCATCAACCTTAGTCCCTTAATGAAACTTCTATCCATGTAGGGATAAGAGGGATACTTAAACCAACAACACATGGACTCCTTAGGGTATTATCAGCTTATGATTGATGTTGTTAGTGCAATTATATGGTTTTGAGTAATATCTATGTGTGTCAAGGCCTTGGGAATGATATTCTACGAAAGTAAACTATGTTTTTGGCCATACATTAATTCTTGGGGCATTTAGAGAAACGAAGAATGTGTCAAGGAATGGCAAGAGCACTATAAAGGGTAATCTTTTTAATTTTTTGGGTCCATGGAACACAATAATTAATCAAAATTGAAGGTACTAAATGTAAAAGAATCCTTAAAATTACTCATTCTAAACTGGAAAGTAAGGAATACATTGATCTTTGCATAGGATGGGTGATATCTCCCCTTATATATTGTTCTCATGTGGACTGAATAACTAGATTGATTAATGTTTTCCGAGATTGAATAAATAGATTGATAACTGGACCGAATCATTAATGTTTTCCAAGAACGATTACCCATTGCAGGTCAACCACAATTTAATAAAAGTGGCATATCTAGAATGTTGAACCCAGGAAACCACAGGCCTCATATTGCAAAATCTACCAAACTGCAACAATTATATTGCAGAAAGAAAGGAATACACTAATATTTGCAGAGGATGGGAGATATCTCCCCTTGTTTTTCTTATGTGTAATAAATAACTAGATTGATTAATGTTTTCCGAGACTGAATAACTAGATTGATAATTGGATTGAATCATTAATGTTTTCCAAGAACGATTACCCATTGCAGGTCAACCACAATTTAATAAAAGTGGCATATCTAGAATAGGCTTCCAATGTCTCTTATTCATTAGTAAATTCTCTTTCTAACATAGCATATTCAACTTGGAGACCTCAAGTAACTATGGTTATAACCTAAAACTAAAAAATGGATCCTGCAGTTTTACCAAATTCTCCTCCACCTAGTACACACACAAAAATCAAAGCAACATGGCAGAAATAGGAGGCTGACATGTCAAAACATTTTCTCTTGTTTCCTTTCCCCTTAAAGTGAGAAGATTATTGTTGGATATTTTTGTTATGGGTTCTATATAAGTTTGAATTTTGGTAGTTAGGCTCTCTAGATATTTGAACTTGCAGTATTGTCTTGAAGACAATTACTAGGTCTAGACATTAATTATTTTGATACTACATGTTTTCCTTGTCTTCAGACTTCTAATATTATTGTATACTATGTGGAGTGAAATCTATGTAATATCTCGTTGTGGCTCAATTTTGACCAGGTGTTGCATAGAGCAGACCTGGATAGAAGTTGCATTCACATAAGGGTGAGACTATAGAATCTTGAGTGTGCAGTTCCACCAAATCCTTAGTAAGTAAAAGAAAAGGAATTCTCTTATTCATCCTCTACCCCTAGTACCATTGACCCTCTACACGTGTCCTTAAAGGCAAAGACCCCTTTTGTAAGAGTGGGTTATAGCTGGAAAATTCTCTAGTATAATAAAATGTTCTTTTGTAACCACTACAGTCACCTTTATATATATGAGAGTTTTAGTTGTTATTGTGACATTTGTTAACAATTAGTAGTTGTAATGAGAAGATTTATGAGTTAGGTACTATCCCACGGGTTGTGCACATGAACTAGACTATATTGATAATTCTGATAAGAAGGGAAACTTGTTCTACTTACTTGTTTTCATTAATGTTGTATCTTGATGATTTATTTGTTGTTATAATTGAGGTGCATGTTGTCAGTTCAATTAGCATAAGTGAATCCAACTAAAGGATAAGTAATGGAATGCACACCCCAACTAAATCTGTAAAAATTTAAATACTAACCATATGGAAACTATCATATGTGCCTCAAATGAGACCCTTGTCTTCTAGAAATTTTAATATGTTGGCACACTAGACTTCATCAAACTTTTGTTGGACACCCGAAATGAGGAAACCATATCTAGAATGCTAAACCCAGGAAACCATAGGCTTCAGATTGCAAAATCTATCAAATTGCAACAACTATATTGCAGAAAGAAACGAATACACTGATCTTTGCATAGGATGGGCGATATCTCCCCTTGTTGTTCTCATGTGCCTTGGAAGTATTCTCTATGGATGTGAATCTTGGAATTAAATGTTAATTTGGAATAAATGTAGCTATAAGTTTATTTACTGCTAATACATGCCACACGAGTGATTGATAAGTTCCTAACCATGTAATTAAGTTATACAGAGAATTGCCATAAGTACACCGGAACAATATTAGTCATAGTTGTTCAACATAGCAAGTTATTTACTTAGTGGTATATTGGTAAGCTATTTTGTTCTAGCGTCTACGAATACTATATACCCACTGAGTTAAGCTGATTAGTGAAATTTATTTGATAACCACCATTGGATCTTGAAAATGAGAGATAAGATAGTCAAGCTATTCTTGATAGTCACAATGCTTAATTCACATCCTCTTATTTGATTGGTCTATGTCACAACACTTAATTTGCATCAATTTGTGCTCTTTATTTACAAATATCTGGGGCCACACTTCTAGCATGTATTGGAGTGCTAGTTGAGAGCAGTAATAAATATTTAATGTGGCAAAATGGAGTGTATACCCTAGAAGGTTCTCCACTTATATCTGGTATCTCAATCTATCATTGTTTGTGAGTTATTCCTCCTTGTTGTCCAACCATGTGATTATAGCCTCCTTAATTTCTAACATGGTATCATAACACTTATAGCCTCCTTGATTTCTATTAGATAAAAATAGACCATCAACACCCAACTAGAAAATTGAATTCCCTAAGCATACATAACATTCCTTAAGAAACAACATTATCCTTTGAGGTTCATGGTCCACACTTGACGCCCTAGGATATCACACATTAAAGCTCATTTGATAATTAGAGAATTGATAATTAAAGCTCATTTGTGGGTGGAGAGGATAAACTACATACAATTATAGAGTTTTTGCATAAATAAATGACAAAGTTAATGAAGTTTTTCTTTATACATAGTAGTGTTGTAGTCAACATTTTTTATTTAGTATATGCATATAAATACAATAGTATAAATCATATAAATCCATTAAAAATTTCAGTTTAATTTTTTCATTCCCTTTAGTGATTAGATCCAAAGTTTAAAAAATTATTAGATCATCATGAACCTTAGTTTTATTTTGATTTTCATAGCCACTAAATTCAAAAAAGAAACTATTGGGCACTAAAATTTGTCAAGCTATTGTCATCTTCATTTGCTTTGGGGGTTTATTTGGCCAGAAGGCTATGTTTGGTTCGACAAGCCTTTTGGGTATATGAGGGGGAATATGGGCGTGGGAATGCTGGATGATGAGCCATTATGTCGATCAACAACATTAGCAACTGCACCAATAATATAGAGTTGTTTTTCCCTCTGGCACTTGCGTGGATTTCTCCAGAGCTGCAATTCTCGTTGCTCCTATTCTCGTCTACTATTCCATTTCACAGTAGCTAAAACTCGCTAGAATAATGGTGTTCAAGCTTGAGCGAATCAATCCAAATGCCATTTCTTTGGTACACTTCTGTCTTTTTTGCTATTATGCTATAAACTATTTAAAATGGTTCTCAAAATAGGTTTTTATTATGAATAAAGTCATCAGGAGTTCGATTCCCATTGTGTGATTCAATATGTTTGTTTTGATTCTAAGTTGCTTTGTATATTTTGTTGATATCACGGATTTTGAGGAAACTGAGTCACATGGAGTACAAGGAAAATTTAGGCTCAAAACCCTTGGCCACACCTATAGAATCTGCAGGTACATTTGTGTCTTTTGTTGAGGTAGAACCTGTTCTGTTGTTTGAAGATGTTGGCATTTATTTAGCTCCATTTGTAGGAACTTCAAATTATGGCGATTCTAAGAACCAGAGCGAGTTTGTAATTTCTTCTAGTTCTATTATAAAATGTATGAACAAATCATGTGTGTGGTAAGTACGAATCATTGTTGATGGTGTTTTTGATGAATACTTAATTCCTTAATTTAATGGCTTGCTTGGTGATACTGGACCCACTTCAGTTTACAGTCTCCCTCCAGGTTCTGAAATTACTACTAGAAGTAACAAGAGCAAATATGTAGATGTTGATGGTGGCAAGAGTGTTGTAGAGGCTAAGGGTGATAGGTTTTCTTTTGCAGACAGAATGTACACATGATGAAGTTCATCAAGTTCCATCATCTGTGTTGGAATTGCATGCTAATAATGAATTTCCCACTGCCACTGGGGCTACGGTATCTCACGGGGTGCTGAACCTACTATTAGAAATGAAGAATTAGAGTCTGTATATGTTGATGTTAAGTTTTCTTTTGTAGATGTTCAGCTATTTGATGTCGGGGATTATGATCACATACAGACTAGTGGGGAGACTCTGTTCCAAGACAGTCAACCTACAGTAATTGTTGACATATCTGACAAAGAAGTTGAAAATATATCTGGAAAAGATGGATCCATTGTGATTGTCGATAATTCCTCTATTGGCGTTGCAACCACAAGCAACCATTTATGGTATACAAATACTAACTCTTTCTCCAGCATTGTTTCTGATACAAATTTGAGTTCCATTGCTGCAAATCTGGTGAATGATAATTCACCTGAAAATACTAAATTAACATCCTAGGTGAAGATATCTCCAATGTCTGAAGATGCATAATATGTGGCCAATGGGATAATAAACACCCATGTGTGTTGATCTATATGTAACTTCGGAATGTATTTCACATATATGTATATTGTATTCCTATAGAGATGTTATTATTCCTCTATACGGAAGTGTCGTCATTTATATTGTAAGTGTCGTAACTTATACATGATGGGTTATTAGACCACCTTGTTGGGGTTGGCCCTGTATAAGTCATGTGGGTCAAAGGGTTATTAGACCACCCTAGTGGGGGTCAGCCCAGTCAGCATTATGTTAAGTGGTTAAGTTGAGGTCGACCTAGTTGAGTAAAGGTCAAGTCAAGTTAGTGTATAAATAGAGAGTGTGTCTCTCTCATTTTACACATTCTATTCTCTCACTCACACTTTGGAGAGTGGCACACTTGTGGAGGAGGAGGCTCTGCTGGTAGGAGAAGACTATCTCTTGTATTCTGGTTGTATCATTGCTATATCTATCTCTGAGGAAGTTATTGGGGTTTTTCACCTTTATGGTTTTCCCTAAGTAAACTCTGTGTCTCTTGTGTGCTTGCATTATTGTGTCCATAATTGATATGCTGTAGATTTGTTGTACATGTTGTTCTCTCAATTAAGATCCTAGATCATATTGAAGTAAATTCTAAAAATTTAACATGGTATCATTGATATGGTAAATTCTAAAAATTTAACATGGTATTATTGTGTCCATGATTGATATGCTGTAGATTTGTTGTACATGTTGTTCTCTCAGTTAAGATCCTAGATAATATTGAAGTAAATTCTAAAAATTTAACATGGTATCATAGCTAGCCTAAAACAAGGCATGATATGGCATGTATGACACTTGTTGCACTTACGATGCTAGGGCTTGATATAGAAAAAACCAGTCATCGTAGCACTTTCGCTATAAATCCGTTTTGGAGAATTTTTTGGGTCTAAAACTTTTACAAGTTGAAGATCCGATCCCCATGTACCTTGTGTCCAAATGACAACCTCTAATTCGTTGTACTTTTTGATTTATGATCTGTTCAATATAGGGTTTCTGCTTCTTCCAGATCTGAGTCAAAATCAGGTGACCTTGGGAAAAAGGTAATAGCTTGGGCTAGAAAGATCCAAATGAAATTTCGTAAAATGTGACAGGCATTACATAAACTGTACTATCTTAGGAAAATGTTTCAGAGGCCGAAGTTGAACCAGTGACACGTGGCATGCCGTACAAGTTCGCTATCATGTTTTATCCCATAAATAGGTCACATTACAACACTTGGCATAACTCTCTCTCAGAGAATCGAATTCAGGTCAGACCTATTGGGATGGAAATATGACAGTTCGAGATATCTCATGAAAATTTTTCAGACCCTGTGGATCAAAAAGTTCAGAGTTACACCAGAAACAATCAGGTACATATTTATGTCAAAACAGAATTATTTTTGAGCACCTTCATTCATGGCTTCCGGAATTTAGGGTTTCGGATAAAGTTGAAATTTTTGTAATCGGAGACCACGGCTGAATGCTACTCATCAAAATAGAAATTTAGAGACCAAGATCAGAATTTTTGGTTGGGCAGAAAGCCAGGCTTGATCAGACCCTAGTTCGGGACTTTGATCAGAAAAGTGGAAAATTAGGGCTTTTGCAAAAATGGGAATTTTTTAAATTTGTGAACACGGCTAGAATCTCCTCATAAAAATAGAATCTTAGAGCTTTGGATCAAACCTTTTGATTGGGTAGAAGAGTGGGCTTCATCAAACCCCAGTTCAGGGTCACGTCTAGTGAATTTGGATGTTTCAAAGGCAAAATTGAGGAGTGAAACTTTGCAGTTTTCAAATTTTGAATATACCAGCTTGATCAGCTCATCAAGGCGCATATTTCTATCCTTTCGGAAGTTTGAAATTCAAAGTTTGACTTTTTGGGGTTTCTATGACAAACCCTAATCCATCTCCAGGTCCAGTTCTTGCAAATCAAGTAGATTGGGTTTATCCTAGAAGAAGATGGATTGGTCACCTACATAAGTGAAAAAGTTCTTGTTTCAGAGGGAGATGAGGCTAAGGCCTTACAAAAGAATATTACAAGCGATCTCGATAGGTATGACTCATCGAGGTATGTTTCGATATTTGTTCATGATTAAGGTTTTGACACTTATGAATGTACTAATGCATTGTGATGTTGTATGAGGTTTATGTTGTTCGCTAACATAAAAGGTACACCAAGAAAGACAAATCATGTTCTACTTCAAGAACATATGATCATGGTGACATGAAGACAAAGATTCATCCATTGTCATGGATCACATAGAAGATCTACTTTCGAGGTATGTATAACTTGGTCCTACAATGGTTAACCTATGAGACATGTAGGTTACTAGCACAAGTCACTGAAGAGAACCATAAGACATTATGCGTGTATGTTAGACATAAATAGCTAGCATGCTAATCCAGGTATGTTTTTCCTATATCAAGCTAGAATCCTACCTTGTGTTAGGATTTTATACTATTGTGTTGTTGATAATGATTATTCATGAAGTCATAGGTTTGAATAGTCATGGTTGTATGCATAATATGTTTTTAAGAATAAGAATATGCATGACTAAAAGAAGACTTCCCTGAAACCTTGAATACTAATGTTTATTATATGTGAATGATAAGAACTATACATGTTTAATATTATTGTGTTTTGATAATATTAAGATTATACTAATGAATGTTTGATTATGTATGAGACCTAGAGGATAACACAATGATGATACTGACAAGCATGCATAAGGATCGAGAATGAATATAAGTTCAAGGATAGGTAATTCAAAAAGCAAAGATCAAGAGGGAGCTCACTCCAGTAGTTTCTGCAAGGATGCAAATATCCAGAGGGAGTTGACCATCCTTCTGCATTCCACAATAGAAAGGCGTAGAAGAAGCTACTTTAGCAGCTCCTGCAAGGAAGCAAAGACTCAGAGGGAGTCCACCCAACAAACAAACAAAGATAAGTATTTTAATTACCATTCCTTACATATTTGTTTGTTTAAATAAAATTCTTCAATGATGTATAGGCTTATGTTCCTAGAATTAGATATGTATTGTGCATATTAGAATGATTGCATTAATGAAAAGTATACTACTAATATGCATTTGATGGGTAAGTGGCCTATGGCACTGTACAAAATTCCATTGCTACTTATCTAGAATGAAACCTCTTTGCTGACATGTTAGGAGTTGTGCACACTCTTAACAATGTTTTGGTAGAGATTGGAAGGCATCTAGAAAGTTACGGAATATGGATAAATGTTGTATTGAAGAATTGGCTAAGATAATTACATTACTATGTGACATATTTCTTTATGTGTAAGAATTTGTTCTGAAAACTATGAGATGTTCTCTAATCATGCAATTTAACTTGTTGTGTAGGAAAGATCATATACCATCACCTACAAAAGAAGGACTACAACATTTGTTCAGCAACAAAGTTATCTATTGAAAATATTGAAGATATTGAAGTTCCCAGGATTTGGGAAGAATGCCATGATCGAGGAGTACCAGTCGATCATGAAGATGTTTGGGATGTAGTCCCAAAGGGTAGTCTGTAGTGACTTCCAAGAGGATCTACAAGATCAAGCATGCTGCAGGTGGTAGCATAGAGACTTTTGCTCCTGTATCCAGATTCACTTCCATTAGATCCGTACTTGCTCTGGCTGCAGTGATGAAAGGGAAGATACACCAGATAAATTTCAAGACATCTTTCTTAAATGGTGTAGTTGAACAGGAAGTGTATGTGGAGTAGCCACTTGGTTCTGAGACACATGATAGGGAGTCATATATGTGCAGAACTTGGGTATGATGCACCACTTTCTAGATATGGAGGTGTGGAAGAGTGCAGATGGAATCTTCCTTGGACAAGGGAAGTATGCAGTAGAGATCCTGAAGAGGTTTGGGATGATGGACTGCAAGGCCATGGCCACACCTATGGCATCGAACCTGAAGCTTCTATGTGATGCTTCATTTGATCCGATTGATGTCTCTATGTATCGTCAAATGATTGGATATTTGCTTTGCGGTGAACACATTGAGCTAGTTCCTGACGGATCCAGGGAGTGTTCACCTAGTTGCTGTAAAGCATGTTCTGAGGTACCTAAAGGGTACAGTGGATTATGGGCTCAAGTATGAAGCGAATCAAAAGTTTAACTTGCAGGGTTATGTTGATTCATATCGGGCTGGAAGTGTTGCAGATAGGAAGAGCACATCTAGATGTTGCTTCAGTATGGGATCAGGTGTGATCTCTTGGTTCAATAGGAAGCAGTCCTACATAGCACTGAGTACAGCTGAGGCAGAGTATGTTGTAGCCTGTTCAGCTAGTTGTGAGGCAGTATGGCTTCGGAAGCTACTGTCTGAGTTATTTGATCTCCCGTTGGATGCTACTGGTATATTTTGTGATAACCAAAGTTGTGTGAAGTTGTCTGAGAACCCAGTGTTTCATGACAGGTCGAAACACATAGAGATCAAATATCACTATATCAAGGATATGGTGCAGAGAGGAGCTATGAAGCTCCTGTACATTGTGACGGACGAGCAGATTGCAGATGTGCTGATGAAGCCACTAGCCAGGGTGAAGTTCAAGTACTTCAGGGAGAGGCTTGGTGTTCTTCAGATTGATGACACTTCAAGGAAGAAGTAATGGACACATCTGCAGAAGCCATTCCAAGCATGTTGGAAGGAGGATCCTTCACAGGGTTGTGGATGTAAGCGTTGGACGATGAGCATCAGGACGATGCTTCAGTTACTACTCCGTATATGCATTAGGACAATGCTCTAGTTATTTCTCTGTATATGCATCAGGAGGATGATGGATATGATCAGTTGTATCATTTATATGTTTTGTAAATGCATCATGTTGGATGCTTGGACCATGTATCTGTATATGTATCAGGTGGATACATTGTATGATCAGGTAGATCATGTATGTTGATATATATCAAGTATGAT